>CM028130.1:253320000-255820000 GCA_016271365.2 Neoceratodus forsteri | reverse complement strand
CATTCAGCCTCACCTCAGTAGTGGGGAAGATCATGGAGACATTGCTTAAAGAAAGGATAGTGGGGCATCTAGATGCCATCGAACCCAGGACCATAGACAACATGGATTCACAGTGGGGACATCATGTCAGATAAATCTGGTTGATTTATTTGACTGGGTGACAAAGGAAGTGAATCAGGTTGGGGCAGCGGACAACACTTACCTTGATTTCAGCAAAGCCTTTGACACCATCCATATAGGAGGCTGATAAACTAGCTGGGTAGACTGGACATGGGGGAAAGGGTGGTAAACTAGGTTAGAAACTGGCTAACAGACAGGAGGCAGAGAGTGGTGGTAAATGGTATGCAGTCTAGGGAGAGGGGGCGACCAGTGGGGTGCTGCAGGGATCGTTCCTGGGGCCAGTTCTGTTCAATGTCTTCATTAGTAATATTGCAGAACATCTGAAGGGAATTTTTTCACCAAATTTTCAACATAGCCATTTTAAGACCTCTGCTCATGAACAGAGTTACTGTGATTTTCTTAATTTGTCCCGTACATTGATTTCGCACACCGACTGCGCCATTGTGCGCTACATGGGCGAAAACACATTTTGGGTGAGATGTGAAAAATGACAGCTGTACTACTCATAAGAAGGTGTGGCAAAATGGCAATGTTGGAAATCTGGAGTGAAAATATTGAAATTCAGTGAACTTCACGGCGTACATAGGAACTGTACAACATGCGGCTACAAATGAAACAGTCATTTTGGAATTTTTTCACCAAATTTTCAACATAGCCATTTTAACACCTGAGCTCATGAACAGTGTCACTGTGATTTTCTTAATTTGTCCCGTACATTGATCTCGCACACCGACTGCGCCATTGTGTGCTACATGGGCAGAAACATGTTTTGGGTGAGATGTGAAAAATGGCAGCTGTACTACTCATAAGAAGGTGTGATAAAATGGCAATGTTGGAAATCTGGAGTGAAAATATTGAAAATTCACAACCATACAAGCGTCGCGTAGGAACTGCATAGCATAGCTTAACAAAACAGTCATTTTGGAATTTTGGCACCAAATTTTCAACATAGGGTTTTGGAACCCCTTCTCATGAATGATGTCACTGTCATGGCGGTATTCAGGCCTGAAGGGTGATTTTGCAGTCACTGCGAAATCACCCTTCTGGCCGGACTAACGCCATGACAGTGACATCATTCATGAGAAGGGTCCCAAAACCGCATGTTGAAAATTTGGTGCAAAAATTACCAAAAATGCCTGAGATATGCAATAAAGTTGAAACCCCTATCTAGCCCATTATACAGCTTACCGGCATTTCCTCAGTTCGCGGTCGGCTTTGAAGAGTGCAGACGTGTTCCCGGTCCACCGAAGATCATTGTGCCAGAGTCCGGAGGTAAGTATGGGGTGAGGGGGGTGTGTGGAGGCTGGGTGTGCAGTGGGTGGGTGCGGGTTGTGGGAGGGGTTGGGAGGCAGCGCCAGCGGGACTGTTTTTGTTTCCAGGTTTTAAAAAAGGCGTCATGGGACGTTTGCCACACTGGGGTGGGCTCCCAGCGTGGCACAAGGGCCGGGGGCATTTAGCGATGGGGATTGGGCACCCCATCGGCCAAAGGACTGCCTTGCCACGCTGGGGTGGGCTCCCAGCGTAGCACCTACTACTGGGGGGCGCGGCTCAGCCAGCGGGGATTGGGCACCCGGTCGGCTATACAGTGCGTGCAGGGGCACGTCGCGCCTGCGTGTGTCTGTGGGGGGCTGCGGCGTGAGCAGCCGATATCTTATCGGCTGCTCACTGGAAGCGTAGCTCCCGCTTTCAACTATGACCACTGCATTTGGGCGTGTCATAGACAGCTCCAAAATGCGATGGCTTACAGGGGCCGTGCCTGCCAGCACACTGACTGAATTGGAGGAGGAGATGACACACCTTCGAAATCTCCGATGATGGCACTATGTTTCTTGCACATGCGTGCAAGCAACATAAAAAAACAGAACATTGCAATAAGTTTATGTTATTAGTTTTTGGTTTTGCTGCTTATTTACCCAGGATAGCCCAACTGATATGCAACATTTCAATTTTAGTGGGGTCCTGCTTCTTCTCATTTCTGCAGCTATTGATAGCTTGATTGTTTGATTGATTGATTACATAACTAACTCAATCAATCAAGCTATCAATAAGCAAAGATACCTGTGATCTCCCTTTTCAAAGCCGATTCTCCAGCCACTACACCCCATGGCCTGACAGGAGCTTACAGGAATAAACATTTTCTATGTATAACTGTTTAAAATATCTATCCCAATGTGCATGTCTGTCTTGAAAACACTGTTCCATAATATGCTTTAAAATACTTTGTATATACTACAGAAGGTTTTCAAATTCTTTATGCCTTCTCCAGCACATACCATGCAAAATAAAAAAAAAAAAAAAACTGTATCTCTGTCCTGAGGGTATGATAGTTGTACAGCATAACCATAAGGCACATGTCCACATGCCTGCATTACTGGGGCTAAACATCTTTGGATTTCTCTCTGTTTTACTAAGCAGCACACAAACATTACCCACTGTGCACATACTGTATATTGCCTTTATAATTAGGTGTAAAATGTAATCAGTTCGATGGTAATCGGAGGTTTGGTTAATTTATTTTTAGTGGAAGTTTAAAACTTATGAATCAAAATCTATAAAGTCATCCGATTTTTGGGGAAGTCAAAATACTTCCCAGATCCAACATTTTTGAACTTAAAATTCTAGGAAGCACCAGTTTAAGGATGTTAATGTAAATGTTTGTGGTAAAAGTACATTTCTTTCATGCCTTCCATGTCTGGTATTTTAGAAGTCATCTCATTTTTTATTTTGCATTTGGATGGCAATGACTTCTTTGTTCTTCATTTGTGAAGTTTAAATGTGTTGCCTTATTTTTGGAAGTCAAATACCCCCAAGATGGAGTTAACTGATCCTCGATGGTAACATAGCATTAGAGAATTGAATAAAGTGTGAGATCATTTGCATAATAGTTTTCATTATGGGCTTTTGAAATTTAGGCACAAACATGTTAGTGACTCAAAAACAGGTGTTGTGTGCTTTAACGTGACAGTAACTGCTGGGTGTGCTCAGATTGCTCGCACTGGAGGCCCTCTCAGATCATTTGTGAGTGTGATCCCATAAGGCAGTTTGCAAGTGAACTAGAGTTTGTACCTGCCTTTCTACTGCTCTTAGAGGTGATATATCCAACCGCTGTTTGTGCTTGAAAACATTGCATTTTGACTGTTTGAATATACCTGCTGCTATAGCCATGCAATCGTCTGTGAGCATGAAATTAATATTTTGTGTGAATGAGTTTGTGAGAGGCTCCAGTACGTGTCCCTTGGTTCTTTATCAGATGGCTCTGGTTGCAAGGGACACACCATGGCATCCTGTAGGCTCGTATCCATGTCTGACCCTGCAGTGCAGTACAATGGGTAATATTCCCCTGCTGGTGGGCCTGTGCTTCATAGGAGATTTTAAACAAAAGGTTCATGCTGCCCACTTTAACTGATTCCTGAAGCAGAAGTTAAGATTCCATAACAGCACTTGAAGAGAGTAGGGCATTTGCTCAATCTCCTTGTCAATATCCCATTTCTCAATAATCCAGGCACTAGACAATCTATGTGGCTATGTCTGAGCTGTTGGATGTAAAATACATTAAAGCAGTAAAGTAGAAAATTGTGCACCATGAAACATAGAAACATAGAATCTGATGGTAGATAAGTGCCACTTGACCCACCCAGTCTGCCCATTTTGTTTATTTATTATTCTGTTTTCTTTTTTCTACCTGAATTCTGAATTCCTGCATGCAGTCACTGCACTACCAGTATCAAACTCTTTGCTTTGTGAAGTGCTTTGAGATGCTTTATGTATGGAAGAAGCAACTTAAAATATTATTCCCCCTTTCTTGTCCTCATTCAAATGTTGGGCCCCATCGGCGCAGTGGTGGGGGGATTTCCACTTATGACAGCTGGTAACCAGGTTTGGGAACAAGCTTGGGTCATTGGAGGGCCGCCAGGGAGAAGGATGGAAAGTCCCATGGACTGCTCTCCTTCTCCAGGGGATGTGGGGTCTTTGTGTTCAGTGCGAGAGTGGCGCCCAGCTGAAGCCGAGTGCATCTCTCTGTGCACCAACACATGGTCGAGGAGGGAGGGCTGGGGCTAGACAGATGCTGGCATCATTGCCCGTCTCTGCCCCAGCCAATAAGGGAACAAAACACCTCCTCATCAGGCGTCTCTATGATACTCTACTCCCACCCGATTAGCCACCTGGCCGCAATCTCCCCAACTAGATACAATCCACGGTGCCAATTCGGTGGCGGCGCCGTGACCTGCCTCCTGGGGGCAAGCCAGGAGTGACCGGGAGATCAAGGGACTAATTAGGCAGTGGAAGCTATGGGATACTGTGACTATGGTGGATTCATGACAGAAAATGAGGGGGACAAGAAAAGAGGGTAAATACAAAAGAAAAGAAACATTGATGAGTCAGGTGAGCTGTGAAATGCATTTCCCTTGAGTACGTCTGATCTCTTCTGCACTAAAACACCACATCAGATTTGTTCTAAAAAGTGTCAGATGAAAGGGTTAAAGCACACCATTACAAATCTGCTGGAGTACAGCAATGATCAGATTAAATGATTAAGACAACACCTTGACGTTATCTCAGCTGAACACAGTTTTTGGATTTGACATTCAGCTGTATTGACTTGACATCCCATTATTAAAAATGGCTGAAGGAAAAACCATTTAAGTATTTCAACTAATCATTGAAATCTTACATGTCTTAGATGGTAAAACCTGGCTTTGTTGCCAATGCACTTTTTAGGTAACCCTTTCCTCAGTGCCTTTGTGCTGTGGTTCTTTTTCTTTCTAAGTGGTAAAATACTACTAATTGCTAAAACCTTGCTTGTAATAATGAACTCCTGCTGCAATATCGTGGCCATGCTAAAGCCTTTATCCTGAGACCTAAAGATCACTGTCAATGCAAGATGTAGTTTTTTATTACTCTTATAACCCTCCCTTCAGCATGGGTCTGGGGTCCTGATGTTAAAATAGTTGAAGGGGGGGCTCAAGCCAGGAAATCACCAACAGGAACACATTTGGAAATAAAATATATTCTCTTACCTTGTCCACAGAATTCATACCAGACAGGCACTGACTCCATTTGCTGACACCAGAGAACAGGAGGAAGGCTTACAGCCAATGGAGCAAGTTCAAAACTTGCTAGGGGGCAAAGGAAGTTAGTGCAGGCAGGAACACATTGAGCAGAGGTGCCATATAAAGAATAAAACATATTCAATTAATAAAATTAATAAGAGAAATAAAATTACACAGCTCCACGGGCTGGAGACACAGCAGAGAATAGCACCAGGTCACAAAAGGCATAATCTAGGAGCACAGAAGTGCAGAAAACTTTAGGCCTAAACAGACCAGGAAATGAGCTCCATGCAGATTTGCAGAGCTGAGGAGGCTCATGAAAAAAGGGGCAATGTGCAGGGCAGCTGAACAAAAAAAACAGGCTGCAAATACCAGGGCTCACTTAACTAATCACCCCTAGGACCACTACCATGCCACACTACTTTCACGCCACCCGCACTCTTGACACAATGCACGGGAGCTCTAAAAAAGTGACTGATCTCTCCATCCAGTTTCTCAATCATCCTGCAGTTTCAGGCCAAAGCTGGACCCACCCCAGATGCAGGCACAGTGGGTTCAGCTAAAATCTGTCCCGGCAGGCCACCAGAATGAACAAAGGCAGCATGCCACCTGGGTGCAGCCTCCCAGTGCTGCCACCACCAGGATGACCATGCCGTGGTTCTGTCAGCACTGCAGTGCCCCCACTGCCAATCTACACCACATTGGAATGAGCCACAGCCCACCTTGGTGTGGCAGAGCACATGGCAGGCCAGCCAACACACATTCCTCCAGGCTGTGGCTCCACAACCTCGAACAGGGTCACATCCCATGATTGCTTTCCTTGCCATCCACCCCAAAAAGAACCTGAGCATGGAGCAATGCCTAAAAGTGAAGGTCACAACTCTCCAGGCCGGGGTTCAAACCCCAGCCTACCACTGGTGCACAGATATCACTGCTGGCCTCCCAAACTCTCTACCACCCCCCTTCATTGACTGATGGTCCAGAAGATACACCACTGAGTGTGGACAGCAGCTGCCAGTTACCCTACAGGCCGACCAAAAGGAGGACAGCAAGGTAAATTGTAGTAAGCTCCCCAAAATGGGATGGCTTACACTCATTACAGAAATTAGTAATTATATGATTTTTTCTAATTTCTGTTCTGACATGCCATGCTACTTTGTTTTTGTACTTGGTTGCACTGTTGTCACTTTGTTGATCCTGTCACACCCTCAGCATTTGGATAATTCATTTCAGCAATGGGGCGAAATAGAAGTAACAATGACAAGAGAATAAAGAGAGTAAGATAAGCCAGACAGGGAGGGGGAAATGGGCAGACTAGATGGGCCAAGGGGTCTTTTCCTGTGGGCAGATTTTTATGTTTCTGTGTTTCTAATGGAATATGAAGAGAGATGGGAGCAGTAGGGAGTTTTTCACTGGAAAAAAGAAGATTGAAAGGAGATATGATAGGTATGGTTAAGGTGTTAAACAATACATAGAATGTAGATTACTGGCAGCAGATTGCAAGAAAAAAGGGCATAGTATTAAATTAAGTGTTAGAAGGGTATGGTGTGAGAGTACAAAGCATTAGTTAATCTAAAGGATAATAGGAATGTCAAAAAGGTTGCTTTAATAGGAAAAGTATTGGAATTCAAATGGAAGGCTCAATTTACAAAACCCAAGACACACCCTCCTGCACCTGCAAATGGGACATAACGTTAGTTACTGGTGCATGGAAGTCACGTCATGCATATGCAGGGACCTCCTCACATTCATGAGCATGGGCTGTTGGCCACCTCTACACCTGATCCCTGTCATTGTATGTGACTAAGTGGGCAGGTTACATAAGGGTGGGCCAGGAGGCATGGGCAAGTGAAGAATGCTCCCGACCCTGTAAACAGATCCTAATCCTGCAAGCATCCTCGACCAGCAAAGGGGGGTGGAAGCTAAGAAGCCCAAGTGGCTGCATTAGCAGGTAGGTGTTCCCTCTCTGTCTGGCCATAACTGTCCATCCTGATCCCAAATAGCCCCTCCAGTATCTCCATAGCTCAAGAAGCCTCCACAGTGGGCTTTGAGGCAGTACTATGTCGACCGACAATGTTCCAATAACCTTAACTTTTTGGACATTCCAACTGGGATACAGTAGTCCTTGGAAGAAAGAAAACAAATGCACTACCAGGCAGGGTAATGCAGCCATAAACTATCAGGATACTGAAGTGCTGGAGCATGCCTTGTTATGCACGCTATGCTGTAATAACATTTACAACAGAAGGTGACGGCTAGTATTTGCACTGTAACTGGCTTTGTCCAGTGTATCCTGTCATTCCTGCACTATGCACTGGCAGTAATTCTCTGACAGCCTGACACGGGAGCCAAGAGTTTAGGATCACTCCACCTCTCTGCTGCCCCCTTCCACAATGCATGAATCCACACCAGCAGTGCATGGCTGGTGGGGGTTGTTAGTGCCATCAGTTGCAGGCTGGCATCTGGGTGTGCAGAGCTGCGGCCAGGATATGTTCATTTGGACAATATACTAGTGCCCTATGTGGATTGCAAAAAAATAAAACAATCAAGAAACAGAACAAAAGTCAAAGGCATTTAGCAGTGGTAAAACATTTATTGGCTCAACTGTGCAAAAACTGCAAGCTCCAGTGATTCAGGGTACCCTAACCCTTCCTGGCATACCATTAGTGCAGCGACAGCATTACAGCGTGGTAATGTTGTCACCACAAAAAGGGTGAGAGTGACAGGGATGATCTTGATTTTAGATCGCACAACACTTGTGCTGTGTTCAGTTTTTGTGCACTTCATGGCATGCCCACCCCAGAGGAGGTTATATATATTTTTGGTGTGTGCTGGGGTCATCTGTTTCCTGGGACAGCACTTTGGCACTCTGTGTCTTGGGAGGTGCAATGCCCGGCGTGGTAATGCTGGGCAGCATGTTGTTGTCACCATAATCAATGTCAGCACAGTAACTGTGGCACCAGCATGGGTGAACCCACCCTTCCTCAGAGTGCCAGTCTATGTGGACTGGGCCTTGAAATTAGATGAGTATCTGGAGACAGAAATATAACTGAAAAGTGGTCAGGACACTTAGAAAGGGTGGAAATTAAATGGAATGCCATCAGATAGGGGATCCAAGAAGCAACTAAAGCACACCTAAGACATGTTGGGAAGAGAAAAAGGCACAAGACCAGGCCAGCAGGATACTGGGGTGCATAGTGAGGAGAATCAACAGCAGGAGGACAGAGGTGGTGTTTCCACTTTATTAATCATTGGTGAGACTACACCTGGAGTACTGTGTCCAGTTCTGGAGACCACATCTCAGGAAGGGCATAGACACGGTAGAGGCTGTCCAGAGGATGGCATCTAAAATTGTGCAGGGCTGCATTATAAGCCCTATGAGGAGACATTGAGGGAAATGCCAAGGTTTAGTGCTGCTCTATCACTGGAGCTCTGCTGATAAACCGTGAGTGTTACACAAAACATTTGTTTGCCTTGTTTCTTTTTCTGGTGGAGAGCTGCTTTCGGATGTTTTTGTCCAGTCCTATCAGCTTATAGCTACCACCTCACAGTCAGACCAGAGCACATGGAGTCTGTGTTTGTGTATCAATATTTATACCCTAGAAGAGAGGAGAGAGAGGCTACATGAAGAGAGATCTATGGGTCTGAATAAGGTAAATGGAGATATTTTTCAGAGAAGAAAGAGTGCACAAGAACAAGAGGCATGCAGTAGATGTGTGTATATATATATATATATATATATATATATACACACACACAGTATATATAGTTTAATGAAAACAGTTTATGCAATTGTGGCGATGGGGACTTGAGAGATGGGTGGGGTTATAAGGTGTTCTGGACTAAAATTGGATGAATAAAGAGAGCAGGCAGGACAGTTAAGACGTGACTAAAGGAAAGCCTGAAAACCTATGTTACATGTTTGTGATGTCATAACCAGGTACTACAGCATTTTCTTAGCACTGGTTTCAGATTGATATCAACTACAACCAGTAAGTATAAAGATTCACTGCATGCAATGCTGTTAAATTTAGCATTTTATTCTCTGTTGTACATTTCAACTCAACTCGGATCTAGTCTGGCCTTGTCAGAAGGACTGGGAGAATACTTGTAAAACTACTATACTGAAGTTAAAAAGAAAATATTTTATCGTTTGTTTGTATTAGAATACATATTGAATTCTACCCTAGGGAAGTACACAAAAATGTTCTTTTGAGGCAATAATGAAATCTGTTTACACTAAGCATGTTGGGAGCACATTTGAGGGCCTGGAAATTAACAGTCCTGATAGTTAGATATGTATGTAGTTATCCAGGAAAACCTCATTTATTCTGTATGATTCCATAGAAAGAGGCTTCTGTTTGCATCTTTAATTGCTTTCACAGAAAAAGGGAAATGTACATTTACATAAAGATATATTATTGTCAGCTTTGTTAAATGTTTAATCTTATACTAGCAAATGAACAAAAGTAAGATAAAGAAACTTTCAGTCAGTACATAAACATGAGTGGCATTTCATGAACAGTAAAATGTGTTTAATGCAGTGTTTACTACCTAAGTTGTTCATTACATCATAGTTTAATTCAATTAAGCAACATCTTTGTCTTAGTTGAATGGGTAAAATAAATTCTCCAGGTTAAAGTAACAAACATTCTTTGGGACAAAATAAGAAAAGAACTTGAAGAGATTTTCTGTTCTAAAATTAAGTCATAACTAGTTACTTCATGTATTTTTACTATTGCACCACTTGCATACACATGGGAGAAATCAGTCTTCATTCTGTATGGTAGCATAAAATAAAGGTAAAATGAAACAATTACAAATGTGTAGCCTCCTAAATGAGTCAGAGTGGCCTTCATAAATGTAGCATTTAAAATTGCCCAACACTAAAGGAACCTTTTGTATAAATGTGTTTTTAATGATTGTATTCCCTTGACTGAAATTCCACCAGATGGATTAGGAAATAAAATACAAGATATTGTGTATGACTTTTTAAAGACTAGATTTAAACAAATCTAACAGGACAATGCAAACATCTAACAGGACAATGAGAAAGCCTTTAAGAACTGTCTATTGTACATCATGTAGTTAGAGTCTGTGTGTCCTATAGTAGATTTTGATTTTGAAATAACTTTAAGAATGCCTTATGGCATTATAACATGGTCGATAACATCATTTTTTTTAAAACCACAAGATATTCACTTTTCTGTTAAACAGGTAATAGACAAGTCACAAGTCAGATGGTTGGGCTGCATAGGATCTATATATCCATAAGTAGTTAGAGTGTATATGTTTTACTAAGAATACGAAACCAACATGGCATCTGTCAAATGTTACTCTTTTAAGGAGCATTTGGAATGAGTGACAAATTACATGAAGAAAATTGAAGACCCTATGGTATTATTAACATATATAAAGTCACAAGTTGTTGACCTGCCATGTTCTTTAGCTAAGATTTGGTCCCTTTAGAACTTTTTATTTTCCATTACCTTATTTTTACAACTTTTGTACTGGATTCTTCTAAGTGATGCAATATGAAAAGCTAATCTAAGATAAAATAAAATCACTTTAGTCTCTGCTATAATTTCTTAATGTGAATGAGACTCAGTGTAGTCTGAAGAACACATGGAGGTTATTGTATGTTACTACTCTATACCTAAAGTGACCCTTTAAATAGGACATGTACACAGAGAGAGGCAGGAGAGAGAGAGAGAGAGAGAGAGATTTAAAGCAAGCATGGACCAAGATAACTACTTTCTTACAGAAACCACCATCTTTCAAAGTTTTGCATGGGACCCAACATCAAAAAGAGCATCACTTTTTAAAGACTTTCCTGTATCATTGGGATAAGATTTTTTATAATGATTGTCAATGTGTGGTATAAACAAAAGAGATGTGAGAAGAATTATGCGTGACTTCCAAGGGTGTAGTAATGTAAAGCAATGTTTCAACAGATCAGTAGGACTCACCTATCCTTTTCCCTTACTGTTAACTCATGGAAAAGGCTGAGGGTTGGATTTCAAAATACATGGTGCAGGCTCATTTCCCAATTTTGGATGCAACCTGCATCTGTCAACTGTGTCAAACAATTGTTGGGCAATTCTCCAGAGTTTTGACCCATTAGTGACAATTGTTGCACTTTATAGACAAAATTGATGTATGCATCATTATTGTGTTGCTTGCTTCATTTTCTTTGTGTAACTTGCGAAACTTGTGGCAAAACATCAGACCGCCTTTTATGTGGTCTAACAGTTATGTTTGCAAGAAGTGCAATGGCACTACAAAGAGATGCAACTCCTTGAAAATCCAGCTCTGAAAGTCTAAGGGAAATAATCACAGGTTAAAAGACTTAAGTATTCAAAGTCCCTTGTCTTTTATATCAACTCGTTTTCAAGGAGTGTTGTGTTTATGGTTATATTCACCTTAGCAGACAAGGCAATTTGCCTCAAAACAGAGCTCACAAAAACTGAACAGCAGTGAAAGACACTTGTGATTGCAAAATGTAGCATCCACAGTAGAGTAAGTAATTCTTTTTTCATTATTACATATTTGTTATGGCAGATTTTATAAATAATACCACATTGGCATTAAGCAGTGCAAATTTCTTTATATGATGATTCAGTTAATTAGCTACTCATTTGATTCTATCACTTGAAGCATAACTTTTTTAAATGTTCTTATCAAATGTGTTTTCCTTGATTGAAAAATATGTAAAAGGGTCTGACTGCATATATAAAATTAAATTGATGTATAGTAAGCCTGCTCATTTAACAAGGTCTGTAAATTATTGATTTGAGGGTCTCTCTACAACTACAGCATATATAAAAAGGGTTAGAATAAATGCATGCTGAAAATAGAAAATAAGGTACAATAGATATTTAGACCCTAGGGCGACTTTTGAAATGATCCATAAAGAAAACAGGATGTAAAGAACTCAGGAGTTTGATTGAAATACATGCTGTAAAAGAAAAAAATAACATTTCACCTACAGGTCTTGTACAGGAATTATCAATAAAAAAATGGTAATAGTAGTTATGCATCATAATTACATAGATACATAGACATTGTTGGCAGATAAGGGCCTAAGGCCCATCCAGTCTCCCCATTTGAGCTTGTACATTCACTGGGAAAACATAAAGTGAACATACAAGCTCAAATGGGCAGATTGGGTGGGCACTAGGCCCTTATCTGCCGACAATGACTATGTATATATGTATCTACGTATCTATGATGTATAACTGCTATTACCATTTTTTATTGATAATTCCTGAAGAAGGCCTGTAGGTGAAATGTCAATTTTATCTTTATTTTCTTTTACAGCATATATTTCAGTCAACCCTCTCTTTTCTTTTCACATCCCACATGCTGATGCAGCACTCTGTTTTTTGTTATATATATGTATAACACTTTTGACCATTTGCTGAATGTTATCAGTGAAGTATTTCATGGCTGGGTATGTGTCACTGCTGCAATAACATCATTTCCTGGGTGGTTGGAGGACCTTGGCTGCACCTCATGCCTCACACCCCATTTAGAGCAGTCAGGTATTGCAGTTTTGCTGCATACCAGACCATGGATTATTCCATACATGTATAATCATTACAATGATTTGTCTGTTACCGTACTAGGTAATCATTGCAGCTAATTTCAAAGATGCAGGCGGGCTGTGCCCATAATAACTGTTCCAGGATCATTTTACAAGGTCTAACTGAGAGAAAAACAGTTTACCAATCAAACTGAACCAGGATCAGCTTACCAGCCAGACTCCACAAAAAGACAATACACTGATAGCTAATTGCAGATGCTCACATATTTATTAAAGCATAAATACACAACAGGGACACAAAACAAAAATAATGCCCAGTGTGCTTTCTTTTTGCCCTGCTATGTATTTATGCTTTAATAAATTTGTGAGCAATTACAGTTAGCTTCTGAATGTGCTGTCTTTTTGTGATGTCTGGTTATTGTTGCTCCAGATAGTGGCACCTTCCAAGTGAGCACACAGCCATTGGTGGACTCAGTTTCCCAGCCAAACTGGATACAGAATTAGTTTACAAGTCATTCCAATCCAGAATCAGTTTACCAGCCAAACTGAAATAGGATTAGTTTATTAGCCAAACTGATACGGGACTAGTTTCACAGCCAAACTATATTGATCTATGATCAGTTTCTAAGTCGAATGCACTGATCTGTAATCAGTTTTCCAGTCGAACTGATCTGATCCATGACTAGCTTCCCAGATGAACTATACTGATCTATGATCAGTTTACCAGCTTAACTGATACAGTATCAGTTTCCCAGACAAACTGTACTGCTCTGGGATTAGTTTCACAGCTGAACTGTACTGATCTATGATCAGTTTGCGGTTGAACTGTACTGTCTGGGATTAGTTTCCAGCTGAACTGTACTGATATATGAACCATTTCTCATCTTAATTGTGCTGCTCTATGATCAGTTTCCCAGTTGAACTGTACTGCTCTGGGATCAGTTTCCCAGGTGAACTGTATTGATCTATCATCAGTTTCTCAGCTGAACTTATCCAGGCTCAGTTTACCAGCAAAAGTGATCTCTGTTAAATCTGTGTTTGAAATGTGCCTATCCATAAGCTTGAAAAACAACAATACTGCAATGAGGTAACTGCTCCACAACTAGCCTGAGAAGTACTACCAAATAACCAAATAAAAAAGTCCAAATTGCTCACATACTGAAAAGTGCACCTGCTCATGGTACTCAATGTGCATACAAATCCACCTGTTACCACCTTGGTTGGGTTGGAAAAGTTTCCTTCTTATTTGTACCAAAATCAGCATAGTGAAAAAAACAATACAATAACAGGCACAACCATTGCTTGCAGACTGGTGTGGGTACCAGCATCATAATTATTAGAGCACATTGCTGCAAGCCAGGTGACCTGTGTTTGAATCATCTCAGCAAGTCATAGCAATTTTAAAAGTTTTTGATTCCCTCAAATTTACACACAGTGGAGATCCATAGTGGTGTGATATTAAAATAGTGAAGCTACACTAAAGGAAGTTAAGTATAAGAAAGAACGGCTCAGAGCCAGCCCAGTGGCACTGATGGTTGAGGCACTGGATGCCACACCTCGCACCATGCCAGTGACCTGGGTTTAGGAATGAGCTCAGGTCATCGGCAGTCAGTAGGGGCAGAAGAGCATTGAGCATCAGGAGGACTGCTCTCCTCTCCTGGTGGTGGGTGGATTGTGACTCCTCCTACCATTGCAGCTCCCAGTGGAGACTGGGGGCATCACACCTTGTGGGAGCATGTTGAGGGATTGAGGCTGTGGCAGATGTCCTGTGGGCAGGCACGGGAGCGTGCCCATCAGGCTTTGGATGTCACTGCATGTCCAAGCCTCAGGGGTAGCAGAAAACAAGGGAAACCCTGGCATCTGGGAATGCAATGACAGGTCCATAGTCAGCCCCTATGCTCTCTACTGGACCAGCCCAGTCATCCCATGGATTGCCTACTCACTCCACCATACACTAGATTCTAGAAAGGGTGCTGGTAGATGTTGGTGGTCCTGCCCCAAGGGCACAGAGCTGAGGGGGTTGTCGGTTAGAGCTGGGAAGGGCCAATCCGGGTCCATGGGTCTGACTTTGGGGGTCTCAGGCCATACAGGATAGAGGTTGGCTCCTTGGTCCATGGCTGAGAGAGTCCTATGGGACCAGTGTGGGAGACAAATAGAACAGGAAAAAGGAAGAATGGCTCTTGTAGTATAATCTTTCTCAGGTGCCAGAACCTATGGGTGAGGGGTGGCCAACCCCCCCCCTCCCACTTTTGCCCAAGTGCATTCAGAATGCCCCTTTAATGCATGCAAGGCCAGAAGGGAAGCAGTCATGGTCTCTTGTGTTATTACTACAGCCCCACTAGTTTTCCCCTTGTTCCAGCACCCCTGTAGTCTTCTCACAGCAAACCAATTCCAGATCATTTGGGCTGGTAAACTGATCCTGGAGCTGTTCTTGTTAGCATATGTGACCTTGAGCAGTTTCACTGTGATAAATTCTTTTTTTTTTTTACTACTGCTTTGCCTCCATGTTTTAGATGTTTAAGTCTTTCTGATTTCTACTGTTGTTCGCATTTTTCAACTGTGTACAGCATATCCATGTTTCAGAGATTGCCTTGAGGAAGCATGGACCCCATGGAATGAAAACTCAGAAGTACTGTATTTAACAGGGCTCAGAACATTTGTACATGCAATTTGGTTGTTCTAGCACATTATAAAATACTTCTGTTTGGATGAAATCTTTCAACTTAGAATTTGAGAGCTTTCACCAAATGTACATGATACAGACACAGAGAATGTGTACCTAGAAGTTCGGAGCAGGCAAATTTCTGCTACAAATGTGTGTTTAAGTAAGTATGTAATGAATAAGGAGCAGCATCTATCTCAAAATATTAACAATATATGCAAAGCCATGTCTGTAACACCTTGAAATGGAAACCAAAACTTTACAATACAAATATTTTACAGAACAACAAAATATGTGCTGGTGCACCCATATGACATATGCAAATGGTGTGATATGTTTGTGCCAATTTATATTCTACACGTTTGTTTTTTTATATAATATAAGAGGCACATGAATTTCAGAATGGCACAGAAAATGGATTCTAGTCAAACCCCTTAACTGGATTAATGTTTACTTTAAATGTCATACTTTATCAACTTACTGCCTGAATAGCTACCCAGTTTTTAAGTTTAGCTGATAAGACCAAGGTTAAACATCTGTTGAGAGTCTATAATCTTAACACTGTAGAAAAAATAGGATGATTCTAGGTCATCCATACCTTGTAACACATGTCTTTAATTGGGGCAATATTAGCAGAAAACTAATGTGAAATAAACCCAGTCCCACATTATTTTAAAACAAGGCCCTTCTCTCTGACCTGTAATAAGTTAAAAATACTACAGAAAATAATAATAATTATAGTAATAATAATATATCTTTGTATATGTCTTTCAGAAAAGTCTGTCATGGCACATTTTATAATCAGTCAAAACAGCACACAATTTACATTAGAACCATGGCATTAAACGTAATACAAAGAAATAAGCATATTGAACTATAAGTGAAATAAACAACTGTACATAACCACTCCTGGCATCATTACAATAATATCCAAATACAATAGTAACAATTTAGGTTAGAGACCCCTTATGCTCTCAGGATTCAGTTATAACTGACTCTCAGAAATAAGACAACTATCAAACTTTAGGAGTAGCAGGCAGCTCTTTAACTCACAGGCAGGCAACTAATACCAAGGAACTGCTTGCACAATAGACTAATCTAACCAGTTTGTGTTTTTTGTTAGCAAAAGAGATAATGAATTATGTACCTTAATACATGCACTAATAATTTCCAAGAATGGTCCACTGCACTGCAGACCTTTGCAGCCTATGTCCAAAAACAGTGTTTTCATGATGCTACATGGAGAATGGGACAACAGTGTGTAGTTAATGGCATCGGATTGTGTTGGGATCAAGGAGGGAGCTCCTATCTGAATATATGCATTTGAAACTTTGCAGGCTACAGTACCTGTGGTGGTAGTAGTATTTTTATGTACAGCCTCACATACAATGGCCTTAAATGTTCAAGATGTTTATGATTAGAGAGCCCCCCAATCACACTTAAAGTCCATTAAGTACACTGCTTCCCCGTTTCTCACTTAGCGTCATCAAAACACAGTTTTTACGGGATGGGGCTGTAGAGATCAGCAGCCTGGCTACCTATTTCTGGAAGTCACAATTGCCTCATATTAAGGTACATAAAACTGATTATATCTTTTACAAAAAAAAATTGTCCTATGCTTTCAGGGAAAAGAAGATTGTCAACCTTTCCATCAACAGCTCAAAAGTGAGGGCAAAGTGGATTGTAACCATAGCCGATATAAAAGATGGGCTGTTGAAGTTCAGATGAAGGCTGCGCACCCAAACATCTGTCTATGACAGACTAGTAGTATATACATAATTATTATTTTGATTGTGAGTGTTTGTGCTGATACAATCTGAAGGACTTATGCTTCTTTATTGATGCAGTCACGTTGATGCAATATGAAGGACTTAGCTCCTTTGCTAATGCAATCTGAAGGATGTAGTTTTTTCAAATTTAGTACGGGGTAGCAGAGAAAACATGTTCAAAATCTAGTCACCTCCACAAGAAACAGAAAAGGCTGGGCAACTTCAGTGTATATATCCTCATGGAAGAGTACTTGAAAAATGTAATAGGGCAGATTAGAAAATGTTTATTACATGATGATAAGTGCAATGGGACTTTGTTAATCAAAGGGGCACTTTGGATAGTGCCCAGATTGGGTGATGCACAGTGAGAACAATATACACCTGCTTTTCAGAGCCTTCAGATGGAGAGCTGTTCTTTTTCAGTAGAGGGTGATGAATCGGACAATGAATACTAAAATGTTCACACATGCAACTAAACTCATTGTATAAAAAATGTGCATACATCATTTATTGACAGCACATAGTACAGGACTTAACTAGATCCCCCAAAGCATCCCATGTGTAGGATTGTTGCTGCTTTGCATGTGCTGTTTAAAAGGGCAGTCTCCCTCTGCACTGGGGAGAATGACCACATAGGCACAGATCCTGTGAAGAGCAATGGAATGTGGTTATATTCCATAGACGTTAACTTTGGTATCAGTACCAGTATTCTGATATAAGCCTTGTTTCTCAAATGGTAACATACAGTAGTTGTACTGTAGTTATGTACTATACCATATTTTATATACTGTACAATTGTATCTCAATGTACTTTGCAAAGCAAAGCAATGCATTGGATATGTGTAACACAGTGATAAGTTGCATGAAAATGCAGACATTCTAATGTGCCAGTATCTAACACACCTATGGGATACTGCATTAGTGGTTGTTTTATAAATTCACAGAAGGAATGTTGGATGGACAGCAGTCCTATTCTTTCTCTTTCAAATAATTCCATTTGTCTTTAACTTTCACCAGAAACAGGCAGAATGGGCTGAGGTTTAACATTTGATCTGAAGGCTAGCTGTTCTAACAGTGCTACAGGCTCCCCTCCCCCAATACTGCACTGCAGTTCCAGCATTGGCCATAAACCTTATACCTGGGGCTGGATTTCAAAATGGATTGAAGTAGTTGACACGCCTGCATCCCATAACATCCACTGCATCTGTCACCGGCTTCAATGCAGCAGGTGATAATATTGAAACTGCAGCTGATTTATGACAATTGACTGCAGTTTCCAGAAGCATAAATTAAACAGTAGATGCAGCTGCTGATGCTTGCTAAGTCTGCTCAGACCACAAAAAGATGGCTTAAGTGGAGTTAGCCCTAAATGCTTGCATCCACTGATGAACATAAAACAGTTTGCTGCCAGGTCTCCCTGCCCATCTACATCTAGATGTAAGAGGCAGATATAGCCCCAATTGCCTTGGATGCAGTGAAGGCATTGTAGTGTTGAAACTCCTGCCCCTAGTATGACACTTCAAATGAGGTATTTTATGTCCTGCCTTATGGCCTGAACTGCAACTGCCCAACACTCTCTTCTGTACCTGAAGAGGGGCAGTTACACAAGTTCGAGGTGCAAGGAGGTACCAATACAAATACAGAGAGAGTAGTGGATATTCATGAACATTGGCTGCTGGCCCCCTCCACAGCTGATCCCTGTCCATTCACATGGTTATGTGGGCAGGATGGGGGGTGGGCCAGGAGGTATGGCATGTACCACCTAATCTAGCACACCCTGAAGAATGAGTGATTGATTAGATGCATTTCTAATCTAGCACATATTCTACAGCACACATTCTATGCACATTGGAGAATGTGTGCTGGATTAGGTATGCACTCCATCCAGAACACATTCTCCAAAGTGCAGAGGACTGGTGGACAAAGCAGAAGATACACAGCCCTAAGGGCTGCAGTAGCACCTATGCATCTCCCCAAGTAGTAACAACAGTCCCTTCTGGACCCAATCTCCTCCCCTCCACCAGCCCCTAGCCATAGGGGCCATGATGATCTCGGGGCAGCACTGGCACCAGCCAGCAGTGTTTCACTAACTTTCACTGTTTCCTCCACCCCTTGGAGGTCTGCCATATTCTGTCATCCCTGCACCCTACTCAGGCAGGGATCCACTGGCAGCATGGCTTGGCACCCAAAGGATGTTTGAGGTCTGGGACAGCACTACTCACCTTTGCTGCCACCTAACATGCAGATCTGCATTTTGTGAGCACAGAGGGCAGGGGTTGTGGATACAGTCCAATGCGCATAGGCATCAGGGTGCAGAGCTAAGTTAGGATACATTCAATTCAAGCATATCCTAGCCCACTATGTGAATGGGGCCCTTAGATGAAAGAAATAATACAGTTGAAACACTCTGCACATGCTTTAAAGGGCTCATTGGAAGAACCTTATGCTAATTTCACTCACAAAGAAGCTATCATATAATAAAAGATAATTGAGCAGGTAAAACAGATTTTTGGAAATAAGGTCAAGTTATGCTGCCTCAGCCTTCAGATTGATGATTCCCTCCCCTGCTAAGAAAGAGGGTTCTCCCATTCTGCATCTATGATGAAAAGCTTTTGAAAATAGTGACAGGTTTTCTGGTGAAACATAAATCTCCCCAGTGGCACTGGGATAGTCTTAAAAGCTCTGTGATACAAAACAAGTGAATGCATCTTTCAGAAATGGACCCTGCAGATTTTTTTGAATTTTTTCATTTAAATAATTATCTACTTAATTAAAGTTAATTATTTATTTATATGGAACTGCATCAGTTATTTTCCACTGCATAATACAGCTGAAATATACCATCTTGGTTACTTTATTCCTTTATGTGGCAGCTGATCTATTACAAGCTATACAGCAGTGTGGTCTCATAGTTAGGCACAGAGCTGCAAACCTGCACACCTCTGCAAATGTCTCTACAGCTAAAGGGTCAGTGTGTGATCTTTAGCAATTTAGATAATTCTCAGTGCTTCTGTCCTCCCAGCTGCAAAACTAGGTAGCAGCAGGACCTCCTGAAAACAAGATGTTGCATTTCAGTTAGACTTTCCAGGAAAATAAAAGAAAAAAAAAGAAACATGAAATGAACAAATACAAATAAATCAATAAATACAACAGGAGGTAATGTGCATGCAGCTTATATAAAGAAACTAATAGGTTTGGGCAAGATTGGCTTTCAGTTCTGAGTCTACATTTTTCAGATTAAACCCCAAAAGTGTATTACACGGAATCCAACCCCTAACAATGCTGGCTCTTAACAAACAGGGTTAAGTCTCACTGTGTCTCACCTTAGAACTGAAAGGCTATGGTTCTAGTCCTACATGGTGGACCTTGCCTCATTCCGCAAGAAAGGCTGTGGATCTAGCCCTACAGAAGAGATATTGGCTCATTCAACCAGCAGACATCATAGTGCAATATGGGGAGGCACAAGTTAACTACCGTGTTGCAGGTGCCATCCTTCTGATGAGCTGTGGAGCAACATAGAAACATAAATACTGTTGGCAGATAAATGCCTTGTGACCCAGCCAGTCTACTCAAAAACTGTCTAGTTTTGGGCATTGTTCATGACGGACATTTCTCTCCCTCCTTCTTCCAAGCTGTGACAATTGTACCTTTCCCATGTGACTGTCCTCCTTTGAACTCCTCCTATTTTACTACACACTACCCACTCTGGGAAACTGTTCCATTTTAGCACCTTTCCATAAAAAGTACTTACTGAAATTCTTGCTGAACCTGCCCCCCCATTAGCTTCTTGAAGCCGTCCCTGGTGCTGTTTTCCCACTTGATATAAACAGCTTTCTGGGAGCGGAGCCTAACGGCATGATGGTGGCAGCGTAAGTCTCTAGCACTCTCTCGGGGGTAGCTGTTTTTCCCGAATTCATTTTAACAAGGCGATGTAAGAGATCCAGATTAGGCAAGTGTGAAAGTGGAGAACTGGAACTTTCACCCGGTATGACTTATACGATGATTGGTGCTGCCTAAAATAAGGACGAAGCCAAAGAGTCTGCCGACAAGTAAAAGGCAGGGCCCGGAACATCCAGCTCGGAGAGTAGCTCCCCCTCGGGGAAAACGAGTACGGAGGGGGTGGTGGTCTAGATAAATAGCCTGTGAGTACCAAATCAAGGAAAAAAAATTAAAAGATAAAATACTCGACATTGACAGATCGGCTGGTAACGGGGACTTAAAGTGATAGTACCAACAAGAGCGTCGCTAAAATATAAGGAAGCTGCGTATCCCGAAAGTGTAGGCCTGTGAATCCGACTGTGGTAGTAGCATAAATCAGGGGGACTGCGGCCATAAGACATGCTGGAAGAGAGCAGGGCGAATGGAATCGTTGAGCAATGCGGACATTAATATGGCCGTGGTTATGGCCAAACTAGATCAAATATTATTAGACACTGCAGATTTGAAGAAAACGGCAATAGACACCCGCCAAGATGTATCTGACTTAGCTACTCTGGTGGCCCACACAGAACATAAGTATCAGCATTTGCATAATACAGTACAAGACCAGGAGAAAACTGTGCAGGTTCATCATAAAAAGCTTGAATATTTATTGAACAAAGTGGACGACTTAGAAAACAGGGCTAGAAGGAAGAATTTAAGGATTGTGGGGGTACCGGAGGGGACGGAAGGTAAAGATATGGTCATGTTCTTAGAGTATTCCTTCCAGAGCTTATTCAAGATAACAATGACAGCCCTCTGGAGATTGAACGGGTGCATAGCTCTCTAGCCCCCCGCCCCAAACAAGGAGAAAGACCCAGGCCTATACTGTGCAAGTTCTTAAGGTTTCCTGAAAAAGAGTACTATTTACAAAGGGCAAGGGAGCAAGGTTCCTTTCTGTGGCATGGCTTGAGCATCAAGGTATACCAGGACTTTTCGCAAGATCTTTCCAATAGAAGACGGGCTTACGGAGGGGTGAAGCAGCAGCTATATAAAATGAATATACCAACTTCTTTGCGATATCCGGCAATGCTACGGATTTTCTACAATGGTGAATACATGTCATTTGAAAGCCCCACCGCAGTGGAGCAGTTCCTAAAAGATATAAAAGGCACTCAGGAGCCCTCAGGTCCATATGCCTCTCAAGTGGTAGGGGACCGTCCAGCCAAGATGGAAGTGAGCCAGGCAGGTCAAAAACTGGACAATAAGCCAAATCCCAGAACAAGAACTGCAACCAGTCCGCTACCAGATTTCAAGGGCCAGATCTAAGAAGAAGCCAACAACAGCTGAGAAATCGTCTGCACTGAGAGATCGATCGAGGAGTCGGCAGAGTTGATATTTACAGTCAGACACGAGCAGTTGCTCACCGGGAGACACTCCAATTAAATTAAGCAACAGGTATGAGCCATTAGCTGATCTCCTTCCTTCAGAGCCGGACATTATTGTGGTACCTCAACAACTCGGAGAGACACGAGATGACTCGGAGGACTGGTCCCCAATGTCAGGCGACTGGGCTGATTGCGGTCCTATTGTGGAGACCGAGGAGAATGAAAATTCAGCTAAAAGCTTGGAGGCCCTGTTTGCAACTGCAGATGACTCCATTGATACTGTAGTATCCTCTTAGACTTCTGAACTGGGGAGGGTAAAACTAATCTTGGTTGGATATCAGGTGGGGCATTTGGAGTTGGGGCGGACCTCGCAGGCGTGCTTTAGGCACCTGAGGAGTATTAACAGGGCAGCCTTTCACGTGTCATAGATAAATGCTACTTAGGTCTATAAAATATATAATTGGGCAGGATACCTACTTGGGCTCTGCTTATATGCTTGCCAGAAGTACAAACAAAGTTCAATGAAGGGCTATAGATATTGCTTCTAAGTACAAGAGGGATGGTTAATGTTAATTTTACTGTATTCAGTTTTCTCTTAATGTTTAAATGATGAGGCAAAGGATCAAATTTACCTGTATGCAATTATGTTCCTAGACCATATACAGGGGTAAGCCTGTTCTGGCTAATAATGTTGTTGTTATTTAGGATCTCTTATGGTTCCGAGGTTGGGAAATAGTAGTAGAATTCCTGGTGAAAAGGGAACTTCTCCCCCCGAGGGAGATAGAAGCACATAGGTCTGTTATGGTGCTGTTTGTGGCATCGCCTCCAGAGGGGTGCTCTGGGAACTTGGGACATGTGATGTCTTCCTGTTTCAGATACAGTGCACCACCTATATTGCAGGTGTCAAATGGCACAAAGGTGCCTTGGGAGGCTCCCCTTTACAATTTAATGATGGAGAACAGTATACTGTACAGGAACGTTGGGGCCTGCGGAGGGGCACAAGAATAGGGCAGGGCCCCTCTGTAGTTAAGAAAGAAAAACAACTAGGTGACTATAAGCAGCAGCAGGGATGTGATTCAGCAAAGGCACACACAGAAGGGAAGGCCCTATGTGGAAGGGGGGGGAGGGTGCCTTTGAGGCTAGTTAGTATGGTGGGCTATTTGGTGACCAGGATTTTTAGTATCATGGGAAAATATAAAGTCAATGGATAGTTTAGTGGATATTACCCTGACCTCTTGGAGTGTTAGGGGATTAAACTCCCCAATTAAAAGAAGTAAGACATTGACAAGACTTTGAAAACTCAAAAGTCATATAATGTTTATTCAGGAGACCAAACTAAGCCACAAAGAATCCAAGAAACTAGTTAGAGAATGGGTGAGAAGGGAAGTCCATAGTATCTCGGGAAAGGCTAAAGGAGGGGTTTCTATCCTAGTTCATAAACAACTGAAATGGGAAATACTCCAGAAATCAGACAAACAAGGCAGATGGGTTCTGGCTAGGATGAAGACACCAGAGGGTCCTGAGTTATTAGTTAATATTTATGGCCCCAATGAGGACGCCCCAGAGTTTTTCAACGCGATATCTCAAAAAATACTGGAGTTGACTAAGGATAACCCAGGGGATAATAATGGGGGGGGACTTTCATTTGACAATGGATTATCTCCTAGATCGCTCAAACCAAAAACAAGAAACCCACAATAGATCGCATAAAGCCCTTCAGGACATGCTTTCATTACATAGTCTTGCTGATATCTGGAGGTTACAGCATCCTTCAGGTAGAGACTATACTTATTATTCGTCTTCTAAAGCCATGGCTAGTAGATTGGATTATTGGTTCACATCTGAAACTATGTCAGCACGGTCTACAGACTCCCATATAGAACCCTTATATTTGTCTGACCACGCGCCACTCCTTTTAAAGGTGAATATGTCCCCAGCCACCTCAACCAAATCTGCAACTTGGCAGCTGGATCCACTCCTTCTGGCGGAGGCAGAGTTTCAAACATTAGCCCGTGAGGAAACTAAGAAGTTCTTTCACTTAAACCCACCGGGGTCCTCCTCAGCTGCAATGATATGGGAGGCATATAAAGTCACCATGAGGGGTCAAATTATAAGTTATGCCAGTTATCGCAGGAAACAAAGGGAAAGTGAGATGTTACAACTTGAGGGGAAGTTGATGCAATTAGAGGCAGAATACAAGAGAAACCAGGGGAGGCTCAAGAGTAATTGCTTACGGGCTGAACTGACTAGGGTTAGGTTACAACTTAACATGCTAATGTCCAGAAGGGCTGAATTGAACATAAGGTGTGCTCAGCACAAATATTAAGTGGAGGGAGAGAAAGCAGGCAAGCTTCTTGCCTATAGACTCAAGAGAAGGCAGGCGGACAGGCATATTTTGGGACTTTATAATTCAGAGGGGTCAATGGTATACTCTCAAAAAGAAATTAATGAATCCATGGCTCTATTTTATCAAAATTTATATACATCCCATGTGAATTGGGATCAGGGTAAATATTATCAATTCATGGATCACTTGCCTTTACCCACCCTGACGGAGTCTGTGAGCTCTTCGCTTTTGGCTCAAATTGTTTTATAATTTTATTATATTTGCATCGCTTTTTTGTCCCGTTTCAGTTTATATTGTATTACTGTTTGGCTCTTAGTCTTAACGCCATACCATTGCCTATTATCGTAGTCGCAATCGTTATAGCCTATTATTGTCAACGCTTTGCTGCTCAGGTGTCTGGAAATTGAGTCGGGTTTTTGATAGACCTAAAGAGACCCAAAGAGAGACCTTGTAAATTGGAGGACTTGCCTGAGTTGAGTCCTGGTTTGCTGGCGTGTGGTTATGCTGTTGGCTGCTGACTGCTTGTTGTGAGCGGTGTGTGGGGAGCTGGTTCTCAATTGCCGCTATGGAGGATTTGTCGCTGACAGCCTGGAGGTTAGCAGCTGCCCTGTATGTTATAAGAATTAGGAGGAATGCTTAGTGGTGGAGCACCAGTTTCGATTCGGGGAAAAGAACTTTGCCGGACTGTAGGAGACTAGGTCACCGGTTCTATATTGCGACTGGACCTGCTGAAAGAAGGAAGTGTTTGAGGAGCAACGGACAGTGAAAACTGTGGATTAATTCTGAGCTGAGTGTTCTGATTCCCTGGCACAGACAGGGAAGCGGGTTTCTCTGCCTCCGGAGGGCGGTGGGGTTAACTCTGCTTCCTAGTTGAGACGGGGCACCACCGGAGGGTGGTTCAGCTTGCCTCATCGTAACGAGGGTTAGGTAGAGTTGGAACTCGTAGTGGTGGCACATTTGGTGTTTTTTGCTTGTTGCCTGCAGGACTCTGACATTTGGATATTGGGAAATTTAAACATTTTGGATTGAAGTTGGAACTGTGTAGACTGTGGTGTGGACTGCTGAACTGGTGAAGTATATATTTTTTTCTTTGCTACTGCCAGCGTATGATAATTCCGGGAAATGATTGGGAAGACTAAACTCGAGTTCATTCATTACTATTCCAGTCTTGTGAGAGGAGACTGATTAAAGTTTGGGCCATACTAAGTTGTGAGAGCACATAAGTATGGACATAAAAAAGACCTTGAACTCCTGTTTTTGTGTCTCCTCTGGGTAAATGAGGGTATTGGTTTTAGGACTATGGGAATTTTAAACTTTGAGGCAATCTTTATGATAGGGATTTTCTATGGTGGAAAGTTCTCTCCTCACAGTGGTGAGAGCACTGTGGGTGGGGGTAGATGGATAAAGCGCTTGATAAAATTAATGCACAAACTCTGATGCACTGTTAGGGAAGAATTTCTGGTTTTGTTTATAATTGTTGTATTTATATTTTGATATTTGAGTGCTGTGTTTTAGTTTTACTTAGAATATATTGTTAGGGTACAATTTTGTTTTGTTTTAATTGTAGTATTTATATTTTGATACCTGAGTGCTGTGTTTTAGTTTTATTTAGAATTTTGTTATTTATATAAACTTGTGGGGTTTATTGTTGTTAATTGTGGTATTAACTATGTGTTGGAGTGAAAACAGGATGGTCGGCTATTATTCCCCCTCTAGGCTCAGGGATCTTCGTCCTTTCTCCTGTCCCTCCCTGTTGCCAGGAGTCTATAGAAGGTGTAGGGCTCTGGGTATTGTGAGGGGAGGAGGAGGAGGGTTGGAGCTGGGCCTGGGGGGGGATGGAAAGGAGTGGGTGGATAGGGATAGGGATAGTGAGGTCAAGAAGATGCCCTGGGGTGAAATGGGCACAGGAAAGGGGTTCTCCCTGTCTGGTGCCCATGCCCAAGGGTTCTGGTCAAGATCAGCAGGTAAGGTGGTCATCGTCGGAGGCTCATCCTACTCGGACGGTGTTGTGCAACGCTAGGTCTATTAAAAACAAGACGCCCATTATGTTGGGTCAGCTGATCTGGCTGCATCACCGAGACCTGGCTGGATGGAAATGCTGGGCCAGTTTAGCAGCAGCAGTTCTGGCCGGTACTGCTGATACACCGCCAGGCAGGATCGTGGAGCGGGTGTTGCCATTTGTTTTAAATCAGAATTGGGCCTGGTGGAGGTACCGTGGAGTCACCAGATCCTTTGAGTGTGTTCTGGGCGAGGTGGGGTACAGGATACTTCTGTACACGCCCACCAAGTGACGGGAATGTTTTCTGCAGGAAGTCCAGACTTTATTGTCGACCTGACATTGGGATCCCCAGATGGCTGGTTCTGGGGACTTCAATGCCTGGGTCAATGATGAACTCTCACGTTTTGGTCAAGACTTCCTCCAGTTGATGATATCACTGGGCTTCACACAGGTAGTTTCCTCCTCGACCCATATTGGTGGGCACTCATTGGACCTGGTGTTCCTTCTGGTGATGGGGATATCTGATTTGGTGGTGGAACCACTAGGATGGTCTGACCATCACTCCATTAGGTTCAATTTTGAGGCCACCCCTATTAGGTCAGCCCCTTCGGAGATGGTCCGGTACCGCCCTTTAAGGGGTGTGTCCCTGGATGACCTGATGGCAGTGCTGGACCTATCGGGCCTTCCAATAGATTGCTTGGATCCAGGTGACCTAGTACATGCCTATAATAGGGCGGTAACAGGGGCCCTGGATTCTATTGCACCTGTTCGTGTTCATCCTCTCACTCTTCGCCCCAGGTCTCCATGGTTTGATGAGACCATGAGGGAGTTGAGGAGGGTTGGACGAAGGCTGGAGAGGCATTGGCGGAAGTCTGGTCTGGATGATGACAACTTAGTTTGATGGACCATTATATGGCCCATCAATCCGCACTTCTCATAAGAAGGCAGAGTTCCTGTCCAGGGAGATACCAGCTGCACAGAATAGACCAGCACAGCTCTTTCGACTGTGGACAGACTGTGTAATCCAGTCTGTCTTCAGCCCAGAAGGGCCTTTTCTACAGAACGGTGTGAGGAGTTTGCTCTCTTCTTTGCAGATAAGGTTGCTAAAATCAGATCAGAGGTCCGTTCTTCCCTCCAATGGGAGTGGTGATGGTCGGCAGGAGATGTCGAACACCCAGTTTGCATGGGTCTGACTTCAGCCTCCCAAAATCGATGATATTGTGATGATCATCCAAGCTTGCTAACCAACTGTGATTTGGACCCTGGCCCCACACGCCTTTTAGTGGATTGTGGATAAAATCGGCCTAGTCCTGGCTTTGATAGTCTGGAAGTCTTGGAGAGGGATCTTCCAGATCCCCTTAAAGAGGCTATAGTTAGCCTCTTTAAAGAAGTCCTCTAGACCCAGATTGTCTAGCAAATTACAGACCAGTCTCTAACTTACCCTTTGTGGTAAAGTTATTGAGAAGGTGGTCGAGTGCAATTAGAGGATCATCTGACTAACAACAATATCTATGATTCTCTCCAGTCTGGATTTAGGAAAAGGCATAGTACCGAGATAGCACTTGTTCGAGTACTAAATAACCTCCTAATAGCGAGAGATCGTAAGACCCGTTCTATCTTGGTACTTCTTGATCTCTCTGCAGCATTTGACACTGTTGATCATGGTGTGCTGTTAGAGTGTCTGCAGTCCATCTGTGGATTATCTGGTATGGTCCTCAGGTGGTTTAGATCTTATCTTGAGGGTAGGACTCAGAGGGTGGTGTCAGGAATTTTTTCCTCGGCATCAGTCTCCCTATCCTGCGGGGTACCGCAGGGCTTTATTCTAGCACCTATGTTATTTGCGGTGTATATGCTGCCATTGGGAGCAATTATAAGACGCTACGATCTGGGTTTTCATTGCTATGCTGATGATACCCAGCTGTATATGTCTTTTGTGCCTGGCCAGGATGCTGCCTTGTTGGTGTTTAATAACTGCCTTGTAGAAATCCAAGACTGGATGAATGGGAGTTGGTTGAGGTTAAACCCAGAGAAAACTGAGGTGTTGGTCATGGACAAAGGTCGCTGTGAGGCGGGTTTGCCAGCTGGATCGCCCTCAGGCTTATGGCTTGGGGGCATTCCACTGACGACCTCAGATCAGGTGAGGAATCTTGGCGTAAATAATTGATGACCACTTGACACTTAAATCTCAGGTGTCAGCGGTGGTCAAAACTTCCTTTTTCCATCTGAGGAATATCGCCAGGGTGAAGCACCTGGTTCCTCCAGAGGATCTTCCAACGCTGATCCACGCCTTCGTTACCTTCCGCCTTGACTATTGCAACTCCCTATACCTAGGGCTATCGGGGGTTGAGCTTCGACGTCTGCAGCTAGTGCAGAATGCGGCGGGCAGGTTATTGACTGGTTCTTCTAGATCCAGCCATATAACGCCTGTGCTCCGCAGACTGCACTGGCTGCCAGCATTTTGGTGAATCACCTTCAAGGTTGGTTTGCTGACCTATAAAGCCCTACACGACCAGGGACCTACTTACTTGAAAGAGCTCCTTTGCCCTTACTGTCCCTCCCGCCCCCTCCGATCCACTGACGAGGGATTGCTAGAGATTCCCAGGGTCCGTTTGAAAACTTCAGGGGCTAGATCATTTAGTTTTGTGGCCCCGACCCTGTGGAATTCTGTACCTCGTCAGGTGCGAAATAGTCCGACTGTCCTAAGCTTTTAAAGGAGCCTTGAAGACCCACCTTTTTAGTATAGCTTTTAATGATTCATAATAGTTTTAAATTTTGTTTATTTATTGTTTTATGAAATTGTACAGGTGCTTTGGTTTGAGAAAAGCTCCTTTTAAAAATAAAGCTTTGATTGATTGATTGATTGATAAACTAGATTTAGATGACCCGCTATCTAAGGAGGAGGTGAGCAGGGCGATTCTGAGCATGGCCCCCCACAAGGCCTCAGGTGGAGATGGATACCCGGCTGATTATTATAAAATAGTACATCATGATATAATAACTCCTTTTATGAATATGTTAAATGAAGCCCTAGAGAAGGGTGAACTCCCCCAATCCATGAGTGAGGCGGTGATTACCGTCCTCCGAAAGAGGGAAAAGACCCTTCATTATCCAGTAATTATCACCATCATTAATTAACGCGGATGCAAAAATTTTGAGCAAGGTTTTGGCAGCAAGACTGGAGAAGGTTCTTCCCGAAATTGTACACCCTTCTCAAGTAGGATTTATTAAGGGTCGTCACAGCTCGATCATGTCAGAGCCCTGGTTACACTGATTCTGTTGCATCAAACTCCCCACCCCAGCCGCTTTAATCACGATTGACTTGAAAAGCTTTGACTCGGTGGAGGGAGTTTTGTATGTGGTTTTGAAGAGTTTAACATAGGGCCATATTTCTCCTCCTGGATACCTACTATATATCAAGCACCAGTAGGCAAAATACTTACTAATTCCACCTTGTCCACTCCTTTCGACTTTATAGGGCACCAGACAAGGTTGTCCCTCCGCTGCTCTTGTTTTGGCATTGATCCCCTGTCAGCAGCTTTACACACTCACCCTAAAATTCACGGTATTAAAATGGGAAACCAGGAGTATTATACAAAAGCATATGCGGACGACTGTTTGATTCTAACAGGGATGCCCAAAAGAGCTTGCCAGTTATTATGGACACTCTTGTAGAATTTGGCAATATATCAGGCCTCCAGATTAACAAATCAAAGTCGGAGGTGTTACCGCTTAACTCCCTCACATCTAGCGAAAAAATTAAAAACCTACGTTTAAAGTGGACTGTTCAAGATATTAAATATTTAGGGATTATTTTATCAGTCAATGTTTCCTCCATGATACATAAAACTTCCTGCCAATATGGACTCATTTGTCCAACAGTAGCATACGGTGGGAGCAATTACATTTATAGATGCCAGGAAAATTGCAGCCCTAAAGATGATGTTACGCCCCAAAGTGTTTTATTTGTTAGTGCACATCCCCATAACCATCCCCAAAGTTGGTTACAGAAGTTTCATACACTCATGAGTCGCTTTCTATGGGGGACCAAAACCCCTGGATACAGCAAAGCTAAGTTGGGTGCTCATTGAATAGAGGGGTTGGAATCTTCTCGATTTCAACAGATACGCACAGGCTTTCCAGATAGCCAAAGTCTGTAAGAGTCTAAATAGGTCCCCCCAGGCCCATCCCGATTGGGTAGAAATAGAAAGGGCTGCATTGGGTAATATCTCCCCACTCTGCTATATGGGTCACTCTTGTCCCAGTGTTGCTCAGGAATGGTTAACTATTAAATCCAGCCTACAAGTTTGGCAGACCCTAGGGAAAAGCAGCCACAGGTGTTTAAGTATTAGGCTACACACCCTTCTGTGGAACAATCCCTATCTAAAAATAGATCGGAAGCCCTTTGACTGGCCAGTTTGGAGAAATTGTCAGATACTTACATTTCATGATCTACTTCTGGATGATGAGAAGATGTTTGTGTCCTTTCAACATTTGAGAGATTCCCATGCTCTGCCACAGGAGTGCTTCTGGCAGTACTTGTAGCTTCATAGCTTATATAATAATTGGATAAGAGCTAAGTGTTCATGTGTGATGTGTGGGACAAGGATTGGGCCTCAAGGAAAAACCCCGTTATCCCAGTGGTCAGGTCAAAATAAGGGGTTAGCAGGCAGGATCCAAGGCTGGATCAGGGATGCCCTACCAGACCCCTCCGTACGGGCCAAGATAAGATGGGAAAAGATGTTGAATAATACAATTACTCTAGACGAGTGATCTAACTGTTGGAAGTCTGCCCATTAGGCCTGTATAGATCAGAGAAGTCTCCTTATAAAAAACAAAATTATTCATCTGTGGTATAGAACCCCTATTCAGCTATACAGACTGGGATTGACACCTCATGATCTCTGCTGGATGTCAGTCACCTGCAGCAGATTTACTTCACATCCTGTGGAGTTGTAAACCCCTTCAACCCTTATGGGAAAAAGTAATACATTTTTGCTCAAATATTTTAACCATCCATTTACCTCACCCACCCTCTTTCTGGCTACTTGGTCTGACATCGGAGGTAAGGTCAGTGTCCCAAGCACAGATGCTATGGCTTATCCAAGCATCAGTCGAGTTTCTTTGGCTTATTCTTAAAAAATGGAGAACAACATACCTCCCATCATTCCAGGAGTGGCTAGCTGCTATGGATTCATTAGCTGCCCACACTCGATTAATTCACTATGCTAAAAAGACGAGTGCTGTGTTTATGGATTTATGGGCGCCTTATATAGGTCAGGTTAAACAATCAAAATTTGTACCACTGTTACCATATGCAAAAGACTTACTAAAGCCCCCCTGAAGTACATAACCGACTTCATATGGTCTGATATTATGTGGTGCCTGAATATATGTAATGGATAACAACCAGTCTATTAGTGATTGCTTGTAACACTGTATTAGTATACTGTTATTGCATGGTGTATGACCTGCTCGACAGGTGTGCTGAACTGTTAATAAAAGATTAACTGCAAAAAAATAAACAGCTTTCTGTTGTCTACACCATTTATCCCACAGAGGTACCTGAATGTTTCTGTGATGTACCCTTCTCACCCTTCTCCTCCAGTGTGTGTGCATGGTTATGTCCCAAAGCATTCCCTATATGACTTCTGATGTCCCTGGATCATTTGGTTCCTTCCTCTGCACCAACTCCATCTTTCTTTGTCCTTCCTCAAGTGTGGGCTCCAAAATTGTGCACAGTACTCCAAGTGCGGTTGAATCAGGGATCTCCATAACAGTGATATCACCTCTGTTTTCAGCTACCGATTCCTCCTTATGCATCCTAGTTACCCTGCAAGCAGCCCTTGTACACCATGTTACTTCTTTCAGGTTCTCCATAATTAACAAGTTTAAAAATTAGTGTTCCTGCCTGCATTTATTTATGTTTGTGTGTCCTTCAGAAAGTTTCTTGGCATGATGTCCTTGCTTCAGCTGTCTTCAACAAGGCTATCGCTCCTTGGGTAATCCATATTGTATGTAGTGTGCCCTGGATTGCAAGTTTTGGGGACCTGGAGTCTGGGATGGTCAATGAGGTATATGGAGAATTATCTGAAATTACAAAATGGATTGACTCAAACAAGCAAGTTATAGGTAAAACCTGGTCACAAACCATACATTAATTTCAGTTACCCTTGAGCTCAAATTTTACTTTCTTTTCCAGCTTTTTAACTCTTAAAACCATGTTATAAGCACAATAACACACTCCAGGATGTGTGGTAATGCCATAAATTATTTACTGCACTTCACATGTGGTTGAAGGCACTCAGCTGCTCCTCATGCCTCACAACACACCAGGGGCATGCAGTAATTTAGCATTACCGTACACCTTGTCATGTGTTATTGCTATAGTATCATTATTATTTGCACTATCTGACCACTATCCAATGAAATTAACTGTTATCAAGATAAATATGAATAACTTTGCTATCCACGTATTGAAAATGGTAAGGATAATACCTACTTAAATACTTCAAAATAAGTCTTTGTCTAGGTGGTATTAGCACATGTTCTGATAATCCTCAGCACAGCACCACTAAATCCTGTTGAGGTGACATGATCTCAAGGTTTCAGATTCTAAAGGGGCTAGATGGTGGCATATAGACAGATGTTTGAACTGGGGAGTGCAAGCAGAACCTAGGGACATGTACTCAAATTGGGGGGGCCAGATGAGAGTACAAATTATAAAGCATTATTTCATACAAAGGGGTAAACATATTGAAGAGCTTACCTAGTGAGGTTTTGGAAGCTAGCACTGCTCAAGCTTTCAGAGCAGAACTAGTCAAATTCAGAGGGAATTTCATTGAGGATTACTCAGCAGCATGAGTAGGGTAACATATTGATTGATGATCTTGGAAGTGCCTTAACACTCAAACAAGGTATGACTAAAGGGCTTACTTGCCATTGACTTACAATGGCCCCTGCAGTAAACTGTAGCATTCTGTGATACTCTGCAGCATTTCTACGTTGCATCCTTGCTGTCCCATCTGTATAATCACTGCCATGGGGCAGAAGGGTGGACAAGATGGACGCTAAGTCCTTCCATCATCAAAATACTATGCTACTGTCATGGTATGCCTTGAAGGAGCCAGAACTTTCAAAAATGTATATCTCACCAGAAATTACATGAAATGAAATGGAAAACATTATACTGTATATCTTTATGGTATTGTTTATTCTCATGGCTAACTAGAGCATTCACCATTTTTATGTTTGTTTGCATGCATGCACAAGAAATATGTTGTGACAGCTTGCTGGAACAGCAGGTTGTGGAGGTGCAGCCATTTTGTGGCCAGTGCCACAACTGCTTTTTGGGGCTTGTCTGAATGGCACCAGTGAATGAGCACACTGTCTATGACAGCAACTCAAAACACGCCACCAACTTGAAACAATTTCGCTGCTGCAATGAGGGAGTGACCCGTCATTGCAGGGTGTGCCTTGACTGGTGTAACATTTCAATAAACATGGTGGTGGCTGTCACCATCCACCTCTCACAGTCCCACCTGAAAACTGATGTTGAGGGTGCCCAATCCCCTGTCAGCATGCCCCTTCCCAGTTCATTTGCTGATGAGGAGTCCAGTCCCTGTTGGCATGATGCCACTGTAGTTTAATTTAGTATGCTGATTGGGTGCCCAACCCTCTCGCATCATGCCCCCAAAACACAAACCCATTTTCTTTTCTGACAGGGTGCCCAACCTCGTCAGCTCCAGTAGTCTCAAACACTGAGGTAGTACACTAGGAGCCCACTCAGTGTACCAAATGTTCCTGTAAATTAGGAAATCTTCCTGAGAAGGTTTTTTTTTTAACCTATGAACAAGAAAATGGTCCCTCATTGTCTGCGTGCTCCCTCCCCAACCGAACCCACCCTCTGTGCACCTCACCTCCCCACACCCCCTCACCCCATACTTACCTCCAGATTCGGTGCAACAATCTTTGGTGGAGTGCGAATCGTCTGCACTCTTCAAAACCGACCCAAGTGAAGAAATGCCGGTAAGTTGTATAATGGCATAAATGGGGGTTCAACTTACGTGGATATCTCGGCCATTTTGTGACTTCTGGCTCCAAACTTTCAACATGGGTTTTGAAACCCCACCATGAATTCAATCACTGTCATATCATTATTCGTCCCGGAAGTTGATAACGCAGTCACTACATGGAATCACCTTCCAGGACCAATTAATGAAATGACAGTGTCACTGTTCATGAGATGGGCTGCCAAAAAGCCTATGTTGCAAATTTGGTGACAAAATTCCAAAAAAATGACTGTTACGATTGTACATTGCACAGTTCCCACGTACACTCATAACTTTGAAAATTGTTACTATTTTCACTCCAGATTTTCAACATTGTCATTTTTCCACACCTCCTTATGAACAGTACAGCTGTCATTTTTCACATCCTGCCCAAAATGTGTTTTCACATATCTGGCACAATAATGGCACAGGCGCTGCATGAAATCAATGTTCAGGACAGATTAAAAATCACAGTGTCAGTGTTCATAAAGAGAGGTCCAGAAAAACCATGTTGCAAATTTGGTGAACAAATTCCAGAAAATGACTGCATTACCAGCGTGCATTGCACAGTTTCTATACACGTTCATAACTTATGATTTTTTATTTTTGTACTCCAGATTTTCAAAATTGTCATTTTGCACACCACCTTATGAACAGTTCAGCTGTCAGTTTTCACATCCTACCTGAAACATGTTTTGCACCTGTGGCACACATATGGGCGTGGTCGCCAAGAAATCAACGTTCAGGACAGATTAAGAAAATCACAGTGCCACTGTTCATGAGCGGAGGTCCCAAAATGGCTATGTTGTAATTCTGGTGTAAAAATCCCCAAATAATTGCATTATGGGTCTGCATTGCACACTTTCTATGCACACTCGTGACTTCAACAATTTTTATATTTTCACCCAGATTTTCAACATCACCATTTTTACACCTCCTCATGAACAGTACAGCTGTCATTTTCACATCCTGTTCAAAATGTGTTGTTTTTGCACCTGTTGCATCAAATGGCACAGTCGCTCTGCAAAATCACCTTCGCTAATGGACTGATAGTGTCACTGTTCATGCGGTGAGGTCACAAAAGCCCATGTTGAAAACTTGGACTGAAAATACCAAGAAACGCCCAGGGCATTAGGGATTCTGACCATAACGCCTACCCAGTAGGGACTGATTGGCATCAGTGGTGTGACCTCGGATTGTCGACAGTAATGCTCGCGCCATTCCACCCCCACCTCCACCCTGCAGCCAGTGACGCAGCATTGAGGTGTGCCATGGACTCTTTGGCCCCAAAGTTCACCCCTTTCTCCTATGCAGCACCAATTTCAGCATATTTCTATGGAATGGAGTGAGAGTAAAGCCTGAATACCCCAAGGCACACCTCGACATTTGTCGGTGTCTACAGAGTAGGGTGAGGTGAAATGGCATGAGCGTTATGGGCGATGACCCAAATGCAAACCCCAATGTCTGTCCATCTCTGCAGGGTGGGGGTGGCATACCTCTCAACTGTACCACATTACGAGGAACGTTCCTCATTTTACTTCAGAAAAGGTCCCTGTTCCACATTGTGAGGACTTGTTCCACATTCAAAGTCAACATTTTAAAGCAAAAATCCATAGTAAATGATGGAAAAAAGAACTTATTCAATTAATAACAGACATTCTGAACATAACTGCAACATTTTAACAGTGTTTTGAGCTTCTTAGGTAAAGATTTGATTAAGTGTTCCACATTTTGCCTATTTGTTCCACATTTTGACAGGCAGTGTTCCACATTAGGGGGACAAAAGGTTGAGAGGTATGGGGGTGGGGTTGGCATCAGTTTAATACTTCACTGCCATTCTTATTCTGCATCTGTCTAACTCCTGCACTTCCAATGCTAATGCCAGCAAGCAAACATTCGGCATTGACAAATGTTTGTTTATTAAATATATTTGCTTTCAGTTAAAATGTCACACAACTGGAATGCAAGCAGTGATTTGTTATAGAACTCAATGCATAATCTTGTTCAGCAGGCAATGTCGCTAAATGTTGCATAGCTACAAGTTTCATTTGGTTATTCCATTCTGTTTATACAGTGATGTGATAAGCGAACAAAGGGCAGGTTGATGCCATTCTCTCTAGGCAGGTGTGCTTCCTTCTGAGGATAGCAGTCAAACTGTGAACTCCCTGTTCTGAGGAGGGGCACACAAGAATTATCTTAGTATGTATATTTAACTCAGAAAACTGGTGAGAATTATAATTGAACTAGTGGTCTGTTTCAAGTTAATTGTTTTTGCTACCTGTTAAAATGATGGAGTTTAAATTGAAAAACTGTAACTCTGCAACACCTGAGTTAGAGTTCCCATGTATTATGCAACTATGCAGCCCACTTGTTGACTAGCCATGTGATTTGTCACAGCTCTTGCATGCCAATACTTCCTGAAATTCAGGTTTCTATTTTGCCACTAATGGTAGCATACTTTGGGCAGCATATTGTGAAGGTTTGTGAGTCAGACTCACAAGCAGGGTTGTGAGGTCTTAGTTGGTACATTGCTAGGATTTAACCAAATTGAAAGTAGCAGAGTGCAGGGCACTAAATGGTTAGTGAATCCTTGCAAAAGCAGACCAAAAGCATATGCTAATGAGGGGCGGAGTCATGAAGACTAGACCCAATGGCAATTTGGAATCACCTGGGAACTCCCAAAATGCCTCTTTGGACTCTTACATTTATGGAGTTCTGAAAGCATGCTGAAGCTACTCAAAAATGGCTGCAGGACCATAGCAAACATTACCAGTGCCCAATAAAAGGAAAATAAATGTGTTATCACTGCTTTCTCATGCAGGGCAAGCAAACAGAGAGAAAGAATGTGCTTTAAAAAAAGCATTTGTCAATGCCGAATGTTGCTTGCTTGTATGTGCTGTTTAGGTATTTGGAAGTGACAGTTTCATGCCTTCCTCCCAAGACATCCACTGTGTCTTTCTGTTCAGTATTCACAGAAGAGTGGGAGGGGCAAGGGCCACAGCAGTACAGCAGTTGCCAAGGGGGTGAAGAGGTGGACAAAAGAGTCCTGCAGGAGCTCACTAAATTGAAGGTAGACAAAGTGATGGAACCAGATGGCATACGCAAGGATATTAACAGAACTGCGAAGGGAGATAGCAGTACCTCTGGCATCCATGTTCACTGAGTCATTCAACATGAGTGAATTGGAGGAGGCACATGTGGTCCCTCTACACAAGTCTGGCAGCAGGGAGGAGGCAGGGAACAATAGGCCATTCAGCCTCACCTCAGTAGTGGGGAAGATCATGGAGACATTGCTTAAAGAAAGGATAGTGGGGCATCTAGATGCCATCGGAACCCAGGACCATAGACAACATGGATTCACAGTGGGGACATCATGTCAGATAAATCTGGTTGATTTATTTGACTGGGTGACAAAGGAAGTGAATCAGGTTGGGGCAGCGGACAACACTTACCTTGATTTCAGCAAAGCCTTTGACACCATCCCATATAGGAGGCTGATAAACTAGCTGGGTAGACTGGACATGGGGGAAAGGGTGGTAAACTAGGTTAGAAACTGGCTAACAGACAGGAGGCAGAGAGTGGTGGTAAATGGTATGCAGTCTAGGGAGAGGGGCGACCAGTGGGTGCTGCAGGGATCGTCCTGGGGCCAGTTCTGTTCAATGTCTTCATTAGTAATATTGCAGAACATCTGAAGGAATTTTTCACCAAATTTTCAACATAGCCATTTTAAGACCTCTGCTCATGAACAGAGTTACTGTGATTTTCTTAATTTGTCCCGTACATTGATTTCGCACACCGACTCGCCATTATAGCTACATGGCAAAAACACATTTTGGGTGAGATGTGAAAAATGACAGCTGTACTACTCATAAGAAGGTGTGGCAAAATGGCAATGTTGGAAATCTGGTGAAAATATTGAAATCGTGAACTTCTGGCGTACATAGGAACTGTACAACAGCCACCAAATAAAACAGTCATTTTTGGAATTTTTTCACCAAATTTTCAACATAGCCATTTTAACACCTGAGCTCATGAACAGTGTCACTGTGATTTTCTTAATTTGTCCCGAGACATTGATCTCCACACCGACTGCGCCATTGTGTGCTACATGGGCAGAAACATGTTTTGGGTGAGATGTGAAAAATGGCAGCTGTACTACTCATAAGAAGGTGTGATAAAATGGCAATGTTGGAAATCTGGAGTGAAAATATTGAAAATTCACAACCATACAAGCGTGCGTAGGAACTGCGCAACGCACGCTTGTAAAACAGTCATTTTTTGGAATTTTGGCACCAAATTTTCAACATGGGGTTTTTGGAACCCCTTCTCATGAATGATGTCACTGTCATGGCAGTATTCAGGCCTGAAGGGTGATTTTGCAGTCACTGCACGAAATCACCCTTCTGGCCCGAATAACGCCATGACAGTGACATCATTCATGAGAAGGGGTCCCAAAAACCGCATGTTGAAAATTTGGTGTAAAAATTACCAAAAATGCCTGAGATATGCAACAAAGTTGAAACCCCCCTATCTAGCCCATTATACAGCTTACTGGCATTTCCTCAGTTCGCGGTCGGCTTTGAAAAGTGCAGACGTGTTCCCAGTCCACCGAAGATCATTGTGCCAGAGTCCAGAGGTAAGTATGGGGTGAGGGGGTGTGGGAGCTGGGTGTGCAGTGGGTGGGTGCGGGTTGTGGGAGGGGTTGGGAGGCAGCGCCCAGCGGGACTGTTTTTGTTTCTCGGTTTTAAAAAAGGCGTCATGGGACGTTTGCCACACTGGGGTGGGCTCCCAGCGTGGCACAAGGGCCGGGGGCATTTAGCGATGGGGATTGGGCACCCCATCGGCCAAAGGACTGCCTTGCCACGCTGGGGTGGGCTCCCAGCGTAGCACCTACTACTGGGGGGCGCGAGCTCAGCCAGCGGGGATTGGGCACCCGTCGGCTATACAGTGCGTGCAGGGGCACGCTGCGCCTGCGTGTGTCTGTGGGGGGCTGCGGCGTGAGCAGCCGATATCTTATCGGTGCTCACTGAAGCGTAGCTCCCGTTCAACTGAGTACACTGCATTTTGGAGCGTTGTCATAGACAGCTCCAAAATGATGCTTACAGAACCGCGGCCTGCCAGCACACTGACTGAATTGGAGGAGGAGATGACACACCAAATCTCCGATGATGGCACTATGTTTCTTGCACATGCGTGCAAGCAACATAAAAAAACAGAACATTGCAATAAGTTTATGTTATTAGTTTTTGTTTTTGCTGCTTATTTACCCAGGATAGCCCAACTGATATGCAACATTTCAATTTTAGTGGGGTCCTGCTTCTTCTCATTTCTGCAGCTATTGATAGCTTGATTGTTTGATTGATTGATTACATAACTAACTCAATCAATCAAGCTATCAATAAGCAAGATACCCTGTGATCTCCCTTTTCCAAAGCCGATTCTCCAGCCACTACACCCCATGGCCTGACAGGAGCTTACAGGAATAAACATTTTCTATGTATAACTGTTTAAAATATCTATCCCAATGTGCATGTCTGTCTTGAAAACACTGTTCCATAATATGCTTTAAAATACTTTGTATATACTACAGAAGGTTTTCAAATTCTTTATGCCTTCTCCAGCACATACCATGCAAAATAAAAAAAAAAAAAAACTGTATCTCTGTCCTGAGGGTATGATAGTTGTACAGCATAACCATAAGGCACATGTCCACATGCCTGCATTACTGGGGCTAAACATCTTTGGATTTCTCTCTGTTTTACTAAGCAGCACACAAACATTACCCACTGTGCACATACTGTATATTGCCTTTATAATTAGGTGTAAAATGTAATCAGTTCGATGGTAATCGGAGGTTTGGTTAATTTATTTTTAGTGGAAGTTTAAAACTTATGAATCAAAATCTATAAAGTCATCCCGATTTTTGGGGAAGTCAAAATACTTCCCAGATCCAACATTTTTGAACTTAAAATTCTAGGAAGCACCAGTTTAAGGATGTTAATGTAAATGTTTGTGGTAAAAGTACATTTCTTTCATGCCTTCCATGTCTGGTATTTTAGAAGTCATCTCATTTTTTATTTTGCATTTGGATGGCAATGACTTCTTTGTTCTTCATTTGTGAAGTTTAAATGTGTTGCCTTATTTTTGGAAGTCAAATACCCCAAGATGGAGTTAACTGATCCTCGATGGTAACATAGCATTAGAAATTGAATAAAGTGTGAGATCATTTGCATAATAGTTTTCATTATGGGCTTTTGAAATTTAGGCACAAACATGTTAGTGACTCAAAACAGGTGTTGTGTGCTTTAACGTGACAGTAACTGCTGGGTGTGCTCAGATTGCTCGCACTGGAGGCCCTCTCAGATCATTTGTGAGTGTGATCCCATAAGGCAGTTTGCAAGTGAACTAGAGTTTGTACCTGCCTTTCTACTGCTCTTAGAGGTGATATATCCAACGCTGTTTGTGCTTGAAAACATTGCATTTTGACTGTTTGAATATACCTGCTGCTATAGCCATGCAATCGTCTGTGAGCATGAAATTAATATTTTGTGTGAATGAGTTTGTGAGAGGCTCCAGATACGTGTCCCTTGGTTCTTTATCAGATGGCTCTGGTTGCAAGGGACACACCATGGCATCCTGTAGGCTCGTATCCATGTCTGACCCTGCAGTGCAGTACAATGGGTAATATTCCCCTGCTGGTGGGCCTGTGCTTCATAGGAGATTTTAAACAAAAGGTTCATGCTGCCCACTTTAACTGATTCCTGAAGCAGAAGTTAAGATTCCATAACAGCACTTGAAGAGAGTAGGGCATTTGCTCAATCTCCTTGTCAATATCCCATTTCTCAATAATCCAGGCACTAGACAATCTATGTGGCTATGTCTGAGCTGTTGGATGTAAAATACATTAAAGCAGTAAAGTAGAAAATTGTGCACCATGAAACATAGAAACATAGAATCTGATGGTAGATAAGTGCCACTTGACCCACCCAGTCTGCCCATTTTGTTTATTTATTATTCTGTTTTCTTTTTTCTACCTGAATTCTGAATTCCTGCATGCAGTCACTGCACTACCAGTATCAAACTCTTTGCTTTGTGAAGTGCTTTGAGATGCTTTATGTATGGAAGAAGCAACTTAAAATATTATTCCCCTTTTCTTGTCCTCATTCAGAAATGTTGGGCCCATCGGCGCAGTGGTGGGGGTTCCACTTGCGACGCTGGTAACCCGGGTTTGGGAACAAGCTTGGGTCATTGGAGGGCCGGCCAGGGGAGAAGGATGGAAAGTCCTACGGACTGCTCTCCTTCTCCAGGGGATGTGGGGTCTTTGTGTTCAGTGCGAGAGTGGCGCCCAGCTGAAGCCGAGTGCATCTCTCTGTGCACCAACACATGGTCGAGGAGGGGAAGGGCTGGGGCTAGACAGATGCTGGCATCATTGCACGTCTCTGCCCCAGCCAATAAAGGGGAACAAAACACCTCCTCATCAGACGTCTCTATGATGCCCTGCTCCCAGCTTCGATTAGCCACCTGGCCATGATCTCCCCAACTAGATACAATCCACGGTGCCAATTCCGGTGGCGGCGCCGTGACCTGCCTCCTGGGGGGCAAGCCAGGAGTGACCGGGGAGATCAAGGGACTAATTAGGCAGTGGAAGCTATGGGATACTGTGACTATGGTGGATTCATGACAGAAAATGAGGGGGACAAGAAAAGAGGGGTAAATACAAAAAGAAAAGAAACATTGATGAGTCAGGTGAGCTGTGAAATGCATTTCCCTTGAGTACGTCTGATCTCTTCTGCACTAAAACACCACATCAGATTTGTTCTAAAAAGTGTCAGATGAAAGGGTTAAAGCACACCATTACAAATCTGCTGGAGTACAGCAATGATCAGATTAAATGATTAAGACAACACCTTGACGTTATCTCAGCTGAACACAGTTTTTGGATTTGACATTCAGCTGTATTGACTTGACATCCCATTATTAAAAATGGCTGAAGGAAAAACCATTTAAGTATTTCAACTAATCATTGAAATCTTACATGTCTTAGATGGTAAAACCTGGCTTTGTTGCCAATGCACTTTTAGGTAACCCTTTCCTCAGTGCCTTTGTGCTGTGGTTCTTTTCTTTCTAAGTGGTAAAATACTACTAATTGCTAAAACCTTGCTTGTAATAATGAACTCCTGCTGCAATATCGTGGCCATGCTAAAGCCTTTATCCTGAGACCTAAAGATCACTGTCAATGCAAGATGTAGTTTTTTATTACTCTTATAACCCTCCCTTCAGCATGGGTCTGGGGTCCTGATGTTAAAATAGTTGAAGGGGGGGCTCAAGCCAGGAAATCACCAACAGGAACACATTTGGAAATAAAATATATTCTCTTACCTTGTCCACAGAATTCATACCAGACAGGCACTGACTCCATTTGCTGACACCCAGAGAACAGGAGGAAGGCTTACAGCCAATGGAGCAAGTTCAAAACTTGCTAGGGGGCAAAGGAAGTTAGTGCAGGCAGGAACACATTGAGCAGAGGTGCCATATAAAGAATAAAACATATTCAATTAATAAAATTAATAAGAGAAATAAAATTACACAGCTCCACGGGGCTGGAGACACAGCAGAGAATAGCACCAGGTCACAAAAGGCATAATCTAGGAGCACAGAAGTGCAGAAAACTTTAGGCCTAAGCAGACCAGGAAATGAGCTCCATGCAGATTTGCAGAGCTGAGGAGGCTCATGAAAAAAGGGGCAATGTGCAGGACGGCTGAACAAAAAAATACAGGCTGCAAATACCAGGGCTCACTTAACTAATCACCCCTGGGACCACTACCCGCCTTACACTACTTTCACGCCACCCGCACTCTTGACACAATGCACGGGAGCTCTAAAAAAAAGTGACTGATCTCTCCATCCAGTTTCTCAATCATCCTGCAGTTTCAGGCCAAAGCTGGACCCACCCCAGATGCAGGCACAGTGGGTTCAGCTAAAATCTGTCCCGGCAGGCCACCAGAATGAACAAAGGCAGCATGCCACCTGGGTGCAGCCTCCCAGTGCTGCCACCACCAGGATGACCATGCCGTGGTTCTGTCAGCACTGCAGTGCCCCCACTGCCAATCTACACCACATTGGAATGAGCCACAGCCCACCTTGGTGTGGCAGAGCACATGGCAGGCCAGCCAACACACATTCCTCCAGGCTGCGGCTCCACAACCTCGAACAGGGTCACATCCCATGATTGCTTTCCTTGCCATCCACCCCAAAAAGAACCTGAGCATGGAGCAATGCCTAAAGTGAAGGTCACAACTCTCAGGCAGGGTTCAAACCCCAGCCTACCACTGGTGCACAGATATCACTGCTGGCCTCCCAAACTCTCTACCACCCCTTCATTGACTGATGGTCCAGAAGATACACCACTGAGTGTGGACAGCAGCTGCCAGTTACCCTACAGGCCGACCAAAAGGAGGACAGCAAGGTAAATTGTAGTAAGCTCCCCAAAATGGGATGGCTTACACTCATTACAGAAATTAGTAATTATATGATTTTTCTAATTTCTGTTCTGACATCCATGCTACTTTGTTTTGTGCTTGGTTGCACTGTTGTCACTTTGTTGATCCTGTCACACCCTCAGCATTTGGATAATTCATTTCAGCAATGGGGCGAAATAGAAGTAACAATGACAAGAGAATAAAGAGAGTAAGATAAGCCAGACAGGGAGGGGGAAATGGGCAGACTAGATGGGCCAAGGGGTCTTTTCCTGTGGGCAGATTTTTATGTTTCTGTGTTTCTAATGGAATATGAAGAGAGATGGGAGCAGTAGGGAGTTTTTCACTGGAAAAAAGAAGATTGAAAGGAGATATGATAGGTATGGTTAAGGTGTTAAACAATACATAGAATGTAGATTACTGGCAGCAGATTGCAAGAAAAAAGGGCATAGTATTAAATTAAGTGTTAGAAGGGTATGGTGTGAGAGTACAAAGCATTAGTTAATCTAAAGGATAATAGGAATGTCAAAAAGGTTGCTTTAATAGGAAAAGTATTGGAATTCAAATGGAAGGCTCAATTTACAAAACCCAAGACACACCCTCCTGCACCTGCAAATGGGACATAACGTTAGTTACTGGTGCATGGAAGTCACGTCATGCATATGCAGGGACCTCCTCACATTCATGAGCATGGGCTGTTGGCCACCTCTACACCTGATCCCTGTCATTGTATGTGACTAAGTGGGCAGGTTACATAAGGGTGGGCCAGGAGGCATGGGCAAGTGAAGAATGCTCCCGACCCTGTAAACAGATCCTAATCCTGCAAGCATCCTCGACCAGCAAAGGGGGGTGGAAGCTAAGAAGCCCAAGTGGCTGCATTAGCAGGTAGGTGTTCCCTCTCTGTCTGGCCATAACTGTCCATCCTGATCCCAAATAGCCCCCTCCAGTATCTCCATAGCTCAAGAAGCCTCCACAGTGGGCTTTGAGCAGTACTTGTACTGACCGACAATGTTCCAATAACCTTAACTTTTTTGGACATTCCAACTGGGATACAGTAGTCCTTGGAAGAAAGAAAACAAATGCACTACCAGGCAGGGTAATGCAGCCATAAACTATCAGGATACTGAAGTGCTGGAGCATGCCTTGTTATGCACGCTATGCTGTAATAACATTTACAACAGAAGGTGACGGCTAGTATTTGCACTGTAACTGGCTTTGTCCAGTGTATCCTGTCATTCCTGCACTATGCACTGGCAGTAATTCTCTGACAGCCTGACAAGGAGCCAAGAGTTTAGGATCACTCCACCTCTCTGCTGCCCCCTTCCACAATGCATGAATCCACACCAGCAGTGCATGGCTGGTGGGGGTTGTTAGTGCCATCAGTTGCAGGCTGGCATCTGGGTGTGCAGAGCTGCGGCCAGGATATGTTCATTTGGACAATATACTAGTGCCCTATGTGGATTGCAAAAAAATAAAACAATCAAGAAACAGAACAAAAGTCAAAGGCATTTAGCAGTGGTAAAACATTTATTGGCTCAACTGTGCAAAAACTGCAAGCTCCAGTGATTCAGGGTACCCTAACCCTTCCTGGCATACCATTAGTGCAGCGACAGCATTACAGCGTGTGTCATTGTTCACCACAAAAGAGGTGAGAGTGACAGGGATGATCTTGATTTTAGATCGCACAACACTTGTGCTGTGTTCAGTTTTTGTGCACTTCATGGCATGCCCACCCCAGAGGAGGTTATATATATTTTTGGTGTGTGCTGGGGTCATCTGTTTCCTGGGACAGCACTTTGGCACTCTGTGTCTTGGGAGGTGCAATGCCCGGCGTGGTAATGCTGGGCAGCATGTTGTTGTCACCATAATCAATGTCAGCACAGTAACTGTGGCACCAGCATGGGTGAACCCACCCTTCCTCAGAGTGCCAGTCTATGTGGACTGGGCCTTGAAATTAGATGAGTATCTGGAGACAGAAATATAACTGAAAAGTGGTCAGGACACTTAGAAAGGGTGGAAATTAAATGGAATGCCATCAGATAGGGGATCCAAGAAGCAACTAAAGCACACCTAAGACATGTTGGGAAGAGAAAAAGGCACAAGACCAGGCCAGCAGGATACTGGGGTGCATAGTGAGGAGAATCAACAGCAGGAGGACAGAGGTGGTGTTTCCACTTTATTAATCATTGGTGAGACTACACCTGGAGTACTGTGTCCAGTTCTGGAGACCACATCTCAGGAAGGGCATAGACACGGTAGAGGCTGTCCAGAGGATGGCATCTAAAATTGTGCAGGGGCTGCATTATAAGCCCTATGAGGAGACATTGAGGGAAATGCCAAGGTTTAGTGCTGCTCTATCACTGGAGCTCTGCTGATAAACCGTGAGTGTTACACAAAACATTTGTTTGCCTTGTTTCTTTTTCTGGTGGAGAGCTGCTTTCGGATGTTTTTGTCCAGTCCTATCAGCTTATAGCTACCACCCTCACAGTCAGACCAGAGCACATGGAGTCTGTGTTTGTGTATCAATATTTATACCCTAGAAGAGAGGAGAGAGAGGGAGTACATGAAGGAGATCTATGGGTCTGAATAAGGTAAAGGAGTGGAGTATTTTTCAGAAGAGAAGGTGCACAAGAACAAGGGGGCATGCAGTGAAGCTGAAAGGGGGGAATTTAGGAGGCATCTGAGGCAGCACTTCTTCAGTGAATGAGTGGAGGAGGCCTTGAATAGTCTTCCAGTGGATGTGGTGGGGGTGAAAACAGTGGTGGGCATCAAGCATGCAGAGAATAGGCACAAAGGAATTTTGGTAGGAAAGTAGAGAGGGAGGAGTAGCTGAAGATCAGATAGGGTCTGTGGTGACAGTATTCTTAGGAAAAAGATAGGCAGGCTTGTTAGACCAAGTGGTCCTTATCTGCCAACAAATTCTATGTTTCTATGTAAGAAACCTTCGTGGTTTTCCTGAGAGGTGGGGGAAAAAGTCTGGGCTAACAAATTTGCCTTTAGATGGTGTATGGTTGATATGTTACTTGCAAATGGGGGCTCTACCTTTGCAAAAAGGCCAACAATGCCGTGAGGAAGGTTAATGTGGAGGTAGTGCTCAGAATAGCAGTGTGGGTGTAGAATGACATAAATGATTGCCTATGCTTCTCCAAACACAGCAAGACTGTGTCTCTATCAAGAGATTGCTTTGGCAATGAGAAATCTCAAGAGTGCTGCTCAAGATGTCCCCTGGTTGTCAAGGCAACCTCAAGATTTAGACAAAGACTTGTTTTGTCCTCAAGCATTGGAAAGATGATATTATTTACACTTATGACCAAAGGTTGGGGGACCTTCTCCAAATTTTGGAGAGACTTAAGCAGAATATGTGGGTGGAAGGGAAAAAGGCAATTTTTGACAAGAAGTGGGGAGCTTTGGAGGCAGTGTACTCATTGCAGTGGAGACGCCTCGGTCCAGATCTGTCTGTCTGATGAGTAGTATTTGGGCTAGTTATTAAGAGACTAACTTTTGGGAGTGTCGTGTTAGTTGAAAGAGTGTTTAATTGTTGAACAGTTACATATCTTTCTATGTATATCTATTATAGTTGGTTCGAGGTAAAGCTTAAAGGTTTGAGCTTTGTGGGATGAAGTGGTTCTCTCTCTTTCCTAGAGGCACAAGTTACTAGGGTTTAAGGTAAACAATATTAGAACTTACATGTTAGTTGTGAGGGAATTTTGACTGAGAATGGTTCGTTATTTTGGGGTAAGTCCTAATGTAACTGTGCATGTACATAGTTGTGGGGTTGTACATAGTTTCCACTTCCAGTTTGGGGAGGTGGGCCCGGGGTTACGTCTCGGGCTGTATGTGTATATGTCTTTGTCTTGTGTATCATTGAATAACTTTAATAAAGAAGGTTAAAAAAAAAAAAAAAGACAAAGACTTGTTTGTGTATGGAGAACCATACACAATATTTTCTAATGTATGGTTTTCTATACATACATATGCTTGTAAGTAAGTAGGGTTTCAGTTTGTAAGTAACTGAAAAATCTTTCTGTAGCCTGCTGATCAGTCTGTGCCTTTTAATCACTTTAGTAGCAGCAGTGCTTGATTTGGCTTGGTGCAGATGAGTTGAGAACTGAAGGCATCTGGATAGTGGCTGAAGGAGCCATCAGGGGAAACAGGTAGAGGAAAAAGGAAAAGAAAACACAACAGTAGCAATCAATGATGCTGTTTCTGTTTGTTTCAGACTCAGTAATCAGAGCCACAGTTTCAGACAGTTAGCCACACTTGGGACTTTTGATGTTGTTGTGCCATAGTAGTGAAATCACTAGTGCAACACAACAGCATGATGACATAGCTACTGCAGCACAACATGAAAATTCCAGTAATGGATTTCCATTGGCAACAGCATTCTACCATACACTATAAGGCCTTTTTAGGTATATTGGTGAAGTAGAAAAGCAAAGGAGGACTCAAAAGGTTGAAGGGAAGATATGGGTGGAAGAAGATGGGGGAAAAAACATAGTAAATGAATATTTCTGCTCACTCGTCATGGTCAAAGATGGGGGCACAGCTGGAATGCAGCACTAAAGTTGGAAGGGAGACTAAAATTATGATAGGGACCACCGCTGAAGATAGAGTGCTCAAGGGTCTGAGGGGGTTGATGGAGAAGTCACTGGGACCTGATGAGCTGCATCCCTGGGTGCTTATGGAGATGGAGCATGCACTGGCAGCACCCATGGCATATCTGTTCAACTGTCTGCTAGTGACAGGTGTGGTTCCCATCAGTCTGAGGGTGATTGATGTTGTGCTTCAGCAGAAGAGCAGGGACACGGGAGACCAAAGCAGTCACAGACCAGTTAGTCTGACCTCCATAGTAAGAAAGATACTGGAAGCCATTATTAAGAAGCGGTTAGTAGACTTCCTGGGGAATCATGGTCTCCAGGACTGTAAAAAGCATAGTTTTTGTGAAAGGGAGTTCCTGCCAGATTAACCTTATCAAGTTCTTCAGCACAGCATCTCAGGTGGCAGACGCAGACCAGACAGGTGTCCTTTATCTGGGCTTCATCAAAGGTTTAGACTCAGTGCTCTGTAGAAATCTTCTGAATAAGTTGGGTGATTTGGGGTGGAGAAAGACATAACAGGGTGGGTAGATAAGCCAGAAAGTAATGTTAAACTGAAGGCTCTCTGAGGTTAGGAGGGTGACCAGTGGGATACTACAGGGGTTGGTCCTGGGTCCTTTTGCTCTTTAGCCTGTTTATATGTGACATCGGAGATGGGGTCCAGAGCAAAATGTATTACTTTGCAATTGACACTAAAATATGTGGCAGGGTTGACAGTGAGAAAGAAGTCAGAGATATACAAGAGGTAAAAGCAAAGCAAATCCAGCACCAGAAAGTCCAGGTGAAAAAATCAGCTTTATCGTGAGGGACTATTTTGTGCACCGAGCTGAATGGCGCTCTGGCAATTTATTCAAAAAAGCCAATTTTTCTACCCAAATTTTCTGGTGCCAGATTTGCTTTGCTTCTATTGTTGGGTTTGTTCCTTACACAGATTCTGCAGTTTGGAGCAGTGATTGCAGTTGCTCTTGGAGATGAAAAAGGGCCTAGAGAAATTGGAATAGTGGTCCAAGATCTAGCAGCTCAAAGTTATGCCAAAAAGTGTAGTCATCTACATGGGGAAAATGAACCCATAAACACAGTATTGGATGAGGGGAGGCCTGGTTAGAACAGACCTAAGAGGAAAGGGACCTTGGGTGTGCCATATGTGACACCCTACAGAACACTGCCCAATACAGTAAGGCATATGGAAAAGCAATTAATACACTAGAATGCATAGTCAGGGACTTTTCTAGTAGAAATGGAGTGATCCTGCCCTTCTATAGCTCATTGGTGAGGCTATACATAGAGGGCCTGTCCAGTTCTGGAGCTCTCACTTTAAAAAGGGCAAGGAATGTTTAATATCAGTCTGAAGCAGGGGACTGCAACATGATACACAGGTAGCAGGGGAAGACTCATAAGGAAAGTTTGTCTGACTTAAATGTGTATTCCCTGGAGGCCAGAAGAGGAAGAATGCTATGTTTCAAACTTTTTAATGTAAAGGTTTTTATTTTCTTTTGGTAGGACCAGGCAGCTAGTGAACTGCATCCCCTGCCACTGTCAGCTGTCCATTATCTCCCTTCACAGTCCAGGGCTGGGTTCCATTGCAGATTGCTCCCCGTAGCAGGGCCAGGAGGGGGAGGACTTTCCTTCCCCTATTGCCTCATATACAGAATTCGCCCTCAGGACACTGAAGAGGCAGGCAGATCACAGCACCATGGGTGAGGCTTAACAGCTCCATTTTCTCCCTATAGTCATACAGCTGTGGCAGTGCAGAGGATGCACGCATGCATGTGAAGGTGGGCATACTCTCCAGAACTGCAGCTCCTTCTACCATCATGACATTCTGTTCACCTCCCAGACATCTGCTCTACCACCAGGCCCCCATCTGGTGGCAGCCGAGAGCCAGGAAGTTGCACCCTCCCAGCCTGGGAGATAAAGGCTGTCAGATGGCCACTCAGTCTTCTCCCTGCCCCCCCCACCACCAACCAAGCTTATTCCCGAGCACAGGTTGCTGGCATGGCATGAGGTAAGGCACTATGCAATGTCTTTGCCCTCTGTGCCACCAGGGCAGCCTGTGATTCAAATTTTTAAATATCTAAATGGAATAAACATGGTAAACTGCTGGCAAATGATCAGGCAATATGACTGAGGGATCGGCAATAAGAGAACATAATTATCAAATGGTGGGAGAAAATTCAGAAGTGTTGAAAGGAAATACTTCTTCACAAAGAGGGTGAGGGACAGGAGGAGAAGTACTAAATGTCAAGACTAGATTTTAGCAATGCATTTGACACAGTCCCACACAAAAGATTACCAATCAAATTAACCAGCCTGGGAGTGGGTCCCAGGGTGGTAGCCTGGGTAAAACATTGGCTGGACAACAGGTCACAGAAGGAAATTGTAAATGGAGTCCACTCTGAAGAAAGCAGGGTTACTAGTGGGGTACTGCAGGGTTCAGTACTGGGTCCAGTCCTTTTTAATGTCTTTATGAGTGACATTGCAGAGGGACTAGAAGGAAAAGTATGCCTCTTTGCAGATGATACAAAGATCTGCAACAGGGCTGGTACACATGGAGGCGTGGAAAGGATGAGAAGGGACTTGGCAAGGCTGGAGGAATGGTCAGAAGTATGGCAGCTTGGATTCAATGCAAAGAATTGCAGAATAATGCACCTGGGAAACAAAAACCCAGGGGAGATTACACAATGGGGGGGAGGTAGTAATAACAACAAAAAAGGAAAGGGACCTGGGGGTAATCATATCAGATGACCTTAAGGTTAGCCAGCAATGTGAGAAGGCATTAGGGAGGGTCAGGGTGAGTACTGGGATGTATAGGGAGAGGCATCACCAGCAGAAAACAGGAAGTTATTATATGTCTGTACAGAAAATTTGTGAGACCCCATCTGGAGTACTGCATCCAGTTCTGGAGACCCCATCTGCACAAGGACATAGACAGAATGAAGGCAGTCCAGAGGAGGGTAACTAAAATGGTGCAAGGTCTGCAAGAGAAGCCATATGAGGAGAGACTAATGGAGCTTAATATGTATACCCATGAAGAAAGGAGGGAGAAGGAGGACATGATAGAAACTTTTAAGTACCTCAGTGGAATCAACAAAGTCCAGCAGGGTAGCATCTTTCAGAAAAAGAGATGTGTAAGAACAAGGGGACACAATTTGAAGATAGAGGGGGGACGGCTCAGGGCTAATGTGAGGAAGTATTTTTTCACAGAGAGGGTGGTGGATGTATGGGACAGCCTTCCTGAGGAGCTTGTAGGGTCTAAAACTGTGGGAGACTTCAAGAATGCATGGGACAGACATAAGGCAATTCTTGTGGGGGGGGTAGGAAGAAATAGGCTGTTGGTTAACTAGGATCTACAGCTTATCCTGTAGGTAGGGAAATGGGCAGACTAGGTGGGCCAAGCAGTCCTTATCTGCCATCAAAGTCTATATTTCTATATGTTTCTATGTAAGTTACAGGTTTTAAGAGAGGTTAGGAGACACACACATGGGTATGATGAAAATGATGGGGGAAGGGGTCAAGTGGGGAGGTCACTTGACCAAAAAAAGCAGAGCTACAAGTTGGAAGCACTCCGTAGACCCTACTAGTTCTAGACTTGATAGACCAAGAGTCATTTTCTGCTTGTAAAATTCTATGTTTCTGTGAAAAGCTGCAACTAGATACAACTGCTAAGACAATGGTGGGAACAGGCTTGATTAGAACTTTGTGGCCTTTTCAAATTCCATTTCCAACAGAATTTTATGGAGTTTTTGAGAGTCTGAAATATTATGCAGAATTCCATCAGAAGCTGAATTCTGAAATTCTGATATCAGTATTTAAACCATAAATTAATAATTCACAGTTTTCATAAACTGTGGATTAGTGTTACGTGGTTTAAATAAACTGCAGGCTAGGTGTCAGCAAACTGTGGAAAACGAATCCGTAGTTTGTGTAAGCCACAGAAAACAAATCTGTAGTTTAAAGGACTTTCAGAATTTCGCAGAAATCAGTGAAACATTTCAAAAAGCAATTTCAACAGTGAAACTGTCATTCTGCTTGAATTCCTGTGGCAGAATTTTGCACTGCACATGGCTCTAGGCCTGCATTCCATTACTACTGTATTACTGTATGTTGTAGTCATCTTCCAGTCATTAATGGCTAATTATTTTTATACCCAATCCTTTTGGAACAGTTATTTAGAATAAACATAAGATGTCCACCATTAGTAAGATTTTAATTTTAATGAGAGGCACAATAAACTGCTTTTTGGCAGGAAGATGTTTGTACTGCTTAAAAAACAGCCTGAATCTTCTTAGGGAATGTTCAGGCTCTAGGAAATTGAGATGAGGCAGCAGTGACAAAAAAACAGTGGAGTTATCTATTTTACCGATACCTCTGTTTAAAAGTTGACTACATATATATGCATGAAAAAATAAAATAAAGCAAAAAACATTTATTTTCTCATTGATCCTGAATGAAAAAGACTGCATAGGCTGAACTACCTCTGTCCAGGGGTACTGGAACCAAGATTATGTTGCTTTACGAGAACCTGGCTCTTGGTGCATAAATATCAGGTTCTTGTTTTACTTGATTCTTAATGTCCATCTCTAACTAGGCCTTGAAATTCTGCTTTCTGCATTTTAAAATGATCACATTTTGGGGCAGCCAATGGAACTATCTTAAAGATTTTATAGGAATGGACTACTAAACGTGTTCAAATTAAGGTAGGGAATTGTCAATTCCTGATAAGGCCTTCAAAGAAAAGGGGTAAGGATGTTCATAGCTGCAATGGAGCCATAATGTTGCATGTCACTATAACACGGGTATTTAGTTGTTTCACCCTCATTCTGCTAATGGAGAGTGAAACATTTCTCAATGGCAAGCACCATATAGTACACCCTGTGCTGCCACACCAGCAATCATGTCATGCTCACAAGAAAATAGGAACAAGTACTTCAGGTAAACAAGAATGAAGTGGCTTCATAAAAAATATACTTTTAGTTTGTTTTTACTATAGAGATCACTTGCTGTTTATCAGTAATACATATTTATAGTAGTTTGCTGGCTATTATGAATAAAAGAAAATTCATACATAGGAAGGTCATGACATCAGGAAGTCATAGCCCAGACAGTGGAACAGTGAGTTGCAAATGTCAGGCTAGACCTATGGGAAGTTTAAACTTCACCAGTGAAGTTTGTGTGAAGTGGTCCAGAATACACCTCACGTAGTGCCTGAGAATTGTCCACTTCCCTCTACTCTGCAGTTCATGAAGTAATTCACCACTACGCAGAAAAAAACAGCCATGTAGGGCCACATTTCCATACTTTACTTAGGTTTTCTCAATGCGAATTGTGACCTTTGTGGTTTTGCAAAGTGTGGAATTTGTGAAACAAATTGACATGCATATTTCTACACTTGTGGTAAAATTCAGGAATTGTGAATTTTTTTCACTTCACCCAGACCTATTTCAGACATCAGCATATAGAATTTTAAAAGATCAGTGGCAGTTAGAATAGAAAAAGTCATAAACTTTGAAAAAGTGCACAGTTTTTCAAAATATTTTGAAGTTTATCTATCATGTGCCCTTCTGGCAAAGTCAGTCTTGAAAATGGTAATTACTGTAGGGCTCAGACTTGTCAAATTTAGATGCGTGTGTCATTTCCGTGGTGCAAGTTGCAGAGAAGGTAACTGTAGGGCTGAGACTTGTCATATTTAGGTAAATGCATCATTTTTGGGGTGCATGTTTTGGCAATCATGCTCAGATGTCTGGCCACCTGGCAGGTGGTGTAACCATCTTGGCAGGTGCCATGCATCTTGCATCTTTGTCTGTAAAACAGACATGTCAGTCTGAAAATACCACCCAGTGTGTCAGATTCCATGAACAGAAATGTTGTTCACATCACACATTATGTGATCAGGTAGAAAAAGTTCAAAAAAACTAATAAAAAAATAACTATTTCAGAACTAAAAAAAGTAATTCAGGCTACTTTTAAAATGTTCTAAAATTTTCTGTCTACTATTTTTGTTGATACTTGCTCTTAAATAAGTCTATGAGGGTTTGGAAACCAGGGTAGCAGTATAGGAGCTAAAGATAAGACCAAAACCTGCTTCCAGTATATAAGTGTAAAGAGAAAAGTGAGGGGGTATTGTACCTATAAAAAAAAGGGAAGGAGAGGAACCTGGGCATAAGCCAGGTGTCATGGCAAAGAGGCTGAATGGGCACTTTCCTTCTCTGTTTACCAAAGTACTCAAAGGTGAGGGGTATGGTGCTCATTGGGAGGTCACATGGAATGAAATGCAACATTAATGCTAACTGTGTACATTGTGCTCCCCCTGGTCACTGACTACCTAGCAAAGATTGAGCCAGGTAAATCCAAAAGGGCACATGTGTTACACTCTGGTTTCATAGTCAAGTTGAAGGGACTATTGGCAGGGCCTTTTGTAGGAGTCACTCTGGACAGATGTGCTGCCAGAGGGCTGAGACATGGTCAATATGCTTTCAATTTTCTAGAAGGGGCAAGATTGGATCAGACAACTGCTTGGTGGTCAGACTGACATCAGTGCTGGGAATGTCCTGCAATCCATTATCTAGGCAAAATATGGAATCACTTCATTGAGGGTAAGGTTCTGACCCTCTCTAAGCAAGGATTTATATGGGGCAGATCATGCCAAACCAACCTGATCACTTTCTTTGAGATATGACCAAGAAGGGGGAGAGGGACAGGGCCATAGCAGTAGTCTCTGTGGACTTCAACATGGTCTTTGACACTGTGAGGCATGAAAAGCTTCTCTTCAAACTACACCATTGTGCTATACACAGTGCATACACAAGGTGGATTGATAACTGGCCTGGGGGCAGGAAGCAGAGGGTTGTGGGTGGTGGAGAGGGGAAATAAGTGGCATCCCTTAAAGATCACTGCGGGGGCCACTGCTTTTCAATATTTTCATCAATGATCTGGAAGCTTGAGTCTCCAACAGACTGTTTTAGTTTGCTGATGACACTAATCTGGCCAGTGTGGTAGATTCCCTCAAGGATGGGGACAAATTTTAGGAGACCCCCAACAAGCTGGACAACTGGCTACACTCTTGGGGACAGAGTTCCAGAAGTGAAAGCAATTGTTCACATGTAGTAAAAAAAAGTTACACAATGGAGGTTACCTTGCACAACTGCAAATCTTTTCACATGCATGAAAATTATATTTTTGCTACCGTTTCCACATTTTGGAGCAGTATGCACAGATGTTTTGTGCACAACTGCACACAAATGGTACAGATCTACTTGCCAGGCAAAGCATTTTTTACACCCCAGCACAAAAAAGGAAGATGGTGTCTGCACACAAAATGCTAAAAACAGCAATTTTGTTGGTGCAAAGATTTCCCCTAAAATAATTAAATAAAATATGCCTTCAGTTACAAGCTGCAGCTTCTAGACTATGTAGCTTTTAACTGAGTGTGGCTTCATAATAATAGGCAGGAGCATTTGCAATGTTGGTGTTAGCAAGCAGTAGCAAGAAGTTAATGCATAAAGCATTAATAAGACTGCTCTCCTAAAATACGTTGTTGCTTTACTAGTGCAATTAAAAAAAAGACTCTTCTGTGGAATTCTGTGAGCTTCTTGCAACTTATCTGTTGTCTGGCAATTTATTCAAGCTCTTCATTGGAATCAATACCTCCATCATTCTCAGTGTCAAGTTCTGTGTTGGAAATACTGGTGTTAGGCTGGTATGTTGAGGGTTACAGTGTTACTGCGGATGTGCCTCCAAAGAGTTTGTCCATTGCTTCACAGGCTCGGCTTGCCACACTAACTTTTTTAGTATAGTGGATTTGACGCGGGTCACTGGTTGTGATGCTACATGATGCAAATTAGTTCACACTTATCTCCTTGCTGACAAATGACCATGACTCTGATCCAGTCCAACATTTTCTGTTCAGTGTGAGCTCATGCAGTACCCCTGGCAGTGTGCTTTCTTTCCTCTGTTGCTAACAAGTGATTGTAGCACTCATGGTTCCTTAATTTAAACTGAGGATTCCACGAAACATCTGCAGGTTGAAGATGTTTGGTGTATTTCCCAGGTATGGCACAGACGATGGCATTTTTGTATTTATCCTGTTTTTTTACAGCTTGCAATATATGACACCAGAATATGTCCCATACTAGCATTCTCTTGGTGAAAGCCAGTCAGAGCCACATCGGCATCAACTCCTCCATCATCCACCCATTCTCAAATATTGTAATCACAACAACAGGCATATTGACCACATATTTGGAATACTTTTCCTCTTAAATACAACAAAGTGGGAAGCTTTCTTCCATCAGTGAGATGGACTGTCATCCTTTACTTTTCATGGCTGGTAGTGAGAAGGGGGACACTTTTAATACTGATTTTATTTAATATTTGGTCATGCAGTATATCTGCTTCCAAAGCTATTTCATCCAATGTTCCTATGGATGCAGGCTATATGTTATGTGGGGTTATCTGACGTGACCAAAAGAAAATAAAGTCCATGATTTTTTGGTATGTAATCTTCAAGCAGTTTTTGCCCCTTGATTATTTTCTGCCACATAGTGAACCCCACATCTAAATGAACTGGTCCACCCACTCACAGATTGACTAAACCCAGATCAGCAAAGCAGCCTTGAGGGAAATAATTTTTCTGAGTTACCCTCAAGTGCTGTTCCTGCTGCTGGCTTATCCACTACCAGAACTGTCTCCTCAGTGGAAAAAGGGCTTTGTGACTGCTACTGTCCAGTTGTCTTCATTTTTGATTTGGCCAGCTGAACCAGCCTTACTTGGAGCTGTACTCTGCATTTCCTCCACTGCCTTATCATCTACCTTCCATTCAAGGGCAACAAGTCAGTTGCCTTCCTTCTTGGTATTGTAGTCTGCCATAAGTCTGTATTCTAAATCATAAGTTTTCCTCTTTGCCATGTTGCACACTCCAACTGGTAAATTCCTACAACTTCAAGAATAATCTACTTCATCTGACACAGAAAGGCAACTTACTTCTGTTGGCATCCTTTGCAATCTGTGTGAGAGGCCTTTCGGCACCATGCATTTTTGCTTAAATTTGAACTAGCATAATATTCTGTGGTGATTTGCATATGTAGCCCATGATGCTTTGCATTATGGGGGCATGTATGATTTTGTATTTCTTTGAAACTTGGCTTCCCAGCCAATGCCCTTTGGAGTAACTATTGCCTCAGTGCTTGCGCACAGAGGTTCTTTATCTTTTAACTTATAGTATAAGTTATATGATACTGGACTGAACCCTGATTAGTGCTAATTAGTAAAAACCCATCTTTGGACTTCTGGTGATGTCACCATCAAGGATGCAGCCAGAAACCACCAGCTCCATCTCCTGGCCTTGATGCAACTTCCATCATCGTACCTCTAAGGCAAACTGGACCTCAATATTTTATCCAGACATCAGCTAGAGTCGATAGGAGCTTACTGTTGTGCTAAAACAAAAGGAAATACAGCATATTCCATTTTGTAGCTGATAGCCACCCCAGAGCCTATAGTGCCACTGGATCAGATGACAGGGGAGGCATACTTGTTTACACAGGCCTAACCAGATTATTAATTAATTCTAGTTGTTGCTATTTCTATTTTCCTATTTCTATTTCTATTTTAATGTGTATGTATATTGCTGTTTTTTGAATTTTTAAATGTGTACCTGTTTGCTTTGTTGTTGTGAGGCACTCTGAGCTGTTGAAAAGGGCACCATACAAATGAAATTTGCCTTGCCTTGCACCACGTCCCACTCAGACAACCAATGCAGCTATTCTCTTGGAGCTCAAAGTGTTCCTCTCTGTGATTAGAACTACAATGCAGAACAGAAGGCAAGTCACAGCTGTAGAGAAAAAGGTTGCTGGGTTAGAGACGCATGCAGGGGCAACAGATGCCCAAACCAATCACCTAGAGAGAGAGAATTCTAATTCATGTTCTTGAGGAGTGCCAGCATCTTAAAGGTAACAGAACAGGTTGCGCTGCAACAACCTTCATGTACCAAGGGTCATGGAGGATGAAGAAAGCAGAAACATGGTAGCATTTTCAAATTTCTTACTCAGGGACACATTACAGCTTGACCCAGAATTCCCACTAGACATCAAAAGGGTGCATTAGGCCCTTACAACCAAGCCAAACAACACTGATGACCACCCACTCTCTATCGTACTGACATTTTTAAGTTACACTACTAAGCAGGATATTCTCCTCTGAGTCTAGTGCATGAAGCAGGTGCATTATACGGGAAAACTAGTACATTTTGACAATGAGTATTCCCCATAGTAATGATGTGAAGACTGGCTTACTTTCCCATCCTATGTGCTCTCAAGGCACAACAGCTGAAATTTCAAACACCATATCCCTCCAGACTGATTATAATGTTCCCAGATAGACCTAAGAGTTTTGCTACACCAGAGAAGAACTCCAGGCCTCAGGAATTGACATTCTCTCCCTAAACATGCTCCTTAGCAGAAGGACTGAGCAGAGCTCCGTCAAACCTCTTAGAGTAATGTCTCTTCAGTGTCAGACCAGAAGCTACATAGTGCAGTGGCCACAAAGGACATAAAAATGCTCCTGTGATCATTCCAGAGATTCAGCCAGAACTGAGGAAAGGTAATTGCTCTATTCCACTTGATTGTAGCACATTCATCTTTATATGTATGTAAGCTGCCTTTTGCTGGACTTTCTTTACCCGCGAGTTTGCATTGCTGTTTATTGAAATGTAATAAATCACTGGCAGCAAATCCTAATGAGTGCTGACTGTTCCTTTCCTCCACTAGGAGTGCAGCTGAATTAGTGACTGTTGTCTGTGGATATTTTGGACTGCTGTGACTTTTTTTTTGTACAAATAAGGTATGGGGGAGACTGGGGGACAGGGCCGATGGGATGTGGCTGTCAGCCTACCAAACTATTAGTGAAAATTATGTATACTGCAGGTTGCTATAATTACCAGTTCTGTAACTCCAGCATTGTCAGCCTCTACATTAGGTCTTCTCAGTAAGTGCTGCACCCTGTCCTTCTTGTCCAGGGCAGCTGGATGAGACCAGCTGTACCCAGTCATTCAGTGCTTGCATGCTCCCTAGATGCTGCCACTCTGACACCACTATGCAGTAGGGTGGGGCAGCATTCTCTTCTGCAGGTTACCTGAAGTACCTTAACCAGGGTTGGCTTTCCCACCCACCCCCTTAGTGTATAGCACCCTAGCTTTGCAGCATCACTTGCCATTAAGTCCATGAACTGCTTTAGTTTAGGTTCAGGCAAGCAGGCTCTCTAGGAACTGCCATAGGTTAAGTACAAATTAGCTCTGCCATGTCTGTCCCCTAGCAATGAAATACTATCACTTTATTTTGTTTTGTTTTTCCTTGGGGAGCTGGGGAACATCCCTGTCCCCCTGTCCCCCTGTGGCTCCTCCACCTATCATGGGCCTTGATGGGGGAAGAGGCATCCTCAAACAGAGCTAGCACAGCCATCCCTTTTCTGTCTCAAACTGATCACCTACCCCACCCAACTTAATTCTCTATAGTTTGACAGGTTCAGGCTGAAGCAAGGGTGGTGGCTTCTCTTTGGGCAATGGTGGGGCAGTTCAAAGAGCGGACCTGAGGCCCCCAGGCTCCTTGAGGGTTGCTGGCCCCATAGGTGCTCTTTCACACCTGTACAAGCCACAGATATTACCATTAGCATAGGGTTGGGGCTTCCAGGACCCAGCCCCTGCTTTGGTGGAGGGGGTTCATGCCCCCGGCCTCACTTTGGTAGCCACATTTGATAGCCAATACTACAGGCTGCCTCACTGTATCTTTAACTGTGCTCTGCTAATAACTGCTCAACACCATCCTGCCAAACTTCACAATTTTCAGACTACTACTCAGTGCAGGCCAAATTGGGTGCTGCCTCCAGCACAAACACTGTCTCTGCTGCCTCCTGAAGCCTTGCCCAGTTGGTCGGCTCCAACTAAGCCTCCACCTGTGCTGCTCAGATGGTCTGCCTGGAAGAAAGCTCCTCTACCCTACAAAGTGCAGGCACAAATTGGGTGCTGCCTCCAGCATAAATACTGTCTCTGCTGCCTCCCGCAGCCTTGCCCAGTTGGTTGGCTGTAACTAAGCCTCCACCTGTGCTGCTCAGCTGGTCTGCCTGGAAGAAAGCTCCTCTACCCTGCAAAGTGCAGGCCCAGATTAGGTGCTGCCTCCAGCATGAATACTGTCTCTGCTGCCTCCTGAAGTCTTGCCCAGTTGGTCGGCTCTAACTAAGCCTCCACCTGTGCTGCTCAGCTGGTCCACCTGGAAGAAAACTCCTCTACCCTGCAAAGTGCAGGCCCAGATTAGGTGCTGCCTCCAGCACGAATACTGTCTCTGCTGCCTCCTGAAGCCTTGCCCAGTTGGTCAGCTCTAACTAAGCCTCCACCTGTGCTGCTCAGCTGGTCTGCCTGTTAGAAAGCTCCTCTACCCTGCAAAGTGCAGGCCCAAATTGGGTGCTGCCTCCAGCACGAATACTGTCTCTGCTGCCTCCTGAAGCCTTGCCCAGTTGGTCGGCTCTAACTAAGCCTCCACCTGTGCTGCTCAGCTGGTCTGCCTGGAAGAAAGCTCCTCTATCCTGCAAAGTGCAGGCCCAAATTGGGTGCTGCCTCCAGCACGAATACTGTCTCTGCTGCCTCCCGAAGCCTTGCCCAGTTGGTCGGCTCTAACTAAGCCTCCACCTGTGCTGCTCAGCTGGTCTGCCTGGAAGAAAGCTCCTCTATCCTGCAAAGGTACTACAGGACTCAGCCATCAGGTTCAATTTTTGGCACGTTCCATAGCCACATCCTGATTGGACACTGCCCTCTGTTGTTGCATTTTGAGTGGCTTTTCCCCTGGCTAATTCTTCCTGATGACAAAATTGCTCCTTATACTTAAAATTACTGTTTTTTTGTTTTTTTTTAAAGGCTGTTAAATTGCTGATCGTAGTGATGTTACTACATTCAGGCCAATGCTGCTAAATTACTGATGAATTTATTTGTTTTCTTAAAAGTTTTAAAACATTTGGGATTTTATATAGTATAATTTTAAAGCTGTTACATAGTTTTAGCATCAAATTTCTGTATAGCCTTACAGTCCCCTCCCAGACTTGGTGGCAACAAGACCACCTTTTCAGCTGCAAATTCATTTCAAATTTCTTATCCCTTGGCCATTTCTACCCCTTTGTTAAGTTAATCTGTAAGCCCATACATCTCTTGCCTCCTGTTGTTCTTCTGTCTCTGGTGTTATGTCGTACCCCTACCTAGAGTTCCCTAGCTTCTATTTAATTTCTTGCTTATCTCTTTCCCCCTCAGTGCAGGCCCAAATTGGGTGCTGCCTCCAGCACGAATACTGTCTCTTCTGCCTCCCAAAGCCTTGCCCAGTTGGTTGGCTCTAACTAAGCCTCCACCTGTGCTGCTCAGCTGGTCTGCCTGGAAGAAAGCTCCTCTACCCTGCAAAGGTACGACAGAACTCAGCCATCAGGTTCAATTTTGGCATGTTCCATAGCCACATCCTGATTGGACACTGCCCTCTGTTGCTGCATCTCGAGTGGCTTTTCCTCTGGCTAATTCTTCCTGATGACACAATTGCTCCTTATACTTAAAATTACTGTTTTCTGTTTTTTTTTTTTTTTTTAGTTTTCCATTAGCAGGTTATACAGATCTGCCACTAGAGGGATCTTGTTCTTTCATTTCAAAAAGTCTACCCTCTTAAAGTCACAGTTGCTTTACTTGCTATATACCTTCATTGTACTGCCTCCCTACTAAATCCTATTTTGCTGAATTGTTCTCTTTTAACTACCATCTCTGCCTGTTTCTTTTTTTTCTTTTCTTTTGCCCTACACTAGCTATGAGTTCCCTCACCCACTTGCTCCTTCCCCTTCTCTCCTTCCTTGTCCTTCCTCCCTTGTTCTCTCTCCCAGGCCCCTGCCACCCCCACCCCATACCCACTATCTACTTAATCAAAACCAGTAGCACCTTGGGAATGCTCCACCTCTCGACCAGTGCTCCCCATGGGCATCCACTTGGAAATATCTTGCTGCTTCTTAACACCACTAAGATTGGTCTTAATGCCAGCCTATCCCTACTGTACCACATTGCATATCATCGGGGCTGTCACATGGACTCTACCTACTGCCCATACACTAAAAGGAAACACAAATTATCACTACTGGAACTGCGCCTCTGTTCAATGAAGCTCATCCTACTTCTCCTACCGATCTCAGGCAATGTCCATCCGAACCCTGGCCTGGGCTGTTCAAGCTTTCTGAAAAAGGCAGGAGCCCTCACCATCACACCATCGACATCTGCAGCCTGTTACCAAAGCCTGATGCACTCCAAGCCTTTATCAGCCAACATAATCCTGATATCCTTGCTGTAGCTGAAACATGGCTCACACCAAAAGTTCCTGATCTGAAATTACCTTACAGGGCTACAATGTTTTCAAACTGGACCGTGTGTCTAAAAGGGGAGGGGGCTGTGCCATCTACATTAAGGATAATCTCCTGGGGCACCTTGTTCCAACCTACATCCCTGCCTTCTCGGCCCAGCTTCTACCCATTAAAATTCTTCTAGGTCCCAATCAAAAAGCCCTCACAATCATCTCTGTATATATTCTACCTCAAGATCAAGATCTTGGCATCAAAGAAGTTCTTAACTTCGTCAGCTCCCAACCTCCTGGCTCTGAACACATTCTGCTTGGTGATTTCAACATAAGCTGGCTTGCATCTGATGTCTACACTCATAAAGATGCCCTTGCAGCTGCTAACCTCTCACAATTGGTCACCACACCAACTTGGATAAATTACAAAACTGGCACCAGTACCCTGCTGGACTGGGTTCTCACCAATCACCCTACCAGGATCTCTCGTTCCTCTGTTCTCCCAGACTCTCTCAGTGACCACTCCCCAGTTATATATGAATGGTCCAATAAATTTCTAAAGCCACCCACCATAATCATTACCAGCAGAGTCCTCCCCTGTGGTCAACTTACCCATCTCAAACAGTACCTATCCTTGCAAGACTGTCTGCCCATCTACGAAGCAATGGATGTTAACCTAGCCCTCGGCTACTTCATCACCGCCTTCAATAAAGCCTGTGACCTCTTCGCTCCTTCAAAAAAATGGAAAACAAAAGCCCTCTGTAACCCTGGGATAACTGTGGAGCTCCTTTCCCAGCTGAAATCTAAGGACTACCTGTGGGCAGTGGCTAAAGCCACAGGCAAACAATCTGACATCCAAAATTACAAACATGCCCGTAATGCCTTCACACAATCCATTCGTCTCACGAAAAGCTCATATTATAAGGACGTCCTCACCAACACCTGGGGAAATGGTTGTGCTTTCTGGGACAATATCAAGAACATTACTGGGAAACAATCAAAGTACCCTCCGGCCATGTTAATTGTTTAAGAGTTCACTACCCTTAATCCCGTGGTCATTGCAAATACTTTTAACACAGCTTTTATTGACCTCAGTACTGTTCTACCACCTGATTTCTTCACAGTCAGTCACAACTCCCTACCACACCCTGCACTCTGTCAAACCACCCTGATTTTTACTTCAGGGAGATTAAGATGAATGAAGCTTGCCGCCACATCACCTCAGCCATCTCCACTTCCAGAATCAGCAGTGACACCCTGGACCTTAAGCTGCTATCACTTACACTTGACGAGGTCCCCAGTCCCCTAACTAAAATTCTTAACCTCTGTCTCCACACCAGTACATTCCCTGAAATATGGAAAACTGCCACTGTGATCCCGGTCCACAAAAGTGGGGACAAGACCTGCCACTCTAACTACCGCCCAATCTCCATATTGCCACCACTATCCAAGGCCCTAGAGCGTATTGTTGCAGACCAGCTCACTGATTATTTGGACAAATATAATATTTTGTGCACACAACAGCACGGTTTTAGAAAAGGGCATAGTACCACCACTGCCCTGCTTGAATTTACCCGTGCAGTGCATAGTTCCTTTGATAAAGGTCTTCTTACTGGGGCTGTCTTCATTGACCTCTCGAAGGCATTTGACACGGCCCATCATCGGCTGCTGTATGACCAACTACTCCTTGCTGGCCTCACACTGGACTCAGCCTGCTGATTCAGAAGCTACCATGACAACTGCTCTCAAAGAGTAAAAATTGCCAATGCTATCTCAGACACCTTGCCTGTCCACTTCGGAGTCCCTCGGGGTCCATACTAGGCCTTCTCCTTTTCAGCCTCATTTTAAACTCCCTACCACAATCCTGCTCAGAACAAATCATCCTGTATGCAGATGATGCTGTGGTTTTTTCTATGCACAAGGACCTTTTGCCACTACAACACAGCCTCGAACTCGGGTGCAGTGCCATTGAAACATGGTTCTCCAATCATAAACTAGTCCTCATTTCTATTCTGCAGTTCACATAACCGTTACCAGCAACACCCCCTTGCCATCTCCACCAAGCAGAGGACTGTCCTTGAACAAGTTTACTCATTCAAATACCTAGGGATTCTGCTTGACCGCAATCTCTCCTGTACAGCTCACATTGACAGCGTGGCTAAAGCTGCCAACACATGCCTTGGATTACTCTACAAGCACAGGCAGCACCTCACCCCAGAGGCACTGAAGATTGCCATCCAGAGCTCTGTGGTGTCAATTATTGATTATGGCCTCATTATCTATGGCTCCGCCATGACGTCTGCCCTCTGACATATAACAACTGCACTTAACAAAGCATACTGACTCACAACTGGTGCCCACCACCTCACCCACACCTGTGCCCTTTATGAACAATCCGGATGGCTCCAACTCTCCAACCGTATAAAGTATCTCACATGTGCCATGGTGGGAAAAATCAGTCTTGGCCTCACACCCCCTGGTGTTACTGCCTTGTTACATCAAAACACCAACCGACAGAACACCAGGAGCTCAACAACCCAGATTCTACAAGTTCCTCGCTGTCAAACTACACAGGGCCAATGCTCCTTCACCTATAGGGCTCCTCTATGGATGAATGGTCTCAGTCACACCATCTCCTCTGCCTCAACACTAGGTCTGTTCAAAACCAGGCTCCGGGCCCATCTCATTGCCTCTAGCTCCTGTGACTGCCTCTCCTAGATGATGACCTACAAGGCTTTAATCCTAACTTATACACTGCTTAACCCCAGGCCCCCCACCCAGTCCCCATCCCCCAGCTTGGAGGCGCCACTTCAAATCTCAGGTCTTCATACCACCTCATTAGTCTCTCCTTGCCCCATTATAGCACTTATTTCCCCCCTTCACCAAACCCCCTTTTTCTCTTCTATCACTCCTTCCCATTTATTTTTTGACAAATGCCTCTGGCTGCATCTTCATCCTCCCCTTTTCATCCCTGTTTCTCTACCACCGCTGGGCGCCTGACCCTACCCATTCCTTGTAGGCACATGCGTCCTAGCTGTGTTCACCATTTTACTATAGCTGCATCTGTTAACTACCTACACTTCTCCTCCTCCTCTACACTTTACTCTTCTTATAATTGACCCCTCTCAATAGCACTGTTGTACATGAATTGTTTACTGTTATGTCACTGATGCTTCCTTGTTGTTTGTTATTTCTGATGTGGAACCTTTGTAAAAGAGCCTTGGCTCAAAGGTACTTGTAATCCTAGAATAAAAAAAAAAAATACTAGATGGAGGGGGCCCTGGACCTGGGGACAGACATCAGTTCAGATATAGTCCCAATGCTGTTTCTTGGATGTTGGCAGGGCCCTGGTGGGGGGCCCCAGGGGTGACTGGTACACGGGGTCCATAGGAGGCGGCTCATGCTCAGAAATAGGGCTCCAACTCCCACGACCCCAAGGCCTGTCTTATTGGAAGGTCATGATGATTAACAGGAGCTAGGCCTAACTGGCTTACCTTGCTATCTTCCACTGCAGACATGCTCAGGCCCCCCTCCCTGTTACTGGCATTGATTCCTAAAGCAGGTGGGCAGACACAACATCTTTAAGTAACCTGCTTGACCTTATACTCTTTTTTCTTTTCCTTTTAACAAGCCATTCCTGAAGGCCTTCAGGAGAATGCAGGCCTCTCCCTCAATGTTCTGCATACCTGTCTCATGGGAGGCTCAATATGATGGTGACTCCTCAGCATTTGTAGCCATTTGGAGATGTCCTACATCTAGAGAAGGAGTGCAGCGGGAGGGATTACCCTGCACACCTTCCCCTAGTATAACAGATTTTCTGTTACAGCATACCACAACACTTGATTGTTTTTCCTTCCACCAAGAAACCTTCATCTATTCCATACTCAGGAGAGACTAGTTATCTCTCCCAACCTTGGAAGTACACTTGGAGGGACTACCATCCACCATTTCATTGGCAAGTGGATGCCATGTTGGCACCTTGTGCCCAGATTTATTTAATTGCTGTTACACATTATAAATAGTTGGCCATGTTGGCATGAAGTTTTGTTATATAACGGATTTTATTTCAGTACTTTGTATCAGCTTATCTAATGAGTTGACTGACCTTCTTACTCATTCCCTGCCTTCTCTACCACTATTCTTCTTGCTCTGTCCCTATTGGGGTAGTATCCCCTTTCAACATTAAGCCAATAAAGCTATGATTGAGAATGGCTAGCCCCTCTAAAGTGTTTTCCTTCAATGTTAATGGCAATCAATGTTAATGGCATCAGAGTTCAGTTAAATTTTATAGCATACAACAGTATTTGCAGAAAAAATGTCCCAAATTATATTTCTCCAGAACATGCACCTGTCAACATCAAAATGCCCTAAGTTTTACACAGTCAGTTTCTCAGTGGTAGCAGTCTCCTCCCATAGGTCAGACAGTAGACAATTAGTAATGATTCTAGTCCCTAGATGGATCCCATTTCACCTGCAGGATCAGGTAACTGATCTGGGAGCTGAGTCATGATTATTATTGGTACCACATATGATGCCCCATCACACTGGCAAGCTTAAATTTCCCACCTGGCTTGGAGAAAGTGATGTCTCAGACATTTTTTTAACAAATTGCTCCCAGTACTACACTTGCAGCTTATTATGGGAGGTGACCTCAATATCACCCTGCATTGTACCCTGGATGCCACTGGCCCAATGTGCACAGTAGTACTCCTCAACAGAAATACTTACATCAGACCCTTGCTTACTGGCACTGGATCAACTCACCAAAAGTAAAAATGGCGTGGGCAAAAACTACGCAACATGGTCCCTGTAAACTAAGCGCAGTCCACATCCATTTTACATTATATATACAAACCCCATGACCATGCATGCATTAATACCCATACATTTTTTGACAGCGTGAATGTGCTGTTGGCATTCTGACCCAGTATGTTGCTTACCTGGGCATGATCGACCTGTAGATGCACTTCTTCCTCACAAGCCTTGAGCACACTAATTTACCTCCCTCCTCCAAACAAATACTTCAGCCTACATTACATCTTTACTATGGCTAAACATCTAGAATCAGTACAGTATGCCTTTCATGGCACCTGTTTGCTTTCCAATCAAATTACAAATTAAGCACTCAAAAAACTGAAGTCCTGCTACACAATTATGTTCCATCCTGCTGAAGTGAACATTCCCATTTAAGTTTTTTGGAGGTTCTTAACTATGAGTTATTAATCCAGCAGATCACTGATGATCTGTCTAAATAGACCCATCTCTACCTGGGATTCTTCCACGTGGTGGAGGTGATCCATCAAAACATTTTCACCACAATTCTATATTTTTTGCAGACCCTACCAAACATGCCAGCTCGAATGTACTTTAAGTAACAGGGATACAGGGAGTAGCAAACAGAGGGTGGAACACATGCCAGGCATGACAGCAGGGAGGGACAATTATTCCAAAGTGTGTGGGGCATGGGAAGCCTCACATTGTGGTGCATATGGGCACCAATGATCTAGCAGGATGTGTGGTGAAAGTGGTACAAGATAGGTTCCCCGAACTAGGAAAAATCTGCAGTGAGTTGGGACAATCCAAAGTACTGCCAGTCCCGAGGGCCACCACTGTAAAAAAAGATGAAGACTGAGGCATTCAACTCATGGCTGGTGGGATGGTGCAAAACAAATGGGTATGGACTGGTGGGACAGTGGAGTAGGACATAGGACAATAAGAACCTATATGCACCAGAGAGGCTGCATCTAAGCAGGGAAGGCACAAGGGTCCTGAAAAGCAACCTGGAAAGGTACTTTGACAGTCTAAATTTAAAGGGGCACTGTCAGCTTTGCTCCTCATTTTTTTGTCAGCTTGCTTAAGTCTGACTCTGTGCACCTATATATAACTTATCCCCTAAATAAACTCCCATGTGTACCTGTGATGATATTTACCATATTTTCAATTTTTCTACGTTTCTACATTCCAGTGGCCCGATCGAAAATACCTTGTCCCCCGGAAGCAGTAGTATGCCTAGAGTGTGCCTGTGACACAGAGTGCCGGCACTAACGTTAATTTTTAACATGGCCACACTAGAGAGTTACTTGCAGCATGTCTTGTAGTATCCTGAATTAAAGTTGCTGTGTTTTGAGTAAAACTGAGCACTGGTAATGACAATAAAAACATTTAAACACTGCCGCCGAAACCCCGCGCCTGCGTGAATGTGGGCTGTTCCTGTGCATGCACAGGATCTGTGTTCTGTCCCGCTACTGTGCATGCATGGGATTTCGGTACATGGAGTGGTCCACATTCACGCAGGTGCGGGGTTTCCACAGGACTGGAAGACAGTGCATGTGGTACCCCTCCACAAGAGTGGACCCAGGAATGAGCCAGTTAACTACAGTACAGTTAGCCTAACCTCCATAGTGAGGAAGTTAATGGAGGCCATCCTAAAAGAGAGACTGGTGGTCTTCCATGAAGAGTATGGGCTCCAGGATGATAGGCAGCATGGGTTTGTCAGGTGGAGGTCTTGTCAAACCAACATGATAGACTTCTTTGACTCAGTGATGAGGTCTCTGGACATGGGGCAGGTGGTAGATGTACTAAACCTGAACTTCAGCAAGGCGTTCAACTCAATGCCACATGACAGGCTGATCAGCAAGCTGAGGGAACTATGAGTGGGGGACAAAATGCTGGGGTGGGTCAAGAGTCAGTGTTAGTGTCAGTGGCTCAGTAGGTAGCACACTCTCCTCTGAGGGCAGGAGATCAGAGGGCTGTGGGTTCAGTTCCCACATCTGGCACTTGGGTTAATATCCCAGTACTGACACTGTAGTGCAGCATAAGAGGGGTACTGCACTTCTGAGGTGCCGTCTTTCGGATGAGACGTTAAACCGAGGTCTCATCTGCCTGGATTGGTGGTAGTTCAGGTGAATGTTAAAGATCCCATGGCACTTATCGAAAAGAGTAGGGGAATGTTTTATTAGAATAACAAAAGCAAAGCAAAACCAAACAATTCAAAAACAGTGTTGTCATACAGAAAGGAAAAATACAAAAAGCAAATAAGTATTACAGTCATACTTATCCATACAGGCTGTCAAATAAAATTGTAGAATACAGTGCTAAAACCAAAAGAAAAAAGGACCCTACCCAAAATTAGAGTAAGGGAAGTTCATACAAAAAGCATAATAACTCAACAACAATTCAGGTGTACAGCATACAAAATCAGAAAGAAGGAAAATCAAGAACATAAATAAGTAAAAGAAAACCAAAACAAAAAATCAACCAGTATCTAACCACTGTATCGCTTTCCATTTTTTTTGAAAAGCTAAAGACGTCAACATGCTACAATCCCTGTCCCATACCCCCAATAACCAATCATGGATTTTCCAAAATAATTGATCAGGGGAAATAAATAATGATCGCAAAGACCACATACATCTTGTGTGCCATATATAAATTTGATACCCCCTAAAATCAATCTAATAGTATCAGGATTAAAAGACCCCCATTCCAAAGACAAAATTCCAAAAAATAAACAATCTTTGTTAATAATAGGGAATCGAAAATGTGCCCACTGAACATAAAAAATAGACCAGAATTGTAGAACATATGGACATTCAAAAAATAAATGAGACATTGTTTCAATACAAGACTGACAGGAACTGCTTCTCGGACAATATCTCTCCTCCTTGCCTTTATGTTTCAAATTGCCCTTAACATTCAACTTCCCCATGGACCGTGAGCCAAGTAACATCCCACATGTAAGTCGGACCACTGAGAGAGGTAAGCATTAAAGAAACCTGAGGTACATCAGAGTCTGTCACATCTGGAAAAACAGGACTAACAGAAAAATATTCATCTAATAAAAAATAATGCATACCCTTCTGTGAGGTATGAGTAAGCAAAGAATATGAGACTTGCCAGGTTTTTAACTTCCCAAAACAAGAATGTAAATACCCTGGCAAAGTATGTATATGTGCTTGCTTATGAATAACTCCATTAGTAGACCAACCATCCACCCACCGGGAAACATGGTCCATCATCCAAACTGACCATATAGTAGAGTGACCCATTAAAAGAGGAAAAATATTTTTATACAAAAAAATACTAAAAAAGAATACTACAGGATTAACCATATTAAGTCCTCCATCCTTAACAGGCAAATACAGTATATTCCTTTTGATGGGATTTAACTGACTTCCCCATACAGTTTGAAAAAAAAAGACTATATAGTGCTGTTTCCCTAGATGCAGGTAATGCATAGACAGCACTCAAATGTAAAAATAAACCAAGGAGAAACGTCCTAATCATATAAATTCTCTTCTTCTTTGATATATTCCATTTGTTCCAAGTGGCTATTTTCCACTTTGCAGATTTAATAAGTACATCCCAATTATACTTTGCAGTATCTTCTCCACACAAAAAAATAAATCCCCAAAATGTTAAAAACCTCAGAAGTAACAGGGATCCCCAAAATATTAAAATGAGTAAAAATTATTAGTACCAAAAAATCTACACTTACTCTTTGACAAGTTAAATGTAGCTCCAGTGCCTTTTGTATAAGCAACCATCAGAAGATCAGTAGCTGTACAAGAAGGGACATCCGCCAAAAAAAAAAACATAAATCATCACCATAGGCAATGACTTTGATCTCTGCATCATCCATTCCCAAAGAGAGACCTCGAACATCGTCTGAAGCATAAATGGCAGAAAGGAGTGGTTTTAAAGAAAGAATATATAAAATAGGGCTTAAAGGACACCCTTGCCTCACACCTTTACTACACTTTTGTTTGGTACCTAACCAACCATTGACATAAGGGATGATGTCTGCATGTAAATAATAGTAGTGCAACCAAGTAACAAAAGTGGGCTGAAATCCCATTTTTAACATACAATTCCAGAGATATAAGTGAGACACAGTATCAAACGCTTTTGCTTGATCCAAAGTAACACAAATACCAGCTATTTCCTCTCTATTACCCCTTTCAACGATTTCCCTTATAAGGATGAGGGCATTAGTGATAGTATGACCGGGTACAGAGCAAAATTGTGTAGAATGTATAATATTTTGTAAAATACATGAAATCCTCAAACTCAAAATTTTTGTAAGAATTTTACAATCTGAATTTAAAAGAGTAATCGGGCACCAATTATTCAAACAGTCTCTGTCTCCTGACTTGAACAAAAAGATCATAAGCCCTTCATTCATACTATCTGGTAAAACACCTTGTAAAAGGCTGGTATTAAACACATCAACCAGCTGGGAACCTAAATGTGTACCAATAAGACTACGGAGTTCATTCGGAAGGCCATCTTTATCCGGAGTTTTTCCTTTGCAAAGATTGTGAACAACTGCATGCAATTCTGCTAATGAAATCGGTGCCAAAAGGGAAAGAAAAAATTTATCAGGCACTTGCGTTAAAGAAATAAACTGAAGCCACTCAGAAATTGACTCCTGTGTGACATTAGAGTCTTCCTGAAATATAGAGTGAACATGATTATTAATAACCTGAAAAAGATCAGATCGGGAGGTAACTATACAGCCTTTTGAATCAAGTAAACGATGCATATCTTTTTTGTTTCAAAGCATCATATTATGTTCATATGGGTTAGTACTTGCCGAGGAACCATCAGTATTAAATTTTTGTTCTCTTTCCAATTGGATCTGCTTAGAATTGTGAAGCTGCGCTAGTCGAGCTTTCACCAAATTCAACTCATGAGCAGCAATATCCATACCCATATTAATCTGTGAATAATAATGTGTCAATAATTCCTGTAGATGTCTTTGGGTGTTTTTAAGGGAAGCTCCCAACAAACGTCCAATATGTATAAAATACTGTTTAAAACTAAGTTTTGAATCCTCCCACCAATCCTGTGATTGATCATAAAGAAACAACACTGAAAGACGGGCTCTTAAAATGTCCAGAAATCCTTCCACTACTTCAGGAATCTCCAGCAGAGATAAATTTAGCTTCCAATACCCCGGTCCCTTAGAAGTATTTTTATAAGCAAAAAGGGAAAAACTTAAAAGACCATGATCTGATGAAGCTGCCAATTTAACCTGTGGAACAAAAAACTGAAGGGAAGATGAAATGAACCAGTAATCAATTCTAGTTTTTCTAGTACCCTGAATGTAAGTAAAGGAGGAAGTAGTCTCAAAAACATCTCGCAGACCTGAAATTAATAGCAAGTTATTCAAACAATGCGAATCACAGTAAACCTTAGAGGTAACAGAATTTGTAGGCTTACGGGATATATTAAAGTTCCCACCAAATAAAACATTTTTACTGGTAAATAGAAAAGGTCTAATAAGATGTAGCAGTTGAATGCGATCCCATTTATTTTGAGGAGCATAAATATTAATTAGCCGAAATGGGGTTTCATCGATAAGGACATCTAACAACAAAGCTCTACCAGGGGCGATGTGAATTTCGTCTAGGATTTTGAATCTGTGAGACGTAAAACAAATACCTACTCCAGAAAAAACATCTGTACCCCCAGACCAAAAACAAGGACCCCAACCCCACAGATCAGTTGTAGCGAGAAAGTCTTGAGTTGTATATAATCTAGTGTCTTGAAAAAAAATAATATCATAGAGCAACTCTGAAAAAAGGGCAAATGTTATTCTTCTTTTATACAAGGATCGAATACTATTTACATTTAAACTAGCTAAAGAAATGTCATAGCCATAGTCCTTAGGACCAGACATAAATTAAGTATTGGGAGGCAGTTTTCTATTGCTTTTGAGTAATCCAATTCTGGATATCTTTTTAGATTTACCTTTCGTCCCCACCCTGGGATCTAAAACTGAATCATGATCTGAAATGGGTTCTACTTGGGAAGGATCCTGAGAGGCTGTAACAGAGTCATGTTCCTCTGGTCCAATGGAGGCCAAAATTCCATATTTATTGGAAACCGATACTGATTCTGGAGATTTGGCCCAATCCAACACAGGAGTATGGGAAATGCAAGTATCCTCAGGAGAAACGGAGACAGTTCCTTTCGACTCATTCAGAGCCGAAGAAGGAATTATCGGTTTACTAGGCAAAACCTTTGTCGAATCACCATCAGACAGACGCCTGTGAATACCATGGCGAGGTGATCTGAGGAGTGTGGCTGAGGGAGGGTGGGGGAAGCTAGCATAGACTGTTCAGAGGAAACAACAGAAAGCCTAGAAGCCAGAGCAGCTGAATAGGATAATGGACCTTTAGAAGTAACTGGTGCAACACCAGCCAATAAATTTCTAGCTGCTTTAAACATCAACAAATCCTGCAAAGCATAATCTGATTCATCAGTGTTATGAGCAGCCCATGGACAGTCAGAAAATACATGCCCCACCGCCTCCCAAAAGTTACATTTAACAGAATTCTCACATTGATAACCCGAATGACCAACTTCCCCACATTGAAAAACAGTGAATCTTCTCACAGGCAGTACTAATGTGTCGAGGAGAAACACATTTATAACATCGCCTGGGTTGACCAGGATAAAACAAAAAACCTTTATCCCGGCCAATAAAGAAGTAATTAGGGAGATGAACAAATTCATCTTGAACACTACGGAGCTTCAATTTTATCTTCCATCCCCCATTCCAAAATCCCTCACCATCCAAAATGGGATCAGGTGTGCCCTGAACATAACACCCCTTATCTAACCAATAAAGAATATCTGCCAGATTCACCCTCTCATTGAGAAGCAAAATAGTAACAACCCGAAAAGGTTGTTTTGTTAGAGGTGTAACCTGAAAATGGGACCATAAAGGATTAGTCTTTAAAGAAGCATATTTTAACCAAAAAGTGTCCAGATTAGCAGAAGTCCTGAAACTGATGTCAAAGGAATGTTCACCAGGAGCATGAATGAGAGCATAGATGTCAGAAGGCGAAAAGCCCAAAGATTGTTTAATTAACACCTTGCCCACATAAAACCTATCTGGCAAATCTTCCATTCCACCCAAATAACGTAAGCGAATAACATTTCTATATTTTGCCTACTCTAAAGGTTCAGCAAATAAGTCAGCAAAAGACGTTTTTGGTACCTCACGAGTTATACCCAGAGAAACATCCGGGATTGTCTATTTCAATGTTAACATCAGGAGGAATAATGATCTCTGAGGATGGAGCTGAAACAGCACTACCTGTCACCCCAGGCTCTAGGACTGTAGACCCAGTATGGTGCAAATCTGGTCTATCAGGAAGAGCTTCCTTTGTAACTCGAGGTCCACTGGAATGCGCTAAAACATCTTGCGGCTTGTTAGGGTCTGTGACCCAAGATCCATCTGCTCGTCTCATCCAACCTGCTGTGGAAAGAGCTAATTCTGGAGACCACTGTTCGGTCTGCTGCTGGGCTTCCAGAGCAGCAGCTTGCTGTGCTTGCAAAATCATTTCCATCGCAGAAGGAACCACGTCATCGCAAAAACCAGGACCTAGTTTAAAAGTCCTATGTAGACATTCAGGAGAGACTCCCAAGAGACGTTTTCACTTTTTTTCAAGTAATTCGGCCTTGGCTGAGGTAACAGCTCTTTCCGTTTGTAGTAACTGAGCCTGAAGACGTTCTCTTTGTCTCGCCATTGCTTCCACCTTGTCGTCGTCACTCTCAACAAGGTTATTATCCGAACGTGGAGGAATAGTAGTGGTAACAGGCACCAAAACAGACGGTATCTGAAGAGTTGAATGTGTGGCAGAGACTTCCGCAATGTCGTCCCATAGCAGACCTCCATCCTCCTCCGCTGCTAACAGCATACTGCCATCGTCCATGGCTGTGACGTGTGGGATACTGCCCCCTCCCAGAGTAGGGGAATCTCCCCGGTGTCCTAGCCAAATTTCCCTCATTCACTAAAAATAGCATCAACAGCTTAATCTGTTTCAAGGTCAGTTGGCATTCATCTGTATCCCCCTCCCCCGGGTCATGCCTGAAAATAGGCAGGATTTGTCTAGTGCACTTACCCGGTCAACAAAAACTAAATAAATAAAGAGCTGGCTAAGGGACAGGAATAAGAGAGTGGTGGTAGGGGTATAACTGTCCAAACCTAGGCCTGTAACCAGTGGGTTACCACAGGACTCAGTACTCATCCCTATGCTGTTCAGCTTATTTATTGGTGACATTGAGCTGGCAGTATAGCCTAGAGTTTAGAAGAACGAGGTGTAAACAATGTACATCCAGCAGATCAGACTGGAGTTTGATTCTCACAACCTACACTTGCATACTGTGTGACTCTGAGCAAGTCACTTAACCGCCCAGTGCTCCCAGGTCACCCCTAAAAACAGGTACTTGTGCCTAGTGGGCCTTACCCAGTTACCAAAAACTAAAATAAAAAAAAATTGCAGAGGGGGTAAATAACAAGATCTGCCTTTTTGCATATGATATCAAGCTCTGTGGGAGGGTGGATATGGAGGAGGGGAGACAGGATTTAATAGAGGACCTGGCTAAGAAGAAGAAGAACTGGTCAGGCATATGGCAGCTGGGCTTTAATGATAAGAAATGTAAGATAATGTATATGGGAACCAGAAACCCTAAGGCCAGTTACTGACTGGGGGAAATACAGATTACAAAATCAGAGGAGGAACAAGATCTGGGAGTAATGGTCAGGGGTGATGTGAAACACACAGCACAGTGCTGAAAGGCAGCAGCCAAGGCAAATAAAATGCTGGGCTGCATCACCAGGGGAATCACTTCTAGGAGGGAGGAAGTTATTCTACCACTGTACGGTCACTGGTGAGACCACACCTAGAATACTGTGTTCAGTTCTAGTGCCCTTATTGGAAGAAGAATATCAAACTACTGGAGGAGGTTCAGCAGAGGGCAACCAAAATGATCAAGGGCATGGGGGACACAGCGTATGAGGAGAGGCTGAGGGTGTTGAACATGTACTCCCTGGAGGATGGTATCCTGTGTACAGGGCGACCACAATTGAGTGCTTTCAAAAAAGGCAATTCAATCACGGTACCTGTACACAGGGCTACCTGGCAAGGGGGCGACTGACTAGGATTGTAGATGAATTTAGTGACGGGATGTTGCTATGTATACACGTGCATAGGGGGAGGGATCTTGCCATGAGACGAGTGAAAGAGGAGGGAGGGTCTGTGGGGTGTAGTGCAGTGGTGGGCTGCTAAGCTGGCTGTGTGACAGGGCGGGCAGGTGGCAGGCTGGGGTTGGGAGGGTGCCAGGTTCTGTTCTGTGCCCAATACTGTTTTTGCATAGGTTGAGTTTTTTTATTTTTTGAAGTTTTACACACGCACATGATATGCACCCCCATGAAGTTGAGAATTCTTTAGTAGGGGTAACAGGGGATGCAGTCCCCACATAAATAAGAAACTCATAGATCTTGGGCACCCTTTTGCAGTTAACCGTGAGTGTACAATGCTGAAATTCATTTTCAGCAATGTACACTCGCCCCAAACGGTGATTGCTATTCTGCCATTGCTATTATCACATAGAACCCTGGAGGGCAGAAGGGGGGTGGGGATATGATACAGACTTTCAAATGCGTCAGCAGCATAAACAGGGTTGGAACAGAGGGTATCTTTAATCGAAGAAAGGAGGGAACAAGAAGGGGGCATAGCCTGAAATTGGTGGGGACAAGATTCAAGGAGATGAGGAGGCACTTTTTGACAGAATTGGTGGTGTGGGGTGGAATGAGTTACCAGAGGAGGTGGTGGCAGCAGAGTGTCCAGTTTCAAGGGGTGGGGGTGGTGGAGAAAAGGATTGGGACTGAAAGAGGCTACTAGGCAGTGCAGAGGGGAAGGGGATGGGATGGAGGGGGAGGACTCCAGGAGGAGTTGAGGGGGGCAGTTCCAGAGAACTAACTAGCTGCGCACTTGAGCAGACTCGATAGACTGTTACATCCTGTCTCTGCTGGCAACTTCATATGTTTGTAAGTCCTGGAACAAACTTATTTCCAGGTTTATATGGCAGGGTGCTCCACAGCAAATCTGCCTTCTATTCTACATTTACCTGAAAATCGAGGAAGGGTTAACCTACTGAACCTTTGATAGTACACCCATGCAGCTTACCTGAGAACTTTTTTCTTTTGGCTCTTGGACAACCAGCAGCCTTACTGGAAACATATTGAATTCACCCTGAATGATCTTTTCAAGTTAGACTAGTACTTATTCAGGAACCTGTTGCTCTAGTGCTGCTCTCCCTCCCTCCCCCTTGTCCCCCTCTTACCCCCTATGAACTTCCCCGACCCCTGCATTTCTGTCCCCTCTCTTCTCCCTTAGTCTCTTTCCACCACCCTTAGTCACTTCCTCCTGTTCTCTCTGTTCCCAGCTCTCGGCTAACCCTCCAGTTTCTATGTCTGTCTCCTTCCCTGCTGTCTCCTCTCCTCACCCCTACGCCTACCTCAGGGGTCTTTGGAATATACCCCCCCCCTTAGTACAAAGCTTAACTCAGGCTGCTTAACTTTTCACTCCACATATGATTCCCTACCTTCCCTACTCGCCAAATCCTGGCCTTGCCTCCTGAAACCATGGACAAGGTTGTCTCCCTGAATGCTCCTTGCTGTATGTCAAATGTTTGTATTTCTAATGATCGTTTGTAAGCAATTGGAACTTGTATCATGTTATTATGTTGCCTTGTATCCACTGCAACATGGTAGCATTTAGTTTTAACTTTATCTTTTTCTGCTTCCACTATGAATTCAGTACCTGTTCACCCTGTCTATTGTACAATGTATATTCGTTGCTTGTTTCTCTTATTCTATGATGTGGAGCCTTTGTAAATGAGCCCCTGGTTCAAAGGCTGTAATTCCAAGACTTCAATTAATAAATAAAAAAATAAATAAATAAACCCTTGGGGATGTGTCCCTCTCACATGATTTGCTTAATACATGAAGGAGATGCTCTGACAATGGTTGGTGGCCAAGGAGACTTTCCTGACCCCCACCCAACAATTCCAAATATGGGCTATACTGTATGACTCTGTGTATCCCATTAACAGACAGGATCGGGCCAGGAAATATTGGAGTAAACTAGGGCTATACTTTTATTATCAAATGTTGGACTCTTGGTGCATACTCCCATTTTTCACCATGCAAACAGTCTTTTAGCAGTTGCCCAGTGGCACCATGGGTTTAGGTGCTGGATGCCACACCTCGTGCAATGCCAGTGACCCGGGTTTGGGAACAAGCCCAGATCATCGGGGATCGGCAGGGGAGGGAGAGGATAGAGCCTCTGATGGACTGCTCTCCTCTCCTGTGGTGGGTCTGGGGAATCTCTGTGCAGCAGGGACCTGTGATGGAGACCAGAGGTACCACTAGTGCTGAGCAGTGCAAAGGGATGGAGTGGCGGTGGACATCAGTGACATGGATTACCCAGATGTAATTGCACATCCGCACTCTGGGGGAAACTATATGAGAAAATCCCCATCCTCGGGGATAGGTGAAGGCACTCTGCCTCTCCAGGCCACACTCCCGATACCAGGCACTCTCGGCTCCAGGGGTATCACCTGGCCTGGCACTCTAGACTGTAGACAGAGCACCCTGGGTGGATATGGCAGCCACACCTTGGGGGTTCAGAGCTTGGGGATTTGTTGGGCTGGTGTGAGGGGTAGGAGGTGTCTCAGGTGGGAGGTAGAGTTTGGAGGTGGTGAGGGATGCAGCAGAGAGTTCACCGAAGGATGGTGCAAGCCCCCACAAAAAAAAAACAGTCTTTTAGCTCCCCACTACAGATCATTAAAGGTATCTGCAGGTCCGCTCATACCTGATGGACCAAGGGGAAACTGTTACAACCCTCCCCAATCAGCTCTCCCCACTCATGTGGATAATTGTATACAGTCTCAGTCGTGAGAAGTGGTCACAGCTAATAGGGCACATATATAAGGTCCTTCAGGATACTTCCACAGATACTACAGAATCAGTTCTGCTGTGCTGAAATTCAGAATTGACAATGTCATATTCTCTGCACTCCTGGCACAATTATACACTACCTGCCTATTGCCTCACTTCCACTACCAGTCAGAGGGAATTCTCATAGGAGTATAGATATTGTTATTTCCACACACTGTAAATTGTTGCAGAGTACACTGGCTGACAGAGAGGCAGTTGTTGGAGAGGGTGTGGTAAGGTCCTTCCCAGTCAAACACACATTTTTTGGTCTTGTCCCTTCCTTTGGCCGTACTGGTCAGGCGGTCATCCAAGATCCTGAGACCATATTTGATTACCCAGGGATTCTGACACCTTTCCTGATCCTGCTGGCTATTCTGCCAGAAGGCAGTACTCTTCAGGGCCAGACCATTAAACTACTGCTGATTTTAGTTTTAGTGGGAAAAAAGCAATAACCTGACTGTGGGCATACCACAACTATCTGCTCAGTGGAGGGATGGTGAACCATACTCTTGGAAATAAATTCTCTGGAAAGGCTGACTTACAGCGATGCTAATAGAGCTTCCTGATTTGAAACTCGGTGGTGTAGATGACTACTATGTCAACAGGACACCCATCCAGATTTTGCCCCATAATGGATGCCCCTCATCCTGCCCCTTCCCCCTCTCCCTTCTTCCTCCTGTATGTTTCTCTCTTTCCTCTTTATGTGCATCCTTCGCTCTTCTGCATTCCTTCTGTTTTTCCAATGTTCTGTTTACCTGATTATGAAAATCAAGTTTTTGACATCAGGAAGATGTACTTTAAATATCTACAACCCTAGGATGAGGTCTTATACTGGCTAACTTGGTTGGATGTACAATTAACAGAACAACCGTATGAACTATCACCAACTATTTTTTTTCTGAATTTTCTCCCAGAGGATGACTCTGGGAGTCTCTCAGCCCTGTTCCTGCCACCCCCAACCAACAACCACCCATCTGACCAACCACTTCTGAGTCCAGAACTGGGGGAGGTAATCAGCTGGTGATGTGGGAGTGGGGACAGACAGGCAGGGCTTCACAAAGCCAGAATCTTCCCCTTTTCTGTTTTCATCTCTGTTCCCCACACTGGGGCATGCATGTAGATGTGCGTGTGTGGTGGCACGTGCATGCCATGGAGTCCCACAGCTCTCCCTTCCACTTCCCTCATTAGCCTGCACTACCACTTGGCCTCCACTAAGAGACAGTCATTCGGCAGAGCATGCATGTACCACCCCCCCCCCGGAAAGGAGAGCAGTCATCTGGTGCTCAATCCTTTCCCTCCCCTGCTGACTCCCAGCTACCCTTGCTCGGACTGAACACGGGTCTCCAGCATGGCAGGAGATAAGGCATTAATAGCACCTCAGCCCTTCTTGGCACTAGGCCATCCTATCAGCAGCTATTGATGGCTGGCAGGAGAAACTGTACCAGCTGCGGAGATATCAAATGGACCTTGGAAATCTGCCCCTTCAGTACTACATGTCAGCATAGCCTAAAGACGTGGATGATACTTTACAAAAATTACTCATAATCAGTTCCTCTTTAAAAGAGCTTTATTGACAACGCTTAACATATTTCAGTACTTGTATCTTACCTGTCATATAATTGTAAAACAACATAGTCATGTACACTGCACTGTTTCTCACCTATGCCTGTGTTATGTTATATAAATTTAATAAGCATGATAATATAAAAAATAAAGAAAAGTCACCCTCAATTAAAGACACCCCCCATTAGAAGCCTCAGCAAAAAATTATAAACATAAATAGAAGCCATGGCTTCTAATCCATGAAATACGGTAGTTGTGCACACAGGGACTTAGTTCTAGGGCCATGCCAGATCTTTTATAAGTAGAGCTCCTGGAGTCTGAGTTTCAGTGTAGCCAAATGCAAGGTGCTACATTTGGGGATGAGAAACAGGGGTGCCAGATCTTTTATAATTAGGGCCCTGGAGTGTTAGTTTCGGTGTAGCCAAATGCAAGGTGCTATACTTGGGGATGAGAAATAGGGGTTCCATGTCATAACAGCAAGTGCAGAAGGGCCATGACACAAACCGCAATAGCAAAACAGCGCGGCCACATACAGCAAGTGCAATTTTTGTGGGGATGCGCTGCACCCCCACCCGTTTTTGCAGCAGGATTTACCCATACACCCCCTTATTATAGATAATCAACTCTAGGGGGAATGCAACTCAGAGATGGGGGAGAGCCTTAAGTCGCTGAAACGGCAAGCGCTGTTTTGCTGTCATGGTTTCTGCCATCGCTCTTTTGTGCTCGCTGTTTTGATGGGATACCAGAAAGAGATAGGACCTATGCAGTCTGTGGAGGGGGGTCTCCTTTTTCTGCTGTGCAGAGGAAAAGGACCTGGTGGTCATTACTGACAAAGGGCTAAAGCATAGCAAGCAGTGCATGGCTGCTGTTAAGAAGGCTTGAAGAGTGTTGGGATGCATTAAAAGGCGGGTGACTAGCAGAGCAGGAGGAATAATCCTACCACTTTATTATGGTCTGGTCAGATCCCACCTGTAGCCTGAGTGCAGCTCTAGGCTCCCCTGTACAAAAGGACTTTGAAGTGCTAGAGAAGGTGGGGTACAGGGCCATCAAAATGATTAGGATTATGGAGGCTATAAGTAAAGACTGGAGGCCTTTAACATGTTCACACTGGTGAAAGGAAAGTTGCGAGAGGACATGATCTCATTGCAGTCTTCCAAGGCAAGGGCTAGGCAAGGTCATTTTATTTTTATGGTAACCAATCCCTGAGGCTGTGGGCACCTGGCATGATTTAAAGGGACCCTGTCAAACTGTTTTTCATCTTATTATTTCTAGTTTAAAACCTACATTTTATGATTGTTTAACTTCTCTAAAATTCATTAATGTTGCTGTTTGTTTTGTCTGTCTCCTTGTTTAGTAGAACTGAAATGCATGTGGATATATATTTATAGACACCTTTGTTTTGTTTATAACCCTGGATCTGTTCTTACTGAATAATTCCTGAGCATTACAAATACATCCAAACAGTGCAATTACTTGTGTTTTGTTTACAGTCCTGGATCTGTTCTTACACTTCCTGAGCATTACAAACAGACCCAAACAGTACAGTCACTCATGAGGCAGTAACCTCCCCAAGTCCCACTGCATCATGAGTGGCTAGATTGTGTTGTGGGCGTTTCTAAGTTTAGGAAAGATGCAGTTGGAGCTGATTAAGGAATGTAAACAAACCTGTGTTTGTATGGTAACACCAGTATGGTAGGCAGTCTGTTTTTCACTTTTTAAAGAAAAGAAAAAGAATCAGAATCAAATTACCAGCTACATCAGCAATCTTTACAGAATCATGGCAATCATAAAATGTGTTTGTTAAACTAGGGACACTTTGAGACCTAAAGGGGTTGATAGTGTCCCTTTAAGACAATATGAAAAAAAAAACACATAAAACATCAGGTACAAAGATTATACATAATTATACAATGGGGTCCTCAAATCTAGGCCAGTGATTGGATAACTGGCTTCCATAGGCATGGGTACATTCTTGCATAACCTACACATAAAGAACCAGTTAACCTAATAACAAAACCAAAGGTAAAAAAAAAATCACTGCTTACACTAAAAGGTTTGAAATGTAAACAAAACGCCACCATCTTGCCTCCTGCTAACATGCCACCCACTCAAAAGCATAGCTTTCTTATAGAGATGAACACTATCAATTCTGATCTCTCCACATGTTCTATTTTGCCTCCTGATCATGGACTGACCATTTCACCTGTGCTCACACAATAATTTCCTTATAGTGTGCCATTTTTATGTTTGCTTGCGTGCATGCGCAAGAAACATTTTGTCACAGCTTAGGAGAGAAGCGGGGTTTTGGAGGTGTGGCACTGTGGGGGCTAATGCCCCTAGTGCCTTTTGAGGATTGGCCCACTTTCCCCAATGCGGTGGCACGCTGCTGCTGACACTAGTTCAGCCAGCGTGCCACCAATTTGAAAGGAATCCACCTCTGCAATGAGGGAGTGACCCATCATTGCAGGGCGGTCCCTTGCCTGGTGTAAAATTTCTTTTAACATGGAGGCGGGCGGTGACTCTCACTGCCCACCTCAGAGTCCTGATGAATGCCGACTTGGGGGTTCCCAATCCTCCTGTCAGCATGTCCCCATCCCCAGGTTATTTGCTGATGGGGTAGCAAAATCCCGTTGGCATGATGTGCCCCCCCCATTTGTTATGTGCCGAGGGGGTGTCCAATCCCCCTTGGCTCAAGCACTCCCACTCCCCCATTACCACACTGTATGGCCGACGGGGTGCCCAATCCCCATCGACTCCAGTACCCACCTCCCCAACAAACACTCACCAGGTGGCATGCTGGGAGCCCACCTCAGCATGCCAAAACTGTCCCCTGATGTCTTTGTTTCATTTTAAATGCTGTAAAAAAAGAAAACGGTCCCTCGTTGAGCCCTGTTTAATTTTAAATGCTGTAAAAAAAGGAAACGGTCCCTTGTTGAGCCCCATGCACCCTCCTTCAACCCACACCCACCTGCTGCGTACTCTACCTCCCCACATCCCCCTCACCCCATACTTACCTCCGGAGCCCGGCGTGACGATCTTCGGTGGACCGAGAACATGTCTGCACTCTTCGAAGCCAACCACGAACTGAAGAAATGCTGGTAAGCCGTATGTATAATGGCATAAATGTTTTTTTTTTCAACTTTGGTGAATATCTCGCCATTTTTTGAATTTTGGCACCAAATTTTCAACATGTGGTTCTTGGGACCCCACCTCATGAATTCAGTCACTGTCATCTCGTTATTCAGTCTCAAAAAGTGATTTTGCAGTCACTGTGCAGAATCACCTTTCCAGACAGAGTAAAGAAATGACAGTGTCACTGTTCATGAGGTGGGCTCTCAAAAAGCCTATGTTGCAAATTTGGTGAAAATATGTCAAGAAATTACTGCGTTATGAGCATACGTTGCGAAGTTTCTATGCATGGTTGTAACTTCACTAATTTGCAATATTTTCATTCCAGGTATTCAGCATTGGCATTTTTCCACACCTCCTTATGAACAGTACAGCTGCCATTTTTCACATCCTGGATGAAATGTGTTTTCACACTCCCGGCGCAGAATAGCTCGATCGCTTGTGGGAACTCAGTGTGCGGGACAGATTAAGAAAATCACGGTGACACTGTTCATGAGCACTGGTCCTAAAGTGTCTATTTTGAAAATTTGGTGACAAAAGTCCATAAAATGACTGTGTTCCAAGCGTGTGATTCACAGTTTCCACGCTCCCCTAGTAACTTCACAAATTTGTAATATTTTCACTCCAGATTTTCAACATTGGCATTTTGTCACACCTTCTTTTGAACAGTACAGCTGTCATTTTTTATATCCTGCCCGAAATACACGTTTGCAAATCTAGCACACAATGGCACGGTCACTGTGGGAAATGAATGTTTCAGACAGATTAAGAAAATCATAGTGACAGTGTTCATGAGCAGAGGTCACAAAATGCCTATGTTGAAAATTTGGTGAAATAATTGCACTAAATGGCTGTGGTACAAGCAAGCGTTGTGCAGTTTCCATGTATGCTCGGAACTTCGAGCATTTTTAATATATTCACTACAGATTTTCAACATTGCCATCTCTTCACACCTCCCTATGAATGGTACAGCTGTCATTCTTCACATCCTGCCTGATCTGTGTTTTCGCACATCTGGCGCAGAAATGGTATGGTTGCTGTGGGAACTCGAAGTTCGGGACACATTAACAAAATCACAGTGCCACTGTTCATGACACGAGGTTCCAAATGCTTTCATGAGGTGGGGGTCACAAAGAGGCCATGTTGGAAATTTGTACTGGAAATACCAACACACGCCCGGGGTGTTAGGGTTTCTAACCATAATGTCCCACCCTGTACAGACTGACAGGCATCAGAGATGTAACTTTGGATCACTGGCTGTAATGCTCATGCCATCCCACCCCACCCTAAAGCCAGTGACAGGCATCGAGGTGTGCCTTGCACTCTTTAGCCCCAGACTTCACCTCATTCTCCTGCACTGCACCCATTTCAGCATATGTCTTTATGAAATGGGGTGACTGTGAAGTCGAACACCCCAAGGCACACCTCAACACTTGTCGGTGTCTACAGGACAGTGTGAGGTGAAATGCCATGAGCATTATGGGCAATGACCCACAGGCACTCCCCAGTGCCTGTCCATCTCTGCAGGGTGGAGGTGGGATTGGCGTGAGTTCAGTACGTCACTGCCACTCCTATTCTGCATCTATCTATCAAGTCCAATGCTAATATCAACAAGCAAATTTTGGCATTGACAAATGCTTGTCTCTCTTCCTTCACTGTCCTCATTCTAGCTAATCTCACATGCGCAAGTGTGATAGCCGCTGACAGCTCAAAACACACTCATGCAACTGCACTGCACTATGCTCTTTCTCAGGAAAAAAAAAGATTTCTTTCTTTATTTATTTAAAAGTTTCACCATGAAAGGACACTCATTTACAGGTGCATCCTGGGAGGAGGGGAAGGGAAGCAACAAACAAGCAATTACAGTCAAGACAACAAGTCAGCAAAGCACATACAGAGAGATATTAGGTTACAGCATTTCACAATTGCTCAACAATTATGTTACAGTATTGCACATTTTTAAGTGCAATTTGTTGGGGGGGGTTGACAAATTCTGAGGAATGGACTAGAAATAGGTACAGTCAATCAGGAACTGGGAAAAAAAGTGAGCTTTTTAAAAAAAACAAGTATTGAGGCATGTCTGTGTGTCTTGGGGTTGGGTGGGCAAGGGGAGGACTTGCTCCTTCAACAATATTCTACCTTGCAACAGGGGACTATTTATGTACAGTGGAACATTTCACAGTGGAACAAATTTCCCTCATTCACTAAAAATACCACCAACAGCTTAATCTGATACAAGGTCAGTTGGCATTCATCTGTATCTCCCTCCCCCAGGTCATGCCTGAAAATAGGCAGGATTTGTCTAGTGCACTTACCCGGTCAACAAAAACTAACTAAATAAATAAATAATAAATACATAAAACAGTAAAAATAAAAACATTAAAATAATAAATGGAACTTTTTCATAATTTTTTTAAGCCTTTATCTATCTAGCCCCTCTTCCCAATGTGTAACACAGAAACATAGAAACATACAAGTTGATGGCAGAATAGGACTGCAAGACCCATCCAGTCTGCCCATTTCTTTTTCTACCATATAAATGTGCCATTGTCCTTTGCTGTCAGTGGCCTATCTCTTCATACTCATCTGTATTGCTTCCTTATGCCTATCCCATGCCTGTTTGAAGCCCTGCACTGTATTCATAGCCACCACTTCCTGAGGTAGGCCTTTCCATGCATCCACCACCCTTTCTGTGAAAAAGAACTTCCTCACATTACCCCTTTAAAATGATCAGTTATTACACATATTCTCTAGAGGCCCACTGCTTTCAATTATGTTTACTCTGATAAATCACATCTTATTAAACCTAGGGGCCAGCATGTTCCAGGGACGTGGGCCCCAGACTCAACCTCATAAAGCACTTCTCAGAATAATAACAGTATTTGAAATGGGTTTCTAACCCTGACACATCTTCAACCCACCATCTCTGAGCCCAAAAAGGTTCAAGTTCAAATTCAAGTTTATTGTGGAGGGTTAAGATCCGTTGAGCAAGCTTATTTGCAAGGATGTCCTGTGTACAAGCAATAAACAGAGCAGTGTACAGAGAAATGAACAGTATACAGAGAAATTAATATTTACAGTATAGGCACTATTTACAGTCCAGCAGTCAGTCCCTTCAGACATGGTGAAAAAATTACATTTACAATATACACAGGTTTTCAGAAGAGTGACAATGAATAATAGTACAAGGTAAGTACAATGTTACAGACTTCTTATTCGAAATACAGGCTTTTGGTACAGGGTTGACAATGTAGGGTATCAGCAATATAACATAGGTTGCATATGGGTCAAGTAAGCAATAGGCACCACTTAGAAAACAAGTATGGAAGAGAGGATGAAGTCGGGAAGGTGGGGAGAATGGAGGTTAAGTGCAGTGACAGGTGTCAGTAGAGGTTTTGCTAATGAGGGTTTTGAAAGCATTTAATGGGGTTAGGGACTGGCGCTTTAGAGATGACTGATGTTTATTCCAAGCTGTGGGGAGTATGTAACTAATGGTTACTTTGCCACAGTGTGTGCGTGTTTTAGGGATATCTAGGGATATAGTTGAGCATTTCCTTAATGCGTACATACTATGTGATCGATGGAGTAGAGTTGTAATATAGGGAGGCAGTTTGTTTAAGAGGGCTTTATATATCCAGGTATAGATATGCATGATTCTCCTGGTGGTCAGGGAAGTCTAACTGACATCCTTATATAAGGTACAATGATGGGTTCTGGACGGGGCATTGGTAATAAAGCAGATGGCACAATGATATAAGGTATCCAGTTTGTGGAGATAGGTGGCTGCACAGTTGCTACAAGTGATGTCAGCATAATCCAGAAGAGGCAGGATGGCCTGGACTAGTCTCTTCCTGGATGTCTGGGAAAATAGAGATTTATTGCTGAAAAAGAGGCCTAGCCTCAGTTTCAATTTTTTATTAGTGCCTTAAGGTGGAATAAAAATGAAAGATGCAAGTCAAACCAGATACCCAGATATCTGAACTGTCTGCCTTTTCATTCATCTCACTGAGAAGGGTTGTGATGGATAAGGGGGGCAACCATTAGGATGGGCATTTGGGGAAGTAGGTGAATGAAATGGCATTCAGTAGGAGTTTTGATCATAGTAAGTTGTTCTGAAGGTGAGTAAAGTCAGACTGGATAGTGGAGTAGACTTGTGCGGATGAGGGTCTGGACAGGTATAGTACCGTATCATCAGCAAAAAGGTGTATTTTGGAGTCCACAATATTATCACTCAGATTATTGACATATAGCAAGAAAAGCAGGGGGCCCAAAATAGAGCGCTGGGAAACTCCTCTTGCCACGGGTAGAAGTGATGAGAAAGTTCCGCTAGCCTTGATTTGTTGCTGTCTATCTGCCAGACAACTGGTAAACCATTTTAATACTGAGCTGGTGAACCCATGTTCCTTGAGGATGAATAGGAGAAGACCATGATCGACTGCATCAAAGACCTTACTGAGGTCCAAAAAAACATTACCTGTGCAATGTTTATTGTCCATGGCCTCTAACCAATCATTTGTTACCTTAGATAAGGTAGATATGGTGTTGTGCTGACTTCTAAACCTGGATTGTAAGGGGTTTAGGAGATGGTGAGTCTCAAGGAATTCCCTAACCTGGATACTAGCCAGTTTTTCTAATACTTTTGAGAAGACTGGTATGATTGATATTGGTCTATAGTTATTCATGTCAGTAGAGTCACCAGATTTAAACAAGGGTAATAAGTGGGCTACATTCCATGCGTGAGGTACTGTTCCTTCTGTTAACAATAAATTAAATAGGTGTGTAATTGGTGCAGTCAGGAAGTGGTAACCTAACTTCAGGAAAAAGGGTTGATGTTATCTGCACCAACACGTTCTTTTTGGTATCTAGTTTAAGTAATTGATCCTTGACTAATTTATATGTAATGGTAGAGAAGTTAAAGGTGGCATCGATAGGAAGTCTGGTATCCATTGCTAAGTGTAGGATAATTGGGTGCAGAGTGGCAGCACTGGAGGGACTGAGGGTGAGGCCTGCTATTGCAAAATGTCCATTAAGTTTATTGAGTATTTCAGACTTATCAGTAATAAAGGAGCCTGACAATTATTTTTTTCAGGTAGTGATAGAGGTTCTTTGCAGCATTCAACTGATTTGAAGGTGTGCCAGATTTTTGCAGGGTTCCCTTTAGCTGATTCAATAACATTCTGTGCTCTTTATCAGCCTAGGCAGGCATTGTGGCAAGCCCTAAAAGCTGTGCAGTCGTTATTGGATTAAGTACGTCTTGCAGTGGCCCAGAGTTGGTCAGTTTTCAAAAAAGCTTTTTTAACGTCCCCATTGAACCAGGGACAGGAGACTTTTTTAACTCTATGGCTAATGAGGTGGGCATGCTTGTTTCTGATGTAAGGGTGGAATTGAGAATGTGTTTGGCTTCATTGGTACTACTATGTTGTGATCACTGAGATCATTGTGGGCGATAGCTTCCTGTATTATTTTCACATCTCCCAGCAGGTCAGACCAGCAGGCTGACTGAATGGTTCATCTTCAGGTTTTTCTCCCACCAGTCCCGGAGCAGGAGGACGCTGGAAAAACAAAATTCTTCAAGACCCCAGGGACACCTCAGGGCATAAGTTCCATAGCCTGCTAATTCCACATCTGCCTCTTCACAAACACTGCTCACTTTACTCAATTTAGCCCTTGTTCTGGACCAGCCTGGTCCCTGGTTCTCTCTCTCTCTATCTGTCTGTCTCTCTCTCTCTCTTTCGCTCTCTCTCTCTCTCCCCCTCCCCCCCTCTCTCTCTCTCCCTCAACTGGATCCCGAAGCTCTCCCTGAAGCTGAGCCTCCCATAGCATTCCCAGTGGCTCCCTCACTTCTAAATCCTCGTTGCCCAAGCTGAGCCATGGCCTATATTGTCCTAAAGGCCTGCTCCCTCACATAGGCCCCAGCACATGGGAAACAACAGTCCCCATTGAGTGCAGGCTACCATCCACTCCTATCTTCCGTCATGAGCTGAAGTGCCACTGGGGAAAGGAACTGGAGGAAGTTGCCACCAACCCCTGATCCTCTGTAGAGGCCCTGCCACAACATCTACAGCCCCCAACAGCTCAATAAATCTGCTTCCTGATTCTGGGCCCAGTGCCCCCTGGGTCCTACTCTAGATGCCCTCCATACTACCTAAATGCTGTAACCACCCCGTCCCAAGGGGACCCAGGACCCAAACAACTGCAACTGCCTTCCTGCTCACCTCCCTCAGAGTCCCAATCCCAGGAACATGGTGATTCATCGCTGAAGCTGTCAACCTGCCTAAGAGGAGGGGGGCCCTCTCCACAACTACTCTGCTGCAGAACCCACTGATCTCTCCCTCAATCTCTCTCTTTAGACCCCTCTGTATACAGCCACCCAAACTGCTGCCCCAAGTGATAGCAAGTGGAAAATACACCCTCCAGTGCACTAGATATCCCTAATCATGGGGGGGGGCCATAAGGGTGAACCATAAGTGCTTCAGTGATGGAGGGCTTACACTCTCCCCCCACTTAAGAAACCATTCCCTCCTGGGAATAGAGGAAGAGGTCCAAGCAAGCCCCCGACCAACAAGCTAGGTATGCGCACTTCCTAACATGCTGGAGGGAGTACCCACTTAATTGACCCAAAGGGGTAAAACCGTCCCCAGCTACTACAAAACATCAGTGAAACCCAAAAAGAAATCTATCTCACCTGTGCTAGGAGGTCCTAAAACTTTAAACTGCCATTTGAAGAGATATATATATATATATATATATATATATACACACACATATATATATATATATATATATATATATATATATATATATACAGTATATATATATAAATATATGTATGTGGAGGTAGTATAGCATGGTGGATTAAGGCTCTGCGCTGTAGATCTGGAGACCTGGCTTTGAATAGAGGTTAGAGGAACGAGGTGTGAATGAGCTTGGTACATCCAGCAGACCAGACCTGAGTTTGATTCTCACAACCTCCACTTGCATACTGTGTGACTCTAAGCAAGTCACTTAACCATCCACTGCTCCCAGGTCACCCCTGAAAACAGGCACTTCTGCCTAGTGGGCCTTAACCGGTTACCAAAGACTAAAATAAAAAAATTAAAACAAATCCCACAGCCGCCTAGGTGCATGCTGTGTGATCCTGAGCAAGTCACTTCCTTGTGCTCCCAAGTCACATCTGGAAACATGCTTCAGCTTATTGTGTTACTCCTGGTTAAACAATGTTCCCTATATATACAGTATGTGTATATGCTGAGGTAGTTAAGGTTACAGTACCCCCTAATTTATCACCCACCAAATCGCAGTGCAAAACTGTACCCAAACACTTTGATAATAATAAATCTTTTAATATCTTCACACCCACTCTCACACTCACACAAGGCCACAAGGCAGAGATTAAAATCCCAGCCTTACTTAATAAAGCAATTAAATAAAATAAATCTCTTACATTTTTAATCACTGTCATTAGCTCTTTCTTTTGAAACAACATTAAAATTATTATTGTTGTTGATGAGCAAAGTCATTAATTTAAAAGTTAACCTGGGAACACCAACAGTCCTAAATCAGCACTTGTTCCAGTGAGGAGTCTTCCTGGCACAGTTCACAGTTTGCTGGGGCTTAAATTGCAGAACCTCTACCTTACGGAAAATAGAAGTCAGGATCTGGATTAGTCGTAAGGTCCCCAAACAAGTCTTTGGCAATGATGTAATATTTCATTCAGCATCCTGCCAAGTCCTGCACAACAGCAAAGTTCTTAAACAAAGTCAAGCTAGACCAAGGCTCAGTGTGACACATGGCACATGCTTTCTGGAATAGCTGCTGGGATGGTTGACCACAGCTTCCAGGCTTGGACCACAGTTTTTGTAACTGTTTCTTGTATACCCATTCTTCATGCATTTCCTAGATCACATCCCACATCCTTTTGGACACATATGGGCAATCAACAGAAGGATATTCAAGGTGGATCCTCCTCCTGAACCACCTTTCTGCATGGGACCATTCAGTAAGCTACCTTACACTGGTCCTCCAGGCCAGTCTTGGCTCCAACCATGTTCCATTCCGGTAGGCAACATAAAGAGGGCCACTTCTCATTAGTCCATTCATCCTGACCCTTAGGGCTTTAACACATACTGGCATACGTGGGGTTCTGTCTGCCAGGGTGATTACAGGGCAGTGAAGAGGCCAGGGAATAGCTCACTGAACTTCATAATCAGCTAATTGAAATCTTAAAGAGTACAGTCTCCTCATCAAACTCTGTCTATTCTGGTATCTCCTCTCTCTCAATGGACACTTCAGCCACTCCCAAATTGCCTTGATCACAGAATGAGTTTTTATTGCAGGAGACACCTCTGATTTTACTGAAAGGGCAGATGGGCTGCCACTGGACAAGGACATTGGCAGGGACACCCTGGTCCCTGGGGGGTCACTCAATGGACTTTACAGGCCCCTGCCCCTCCCTCTGCCATGGGGATAGCAGGCAACCAGTGACAAGGAGCTGGGCAGATTTTGGTGCTCCTCACCATCCCCCTCTTTTGCCTCCTCTTCCACTGCTTCTACATCCACATCAGGGAAAGGATCTCTTGACTTTTTCACCTCATCTCCTCTGTCCTGCAACATAAGCTTTTCAAGGGCCCGGCCTCTGTACTCCCTTGAGGCCATATGGATGGCAGTCCCCCAGAAGAACTGGAGGGGTATCCCCAATGAAAAATGGATATGGCGTGATTAAATATTCCTCCAGAGGCAGAGCCAGAGCAAGTTGTGCAATTGGGCAATCTAATTACACCTTTCTCCCCTGCATCCACATGAAAATGCACCTCTCATCAATTGACCTCTCCCTCCTGAAGTCCATAGCCAGGTCAGGAGTGAAGTAGGAACTGTAGCCTGTGGGTCCTCTGCTGGAGCAATCTCTTCAGACGTAAATCCTCTGCCAGCCATCTCGTAACTCCAACTTATTGAATCACCTTCCAACCCTTTTGCTCTTTAACTCCAGGGAAATAGAAAACAAAGCTATTTAGAAATAAGGCCTCTCTTCCTCTGAAACACCGCTCAGAAGTTTTTAACCCAAGCTGCACTCACTCCAAACATCTCCACAAAATGGCGCCAAGCTCACAGTCCTTCTTTCCTCTCCAAGCACCATCAGCCAATAAGAAAAGCTGAGGGATGCATGTGACCCACCAGTCATGCATGCACACCAAAAGCTAGAGGAAGGATAGAGACCTAGCCATCCAGAATGTCCTACCCCGTGCCACCACCCTTTTAAAACTGTGTCACAAGGCCTTGGCCTAAGGCGGCTGGTCCCGTCAGCTCCTCCAGGCTCTGAAAGGGGCTAATTCACCTGCTGGGGCTGAGAAGGAATCCCAGATGAGTCCCCATAATCTGTAGCCCCCCTTCCCAATGTCTAGGGGCCAGCATGTTCCGGGGATGGGGTCCCCAGACTCAGAACCTCACCAACCACTTCTTGGGATAATAGCAGCATTTGAAATGGGTTTTCTTACCTTGAGACATCTTCAACCCACCATCTCTGAGCCCCAAAAGGTATTCACATTTCCCAGCAGGTCAGACCAGCAGGCGGACTGAAGAGTTCATCTTCAGGCTTCTCACCCACTGGTCCTGGAGCAGGAAGGCACTGGAAAAACAAAATGCTTCAAAACCCCAGGGAAACCATTGAAATCCTTGAAAATTAAAGGACTTGTTATATCATTTAAATCCTTCATTAGAAATGATCAAACTGGACTCTGGTTTCTCCCCAAAATGAATCAGGTTTATTCTCATGAACTCTTAAGGATTGTAAGAGCTCAAGGTTTCAATTATTTTAACTTGGAAATGCTACAGCTCTGTGGGGCTAAACTTTTTACATCGAACTAACAAAATAGAGAGATAGCAATGGCCATTTCTTGGGCATAACTTTTCGGTCTAACAGAACCAGCAACAAGCACTTTACTCAGGACCAGAAATTTGCACTTAACTTTTTTTCCCAGAAGCTTGAAGCTCCCAATAGACTACCGGCACTGGTAAGTACCTGGAACTTTGTTACTGTCTCACTTCACACAGAACTTCATCTCAAAAACTGGTCTCTTTCCCAAACGTTCACTTCTTCTGCTTAATCACCTCTACCAGGGGAGCGATGTGCTCCTCTGATGCCACCTAGCTATTTCATACTCGGGGCATAAATTCCACAACCTACTAATTCCATGGCTGCCTAATAAGAAACACTGCTTACTTTACTCAGTTTAGCCATTGCCCTGGACCGGCCTGGCCCCTGGTTCTCTCTCTCTCTCTCTCTCAACTGGCTCCTGAAGCTCTCCCTGAAGCTGAACCTCAAACAGCAGTCCCAGTGGCTCCCTCACTTCTAAATACTTGTTGCCCAAACTGAGCCATGGCCTATATTGGCATGAAGGCCTACTTGCTCACGTAGGCCCTGGGACCTGACCCGAGCACACGGGAAATGACAGGCCCCATTGAGTACAGGCCGCCACCCACTCCCATCTTCCGTCACGAGTCAAAGTGCCACTGGGGAAAGGAACTGGAGGAAGCTGCCACTAACCCTCGATCCCCTGTAGAGGCCCTTCCACAACCTTTATAGCCCCTGATGGCTCAATAAATCCACTCCCAGATTCTGGGCCCAATGCCCCTGGGGTTGTACTCAACATGCCTTCCATACTACCTGAATGCTTTAACCACCCAGTCCCAAGGGGACCCAGGACCCAAACAACCACAACTGCCTTCCTGCTCACCTCCCTTAGAGCCCCAATCTCAGGAACCTGGTGCTCCACCGTTGAAACTGCTGACCTGCCTAAGAAGAAGGGGGGCCCTCCACAACTGCCCTGCTGCAGAACCCGCCAAGTGGAAGCAAACCAAAAATACACCCCCTGTGCATCAGAAATACCTAAGCACAAGGGGGGTTCCTAAGGATGAGTCATAAGCCATCCCATGAGGGGATGCCTACACTTAGATATCATTTTATAATCACAATAAACCACTCCAGAGTGTGAGTTATGCTGGAATTTACCCACTTCTGGTGTAGTTATGTCCCTTAGCCTGCAGCCTCATGACCAAACCACACCAGGATTGGGTAAATGCCAGCATAACCCACACTCTGTCTTGGATTATTACTTAATTAACACATTCTGAAGAGTATTGGTAAGGTCAAACAGATGAAACTATTAGTTCTGGTATGTTCCAGCAGGATGCAGGACACACCCTGAAACTGAAATGGTTATAAATTGAGGGGTAACACTAGTAGGCACTTTTTCAACAAAAAGATAGTGACCCTATGGAACAGCCTACTAGTAGAGATCATGGACATGAAAACAGTACAGACCTCAAAGATAAACATGGATGAATTTCTGTTTACCAAGGAAATCACAGGGTACCGTGGGTAAGAGAGCAGGTTGTATGGCTCTATAAATTAGTACATGTTTGATCAGCATGCTTCTTGTTCCCTGATTATGAAGCTGGGGTATGGACTTGATGGATCTTGTGTGTCATCTGACCTTAAATTACTATATAACTATTTATGTAAACACACAATACAGATGTATATATTTTTAATTCATCTTCCCCTTTTCTACCAATCCAGCCCCAGCTGTTAAGAAACCATCCAGCCCGGTCACCTAACTAGAGCCACAAAGTATCTGGAACCTTCCACTTTAGACCATAAAGAGTGGCACTTCTCTCCAGCAACTTTAGATATGATTGCAAGAATCCTTCATGCTGGGCGGACTGGTTGTGTAGGGCCAAGAAATGCCCAGTGTCATCCTGGTGAACTTGAGTGATTCTGCTTTTCCTAACCAACCCTGAGACAATGGTTGTGAATGTGCAACATACCATGTACTAAGCTGGAACATCTTACCTCCCTCCTTTTCTGAAATAACCACTGACTATGGGCCCCCAGGTGGGACTCCTGCAGGGGGGGCTTGACCATGAGGAGGTCAGTTTCCTATGGAATGTTGCAACCTCCTTCCTGGCTGGCCCTTCAATGTCCCAGGATAGTTCTACAACTCTGTCACTAGCGTCACAAGTGATAGCATTACTGCTGTAATGATGGGATAGCTCAACACAGCTTTACCACATGCAGGCAGCTTTGAATCCTACAAATCACAGCAAGTCTACCCAATTTATAGGTATTTTTTGGAAAGTACTCTAACTAAAGGCCAAAAACTGGCACAGACGATTGTTGATAAAATCTGTCTACTTCCCAAAACATGGCAAATATCCATTCTTGTCAAATAGAAAATCTGTAGTTGTACCTGAAGTTAAAACTGGGACTTGAAAATCCTGCTCTATAAGACCAGTAGGAGGTTATATTTATTGAATAAAAGATTCATAACAGGATAACCTTAGGTAGGTCCAGCACCTAGTTTACAAATGGGTCCCAAATGTAAGTGACCATTTCATCAAATTAACAATCAATCAATCAATCTATTTAACCAGGCAAGACAAGAGATGACTGTCCATTGCTTGAGCTTAGAGAAGGGAAGAAGACCCTGCTGAAGAGTTTGTTCGAATAGAGCTGCTTTCTTGAGGTATTCTTTGGTTTTATATTAAAGCTGCCACTCTCCTCATCTTTGTTGGTTTAGTCTGAATAACTTTTTTTGAAGAGCCAGGCAAACCAATTTAGTATGTCATAGTACTCTGAAAATAGGAAATCAGGCAACTCAAAGGACAATGATTATCTGAAGCACAGACTTACAGAAGGAAGCCAATTACCACAAACGTGTTGTACATTTCAGCTCCTGCCCTCAATAGCTGAATTACCGTACTTCCATACCTCTGGTGGAGGATCGTGGGAAATAACTCACCTTGCAAGACACAGATTTCCCCAAATATATCACAGTGAAGTTAACAATGGGGAACACTTTAAACAATCTTAAGAGACAAAATATTGAAGCTGAAGAGGCCATAAAACATCTACAGATCTAAACACTGTTTTCGATGATCTGTGAATGTAATTAAAACTCTTTACTTTCTCCAATTATATCAGATCCTAGGCAGTTGCTACTTTTATAATAATTCCTCCTCTAATTTAACAAGCTTGGCTCTTGGAGTCATATTTTGAGGAAAAGAAGTAATCAAGCATTAGCAACATGAAGAAAAGAAAAAGAGAGAGAAGAGCACTTGAGAGCTAGAGACTCTCAAGAGTCTGGGAACAGTTTTAAACAATAAGAGAGCACTCATTCCAACAATGAAAATGGGGGAAATGAAAGCTTTTTGGAACCTTTGCAAGGAGGTCTTGTGATGTGCTTTATGACAGCAACAGGAAGTTTTTGAAGGACAAGCTATTCCTGAGAAGAACTGGTCCCTGGCAGGTGCTGCAGTAGATGTGTTTAATGTGGAAACATACAGTATGCAAACTGACGGTCAGAGTCTAACCAGAGGTCCCAGTCCCACAGAATCAGACCAGGCAGGAGTTCTGTTTTTATTAGGGCCTTTTCTTAATTTTACTTTGTCTCTGTGTCACAGATATAAAATAAATTAATCAAATGTATTTTGTTCTTAGAGTTGGATATTATTTCAAACCAATAATTAGAATGGCAGTATAGCCTAGAGGTTAGAGTAAGGAGCTGTGAATGAGCTTGATACATCCACAGACTTGGGTTTGATTCTCACACCCTCCACTTGTGTACTGTGTAACTCTTAGCAAGTCACTTAACCCCCCAGTGCTCCCAGGTCACTCTTGAAAACAAGGACTTGTGCCTAGTGGGCCTTACCTGGTTACCAAAGACTAAAAAACATTAAAAACTAAGTGGCCAGAGCACTATGTTTATTTTTTTCGCAAATAAAGTACATTAAAATTTAGGTCCAATCTTATGAAGAAAAGAGCAAAGCATAAGATATTTTAAACATCTTGTCCCAGAACTTGGATACTGCCAATAGCCATTACCTTGTACACACATACACTTTTTAAGCTACTTGTACACAATTTTCTGTTGTCATAAAGAGTGTATTACCTTCTTTACAAGTGACAGATGGTGAAGACACTGGACAACCACAGGGGCAGTATTTTTCCATCATAATGCATTGGAAATTCTAAATTAGTTGGAAGAGATTGCACAGACTTTTTTTTTCTATTTCTGTATTTTCTTAGTTAAGTATTACTTGCAATTTTTTAGTACAGAATATTTTATATATATTGTGACCTACTTTCCAAGATTATTGCCACATAATTGTCATTAAATGCCAGAGGGATAATGGGATCTTTTTTAGTTTGGATCAGTTTAGATGCCCTGAATGCACCACAAAAAGACACCAAGAGTCCTGTGTGGAACAGCAGAGCTTTGATCAGGGATGAGCACACCTACGGCAGTTCATCCAACACCTGTGCAAGGAGACCCTTACTGACTGGGCACCACCTGGATACCACTTTTGAGGTTCCTCAACTCCAGCCCTTCAGGATAATGGGAACCCGTAAGGCCTAGCTATTGTCCACAGTCTCTACAAAAATGAACCTCCAAGCCTAAGGTGCCAGGCAAGCCTAAGTCTACTGCATGTTCACATACAAAAATATTAAAACATTTTTAAAAGTTCAAATCCATCCCAGACCCTTAGCTGGGTGACTAGTCGTCCTCTCTCTCTTTAGTTAAAACTCTTTGAAAAACTTTATAAGTCTGGCTGCCACCTTGTCAGCCATGCATGCTGCACTTTGGATCCCATGCAGTTCAATTAGAGATCCAATAGAAACAAACATTTGTCAGTGTTGAATGTTGGCTTGCTGGCAATGGCATTGGTAGTGCAGGAGTTAGAGAGATGCATAATAGGAATAGTTATTTATAAACAGATCAGAACAAGAGACTTTTGAACATGATACATGTCAATTAAACACTGATTTGCACACATATTTAGCACAGTAACATGTAAAGTTACTTTCAGTCTATAAAAGTACCATTGCTGGACACCTTTAAAGCCATTTATTATTTGTGAACTGATCTCTTGTGGCATATATTCCCTTTTAAAGTAATCAAAATAGTAGCCACTGTTCCAGAAATGTTTTTACATTGCAATCATACTGCTCAACCTTTTGTCACTGAAACATGGGGCAATGACACTCCTAATGTGGAACACATCTCAGTCATGACAGAAGCTCAGAAGCGCACTGTCGAAACCAGTACCTTAGTTTGTGCAAAGTTTAATTATGACCGTACAAATCCAGAACAATTTATACTTTAAATGTCTGAGTTTACAACACCTACCCTGAGATGAGCAGTGCCTTCCCCTTGTGGTACGAATGTGGGACAGAACAATTCTAAGGGGGGTAATGATGGCGGTCCAAAGACAGTTGACAGGTATGAGTTGCAATCAAGTTTCAACATACACACACCCATAAAACTGAAATGTACAATCTGAAGAATCACAAAACTGCGATGTAAAGAGGTGAAGACCCCACCTCCACAAAAGGATCTTTAGCTGCAACCACTGTCAACTGCCCAGTAATGTGCTCTCAGTATGAGCTTTTTAACAATTGTCAGTTTCTGATAGCTTGACATCAAGCAGAACCCCATGGTCAACATGAATATTTTAATGAGACATTATACGTCTACTGCATTTCATGATCATTCACATCTGGAGAAGCTGGGACACTAAGCCACCGATTCAACTCGACAGACAGATGCACAACTGAAACTTTGTAAGATCTTACTCCACTGACATCAAAGCCTGAAAGCTGCAAATAAAATCTACTGTATATTAATCCACTCCTTTGAAATTGTGCCCTTTCTGACCACCGCACCTTATTTTAAAATTCTGAAACTCTCCTCAGTGCCATTTTGTAATTGCTATGGATGTGACCTATGTGGATGAGTTACAAATTAATGCACTCCTGCTGACCTACACATTATCCAGCCCCTACAGACAAGCCTTCACTATCTCTTCCCCCCGGGTCCTCTTTCACTTTTTGTCATTTATTTAGTACTCTCTCTTACCTGCCTGGCTACCATTGTTCCAGTGGCCTTGCAAAATGGAAACATGTCCCCACCAGAGGAGAGGTTGCAAAACCCCTGGACAATTCCACCCCGAACCCGCTTCTTATAACCACAGCAACCCCAATGGGGGAAAAAGAAGTCCAGCAAGAAAGCAAAATGTGTAACTTTGTTGTCAGTCCATGCTACTGCTTTGTGAGTGTCACTGCCGGGCTGTCCGACTCCACTGAACTCCTGCTGCATGGTGTCGGAGCTGCTGCTCCCTGTACCCTACAGTTGTCAGGGGTGAGGCTCAGGTCTATTTTTTGCTTGCTTTCACGACCACTCTCCTCGAGCTTGCTTTGTGGCATAGTGTAGTATTTTTTCTCACTGCAAGGCCTGCACTCTGTGACTTCTTCCTAACTTTATTCCTGAACTCGTTTCCCAGCCCTGCTGCAACCCTGCACAGGGAACATTATGACGCAACTGTGTCACCTCACCCTGTCAATCACAGCTCACTGGGACACAAAAGGCTGGGGATATAGAGTGTGCAAGACAGATAGGGGACACAGCGTGGGCTGAAGGCAGGCAAGAGAGTTGTGTGATGCCAGAGATGAGGAGGAAATTGGAGTAATGGGCAGCTCCCTCCTAAAGGGGGGCTGGAATAGCAACAGACAGTAGGTGAGAAACTGTAGAGAGGGACGGGCAGGTTCAGGCACAATTCCCCCTGCCCAATTCTGTACAAAAATCTTTACTCTTGTCCTCTTTCTGTCTCTTTTTAGTTTCTTGGGGACATGTCGACAGGGGGATTGGGCACCCCCATCAGCTTTCATGGAGACTGAGAGGTGGCAGACAATAGCTGCTGCTTGCCGACGCCGACAGTATGCAAATTGGGACATGTTACCTTGGTTTCCTTTCAACTGTACAGCACTGCATCTGATGTGCTGTCATAGACAGCTTGGTCATTCATTGGTGCGGTGTGGCTGCACCTGCTAAATGGATCAGGGCATTGGCAGAGCAGCGGCACACCTCTCAACTTCCTATGTTGGCACTATGTTGCTTGTGCTTGTGCACATGCCAACATAAAAATTACCATAGCTGGAAAGCAAAGGTGTGCCTTGGCAGGTTTCATGGTGGGTCCATCTTGTCTGACCCTTCTAACACAATGCACTGAATACAATATACTAAAATTTGAATACTAACATGGGTGCTAGAAGATGAGAAAAGGTGGGTGGGTAGAAATTTAAAGGGGTGCTTATTTAGGTATAAGGGAATTTTTTTTCTAAATCAATATTCAATATACCTATAAACAATCACTTCATAATTTTATGCAGTAATGTCTCATAAAATGGTGTTTAACTATGTGGGTTTATTTAATATAAAATATTAAGAGTTGCAGTAGTTAAAATTTGGACAAGTAAGATGTATGTATGATTTCAGCAGATGTGTTCTCTCTTATGGAAACATTCTTTGTACAAATGTATTTAGAGCTTTTGGTCCCCCTAATTATTTTTTTTTCTACTAATGAGTGCTCTTTATATTTTGCCTCTTCATTGTTTACACTGTCAGTTTCTAGTTTTCTATGACATCCTATATAAATATCCACTTGTCCTGTTCCTCAGTGTTAACCAATTAATGCAGAGCAGTGATAACATCATATTTTGAAGAAACAGGAATACAAAGTTCACATGAGAGGCTGGAATCCAAAGCATAGTTGGCAGCATTAAAAAAAGCAAATCAATCATTTTCTGAAAGAAAAAATGCCAAAACATGCCCAAAAAGGGTATATCATTGAATAAAAGATACACAAGGTTTTGTTAAAAGATACATAATATATTTAAAATAATGCCGTAGCACCTTTATGAAGCCATACAGAAAAAGGGCAAATTACCTACAAAAATGTGTTTTTTTATGATGAGTGTTTTATATCATTTTACAAATTAAGCTTTGTTAGTTTTACCATTTCTACTGTTCTTAGTTGTGATATTGCATTATGGTTAAAAAAATAAAATCACAAACATAGAGTCCTCCCCCCTCCCGAGCAGGCATGCATTTGCTACACGTTTTAGGCAATTATCAGCCAACAATTCTCTATAAGGGGCCCAGCAAGTAAATAACTCATATAGGCATATATAGAAATATTTGACAGAAGTTTTTTTTATCATATCTAAGGCAATAGGTTTGTGAAGACATATGGTATGTTTATAGTTGTACCACTGTATCGTAATAGTGGAATCATACAGAACATTCAATGATGCAACTCTTTCAGATCCCACCAAATCTATCACAAAAGAGGTTTGTAGCTATTTTTATAAGTGCATTGCATTATAAATTGAGTCTTAAGTGGCACAAAATGACACAAATAAGTTCCAAAATTTCTTCTTGCCCTATTCTTAAAATAACCTTACTCATTCTGTGTGAAATACATGTTGGAAATACAAGGGCTTATTGATATGAAAATCAATCAATCAATCAAACTTTATTTAACCAGGCGTAGACACCATTGAGCAAGCTCATTTTTGAAGTGGTCCTGGACATAAATACAGAATGAGGGCAAAAAATAGGGAAGACAAGGAGAGGACATAGTACATTTGGAGGAATATTCAGGCCTATACATACGTAAATAACATAGGAAACATAAATGTGAGGTCATAACTAGTAGGCCAATACATTCATAACTAACATCATTGATAAGGTCATAATTAGTAAATTCAAGAGGTAAAAATGTAATACTTAGATAGTCATCGGTAAAAATCAGTTGTAACATTAAGAAGAAGAGTATGCAGGGAGGGAGAGGAGGGGAGAATGTAAAGGGGCAGAGGGGGGACAGGGGAAGAGGAGAGAGACTAATAAGTGCTAGATGCTCCCTCGTGGGGAGGTGCCATTGAGTGGGTTACAGTGATATTGGAATCGTAGTCAATACTAGTGGTAAGTGAGGATCATATATATAAAGTGGAAGGGGGGAAGGAGGGAGAGGGCAGGGGAAAGGGGAGAAAGATTAATAAGTGCTAGGCTCCCCTCAAGCATGGAGATAAGTGGAGTGGTAACAGTGATGTCAGATGCGGGAGTGACACTAGGGGCTACAGGTATCGGGTCACTTAAAGCAGCTACAGGTTTCCTTAAGGTATTTAGCTAACAGAGCTTTGAAAGTGAATGGACCAGGATGGGATAAGAATTTAAATGTACTTTAGGTGACGTCCCATAAGGACGGGAGGGAAAAATTGATTGCAGCCATGCCATGGGTTGCTTTTACTCTGAGTATCTGGTAGCAGAGTAAGGAGAAGCATCTCAACCCATGAGATCCCTTGGCATGTTCAAAGAAGTTCAAAATATAAGCTGGAAGTTTGTCGGACAAGGCTCTGGAGAACCAAACAAGAGCATTCCTTTTCCTCCTTGTAGAGAGGGAGGACCATCCCAATTCTTGGTACAGTATACAGTGGTGGGTGCGAGATGGCAGGTTTTGGATAAATCTTATTGCCCGGTGGTAGAGCGTGTCAAGTTTGCTGAGCACAGTAGAAGGGCATTGGATGTAGAGAAAGTCAACATAGTCCAGTAAGGGTAGAAATGTGTATTGCACTAATATCTTTCTAGCTTCTTTGCTAAGTAGGTGCTTAATACTGTAGAACATGCCTAGCCACTGCCTTAATCTTTTTGAAACCTCGTTTAGGTTGCACAGGAAGTTGAGCTTGTTATCCAGCCAGTACCCTAGGTATTTGAGGGTCTCAACTATTTCAAGGGGTTCGCCCAATATCGTTAGAATCACATACTTGTGTGTTGGTCCCAGTGCTGCCTTAGGTGAGAGGATCATGGCTTTGTTTTTTTTTTACATTGAGTAAGAGCTTATATTTGATAAGGTTATGCTGGAGAGAGATGAAGTCTTGCTGTAGATCCTCGAAGGCTGAATCCAAGGATGAGTTAGAGGTGTAGAGGACAGTATCATTTGCAAATATGTGCACATTAGCGGTAGACAGTTGTTCAATAAGGTTGTTGATATAGATTGCAAACAGTATTGGCCCCAGGATGGATACTTGGGAGACACCTTGTGGAAGTGTTTTTAATGTGGAAAAGTCACCTGACGCTTTAACTTTTTTTAACCTGTTGGTAAGGTAACAGGTGAACCATTTAATGGCAGACATATCAAAGCCGATATTGCACAGCGTGGTAAGCATAATATCATGGTCCACAGTATCAAATGCCTTACTCAGGTCAAGGAAGAGGGCATACACATACTTCTTAGAGTCTAGGGCAATTTGCCAGTTAGTGGATACTTTTGCAAGGGCAGAAACTGTGCTGTGTTTGGCTCTAAATCCGTACTGTGCAGGATTTAGCAGTTTCTGTGACTCCAGGTGCTCTCTAATTTGGGTGTTGATGATTTTTTCCAGTAGTTTTGATAGGGAAGATAATATGGATATAGGTCTGTAATTGTTCAGGTCACTCTGATCCCCAGCTTTAAACAAGGGTATGATATGTGCAGTTTTCCAGAGCACAGGAAGCTCTCCCTGCTTCAAGGAGATGTTGAATAAGTGGGTAATGGGGGCCGTTAAGTAGCAATGGCCCAGTTTTAGGAAGTAAGGTTCAATATTGTCTGCCCCGGCACTCTTTTTTGTATCCATTGAAAATAGGAGGTCTTCTACTTCTTTAAATGTGACTGTATCGAAGCTGAAAAAATGAATGTAACACCAGTGAACCTCTGCGTACATTGTGTTTGGCCAGACTTTAAAATGTAACTTTCCTGTCATTAGGAACATAGTATTCTTTTTTTAGGGAGTCAAGAGATCACAATACTGCCACTGAGGTCAGTTGTTTGATGACAAGAAAACAAAAACAAAAAAACCTTAAACTTAAGCTCTTTAACAGGACAAGAACAAGAAAATGAGATTTTAAGGTGAGTATAGACTCAGAAGGGAAATTCATGGTGGATCAAGTGAAATACTTACCAAATGATTAGAGAAATTCTGTAAATTCAAATAGAACTGGTAACTTAAAGATATTTTTAAATTGACCATATGTACTTAAAAGAAGTCTTGCATTTAACAAAGGAGATTTTGCCTATATAGAAACATCAATTTGGTCTACTGGTAGTAAGCTGTGTCAGCACAGCTTGGATTGCATCTGATCATTGATTTGTGAATTTATCATACTTTTTTAAATTTAAATATGATATGCCAGTAAGTCTTGGTGCCTCACAACTCACATACCATCTCCTCGATCCTTCCATTCCTATAAACAAGCCAGAATTCAAGTACAAGAAAGACAGCACTGCATCTCCTCCAAGCCAATGGATCATCACATCAAGTTTGAGTGGTCAAAAAGGGGTTGAATCTTAGTTTGAAATCCATATATATTTCTCTGTTTACATGAAATGTAACTGTCAAGACTGAAATCAAAAAACAATCCTCAGCAAATACAATAAAAAGTAGACATAGTAGTATAAAACATATCTCATGATATGCAAGGTTCTCTATGGAATTACTGTAATTGGGTTTTTTACTAATTTTGATGCATGACATCATCAGAAAAGCAGAGCTAGTGTATGTAAGTCTAGGCACAATGACAATAAATTGAGGCAGGGCTGGTTAAGCCTTGGATACACTATATAACAAAGCCAGTTAGTATAGCTTAAGAAAAAAAAGTTTTTAACAAAAAGAGACATTAATTACTTTAAATGATGGTAATTTTCTTGCTGGTTTGTGGAGTGCACTGTCTGTTTCTAACTGCCTCACACCTCCATGGTACTCTGCTGAAGGAAATGAAGGTCCTGGATTCCAGGTGGTTTTGACTGGTCTGGCCGCCTCTGTTCCTTGGGCCACAGTGGATAAATGGGTCAAAGGTCCCAGAGTGGCCGATGGTCTATAGTTGAATGAGAAGCATGCAGTTGGGGAGCTTTTTCACCGTAGTGCATAGCAGAGATGTAACTGATTGGCTGCATCGGTAGTCAAGGAAGATGACAGACCAAGCAAGGCAGGAGGCACCAACCTTCAAATGCGGACAGGGAAGGCTAACAGAAGCAGTTGGGTTGTGCAGTGCTACTGCAGGGCAAGTGTGAGGACTGCTGGTGCAGGATGGGGAGGGAGCAGTAAAGTATGATGCAGTGGGTGTGGAGCAGCTATGGCCATGAATACACTATGGAGGATTGGCCTCTGCCCGTAAGTGCCAGATTAAAAGGATTAGAGTCAGAGTTGTGTAGGCTGAGGTTCGAGCTGGAGAGTTTGATGAAGGGCAGGGGGGCATGGGGGCATATTTATAATGACAGCTGGAGGGAGGCTGGGGGAGGACTATGAGGGGCTGGGTCAGCCAGAACCAGGGAAGGCCAGGTCAGCCTGTGGGGGGTGAAGAAGAAGTGGGGCCAGGGGAATGGAGCAGGGGAGGGTGACAAATGGTACAGTAGGGGGCTAAGAGGAGAGATGGGGGCTCACGACCAGCCCAAAATCGTCAGGAAGATGGCAAGCACACAAAAAGGTGGGATCATGGTATCGACAGGTACCTGCCACTGGCAGCCACCATGGCAGGAGGTAACCAGGACAAGTACCCAGAGGTAACAAGGGGGGCAGAGGGCAAGGGAGAGGAGGAGGCAGCAAACAAGAGGGGGACTGGGAGGGTGGACAGTATAATGGGAGAAGGGTCCAGGGGAAAAAGAAAAAGAAGCCGAAGGTTAGGCGGGCCAGGGTATGGTAGTGATTGGGTTGGCAAGAAAGGAGAGTTCTCAGGAAAAAAGGGACCAGCAGGCAGCAGAAGTAGGGAAGGACATTACCCTGGACAAAGTGGAGGGGGGTTATCTAAAGGGCACTGGAAAAACAAATGGAGGAACAGGGTGGCAGTGGAGTAAATGGGAACAGCAGGAAGGAGCTGGAAAAGGATGCCAGGATCTCCAGGCCATGGAGAGTATCACAGGCAGTGGCCAGGCATAAGGTGAAGAGCAGGTGGGAGAGCAGGAGAAAGGGAAAGAAAATGGGAAAAGGGGAAGTGAGGAAGCAGTGCATGGGGGAAAGGGAGGATGCAGTGCATGAGGGGGAAGGGGACATGGGTATGGGGACAGGAAGTGGGGAGACAAGAGACAGAAAAGGTAGTGCAGACACCTGTACCATAGGGAAGAAAAACTGGATCGCAGATGAGACTTGGGAAGGAGGGGGGGTAGGGTGCTCTTGATAGGAGATTCCATATTGAAGGGGATCAAGTGGAGGGGCAGAGGTAGCACTGTGTGGGTGGAGTGTATGCCAGGGATGACAGCACTGGAGTTAATCCACCACATGCCGTCATGGGACAGGGACAAGGATAAGAATGTACACCTAGTATTCCACGTGTGTACAAACAACCTGGATGGCAACAGTTTCATGGAGGTACAGGCATGATTTAAGGCTCTGACTAGATTCTGCTGGGGTCTAGGCTTTAAGTCTCTATCCTTCTCAGAAGTACTGCTGTTACCTAGGGCCAGAATGAAGAGAAAGCAAAGGGTAAAAGAATTCAACAACTGGCTAAAGAGATGAGGCAGGCAGATGGATAGGGGGATGGGGGGAACTTGGGAGGATGAAAGCCTCTATACTCAGGACCGCTGTACCTCAGCATGGATGGGTTTGTTGTGCTGAGGTTCAGACGTGGGGAGTTCTTTGAGAGAGAGTATAATTTAAACTGAGTGGGGGTGCTGAGGAGCCCTGCAGTTCCACTGATGAGTCTGGGACCTTTGTCCTCCGGGGAAAAATTGAAGACAAGGGATCTAGCAGGCCAATGGGGGTACCTGTAGAAGGGGGGCAATGGTGCAGGGTCATGGTAGTTAATGCCAGAAGCCTGGCAAACAAGATGGAGGAGCTGATAGCCACTATTGCACATGATAGGCTACACATAATAGCAGTTACGGAGACTTGGTGGACACAGCTCCACACATGGGAGGCAGAGGTTCCAGGGTTCAGACTGATCAGGATGGAAAGAAAGGATGGGGGGAAGGGTGGCCTTGTATATAAGGGAAGATGTGAGGGTGTTGGAGGAGAGGGAGGGTGACAAGGAGTCTGAATTACTATGGGCAACACTAGGCAGAAGGTCAGGGGAGACATTGAGGCTTGGCATTTGTGTACAGACCACTCACTCAAGGGGAGGAGCAGGATAGGAAGATGATGCAGGACATAGCAAGGGTAGCTTTAAAGGAGGAAATGTTACTAGTTCGGGACCTGAACCTCCCAAACATTGACTGATCCATCCCAGACACAGCTTCAACTAGAAGCAGGGAAATTCTGGAAGTGTTATGGGGGGCTTTCCTTCAGCAGTGAGTCAGAAAACCAACAAGGGGATGCAGCCTACTGGATGTGGTCCTAACAAATGGGAGGTACATAGAGGAGGTAGTGGGGGGAGGAGCTGGGTAATAATGACCATAGTACCATGAGGATTAAGGTGAGGGCTGGCAGGGAGGTGCCCCAGATGAGCACAAAGGTACTGGACTTCAGGGGTGCAGACTTTAATGAGATAAGAAGGATAGTGGGGAAAGCAATGGGTGGCATAGGGGATATAGGGGAAGTGGAGGACCTATTGGGGGCAATTAGAGACCGGGTCAAGGAGGCCACACACAGGTGTATAAGGAGGGTAAGGAATGGAGCAAAAAGCAGGAGATCTCTGTGGTTCAGCAGGAGTGCAGTGAGGGTGGTAGGAGGCATGTGAAGGGCATTTAGGAAATACAAGAAAACGAAGAAGGAGGGAAACCTACAGAGAATCAAAGAGGATAGCGAGGAAAGAGATTAGGAAGGCTAAAGCTACCATGGAGGAACGGATTGTGAGACACGCAAAGGGGGGGAAGACATTTTTTATGTATGTGAGGGAAAGGAAGAAGACTAGTCAAGGGATCGCAAGGCTATGGGGGGGGGCCACTGGAGGACAATTACATGAAAGCAGAAGAGTTGAACAGGTACTTCTGCTCAGATTTTACAAAGGGGGCAAGGTTGAGGAAGAGGGGGTGGAGATGGGTCCATTTAGTATAGAGAGAGTCAGGGAAGAACTGTGAAGTGTGAAAGTGGACAAGGTCATGGGACTGAATGGACTGCATCCGAGGGTGATCTGGGAGCTAAGGGAGGAGTTAGCTGCCCTGCTGACAAGTCTCTCAGCCTGTCCTTGGACTCTGTGAAAGTGCCAGAGGACTGGAGAAGAGCCACAGGCATGTCAATACACAAGGGGGTGGAGTAGAGTGGCAAAGGAGAACTATCATCCAGTCAGTCTTACCACAGCAGTGGGGAGTGTCATGGAGGCAGTCATCAGGGAGAGGGTGGCACAGTACCTGAAGGGGAATGGAATTCTGAACAACAACCAGCATGGGTTCATTAGGGGGAGGTCATGCCAGTCCAGTCTTCTTGAATTCCTCGACTGGGTGACACAGGAGATAAACCCGGGGGAGGCGGGATGTGGCCTACCTGGACTTCAGTAAGGCCTTCAACATCATTCCCCCACAGAAGATTGGTCAATAAACTGGAAATATGGAGTTGGGGTCAAGATAACTAGGTGGGTGCAAAGCTGGTTAGCAAACAGGACCCAGAGGGTGGTAGTGAAGGGGGAGCACACTAGCAAGGGGCAAGTGATGAGCAGGGTACCCCAGGGGTTGGTGCTGGGGCCACTCCTCTTCAATATCTATATATGCGACATTACGGACAGACTGAAAGGATGGTGGTGCTCTTTGCAGATGACATGAAAATCTGCAATAGGGTGGACACTATGGGTGGTGTGAAAGACATGCGGCAGGTCCTAAGTGCACTGGAAGGATGGGCAAAGACCTGGCAACTAAAATTTAACATCAGGAAGTGTGCGGTTATACACCTGGGACATGGTAACCAGAGGACAGAGTACAAAATGGGAGGAGAAGGAATCAGGGCAACAGAGCAGGAGAAGGCTCTGGGTATAATAGTCTCTAGCGACCTTAAGGTGGGGAAATAATATACAAAGGTGGTGGGGGAGGCCTATGGGATGCTGGCTGAAATTGGCAGGAGAATCACCAGCAGGAAGAGAGAAGTCCTAATGCCCCTGTAACAGGCTATGTTGAGACCGCACCTGGAGTATGGAGTCCAGTTCTGGAGGCCTCGCTTTACAAAAGGACATAGACTTGATTGAAAGGATTCAGCAAAGAGTGGCCAAGATGGTGCTAGGGATGAAGGGCAAACCACATGAGCAGAGATGCTGCGAGCTGGGGCTGTTCACCCTGAAGACCAGAATGGAGAGAGGGGCATGATTAAGACCTTCAAATATGTCAAGGGGTTAAACAAAGGGGGCCCAGGGGGCTTATTCAAAATGAAGAAGGACACCACTACTAAAGGGAAAAGCCTGAGACTACAAGGGGGACACTACAGGGAGAACGTGAGAGGGTGATTCTTTATGGAGAGGGTGGTGGATGCCTGGAACAGGCTTCCAGAGGAGGTTGTGGGGGAGGAAACAGTACTGGAATTCAAGAGGGCTTGGGACAGGCATAAAGGGCTACGGGAGCAGAGGGGTGGGTTCCCAGAGAGGGAGGCAGTAGTTTGGGGGGTATGAGCAGACTGGATGGATCATGGGGTCTTTTTCTGCCATCAAGTTCTATGATTCTATAATTCTATGAAGCAGTCAGCAGAAAGAAGTGAACTGCACAGTTGATCAGGTCAGCCCTTAATGAGTTGACTCTAAATGGATACTGAAGTGGTGGTAGACATACAGCATCAACCCTTAGCAAGTTGACTGACCAATAAACATGACATGGAGACTCCGGACAGGAGCAGTCAGCAACCACAGCACAACAAGGCAGCTACTTCTAAACTCTTAATTAACCAGTAATACCCAAAAGGTGGCAGTGCTGAACTAGTAGTACGAAGATCAGATGACACCACAGACCAGTGACCAGTGGTGGCAGGCAGCTGTAAACTGAGCTTGGCAGCAGGTGAAGCAGATGGGGACTTAGACAATTAAGATGAGTAACAGCTGAGAATCAGACCCTGAATGGCTTGCTGACAGGCCAGCGGCTGGTCAGCGGTTGGGGGATAACATAGTGGGACACATAGATACTGGACTGATTGGTTTAGAAATTAGTCAGAGGCAGCAGACACCAGAGGTAGAGTACTGCCAGTTGCAGCACCTACATGGACTTTGTGGCCAGAGTGAGCACTGGAACCACCAGTGTGTCATGACACAGCAGACTGGACCAGGCGGGGGGTAAAACACCAGAAGCAGCAGGAACTGCAAGGATAGACCATTCTGACTGAAACTGTCACAGCTTTACTTACATTCACCAGCTCAAACTGCTGTGTATGCCTTACCCTGTCTTTCCCTTTTAGTACTCAGTACATTGTAATCTTGCCCCCTCATAAATCAACTCGTAAATCAACTAGGCTTAATAATTAGAGTATATCCAGCCTCTCTTTGTAGCTTACCCCAATACCACACCAGTCAGCTTGGTGGGGTAATCATGCAGTAGCATACCTCTCAACATCTCGGCATCAAAAATCATAGCATGGGCCTTCAAAATTTATAGCAAATGGCCAGAATGTGTAGAACATTCTTAATTTAAAGAATAATATATCTACAAATTGTGGGTTCCATACATGTAATGTTAAGGAATGTTTCTATTAAGTTAGTTTGTAAGCAATAACCCATGACAGGGTGTGCTGTTATTGGGGATTAACACACATCCGGGTGTAAGTGCCTTCACAGCACTCAGGTGTGCATTATTCCCCAACAACAGTACACCCTGGAGTGGGTTATTGTACTTATAACATGGGGTTTTATGTGTAAACAACAAAAAACATGCACACATTTTATTTTGCTGTTTAAAGAGCAGGGGGGAGAAGGAACTGACCTCGATGAAAGAAACATTGCGGCTCCCTGGCAAGCAACAGAATGTTTGGGACTGCTGCACCCTCCCAGCTCACTGGCTACACAGCTGTGTGTGGGGGGTGGGGGAAATATGGACCAAAACATCACAGCTGTCGTAACATGAACTGATGGCAGAAACACCCAGAAATGGGTACAGAGGTGAAAAGACAATGGTGGCTCATATGTTGTGCAATGGGATGGCAGGGGGACATACTCTCACTCTAGCGGCAGTGCTGACAGGACCAAAACAACTTTTACCAAACAGAGAGAGAGACAGAACTCTTCCCCGCAGGTCACCTCCTCACCACACTTACTATGCTGCCTGTTTATGGCACAGGACACAGGACAGCAGCCTGCTGACCACTGGTGCACAGAACTCACGGGAGTGTGAAATGCGACATATACCTACTGCAGTGACAGGAGTGGGATGGTGGAGAGCCACATGGGCGGATGGATGGAAGGATAGTCACTTAACCTCAGGGTTCCTGTACTCGGTGATCCACAGAGTTGGTGGATCACTATCACTGGAGCCATAGGAGAAGGATGCTACCATGCTGCTGACCAGTGCTGCAATACAGAACTGTCACAGGTATGGCTATCGGCTAAATAAGCTCAGGGAGTGCCACAGTGCCGAGGCCGAGGCGTAGGAGGGGGTGCAGGGTTGCGTTCAGGGAAGAGTGGTGGGTGCAGCTGCAATGGCACAACATAAACACTGTTCTCTTCCATGTCATTGTCATTTGAAGCACATAGGTATGTCTACATAAAGACAATATATCTGTGAACATCAGGGTGCTTCTACTGCTATGCCACGTTCACAGTTCTGTAGTGGCACTGCTGTGCTGAGAGATAGTGGGTGACAATAATGGTTGCCTGAGATGTTCAGTTTGGTTGCACATGGAGGAACAAGTTCAGCCATGCAAGACAAATCCTGCAGCTAGGACTTCTCACATTCACTCTGCCATAACAGGCATTAAGGAATGGTCAGATGCTGTCCTTTGTCCAATCACTGTCTTTCCTCACAGAGTCCGTGTTATAAAATGATTTAATAGTTCGTATGTTCAGAAACAGCTCTAACATTATTAATAAAATCAATAAACCTTTGCAGAGCAAGGGTACATTTGAGTGTAAAAATCATAGCGCTATGTGAAATTGATAGCAGTTGAGATGTATGTACAGTATCTTTTAATTCTAATTTTCTAAGAGCTTCCTCTTTTAGTAAATACATTATCACTTCAACTTCCTACTGATATGTAAGAATGTGTTTCTGTTCCTGAGTAAATAAGCTATAAGCTTAAATACCAAGTAATTAATCTTTTATTTATTTATTTATGAAGAAAGTTACATGTCAATAAATCCACATTTAGGCATAGCATCTAATTTTCCAGCTAAACTGATTCCCTCTGTAATACTGCAAAGCATATTTTGAACATTTTTTCAGATTGTAAACTTACTGTAAGTAGGCAGCTTTAACGTTAAGGTCTAGACCTTCTTATACATGTTTTTCCTTTTTGAGGTGAAGCAGAAGGTACACACACTGAGTCAGTAGATAATCCTACAATCCTTTGCTGCAGTTATTACCCCACACTCCTGCTGGGAGGCTGCTTCATTAACAGAAGATTAGAGAAGGGAGGAGCCTTTATTTTTTGCTGAATATTGCCTTCCCATTTGTTAATCTGTTGATGAACAAAAGACTACAGCTCTGTCGTTAACAAGGCTGCTCATTGAGAAGGCTATTGTGTCAATAATGATTGGCATTTCCATGCTTCAATGAATGAAAACATTAATCTGTAATTATCCCTCATTATGGTGCAATGACCTCCTTTGCAGCCAGCTGGTTTTATTTATCGTGTTATGGATGTGCCAGGGTTGTAAAACTGGCATCATGTTAGTCTGAACAATGCCAATGTTTTAGTGTCACTAGCATGATCATATTGGCATGGCACCCTGCCTTTTCAAAGGGATTTTTTACTGCATATTGTTGGGTGGAGGAGGGGCAGGCAGGATACCGCATATACCAGGCAGGTGGGTGGGGGCCAAAGATGACCAAAGGGGTGACCTTGGGACTAGCCTTGGCAACCTGGGGAGATGGAAATGATTCATTAAGTTTTTTAACCCACTGTCATTCAAACACTGAATAACAAAATATTTTGGTCCCAATTATTCATGAAAAGGTAGCACTGTCAATAATAATCCAATACCACTTTCTGTACCATGCAAGAAGCCCCAGGTGTAGCCAATAAATCAAGTAATTAATTTGATAGCTTATGCCTTCCCCTTAGTAACCTGTAAAATACAGTATATTGCCCCTAAAATTGGGGGAAACTATACATTCTTATAAGCTACAATGTGTAGGTTCATACATGCAGTCTGGTTATAAATCTATGAAATGTGAGAGTTCAGAATGCATTGTCAGGCCCATAGCATTAAATGTGAGGGGTCTGATCACCCTCCAGCCCCCTCTGGATCTGCCAGCTATGATCCTTATAAGCTACAGTATATATGGTCATATATAAAGTGTGGTTTTAAGCATCCCTGTATCTACAGTATATACAGTACATTTCTGGTCATACACATCATTGTATCTATGGCAGAGTTGGTGGGTATTCCCTGCACTCTAGGATGAAGTGATGATGTGTTAGGGTTTCCACAGTCAACCCTGAAGTATCAGCACACCCTACCACAGCCCTATGTAATACTGGGTGAATAAACAATCTTGTGTGGGCCGTAACATTTGCACAACTGCAGCAGCAGACAAATTTAAGTACCAGACGTACATATTGATAGATATAGATAGATATTTTTATTTATCAAGTGCCCAATTCCAGGGACTGTGAGCACTGTACAATCAAACCATAATACAAAACACAATTTTTAATAAAACAACAAAAACACACATATAATAAAACAATGTTAAATACAGACAGATAAACTCCCATCTATTTATTCACAGCAGCATCAATCAATAAAAGCTAGTTGGAACAGGTATGTTTTTAGTCTCCTTTTAAAGGCTTCCACTGAGGAAGCCCCCCTCAAATAATCAAATAAGGAGTTCCACAGGGTCGGCACAGCCACCACAAACACTCTGTCTCCTGAATGCTGCAACCTAAACCTGGGAACCACAAGGAGGCCTCCCTAGGCAAAACAGAGCATCCGGACCAGATGATAAGGGACCAGGAGATCTTGCAGATAGGCAGGACTCCCATCATGCAGGGTCTTTTAGGAAAGGATCCCTATCTTGAAGACAATCTTCCACCTGACTGGTAGCCAGTGCAGCCCATGGAGGATCGGGGTAATATCCTCACATCCCCTTGCCTCAGTAAAATGTCTTGCTGCTGCATTTTGCAGCAGTTTCAGCCTGCAGAGGTTGCTGGTTTTTGTGGCTTTACAGCCTACTCTGCAACACTTGATGGTGCTTCATGTGATAGTTTACAAACAGGACTTCTAGTTGTTCATATCACTATTCTAGTTAGCAATTCACTTTTAGGCCTAGACTAATGTTTACTGAAACCCAACTAAGAGGTCTCATAAAAAGCACACTTTCTAGAATACATGGTCATCTTATTACATTATTTGTCATCAATATGATAATGCAAACATGAAAAGGTTGTCACTTGCTCACCCAGCATGGCAAATGCAAAAGTTATTTTATGATCTTCTGATCCACTGGAATAAAATGAGCCTTGAAGGGTTTCAGGTTAAAATATTGATTCTTTCTGAATTCCTGTGGCTTGAGACTCCCGAAATTACCCATTGATTTAAAATGCAACGATGTTAGCCATAAAACTGAATTAGTGAACATATTGGTTAACATCACAGGTTTATTAGATCCCAGAGGTGTGATATTAGCACAGTTTGACTGAATCCATTTTTTATTTACTTCTTCACCTTCTTGCTAGGCCCCCTGGAGAACATGGTTGGTTATTTACTTATTTGAGAGAAGTCTGGACATCCTACTTCATCAGAACAGATAGAACAGAAAGTAATGCAAATCTCAGAATACAAATATTTTATCCTCCCAATATTGTTCTCTGGGTATTTTTGTAACTTTCCCCATTGCGCCTTCATAAACTATAATGTTGGTTTTGCCCAGTCAAGGCAGAAAATGATTGTACGATCCATGGATAGCTTGAATATCCATATCTGGGCAGATAGACTTGAACAATGCATACTTTATTTTGCCCAGCTAGCCCATCATGCTTCATTATGTACTCCAGAAAAAAAGACAAAAAAGAAAAAAATAATCTACACCTAAAGTTACCATTACTTAGGATATTCAAAAGATAGAATGAATTACATAATGACAATAAAACAAAAATATGCAGAGTGATCTAATCTTTAAAATATGAGTAAGAGTAGAGTATAACTAGGACCTAGTAAAAAGGATCATTTTAAACTGTAGTAGAATTCTTAAGAAAGGACTGAAAGCTCATTAGATTACTCAACTTGCTTACTGGCAGGATAGGTCTTTGCTTACTTGTTAATTCTTGGATATAAGAGATGGCTGATGTTTGCAATTAACTGCTGCATGCATTTGGATAGTATCTCGGTGTTAGGACCAATTATATGCTGCTGTAGACACACAGCATACAGATTACATGCATAGCAACGCCTTGCACTTTGATGAAGCGTTGGACTAATCAAAGGAGACAGAAGGAAATGTCAGCCTTGTTAGTGTGTCCAGCTTCGCTGCAGCTCCAGCCAGCCTGAAAGCAGCTTTATCGTTTGGCTTTAGCCTAGATCAGATATATCAAAGGCTTGCATTGAAGACTGAATTAAGAAATCAGTAGCAAACCTAGCAATGTTGGCTGTCTGCAAACAAAAAAGCATCTGGCTAATTTAGCTTGTGACCTATGTAGGTGTAAGACGTTGTGCTGTCAAAAAGAGCCTGTTTTATTTACTGAGTTAGAATCAGCTCTTTTGACTGCAAAACCTAGCCAAGTGTATCCCAGTCCTTATTAATCCCAATCTGGCAAATGAGTATGGAAATATAAAGCCTAGAAGAATAGAAACATAGTGCAGTCTCAGCTACATTTCCCTGATGAGTTAATTTGCTTTCAGCTCCAGCATGGGCTGTACCTTTAAATAATAGAAATGGACTAGGCATTTTACTGATAGTCCTCCAACTGTATGTACTGATCACAAATGTACAGCATGAGGTTTTCTGCAAACTCTTCATGTTACAATATGTAAAAATTAAAGCAGAGCTGAAAACGTTTAAGGATGAAATTAAAGATATTCATGTGCGATATTCAGCTTTGACACTTTCTCTTTACAGCTGAATACTGTTTCAAAATAAGATGAGTATCTGTATGTTTTCTAGAAAAAGTCTTAGGGCCCAATCCAGAAAGGTCTGTGCACCCTTTCACAGATTATGCACAAATGACAGAAAGATGAGCATCATCCAGCAATGATTGGTACCTCACGGTCCCAGGCTAGTGCAGTATTCAAGAGGAACAGGGATGCGGAGGAGAGGCAGTTACACTGTACATCAGGAAGGTATCAGAGTGATGGAGTATAATGAACTGGGGGATTGGGGCATGCTAGAATCACAATGGTTGCAGATTACAGTGGAAGGGGGAAGGGTACTTTGCTTAGGAGTAATCTACAGGACCCCTAATCAGACAGAACTAGCCAGGTTTAGCTTGTTAGTACAGCAGTAGTGCTACCACTTCTGATGCCAGGGATTTACATTTGGGAATGAGTGCAGGTCATATGGGGACAGCCTGGGAAGAAAGGACTGAGCATCCCAGGGATTGCTCTCCTTCTTTGGGAAGGGATGATGTTGATCATAATGCATAATTTTTACCTGTTAGAGACCAGGTGGGAGTACAGTTGGGAGCACCCAAAGTGGGAGAGGTTGCCAACAGGTGGCCAGCACACATGCATGGCTTCATAATAGTACATCAGGCACCCTGGAGAGAAATCAGGAGGATGGAGGAAAATGCTGATACACTCCATGCCGGCATCCCCCACAGGCTTTTTCATGACTGAAATAGCCGGCCACCCATCTATATATTGGTCCTGTGTAAGTGGTGGTTAACCTATATGTCCATGTCAAGGTCTTTGGTGGGACTGGGAGGCACTATAAAGTAGAACCAGAGAGAAAATACTCTGTGGGAAAAAAGAATAGGCAGCCAGGGCTCTAGACAAAGAGAGTAGGAAAGCAGCATCTGTAGGGAAAGTTGTCCTGTTCAGAGACTTCAACATACCAGATGTCGATTGGATCATTACAATGGCAAAGAGCAGCAGAAATCAGGAGTTAGTAAGCAGCATCCAGGACTGCCATCTAAATGAAATGTTAAAGAAATAGACTAGGTATGAGACCACACTCAACCTAGTTCTGATGAACCAAGATAGCAATGAGGTGTTAACAGTGGAAGAGCTGCTATGGTCTAGTGACCACATCACATTATGGATCGACATAGCCCTGAGATCACAGATGCAGCTGACCTAGACATCAGTTTTGGACTTTAGGAGGATGGAGGGAAAGTTAAAGGAAATATATATGGGATATCAGCAACTGGAAGTGGCTGAGAGCAAGTGGGAACATATTAAAGAAGGAACTTAAGCTGTACAGTATGTCTGCTTGAGACAAGTGGTAAAGGGAAGAAACACAAAAAGCCTATGTGGTTCTCAGGGAGGCTGTGTAGTGGTAAGGGAAAAAGGAAGCCTTTAAAGTGTATACACTGAACAGATAGTGGCAAGGGCTGTCAGAACAAAGGAAGCAAGGAAGGCAGTGTGAACGGTCAAGGCAGAGCTGGAGCTCAAAATTGCAGAAGGGGCAAGGGTAAATTACAAGGCCTGCTTTAAGTATATTAGGGACAACAGAAAGAACAAGGGAGATATAGAAATGCTAAAGAAGCGCAAGGCATGCCTGGAAGATGATGGGCAGAAAGCTGATATTCTGAATGAATATTTTTGCTCACCCTTCACAGTCAAGAAAGGGGGCCTCTGATCAAGTGCAGCACCCACATGGGGCTGGATACAAATTTGGACATGTGTAGAATCACAGAGGAAAGCATGCAAAAGGGACTGAAATGGCTTCAGGTTTGTAAGTCCCTGGAACCAGAACATTTTAAACCCATGGGGACTCAGGGAGTTAGATCAGACCCTGACTACACTTGTGGCAGACCTATTCAATTGCTCAGTCACGACTGGTATACTTCCAGGCACTAGAGGTTAGCAGAAGTTGTCCCCTGCCAGAAGAGTGGGTATGGGGGATTCAGGGATTATAAGCCAGTTAGCCTGATTACCATTGTTTTATGTATGAAAGATTAAACTGGATGCCTCTAGAGTCCAGAAGAAAGGATATTTGGGAAACAACTGTATTTAGAATGAATAAAAATAACAGACCCTCCCAACTGTTAGATAAATTTGTTAAGCTCAACCACAATTTCAAACTAAGGAAAAGGGAGCCAGATAATTAATGCTACTGCAAACCCAAATAACTATAAGAAATGACATTTCAATATAGAGCTGCAACCACATGGAACAACCTAGCCCAAAACTTGAAACTGCAAGTCATAACAATCAGTACATTCAAAACTGTCATGAAACAAGAACCAAATTTTCGATGTACTTGTAATAGATGAGTAGTGGGTTGATTGATGAGCTGCACTTATGCACGCTAATGTTCATAATAGTGTTACTAATTTGAAACTAAGGAATGTCTGTCCATACAATACACTTTAATATTTTGTATTTAATGTTTTGTATGTTATATTGCTTTTATGTGTAAAACTTTAGATTTTGAGAAACATCAGACAGGAGTGCCTTATAAAAAGGGTATCTATAGCCCTAATAGTGTATGAAGTTTTTCTGAATCCTACATAAATAAACATTTTACTTCTACTTGTACTACTACTACTATGACTACTACTACTACTACTACTACTACATTGTTAGGACAATCCTTGAGATTTTACTCCTGGAGCAGCTGGTCAGCTTCCTGGAGTCTCTTGAACTGCAGGATGGAAGGTAGCATGGCTTTATGAAGGTGAGAGTCTGTCTGATATGCCTTATTGATTTCTTCAAAATTGTGAGTCAGGCACTGCACAAGAATAAAGTTGTGGAGGTCCTTTACTTGAACTTCAGCATGGCCAGCAACTCTGGGATGCACAAAATGCTGGTTATGAAAGTGGGAGACTTTGGTGTAGAGTAGAATTTCACTAGATGGGAGGAGAATTAGCTAGGAGAGAAGCCAAAGTGTAGCATGGAATGGTACATACCCCGTGGTCAGTGGAGTTAAAAGTGGGTTCCGACAGGGGTCAGTCCTGGGCCTGTTGTTCTTCAATGTATTAATTTGTGACACTGAAGAAGGGAGCCACAGCATGATGTGTCTATTTGTAGATGACACAAAATTATACCACAGGAATGTACTCTTAGCCAACCAGAACACAGGAAAACTATCAATTATTAACCCAGAAACTACCAGAACCACATTTTATACACACCAACAGTAGCACACCCACATTTTTCACACAACCACAGTAGATTTGCTAGAGTTTAGACATGCCCAGAGTAGGTTATCCATATTTCAGACAGTCACCCACAGTATATGGGGCACAGGTACTGAAAACGATTCATGAAAGAGTTTTTATTTTCAAAGTATAGCCAGATAAATCTACATTCAAAATACTTTGTGTTCTGAGTTTTTCTATCCAACTCAGAAATTAACATTAGTGGTGTAACAGGGTGAAATCTGGCTTTGAAAATTTAAGTCGAATCTCCCATGCACATTAGCTGCCACTGTAAATGCATACACAGAGTGATGGTTTTACTTTTAAAAGCCACATTTCACTCTGTTACACTGCTTGTTTTTCATTCTGAGTCTGCAAAAAAACTAAACTCCTACTGGTATAATATCAATAATATTCATTTAGTTGGAGTGTAGTCACAATAATTAGTTTCTGTCAGTGATTAAACACCTCAGCCTTTTGGCCTCAGTATTTAATCACCCACAGAAGCCTGTTATTGCTTCATATACTCCAACTAAATGAAAGGTTTGCCTGTAGTTTGGTGGCCAAGCAGCCAGCCACTCCCACTTCCTGAGCTATATAAGCAGTTCCTCTAAGCCTCACTGTGAAGCATTTTTCTTGCTGCTGGGCTTCAGTGTTTGTTTTCCTGCTTCTGGTTTGTATCTTTCCTCTGGCTGTGTGGTTCCTGTGTTTTGTATTTCTTGTTTTGGGCCTTCCTGTTTTCTGTTTTGCTGTGTTTTGGTTTTGTCTTTTTGGGGGCTTTGTTTCTAAGCTCCTAGCATACTGCTTCTCCGGGCTTATACTGCTTGCTTTACTTACTTGCAACTCTCAAATTACTTGCACAGCAACTCCTAGCATTCTGCTATGCACAGCTCATGCTGCTGCTTTCAGTTACCTACAACTACAGCCACTGCTGCGACTGTTTACTTTAATTACTATTGTACCCAGTGCCTGTGTTTTTACACTGTGCTCACCATGCTCAAACTACTGCAATACAACTGCAATTATTATCTGTGTGTTTCAGCTCAGCCATAGCTGCTCTATGCTGCATACTCAATTCTTTTCACCTGACACAGTTTACTGACCTTAGCTGTGCTGCTTATTGATGCTGTCATTCACTTGCAGCTTCATTGCACTGCCTGGCTACACCCGCTTTCAAGCATTGTCTCCTGTTTTATTGAACTTACAGTAAAACTCTGAGGTCAGCCAACTAAGCTCCTGCTGAGGCTGTTAATATAGTTTTGTTATTAAAATTGCCTCACTACCAAAAATCGCCAGAGTGTTTGTCACCTTGATGTGACTATTCCTGTTTGGCTGGCTTGCCCTAATTCAATGCTGTTTAATTGCTATCATATGTTATGCAGGTTCTCCTATCACTACTATTGCTTGTTGACCTATGTGCAGGTCCACTCTGCTTACACAACTGTTGCCCTGCTTTACGCAAACCATTGTTTCATGCCTACTGCCATCCCTTGGCTGCAGCCTGAGATTCTGCTGCACTCAATCTGCTGTTCGACCTTGCAAGGTCTCAGCACTCAATGCTCATTACGATCTCAGCATGCCATGCTCATTCAGCTCACCAGCTTTTCAGCTCTCAATCACTTTCTGGGGCATGCCAGCCATTCTATTCTGGCACAGGGTTCCTGCAGCCGATGGTCTTGCTCTGCTTTAGTCCTCATCTTGAGCGTGTCCAACTTGGGGCGGGATCCTTCTCACCTGGCCCATAGCTGGGAATGTCCTTGCTCCAGGCTTGGCTTCAGCTGACTGCTACATGACAGCAGCTCCTGGTGTAGAATTTAAGACTAGTGGTGAAGGGTGGTTACGATGATCTTCTTTGTCTCTAGTGTTCCACTATATAGTGTTTTCCTAGTGAGGCACCTTCACCACATCCTCCCTACGACTGCCTCTGGTTCACCAGGTTTGATTTATGGTGGGTAGACTAGGTGAGTGCCTCAGCAGTTGTTGCTCTCCTCCTGTGACTTGATGCATGTATTGTTGCAGAGTTTTCTGGCAACCTTCCATGGCATTCCTGCTAGAGGGTTTGAGTGAGAGCCTTCCTCCAAATTGGAATATTTTCCACCTCCCTTTAATTGAGTTTTCCAAATTGCAGCTGCAGAGCCATCACTAAATAAATTATCCCAAGCCTGGAGGGAAGGCAACCTAGGCCTTGGATCCCCAGAGATTTCCTCCTCATAGGGTTTTTTTTCTCTCCTCCGTTGCCTCAAGTCATAACACTTAGCTTAGTTGTTTCCCCTAGTTTCTTAGATAGATTTTGTTGTTGGATGGAGGTGGAGGATGTCCTGCTGTTTCCTCTCTCCTTAGGGGATCCCCTACTCTCAAAGCAAACCAGCAGTATTATGCTACGCAGACCTGGGCAGTCATTACGACAACTGCACATCTCGATGCAGTATCAAACTGCCTATACTTCTCTACTACTACGTTACAGTTACTACTCCTATGTCACAGTTACTGCTTGCTCATATGCTTCATGTTGCCTCCTTTTTGGGGATGATACTACATTTTGAGGGGGATTGCCTTCTTACCACTACAGGGTGGTAATTCCTCTGGAATAGAGAGTGCAAACGGCCAAAACCAAACTGACACAGTTGCACAAGATAACACTATACTGGCTGCATAGGCCAGTGAAATGAAAGGCTTGCCTGTAGTTCGGTGGTCAAGCAGCCAACCACTCCCACTTCCTGAGCTTTATAAGCAGTTCCTATAAGTCTCACTGTGAAGCATTTTTCTTTCTCCACCATCCTCCCTCTTCCTCCAGTGGCTGCACTCTCTCCTTAGGGGATTTCTAAGGTACCTTTAGCCATGGGAACTGTCCTGTTGCACCTCTAGGGGTGGAACCCTCTCCAAGAGTTCCTTGCCTTCGTACCCCTACAGAGTGGCAACTCCTATAGAATAGAGAGTGTGAACAGCTAAAACCAAACTAACACAGTTGCACAAGCATAACACTATACTGTCTGCATAGGTCAGTGAAATGAATGTTATCACTTAAATATGTGGAAGGTGGATAGTGAGGAAGGTAGGAGGAAACTGAAAAGAGATCTGGGAATTAACTCAAATTAGGTTTTAGGGGAGAGATCAATAAAGTGAGGGCTGACAAAGCTTACATTCAGCTTGAAAAATAAAAAAGTGAGGGAGACTAGGGAAGAATGAGGGAAAAGGAACAGGAAAAAGCAAAAGGTGAGCAGGAGAAAGATGGAAAGGGGTCTGCATTAATATCAGGAGTCTGGGAGATGAAATTGGTGAGCTACAGACAATGGTGGCAAACACTGAAATGGATCTAGTAGCCATTTCATTTCACTTTTTATTTTTTATACTTGTTTGCAAGATGAGCATAAAGCCCATTTTCATAAGTGACAAGTTTCATATAACAAGCCTTAAAACAGGACATACTCCACTGATTAATACATAATTTCAGCATTTCACTTACCAACATATAATGTCAAAATACAAAAAATTTACAATTAAGATATAAATACAAATATTCAAATGTCCATTTACATTTTTTTAAAGCACTTACACTTATTAATCGACTTAACCCACTTTGAGATTTGCACAGTTTGCTATCTCTCTTGGAATCTTATTAAAAAAAGTAGAAGCCCTATAGGACAGCCATTTCTGAAACTTGGGCCACAGAGGATAATATTTGAAACCTGACAGTCCCAGGCTATGCCATGTTTAGATGGGATAAAGAAAAAGTGAAAAAAAAGGTACAGTCCTATATGCCATAGACGGTATAGAAGCAGTGGAGGATGGAAACATCATGGGAGGTAATGGGGAAACAGAATCATTGTGGGTTCAGCTTACAGCATCCTCAGATAATAAACTACAAAGGGGGGTGATCTATAGACCTCTAGGACAGGGGGAAGAGAGAAATAAGGAGCTAGTGGCAGAACTAGAAAGGGAGGTAGCAAATGGGAAAGTGGTGGTGGTGGGAGAGCTAAACCTGCCAGATATTGATTGGGTCATGCCAGCAATCAGGAGTTCATGATACTCACCAACACTTGGAAGTGGTAGGAGGAGTGAAGATAAGGCAGCCACTAATGTCCAGTGGCCATAACTCTGTATGGCTCGACATGGCCCTTGGGACATGTAAGCCCTCATCAAAGGCTGAAACCCCAGATTGTAGAAGGTCAGACTTCAACTGAATGAGGGAGTTGGTCTGGAACACTTTAGCCAGAATGGACAGCATCTTGGATGTGGAGGAAAGATGGAGGGGGCAGTCAATGGGGCCATTCTTGAGGGAACAAAGTCTTGTGTGAGAGTGGGAATCAAAAGAAAAAGGTACATGAGACCAACATAGTTCTCTTCAAAGGTCAGGGAAGCAGTGATTACTGTAGCAGAATGCAGGGATGCATACTGTAGGTAGGGCATTTGGAAGCAGGCAGAAAGAGGTGAACATGCCCCAGTGCAGGTCCTTGATGAGGCCATACCTGGAGTACTGTGAGCAGTTTTGGAACTCTCAGCTAAAAATGGACAAATGCTACCTGGAGCTGATTCAAAGTAGGGTGACTAATATGATTCTAGGTCACCATGGGAGGGCTTACAATGAAAGACTAGTTGACCTCAATATGCATTCACTGGAGGCCAGAAGAAAGAGGGGAGATGTGACCAAACTTTCAAGTACCAGAAACGTATAAATAGGGTGGACAGCCAGCAACTGTTTAAGCTTTGTGAGGGTCAGGGGTCTGTTATGAGGTTCCATAACTATGAGATTGCAGGGGAGAAGTTTAGGAAGGATGTGAGGAAATATGTCATGGAGAATGTAGTGAAAAGTGGAATATTCTGCCAGAGGAGCAGGTCTTCGTAATGCAGGTTACCAATTTCAAGGGAAGAGAGACAGACACATGGGACCATTCAGAATGATGGGGGTGGGGTAGAACTAATAAAGGAGAGGGTTAGTCCAAGCAAAACTAAGGCATGATTGATCCGCTAGACATCTAACAAGTGCTAAAGGTCTATGCAGAAACCAAGCAAACTGGCTGGATCTTTTTCTATCCATAAACTTCTATGTATTTCTTGATTTCAGGAGGCTGAAGCTGATTGTGTGGGCACCAGCATCCATCTAATTAGGGCCATGTGACCATTACACAGGGAGCTCCCCCCCTTCCTACATGGTTGCAAACACTTTTCTGACTATGCAGGAAGGGGTTGCAACCCCTGTGGAGAACGGGTTGATGGGGATACCAAATCAATCAATCAATCAATCAAACTTTATTTAACCAGGCAAATCATCCTTGAGCAAGCCCAATTGCAAGATGATCCTGGACAGGATAGTACAGGTACAGTGAATAATACAATTAGTACACTTAGAGCAGGGCTGATACATACAGAGAAGTAACAGTAACATCATCAGCTAATACAGTGTGAGCAGAGAGGTAACAAAATAAAAGGCAACACCTAGTCAGAGGAGGGACAAGTACACAATGCATGAATAACAGGATGAGGCATAAATAGGACTGACCAAAAGAGCGACCCTGTATAGGGGTAGGATGGAGGGGAGGGAGAATTTAAATGAGGGAATAGCTAACAGAAGGGGAAAGTTAATACAACCAGAATACGACCAGAGGGTAAGAAGAAAAAAGGAAAAATATACAGAGAGAACTGCTAGGGTCATACATATAAGAGCTGGGCAAATGGGGAGCTGAGCAGGGAGGCTGGTAGGAGAATCACCTGCAGCAGGCACACATATCCTTCAGGTTATGAGCAATCAACAACTTAAAGGTATGGGGACCCAGAAGGGATGAAATCCTTAGTGTCTTTTGCATGTTGTTCCAGAGGGAGGGGAGGGAGAAGTTGATTGCAGCCAGGCCATATCATGTCCTTATTCTGGGCACCTTGAAGGAGACAAGAGAGGAGCTCCTTAGGCCATATGTTCCCTTGACATGCACAAATAGAGTATAGATATAAGCTGGCAGCTTATCGGTTAATGCCCTGTAGAACAACAGGAGAGCATTTTTTTCCTCCTCAATGTAAGAGATGGCCAAGCAAACTTTTGATAGGGCAAGCAGTGATTGGTATGAATGGGCTTGTCCAGAATAAACTGTAGGGCGTGTGGTAAAGAGTGTCAAGTTTACATAATGCCTGATTCAAACAATGGCTGGAGAGAAGGTCTGTGTAGTCAAGCAGCGGAATAAAAGTTGTTTGGGACTAGCCTTTTCAGGGCTTCTAGGGTGAGAAGATGTTTTATGCGATAGAATATACCTAGTCGTTGTCTTTGCTTTATAGTTAGCGTTGTCTTTGCTTTTTAGTTAGCTCGTTCATATGGACCGTGAAATTAAGCTGGTTATCCAGCCAGACACGCAGGTACTTGAACTTATCCACTATTTCCAGTGGTTCGCCAAGTAAGGTGTAAATCTGGTGGTTCGCAGGTGGCCCTAGGGTATGAGAGGCATGTGGTGATATAATTATTGCTTTGGTCTTTTTAGCATTAAGCAGGAGCTTGAGCTTTAATAAATTGTGCTGAAGGATGATAAAGTCGTGTTGAAGCTTCCTGTACACAAGATCCAGGGATGAGTTAATAGTTTAGAGAACTGTATCATCAGCGAATAGATGTACATTACCTGTGTGTATGTGAGAGTCAATATGGTTTATGCATATTATGAACAAAATGAGACCCAAGATAAAGCCTTATGGCACACCCCGAGGAAGGATTTTTAGCAGGGACAGTTCCCTTTGAGCTTTAATTTGCTGCATTCTGTTGGTGAGATGACATTCCAACCACTTTAGGACAGCATTGTCTAGGCCAAAACTATTCAAGACGTTAAGTAGAACACTATGATCCATGGTATCAAAGGCCTTACAAAGGTCCAGAAAGAAGGCATAGACTTATTTTTTTGCATCCAGAGCAGTTTGCCAATCATTAGACACTTTGACAAAGGTGGTTATAGTTCTGTGCTTGGGTCTAAACCCTGATTTAGCCAGGTTTTGGGTTTCCAGTTCTGAGATATTCACTGAGTTGGAAACTGACAATTTTCTCCAGGATTTTTGAGAGGGTAGGGAGAAGAGAAATTGGTCGGTAATTGTTCAGGTCAGTTGGAGCTCCAGACTTGAAGAGGGGAATGATATGCGCTATTTTCCAAAGAGGAGGTAACTCACCTTGAGTCAGGGAACTATTAAACAGGTGTGTGATTTGGGCTGTCAGGTGATAGAAGCCTATTTTCAAGAAAAACTGTTCTAGAAGATCAGCGCCATTGCATTTTTTGTGTCCAGGGTCATTAGGAGGTCCCCCACCTGTTTGAAAGTAACTGGTTGAAAGTGGAAGGAAGAATGTCTCAGGTCAGGGGCAATGTCAGAGCTTAAGCCATCATTAGCATCGCAGTGGACATTAAGCTTATTGAGGGGTGAACCATCAAATGCAAGTCCTGCTGTGGCAAAATGATTGTTGAGTTATTCGAGACTGTCTGCTCTGTTAGTGTAAGAAACGTTTCCTGCCACTATCTTAGCAGGTGGGGGAAGGCTGATGGTGTAACCTTCAACCTCTCTAAGAATATTTCATAATGTGGCAAAGCAATTTTTATTTTCTTCAAGGGTGGTCTGGAATAGCGTGATTTTTCTGCTCTAATTAGCTTGGTGTAGGCATTCCTAGCTACCCAAAAGGTAAGTCAGTCGGCTTCTAGTTTTGTTTTCCTGGCCCTTTTCCACAGTACATCCTTGTCCCTGATAGCTTTCAGCAAGGTAGGAGTGAACCAGTCGGGGGACCTTTTCCTTGTTTTGGTCTTCCTAAGTGGATCATGTTTATTTATCAGCCCCACTAGTAGGTTGACACAGGGGGCCAAATAGAAATCCTGCCAGTTAATATTTCCAAGGTCTGTCAGAAAGGCGGTGTGGCAGAAGTTTTTTAGACTTCTTTTTAACTTGACGTTAGAAGTAGACAACCGGTTGTGGGAGCACCGAACACAGACGGTGGCACATTGATCACTTATGTCACTGTGAAAAACCCCAGTATGGGAGATGTTATGTGGCTTACTGACAAGCATAAGGTACAGTAGAGTACTATGGTTGGAATTTTTCTTGTTAGGATGGGTGTTCTCTGGAGTAATCTGGGTTAACCCATGTTCACCACAGAACTCCTTAAGCTTGTTAGAGCAGTCATCATTCCAGTTCATATTGAAGTCTCCTGTTATTATGCATTCTAGGCTTACCTTATCCAATAGGGATTGGAGGTGTGCTAGTAGACCAAACCTAGCAGAGGGTGGCCTATAACAGGCAGATATTAAGAGGGCTACTTCTGATGATAAGGTTAACTTTAGGGCAAGTCAAACAAATTCCTTAGATAAGAAGGTCCGAAAAACGTCTGAGACAAGGTATTTGATCTTGGTGTAGATGGCGACTCCACCTTCCCCTTGTTGGTCTGTCACATCTAAACAGGTTATACCCATATACAGTATATTGACAGTTTTGTCAGGGATATGGCTTGAAAGCCATGTCTCTGATATCATAACTATGTCAGGTGCTGTGTGTAGTACCCAAGCTTGAATCAAGTCAAGTTTTTTTGGTAAGCTGCAAACATTCATGTGCAGAAAGCTAAGGTCCTTTACTTGTGAGAGGTCCGATGGGGCATCTAGGGCAAGGAGTGGGTCAGGGTTAAGTTCAACCTTCCCTGAACAGAGTAGAAGTACCAACAATTTCCTGAGACAACTTATAATCATTTTCAAAATGGCTTTATTTTGACATTTGGTACATGAAGATTTGTGGGGAATGCTGCTAGGGGTGGTGAGGCAATGGAAGAGAGACAGGCAATACAGTACCACTCTAACTGGAAGGAGGAGTGGTATTTGATTGTAGATAGTGGGTCTGAGCTGGAGAAAGGGAACAGTAAGCATGAAGGAGTCAGTATCCCTTGTGTGGGTTGAAAATTGTGCGACCACAGTCTTAGGCAGATCTTGTTGCCTGGGTAGGACCTGTTGTAGCAGATCATCCATTTTTCCAGTAGTACGGTTGGTTAAAAGTAGGATCCATCCATAGATGAGGATGGTTGTTGGAGCAGCCATTAGACTGAGGGGACTGCACAGTGCAAGGGGGGGCTGGCTTTAAGGGTATCACATTGGCATAGTGATGGGAATACCATGAAGACCATCACAGCAACATTTTTGGCAGTTCACTGTAATGGTCTGCGGGTTTCCCGACACTGTTGCCAGGGGTGTTTGCCCGCCTCCCTGAACCAACTCCAACTGGAGTTGGAAATCTTAAGTGCAGGGGGTGCATGGTGCAAAGCCTCCCACAGAAAACACCATTTCTCCCAGTGACAGCAAAACACCAATTGGTGGTGTTGTGTCATCGCTGTGCCAATGGTCGACAAATTTCATGTTGCCATGGCATGGTGGAACCAGCTCTAAGTGAGCTGCCAAGACAGGGGAGCAGTATCCCTTTAAGGAATAAGCTAGCAAGGCAGGGGAGCAGTGTCCCTTTAAGGATGGAGGTTGCCAGATATATAGCCCAATAGGCAGGGAGGAGGAGTGGCTGGCTTCCTAGGAAGAGTATTTAATTAAGGTTGGAGGTGGGGGGGCGAAAATCAGGTAGCAGCTGGAAAAAGCGAAAGCCGAAATGCCACAGCAGATTTTTAAAAGTATAAATTCAGCCATTCGAAGCCAGAAGCCACCAAGTGGCAGGTTTAAAAGTTTAAAATCAGTCCCAAGCACCCAGCAAAACCCAATAAGGCAGAGGGAATTAGCTGGGGCAGTCAATAGCATCCAGAATGCAGCCAGGAAGTGCCCAATTGCAATCCCAGCTTTCAAACCATGGAAGGTCGAGGGCTAAGATGTGATTGTCTCATACCTGTTGATCCAAGTGGGTTGGCTGTCTGTGGAGCTGTGGCCAACAATGAGACTTTGGGGCCACGGTGCTGGGGAGCCCCCTGAGGGCTAGTCCTGCAGGAAATAGAGAAACGGAGTCAAGTTAATATAATAAGGGCAGGCCACACTGGATTGGGCACAGAAAATAAAGACAAAAGAAACGGGGAGGAGGTGAGAGAAGAAGGTAGTTACAGGCTGCAGCAAGAGGTTAGATGGGGCTGGTGGAAATGGCACCTACTGAATCCACAAAAGAGGGGTGGAGGAAGAAGTGAGACAGTTGGGAAGAGGTCTGAGGGCTAAAAATGGTGTGGAGAGGTGCTGAAGGCGTTTTAGTGGGGAAAAGGCTCCAGCAGACTAAAAAAATAAGTGGATTAAGTACAGCCTTTATGGTGTATGTGGGGCAGAAGTGAGGGAATAGGCAGAGAGCCACTTGGGAAGAAGGGAAGGAATAAAGTAGAAAAGCTAAGGGTCGCAATCAGATTACAGACTTGCAGCTAGACATATTAGCAGTTTAAATTCTTAGCACTTCACTATCATCTTATAACATAATACAGTGCAGTTTAAATTCCTAGCACTTCGCTATCATCTTTTATCATTAGGTAGAAATTGGTAGTTCAAGCAACTTAAAAAAGGTAGTTAATAGGTAGGTAAAAACAGGTAGTACAAACAACTTAGATAAAAAAAAAACAGGTAGCAGCTAGGAAAAACGAAAGCGTAACTGTCAAGTGGCAGGTTTTTAATTGTATAAATTCAGCCAGCTAATATAAATTCTGATAACTATCGTAGCCGCCAAGCGGCAGGTTTAAAAGTTTAAAATCAGTCCCGAGTGCCCAACAAGACCCAATGATGCAGAGGGAATTAGCTGGGGCAGCTAATAGGGTCCAGAATGCAGCCAAGAACTGCACAGTTGCAATCGTGGCTTTCAAGCCGTGGAAGGTCCAGGGCTAAGATGAGATTTTCTCGTACTTGTTGATCCGAGCAGGTCAGCCGTGTGTGGAGCCACGGCCGGCAATGAGACTCTGGGGTGGTGGTGGGGCTGGGGAGCTCTCTGAGGGCTGGTCCTGTTGATCCAAGCAAGTCAGCCTTGTGTGGAGCCACGACTGGCAATGAGACTTCGGGGCCGTGGTGCTGGGGAGCCCTCTGAGGGCTGGTCCTGTTGATCTGAGCAGGTTGGCCATGTGTGGAGCCTTGGCCGGCAATGAGACTCCGGGGCTGTGGTGCTGCAGAGCCCTCTGAGGGCTGGTCCAAATTGGTGGTGCTGCAAAATGGTTGCAGCAATTGCTTAGTACTCCCATTGTGATTGTGCTAGGGTCCCAGAGATCTTGAACACTGATGAATAATTACATGTTTATATTAGTAAAATAAGCACTGAATTACAGATTAACTGTCTATATGAAAGTAATTAAAAATAAGCATTTGTCAATGCCAAGTGTTGCTTGCTGTCATTAGCAGTGGAAGTGCAGGAGTTAGACAGATGCAGTATAGGAATGGTAGTGAAGTATTGAACTGATGCCAACTCCACACTCACCCTGCAGAGATAGACAGGCATTGGGGTGTGTCTTTGGGTCATCGCCCTTAACAGTCACGACATTTCACCTCACCCTACCCTGCAGACACTTACAAGTGTCGAGGTGTGTTTGAAGTGTTCAGGCTTTACACTCACCTCATTCCATAAGGAAATACACTGAAATGGGTGCAGTATAGGAGAATGAGGTAAACTCTGGGGCCAAATGGCCCTAGACACACCTTGATGCCTGCTACTGGCTACAGGGTGGGGTGGAATAGCATGAGCATTACTGTCAACAATCCCAAGTCACACCCCTGACACCTGTCAGTCCCTAGAGGGTAGGGCGTTATGATCAAAAACCCTAACATCCTGGGAGGTTCTTGGTATTTTTACTCCAAGTTTGCAAAATGGGCTTTTTGTGATCCCACCGCATGAACAGTGACACTATCAGTTTGTTAGCTGAAAGGTGATTTTGCACAGCGACTGCCCTATTTGGCGCCACAGGTGCGAAAACACATTTCAACAGGATGTGAAAAATGACAGCTGTACTGTTCATGAGGGGGTGTAAAAAAATGGCAATGTTGAAAATCTGGAATGAAAATATAAAAAAACTGGTGAAGCCACAAGTGTGCGTAGAAACTGTACAATGCACACCCATAATGTAATTAGTTTTGGGATTTTTTTACAGCAGATTTTCAACAGACATTTTGGGACCTAGGCTCATGAACTGTGTCACTGTGATTTTCCTAATCTATCCCGAACACTGACTTCCCACAGTGACGGTGCAAGTCTGCGCCGGAAGTGCAAAAACACATTTTGGCCAGGGTGTGAAAATGACAGCTGTTCATAAGGAGGTGTGGAAAAATGCCAATGTTGAAAATCTGGATTGAAAAGATTACGAATTCATTAATTTACGAGGATGCATGGAAATTGCCCAATGCACGCTAATAACACAGTCATTTTATGGTCTTTTTGTCATCGGATTTTCAACATAGCCAGTTTAAGAACTCTGTTCATGAACAGTGTCACTGTGATTTTCTTAATCTGTCCCGAACATTGATTTTGCACACCAACCACACCACTGTGTGCTCCATATGTGTGAAAACACATTTCAGGTGAGATGTGAAGAATGACAGGTGTACTGTTCATAAGAAGGTGTAGTAAAATGGCAATGTTGAAAATCTGGAGTGAAAATATTAAAAATGCTTGAAGTTACGAGAGTGCATAGGAACTGTGCAATGCACGCTCGTAAAACATTCATTTTGGGGAATTTTTTCACCAAACTTTCAACATAGGGTTTTTGGGGGCCTACCTCATGAACTGTGACACTGTTGTTTCATTAATCAGTCCCAAAAGGTGGTTCCACACACAGTGACAGAGAAACCACCTTTCTGGACTGAATAACAAAATGACAGTGACTGACTTCATGAGGTGGGGTCCCAAGAACCCCATGTTGAAAATTTTATAAACAAATTCTCAACAATGGCCGAGATATGCACCAAAGTTGAAAAAAAAACATTTATGCCAGTATACAACTTACCAGCATTTCTTCAGTTCGCGGTCGGCTTTGAAGAGTGCAAACGTGTTCGCGGGTCCACCCCAAGATCGCCACGCTGGGCAAGAGGTCAGGCGGAGGCATGGGGGGTGAGGGGTGGGGAGGTGGGTACGTAGAGGGTGGGCGGAGTTGGGGAAAGGGCAAGACAATCAACGAGGGACCTTTTTTTGTCTAGGTCTTTTTTTTTTAAAGATGATGGGATTTTTGCCACGCTGGGGTGGGATCCCAGCATGGCAGATGGAAGTTTGTTTGCAGGGGGCAGTGGGCCGATGGGATTGAGCACCCCATCGCCATACAGTGTGCTGGGGAGGAACGCATGATCCATTGGGGGGTGATATGCTGACGGGATTGGGCACCCCGTCGACTTTTTTTTTATTTATTGAAATGTTTCACCAGGAAGGCACACTGAATGGTGGGTGGTGGCTTTCCGTCGGCTTCCTGGGGACTGTGAGAGGCTGACGGAGAAGCTGTCACCATGGTGACACCACGCAGTCAGCTGTTTTAGTAGCTTGTAATGCACCAAAACAGCTGATTGCGTGGTGACTTGGCCAAATTTCTTGACGCATTGTGGCCTACTCCCTAACTGCAGACTGATGCAATGTGTTTCTTGCACATGTGTGCAAGCAACACAATGATGGTGCAATGTCAAGCACCTAGAAAACATTAACATTTGAGAAAACTGTTGTGAACATAATGATTTTACTCTGTATCTTGGTTGCTAGCTTCTCCTTATGCTCTTCTCACTTCATCAATGTAGCTGTCTTCAACCTTTTAAAATTTTTGTAGCATTACTCCTTTCCTCCTCTTCCCTCACATTTCTAGATGTACCTTTCTTTTATTTCTCAAGGCTCTTTGCCTTTTCATCCTCTCAGACTGTTAAGACAGATTCTGACTTTGGAAGCCCACCTGCAGAGGGTCAGAATGAAGGTTTGAAACTGTTAGCCAACAGGGCTAGTAGCTGGGAAAATGCACAGGGCCAACAGAGTCCATGGGCCCAACTGGTGTACGTACTTTTTAGTATGATACCTCCACCAATGTAAGCCATCAGGGCTAGTTAAAGAAAAATTATAGTGGCCCAATACAGAATCTAGACAAATCAGGAGTTGATATGAGTACAACTAACCAAGGTTGCTGGGAAAAAGGATGGGATGGGAGACGTCTATAGACCACCACAGCAAAAAGAGGGAGATAAAGATTTGAATGAAGAAATTAGGAGTGGAACAAGAAAAGGGGACCTAGTGATTGTGCCAGACATTGGCTGGGATACCCTGGTACGCAGGAGCATCAGAAGCCAGACAATTCTGGAGACAATACAGGACTGTCTTCTGGTGCAGCTGGTTAAAGAACCAAAAGAGTAGGGCACCATCTTCAACTTGGTAATTATCAACTCAGAGGTGGTGGATAGGGTGGCAGTTAAGCAGCCATTGAGTTTCAGTAAATTCTGTGTGGTTTGAAATGGCTATGGGGAACTCTGGTCCCCCCTTAAGGGCAATGGCTCTGAACTTCAAATCAACAGATTTTATCCAGACAAGAGGAAGGATAAGGAAAAACTTAAGGAGGTAGACCAGATCAAGGGGATGGAGAAACATGGGTAATGCTCAAGGGTCTATTCTGGAATCAACTGTTTCTTGTGTTAGGAAGGTTAATAAATAGAATAAGTACAGGAAACTGATCTGGGTCTGAAAGGAGGTATTGGAGGCTGTGAGGGCAAAAAAGAATACCTTCACTAGGTTCAAGGTGGCCAACGGGAATGAGGAATGGGTGGATTATCAGCAAAGTTAAATGAGGTGAAGGTGGCAATAAAGAGTGAAAGGCAGAAAGGGAGCAGCAGATCTCTGAGAGAGTGAAGGGAAGCAAAAATTCATTTTTAGATACATTCTAGAGAAATGTAAGGCTAAGGAGGGATTGTCAGGCTAGCTTAGGGGAAGAGAGTGGTAAAAGACAATGAGCTGAAGGAGAATATCCTAAACAATTAATTCCATTTGGTGTTCATGGTTGAGAATAATAGACCTGTACTGGAAATTCTGGATCAAGGTAGTTGCATGGTGGTGCAGGAAATGGGGAAAGTGGTGATCATGGCTAAATGAGTAGGAAGGGGTTAGTGCACCTTAAGGCGGACAAGGCGCTGGACCCAGAGGGCCTACACCTGAGGGTACTTAGAGAACTTGCTTCAGAGCAGGCAAGGCCCTTTTCCCAGCTATTTAACAACTCACTGGAATTGGGAAAGTACTAAGGGATTGGAGAGCTGTGGATGGGGTCCCACTCCACAAGGGGGGTGGGACAAGGAGTACCCAGGCAACTACAGGCCGGTAAGCCTGACCTCCATCATGGGTGAGCTAATGGAGACATTAGTGAAGGAAAGCCTACTCACCTATTTAGACTATAACAGGTGGCAGGACAGCAGGCAGCAAAGGTTTATATCAAGAAGATCATGTCAGACCAACCTAGTTGTGTTTTTTGACTGAGTCACTAGATTGGTGGATCAAGGTCAGGTGGTAGATTTGCTCTACATTGACTTCAGCAGAGCCTATGATTCCATGCCACACATGAGGCTGCTAAAAGAATCTGCAGGACTTAGGAGCAAAGAAGGGACTAGTCAAGTCAGTGGGAAACTAGTTAGGGGGAAGATGGCAGGGAGCTGTGGTGAAAGAGGTCAGATCTGGAGACTAGGGGATCATGAGTGGGGTGCCACAGGGATCAGTCTTGGGATCTGACTTATTTACTATGTTAATTAGCAATAGTGGGGAAGGTATTCAGAGTAAGATGTGTCTCATTGCTGACAGTGGTGACGCCAATCTCTGTAGAAGGGCGGACAGTAAGGAGGGGGTGAAGAAGTTTCAGAGACATCTAGGAAGGCTTCAGAGGTGGAAAAAAGTGAGATTCAAAGCCAAAAATTGCAAAGTGATGCACTTAGGGAATAAGAACCCACATATGGAGTATTGGATGGGAGGAGTGAAGCTGGCCACTTCAGCAGAGGAGAGGGATCTGGGAGTCCTCATCAGTGACTCACTCAAGCAAACCAGTGTAATAAGGCCTATATAAAGGCATCTAGGATGTTGGGGTGTATAGGGAGGGGTTTTGACAATGGGAAGGGTGAGGTAATACTGTCCCTATACAGACTGTTGGTAATGCCTCAGTTGGAGTACTGTCCCCATTTTGGAGTCCTCACCTGAGAAAGGACATTGATAGGATTGAATCAGTGCAGCAAAGGGTCACAAAAATGATTCAGAGCCAGAAAGGCAGATCATACTGGGAGCAACTGAAAGCCCTGAACATGTGTTCACTGGAGACGAGATGGGGTGGGAGGCATGACAGAGGCTTAAAAATTCTTTAGAGATATAGATAGGATAAATTGCAAAGACCTGTTAGAAACAGAGATGCAGTCCTCTCCTTCCTCTCTCCCAGGGTGTACATATTTGAGATCCCACAGACTCTCCTCATAGGGCTTCAGATGCAGCCCCTGTATAATTTTATTTGCCCTCCTCTGGACAGCTTCTTCTCTGTTTATGTTCTTCCTGAGATGTGGTTTCCAGAACTGGACACAGTACTGCAGGTGGGGCTCACCAGCAATCTATACAGTGGTAACACTATCTCCCTCTTTCTGCTAGTGATACCCCACCTTATGCACCCCAACATACCACTAGCCCTACCTCCTGCCTTGTCATACTGCCCTTCTGCCTTGAGGTCATCCTATATGGTTACTCCATGTTCCCTTTCCTCTTTTGTGACTGTCAGTACTTCTTTCTCCATTTTATACTCCACCTCTGGGTTTTTATTCCCTACGTGCATGATTTTGCACTTTGTTGCAGTGAAACCCAGCTGTGGTACCATATACCACTCCTCCAGCTTTTTAAGGTCTCTGCTCATTCTATCCACCCCCTCAGGGGCTCAGGGGTATCCACCCTATTGGAGATTTTAGTGTCATCTGCAAAGAGGCATATCTTCTTTTCCAGCTCTTCTGCAATGTCACTTATAAAGACATTAAAAAGGACTGGTCCCAGTACTGAGCCTTAGTGAGTGCCATTTGCCACTACCCTCTGTGGCATATTCATCAACAAATTTCATACACAGTTTACCATATTAGGACCCAACCCCAAGCTGCTCAGTTTATTTATGAGCCTCCTATGTAGTGCAGTTTTTAATCAATCAATCAATCAAAATGTATTTAATATAGCTCACTTCTCATTTTAATTCAGTGCACTTTACAGTAAAAACAGCATTTAAAATATCAGTAAAAGAATATAACTACACAAAAAAATATCTAGTTAACAATCTATAAAAGCTTGGTCAAACAAAAAAGACTTCTGCTCCCTTTTAAAAATTTCAATGGATTGACTGTCATGCACTAGATAAGGGAGGGAGTTCCAAAAAACTGGTGCTGCAAATGAAAAAGCACATGCTGCTGAAAATTTAAACAAATCTTGGATACTTCCAGAAGACCCTCATCACTGGAGAGTAGGGGACAAATGGGGTGGTAAGGAATCAGGAGGTCTTGCAGGTAACCTGGCCACTGTCTATGCAGGGCTTTATAGGTCAACAAACTGACCCTGAAGGTGATCCACCACCTAACTGGCAGCCAGTGCAGACAGCGCAGCACAGATGTAATGTTACACGACCTTGGCAGCCTGCTCAACAGCCTTGGTGCTGCATTCTGCACCAGCTGCAAGTGGTGCAGATCCACCCCCACCAGCTCCAGGCATAGAGCTTTGCAGTAGTCCAAATGCGAGGTCTCAAAGACATGAACCAGTGCTGGCATATCTGCCAGGGGAATGTTTCTAAGATGGTAAAAAGAAATCTTGACCATGGCCGACATCTGATATTTCAGAGTCAGCCCACAGTGAAGAACCACACCAAGGTTCCTCACCCAATCCGAGGTAAGCATCTGGGAGTTCGCGAGCCTTAGCCCTGAAGCTCGACCAGCTTGCTCTCCCATACCCTGGTGACCAGGTTCCAGCATTAGAACGTCTGTCTTATCTGAATTCAAATTCAACCAGTTCACCCTCATCCAGTCCTGAATTTCATGTAGGCAGTTGTTAAGCACTGAAACCGGGCCTTGCTGCCAGGGTGCGAAGGACATGTAGAACATGTATCATCTGCATAGCAGTGAAAACAGCCTATACCACCTTATAATGTCCCCTAGTGGCAGCATGTACACCACAAACAACATGTGGGACAAAATGGATCCCTGCAGGACCCCACAAGGCAGAGGCATGGGGGCTGAGGAATATACCCCAGGCCTTTCTGAAGTATAAATAGGCCATGTGCACCACCCCACCCTGCTCTATTTCCCAGTTCACCCAGTTGAAGAAACTAATCAGATTCATCTAACATGATACTCCCCCAAAAAAAAATCTGTGCTGCATCAGGTCTTGCAACCACTAGATTAAAGATACTCCACATGCCTTTCATTTAAAAGCATCTCCATTAACTTCCCCACCAGTGACATCATACTGACCAGCCTATAGTTGCCAGCTTCCTCCTTGCAGCAGCTTTTATGAAGTGGGACTACATCTGTTTTCCTCTAGTCCCTCAGAACCACTCCTGTTTCCAGTTAGTTGTTGAATATGGCTGTCAGAGGTGCAGTCAATACTTCCCTGAGCTCCCTCAACACCCTTGAGTGTACCCTGCCTGGACCCATAGCTTTGTCCACTTTCAGATTCGGAAGCACTTTCAGGACTCTATCCTCTGTAAATGGACCTGTGTCTACCTCCCTTCCTCCTTCCAGTGTTTCTGCTGCTTTTATGTGGTCCATACAACTCCCCTTCCACTGTGAAGACTGAATAGAAGTATCTGTTCAGCATATCGGCTATTTCCTGATCCCACCATGCAGAGTACCCAACCTTTAGCCTCACAATTCCTCCCCTTGTCTTCCTATTCTCTAATGTACCTAAAAAGGTCTTGTCCCTATTAGTTATCCCTTTGGCCATCTTTTCCTCAGTTTGCACCTTTGTGTTCTTCACTGCTTTCCCTACTTTCCTTTGCTTCTCCTAGTACATCTCCCTATCTTCTTCCCTGTGCACCTCTTTGTACCTCTAGAATGCTACCTTTTTAGCCTTAATTTTGCAGTCACTTCCTTTGAAAATCAAAGCAGTCTCCTTTTCCTCTTGTTTTTGCTCACCTCTTTCGTGCAGAGGTTTGTTGCTGTCACTATGATGTCCTTTTATTTGGTCCATGGGCCTTCCGTCCCACCCAGTCCATCCTCCCCTGGTATGTCATTTCTGAGGCATTCACCCATTTTTTTTAAATCTGTGCTCCATACAGGACCCTAGAGGTATATAGCCAATAGGATGCTATGGGACTGCAGGACCAATCTGGCAGTTAAGACTCAAAAGCAATTTGACATATTAGTACCCTAACATGCAAATGACCCAGTGGCACTAGTAAGGTGCTGTGGGGGTAATTTTATTTATTTATTTTTATTTATTTAAAAGTTTTACCAGGAAGGCATACTGAACAGATAACTGCTCGATTCCAGATGTGTCCTGGGGGGAAGGGAACATGGGAGACAACACCAGTATGTACAGATAATAAATAGAACAGCACAATTCATTTATGAATACAGCAGATAGTCATAAGACACAATCACATACTAGTAGACTACAGATCTACATGCCCAGTTGGGGCATCAACTGGCAGCATGGTCTAGATGTCCTACCAGGCAGGTAAGAGAGCTCAGGCATAAGACAGGGAGGATTATGTGCATGCACAGGTGGAGCAGAAGTGGACTTTGAGGAGGAAGTTGAGGTAGTGGGTGGAGGAGTTATGGTGAATGGATGAGGGGAGTGAATTCCACAGTTTAGGCAAGCGGTATGAGAAGGCCGCCTGGCCAGTGGAGGTGGACATGCATGGGACAGACAAGGAGCAGGTGTTATAATGTCTGATGTCATGATGTGGGGGGTGAGGATAGAGCTGAGGAGAGGTCTGGGGTAGGCACTGGGACCAGAACGTGGCTGTGAGTCTAGAGCTGTGGCACTGTCTCCTGTCCTGAAGTGATGGTAGGCCCGAGGATTGGTAGAGGTTGCTGTGTTGGGTATTGAGAGGACAGTTTTGGGAGCGGCACTGTAGACTGCATCACTGTAGTCAAATATCAGGAGAATCATTTTCTGTACTATTGAACGGTGAGCTGGCAATGGGATACATCCACGGTTATGGTACAAGGCACCCAGTTTGGGGTGAAGCTTCTTGTGGATGGCCTCAATATGTACAGAAAAGTCAAGGTGTTGGTTGTGCCAGACCCCGAGGTATCTAAAGGAGGAGCAGTCCTCCAAATTTGTCCCATCCAGGGTGTGGAAGGTGGGAGGGGGGAGCCAAGAGAGTCTCTGCCTCATGCTGAACGTCATGGAGACAGTTTTCTAGGTGTTCAGGAAGAGCTGATTTGAGCAAAACCAGAGCTGGACATTATTGAAGTCGCACTGAAGTCTGATGCAACATCAGAGATTTAGGGGCCGGATGTATCCTGGACTGTGTCATCCACATACATATGAATGGATGTGTGAGGGCAGGCAGTGGGCAGGTCATTGAGGAAGATGGAGAGCAGCAGTGGGCCAAGGACCGAGCCTTGAGGGACAACAGTTGAGATGGGTAGGGAGATAGAGATGGAATTTCCAATCTTGACAGGTTGAGTCCTATCTATGTGGTAGGACATTTGCAACCCATAAGGGTCTCATTAAAGGCCCTGAGCATACTGTGTTTTGCATCTCCCCCAAATAGTGTCAGATAGGGCTGCTTGCAGTCTTTGTTTGGTTGTTTTATGTGCCCCCTCATCACCCCACTGTCGGTACTCACACATTTCCTTCATGGTCTAGTGTGCCCACCAACACTCTGATATCCCTACCTTAATTTTTCACACATTTCCATGGTGGTTTAGTGGGGCGCCTGCAACCCACTATCCCACCATCCGTTCTCACACTTTTCCCTGGTGTTCAGTGATCTCCTGTCCATGTCAGCCAGAAGCCTCCCACCCTGCCTGCACAACCACTTCCCAGCACAATGATACCCCCAGTTCACCACCCAATGTAGGTGCCCCTGCACTATAAAAAACTGGGAAAGGGTAGTTCTCCCCATAGCTGTCCGAAGGCCCTGTGTGAACCTACTTACTGTACCATATCAAAAATGGAAGCGCTCCAGAAACGTCCACATGCCTGCAGTAACCTTACCATACTGTATGTTCCTGTTCAGTTAGTTTTGAGTAATTTCTGCACTCTCATTGAACCATATCTTCCAAGGAATTAGAAGATGCACTCATCAGCGAAACATTCTGTAGACAGTGGACAGAGACAGAGACAATCTGGAAAAATTAAGGTAGACTAGACACATAAAGCTTTTCGGGGGCCCCTCTGCTTGTTTCCCAGTGTTTGGATAGGAGAAGTTGGCCATGAGTGAATGTGGCTCAGCTTTGATTTTGCCCCCCCCGACTTCAATTTGGCTTGAATAATTCAATTGAACACACTTCAGATACTTAGTATGTGGGTCTAGCAGAGTTACCAGAGTGGTGTTTGACACCCCTCTAGCACCCCTTTGCCATCACAGTCTCTATCTGCCCTCTCCCACTTTTCCCCAACCTGTTATTTATACATAAAAAAAAAACACTCCTGGCACTGTGCCAAGGGCCAGCCACATATTTTAATGTGATCCCACTTCATTAATTTGACCCCCCCATCCCTAAAACCATCTTATTTAAAATCTGACTTCCTCCTAATGCCCAATCTTTGACCTGTGGGACACTTAAAAAAACTAGCAAACTCAGTTGCCCACCCCCACAGTGCACCTGCTTAACATGCTCTAATAGTAATGAAGGGAACAAGAAGGCAAGCAACTGGTGCCCCCTTCTGATCAGCAGAAGAGGAATTACTGGAGGTTACTAGGGTCTCTCTTAAACATCAGGGGCCCATTCCTTTTCTTTTGTGGCCCCAATCCTATGGATCTCCTTCCCTCGTCATATGCGGGAGATCCCCACATTAGATGCATTTTAACAGGAGCCAAAAACATTCTTGTTTAAACAGGCATTCTTTCTTAATTAGTCCAGTTGTCTTAATTAGTAAATAAGGGTGAATATTTATTGCTATGTTATGTATTTTAAATGTGTTAGAAATGTTTTTATGTATAGCACCTTGAATCGAAATGAGAAAGAGCACTTTATTAAATAAAATATGAATGAATGAATGAATGAATGAATGAATGAATAAATAGAAGGGGATGGAGCTGTTGATGTCATTGCAGAAACACAAATCAGTACACCATGGGAGACAGGTGATCAATTTGGGCAGTATTTACTAAGTCCCTCCCCCCAGAAATAAAGCATTAGGTTGTGGAGGGGAAGCTTCTAAAAAAGATGTTTTTAAGACTAGGGGATGAGATTGTGGGGGTTATGATAAAACCTGCTGCTGGCTCCTGCACCATGCCAGGAGCCAACAGCATGTTTTATCACACACACACACACATATATATATATATATATATATATATAGATAGATACATAGATAGATATTAAACATCTTGGGAATGGAGGAGGGCATGTCTTAGTGTGTGCTGGGTCTGACAGGGTCTCAGAACCAGACCTATATTCTGAGTGATTTGAGGGGTTCTCACTTGGTCTCCAGCCAAGACCCTCACTCCATGTTTGTTGTCCTAATTAAATCAAGAAGACAGTATGTAGACGTATAGAGAATAGTCGGTATTATTTTACTTTATACATTTCAGTTGTCTCCTCCACATAGACTTCCCTTTGTCCTTGAGTGTTCTACAGCTGCGTTTTATTGTTTAAATGAAAACTAGAGTAAGGATGAAAAGGCAAATTCTGCCATTTGAAATATAAAAAAGGACATCTTCAATAGAGGTCCATCATTCTTTCTGTAACTGTGGCTCCCAAATACCCAGCAGTTTTTTCGACACACTTTCAGCCCAGGAGGAGGGGGTAGGATGGTGGTAAAAAGCATGGGTGAAGAAGGGGTGAACACAGGGCTTGACCTGGTTACCTAAAAAGGATTACAGTTTGATTTGTTTATCAGATGTCCAAAGGGTGGAAGTAACCTGAAGTTTCCCAAAAGTCCAGCTACACTAATTCAAAGGTGACGTGTCATAGTTCAGCACTTTCACGGAATACAAATCCAACACTGTCTCATTCTTAGCCTGTAGTTGCACAGCAGTGTATTAAGGGCATCTCTGGTGGGGAGGGGGGGGGGTGGTTTGAATGAACAGTAAATACTATATTGGGATGTCTCCACCTAATGTAAATAGGCATGTGCTTTATTCCTTTTCTTATCACCAAGTCTGAAGCAAGAGACCATCCATTTGTATTTGTTTTAGCTGGAATGTCATTTTTTTTATTTATTTATTGCACAGTATTGGAATTACAAACCTTTGAGTCAGAGACTCATTTACAAAGGCTCCACGTCAAGGAGAGACTAGTGTACAAGAACATACAAACATGGTTACAATAGAATACAATAAGTAGTAGGGTAGGTTACAGAAAACAGTTTACAGTACTCATTATTCAGTTAAGGTCAAACAATCAGAACCAGGCTGCAAATACAATAATGAGAAACAATAGAATAGCAATGACTGTTTTCTGTCAGTTGTGTTTCAGGGGGCTCTGAATATTTCATGCAGTCTTGTCTGCAGCTTCTACAGCAGCTCATCTAAGCAGCCCAAAGTAGTAAGACACTTTGCATTTGATAGAAATATCCTAGTTGTCAACCCACTCCCCATTCTGAAGCTTTGCTTTTAGCTACTTTGCACACAGCAAATAACCCAATAGATTGCTGAGCACAGGTATTGCATACCTAACCAAAAATAGTCCCTCCTGGCTTTTCATAAATATCTGCTGGTATATTTTCTGGCATCTTTCTTGCTGTAGTACAACAGATTTATTACTCAATGTGAATCATTCTGTTTCTTTAAATAATGCATGAAAATAGAAGAACAGCATAAATGATTAATCACATTGTTTTTCTCTCTCTCTCATGTTTCTTTCAGTACTCTTAACAACAACAACATCAGCCACATCTCTGTCTCCAGTTTCAACCACATGCCCAAGCTCAGGACCTTGTAAGTAAAGGATCTTTCTGGAGCCTCTATGTGAGGTCTTGATATGGTGCCTGCCTCTGTCACAACTTCCAAAAATCACAGTTCATTCTTTATAGCAGTATGCAAAATAATAACTCAGGTTTTGTGCTCTGTGATGTTACTGGGGTTTGGGTTTCATGACAGTCAGATTTCAGATATTTCTGAACATTTCTCTTATATTACTAATGATGGCTGGTAACTGGTGAGACCTGTCTGTCAGAAACTAATTATACCAAGTCTTCAAGGATAAGAAAGAGAGACATAGAAATGGATTTGAAATTTACTTTGGTTGAGGGCCATCTGATCTTATCATTTCAGATACTGAGAAGTGGAGGCTACATATACACAGTCTTGTCGGTTTCTTCAAGCTGTCTTTACAGCTCCATGATAAGTGTACACAATAGTTTCTGTTTCTTATAGTCTATACATCCCAAGGGAATAAACACATAAGAAATGAGACACAATGGGATGTGCATTGTGCTGAGATAACTGCATGCCCAGGGCATAGTAAGGCATGGCCTTTCAGCCCCAGGAAAAGCGGTTATCTCAGCACAATGCACATCCTTGGAGTGTCTTATTGCACTTATAAAATGAGCTTATTCATTTAATTGTGTTTCAGAATGTAAAAAAAAATGATGTTAAGCATGCAAGAATTGAAAACAGTACTTGCATATGTGGTAAAGCAGTTCTTCCACCTACTGGCACTAAACTGAATTTTGACTTTGATTTAAGAAGTTTGTCCCAACATGTCATCATATATGTAGTTTTTCAGCATTATGTAGTTCTGAAAAGAAAAAAACAGAAAATAAAAATATTCAGCAAGATAGTTACTGATTTGCTTCAATTTAATGTTCTCTAACATAATCACCCCTGCAGTTATCATTTTTTTTGTAGTAAGCTAGCATCTGACTTCTGTTGTTCTAGTGGGCAATTGCCTGATCCCCCCAACCCTCGCTACTCTTTGTCTCCCTCCTTTCATTTCAGGGTAAAATGGTCAGCAGAGAGGAGCTTTTGTTATATATCACATTAACTGTTAGAAGCCCACGTTGAGTACTGCACATGTCATTTCTCAGTGATCGTCTGCCTGTGGCCAACACCCTGACAGTTGGCCTCCCAATCACTTACTCACTACTTTCAAGATCGAGCAACCTGACAGAGATGGGCATGTGTTAAAATCACTTCAGTGTTTCTTCATTTTTTTAGAAGCCCAGCATGGGAAGGAGAAAACAAACCCAGCCCAACTTCTTTTTAAATCAGAAAAATAATATGCCAATCTGTGGTGCTATGGTCTGGAGGGGTTTGGTTACACTAACACCAATTTGGGACTACATGTGAAAACAACTGGAAGCATTTTTAGGATGTGGTCACTACAGCTTAAAGAGACACTTACTTAGCAGTAATCGGGTGTTTCTCTTTTTTATCACAGTCCTGAGTCCAGCCTTCTCTGTGCAGCACAACTCCAAGTAACTTCATTTTTAAAAGTAAAAACCTTTGGTAACTTGTGTCACTTAGTAGGGATTTAGTAAATTTTACAGATGGAGGCATAAACAACAGAGTCAGATACTGTGTCATGTGATGGAAGACAGTTTCTTGTAGATTGTTTTTAAACTTGGTTTCTGTATCTATTATGGGATTTCTTTAACAGCCAGGCTGTTAGACCACAAATAAGAGAGTCAGCGGTCTATTGTGGATTAGATACTATGTTAATTTTACCAAAGAAAGAATGGCTGCCAAATGAGTTTATTCAGAATTTTGGCTGGTGGATTGATCTGTCCTACAGCAGAGTTTTATTCTCTGCCACTTCTTCAATGCATACTGCATATTGCTGCTGCTGTGATGACTCAGACAAACTTGTGGTGTCACCACCAACTCCTCACTCACCATCATCGCTGTCATTCTTGCCTCTGCTACTAGTGTTTTAATTCTTTGCTTTGTTGGCTTGCTGTGCAGAATTGTGAGAGCAAACTCCCCATTGGAATGAACATGCTAAGGGCTGCTGATACAGTAGTGAAATCTTTAGTGGCTTGTTCATATGGTTACATAAGCAGAACTAGCTTTAGAAGAACACACCACTGTACCTGTGACAGATATCATCCACAAGCCACATCATCGAATCCCATAGCCCAGAACACAGGTCTCTGTTCCTGGAGTCTCTCCATCATATAACAGACAAAGTTCCACCTTGACAAAATGTCTTGAATTAAGAAATTCTGAGGGACATTATGCTTCTGCTGGTAATGGCAGAGGAGTTCAATGTGTCTGTAAGTACAATGGACATATCTATTAAAGTCCCGTACAGTTTTAAGTGTTTCTTTTAACTGTGCATGTTAGTCAAGCATTTGACTTACTACTAGATTTAGTGTGCAGACAAAACAAGGTGGAGGGTGAAATCCCCATCATTGATCACCTTCATCATGTTACTATAACTGTCTGTCATGAAGATTCCCACCCTCTGAATGTGAGGATATATCTAGACATCTAATAGTCATTGGATGAACCACAAAATGTTTTCCCTCTGTGCTACCCTTTTCGACTGACACATTAAGTATGGTGCTCAGTATAAGTCCTGAAGGGGGCTGGTGGTGGTAGGAGTGGAATGGAAAAGGTGCTGGAGCTTGATTTGGACACAACCCTATAGACAGTAAGACCTAGAAAGCTTTGGGACTGCACTACTGCTCCAGATATCACTAGTGAAATATACCTAACTTCCCTCTGACTCCTTCAGAAATGTCATCATCTGCATGCATACTGCCTCATACATGCTACAGATAATGTCTGAAAATGTAAAGCATGATGGAATGTTATACTTGGGCTTCACTTCATGCAATAGATTTCAAGAGCTGGAGTCTCCTGTGATGAAGAATGGATAAAAATCAAGGGTCATCATCTCTCCAATTAGTTGTGTCATTTGGATAGAACTTGCATGAGTAGGTAGTAGTTTAGTACAAACATGTAATGATGTGATGGATGGAGTGGTACTTTTAAAGCAGCACCAGTGGGGGGATACATTAGTTGTCTGCTGTGGCTGCTATGATGGCAGCATTTCTTGAACAAATCATATAATCCATCAACTTCCCATAGACAGCTGCTGCTGCTGCTGCTGCTAACCCATCTGACCAGGTCGGGGACTGGGAATGGATGTGGCTGTCAGGATGATTCCATGTTCATATTTTCAGTGATCAGTCAGAAAACTGGTTCCCGATATTCTAGCAAACTGATGCTGACTGTTCTTTCTGTCACACTGATGACAACATACCTTCAGTAGTTTTATGGTGCCATCTACTGTAAGAAATACTTCCACATAGCAGAAATCTGGGGTTTTCCTTTTCGTTTTTTTGTTGTTTTTTTTTAATTTTTGTTGTCATTACATGAGTGGACTTGCTGGGTAGGGCAGGGGGCTTACTGAGGAATCTGGCAGTGACTATGAGATGATTTCTTTTTTTACAACACTGTGACATGATGTGGATAGGGATGACCAAATGGGGCGGATGTAGCAAGTAGATACAGTTCTATGGTGCTGATCATGCTAGGGGGGGTGGGGCAGAGCTGGTCTTTTGATTTACCTGCTTGTGAAACTTGCATTCTTTCTTTTCTCTGTTTCATGGCCATTCGTAATTCTGCCATCTACTTCCATGACAGCTTCCTTGCCTCCGTGTCACATTCATCATCACCACTAGCCAGTGGTGTACCTAACAGCAGACATTTAAGCTCCTTTTATTCTTTATACTCCTCTCCCACTTCTGCTTTCTCAAGCCCTTCTTCCTCTCCTTGTTCTTCCCCGATCTTCCTCCTCTTGTAATTCTACCCCTGACCCTTCTTCTTGCATGAATCATGTGATTTTGCCTGTTATTTTGCCTCTTTCTTAAATGCTTCCCTCTACACTATCTCCTCACTCTCATGCCCCTGCTCTGACAGCTCCACTCTCTTATCATCCTCTCCGGCACTCTTCTTAAGCTGTTTTGTTGGTGCTGCTATTCGATTGCTTTTGTAGAACTGCAGGGTTGGTATATCATGCCCTGCCTGTACTCCGATAAGCAAATGTATTTTATCCTGTGGTGACAAGATAACAACAGAGCCATGCCAGACCCAGAGCCACTGTCAGATTCCTTAGGAGATTATTGAGTAGCAGCACTGACTTGGGTGGTACTACTGCCGATGTATAATTTGGGGGTGACTGGGTCATGTAATCCTTCAAGGTGGACGAGCAATTCAAAATTTGGGGGCAGCTGAGCATATAATGTTTCAAGGTGGATTGGCATTTCTCCACACCTGAGCATATGCATGGGTGGCACTGGTGGCAGCAGTTGCAATTAAAGGTGGGTGAAAGTTATTTTCAACTTAGCAGAACTTTCATGAAATGTTACAACATTCACGGAAGTTTCCAAACTTCTGCCTGTAGTGGATCGGAAAACTTCTGACTGTTTTGGGAGAAATTTTGCTCTGTTCTGCTATATAGGTGAAAAAAAAAACTTTTCATGGTGTCCTATGCTGCCCTCAGCCCTGCTCAAAATAAAAATAAAAAATCCACTCACTCCTGAATGCTGTTTTCTGGCCATATACCCCAGTGGAACACCAAGAATACGTAAAGCCCGTCTGGCCCTAGTTGCCTCCATGGTAAAATTGGTTATGCTAAGACACTGGAAAGATGTTACCCTTCCCCTAGTGATGGAACGGTATCATGAAGGATTGCTCACCATCCAGCTAGAAAAGCATATAGCAAGTATGCATCACAGGCCTCATACCTTCCAGCACATTTGGAAGCCCCTCTTGACCTTACTTTCCTTATGGAAGACTTACAACATGCATGTGTCCCTTCATGGCTTCCCTTATCCTCGTCTTTTTTCCTTTTATTTTCATCTCTGATTGGCAAACCCTTTTTTCCTTCCTTTTTAAAGTTGCACAGACTGCTGGGGAGGGGAGAGAGGGAGGGAGGTGTAGGATGTTTTGTTGTTTGTATAGTAATGTTTTGTGTGTTTTATTCCTTATACAGTTGCAGCTTCTTGACATATATGCAATTATCTATGCTGCTGTTTGTTGTTTACAAAAGTCCAAAAGTTAATAAACTATATTAAATAAAAAATCCCTGTTGGCTACAATCCCTTCCCCACTGGATCACCTGCCCGAGCGTGTAATTCAAAAGCCCTAGTGCTAACAGTCACCCCTACCCCTGACATCTAATTCAAAAGTCCTGGTGGCTGGCAGTCCCTCCCCTCACCTGTTCACCAATCCGACATGTAATTCTAAAAGCCATGGTGGCTAGTGGTCCCTCCCACCCGATCACCCCTGCCGACGTGTCCTGTCAGTGTAACCCCCTTCTTTATCCCTGTATAGTATTATAAACATTTTTCTCCTGAAGGTCTAGTGAACCCCATCCCTATCCCCAGTCCCAAGTCTTGAATTAAAATGTTATTCCCTGGTGGTCTAGTGCATCCCCACCCCAGCAGGTAGTGTCCCATGGATCTATGACACTGGTTTGACAAGAATTTTGTTGACCGACATTACAGCGACTGATTTATGTCAACCACAAATTGCGGTTGGCATAAATCCATCATGTACACTGTATGTGGTCTTCACCCCGTGAACCCCCCATGTGGGGGGCTCTGCACCATGCACCCCCTGGACTTTAGGATTATCAACTCTGAGTCAGAGTTGATTTGGAGAGGGGTTCTATACTGGGAGAAGAGAGTGCCAGGGTTCCACGGGTACATTACAGTGGCAACATCGAATTGCTGCTGTAATTTCATTTGCCATAAAATTGTTGCTGTTGGTGAGCATACTATGTCCCACCCTCTGCTCCCCACATCCCAAACCTCAGCGGTTGACCGCTGTGCTGTCTCTCTCTCTCTCTCTCTCCTCTCTAGGGGCGGGCTGCCCACTGAACTGCAATGAATGAGGAGTATTGACAGCTCAGTGGGTAGCATGGCCATGGCAGAGGAGCTGATTGTGCCAGTCCCTCACTGGGGTTCAGGATGGGGACTGGGGTGTGGGACACTACCTGCTAGGGTGGGAGGTGGGGGTGCACTAGACCACCAAGGAATAACATTTTAATTCATGCACTGGGGATTATGGATAGGGAAGTGGTTCACTAGACCACCAAGGAAAAAATATTTATAATACTATATGAGGCATAGGGATGGGAGGGGTTACACTGAGTGGACCCGTTAGGTGGGTGATTGGGGAGGGAGGACCACTAGACACCAGGGCTTTTTGAATTACATGTTGGCCAGGTGATCGGGTGGGGACTGCTAGTCATGAGGGCTTTTTGAATTACGCTGCTAGGGTGAGTGATCAGGCGGGGAGGGACAGCTAGCCACCAAGGTTTTTCTGGCAGTCGGGTGGCAATCGGTGACCAGTGGGGGGGGGAGGGCACTAGACTCCAGGGATCCAGGGAAGCAAGCATTACTATAGCCCATTGTGCAGGGCAGGCGGACTTTCCGTGATAATTTGGAAATGGATTTCCAAACTTTGGCAGAAGTGATAGTCAGACTTTTGCTTGAATTTCGCCTGTGTAAGGTTTTTTTTCGCACACCTCTAGTTGCCTTGTTGATCATATGAGACAGGCAGGGGTGGGCTCCCCTTCACAAATCTGGATAGATCTATTTTATCCCAGGTGAGGAAACATAAAGCACTGAAAGGAGGCGGGAAAACCAGTGCTCTTCTAGATTTCTTAGGGTCATTTTGTCAAGAGTTATACTGGATGACTGTCTGGGAAAGCTGCTTATAATGGAAGTGGAACCAGTTGACTTTGGTGGATTAATAAACCATGTTTATTTTGGCCAATTTTATGCACACAGCTCTAGTTCTGCTCTCAGTTTTAGCACTTTTTCCAACACAACTCTCAGTCCCTGTCCTGACTCCTTCTCCACCACTGCCACTTGCAGAACTAGATTTCTTGGAACTGCCATAGTGGAAACTTTCTATGCTGGAATTTTTGCTCATGAAACTAGATTGCATGAAACAATTTGAAGACTGTAGAGTACAAAAAAGACTGATGTGGCCACTGAATTGATGGAAGTCTATTTATGTCCTTTCTATTTATAGGAAATTGTAAGTCAGTTGAATTATTGCTTTCTCTAGTTCTTTTAACATGCAGTTCTGCTATGAATGTGTAATGGTCCATAATGCACTTTAAATGTACCGCATACTTTATTAGATTCAACTTTAGTCCACTTTTTCCTTCTTTATGATTTGTCACAGAGAGGGATATCATTGGCTCTGACTGGCACAGCTAATGTGGCATAGTCAAATATAACCAACTCAGCTGCACTCTGCAGATATACAAAATTTAGTCTGCTGATTCCCATTGCCATGTCCCTAGAACTTTATAGAGCCCCAATGCCGCCAATGAAACACTGGAAAACCACAATATAAGGGATAAACTATGCCCAAGCATATATAATAAGGGTATAACATTACTAAGAGCTTGTATAACATTTAGAAATCATGAGGCCATATGCCATATGACGAATCCTATTTTGTGTACAGGTGGGCATAGTTTATTTGTAATACAACTTTACTATTTGTTTTTAATCAAAGCATTGAATGGAGTGGATGTTTGTGGAGTGCCAGAGCTGAAACTGCTTAATTGCTCTACTATTTTATGTACAAAAATGAAAGTTACAAGCTGATATTTTTTTTTGTTTGATCTATTGATGTGCATCCCCACTGGCAGCCTGGCCGGCCACTCCTTCGGAGTGCCAAAGCCCATCCACACCATCACACTGACCCACACCACCATCTCCCGGCCCTGTCTCCTGAACTACCAGGGTAACCCAACATTTCCCTATGTTGGGAGGGTCCCTATCCTTTGAGGAGAAAGCACTGGCAGGCACAATTACATATCCCGGAGGCTGCAGCCAGGTCGGACAGGGCTGTCAGGGGCTTCGTGGTGGTGTGGGCTGAGCACTCGTCATCCAGTCAGCAAGGGTCCCATTTTCATGTTTTCTTGCCCGGCCCACACAGTGGCCTGTGTAAGGACAGTGTCCTGGGGTGGGGACGTACAGGAGGGTGTGCCGAGGCTTCACGCCCCCCAAGCTTATCCCTAATCCACCTCTAGGAGCCCAGGCTCAACCCACCCCTCTAGGAGGGAAGCGTCCAATGGACACTTGAGAATCCCCTCCCTGCCAGTATCTGCTCCTATTACTTGGGCTCGGGGAACAAACCTGGGTCACCAGCATGCCATGTAAACCCCCTCACTCGGTGCCATGGAGCTGGCAGTTGCAAGCTGATTTAACTAATGCCGGATTTTGTTTTATAGTTTTAAAATGAATCTGTTGTTTTCATAAAAAACATTTTAACTGTGGACATTTAAACTGAGCTCAAAAGTCACTGCAGGGACCATCTGTGGCTGAATTCTGGCCTCTTGCTGTACTGTTTTCTACTATATACATGCAGCTTGTTAGAGGAGCAGTCAGCACTGAATCCCACATCCAAGTGTTGTGCTTGTCCCATTTTGCATTTTTTGTGCAAAAAATATTTATTTTTTACATACTGTTTATTGCAGTATTATAGATTGTATCAAACTGTTTCTGCTGTCTTCCATCCTGACATTTTCTGTAACTACAAACCCCAGTATTCCCAATAGCTGACATCAGAGCAGGGCTACAGCTGTGGGAAATTCAATAGTCTGCAGTGCATGTCAGAGCTTTTATAAGTTCCTATCGGATGTTTGTCAGTCTAACAATATAAAGACAGGGCCAGAATTGAGCTGCACTACGAAGAGGGTCCTGGACTTCAGGATGGCCGATTTCAGGAAAACGGGAGAATGCTTCAGGGATGCCCTGGCAGAGATAGAGGATCTGCGGGGACTCAAGGAGCTATGGGCAAAAATAAAGGGTGGGGGCCTGAAAAGCAACAAATCTCTGTGTCAGGCAAGTTAACAAGGGCAAGAGAAAAAAGTGACTGTAATGGTTCTCTAAAGATGTAGCAGAAAAAAGTAAGAGCAAACAGACTAGCATTTAGAAAGTACAGAAAGACACAGAAGGAGGAGGATAAGGAAAATCACCAGGAGAAACAAAGGGAGGAAGGGAAAGCAGTTTAATGCACAAAGGCACAAACAGAGGAGAATATTGCCCGGTCAGTAAAAGAAGGAGATACAACTTTCTTTAGAAACATAGAATTTGATGGCACATAAGGACCTCTTGGCCCACCTAGTCTGCCCATTTCCCTACCTGATGGATAAGATGCAGATCCTAGCCAACCAACAGCTTACTTCTTCCTACTCCCCACTAGAATTGCCTTATGTCTGCCCCATGCATTTTTGAATTCTCCAATTATTCTTGACTCCACAACCTCCTCAGGAAGGCTGTTCCATGCATCCACAACCATCTCCATGAATAAATACTTTCTAACATTACCTCTGAGTCGTCCCCCCTCTATCTTCAAATTGTGCCCCCTTGTTCTTGCACATCTCTTTTTCTGAAAGATGCAACCCTTTTTGACTTTGTTAATTCCCTTGAGGTACTTGAAGGTCTCTATCATGTTTCCCCTCCTCTTATTCCCTTGAGGGTATACATATTAAGCTGCTTTAGTCTCTCTTCGTATGTCTTCTGGTGCAGACCATGCACCATTTTGGTTGCCTTCCTCTGAACAGCTGTCACTCTGTCTATGTCTTTGCAGAGATGGGGTCTCCAGAACTGCATGTAGTACTCCATATGCGGTCTCACCAACTGTCTGTACAGAGTGATAGCAACTTCTTGTTTTCTACTGTTGATGCCTCTCCCTATGCATCCCAGCCTACCGGGTCATAATGTCGTATGCTTAATAGCGTAAGACATTATGTGTGAACCTCGGACCTGTGCTTTCTCCATGTTGGACCCCCTCAGAGTTAGAATCCTAAGTGGGGGAGGTCTGGGGGGTGCAGACCCCCATAACAGGGGGTGTGGGGGGCAGAGCCCCCCACAGATCAATAGAAGCAAATCAATAGTGCAACATGATTAAGTCGCACGGCATTCTGCAGTGCAACATTTTGACCCCGTGCAGCATCCCAGCATCCCCCCCCACGCCATCCTTACTGCCTTCTCACATTGCTTGCCCACCTTTAGGTCATCTGATATAATATAATCCCAGGTCCCTTTAAATTTTAGTTGTTGTTAGTATCTCACCCCCTGTTGTGTAATCTTCCCCTTGGTTTTTGTTTCCCAGGTGCATTACCTTGCATTTCTTTGTATTGAATCTGAGCTGCCATACAGTTGACCATTCCTCCAACCTTGCCAGGTCCCTTTTCATCCTTTCCACCCTATGTTGTGTATCAACCCTGTTGCAGATCTTCGTGTCATCTGCAAAGAGACATACTTTTCCAACCAGGTGCTCTCCAATGTCACTTATAAAGATATTAAAGAGGATCGGTCCCAGTACTGAACCCTGTGGTACCCCCAATAGTTACCCTCCTTTCTTCACTGTGGACTCCATTTACTACTACTCTTTGCGTCCTGTTGTCCAGCCAATTTTTTATCCAGGCTGCCACATTGGGACCCACTCCAAGGCTGGCTAACTTGTATATTCATATTTTGTGTGGGACTGTGTCAAATGCCTTGCTAAAATCTAGGTAAGCCATATCCACAGCCCTCTCCCTGGTCTACTACTTTGGTCACAGAGTCAAATAAATCTATTAGATTAGTTTGACATGACCTTCCTGCTGTGAATCCATGGTGCCTTGGGTCCTGTGCCCCACTGGCCTCTCGGTACTCAACAATTCTTTCCTTCAGAAGTGATTCTACCATTTTCCCTACCACTGAGGTCAAACTAACTGGTCTGTAGTTTCCTGCCTCTGCCCTGCTCCCACTTTTGTGAAGTGGAATCACATCTGCTCTTCTCCAGTCCTCAGGTACCACCCCATCCTCCCATGATTTGTTAAGGAGAGTAGTCAGTGGTGTTACTAGTTCTACCCTTAGTTCTTTTAGAATTCTGGGGTGAATCCCATCAGGCTCCATTGCTTTTTCCACCCTCAATTTCAAGAGTTCTTTCAAAAGCCTTTCTTTTGTGAATGGACTGGTATCGACCCCCCCTATCCAGGGTGTTTCTCTTGTTTGGTTTAGGTACCACCCCCTCCTCTTCCATTGTGAATACTGAGCAGAAATATTTCTACAGTATCCCTGCTTTTTCACTGTCACCCTCTGCCCACATTCCCTCCCCTTTAATAAGCCTCAGTATCCCTCCTTGGTCTTTCTTCGCTCTCTAATGCACCTATAAAAGGTTTTATTCCCCTTCCTAACAGAGTTGGTTACTTTTCCTCAGTTTAGGCTATTGCTGTTCTGACTGCCTTCCTTGCCTCCTTCTGCTTTAACTGATAAAGTTCTCTGTCCTGCTTCTTCTGTGTTTCCTTATATTCCGGAATGCTATCCTTTTCTCCATAACCTCCTTGCCACCTCTTTTGAGAACCATAGTGTTTTTTTCCTTTGTTTTGTTTTGTTGATTCGATTCACACAAAGGCTTGTTGCTTCTGTGATGGCTGTTTGATTATTCCCCATTGTTCCTCCACACCTCTTTTTTGCCCATTTGCTAGTGCTTTTCTGAGGCACTCTTTCATTTTCCCAAAGTCAGCCCTCCTAAAGTCCAATACTCTTGCTTTTGTATGGCTTGACTCTATGACTGTGTTTATTGTGAACCACATTATTTGGTGGTTGCTTGTTCCCAGATGGCTACCCACTTCTAAATTAGAGATCTTTTCTCCATCTCTGTTTGAGAGTACCAGGTCTAAGATTGCTCCCTCCCGAGTGGGTTCCAACACTAGCTGTCTGAGGCATGCCCCTTGTAGGGCATCAAGAATGACCCTGCTCTTGGATGTGCCTGCAACAAAGGTGCTCCAGTTAACAACTGGCATATTCAGGTCCCCATCAACAATATATTCCCTTTTTCTGCCATTCTAAGGATGCCTGCTATCGATTCCTTGTCAGTTCCCTCCTACTGAGATGGGGTCTGTACACAACCCCCATGTGGATTGTGGTACCATTTCCTGTCTCCAGGGTGGCCAGTAGTGACTCATCTACTTCCTGTTTACTCTTTAGTTCTGTTGCTTTAATCCCTTCCCTTACATAGAAAGCTATTCCTCCTCCCTCCTTCTCCTCTTTTACCTTCCATGTCCCTCCTGTAGATTGTGTATCTTGGTATGTTGACATCCCAGTCATGGTTCTCTGTGTACCATGTTTCAGTGACTGTCACAATATCCAGGTAACCCTCTTCCATCAAGACCACTAGTTCAGGGAGCTTGTTACACAGACTACAGGTATTGGTACTCATCATCCTCCATTTTTTGATGGCCTTACCCCTTTTAGCTCCATCCCTGTCCTTACTGACTTTGCCTTTTTTACATTTACCCCGTTCTGCTCCCTAATGACTTCTCTACCTTGGTGTTTCCCTCACTAATTACTGTGTTTTGTGGGGGGAGGCTGGGATTTCCCTGCTCCTTTTCAGTGCCTTCCCCTGCTAGTTTAAATGCTTGCCAATGAAGCATTTAAACCTATCACCTATGATCCTGGTTTCCCCTGGACAGATGCAGGCCATCACACCAGTATAGGCCTGTATTCCTCCAGCTGGCTCCCTGGTCCCCAATGAAACCATAGACATATAAGAGAGAAGAGGAAGACCAAAAGGGAAATAGTAAGGATAACATGGAAGGAGGGGTTTGTGAGGAGGAGGACCAAAAAAATGCAGTCATAGTGAACAAATACTTTTCTTCAGTAGTAACAAAGGAAGAGGTAGGTGACGGGCCAAAGATAAGGGACATGGGTATTAATGGTAGGGAGAGAGTGAGGTGGACCTTATACAGTGGAGAAAGTCCTCAAGGTGCTAGCACAATCAAGTAGACAAGGCAATGGCACCTGATGAGGAGCATCCTAGGACACTGAGGGAGCTCAAAGAGGTGTTGGCTGCACCTCTGACAGCTCTGTTCAGGTTATCACTAGAAACAGTGGAGGTTCCAAGGGACTGGAGGAGGATGCAGTCCTACTTCACAAGAGTGGAAACAGGGAGGAGGCAGCAAATTACAGACCTGTCAGCCTGTCTTCAGTAATGGGCAGAGAAATGGAAACACTGCTGAAGGAAAGGATAGTGGAATACCTTGTAACCAGTGGATTACAGGATACAAGGAAACGTGGTTTTGTGGAGAGGGGAGGGCTTGCCAGATAAAGCTGATCGAGTTCTTCGACTGGGTGACCAGGGTAGTGGAGCAGGAAAGAGCAGTAAATGTGGCCTACCTGGATGTCAGTAAGCCTTTGACACCATTCCACATAAAGACTAGAGAACAAGCTGGCCTGTCTGGGAGTGGGTCAAAATGTTATAATCTGGGTAAACTGGGTAAGATGTTGGTTAAGCAACAGGAGTCTGAGGGTGGTGATAATTGGTATACACTCTGAAGAAGTCAGGGTGGTCAGCAGGGTGTCTCAGGGCTCAGTACTAGGTCCAGTCCTTTACAATGTCTTTACTAGTGACACTGCAGAAGGGCTAGAAAGGAAAGTGTGCTAAACAAATTGGAAGAATGCTTAAGGTACTGTCAACCACCATGCAGGAAAGGGACCTGGGATAATCTTTTCTGATGACCTGAAGGTAGCCAAGCAGTATGATAAGGCAGTGTGGAGGCAGCAAGATGCTTGGGCACATAGGGAGGGGTATCACCAGTAGGAAGAAGGAGGAGATAATATTACCCCTGTACAGATCACTGGTAAGACTCCACCTCAAGTACTGTGTCCAGTTCTGGAGGGACCACCTCAAGAATGACATAGAAAGGATGGAGTTGCTACAAAAGAGGGCACCCAAAATCATGCAGGGCCTGCATCAAAAGTCCCATGGGGAGAGACTTAAGAAACTAAATATGTACTCTCTAGAGGAAAGGAGAGAAAGGGGGACATATGATAGAAACATTCAAATACCTAACAAGCATTAATAAGATACGGGAAGGTAGCACATTCCTTTGAAAAAGAAGCTCGAGGACAAGTCCATGGAGTTGGAAGGGGGAGGCTCAGATGAAACATGAGGAAATACTTCTTCATGAAGAGGCTGGTGGATGCCTGAAACAGTCTTCCAGTGGAGGTGGTAGGTGCCAAAATGGTGACAGGATTCAAGCATGCATGGGACAGATACCAGGGGACCTTGGTAGTAAAGCAAGGGATGAAAATGACATGAGATCAAGTAGGGTCTGTGGTGGCATAGTAGGTAGGGAAAACTGGGCACACTAGGTGTGCCAAGAGGTCCTTATAGGGCCCTCAGGGCCCTCTGGGCCCTGCACTCCCATCACAACATAATGCTATAGATATTTGCATGCGGAAGCGCAGTGACCTTCAAGCCCTGCATTGCCATCCATCCATAAAGCCTGCACTCCCATCACTCCATAGTGGTATCCATATTTGCATGTGGGAGCATACGGTGTCATCCATCCATCCATCCATTATTTTTGAGGTATAATAATTGCATCCATATTTCCCTGTGGGAGTGTAAGGCTATCTGGGCCCCACGCTCCCATCAGTCCATAATGATATCCATATTTACATATTTTTTGAGATAGTGTAGTGGTATCCTTGTTTGCCTGTGGGAGCACAGGGCCCTCTGGGCTCTGCGCACACATCCCATAGTGTGCAGCACCAAAAAATTCCATAGAGAACACATCAAAATTTGAAACCTGTGTAACTGGACAACAAATTAATATATTGTCACAAAACCAGCAAAAGGCACATCGGTGTCACAAGCCCTTTGTACCCTGAAAATGTCACAGCAAAATTGCAAACCATTTTTTCATAGCATAATGACAAAGAAACAACAGTTTACGCCTGACATTACAATGTTATCCTATGGGAAATTAAGTAGAATTTTAACCTGCAGAACTTCACAGCAGAGTACTATATTTCTATCAAAGCAGCAAAAGGCACAATTATGGGGTACGCCCTTTGTACCCTGAATATTTCAGACCAAAATCACAAACCGTTTCTTAATTGTGGAATGACAAAGAAACAGCTATCTTAAACTTCCTTTTTCACAAATTGTGGAAAAGTATACTTTTCTGCAGTTTCTTTTTTCACAATTTATGGAGAAAGAAACTCCTTTTCTTACAAATTGCAAAAAAGCGTCCTGTTTCACATTTCTTTATTCTGCAGTTTGAGAAAATGAATTTCGGCATGTTAAAAAAACACGTCTATGTAACTTATCGAAAAACTACCCCCAGATTCAGATTCTATGATAAAGGTAAAGTGTTGTTCTCTACTAAACCCATGTATTTTTTGTTATTTAATTTTGTTTTCTCTGCTAACTGAAATCAAGATGGTGGAAGCATGGAAAAAGATTCCACATTTGAGGCAAATGATCCCTCATTTATGGAAAAGGATTCCACATTTGCGATAAAGAATACTTTTTCAAGTTGAAGATTTAACTGGTCCCTTAGGAAATAATGGGAAACTTTGACTTTGAATAACTTTGGAACAGATTAATATTTTTTCACCAAATCTTCAAAAACTCATCTGTGACTGATGACCTTTCTATTCTAAATATTTCAAAACAAAATTCCACACTGTTTTTGCATGGCGGTGTGACAAAGAATTTCACTTAAAACAGTAATTTGCACATTTTTTGACAATCTGTATTTCTGCACCCATACATTTGACCACAATTAAACTTACTACATTGAGATCTTTGGTCCCTGATGGCACATGCAACTTTCATGTGAATCGCTTGAATGGCTGCAAAGTTATTAAAGTGCAAAATATTGAGCTTAACATAGAAGTGAAGGTTGAACCTAACTATATGGGCGTGACCATGCCCTATATATATATATATATATATATATATATATATATACATATACTATATATATATATATATATATATATATATATTCTTTGCAAAAGTTTGTTTTTTTTTTTGTGTTTGTTTTGTACTTTCTCCTGGTCTCAGCCTGGAGGAACCTTACCTTCTTCCAGTCCTATGTGATGGGCCTCATTCGTACCAGGAACCCAGCATCATGATACTCACTACAGGAGATTTTACCTATGGTTTAGTCCCATTTTGTCCTTACCCTGATGGTGCCCGTGCAAAGGACATACGTCTAGATGTAATGGCATGCTGATGCATGCCGCCATCAAGCATCCACAGCGCCTCCCACTCTGACTCCAGAGGAGCCATTGCGCCTTGCCACTATGCTTTCCACTGGCAGCAATGTTATGGGCATGATCGCTGCCCGTAATCCACCCCTCCAGAGGAGGAGAACATCCATTGGGACACTCAATCCTTCTTCCCCAACTGACCCTCGATGACCAGGATCTGTTCCCAAACCTTGGTCACCAACATAGTGCGAGGTGTGGCATCCAGTGCTTCAACCCTCAGTGCTATCGGGCTGGTTCAAAAAATGTTGTTAATGCATCAGTTAAGGTTGCTATTAAAGTGACAAAAGTATGGAAATGCAATGTTACATTTTTCAATTAACTTAACTCCGCATTCCCCCCAAGCAGCCAAACAGGGGAAAGCAACACAAGCAACCACAGACATCCATCATCAGGTAATATGAACAATATACAACTCTTTCCACATGACACAAGAGACATTCATCAGCATGGTCCAGTGCTTCTGTGGCCATGGATACACATGCACACTTGCACACCACCTGGGTAGTGTGGTAAAAAATTCCATAAGATCAAATTGTAAATTGTAAGTAAGGAATAGCACATGACAGAGTGTAAGGTAATGGTAAATTACTGCATGACCCACGTGGGTTGTGAGGCATGAGTAGCAGCCAAGGTGCCTTCTGCCACCTGGCAAGTGCAGCATATCATTCCATAGGATCACATTATAAATTTAAAGTGAGCAATACCACATGACAGGGTGTGCGGCAATACTAAATTGCTGCATGTCCCAAGTGGGTTGTGAGGTATGATGCACAGCTGAGTGCCTTCAACCATGGTAGTAAGCGATATAAATTAGGATCACATTCTAAATTGTAAGTAACAATACCACTATGGCAGGCTGTGCATCAGTTCTAAATTGCTGCATGCCTCAGGTGGGTTGTGAAACATGAGGCACCATCAGATGCCTTCAAATACCTGGGAGGTGCAGTATATAATTTGCATTAGATCACATTATAAATTTTAAGTGAGCAATACCACACAGCAGGGTGTGCGGCAATGCTAAATTGCTGCATGCACCAGGTGGGTTGTGAGGCACAAGGTGCAACTGAGTGCCTTCAACCACCTGGGAAGTGTGATATAAAATTCCCACAGGATCACATTTTAAATTGTAAGCAATAACACATGACAGGGTGTGCAATAATGTAAAATTACCACACATCCCATGTGGGTTATGAGGTGGATTGTGAGACACGAGGCACAGTCAAGGGCCATCAACCACCTGGGAAGTGTGGATATCTTCACTCAGGTGCTGAAGGCACCTATGCAGCCTTGGAAATGCAGGTCAAAAATTATTTTAAATTACTGAAGTTACGAGCGAGAGTAAGAAGATTTCAATGGATGTGCATAACTTTGCCATTGTTACATATTTTGACCCCATATTTTTAAACATATCAGGCAGGATTTTCAAAGCCCTTAGAATGGCACAAGGTGCTTGCTTCCAACATATTGGATGCAGCAAGCACCTTGTGCCATGGGCAATGCCCCGAGTCATTTTCTAAAGCAGCCTACATCAAACAGCAGGCTGCAAACCCCAATGTGTCCTTGCACCAGCCCTGCATCCCAAAAGTGGCAGCAGCATGGTGCTAGGGGCTTGCAGCAGATCCTGGCTACCACAACCTCGAATTCACAATTTTCAAAGCCCTCCCCAGGGACAAAGTGCTAAGTACTGTTAGACCAGCCAATGGCTGGTCTAATGGTACTTAGACATCCCTGATGTCCAATGTGTGCCACTGCGTCACCCGCCCTGACCTGCTCCTCACGTAACTGCTGTGCACAATGAAGCAGTATTATAGAATCCCTGGTAATCTAGTGCCCCCCTCCTCGCCTGATCTACCCCATCACTGCAATATAAATAGAATATACTCCCTGGTGATCTAGTGACCCATGCCCCACCCCCGTAGTACACACCACCTGCTCCCCCAACACACCCCAGATTTGATGATAGAACGTTTTCAGACACCACCATGGCTCTCACAGAATGAACTGTCAGAGCATGTACTGTATAAAGTATGTGCTCTGTTACAGTTCATTCGTGGCCAGCCATGGTGGTGCAGAGGGCTGTGCGAGTCACCGAATCTGGTATGTGGATGGGGAGAGCGGGGTGGTGGGTACTGCCTGCAGGGGTGGGGGGCCACTAGATCACCAGGGATTATATTATATTTATATTGCAATGGAGAGGTAGATCAAAGTGGGGAGGGCAGGGGAGAGGGGGCATTAGATCACCAGGGAGTATATTCTATTTATATTGCAGCAAAAAGGGTTCATTGGGGTGGGGAAGGCACTGGAGTACTCCTGGGTACTGGTCCCCTACTGGCAGATTGGGGATTGGTGGTGGTGGGGGGAGCACGAACCATTACAATGCCCCCACCCAAGAGCACAACTCTCACCACATTCACCCCATTGCTGCTGCAGCATTCCAAGTGGGTGGGCCATCTCTGTTGTGCACTGCCACTTTTGGCACAAGCCATGGGACTTAGGCACCGGGACCTTGTCTATTGGAAAATTGGGCACAGGGTCCCAGATGCACTGGCACTCTGTGTAAGTTGCCATTGTCACAGCTTGCACCGAGGCTTTGAAAATCCTGGCCATCCTTCTTATGATCCCACCTCATGAACAAGGGCAGTGAAGGTTTTTCAAATCCCACCAGAAAGGTGATTTCACCAAGTGACCATAAAATAATGTTTTGGCCTGATTTGTGTAATTTCACTGACATCGCTTATGAGGTGGGGTTCAAAAGGCATGTTGAAAATTTGGGCTCAAAATATACAAAAATGGCAAGTTATGCCATAGAGTTGAAAACTCTATTGAAGTATATTGAACAGCACTTATCTTACTTTCTTATATAGCAGTCGGCATTTCCAGCAGCAAGACATGTATTCAATCTTTGAGTGGATCTTCACCCTGAGAATTTATATTACCCTTATACAAGCATGCGCTCATTTATTGACATTCCAGCTCCCTCTCGTTGACTGTTGTCATTGTGTGACAGATCTGTGGGGCAGCAGACAAAGAGTGGAGGCCTGTTCCGGTGGCTGGCTGCAGGTCAAGATGGGGAGGGGAATGGCATGGTGAACCTAGGAGTCCACCACACCATTCCCCCCATCCCAACCTGCTGCCAGACACTGGAACAGCCCTCCGCTCTTGTATGCCACCCCACAGAGCTAACAAACAACACTCAAAGAGTGGGAGCTGGCAATGAATGAGCACATGCTTGTACAAACATGCACTCATTCATTAACTGCTCAGTGGGCATCCAGCAGTAGTGGAGAGAGGAGAGCTGTGCTGGTTGCCCACTCCTCTTCAAGAAGGGGTGGAGTGAGTGGTGGGACACTACCTGCTGGGGTAGGGGGAGCAGGTGCACTAGACCATATGATGATCATTCTAATTCCTCTACTGGTGATCAGGGATAAGGAGGGGTTCACTAGACCACCAGGGAAATGGTTAATTTTTTTTACTATATGAGGGATTGGGATTGGGAGGTTACACTACTAGACTCCAGGGCATGATGCCACATTTGGCAGGTGATCGGGTGAGTGGAGGGGCCACTAAGCTCCGAGTATTTTTATCACATGCAGCGAGCGATCAGGTGGGGGGAGGGATGGCTAGCCACCAGGGATTTCTTTTTTATTACATGCAGCAGGTAATTGGGTTGAGGGGAGTGACCACTAGCCACCAGGTATTTTTTTATTACAAGCAGTGAGTGATCTGTTGGGGGGAGGAACCAGAAGCCACCAGTGATTTTGTTTATTACATATGCAGTGGGTGATCATGTAGCGGGAGGGAGGGACTGATAGCCACCAGGGATTTTTTTATTACATGCAACAGGTGATCAGGTAGGGGGGGACCTCTAGTCACCAGGGATTTTTTTATTACATATGCGGCGGGTGATCGAGTGGGCAGAGTGACTGCTAGTCACCAGGGAATTATTATTTTTACATCAGGTGTCGATTGGCAACTGGTGGGGGGGGGCACTAGACACCAGGGCAGAGTGGATGGACTGTAGGGTGCAATGCAGGTGGAATGTTTGCAAAAGTTCGGAAATGGATTTCCGAACTTCTGTGGAAGCAAAAGTTTTACTTTCACTGAAATTCCACCAGCAGAAGATTTTTCATTCACTTCTATTACCTCAAGTTTTAACTTGAAAACATATCAGGCAAGCAATGAGCCATGCCAAAATGGACATTGTGGAAATGTATACATGCCAATGTGCACTGTGAAGCACTGCTAAGTGCTTTCAAGCACCAAGAATTGCATTGATTCTCCACAATGCCCACCATAAAAGGGTTTATTTAAAATTGTCTTTTTCTGAATATTTAAGAAAAATGCAGAACACTTTGAAAATAATTTTGAAAAGTAAATTGAAATGTGTTCATGTTTCTATGCTATGGTTGTTTTGTTTCAATTTGCTTAAAATGTAAGTGCTAGTTACTATAGAGTTTTACAGAACTTAGTCTTCACTGGTCAGAACTCATGCGCTGGGATAGCACAATGAATGGGTGAAATAAAGTACTGGCAGTCAGGATACAGCACACTAACATTATCAATGACTTTTCCAAAATTCCAATTGCCATTGCAGATGTGGCTGCTGCCTTTACTAACTTAACAAAATCGTCTAGGCCCTGAAAATAAAACTCCTCAAAATAAAAAGAACAAACACATCGATTAAATGTTCTTTTCTAGTCCCTCCTTACAAATAATGCAAATGTAAAAAAGTACTTCTCACAGGTTTTTTAGCTTTTCTGACCATTACCCCCCACATCCTCATCTGGCTACCACGGACATCTTTGTTGCTTAAAAATCACAGGGGTAGGTGCACTCACTGTAAAAGTGGAGCTGCTGCTAATAGAGGCAAATACAGTCCAAAAACACAAGTAATATACTATACAAAGACTCCAAAATGCAAGTAATTTATTAAAGAGCTTCCATACAGCAAATGCCCCAGTGCTTTGAGGATCAAACCTTGTTCATCGGGGGTAGAGTCAAAGTAAATCATACAACATTTGAATAACAAAAGTGGTAGTAATGTATATGACATCTGATTGATGAACAGGTGAAAATATTTTCAAATTAAAATCCCTTAAAGAAAATTACATTTAAATCAATCATTACACCCATATATTCATAGTGTGTACTATATAAAATGAAAAAGAAGTCAGAAATGGTTAAAAAGAATGCCAGGTAATGGCAAAATATTAAACTCAAATACATTTCAATCATAATGCTGAAAATTTCATTTTATACTCCTAAGAACAAGACTCCATTAGAGGTAAGTCAAAAATACATGTTGTACTTATAACACCATTTGTGACAAAGGATTACAGCATCTAGGACCTTATCACATATTGAAATATTATGAATGCCTAAAGCATTTCAAAAGCTGTACTAATCTCGCATAGTATACAAATATTTTACTAGTATGCTAAAATCATCTAATCCAGGAGCTAAAGTCTGATTAGATGAAAGCCTGCCACTGTAGGCTTTACTGCCATAATGTAAGCAAAATATTTTGATATTGATGGAGATGACAGTTTGAAACAAGATAACAGCACAACAAAGGAACAGAAAATGAAAAACAAAATGATAAATAACAACGGGAAGAGGGGAGGAGAGAGCAGGAATATAAGTATACAGAGAAATTGGAGAGCAATAGTAGGAAAAGCAAGGGTAAGGCTAGACAAAAAAGGCATAGTTCACTGAGTTTTTTTTAAATATATCTAGGACAATTATAAGTACATTATCAGGTCTAATTCCTTGTTAACACTCCAAGGGTGTACTGCATCCGAACTATAAATCCATCTGGATTCTTTCTTAAGGAGCATTTTTACTCTATCTCTCCTTCTTTGTTATGGTTATCATGCTCAAGTAGCATGAATTTTAAACATGCTATATCCTTGTTATGTTCCTCCTGAAAATGTACACTAAGTGCAGAATCCAAATTGCTGTGTCTTATGTCCCTGAGATGTTCAAGTAATCTTTCTTTTACCTGTCTAGTCATCATGCAACATAAATTAATGGGGAATGGATTTAGTACAGCTTTTAAAATGCTTTAGGTATTCATAATTTTTCAATATGTGATGACATCCTAGATGCTGTGATCCTTTGTCACAAATGGTGTTATAAGCACAACATGTATTTTTTGACGCACCTCTAATGGTGTCTTGTTTTTAGAGATGAGTATAAAATTAAATTTTAGGCATTATTATTGAAATGTATTTGAGTTTAATATTTTGCCATTATCTGTCATGTTTTTATCCATTTCTGACTTCTTTTGCTTTCTGTATTATATACACTATGAATATATGGGTGCAATGATTGATTTAAATGCAATGTTTTTAAGGATTTTTATTTAAAATATTTTCACCTATTCACATAAGTCATACACGTCACTGCCACTTTTGTTATTTAAATGTGTATGATTTACTTTGACTCCATCCCCTGATGAAGAGGGTTTGATCCCTCAAAGCGCCAGGGCATTTGCTGTATGGAAGCTCTTTAATAAATTGCTTACATTTTGGAGCCTTTGTGTAGTGCTGCATTACTTGTGTTTTTGGTCATCTTTGTTGCTTGCCTGTCACAGATAAAATAGAATCCCTGGTTTTACTTTAGCCTTCTGTTTTGTTTGTGTGGAGAGAGGTGAACACTCGGCCAGTAGAAATCCACAGATGTCTGAATTCCTCTATTGCATGTTGAATTCCATCTATTGAATGTGTGGATAGACAGATGTTTAACTGCATGGGAGGGACTATTTATTACTAGTTTCTTTTCACACAAGAAAATACCTGTTTTAATGAAAAATAAAGTTGATCTTTTTAAAATTTCTTCAGGTTACCTATTTTATAATTTCTAAAGTTTATCCATTTTATAAATGAACAATAAGACATCAAGGTGTGCCTTATGCTGCTCTAACTGTAGTTTTAGGTGCTTAAAGCCCTCTTCCTACAGCTGCATGCCTCACTATGCCCCTGGCTGTGCAGCTGGCTCAGCGTAATGCACACCTTGTTGTATTTTATTGCCAACTGGCATTTTTAAGATGCAGAAACCTGTTTACACAGCTGTTAGTATGTGGGAAAATTATATAGATTCAATGTTTGTGGAATAAAATATATTTATGCTTGTGCGTACTTTGTTGTGGCTTAACTCTATTCCCATCCTTGGTATTATTAATTCAAGCTAAGAAGGTGTAGGAACCTTAAACTGGATAGCTGTAGGAATAGAGATCACAGCACCAAGGATGGGGAGAGTGCTGAGAAGTAAGAAGAAGGGTGGATGGCAGGTTACTTTTCCATACACTAGAGCAAAGGGTCCTGGGAGAGGCTGGTTTTCTTACATATGGGAGGAGTTATTCCCCACATTGAACCTCAGGCTAAGCCTCCTTTCAATGTTTGTGGAATAAAATATGTTTCTGCTTGTGCATACTCTATTGTGTCTTAACTTTGTTCCCATCCTTGGTATTGTTACTTTAAGCTAGGTAGGGTGTAGGAACTTTAAACTGGATAGCTATAGGAATAGAGAGCCAACAAAATTATGTTAGATAATCTCCTCCAACTCATGAAACATATGACCAGCAACACACAGGAAAAGAAAAAAAACCTTGGGGGAAACTTCTGAGGACCCATGGTTACTGGACCACCTGTCATCTGGGCATACTAAGAGGAGATGATCAAAAATGCTGCTGCAATTTCAGAATTTAGATTTGGAATGTAGGTTTCATAAACTGATGACTTCCATCTTCCAGATTTCTTCATAATATGACTGGGGATGTTATTCCTTGAATCTGATGATGATGCTCGAAAGTCTGAAAGAGTGCCTAGAATATGACTAAGGATCAAGTCCAGCTGATGAAGAAAAAATCTGATATGGTCTATGAACCATTTTGTGGCCACTGGAGAGTTATGGATTGAGATAGTAAAGGATGAGAATGTTTTGATCCAGAATGAAAATGCATAGGTTTGTTCAATTGAGCAACCAGGCACCAATTGCCCTTAGATGGAAATATGGGTATGAAAACTCCTTCGCGTACATCAGCCATATGTTGATGAGGCATTTGTTTAAATCACTGAGTTGAAATCTGGTGAAGAGTCTTTATAGAATATGGAAAATCTATTCCGGAGAGCCAGGAATAAAGACCACAAAGCCAAATATGATTTTGCTGCAGTCGTAACGAAAGATAGGAAGGAAATGGGGCCAAATGAATGGACCAATGATGAGGTTCATTTGGCACTCTTCTGAATTAATCATTTAACAATGTCCTGTTCTTAAAATGTAGATTGCAAATTGTGGCAAGTGTATGCTTTGTAAGGAATGTCACTATTTTCACTATTGCTTAAGGAGCAAAAAATGCATAGCCCAAGAGACGCTCCTATAGGTTGTTGTAGCATGTTAATTTTCCTCCCTCTGTCAGGAACCTATCTAACCATTTCTTGACTGTCTCCTTCTTTTTTTGTTTGTTTACTTTATTTGTGCCTCCTATCCACACTGGACTCTCTCCAGCGAGGTCATTGGGCTTACCGGCTGTTCCCATCTGCCTGAAGCCTGATGCACTCCTGGTTGTGGGCAATCCCTACTCTCCATCCCCAAAGCCCACCCAGATCTGAGTCCCCCAGGAGCAAGGACTACCAACTCTAATCGGCACTCTATCTGAATGTCTGGTGGAGACAGACAAGGAGAGACCAGGAGAACATGTCAGCACAGCATTGGATGTGGTGCTGGTGCCACTAGACCCACCTTTACCTACCAATGGGAAGCGGCTATTTTCATGCTTTTTGTCCCCCCATTGGCCCGGTGGTGCAATGTGCTTCACGTGGCACAGGTATGCTCCCGAACATGCCTGCAGAAGCACCACCGAGACCAATCCCCTACAAGCAGATTCCTGACTGCTGATAGCCCCCAGTCTCCACTAGGGGCAACTAGATGGTGAGAACTGAGACCCCTCTCTCCCAGAAAAGGAGAACTGTCCTCTGATGCTCAGTCCTTTCCTCCCCTGCCAACCCTGATGACCCAGGCCCTTTCCTGAACCCAGGTCACAAGTGGAGGTGTGAGGTGTGGTATCTAGTGCCTCAACCCTCAGCGCCACCAGGCCAGCACCTTGTTCTTACTGACAACAATACTTTCTAGTAGCCCATTCCATAAATTCACCATCCTCTTGGTGAAGAAGTATTTCCGTCTGTTGCCCCTAAAATGACCTCCTTGCTCCTGGATTGAATTATCTCTTGTTCTGGAATTAGGATCCTTAAATGTAATATTCAGATCATCAATTAATGAGGGGTCATTAACAATATCATAAAATAGTATCAGATCACATATCTTTCTTCTTTCTTCCATTGTGTACAATTTTAGATGATTTATTCTTTTACATATGGAATTTCCCTGACCTCAGTTTTTTTTCAGTCATACTTCACTGCATCCTTTCTACCCTGTTTATGTCAACCTTTTTGTATTGGTTCCAGAGCTGACTATTGAAGTCATGGTGCGGCCTAACGTGGGAACTATAGCAGGGTAATATCACTTCACTTTGCAAGACATTAAGTTCCTCTTATAATACCTGTTACTTTGATAGCCCTGGACACAATGTTTGTACATGGCTATCCAAGTCCAACTTTGTCAATTAGTACAGCCAGGTCTATTTCTGTACAAGCAGTTTTTAAAGTTGAATTGCTTAAACTAAACTGGCATAACTTGTTGTTATATCCCAAGTGCAGTACATAACATTTGTTATTGTTAAAGGTTATTCCCCATCTGAATGCTCAGTCAGTTATGCAATCCAAGTCATATTGTATAGATTTGATGTCCTCCATAGTATCACTTGAGCCCATCAGTTTGGTGTCATCTGTATATGTTGTTATTGTGTTCTTAATGTTATCACCCAAGTCTGCAATAAATAAGTGAAATAGTACAGGTCCCAACATGGAGCCTTGTGGGACCCCACTCATGTCCCTCTCTTCTGCAGACAGTTAACCATTGATTGTAACCTTCTGAGTTCTGTTAGACAGCCAATTACATATCCGTGTCACTAAATATTTATCCAATCCCAACTTATTAATTAGGCAACAAGATTGGTATGAATCCATGTTGAAACCCCAAAGTAAGTGAGCAACAGTAGTACAAAAAGGAGGAGGCTTAAGCAAGTGTCAACACAGAGATAAGGAGAGGAAGTGATGGATGGGAAAGGTCATTCAGAAGACTTGAGAACCACAGGACAAACACAGCGAGTGTGGGTGGCACCAATAGTTGCAGTCACGTAGAAAGGTACAATCAGAACTAGGAAATCCCTGGGCAGGGAAAGCATTGCTGATAGGATGGCTGCCAAATATCTGGACAGGACAACCAAAGCATTGGAACAAGCCCAAGCGGTAACAATGGTACATGGGAATACAACTGGACATGGATCTCCGATGTGGAAGAGAAAGGTGAAGGAGCAACAGGAACAGACACTAAAGCTGGCATAGGCTAGAAACTGAAGATATAGAGGTCATAGAAGTCCTACAGGTGAGCAGAAGTGGAGCAAGTAATGCTACATTGGTGAAACTCCACAGTCAGGTGAGGAACAGTCCAATCCTAAACAGAAAGCCAAGCCTTGGATATGCGCTCCTAGCAGAGTGGTGGCATAGCAGCATCAGCAGGAGCAGTAGAAGCAGCAAAATCACAGTTCAGCAAGGCAGCATCCAAAGATGAGGAGGAGGAGGAGGAAGCCAGAATAAAAACAGGTTCCAGTAATAAGGCAGGACTACCTGAAGCAGAGGCCAATAGCAGGGTGCCACAGAGGCCCAAGCTGAGATGAAAACAATAGTTGTAGGCAGCAGCAGGTGAGACCTGAGCAATCAGACAGGCTAGGGTAGCAGCAGGGCATGTAGCAGCAGGAGACTCTGGGAATGTAGTTAATATACAATAGCTGCAGTGACCGCAGCAGCAGTGCAAGACCTGATTAATACAGTCAGTATACAGAAGCAGCAGAAGCAGGAAGCAGCTGTGGATTACCTGATTAATGCATACAGTATACATTAGCAGCAGAGGCAGGTAGCAGGGAGACTTGATTAATGCAGACACTATACAGTAGCAGCAGTGGCAGGCAGCAGGAGGAGTTGGGACAACAAGCCGTAAAACACAGGTAGTGCAAAGCCGCAAGGAAAGCGTGGCACTTCTAACTCTCGGTGCAAGAACCAAAGGCACAGGCAGTCAGAGATGTGCATGGATGGAGACCAAAATGAAACAGAACACAAAGCGTAACAGGCAGGATGATTCCTTTTTCAAAGCAAGGCTATGTCAGGCAGAGGGTATGAGATAAACACAGAGGCAGCAAGGCATAGCAGGCACGATGATCCCGAATCCAAAGCGAGGAAATGCCAGGCAGAGGGTATGAGATGAACACAGAGGCAACAAGGCAGAAAAGGCATGATGATCCTTTAACCAATGTAAAGCCATTCCAGGCAGAGGTTACGAGATAAAAGCAGAGGCAGCAAAGACTCCCTTCCTAGGCTAGTCTACTACTGCAGGTGAGACAGCAGCAGGAGGACAGAGGCTTTATGAATGTGTCAGGCATCAACAGGTCTCCCATTTCCAGCAGACAGAAACCTAACTTAACTCAACACCCCAAAGGCAGAGTTAGGAACAGGGACTGTAGAACTGCTGGAGTGTGCTGGGTGAAAGCAAAGAGATGAAAGAGAAATGAGGAGGCAAGAGAGAGGATAGGAGTAGAAGCTGTGATAGGAGATGGGGGGCTTTTAGCAAACAAGCGGGCAGTACATGGTAATGCAGGGTGCAACAGGCAGTGTGCAGTATGGTAAACAGATAGCATGCAGAGGCATGCTAAGCAGTAGGCATGGAACAAACAGCTCAGGCTAAACTGGACCCTCATAAACTGTGAGGTGCATGCCTGGGATGGCTATAGGACATGCTATGCAAGTCAAGAGAAAGGAAAACAAGCCAACCAGGCCATCAACGAATGCCAATAAAAGGTGGCATAAATACTTTGAGGATTATAGTGGTGAAGGCAGTATTAAAACAAGAGGTAGAGTATATGAACTACACGGGGCCACGTCTCCAATATAACCCCCATGTCCTCCACCATAGGAAAAATAAGAAGCCACAGTAAAGCATCATGACCCACAAGCAGATTTAAAACTTGTTTACGTTGACAGCTGTAACTGAACCAACCTCCAGAATGAAATGAAGCATTGTACAAAAGCAGTTTAACAACGTCCAGCAGTAATTCATTGTAGCTTCCAGCGGAGCAAGCTGAACAATTGAACAAGCACAGGAATTGTAGGTAGATGCAATAATGCACTAAAAACAACAGTACTAATGGCCTGGTACAGTTCCAGTTAAGCAGATTTGAATCCCATGAAGAAAGTGATATATAATTGCAGTAGACTCAGGACTGATTCCCACTGAGTGCAAATAAACAGATGTGAATGGATTTAAATCCCCAAAAGGGCTGCATGAAAACAGAGGGCTTACATAAGGAAATGTGTAGTAAACAAATGAAATGCTGAGTTAAGTAAGCAGTAAACAAACCATAGTAAAATGCAAGGCTGGCGAGTTAAAATAGGGCTTGCACACAATACAGCATGACTAGTCCCAGGCAGGCTACAAATGAGTAGATTTGGATGAAACAAATGAGTAAAGAGTAGCAGCAGTGGGGCTTAGGGAACTGAAATCCAGGAAGCAGGCAGCAGAGAGACCTGAAGCAAGCTGCTGAAGCACAACAACAGAACACAAAGTGAGAAGCTGAGAAGAGCCAGACAAGTCAATTAGGAACTTGAGAATGCTAAAAAGAATGGCAACAACAGCAGACAAGGATTAACACAGTATACACAAGAGCAACTAACCCCCACCCCCAAAAAGAAAAGACAAAACCAAAAGACAAATACAGAAAAACAACAAAATAAGCACATGAGGAAGCATACAGTGGCTGGAGGCCAAACAATTCTAACCAAGCAGGAGGAACACATGAATGAAATCTAGCAGAAACCAAGCAGAGGTCAGTGCACAAGCAAGCAGGAGGTGGCTACAAGCAGGGAAAAACAACAAGGGAAGAAGCAAAGGAAACATAAAATGGAGCGGAAAAGCAAGTCAGCACACACGCCATGCAAGAGCTCCATGCAGGTAACTTTTCCAAACATCACAGCAAGTGGTCCTAGGAGAGGCTGGTTTTTATTATGTATGTGGGAGGAGTTATTCCCCCACATTGAACCTTGGGCTAAGCCCTCCCATACAGTGTTACATAGAAGCTGATGGAAGAAAAAGACTCTTGAGCCAACCAGTCTGCCCATCCTACCTAGCTATTCTGCCGGCACTAACAGCAATTCACCCATTTCTTACTGTCCCCTTTCTAAATAAACCCAGCAGTCTGTCCCACCCCTACTTGAAGCTGAAGATTGATGTGGCTAGTACCTTTTCTTCATGTAGTGTATTCCAGTTATCCTCCATCCTTTTCATGAAGTGCTTATGGACATCCTTTGTGAATCTCCCCTCTGCTAGCTTCAGTTAATTCCCTCTTGTTCCTGTGTTTGAACTCAAGGAGAATACTTCCTTGGTGTCAGCCCTATTTATTCCATGCAGGTACTGTATTTCTATATTTTATTAAGTGAACTGATGCACAGTCATGCAATGCATGTCAGCCAGTCACCAGACACAATATCTTATGTCCATTTTAAACCGACTCTTAAATTTCATGTTTGGATGCATTTCTGCACCTGCCATCATATTGTTCTACTTGTGACGTTACAATCTGTTACTGTGGAAATTATTAGGTTGTCACAAGCTGACAGTTACGATGGTAGGCATATTCAAGCAGCCACAGCAGATGGGACAGTGACCCTGGATTAATGTTTATGTCTCTTTTTACTGTGTTTATGTCCATAATTACTGTAGAAATAAAAAGTGGACACTTAATCCAGAAAGTAGAGAAACTCTGTAATAAATTGTTTCTCAAAATGATGCTATTTAAAAGTCCTCATGAAAGCTTTGGGGCTTTGTCAAGACTGCCATCATGTTTTACATGGTTGAGAATTGGTAAGAGGCGCCGGTGTTGAGGCGCTGCAAACACAGCACCAGCTAGGCAGGAAATCAGAAGGGCGCCCAGCAGAGGCGCCAGGAGAAAGGGTAACCCATGGGCAATCCACCTAAGCTGTGCAGAAAGACAGCGCACCAGGAATCAGAACCACACGGCAATGAGGCGCAGACGATGTCATTAGGGCGTAACCATGGAGACCCTGACAATGCTCAGACAGGGACTGGAGCAGCCTGGACATGGCAACAGACAGGTGACAAGCAAGTGGGCAAGAGCGATGGGAGCCACAACATGCAGCATCCGGAGGCATGGACAGTGCAATGCCTGGACCATGACAGGAAACAGGCGAGGGACAACAAGGAGTATACGGGTGGGCACTGCATGCAAGAACAGGGCAGAAGGTGGCAGCAGCACAGGAATCAGTGGATGGCAGGCAATGGTGTGCACAGCCAGAAGGGGATGTGTTGCAGATCAATGACAGCAAGGGTGGCAGAACCGGTAACCATGTAGGCATGACAACACAGGCCACCTATTGGTGGAGCTGCCCCAGCGCCATTGGGTTGCACAGTAACCACAGCAACGAATGAGAGGCCAGTGTGCAGGGTGTCAATGTGGCGAGTGCTGGAATGCCCAGAAATGTGTGCTGCCATGGCAATGCTGACACACCTGGCAGAGCAGCAGGACTGGAGACAGAGACCTACGGCAGGGCAGCCACACGCGTTGTACTGTAGGCAAGGAATGAAGAGCACAGCAGTGCAGGTATGGGATGTGCATGGAAGAGGGAGCACAGTGGTGAGTGCTGCTATGCAATGCACACACACAGGCACACTGGGGAAGGGAACACACAGAGGGGAGCCAACCAAAGGAACAAGTGAAGGCACGGTGCACACAACAAGGGGGGGCACAGGGAGGCAGGCAGGCAGGGTGACCAGGTACACTGCATAACAGGCAGACATTGACATGCACCCAGCAGAGCAGAAGAGCAGTAATACAGCAGAGCTGCAACAGGCACAATTGCTGAGCAAGCCATGCCATTGGAGTTTGTGGACAGTCCGAGAGGCAACAGACTGCTGCTACATGGGGGATACCTCTTCAGAAAGAAGCTGACATGGGGTGATAAGACCTACTGGAAATGTGTGGAGTATCAAGGTGAACACTGCAAGGTGAAGGCCTACAGCACCCAAGAGGAGATTGTAACTGACACTGGGACCCACAACCATGTCCCTGACTGTGCAGACATTACAGTGCAGAGAGTCAGGGCCGACATAAAGAGGAGGGCACTGCAAACATGTGAAAACCCCCAGCAGGTGGTGGAAGCATGCTGCAGTGCCATGCCAGAGACCATCAGAGGCTGCCTACCAAGACTGGAGAACCTGCGGACATCTGTGCAGCACACCAGGTGGTCCGCCACCACTGCACCACCACAGCCAGCATCACTACTGGATCTGGTTGTGCCCAAGCCATATACGCTCACACAGAAGGGCCAGCAGTTCCTCCTGTGGAACTCAGGGACAGGATCAGACAGGTTCCTGATATTCAGCACCTCAAAGAACCTGTACTACATGGAGCGCTGTTACCACTGGTATGCAGATAGGACATTCAAATGCTGCCCACCCCTCTTCTGTCAGTTGTACATTATCCACGGTATCGAATACAGCAATGTGATTCCCACAGTGTATGTCCTGATGGCAATGCGCACCACAGCCACCTACTCAGCCATCCTCCAACAGCTTCTGGAGCTGTACCCTGGCCTGGCCCCTCCCACCATCATGGTGGATTACAACCAGGCCGCCCAAAGCTGCCCAGGCCATCTTCTCCAATACCACCATGCGGGCTGCTTCTTCCACCTGTGCCAAGCAGTGTGGTGAAAGGTGCAGCAGTTTCCAGATGTCCAGCAGTGTACACCAGCGACCCTAACTTCACCATGTACATCCAGCTTCTTCCAGCCCTGGCTTATGTGCCACCCAATGAGGTTGAGGCAATGTTCGAGGAGCTGCGGACCTGGGAGTTTTTTACAGAGTGGGAGGAAATGCTTGTACCCCTCATGAACTACTGAGGACAGTTGGCTGGGTGGCCCACCTGCAGCAGCCACAGGTGTAGGCCGACATTCCCAGTATAGGTATAATAATAAATATTAATAATAATAAAACTTGATTTTAAGGTACCTTTCAAAACCAAGGTGCAGAACAAATTTAAAAACAAACATATTGCACCATTTACAGCAGTTTGATTAAAACACAGTCATCTAAACAAACTTATAAATAAAATCATAACACCACTCAGTCACCAAATGCTTGGTGCCAAAGATGAGTTTTAAAGCATTTTAAATCCCTCCACAGTGGTGCACTCACAACTTGGTGGGGTAGAGAATTCAGGAAGGGGCCGTGGTGCATGAATGCCTGCCCCCAAAGATTTTAAACACACTCTTGAATTCTAGCAACCTCACCAGCTGAGGAGTGATCGCCATGGCAGTAGAGAACCAGAAGCTCTTTCAGGTAGTCAGGACCCTGTCCATGTAGGGCTTTTGTAAGTCAGCAAACTGACTTTAATGGTGATCCACCATTATACTGGCAGCCAGTGCAGATAACACAGCACCGAGAAATATGGCAGGTCTGAGAGGTTCCTGTCAAAGCTGAGCTGTTGCATTCTGCACCAGCTGCAAATTGTGGCTTTTTACCCAGAAAGCCCTAGATACAGGGGTTTTACTATCCAAGCTGGAGGACACAAAGGCATGAACCAATGCTGGAAGGTCGCCGGATGGAACAAGGTGCCTAATCCTGGTGATATTCCTCAGATGGTAAAAGAGTCTTGAAGATGGCTGACACCTGCACATGCAGGGTCAACCCTTCATCAAAAATTACCCCTAAGTTAAGCACCTGTTCACAGGCTGGGAGTGGCAAATCCCCAAAGAATAATCCAGAGGATAAACCTACGCCTCGACCCCTATCCAGTGTCTTAGGTTCACAACCAGCACTTCAGTCTTTCCTGAGTTTAACTTCAACCAGCTCGAATCCATCCATTCCTGGATTTCCACCAGGCAGTTATTAAAGACTGAGAGAGCTCCACTAGGTATAGCTGGGTATCATCAGCATAGCAGTGAAACTTTAGCCCATACCTCCTTACAATGTCTCTGAGGGGCAGTATATACTGTGAACAACATGGGGCAACACCAATCCCTGAGGAACCCAAAGACAGTGGGATTGGGTCCAAGGAATAAATCCCAGACACCACCCTCTGAGTTCTTCCAGTGAGGAAAGATTTAAATCACCTGAGGACTGTACCAGACAGACCACAGATGAACCTCAAACGATCAAGGAGAACCCCATGGTCCACAGTATCAAACTCTGATGTGAGATCAAGAAGAACCAAGATGGAACAGTTCTTCCAATCTCGAGCCATCAGGAGATCAATGAGCACCCGAACCAGTGCTGTCTCTGTACTATGCCTCTTTCGGAAACCGGACTGGAGGGGTTCATAGATGTCATGGATGGTTAAATGGTTCTCCAACTATATGGCCACTAACTTCTCAACCACTTTCCTAAAAAGGAAGGTTAGAGATTGGTCTGTAGTTTGCAAGGCAGTTTTGGTCCAGGGATGCTTTCTTCAGGATGGGTGTTACCACTGCCTCCTTCAGGAGCTTGAAACTCACCTGTTTCAAGGAGCACCAAACTATCCGAGCAAGGACTGGACCAATGGAATCAATACAACCCAAAATCAGGAAGCTGGCTCTGGATCCAACTACAGTACATAGGGTGCACATCCTGGACAGTCCTCATGACATCTATGAACTCCGGTGGTTGAAGGTACTCCAGGAAAACTGAAGGCCAGTAGCCAAGCATTGATCATCAACAACGCCATAGAGAGTGCTGGATGGAGAGCTGCCTGATGTTGGCCACCTAGTCGCAAAGAACTGAGCAAGTTCATCACACTCTATTTGTGAAAACGCTTTCCAAACTTGAAGACAAGCTGGGTTGCACAGCCTGTCCACTGTTCGGAAAAGCTGAGCTGGTCGGTTCCGAGTGACTGCAATCTCCCCGGACAGGAACTCTTCCTTCTTACAGGTGATTGCTGATCGATAGACTTGATAATGGTCCATCAATCTAAGGTAATTGGCATCAAGGGCAGATCTCCACCAGCAGTGCTCTAACCTTTGACCTTGTTGCCGCATCTCCCTCAAGGTCCCATCAAGCCATGGAGACTGGGGGTGAAGGAAGAGAGGAAGAACACGGACAGGAGCAATGACATCCAGGGCCATCATAATGGCCATATTATAGGCCATCACGAGGTCTTCTGCATTCGCTGTTTGCACATGGAATGGATGCTAAGTCAAGCACCGCTATAAGGCCTTCAGAGTCAATGTCTCAAATAAGGGTGGTACTTACCATCTCCACAGGGTAAGCCTTCAAGGTATGGAACTGCTATGACACTGCATGAGCTGGACTGCCATGGACTATCAATGCGGTCAAAGGGTGGCATTGGGCTTCAACTCCTGATGAGGTCAGAACACCCCAGCATATGGACATTTCTACTGCCTGCATTCCAAACAGCAACTGAATGACATCAAGGTGCAGCAGTCATGTCCAGAGAGCATGCTGCACCACCCCGCCAGGTTCAGGGACAGGAGCCAGTGGATAATAGAGCTTGTCAAGTGGTATGGGGACCCAGCACACAGGAATACTTGAAGGGCATCAACATGCACATTCAGCTGCAGGTCTAGTCCACCAGACTATGCGATCATGGCTATGCTGGCATGTCCCACATACAGTGCCCTAACCCCTGGGGAAGTGTGCAGTTTAACACATTCCCCCCTTACCAGTAAAGTATGTGAACAACAGTACCATCTTATAACTGTTTCTTTCATGTGCCTGTGCATGTGTGGGTATGTGTGTGGGTGTGGTGGTGTATGGCCATTGGTAGGTGGTGTCATGGGTGTGCACGGGCACAGGTGCCTGTGCTGGCCACACTGCCACTGTGCACTGTGTGTCTGTCTGTGGTTCACAGCCAGGCCTCTGTACTGTGCACCCAACACTGCACTGCAGCACCACGGCACAGTGTTGCCGATCCCCTGCCATTGCGCAGGGTCATGTGCGGTCGGTGCCATGATGTGCCCATCGCCACACCCACGCAGCCTGTATGGGCTGCGTGTTGCCCCCCTCACTGGCCCAGGCTGTGGCTCTGGTGCTCTGCCATGTTGCACAGAATATGTGTCATGGCTGTGTCACTGCCTTGCACACAGCCCCTGCCTATCCAAGGTCCCCTGCATGCATGCCTGCAATGTCATCCAGCACTAGTGGGGTACAGTCATGCATGCCCTGACATGGGTCACTGCCGTGGTCTGGTTGCCATCACCTGCCAATCAGCCCACCACTGCTGGCCTCATGTGGTCCCTGCATGACATGTGACATGTTGGTACATGTATGACTGTCTGGTCCCCTGGGGTGGTCACAGTCCACCTGCAGTGCATGTGTGGGGCTGCACTGTGTGCCGGGTGTGTGGGTGTCATGCACCAACTGGGGACACCATTCTCACTTGCTTCTGTATCCCCCTGTGGTGTGGTCTGCCTGACTCGCATGGTGTCTCAGTGCATGCTGTGTACCACCTGTCTGCCTCTGTGCTGTGGCGGGTCCAATGCCAGGGCTGTAGGCATAGACTTGGGGTGGCGCTGGCCATGTAGAGTATCTGTCAGGGGGTTGGTGCATGAACTGTGGCTAGCGTTGTGGGCTGCCACTGTTGGGGCCCATTGGGGTCTGCCTGCCCATGCCCATGTCACGTGCCCCATAGCCCTGCTGTTGTGCTCTTGGCAGTGCATGTTCCCCTGTTGTACCCCTCCCCCCATTGTGTATGCTGTCCATGGGTGCCACACAGGTGGGTCTGGCCTGTGCAGGCGCACATGCAGCCACTGGTGGCTGGTATCCTGTAAGCCACTGTGTGCATGGCACCCTGCCCATCCTGCCTGCCTCGTGCACACTGCCATGGTGTTCACTGGTTATGGGGGCCTGTGCTGTGCACCACTTCAGCCCCACAGTGCCCTGTCTGTCTGGTGCTGCACCTCCCTGTCAAGTGTTGTGTCATCAATTGCCCCATGGTGGCATATGCGGGCCGTGTGGGTCGCCTGTTGTTCGCTTCTGCCCAGTGGCCACTGCGCATGTGGGCTGGTGTGCATGGCCTGTGCCACTGCTATGGCAGCCTGTTGCCATTTGCATGGTTCCCACCAGGCCGCTATCCCTGCTGCACTGTTCACAGAATGCTACATGCTGTTGCGGCAGCACCTGTTGCCATGTGCACATTTATGGGTGGGTTTGTGGGTGTGTCAGCTGTGGCTGTGCCTTGCATCGCTCGGTTGGGCTGCACTCCTGCTTCACTGCTGCATTGTGGTGCGGTGCTGTCCTTGCCAGCATCCTCTGCCTGGCGCTCTGATTGCAGGTGCTCTAATGCCGCACCCTACTGTTTTACACATACTGGCCCCTATGCACGAAGGGTCAGATTGCCTATTGGCTACTATATGTAAAAGGGCAGAATTCCTATATGCTGTGGATCTGGAGTGTGTAGGGAATCTTAAATGACAATGCCACACATTGGGAGTCCCATGGACCCTGCACATGCATGAAAGGGATGTGCATCCCTTCCATATGGGATCTTCCAGCCAGTCACACATCTACACAGGTGACCAGTCCTGGGGCATGCCTGGGGGCTTGCTCACACTCTGTGGTATTCAGAAAGCTGCAGTGTGCTAGTTGAGGGATTCAGGATATGGCAGCAGGGTCCCTGCCATATCCATTGTGCACCTCCCCTGATGTCTACTCCTGGCTCCACAGTACACAATCACTCCCACCTACCATGCTGTCCTAGTCTTCTGGGCAGACAGGGAGGGCTGGAGGAAGCCACTGTGGCACTCACCTGTACACATCTAGTTTGTCTCTCCTGCATGTTCCCACAATCCCTGCTCGGGTGCAGCATGAGATCCACTCTGGGAGTCAGGAGGGACCTCTGATTGGATGCCCACCTGTGTCCTTGATCTCCCCCACAAAGCTCCATGCTGGGAGGGAAGGCCATGGACAGATGTCCTACAGAGGTCTGTGGTAGTGCACACCACACACCCTGCACCTGTCTGTGGGTGTGTAGGTATGCAGGCTGGGTACACATGAGTCCAGCATAGCTGGTGCACCTTTGTGCATAGCCCCATTCAGAATACTGAGAATAACCATCAAACCTATCCATGAAATAAATGATGGTATCGCTTTAAAATGCCCCTGATAAGATGGCTGAAGTTCTAGGACAGATTGAATTTCTGTATGTATCACTATGAATTAAGGAGAAAACTGAATCTGCCACATAAGTATAGAGAGAGAGGACAAAAAGGACTGGGACTTTGTGTTAAATTACAGCTGTTTGAAATGTTCGTGTTTTTAGAAATTATATTGATAGACATACACCATCCACATTTATTTGTGCCTGAATAGGTGTTGATGTGAAAAATTGTTTTTATATTGCTTTCTTTTTATGGACAACATTCTCTTCATGGAGCCAGGAATTTGGAGTTTTGAAGTTGAGAATTTGGGATGGAAGTTCAGTGCACTGTGGAGGTACAAAGCACTGGACTCCCAGGAGGAGGGAGACACGGTGCAGACCTTCCAACATTTGAGCACCCCCTGTCAGCTGACAATGATGTTGGCTCATGGTTGTGAAGGCAGCCAATCACTTCCCTCCCTCTCTTTCTGGCCACAGAAAGTATGCAGCCATGGCAGCTGCAGTCATCAAGATGAGGGACATGCAGCAACCCAAGTAAGAAAACAAAGGGGCAGACAAAGAACAGCCTGCAAGTATGTGTTTCCTGAAGAAGCTGTGTTTCAAATGTTGTTTTGCATTCTGTTTTTGTTCCATGTTCACTGACCTTTTAGTTCATTCATGGGGTGTTTCTGATTTGCACTCAAATGGTAAGAACCGTTGTACAACTGTGAGATGCAGTTTGTGTCTTTTTTACACTCTTTCATTGCAATCACAATACATCTGTGTTTTAGTATTCAACTTTGTAGTGGAAAGGGACATAATGTAGAGTCTTTCATTTCTCAGATCATTCTTACCACCCCAGTGTAAACCAGGAACACCACTTAATTTATGAAATGGCCAGTAAGAATGGGCATAACAGAATGCAAACCAGTATTTAAAACACAGCTTCTACAAAAACAAAATGACTTACATGTTCAGCCCTGTTCTGCTTTTATGATTATGTGGCATTATTGGAAAATGTAGGGGATTTCCTTAGTGTTCTGTTCAGCTTTTCCTTTCCGATTAAAAGTGTCAGTGACATAGTTGTTCAGTGCATTGCGGCTGTCACATTGGCCTGTGTACAATCATGCCTTTGTGATATACTTCATGTATGATGAAAGTGTTAAACCAGTCTACATTCTATTCTGTTCTAATTTCTAAAGTTGTTTTATGCTACCTCTGCTTATAAGCAAAACAGATATAAAACTACTGATGTAATAAACCAAAAATGTTACTAAATGGGAATTTAACACTCACACCTAAAGGGCTTCATCATTTGTAAGACAATCTGATTAGTGTTACCTAAAAGTACTTGCTGAAACACATTAAGACAATATGAACTAGTCTCATATATCTCTGTGCAAAATTAAAAAGTTTAGTGATAAGTGTGATCAAAGTAATTATATCATTATCTATAATTGGAAAACCTTTTTTTTTTGTTTTGTTTTATTAATCGGGCTAGACACATTGATCTGAATCTCATTCCCAGGAGCACAGGGAGGTTAAGTGACTGCCTATAGGTCACACAGTATGCAAGGATCAGTTTTGGGTTTCAAACCCTGGTCTGCTAGGTCTCCAGTTTCCCAGCTTGGTTCTCTTTTTTTTCTGCCACCTTCCTGCAGCATTTTATGGCCCCACTCATTCAGGTGCTCATGCATCTTTCATCTATCTGCCGGGTGGTGACAGCTCCATATCCACTTATCACCCATCAGACCCCATGTTCGTGTCTGACCCATCAGGTAAGCTGATTGGTCTGACAAGTTCCCAACTGGAGGATAAGTTATAATTTAGTTGGAGAGGCAGGAACCAAGTGGAGGCTGCATGACCTGGGGTGGCAAAGGAAGCTACCCAAATCTGTCATCTGGGGGCCAAGGTCAGTAATTTTCCGATTTTCTGGGGCCCTGCCCACCACCCCTGCGATGTGTTGCAGCAGCGGTTTTGGAGTGAGGGAGCTTGTCATGTGGTCATCCACACCAAGAACACCTCCACATTAACAACCCCAGGAGCCACCACCGAAGTGGCACTGAGCAACCCACCCACCCAAGGAGGGAAGTGTCCAAGGGATGTGGTGAACCCCCTCCCTGCCAACCTCTTCTCCTGGTACCTAGGATTGGGTCTAGAACCCAGGTCTCCAGCATGCCAGTGTGGTGACCCATCACTCGGTGCCACAAAGCTGGCACAGCTTGGTATCTAACCTCTAGGCTATAATGCCTCTCCCATTTAATGTCCCAGGGCAAGCTTTTTGTACATACCTCTTGCTACAGCATCCAGAGTTTGACTGCTGCTAGACTACCTAATTGAGGGTCTTGCAAAGTATGACATTTAGGCACAGTTGTGGAAAATGCAGCAAAATGAGCAGAGCTTGAGTAAACAAGAAATACTGCATGCATCTTTGTTATGCAAGCTATCACTAAATTGCAGAACGTCAGAAAAGCAGGCTGCTTTGAGAATACGGTGGTATGTAAAGTGTGCAAAATCAAGCAGATGCTGAGGAAGCAAAAAGGCATTTGTATCATTAGCTTTCCATTTTGAAATCCAGTCCCAGGTATTTTATGTACATAGCGTTATATCGCTAACATTCACTAACACTAACTCACCAAAGATGGCATAGTGCTAGGGAGCCTTTGTCATATAAAAATAAGAGGGTAAACTATTGCCTGATTGTAAATCACAAAAAGTGAATGAAGAAAGACAAATGGCCATCAGCTGAAGTATATGACAGCCTGATTTATGCAGGATGATAGCCTCTGATTTATATTTACTTTACCATTTTCTGTTCTGCTTAGGAGGATGACATTAATGGAAGTCAGCACTAATTTACCTGATTAAGTAGAAGTTTTATTGTTTTCCTAATGAGCCAGAATATTCTGCTGGCTGCTTGAAATCAATCAATCAGTCTTGTCTGTTACTAGGCTCAGTGCCCACTGCCATTTTCCTTTGGTTTAATTTCTGAGATGGTTTTCTATATGGCTCCCTGGAGACACAAACCACTAATCCCCCTTCACTGTAATTAAAGCAAAAAAGAGGAAAGAAATCATAAAGAGGATTTATAAAAGGACTCTTTTTTTATTGAATTCCAGAGCCATGTTTGGTAGAAAATGAATGATGAACTGTTCTAAAAGGATTTGCTGGAAATTTAATTTAGAAGCTATGGCTAAAAGGGCACCTTTAAAAACACTGGCATTTGTATTCATTCACTTCATGTTCTCTAAAGATAGCGTTGTCAATAATGGAGGCCATATTTTAGTTAGGAGCAGTTGCCAGGCACCATAGAACAACTGAATAAAGCAATCTTGGACTGTAAGGAAACAAAGCAATTGCTTTTATTTTACTAACAAGTAATTCACTGTAAACTAATATAAAACCATCAAAGAATAATATTAAATTTAAGAACAAAAACACTCCAAATGGTATCCTTGATCTGAGTGTAAATACATCTTCATACCTTCTTATGAAGTGAGGGGAGCAGGCCTACATGATGGACTCTAGAGTCCCTTCTGATCTAATTTTACTATTTTATAAATTATATTTAAAGGAACTAGGGATTTGTGCAGAATGATGCTCCAAAGGAAAGCCTTCCATTTTTCATTTATCATCTTTAATGTCACGATAATGAATTACACTTAAATTATTTGCCATAAACAACAATCCAAGATTCAAAGATGGCAAGCTACTGTTTTGTTCAACTGTATACAAATCTGAATGTCATGGGAGGTAATAGCATTTGGATCTTTAATGTATATACAGTAATTCATCTTGTGATGTCCTGATAGACAAGCAGGTGTGGATTAAAAGAATGCACTAATCTCATGGGTGACTTCAGCATTATTAGTTATTTTATTTTAGTGTGCCATAGTTTTGTAAGTAATTGTGTTATATATTTTATATCTAAGTGCCCTTTAAGTGAGCTAGAAGTGTTTCCAGACACTGAAAACAAAAAGCTTTCATCAAACAATATGAAGGGCAATTTTAAGTTTTTTGGGAAAATCTCATTTTCAAATATTGTTCAAGATACATAGCTACAAAATTTACAGGATTTCAATGTTATTTAGTTACAGGAACATCCTCCCTGTCACCTGTAATATAACATGGTCTAGGCAGTATTGTCTTAGCTATGCTTATGATTCTCAGGTTAATTACTGCAGAAATTTAGATGTTTGCACTTGATCTTACTGATGGTGGATATCAGCTATGCTGAAACACTAGTTTAAGAGATCTGACACTAGTTAGGTCCCCTTCTCTACTGATAACACTTCAGTCCATTTCTTTGCTATGAGATAATCATATTTGTTAGTAATGTGAGTTTGTTCTAGGATACCACATATACCTTTTCTAAGTAATCCTGTTCATCTTGCAAATATCAAATAATTCCTGCTCTATAATCTCTTTCAGTCACTCTCTCTCGTGCATAGTCATCTATATTTGCAGTTTGAGTCAACTTTTTCACTTTTATAACTCTGTTCATGAGTGATTCTTAAACATAAAAATGTGTCCACATTACCACCCTTTGATTTCTACATCATCTTCAAACAGTCATGACCATGGCCATTCTGTACAGCTACCGTTTTGGTGAAATTGTCTTGGTATTCAAATGTGTTATCTTGTTGCTGTCAAGAATTATCAAGTTCTTTAGACTTGAAGTGGTAAAATCTCTCATTAGCATGTGGATCCATAACTGCTTTTTTAAATTCATTTAAATTTATCATTTATTTTAGACTGCTTCCTAAGGGCAGACATGAGTAAACAAGAGTTTAAATTAGTGTCATGCAGTATGTTGGCAAGATTCAGCATTCAAATCCTGTATGTTCTGATATAATCCATCATTTTTAAATAAAAAAAAAATCCATTAAAACCCTTTTGAAAATTACACCATTAGAATTACAGAGGAGCTTCTTAACTCATTTGCATGACATGGATTAAACTATGAACTCATTTTGTAATGTGCTATCAAATACATATGTCAACTACATACAGTATGGTGTCACTTTGCAGGTCATTCAATATGTAGATGGCTAGTTTTACATTTACAGACTATACTAGCAGCACAAATGTAGAATTGGCTGTAAAGTTGCAAAAGTCTAATCTTTAGACAGCCCTCCTCACTGATCTGATTTTTCACTCATTGCCCATTAACACTTCTGGAGCTCTGTTCCACTCTTCACATTATAACAAACCAAAAAAAAGAAAACGTTGTTTTCCAGGGCACGGCTGCAACACTCCATTGCCACTCAGCTACAGTAGCTTTTGGAAGCTGTGAATGTGGCACAGTAAAGTAAATATCTTGTTGCATACTGAAAAAAAAGTTCTCATAGTGGCTATTTTATCTCCTTGGGAGGGCATCTCCCGAGTATCAGTTGCTTGCCTGGAGATAAACAGTTGCCAGCTGCTCTTTACCGTTGCTGCAGAGCTCACTGCAGAGAAAAGCTCAACACCAATGCTGCAGTTTCAAACATAAAGGGAAACAGTCAGCACTAAGAACTTCACACACTAGTTGAGAGGGAGGGAGGGGAGGCTGGTCCCGATTTGCACTCTAAGTGCAAAAACCTTCTTTTTTTTTATGCTTACTGTTTATAGCAGTACATACCTCTCAACCTCTCAGCAATAAAAATCATAGCACTGGCCTACAAAAATCATAGCAAATGGCCAGAATGTGGAGCACTTTCTTATTTTAAGGAATAAAATGTCTATAGATACTGGGCCCCATATGGTTAGTGATAAGGAATGTTTCTATTTACTTAGTTAAATGACTTAATAGTTTGCATGTCCAGAAATAGCTCTAACATTATTAAGAACACCAGTAAACCTATGTGGAGCAAGGGTAAATCTGAGTGTGAAAATCATAACACTATGTTAAATTCATAGCAGTTGAGAAGTATGTTGCAGTATAGTAGATTGGATCCATCTGAAGTTGTTACTATCCAAGCATTTGCTGTAACCAGAAATCCCAGAATGCCCTGCAGCTGACATCAGAGCAGGGCTGAAGTAGTGGGAGATTCAATAGCCTACAGTGCATGTTGGAGATTTTGTAAGGTTGGCTCTTTTGTTTCCTGGCCCCATTGCCCTCCCATGCTACGTATAGTAACAGAAGACTGTACCAAGCCCTGAGAGAATAGTGGGATTGGCAAACAGCTGATATGATCTTAAAAAAAGCTTTAGCATGCACTGCAGGCTATTAAATCTTCCTCTGCTGCAGCCCTGCTCTAATGTCAGCCCCAGGGCATTCCGGGATTTCTGGTCACAGAACACTTCAGCTTGGATATCAGCAGAATTAGCCTGATAAAATCTACTATACTGCAGTAAAGAGTAAGTAAAGAAATATTTTGCACACAAAGCGCAAATTGGGATCAGCCCCATACTTGGCTATAGAGCTTTTAATGCTGTTTGTTCCCCTTTCATTCTGAGGTAACTGGTAGACCATTTCCAATAGTGTCTTATGAACAGTGTTCATTGTCCTTAATTAGTTGAATGATCAGATTTGTTATTTTATTATTTTTAATAAAAAAACTGTTAATGTAATGATTGCACCATCAGAATTACAGAACCACTACTCAAACCATTACATGATGTTGGTTACATTACAGTGTCATCTTAGTTTTGATGTGCTATCAAATACATCTTAATACATATTGTATGTTATATGATGATCTTAGACTAGAGTGTGCCCTAAGTATTGCAAATTGGAAATTTGGGAATTACCTGAACAAAATTACTTTTCTAAGCCCTGCTTATCTAGAATAATTAGGCAGTCAAAATGTACTATTGCTGTGTGTCTTCTGGCTGTTTCTGATTAATTTTCCAGGGCTTGCTAATGAATAAATCTGAATATGTTCATTTTAAAAGGAAGTGGAAGTCAGCATGTCAGTGCCACAGTAAAGATACAGTATGTGACAATTTACTTAAAGATCACGTGCAATGGTTTTTACATATTTTTAAGAAAAGCTTGAAAAGCTGAATTAACTCTGGTGGCAGGGGGACAGCAGGGTGCAACTGCCTCAACTGTGGAGGCATGCAACAAGGTGCAGCAAATGCCCTGAATCTTGTGGCAAGTGGCAGCATGGTGCAGCAGTCCAAACTACAGAGGCATGGGGCTCTAGAACATGGTAGGCCACAACAACCCCAACTGTGTAGAAAGGAGCAGGATGCAGCAGTCCTGTCTGTGGTGACAGGGATGGAGGACAGCATGGTGCAGAAGTCTTGACTGTGGTGTAGGACACAGGGGGCATCAGAGTACAACCCTGACTCTGAGATGGGGTGCATGTGGTGTAGCAGCCATGCCCATTTGGGGCAATGGAAATGGGTTGCAGGGTGCAGCAAATGTCCCATGTCTGGTGGCTAGGGCAGTGGTGCAGCAGCACCAGCTGTGGAGGCAGGAACCTGGCACTCTAAGGCTTTGTACAGCACAGCAGCCCTTGAATGTAGAGACAGGAACAGGGGCAACAGGTACAGCATCCCTAACTGTAAGGGTCTGGGAGAGACAGCAGGGTGCAGCAACCCCAACTGTTTGGGCAGGGATGGAGGGTGCAACAGCCCTGATTCTATGGGCAGGAATGAAAGGATCAGGGTGCACAATCCCTGTCTGTGTGGGAGATGACAGTGGGCAGCAGGCCACAGCAGCCTCAAATGTGGAGCAGAAGGCAAGGGCACGTGTTGCAGGGAACAGGTGGCAGTAGACTGCAGCAACCTCATCTATGGGGTAGAGACATGGTGCATCAGGATGCCATATAGTGTTTCTAGTTATACACATACGTGATGTATTTTCACACAGAAACCACTAAAGAACTGAAGTTTGTGACTTCAGACAGTACATGTGCTTGAAATACTGTAGCAGATTGTGACAGGCACCTGTTTGTCAATCTGAGAAGAGAAAAATATTTTCTTACGCGAATGTATTTATGAAGGCTACATCAAAGACAAATTGTTTCTATGAATAAACAAAATTTAGATTTATTTTATATGCATTAAACAGCCCTCGTTATACAGTTAGAAAAAAAATCTGAGTTGTTTAGAAAGAACTGAGAGCTGTGTTAGATAAAAGCTGATATCTCATGAAAGATTTCTACTACTTCAATTCTGCATTGAAACTCAAATGATTAACTTTTTAAAGGAAGAGAATGATAGATTTTAAGCTGATCTATCTAAACACAAACCAGAGACTGAGTCTGAAGAAACCTGGAAAGCTCAGCAAACCATTAACTCTATAGAGTGCTGCTCTGATTGGGAATCTGAAACACCAAACTACTCCAAAATGATGTCATCACTCTCTAAGCTTGATTGAGAGGTCAGAAATAACTCCACTGTTTTCAGCCACTGTACAGCAAGTAAACAAATGCTGATATAAAGAAAACCACAAAACCAAACAGCATGACATTTTCAGGAAACAATCATGACACAGGGACTTGAATTTCAGCTTTTCAAGCTTTTCTTAAAAATATGTAAAAACTGTTACACATGATTTTGTTCTCCTTATTTAATAAATCTTGCAAATAGTAAGTGAGCTGTAAACTGTTACTGTGTGATCTACTTTGCAGTACTGCAGATTATAGCTGTAGAATATAATTTATCTTTAGCATGTGCTGAAAAAAAAGGTACTGTATAGAACCAGGGCCTGCTTTAGTCTCATTCAATGGTGGTGCAAAACATGCAGTTTATGTAGGCAAAATTGTGCAGCCAGGGAACACTTCCATAGTTTCTAGCATTCCACTCATGGTCCACAAATTCTCTGGTTACCTAGCAATCCCCCAGCCCCAATCATCACCAATCAGATAGGACTAAGAGTTGGGGTATTGGTCTGGCATTGTTAAATTTACCAATCCCAGTTCACTGGTACCGCATCCTGCTCCAGATCGATTGCTACTGAGCAGTGTTCAGTCTCCCCTTTACATTCATCAGTCCACCATGTTCATTTTCCCTTGTGTCCAGTGTACCCTTCACCCAAGCCTCACTCTGGGATGCAGCAACCTACCATACGGTTCCTGACTCACTATTCTCTGGTATGAAACATCACCTTCAGTCAGCTCAGATGTTTGTGACCATTTAACACTTACTAAAAGCCCTCAGTGGGCTTAGATGGAGATCAAGAACTCCCTTTCCATGCTCACCAGCCAGCAGCCATGTGCTGGTATCAGCAGAGGGGGTAACATTGGAACACAGAATGGCAGAACTTTAGAGCAAGTGCATGACCATAGGCCTTTGTTCTGCCTCAAGGGCATATAGTCATGCACTAAAGTACTGCTCTACTGTGCTTTAGCAATACGAACATTGTGCAAACTGTTGGAAAGTAGAGATGGAATTTAGTTCTATTTAAGCCCATGGAGGTCTCAATGACTCGGAATCTGATCCTCCCTCTACCAATACCAGCAATTAGATGTCAATCAGGCACAGTAGAGATGGCAGAGTTCTTCACCTCTGAGTCCATGTAGAGCTCTTGAGGGGCCTCGCCTCAATGGTGGATCATATTACTAAAAGATACAAAGAACAGCACACACCAGGATTCCAAATGCTATGTAAGCACTAAGACACAATGGGGTGTGTACTAGACACTTCTAGTGCATGGCCAGGGACATAGTGAAGCACAAGGCTGCAGGTTGAGCATCTTCTGCCCTGGCCACATGCTAGAAGTCTCTAGGCACCTTCCTCCTCTGAGTGTCTTATGGGCCATTGTATTGTAGATACATGTCAAAATTAAAATTAATTAGACTGAGTAAGAAAAAAATTAATCTGCCTTTATTTGTGATAAAATAGTTCCTCTGCTTGCATGACTTGGTTTATTTTTTTTTTAACTTAAGGACTTTGTGCTTGTGTGGCCGCCATAGGTGTAGTTTTTCGTTTAGTTTTTTAAGTGGTGGTTGTCATCCTCCCCTCACACACATTTCCTTATTTCATCCACATTACCTATTTCTATTACTATGGCATTATTTATGTTTTCATTTTTGGTTCTAATTGGAATGAGAGTGCAAGGAGTGAGGGAGTGTATAGAGCAACGCCATGCCAACTGTTACCAAGTAAGTGTGCCTGCTGTGAGTATGGAGCAGGCTGGAATCCATAAAGCACATTATGGGGATGCCTGTATTTCTTTTAAATGGTTTATTATTCAAACTGAGTCTGAGGTGGGGGAAGGGGCTTACACAGTGCTTGGTTGTGATAGTTTCTGTCTGACAGCTGGGCGAGAGAGAAAGGAGTGAGGGAGCATACAGAGCAGAGCCACAGCAACCGTCACTGAGTGAGTGTGCCTGCTGTAAGAATGGAACAGGCTGGAAGCCTCAAAACATTTACGTTATAGAGCTGCTGGTATTTCTTTTAAATGGTTTAATATTTAAACTGAATCTTAGTTGGGGAAGGGGTTACACAGAGCTGGGTTGCAGTGATTTCTGTCTGGCAGCCGGGTGAGAGAGCAAGCAAGCGGGCAGGTGAGGTTGGCCATTATGAGCAGGACAGAGAGTGAGCGGGTGGGGGAAAGAACCTAGCACATATAAATTTGTTCTTTTTGTGTGCTTTGTCCACATTGCCAGTACTTGATGTTAGCCATGTGCTAAAGACTTTCAGTGCACAGCTAACAACCAGTCAGTGGGCTCAAAATTCATAGCTCATTTCATAAGATGTTTTATTCATGTATGTAATGCCAAATAAGCAAATTGGTGGCAGGTTACAGGTACAGTACATGTGCTTGAGAGCACTTCCAAGGTCTGTCAGTGCATCATCCCCCCACCCCTGTGTTTTTTTCAGATTCATGGTGCTAGCCTGGTCTTTATGTTTACCCTTGCACTTGCGCTCAAGGCCAAACATTTTGGTATGATAGTCCAGAAAGCTCAGCTTCCTGTCCCTGCTGCAGTAAGGATCCACACTTACGATGTGTACTGTTAAATCATGAAAAAAAAAAAAAACTTTAATTTTCTGTAGAACGCTAACATACTGATGGAGACACCCCTCCCACAAACAAGCCAAACGTTTTTGTCCGGTCAATCACGCTTGCTCAAGGCACCAATTACACTGACCACGTGAAAATGTTTGGCTTGTTTGTGGGGAGGGGTGTCTCCATCTGTAGGTTGGCGTTCTACAGAAAATTAAAGTTTTGTTTTTTTTCATGATTTAACCTTTCTCATCGCAAGTGTGCATTCTTACTGTAGCAGGGATGGGGAGCCAAGCTTTTTGGACTGTCACTTTGTGAGTATCTTTATTGACTCCATCTATTTTACTTGAAGCCACCTATCTGCTGTGTTTTTTATTTTGATATGATGGCTGGGATTTGAGAGGCATGTCACTATCAGTGTAATGCAGCACAGTCTGCAAAGGGCTCATCAGTTTCAGATCAATCATCAGCCAAGCTGATCATGACACTGTCCTGGTCTTGCTGGGTGGAAACTTCATGTAGTTCAAAGGGAAGTGCTGGCCCAATTATAGGGTGGCTTTTTCCTTTGAACTGTATAAAGCTGCCCATGTGGTCTTACCCTTCCCCAAACATAACCTTAAATAAGAAAACCATCCCTCAATCCCTTCCACTCCTTCTTTCTCTAATTTTCTGACACTGAGGTGCCCAATCCCAGGTGCTGGCTTCCACATTCCACCCCACCCCACCCCACCCCACCCTACCCATTTTCACTGTGTGATACAGTGAAGCCCACCCCTGGTGTCATCAAATATAAGAAAACCATCTCTCAATCAATCCCACCCCTTCCTTGTTAATTTTCAGACACTGGGATGGCCAATCCCCAGTGTCAGCTATTACCCCCAACCCACCCATTGTCATAGTGTGACATTGGGGAGCACACCCCCAGTGGCGCTAAACATAACACTGGCACTGGGTAGCCCAATCCCCAGTGTTGGCACCTGAAATAAAGAAAACTCTCCCCTGTAGTCTTTTTTGTTTATTCTTATACACCCTTTAAGAAAGAAAAACATCCATCGATGTCTACTGCCACCACTGCCATTACCCTCTCCCCACCTGACCCTACCACTCAGCACCCATTCATTTTCTGACACTGGTGTGCCCAATCCCCAGTGTTGGCTACTATCCTCCACCCTGCCCATTTTCATTGTGTGACACCAGGAAGCCCAACTCTAGTGCCATCAAACATTACACTGCACTGGGGTGCCCAAATCCCCAGTGTTGATACCTGAAATAAAGAAAACCATCCCTCATAGGCTTTCTTTATACATCCTATAAAACAGAAAAGTGTCCATTGATGTCTGTTGCTGCAGCCATTACCCTTCCCCATGTGACTCTCCCACTCAACACCCATCACCCCACACCCACCTTACTCATTACTTACCTACCAGGAGTCCAATGTCATAACCCTCTGTAGACCTGAGTCATGTCTTTACTTTTCAAAGCTGGACTGGGAACTAAGGAAATTAGGTATCTGGTTCAATGTATTTTAATGAGTTTTGAACTTGTCCTCATAAGTTGGTCATTTTTGAGCATGGCCTTTTTGGGACCCTACTTTATGAATAATTGCAGTGAAATTATGTAAATCCACCCTGAAAGGTGATTTTGTGGTCATTGCGCAAAATCACCTTTTGGGCAGAATGTGAAAATCTTCTCTGCCCTTGTTCATGAGGTGGGGTCATAAGAAGGCTATGTGGAACTCTGTGGTAAAAATATTTAGAAACAAAAAAGTTATGGGTGTACAGTGCCATTTTTCAATGTAGGCTCATAACTTTGATAATTTACAATATTTTCTCTCCAAAATTTCAACATAACTATTTTTTCACACCTCCTCATGAATGTGATAGCTTTCATTTTTCAAATCCTGGTCAAATCTGGTTTGTTTTTGTACTTGTTGAATTAAATCTCCTTTCATGCAGATTTGAAAATTTTCTCAACCCTTGTTTATAAGGTGGGATTATAAGAAGGCTGTATGGGTCATAAGAATGTTATGTTGAAAATTTGGGTTGCAAATGTTAAAAACAACTAGAGCTGTGCAAAAAAAATTCTCTGGAAGAATTTGCACCAACATTGGACTTTTGCTTCCGCGAAAGTTCAAAAATCATATGGCAACTTTAGAGAAAATTCTGCCTTAGAATGGTGGAATAAATGTATGGACTGCGGGTTAATGTACTAAACTGTGGGAAAACATTCCACAGAACTGATCACTGTCAGTGGTCAGTGTCACAAGCGCACTCCACAGGTCAGGCCCTCTGCTCCCACAGTGCCAACCTCAGAGTGCAATAGTGTGAACAGCTGACAGACAGGGTCAAAGGTCAAGTTTCTCACTCACTGCTGACTTGTGTGAGACAATCACAGACCTTTTGTTCATAATACAAATATTATACAATAATATTAGAGGGTTTATCACGTCACACTCCCTCCTTGGACTTAATTTTGAGGATCTATTCCTGCATGGGATGAGTTCCCCAACTTCGGTTTACATCTCAAAACTACGAGATAAACAATTTACATTTGCATTCGCTGTCCCAGCCCTATGTGATACAGTCATGTCATACCCTTGCAAGGCCAAACTCCATCTTAGTAGTCTACCATTTGTTTTACCCATTTGTGCCAGCCAGACCAGGAGGTTGTGATCAGTTTGTGCCTCAGACTGCTGCCTGTATAAGTATGGCTCTAACTTCTGTAAGGCCCACGCCATGGCAAGACACTCTTTTCCACAGTAGAGTAAACCTGCTCCCTGGGAAGTAACTTTTTACTCAGGTACACTATGGGGTGAGCTTTCTATTGGTTGGATGTCTGACTCAACATTGCCCCAATACCTACATCTGAGGCACCAGTCTTGACTACAAAGGGTCTGCTGTAGTCTGGACTTGTCAATTCAGGAGCACTGCACAGTGCCTCCTTCAGTCTGATAAAAACTTTTCACAGGAGTTTGTCTGTCCGTGGCATTGGGTGGGCGTCTGACTTTGTGACTTCATTCAGTTTACAATAGTCAACACAAAAACGAGTAGAGCCATCTGGCTTGGGAATAAGGACTACGAGTGAGGCCCAGGGACTGTGGGATTTCTGGATTACTCTTAAGTACAGCATTCCCTCCACCTCCCTCCTAATGTACTTTTGGACAGCCTCTGACACCCTATATGCTGTTCATCAGATAAGTAATTTGTGTCCGCTTCTTTTTTTCAATTAAAAGTTAAAAGTCCCCCCCAAAAAAACATAATACAATTGAATATAGCAGGAATATCATGAACATTCAACATATATGATTATTTAAGCAATCTAACATCAAGAAAGATTGAACAATCATGAAAATGTAAATAAAATCACAAACATTGAGAACCATATTTAAAATCTAAGTACAATCAATTGGACACTCGTACTACTAATACTGGAAACTAAAATTACATTAGGCAGTAAGCTAAAAATGGTTCCCAAACAGTATTAAAGATCTCACTTTTATCAATCCGTGTATAACTAATTCTTTAATTATTTGCTATCTCTCCTAGAGTATCTACCTGCTACTTTAATGATGGAATTCTAACCTCTTTCCAATCCTTCATGATAAGATTTTTATAAGCTAGAGCTGCTGTTAAAAATCAATATTTGGTCTGCATATTTACCCCCTGGATATTGGATGTATCCCCAAGAACAAATAACATGGAGAAAAGGGTAAAGCCACTTTCAGGATTTCTCCACATTGTGCATTGCTAAGGGGGTTAGTTCAGGCTTGGCACTACACAGTGGGGCACAGTCTGCTAAAACATCCCTTACTTCCTGGATCTGGTCTGGGGCCAACTGGGGTGACAATTTAATTGCCTCCACAAAGGACTCCTGCTTGCTTACTTCCAGCAAGTCCAGAAGAAGGTCTCCTTTGTCCATCCCTTCCCAGGACTAGACTGCACACACCATGTCAGCTGTATTGGCATATGGCTTCACTATGTTGACATGGTACATCTTTGTATAAGGTCATCTGTCAGGTAACTCTATAATGTAGTTTACATCATTTACCTTCTGACTACTTTGTACAATCCTGCCCACTGCCTGCAGCTTGTCTTCCGGACTGGGATTTGGACCATGACTTCCTGATCCACAGTATATGAGCAAGCTCTGGCTCTGTGGTCATACCACATCTTCTGTTTTTGTTGGTCCACTGCCTGGTTGCTCTGGGCTGTACCCATAAGCTCCTTCAGTTTTTCCCCAAACCTAAGAACATAATCCACTATGGGAGTTCCCTGGGTGGCATGCTTGCCTTCCCAGTCCTCCCGGATCAAGTCTAGGGGCCCACGTACCCTGCGTCCATATAAGAACTTGAAGAGGGAAAACCCTGTCAACTCATGGGGCACCGCACTGTATGCAATCAACAGGTGGGGAAGGTATTTCTCCCAGTCCCTCCCATGCTGTTCAGCAGACACTTGGAGCATTGATATAGGGTGTCATTAAATCTTTCTCCAAGCCCATTGGCTTGAAGGTGATAAGGTGGCATGCATATCTGCACCACCCCACATTTCTCCCACAAACATTTCATCAGGTCCGATATGAAGGAAGGTGATAACCTCCTGCAGAAACCCAACATGGGAGAAAATCCCTAGTAAGGCATCTGCCACTTTTTCCTCACTGAGGATAGGGCATCTGCCTCTGGGTACCGGGTGGCATAATCCACCACAGTCAGGATGAACCTCTTCCCAGAACAGCTGGGAGTATTTAAAGGCCCCACAATATCCATTCCTACCCTCCTTCACTATAAGCAATGGAATTAGGGTGGCTTGGGTTCTCTTACCCGCCTTCCCTATTTCTTGGCACCGGTGACATGACCTGCAATACTCCTTCACCTGCTGGGTGAAGTTGGGCTAATAGAAATTCTGGGCCAATCACTGCATAGTGCACATGATTCCCAGATGACCAGACATGGGAATATAATGTGCAATCTTGAGCAACTGCTCACGGTACCCCCGAGAAACGACAAGCTGCCTGCCTATAACTCCTCCCTCTGTCTTAGCATCCTGAGTATATATCAGTCCATTGTCCCAATAAATCTTATCTTTCCTGTCACCTCCCAGTGGTCTGTCAGAGTCTGCCCAAGCCCTCAGCTTCTGTAGACTAGGGTCACTTTTCCAAGCAGCTGCAAACTCCTTACACATTCCCAAGGCATTGGACAGGTCCCCTTCAGTGTCTAAACTATGGTCCCTAGCTCTAGCATCAGGGCACTCAGGATCACTGCCATCCCTAACCCTCTAAAAATGGGTCACCCCTCCTTCCTCGCAGTAACCCTCAGTAGCTTTTTGTTAACTGCTACCTGGCAAATTTCTACCCTCTTTCATTAGTCTCCATCTCAGGAGACCCAGGCTGGGGAACCAGCCACCCAGTGGTTTCCACAGTGGCTTCTATGGGGTCCAGGGAACCACAACTTTCCTTTGCTGCTTGGCTGCGGGTAACTGCACACACCATTCCCTGTTTGAGATTGTTGCCAATGATTACATCAACAGCTAAAGTTTCAGCTACAGCAACCTTTTGTACAGTCCCCCTTGTCTCACCCCAGTCTAGGAGGACACTAGCAAGTGGCAAGGTTTTCTCCTCCCAAGTGAATCCTCACACAGTCACAAACTGATTGTGTATAAGCTGACCAGGCTCTACCAGATCCCCTTTTACCAAAGTCAGGGATGCCTCCATGTCTCTTAACCCATGTGTCTGTACACCATTCACAGTGACTGGGTGCATGTGCTCCCTCATGTTGACTGGCATGCTTTCAGGGACACACAAAAACCACACTTCTTTTCGAGCACCACTTTGAGTACTGCTTGTCCTTTTGGGACACTGTCTGGCATTATGCTCAGTTTCTTTGCAAACCCAACATTCATTTCTTTTCTCAGGTAAATCTTTTCTTTGAAACCTGGGGCTACGTGGTTTTGGTGGAGGTAGTGAGGGTTTTAGCTGCCCTGAAGGTGCACTTTTCCACTTCTGCGCTGCCACTCCCACCCGATTCACTCTCAGAGCAGGTCTGCTCCTGGCATAGCAGTCCGAGAGTGCAGCAGCCTCTTGCGTTGTTTTTGGATCTTTGTCCTCCAGCCAGGTTTTCAGCTCTGCTGGGCATGCTGAAAAAAACTGCTCTAACAGTACAGCATTTTCAATTTTATCTACAGAGTTTGTTTCAAATCCTTTCCATCAACGTTTTAAAAACTGACATTGTTTTGTGGCTAGCTCCTTGTAGCTCATGTCAGGGCTTCTCCTGAGCTTACAGAATTTAGCTCTGTATGCTTCTGCAATTAAGTCATACTTTTTTAAAAGTACAGCTTGAAGTTTGCTGTAATCATTACTGTCCTCATTGTCCATTTGACCCAATGTATCCCGAGCTTTCCCAGTAAGGGATAGCTGAAGTTCCAGGACCCTCTGGGAATATTTGTCTGAATGCAATATTTTTCAAAGGAATTTAAAAAGCATCCATATTTTCTCCCTCTTTAAATTTGGCTATCAATTTAGAATTTAGTTTATAACCCAGTCCTGTAGTTCCAGTTAAACCCAGGCCACTTACCTGCTCTGGTGCTGGTGTTTGGAGTTGTAGCTTCTCCAGTTCATGTTGCCTCTGACACTCACACTCTTCTCAGTCAGGTTCTCACTGCTGTCATTCATCCTCTCGCTGTTCTCGCTCAGCTTCTCGCTGTTCTCACTCAGCCTCTCACTGCTCTCACTCCACCCTCACTGAAGCTGTCATTCTCTTCCTCTCTTTCCATCTTCGGCTTCCTCTGTTCAAGCTCCCTTTGCTGCTGGGCTTCAAACCTTTTCTGTTCAAACTCCAGCTCCTTTCACTGCAGCTCCATCTGTTGCCTGATTGCTTCTGGCTTCAGAATGTTGTTGACCTTTCCCTGCTGCTGCGGCCCTTGGCTTGCACTGGCCCTGCTGTCCTCCTCACTGGATCTGGACACTGTTCTGGACACTGGCCCCTCCATGCCCAAGGTTCGGTCCTTTCCAGTCACAGACTGTGACTTGAGGTTCTGAGCATCTGCTGCCATCAGAGCCTCCATGAGGTTCTGCTAGTTGGCTCTCCCCTGGTGCAGGACTCCTCTTTCCTTCCACAACTGCCTCAGGTACTCTGCAGTGTGCTCGCTGTAGTTGGAAGCCATCTTCTTCCCTAACTACTACTACTCTAACTTGCACCCAGAAAAAAATAAAACAGGTAGGAACTTTGACTGTAAGCACAATGATATACAGGTAGTTCCGTTTACTTTTAAAAGTCACTGACTTATTTTGCATGTGAGCTGTACAGTATTAATCTGACACACTGAACTGTGAAAGGTTGTGTTACCAAATACTTTTAAATCACACCGCTGCCAACCAAAACTGTCACAAATGCACACCGCCGGTCAGTCCCTCTGCTACCACAGTGACAACCTCAGAGTGCAATAATGTGAACAGGTGACAGACAGGGTAACCCTTCTGTCTGTTTTGGGTCTGAATCACCTATTAGCCTCAAGTTCTGGAGGGAGTCAGAATGTGAACCTTATGCTAGCATACCCAATTTTCAGGCTCAGATATGTACCCTCTTCAGAAATGCAGTACAACTTTGCCCAGGGGCACCAGGTCAAGTTTCCAAAATAGAAACATAGAAACATAGACTTGACAGCAGATAAGGACCACTTGGCCCACCCAGTCTGCCCATTTCCCTACCTATTGGATAAGCTGCAGATTCTATTTAACCAACAGCCTACTTCCTGCAACCCCCCACTATAATTGTCTTATGTCTGTCCAATGCATGTTTGAATTCCCCCACTGTTTTAGACCCCACAACCTCTCCAGGAAGGCGGTTCCATGCGTCCACCACTCTCTCTGTGAAAAAGAATTTCCTCACATTACCCTGAGCCATCCCCTCTAACTTTAAATTGTGCCCCTTGTTCTTAACACATCTCTTTTCTGAAATATGCTACCTCCTGGACTTTGTTGATTCCCTTGAGGTACTTAAAAGTTTCTATCATGTCCCCTGTCCCTCCTTTCATCAAGGGCATACATATTAAGCCTCTCAGTCTCTCTTCATATGGTTTCTGATGTAGACCCTGCACCATTTTAGTTCCCCTCTGGACTGCTTCCATCCTGTCTATGTCCTTGTGTAGATGAGGTCTCCAAAACTGCACAAAGTACTCCAGATGGGGTCTCACCAACTGTCTGTACAGAGGAATAACCACTTCCCTTTTTCTACTTGTGATACCCCTCCCTATACGTCCCAGTATACCCCTGGCTCTCCTTACTGACTTCTCACATTGCTTACTCACCTTTAGGTCATCTGATATGACTACACCCAGATCCCTTACCATTATTGTTGTCGTTAGTACCTCCCCTGCTATTCTGTACTCTTCTCCTGGATTTTGATTTCCCAGGTGCATTTTGCACTTTTTGCATTGAATCTAAGTTGCCATATGTCTGACCATTCCTCCAACCTTGCCAAGTCCCTTCTCATCCTTTCTACCCCCTTGTGTATCAACTCTGTTACAGATCTTTGTGTCATCTTCAAAGAGGCATACCTTTCCTTCCTGACCCTCCGCAATGTCACCTATAAAGATGTTAAAGAGGACTGGACCCAGTACTGAGCCCTGAGGTACTCCACTCGTAACCCCCCTTTCTTCAGAATGTGTTCAATTCACTATTACCTTCTGTGTCCTGTTGTGAAGCCAGTTTGCTACCCAGGCTACCACCCTGAGACCCACTCCCAGGCTGGCTAACTTGATTATTAATCTTTTATGCAGGACTGTGTCAAATGCCTTGCTAAAGTCTAGGTAGACCATATCCACAGCCCCTCACTGGTCTATTACTTTGGTCACCCAGTCAAAGAAATCGATTAGATTCATCTGACATGACCTTCCTGCTGTGACTCCATGCTGCTTTGGGTCCTGTGCCCCACTGGCCTCTAGGTACTCAACAATTCTTTCTTTCAGAAGTGATTCCATCATTTTCCCCACCACTGAGGTCAAACTAACAGGTCTGTAGTTTCCTGCTTCTGCCTTGCTCCCACTTTTGTGAAGGGGAATCACATCTGCCCTCCTGCAGTCCTCAGGTACCACCCCATCTTCCCATGATTTGTTAAAAAGTGTGGTTAGTGGTGTCACTAGGTCCTCCCTTAGCTCTTTTAGGATTCTAGGATGAATCCTGTCAGGCCCCATTGCTTTGTCCACCTTGAGTTTTAGGAGTTCTTTCAGTATACTTTCTTCTGTAAATGGACTGGTGTCAACCCCACTATCTTGAGTGCTTCTACTGTTTGGTTTAGGTAACTCCTCCTCCTTCTTCTTCTTCTTTGTGAATACTGAGCAAAGTATTCATTCAGTATCTCTGCCTTTTCACTGTCTCCTCTGCCCACCTCCCCTCTCCTTTATTAATCTTCACTAACCCTCCTTAACCTTTCTATGCTCCCTAATGTACCTATAAAAGTTTTATCCCTTCTTAACTGAGTTGGCTATCTTTCCTCAGTTTGGGCCTTTGCTTTTCTGACTGCCTTCCCACTTCTTTCTGCTTGTAATTGATACAGTTCCTCTCGTAGTTCGCCTGTGATTCCTTACACTTTGAATGCAGCCTTTTTCTCCTTAACCTTCCTGACACCTCTTTTGAGAGCCATAGTGGTTTTTATTCCACTTTGTTTCTTTATTTGTTTCACACAAAGGCTTGTTGCCTCCATGATGGCAGTTTTGATTTTTCTCCATTGTTTTTCCACCCTCCTTTCTGGCCATTTGCTTATGCATTCCTCAGGTATTCACCCATTATGCCAAAGTCAGCCTTTCTAAAGTCTAGTTCCCTTGTCTTTGTATGGCTTCTCTCCATGGTTGTGTTTATTGTGAAGCACACTGTGCAGTGGTCACTTGTTCCCAGATGTCTACTGACTTCTAAGTTTGTGATCCTCTCTCCATTTGAGAGTACCAGGTCTAATATTGCTCCCTTCCGAGTGGGTTCCACCACTAGCTGTCTACCCATACAACTCTATATGAGACCTAGATATTTCTTACCTTTATGTAAGCTTAGTAACACCAGTCAAGCTCTTATCAGCTGTCAGACTTAAATCCAGGTTCAGCAATCACATGTGAAGTAACAGAAAGAGCACAGGCAGTATTTTAAAGAAAATATGGTTTACTAAAAAATTGTAAAACAGGAAAAATCAGACACAGAACAATTCTATAATTATCCTACGGTCATATAAAAAAAATAATGGAAAGTTACAGAATACAAAATCATATTTCAAATACTTAAGTTCTTTCCTACCTATTACCGTTAAGTGCTTTCAATTCCAGAGACTGTCTCTCTCTCTCAGAGTCCAAAAATCATATATCACACTTTCACCAGATGCAGGATAATTTCAGGATGCATTTCCACAGCCCTTTTGTGAGGTCAGTTAGACCTCCCTTAGAGTTAATTCCTAACATAATTTACCTTAACATACTTATCTGCAAGGATGTAAGTTCTCATTGTGAAAAATCAGCAATTAGCCATTTCCCAAATATGACAGTCTTTGATCAAACATTTCTCTTTTGTTTCACTGCTGATTTCGTTTTTCTAGAGTGAGCTCAGGTTTTATGACTTCTCACCAGCATGCAATCAGATAAGTCTCTTCCTGCATGTCTTAAATACATACATGAAACAACTTCAAAGGCATACACAGGTTATGAGGCATAAACTGTCCTCTGGAAGGCAGGCTTGTTAATTAGATTTCCTGGCTTGTTTATACATCTTTCAGCTGTCAGCACCATTGAAACCTCTTGGGGCCAAAGGTCAAGTCTCTTACTCACTGCTGACCTGTGTGAGACAATCACAGACCATTTATTTATAATATAAATATTATACAATAACATTAGAGGGTTTATCATGTCACACTCAGTTCTGCAGAATTTCTTTGAACAGTTTAACATTTCCCTATCCCTCTTCCTGGGGTGTAGTGGCACCCCTGATTGCTGGTCGCATAAATGTTTTAAGGTTTCTTTGATGTCTAGTGGCACCCCTACCCTCCGATCATGGCCCCATTAAAGTTTTATAAGGTTTTCTAGGTGTCCGGTGGGATCTCCCACCCTCTGATTGCAGGTGCCAGCCCCATAAGGGCAGCTGTGGACCACTGTACTCGAATTCAACTAAATATTTTGTCAGGTACTATAAAGAAAGCTGAACTTAGGCATCTAGTTATTTTGTTTCAAACAAGGGCTAAAAAACACTTTAATCATGATCTGAAAGTGGCGTCGTGGTGTTAGACATTATGCATATTCCTATGATTATGCATGGATGCATGCTTATTATCATGGCTCCACTTTCGGAGCATGATTAAAGTGTTTTTAGCTCTCATTTGAAAAAAATAACTATAGATGCCTGAGTTCAGTTTTCTTTCTAGTACCTAACAACATATTTAACTGAACTCAGGTACAGTGGTTCATGGCCATGCTTATTGGGACTGTGCCAGCAGTCAGAGGGTGGGGGGTGCCACTAGACACCAGGAAAACATGCTAACATACTAAGAAGCCAGCAGATTAGACCCTATGATCTATCGAGTGTGCTCAGTGATCAGTGCCTTCTCAGGGCCTTATAAAACTTTTATGGGGCCATGTTCAGAGGTTGGGGGGTGCCACTGGCCATGCTCAGAGTGTTGTGGGTGCCATTTGACACCAGGGAAACCTTTAAACTTTTTGTGGGGCCATGATTGGAGGTTGGGGGTGCCATTAGACACCAGTGAAATCTTAAAACTTTTATGGACTTTTAAGGGTCCTAGAATCCATGAAGTTTGCTTTAGAATAGTTTTTTTCTTTTAAAACTGAACTTTATATTTCTATTCCATTAATTCTGTACAAAAAAAAAAAAACTTTTTCAAGCATGAGACCACTGCAGTAATTGTACATTGAACACCAGAAAAAATTGTGGATGGGGAAATTGTTGAGGGGTCCCTGTGCCCGCTGGTCTCATAGTTGATCTGCCAGAAGCAGTGCTATAGGAATACACTGTTACTTTTTGCATCTAGTAGGTTGGCCACTAGGGGATAGCTACTGTTGTTATTCAAAATAAAACAGACCAGTGATGCCACTCATAAGAATTGTGTGACTGGAGCAAGCTTGCTGAGTTTTATAGACAAATATGAGGGACAAAAGATGCATGAGTTCCTCTTCTAATTGGTGGTGTGTACTACTGTATAAATAGTTATGACCAATAGAATATGTTTTGTTTCCTTTAAGTTGCTGCAGAGGCGGAAGTGAAGACATAGGGCCAGCAATGGCCCCCAGCCCATGAAAGTTTTGGTTGTTTCTGGCATCTATTGGCACTCTCCTCCGATTGTAGCACACAAAAGTTTTAAGGTTTCCCTGGTGTCTAGTGGCACCCCATCGGTGTTGGACCCCATAAGCACCGCTGTAGATCACTGTACCTGAGTTCAGCTAAATATGTTGTCAGGTACTAAAACGAAAGGTGTTTTTTAAAAAAAATGAGGGCTAAAGAAACCTTTAATTGTGCTCTGAAAATGAAGCCATGATAGTAGGCTTGCATCTATACTATTTGTAGGACTATGCATAATTCCCAGTACCATGGCTCCACTTTCAGATCATGATTAAAGTGTTTTTTAGCCCTCATTTGGAAAATATAACTAGTTTTCCAAGTTCAACTTTATTTGTAGTACCTGACAACATATATTAATATGAACTCTGGTACAGTGGTCTACGGCATTGCTTATGGTGTCAGCGTGGCTGAGTTGGTAGCACATCCACCTCTGGACCAGAAGGTCATGGGTTCTCGTCCCACACCGGGATTGGACTTGCACCTAAAAATCACTGGCATCCAAGTGCAGTATTGGGGGGTGCTGTACTGCTGGGGTGTGCCATCCTTCAGATAAGAAGTTAAACCTAGGTCCCTTCTGCCCATCCTGGTCTTGTCCTGGTGGGTGTCCAAGTGGAAGTAAAAGAACCCAGGGCACTTTTCACAAAGAGCAGGGAACATTCCCTGTGTCCTGGACAACATTCCCCTTCCCATAAACCGGTTCATGTAATTATCCAGGCTGTGTGTGGGTGATGATGTGATATGGACACCACCACACATTCAGTCACTTCACTACCAGTCTAGCATTGCTTGTAAAGCACTTTGGGATACTGTGTTTGAAAAGCACTATATAAATGTTGATTCTTCTTCTTCTTGGGACAACACCGGCAATTGACAGGTAAGGAGGTACCACTAGATACCAGGGAAACCTTAAAAATGTTATGGAGCTAGCGATCAGAGAGTATGGGTGCCACTAGAGACAGGTAAAAAAAAACAATTTCTATCTGACCTGCAGAATAATTACACGAAAAGTGGATTAGTTCCACAGTTTATGTGTGTCATTCCACAGTTCAGCAAGAAAATTCCGCCGAACCGGATGAAAAATTCACCAAACACATTTGGAAGATTTTCAATCTGCCAAAGGTGGAAGATCAGAAAATTCCACAAAAGTTGGTGAACCTTCATGAATGTTCCACTCAATTGGAATTCACAACTTTTGCCCAGCACTAAAAATAAGAACATTATGAGCCTACATTGAAATTTTTCAATGAATACTTGTAATGGGTAATTTTCAATATTTTGACACCAAATGTTCAACATAGCCATTTCTTCACACCATCTCATGAATGTAACAGCTGTCCCATTTCATAGACTGGCTAAAATGTGTTTTCAGACTTGTGGCACAAACTATCTTTTGGGCGGGTTTGAAAATGTTCTCTTCCTTGTTCATAAGGTGGGGTCAAGAAGCCTATGTTGAAAATGTGTGGTAAAAATATAAAAAAAAAAATCCAACAGTTACGTAGTGTACAGTTACATTTTTCAATGCACACCATAACTGGTTATTTTCAAAATGTTGACCGTGACAGTTTCAACAAAGTGATTTTTCACATCACTTCGTGAGCATGACAGTTGTCTTTTTAATTTAATCCTGGCCAAAATGTGTTTTCACACTTGTGGTGTGAAATGACTTTTTGGCAAATATTTTATAAATGACACTTGTCATGTTCAGAAGAAGTGGTCATAAAAATACTTTACTTTGTTGAAAATTTGAGGTCAAAATGTGAAAGAAAAAGAAAACAACTAAGTTATGAAGAATCATTGAACTGTTCCAGCGTTTATTTGTAACTTCATTTTTACAGATTTTGGCCCATAATGGTAAATAAATCCCTTGTTTTACCCCATCTCCTGAGCATGACAGGTGTCATTTTTCAAATCCCTTCCAAAACTTTTATTCACAGTCAGACTGTGAAATCACCTTTCAGATGGCATTTAAAAAAATGTTACCTGTCTTGATCATGTCAGATCATAGAATTACAGTGTCAGTGGCTCAGCAGGTAGCACACTTGCCTCTGAGGCCAGGAGATCAGTAGGCTATGGGTTCTAGCCCCACACCAGGCACTTGGCTTACTATCTCAATACTGACACTGTAGTGCAGCATGAGGGGGGTGCTGCACTCCTGAGGTGCCGTCTTTCAGATAAGATGTTAAACCGTGGTCCCATCTGCCTGTTCTAGTGGTAGTTCAGGTGGATGTTAAAGATCCCATGGCACTTCTCAAAAAGAGCAGGGGAATTTCCCTGGTGCAATGGCCAAACTTCCTCCATTCATGAAAATACCACCAACAGCTTAATCTGGTTCAAGGTCAGTTGGCAATCATCTGTATCCCCCTCCCCCGGGTCGTGCCTGAAAATAGGCAGGATTTGTCTAGTGCACTTACCTGGTCAACAAAAACTAAAATTAAAAAAAAAAGACTCGAAAATGTTGGGTCAAAATGTGGGAGTCCACTAAAAATGAGATATTGCATCTCTTCTAGTCTATCCATGATACATTTACAGTAAAAATGTGTACAAACAAGACCCGGTACAACAGCAATGCAAGTGGTGAACATTCAGCCTTGACAGATGCTTGTTAAAGGAGTGTTTGGGGATGGATGAGGCTTGCAGAGCTGGGACAGCAGATTGGGAACTTTTTTACTAAAGCTCAACAAGGAACCAGAATCACATTCAGATTTCTTTATTACAAAAACATGCACTAAACATTACAGTTTATCACACGTGCAAACACATAATTAATAAAAAATACAGTTTAAGCTGGCCCGGTGGTGCTGAGGGTTGAGGCGCTGGACACCACACCTCGTGCCACACTGACAACCTGGGTTCGGGAACAGACTTGGGATGCCAGGGGTTGGCAAGGGAAGGAGAGGATTGTGCATCCACGGGACTGCTCTCCTCTCCTGAGGTGGGTAGCAGGGTAGATTGCTTACAGCTGCTCCTGGTGGAGACCAGGAGCACTGCATGAGTGACACAATACAGGAACCACCAGAAAATGGAAATGGCTCCATGACTAGCTGGATGATGGCTGCCGGTCTTCTGACACCAACAAAACCCCATAAGGAGCAACGCCTGCCTCAGCAGCACCCCTGGGGCCAAGTACTTGCTCTGCCCCCTCTGGTGCCTTCTCCTCAGAGAAGAGGGACCCACCCAGTGAAGGGTTACACCAGGTTATGCAGGGATGGCTGCCATGTGAGGTAAGAGGCTTGAGAGGGGTAGTAGAAGGCAAGTGGGGACCTTGGTGGCTCAAGGACTTATGGCCATGGAGCACATAGGGAGGTAAAAAAGGTTGATTAAACAGCAGAAGTCAATCTCTTGTACCAGCATACATTTTAAGTGCAAATGTTGCCATAGTAAAGTACAGTCAGTAACCTTGTTTTTAGTAAACAACAGTTTTTCAGTTTTATTTTATACTGATTCATTGTAACTACTTTTATGGATGGTCTTATGTACTTTCCCCATTCCTTTTCTAGTAGGTTACATTCAAACAATAAATGTGCAATGATCTTTCTTTTATTTATATCACATTTACAACTGTTATTCTGACTGGTTGATATCCAATAGTTGTGTCATCCTTTAGCTTCACGATCATGCCTAATCATAAGCTACTGTACATATAGCCTTCCTATACACTCTATTTTTCATGTATGCTAGATACGTTCTATATTTCATATTACATTTAATTTCCTTATATAACTTCATTGCTTGTAAATCCCACAGCCCAGCTAAATAATGTTGAATGTAGCACTAAGCCTTTTCTTTACCATATAAGCATATGTATCTGGATATTTAAATGTTTCAAGATACCATGTAGAATGTATACCTACTTGTACCAATTCTTTATCAAACAATTGTAACCACATTTTGTTATAGTCCATAATTTTTGCCTCTTCCTAGAATAATTTAGGAAGTCTATTTTCTTCCATTTTATTTTTTTTTTAATTTTTATTTAATAATTTGATAACCGGCTAGGGACTCTGGACAGTGTCCTTTTTCAGGTCCGACCCAGAACAAATAACAAAAATACAAGCATCACACAAATTCAGCAATTACAAGTAGACTTACTCAACAAAAAAGACATAAGCTTTTTCTTAAAACAATACAAAGACATAAATTGATAGAGATCAGGAGGTAAGGTATTCCAAAGGGATGGGGCTGCAATAGAAAAGGACCTCTGACCAATCCTTGTCTTAATGACTGGGAGATCTAACACAATCCCATTTGTAGACCGTAGTTTAGGAAGGGAAGAATAAATTGTTACCATATCTTCCAGAGGAAATTTAGGGACAAAAAGAAATTTGTAAAGCAAACATCCAGAGAAATAATTAATTCTTTCCATAGGAGATAACCAACCCAGTTGTCAATAAAGTAAACAATGATGCATCCTAAAAGGGGCCAACAAAATAAATCTGCAAATGTTATTATAAGCCACTGACAAAACATTATAGTCCTTAGCATTCAAATTCTGATATAGATAATAAACATAATCAAAATGAGGTAATAATAAACCAATAGCAATGGATTTTCTAGTTTCAAATGGAAAAAAAAATGACTGAAATTTAAACAAAATACCCAATTTCTGATTTATAATTTGACTAACATTCTTAATATGGAGTGAAAAAGTAAGGCCACAATCCAGCCACACACCCAAGTACTTGAATTGGGTGACCTGATCTATTGCAGCTCCATCCCCATCCATAATCAACAAACACGGATAATTTTTCAACATGGCAGGGGTCCCAAAAATCATTAATTTTGTCTTTTTGGAGTTCAAAATCATTGAATTTAGTACAAACCATTTACACACATTACTAAATGCACTTTCTAAAACATCAAACAACTCATATTGTAATTTACCCTGGGAAAAGAGTATCAGATCATCTGCATACATTATTGAGTTGCAGGATCCACAACAAACAGGCAGTTGATTAACAAATAAAGAGAAGATCAGGGGCCCCAATATGGACCCCTGCAGAATCCCACACTCAAGAAAAGCCATTTGGAAATCCTGCGAGCCAACATAACAAACTGTTGATAATTCACTAAATAGTCACCACACCAGATAACACAACCTCTGAAAAACAATAACTTTTAATTTACGTAACAATAAATCATGATCAATCAAGTCAAATGCCTTAGTCAGGTCCACAAACACCTTTATTAACTTGTTCCATTAACCAACAGCTATGCTGAGAGTCAGTGTTCAATAGCCTTCATGCCTGGTTATAGTCTCAGCAGAACTGTGGGTGTATGATTTGGAACACCAAACATCATCCGGATAGAAAAATTCTGTATAATCTCTAAAAAATTGGATTATTATTCAGGACCCACATTTCTGCTCCATATAGGAGCTGGCTTAGGACCTTATCTTAAAAAGCTATGTGCATTACTACAATGGAGCTTCCTCCAAATTCTCTGCAGACCTATTGATGGCCTTTGTCACTCCTACTCTTAGCCTCCTATCCTTGATTCTTTTCATATGGGCTTTTCATGATGTAACACCATAACAGGTAAATTCTGTTACTTCTTCCATCAGTATTTCATTCACAGACCAGACATTATGCGTAAATTTTTTCGTCCCATAGACCATTATTTTACTCTTGTTTTCCTTAATAGATAAATGTGTTACCTTTAGGTGATCAACTGTTCTTGATAGCGCCTTCCAAGGCCTATCCATGTTCTTGATAATAAAATGTCATCTGCATATAACAGAATTAGCACCTTTTCAATTTTTTTTTAGTTGTTGTCAGTGAGTGTCTACCTGTTGCAATTTTTTAACTAAGGTTTCAATATATAGGAGAACAATGGGGCCAATAAGCACCCCAGTTTTACTCCCTTTTAGTAAGTATTTGTTCTGTCACAGCACCCTCTGTAGTGATCCTTACTCTAGCTGATGTTTTATTATGCAGCATTTAGAGAATCAGAAGAGTCTTGCCATTGTCTAGGTTCATAAGGCTTTCCCATAACAATTTTTTTTTTTTAAGTTATCAAATGCAGAGCTAATGTCTAGGAAGGCTAGATATAACTTTCCTTCTTCTTCTACACACTTATGTATTAAATAGTCTTATATAAATATGTGATCTAATGTACCAAATGACTTATGTGCTTGTGACCCAGTTTTCTAATATTACTCAAATAATTCTCATATACATTTTCATAACAGTACACAACAGCAAATGGGTCTGTAACAAGCTGGACTGGCCTATCTCCTTTTTCAGTAATGGAATTATCAATCACTCATCCCATCCATGTGGTACTAAAAGGTTGTTGTTTACATAAGTAAATAGGGTATATATATATATATATATATATATATATATATATATATAGTATATTTGCCCACCATTCTGATGCCGACTTATATATCTCTGTGGGGACTATGCCGATATGTCCGGATTTATTATTCTTTTATTGTTGAATTGCCCAGAAGACAACTTCTGCTTGCTACCTCTGGCCAGGGGCCTGCCATGTTGTCAAATGTTTCTTCATTACTTGTTATTGCTGCTTTCTGGCCATGTAAAGGTTTATAAAACTCATACCATGCCTTTGACATAATATGCTCTGTGTTTACCTCCCTATTACTTTTACCATGTGCCACCAAATTTCTAAAGGGATTTACTATTCTTAGCCATTATTGCACATTAGCACAAAGATACGATTTGTATTGCTTTTTCCTTAGTATTAACATGTATTTATATTATGTTTTAATCTGATATAGGCTTCTCTTGTATTCTGATTACTGTTAACTATACTAAGTTCACTAGTCCTCATCACTGTTTTTCCTGTTTTTTTTCACACTCAGCATTATGCCAGTTATTTAGTTTGGGTACCCCCTTTTTTTCTGTTCTATCTCCCTTACATAGGGACCCTAATATGACATCAAGAATCCTTTCAAAGCAGTCAAGCACCTTACAAGTTTTATCATTTACAGGCATATTTTTCACATTCTGTATTAGGTTTGCAAAGCCAGAAATAATATCATTCTTGTTTAAAAGGTATATGATCTTGTCCTAACAAAATGGGCTCAATTTGATCTTCTTTTTATATTACCATATGTTCACTCGCATCTCCTGGGGACTCTATTGTACGCACTATTTGTTTCTTAATATGATAATACTTTGTTTAAACATTTTCAAAAATTCCCCAAACATGCATGTTTTTGAGCAGATGCATTAGAGATACTCTGTAGAATAATAGTGTTCCATGTGCAGTGAAAGGGAGTACTCTGATTGGTTGAGAGTGCTCCCTTGATCTATAATCCTTACTATAGCTGTTTATAGTTCTTCTTTACAAGAAAAAACATTTCCCTTAAATAAAAAAAAAAGTATATTTAAAAGAATACCATGTATTTCTGGGTTGGTTTTGTCTGGTACTACTCATTTTTGTAGCACTCATTCTCCATGATTTAAGTGTTATGCTGAATTAACATCCCCTCTACACTGCTTTGATGGCTGAAGACTCTGCCTTGGGTCACACCACGTGTGCTGGTTCAAATGAACTCAAGCATTTTTGCAAAGAATGCAAAATGTTTGTAGAACATTGCAGTTTCTTGCATAAAAGGTGGTCACATTACCGCTAACCGATAACAAAATCATGTTTTTCTAACAAATTGCTCTTTTTGTTTATTTAGAATGGAGTAAAGTTTTGACATGGTACCACATTGCAAACTGTGTAAAAAAGAAACCCGGTAAATAAAATTCAGTAGTTAAAAAAGATTAATAAATAAGGTTCCACAAAGAAAATTGCATAGATGAAAAAATAATAAATCAGGTACCACATTATAAACTGTGTAAAAGAAGCTGGAAAAAATCAAATCCTGGACCACTTAGTTAAATGAGTTTGAATAAGTGGGAAGATGGGAGCTAGAGGAAAAAGGGAACAATGCCTGATTGTGCTAGCATGACTAGCATAGTACCACAGGGCTCTATGTTGGGGACACTGATGTTCAAACTGTATGGCAATGACATGGGTTTTGACTGTCAGGCATGGCTCATGAAATTCCTGGACAATACTAAAATACAGCATGTGGTTGAAACAGATATAAATATCATTATAAGGTACTCCAGGAGGATCTGGAAAGACTCTGTGAATGGACTAAAAAAGCAACTATGTGCCTTTATGCAGGGAGATGTGCAGGGCTATCATATCCATAGACTCTGGGGCACACTTGCCCCCACATCCCCATACAAGTATTGCTTTGAGAACTAAGGAAGGCTGCAGAACTGCAATGTACTGTTTCCCAAGACTCATTTTTAATTTTGTGCTCACTCAGAAATTCTTTTGGCATGGCAAGCCTGAATATGTGTGGCAATGTGCTTCTGAAAAAAACACAAGTGCAAGCCATACAGGCTAAAAAAATCAGCTCTAAAAGTATCTACAACTGAAATATATCTACAGTGAGAAGTGAATAATGAGCTAATGCATAACATTCAGTGTAGTGAGGCAATTAAAAAATTTAACAGGCAATAGGGGTACATAAAAGAAATATCAGTAGAATAGATGGAGCAGTACTGATGCCACTGTACTGTTCAGTGATCAGGTTGCACCTGGTCAAAGGGGAATCTCTAGCAGCATAAGAAAGTGCAGAGAAGAGTCGCAAGGTCAGTGAGAGGTATGAGAGGGATGGATTATGAGAAGAAGAGGAAGGAACTGGTCATTTTTAGCTTTGAAAGAATGAGACTGAGAGGGAGTATGGTTTTGATACATAAATAAAGTCATAAAAAATCAGGGTATGCTAAGGAATCTACTTCTAAAACTAAAACAAAACATGTTTTACTAGGGGTTATGGTCTTCAGCTAAGGGGGGAGTATTTCAGAAGAGATCAAAGGAGATACTTCATTACATAGATGTTAGTCAATGCATTGAATTTATTACTGGAACATGTGACTATGAGTTCCACAATAAATATATTCAAAATAGATTAGCCAAGTAAATAAGTAAAATGTGAATGATTGGGGGTAGTGGTTAATGGAATTCACTCTAATGAGGGGACAGTGACCAGTGGGGTGCTGCAGTGCTCAGTACTGAGACCAATCATCTCATAAGTGGGATTGCTCAAGAACAGGAAGAGAAGGTATGCCTTTTTGTAAATAGCATCAAAATCTGTAATAGGGTAGACATCAGGAATGGGTGGAAAAATGCATAGGGACCTTGGGGAAACTTGAGGAGTCAAAAGCATGGAATCTGGGATTCAATTCCAAAATGTGCAAAATTATGCACCCAGGGCATAGGAACCCAGGAGTAGAGTGTGGGATAGGGGATTATTGACAGTCACTAAGCAGAAAAAGGACCACAGGTTATCAGACCTGATGAACTAAAAGTGACAGAGCTTTTTATCAAATCAGTTGCTAGGACCAGTGGATACTGGGATGCATAAGGATGGGTATTTCAGTAGGAGAAGGGAGGTGTGTTGCTACTGTATTGCTTGCTGGTGAGACCCCACCCGGAATATTGTGTCTATTTCTGGAGGCAGCACCTCAGAAATGATATAAACAGGGTGGAGGCAGTCCACAGGAGGGAAACTAAAATGGTACAGGGGTTGCATCAAAAACCCTATGAGGAGAGATTAAGGAATCTCATCATGTGCACCATGGAGGAAAGCAGAGTGAGAAGAGGCATGATAGAAATTTTTTGTACCTCACAGGGTGAACATGGTGCAGGAAGAGCATCTGTTTTGTATGAGAAAGAGCAGCAGGATCAGAGAGCATTCAATGAAACTGGGGCCGGGGGTTAAGAGGGATGTGAGGAAGTATTCTTTATTGAAAGAGTAGTGAACTCCTGGAGCAGACTACGAGAATAAGTGGTGGAGAGAGAACAGTAAGGGGCTAAGCATGCATTAGCTAGATATAGGGAATATTAGTAAATAGTGAGGAGGGGAGTCACGGAGACCAGTTAGGGTCTGCAGAAACAGGCTAGGCAAGGACCATCTGGGCAGACTGGGTGGGTCAACTGGTTCTTTCTGCCAGCAAATTGCATGTTTCTGTGTTTCTAATAATGGTTCACACTGCTTAGATATCTGGACAGACAAGATGGGCTATTTTCTGGGGCTATTTTACCTCAGCCTGTCTGACATTTCTTATGCTCTTATGAAACTGTGATAAGAGCCCCGATCCTGACAAGCAACACTGTAATTTAAGATTAAGAATCACATCACAGCAATATAAACAACTGATAATGTACTTTTAAAATACAGTTTTAAACTAAACTAGGAAACTATATAACAGAAATTAAAAAAATTCATAATTGCAATTTATTGCAAAAACAAACATTAAAGAGCTACTGAACTGCCTTAAACTAATATTAGCTTTTAAAGTAGTCAATATTGCCTTCTATATCTGAGGTACTTTTTTTCCCTTTAGGCAATTAGAAGATTTGTAATCTGTTGTTAGTAGGAGTGATGTGTGGAACAGCATTCTGCCTGACAGCTAACATATCTAGCTCTGTTCTTCCCATTACATCAGCACTGTGACCTCACTGACTATGACATTACAGCTGCTCAAAAAAGGCCCTCAGTAGCCGCCAGGTTAGTCACCTGTGATGGTACCACCAGTGAGGTCACAGTGGTCACGATGTAGTGGGAGGAACTGAACTACATGTCAGGTGCCAGACAAAGTGCTATTTCACACATTCAGTGTACGGCATACACACATTCCTGCTGATTTATTTGTTTATTTGAAATTGGTAACTGGAAAAGGCACACTTAGCTAAACTCATTTCCAGGTGCGATCCAGTGGAAGGGGGATACAGTAGTACAATGTAACAGACTTGAAATGCAAAATGCAATTTGTCCCCAGCTTATACATAGATACCACCAATATTACAGTTGAATATTACAAACACTACTTCACAGTTGATATTTTAACTCCCAAAATGCCCTATACCTCCACCTTAATGTATCAATGTGCAAAGCATCATAGCTTTAGGTTTTATATTTTTTAATGCTAGATAAGGAGAACAGGGTCACAAAAGTCATTAAAAATGCCCTGCAACAGTATCACTTCTTCATGCCTGCCACTCAGATATGACTGGATAGCTCAAGTTAAAATAATCAGAGTTTGTAGATCATGGTAAATAGCCCAAATCCTAACACTTTCAGCCCATAAGTCTGCCTGTTCCTAAATAGCAGGTAAGGAAAATGGGGATTAACACTGAACTGTGCTGTGACCTTAACTGTACTGGCACCATTGTTATTGCACATATCCTAGTTCTGTACCATTTACCACTTGCAGTAACTTGTACTATCTGCAATGTATTAACACTGGTATTTCACTGTGTCTGGGCAGTGTATTGCCCCATTTACCCTTCCCCAAGGGTCACATCTGGAATTGAGCCTTGGCTATGTGTGCCTTTCCTGATCATCAATTTCTAAATAAATAAAGAAACAAACAAACATACAGACACATACAGTGCTTTCTCCTTCTAGAGAACACCTCTGGATTCAATTGATTTGTTCACTATAGCAAGTGTTCACTTATAGTGAGATGTTTGATATGCCTACTTAATCAACAATGGCAGCCATTACTGGTGTTCACTGTATGAGAAATTCCTTATACAGGGGTTCACTATAGCGAGGGAGCACTGTAATAAATAAATACTGGTAAAAAAACATTCATCCCAATACCATCACATAGAAAACCTTACTAACTTACTAAGAAGCCAGCAGAGTAAGCTCTATGGTCTATCAGTCTGCTCGATAATCAGTGCCTTCTAATGAGCAAAAAGAAAATGAGAAATACTTCCGAAATAAAAAGTTACAACTTCCTACTTATTAAAATGTGTAACATGCTACTGTCTATTTTGGATTCTACTAACTCTTTAAGATAACAAGGGGTTTGAACAAAGCACAAAAACACAGGAAATGTGAAATAAGGGCCACTCAGTTTACAACATTTCTTTCTCACTACAACTTGTGTTTCACATGTTTCAAATGCTTACCAGTTGCTAATACTGTTCCAATAACTATTTACCATCTCCTCATGTCAGTAACCTTATCTGGGCCTGTTCTGCTAAATCCTGTAGGAAGGGCTGCTTTATTAAATTGTGTGTTACCCTATTGACTATGAAACCCTACTACCATAATTACAGACAAGAGACACAGAGTTATCAGCTCCAGTACCCTAACTTCACATTTGTTGACTTTTCTATTTCTCATCAAACCTTTATATAATCATAATATAGATTTTGATGTCATTTCCATGGTTAAAAAAAAAATTAAATATGCACTAGCATTCACCCCTTCTTCCACTCAAGGTACATCCTCATCCCTCAACCACAATCATATTTAAACTCGCCCATTCCTGTTACTCTCTCCTGCTGCAATATTTAAATTACACCTCCTCCCACAATCACATTGGAGGCTATTTGTGAAAAATGTATTTGCCTATGTTACGAATACAAGCCAGCCACCAGGGGTCCCCCGGACCATAGCGACTTTCACCGAAGGGGTGCACACCCCTTCCACACTCAATCCTCCAGCTGGCCATGCAGCTACATGCAGAGACAGTTTAGGGGAGTGTCAGAGGGAGTGCCTACACTCCACACCATCCACGAAGGTAAAGAGTGCAAGGCAAGTGGGAGGGCACAAGATACAGCAGCATTGGCCCTGCCACAGAGTACTCCCACCAGCCCAGCAGCGAGACAACAGGGACCCTTCCTACCATGCTGTCCCAGTCCTCCAGTAAGGTGGAGAGGGCTGGGAGGTACCCATTCAGGCACCTGCTGAATGATTTTGAATTTTGGACCCACACTGCCCCTTACTCCACTACTCAACATGTTTCAGGGACCCACTATAGAACCAGGATGGATATCTGACTGGATGCCCACCTGTGTTCACTAATCGCCCGTGCACCAGCGAGCCAGGTGGGTGGGGTTGCAGACAGACTCCTGCAGTGGCTGGAAGTTGTTAATGCTGGCCACCATGCATCTGTCCATGGGTGTAGAGCAATGTGGGCAGGGTATACATCTCACTCACATACCATGCAGCCATTGATGCATAGCCCTATTATGCTGATCTCTCTCGTCTTCTAACCAGATGATGCTTAAAGTTTCAGCAAATACACAAATGGTCACAAAGAGAAAATGCTATGCTCAATGCATACATACAGACACAGAAAAACTCTGAAAGCAAGTTCTCCACTAGATGCAGTTAAGAAGCATTTTCTGTTTGCTGCAAAAAGAGAACATTTATAGTACTAATTAGTTAAAAAGCCCAGTAGGGAAAAAATGACAGACTCCCCCAGTAACATACAGACTCCAATATTTTGTGTTTATACCACTTCCTTGGGGGGACCCCACCAACCTAATGTTTACTTAATTTACAGTATGTGGTTGCCCCTTGTTGTGCATGGATTTGCATCCTATCTAAAAAGCTGTTGCATCACAGTTCAAAGTTTAGAGAATGCTGTTGTACACTTTACTTAGAATGGACAATCATGTACCCTGCCATTTAACTTTCTTTCCCCCAGCACAGAACCCAGACCTTCCCTTAACGCAAAATGTTATGTTTTTTATTAAAAAAATAAATAAAAGAACCCGATACCACGTGTGTGTGTGTGTGTGTGTGTGTGTGTGTGTGTGTGTGTGTTTTGTTAGCAGCTGGATGATGGTATAGTTCTTTTTTTTAATAATAAACTATTAAACAGAATTTTCTTAGGAACATAGAAACATAGAATTTACTGGCAGATAAGGACTGCTTGGCCCACCCAGTCTGCCATTTTCCCTGCCTACTGCATATACTGCAGACCCTAGTTGATTTGCAGCTTATCCTCTCTTCCCTATCACTAGGGCACCCTTATACTTATCCCATGCATTCTTAAATTCCCCCACCATTTTTGCCCCACCTCCTCAACAGGGAGGCCATTCCATGCATCAACCATCCACCACATATTTTTATTTTTTGTTTCAAACCATATGCGCTACAAAATAACATATGGCAGACAGAGTGCAACTCAGCTGTTTCCATCTGAGGGTTCTGATGATATCAGAGACCTCTTGTGATTTGCTCTTGAAGTTCCTATGATGTCATCAGACCCTCAGAGGAAACAGCCTTGTTGTGTATGGCTGTTAATGCTTTATTACATTTAGTTAGTTAGAGTTCTTAATCAGGTAAGTGCAGTAGACATTAAATCCATCAATATCAATCAATATTTTTTGTAAAAAGCACAATTCGCAAATGACCAAAGTTCTGTCCTATATAATAGAAGACTTAAAATTATAAATATCTAAAAGACATATTAAAGAGAATATGGATAGCTCAGTGTGTATTACAGGTCAGTAATACTATCGAGAGATTCCTACATGTCCAGAACCTCGAGATGGGATTGCTGACCGGTAGTACACACTGAGCTATCCATTGCTTTTTTAATATGTGGATCCAAGTTGTTGTTTCTTATCTTTGCTGGCTGTTGGTAGACTTTGTCAGGTGTCACTAGCACTGTGAAGTGTTAAATGGCTTTAGGAGTTTGGAACACTTTCAACAATGGTAAGAACAGTTCAAACGTGCACAACAAATGAAAAAAGTTCAAACGAAGTGCCAATGATTCGTGGCAAATGTTTGAGCGCCATGATTGCAGCAATGGAGAGAGATTTTTTTTGCTTTGTGAGACTTATTCAGAGTCACTTTCTGAGTATATTACATAGCGGCATTTCCTGGGTGGCTGTGGAGACTGGTGCATATTGATTGAGACATCGCCGAAAAAAGTGCAATGACTTCCAAATATGTTTCTGGAGGTGGCCAAGATTTGGGAGCTTGTATTGGTTAATTTGTTGCATGATGTCATTTCCTGGTGCTCATTGCTAGAAGTTGATGGATTTTCATGTATTTCTACTAGAATGTGGTGACTTGCTGGTGGGGTTTCTGGACTGTCAGGGAAGAATTCTGGTTCTGGGTGCTGCTGTCAAGAGGTCAATGGCTGCTGGGGATCGCAAGATAGGATGGAGCACATTTGTTTCTGCTTCTGCTCTGATAAGGTGCTGTATGCATGTATGCTCTAGATAGTCTAGTGACCAGAGAGCTATGCAACATCTGTTGGGGAATATTGGAGTCAATCAACATTTGTATGGTGGTTTTCCACGTGGAGTGATTTATCCATTTTTCAGCTGGTATTCCAGCTGACTTTTGGAGCAGCTTCATGATTGATCTAATTTTGTTTTCCCCTAAAGTTATGCACTGATACCAGTAACTGATTGGCTTTAGTCTGGTTTTCGGTGCTAGACAGAACAGGGCATCTGGCTGCAGCATTTCAGGTGATCTGTGGCTGACATACTCTCTGTATGCTGTGATGAGGTCTCTGTTAGTGTTTTGAGCATTTTCATACATTCTTGGAGCAACTGGCATTATGTCCCTGACATTTACCCCATTCCTTGTTTTTGGTCTGTCTTTCATTTATTTCAAAAAAATTGTTTGCCTTCAGAATCTGTCCCTGGAACAATGTCTCCCCATCTCAGCTGATATCATTTGTTGGTTCACAGTACAAAATGTAATCCGATGTTAAAGAACATCATGTGTAACAAGGCAGTCAAGGAGTGGTAGCCTAGTGTCCCTGTGCTGTATAGAAGGCTAATGTCTGTTGCTGGCAGAGGTTGCATTTGCCTGGATTGGTTTTTGAGACCCATTTTTTTTAAGTACTGTTGCTTGGCCAAAAAGATGTCTAGTGTTTGTTTAAATGTGCCTGCAGGACCTTGAAATATTAATGCTCCATAGTATTTTTTAATTAGGTATCTGTCTGCACTTGGCAAAACTCCTCGAATTGTTGTAGGCTCATATTCTAGCCATCCTGTTTCTTTAATTGAAAGACAAGGTCAGCAAGAATAGGGTCTAGTTCTGGTGCCAGTATATTTTCTATGTCTCGGACTCACTGGTTTTTCTGAGATAGGTTCTGAGGAGAAGGAGATCAAAACTGGGTGTTTTTTGAGTGTTATTGTTCTCCTGTTCTTGAACAAAATGCAGTGTATTTTCTGTTGTGTTGATTGGCTTTGACAGAGACATTTTTTTCACTCAAAAAAAAAATCCTCTCAGGTTTTTTTACACAGATAGAATGCTTGTTTGAATTTCACCTGAGTGCCGCGGTTTCAGCACAGTGTATCTTGTGCTGCACAGCAAGTACTTTTCCAGTGCTTGCGCTGTGTGACTGCTGTGATAATATTATCATTTGGGTGATGAACAATAGTATTATCACTTGTGAATGATAATGTTATTAGTGGTGAACTGTTGAATTATTAGTTTGATAGCAGTAGTATTATCAGGATTTTTTTTTATATGCTTTAGTAGCATATTCAGTTACATAGCCATATATTAAAATAACATAATCAAGCATCAGCCAGAATTTATCAGGAATCAGGAAAAGCAATTTTAAATAAATGGGTCTTAAGTGTAGATTTAAAACTCTCTGCAGTCAGGCACTCTCTTACCCAGTGAGGTAGAGAGTTCCACAAGGTTGGAGCCACAAATGCAAATGACTTGCATCCGAGATCTTTAAGTGAACCCTGGGAATCACTAGCAATCCCTCATCAGATGTGCGGAGTGGGCAGAGGGGGTGGTAGAGGCAAAGGAGATCTTACAGATAATGTGGTCCCTGTCTGTGTAGAGCCTTATAGATCAGGAAACCGACCTTGAAGATGATCTGCCACTGAACAGGCAGCCAATGCAGGCTGCAGAGCACAGGTGTGATGTGGCATGATCTAGGTAAACCAGTCAACAGCCTGGCCACCACATTCTGCACTAGCTGCAAGAGGAAGATATCAACCCCTGGTAGTCATAGGTACAGGGCATTGCAGTAGTCAAGGTGGGAGGTCACAAGGGCATGGACCAATGTCAGAAGATCCTCAGGTGGGACAAGATGTTTAATCTGGGTGATCTTTCTCAAATGGTAAAATGAGATCTTGGCAACAGAAGACACCTGAGATTTCGTCAGCCCATTGTTAAAATAACACCAGATTCTCACACCTGGTCAGAGGTCACCAGCTGGCTGCCTCGATGGCCCCTCTACCTGATGACCAGGGTCCACAACCAACACCTCAGTCTTGTCAGGGTTCAACCTCAGCCAGTTGGCACTCATTCAGTCTTGGACCTTAGAGAGGCAGTTGTTAAAAGTCTAGACAGCTCTACCCTATTCAGGTACAAAGGACATGTACAGCTGATAATCATCTGCATAACAGTGAAAACTCAGCCCATAATACCTTATAATGTCTCCTAACGCAGCATGTACACTGCAAATAACATGGGTGATAAAACAGAGCCCTGTGGCACCCCACAGGATAGGGGCAATGAGGACAAGGAATAAATCCCTCACACCACTCTCTGAGTCCTGCCCATGAGGAAGGAAGCTCATGGAGACAATCCTGAAAGACAAGCTGGTGACCTTTTTGGAGGACAATGGACTCCAGGCTGGGCATCAGCACTGGTTTGTCTCAGGCAGATCCTGCCAGACCAACCTCATTGAGTACTACAATTAGGTGACATTGGAACTAGACAAGTGCCATGCTGTGGATGTCCTTTATTTGGATTTCAGCAAGGCCTTTGACTCTGTGCCACATGGGAGGCTGAGAGGAAAGCTGGAAGCTGTGGGGGTGGGAGCGAAGATGGTAGGCAGCAGAGGGTGGTAGTGGGAAGAGAACTGTCTGTACTGAGGGCAGTGATGAGTGGGGTGCCACAGCGATTGGTGCTGGGGCCGGTGTTGTTTGGCTTATTCATAGCTGATATCTCACATGGGATCCGAAGTAAGATCAGCCTGTTTGCAGATGACACCAAAATGGGGGCAGTGGTTGATGACATTGAGGGATGGAAGGGCTACAGGATGACCAAACTAAACTGCAGGAATGGTCAGAAACATGGTAAGGGAGTTCAGTGCTAGAAGTGCAAGGTAATTCACTTCAGAGCAAAGAACCAGGAAGGACTATTTATTTATTTATTTATTTTATTTAGTTTTGTTGACCAGGTAAGTGCACTAGACAAATCCTGCCTATTTTCAGGCATGACCCAGGGGAAGGGGATACAGATGAACGCCAACTGACCTTGAACTGGATTAAGCTGTTGGTGGTATTTTTTTTTTGTGAATGGAGGAAATTTGGTCATTGCACCGGGGAAATTCCCCTACTCTTTGCCAGTAGGGGGACCCTTTGAGCCGTCAAAGGATGGAGGCTCAGTTAGAGCGCTGCCGCTGGAAGGGAAGGATGTGTTGCCATCTGCGGAGAATGTCTCCTCTGCAGTTTCTTTGCAGTTTCCGATGGAAGTTTCGTTAGAACAACCAGAGCTCGCGCAGCCCAAGGATTCTGCTCCTTTATCCGACTTGTCTGACCTGCCTCGCTTGGATACCGTGGTTTTACCTGAAGATGATTCTCCCTTCTCGTCTAACATCTCCTTAAATAAGGAGTTGCAACACCTTTTGCAGCTTGAAGAACAACGCTACATGGATACGAAGAAAGATCTTTACAACCATTACTACTCCCGAGCTAAGTTTTCTACTGCTTTGGTTTCGGAGCACTCTGTTGATACTATGCGGCCGGTCACCATGGAAACGACCCATAGTGAGGTACCGACTACAACAGACGTTGTTTTTCACCGTGCTGGCCAGGATCAAGCGGCCACAATGGTGTTTTCTTTTTCTGCTGGCCATAAATCTTCTCACCAGGATCGAGTTGTGAAACAAGGGAGCCCACATAAACTGCGCTGTGCGGAGACTCCGTTGTGCAAGGGCGATACTTGGACAGTAGAGGACTCATTACAAGCAGATGGCTGGGTGCGCTCCCCGGACACAGGTTCCTGGATTTCCAGCTTTATGCCCATCAAGATTCCAGGAGTTCACCTTGCTTCTTCACCTAACCCTACTAAAGAGCCTGTGAGTACAGTTTCGGAGCCTCAGGTCACTGTCTTGCCTGATGTGTCCCCTAATCCTGGTTCCTCTAAACCTAATCCTGGTTCCCCTAAACCTAATCCTGGCTCCTCTATCATCACTTCAGCACAAGATTCTTCACTACTTTGTTCTGAACTCCAGCATTCTCCACTCCACCTATCCTCGGACTTTGCTTTTTCTACAACCCCAGAATTTCAACCACGGGGAGTTAAAGGGGCTAGTACTCAGCCATGTGAAGTTGAGGCTGCAACCCTCAGTGATGATTCTGTTTTTTCGGATATCCCAAGATCTATTCCTGCGGAACTAAGGAATACTACAGAAGGTTCTCCTAAGGTGGCCTTTCAGCCCCCTCCGGTTGCCCCTCCCAAACTTTATGCTTCCCTTTTTTCTAACTCTGTTTCTTCTGCTAAACATCATAATGCAGTTTGTATCATTTATAAAGGGGGTTTGGATGTATTTCCAGATAGGGTTTATGTGGGTTGTCATTATTGAGGTGCAGTTTGCATTTTCATGTTTCAGAACTGTATACACTTATTCACGTATCAGGAGAGTCCATTTTTGATGTTAGTTTTAAATTAGGTAGCGGTCTTGAAAAATTTTGGGCTCGTTATCAACGTGAAAAAACTACTCCCTTGTGGACCCCATTTGAGGTTCTTCCTCTTACTAGACCTGCACATAAAACCATTACAGTTCTCTTTCGTAATGAAGCGGTCGGTGTCACTGATCTACTGTATTGGTTGAAACAGCGTTGTACTGTGTCTGGCCATCCAGAGGCTATATTTGATTCTGAGGGAATTTGGATGGGTGGTTGGAAGATTCATGTCCTGCTGCATACTGAAGGTGGGAATCCCCGTCATCTTCCAAATAGTTTTTTTTAGGTAGAGACTGAGGGGTTTTATTGTACCCGGGACAACCTAGGACTTGTTATAAATGTGGTCTTTCGGGACACATTAGTAGTGCATGTGACCAGCTAAAATGTTCCCTATGCCACAAAACTGGTCATCTTAGTAAACAATGTTCTAACTCAGTTCATTGTAACCTTTGTGGGGAAGAAGGCCATGTTTATATGACTTGTCCTAAGGCAGCTCATAAGACATCCCTTTCTGCAGATAGACATGAACAACATCTTTTGATTTCGCTGGCCCAACGGAAGGTTACCAATGCTACAGGTTCAGCATTAGTAATGGATGTACCTACTACTACTTTGTCTGTTACCTTGATTCCTGATCCTCCCTCCCTCCTGAGGATAGTGTGGTAGGTCCTGTGGCTGCTGTTCAAGAACCTTCTTCTTCTCCTTTGGCAGTCCTTCCTGCTATTCCAGCTGAATTTTCTTCTGACTTTGTGTCTGTTAGGGACTCTGCACTTCAATCTGACCCATGTCCCCCAACTCGAGGACCCTCCTGCCAGGAGACTCTCGACTCAGAAGCGGTCCGCTGGACCTTTGCCTACCCCTAAAATGTCCAAAACCTTGCTTCATGATGTTTCTAATAGATTTTCGGTACTTTTGAAAGCTGATCACTCAGACATGGATTCAGTTTGTTCTTCTGCGGATTCTGTTCTGCCTAAGGACACTGCTGATTCTGTCCTGACTGATGATGGTGGTACTTTTTCCCAACCCTCACATCGAAAGGGTAAATCTAGGGAAAAAAAATGTCGATTTCCTTTCCTTTATTTTTTCTTTCCATGATTTTTTCCCCTCCATTCCTCATCTTGACTTCCAATGTCAATAGTATTAAAAATAAAATTAGACGGACTGTAGTGTTTTCCTTTTTAAGGTCTTTTTCTTCTGGTATCTTTCTTTTACAAGACACTAGGCTTCACTCAACTTTTGAACTTTTTCTTTCCACTAAAGAGTGGATTTCTGGGGTTTCACACTGGTCCATAGGCCCTGACCGTTGCACGGGTGTTGGTATCCTTTTCCATCATATTAAACCAACTGTAGTTCGGGTATTGGACCTAGTCCCGGGTAGGGTTTTGCTCTTAGATTTCATTTTGAACACTGTTTTTTTAGACTCATTAACACATATGCACCACAGACCAAAGCCGATCGCACACTTCTTTTTCAACAAATCAGTCCCTTTTTGCATATAGCTCATTATGTGATTTGGGGAGGTGATTTTAATTGTGGTTTAAGTAAGGGGGATAGAGGTTCAGTCACCAAAACGACAAAAATATTTGGTGATATGGCCACTCTGAAAAAAGCTGTGAGTGATGCACATCCTAAAGATGCTGTTTTGTCCCATACAGGTGTTCGGGAACGTACATTTTTTAGGGGTTCTTTATCTACCCATATTGATTTTTTCTTTTTGTCTATTCCTTTGTCGCTTCAATCGGTCTCAGTTGAACCAACTCCTTACTCAGACCATCATCTGGTGTTGATTAATTTGGGAGTCGCTGTCTCTCCTAAGGGCCCAGGATATTGGAAATTGAATTCTATACTTTTGCAGAGAATGGATCTCCTTCAACTTATCTCTACTCTTTTGGATTGTAGGAAATCATTATACCTTATATGATAACCCTGTAATCTGGTGGTTGGAAACTAAATTGGATCTCCGTTCCCTTCTTTTTTCCCGCAGTAGATGTTTTCAGAAGGGTTCATATTTTTCATACTTACAAGACAGAAAACAGCTCCAACACTTGTATTGCCTTACTCAACTCACCAGACATGATTTCTCGGGCCAGATTGCTCATTTTCAAGAGAAAATGAAACAATATCATTTAACTCAGTCTAAAGACATAGAGTCCCGACAGCAACATGAAACACAAGGTCCTTTTTTTCATACTTGTCCTCTACTAAGCCGTCGGGAACAGGTACAGGCTAAATCAGTCCCAGCTCTTTATGACCAACAGGGTGTGGGTCATGAGGATCAGGGTAGCATTGTACGTATAGCATCTGAATATGCTGCTACTTTATTTTCTGTGACCCATGTACATCATACAGATTTTCTTCTTTTTTTTAATGCTGTTAGGGTTCCACGCACTCCACAAGCCCAACTTTTAGGTTTCATAGCTCCCTTTACCACACAGGAAGTTGCTACTGCTATTCAATCTTTGTCCAAAGGTACAGCCCCTGGTCTAGATGGCCTTACTACTGATCTTTATCATTTTTTAAAAGGTGAACTGCTGGATGAACTAAGTGCGGTTTATAATACTATTTTACAGACACAATCTGTACCTTTTGATATGTCTACAGGTGTTCTTATTTTTCTTTTTAAGGACAAAGCGATAAATTAGATTTATCAACCTGGCGGCCCATTAGCCTTTTGAATACTGATTTTAAAATCCTTTCCAAATTATTGAATACAAGATTGTTGACAGTAGCAAAATTCTTCATTTCTCCAGCTCAGTCTTGTACTGTGCCAGGGAACTCGATCACTGACCAACTGCTTTTATTGAGGGACATATTCTCTCATGATTCAGCTTCACCATTGGCTGGATATGTACTTTCTCTAGATCAGAGGCAAGCTTTTGATAAGGTAGCACATGTCTTTTTATGGCACATTTTGCAACACTAAGGCATCCCCATTACTTTTGTAACCTGGCTCTAAGCTCTTTACCATACTGCAACTGTTCGTCCTTGTATTAATGTTTTTTTTAGGCCCTCATGTTCATATAAAAACTGGGGTTCGACATGGGTGTCCGATCAGTCCTCTTTGTATATCTTTAGTATAGATCCGTTATTACTGCTTCTCAATTCTCTTCTGGTATTGACCCAATCAAATTGTCAACCTTTGTAGTTCCTTATAAGGCTCTGGCTTGCAGACAATATAGTTCTTTTAGTAGGGAATGATCCCTCTGCTGCAACAGTGTTATCTCTTTGTTCCACTTATGGTACAGTCTCAGGTACCAGCCTGAACTTATTGAAAAGTATTGGGAAGCCTCTGGGGGGTCAGTTAGCCCCTCAGGGTCACATAGCTGGTCTCCCTTGCACATTAGGCCCTTTAAAAATATTAGGTATTGAGTTAGGGTCTACCCAAATGGATATTAATAACTGGATAAAAAATTACTTCTTGGATCTCGTATGGTTCAGAACTGGAACAGGACAAAAATGAGTTATAGTAAAAGAGTTTACTTGATACGTACTTATTTGGTGCCTCTATTTTTATTTCTTAGTTCTGTTTTTCCTATTCCCAAGATATGGGAAGTTAAAATTTATAGTTTATTTTTTCAGTCTTTCTGGGGCAGTCGCTTAAATCCCATCAAGAGAAATGTTTTGTATTTATCACGTAACAAGGGTGGGCAACAAATGATTAACCCAGTCTTGTTTTTTTTTCTGTCAATTTTTGTATGCTAATTTAAGACCATTGTTTCTTTCCCCAGATAAATATTGGTGTGATTTCTTTGTTTACTCCATATCACCTTGGTTTGCAGCATGGGACTTAGGTACTCTGCATTGTGTTGGCAAGGGTGCTCAGTCTCCTCAGTATTTAAGGGACGTTTTTGTTAAGTTAAAAACCTGGGGGATCACGAGTAGGCAAGTGATCTTCTCTAAAAAGCAGTTATATGCTATTGTTTTGGAGAATCATTTTGGTACATTAGAAGTTTTTCCCAAATGTCCAGTACTGCATCAAGAAGCCTTATTTCTTTCTTAAATGAGTCCGATCCCACAAAAATATAAAGATCATCATTGGCTTAATTGTCATGAGAAATTAAATGTTAAGGCTAATCAAAAGCATAAGAGGGTGGAAGAAAGTATTTGTTCCAGACCTGGATGCATTACCCAACTTGAGAATCTGCTGCATTTATATTTTACTTGTTCTTATGTTTTTGATTTTTGGAAATTTCTTTATGATAGGTCCAATTTACCTTTTTTTTTACATCTTACATATCCAGCACTTCTATATGGAAGTTATCCCAGTAGTTGGGATATCTGGGATAAAAGTACGCTGTCTGTTATTTTTCCTATTATCAAATGGTTTATTTGGCATTCTAGGTGTCTGTTTACTCTTCAACAGCATGAATTTTCGTACCATGAACTGTATGGTAATATTTTTAAATCCATACTAGATGTTTATTTCTCTGAATCTAAGAATCTCACTAAAATCCATCTGATGGCCCTCTGGAAGAACTTGCCCTGGATTACTGATAATGGCTTTCTGATTACGTAACGATAATATCAGATTTTGTTTCTCTTATTATTTTCATTGTTATTTAATTTTGGTCTGCTTTTTCTGTGCTCTGACTGTACTTTTTGATACTGTTGATTATTTTGATTTGTTCTGTATGATTTCCTTAATAAAGTCTTCCCTACTCTTTTGAGAAGTGCCATAGGATCTTTAACATCCACCTGAACTATCACCAGAACAGGCAGATGGGACCTCGGTTTAACGTCTCATCCAAAAGATGCACCTCAGGAGTGCAGCACCCCTCATGCTGCACTACAGTGTCAGTATTGGGATATTAACTCAAGTGCCTGGTGTGGGGATAGAACCCACAGCCTACTGATCTCCCGGCCTCAGAGGCAAGTGTGCTACCTGCTGAGCCACTGACACTGCTAACTATCATTTTGGAGGGGTACAGTTGGGTAGCACTGTGGAGGAAAAGGACCTGGGGTACTTATAGCAGGGAACATGAACAACTCTGTTCAGCATAGGAAGGCAGCAGCGAAGGCCAACAAGATGCTGGGTTGCATAGCGAGGGGAATCTCCTCCAGAAGTAGGGAGGTAGTCCTTCCCCATACAGGTCACTGGTCAGGCCGCACCTGGAGTACTGCATGCAGTTTTGTCACCCGTACCTGAGGAAGCATGTCAGATTGTTGGAGGGGGTGCAGCGTACAGTGACAAAGATGATCCAGGGATTGGAGGGCAAGCCCTACAAGGAAAGGCTGAGCGAGCTATATACATACTCATTGGAGGAGAGGAGGGATTGGGGGACATGATTGAGATCTTTAAGTACTTGAAAGGGATAAACAAGACTCAAACAGAGGGGGTCTTCCAATTAAGAAGAGGAAGGGACACGAGAGGGCACAGTCTCAGACTGGAGAGGGGAAGAGTCATGAGGGAGGCAAGGAGACAGTTCTTCATGGAAAGGGTGGTGGGCAAGTGGAACACTCTACCACAGGAGGTGGTGGCCTGTAAGACAGTGAGCAGTTTGAGGGATGAGGCAGGGTGAAGGGGTGGTTAAATCTAGGAGAGGAGCAGTGAGTGGGGCAGCTGCGGTTGAGGGACTAGCTACAAAATCGAGTAGACTCAACAAACCATAAGTCCTATTTCTGCTGGTATTTTTGTGTATTCATATGTTTGTAAGAATGGAACCACCTGAGGACTGTCCCCGACAATCCACAGATCAGCTGCAGGCACTCCAATAACACTCCATGATCCACAGTGTCAAATGCTGCAGAGAGATCAAGAAGAACCAAGATGGAATGGCTCTTCCGATGTCTCGCTATCAGGAGATCATTAAGTACCTACACAGTGCCGTCTTGGTGCTATGTCTTTTCCTAAATCCAGACTGGAGAGGATCATAGACATCATGGATTGTAAAATGACCCTCCAATTGCAGCATGAACACCTTCTCTCAATAACCTTGCCCACAAAGGGCAGGTTAGAGACAGGTCTGTATTTGACAAGACAGTCAGAGTCGAGAGATGATTTCTTCGGGAAGGTGTCACCACTTCCTCCTTCAGGGTGTCAGGAAACACACCTGTCTCTAATGAACACCAGACTATCTCAGCCAGGACCGGACTGATTACCTCAACACACCCCACAAGGAGATGAGTTGGGTCCAGGTCCAGACTACAGTAGGTCGGCCGTATACTCTAGATGATCTTCACAATATCAGTGAACGCCAACTGGCCAAAGTCAGACCAGACAAATTGGACACTTGCAACCTCCCACCATCCGCCACCACACCTTTTAGAGCATGCTGCACAAATCTCCGACCTGATGCTGTCAACCTTAGCTGTGAAGAACCGAGCAAACTCATCACCTGTTTTCAGGCTCAACCCAGAAATGTACAAGTTCCAGTGCAGTACATATTAGTGTAGGGAGAGTTAAGAACAAAATATTACAGTACATATGATACAACTTGGAAGAAAGTAGCCCAAAAGTGCCAAATAGTATGCAATAATCTAGCAAAACAAAAAGATAAATAAGCAAAAATAATACAGGGTAGTACATCATAAATAACCAACAGAAGTTTCAAAAGAAACAATGGAAAATCATTTAATTCTACCCCTGAAAGGAGACATGTCCAGAAGGAAGGTAGAATCTGACCCATGAGAGCCTTGAACAACCTATGAAAAGTTCATAATAACTACAAGTATAAAGCAATGTATGCTAAGTATAATGAAAGTGTTTAATATACATTATACAATGGCAAAGAAAATTCTAGCAACCTGACTGGCTGCTGACCTCTAGACACAGTGATGTTATTAGACAATAACATCACTGTATCTAGAGCAGGCATGGAGATGGCTGCAGAACACTAAATGAAATGCTTTCCTGCCTGCTCAACATACCCCAAAGCCCACACCTTCACAAGTATTCCCAGTCAGCTCAGTAGGGCTCCATAGTACCTGACAGCCACAAGTGTTTTAACTTCACCCTAAAAAAACACAGATGTTTCAGAGCAAACCTGATGTCATTCTGAACCTGAAAGTAAGCAAGACTACAGCACCTTTGATTTTCCGTTTTGCTTTTTCATGCGTCTTTTGGCAAGAACTGGCAGCTCCACAGTAGCATAATACATACAGTGCTTGAACAGCCCACTAAAAACATGCACTGACTTTCTTTTTTTTTTTCTCACACTAACAGGCTTAACAGCACACATTCATTTGTCCACAGCACTAAACAACACAGGAGCACTAAGTCTGAGTGAGCAGTATTTCAGAAGCTGTCGGCTTCACATACTGCTTGCTTAGAACAGCAACTCATGGCCTGTGGCTTCGTTCTTCAACCACCCAAGGCATGACATTATTACACAATAACACACGTCCTGTTGTGCTTTATTCCTTAAACATATGCCTACAACACAAAAGGTTAATTAAGAAAGGGAAAGACAAAACTATTGATGTACGGTATACCGCAGTAAGCTTTGATCATATTGCAGATACTAGACCACTAATTCAATTCGGTAACTGCAACTAGACTCTATAATTGAATTATACGTCTTAAAAGTTAAAGAACACATCCTGTCATGCTCAGTATTTTAAAAAGAAGTCTTGTGCACAACATTTTGAGGTGGCTTCTTAAGGGTTTAGCCAAGAAGGGATTGATCATTTCAGCTGCTAAAGTAAAAGGATGTGGGCAGCTTCCATTGTTACTTGTGTTAGTAGTTTCACTGTGGCTGTTGTAAATATCCTTAGCAGTCCTGGACTCTTTGAAAAGTGTCCCAGTCTGCTACAGACTTTCCCAACAGCCACTGTATAAATGTTACACAAGTGACAATGGATGAGTGTATACATTCTATTGCATCATACTGTATATCAATGATACACTGCATATCAATAGTTTTGTATCTGCCCAATTAATGTTTTTGTATTCTATGCATATCATATGAGCAATAAGGCATGGCAGGGTGCATATTATTGTGTGATAATGGCATTCCCTGTGCAATGACTATGGACATTCAGCCCTGGTGGCATAACAGATGAAGTGGCAGAATTCCTGCAAAATATACCTCGAAGATGCTGAGGGCAATGGAAACTTTGTGAAGCTTTGTGAAGACAAGTTTTGTCCACTTCAGGGTGACTTCACTGACAATGTTTTACTTTGCTTCATCTCTGTTCAATAATATCTAACCATGAAGGTTAAAGAACAGCTGACACCTTCAGGGGAACTTTAACAAAACATAATATTTAGACACAGTTTAGTGTGTTTTTTTCACATTAGGTCTGTATTTCTCCTCACCATTATTTGTTACTGAGGTCACTTGCAAGAAAATAGAATCTTTACTCCTGAAGAGTTAATCTATTCTGTTGCTTTCTCCCTACCTGAGGTCATATCGACTTACTTGTGACATCACAGTTACTCTCATGGCAACTGACTGTGATGTCACAACAGAGGATTATGGCTTGAAGTAGGGAGTAAGCTGTAGAGGCAGATGGACTCTAAATGAACTGTAAGGGATAAAGGTCACATAGTCATGCAAATTTCCACACTAATAATTAATGTGGAGGAGAAAGCTAAGGAATATAAATGGAATGCAAGTATAATTGTACCTAATTATCATGTTTTTTTAAGGTTTTCATTGTGATGGCAGTTGCTCTTTAAGCTTCAATTTAACCTTCACTAGCACAGAAGCAGGATTCAGGGCTATAGTGCTACACACTAATGTAACATTACTGAGTCCTGAATTAAGGATTCATACTTCTTTATAAGGAAACAGAAAAGCTTGCCAAAATCAAAAAAGCGAAGTGATTTCACTCTGGGATATATCCCAGGAAGGACACAAACATGCAATTATGCCACAGTTCAATGCACGCAAGATGTTGGGGTCACAGTGTTAACTTCCAAGGAACTTAGGAAGTACTAGATGAAAGAAATATTAAGAATCTAAAACTAGAAATCATCTTACTTAAAAAACACCTATTTTGCTAATTCAGATCCATAGTATATGCAAATTATAAAGATAGATAGCTATGTAAAGGGTGGTAATACTATAGGGGACTACCACTATAAAGTGTGGGCAGTCTCATCATATATCCTTAGGCTTACTTCCACCCAAAGGCCATAGTAGCAACCATAGTAGGGTGATGAGACAGTCAACATGAGTTGATAATTGGAAATGTGTCTTTTTATAAAGGAAAGTAAATCCCAAGACAGGAGTTTGCAGTTGGTTTACGTGTGTGTGGGGGGAAGGGCTCATGAACAGCAGTTTTTGACATACCGCAGGTTAATGTCAGCCTAGGCACCACTTCAGTTGACCTATGTTAGGAATAAAAGAGGAGAAAATGGCAAAAAAAGGATATTCAGTACACCTATTAACAACTGCCTTGCTAAACTTCTTTTTAACTTGTCATGTTTTTATGCGGTGTATGGTGTATACTGGTAATGGTATACCTTCTGAAAGGCAGGAGGCTTTCATGAGCTTACAGTAAGTCAGAGGGCATGGAAGGCTGTAGCTAAGTGTGTTTTCTCCTCATTATAGAACTGTCCTGGGGAGTTGAATACTTTGCATGTAATAAATAAATGTTGGTAGTTTTAACAGTATTTAATGTACCAGGAGCTAAGGTGCTAAATTTAACATCAGATACATTTTGAAGCAAAAGGGAGATAAGTCCTAGTTGGATATTGAAGGTGAACTGTAACTAGGCATGCAAGTATTGGCTTCTAATGAGTAATTGGCATTCATATAAGCTTAAGTCATGACTGAGAAATATTAAAAATGCAGTAGCTGGCCGTAACTATAACAACCACAACAGGTCAGTTGTGGATGACTTCACCTTTGGAAGTATCAAATTTATAATTTGCTATATACATATGTACTTTTCAAAATATGCTATATGAGCCTCAGAATTGTTGAGGCTTTTGAAGAAAAAACACAATACTGTATGAAGAAGCACTGAACTTTAACTTGGTAAACCAGTTCAGCTTTTAATTTTAATTTGACTTTCTCACATTAAAATGCACTGGTTGAAACCAGTGTGTCAGCATTATTACAGTCACACTATTATCATGTAGGGCTGTCCTTTAAGGAATATCTTATGTTGCTTTATGGTTTAAAACATGCTTTTTTTCTCAATCATTCCATATTTTTTCCTGATCTTTTACTCTCTTTTCTTACCCTATTCATTTTTTCTGTTGTTTTTCTGGTACAGTCAGTCCCTTTTTTTCTTGTCTTGAGTTTTATTGATTGCCTTTCTCATCCATGATTAGAACTGGCAATAGTTAGTTTATATTGATCAGCTTTTGTTGAAACAGCTTTGTGTATGCTAAACAAGGCATTTTATCCCCTTTGATCATAGCAGACCAACTGGCATTGCTTCACTGACTGCTGTTGTTGATAACATTGCAAAAAAAGATGTTGTATTGAGTTAAACAAATGTTCACTTACAATAGCATATTTTGCCAGTTACCTAAATATTTATCTTTTATAGGAAAAGATTAGCTATCAAGTCTAATATTGGAACTTTATTTCTTTATTAATTTTGTCTAAAAGGTACATATGAGGTGGCCAGGAAACAACAATATTACATTTCCAGGCTGTCATATGGTCATTGGCCCTAGGTACTACCTTACATAATGATATGAAGGTTACTCTGTATTCAGTATTGCTGATGTGTGTAAAGGAGGAATGAATGCCCTAGATTTTCAATTGAAATATTTTAAATTCTCAGCATACAAAATCTATAGATTTGTAAGTGCCATTTATAAAAGAAAAACAAACTATTTTTAAAAACTCATTATTTCATGGAATCCTTAATCCAATTACAATGCCTGACATTTTCCAGTATCCTCAAAGATCTATTGGTTTAAAACATGCAAAAGTGATTTTTATCCTTCTTTTCTATTATTTTCCAGGCGCCTGCACTCCAATAACCTATATTGTGACTGTCACCTGGCCTGGCTGTCTGATTGGCTGCGTCAGAGACGATCTATTGGACAGTTCACACTCTGCATGGCTCCATTTCAGCTGAGGGGTTTAAGCTTAGCTGAACTACTGAAGAAAGAATTTGTCTGCACTGGTAAAGGAACAGCTTTTGGTTTTATTCCTAATTGCTAAATTGATAGAAAATTCATAAATGTAGGTTTGTAGCCATTGTGTTTGCTTTGTGGATAGGGCAGGCAGTCATTAGAGTCTATTGTTGACGGACTGTTGCTCAATTTTCAGCAGTACTAGTCATATCAAAAAATAGGACTGTGATGGCAGTCAGTGTCTGAATCAGTCGTTCCTGTTCAGTAAGATACATTTTATATTGTTGTGGCATTTTAGATATGCATCATACATATGTTTATATTAAATAACATGAGTTCTTACTATGTAGACTTTTAGAATACCTCATGAGTTTCTAGGTAGTTATATTGCATGTGAAATAGAAATATCTAATCCATACACATGTCCTGCCCATAAGGATTTTAGCCATGCCACTTCTCTATCTGTAAGGACATCACATGGAAGTCATATTGTTAAAGGGAACACAAACCCTTTTTAAATATTTTAATATAACATGAAGTTTAGGCATGTATGAAGTTTGTTTTATTAACCCCAGTGTATTATTTCAAGTGTTTCTTTTTAATAGTTCTATTTTTCTTATTTAGGGTCCCCTGGTTATTCTGCCACTTTCTCCATCCAGTATTACTTTTGTAATTACTTATTATTTCTGAAATACAGGGACATCAGTTGAGCAGAAGGCTTCTTCATTCTAGGCTTCTGCTCAACTGATATCACTGGGTTCTATAATGGATACATAATTAAAAAATGGACACTGGGCGGAGAAAAGGGTAGCATTATCATTTTACCCTAAATAAGGAAATAAAGCTGTTTACAAAGCAAAACAAGCAAAAAACAAACAAAAACAGAACAATACAGTGGAGGTGGTGCTTTAACCCTCCATGCTGTACTGCCTCTGAGATGGTTGGGGAAGCATTTACCATTGTGTCAGGCATGGTAGTGTGTATTAAAAAAAGATGGTCTTGCAGAGGCAGGAGCATTTGACAAATTGTTCCAGGGCCATGAATATTTGTCTTCTGAGTTTTATAGAAAAGCTTGATGGAACCAGAAAAGTGGAGTTTGGGGCTTCATATATTACTGAACTGCTGCATTTGAAAGCCATGGCACAGATCCTGAAAGCCCACAAGATGACATCCCAACCCCCCCAGCCATAGACAGATGAATTTTATTGGTTCACAGACTTTGTTACTGATTAATTTGGGGACTGTGGAAAGAGATTGTCTGCTAGTTGCAGCACATGCTGAAGGGAAATAAGAGTTAGAATTGGTGGAGCAGCTCCCATGTTCCCAGATTCTTAGTTTCCCATGCAGGAGAGAAGGTATTCCTTTGAAGCTATTCAGAGAACATGGAATCGCATATTCTCACTACCTCCCAGCTAAACAACAAATGACTTGCAGGAAAGAACTTCAGGTACCTGGGAACCCGAAAGAAGCAGGCTACCTTCTTTTTTTAAAATGTATGTTTATTAAATATTTTCACACACACACGTATCTTTATATTACATGAATCATACTGAATAGTCACAGAGTACAATTATTTACTCAAGTTACGTATTCATAGTCAGAAGCAGGCTACCTTCTGATCAGAAAATACTGCATCAGAAAGAATTATGAACCATGAAGGGCAGTATGAATCCTAATGCAGACACTTGAGTATTTTATACATATTTTAGTTGAAAATTTACTGCTGACTTTAAATGAACAATGTTGTCTATGTAATGACAGACTCCAATGGTGTACTAATTGTGTGATATTGAAATTAAGTTTGATAAAATTTGTTCACCATGTAAAACAGTATATTATTTTAAGATGGCCACTGCTACATGGAGTGTTATAAAGCATGCTCACCTAAAGGGGGCTGTTATATTTTCAAAATTCCTTTGCCTCCATCTTATAGCATCTGGTAACATATTAAAGAGTGATCTTCATTGAAGATAGCTCCTCCATTAGTCTGCACCTTTGGAACTGTAAGCCATCAACATCAGGACTACAATGAAACTTTTGCTAGCTCTGACCACACACAATAATGTGCGACATGTATATAATGTGGGCAGCCCCAACACTCCTTAGTTCTTTCTCTCTCTATCAGTCATCATTGTCAGACTTGCTGATGGAAACAACCTCGAAAAGCCATTGCTGTTTGTCTGATAAGAGTGAAGGAGATCGTACAGATAGCCCCATCTTGGTATGGGCTACATACGTGATCTCCTGCACCCTTTCTTGTCTGTACACCCCCTCTGCTCCACCAAGGAAGGTCTCTTGGCTGTCCCCAGATCCAGACTTATAACCTCTGAGGACTGGTCCTTTAAAGAAGCAGGACTGGTTCTATGTAATTCACTCCTGAGGGCCCTGAGAGAGGTCCACTCTGTGGAGGCCTTTAAAAAGGGTTTAAAAACATCTCTTTTTTCTCAGGCATTTGGAGAATGAAATACTGTACTTCCTTATATTATGAATGTCAGTGATGTATTGTAGTGCTGTTCTGTTGTTGGTTATCAGCAGTTTTATGGGCTGTTGTTTATTCAGAATTTATACTTTTATGTTACTGTAAACCTTGAAATTTTCACTGTAAAATTATTGCTTCTATTTTTGCTGAAGCACTAATTTACGCTAAAATAAATGTGTGCTAATTAGTGTTATCATTTTGTCCATTATAATGACTGTGCTGATGATGACATAGTGCTAAATTTTATTGATGCAATTATGGTTGCATTTCTGCTTCTGCTAAAATTACTTTGCATGAAAATAAGTAGTTTTACAGTCTTTGTTCTGTTGTACATTGATGTTTGTGCCAGTTCCTCCTTTGTAGACCTCAGTGGAAGGGCACCATAAATAAATAAAGCTACTATTACTATTTTCTTTTTGGTTTTTCCATTGTTGTCTCTGCATGCTACCCAATGACAAAGAACTTTTGTTTTGCAATTCTGTTTATAGGTATAAAATCTACAAGATGACACACAATCTGTGTGTGCTGTTTGGGCCTTTCTCTGAACATGAGGTCTCTGAGATTTGCCAATGTTTTAACCACACTATAAGGTTATGCTTTTGGAAGGCCTTAGAGACCTGCTTCACTCAAAAAGCACTAAAAGCCATGTAAATGGCTAAAGGTTCCAGGCCTGCTTCTCCCTTGCTGTTGACTAACAAACAGTTATCAAAGCCAAAAGACAATGAAAAGGAACCAGCATAGAGATTACCCACAATGTATGTATTTGTTTTCTTAAATCAGTAAAAATGGATATCTCGCTGCCTACCACCACACTCTGTGTCCTGCCCTTCAGCAAGTTTTCCACCCATCTGGTCACCTTCTGTCCAATTCCTAGATCTGCCAGCTTCCTGACCAATCTCTTGTGGGGTACAGAGTCAAAGGCCTTGCTGAAGTCCAGATAAAGGATGTCCACAACTTGGTCCCTGTCCACTGTTTTGTGATGCAGTTAAAGAAGTCAATTAGATTTGTTTGACATGAATTCCCTCCCCAAAACTTATGCTGCCTCTTCTCCCAGAGACCATTCCCATCCAAATAATCTACTAACCTTTTTTTCAGTATGGTCTCCATGAACATGTACATGACTGAGGTCAGATTGACCAGTCTATAATTCTCTGGGTCATGGTTGGGACCTCTCTTATACAGGGGCACTACATGTGCTGTTCTCCAGTCCTGTGGTACCATGCCTGACTCCACTGAACTATTGAAATGGCCAGCCAAGGGATCTGCAAACTCCTCTACCAGTTTCTTGAGTACCCTTGGGTGTATGGCATTTGGGCCTGGAGATTTATCTACCTTCAATGATAGCAACCCTGTCTTTACCCTATACACCGCTATCAAAACAGCTGAGCCCACCCCCCTTTCTCCTCTCCTTTCCCCTAGTGGCACTGGTCCATCTCTCTCCCTGGTGAAGACGGAACTGACATTCTCATTCAGTACCTCTGTTCTGCCCTCATTCTCCTCTATACCGGTTCCCTTTCCTGAGCTTAACAATCTCATATTTCTTGTCCATGTTTTCAATAATATAGCAAAAGAAGACCTTTCCCTATTCTTAATTCCCTCAACTAGCTGCATTTCTTTCTGAATTTTAGCCTGCTAGACTACCTGACCTGCCACACTAGCCATCTTCTGGTAATTCTTCCTGTCTTCCTCCCTCTGGGTCTTCCTGAACTTCCTGTATGCTGACCTTTATCCCTTACTGCCTGTAATACATTTAGCATTAAACCAGACGGTGCATTCGCTTCAATTCTCTTGAGCCTAATAGACTCATTGTGGCCACCAATATTCTCTCCTGATGATGATTGCTAGGTGATTCCGTAGCAGCTCACCCATCTTCCTGATGTTTGCTTTTCTAAAATCCAGGATTTTAGTGTTAGTGGGGGCCTACTCCCTGCCCATAGTAGCACAGTGGCAATAACTGAGTTCTGGTGCACTGAAAATCATGACTGGGATATTGCCATACCAGAATGCTCTCAGCTCAGCAAAGACAGGGAAGGGAAGGGAAAAGGGGAGATGAGGTTATCCTGTATGTGAGGGAGGGTATCAGGACTTTGGAAGTGCAAGGGAATCTAGAGGCAGGGGAAGGACTGGAGGTGCTTTGAATCACACTGGAAACATGAGCAGGGGCTACTACTTGTATGGGGATGGTATATAGGCCTATAACACAGGGGAGGATTTGGGCAGAACATTAGGGGAATCATTGGCAGGGTGGCAAATAAGGGGGAAATCTGCTGGATGTGATCTGGAGCTTTCCAGCTGCAGCTTCAACTAAAATCAGGGCAATCCTAGACTTCTTACATGGCACATTTCTCAGGCAACTAGTCAGCAAACCCACTATGGCTGGGGCAATACTGGGCCTCGTGCTCACTGACAGAGATAGTATAACAGATGTCACAGTGGGCAGTCCTTGGGGAACATGGGTCATTGTACAGTATTGTTCATTAAGAAGGGTGCAGAAGCAAAGCACATGAGGGCGAGGGTCCTGAACTTTAAAAAGTTGAAACAGTCTAGTAACAATGGATTGCAAGAGTGGGGTAGAGGAACAATGGAGAAAAATAAGGGAAGGCATAGCAAAGTCAACCAACCTCTGTGTGAAGAAAGTGAATAAAAGTAGTAGGAAAAAAGACTACTATGGTACTCTAAGGAGATAGCCAAGAAAGTGAAGGAAAATGGATGGCATTCAAGAGGTACAAAGAAACACAGAAGGAGGAGCATAGGGAGCAGTACCAGGTAAAACAGAGTGAAGAAGGGAAGTTAGTGATGCAAGTAAAAGTGCAAACAGCCAGAAAGATAGGGGACAAGACTTTCTTCAGCTACATAAGAAAGAAAAGGAAGGCAAGGGGAAGGGTAATGAGAATAAGGAGGATGGTAGATGATAACTGCACAAAAGGTGATCTGAAAAAAAGCTGACATCCTGGACAAGAACTTCTGCTCAGTCTTCACAGCACAGAGAAAGGGGAATGGACCAGCAATGTGCAGCAGGAACACAGGAGAGGAGAGGAGAGGTGAACACAAGTCCATTTACAGAGGAAAGAGTACTGAAAGGACTTACAATCCTGAAAGTGGACAAGGCCATGGGACCAGATGTGATATATCCAAGGGTGCTAAGAGAACTCACGGAGGATCTTGTTGCATCACTGACAGCCTTTATTAACATATCATGGGAAACAGGAGGGCTCAAGGGACTGGAAGGAGCTAACATAGTTCCACCCCATAAGAGCGGCAACAGGGAGGAGGCTAACAACTATTGACTGGTCAGTACCACATCAGTGGTAGGAAATTAATGGAAACCTTGTTAAAGGAAAGGCTGGTAGAATGTCTTGAATCTGGTGGGTTGCAGGACCAAAGGCAGTATTGATTTACAAGGGGGAGGTTATGCCAGACAAAGCTGATCAATTTCTTTGACTGGAGAACATGGAATAGATCAGGGAAGGGTAGTGGACATGGCCTACTTGGCCTTCTTTACTGTGACACGTAAGAGATGGATAAAGAAATTGAATAGTCTGGGGTGGGAGCCAAAATGGTAAGCTGGGTAAAAAACTGGTTAATGGATAGGCAGCAGAGGGCGGTAATAAATGAAACTCACTCTAATGAGGTGAGAGTGACCAGCACAGTGCAACAGGTCTCACTATTGGGACTAGTCCTGTTCAGTGTCTTCATAAGAGACATTCCAGAAGAACTTGAAAGGTAGGTATGCCTTTTTGCAGATGATACCAAGATCAGTAATAGGGCAGAAACTCAGGATGGGGAGAAGAAAATGAGTAGGGACCTTAAAACAACCTGAGAAGTGGTCATGGGTATGGCAGCTGGGCTCCAGTGGCAGAAAGTACAAGATCATGAACCTGAGCCATAGAAACCCAGGAGATGAGTATAAAATGGGGAAGGGGAGAGTTACTGGCAGTCACTAAGCAGGAAAGGGACCCTGAGGTAATAATATCTCATGACCTCAAGGTCACAAGGCAGTGTGGCAAGGCAGTGGGCAGGGATATTGGGTTCCTGGGGTGCATAAGGAGAGGTATCACAAGCAAAAGGATGGACATGATATTAGCACTCTGTAGATCATTGGTGAGACCACACCTGGAATAATGTGTCCAGTTCAGTAGGAGGCATCTCAGAAAGGACCATAGATAGAACAGAGGCAGTCCAGAGGAGGGCAACTAAAATGGTGCAAGAGTGCATGAGAAAACATGTGAACAGAGATTGAGGGATCTCAACATGTATACCCTGGAGGAGAGAAGGGAGAGAGAACACATAATAGAGTCCTACAAGTACCTCACAGGGGAGAACAGGCTACAGGTAGGGACCCTGTTTTAAATAAAAAAAAGTGCAACAGATCAAGAGAGGGTATGCAGCAAAGCTAGAAGGGGTGAAATTTAGGAGGGACACGAGGAAATACTATGTCTTTGAAAGAGTGGTGGACATCTGGAGCAGCCTGACAGCAGAGGTAATGGGGGTATAAACAGTGTGGGGAGGAGGTATAAACATGCATGGGATAAGCATAGGGGAATACTAGTAAATAAGTGAAGGAAGGAGGGGTCACTGGAGACCAGTTAGGGTCTGCAGAAACAGAATAGACAGGGAACAGCTGGGTAGACTGGAAGGGCCATGCAATCCTTTTCTGTTGACAAATTCTATGTTTCTCTGTTTCACTGCACCACTGCACTGCCAAGAAAAAATCTGGTACAAATGGAACCAGTGAGAGGGAGCTCCAGAGTGGTTGATCAACCTGAAGCGGATGACAGGCTAATATCACATACTGTGGGGCAGTGCTCCCCCATAGTACTATCTTCCAACCACCCAGTCCAATTCTGAAGGCAAGCTAAATAAGGTCCTTTTGGCGAGATGTTGCAGAAGTTGCAGGGTCACCCATTAATTCCACATCAATCCACCATAGGGGGTGCTAAAACAGTAGGACAGATGGATGTTCCCACCAGACCAGTGTACAATGTCTCTGCATCACTTCTCATACCCCAGAGTTCCAGACTTCGAAATCTGTAGTGATATTTATTCTCTGGTCACACACGTAGAAGTACAGTGTACTACCAGCTGTTACCACTGGCCAGACCAGGAAATTAATTGTTTTGCTGGGAGAATAAGGGAAGGGGATCTTTGATTTTACTTACTTTACTTAGAGTTTAGGATTATGGAGGAAATAAGAGCTGTGGGAGAACAATTTGGTATTTACGTCTTCAATTAGAAAATGCAGGGATTGTTGGCAACTAGGGCTGGATTCTCAAAACACTTTGAAGTCCCCAAAATTTGCACAGTTGCAGAAAATAAAGGGGTACTGTGCGCATTGACATACACAAAGCGTCTGCATCTGTGGAAAAAGCTGCAGAAAAAATACATTTGTTTACCAAAACATCATGCACACACCAATTAAATAAATGCTGAAACCACAAATAATCTTAGAGAAGCTTAAAACAACATTTTATTAAAAGCATAAAATCATGCTATTGGCTGACACATTTAGGTGCTACTCCTTTCTCAAAGGCTATCCTTTAGAAAGGGTATGATACCAGCATCAAAAGTACAGCATGACTTTATGCTTTTAATAAAATGTCATTTTAAGATTCTCTAAGATTATTTGTGGTTTCAGCATTTAATGATGGTGTGTGACTGATTTTAGTAAACATGTTTCTGTTATAATCGGAGCACCACAGCCTTGTGCAAACTCTTAATCTTTCCAGAAAAATACACTGCAGACTGTGGAAAACTGCAGCTGCAGAAGTTCCTGAGCAAAAGAAAAAAGCCATTGAAAAGTATGGCATATCCCTTTAAAGACTATTCTCAGCCACTGTTTTTCCACAGTTGCAGAAACAATGTTGCACACATGCTACATCACAAAGAGTGAGGTGTAATTTGCCCAGAACAAAAAGCATTGTACCAACAATTGGGATACAATTATTGTGGGTATTCAGGCACCAAGCAACAGCAAACTGGTGGCTGTATGGTAGTGTCAGTTGTTACAATAAAAATAGCACACATTTCCAGTGAAAGGCAACAAACCAAAACCCCATGACCTGCAGCCCATAAAGGAGCCCCACAGCTTGGCAGTAGAGGGACAACTGGTAACAGCCACAAGTGAGTGCTACTAAAGCAGGCAACATAAACACCCCAAGGAGAGACACAATCAACAGTTACAGAATGCCACGGTGGTGTACAGTCCTGCTTGATGCTGTTGTGGTCCCAGTTGGGACTGGCTGTTGGTCTCATGTGTGTACTTTCTGCTGCATTTATGGCAAGACTGTCAGTCTCCTGTCTGTTCAATTAATATTGATCACCTGTTGTTCTGGCTGCCTAGCCTTTTACACAGCAGTGGATCCACAAGTGAGCATTTTCCACAACTGTGGAATTCCATTACTCACCTTTATTGAGTTTTTCCGCAGCTGTGGAACTTTTGCCACACGCGTTTTTGCAGTGTTGCAATCCATTTTTCTGCAAGTGCTGAATTTTTGATTTTCTTTGAGAATCTTGCTCCTGGAGCTATATTGAGTATTGCACTACAACCTCGGCTAGATGATAAATTCAGTTTGGGAGTATCTATTGTGGAAATAATGTTTAGAACCTGCACTGTGTTGAAAGCAACTGCTATAGCACTAGATTCCTGTTTTCTTAACATGTGTGTCCACTATGGCATGATCTTTAAATCCTATGGTATTTTTTTAAGATAAGACCATAAGTAAATCAGCGTAGCACCTCCCCTTCCCAAACGAACCACATTTTTTGCCATAGGATAATTTTATGGTAATTTAGGTTAATTTGGAGATACCTGCAGGTAAACAATTAGGGTAGGGTATTTTGCTACCTGCTGATCACTAGTTGCTGGTGAAAGGCTGAAAGAGATCTGTAGTACTCATAATAACAGGACCTTGAAAGTGAAGTTTCTAAGTGTATGTGGGGGAATGATTACTGCAGAACAGTTGATAAAAGCAATTAAGAGGGTGAACCCTGACTAAGATCCGATCTACTCTGTGTGTTTTTAATTAAACTACAGTAATGAGATATTACTGGTAATGAACAAGGTAGCTTCATTTAGTCAGTGTGAAACCTATTAGAAAAGCTTTCAGCAATGAAATAATTTTCACATATATTTTTTGCATAATTGCTCATCTCTAATTGTAATTTTAAAGCTGTCCACTTTTTAATCTCTTTTTGAAGGCCTAAGATGATAAGTGGCTAGAAACAGATGTAAGGAAATTCAGTTTCATACAGGACTGCACTCCTAGGGATACTGTTTCACTGACTGGCTTTCAGGTGGAAGGGAATTCTTGAACTTTTTTATTTTTAACCACATTTCCCAATTATGGATCCCCAGTCCCTCACCCAATACTTAAGGTACCTTGGCTACAACTTAACTTTGCCCAGGAAGGTGATAGGGTGGGTGGGTATGAGGCTGCTTTCACAGCACACACTAATGTCTGATGTAGCTTTCAAAATAATTCAAACAATTCCTGAGGCTTCTTTCACAGCAGACACCATATACTAAGGCTGTTTCTTTTATTTAATACACTTAATTTGTTTTCCAAAACAATACAAAACAATACAAACAGTACATAACATAATATAACATAGCATACAGAGAACACACATATTACCCCCCACCTCCCCTCTACCCCCTCTACTCCCCCTTCCCCAAGAGATACCGAGAACAGTTTAAGAGACCACAATGTAGACTAAGTTGACAGGTTGGGCCCTGAGGGCCATGCTCTAGTAATTATACAGAAAGCACAATAGGCAACAGTAAATCATACTGAGGCTATTTTCATGGTGGACACCAATGCCTGGGGCTGCTTTTCACAGCAAACATCAATGCCGGAGGCTGTTTGTACAGCAGACACCAATTCCTGAGGCTTGTCTCACAGCAGACACCAATGTCTGAGGCTGCTTTCACAACAGATGCCCGTGCCTGAGGTTGATTTCACAGCAGACACCAATGCCTGAGGCTGCTTTCACAGCAGACACCAGTGCCTGAGGTTTATTTCACAGTAGACACCAATGCCTGAGGCTGTTTCCACAGCACACGCCAGTGCCTGAGGTTTATTTCACAGTAGACACCAATGCCTGAGGCTGCTTTCACGGCACATGCCAATGCCTGAGGCTGCTTTCACAGCAGACACCTGTGACTGAGGCTGCTTTCTTCATAAACATCAATGCCTGAAGCTGCTTTCTTAGCAGACATCAATTCCTGAAGCTGCTGTCGCAGTGGATGCCAAAACCTCAGGCTACATTCACAGTAGACACCAATACCTGAGGCTGCATTCACAGTAGACACCAATGCCTGGTTCTCATGAATATGGGATCTCAGTGAATTCTCTGATAAACTGACAGTGAGAAGTGGGAGACTGCAGGGAATGTTCCTGGCACTACTCCAATTTAATATGTACATCTGAGACATAGGAGAGGGTATCAAGGGCAATATGAGCTTGTTTGCTGACAATACCAAGCTCAGCAGGAGAGTTTTTAGTGAAGACAGAATTAATATTATGAGAGGGGATTAAGATTATGGGACAGGATGTGAGGAGACTGGAATGTGGTCCAATATTTGGCAGTTGAAACTGAATGCCCAAAAGTTCTAAGTGATGCGCACAGGAAGGGAAAACTGGGAACAGTGTACTATATATCGATTATATGCTGGTATATAGCACTGAGGAGACAACCTCGCAGCGATGATCAGTAATAACTTCATGCAAGTTGTTAAGAGTTACAGGCATATGTGAGGGCTAACAGAATGCAGGGGTGCATAGGGAGAGGGATTATTAGTAGGTAAAGGGAGGCTATATTGCTTCTGCACAGATCATTGATGAGACTGTATCTAGAGTACTTTGTCCAGTCTAGGGGCCCACACCTAAGGAAGGACATGGATTGAATAGAGACAGTGCGACTAAGAGCTGTTAATATGAGGGCAATGTGTATGATGGCAGACAGAAAACTCTCAACATGTGTTCACTGGATGGACAGAAGGGGGTGATAGAGACTTCAAATTCATGAAAGGGTTCAATAGAGTGACTCAGCAAGTCTGTTCAAATTAGGAAACAGTGCATCCACCAGGGCATGTGTTCAAGTTGGGGTGGTCTTATGAAAATGTAGTGGATGGTAGAACAAGCTCCCTGACAAGATTGTGGAAGAAATGACAATAACAGGGTTCAAAAGGAAGTAGAACAAATATAAAGGAATTATCAGATGTGAAGTGATGAGAGGAAAGGAGTGACTGGTAGGGAGGTTGGAGACTACAGCATATCTAAATGGGGAATCTGCAGACAGAGTAACTGCACCATTCAGGTATTTTTCTGTCCATCATTTTCTATGTTTCAATACATTTCAGGGCATTTAAATTGGGGGGTACTGGGCTAGGGTCATCAGCAGTGAGAACTTAGATGAGAGAGAGAGAGACCAAGCTAGCACTCTACCAACTAGTTGGGGAGTAGGCAGGTAACAGGAGCAATGTAAATACAAAAGGATGGTGAAAGGGACATATGTTAAAGATGTGGAACCACATCAGAGATGGGGGAGAATAAAGTAAAACAACACTGAATGAGTATGGTAGGTCTGGTCACATGCTCATTCATTAAAAGGGCTAAGTCGAGCTCATTTGTGAAAGCACTCAGTTGGGCTGCCTGCCATGGAGGTAAGTGGAGAGCTGTGCCGGTGGCCTGTCAGGGTCCTGGATAGGGGATACAGAGTGGTGTCACTACCAGATGGGGGAGGGGGGTCCACTAGACACCAGGGAAAGTTTTTTTTTTAATTAAATGTCTGAAGTTGGCTGGCCTAGCAGCACTAATGGACAATGGGGGGATGGGTGTGACTCTCAGGGTGGGGTCATTCTTCATATTGGGCCAGCGATCGGCCAGGGAGGTGGTACCACTAGACACCAGTGACATTTATCTTTATTTTTATTTAAAATTCTGGATGAGGGACAGCATGTTGATGAATCTTGGTGGGTATGGTGGTGGAGGAAGTCTTCATATTGGGCCGGCAATCCACCAGGTGGGTGGGACCAGTAGACACCAGGGATTGTGGCAATAAACATGTATTTTAATGTTGGCCTGGACAGTAGGAGGGGGAAAACACTTTTTTAATTTTTAATACCCATGGATTCATCATCCCCCTGCCTTCAAATGTGGAATTTAAGCCTGTGGGTGTGAGAAATTCCACATTCGCTAAGAGGAATTCGCATTGCACCACGACATATTTCGCGAGAATGCATGATTTTCAAGAAATATTTTGTGGAGGGAAGTTTTTGAATTTCGCGCATCACTACTGATGTTGCAAATTCACCATGACTTTGCCTGACTTTGTCTTGTCTGCTGGTTAGGTAATGATTGGCCTTTGTTGTTTCCATTATCTGCTTGCACCAATGTCACATCATTCTATATGTCAGCAATCTGTATCTAGTCCATAATCCTTGTACCTTTGTCATGACTTACCCCTTTCCTGCAGCATGGCACTTAGCTCAGGTGTATACCATTCTGTGACAATTCCTTTAACGGTTTTTGTTTATAGTTGTGTGCTTTTGCACACTTCTAAAAAGCGAGTTTGAAAGTAATTGAGGGCATGATTTATTTATGGATGCACTGTAACAATGATCAATCAAGCTTTTACCTATCAACTACAGAGTTACTGTACTCAAGTTAAACTGTTCATAACTACTGTTACAAATCCAGTTTTGGTGATAGTTTTGGCCCCACAACTTTCCAGATTTATGCTGTGCCATTTTCCTTTTGCATTCAGCCTAGTAAGCCCTGTATTAAGTTTCTCCAGTTGTAGTGTTCAGTAACAATTTGTGATTATCATTGCAGATTTACCCATTCATGTTAGTATCTCCCAGGACAATATGCTCACTTGCATTGCTGATTTGGTTTATATACTGGCCCAGTAATGGCAGAGAATTTTCACCTGTCCCAGATAGATAGTATATGCAGGTGACATTTGTCATTTTGGCCCCAAAAGTGTAATGTTGCTTTGACTCAATCCACTGGGCCTAAATCCACATTACTTGCAAGGGGAAATGAATAAGGCAATTACTATGCTGGGTGAGGCACCTCCTTCTCTTTTCTTAGCCCACCCATGTTTTCTATGAACAGTGAAGCCTGGGATAGCAATCTGGTTTTCAGTTATGTTAGAGGAGAACCAGGTCTCACAGATACAGTAGGTAAGATGTTGTTTTGTATGTGGTGTGATCACACTTTCAGCTCATCAAGAATTGAAAGCAGATTACATACATTTAGATGCTTAGGCATAGCCCCTTAGGTCTTGTGTTGTTGGACTCAGCTTGACCTGTGCTTGCAGGACTGAATCCAGGGTTTATTTCCATGTCTTCCACTGATAGGAGAAGCATGGTCAGGATGTTTTGTCTAAAGAGTGATTTGGTATTTAGGGTGGCAGTCTTTTCTTTTTGATAAACTATGTGGATTGATAAGGTATGAGGACTGACAGCCAGAACCTCCATGTTGCATCCATTTTTAACAGCTGGTTGGCCTGCTGTACCCTATCTAGGTATGCTATAGGTCTGGAAAGAAGGGTGGCTTTACATAAGGGCATAGCCCTGCAGCAATAAGGGTCATTTTAGCATCCCAGGTTTGTGACAGTAGTTCACAGTGGCATGATGCAGTAGGCATAGTAGCTATTTCATTTGGGTACACTTTGATAAGTTGTGTTTGGCAGGTGGGCTAACACTGCACTCTACCTAGAAGAACCACTAGAATGAATATCATGGGAGTGTTTCCTGGTGTGTATATCAATACCAGTTTTACTCTTCAGAAAACAGCAGTTTACACAACCTATTACTTTACACAGGGCTGCCTAGTAATGATATACCTACATACCTACTTTTCCAGGCTATAATCTTTGTTTATGTCCAGTATATCAGTATCCCATTAATGTGCAGTGCCTTTTTGTCACTTACTGCTAAACATGAATGCTAGATTCCATTTACTTCCAAAGTTTAATTTATGTAGCAATGGAACTGTTAATTGTACTGGAATTATATTCTTTTGCTATGCTATATTGTAAAGGCATTGTTTAATATTTTTATTTTAAGTCAAGTAGTGTGAAACCTTTGTACCTAAATAACCAAGCTTTCATGAAGGACGCCATTGAAAATGAACTTCAGCTCAATGGTTTGTGATATCATTACTTGAATTTCCAATTAACATAATTGATGCTGATGATAATGATGATGAGGAGGATGATAATGGTGATGGTGAAAAGAAGAAGAAAAATGATCAAGAGAAATGTTTGAAACCATCTGTTTACCAATCGCTTTCACTCCACATTAGTAAATGTTTTCAAAATACAGGTTGTCTAATGGCAAAATTTATGTAATGTTTATGATTACCCCAAGTTTGCTCAGTAGTAAACATTATCAATCTGTAGGTTTAATAAATATGTGTACAGAAATCATAGCTTGTGGAATGCATGCTTTCACATAGTAGTTTACAATTTATATAAATGAAGAGTAAACAGAAAATATACACCATAATAGGGACTGTGAATCATGGGTTGGATGCTTTATGTTTGTCACAGGTTTAGTCTAGTTCAGTAAACATGATCAAATATTAGGTTTTCTAAGTATGTATTTTTAAAATTTCTTAAGAAAATAGAACATAATTTCACACAGTTTGCATGTTATACCAAAAATTGTAAACAAAATTTCTTCCATAAGAAGGACCTGGGAATTGGGAAAACATTAGTTTTCCATAGTTTTGCTCTACTATTGTAAATGTTTCTAAACTACTAGTTATATGAACATATAAACTATATGATTTCCCCAGGTTTGCTTAATATGAATAAATTATAGGTGAGCTTAATACAGTTTGTGACATGGCAACTTTTCTTATCATTAAATAGAGGATTGTATTAGGTAGAAAGCCAACCCGTGATGCAAAATGAAGTGGACATTAATTTCCTGGTAATGCCCACCTCATTTTGCAGTACTGTCAATGTCCACATGCGAATCACTAGCTGAGCAGCAGCCAAAATAGTTGCTTTCCACCCACCCACCCATCCAGCCAGTGATCAGAATTGCTTACTTAGCAGATCGTGAAGCGCACCAGTAGTACAACTGTAATTGGAGCAAAATAAAAATGTATTCCAAGGCAAATAATCTGAATGTAGCTGAACTATGGGGTCCATTTAATTTGTGTGGTCCCGGTTGATGTTCTTTGTAGTGGTAATCACCCATTTTTGTATGCGATCAGGGATGTTGGAGCAGAGTATGTTAATCAGCAGTCCCACAATGCAATGTCCTGCAAATAGCAAAAACATTAGCTAATTAAGAGGACTTTTGCCAATTTAGAAGTAAATTGTAGTAAAATGTAGCAATACAACATTTATTAGTGTGTTTTATTCCTGCACATTTTGTATGTTTTACTGCTACAACAGTATCCAGCAGCCAAAATATAAAATGATGGCCCATTTGGCATAAAGCAACTGCACGCATGAAAAAAAATTTGCAATCAGGCAAAATGAACATTTCTGTCTTTCTTTCAAAATGCAAATCTCTGAGATGAATTTTTATGGCGCTTGCCATGTTATGCACTCCAGAGTTGGGATCTACTAGGGAATTAATGCCCAGCTGGTGGTTGGTGCGCTAACACCCCTCCCCCCAGTCAGGCATTAATTCCCTAGTAGAGCCCTCCTCTGTCATTCATTAATGCTTACATGTATTCTCTAAGTAAACAAAAGAAAATCAAAGTTTACATGTTGTTCACATAAAATATGCAAACACAATGAACATTAAGTATACACCAACACTAGCCACACTTACTTAATTGGAGCCTATGTTCCACTGCTTTTCCAGACATATGGAAATTGGGGGGGGGGTATTCCAGTATATAAGGGAGGGGACAAACATGCTCCATCAAATTATAGGCCCATAGCCTTCCTGTCTATTTTACCACAAACACCGCACTAGTAGACTTCAATAACCTTGTTGCAACATCTTTAGATTCAGGATTGAAGACCGTGCGGTGTTCGTGGACCTGAGTAAAGCTTTTGATTTGGTGGACCATTATAGGTTGCTGGAGAGACTATGTAAAGTAGGTGTTTTGGGAGAACCATTGCACTGGTTTAAATCTTATCTATCAGATAGATTCCAGTGTGTCTCTGTGGGTAGAGCAGTTTCAGATCTAGTCGATGTTGGAAGAGGGGTACCCCAGGGATCAATCCTGGGTCCCCTATTATTCAACATATATGTTAATGATATAGTGTCAATAATATCTAAGGGTGCGATCCGGCTATAAGCCGATGACACTGTACTTGTGTCATCAGCTGATAGCTAAGATCAGCTGGGAAAGCAGCTTTAGAGAGACCTGACACTCATGGAGGAGTGGTTTGTTAACTCTGCTTTGCAAATCAGTGTTAAGAAAACTCAATATATGATCTTTTCAATGGGAGCGGGAAGGTCTGATATTTCTGACACACAATTAAGACTGATAGACAGCACCCAACTTGTAAATGTGGAGTCATACAAATATTTAGGGATGGTAGTAGATTCATGACTAAAATACTCTGAACATATCTGTAATCAAGTTAGCAATGTCAATCAAAGACTAGGAGCTCTGAGAAGGGTGTCTGGATGCATCTCAGTTAAAACAAGGGAAAGGTTTGTTAATCAACTGTTAATACCTGTCCTAGAATATGGGTCTAGTGTTTATATTAATTCTCCCCACGCCTATTTAAATATTATAAATCAGACCTACCATAGGCTTGGCAGGTTTGTGACCAAAGCAAAATTTGGAACCCATCACTTTACAATCTACAAAAGTTTAGGTTGGTTAAATCTAGCTTCAAAGCGTTGATATCATTGGTTGACCTGGTGTCATAACTTACTGTACAATAGGCATCCCCTAAAACAGTATGTTTTATTAGCACCCCCATGATTGGTATCTATTTCCCTAAGGTCTTCAGAATTATATATACCCAATGTAAGGTCCAGGAGTAAAACTGGGGATACTACCTTACAGTATCATCTTGCGGTCCACTGAAACAAATTGCTCGGAGAGTTAAAAATAGTTCAGGGCCATACACAGTTCAAAAAAGCCCTAAAAAGTTATTTGTTGAAGTGTATTTGTTTTAGTTAGAATACTGCCTCTGTGGGGCTAGTGGAGAGAACATTTTTAATGCATATGTGTGTAGTGTGATTGTGTATTGGTAAGAGAAAGGAGTTTATGTTTGTGTAATGTAGGTACAAAGTGAGTTTGATGTTTGTTTGAAATGAATGTATGAATTCACAGGACATTGTTGAAAAAGGGTCTCAACCCAATAATCTGTATCCTGTATAAAAAGAAACTTTTTATCATCATCATCATCATCATGTAAAATTACAAAATATTCATATTTCTGCAATCTAAGTCTGTGATAGGTTAACAAGATGTCACTTTTTTGTAAGCAGTTTTTTTTTCGTAGTGTCGGTTTAGTAAAGATCACTGTAATGATAAAGCCAGAACATTTACTGCTCGATGCCAGCAACATCTTTTATCACCCATCCCAGATCTGTTTCAAAAGTGCAATGATCGTGGCCCACACAAGTAATCTAAAAACTAGCACACTAAACTAAGCAACACCGCATTTTTGCAATAATAGAAGACCTCCCCATGCACCCAAAACAGTGATTCCAACCAACACTTTCTCTGACTTACATTGCCTGGGAGTGTTTGATTAATTAACAGCTTTTTTTTCCTCTAACACCTTATTTAATGCTATGAGTGGTGTTGCTAAGCCAGCCTGGTAGCACTAAGGGTTGAGGAGTTGGATGCCTCACCTTGCATCACACCAACATCCCAGGTTAGGGAACAAGCCTGGGTTATTGGGGGTTAGCTGGGTGGGGATGGTTAGGAGCTGGATCAAGCTGCCAAGAGGCAGCTCTCCACTCTAGGAGAGGGATGTGGGGTTTCTCTGGCTCTTGGCTACTACCCAGTGAAGGATGAGTGCTAGCGTCAAGCCACATGGAGCCCAGGTAATTGCCAGGGTGGGGTAGAAGGGGCCATAACCGGTGCCATGGGGCGCATGCAAACCTCCATGCACATGAGTCACCATGTGCTGGGGTCTTGGGACTGTGGGAGAAAAAGCAAAGTGAAAAAACAGAAAAAAATAATATAGAAAAAAAAAGAGTGGTGTGGCAGGCAGCTGTATAGGTTCTTTCATATCAGTTTCTGCTTTTTATCAATGAATCCTCTTCTCTGAAGCTAAAACAAATAAAATTACCTACAGAATGTAATTTGCTAATCTTCTCTTTAAAACCAAGCTCAGCTGTGGCTAGTTGATTACAACAAAGTTCCTGTCCAGTAATCTCCCATATATGTTATCTCCTGGTTAGCAGCATTGCAGTGACCTTATTTAGTTTACATCATATAGCAAAAAGCTCACCACCCCCCAAAAAAAAATTAAAAAATGAAGTTGTTGCCACAAGTGACTCGCCTATAGTCCAGAAATAACTGATTTTATTTTGCTGTGAAAAGCCTGTAGTTTAATTGACTGCAGTACTTAGTAAAACAATTCAAAGTGCAGCCCCTGCAGTTAGATTATATGCCTGATTCTTCTGCATGAGCTTATTGGCACTCTTTAGTCAAACGCAACCAACCATCAATGTAATGCACTATATATCCCCTAATTCAGAAAAAAGAAGCAGACAGAGGAAGAAAATAAATATTGCATGGAACACATATAATAGCTGTAAATAAGGCAGAAAAGTGACAGACAAAAAATTATCAAGTCAGAAAATTAATGCAATTAGTTTAGTAATGAACATATAATGAAAAAACAGAATATTTTCTGTTTGATGCTTGCAGCCTTTCATAAGCTAATATCAAAATGTTTACAGACAAATTTGCATTTAAATAGCACTTCTACACACAGTGTATCCCAAAGTGCTTTGCAAGCAATGAGAGACTCATAGATAAATTACTAGAAATTTATAATGGCAGCAAATAGCATATCAGAAGGCATGTGAGGTTAATAGAGGTACACTTGCTAATACCAACCCCACCCGCAACCTGATACCAACAGGATTACAGAACTAAGTAACTACATAAAGAGCAGGTTGCATCCATTTTGTAAACTACCCTTTTTATTTATTTATATTTTCCTTGCTTAAGTTTACATACATCGCAATGGTAGAATCTAAAGAAAAACCTTGTTGTCTGGTATGGGGTCATGGCTGGTTATCTACCATTATAACAAATTCTTATTAGCTCATCCCCCAGTTTTTCAGCCTAGTGAAAGTAACACTAGGGAGAATTGACACACTACAGAAGCTAACTCTAGGTCAGTGGAAACATTTTCAATGTTTCTTATTGATTCCTTAGTAGTGTACTGTCATTGTACTCAGTAACAAACATAATTCTGTTGGTATCATGTTGCGGGTGGGTTTAGGTACTAGCAGTGTACCTCTATTAACCTCACATACCTTTTTGTAGGCCTTTGTTCACCACAGAAGCAGAGTAGCTCCTGTCCTTAAAGCCTTGTTCCAATTCTAGTGACTGAAGCTCAGACAAGTAGTTTCCACAAATTGTGCCTCCTCATCATAACATTGCCCACACAGGATACTGGAGAACACTTTTTGAAGGTTGGTACTATCTGCCATTAAGGGATTATTACCTGCCACTGTTTTACTCTTATCTTTTGGTATGGACCAAATTTCAAACATCATTAAAAAATGTCACGTCTAGAAATTCAGTTGCCTCTGTTCAATCCTGTGACTAAAAGTAACATTTATATTGTTATTATTGGACCACTGAGCATTAAAGATGTCTGGTGCACATATATTGTAGGTTATAGAGACCTTGTTACTAGACCCTTAGTCAGATGTATTGCTCGGATACTTCAGATTATATCTGAGAATGTCCCCTATCTGGGTCCAGCCTGGAGCCACCTCTTCTCTCAGTCCCTACTTTTAATAAATCATCATTATTGTACTGGATCATGGTGGGATGGACTGTAGAAGACAGTTTTTTTAAACTGTCTGCTCCATAACATTTTTCATGAGTTGCATGGGATTTCTTTTGTCAGCATAAAAGTTGGCAAATATTTGCTAAAACTGGTGAGTTAGTGTAAAGGAGCATGATACCATGATCAATATAATATACTGATTCTCAAGTTTTCCAAAGGTTCATGGAGAACCTTATGGATAGCAGGATTATTATAATTTGTAATTATAAAGATTTCTTTAGAATAAAATTGCCAGCATGTTATTGAAATAATAAAGATTTCTTAAGAATAAAATGTCAGCAGACTGTTAGCCTACTGTATATAGGGTATGATATATGTTTTATTATGAACTGGATTAACAAATTCAAGGAGTTGATTGGTTGAGAGGTATTTGAAGCTGTGATTACATCTGACTACATACTCACAGCTCCAAAAACCTCCAGCCACGAGCCTCCTCACTGCCCACTACATATTGTTCCACTCCTGGACAAGGCCCTGCTTCCACAAACTGCACTGCCGACCACCACAGTATTTATAAAACAACCCCCCCTCCTAAAAAATAAAAATATCCATCATACAACCACACCAACTGCCATTGGAATCATACAGTCCACTATGTTTAACTCTACTCAGCCATTCTCCCATAGATTGTGGCACCCAGTCAGCAGTGCTGAAACCACACTTTTGGCAATATTACTCCATGGCAACAGCGGGGCGAGTCAGTAATGTTAAACCTGATGAAATGCCCTTTTTTCCTGTAAATCACTCAGTGTCTGAGTACCCAAATCAGTTAGTGTTAATAAAACTAGCAGATATGCCTGCCAACTTCGTGGGTGGGGGTGGGGGGGACTTACCAATTCCAATCGAAAACAGAATTGCACATGAAGATCAGGTCTCTCAGCAAATTGGATTTTGATTAAAAACAAAAAGAAGATTCCACACAGGTTCACCCAGTACCAGAGTAAGCAGCAGGATCAGGTCAAATGCAGGAAAACACACTACACATTTGGGAGATGTGCTGGCAGAGACAGGGACAGAGTTCACAGCTGCACAACTCCACTTACAACAGTGCCACCTGCTATCCAGAGCCATCCAGGAATGATTTTCTTAAAAGATACTCTTCCGACATGCCAAAAACAGGCATTTAAAAAGTTTTTTAGATTTTTTTACTGATGAAACTTTAAAGCCAGTTCATAACAGCGATAATGCACTCCAGGGTGTGGTATATCATTGGGTGTGATCACTTCTTGGTGTTTGACACATTCGGCCTGTGGCCTCATGCCCAACCACCCAAGGCATGATGATATACCATAATATACCACACCCTGTCATGCATTATCGCTTAATTATACAATGGCTAGAAAAATTACATATCTGATTGGCCAGTGGCCACTAATGATATGCAATGTTGGCAAACTTCATTACATAAAGACATGCAAAATGTCGACTTTGCAAAGTTTTTGTAGGTGAAGTGGTACTTTTTCAGAAGAAGTTATGCAAATTCATTGACAAAGTTGCATCTTCACCTTAACATCATCTTAACTTCATCTGATTTCACTCTGCAAAACTGTCATTTCCACAGGAAAACTCAATGGAAAGTGACATAGTGGGCAATTCACAAACTTATTCGTGAATGTGAATTTCATAAGTTTACCAGCAAAGTAAAACTCGCAGCATCTTTAGTGGTTATTTTGTACAGTGATGTTATCCCAGCACAACATCACTGTATCAAGGTCCAGCACACAAATGACCACATCATTTTTAAAGAAAGGAACTACCCATCTTCCACATCCTGCCTCAAATTTGAAATTATTTTGCTGTAAAACTCACATCACCCAAAAAGTACATAAATTCCACCCAAGTTTCAGTTTAAAAGCTTTCAGCACTGTAATTTCTACTTTATCCCCTACGATACAGACTGAAAGTAAAACCATCACTTCAATTAGTTTCACACTCCCACTCAGCAGCACATTAGAAACAGTGCATGCACTTTTCAAAAGTAAAAAAAAAAAAGAAACTCATTTCAGTGAACGCTGTCAGAGTGAACGGCTTTACAACCACAGAACTATCATCTTTCTCTTGTTCTGTGGTTATGAAACTGTTGCCTGTGATTGCTTTCAGTGAGATTTTTTTTCTAGTTCAGTCCACGAGTTTAGTGTTAGCAAATGATCCCATCAATGTCCTGGCTCACAAAGTACTCAAGCATCCTAAGCACATGTGCACTGCACTCCATTTACCATTTGGAGTCACTGTCTGATATAAGACAAAACTGAGGTGGTAGGAGCAAGATAAATTAATAAAAAATTCTTGCCAGTTCAACTTACATTTGTCTTCCTCCCAATAACTGGGTGAGATTGGACCTGAAATCAAAAGTCTGGAGCTGGCTGTCTGAGTTGTTTCCAATTTATAGTGACACATTTTAAAATGGCAGCACTACAAGTAGTCACAGAATGACTCCTTTCCCTCTCATTGCTAACACCACTTGCTTCAGTCACCAAATACCTCCTTTCCTTCCTGCTTGAAACAAAACTAGAGACAGCAAGTTTATCAGGGGGCACCACCATCACGCAGAAAGAACAAGCAAAATGGTGAAAGGGGGACAGAAGAAGAAGCAGTGGAACCAATTACTGCGCAAAATAGAAACTGTGGACTTTTTTTAAACAAATAAATCTCCAAATGCAAAAATCTATTAAAAAATGAAAAAAAGAGTATGTTTTGAATTTTTGTTGTCACAAATGAACCATTGTATAATAGCAATAAAACATTTCAGGGGTATGTGTTGTGGCATACTGTCACTTCTTGGGTGTTGAACACACTTGGCCTGTGGCCTCATGCTTCAACCACCTGAGGCATGATGTTATCCCAACATGACACACACACCTGTCATGTATTATTGCTTAAATTTATACTTTTGTTTAAACAAATCACAACCAACAACTAACAAGCATTTGTCAATGCTGATTGTTTGCCACTTGTATGGGTGTCATGGGGGGGGCGGGGGGTCTGATACCAGTGAAACTGACACTAAAAATTGCTTCAGTGAAGGACCTTTCAAACCCTGGACCTCTGGTACCAGGGACAGCAACACTACCACTGTACAATTACAGCAGCCTTAAGTTGTAGCCCTTCTTAGTGACCTATATCATCTTCTTTAAAGGCTGAGGGCTGACACAGCTGGGACTTGGGTTGAGATAGGAGGTATGGAGGAATCCTACTTGCAGGGATAGATGAAGCAGTACAGTGACAGGGATGTGGCATGGTCAACAGCCTGCAAGGACAAGGGCTTTTTGGGAGGGTGGTAGGGTGTAATGGCTGTGGGTTAGCCATAGTACTAACTATAGCAAGGAAAAAGGAGGGGGGGACTGTATGGTATGTAGGCATCTGCCCAATCAATCAGGTTTTATTTATATACTGGAAAGTATGTGACACAAATGCCAGTTTTCACAAATGTACAGTGAGAGCTAAAAAGAAAAGAAAACAGGTGATAAAACATAACAAAGTACAGCAGAACAGAACAACATCTTAAAAGGGATTACAAAATCAACAGTTTTAATACAATCTACAGGTAGTATAATCAAAGCACAGTAAAGCAAAACATATAAACAGATAAAAGGGGTTATAGTATCCAGAACACCACGGTGCCAGCATATAATCTGAGTACATAAAAATAGAGTATAGTAGGTGAAAGAGTTCAGCTAGAGGTGACAAAAGTCAACCAGGGTAGTGGAATCAGTGACTAAGTAGGAGGAAGGCAGAGGCAGGGAGGGAATTATGCTTAAGTGCGGTATGAAGGGAGAGTGCAAGTCAACTGGGGTTTGACAAATTGGGGGTCGGAGAGGCTGAGGGGCAGGAATGTGGGAGGGATGGTAGTGGGGGAATCAAGAGAATACAAGGAAGGAAGGAGGGAAGGAAGGAGAGATAGTGCTGAGGAGGGGTGTACGGGGGGAGGGTAGTGGACACAAGCATTTAGTCAGGGGACCACCCAGGGCAGCTGTAGGTGGACGAAGTAAGGAGGTGGTCCTTGAGTGAGGAGTTGAAGGACAGAATGGTCTTACAGGCTTGAATTCTGGAGGGCAGTTTGTTGTACAACTTTGTGCCAAGGAAGGATAGGGAGTTCTGAGCTTGCTTGGTCCTGTAAAATGGGGTGCCGAATACCATAGTGGCAGCACTTCTAGTCAAACGCCCTGGTGCAGAAAGTGGAAAGAGGGAGTCAATGCTAGGTGGTAGTAGTTTGATGTAGATTTTATGAAGGAAGGTGAGCATTTTTAGGTGGAACCTCCCTTCTAGGTTGGGCCAGCTGAGGGAGGAGTAGAGGGTACAGTGGTAGATTTTCCAAGGGAGCCCGGTGACAAAATGAGCTATACTGTTGTAGGCAACATTAAGTTTGGAGTAGAACAGGATGTGGGTGGAGAGTAGATGTTGGCACCATAGTCAATCAAGGGCAGGAGTAGAGAGGTGGCCAGGCATAATCTGGAAGAGGAACTTTCTGATCCTGTAAAGAAGATCAAGCCTGACAGGAATCTTCTTAATGAGATTGTTAACGTGAGGGTTATAGGATAAGTGGGGGTCTAGGAGGAGACCGAGGTATTTAAATTCAGACACCTCTTCGATAAGGTTACTGGAGTTGTCCAGTAGGATCAGTCTGAATGCTGGGGCTCTCCTTGGTCCAGAAAAGATCATGAACTTTGTTTTCTTGGAGTTGAGGACCACGCCATTTCCTGAGAACCAAGAGTGGAGTTTTAAGAAGTCAAATTGCAGATTTCTAAGCATAGAGGCAGGGTTTTCAAGGCTGGAGAAGAGGGCCTCATTGTCAGCATAAAGGACAAGTTTAGTGGTTAGGCAGACAGTGAGGAGGTTGTTAATGAACAGTGAGAAAAGAAGAGGGCCTGGGATGGAGCCCTGGGGGACTCCATATTTGATTGGGCATGCAGCAGAAAGATGTCCTTGTATGGAGGTTTGATGGTATCTACCAGAAAGATAGTTACCAACCCATTTGACTACATTATTGGAGAGGTGCAAACATCAAAGGGTGTCGAGAAGGACTTTGTGGTCCACAAGGTCGAAAGCCTTGGTGAGGTCTGCAAAGACTGAACCGTGTACTGGCCTTTGTCATTTGCCTTAAAATGTTGCTAGAAAAACTGAACAGAGTTGTTTCTGTGCTGTGTCCAGATCTAAAGCCACGCTAGACACTAGAGAGTAAGTTGTTGATTTTGAGGTAGGCGGTGACTTAGGACTGTACAACTTTCTTGATGATTTTTGAGAGAGAGGCAAGGAGGAAGATTGGGTAGTAGTTACTGAAATCATTTCTGGACCCACCTTTAAAGAGTGGTTTAATGGTGGCTGTTTTGCAGGTGTTGGGAAGGAATAAGAACAGAGGGAGCAGTTAAGAAGATTGGTAATTGGGATCGCAAGGGCCAGTATGGTAAGTTACAGGATTTTATAGTTGATACCATCGGCCCCTTTGCAAGGTTTTGGGTTGTTTCTGCATATGAGCTTGACGCTGTGTCCAGGGTTAAGGACCTTAAAGTAAAAATTAGGAGGTGGCTGAACCATGGTGTTGGGCTGGATAGGGTGGGATGGAGAGGGGTGAGGACGGGGGGGTAGAGGGGGAGGTTTATATTTTTTGAGGTCACTGAAAAACGAGTTAAAAATGTTTGCAACTTCAGTGGGATTGTTAATGTGACTACTGTTGTGGTGCAGGGTGTTGGGATCGGATGTTTTGTTTTACCCAGGAGTGAGTTCAGGGTACCCCAGAGCTGATGGGGTTCCAAGGCATTACTGAATTGTTTATTTTGCAGGTAGTTAATTTTTTGCTTCTAATGGCAGGTTTGCATTTATTGCAAAGGGACCTGTAATGGGACAGGTGGAAGGGTCTTTGTGCTTTGAGTAAGGCCAAAGCTTCATCCCTTGCTCTCATAGTTTAATCAGATCACGGGTACCACAGCCACAACCTTACCCTAACTCTAATTTTTTTGAGTGGCACATGCTTGTTGCAGATATTGACAAAGATGCTGGAGAATTTCTGTAGGATAGAGTTGTAGTCATCTGGGCCCTCAGTAAAGGACCAGTCCACATGGCTGATATCATGGGTAATGAGTTCAATGTTCTGATTGGTCATTCTCCTGATAAAAATAAAGGAGAGGGGGTGTTTGGGTAGTCAGGCTGACCAAAAGCAGAATGTTGCACAATGATTGCTGATAAACTCAGGCAGGACTCGGAGTCTGTAATATGGGAGGATGAGATACAATAATCCAGTCAATAAGTGACTGGATAACTGTTTTGTAGTTAGATCTGGTGGGTTAAACTGGTGGAGGCCAACATTTTGTGATGAGAGGTTTTGTGGAGCTGGATTGACCAGAGATCCAGTTGATGTTAAAGTCACCAAGGAGGATCCATTCTCTGTTGAGTGGGAGGGTGTTTTTAAGGGCTAGAAGTGACTCAAGGTCAGACAGCGGGGTAACCAGGGGAAGATAGGCAGTGGTGAGGGTGAGAGTTTTGTTACGGTGAAGGAGGAGGTGGATGGAGAGGGTTTCAGACAGGGAAAATTCTGTTCTAGGGATGTATTGGGTGAAGGAGTATTTGTTGGAGATATAGAACATGCATCTACCTCCTTTTTTCCTCAGTCTGTCTTTTCTGACCAGGGTGTGGCCACTAAGATCTGTTTCTCTGTAGGAGATCTTGGGAGAGAGCCAGGTTTTAGAGAGAGCGATCACGTCAAAGTTTTTAGAGACAACCCAGGCTTGAAAGGCATCAAATTTAACAGGGAGACCCTGAATGTTAAGGTGTATGAAGCTGATATTTTTCTTATTATTACAGAGGGGCACTGGGTTTGGGGGGAAGGGATTTCCCGGGCGGGGTTGGTGTATAGTTCCTGAAAGGAGGAGGAGGAGGAGGGCCCTGGAAAGGGTAGAGATGAGGGGGACCAGCTTGTTTTTTCTAGTTCTGTGGTGTTTGCAAGAAGTAAAGTTAGTACATTTAGAGGGAAACAATGTGTTGTATAGGGAATGGGGCAGGGTGAGTGACGGCATGAAGTAGTCTGGAGAGGGTTGAGGAAGGGGCAGTAGACAGTCAAAAGGTGTGAGAGGGAGAGTGCAGGTGGAAAGGGAGGATGAGGGAGGATTGGAAGGGGGATATAGGACCAGGAGGTCTGGAAGGGTAGGAGCGGGGGGGAGAGAAGGAGGGGGAAGAAAAGAAACAGAAGGAGTGAAGTAACTGGAGGAGTGACATGCTGGGTCAGGGAGCAAAAGTGGGAGAGAATGAACAAAGTATCGGCAGAGGAAGTGAACAAAGTATCGGGGGAGGAAGAAGTGGGGATATTCTGAGGGAGGGCTAAAGAGTTGGAAAGAGTCTTCAGTAGATGTGACTACCAGATAGTGTAGTGGTTAGTGTCACTGCCTTTGGAGCATAAGGTACAGAGTTTGAAGCCTCAGGAGTGATGGAGAGAAAAACCTTATGGTGAGTGGGTTACTAGAGGTGAACAGCAGGGGGCAGGGAAGTGTTTTATGTTAAGTTGACCTTTAGGTAGTAAGGTGATAAGACTGGTGAATAAAGAGGTAGGGGTGACAATAGTGACTTCTAGTGGTCGAATGGTTGAAAATATAGGGAGCAAATGATAAGTGGGGTGATAGGAAAAAACACGACTAGTCATGTGATGGGCCACATGACTTATGACAGTGAATAAAGGAAATGATGACAAAGGGTGGGTGTGGTGAAAACAAATCAGAGAGGAAATGAGGTGGCTGAGATGGACACTTGGATGGGCAAGAGGGGTGGAGGGGAGGACAGGTGGGGTTCCACTGTAGGAGAATGATGGGTGGGAGGCAGTAGAGTGTGCAAAGGTGGAGCAGTAGGGAGCCTAGAAACAAGGGCAGAGAGGATTGAAAAAGCAGAAAGGGGCATGCAAGGATAAACGAGGTGGGGGTGGTCCAAAGGGGGCTTCAGGGAGCTCAAGTAGAGGCCAAGCAGAACAAAAACAGGACCATGGGATGTGGCAGGGAAAAGGATATAAAGGTCCTAAACCTGCACAAAAGGAATGGGATGGGGGAAGGTCCCAATCGGAGGGTCTCAGGCAGTGGCCATTGAGCTAAAACACAGATTTGTACCATTACAGTCGCAAGACGATGAGACAATTCAAGAAAATGACTCAGGGGGTGCAGGTGAGGTAAACATGAAGAAAGACTCAGTAACAAGGGAGAAGGGGATGTCCACTCACATGAGGAAAAGGGCATCTATTCACAAGACAAAACAGAATATAGTAAGAGTCAGGAAATGGGAGCAGGTGTGGTAGCACTCCAAAAAGGGCAGCACAGCAGGAAAGGGAAAGAGAAAGGGCAGGGCACAGAGAGATGCTGAAACGTGAAGAAAATGGGAAAGAAGATGTCGGGTGCATGGAAAATGCCTGTGAGGGGCTGGGGTGTAAGAATGGAGAGGGGGGGTTGATCTGGAAAATACATGGGGAAAAGAAAAAAGTGAGAATGGGACAAACAGTGCAAAACAAGGGGATCAGAGGATGCCAATTGGAAAATTCAGGCAGAAGGGGTTCAAGAGAGGGGTCATACTGGTCAGGGATTTGATAATTAATGGTATGCAGTGGAGAGGCAAGGGGGGAAAAAGAAGTACAGTATGGACTGAGTGCCTGCCAGGAAAGATGGCCACGGAGGTGCTACACTGTATCCCCTCCGTGGGGAAACAGCAGAATAGGGAAACACATTTAATGTTCCACATAGGAACAAATTATCTGGCAGGGCATAGCCTGCTAGAGGTACATGCAAGATTTAGAGTGCTTGCAAAGTACTTCAGCAGCCTGTTCTTCAAAACAGTGGCCTTTTCAGAAGTGTTGCCAGTACCAAAGGCACACATTGAAAGAAAAGGTAGGATAGAGGGGTTTAATAAATGGCTGATGGGGTGGTGTGAACAGATGGGGTATGGAATAGGATGGGACTGAGGAACAACATGGGAGATGAGACCTTATTTGCAATGGATAGGCTGCATCTGAATAGGGACAGTACAACAGTACTAAAGAGCAAGTTAGGAGAATTCATCGAACAAAACTGATTTAAACTATATCGGGGGTGAGGGGTGGGAACAGACACTTCACACAGCATAAGTGAAACAGGAGGCTACCAGCCTCCCCGCCCCAGGATGTAAAAAAATAGGATAAAAGAGAAGGGGGGCAAACTTGCTTAAGGGGACAGGAACAAGGGTTCAGCAAATGGAGAGCCATGTGTACCAACACAAAAAGCATTGGAAACAATATTCTGGATTTGGCAGTGGTAATGGCTGGAGAGGACCTGGGCATCATGGGAGTCACTGAGACCTGGGGTCAGGATGACCAGTATTGAGAGATGGTAATACCAGAGTACAAACTATTTCAGAAAAACAGAGTGGGGAAAAAGTGGGGGAATGGTGGCACTACCTGTAAAGGAGCACATAAAAGCCACAGACATGCAGGGTAGATGGGGGAAGGGATGGGACTGAGGCCTTATGGGCATCATTGGATGCAGGAAAGGGAGAAGTCATATACACCGGGGTGGTATACAGGCCACCAGCACAGAAGGATGAGGTGGATAGGGAAATGATGGAGAAGATTCAGAGATTAGCAAACAGTGGGGAGGTGCTGCTGATGGGTGACTTCAACTTGCAAGTTGTGGAATGGGACACCCCATCAGCAGCATCCATCAGCAGCAGAGAAATAGTAGACTCCCTTCAGGGAGCCCTTATCAAGCAGCTTGTATGGGAACCAGCCAGGGAAGGGGGGCAATCCTGGATTTGATTCTTACAAGCAGGGAACAGGTGAGAGAGGTATCTATTAGGAAGAATCTTGGCAAGAGTGACCACACCACCATTTGGTTCACAATAAATACTACAGCTAATGTTAATTGGACAAAGGTGAGGGTGCTAGATTTCAGACAAGTGGATTTTATGAAAATGAGGGAAAGGGTACATATGCCATTGGCGGGGTGGAGGAAATGTGGGATGCCATAAAAGGGGCCATAGTAGAGGCTACTATCATCTGCGTCAGGAGGGTAAACAAAAATAGGAAAACAAGAAGGCTGCTGTGGTTCAATAAATAAGTGGCAGAGAAGGTCAGGGCAAAGAGAAAGGCATTTAGGAGGTATAAAATGATGTAGAGGGAGGAAGACAAGACTATTTACCAGGAGAAACAAAAGGAAGCAGGTTTGGGGGTCAGGAGGGAAAAGGCAAGAACAGAAGAGAGGATAGCCAACTCAATCAATGAAGCGAATAAAACTTTCTTCTGATATGTGAGCAAGAGGAGAAAGACAAAGAAAGGCATAGTCAGGCTAAAAAATATAGATGGGGGTGGTAGAGGAAGACCAGGGGAAGGCGGAGGTACTAAACAACTATTTTTGATCAATGTTTACGATAGAGAAGGAGGGGGAGGTTAGAAAAATCAGGGTAAAGAGGTGGGGGGGGGGGATTGACTCCAGTCCATTACAGGTGGAGAATGTCCTGAGGGAGCTTGAAGGGATGAAGGTGGACAAGGTGATGGGGCCAGATGGGGTTCACTCCAGGGTACTGAGGGAGCTTAGTAAGGTACGGGCAGAACCTCTGACCAGTCTCTTCAACAAATCCTTAGAAACAGGGGAGGTTCCTGTTGACTGGAGAAGGGTGGACGTGGCCCACCTTCATGGGGGGACAGGGAGGATGCTGGGAACTATAGACTGGTCAGCTTGACATTGGTGGTGGGTAAGCTCATGGAGAACCTGCTTAAGGGGAGAATAACTATATACATAGAAGCCAATGGCCTACAGGACCAAAAGCAACATGGGTTTGCAGAGGGAAGGTCGTGTCAAATGAACTTGACAGAGTTCTTTGACTGGGTTACCAGGGTGGTGGATCGGGGGGGGACTGTGGACATTACATACCTCGATTTCAAGAAGGCGTTCGACTCCATGTCACACAGGAGACTGCTGCACAAGATGAGAGGATGGTGGAACAGAAGCACACCCAGTCAGTTGTTCCCCTCCACAATCCATACACCATTCTGGGGGAGCATAGCTCCCCTATGGATGCACCCGCAGAGGAGACTAAGGAGGCTGAGGACAACTGAGGACAACTGTCACAAGGGAGGCCCACAGGAAGGAGGCAGAGGACACCACAGGGAAAGGAAGCAGCTCCTGGTGGGGGACTCAATTATTAGGGGATAGAACTGGGGGGAGCAGGGAAAACTGAAGTAAGGTGCCTGCCTGGTGCCATGGCTTGGAGGGACAGGAAGCGCATCCTCAGGATCACGAGAACAACTGCACGGGAGTGTGAGCTGGACATCATTGTCCACCTAGGGACAAATGACTTGGCTCATCATGAGATTAGAGCAGTGCAGGAGGACTTTGTAGAGTTGGGGAGAGGCCTAAGACAAGTAGCACACACAGTATCCTTCTCAGAGGTGCTGCCTGCCAATGGCATGGGTGAGGTGAGGGTACTTTGCACCATGCAGTTTAATGAATGGTTGAAAAAATGGTGTGGTGACAGGGGTTTGGCTTCATTGGGGACTGGGGTTCTACCTGGAGGGACACCAGCCTATACTAGCAGGATGGTCTGCATCTGTCCAAGAAGGGAACAAGCCTTTTGAGCAATTGGTTTAAATGCTTCCCTGGCAAGCTTTTAACCCAGCCAAGGGGAGGCACTGATAAGCAGCAGGAAAATCCCAGCCTCCCTACAAAACAGGGTACTAAATGAGAAAAGACCAAGGTAGAAAGGTCAGTGGGGGATGCTGCAACAGAAGGTAAAGCCATCAAAAAATGGAGAGCAATGAGTACCAATGCCCGTAGTCTGAGTAACAAGCTTCCTGAATTAGTGGCCTTGATGGAGGAGGAACATCTGTATATCGTGGCAGTCACAGAAAAATGGTACACACAAAACCATGACTGGGACATAAACATACCAGGATACACTATCTACAGCAGGGATAGGGAGGGTAAAAGAGGAGGAGGAGTAGCTCTCTACATAAGAGAAGGAATCAAAGCAACAGAACAAAAGGGTAAACAGGGAGGAGAAGAAGCACTGTGGGTCAATTTGGAGGCAGGCAATGGCACCACAATCCGCACAGGGGTTGTATACAGACCACCCTCTCAGGGAGAGGAAATGGAAAAGAAATGATAGAAAGTATACTTAGAATGGCAGATAAAGGGGAGATATTGCTGATGGGTGATCTGAATATGCCAGATGTTAACTGGAGTGCAGTTGCAGCAGCCACTTCTAAGAGTGGGGTTATTCTAGATGCCCTACAGGGGCATGCCTTAGACAACTAGTATTGGAACCCACTCGAGAGGGAGCAATCTTAGACCTGGTCCTCTCAAATGGAGATGGAGAGAGGATCACAGATGTAGAAGTGAGTAGCCATCTGGGAACTAGCGACCATCGAACAGTATGGTTCACAATAAACACAGCAATAGAGTCAAGCCATACAGAGGCAAAAGTACTGGACTTTAGGAGGGCTGACTTTGCCAAAATGGATGAGTGCCTAAGGAATGCACTAGCAAATGGGCAGGAAGAAGGGGTGGAAGAACAATGGGGAATAATAAAAACTGCCATCATAGAGGTAACAAGCCTTTGTGTGAAGCAAATAAACAAAATGAAACGATGTAAGAAACCACTATGGTTCTCAAAGGAAGTGGCAGTGAAGGTTCAAGAGAAAAAGAAAGCATTCAGGAAGTACAAGGAATCACAGAAGGAGCAGGACAGAGAACTGTATCAGTTAAAGCAAAAGGAAGCTGGGAAGGCAGTCAGAACAGCAAAGGCCCAAACCGAGGAAAAGATTGCCAACTCAGTTAAGAAGAGATAAAACCTTTCATAGGTACATCAGGGAGTGAGGAAGACCAAGGGAGGGATAGTGAGGCTTAATAAAGGGAGGGGTTGGTGAAGGGTGACTGTGAAAAGGCAGCGATACTAAACAAATATTTTTGCTCAGTATTTACAAATGAAGAGGGGGAGGTATCTAAAACAAACAGGAGAAACACTCTGGATACAGAAGTTGATACCAGTCCATTTACAGAAGAAAGTGTTCTGAAAGAACTATTAAAACTGAAGGTGGACAAAGCAATGGGGCCTAATGGGATTCATCCCAGAATTCTAAAAGAACTAAGGGTAGAACTAGTGACACCACTGACTACCCTCTTTAACAAATCATGGGAGGATGGGGTGGTACCCAAGGACTGGAGGAGGGCAGATGTGATTCCTTCACAAAAGTGGGAGCAAGGAGAAGCAGAGAAACTACAGACCTGTTAGTTTGACCTCAGTGATAGGGAAAATGATGGAATCATTTCTGAAGGAAAGAATTGTCGAGTATCTAGAGGCCAGAGGGGCACAGGACCCAAGGCAGCATGTATTCATAGCGGGAAGGTCATGCCAGATGAATCTGATAGATTTCTTTGACTTGGTGACCAACGTAGTAGATCAGGGAGGGGCTGTGGACATGGCCTACCTAGACTTTAGCAAGGCAATTGACACAGTCCCACACAAAAGATTAATATACAAGTTAGCCAGCCTGGGAGTGGGTCCCAAGATGACAGCCTGGGTAAGAATTGGCTGGAGAATAGGACACAGAGAGTAATAGTAAATGGAGTCCCTCTGAAGAAAGGGGGTTACTAGTGGGTACCGCGAGGGTTCAGTATTAGGATTGGTCCTCTTCAATGTCTTTATAAGCGACATTGCAGAGGGACTGGAAGGAAAAGTATGTCTCTTTGCAGATGACACAAAGATCTGCAACAGAGTTGATGCACAAGGTGGGGTGGAAAGGATGAGAAGGGACTTGGCAAGGTTAGAGGAATGGTCAAATGTATGGCAGCTTAGATTCAATGCTAAGAAGTGCAAGGTAATGCACCTGGGAAACAAAAACCCAGGGGAAGAGTACATAATGGGGGCGAGATACTAACAACAACAAAATGGAAGGGACCTGGGGTAGTCATATCAGATGACCTAAAGGTGGGCAAGCAATGTGAGGGCGGCAAGGAGGGTTGGGGGATACTGGGATGCATAGGAGAGGCATCACCAGTAGAAAACAGGAAGTTATTATCCCTCTGTACAGACAGCTGGTCAGATCCCATCTGGAGTACTGCATGCAGTTCTGGAGGCCCAACTCCGCAAAGACATAGACAGGATGGAAGCTGTCCAGTGGAGGGCAACTAAAATGGTGCAGGGTCTGCACTGGAAGACATATGAAGAGAGACTGAGGAGCTTAATATGTATAGCCTCAAGGAAAGGAGGAGAGAGGGTGGACATGACAGAAACTTTCAAGTACCTCAAGGGAATCAACAAAGTCCAAGAGGGTAGCATGCTTTCAAAAAAGAGGTGTGCAAGGAACAAGGGCACGATTTGAAGATAGAGGGGGCGGATCAGAGAGTAATTAAGGAAGTATTTTTCACAGAGATGGTTGTGGATGCATGGAACGGCCTTCTGGAGGAGGTTGTGGAGTCAAAAACAGTGGTGGAATTCAAGCATGCATGGGACAGTCATAAGGCAATTTTAGGGGGTGATGGTTGGAAGAAGTAGGCTGCTGGTTAACTAGGATCTGCAGCTTATCCATTAGGTAGGGAAATGGGCAGACTGGGTGGGCCAAGTGGTCCTTATCTGCCGTCAAATTCTATGTTTCTATGTTTCTATGAGATGCCTTGGGCTTGGACCAGTGGTAGTGAGGTGGTTGCAAAACTGACTGTGGGGCAGAAGGCAGAGAGTAATTGTAAACTGGGTACCTTCAGTTGAGGGAAAGGTCACCAGTGGCATACCGCAGGGGTCGGTGCTTGGGCCACTCCTATTTAATATATTTATAGGGGACATGGCAGAAAGACTAGAGGGGACAGTGTGTCTCTTTGAGGTTGACACGAAGGTATGCAACAGAGTGGATACACCAGAGGGGATTGAGAGTATGCACAAAGATCTGGAGAAACTTGAAAAATGGTCCAAGGAGTGGCAATTGTCCTTCAATTCAAAAAAGTGCAAAATCATGTACCTAGGCAGGAAGAAGCAGGGAGCAGAATACAGAATGGGGAGAATGCACTAGAAATAACAGAGCATGAAAGGGACCTTGATATTATCATCTCGCGAGACCTGAATGTGACTAAGCAATGTGAAAAGGTGGTGGCAGGAGCCAGTAGGATGCTGGGTTGCAGGGGACTCACTAGCAGAAGGAGGGAAGTCATAATGCCCTTGTACAAACAACTGGTCAGGCCACATCTTGAGTATGGAGTCCAGTTCTGGAGGCCATACCTCAAGAAGATGTGCATAGAGTGGAGCACGTCCAAAGGAGGGCAACAAAAATGGTGTGGGTTCTCAGTTACTTGTCATGCGAAGACTGGCTGAAAGACCTAAACACGTAGTCCCTGGCCAAATAAGGGATCAGGGAAATATGATTGAGACTTTCCGATATATCAAGGGTGTCAACAGGGTGCCAGTGAAAGGCATTTTCCAGCTAAAGGGATGATCAAAAACTAGAGGGCATGAAATGCAAATAGTTGGGAGGGAAGTTCAGAGGAAACATTAGAAAATTCTACTTCACAGAAAGAGTGGTGGAAAGCTGGAACAGACTGCCAGAGGGGGTGGTGGGGGAAGAGGACTGTGGAAGGATTCAAGACAGCATGGGATAGACACAAAGGTCTGGTGAATCGGGGGGGGGGGGGACGCAGTAGGACATTTCAAAATCCTAATAATTAGGTGTGTACATTGGGAAGACTGGGTGAGCCTGGCGGTCCTTTTCTGCTAAAACATTTTTTTTTTGATACTATGATTTTATTAACAGTTAAGAATGCAAAGTAGAAGTTATGATGTTGAGCAGTGTAACTGTCTTGTTTTTTAATATTTGTGCCCCAGATTTTCAATATATCCTTCTTATGACCCGACTTCATGAACAAATGTAGAGAATATTTTCAACGGTAAAAAACATTTTGGCCAGGATCTGAAAAATGACAGTAGTCACATTCATGAGGTGCCGTGAAGAAATGGCTATATTGAAAATTTGGGGTCAAAATATTGAAAAATGCCGACGTTTTGAGCCTGCATTCGCAAATTTCAACGTAGGATCATAACTTTGTTGTCTTTTAATATTTTTACACCAAATTTTCAACATAGCCTTCTTATGACCCCACCTCATGAACAATGTGAAGAAAATTTTCAATGCCTGCCAAAAAGGTGATTTCATGCAGTGACCGCAAAGTCACCTTTTGGGACAGATTTACCTAACATCATTTGCATTGTTTATAAGGTGGGTCCCAAAAAAGTATTGTTGAAAATTTGGAGCAAGAATATTAAAAATTGTCCAAGTTATGCCACATAGTTGAAAATCCCTTTAAAATACATTGAGGCACTTACCTCAGTTTGCGGTCGAGCTTTGAAGAGTGAAGATGTGTCTGTGGTCCAAGGAATATCACGGCAACGGACCTCCAGTGGGTAAATATGGGGTGGGGGGTGTGTGGGTGGTGGGTTCTGGAGTGGGAGGGTTGGGTGGGGGTGGGTAATGGTGCAACAGACAACTATGGACAGTTTTCTTTTTTTCAGGTTAAAAAAAACAATGATGGACAGTTTTCTTTATTTCAGGGACAGGACACTGGGGGATTGGGCACCCCCAGTGTCACTTGGTGACAGTATTGCAAAGTTGAGGACACTGGGGGATTGTGCACCCCCAGTGTCACTGACTTATGCTTTGGGCGGTGTAACAGGCATCAATGGACGGTTTTCTACTTTTCAGGGGAAAAAAATTGATGAGGGACAGTTTTAGACGCTGGGGTATTGAGCACCGCCAGTGTCACTATTGTGTGTGTGTGCATGTGGGGGGATGCTGACAGGGACAGTTGGATTGAGGGACAATTAAGGCCACCAGCAACAAACATCGATGGATGATTTTCTTTGCTGCAGGCACACATTCCAGGCTGACCATAACAGATCAGCCTGGCTTGCTGGGCAGCGCAGATCAAAGGGATGGCAACTTCTTTTGAAGTTAGTGCCATCCCCACCCAGCAAGCCAGAAACCCCATCATTGTCAACTTGGGTGTTGATTGGTCTGGCATTGTTGTGCCTCTGCAACACTGCTCTGCATTGGGTGGATGGTGTCAAACCCTCAAAGGGCACTCTCATACCAACGTGTTAGCTTGCGCTCACAGTGAACACAAAAATGGATTTGGCAGCTGGTCTGTATTATCATAATTGCTGCTGATGCATCAAAAGGGACTGACTGATCCACAGAAATATGACTCTGTTGGGGCAGAAAACATCTTGTTGAAAGTCCACTGTGCTTCCTGTTCCACCAACTTCTTGCTCTTCATGCCATACCTGTGTGGCTTTTTGTAGTTGTGTGGACACTCTGTCTCCTAAACTGACAGTCCTCATAAAGCCTAAACAAGTACTGTACCAAGCTCATGGTACAGTAATAGCCTGCTTTTAAAATGCTTTTTGGCCTATCTGTAGGTGGCCAGGATATGCTGGAAGTAAATGTATCCCAGAAGTGGCCCTGTGCCCCCCCCCCCATGCTTGTCCATACCAGACAGCAGCCTCAACACTGAGTTTTCATTCTCCACTGATGCAAAGATGCACAGTGAGGCAGGGGTAACAGGGTGGGCATAGCTGTTCTGGACCATGGTCATACTGGTCTCCAAGTGGATCCTTACCTGTGCAGGGTGCAGAGCATTTCAGGATATGACACTCCACCCGGATTGCTTTATCCCCACTGGAAAATATGAAGCCTTACAAAAGAACGCTCATCAGTGCCAGTGATGCTCCAGCCTGGCATGGATGCTCTTAAGGCTGAATGCTGGAGAAGGGAGGTCTGATCAGTCCTGGAGTCATCTGAAGTAACCAAGCACAGGAGAGTGCGTAGCTGCTAATGTAGACCCCAGGGCTGCATAGCTTCTCTTCCTTCACCGGCTCTCCACACTGTGGAGAATGTGTTGTGAATCGGGTGTATGCCCACCCATGCCCACTTGTCTGTCACAACCCCCCAACTGGAGAAGCCAGGAACTGTCCATGGATGGGGCTCTTAATGTAAAAATGCAGTTCCACTTCTTTTGAACAGGTAAGGTTATTACTTTGGATTTCATTTCTGTTTGATTAGAAGATTTCCAAACCTGTCATCTCCATCAGAAGCCTCTTCAGAGAACAGAGCTAATGTTTTTGTCATTGGCAGCAAAAATGACGAATGATTGCAGTATAAAACAAAAATGCTTTGTCCCACATCTATGAAAGGCTTGAAAAGTGTTCAGTATCATTGTTCACATACCATCAAAATGGAACTGTAATCTCCCAAAGAAAATATACTTCATTCTTGAAGTATTCCCTAGAAATATTTGAAAATAATTTTTTTTTTACATCTAAGAATTTCCTGCCTTGGGATGTCAATCACTATAATGCCTTTCCCTTTCCCTCCTTATGCTATGACAAACCTTGCCCACATAATATTGACAGTTCAAAAGAGAAATGACCACTGGGCTCAGTGTGTCAGAGCTAATTAAAATTCAAGGACACGAGCAACAATTCTCAGCAGGATACCTGGCATTTCACAAACAGAAGGCATAAGTTCTCAGTAAGTCTTCTGTCTCACAGGAGATTTCCCCTTGATGTGTGATGACCGTCACCAACAGGTTTAATTTTGTAGGTTTGGAGTCAAATCTGCATTTCAAAATCCTGACATTTATTTCCTATCTCTCTAAACATCACTCTTTTTTCTAATGTGGGTGAGAAAATGTGTTTTTCTCTCTTTTCATGCATAAAGTCCAACTGTTCGTTACTTCAGATAATACGAAAGATGCCATTATTCACCAAATCCAAGATTCTTAGGGATGCTAAGCTTTGCAGATGTTCTTTTAGCAGGTTATAAACTGTGCCTGTGTGGCAGGGGGTCTAAAGTGGCAAAGCAATCACATTCTGTGGTTTATTTTGTTATTTTTTTGCACAGCTTCTGTCTGCTGATCTATTGTTGTTGATATTCACCTATAGAGTGTAGTAAATTCTGATAGGAACTGGTCATTTGCTGTCACAAATCATGACATTTCAAGCTTTGCATGATTGTCAGTTACCCAACTACACCAGCGACTGTCTATGCACATTTTTAGTTAAGACTGTGAAAGACAGTGTTAAGTGGTGGTCTTTAACTATTTAGTAATCAGAGTTTCTTTTCTGAGCGAGACTCAGCATGACAGATATTTGAACATTTGATTTTTTTCCCTGTTCAAGACCGAATAACTTCATTACCTCTGTCCCAGTGGTCTTTTGTCGGATTGAAATTTTGTTCATATTACAATGGTTCACTTGGGAATAGGGGTGTGGGGTACAACTGCTTTGAAGTATTAATATTTGGAAACCCAGCTACTTGGCAATTCAGTATTCATTATGAGTTATCTGTGCCATATTTAAGTTACAGATTTAAAAAACCTCTAGCCATCACTAGATAGCCATAGGAAATCCCTGGATTACCACCTCCCCATTCCAGCTGTTTCCCACCCTCCACCTCCCATTCCCTGTTATCTCAACCACACTGGTATAAAAAAATGACAGCTCTTGGCATTGCACCAGGAGCTGCCAATTACTGTTTAACCCCCTCAGCTCTAACTTGACCCCTCAACCTCTAAATATTTTTATGTAAATGTAGACCACTGTCCTGATCCCAACTCATGAGTGTGAAGGTCCAATAATCTTTCAAATACCAGTTAATACAGTTACCCCCCCCCCCACAGCATGCTTGCTCCACAATATAGTATTTTATTTATTTAGTTTTTGTTGACCAGGTAAGTGCACTAGACAAATCCTGCCTATTTTCAGGCACGACCCGGGGGAGGGAGATACAGATGAATGCCAACTGACCTTGAACCAGATTAAGCTGTTGGTGGTATTTTTCGTGAATGGAGGAAATTTGGCCATTGCACCGGGGAAATTCCCCTGCTCTTTTCGAGAAGTGCCATGGGATCTTTAACATCCACCTGAACTACCACCAGAACAGGCAGATGGGACCTCAGTTTAACGTCTCATCCGAAAGACGGCACCTCAGGAGTGCAGCACCCCCTCTCATGCTGCACTACAGTGTCAGTATTGGGATATTAACCCAAGTGCCTGGTGTGGGGATAGAATCTATAGCCTACTGATCTCCCGGCCTCAGAGGTGAGTGTGCTACCTGCTGAGCCACTGACACTGCTTAAGGCCATGCCATACTGCTCACTCCTGAGTATACAGGCATGGTGTACAGACCAAGTGGAAAAGTCAGCGGGAGGGAGGGAGAGTGGCAGGACAGTTTTCATTATGGATGATGTGCGCCAGATTGACCAATCAATCAACCTAGTATCATCAATGACGGGGGACTGCTCTGCCTTCTCCCACTGTCCCTACCCATCATGCATCCACTCAAAGCATTCAAAGTACCTGGTAAATGGTAATAAACCTTCCAGACAAGTACAATAAAGGACAGTCTTGGTCCCCACTCCACTACTGACCAAACAATGGTTTTGGAAGGGGAGCAAGTGTCTCTGAATGCTCCACCATGGGGGTTAGCCATGGGGTCTGTGGCCAGGGATGGGGCAAGGAGGTCATCCACATAGTTCCAGATAGTGGTGACTGGGGTGGAGGGATGAAGTAATATTCCTAATAATAATAGTAATAACAAAATAAATATGAAACATGGAAACAGAGAAAATTATAAAAGCAGAAAAAGGGTCCATGCCATCAGCTCTGTTCCTACCTATTGCCACATCAGCCCAATTTTTAGTGGATAAAGGCTGTGCCGTCTAGTAGTAGCTCAGGCCTCCCATAGCCTGACCCCCTCCCCACCCCCTCCTAATGAAAACAGTATATGCCTTCAAAGTAAGCCAAGACACATTTCTGCTTAGCAAGAAAATCACAGATTAATCTGAGTAGTAAAGTGGGTACTGCATCTTTAAAAATTAGTACTAGCTTGCACAGCACACATTAGTTACAGCTTATGAAGTGAGGTGGGAGGTGGACCTGATGGACCTGCAGTCCCATCCAACTTTACATTACTGTGTTGCTGTGTTACTACTGTATGTAATAATATAATATAAAAATAAAAAATGTAAGCCTCTGGAGGGGCAACATTTTTATTGAAATCTCACTCACAGTTCTAGGAAAATGCCCATAAAAAATCTGAGAATAAAGATTTTTTTTTCTGGCTTAAATGCTCCTTTCTGTAAACACCATTGTGGTTTGTATGAAGACTGGATGACTCAAGAAAGTCAATCTTTATCTCAACTATTTTGATTTATTTTCACAATGCCAGAATGTATAGTGGCCCAAACCACCTGTGTAATTTAATTAAAAGTAAGAGCTTTACTTATGCTCACAGATCGAATAATGTTGCAGTCTAACACAGCTCAAAAGTAAAGACTTCAAAGTGACAGATTGCCTTTGCTGCCAGGGAACTGATTTTCAAAGGGCCTGGCATGGCCTAGTGACGAAGCATGGCCCAGCAGAGCCCAGTGACGAAGTCACATAACATTTTCAACATAATTTGCACATCAGTGACATTTTTCTTTTATTTTGAAGGTACTATAGCATGTTTGTGAATACCAGGTATAGCATCTGCACACAAACAATTAGTGCAAGCTGATATAAAATGTTGAAAAGGTCACAAACAAACAACTTTTTTTTTTAATTCCATTCATGTGGCAAAAACTATGACGGTGCAAGGTCCCCATACCTTCACAACTGCTTTTTTTTTGGCTGCATGTGCACAGTTTCTCATATTTTGGCAGTATGACTCCAGGCACTTTCAGAGTCTAACTTTCTGGATATAATTATAGAAACTCAGGTACCACATTGCTGGAGTTTAAATATGGCGTACTGTATGCCATGGGCTGACTGAAAATAGCAAATTTTTTTATCTGCAGGTTTTGACCTCCATGACATCATTAGTGAGGTCTGTATAAGTCAAACCTTGCAGAAAAGCATAAGTGTAATATTTTTAGCCAGCCCATGGCAAATGTCATTTATGCAATGGCAGTGCCTCTCTGGCAAAATTAGTTCTTTCAATGAAGATTTTACTCTTTCTGTTTGAGAAAGAAGTAGGCTGCTGGTTAACTAGGATCTGCAGCTTATCCATTAGGTAGGGAAATGGGCAGACTGGGTGGGCCAAGCGGTCCTTATCTGCCATCAAATTCTATGTTTCTGTTTCATTGCTCTGTTTTTACTGTAGCAGATGCTCCTGTGGTGTCAACAGGCCTTGTGCAAGCTGTTCTAGCAGTGGTTAAGACTTTCTTTTTGACCAGTCTAAAGTGGAAATAAATGCTGATGACACACCTAAGACTGAAATTAATGATTTATTTCCACATCTGGCCTGTCACAAATGAAAATACAGTAACTGTATTTGCAAAATTTTATTCTCACAGTTATTGTTTAAATATGTTTTAATTGCTTTTTCAAAAGCCAATAGAAGATATAATCATTGCAGATGACATTCGGATCTGTTATGGCATGGCTTAAATATTACACAGCATGTTTTATGTATTGCTGGTAGTTACAGTGCTGTAGTGTATGGTGGAGTGTTGTTCTGTATGGAAATCCATGCTTAGAAAAGGGTTGCTGTGCTGTGGTAGTGATGTTAATATGTTGTACTTCAGTAGTGCTGTCCCTACATCAGCACAACATAGAATGCTGCCACACAGCTGCTTTTCTTTAGACAATCATGTTGGAAACTTTTTTTTTTTAAACCTGAAGATATAGAAACAGCTACAATTGCTAGCAACACATAACATCAGTAATTTGAGCCCACCACCAACCCTCAAGTGTACCCTTCCAACTGCCAGTTCACTGAAAAGAAGCAGTTTGTCTGAAATGGGCATGGATGTCCATATAATATAAAAGATAATGTATTGGCATCCATACAGAGACAAGCCTGTGTCTTCATTTCAAGTGTCCTATGGCAACCAGGGTACCTGTCGAGCTTCACTCTCGAGGTTCCTGGTTGCCATAGAAACCTCTAGATGAAGACACAGGCTTGTTGCAAATGGCTACCCATACATTGTCCTCTATACAAGAAGTAATTTATCTGCTATGCCATTTGTTACTTTTGTACACTATTAAGAGCTTCAGATCCCATTTTCAGTTCCTAGTGGTGGTACTGTAAAACATGGGAACACCAGTCAACTCACTGCACTGCTATGTGCTACAAATATAGAGAAAAGAAAATATACAAAATTAGAAGTTTGTCACTGCTGTCCAGAAAAAGCAGAATGCAAATTGCTAATCCAGATATTAGAGGCTACACACAGAGTTTGCACCCATTAACATTCTGGATTGTGACTGCTGATGAATTGTACCAGACCAGTGTCATCCTGCATGTGGTCACCCTTGGTTTTATAAGGGCATCCCACCCAAAAGTGCCCCCCCCACTTACCACCAACTTACCTTTAGGGCCCCAGTATACCAGTGGCTGCTCCTTCTAGTTCGCTGATGGCCTGACTCCATAGCAGTCCAACAGACCCTCCTGCTCCCCCTTTAGTCATGCTTCCTGGTAGTCCAGTGGTATCCCTCACCTTAGCCCCTATTCTCTGCCTATGCAGTGTCCTCTGTAGGGGTCTCCCTCAATTGTCATTCTCCTACTAGCCCTTGGTGCCTGGTTGTTGCATTGTTTCTCACCCCCACAACCACTTACTGCCTGCTTTAAATTGTTGGTAGGCCTGCCACCAAATTTGTGAAGGCCTCCATGCCTTTGTGAATTGGTCTGTAGGTCCTTTGTACAGTTGCCCCTTCTCTGTTGCCCACATGGTTAGAATGGCATTTACAGCCATGCAGGAAGAGGCTGCATCACTTGTTGAGCATAGCTCAATGGTGTTGCAAAATTGCTTATGGTACTTAGCCACTGCAACACTCATTTAGCAATATAGTTTGTAATTGAGAATTGTGACTTTTTGTTGTTTCACTATATTACCTGTGTTGCTTGTATCCTTACCACATCGGAACCTTTTCCTGTCAGATCTAAGAAGCAAATCAGGGTCAGGTCTGATTGGTAGTCAGATGGGAATCCACCAATAAACACCAGATGCTGCAGGAAGGGTTGTTGGTAGCTTTCCAAGAAGCACTTTCTCCTTGATTAAAAGTAACCATACCAATGACCTAGCATAATGTTACTGTGTGGAAATGCTTTGCTGTAGTAAGGTGCCATTGTTCAGATGAGATGTTAAACAAAAGTCCTGTCTGCCTGTTTTGGTGATTGTTCAAGTGAACATTATAGATCCCCTGGCATGCCTTGAAAACAGAAATAAGAACGTCCCTGGAGTCCTGGCCAGATTTGTCCCATTCACTAATTGACCAGCAAATTAACCTGATTTAATATCAATCAGTTTACATCTGGGCACAAAATGTAAGAGTGTAGCAGAGCTGTTGTATCAGAATGGCTGGTGTGTTCCACCCCAGAAGGGGCTGTACTTCAGTGACTGCTCAGCATGGAGTTGTGTGTGTTGATATTAAAGCACTTGGGATGCTTGCATGCAAGGTGCTATATAAAAGCAAATGTTATACTAAACAACTATATGTATCTACTGGTTCATACTAATTTATTTATTTAAAAACTGATAATGGGAAAAGGACACTGAGCTCGTTTCCAGGTGTGACCCGGGGGAAGGTACATACAGGGATAAAGTACAATAAAAATAGGTAAGCAACAAAATGAGATAGATGTACACAATTACAGGAATTTATACACATTAAATGTACATTTGCAAGGATTAAGTACAATAAAGTGCTACTTGGACAGGGAGAGTAATTCAGCAATAATACACAGTGGCTTAGGGTGTAAAATCACAAGGTATATCAGGGTGCGGGAGTGTACGAAACCTAAAAAGAAAATTCACAATACAAAGCACAAGTCAGTAGTAGGAAACAGCAGATTGCAAACAAGGAACAAAGCATACAGAGGAACAGAGGCAAGGGGACTGGGATGATTTGGTAAGTGCCAGAAAGAAGGAGAGAAGGTAGACTAGGTGAGGTGAATGCGGGGGCAGAGGATGCAGGTTGACAACTGCAAGTGGTGGAAGGTACTGATTGGAGTAGAGATTTTAGAGTGGACATGGCAGGGGGTGGTGAATTACACAGGGAAGCTGATTCCACAGGTGTGGGAGATGGTAGGGGAATGTTGCCTGAACCAAACAAGTGCGGGGATGGGGGATATAGAAAGTATGAGCATCCCTAGAGTGAAGCGAGTATGTTGGCCAGCCGGCTGTGGATAGGCAAGAGTTGAGTTAGATGGGGAGTGTCCCAAACCAGAATTTGGCAACAAAAGACAGACTATGGACTTGACGCCTGGCAGGTAGTGGAGTTAAGGAAAGGGAGGAGTAGAGGTGACAGTGGTGAGTGAGGTGGGGGAAGAGGAGTTGGCGAACCGGCAGAATGAGTTGAGTAATGTGTCGAGTCTGGCAAGGGAGGTTGCAGGAGCTGAACCATAAACAATATCAGTATAGCTGAAAATGGGTAGACTCAGGTTCAGACTAAAGTATTCTTGGAGCTTACAGGCATTAGCTCATAGTATTCCTTGTAGCAGTAATTTAGTTTTCGACTATTTAAGATATAGAAATATATATATATATATATATATATATATATATAGATATATAGTTTGCATCTGAATTCTGTCTTGGAACTAATGATCATAATATCCAATGGTAAATGATTCCAAGGATTTATAATTCTTTGTGTAAAGACAAATTTCCTTTTACTTGTGTTAAACTTATGTCCAGTTACTTGAAGGGGATGCCTTTTGGTGTTTATTAAGGGTTGCTTGAATTCAAAGCCCATACCACATAAATGCTCTGGGTCCATAACAATGTCATATAACAACAGCAGGTCACCCCTTGTTTCTGACGGCATAAATCATAACTCTTTTAGGTGGTCCATTTATGTTAGATCTGTGATATTATGTATTATTTTGGCTTGTTTCATTCAGGCCTTTTCCAGACATTTTATTTCCCCTTTCCCGTATGGGCACCAGAATTGGGATACATAACTGTAAATTGGTACACATGTACAGGGGTGCTATAACCTTGCTATTGCTTGATCTACTGTTACATCTAGTGGGCCATATAATTCTGTTAGCACCTGCTACTGCATGATTTGTTTACCAATTATTTTCAGGGTCATTAGTGATTGTAACTCCTACATCCTTTGCATTGGCTGTCTCCAGCAAGATCTGACCACATAAAGTGTATGCCTGTTTTATGTTCTTAGTTCCCAAATGCATGACTTTGCATTTTCTAGACTGAATTTATTTTCCCAGTACCAGGCCCAGGTAGACATATAATTCAAATCAGCCTGGAGTTCTGACCTTTGTTTGAGTGTTTCTCATGGTCCTCCTATTTTTGAGTCACCTGAATATTTTGATGTTGCAATTGAGGTATAGTTGGCACATCTGTAATATCATCTACGCAAGGACATAGACAGGATGGAAGCAGTCCAGAGGAGGGCAACTAAAATGTTGCAGGGTCTGCATCAGAAATCATATGAAGAGAGACTGATAGAGCTTAATATGTATACCCTTGATGAAAGGAGGGACGGGGGGACATGATAGAAGCATTGAAGTACCTCAAGGGAATCAACAAAGTCCAGGAGGGTAGCATCTTTCAGAAAAAGAAATGTGTAAGAACAAGGGGGCACAATTTAAAGATAGAGGGGGGATGGCTCAGGGGTAATGTGAGGACATTTTTTTCATGGAGAGAGTGGTGGATGCATGGAACCGCCTTCCTGAGGAGGTTGTTGGGTCTAAAAAAGTGGGGGAATTCAAACATGCATGGGACAGACATAAGGCAATTGTAGTGGAGGGTGGCAGGAAGTAGGCTGTTGGTTAACTAGAATCTGCAGCTTATCCAGTAGGTTGGAAAATGGGCAGACTGGGTGGGCCAAGTGGTCCTTATCTGCCGTCAAAGTCTATGTTTCTACGTTTCTAAAATCCAAAATGAAAATGTTGAAGATAATTAGTCCCAGAACAGATCCCTGGGGAACCCCACTAGATACAATACCAGTCCTTGACAGGTGTACATTAATCACAACCATTTGTGTTCTGTTTTTAGCCATTCTAAAGTCCTGTCAATAAGTTTACTGTCTATGCTGTGTTCTTTCATTTCCTCTATCATTACCCAATGCAGTATCAAATATTATCTATCTATTTAGTTATTTATTTATTTCAAATGTTTCGCCCAGAAAGACATGCTGAGCTGAGTATTAGCTCATTCCAGATGCGTCCTGGGGGGAAGGGGCAATGGGAGATAAAACATAACCGATCAGAGTATTATTTACAGTACAATATTTACAATAGTTACAAACAGGAAAAGAACCATATATGCAATACAAGGTAATCAACAAAAAAGGCAACTTAACAAATATCAGTTATGGCTGGATAAAGCAGAGGATACAATTTAAGGGAATCATGAAACAATACAAGAGGAGGCTGGGGAAGTTACACAAAAAGTTTCTGAGTGTAGGTAGCAAGGGGGGCTAGCTTAGTGATAAAAGGGGAAAGAAAAGACAAGAGGAAAATGGTGGGGGGAAGGCTGAGTGGAGGACCAGGGGTGGAAATCAGGTGCATTTGCATGAGGGAGCGAAGAAGTCATGGAGAACAGATGAGAGGGAGTGAAGGGAAGAGACAGAAAGGGTGGATAAGGGGGGAATTGGATTAGGAAAGGAAAGGGAAAGGGAACATTGTTTAACCAGGAGTAGCACACTAAGCTGAAGCTTGTTTCCAGATGTGACCTGGGATCACAAGAAAGTTAAGTGACTTGCTCAGGATCACACAGTATGCACCTAGGTGGCTGTGGGATTCAAACCCAGGTCTCCAGATCTGCAGCTCCAAGCCTTAACCCACTGTTCTATTAGAGATGCAGTGAAACTACGGCCAAATTGGCAATTTCGCCACACGGAATGTTTTGCGAAATTGTGGTGAAATTTCACAATTTTGCCCACAATTTCACCCACCGCAATTTCCACCAAGCTCCCATGGTGTCAGTGGGCTGCCTCTAACCTGGCTGTACACCTGCCCAAATAGTAACACCCCCAAGCACACATTCTCCCCAACCCCCATTCCCTTGGATTCCTCGATCCTTACTTAAAATAAAAAACACTCCCTGGTGTCTACTGGACACCCACCCCACTCCCCCCATACCCGATTGGGCCACCAGTACAGTCCTCCATTCACTGAGCACCAAAATTAATGAGTGCGTGCTTGTACAAGCATGAGATCATTCATTGAAGCTAAGTCAGGCTGCCAGCCATGGAGTTGAGTGGAGAGCTGTGCCGGTGGCCCAGTTGGGGTACGGGGGAGCATAGTGGGTGCTGATAACAGGGTGGGGGTCCACTAGACACCAGGGACTGTTTTTTTAGTAAGGATTTGGGGATCCGAGGGAATGGGAGATGGGAGAAATGTGTACTTGGGTGGGGTACTACTTATTTGGGCCAGTGATCAGCTGGGGGTGGGACCACTGGACACCAGGGAAGATTTTGTTTTTGGGCCGGTGAGTGGCCGGGCGGGGGTGACAGTCACCGTAAGGGACAGCCAGTCCACAAGTCCACCACTACTGTAGTTACCATGTCCATAAAGTGAAATTTCATCCGTGGGTGGTGAAATTTCACCTGCAAGTGAAATTTTGCTGGCTGGGGGGTGAAATTTCACTCACAAACGAGGGCAAAATTTCACCTTTCACCCAGCAAACTGTTTCGCAAAATTAATGAATTACGCAAAATATTTCACTGGGTGAAATATTCCAGCTTTGCACAACACTATGCACTACACTGCCTCAGTAAGTTAGTCTAGAAAAGCAGTAAGAGAAAACAGCCTGGCCAGCTGAGGATGATTTAGGTGGGAGTGCAATGGAAAGAATGCCAGAGTTGCGAAGGGAGTAGGAGAAAGGGGGGGGGTGACAGGAGAGATACAGTAAGAGGGAATAAAGCCTAGACAGTGCTTAGTAATAAAGGAGGAGCAATGAGAGAGGTGCCTGGCTTCAAGGAAGGGAAGGGAGAGGGCAGTGTAAAGGGAGCAATGGTAGGGTGTGCAAAAAAAAAACTTCCACAGGCAGAATTTAAGTGGAAGTGTGACATTTGCTTCCATAAAAGTTTGGAAATCCATTTCCAAACTTTTGTGGAAATTCCACCTGTTCTGCTGCCCAAAATACACAAAAATAAATAACATAAATATCTGGTGGCTAGCGATCCCTCCTCCCACCCAATCATCTGCCCCATATCATTGCAGTATCATCACAGTAAACCACCCCCACAGGTAGCAATGCCCCCCCCACCCAATCACCCGACTGGTGGAATTTCAGTAACACCCCCATGGCTAGTGGTCCCTCTCTGATCACCTGTAAGTATAGTTGCAGTCAGAACCCCCCTCCTGCCATGGCTAGCATCCCTCCCCCCAATCAATCCTTCTCCAGTATTAACCCCCACATCCCTTTCCCATGTATAGCAAAATATGTAGCTGACCGGATGGTCTAGTGAACCCCCTCCCTCCTTCCCTGTCCCCGATCCTAGTAGTCTGAGTAGTTTTCTTTTAATTTAATATTATTTATTTAACTTATTCATTGGTGATCTAGTGGTCCCCGACCCCCACCTCTGCAGGTAGCGCCCTGGTACTACCCTGCTCCCCATCCAAAAAGAAGTAGGCCACTGGCACAACCTCTGCTCTTCAGCAGTTGGTGGTTCATTTAGTTGTCAATGAATGAGCACATGCTTGTAGCACAAGCTCATTCATTGACAACTCAGTGGGTCACCAGCCATGGAGTTGCCCTGTTTCTGCAAAAGTTCTGCTGAGGCGGAAATGGCAACCTTCACCCACTCCTAAGCAATGGTGAGTGTGGGGCAGGCAGTTGAGGACAAACTGGCAGAAGGAGTGATAAGAGAGGATATAATCTGGCAAGAGTGGACTTAGGAGCAGCACTGTAAACAATGTCTCCATTGTTGAAATTAAGGAGAATTATTTTCTGTAGCATAGCTCTGCAAGCTGGCAAGGAGATGCACTCATGTTTTCTAAACAATGCAACTAATTTTGGGTGCAGCTTTTTATGGATGGTGCTCATGTGTCCAGAAAAGTCAAGGTGATGGTCATTCCAAACCATGAGGTACTTGAAAGAGGGAGCATCTTCAATGGGGATTCCATATAGGGTGTGAAAGAATGGGAGAGCGGTAAACCTGGAGAGCTTTTGCCTGGTTTCAAAGGTCATGGAGACTGTTTTTTTTTTTACACTGATGGACAACTGATTTGATTGGAACCAGTGCTGGACATTGACAAAGTCCAGCTGGAGGCTGGTTATAAGATGGTGGGAAGGAGCCAGAGGCAAATATAACTATATCATCTCTGTACATATGGATAGACGTAGAGGTACAAGCAATAGGGAGCTTGTTTACGAAAACTGAGAATAGTCTAGGAACAAGGACAGATCCTTGGGGGATGCAAGTTTTGATAAAGAGAGGGGGGACTGAGAATCTTCAGTTCTAACTGATTGAGTCATGCCCACAAGATAGGAGTGGAACCAGTTAGTAGCTGGGACAGAAAGTCCCACAGCTGTAAGCTTAACAAGGAGAAGGAGGTGGACTACAAAGTCGAAGGCTTTGGACAGGTCAACAAAAGTAGTGGAGGTAATCTGGTGCTGATCCATGCCTGAGAGAATGGAGTCAGTAAATCTGAGGAGGAAGGAGAAGATTTACAGACTGGAAAGGGGTGAAGAAGGAGGATGAGTCAAGGAAGGGAGAGAGTAGAGAAGGCATTAAGGGTTTTTGAAGTTTAGCAAGGGTAGGAAGCAGAAAGATGGGGTGGTAGTTACCAGGAATGAATGAGTCATCACCGTCATTGACTGTGGCATGTTTCCAAGTGTCAGGGACAGAGGCCAAAACAAAGGCTTTACTGAAATTAAAGTAAAAGATGTCATAGGGTATCTTATTATCCAGAAATGGACTGATCTTCTCATAAAAAACACAATAGCATGGCAGTACAGGATCTTCCCTTTGTGAAACCATATTGTTCTGGCTCAAAGATGAATATTGATACATTTATTCTCTCTTTGATTATGCTTTCAAGCATTTTTCTGGTGCTGGACATTAGACGTATGGGACAGTAGTTGTTGGAATCATTTTTGTTACCTTACTTAAACAGATGGATTACCTTTGCTGTTTCCCAGTGCCCTGGGATATGCCTGGTATTTATAGATAACTCAGACATTTTTTGTAATGGATTACCTATGCACTTGGACATGATCTTAATCATGTTGTTCAAAATTTTTGTCTGGTCAAGGAGATGAGTTAGATTTTAGATTCTTAATTTTGCTTAGAATTTCATCCTTCAATTTGCATTTTAACTGATCTGTTGTTCTGCACTTTTTTTATTTTAGTGCAAAACCTGAACAGAAATGCATATTGAAAGTAGTAGCCATCTCTTTTGGGGTATTAACATTCTTCTAATTAATTACACTCTTTTCAGGACCCCCTTGTAAATGAGATGTATATCTCAAAGATCCCTTATCTTTGTTACATAAATAAACCAAAATAAAATCTGATAATATCCACTAGGCACTGTATCCCAAAGATAATGCTCTTTTTTGGTGGATGTTTTAAAAAACTGTATCTAGCTATCTGTATTGTCCTATCTGCCATAAAAAGGGATCAGAAATGGGAAAAGATATTAATTTTATTCTTGGGTAATAACTTCCCAGTTAAAATGCAAACTGAATGAAAAGAAAACCATTAGGCTATACAGGTACCGTTTGACACACATTGTCAATATCCAGCCCCATATTTTTATAACAGAGTGGATCAGGGTCATGATATTTTCCTACAGATAGAAAATGGAGTAACAAGTTCCTTATACAAGTATCTCTAGTTAAAACAAGAGGCTTGTTGCCCAAATAAAAGTTTCCACATGATAAGGGCAATGAAATAATAGCACCCAACACATGAGCGACTGCACAATGCCGAAAACACAAACAGCGTCTGTGTACTACAGTGACCACAACATAAGCGACCAGCACAACACAAGCTATGAATTGATTTTACTTAACATGTCATGTGGGGGCTGCACCCCCCCATGTCCCCCTTACTTATTATAATCAACTCCAAGGGGGGGGCCTGACAATGGGGTAAGGAGGCAACTCAGGGAGAGGCTATTTGGGGAGGTGGACAACAGGGAAAAATGGAGCACAGTTTTGGATGGTTGGGGAACAGTGAACAGAATATTTTAGGTAGGGAATGGGAAACCAAAAATGTTAGATACAGAAATGCACACTTTTAAAAATAAGTACACGCACCTTCTGAGGTCCAAAGCTGGGACCTCCTGCACTGCAGACAGTCACACAATACACAGCACCTAGTGGCCAGCTGTGAGGTGCCTGCCCCAACTACGTACCATATCGTACTTCACTATTGCTCCCTCTGTCATTTGCTTTCTTCCACACTTGCTGTTCTGTCTCTATCCCTGTAGCTCATACCATGCCTTGCTACTGTATACTGTTCCAGTCGCGCATCCGACAGATGATCAAACTGAGCCACTCATATTAAGTTACTTAATTTGACTTGCCCATATCACTGGATACCAAAATCATGCATAATTAGTTAAGAACAACCAATGGATCTATGCTGGTCTTTAGAAACTGTTACGTTAATGTGAGGATTATATTAACATTGAAGTGTCTGTAGACTCGCATCCTTCTTTCAACATTTTGTTGAAAATCATTTCAACATTCCACTTAGCTTGGGTATAATTGATCCGATTCTCATTGAGATTGATTTTAATGTTCTGTTTGTTTTCCCCCTTCAGGTGCGCAGTCTACAGAGCCCCATTCCTGCAATGCAAATGTAGTGATCTGTCCAGCCACCTGCACATGCAGCAACAACATTGTGGACTGCCGAGGGAAAGGCCTGACAGAAATTCCAGCAAATTTACCAGAGGGCATTGTGGAAATGTAAGTCAAATATTAGCCAATGTACCAATACATAGCAATTGTGGTATTTTCTACCCTAATTCAGTCCAAGACATGTAATGTTATAATTGAATACCTCATGACTCTTGGTTTGTTTGCCACTGAATCAATCTGTGTGTAGAATCTGCTTTTTTCTCCACTTCTTTACTGTCTCTGCTTTCTGTCCATGGCATAGAAGCCTTTGTTGCTGTTAAGTAAAGGTTCTTATTCTCTTTCTAAAACTGCCCATTCTCATAACTCTCAAACATTTTATATTTATAATGAAGCTTTTTAGATTCTGTATCCATGATGGCTTCTCTTCCTGTCCCTACCTCTCAGATCCTCTTTCATGGTGCAGACATTCAAGACATCACAAAAATGACTAAACAAATCTTAAAAAATAGTGGTAAGAACCCTCTGGTAATTATTCATGCTGGAACAAATAATATTAGGAATCAAAGTGTTCAACACATCAAGGAGGCCTAAGTAGGACTGACAAATATACTAGCAGATATTGGGGCCAATACTGTTATGTCTAAGATTTTACCAGTACCAAGAGCAGAGCAATACACAGTGGATAAAATAAAACATCTGAATGATTGGTTGCGTGGTTGGTGCTTAATGCAAAATGTAAATTGCTTGACCTATTTGGAACAATTTAATTATAAATGTAATCTCTATGTTAGAGATGGTCTACATTTACCTGTAAATAAAAAGGGCTCTGAATTATTGGGAAGCAGTATTAATGCACAGAGTGTCTCCTCTTTAAACAAGTAATGGGAGGGGTCACTCTTAACTATGATACACCTTTAGAACCCTTTATAAATTACTGTGATATGATTATGGAGCCAAATATAACTATAAATCAACAAGAACAAAACTCCACAATACAAGGGTCAAAACTCAAAATATTATTATTAAATGCCAAAAGACTATTAAACAAAATAAATGAACTCCAAATTATTTTACTCTCCCAAAATATTGATGTGTGTGGGGTAACAGAAACTTGGTTCACAGATGAACAGTGGGAACAAGAAATTCAAGGTTATACACAATTAAAAAAAAATCAAACCACCTCAAGAGGTGGTGGTGTAACTGTTTATGCTAAAATCAGTATAGATTGTATGGAAGTGAATATTGATACCCCCTCACCCCTTGGTACTGAAATTATATGGGTTAAACTGAATTATGATTCAAACCCCATGACAGTAGGGTTTTGTTATGATCCTCCATCTCTGGACTCTAATAAAAATGATTCCTTCTTGGACTATTTACAAAATATTAATCAATTGGAGAATATTCTATTGATGGGAGACTTTAAATGGGACACATTTGAGGGGGCTAAATGCCATGAAACAAAATTTCTGGAAACTATAGTACACTTAGCCCTTGATGAATTGGTTCATGAACCAACAAGACAGAACAATATCTTGGATTTGATCCTTACACATATTGGGGAAATGGCAGAAACACCAATTATATTGGCTCCACTAGGAGATAGTGATCATTGCATGATACAGTGGTCCATAAATTATTATAAACAAGATTCTAAAGGAGTAACTAAAATGAGGAATTTTCATAGAGCCCATTATGAGGCAATAAAGTCTATTTATCAAATTGGAACTGGCAACACGAGTTACATAAACATTCAGTAGAAGAGATATGGGCCAAAATAAAAGAAAAAAATGGTTATTGTGTCCTAAATTGAAAGGATAAAATAAAAAAATAATAGGAGACCACCACTTTGGTATATGACAGGAATTAAAAGACTTGTCAGGGCAAAAAAAAGGCCTTTAATAAATATAGAAAACATAGGACTGAGGGCAACTGGAACAAGTTTAAACAAAAAGTTAAGAAAACTAAATCAGCTATTAGAAAAGCCAAGAAAGATATGGAATTTAACTTAGTAACTGTTCAACAAAAAATGTTTTTCAATTATATTGGCTCTTTAAAAACTACAGCTAGCAAGGTCAGACCTTTATTGATAAATGGAAACTTAATTTCTGATGAACAATTAATGGTAAACGAATTAAATCAGTATTTTGCCAGCATTTAAAAAATAAGGAAATATTAGGTACTATAGATTGTGACTCTGTAGATCCAGTAGTTACCTTTACTGATGCTGAAACTTACTCAGCCATTACTGTAATTCATTTAAATCTTCTCCTTTAGTTGGACCTAACAATAATCCTTTCATTTTTCTAAAAGAAGTTTCGTATGAGATAACTGGAGCTATAACATTATTATTCAATGAATCTATCTCGAAGGGAGAGGTTTTAAAAGAATGGAAAGAAGCCCTTGTAATCCTTATACATAAGGGGGTGCAAAGCAGGATGTGAAACACTATAGACCTATAAGTCTAACATTCTGTATAGGTAAAATAATAGAAACATTCCTCTCTCAAAAAATTACTACTTATACATTGAAACAAGGACAGTCAGACATATCACAATATGGTTTCCTGCCAGGAAGATCTTGCCATACTAATTGAATTAACCTTTTTGAATAAATAAGTGAAGCACTGGATTTAGGTCTTCCTGTGGTTGTCATTTTCTTGGATTATGAAAAAGTCTTCGACTCTGTGTCTCATAAAATCTTAACTGAATGTTTGGTAAAAATGAAATTGAATAAAAATATTACTATCTGGATTTCTTCATGGTTAACTGACAGACACCAGCAGGTTACTTTAAGGGGGTATAAGTCATCTTGGAGTGAGATTACTAGCAGACTGCCCCAGGGCTCAGTATTGAGCCCTATTTTGTTTAGTGTCCTTATCTACAGTATGATCACCACAGATGGAGTATGGCTAAATAAATATGCAAACAATGCCAAATTGGTTGGCATTGTACAAGACATAATTTCAGCACAAAAACTACAGGCTAACCTGAATAGTATATCTAATTGGGCTAATATGTTTAAACTAAACTTTAATCTTTCTAAATGCAAAGTGATGCATTTTGGAAGAATAACAAAAGTTTTGATTATGTTATAAATAACACTATACTGAGTAAGGTAAGCTCTGAAAAAGACTTAGGTGCCATACCTCCATCCACGCTGGTGACCCAGGTTCGGGAGCAGACTCAGGTCGCTGGTGGGTCGGCTAGGGGGAGACAGGCTTGAGCGTCCTATGAAAGCTCGCCTTCTCTGGGGAGGGTAGAGGTCTTGCCCGCAAACTTGCCTGACTCCGAACAGAAGCTCGGAGTACTGCAAGCCCTGACTACAGAGGATGGGCGGCCTTTGTATGGCGTGGATGTTGGCACCCTGTGCCATGATGTCTGGGGGTTCACGTTGTAGGGGAAAGAGAGAAAAACAGAAAAGAGCCTGCCACTGCTGGGGAGATGGGGAGCTGGGGGACGTGCCCACGATGTGCCTGCACCCGCCCAGTGGACCTGAGCCAACAAAACGTAAGTTATGGGGTGCTAGTTCACCCACCTTGTCCTCACCTGGGGGATTAAGCCGTGGGTCCATGGGGTCTCAGGATCCATTCAGGTAGGTGCCAGGCAGTGGGATGTCTGCATTGTCTCCACTGATGGGTCAGGGGTGGCAGGCTGGGTAGGTGGATAAAAGAGTAATTTAAAAAAAAAAGGAAAAGACCTAGGTGTGTTTATTACAAATAACTTGAAAATGCCATTGGTTAATTAACTGTATTTTAAAAAATGTTAATAGTCAGGAGCCAGAGGTATTAATACCATTATACAGTAACGCAGTGAGATCAAATTTACTGTTCTTCCTTTTGCGCTCCAACACTAGTACAGGACAAACAGTCAGTAGAAAAAGTAAAAAGGAGATTTTCAAAACATATTGCTAATATGAACTCACTTCCATACAAAGACAGATTAAAAAAATTAACCTTTTCTCACTTGAATATCTCGCTTTGAGAGGAGACCTATGTCTAATTTATAAGGCTTCAAGAGATAATGTCCTTTTTGAATCTATATGTATGGATTGGCACCCTTCAGTTTGTACAACTCGATCTCATAATATGAAGCTAAGGGCAAATATAAATAAGACTTCTAAGAGAAATGGCTTTTTCACACAGAGGGTAGTTCCAATTTGGAATTCCCTTCCACAAGAGGTAGTGCAAAGCACAAACTTACTACAATTTAAACAAAAATTGGACTTATACATGGGACAATCTAAATATTATTTTCACCCAAGGTAAGGGTGGCGAGATCAAAATGGGCTAGTCCCTCAATCTCGTATTCACCTATGAACTTATAAACATATTCTCAAATCTTTTACTTTTGTTTTCACTTTGAATCTGTACCTGCAGGAAGACTTTCTGGGGGGTCCCTTGAAGCCATTTCCATGTCAGTTAATGTTTAGTAGTGTGCTGTATAGTATCATGTATGCTACCTGCAGGCAGAAGTGAAAACCTGGGTAAGAATAGACAGAAGTGCTACTATAAAAAAGGAGCAAAAGCTCAGATCATCACTAGGGCTATGGAAATTAAGTTGTCTGAGTAGCAAAACTAGCAAAATGTGTCAACTGTGCCAAGTCTGGAAACTTGCATTAGACTGCCAAAGGATTCCTTAATGTTATTGCCTTTAATGTTAGAATCCAGTGGAATTGCTTTATCTTCACTTCACAGAATAGCCAGAGAAATAGTTCTCATTAACAAGATAATTGTATCCTTTTTAAGTACCCAAAATAACTGCTATAAATAGAAATGCATCTAGAAAGAAAGCGCGCATAACTGCCATGTTTCGAGTCAAGCAGTGTCACCCACTGATTATCATATTTGGAAATGTGTCATAATTTTTCTGTCTGTAGCACTTTGAAACTTTATTTTAGTTGCTGTGCTGGTCTAAGCACCTACAGTGCCACCGGAGGCCAGAAGGGAGAGAGGGACATGACAGAGACTTTCCATAAACCTCTTTTTTACCCCAAATCCCAATCCAATGCTGCCATCGCAGTGTGGTATGAGTACTCTGAGGCATGCAATAGACAATTATTACATCAAACTGCCTGAATCTGCTACTGGGAAGGGGGCAGATACAAATGACACAACACAGCAAGTATTAGCCCATTCCAAACCTGTGATGTTGGTCACTAAAATTAATAGAACACTACTGTAACACTTTGTGCTGCCTGATGATCTCACACTAGCTGTTAAGGCCCTTACTGCACTAAGATTGCCTTATAACAAAACCATTGGAGTGGTGTTTTGGGTAACAAATAGCCTTAGGGGTTAACATGGTGAGCCTGCATGTGCTTGTATTGGAGCTTCTACTTAATTATTGTTTAAAAATTAAACAGACAATGAAACATTGTGAACCATGCCCAGATCTGCTTATCAGGGATGACACTATGGGATTTGCAACATGACAGGTTGGGCAAGCCTTTTTCATTTAAAATCAAACTTCTACATAGGTTTGCTTTCTGGTCTGACTCATTGCCTGGTGCATCTCACATATAACACTGAAGATACCGATATCCTATTCATTGGCAATGAACACTTGATGCAGCATAGGATATGATACGTTTTCTCAGGAGAGTGAACTTTGTAGAACCAGACTAAGATTACTGAAGCACCAATGTGAGCATCTCTTAAAGGAAAACTCTCATAGAACTGAGTGATTATTGTCCTCACTGTACAACTGTGCTATTTCCCTTACAGAAATAATTATATGAAATGTTTTCATGCTGCACACATAAAACTACCCATGATATGCATGCTGCAAGTATGATTTAAATGTTAAATTGGAACCAGTTGTATGAATATGGCACGTGTGCAGCAAGCAAGTGTGGAAACCATGATTTTTATGTTAAATTGGGAAAGATTGCATGCATGTGGCAGGCATGCAAAAAGCAAGTGGTCACTGATAACTGCACAAGTAAAAGTTAAGTGACTTGCTCAGGATCACACCATACACAAGTGGGGGTTAATGAGATTCAAACCCAGACCTTTATGCCTTGAAGTTTCCTGGCTTGCAGTTCAGTGCCTTTAACCACTAAGTCATGCTGTCTGCACACAAATTTGCTTGCTTGTACTTCAATACATACTGTATCTAAATACATCTGCACACATACGGCATGCTTGTAGCCAATGTCATGCTTTTCAGTTTTCTTCTCTCCCTCATCTCACTTTCACAGTTGAACTGTAGCACACATACCAATGGAAACTCAGATAGTTTTTCTCACCCCCGATACACAAACTTTCCCACACAACCACTTAATTACTTCTGTCTGTCCTGTACTCCTACTATTTTCTCTCCATAGTTTTGAATGCTTCCACGCAAACAGACTTTAAGGTGCAAACAAAAAAGTAGCAATAACTCAACACACACACACACACACACACACACACACACACACACACACACACTAACATGGCCAGTCCCCCCATGTACACACACACTGTAGTGGGAACGGCCATGGCTGCTAGAGACAACACACCAAGTACAGATATATGTAAAAAGTCTCTTACTTGAGTACTAGGGAGTCAGAGACAGGAGTCTTTAAGAGATGATGTCCATGGGTCAGAGTGCTGGGGCGTACCCCCTTGAAATGAATGGAGTTATTTTCTATTACTATTTTATACATTATGATGGTGAGTTGGAGAACAATGGAGGCCACTGTTCTACTAACAAGGCTCTTGTTAGTCGAGTGGTGGCCTTCATTAATCTCCAACTCTCCATCAATAATGTATAAAATAGAAATAAATAAAATACACCATTAATTTCAATGGTGCACACTCCTGCAGTCCCCTTTGCCCTTTATCATAATCTGCCTGAGTGTGGGGATGTGGAGGTCAGCTTCACTGGGGGGGGGGGCATAAGCCTGACTATAGTGGGGCTCTAATAGTTTGTGTATACCATACTGGTCAACTGTCCATGAATGCAAGGGACAGCTCTAGAATGTCTGTAACATCTCTGAAAGGTACAACTTATTTGTTTTGACTGAAAAGTGATGTGCAGATCAGGAAAAATTCAAATGTATAAGAGTCATCTGTATATACCCCAGAGCAGTGCATCAGATTTGGGCATAAACCAACCCAGTTACTAATCATTTTTTTTTTCTGGCTGAAGTTTTGCCCCCCCAAAAAAATTTACTTTGTCCTGATTTTTCTCCCCAACTCCATTACATTCAATACCCATCCTCTATGGGTCATGAAGCTGCCCAGTGGTGCAGAAACAGGAAAAACACATCAATAATTCAGTCCTTTCTCCTTCTCCAATCTCCCTGTAAAAAAAAATATTTACTTTTACTTACCCAGCCATGTGGCCAGAATCTGCAGACTGGGATAGTGTGCCACCAGCCTAGATTTCAGTCTGCTCTCCCTCTTTGCTTCTGCCAGAAGCTGGATACTAGAACCAACCATCACAGACCCCCAATGTGGTCCACAACCAAGGCACCTTGCCAACCAAACCCACCCAGACTGGGTTGCTTGCTTATTGCTTGGTTGCTGCTCTGGCTGCTGCTGCACTGCACTGATCAAGGCCTATGAAGGCCACCCACACCACTGTCACCACTGCTGCTAAGCCTAGCTTGGTGCTGTGGGGGTCTATGCTGTTCTTTTTGAAAGGTGAGCTTAGCAGAGTTAGTAGGTAGCCTAGTCTTGAGTTAGCTTCTAGCTCGCCCTCTGCCCCTTCAGCCACCAGGGGAGATGGAGACTCACTAAGAGTAGAACAACAAAAATATGCTGCCACAACACTGCTATTGAGAGTTCAGTGTTCAATGACTCCTGCAAGCTGTAGTGTGCAGTCTGTCAACTCTGTGGTGCGAAAAAGTGTGTCACACTTGCAAGGCTCATGCTCTCTTTCTTGGCTGAAGCTCATGCACATCACATGTGATTGTGCTGCCACTAATAGGTGGAAAGAGTGGACAACACAATACAGACACAGTCGAGTCTGGAGAGTACCTGCAGTGTGAACACACACAGGCCAGGTGGGCACTTATTGTGCAAAAGATTAAATCCAAATTTAAAGCCATTATTGCCACACCATAAAAACAATCTAGGCACAAATACACGGGGGGGGGGGAACTGCCCCCTCTGTCCTACCTAAATGGCACCCCTGCTTAATGGTAGAAATTCATTGTCAAGTGCTAATGCAATGGTTTCCACTGTGTTTTGAGGTACTGTATCTCCATGTTTCATAGTGTCCCTCATTGTCCCTCATTTTGAGAGTCCATGTTTCTCATTTCAGTGACAAAATGTGAGGTATACTGCATGCTTCCAAGACCTTACTTAGCACAAAGAGTGTTGAGCATGGCCACAGTGTATATGCTCAATACAGAATGACAAAGGGAAAGTAAGTGAAAGGAAACAGTCATGGGGAAACACATTTGTAGCACTAAATGTGCATAAGGGATTTGCATGGTCCAAAACAAAAAAAAATATGCTTCACAACACAGAGGTCCCTCTTTGTACATCTGGAATGGGGAATTTTCATTGGCTATATCCTAGGCATTTAATTAAGTAAGCAAACAATACTTTACAAATTAATTGCAATTTAATGACAAAAATCAAAAACCATTAAACAACTTGCAAAAGGATCAGAATGAGTTTACCTAATTTATATGGGAATTCAAATAAGTAAGAGCAAAGTTTATTTCAAGCCAAATCAAGCGCTGCACAATAATTAATACATATAAAACATACATATAACGTAACAAACAACAATAAAATATAATTCCAATTTCAAATCAGTGCAATAACTACTCCCCATAAGCCTTTTGAAATAAGTATGTTTTGAACTCTGATTTAAAGCTTGTATTTTAATGATTCTAATTGCTAGCAGTAGCATAAGAAATATATGCTGATGTGTTTTTATGTTTGCTTTCACGCATGTGCAAGAAACATAGTGCCATCATTTGAGTTTTTGTAGGTGTGGCACCCTGTCTTCCAGTTCAGTCAGTATGTTTGCAGGTGCGGCCACAGTTCACCAATGAATTCTGCAGCTGTCTATGACAGCAGTTGAAAATGCAGTGACGTACAGTTGAAAGAGAGAGACTGCTTCAGTGAGCAGCGATAAGATAGTGTTGATTAGCATATTGCCGGCAATCCTGCTTGTATACTTCTCAGCTTTCTCTTCCTGGAACATAAATTCAGTTTGAAGTGAACTTTTCCTAGGACTATCTTTTCAGGAGGAGGCAAGTGACTAAAATGACATCCTTGGAATGTTTCCAAAAAAAGATCTAATTGCCATCCTTGGAATGTTGAGTCAGAGTTCAGGGTAGGAGTGGCATTGTCAAAAGCAGGAAAACAGAACCCCAAAGAGACTGAAAAAATAGACACAGTTTTCATCTGTTGGCACACCTAATCAGTATTGTAATAATATTCCCCAACCCTCTGAGTGTCTCTGAATAGCGATCCCCCCACCCAATCCCCTGTCAGCTGCGCATCCCCCCCCCCTAGAGTTCTAGGTGCCACGCTGGGAGCCCACTCCAGTGTGGCATAAGTGAAAATGGTGACAGGGTGCCCAATCCCCATCGGCTCCATTAAACCCCCAAAACAAACAGACTTCAGTTGCCACGCTGGGAGCCCACCCCAGCTATACATTCATGGACAACGGGGTGCCTAACCGTCACCCACTGACCCCCCAAAAATTCTTCCAGCTGCCACGCTGGGAGCCCACCCCAGGGTGGCACAAGTCCCACGTTGTCTTCCTAAAAAGAAAACAAACACCTGAAAAGAAAAAAACAGCCCCTCATTGATTGTCTTGCCCCCAACCCACGCCAACCATCTGCTCATCCACCTCCCCACACCCCCACATCACCCCATACTTATCTCCGAATGCTGGCACGACGATCTTCGGTGGACCGGGAACACTCTTCAAAACCGACCACGAACTGAAGAAATGTCGGTAAGCTGTATAACAGAATAAATAGTTTTTTTTTAATTTTGATGCAAATCTCAGGCATTTTTAGGAATTTTGTCACCAAATTTTCAACATGGGGTTTTTGGGACCCTTCCTCATGAATTCTGACACTGTCATAGCATTAATTGGCCCCAAATGGTGATTTTGTGGTCACTGCGTGGAACTACCTTTCTGGACCAATTTACGAAACGACAGTGTCACAGTTCATGAGGTAGGCCCCCCAAAACCCTATGTTGAAAATTTGATGAACAGAATTCCCAAAAATGACTGATTTACGAGTGTGCATTGTGCAGTTCCTACGCACGCTTGTAAGTTCACAAATTTTTTATATTTTCACTCCAGATTTTCAACATTGCCATTTTACCACACATCCTTATGAGTAGTACAGCTGTCATTTTTCACATCTTGCCCAAAATGTGCTTCCTCGCATGTAGTGCACAATGGCGCAGTCGGTGTGTGAAATCTATGTTCGGGACAGATTAAGAAAATCACAGTGACACTATTCGTGAGCAGAGGTATTAAAATGGCTATGTTGAAAATTTGGTGACAAAAGTCCATAAAATGACTGTGTTACGAGCGAGCATTGCGCAGTTTCCATGCACCCTCGTAAGTTCATGAATTTGTAATATTTCCAGTCCAGATTTTCACCACTGGCATTTTTCCACACTTCCTTATGAACAGCACAGCTGTCATTTTTCACACCATGGCCGAAATGTGTTTTTGCACTTCCAGTGCAGAAATGCATGGTCACTGTGGGAAATCATTGTTCAGGACAGATTCAGAAAATCACAGTGACACTGTTCATGAGCGGAGGTCCCAAAATGCCTGTGTTGACAATCTGCTGTAAAAAATCCCCAAACTAATTACATTACAGGTGTGCGTTGCACAGTTTCTATGCATGCTCATGAATTCACCAGTTTTTTTTAATATTTTCACTGCAGATTTTCAACATTGCCATTTTTTACACCTCTCCATGAACAGTACAGGTGTCATTTTTCGCATCCTGTTCGAAATGTGGTTTTGTACCTGTGGTGCCAAATGGCGTAGTCACTGTGCAAAATCAGCTTTCGGGTAACAAACTGATATTGCCACTGTTCATGAGGTGGGGGTCATAAAAAAAACATGTTGAAAATTTGGAGTGAAAATACCAACGAACGCCTGAGGTGTTAGGGTTTCTGACCATAATGCCCCACCCTGTAGAGACTGACAGGCATCAGGGGTGTGACTTGGGATTGTCACCTGTAATGCTCATACCATTCCACCCCCAACAACACCCTGCAGCCAGTGAGAGGCATCGAGGTGTACCTTGGACTCTTCGGCCCCAAAGTTCACCCCATTCTCCTATACAGCACACATCTTACCATATTTCCTGATGGAATTGGGTGAACATAAGGGTCAAAGACCCCAAGGCACACGTGACACTTGTTGGTGTCTGCAGGGTAGGGTGTGGTGAAATGGCATGGCCGTTATGCCCGACGACCCAAAGGCACACCCCAATGCCTGTCAGTATCTGCAGGGTGGTGGTGGAGTTAACTTCAGTTCAATACTTCACTGCCATTGCTATTATGCAGCTCTGTAACTCCTACACTACCAATGCCAATGCCAGCAAGCAAACATTCGGCATTGACAAGTTTGTTTAGATGAGATTTGCACCAGCTTAGCTGCTGCACAAATGGCAAGTGTGCAGCATGTGAACCTGATGTGATGTTTAAATGATGTTCACACCAGCTTAGCTCCTGCACTCATGTCAAGCATGCAACACACAAACCTGATATAATTTTAATAAAATGTTCACACCAGCTTACCTGCTGCGCACATGATATGCTTGCAGCGTGCAAACCTGATTTGCTTTTTAGACCTGGTTCTCTTAGGTCCACTTTCTATATGCGAACCACATGCAAACATTGCAAATTAAGCATGTGCCATTTATTCTGCATGTACACAGCACACCTATATTTCTGTAGGGGTTAGGTCCATGAGTAACAACAAATATTTACTAACCATATACGTAATGCTTTTCTCACACTAAATACCCGTGACTGTTTTCCTGTACTTGTGCTGGAGACTGTCATTTGCTTGTGGTGACCACATCGAAATTGGGACCAAAAGCACACCAGGCATTTTCCCTTAATCCTGCTTGCTTTAAATGTAACTCTCCTTCAGGCTTAACTGGAAAACAGAGGCAGCACAAGCACTAGACAATGTGCTCATTTTAATGTGGCGTGGTGTGCTGCTAGCAGGCACAAGAATGGCATGAAGTAACACATGCATGGCAGTGAGACAGGGCAAAGGATCAGTGCGGGCTTTTGTATGGTCATGAGCACAAAGCTCATTTTATTTTTTTATTTATTCAGTTTTTGTTGACCGGGTAAGTGCACTAGACAAATCCTGCCTATTTTCAGGCACGACCCAAGGGAGGGGGATACAGATGAATGCCAGTTGACCTTAAACCTGATTAAGCTGTTGCTGGTATTTGTTTAGTGAATGAGGGAAATTTGGCCAGGACACCGGGGAAACTTTCCCTACACTTGCAGTAGGGGGACCATGTTGCTGTGAGACGTGGTTATTCTGGATCTGACCTTGGAGGAGGAAGGTCTGCAGCAGAGGGCTATGATGGCCCAGGAGAGTGAGGAGTTGGAAGTAATGCTGGAAAGGGGATCCGTTGCAGAGGCAGCTGGAATGCACCCACTGGGTAGACAGCACATCGCCCGAGTCGGTGGTCCCTCAGTAACAGAAGGAGAACAGCCTTTAAGTTTGGCTGACAAGCAGCGCTGTTTGGAGGAGGAACTCCTCAGAGTAAGTGAGTTGATTGCACTAGAAAGTCGAACACATAATCAGGAGGAGGATGATCTGAAGCAGAAACACTCAGAAAATTTGCCAGGTGCTAGGGAGACATTAGGCCCAAGTAAACTTCATGGGGCCAATGAGCGGCCTGTTTCAGATGCAGTTTCTTCTAGGAAGGATTGGGGGGCTATTGTAGATGCTACCTGGTTGTTAGATAGGGCTCTGCAGGATGCAGGGTGGATCCCAATGTTGGATGGCCATTGGAAACCTGCTGAGGTTGTCAGCATTGTACATGATGGACACAGTTCTAAGATAAGTACTGTTTGCACTGTTTCTTTTGCTCTTCAATTACCTATGGCAGGAACGGGTGATGGTTCCCTTAATCTTGAGTCTGCCCTCCCCGATGCTATTCATGGTGTGCTGGACACTGGGGATTCTAATATTAACATAGATACAGTCCAGCAGCTGGGTTCTGAAGCCCCTGAAAAGCCTACTTACGCCAGTCACTTTCGTCAACCGGTGGAGCTTGCAAAATGGCATAATGCCATTCGTCTGCATTATGTGGGTCCCAGGGACAACCCCCCAGATAGATTTTATGTTGGAAAAATTCTATTAAAACAAAGTATGGGGTTTTCTCCCTCGGAGGTCTATGCCCTGATTCATGTTCAGGGAGAGTTTACTTTTGACATCAGTTTTCGTACCCCTGCTTTGTTAGAAACGTTTTGGTGTCATTATTTGAATTTAAAAATGAACCCTTTATGGTCGGATTTCATTGTTTTGCCTTTGACTAAACAGCCCTTCCATGTTATAACCATTCTTTTTAGAAAATGTTGTAGATATTGTGCACTTGCTGGAAAAGAGGTGTGACATTCAGGGCAATCCTGTTCCCATATTTGATGCAGAGGAATTTTGGAATGGGGGTTGGACGTTTCGAGTAAAATTACATTCTACTGATACTGACGTCATACATCTGCCCAATTGTTTTTTTCTAGGTAGGGATAAGGGTTTTCTTTTCTACCCGGGACAACCCAGAGTTTGCTTTAAGTGCGGGTCTAAGACACATATTAGCACCTCGTGCGATGTACTTAAATTTACACATTGTGGAGAAACTGGTCACCCTAGTGCTCACTGCTTTCAGCAATCTCGATGAAATCTCTGTGACGAGATAGGGCATGCCTTGGAAACTTGTCCTTTGGCTGCTAAAAATACTGATGAAGCAGACTTTGGTGTGCAAGACCATTGCATACGGCTGGCAGTCAAACAGGGCCTCTCTCCACTGGGGGGAGTGTCTCATATAGCCTCTTCCACCTGCCTGAAGTTAGCTAAGCAGTCACTGAGTGATGGGTCAGCTCTTGCCACTGGTGCTGCTCCCTTAGCTGTAGTTTTGGCACCTATTGAACCTGGGATAGGAGTTTTGGGAAGTGATGGTATTTGCCCTTCCCAGCCCTCAGATCAACCGCCCCTGATGAGGGTTATACTACGGTTGTAGGAAAAAAGGAAAATTGTTGAAAGGGAAGGGCAAACAATCAAAACAATCTAGTATCCCTGCCACAGTCCTTCCCCAGACGGATCCTAATATTTAAGATATTTTGATGGATGAATCAATGACTGTGACTGAGTCGGTAACGCCTGATGCGACACTCTCTCAACCTGAATCACTGATACTTTCAGAAGACCATACGGAATCAAGGCCTCAGGACTGTAAGAGTGGAAGAGTGACTAGAGCCTCAAGTAAAGTGAAGTGATGCCTATCTTCTTGTGACATATGGCTTCAATTCACTTTCGGGTGGCATCCTTGAATGCTAACAACATCAAATCGCCTGCCAAGTGCCAGAACACCTTTTCATAGTTTGTGCACGAGAACTTTGACTGTGTTTTTTTTCAGGATGTCTGCTTACATTCTTCTGAGGAAATAATTGCTGCTACTAATGGTTGGATCTGGGGAGACAGTTTTTGGTCTCAAGGGAAGGATTTATGTAGTGGGGTTGGGATTTGTTTTTTCTTTCTCACATTCAGTTGGTTCATCACATAGAGGTGTTGGAAGGTAGAGCATTGTTTATAGATATTAAGTGGGGTTCCATGCTTTTACGTTTATTGAATGTTTATGCTCCTCAAAATAAATTTGATAGAGTTGCTCTGTTTAAATCCCTTTACCCTTTCTTATGCACTTCCTATCCGGTTATTTTGGGGGGAGATTTTAATTGTTCCTTGCCCTCCCAGATATCTTCTGCTTTGGGGAAGAAGGTGTACTGTGATGCGACTTGTTTGGCACAGTTGATTGCTGATGTTCGTCTGGCTGATGCTTTTGGTCCTAATGTAGGTGGCTGTGATAATACTTACTTCTGTAGTCCCAGGGCATCTAGGATTGATTATTTCTTTCTTTCCTCAGGGGTTGTTGTACAGTCAAAATTTTTGCAAGAGGTGGCTATGTCAGATCATAGGCTTCTTAAACTTGTTTTGTGTGATGTGCCTGGAACCAGAGAGGTACTGGGATCTGGAAGTTAAATATCACCTTGTTGGATATCCCTTGTGTAGCTGACGGTTTTTGTTCTCTTTTGGTTGCACGCCAGACTGTTTTTTTTCCTCTGTGATGCCTTAAATGACTGGTGGGAGGACACCAAAAAAGAAATATGGAGATATTTTCAGAAGATAGGTAGAATTAATGAAAGACTAAGACATGATGAGGTAAGTTATTTAAGTGGCAGACTTCAGTTCTGGTCCAATTTTCTCCAGCATATGGGGCCTGAGTGCCATATCAGCATAAAGGGTTAAAAGCTGAACTGGCTCGGTTGCGGTTACATATTTTGCATGATATGGAACGGAAGCATAAGAATGGGATTTTTGGAAAAAGAGAGACATCTTACCATTTGAATATGTAAGGCTTTTGAGAGAATCCCGTGGAATGACGTATTTGAACACTGCTGGGGGAGGGCAAGCATTAGCTAATGATAGTATTTTAGCTGAAATTCATACTTATGTTCCTGATTCTTTTATGAGCAAATCTCTTCTGCAGGCTTCCATACGTAGTTGGTTGAATTGTAGACAATTACCTAAATTAACACCTGAATTGCAGGATACTTTAATTGAACTCATCTCACTAAAAGAACTCAAATCTGTCAATTTGGTCCCTAAAAACAGGAACTGCCCCTGGTTCTGATGGGCTCCCTCATGAGGTTTATAAGGTGATTTGGTAACTATTAGGAGTGGAACTGAGTGAGGTTTTGAACACTGGATTACAATCCAGAAATCTCCCTGAGAGCATGTTACAGGGTCTTTTATTATTAATCTTTAAAAAGGGGGATAGAGGAAATTTGGACAATTGGAGGCCTTTGTCTCTCCTCAATACAGACTATAAAATCTTGATGAAGGTTTTATGTAATCATTTATGGGGAGTCCTGAGTGCCATATCAGAGAGATTTTGCACTAGGGAAGAGACTTGTTCAGGTGTAGTTGAAACTTTGCAACATTTTTTTTTCGATTGTATCTTTGATATGTCCTTTTGGTCTCAATTTCATGCTACCTGGCCACTGAACCCTTTCCAAGGTCAGTCATCAATTGTATGGACGGAGGGTGTACTTCCTGGCTCATGGGTAGTTTATGACTCAATCACAATTAGCTGATAAACTCCATCAAAAGTCTATCAGCTTTGGCAGGCTCGTTGTAGCCTTACGCTTTGGAAACAGTTGAAAACAGAAAATCAGATTTTATTTAACATCAAAAAGATGCGATGCAGTTGCAGATGCTGGAAAGGAAGAGAGTGCATCCAGATCTCTATAAACTTTGGTGGAGGAAGATGACTTGGCTTGATATGGGTTAGAAATTTTTCTTGCAACTTCTATCATTTTTTCATAGTTGTTCTTTTCTTACAACATATTGTTGAGGGCATTTCTGCTGCATTTGGGAGGTTCAAAAGGAGGATTCACATCTTTTAGTAGAATGCATAATACATTTATTATTATTCTTTTTCATTTGAAGGATGTTATTTTTGTTTTGATATGGGGGAACTGAATATTTTTCAGGCAGTCCAATTGGGACTGTGTTATCATTTTGTTTTTATAAGTTTTCTGATAATACTCTTTAGTGTGGGAATTCTATGCTTCAGCTGGAGGGTCTTCTGGATAGAACTTTTGTCTACTTTACAGTGATTTTTACTTTATGTATTGGATGGCAGTAAGCATCACTATATGATTTCTTTTTGGTGGTTAAAATTCCTATCTTGTACAGATTATATTGTGTTCACTTTTCAAGTATGTTGTACCTTACTTTTTGTTTTTGTTTTTGTATTGGATTTCTTTGTATTATGATTTTATATGATGTAATACATTTTGTTTGTTTGTTTTGAAGTCCGCAAATTAAAAATACCCATACTGATTTTCGATAAGTGACATGGGATCTTTAACATCCACCTGAACTACCACCAATCCAGGTAGATCGGAACTCAGTTTAATATCTCATCCGAAAGACAGCACCTCAGAACTGCAGCACCCCTCTCATGCTGCACTACTGTGTCAGTAATGGGATATTAACCCAAGTGTCAGATGTGGGAACTGAACCCACAGTCCTCTGATCTCCTGGCCTCAGAGGCGAGTGTGCTACCTACTGAGCCACTGACACTGCTAAACACTGACACTGTTTACATTAAGTGTGGTGCCAGTGACTGGTATGCCAGATATCTGAAATGGTGAAACCCACAGCAGATGCAAAAATTATCAGTATAGTAAAAAATCACAGCAAAATGCAGATTGGGATGCAATGGCAGTTAATAAAACTGGGGGTGCTCATAATTTCTACAACAGAGTGACTTCGACAGTTTTCCTTTAAAAAATTATAACACGTAGTAACAAAGAAAAGTCTTCAAGCTTACAATTATGCAAAACTTGAAAACTGTTTGCAAGTTTTCTTTAGAAAGTTACAATAAGAATAGCATAGGGAACCAAAAAACATAGGAAGTGGCCTGACGGTCTGTCTAGTCATCTCTTCTAGGTGGTACATGACCCTTATAGGTTCATGACCTACCCCTCCACCAAACGTAACCTCCCAGCTCCATTATTCAGCCTTTTACATCAGTCCCAACCTTTCTTGAATCCATTCAGTGTTTTTGCACTGACCAGACCCTTGGGCTGTTTATTCCACCCATCCATGAAAATGTACTTCCTAATGTCCTTTTTAAACCTATCCCATCAGTTCTCTCTCATTCCACCTGGTATTAATGTTATTCTTTTTAGTGACTAGCTTGCTTGTGTCTACATTTTTTTATAGCCTGGAAGTTTTGAAATGCTTTGGTCCTGTTCCTCCCTATCTTTTCTGGTCTCCAATAAGCACATGTTGAGACTCAACAGCCTCTGTTCGTACATTCTCCCATACTGACTATCTTGGTCACCCTCATCTGCACAGCCTGCAGTCTGTTTATGTCCTGCCTTGGGTGGGGTTCCAGAATTGCACACAATACTCCAGGTGCAGTTATGCAGGATTCTGTGTAGATGCAAGATGACCACTTTTTGCCTGCTAATGAACCTCTTCCCAATGCATCTCACCATTCTGTTGCCTTCCCTATTGCTTTGTTGCATTGCACTGATGATCTGCAACTGTTAAAAAACACCAGTCCCAGATCCTTTTTCTCATCAGTCACAGAAACTATTACCCCACCCAATCTGTATTCAACCCAAAGGGATTCTTCTGCCTACAGTACTTGTATAACTTTCCATTTCTGGTCATTGAAGCCCAGCTGCTAGATGTGTAACCATTTATAAAGCCGCTTTATGCCTTCTTCACACTATACCCTACCTCAGAACTTGGTGTCATCTGCAATGAGGCAGATTTTGCCTTTGACTCCCTCCCCCCTGTGTTGATGAAGAAGATGTTAACGAGTACCAATCTGAGTACCAACCTCTGGGACTACACTAGCAGGGCTAGCCTTATCATAGAGTGAACTGTGCATCTGCACAGGGCACCAGGGGCAGAGGGCCTCCAAATACCTTCAGCTATCCAGTTGATCTCCTTTTTTCCTGATCCTTATCACAAAACTACAGACAACCTTGCTGAACTGGAAGATTTAAGAAGGTCATTACAAAGTTGAGGCGTTTCTTGGTGCTTCCTGACTCCTAATATGGGTATCATCAAGGGAGTTTGCACAGGGCCCTGCAGTCCTGAGAACCAGCACTGCCCACTAGTGATCTTCACTTCTAAATGTGCCCCATTTATCACTATCCTCTGTGTCCTACCCCTTTTCCGGTTCACCACCCATAATATTACATTATCCCCCATGCCTAGGACCAAAGCTTTTTGATAAGCCACCTATGCAGAACTGAGTTTTTATTTATTTATTTGTTTCTTGGAATACAATACCTTTGAGCTAGAAGCTTGTTCATAAAGGTTCCATGTCACAGAAAACATAATTCAGACAAAACAGTACATGGCAATTAGTAGGGTACAATATGTACATATAACAAGAATAAGTTAATTATATACATCTTTACAGACAGTAATGAATCTGTCAAAGTTGACCTTGTCAGATTGCAGGGTGGGTGTAGGGAGGAGATGAGCAGGTAGATAAGAAAGGGTGGAGGTGCAGGAGGGGGAATGAGGAGGGGGGAGGTGAGTAGGTGGAGTAGGAGGAGGGTGTTGGTGGGAGCTGGGGAAAGGGATAACTAGAGCTGGAAGTCACAGCTACAGAGAGTGATAAGGTGCTAGTGGAGTTTTCTCTTGAATGGTCCAAGCTTAAGTTCAGTCATTATGTTAGAGGGGAGGTAATTTAGCCAGTAGGGCACATGGTAGCCAAAGGACCACTGTGCTTGAGATGTACGACAGAAGGGTACTTGTTGAGCCTGTCTAGAAATGCCTCGTGTCCGGTGAGGATTAGTACAGTAGCTGGATTAAGTAAATTCTGGATAGCGGGGGGGGGGGTTAAACCTAGGCATGTATTCTTCCCCAGAACGCAGACCTGGTATTTTACACTGCCCTGCAGGTGCAGCCAATTGGTCTGGGCAAATAAGTCGCAGGCATGGGTAAGTCTGTGTGTTCTAGTAATAAGCCTGCAGGATTTATTTAGTACTGTGCTGACTCTTTTAAGAGCTGTGTCAGAGGCAGCACCATACACCACCAACTCAAAAATGATAATAGAAAGGATTGAGCTGTTCACTGTGATCCATAGCGCATCTGAGATCATGCAATGATGGTGCCTATATAGGAGGCCAATCCTAGTGGTGACAGTCTTAAGAACATGGTCAACATGATAGGCAAAGGATAGGGAATTATCAAGACTTACCCCTAGATATTTGAAGGTATTCATTCACCTGTTCCAACGGAGTGTGCAAGCTGTTATGAATTGTAAGCTGACATGCTTTATGCTTGCTGTGGGACTTCACAAATAACATGATCTTCGTTTTTTTATAGTTCATCAGGAGCTTGGGTTCGGAGAACCAGGCCTCGACTGTGGAAAATTTTTGCTGGAGTTATGTTTCCAGTAGGTGCAGTTCAGGTTTACTGGACAAAATGACAGAATCGTCAGCATAGAGAAGTATGTTTTCAGTGCAGACAAAGGGGAAGTGGTTGAGGAAAAGACTAAAAAGTAGAGGGCCTAAAATCGCACCTTGTGGGATACCCATGTGCATTTGTCTGCTGTCAGGGAGGATCTCATTGGTTTTGACCTGCTGCGATCTGTTTCCGAGGTAACTTTTGAACCACCCAACAGCTTCAGCTGAAAGCCCCATGGCAAAGAGTTTGTTGAGCAGTACAGTGTGGCTGACAGTGTTGAAGGCTTTAGTGATGTTGATGTATATCACCCCCACTAACTGACTTCGATCTAGGGCACCATGAATGAAGCCAAAGTACTGAAGCAGTGCTGTAGTGGTACTTTGGGGCCTTCTGAAAATCATGGTGAGGGGACTTTGGATCTGATACTTCTTGAGATAGTCGACCAGTTAGTTAGAAACAATGTGCTCCAGGGCCTTGGAGAGGGGGGTAGGATTGATATGGGTCAGTTATTAGTATGGAGGGCTCAAGTCACTGCTTTTGTGGATTGGTTTGATCACTGCTGCTTTCCATTTCTGGGGGAATTGTGCAAGTTCTAGGGATAAGTTGAGTATTTTAGTTAGTGGTGTCATGTCTACATCCAGGGCAAGGGAAATTAGTTTAAGGTCTATGGAGTCACTGATGTGTCTTGATTTGCCTAGCACACATTGAAGAAATATTTTTTGGCCTTAGCCATGGAGATTTTCTTGAAACTGAAGGGGGTTGTGGCAGGTGGAGAGTCATGACCTACAGGTCATTCAGCTTCAGTGTTATCCTCGTAAACATCAATGAAGTTAGGGGGGAGCATGTTGCTGAGGTCAGACAAAGCAACATTGAAAGTATTAACAATTGTTTTTGGATCTTGGGAGATTTGCTTGTTAACCACAAGCATGGAGGGTGATTTACTAGTTTTGCCCGTTAGGTCCTTCAGATTGTCTCAAAATTTTCTACCATCCCCCCATGAGTTTGTGAGACATTTTTGAAGTGGTGAATTTTGGTGAGTCGTACCTCACAAGTACAGACATTTCTGGCTGTTTTGTATTGCTGGATGTCTGCCTGTTTTCCAGCGGCCTTGGCTCAATGCCACAGATGATCCCTAGTGGCCATGAGGTTGAGTAGAGACGAGGTAATCCAGAAATTGTTAGTGCCCTTAATATTATGTTTTCTTATTGGGGTGTGGATCTTTATTTATTTTATTTATTGCAATTGTTTCCCCAGGAAAGGCACACTGAGCAACAAGATGCTCGTCTCCCAGTGCGACCTGGGGGGGGGGGGTTCATTAAATGTGGAGGTAAATCATTCTATTGCCAGGTCCACATCTTGAAGGAAGTCAAGGGGGGACCAGTCAATTTGTTTAAGATAGGCCTTGAGTAGTTCAAGTTGCCCTCTCTTCAGGACTCAACAAGTGGTAGTCTTAGGGGCGGCTTAGAGGCTTTATTTGACCAGTGGCATATGATTGGGAAGTGGTTGCTAATTGAGTCTTAGTTGACGGTGGTGTTGGAAATTCCCTCTGAGTGACTCATGAGAATCCCGTCAAGCAATGAACTGGAACCAGTGCGGTAACTGACCCTGGTGGGGGGGGTCTTCTATTTGGGAGACACTGGTGGTGGAGAAGGGCATCTTAATAGAGGGCTACCTCTGGTGACAACCAATTTACATTGAAGTCAACTAGCAATATTACCTCAGAATTTTGACCCAGGTATCTTAAGTAATCAACAACCTTGCTGAAGCAAAGGATTGTTCTGGGGGGGTGGGGATGTAAACTGAGACAACTGTGAGGGATTTGCTTTGTGTTCCTAACAGTACTCTGATGGATAGGGTCTGTAGTTTTTCGCAGTATCTATTTGGGGGAGGGCGTGGCCTTGGAAAGTGTCCCTAAGGTCAACTGCACAGTCTCCACCCCTTTTGCCTAGTCTGTCCTGCCTAAAAAGGGTATACCCATATAGGGTTAAGGCAGAATCGGGGCTCTTCAGTGACAGCCAGGTTTCCACCAGGGAGAGCACTTCAGAACTGTGTTAGTTTCTTCTGCTCCCTAATGCATACTTTTTAGGCTTGATGACACGGGAAATCAGGGAAGGAGGAGTATGACCGCTACATTAGGGTAACAGAGCAGGCACCTATTGAGGAGACTCAGCCTGAAATAGGTGTCAGCTTCATGACTATTTGTGCCAGTTCTGTGGGTCAAAAATATTAAAGTAGTAGTAGAGTTGATGTTTTTCTGGGGGTGCTTATTAGAGACCCTGAGAGATATGATTATTATTAAGAGGGCTAAGAGAGCCATATATTTTTGGGTACCCATTGTTAAGGATACGATGTTAGTAAGGTAAGATGACCCGGTTTTAGTATAGCTAGCTTGGTTGCGGTCAGCTGTTCATCCCACAAAGCTTGGTGAAATGGGTTTGAGGCGGAGGTAGGTCAGACCAAGTTTTAGGTAGAGGGTGGGAGTCTGGTGCAACCACTTCAGTGAGTATTGCTTTGGGGGGGCCAAAGTTGGCTGATCTATTTCATAGGGGTCCTATATCAAACAGACCACCTTTGAGTGAGTTGAATGCCTAGCTAAAGTCCAGTCAGAGTGTGTCATTTGCTTGTCCTTTATCAGTAGCCTTTGTTACCCAAAGAAGTCAATCGGGATGATTTGACAAGATTTGCCTGCCACAAACCCATTCTACCTTCTATCCAGTAGTCTGTTTGCCACCAGGAGCTCCACCAGCTGCTGTGGCATGACAATGAAACAGGCTCATTCATTTCAATGGGGTTTTATTTTTTAATTCATACCTTTTTTGTTTTCCAGTATTTTTACCCACTTTTTTTTTTCCTGTGGAAGTATTTTGAGTCCCACCTTGGCAAACCCTACAAATATCAACTTTCAAATGTTCCCTGAAATGAGTGTTTGCAGTAGATGCTGGCATAGGCCACAACAATTAATTTCAGAAGGGAATTGAAAGTTCACACTTATAGAGTTCATGAGGTTGATGCTAAGAAAGATCTTGACAGAAAAAAGTAGGTAAAATTATAAAAAAACAAATAAAAAATTATGAAATAAAGAAAATCAAAATATTGAAAGGAATGGGTCAGTTGAAATGAATGGTCCCTGTTTATTTCAATGCAGTCAGCTGGCAGAGCAACAGCACATCGAGGGGCCTTATGGATTTGGCAATGGGGAACAAGGAGAGTCATGATGAGGAACAGAGGTGGGTTTGGGGAGGAGCTGGGTGGTAGGGTGCACAGAGGGTGGGAAAGGGTGTTTTTTTTAAAGTGTGGGGGAAGGGGATAGGACATGGACTTCTGGGAGGGTGAGGACAGAAATCTTCACCAGTAGTGGGGTTGGACACCTGACTGCCAGAGATGGAGGGGGCAGAAATCTTTACCAGTGGTAGGGTTGTTCACCTGACCACCAGACATGAAGGGGGCTAAAATATTTACTAGCAGCAGGGTTGGGCACCAGAATACCAGACATGGGGGGGGCCAAAATCTTTACTGAGCGTGGAGTGACCTTGACCACTAGACATGGAGGGGACAGAAGTCTTTTCCAGTGGTGAGTTTGGGCACACTGCTGCCAAACTTGGAGGGGGAGATAGAAATCTACCAGCGTCAGGGTCGGCATCCAACCACCAGACATACAGTGTGGACAAACAGCTGGTTTGGTTTTTTCAGAGCACAGCAGGCAGTTCTCTGTGGAATATGACACCTGAAGTGGTGTGGGGGTGAAGAAGGGACAGTCAAACTGGGGGTGTTGGCTTAACAGCAGCATCAAAATGGCAAAAACCAGCACACCCTTAGGAGCAGAAAAAGTGCTTTGAAAAGTGTGCTATCTGTTCCCAACCTGTATCATCCACCAAATCAAGCACCATCAACTGCAATCGTATTTCCAGCCACCTCTACGGCTCTCAGCCTCAGACATCACCAAAGCCTGTGTTTTCCACTCAAACTGTACCAAAATGTTACATTTGCATACTGCAATCAGACACAAAAAGGATGATGCCATTCAGAATCTTTTCTTTCTTTGAGAAGTCTTAAGGAATATTATTCTGAGAAGTACTAAACTTGAAAGACCATTATGTCTGTTCCATTGAAAACATTGCAGTTTGAGTACCTAGTTGAACCACTTGTGCAGTAGTGTCAATTATATAGTACTTTAGTACAATTGTTTGTTGATTCATAGTATATTATTGATGGGGTCTATTAGATAGGATGAAGGGAGTTGGGAGGGTTGATAGAGACCAGATAGGGTCTGCAGAGACAGAATAGGTAGGGAACATCTGGTCAGGCTAGATGGGCTAAGCAGTCCATTTCTGCCATCAAATTCTATGTTTCTAGCTATAATAGACCAGTTTTTAACAAACAATATTTTCATTTTTATGGTAATTCATAGGAAATATGTGTTAATGGTAGTGTGGTCCAGTGGTTAGAGCACTAGCAGGGAAGGAAATTGGTGTTATTAGTGCCTTTCATACACATTGTAACCTGTAGAACTTTAGAAGCATGTACAAGTGCATCAGCCATCAGGCAGGCCCATGGATGTTACATGCATTAAAGGCATGCTAAGGAAAGTTTAAAAAGGAAAACACAAACAGCCCTGTTGTCATTGCACATCCCACCTCCTAGGGAGAACACAGCAAAAAATAGGGCTGAGTTAGATGCCACCCATCTCGCACCACAGGTCCTGCATCACTGCACCATGGCACCCCCAGGGACCACATAACACCATCCGACTGGAGGAAGGGGGCCCCTCCCAAAGGCCCTGCCCTAAGGAGCAATCCATGACTTTAACAGTGTGGGTAAGTCCTGGGTCAGTGGATGATGGGGCTGGGCATGACTCATGACTGATACGAGACAATCCAGAAAACAGTACAGCAAATGAAAAATAAAAGGATATGCGCAAAGAGGCAAAGGGACTTGCTCGAAGTCATACAGTAAGTGGACGTCATGGGCCCTGCTGGGTAGAGGCTGCAAAACTTAGCTTCAACCCCTGCATTTCCCCTTTATCATGACCTAGGAAGCTCTACTTGCCCTTTTCTCCCTCAACCTGCCCAAGTCCAGTCCTGATGGACATGAATCTAAACTACTCCATCTCTCAGTTCCTGCCATAACATCTCCCCTTACTCACCTTCTCTAACTCTCCTTCCCCCTCCAGGAAGATTGTCAAAGTTCTTTTTTATTTATTTATTTGTTAACCAAGCAGGTACACTGATCACAGGGACCATTTCCAGGTACAACCCAGGCCATAGAGATGGTACTTACTGTATGACAAAAGAGGCAACATGCCATTAACAGTAGGAACATACAATGTGGGGGAGAGAGAGCAATACGTAAAATACTATACACAAAAGTCCAGGAGTACTTTAAGTATTACAGGCATGTGGTATATGAGAATATAATACTCAGTAGTTCAACAAGCAATTACAAAGCAGTTAGGCAAGGATGTAGATGCTACACAGTTAACAATTGATGGACTGTAACATAATAGGATATTGGACCCTGGCTGGGGTCATGAGGTGCATTTACAGGATGAGGCAGACATCAGTGCATTTTTCAGCTAGGTTTTGAATGCTAGTGGAGGGTCTAATGAGTGACAGAAGGTTGGAAGGCTGTTCCAAAGCATCACCACATCACCCTTGATCCCACGCCCCATCTTACATCAGGCTTTGTTAGGCCTGAAGGAAGGTCATCCATCAGTGATGCCATACTGCTTGCCGTGAGGGCTTTTCTGTTCTTGCTGGATCCCCTAGGGCACTGACATGCAATGACATCCAGCGCACGGCAAGCATGCTCCCGTGCTTGCCTGCTGGACATCTGCCACCACCCAACCCCAATGCCAGGTGCCCCAGAGTACTGCTCCCCCAGTCTCCACTGGGGTCACTAGTACAGCAGGCACATACCTCTACCCTCCCCAGGAGAGGAGAGCAGTCCTCTGGATGCTCAATCCTCTCCTCCCCATCCGACCCCCAATGACCCGAGTCCGTTCCCTAACCCAGGTCACTGGTGTGGAGTGAGGTGTGGCATCCAGTGACTCAAACCTCAGTGCTACCAGTCCAGCTCAGTCCACTCCCTCCTTGACCTCTTCTCTTCTGGGGCACTTAAAAACTCCTCTACAAAGGCTCGTGACTTTGGTTCCCAAAGTGTGAACAGGTATCCAAGCACAGATATATGCAGCTGGGATATCAATAAATCACACTTATTCAGGACCAGCTTGTAGATTTGGAACCTAAATATGAACTGAAATATGTTTAAATATAAGAAGCTCCATTTTCAATTGCAGTTGTGATTTGCAATAACAGTTGAGTTTGCAAATGTGATGCAGTCACAGTTGCCTTACAAAGAACTTATCAATAGTGCATGCTAAGAACAACTGCAACCATGTGAACCATTTCTGAACTGCAGGTGCTACAGTGCATCCTAGCCATTTAGAACAAAAAAAAAGCATTTCTAAAGTCCCTTCAGCCACAAGTGTAAATATGTTCCAGTGATCTCATGAAGCACACAGTTATTACAGCACAGCTAACAAACAGCCTAGGCTGCAGAACAGAGTAGACAATTGTGTGTTGGAGTGGGAAGGTGGTTTTCCTGCTAGCCCATAAGCCCAGTTACATAGGAACATATAAGGGATGACATAACCAAGGGGTATGCTTCCATCTTGTTTATGTGCCATCCAGGCACCCACAATAAAATGTAACAAAATACAGAATAAAGTAAAATAATTTTGGCATGTACCCTATGATAGTTAAAGAAGGTATTACCATCAGAATGAATATGTTATCATGGAGCTATTTAGAAGTGCTGTAGTCCTTCTATACTCTGAGTCATCGTCATATTAAAAATACAGAGGATGCCAGCCTGGTGGAGCTGAGGTTTGAGACACTGGATGCCACATCTTGCACTACGCTGGTGATCTGAGTTTGGGAATGGACTCAGGCTGCTTGGGGGTCAGCAGAGGTGAGGAAGGATTGAGCATCTGTAGACAGCTCTCTTACCTCAGGGAAGGGGGACAATGCTGCATGCTGTTGCCTGACACCCAGCAGTGGCTGGGTGTAAGCACAGGCACACAGCCAGAATAGGGACATATCCAGGGCATAAGGCTTCCTCCATGGAGGCAGAGCCCAGCCACTCCACCCATTGCACATTAGTGGGCCCAGGGAACAAAAAAGAAACAGGTGGAAAAACTGGGAGCTGACAGGATCCATGATGCCCAGTGTGTCCCCAGCAATATGCCACCCTGACTTCTGGATTGTGCTCTGGGAGAAGAGTAAGCTGGTGCTTCTCACCCTGGCCCTACTGCGGTGGTAATCCTTGGGGGAATTATAGGGATGGCTGAGCAGGGGATGGTTGGGGTCAGAGGACAAACCCCTCAGAGGGAGTGCCGGAGCTACCTGTCAGCTCCGCAGAGGCGGAGTAAAAATATAAATAAAAAAAAATGCAGAGGACTTTTCACTTATTGATTTGGTCTTAACTAACTCAGCACATGATTACGAGGAGTCGGGTTTGATGGCCAGCTTATTTAGTGATCACAGTGGTATATTGCATCAGAGGTAGAAACAGGGCAAGGGTCCTTCAACATTTGTTAAATTTAGATCCATTAAAGCTTTTGACTAACTGCCCTTTCTGTCAGATGTGGAAAACCTAATCTGGGAGAGACAGAAATTGATCCTTGATATTAACAAAGGATGGTTATATTTTGTGCTGGAATTAATGTCAGTTTACAACAAAAACATCTTCCTCTAAAGATCAGAACATTTTAAAATAAATCATTTTCATGGTATTCATCTTATCTAATGAAACTAAAGAGAGATATAAACAAGCATGGGAGAAAGCTCAGGTCTCTAGGGCACTGCATGACTGGAAGTCTTATAGGGAACTGAGGATTAAATATGTAGCTGGGATAAGAAATGAAAAAAAAATTTTTTTTACAGGGATAAAACAATTGAGGCTACAGGAGACCCCCAAAAATTCTGATCCATTATAAGGGACCTAAATGGCCAGACTAAACTAATACAAATTTCAAAATTTCTAGCTGATAAAGACTTTGTAATGGGACTCCTGTTGCACACAGATTTTTTTGTCAAATCTGGAAATATCTTTGGGCAATCATCACAGAATTTGCAAAATCCATGGGAAGGTGGAGATCCAGAAGTAACCCCCCCCCCCACAGTTAATATGATAGAACTGCATGAAGTGTTTGAACTTCTGTTGAACATAAAAAAACAACAAAACCTGTGATCCAACTGTACGAGCCCCTCCTGTGTTGAAACATTCAGCCCCCTCCCATAGCTGAACCTCTTATTTATTTAATTTGTTCCTTTCTTCTGGTACTATCCCACAAGTTTGGAAGCTGGTCTGGGTTGCCCCAATTTTAAGGGGGGGGCACCCTGACCAGCTGATAAACTATCACCCCATTTCATTACTGTCTCTGGTTTCCAAGTTATTGGAAAGGCTGTGGACTAAACAATTAATACTCCATTTATTTTTATTTATAGAGGATTCAGAAAGTACCTTTGAGTCAGAGACTCCTTTACAGAGGTTTCACATCACAGAAATTAGAGACAGATACAACATTACATAACAATTCAAAGCAGGACACAGACAGGCTTGTTACAGAAAAAAACATTACAAGGCTAACAGTCAGATATTAGGAATTAGTACAGGACTTAAGCAATATGTATATAAAATCAGATATAAAGCTAACCTAGAAGACTCAGGATTGGGGACTCATGGGGGGGGGGCGGTAAAGCTGGCCAGAGGCCTTAGTCAGGGGAAGGGGAGGCAGTGCAGGGTTCAGTAGCAATCACAAGGGTTGGAGGACTGGAGATGCTCCCTAACATAATTTTTGAAGGGGCCAATTTTGTTCTCATTTACAAGTGAGATGGGCAGGCTATTCTCCCAAGAAGGGGCTCTGTAACTAAAGGACCTTTGGAATAGGGATGTTCGGCAGTGTGGAACTAAGAGGACCTGCTTGCCTGAACTTCAGGTATGCTTAAGCATCGGAGTAGGATAAATTAGTGGTGTGAGACCAGAGGGGGAGAGGCTGAGGGCAATCTTTTTAGCCATGAGGCAAGTGTGGAACCTGATTCTTTTATCAAGGTTAAGCCAGTCAGTAGCATTATACAGTGAGCATGTGTGGGTGAGATGGTCACAGCCCAGGATAAGGTGACAGGCTTTGTTTAGGGAGAGATGGAGTCTATGTAGAGTCGAGGTGTTCACTGCACTATAGATAAGTAAACCATAGTCAAGAAAGGAGAGGACTGAGGAGGAGACAGCAAGCCTAAGGGCGTCAGGAGTAAGGCAGTGTTTGAAGCGATATAGGATGCCAAGCTGGACATTGAGGGTGGTGAAAAGATGATGGATATGTTGGTGGAAATTAAGGGCTGGGTCAAGGGTGATGACCAGGTATTTAAAGGAGTCCACTTGCTCAAGTGGGGTCAGATTGGCAGTTAGAACTTGGGGACAGTGCTCCTTCTGGGAGTTCTGAGGGTGTTTGTTTATTGTTTATTGTGAAAATATTCAGAAAGACCTTTGAGTCAGAGACTCATTTACAAAGGTTCCACGTCATACATCAGGTACAATACAAACATCAGGGCACAGTACAGGCAATTGAATACAAAAGAAAAACATAGAGTGGCATTACAGAATTAGTAGATAACTAGGAATTTACATTACAGTTCAGAAACATGAGATACAGAGTAGATCAAAAAAGCAGAAGGGTCCCAGTCAAGCCCAGCTGAAACAGGTGCAGAAAGGTCTGTACCTGGCTGTTTGTCGAGGTGTGAGAAGAACATAACTTTAGTCTTCTTATAACTTAGAATAAGGTGCTGAATGGAGAACCACTTTTCAGCATCATTAAAAGAGGATTGGAGGGAATGGTGGAGTTGAATGGGGTCAGAATTGGAGAAATATAGGACTGCATCATCTGCATAGAGTAGTAGGTTGCTGGTGCAGGACAAGGGGAAGGAGTTAAGAAAGAGACTGAAAAGTAGTGGTCCGAGGATGGACCCCTGTGGGACACCAGAACCGAGAGGCAGCTTGTTGGATATTGTGTTACCAATTTTGACCTGCTGGAATTGGTCCGACATGTAGTCAGTGAACCACCAAAGGGGTCCTGTGAGAATCTGATATTGGAGAGTGTAGCTAGTAAGAGGAGTGGTTGACGGTGTCAAACGCCTTAGTGAGATCAATGAAGACAGCCAGTGATATGGAGTCTATCTAAGGTGGAGTGGATGTGTGCATTGAACTCCAGGAGGGCAGTAGTAGTACTGTGTCCTTTGCAAAAGCCATGTTGCTGTTTGCAGGGCAGTTTTTTTGTTGAGGTGGTCCGTGAGCTGATCAGAGACAATATGCTGTAGAGCCTTAGATAGGGGAAGGAGACTAGAGATGGGACAGTAGTTGTTGGTGATGGAATGGTTCCCACTTTTAAATATGGGGGTAATGGAGGCAGATTTCCACCCAGAGGGCAATGTCCCTTGACATAAGGTATGGTTGAGAATGTGGGTGAGGGGATTGAGTAACTCATGAAGAGTGAGCCAGAGGAGTTTCAGGTCTAATGAATCATTACTGTAGTGGGAGTGGCTTAAGGCTTTTTTGAGGTATCTCTCAGCAGACTTGGAGGTGATGCAATGTAGGTGAAAGGGAGGGGCAACTGGAGGGAAAGTGGGGGGAGCAGGCAGGAGGTGGGTCAAAGAAAGTAGGTGGGAGGACCTGGCTGAGGTCGGTGAAGGTGTTGTTAAAGGCAGTGGCTATGCAGGAAGGATCAGAGGTCAGGACCCCATCAACCATGATCTGATTAGGGGCAGGGTTTGCATCTTTGCCACAGATATTCTTAATATTATTCCAGAATTTGTGCCCTGAGCCCCAGGTAGAGGTTAGGGAGGATTTGTAGAACTTGGCTTTGGCTTTGCGCAAGGAACATGTGCATTTGTTCTGGGCCTCTCTGTACTTCTGTTTATCAGCCGGCAGGCCAGTCTCATTGGAGAGGTGCCATAGTGAATCTCTAGTCTGCATCATGGCCAGGAGGTGGTCAGTGATCCAAGGTGCCGGGTTGCCTTTGACCAATCTTTTGGTAAGTGGGGCAAATTTGTCACAGATGGCGTTAAAGGAGAGAATGAAGAGGTCAAGGGCTCTGTCAGGGTCAAAAGTATTCACTATGAGGTACCAGTCCATCATACTGAGATAAGCTTTTAGAAGAGCAAGTTTACTAGGGCCAAGCTTGCATTGTAGGATTATTTTGGGAGGGGACTTTATGTCCAGGAGCAGAGAACTGGGGAGTGATCACTAAGCGCGTATGGGAGCTCGGCAGTACTTGTGATTCTGTGGGGGTGGTTGGTGAAGACCAGGTCCAGCAGGGAGGAGGATCCTGTGTGTTGGTTTTAATTGGTGGAGGAGGGGACAGCTTGAATTAAGTCTTGGGCAGTGGCAGCATTAATGAATGGGGTGGCGGACTTAGCTAGCCAGTTGATATTGAAGTCACCAAGTACGATTTTTTCAGTTTGAGATGGGAGGGTGGCAAGGTAGGACAGTACTGAGTGGAAGGCCACCTCCTGGTTCCTGGGTGGGATGTATGTAGCAGTGATGAAAATAGGGGTTTGGGAGTGTCCCAGTGTAAGTTTGAGTGTAAGGGCCTGGGGTCCAGGTTCCATTTTGGGGGTGGGAATTAGCTGCTCTTGTAATGTGTCCTTAATGTAAATGGTGCAGCCTCCCCCACACTTACCCCACCAGTTGAACTGGTATATATTGTACCCAGAGAGGGTTATCGATGAGTCTGGAATCTAGGGGGAGAGCCAGGTTTCACCCATGGCAATGACATCGGGTTGATGTTGCAGGACCCATCCCTGGAAAGGTCCCAGTTTTTTAGTAAGCTGCAGAAATTAAGGGTGGCAATGCATAACCTACAGGCAGGGGTGTGTGTGGGTGCAGAGGTTGTGAGTGGTCCAGGGTTTGGGTGAATATTGCCCAATATGAGAAGGAGGAGAAGGAGGGACCTGAGGATGAGATTCCAGGTCAACTCTTTGAGACAGTGAGATTTGTGTGCTAGGGACCCTTTCAGGTTTGAAAATGTGAATATGGGGAGGGTTAGTATATGAGGGGTAGCCAGGAAGAGGAGCTGCAGTGAGGGGAGGGGTGGCTGGTGCAGAAGTTGTAAGAGGGGTGGCTGGCAAGAGTACAGGGGAGAATATAGGGTGATACACCTGGGGCAATGATCGTTAGAGGTGATAGATGGAGAGAAGTATGGAGGGATGGTCCCCTCTGTGTCAGCGGAGGGGGTCAGAGAATATAGGTTGCATGGACATCTGATCATCTCAGGTGTTGCTGAATGGACTGTACGGGAAGGCTGCCATGCAGGCAGAAAGTAGTCAGTGACATAGGAGGGTAGATACTCAGGGAAAATAGTGGGGGGAGTTAGCACAGGGAGTAGCAGAGTGGGCAGAGAGAGGAATAAAAGAAGCATGCTAAATGAAAGGTAAGAGAAAGACCAGAGCAAAAGTCAGTAGAAGGAGCAGCTAATCAAAGCTGCCTCTAGTGGTGAAAGGATATAGGGTGCTAATGGAAAAATGGGCTGATTGGTCCAGACGTCACCCTCAGACCCTATAAAAGAGCATGCTCACCAAGGGTGATGGTGGGAGTGGTGGGGAGCTGATGCAGAGCGTTGGTGTGGCCAAACTCAGTAAGTCTTATGAGCGAGGAGATGGCATGTTCTGGCGTGCTCTCGAATGCCGTACCTGGTGTTTTGGGGAGGTGGGGGAGGGCGACTTGTCCACGGCCCTCATGACCTCCAATGGACCTCGCAGGATCCTGACTCGAGATGCTGTGGAGAAATAGGAGAGGCAGGTAAGAATTTATAGATCGGGAAGTAGGTAAAGGAGGAGGGGGAACATACTGGGAATAGGGGCCTGAGCCTGAGAATCGATTTCAGAAAACAGCAGGAGAAGCAGTACAAATGACTCTGTTCTCTCCAGTAGCCAGTAACATGCAATTCAAATTGCTCTGGAACTCACATTTGGGTTACAGTGAGTGCAGTTCCAAATAAGCTAGTCCAAATGGATTAAGGCAGTGCAATAGATACAGTTTTAAATTAGGATGCTGCCCGAGTAAAATGCTAGAGCTCATGGACTCACATTGCATTTAAAACTAAAAAATCAGAACAGAGTGAACTGGATGGAATCCTTAAGGCAGTAAAATGAATTCAGATCACAGTAAGCTACAAGGAACCATTTAAGGCAGTAAAGACAATTTAGAACTGGATCCTACACAGTATTATTAAAATACAGACTATGCTACAATAGGATACTTTAAGGCAGTAGGTATGGTTCCATTTAAGGGCTAGCATTTCCTCATATGAGAAAAAACTATCTCCACCTGTACGCAGACAGATTTAAATTTAAAATGGCGCCAAGCTCAGTAACTCAGTAAGTCCTACGAGCGAGGAGACGGCGTGTTCTGGTGTGCTCTTGAATGCCATACCTGGTGGTTTCGGGGAGTGGGGGAAGGCGACTTGTCCAGGCCCTCACGACCTCTGATGGACCTTCACAGGATCCCGACTCAAGGTGCTGGTGGTTTCAGGGGTGGGGGAAGGCGACTTGTCCAGGCCCTCACGACCTCCGATGGACCCTCGCAGGATCCCGACTCAAGGTGCTGGTGGTTTCAGGGATGGGGGAGGGCGACTTGTCCAGGCCCTCATGACCTCTGATGGACCCTCGCAGGATCCCGACACAGGTGCTGGTGGTTTCGGGAGGTGAGGGAGGGTGACTTGTACATGGCCGTCACCACCTCTGATGGACCATCACAGGATACCGACTCAAGGTGCTGGTGGTTTCGGGGGGTGGGGAAGGGCAACTTGTCCGCAGCCCTCATGACCTCGGATGGACCCTCGCAGGATCCCAACTCAACCATGCTCTGTTTGATGATTTCCAGTCGGGGTTCCATAGGCATCATGGCATTGTGGTCTCCATGTTGAGGGTCTCGGATGGCATCATCAAAGCAATATGATCTGGGCAATTTACCAGGGCCTTTTTTTGTTGACCTGTCCAAAGCCTTTGACATGGTTGACCACCAAATCGTGTTGTGTAGGTTAACTGTGGAAGGACTAAATAGGGAAGTATTTAATTGGTTCCACTCATATTTGTACCAGAGAAGTCAAACAACTGTGATCAATGGAGTTGAGTCTTCTCCACTTGTCATTTCGAAACAGGTACCTCAGGGCTCAGTTCTGAGGCCGCTGCTTTGTATGATTTATCTGAGAGGACTGGAGACAAGTAGGTGAGACCCATTTTACCACTTATATATGGACAATACAGTAGTCTACATCTCAAGTTCTTCAGTTTTAATGGTTCAAGACAAGTTACGGTTATGTTTAGATGGGTTACAGGTGTTTTCTAATAACTTAAAACTGAAACTGACCTCTTTTAAGACTAAGCTTATGTTTTTTGGTGCAGCTTCAAAAATTAGTGATTGTACAAACGTTTCAGTAAAGGATACAAATCAGGAGCCTGTTGGAATGGGTAGACACAAATATTTGAGTTTCTGTCAGACTCTTCAGGGTCAGAAAATAAGCATGTGGATAAATTAGTTGTGCAAGTGGGTAACAGGATAGGCTGTTGTACAGGAACCAAATATGTTTGGACTCAGAAACAATCAAAACGATAGTTCATGTGCAGGTTTTCCCATTATTTGACAGTCAGATCTCCTGTAGAGCCAGGCTCACAAGTGACAGGTTACAAAAACTTGAGGTCCCCTACAACTGCCTCAACCAAATGATTCTTAAGTGCCCTAAGAATACCCATCACTGTGTCCCTTATAAAAGGCTAGGGTGGATTTCTTTACCTGATAGAAGGAGGTTATACAAGTTATTGCTAGCATACAAGAGTGTGCTGAGCAAAGTGCTAGAATATCTAGGGAAGAGACTCTCTGTCAGGACAGCCAAGCCCTCTCGGAGGAATTCAAATCTCTGGGAAATAGTGGTTCCAAGAACAAGAACCCATAGGTCTTTGTATTTCTGTAGTCAGTACATACCCATTCTGTGGCATCAACTTCCAGCTGAAGTCTGCACAGCGAATTTAGAACTCCTTCAGTTAAACTTTTTAAACATTGGTTCATGAATTTATTTTCAGCACAGGGTAGTTGCCGCTGTAGTGCCCCTTCAGTTTTTTTATGATTATATAGAGAGATTGTGTTCTTTTATTACTATTTTAAATGCATTTTGTAAATTGTGTATTTATTATATACTTTCTATGGGTCACTATTGTACATGAGCTATGCTCAATTGTTATAACTCTAACTAAACAAAATGAAATGAAAAAAAATCAGTAGATTCAATATTCCTCTGGAAACATTTAAATCCATTTTTCTACTTCTTTTATCATTAATGGCTACAGTAAGCATATATTGTGGCAACCAGCAGTAAGTTCATTCTCTTACTGTATACACTGAATCAGTGAAAAGTTCAAATTATTGCATTTTGCTTTGTATAACATGCTATGTTTACATGTGGAGTTTCAGTCATTTTTGGAACTGAACTAAAGGAAACTGGATTAAGGCACGCTAATGACAGAGAAAACCAATGAGATGATAGTGAGTGCTCAGGGTGTAAGAAATTTCCCACTCCACTTTAACAATCTGTGAACTGATTTGCATGTCTGTCTTAATGAACTGCACATGACACAGCCAGGACGAACAGTACTCACAAGCGGTGCCCACTTTGCAGTCACAGTTGTGCTTTTGTACAAGCTTTGTCATAGTTCCTTTTGGAACTTCTTGCCTGTGTTTCCCATAGTACAGTTCAGAAGTCCTTTACAGGTTTGTGGGTGCAAAACACAATTTGTGTCACTTTGTGAATGACAAGAATCAGGCCCCATGTAGTTTATGTGTGCAACATAAGATGTCAAGGGCTCTTTAAAAATGAAACAGTACACTGAAGCATAAAGAAGACAAAGAGAGGAACAATGTTTTTTTTGCCATTCCAGAATTGATTAGAAGTGACTCACACAAGATTGATAACCGCTGGAAAGGCAATTAAGACGGCTTCATTAGCAATGCTAATTTAAACTTTCAGACAAACCTTTTGTAGCAAAATGATTTAATCTTTGCTTTCTAAAACTGACCATAGCCTGTTTCTGTCATTGTTATTTAGCAAACATAGAACCATGCTTTATGTGGCCTTTGTTTCTTTTAGCAAGAAGTACAATATTAGAATCCCATCACTGATGCGTTACTCTGTTTTCTCTCCAAAATGGTTTAAATCATTACAAGTTAATCCAGAAAAGAAGAAATGCCAGGATTAAAGAGAGACTACTGTACCCCCAACCTTTTAACAGCAATTCTTTTAAAATTTAGGAGCAGCAGATCTCCAAGAAGCAATATGCCAAAATTCAGTTTTCCATATCAATTTCATTACTTAAAAGTTACCTATCATTTTATAACCTTGATTTCTCTGCCTGTTAAAAATGATGGATACAATGAAGAACTGCTGTTGATTAGATCTGTGCGGAATGCTGAATTCCCCTAGTGGAATTCATGTGGAATGGCAAATCTGGTTCGGAAATGCATTTTGGAATTTCAGTCCACAGTTTGCATAAACTGCGGAACAAGACAAAAATGAGATTAGTAAATAAACAAAAATATCCCTTTGAGAATGTTGGAATTCTACTTCTGAAAATGCTGCACAGTTCTACTGATCATGTTATATGTTGTCTGCTAAGGAACGCATAGCCTGCACTGCTGCTATTGTATAACTCCTGCCTCCCAAGTTTAATGAAACTGAAGCTGAAAAATGCATTTAAAATAAATTTAAGATGACAGTTTATAATGATGGCAATATCACCACATACCGTGCAGTATGTACTGTAACTACACATATGAAGTAGACCCTAAATTTTGCCTAAGCTCCAGAATCAGTACATTGTTGTCCACCCCATACACATACACACATATGCACACACCACCACTACTACCACCAGCTTTGCTAGATATATGATTTTGGAATGTGCAGGTGTTCTTTTTTCTTGAGTGTGCTGAGAACCTATGTTTTGGAATACAGAGGATACATGGGATTATGGAATATGATGGGGGCTCAGTTTTAGAATGTGGCATATAGCTTTCCATTGTGGCGAGTATGTGTGATTTTGGAAATGCAGCACGATAAGTGGTTTTGGAATGCCACAAGAACACAATTTAGAAATACAGGGCTAGATATTCAAAGGAGTTGCTCCTTGTGCAACTAAGTTGTGCCAGTGCATCCCCAGAAATGCACCACTGGGTAATATTCAAAAGGGAGAAGTGCACTGCACAATTCCGGATATGCCGCAGTGCAAAGATAATGTATGCAGTACATCTCCAGGGTGCAAGCGCATGCATGTGAGGCACATTTTGATATTCAGCTGAGATGTGCCGCGCATCTGCCAGCACATCTCGGAGATGTGCCGCATACATGGGCACAAAGTTATGCTTGTAAAAACAGGCCTAACTAGTAGCCACCCACAGGGAGGCTGCTGTATTGCAAGGCACAACAGAGCATCCACCAGCCTCTGGGTGGCTACCCTCCCCAAGCACCACATCTGATCTCCGTAGAGTGCATACAGAGCCTGGGTAGCCTAGTGGTACTCCCCCCTTTCCACCTGGTAGCCCGAGAATTGTAAATGTTAGATTATCCCTGTCCATGGTGGTCTAGTGGCCCCCCCACTCAGTACCCCAGTTGCTGTAAATGTTAGAATATCACTGTCCATGGTGATCTAGTGGTCCCCTCTCCCTCCCTGCCTGGTACCCTGATCATTGTAAAACATAGAAAAACCTGACTCTGGTAGTCTAGTGGTATCCCCCCACCCACACAGGACCCCCACCTCCCCACACAAGTCATCAGTGGGCAGCAAACACCCCACTCACCTATGTGGCTGGCTGCCAAATGACAGTTTACAGTAATATCTGCAAGCTCATTGGTCCACACTGTAGACCAGTGGGCTTGCATTGTGTACTGTAATAGTCATTCACAATTTTGTGAATGAATGACTTCATTCACAAAGTTGTGAATGACTATTACAGTACACACTGCAGGCCCATTGGTTGACAGTGTGGGCCACTGAGCTTGCAGGTGTTACTGTAAGCTGTCTTTCGGCTGGCAGCCGTGGAGGCGCTTGGGTGGGTTTGCTGCACACTGATGACCTGGGTTGGGGAGCGGGGTGGGATGCGGGTCCTGTGTGGATGGAGGGTGGGGGATACCACTAGTCTACCAGGGTTGGGGTTTTCTATGTTTTACAATGATTGGGGTACCAGGAGGGGAGGGGGGACCACCAGACCACCATGGACAGGGATTTTCCAACATTTACAGTGATTGGGGTACCAGGCTGGGAGGGGAGACCACTAGACTACCAGGGTTGGGATTTTTCTGTGTTTTACAATGATCAGGGTACTGGGCCGGGGGGGGACCAAGACAATACCAGGCATATTGTTGCAGGGCACTCGGTGCATTCCACCAGGCCAGTCCTGCACAATGCCTGCAAATAGGGCCATAATGACATGCAGATAGCCCCATTTGCACCTTGCATGCATATTGGCCCCATTTGCTTGTTCAAATCTGAATATCTGGAAATTGCACCAGGCACATCTCTAGATGCGCTGGCACATTCCCATTCCAGGTATTCTGACCTGTCTTGTGGATGTGACATCTCATCTTATTTGCACCATCTGGATATTTTGATATATTCAGAAGAGATGTGCCATTGCTATTCTCTTTTGAATATATGCCTTTGTTGCCCAGTGCAACTCAGTTGCGCAGAGCAACTAATTGCGCCATTGCCAGCCACAGTTTTCAATATTGGGGCCACAGTATGCAGCATGAGTTCAGTTTAATTTGGTAACATAAGTTTTAGGGTACAGCAGAGATGTACTTCTGGAATGTAATGGTTGTGTGGGTGATTTTTGAAATTTTGAAGAGATATAATTTTGGAATGTGTCAAGGACATGATTTTGGAATGCAGTAGGGCTGCAGTTTCAAACTGTGATAGGTACAGAAGGTCAGAATGCAGCTTTCAATCTGGTTTCACAATGTACCAGGAAAGTTATTTTGAAATGCAGTGGGGCTGCAAATTGGCAATGTGGCATACAATGCATTTTCAGAATCTGGCAGGTTTTAGTAATTTTCAAAGGCCAGGGAAGTTTTAGAATATGTTATAAAGAAACTGAGTCACCCAATACTTTTCAAACCATTGCAGCTTTTGGACCTGCATTTCCACTTTATTCCAAACTCACACCCTCACTACATTCCATATTCATGGTCCAACTATATTCGAAAGTCACACTCCAGCCACTATCTGAAGCCACTCATACATAATGCATCCCACATTAAGCACCCACACCACACTCAGAAAAGAAGCATCCCTGTCACATTCTGGAGTTGCATCTCTATCACGTTCCAAGGTAACATCCTGGTCATATTCTGCTGCTGTATCTCCACCACATTCTGAAGCTGCGTGTCTGACACATTTTTTTTAACTTTCATGGTATTTAGTTTATGCACAGCATACAGGATCAATCATTCTCTCATAGAAGATGAGAAGGAAACCTATTCATATACTTCACACATGATATACCTTTCTACTCAGCCTGCTTTTTGGTACAAAACATGGGGAATAACCTGGGAAAAAACATATTAGTAGTGTTGTTACTAAACAGTACACTCCTAAGAGGTGGTCTGTTGCTCAATGAAAAATTATTGCAACATTCAAGGATGTCAGTTTAAAGGATAACCATTAGGAGCTTACTACCCAAAATCAATTTGTTATATGCTTGAACCAGGTTACACAAGCCAGTTGTGCTGGACATTACTGAAACATGGCTCAAACTGAGAGTCTAAAGCAATGAAGTGAGTATGGCTGCTTATACACTGCACAGAAAACACTATGCCACAGGCGAAGGGGGGAGGGTGCTTTCCATATTAGAACTGACCTCACTCCTTTGGAATACTCAACTAAACTGCAGCATCAACCAGGCATCACACCAGAAATGTTACTGATGAAGCTCACTCTAGGAAATAAAGACCTCTACCTGGAATGTCTGTATACACCTCCAAACATTTCTAATGCATCAATTAACCTTATCACAAACACTACCCTGTCACTCTCTGTCAGAAGCGAACTTTTCTTTTGAGGGGGCCTTTAACATAGACTGGTATGGTGCCTCAAATGAAGATGGAAAAAGGGGAACCAGGGAAAACTCACCTACCTAGGTCATCTCCACTGGTACCAGAATGAGTGTGAAAACCAGCATCCAATTAAATTGGAAAAATTAATTGGAAGAGATTTTTTTTTTATTCCAATTGTTTAACCAGGTGAGACACACTAAGCTGAAAGCTTGTTCACAGGCGAAACCTGGGAGCACAGGGAAGTTAAGTGACTTGCTCAGGGTCACAGAGTATGCAAGTGGGGGCTGTGGGATCCAAACCCAAGTCTCCAGATTGGCAGCTCAGAGCCTTAAACCACTGCACTATACTGCCTACCTTTTAGCTCATACCAGAGGTTGAAGATGCCCAGAGCTACTTCCAAGGTGAGATCATGCCAATTTATTAGAGGCTTATCACTAACAAAGTGATTAGGGTCAGAGGAGAGCATAATGTGTAGATTACTGCTGGCTTCCTTGAATTCATGAAGATGTGTGACAAAGCCTGGGAGTAGTACAAGAAAACAGACCTTGACGGTGACTGGCCTGCATACCACTGACTACAGTTCTGTAAGAAACAGTATTGTCTCATTTGTGAGAAAAGTCAAAGCTGATTACTTTGCAAATTACTGGACATCTAATTCCAGTTCATCTAGGAGTATTTGGAAAGGTGCCAGATCCATCTTGGGTTAGGATCAGCACAACAATCTTACCCATCTCTACCATGATGGCAGATGACCAAGAAATAGCCAATGCAATGAATCTACACATCATGCAAATATCAGTCCTGTCCACTGTAAACTACAACCAAGCATGCAAGTTTACACTTCATGTGTATCACACAACACAACACCACAACCTACCTGTATAAGCCACTTGGCATCTTAGCTTATGAGGATAGGAGAGTGTTGCACTGAGTGATGCCTATATATAAATGTACTTAGGACATATCCTGGCTTGTGCCCGAAAACAGGCAATCCTGTCTAGTGCACTTACCTGGTTACCAAAAGTAAAATAAAATATCCCCAATTACCTTAATGAGCTGCTGATGCCTTCAGGAGAACTTTACTAAAACATAATATTTTGATGTAGTCCAGCTTGTATTTCACATTAGTTCTGTATTCCTCCTCCCCATTATTTATTACTGAGGTAATTTGCATGAAAAAGGGATCTTTGCTCCTGAAGAGTTTATCTATTCATGTTGCTGTCTCCCTACCTGAGGTCATGATGCACACCTTGGGACATCACAGGTACTCCTGTGGCAACAGACTGTGATGTCACAACAGAGGATTATGACTTGAAATATGGAGTCAACTATACAGGCAGATGAACCCTGGGGGATAAAGATCATGCATTCATGCAAATGTCCTTAGTAATAAATACTGGAGAGGAGGAATCTTTAGAATATATATGGAATGGAAGCTGAATTGTACCTAATTATTATATTTTTCAAAGTTTATTTAAGGCATCAGTAGCTCTTTAATGATCTACTCACTAAAACCATCTCTATTTACAGGCTAAGGTTATAGATAAGGGAGGTCCTCCCTATTCCAAATACAAAGCGAATGATAGATGACAAGCTGTTTAGCATTACAGCACCCAAAAGCTGGAATGCATGGCTAGACCAGGTGATGTGTGTGGGCATGCTTGACCAAGTCAGCTACTTGTAAGTATATAGACAAACTATACACAAGGCATAAAAGGTGATCCATTTTATCTTTACTGAAAATCTGTCACACATTTGGTATGCACTGTCACCTATCTTAACTGAATATCTGCTACTCATTTGGAATGCACTATCACCTAACACTCTATACATCCTGTCTTGCCCACATCCTAATGCTTTGTATCTTCAAGACAATATTTTAGTAGCCATTTAAGTTTATACACAAGCTATAACCATGGAGTTGTAAATGATTATAAATTATACAATCATATCAACAGAACCCTTACTACTGTACCTGTGTAGACTATTGTAGATACAGTGTGTAAGCTAGGAAATTTATGTAAAATTTGTTGCTGCTACTGCCATTTTTAAATGTAGCCCTCAGACCCTCTTGAAAACTAAGTAATGCAGCTAAATAAGGCTATTTTAGTGCTGAAAGTTCAAATAAAAATAAATAATTAAAATTGTAAACACAGTGATGTTAGTATTTTCATGCATAAGAATATTTCTATAGGTAAACCGTCTGGACAAGAGTTTACTTGATGCCTCAGGCAGGTTTCTGTAAAAGTTTCACTCTCAGAATGATAGATTAAGCAGTTCTCATGCTCCAAAACATCTGCAGGATTTCCAGGTACCGTAAATATAGTGAGGTTTCATACAGCACATTAAAGAGGGACTCTGGTCAAAAGTGCTACATTGCAGAAGTAGAATAAGCATAACCCCAATAAATCTCATACCAAACATTAGGTTTATGTGTTACTTCATTTTAAAGCTATGGGCTATTTTGTAACCCTGGTTTCACTACCTGTTCAAAAAAGCCAGTTTCAGTGAAGAGGTGCTGATGATGTCATCTCCTGAACTCACAGTTTAGCCATCCCAGTCAGCAAGCTTATAGGACCTGTTTCTCCAAAGTTAAAAGATCATTCTGCAGTGCTTTTCACAAGTAAAACAGGCAGCACCATTCTAAAATAGTGCTATAGAATCTATGTGTTTTATGTTTTGTAACAACATTGACAAATTTGTATTTTAATGCCTTTTTTGGTTTGGTTCTTTTCTCCAGAGTTGCAGGATGCTGAGTCAGCATGCCTCCAGGCTGCTGACACCATGTGAAGTGTCTGCAGTGCCTGTTTGGAAGTTGTATTGCTAAAAGTATTGCAATGTTGGTAACTGCATTGCTGCTTGTCAGTGTCTGCTTTACAATAAGTTTTAATAGGGGCCCTATAGGTGTTAATTCCTACTAGGGGTGGAAGTTTTAGCCCTTGTAAAACAATCATTGTAATTTGGAGTACAACGCAGATTAACCTGAATATAGCTCAAGCAACAGTCTGTCAATGAGAAAACAGAAAATGAGCTCTGTTCAACTGAGTATCCCACTCCTTTCATACTTTGATGATGAATAAAATATTGCTTGATTGATTGATTGATTGAGTGAGTGATTAAGCATTGAGCTGGCTAGTGCATAGAAACTTTTAGTAAGATTTCAAAACAGCACTACCTCTCCCACCCCCATCTACAGGGTGATGGAATAATTGATTTAAAGTGTCATCCTGAGAAATTACCTCAATTGATTTATAGGTGTGAATGATCACAACCTTTCACCACATCAAAGACATCCAGTCTGCAAATTTCACATCAGTATGCTGTGACGTAGCATCCAGCAACCCAGCAGAAAAGAACCATAAAAATAAAACACCAAAAACAAAAATATGAATTTGTCAACTTTGTTACAAAAACTGAAACAAACATAGGTTTTGAAGCAATGTTTATTGAATGGTGCTTCCTGTTTTACTGGAGAAAACAATTTGCACATACTGTAGTTTTTAAACTTTGGAGAAGCAGGTCCTGTCAGCTTGCTGACAGGGAGGGCTAGACTCTGAGTTCAGGAGATGACATCATCAGCACCTCTTCACCGAAACTGGCTTTTTTGAACAGGCAGAGAATTTAGGGTTGTAAAATGATTTGTAACTTTTAAACAAAGTAACTTGGGAATCTCAATTTTTGCATGAGGGTGATTGGGGCTATGTTGATCCATATTCTGAATTTATTAATGCCAGTAATTTTTGACCATAGTCCCTCTTTAAAAAAATAAATTTTTTACAAAGGAATTAACTCATTCCAGGCTGTGCATCATTGGAGATAATGCACTCCCAGAGACTTAATGTGCATGCTAGGGTGCAAAGCATTTATCATCAGGAGCGATTGTGCATGGAATTCCTAGTTTGGTTATTATCTCCCTGTGATGTACTGACTCTTGTGTGTTAATCCCTTACTGTAACATAGGTAAGAAAATTTCAGTCACTTATTTTGCTAAAAGACAAGTAAATGTTTGTAATTTTGTGGCCATAATTACACTCCAGTAGTTGTTTCCCTCTGCACTGAGTTGGGCTTCAATATCAGTACATCTCAACTGGAACTGTTTTTGTCATCTGCTCATATTTCATCCAGAAAACATTATTTTTACTCAAAAATCATACAAAAAATATATTTTTAACCTTTTTAAGTAGTACCCATGCTAAAAGTACAGTAAGATACTACAGGAATGAATAACTAAGGTCAAGTCTTGCATGTACTGTACATGAAAGGAATAAACAAGACATGTACGGAGGGATCATTCAGAGTAAGGGAGGGGAGGGACACCTGGGGCCATGATATGAGACTGGAGGGAGGAAGGTTCAGGAGGGAGATGAGGAGACACTTTTTACAGAGAGGGTGGTAGCTGGGTGGAATGCGTTATGGATGGAAGTGGTATCCAGTAGAACAGTGGACTGCTTCAAAAGGAGTTAGGACTTGGCAAGGGGAGGGTCAAGGGGAGGAGTGGGAGGGAGGGCAGCTGCAGAATAGGGGGTGCTAGCTGCACATTGATGTAGTCTTGATAGACCGCTAAGCCTTTATCTGCTGGCAAATTTTGTATGTTTGTGTGTTCATATGTAGACCTGAGGTGTGCAGTCATTGACCCATAATTACACACCCTGGCAAGTATTGCTTTATAGATGTGACATCAACAAAATGAAGATGATGCATTTATTTCCTTTTTTGATAGGTCATAAGGATTAGTTCCCAAGTGAATAGGTCACAAAGGAACACTTAACCAATAGGAGTGCAGCCACCAGGAAGCCTGATGACATCATAATGGCCTCTGATGCACTCAGAATTGAGCAGCGAAATGAAACAGATGCATATAAATAACTTTTGAATTCAAATTCAATTGCACTCCTCACCCCCTACCACCTTTTAAGCACTCATGCCTCCCCTTCCCCCCATGACACATATAATAAAAGATATACAGTATTGTCATCCCACAGCAGGCGGCTGACTCTACTCTCCCTCCTCCTTGGCCAGCCACCATCAAATGAATGAAATGGAGAACACAGATCTATAGAAATACCAGATTGGTCAATTCAATGGTCAATCCAGTATCATTATATTATTATTAATGGTATTATTAATGTTGATTTACATGCTCCATAAAAAAATTAAATAAAAATAAAAAAAAAACCTTCTCACACTGTGCACTTCACATGCAAAGTGTCCCTGTGGAAGTCTTCACCCGGTAAAGTGCCAACTTTACTGAATGAAGTTCTTTACTTCTTAGGCAAGCTGCCATCATGTGAGGAAGACATCTTTGCCAGACAAAGAACATCACAAAATGCTGCTTCCCACTTTCTGAAGTCGGGGAACTTCCCAAAGTAGCTTTGTATAGCTAAGTTCCCCAACTTCGTACAGCTCTACTTTTGTACTGTAGTGCTCATGAATATTAAATGCTGGTATTATTGCTTAGAACCTAATTGACAAACATGGTCAAAGGACCAAAAATAGATTGTACTATACTACTGAAGGACAACAGATCTCTAATATGTGTTAATATTAATAATCTTTAATAAGTTTGTTTCAGCTATAGTTTTCAAAAATTGTTCTGCAATGGTAACTATGCTGAATGACTTGTTGAGACTATCCATACAGCTGCACGCAATTAACTCTTCCAGCCTAAACAACCAACACTAACCAAATGGCACATTAATGAGCTTTTCATTACAGCACCAGATTATTATGGGCAACATACACTACCTAAAAATGCATAAGTTCATCATATACTGTCATTTTTTTTCTTTATAGCATTTTTAAAGCTTTCACCCCACTCTCATGTAAACTCTGGTTTGCACCACTTTCTGTTTCTGTTTTCTTTTTTATTTTGGTTTGTACTGCTTTGTTGTAAAAATCCTATATTGCCATCTAACAAACTAATTCTAATATTATATGAAATACATGACCCAGAAGTGTGCAGTTTGAGGTTCTTAACACATCACCAAACAAACAGACCTCTGGACCTGTAGTTCTAGGATGTGCAAACCAATAAGTTCTGCATTGTTCCAGATTAATTATTCCTTTTTTAGTAGCCTCAATCCAGCACAAGTAATAGTTCATGATAGAAAATTAGTACCATCAGGTAATCAAACCCCCAGGCCTGATATTCAGAAGAGAGCAAAGTGGAGCAGAAAGGTTTGCACTGCGTTTTGCAATTGCTCAGGGGTCTGAGGATGATATATTCAGTTGGAAAGGGTACCGGTTCTATCTGACTAACTATGTCGGTGCAGTGCAAAGTCAAGTAGTGCTGCCCAGACATGGTTCCCAAAGTGGGCTTCAAGAGTGGATAGCACCAGAGTGCTATCTGCAATTTCCCTTCCCTGGTCCAAGACCTATGTAGCTATCCCTGGTGCTAGTGGTCCTCCCTCCATTCGATCACTAGCCTGAGCTTTCAGTAGCACATCCCTAGTGCTAATGGTCCCACCTCCTTCTGATCGCCACTCCACTCCAAAGTTTTAATACCACTTCCCTGGTGCTAGTGGTCCCCCCTCCCTCCGATCGCCATCCTGGGGTTTCAGTATCACTTCCAAGGTGCTATTGGCCCTCCCCCCCGATTGCCAGTCCAAAGTTTCAATGCCACTTCCCTGGTGCTAGTGGTTCCCCCTTCTGATTGCCAGTCCAAGGTTTCAGTACCACTTCCCTGGTGCTGGTGGTCCCCTTTTGATTGCCAGCCCATAGTATAACTTAACCCCACCTCACATCCAGTGGTTCCCTCCAGCACCAATCCATGGTACCTCCAGCCCCACATCTCTAATCCCTGGTATCTGGAACCCCTCCTGCACCACAGCAATGAGCACCCACCCTCCCCCAGTCACCTTACCAGTAGTCTCTGTGCCATGGGTTCACATACAGCAATCAGCGCAGTCCTCCTCACACCACCTTGGTTGGCAGCCATATGTCCAGGCAGACAGCTTGTGACTTATTTATAGAACAGGGTGAAGCAGCTTGACCATTAAATAAGTTATGCGCTCCCTGCCTGGACATACAGTGACTGGCCAAGGTGGTGAGAGGAGGGCTTTGCCAGTTGCCGTATGCATACCCACAGCACCGAGGATACTGGTAAGGTGATGGAGTGTGAGTGCTCAATGCCATGGTGGTGGGGGGCACTAGATGCCAGGAATTGGGACATGGGACTAGAAGTACCATAGATCAGCACCAGAGGGAACCACTGGATGCCAGGTGGGGTTAAGTTATACTATGGGCTAGCAATAGGAGGGGGATAACCCCAGCATCAGGGAAGGTTTTCTGTAACTATGAGCTGGTGATTGGGGGGGGTGCCATGGACCATGGGGGCAGTTGTGCTCCCCCAGCAACCAACTGGCTAATTGGCTACATTGCCTCCAGCAGCCACTAGGGTTGCACAGAGTAAAAGGGGGTTTTGTCTGTGGTATTTGTGAAGGGCAAAAAGACCGCACTAAACCCTTTTGTGTGGTGCAAATCTGCTGAATATCAGCTTGCACTGATATCCCGGTACCCGCCCTCCATTTGCATACCCCTCATTTTGGTTTGCACGGGTGCTAACCCTGTTTGCCGGTGCATCCAAGCCCTTGAATATTGGGCTCCAGCGCAAAACATGACTTGTATGGTCAAACATCAGTTAGCACCTGTACAAAATTTTGAATATTGGGCCCCCTATCACTTCTGTTTGGTGACACTAAAAGTTGTTGTTACTGCCATTCAGAACTGTCACTGGCTGCTGGCTTATTGATCTTGGAAAGGACCACTTTGATTCTGGGACATTGACATCAGTCATGTTGTAAGTGCTGCTGAGACTTGTAGGGTCTGAGTGGCATATACATGCAGTAGAACTGACACCAGTAGCACAGGATAGGTGTGGGCTCTGAAGATCAAGGCAGCAGTTGGTGCCACTGCTGAAAGGCCCCAGTGTCAGAAGAGATACAATTATTTTAATATAGAAACATATAGAATTTGACGGCAGATAAGGACCACTTGGCCCACCTAGTCTGCCCATTTCCCTACTTTATGAATAAGCTGCCGATTCTAGTTAATCAACAGCTTACTTCCTCCTACACTCCCCCCACTAGAATTGCCTTATGCCTGTCTCATGCATTCTTGAATTCTCCCACTGTTCCTGACTCCACAACCTCCTCAGGAAGGCTGTTCCATGCATCCACAACACTCTCTGTGAAAAAATACTTTCTAACATTACCTCTGAGTCGTCCCCTCTATCTTCAAATTGTGCCACCTTGTTCTTCCACATCTCTTCTTCTGAAAGATACTACCCTGTACTTTGTTAATTCCTTGAGATACTTGAAAGTTTCTATCATGTCCCTCCTTCCTCCTTTCCTCAAGGGAATACATATTAAGCTGCTTTAGTCTCTCCTCATATGTCTTCTGGTGCAGTCCTGCACCATTTTGTCCTCTCCTCTGAACAGCCTCCACTCTGTCTATGTCTTTGCGGAGATGGGGTCTCAGAATTGCTTGCAGTACTCAGATGGGGTCTCACTAACTGTCTGTACAAAGGGATAACAACTTCTTGTTTTCTACTGTTGATGCCTCTCCTATGCATCCCAGTATCCCCCCAGCCCTCCTTACTGCCATCTCACATTGTTTACCCACCTTTAAGTCATCTGATATAATTACTCGTAGATCTCTTTCGATTTTTGTTGTTGTTATTAACTCGCCCCTCATTGTGTACTCTTCCCCTGGGTTTTTGTTTCCCAGATGCATTACATTGCACTTCTTTGCATTGATTCTGAGCTGCCACATATTTGACCATTCCTCCAACCTTGCCAAGTCCCTTTTCATTCTTTCCACCCTACCGTATTTTGAAAATACTTTTGAAGAAACAGGAGGAAATTAAAAGGAAAGTGGATTTCAGTAGCTGGGTGGTGAGATGAAAATTGATGGCATTTATGATGGGGTGCCCAGTTGTGTTCAGTAGCTTACTGTGAGGACATATATTTTGTTTCTTGAAACATGATACATTGCAAGATTTTAGGAGCTGGGCAGTGCAACTTGGGGTGATATACATTTAAAAAAAGCCAATTAGTTTATACAGATGTTTTTTGGTGGGGACTGGCTGCTTGTTGATAAAGGAGTGGCCATATTCATTATAGCTAATTAAGAAGGTAGTTGCATAGGGATATTGGGATTGTGAGGTGGTTTGTAATTTGGCATAGTACCTGTGCAAATAAAAACATGAGTCCGGTAATGTAGGCAGACACTCAGATTCCTCCATATCTATTTTATAACTAGTGACTAGAAAAAAAGAAGTTTAATAGTTTTCAACAACAGCAGGTAATATAATAGAAAAATACACAAGGCTGACCCAGGAGTCATCTAATGTTTTTAGGACTTCTAAATGGTTTTAAGAAAAGCAAATATTTTAAGTCAATAGATCTGCAGTGCATTACTGCATTGGTTACAGGTTGGAACTGTGCTAATTTTAAATGAATAGAGTGCCTGTATTTTTGTGTTTTCACACACACATTCTCTTTCTCTATATACATATATATATTTATTTTAATTATTAACATTAGACCTTATTAAGGGGTTGTGAACAAATAAGTAAGTTATTAACCCTCTGCTTTAGTTTAAAACAGCAAAACTCGTCCTCTAGCAGACTGATAGTGTTACTTTAGGCAAGAAGGATTATTTTCTGGTAGGAGTGGCTAGAGGTTAAGAAAATGGAGCTGTGAGCCTGCAGATTTAGCAGACCTGGGTTTGAACTCACAACCAACACTTGCATACTTGCATACTATGAGTTACATACGATCATATAAACATACAAAGTAGACAGCAGAATTAGGCCTTCTGGTCTATCAAGTATGCTTATTGTGCAGGGTTTACAGCTCTGGCTGTTGTCCCCGCTGCCCCACCCCAACTTTTCCATTCCTTTCCTCCTCCCCTCCTATGACCTTTATCCTTCCGCTATATCTATCCCAGCCTCTGTTGAAGGTATCCGCCATCCTCACTGAGATCACCTCTTCTGACAGTGCATTCCACTTGGTCATGACCCTTTCAATGAAGAAATGTCTCCTAACATCCCTTATAAACACCCCCTTCTACTGCTTAAGGCTGTGCCCCACTGTAGTTTTGCTGCACCTTTTCCTGAAGATACCCTCCTTGTACCCCTATTGATCCCTTTCAATTACTTGAAGGTCTCAGTCATGCCTCCCCTTTCCCAGGGAGTACATGTTCAGGGCCCTCGGTCTCTCCTCATAAGATCTTCCCTGCTACCTCACAATCACCTCCGTAGACCTCCTCTGGACCATCTCCATCAGGTTGATATCCTTTTTAAGGTGAGGGTACCAGAACTGCACCACATACTCCAGATGCAGCCTCACCAGTGACCTGTACAAGGGCAGAATCACCTCCTGTCATCTACTGCTGATCCCCCTGGCTATGCACCCCAACATCCTGTTTGCCCTTACTACTGCCTTCCTGCAGTGTGTAGAGTGCTTCAGGTCACCAGGTATCTTCACTCCCAGATCTTTCTCCTCCACTGTGGGAGATACCTGGACCCCTCCCAGGTAATACCCTGTCCTGTGGTTTTTGGCTCCAATGTGCATAACCTTGCACTTCTTGGCATTGTAGCCCAGTTGCCAGATCCCATCCTACCTTTCAGGCCTTCTTAGGTCCTCCTTAAAGTTTTGTATCCCTTCTGCTGAGTCCACTTTAAGTTGTACCATTGAGCTGTAGCTTAATATGCCTTTCTGAGCTAAATTTAAATAAAAACACAAAAGAAATAAAGTTGCAGAATATATTGTAGCTTATTAACAACCAGGAGACGGAGACTTGTCATTTAATTTGCAGTATTAAAATATTCAGTAAAGACAAGATGCTACCTTGCTATGTTGTAATTTAACACTGGGAATGTTTTTGTCCAAGAAAAGCACATGGGCCAGGTCTAAAAACTGAACTCCTTCACACAGGCTGTCATGTTTATTCCACATTTAAAGATTTGCAAGTTAGCAGCAGTCAGTTTTTTTAGAAATCATTATTTCAGTGCCACCATGTGAAAGTCTGTATTCACTCTTAGAACAAAATACCAACAGCTTTCGAAAGTAGGGAGGATAGCTCTTTAGGGAGTAATTATGGTTTAACATTTAACATCTTCCATAGAAATACCGCTAGGATTTCCAAGCCAAAAGTCAAAATCTGCATTTAATAGAAAATACTAAAAAACTGGATACCCTCTGAGGAATAATACATGCCCTTTGGAGAACACATATATGAGCAGATGATTGTTTTAAAACATGATGCATTTTTTCACAGTTCACCCAACACAGCCAAACTGAAATGCAATAATTTGTTTTCAGTAGTTTGTGCTACTGATAATGTGTTACAGCTTGTTGGGGTGAGAACACACACACACACACACACCACACACTTTCACTCCCTCCACACAGAAAGTGTGGCTTTCTTGGAAGCCTATTAGAGAAGATATTTGGAGGTGTCAGTCCTTCCAAAGCTGGATAAAGACAACAGCCTGGTTGAAAACTATGGTCTTATTTCACTCTTAAAGATAATATTAAAATGTTGGCCAAAGTATCAGCTTTTCACCTCAACAAGTCTGGGATCCCTTGATTAGTGCTTCCCAAGTGGTCTTTATGGCCAGCTGAGTTTCTTCTGATCATTTATGCAAATTTACCCATAATAACTTTGCACCCAGGAAGTTGGACGCCCTAGCAGTGCTGGTTTCAGTGGATGCCGAGAAAGTATTTGATCAGGTTTCATATGGGGGGGGGGGGTGTTTCACATTTTGGAATGCTATAGGATCCCTACAGAATTTATTTTTTTTCAGTTAAAAGTTTTTATTGTAAATCACAAAACCACAGTTTTTTTTTTACATTACAGAATTGCAAAAAAGAAAATTATTCCATTATGTTATATACAGTACAGTGCGTTATGTTTGTTTACATTTGTTATTACAGTCACATTTCTCTTAAGCAATGACTTTATAATACCCTTGTTTCCAAACTGATCTAATTCATAGCCTGGATCTGACTCCTTTACTCCAACCCAATAGCAAGAGTTAGATGTAATAGGGTCCCCTCTTCTGGTTTTTCATTAGCTAATAGTATTCCCCTCTCCCCATTCCTTTTTAATTTATATTTGGAACCTATAGCTCAATGCATTATACAGCATCCAGTGACAGAAGGAACTGTATTCAGGAGGAAACCATTCAAGATATCATTATATGCCAACCATATTTTGTTACATTTCCAAAAGCCCATTACCTCAGACCCACACATTTTGGATGAAATCTGCATTTCTGGTGCCCTATCTCTTTACAAGTTCACCCTGGACAAAACCATGTTTATGCCCTTAAACCACCTTGTGTATAAACATGACTTGGAGCTTTGGGGCTTTCTTAGACTGCATGACAGCTTTCCTACTTAGGGCTCCAGATCTCCACAGCCCATTTTCATATGTCCAAAGATAATCTGACTACCTTATTACAGAATATTGAACATGATATAGATAGCTGGCAACATCATCCCTTATCCTTGTGGGGACATAGTAATACTATTAAAATGAATGTTCTTCCTCTTATACTATATCCTCTGAACATGCTCATGCTCGGTCTGCCTCTCCCATGGTTTTGGTGTCTTCATAAAATGATTAGCTCTTTTCTCTGACAGGGTCAAAGACCTAAGTCAGCCTATTTGAAATTAGCAGCGTATAAGTCTTCAGGGGGTCTAGATCTTCTGAACTTTCTTCTTTATTATCATGCAGCCCAGGGATTGAGGTATTTTAGATGGGTGACCCAGTCCACAGGAGAAGGGAGGTTTTATCTTCCACAGTGGCATGTGATTGAGAGGGATAGTTGTGCAGCCCATGGTGTCAACCCAGTGGTTTTGTTATATATCACCTGTTCTCAGCTTCCTTGGGAACTGTTGTAGTTACTGATTGGTGTTTCAGTGGCTATTTATAGACAGCTATGCCAGGTGCTTAAATATTCCCCAAATTGTATATGTGACCAACCAATCTGGCATAATTCTAATTTTTGGATGGGGGGAAATGGTTTGCAGATGGGCTTGAGTGGATATGGGAGTCACTTTGGTTTCCCATTTTCTTTTTGGAGATGCCTGGATAAACTTCTCATAATTCAGTCCATGTATGGTGTGACTGTCGAAGATATTTCTTCTGTTTACCAACACTACACATGCTGGTGACAGCTTTAGGGAGACAAGTATCTCCTTCTGAACCCCCACTTTCCGTATCAGAACTGGGTGACATTGCTAATCAATGCCATGCCATTTCTAATCTTTATCATGCTTTTCGCTGATTTCTTGCCTTGTGATATGGCTCCCCCTCTGCTTATTGGTCCACAGATCTGGGTAAAGACTTCATTCTGGCTACCTGTGAAGAAATGTGGAAAAGTACACATAAATACTGTATATTACTTTAGATGACTATCACTTAATGCAATTTAAGATTATACAAAATATTTATTATACCCATGTAAAGTTGTATTGCTGGTACCTATTAGACACCCCCCACTGCACCCGTTGTTGCAAGGAGGAAGGTACGTTGCTCCACATATTGTGGGACTGTCCTAAATTTAAGCAATAAACCATGATAGGGTGTGGATTATGTTGGGATTTACCCATGCCTGGTATGGTTTGGTGGCCGAGTTGCCAAACCAGGTCAAGCATTGGTTAATCCCAGCATACCCCACACCCTGGAGTGCTTTATTGTGAATATACAATGTCACCCACTACTTTTTTAACAAAAAATTAAAAATAAACTTTTAATTACTGATACATAGATTGTTTTATTGATATTTGTTAGGATGTCCTTCCTCCTTCAGTTAAATAGTCCATTCAGCAGCTAGGGGTATTTATTTATTTATTTAGATTTTGGTAACCAGGTAAGCACACTGAGACCAGAGGTCCCTTTTTCAGGGGTGACCCAGGATTAGCTATATGCAGCAGAGATTACATACAGTGGACAATAATACAGTGGTTAAAATTGAGACCTAACATTGGAGAGACACAAATTACAGGTTGACAGTCCAGAAATTACAGTTGCACAATGCATGGAATTAATAGGAGTCACGGTAGACATATTCGCCAAATAGGACTATTGTAGTACAGTGGTCACAGTTGATAAGGAGGGGAAGGGGCTAGCGATTACAGCCACAAAGGCTAAGTTCCAGGAGGTACACTTTGAGGCCTGACTTCAATCCTTGGAGAAAAGGCCTATCAACCAGGTTGCTGGGAGCGCGCTCCATAAATGCGGGTATATTTAAAGGAGCTGCCGGCTCAAGCAGCGCATAATGATGGATGTCAAGGGATGGCCAGCCGAGAATTTCATATCTCAGCATTGTACCCTGGGGCTAAGCAGTCCATGCAGATGAGGAGGAGGGCCAGAGGTGGTGAATTTGTAGGTCAGGCAAATGGAGGAGTATGCCAACTTATGATGTATGGTGGGCCAATGGAGGTCTGCGAGGACCTCACAGTGGTGCCTCCTGGGGGAGTTAGTGGCAAAGCATGCCACTCTCTGGTAGAGCACCATGAGTTGTCTTCATTCCCCTTCTTGTAGGAACTGTAACAGGGGTGCCCCATAGAGGAGGTAGGGAAGAAGGGTGCAGTTAACAATTGCATGCCGAGTCTCATCAGAAAGGGGCTTCCCAGACAGTAGAGGAGTCCAAGCCTCTGGTGGATGGACTTAGTTAAAGAGTTGATGTGTGGTTTATAGGACAGTTCCTGGTCAAGGAGGATCCCTAGGTATTTTATCCTATCTAGGACCTCGACTCGCTTCCCCTAGGCAGTTTGGAGCTGAAGTCACACCTATCCGAACTGAGGCTTCTGGTTCCAAACAGGACAGCCTTCATTTTTGCCTCTTTTAATACTAGGGAGTAAGCAGAGAACCAGGTTTCAAGTGCTGAAAGGCTGGTCTGTAGTTTGGCAGTGATAACGCTAGGCAATGGGTCACTGCAGTAGATGACAGTGTCATCTGCATAGAGGATGAGCTTGCTCAGCCCGCAAACCCTCTCTATGTCATTGACAAAGAGGGTGAAGAGCAGGGGGCCCAGGATTGAGCCCTGTGGTACCCCAGAGACTACAGGTTAGGTGCTGCACTGTGTTCCTCTCCAGAGAATTTTTTGGCTTCAATTGAGTAGATATCTCTTGAACCTGGAGTGACAGAGCCCATCCAGTCCCAGAGATGGAGTTTGGAGAGAAGAAGACTATGGCTGTCCAGGTCAAAAGCCTTTGACAGGCCAATAAATAATGTGCCTGTCTGAGAGCCCTGGTCCATGGAGTCAAGGACATCAAATGTAAGCCGGATAAGGGCCATGTCTGTGCCATGGCCTTTCCTGAAGCCATGTTGTGCATCGGCTAGGAGAAAGTGATGGTCAAGGAACAACAGAAAGCATTCATTTGTGCTGTGCCATGCTCTCACCCCTCTACAGGTTAGAGATTTTATTGATTATTATGATTTGCAGCTTCTAATTTAATGTTACTTCTTCTTTGTATGGCAGAAGGGGATAGTTGCCCGAGAGACACAAAGGGTGAGAAGCGCTGTTTGAACAAGAGAGACAGGGAGAAAAACTGAAGGGAAAATGGTAGTTTGTTGACACAGGAAGCAGGCTGTAATCAGTGAAGGGTCTTTTGTGGACATGTTTCTTTCTGTCTCTCTCTTTTTTTATAAAATAAAAAAATACTTGTTATTCTTGCATTTTCTCATGTTTATCATAGCAGAAAAGGATAGTTGTCCAAAAGACACAGAGGTGGGCACAGGGGGTGAGGAGCACTGTTTGAGTGAAAGAGATAGGGAGGAAATGGAGAAAAAAACTGAAGGAAAACAGTATTTTGTTGACACAGGAAGCAGGCTGAAATTAGTGAAGGGTCTTTCATGGACGCATTTCTTTCTGTCTCTCTCTATTTTTTTTACATAAATAAAAAAAAATACTTGTTGATTTTGCACTTTCTCATGTTTCTCATGGCAGAAAGGGATAGTTGCCCAGGAGACACAGAGGTTGAGGAGAGCTATTTGATTGAGAGAGGCAGAGTGAAACTGAGAGAAAAACTGCAGAGAAATGGTATTTTGTTGACATGGGAAGCAGGCTGTAATTAATGAAGGGTCTTTTGTGGACACATTTCATTCTCTCTTTTTTTATATAATAAAAAAATTCCTTGTTATTCTTGCACTTTCTCAGCCTTGTGTTTGTGACAGTCACTAAACTACTTTAAGGATACTGTGCAGTTGGCAGCTTGTACTGAGGAGCAGCTGTTGAAGATTTCCTACAGGACCGATCACTAACTACAGAGGGTAGAGCGAGGGAGTGTCCAAGGAGGAGTCTTTAGTAGAACTGAGGCTGGAGGCAGCAACCGTCTCGAGTGAAAGTACAGTTCATTTTTATACTTTTCCCCAGAAAGTCTAGTGTCTTTAACAACAAAACAGTAGTGTATTTTAGAAATTTTGGTTTGCACTCTCAGGTTAGGGGAGAACCAATATGGCAGTTTTCGCCTTTGAAATCAGGGGATCAGAGTGATTTTAAAAAGGGAGGGTCCAGATGCAGCTGACTGGCACCTTTTCCAGTGGGTAATGCTAGGATTTACCATGGGTAAAAGGTGACAGCAAGCCAATCACATTACTCCCTTTTCAGACCCTATTGTATAATGTAGCAGGTAGCCCAAGCAGTTTTAGACCCAATTTTGGGTCTTGCAGCCACTTTTTCTGAAAAACAATGTCTCCTAGGCCTTAAATTACAACCTATTCTGGATAATCTTAAATTCTGCTTTATCTTTATAGTTATGGTGGTCAAAAACATATTTTATGTATTGGTTGAACCATGTGACCCCCTCACTTTTGGAATGGCATAAGGAAATTCTTTCTTTTTTTCAGTTCATAGTCAGCATGCCATCATGCACCTCTACACTTTTGCAAACTTCCAAAAAGCAGGGTGCAGAAACTCAGAAAATGGGCAGCTCTCATCATTAGTGGTGTCTCTTGACAAAACAGTGTGACTCGGGACACATCCCCTCCGACTCCCATCTCCACCTGTGGGGTAAACCAAGGTCCTGTGGAGTGCCCTTGCTACAGCTGGTTTGGTGTATTGGGGCTTGGGCTAGTGCCTTGGGAGCTGTCTGAGGGACTGTCTTGTGACTAAAGATAGATTCATCAGTACATCCATGCATTTGAGTATAAAATACTAATCACATAATGTATGGCTCAGTTTAGCTCAGCTAGGAACTGAGCAGACATGATAGATCACAAGCCGTTTGCTACCTGCAACTTTGTACATTTCTGTGCAGCTCAATGTGTAAAAATTTAAAAGTAACATAAGCAAGTGCACCTCCCCAAAGTGACATCCTGAACAGGTACTTCTGCTCAATCTTCACAGTGGAAGGAGGGGATGGCAGACCACCATGGTGTAGCAGGAATGGGGAGGTGGACACAAGTCCATTTTCAGAAGAAAGAGTCAGAAAAGTACTTGCAGCTGCAGTACAGTAGGAAGGTGGACAAAGCTATGGGAGCAGGTGGAAAACATCCAAGGATTCTATAATAACACAGGAAGACGTTAGCTGCACCAAGGACAGCCTTTATTTAACAGCTCACTGGAAACAGGTGTAGTTCCAGAGGACTGGAGGTGTACTGATGTGGTCCCTCTACATATCAGTGGCAGTAGAGAGGAGGCTACAACTATAGGCCCATCAGTCTTACATCAGTGGTGGGGAAATTAATGAAAACCCTGCTAAAGAGAAGAATGATTGATTACCTTGAATCCAGTGGGCTGCAAGACACAGGCATCACAGATTCACCAGGAGGGATGGTTAATTCTCTTTCAAATGAGAAGCTACACCAGGACCAGGGGCATGCAATGAATCTGGAGGTGAGAGGAAGGAGTATAAGAGAGATGTGGGGAAATTTTTCTTCACTTAAAGGGTGGTAGATGCCTGGAACAGACTGCCAGCATAAGTGGTGAAGGCAAAAACTGTGTGGAGGGGGGCTTCAAAAATGTGTTTGAATAACTATGGGGTGTATTATAAAACAGGCAGGGAGCAGGAAGGGTCACTGGAGACTAGTTAGGGTCTTCAGAGACAGATTTAAGCAGGGAAGAAATTCTATGCTGCTAGACAAGACAGCTACCACACTATGTTTACTAGCTGTGGTCTGACGGACCTGGACTGCATGGATGAGGAACTGACAGGAGCCAGCAGGAATTTGTATGAGCTGCTGTTCATTGGTGCTTCCTGTACCATTCTTTAAACCATGGTTTTGTGCTTCAGACTGCACATCAATGGCAGGCTGCTTCTGCCAACAGAAAACTGATTTAATCACCACCCCCATGCAACTGGAGAACATTACCCACCCCTGCCACCTACACCAGGGGTAAGGGAATGAGAAATGAAGGGGGAACCCTCAAAAAAGAGTAACATTGGTTCCAGTGCCCCAGGACTACGTGGCTACTGCTATCTTGGTGACTCTTAACATTATCTGACAGCCAGTCAGAGGCATTCAATTCTGAAGCAAGCTCCTGGAGATCTTGGGTTGTGTGGATGGAAAAAAGAATAGGGTGCCCTTTTGCTGGAAGTATGGGCTATTGAGTTTCATGAATACAGACACTTGGACCAGTGGGATCTGCCCCAGAATTGTGATTATAGAGGGAGAATGTGTTGGAAGCTGGAAGATCTGCCTGCGATCTCAGACTGTGCTGAATCTGCTGCCTGTGAGAGTTCTAACTGCACCATTTCACACTGAGCATCTCAGAGGTGAACAATGAGATTTGGTGTGGAATCCTCTTGCAGGAGAAAGAGAGGTAATTACATGCTAGCCAGCACCAGATTATGCTAAGAATGCATGGGGCAAGGAGCTGAATCCAGAGTTGCCAGCCAGGTCCCTTAGCAGTCACGGAAAAGCAACTCTGAGGATCTGAAAGCTGGGACATGTGAGTTAGCATGGGATTATCAGCATCTGAAAGAGCAAGGGAGAGAGCCAGCTGAACCTCTAGGAGGAAGCTGAGAATCAGACAGCAAGCACTGTGGAGAGAGAGAGAGAGAGAGAGAGAGAGGAGAGAGAGAGATCCAAAGAGGGAAGCCTACTGAGATGTAGTCACCGCAAGTGAGCAGAGATCCAGAGGCCTGCAACAACCAGTAGAAGAAAGATGTTCAGGGGAATTCTTTCAGAAGAAACCCTGTTTTCTGTTGGGATCTACTTGAAGTTGACCATTAGGTCAAAATAAAATTACCCTCATGTATCAGGGTCTGCTTCAAGCCATTTAGGCAATTGCATGGCCTTTGGGGGAAGGTAATTTCAGCATGTTGCTCCATTATTTTAAAGTGCAGCAAAGCTAGCCATCCCACAGGAACTACAATCGATCTGCTGTAATCCATTATCTGGGAGCCCAGAAAACTGTGTGTGGAAGAGCTCCCTGGGTTAAACATATAAATCCTAGTACCAGAGGGAGAAGGTAGTCACCTCCAGTTCAAGAGGATCAGAACAGCACTTGTACTGCCCTGTGGTCTGGGGGAAGTGTGAATCGTCTGCACCTTGCTGGGCCTTTTTAGTATCAGCCAGTAAACAATATTTAAGCTCATGCCTACTAGGAAACTCAGCCAGTAAATAATATTTAAAGAATGCCTGGTAGGAACTTTCTAATTGCAGCCTGGTGTGAAGGTGATATACAGTAACTGCTCCTGATAGTGGGTCTCTTAATTTGCAACACTGCGTGGTGCCTGCTCTTAATGTTTTTCCCTTTCTAAGTCTGTACTTGTTAATAAAGTGGTGTTGTGTTGTTAACCCTACTCTAAAAATTGACGGCCATGCAATTGTGCATGCAGTTTAGCGGGAACAGTTGCATTTGTTTGTGGTCACTGGGATGTGTGACCACAGTGGGGAGTTGGGCTAGTACAGCATCCAAGAGGTGTTGTACTGTCATGTTATCAAGGCCTTCTAAATATTTCTGTAGGTAAACACAGAGTGCATTGCCTTTCATTTGGATTCAGCTGAAAGGTAGAGGTGTCTGACTCACTGTACCAAATGGGGAGCATGCCTACCTTACAGGGGCCATACACATAATTAACATTAATGCATTACTAAATAGTGTGCATTAAAAAAAATATTTTAAACAAGAATGTGATGAGAAGGTGAGGTGAAGCCTAGGGTCAGGCTGGCAGGACACGAAGAGTCATGAAGTGTACAGCAGCACTGGTGAGATAAAATATATTCTAGTTCTGCTAAAACCAAACTGATTTCCCACTAAAATTTCGAAGCAGAAGATTAGGATGATAAATCTAAGCCTTCTGTTTTAGTTAAGGCCGGATCAGTGAAACATAGAAACATAGACTTTGACAGCAGATAAGGACCGCTAGGCCCATCTAGTCTGCCCATTTCCCTACGTACAGGATAGGCCGCAGATCCTAGTTAACCAACAGCCTTTTATCTTCCTGCCCCCACAAGAATTGCCTTATGTCTGTCCCATGCATTCTTGAATTCTCCCACAGTTTTAGACCCACAACTTCCTCAGGAAGGCTGTTCCATGCATCTACCCTCTGTGAAATAATACTTCCTCACATTGCCCCTGAACCGCCCTCCTTCTATCTTTAAATTGTGTCCCCTTGTTCTTGCAAGTCTCTTTTTCTGAAAGATGCTACCCTCTTGGACTTTGTTGATTCCCTTGAGGTACTTGAAAGTTTCTATCATGTCCCCCCTCTCCCTTCTTTCCTCAAGGGTATACATATTGAGCTCCTTTAGTCTCTCCTCATACGGCTTCTCTTGCAGACCCTGCACCATTTTAGTTGCCCTCCTCTGGACTGCCTCTATCCTGTCTATGTCCTTGCAGAGATGGGGTCTCCAGAACTGGACACAGTATTCCAGATGGGGTCTCACCAACTGTCTGTACAGAGGGATAACAACTTCCTGTTTTCTGCTGCTGATGTCTCTCCCATACATCCCAGTATACCCCGGCCCTCCCTACTGCCTTCTCACATTGCTTGCTAACCTTAAGGTCATCTGATATGATTACCCCAGGTCCCTTTCCTGTTTTGTTGTTGTTACTAGCTCCCCACCCATTGTGTATTCTTCCCTGGGTTCTTGTTTCCCAGGTGCATTATTTTGCACTTTTGCATTGAATCCTAGCTGCCATCGTCTGGCAATTCCTCCAACCTTGCTAAGTCCCTTTTCATCCTTTCCACTCCACCTTGTGTATCAACCCTGTTGCAGATCTTTGTGTCATCTGCAAAAAGGCATACTTTTCCTTCCAGTCCCTCTGCAATGTCACTGATGAAGACATTAAAAAGGACTGGACCCAATACTGAACCCTGCGGTACCCCACTAGTAACTGCCCTTTCTTCAGAGTGGACTCCATTTACAATTACCTTCTGTGTCCTGTTGTCCACCCAATGTTTTACCCAGGCTACCACCCTGGGACCCACTCCCAGGCTGGTTAATTTGACTATCAATCTTTTGTGTGGGACTGTGTCAAATGCCTTGCTAAAGTCTAGGTAGGCCATGTCCACAGCCCCTCCCTGGTCTACTACTTTGGTCACCCAGTCAAAGAAATCTATTAGATTCGTCTGACATGACCTTCCCACTGTGAACCCATGCTGCCTTGGATCCTGTGCTCCACTGACCTCTAGGTACTCAACTATTCTTTCCTTCATCAGGGTGCACTCTAAAATAGGAAAGCTTGAGAAAATCCTCAACAGTCTGCAGCAAGAATACCCAAGCCCATGATCTGAAATCAAACACAAAGATGGACCTTCTTGGGTTGGTAATCCAGTGCACCTGTCATGGAGACACACTTGCCAAACTGCTGGAAATACAAAATATAAATGTTCTTTAGTTTGAGAAAATGACAAACAGCTCTAGGTGGGCAGGTAACATAATCTCCAGTGCTTTGCTATTGACTACAACTTCATCAGGGGACTGTGATGCAGTGCAATGATTTTAGACTACCTGTGGAAACTTAGGAGGCACCATCTCTGAGAGAAATCCCTTTAGCTATACTGCACATGATCTAGATAAAAAAGTGGACTCTAGATTTGTCAGTTGACCAATTCATAGAATCATAGAATAATAGACTGTGACAGCAAAAAAGGACCAGTAGGCCCATCAAATCTGCCCTATTTTCCCTACCTAACCTCTACACCCTGGACTCTATTTGGTCACAGGCGTTCCTTCCTCCTCCCTTACCACTGCTTATTATATCCATGTGTCTATTCTACTCAAGTATGAAGCTCTTCACTGTCCTTGCCCCATCACCTCTTCTGTCAGGCTGTTCCAGGCACCCACCACCCATTCTGTGAAGAATTTCCTCACATCCTTCTTAAACCTGTCCCGCTCAAGCTTCATTGCATGCCCTCATATTTTGGTGCTCTTTCTCATATGAATGAGACTCCCTTCCTAAACCTTGTTCACCACTGTGTTGCTCTTATAATCTTCAGTCACATTCCCTCTCCTCTTCTCTCCTCTCCTTTCTCCTCTCTTCTCCTCAACTCTCCTCCAGGGGGTACATATTGATTCCCACAGCCTCTCTTCATATGGATTCTCCTGCAACCCACACAACATTTGTCTCACCCTCCTCTGGACTGCTTCCACTCTGTCTATGTCCTTACAGATGCATGTCCTCTGGAACTGGACACAGTACTCTAGGTAGGGTCTCACAAGTGAACAATACCATGGTAACACTGTCACTGGGTAAGAACCGATACCGGCCAGTACCAGGAATTTGGGTCAGAACCAGCATCAGAACCAGAACCATTGCTGAAGCCAGGGTTCTTAGGACACAAATGTGCAATCTATTCCTATATGTTCAAATACAATCTGAGATGTTCTGGCTTGGATTGAAAGGATTTATTCTAATACTACCAAACAAGTCTGGAACCTTATAGCAAACAACATATAACATAAGATCTTTTTTTATTTTGTCCACTCTCAATAAGCAATAAGGAAAATGATTTTCTCATATTCCTAACAGCAATAAGTAAAAACAGTTATCTCATGTGCACATTGTAACCTACTATTTCTAGCATAAAACAGTTATCTTGGCTAAGCATAAATAAAACAAATATTCCCCCAAAAAGCAGTCTCGCTTGGCCTGTAGCCTATGACCACTAGTCTTTTCTGCATGAGAGAACTGAATAATACCAGATGCTCAGATCTGATCATTTTCTTACCATTTCCTCTGTTTGTGTGTCTGTGACCATCAGCCATGTCCAGCTGAGACCTGCAGAAACTATCTCACATGACAGCCATGTTCCTAGAGCTTGCCCTCAAAGTGTCTTCTTGCTGGCAAGGAGACTTCTATACTTGTAGTGTTGTCTCAGGGATTTTTCCCCATAGAAACATAGAATTTGATGGCAGATAAGGACCGCTTGGCCCACCCAGTCTGCCAATTTCCCTACCTAATGTATAAGCTGCAGATCCTAGTTAACCAGCAGTCTACTTCTTTCTACCCCCACCCCCTAGAATAGCCTTATGGCTGTCCCATGCATGCCTGAATTCAACAACTGTTTGTGACTCCACAACCTCCTCCAGAAGGCCATTCCATGCATCCACAACCCTCTCTGTGAAAGAATACTTCCTTACAGTACCTCTGAGTCACCCCCTCATCTTCAAATTGTGCCCCCTTGTTCTTGCACACCTCTTTTTTTTTAAAGATGCTGCCCTCTTGGACTTTGTTGATTCCCTTGAGGTACTTGAATGTTTCTATCATGTCCCCCCTCTCCCTCCTTTCCTCAAGGCTATACATATTAAGCTCCTTTAGTCTCTCTTCATATGTCTTCCGGTACAGACCCTGCACCATTTTAGTTGTCCTCCTCTGGACAGCTTCCATCTTGTCTATGTCCTTGCGGAGATTGGGTCTCCAGAACTTCACACAGTACTCCAGATGGAGTCTCACCAGCTGTCTGTACAGAGGGATAACAACTTCCTGTTTTCTACTGGTGATGCCTCTCCCTATGCATCCCAGTATCCCCCCAGCCCTCCTTACTGCCCTCTCACATTGCTTGCCCACCTTTAAATCATCTGATATGACTACCCCCAGGTCCCTTTCCATTTTTGTTGTTGTTAGTATCTCACCCCTCATTGTGTACTCTTCCCCTGGGTTTTTGTTTCCCAGGTGCATTACCTTTCACTTCTTAGCATTAAATCTAAGCTGCCATACATTTGACAATTCCTCTAACCTTGCCAAGTCCCTTCTCATCCTTTCCACCCCACCTTGTGCATCAACTCTGTTGCAGATCTTTGTGTCATCTGCAAAGAGACATACTTTTCCTTCCAGTCCCTCTGCAATGTCGCTTACAAAGACATTGAAGAGGACTGGTCCTAATACTGAACCCTCGGTACCCATACTAGTAACCCCTTCTTCAGAGTGGGCTCCATTTACTATTACCTCTGTGTCCTATTCTCCAGCCAATTCTTTACCCAGGCTATCATCTTGGGACCCACTCCCAGGCTGGCTAACTTGTATATTAATCTTTTGTGTGGGACTGAGTCAAATGCCTTGCTAAAGTCTAGGTAGGCCATGTCCACAGCCCCTCCCTGATCTACTACTTTGGTCACCCAGTCAAAGAAATCTATTAGATTCATCTGGCATGACCTTCCTGCTGTGAATCCGTGCTGCCTTGGGTCCTGTGCCCCTCTGGCCTCTAGGTACTCGACAATTCTTTCCTTCAGAAGTGATTCCATCATTTTCCCTATCACTGAGGTTAAACTAACTGGTCTGTAGTTTCCGCTTCTGCCCTGCTCCCACTTTTGTGAAGGGGAATCACATCTGCCCTCCTCCAGTCCTCAGGTACCACCCCATCCTCCCATGATTTGTTAAAGAGGGTAGTCAGTGGTGTCACTAGTTCTACCCATTAGTTCTTTTAGAATTCTGGGATGAATCCCATCAGGCCCCATTGCTTTGTCCACCTTCAGTTTTAAGAGTTCTTTCAGAACCCTTTCTTCTGTAAATGGGCTGGTATCAACTTCTGTATCCAGAGTGTTTCTATTGTTGTTTTAGGTACCTCCCTCTCTTCATTTGTAAATACTGAGCAAAAATATTTGTTTAGTATCTCTGCATTTCACAGTCACCCTCTCCCCCCCCCCTCCCTTTATTAAGCCTCACTATCCCTCCCTTAGTCTTCCTTCACTCCCTGATGTACCTAAAAAAGGTTTTATCCCCCTTCTTAACTGAGTTGGCTATCTTTTCCTCAGTTGGGCCTTTGCTGTTCTGACTGCCTTCCCAGCTTCCTTTTGCTTTAACTGATACAATTCTCTGTCCTGCTCCTTCTGTGATTCCTTGTACTTTCTGAATGCTTTCTTTTTCTCTTGAACCTTCACTGCCACCTCCTTTGAGAACCATAGTGGTTTCTTACATCGTTTTGTTTTGTTTATTTGCTTCACACAAAGGCTTGTTACCTCTGTGATGGCAGTTTTTATTATTCCCCATTGTTCTTCCACCCCTCCTTCCTGCCCATTTGCTAGTGCATTCCTTAGGCACTCACCATTTTGGCAAAGTCAGCCTCCCTAAGTCCAGTACTTTGCTTTGTATGGCTTGACTCTATTGCTGTGTTTATTGTGAACCATACTGTTCGATGGTCGCTAGTTCCCAGATGGCTACTCACTTCTACATCTGTGATCCTCTTCCATCTCCATTTGAGAGACCAGGTCTAAGATTGCTCCTCTCGAGTGGGTTCCAATACTAGTTGTCTAAGGCATGCCCCCTGTAGGGCATCTAGAATAACCCCACTCTTAGAAGTGGCTGCTGCAACTGCACTCCAGTTAACATCTGGCATATTCAGATCACCCATCAGCAATATCTCCCCTTTATCTGCCATTCTAAGTATACTTTCTATCATTTCCTTGTCCATTTCCTTCCCCTGAGAGGGGGGTCTGTATACAACCCCTGTGCGGATTGTGGTGCCATTGCCTGCCTCCAAATTGACCCACAGTGCTTCTTCTCCTCCCTGTTTACCCTTTTGTTCTGTTGCTTTGATTCCTTCTCTTATGTAGAGAGCTACTCCTCCTCCTCTTTTACCCTCCCTATCCCTGCTGTAGATAGTGTATCCTTTTATGTTTATGTCCCAGTCATGGTTCTGTGTGTACCATGTTTCTGTGACTGCCATGATATCCAGATGTTCCTCCTCCAACAAGGCCACTAATTCAGTAAGCTTGATACCCAGACTATGGGCATTGGTACTCATTGCTTTCCATTTTTTGATGGCTTTATCTTCTGTAGCAGCATTCCCCACTGACCTTTCTACCCACCTGGGACTTGCCATGGAAATTACCATTAGTGGGTATGATGAGAAATGGCCCTGTATGTTCTGGTAAATGGTACCAGAAAGAACTTTGTTTTTTCCCCAAGGGATGTCTAAGGGGTATTTTCCAATAGATAAAGGAAAAAACATCTACAAGTAATTTCCAGTAGGCAAAAAAAAAAAATAAATAAGTAGGTCATTTCTAGCAGACAAAAAATAAGACATCTTTCTGGTAAACAGTGCCTCGTGGGCTGAGGTGTGATGCTCACTCATGTGACTCGGAGAGGAAACACTCTAGCTAAATTAGATAAGGGAAAACACTGCATGTTATTTTGTATTTTCTAGTAAATTAATTTTGACTGTCTGTAGCTGGTCTTATTGTCAACGTTTTTCTTCCTGTTAGAATTACTAAATATTGGTCCTTATTTGTACTACTGTCCTGTTAGTAGGTTTTTGCTAGAATGCTTTGGCCTGGCTGAAATACACTCAGGCTCCTTCTGGCTACTTTTTGCTCTTCCCTGAATGTCCTAGGTCCATGAGGAGGCTGCCTGTATAAACACCACCTCCCTTCTCCTGCTAAAGAGCCCCTCAAACATGCACTCTAGCACATTGCTCACCTTTCCTGCTACCCTGCTGCACTGTTCTGCCACCCTGAGATCATCAGATATGATCACCCTGAGGTTCCTCTCTTGCATGGTAACTGTAAGTCCCCCCTCCATCTTACATGCAGCCTCTAGGTTTCTCCTTCCTACAGTAGGTGCATGACTTTGCACTTTTTGGTATTAAATCCCAGCTGTCAATCCTGCAGAGAATTTCTTTAGTTTCCCCAGATCCCTTTGCATCCACTCCAACCCGCCTCCCCCCAGTGTCTTTCCAGTTTCAGATTGTTGTGTCTACAGCAAAGAGACACAACTTCCCCCTCCAGTTCCTCAGCAGTGTCACTTCTGAAGACATTGAAGAGGACAGGGCCTGTAACAATCAATGTGGAACTACACTGGTCACTCTCCCATTCTCCGAGTGACAGCAGTTTACCACCACCCTATGCCTCCTACCTTCCAACCATTTGGCTACGCAGCTCACCACCTTCTGCCTCACCCCTAAGCTGCTATGTTTTTGTTATTAAACTCATGAGTGGTACAGTATCAAAGGCCTTACTGAAGTCCAGATAGGCCACATCCACCGCTTTCCCCTGATCTATGTCCATAGTTAGCCAGTCAAAGAAATCTATGAGATTCCTTTGACATGACCTCACCATTCAAAATGACAATCAGTGATATTAAGCACTGTATGGGCAAAGCTGATGATCACACCAAAGATGTGACTGCAGCAGCTGTGAGTGTCAGCTTGGCTGCCGCATAATTTATTAATAACAGCATTAATACAAAACCCAGACAGGTGACACTTACAAATGTACTATGGTTCTGACTTCAAAGCTGCACATTGTGGGTATTTCAGAATGAGCAAAAGGGATGACTCTCTACAGATTCTCTTCACATGACTACCAGCTGAAATAGAGCGTGAAGGTCAAGTACTATAACACAAATTTAAAAAGGCTTAGAAGGGTCTCACTACAGAAACCCCTGAAGACCCTTGACTATTGAGAACTGCAGTAATGATGATGGTAAGTAGAGACATTAAAGAATGCATCCCGAGAGCTGGAAAGGAACTGAATTCCTTACGTTGTTTGTTTATAATGAGTGGGGACCTGCTCAGCCAGTCACAACACTTGTCTAGTATCCCTTTATCAGGCTACAAAGGAACACTAGACTTGCTAATTAGCTGATAATGGCACTCCCATTATGTTAATGAGCTTTTATATAATGTTCAGTGTGTGAACGTTCTGCCACAAGCTCACTTTGGAGAAGAAAAAATTCCTTCAAAATCCCAATTCTTAAATCTATCTCTTTTAATTTACATTTTCCCACTTGCAATAATAACAATAGTGTCATGCTATGGATCTTGAACTTGGGGAATAATAGCACTTTGGACAGATAATTAAGACTTCGGCCTTTAAGCTTGGATTTTTCTATTGCCTAAAGTGCAAGTATTCTCACGTACAGAATCCACAGCATCACAGTATTGCAGTATTATGAACATATCAATCTTTATCCTGACTTTTGCTTTATTACTTATGAGGTAAAATGCACAAGAATTCAATGCAGTCTGGAACTACTCCCAACAGTTTAGTGTGATGTAGGTATTGTGAATGTCAGTAAGCTTCCATACAATATCTCATATGGTGGTGGTGCTAGTGTGGAAGGATCTTTTTTTCAGCAGGCCTAGGGAAGTAGGAAGTAGACAGAATAAATAAAGGGAATGTTTTACCAAATGAGTGCTGAACACTAAATGTGGTGTCTGACTCAGGTTTTAATTTCCCTCACTGTTTCAAACAATGTGGTATATGACATACACTTGTTCTGAATCATCTACATTTCTACACTATGTTATTGGTGACAATATCAATTTTCTCCTATATACATTGTATGGTGATTGAAAGGAAAACTATAGGACTTAATAGCTTTTATAATGATGCCTGGCATATGGATGGGGAAGAGAAGGTACCATTGTTTGAGGCTTTCATGTGGAGTATCCATGTAATCCTTTAAACTGCTGTGCTGTGTGCACAAAATGATAACATGGGTTGAAGTTTGACAGCCAAATCCATTCATCTGATTGGCTGAAAGCAGTCAGCTAACAATTCATTAATGATCTAGTTACCCACATAGTACATCTCTGAGCTGCTACTAGAGCCAGAAGGAACATCAGCCACAAATGGAGATGGGTGAAGTGGCCCCAATCCGCTCCACGAAGTGGAATGCTGAGTGAAAGCGAATTCTCAGAGTGCTCTGCAACGTGAAGAGGAGTACTTTGCGTTATAATAGGTAACGGAAAGTCCATTGAAAACAATGACTTCACATTACTCTGCCTTCCCAAACCACTACTACACCAATTCTTAAGGAGAAGTACATTGAAACCAATGTACTTCACCTCACTTCACCTTGTTTTTAAGCTCCAAATGCGAATTTTGCAGTGATTCATGGGATTTCAGGTCACATGGAGTAGTGTGTGTAGGAAGCTGTAGGAGACTATCGGCTGTGAGAGCTCTCTGTGATTCAAACCTTTTAAAGCTGTTAAAAAAGCCTTTTTGAGTATTTTATTTTGCTGAAACTTTAGTTCATCGATTATAGGAAACCCTCCTGTGCTCATATCATCGAGCGTTTATTGTTTGTGTGTGGATTTTGAATGTTAATGTACAACATTCAGTCTGTGTACTGAGAGACAGTGGAAGTGTGCTTTGGGGGGGGGTAAATTAACTTGGAGAAAAACAGTGCTTTCTGTTTTGGTGATATTTTTCTTGTATAACTGTTAATGTACACACAGTAATATTTTCAATAATTCTTGCCATTTTTTTGCTGATTGTTGTGGTGCAGCAGTGAATAATTTTAGTTTATTTAAAATATGTGGTTATATTACTGAAGTTTTCAATTTGCTACACATTACTTAATGTGTGTGTGAGTATGTGTGTGATGGTGTCATCAAATCAGACACCTTTTATTGTGCCACATAATTTCAGCAATGTGAACATGCTATCCATGGCAGCTGTATGACTTTTTGTACTTCTTTGTAGTATCTTTACTGGTATTAGTACTAGTGACTCTTACTGCAGCAGTACAGTACACTGCCCCCAACCCCTGCGGCCCGCCCCAATCGGCAAAGGTATTCTTTTCCATATTTGATTTCTGATGGTGAGCACTGGTTAGGTGTTGTGCCTTTTTTATTTATTTTTTTATTTTAGTGGTTTAACCAGGAGTAGCACACTAAGCTGAAAGCTTTTTTACAGGAGCGACCTGGGAGCACAAGGAAGTTAAATGACCTGCTCGGGGTCACACAGTATGCAAGTGGAAGCTGTGGGATTCAAACCCAGGTCTGGTCAGCTGGATGTCACCAGATTTGCAGCTCAGAGCCTTAAATCACTTTGCTATACTGCCTCCCTTTTCATCTGCATCTCTTCAGTGTGCAGCACAATCATAATCTGTCTGGGCATTTCGATCTCTTTAGGGCCCAATCTCCATTTCTAACTTAAGTCACAGTTGTTTCTTTGGCTTCCCTTCAGAGTACTGGACAGGTGTGGTGCATAATTCAGCATGAACATTGTACTCATTAATATGCGTTTTTAAGTCAGGACCATCATCAGGAGTCACTTGTGATACAGATCACGTTCTTCATCATCTCGGTCACAAATGCTGTCACAAATCACGATTTACAATCACATCATGAATCACAACATTCATTTTTTTTCACTAGTTACTTAGATGTATTGTAAGCCTGTTTTGTAGTATCTCTCCATGCTTTACCACCCCACCATTGTACTCATTAATGAGTGTTTTTAAGTCAGAGAGTTTTGTGCCGCACCTCATCGGGGCCTGGGGAAGTACAGCAATAGGCATTCACGTTTCTTTATCATCACGGTCACAAATGCAGTCACAAATCATGATTTACAATTATGTCACAAATCACAGCATTACTTTTTTTACTAGTTACTTGGATGTATTGTAAGCCTGTTTTGTAGTATCTCTCCATGCTTCACCACCCCACCATTGTACTCATTAATGAGTGTTTTTAAGTCAGGGAGTTTTGTGCCACACCTCATGGGGGCCTGGGGAAGTGCAGCCATAGGCATTTGTGTTTCTTTATCATCGCAGTCACAAATGCAGTCACAAATCATGATTTATGATTACGTCAAAAATCACAACATTCGTTTTTTTACTAGTTACTTGGATGTATTGTAAGCTTGTTTTGTAGTTTCTCTCCAGACTTCACCATTCCACCATTGTACTCATTAAGTGTTTGTAAGTCAGGGAGTTGGACAGTGTCTGCAGTACATACACAGACTGGAAAGAAGACTGCACCCATGCAGTTTAGCACAGTATACTTGCACTGCTCAGAATACATACAGAAAACAACAAAAAAAGGGAATAATTGCATACAAGGGTCAGGGATGGTGGAGGAATACATTTTATAACACAGCAAGGAAGGTGTGAGGGGCACATGGTATGAGAAAAAAAACTAATGTGAATCCCATAGTGATCCAGCAGCAGTTCCAGCATGGACATAATTTGCAACTGATGTCCCTCTATGTAAGAAAAATAAAATTTACAGAAAGAACAAATTAAGTAAAAAAGAGTACAGACAGAAAAGACAAAACAATTTAGCTTTAAAAAAAGCTGTTGGGTCTAAATCAGAGTTTAAATCTCCTCTTTCCTCTGATCTCAAAGTATCAGCAGTCACAAAACACACTCCTCTCTCTCCATCTGCACAGGAGAAAGTAAAAGTGTCTGCTTGTATGACTTGCTTCCTTTCTGACCAGCTAAAGAGCATGTGACTTACAGTACTGTAAGCCATGTGATGTGTGTGGGGGGGGGCTGCCAAATCTGAAACACCAAGTGGATCACTTAGAATCATATATGAGGAACGCCAGTCCATTAAAAACAATGACTTCTTACTTCACGTGCATTCCGCCTTAATGTGAAGTGGTAATGATAAGTGAGCACTTTGCACTGCCCACTCCACGTAGTGGAGGCAAGGCGAAGTGCCCACTTCACGTTCACTCTGCCGGCGGTATTTAAATTTGCTGCATCTCTAGCTACAAATCAGTCCACACATTGACTGAAGACATTCTGGTTATACTTTAATTTAAATGTCTGTTTTAATGTAACTAATCTTTAATTACATGCAACAGGGTAATTATCCCGTAGTTACACATTTTTACATGTTTGTTGCATGCAGCTATGTTGCATTTGCAATGCAGTTAAAGTGTAGTTACACTGTAACCGGGGTTCCCACCTTGGAATGAGGTGAAAACTGGATGCTAAACCACACCCCACACTTTTTATGACATATGAGTATATCGCTACTCCCCCAAAGACCTTTGTAATGTCAGAGAAGACATTACACATGATAGGAAATAATTTCTATGCTGTTAATTTTTATTTATTTATTTTTCATTTTGTTTTTATTTTTTGGTAACCTGGTAATGCCCATTGGGAACAAAGTCCATTTACAGGGGTGACCCGGAAGCACAGGGAGGTTAGGTGACTTGCCTGGGTCACGTAATATGCAAGTGAGGGCAGTGAGAATCAAAACCAGGTCTGCAGGATGCACCAAGCTGGTTCATAGCTCACTGCTGCAACTTCTGTAACAATGACTCCCTTTTTCCTTTCCTTCCCTTCTCAGTCATGCATTCTTATATTCTTCAGCCCCATGTTTAATTAATGAATTACCTATGTTTGCAGTACCCTCAACTCTGTATTGTGTTCCCGTTGTGTTGGCAGCATCTGCTACTACTTTTCATACTTCTAGGACATGCCACAACATCAAACACACCATTTCATGTTTTTCATCTGAATGGCCTGTAGTGATATAACTAATACCGTGGAATGTCCAAGTACTATGAAAAATAAGAGTAGTTGATGCTGAGGATGCAGGTAAGATGGAATCCATATAATAGTAAAGACAGTAAAAAATTAGATAATTAACAAAAATGGATCGAAAACATATCAGATTATAGGACCAAAAAAGGAACACAGGAGAGTATGCAAAGGTACTGTATAAAAACTGTTTCCTATTACAGCAGTAAACAACCATACTTAAAATTCAGAGTAAAAAAGATTATGTTGATGTATACTTAACACCTCCAGACTGTCTGGCTTTACAAGCAAAGGTCTATATGACATGAGGACATCTTTGTAACCTGGGCATGGAACCAAAGCACTGAATTATTTGACACATCTAACAGTATGTGAGCACTCAAAATAAAAACAGACTACATTTTAGCAAAACCATTTTTAAGAGTATATAAGCACTCAAATGGCCCCAAAACTGGACTACATTTAGGCAGAACCTGATGACCAGATAAGGACCCTAAAAACAGACAATACAGTCTAAAACTGGAGCGGTGGCAATCCTAACTGTAACTTGCAGTTTACTGACACTTAAATTGTAACTGACATCCTCTTAAACGTGTAACTGACACTCCCATATTTAAAATTATGCTAAGCAAGAAAAGGGAGGAAAACACGAGTGGCATGGTGCCAATTAATTTTGATATGTTTGGCACACTGAGTGCCACAGAGTGGGCAGATATTTTTTTTTGGTGGGGGGCTCAAAATTAGTGATGTACCTGACATTAAAAGCCTACAAAATCTGTCAAAGTAAGATTCAAGCTGAGACCACTGCAGAGATCAAAGGAACTGAAAGTGAAAGCCACCTTGAGATACTGACTAAGTCTGAGCTAGACAAAACTGAGAAAAAAAAGAGAAAAAGAATAGACAAAAAAGCACCAGGTGGGCTGTAAATGTATTCACAGATTGGTTGAAAATGAAAAGTATTAACACTGAATTTAAAACTGTGAAATCTGAAAATCTGGCCACACTACTACAGAAGTTTTACCATTCCGTAAGGAACTGTAAAAGAAAACAGTACACCATTAGCCATTTCATTGGGTTGAGAGTCGGGATGAACAGGCACTTACATAGTGTAGAAGTGGGATGAGTCATTAATCTAAATAGTGAATCCATTTTCAGCTCCTCTAATAATGTGATCGTCTCTGTCTGAAACAACCCCGCAAAGCTGAGAAAAACAAAGCAGTACATTATGTTTGAGTCACAGACACAGACTTAAAAAAACACGTGAGACAATCTGAAGTTATGTCTCCAGATACTGCTCAAGGTCTGGTCCATTTTGTGTGATTTAAGCTGCAACTGGAGCTGGCAAGGAGAAGTAGAGAGGGCATTTGAGATTTAAAGCAAAACTCCTTTAAAGTGTTCATGGAAGAAAATGGTTCAGAATATCTTAGTCTGTGTTATACTGAGCACACCAAGAACCATGCATATATAATGGAAGTGAACAAGGAAAGACTCTATGGATTCATGTACAGTGATCATTCTAACCCAAACTGTTCTGTGAAACTGTTCAAAAATAACTTTCAAAATGCCCATCCAATGCTGTAGCACTGTACCTCTACCCCAGACAAATGCCCCAACATATTCTAGACCAAAAACCAACATGGCACAGTAAAACCCTTCAGGCCATCTGTGCGACGGTCTGAGTGTGCCTGTCATTAGGCACCAAAATGTCAATTTCGCTTTTCCCTCCCTGAGGTCTACTCCCCCTGGAGTTGATATATTTTGTTAAGGGGCATGGGGGTGGTGCAGCCCCCAACATAAAACATGTTCTGGGATTTCAAATCCTGGCGCCCTCATGATGGGCACACACTCTGGACGCATTCTGAAGGTGAAACCACAGTAAACAGCCTATAGGCATTAATTACTTTGGTAACTTGATGGCATTAATCTCTAAGCAAGACAGCCTCTTGACACACTACACAAGCCATTACCTGAGAAGCAGCACTGTGTACTTTTTTTGAGAAGCAGGTTTGGGAAGCCATGAAATAATGGCCATCACCAGCCATCAGTGTGAATCAGGCTTGCAAAATTATTAAATTAGTGGTCTACATCAATGGAAGATCACAAAAGGTGGAGCACAGTCTTGGTGAGCACAACCAGTGCCAGCACAACCCAAATGATGTCACACACCAGTGGCACTGTCTCAGAAACAGTAAAAAGGGAAAAAGAAAAACGGCTCACATAAAGCAAGATGCAGAAAGAAAAATAAAACCAAGAAACACTGATGGAAGAAAATACTGAGAACTCACAGAATGGACAAACTTTCAATTTTCTGGGCATGACTGGACAATTTAACATTGAAACCTTTAATGGTCCAGTAAACTTCAATACAAACTACAAATGAAATATCACCAATACACCACTGAAAAGTGGCACGCAGTCTACTTGCAGCAAAATTGCATATTTTGCATTGTTTTAAACTTTTCTCATTTCAGAGCAGTCTGTTTAAAAAGTTTGCAAGTGACATTCTTCACTTACTGTGTTTAATTCTCTGCTGGGATGTACTCCAAAGCTACATTTACAGATCAAGTTGCACTGCTACAGTTTGAGTTGTACTATTAGAGTTAAGAAAAAAAAATGCAGTTTGCAGTTTAAACCATCAAGACATTTGATGTCATTGGGAGCTAAAACTGTTGTAAAATGCTATGTGAGTCATTTTTTCTAAAACTAACCTCATAAACATATTTAGAACACTATTCCTGCAATTTATATTTGCATAAAATTGAGTAAATTATCAGATTACTACTGATTGGTCAGCAGATTAATGCTATAGGATTTGGTCAGATGTTCATAAATATGTCAAGCAAGACTGTCTGCGTCTGCAACAATTTAATATTCTCCATAACCTTTATTTCTGTTGTATGAAACTGTGTCAGATGGGCAAGAAATTCTCATCAATTTGCTCCAAGTGCAGTGGCAAAGAAAGCACCCTTTTTCATATGTTGTGGCAGTGTCCTCAAATATACCCTTTTTCTGAAGGTATTCGTGCCAGCTTTGATCCTCTTCTGGGCTTCCAAGAGGCTTTTACTCCAGAAGTTTGTATGCCTGCCGATTATGGTGCTCCTCTTAGGGGGCCCAGAAATGCATATATGGCTTTCATTTCTGCTGTGGCTAAGTTGTTTATTCTTCACCATTGGTTAGAAATCTCTTTGCTGACTTGGTCTGAATGGGTTATGGAAATGTTACATGTCCTTAATGTGGAGAAGTCCATTGTTTGATTTTTAAGAACTTATATTTACAAAACACATTGGGAAACGTTTCATACTTTATTGCTTGCCCATAGATATCTGGGTCACTGTAGGTGAGTTTGTTTTACTTTGTGTCTTCTGCTGATGTTTTTATTTTGTATTGTGCTTTAGTGGTTTTGGTCTCTTGGACCCAATTTGTTTCTCTCCTCATTTTTAAGGGGTTGTACATCCTGCATGGCCACTGGGGGAATTGGTGGGGAGCTTAATGTTAACCTGTTTATTGGTGGGGTTTTTTTCTCTTTTTTGGCACTGCTCATTGTTGGTGATGTTGTATTCTTTTATGTTTATAAACCAATAAAGTTTATCTCATTGGAAAAAAAAATCAGATTACTAATATGTACTTCTTTGCTGTACTGCAGGATATCAATAAATATGTCCAATTTAAAATGAAAAAACAAGACACACCTTTTGTTTTTACTAAAACAATGAAACCCCATTTATAAGTGCAATAACCCAATCCAGGCCCATGGGTGTTTTTTTGGGCATTAATGCATGTCCCTGGTGGCTGGATGGCACTCATCCTTTGGACTCATGCCTCACACCACACCCAGGACATGCATTAATACCCCCATACACCCATGGCCTGTTATGGGTTATAGCTTATGCAGTCATCAGACATAGGCAAAATTGCCACCTTTGAAGGACAGACCATGGACTACTTCTAGGGTTATCTAATATTTAGAAGTAAAGTTTGGACTATGCAAGAAAAGCACATGAAACATGTTTTAATGAAAGGTGGGGGTGTCTAGGTGCCCCATAAGCTCTGGGGTTTTGCACACTAAGTAGTACATTTGGAGGCTTGTATTTATGGCAAAACACAACTCCAGATGGAGAGTTAAGCTACAAATTGTTCATGTTTGCCCTCCTCCAGTTAGAGCCACCACCTATCTTTACTGCTCCATTCCCCATACACAATCTTTACTACCCTGTGAACAGGCCCTCATCTTTATTGCCACATTGCCACAGTATCAGCTTTTTTGTTGCATAGTGCCTGCCCCCTCCATCTTTAAAGGAACCATAAAACCTGTTGTTTACATTTTTTAAATATAAATAATTTGGGCATGTGTGAAATTTGTTTAATAAGGTGTATTGTTCTTTGTGTTTGTTTTGAAATCATTCTTTTTTTTTTCTTATTTAGGATCGTTTGTTAATGTTGCCTTTTTTCCCACTCACTATTTATGTTTTAATTTCTTATGAGTTCCAGAACCCAGTGACATCAGTTGAGCTAAAGCCTACAATGAAGGTTGCTATGCAAGGCTTCTACTCAATGGATGTCACTGGGTTCTTGAACTAAGTAACTAAAAAGTAAATATTCAGCAGGAAAGGGCTACCTTAACAGTGGACCTTAGAAAAGGAAAAAAATGGACTATTTCAAAATAAACATGCAAAACAATACACTGGTGCTATTAAACAGACTTCACAAATGTCCAGATTTAATACATTAAATGAACCCCAAAGAATGAGATTATTGAGGGAGGATGACTATGTTAGCCATGGAAGCACTGTGTGGACAACATATTACATTTTGTCTGCTATCTATTCTACCCTTCTTCTATACTGGCTTCTAACTACCACCCCTCACAGAATGTGGCCCTCTTCTACTAATACATTCCTGTACATAAATGCTACTACTGTATTTAGTTTAGTAGATGTGCAAACTTCTTGTAGTGTTCTAGCTGATCTACTGCAGAGTTATCCATTTCTTTGACTATACTTAGTCAACTAGATTCCTGCATTTAACCAACATGTAATGTTTAGTTTTTAAGGACTGTAATTAAATTTTTTGATGATATTACTGCATGGCCCAACTAAGGCAATAATAAATTATAAAATCGTGGCTGGAAAGAGACCATTCTGATTGGCTGATTGCTTTCTACGAGGGTTATGTTAATGGCTCACAAGGTTCATGTACAAAAAGACCCATTATAATTTTAGCTGTAAAAAAAATTATTTGAAAAATATAGAACTAGTTTTAGTTTATTTAGTTTTATTTGTTTTATTTTAATTTGCATTAAGATCCTCAAGCAGTTGGGTTAACGTTGTTACTCTAACCATAGAAGAATAAGGTACTCAATGTCACCTCATAGCTCCTAATTTCCCTAGGGTTAGATTAATTAAGTGATAATATTCAGTTAGCTGGAGTATGCAAAAGAAAAAAAAAACTTATGTGGGTGATTAAATGCCGATGCAGAAGGCTAAGGCATTTAATCAACTACTGAAGCTGAATATTCTGAGTATACCATGTCTGAATATTATTACTATTACATGGCTAGGAATTTTGAACCCAGGATTTTGAAAGTTCTGTGGTAGTTATACAGGAATGTGCTTTTTGTACCCTTTTTACTGTGGAATAAATGGATAATTTACTGAGGGCATGTCTGATATCTGGATAACCTACTGTGGGTGTGTCTAAAATGTGATTGTAGTAGTTTATATAGAGAATAATGGATGGGGAAGGGTCTGATATAAGAATTTAACGTGCACCCGAGTTGTGGTATGCTACATAAACCAAGAGGGCGAAGCCCGAGGGGTTTATCAGAGCATCCCACAATGAGGGTGTGCATTAAATTCTCATATGAAACACCTTCCCCATCTTTTATTTTTTATAATAACAGACCAGCAATTTTTCTCCAGCAGTTTGTGAGACTGTTTGGCCCCACCCACATACAGAATGTTGGCCAATGAGGCAGCAGCATAGTTTGACTGGCATGGCTCATGAATGTCATAACAACTAGCCGGTTGTTATGGAAAATACTAACCTGGTCAGTACATTGAAAGAAAATGCTGACCAGTTATTATAGGGTATTAAATGACAGTTGTCCTGATTGGCTTACAATTGTCTATTATGGATGCTATCCTAGTCTTTGGTCATTCCTTAATGCTTAACTGTTTGCATTCAAGTCTTAGTTATGCTGTATATACCTCTCCCCATACAGTTATCATGAGTTATGCTAAAGGCCACTTTTGCAACATAGTTGCTGTGGGTACAGCTGAACAAAGGCATGGCCAGGAAAAAGAGAAAAAGGTAGTTTATAAAACACTGAATCAAAATGATGATGGAGGTAGATATGAAGCTAGAAGAGGACATCAAAAAGGGAGTATTACAGGGGGCATGTGATCATGGGAGATTCCAATCTTCTGGATGTGGATTGGAGTATTCTGAGGGTAGGCTGCGCCAGAAGTCAAGCAATCACTGATGCATTCCAGCTGGATTCTTGGTCCAGTGGGTAATGGAATCATGGAGAGATGGGTGATCCTTAACCTACTGCTCACAGATAGTGACTATGTCAAGGACATAAGAGTAATGGAACCACTGGGTACTAGTGATCACTTTTCAATATGGTTCTCTGTTGGACTGGGCATGGAGCCCACCAGCTCCAGAACTAGAGTCCTGGATTTCAGAAAGGCAGATTAGGGGAAAATGAGGATGAGGCTCAGAAGGTGGTTGGAAGATACAAATGGGAACATGGTGCAGACAACAAATGGGGCATCATTAAGAAAAGCTTGCAAGAGCTCATTAGCTCCTGCTTGGGGCAAGTGGGAAAAGCAAAAAAAAAGGATGCAATTTTGTTCTATAAAAGGATGGAAAATAAGGATTATAACACTAGGCTGAGTGATTTGAACATGTTCTCCCTTGCCTTATAGGAGGCTAAGGGGAGACATGTGCCTCTTATTTAAGGCCCGGACAGATCAAGATCTTTGGGAAAGGTTGGGATTAAACTTTAGGGAGACAGTTTACAGCTTTAGATCACATTCTGTCCAGCTAAGGGGTGAAAACTGCCAAACTTGGCGGCACAAATACTGGTTTAACCAGAGGGTGATTTCAGTATGGAACTCCCTGCCTGAGGAAGTGGTGGGATGTTCATCGGTAGAAAGCTTTAAACTTAAACTCAATAAACTGCACCTTGTGGGAGGCATTTAATTTAAACTTGGTGAGCACCAATGGACAAAAGTCTTAAAAAGCTCTCTACATACCTATGATACCTATGATTGTTTACAAGGGAAGTGGAGGTAGCAGTAAAAGAAACAGGGCTGGCACTCAGGAAGTTTAAAGAGAGCTAAGCATTAAGGAATAGGTAAGCATACCTAGGGAAGTTGAGCATGGCCAACAAGGTAGTGAGAAAGGCTATGGCTGAAGAGAAACTGAGGATAGTGGAAGTAGCTCAGGAGGGTGATTGATATGGCCTATTTCAGTATATTAAGGGCAAGCAACAAACAAAAGAGGGCATAGTCAAGCTGAAGCAGGGTGAAATGTGGGTGCAATAAGCTAATGGTAGGGCATAAATACTGACTGGATACTTCTGTTTGGTATTTACAAAGTAGATGTTGGGTTTACTTTAAGAGGGGCAAACTAAAGGGAAAGGGAACATTGTTTAACTAGGAAAGGCACACTAAGCTGAAGCTTGTTTCCAGGTGTGAACTAGGAGCACAAGGAAGTTAAGTGACTTGCTCAGGGTCATATAGTATGCAAGTGGGGGCTGTGGGATTCAAACTCTGGTCTCCAGGTTTGCAGCTCAGAGCCTTAAACCACAGTGCTATACTGCCTCCTCATCAGCCAGATGAGATGGTGGGGGTAAGAACTATGCATGGAGCCAATAGTCACAGAAAGGGTATATAAGGGACCCATGATCCTAAAAGACAATATATTTCCAGGGTCAGATGGACTACACTTCAGGGATGCTAAGGGATATGGGTTAGATCCTGGAAGAACCACTGCAGATTTCTACAGCCACTCACTGGAGTCAGGAGAGGTGCCTGCAGACTGTAGAGTGGCAGACATTGTGCCACTGAACAAATGATTAGCAGTCATTGCAGGACCTCTGTAAATCCAGCTCATATTCTTTATTTGTGGTCAAAAGCTCAATAAACAATAATAGAAATGTTTTAATGATTACTCATAAAATTGCTATTTTTCAGATTTTTACCCCAGATTTTTAACATTGCCAGTTTTTACCCCACCACTTGAGCATGACAAATGTCATTTTCCAAATCCTGCTCAAACGTTTTCATGAGTGTGCCACAAACTGAACTTTGGGCAGGATTTCATAAATTACATGTTATTATTATAAGGTGGGCCAAGAGAAAGTCTGTTAAAATGTGGGGTCAAAATCTCAAAACATAACAAACTTGTGAAGAAACATTAACATTTTCAGTGCTTTCTCATAATATTGCAGTCTGTTTACATTTGAACCCACATTTTTAACATAGTCTTTTTTACCTCGCTTCACAAACATGGCTATCATTTTCTAATCCCCCTCCCAAACCTATTTTCTCTGCCGTCATGCAAAATCACATTTTTGGAAGGGTTTGATAAATGACACCTGTTAAGTTCCTATGATGGAGTAATAAAAATGCTTTCTTGAAAATTCAGGTGCAAAATCTTAGAAATAAACAACATTATGTGTGAACCCCTTAATTTCTCAATCATGACAATTTCACTATTAAAACTCATATTCTTAATTTGTTGACCTTAAGTGCTGCCCTGTCTATGCCCAGCAACTACACAGCAAATACAAGCAAACATCCATGATTGGCACTGGCCAATGCTTATTTAAAACTAGGCTTGTATTAAATGCTCTAGTTGGAACATTTTGTGCAAAATATATCAATTTGTGCCCTTTTCTGTTCACAAATTGCAACTTTTAAAACCCTTTTAAAAAAAAATGAGCAGCTTTGAATGTTTATTTGAAAAATAGTTGAACGTGCTCTTTTTGTCCAAATTGCTTATTTTAAAATACGTTTTAAAAAATGTTCAGTTAAGAATTTTAATATGAAAAACACTTGAACATACTCCTTATTGTCTACATAACACATTTTTTAAGAACCAGTGCCCCCATATTCAAAAGTTCCCTGCAAAATCACGCAAGTGCCTGCGCTTTACATCTGAGATGTGTTGGCCTAAAATAATAAGATATATAGAAGATGCACCAGGAGATGCAATTGTGCATGTCCAGCTGAATATCCCAAACATACATGATAGCACAGTGGAAGATGCATGGTGCAGCAGGTGACCTGAGCCCTATGCAGAGGTTGGGGAAATGTGCAATGCAGAGCCACTTGTGCAGTTCACAAAAGTGCAATATTCAGCTAGCATATGAAAATGACCTCATTGCACATTCCAAGATCATCTCCCGCATGCAGGAGCTCATTACTGGAATGTATTCAGGCCATTTGCATACCCCAGGCATACTCAGGTCCAGCTTTGTAGAGCTGCCTACCACTCCACAAAGGTTAACAGGAGGAACTGCAGCCTAGCAGGCAGGTGTGATTGAATGTTTGTGTGTAGGAGGGTGGACTGCATTGGCCTGGGTACAGTGCTACACCTCATAGCCATATACAGGATCAGATAGGGGTACATGGGGCCAAACTGTACAATGGCAACAGGGGCCACCTGAACATACAACAGGGGTGGGCACAGGGTGACACAGGCTGCTTGGACTAGGACATGCATATAATACACTAGTTCCATATGCTGTAAACAATCACCTACAGTGCCTCACACCCCCCCAGTATTGGAGGTACCTGGTGGGCACTGAAAGGGATAGCAGTGTCCAGACAGTGCACGGGTAGCCAAGTGAGTGCATCCCACCTGTCTGAACCCTTGAGGTACCACCATGGGTGTGTGCCACTTAATGGTCCCTGGTCATGCCATGTGGCCCCTAGTACCACCAGATGACATGGGCACCTTTTCCTCAGATGCCACGCTGGGTGCATGCCACCACTGGGTGGCACCCTGCAGGCCACATGGGTGCTGGCCATGGCCACTGGTACTTGTGCTACAGTGTGGCTGTCCACCCTATTGGTGCACCCAGGGGTCATACAACAGCACTGGCATGTGACTACTGGGTCTTATGTCCAGGGTGCAGTGTGGGGTGTTGCTCTCTGGATGGTGCCAGCAGTGACATGGCACCTGTGGCTAAGGGTTCATCCATACTGGCATGATTGCTGTGCCCAGGGCATGTCCTGGTGCACTTCCAAGGGCTGTCTTTGGATGGCATGCCTGAAGTTTTGTGGCCTGCCTGTGGGTGGCTGGCCATTTAGCATGCTTTTTCCATGCCTAACTTTGGGTGGCTCATCTCTGAGATGTGCAGCAGATGTGCTGCACATTTTGGCTGAATATAGGAATGTGCAGCACATTCATGGGAATGCCTCTCACATGTGCTGCATACATTATTAATGCATGGTGGCGCATTTGGAGATGCGTGATGCATCTATTCCTTATGACTATCATGGTTCTACTCATTTTCTTGGATGCATGGTGCATCTACACTTTGCATTGCACATCTCTTTTGAAAATGTGGTTCCATGTTTTTAAAAATGCATAGTTTAGAATTGTTGTGCACATAATTAGTGAAAGTGCACATTACCCCCCAAAAAATGCCATTTGACAAATTGTGCATTTTAGGAATTGATAATTACTCACCTTAGATTTGCAAAATATGATGAACTGCATGAAAATTGTGTATGTGTCCTAAGAATTGTGTGAAACAGAATTTTCTCATTCATGCAGCTATAAAATTGAAATCTGGGATTTAAAAATGTGGTTCTTTTAAATATTTACAGTTGCACAGCATGACAACAAAGATAATCAAAACATATGGGACACTCCCATGCATAATAAATTAGAATCCTCTTTTGGACCAGTAAAATAAAAACAAACCACATGGTTTTGAAAATCTATGCAGTTTTGATTAAAAGAAACCTAAAGAAAGATAAAATGCTTCAGATTATTGAGTGATAAAAATGTAGAAATCTCAACACAAAAATGAAAAATGCCACTAAGTACACTAGATCTCAGACACTGCCCTCAGTCACGGTAAAAAAAAATATATATATATATATACAGTATGTATAAATATCTTATATGGACATATCTTCCTCCAAAATAAGGTAGTCCACAAATTAATAAAAATGCCTGATTGGAAACTACATTGTTTTGGGGACCATGGGAATATAAAAGAATTTTGGGAAGAGATATAAGGGATATGTAATGGGGAGGTGTGCATAGAAACATAGAATTTGATGGCAGATAAGGACCGCTTGGCCCACCTAGTCTGCCCATTTCCCCTACCTAATGGAAAAGCTGCAGATCCTAGTTAACCAACAGCCTACTTTCTCCTACCCCCCACTAGAATTGCCTTATGTCTGTCCCATGCATTCATTAAAATTGCACACAAGCTCATTCCTTATTGCATAAATGAAAATGCGATGGGGCCGCTGTGTGATGATCGTTGTTCACAGGGGTAGCTTGACCCTCAGATAACTCAATGAAGCTGCATAAGCCATGAGGACATGTATCTGAGGTCAAACTGCCCAAGTGCAGATAAACAATGTATCACACAGCTCCCCATCGCATTTTCATTTATGTAATGGGGAATGAGCTTGTGTGTAATTTTAATATTTTCCCTTTCTTCATGTTTTGTTTTTAATTGTGCAGAGTTGTTGGGATTTGTTTGCAAAAAAGCAGTCTTATGCTTTAATGCAGTGTGTGGTTTTCTTGGTGTTGCTATGGACGCTGAGTGCAGAGACCATGCAGATGTGCCAATGTGAATTGTGACTGGGTGAGGAAATTACCTTTGCAAATGTTCTGTGGGAAAATAGCGGCAGCTGTTAACGAGAGAGACTGTGAGCTTGGAGTTTAAGTGGTGAGGCAGCTGGTGTTTTGTGACCACTTTGTTTGTTACTTCTCTTTGTGAGTTGCAGTATTGAAGTTTTCTTTTTTTAAAATGTATTGCATGGAGGAGATGGAACACAGAGAGCTAGCAGTGCGGTACTGTGGGAGACCGCTACAGAGAATGAGTGACTAAGGCTATGGAGTGAGCTTTTTATTGAAAAATGAAGAAAACAAAGTACTGTTTCTTTTTTTGTTGTTTGGGGCTGAATGTGCAGGGTTACATGACTAAGTGGTAGAGGAAAGAGTACTGATGAAACTGTGTGCATGTGAAAGTACTGCAGGCTGCATCAGCATGTGGGGGAGCTCTGCACGAATGCTGTTTGTGCCAGAAAACTGCTGCTAACTAAGTAGTGTCAGCTGGCAGGTGGAGGGGGGGAGGGTATGACGTGTCTACTATATATATAAATCGGTGATGACATGTCTACTATGTATATAAATGTGAGAGTCCACATTTATACACATAGAAGCTCAGAGACACAGATTTACCACATAGGATTTATTTCCATGCCTATTGCATAAAAGAAATTATATAATGGCAGACAACAGTATTTCATCTCAACTCCATTGCTATGATTCGGGTTTAGTTCAGAAAACAAAGCAGAGCTTTTACATATAGCAATATATTATTCAGTTAAAAGTATCCTTATGAAGTGGACTGAAAAATTCATTCCCTGTATTCCTGACTTGATACAAACTTATATTTGAGATAGTGGGCCTATGCACTAAAGGCGTGCAACTGGTCTGCATCAGGCCACATCTGCAAACAGAAGCACACTACATACAGTTCACTGAAGCCATCTGCCCAGCCATGGCCCTGCCCCACAGGCATGTAGGAGCACGTCAGTGATAGGAGGCAGGTAGCAGGCAGGACAGAGGACACAGGCAGGCATCTAATCAGATGCCTGTCCCCCAGGCCTACTGGATCCCCTATACTGTGTGATGAGGGGATTCTGGTTACCAGCATATGGCCCCCCATATGGCCCCATTGTTGCACTGTTGGTAGCCCTCAATGCCCACAGCATAGTTGGAGGGTGTTGGACTGCAGGGTAGGGGTGGGTGATCACCCTGCCATGCCACCAGCTGCTAGATGGAGGGGGCATGCAGCAGCTCAGGCAGAGTGCCTGTTAGTGTAGCCTGCTTCCCCCTCCACTGGCACTTCACACTGTCATGAATGACTCAGAGCCAGACATCCCCAGTTATTCCCCCATCCCACGGGTCAGAAGCTAGTGTGTGTAAGGAGCATGCATCTTTTTCATGCATGCCACCTGGGTCTGGTTAGATACCTGCTACATGGCTTTGTAGTTTAGTAATGCCTATGCAATGCATCTCCACAGTGCATAAACATGGTGCATAGAGCCCACTGAGAGGAGAATTATTCTGGGCAAATGCCAAAAATAAAAATGCAAAGACAATAAATGTTTGAGACCAATTTGAGACTTTTCAGATAAGGAAATGCAATAAGCATTATTAACCTGCTAAAATTAACTAATTAGCTGCATTTTTGGAGGTGGGGCGATTCTACCTAATTATCCCCCCACCCCACAAAACAGAAGAAAACTGCAGTATTTGCAGACTGTTTTCTATGGTTGCATTTAGTTGATGGACAACTAATGATTATCATTTGAAATTTTATGGATTTACTATTCTGTAGCACAGCCCATAGCCTATGACCTCTGACAGTAGAAGTGATGTTCGACACAACGGAACCAGTTGGAAGGTTGGTGGGCCAGCACAGAAAGGGCATACTAAAGTAGAAAGTATTAGCCAGAGATAGAGTGTGCATGAAATGCAGGACATGTTAATATAAAAACAAAATTCTTGTTGTCACCCTTGTATTCATGGAATTGTTACCACTTTTTGGATATTGAGTGGGAAAGACAGGAGGAGAGGGGGCAGTGGGAGCTGTAAAGGGGATACCACAAGTACTTTTGCCTGGGGCACCATTAGGTCTAAAACTGGTCATGTCTGACAGCCTTCTGGGACACTGTATATGTTTTGCACAGTAGTTAGGTCTTTGCATGTAGTAATTTGGAAGGATGGAATTTCACCTTTGCTAAGACTAAGCAAGTGACTGATTTCTTAGACAAAGGAGTAGTTAAGTGGTAAGACACAGACTGTATATCTGAATGGTGTCCAGTTTGAAGAGGGTAGAGTGACCAGTGGCATACCCCAGGGTTCTGTTTTGGGACCATTTTTCTTCCAGCTGCATATGATGGATGTAAATGGCAGCATGAACTGCTGGATGGAAAAATATATAGATGATACTAAACTTGAAAGACCATTAGAGGAGGATAGCCAAGTCAAAATCTTACAGGAAGGCTTAAATAAAATTAGCACATGGGTACTACTATGGTGCATGGAACTAAATGCACAGAAGTGCATGTTAATGCACCAGGGCTCAAGAAATAAGCAAACAACATACTGCAGTACACAGCTAATGTTAGACTCAGGAATATTGAAGAGAAAGAGATATAGGAACAGTAGCAGAACAAGGCTGAAGTAGACAAAATATTTACATATGAAGAGATGAGATAATCAGTCCACTCTACTGATGCTATGTCAGGCCACATCTGAAAAATAGATCACAGTTCTGGGTGCCATACATAAGAGAGAGAGAGAGAATACAGTGTTCAATGGAATGCAGTAACTGTCATATGAAGATGGACTAAATAAGATGAACCTAATGAGTTTAGAAACAAGTAGATTAAGGAGGAATAGCCTATAGCTTTATTATTTAATACATGATAAACCATTATTTGAGAAATCTGGCTTCAAATTCGAAGGGGAAAAGCAATGCACAGGAGAGCATTGTTTACGAATGAAACCAAAATATTTCAGAACAGAAAAAAAGAAAGTTTCTCTTCTATCAGAGGATAGTCTGTTTATGGAATGGACTCTCAGAAATTGTAAGACCAAGAAAAAGCTTCTAGGATTACCTGGACAGGTTATAATTGGGCTGTAAAATTTAATATTAATACCAATGAGAAGTGGTGGAGCAGATAAAATGGGCACTATAACCTTCTGCTATTTCTCTCTTAGCATGAACCATAGTATGAACTTTTGCCTGTTTGCAATAACTATTCGATATATTTGTATTTTTGTTTCTCCAATACTGTAGGACACATGCAAAGTTTCAGTGCACACTAAAATAATTTATAAAACAACACCAAGGATTGCTGAGCAAAATGTACTGTTTCTATTTTATGTTCAACTCCCCTAAACTCAAAGAACAAATTTGGTATGTTTTAACTGTTTTGAGCAAAAGTGTATAGACACCCTGTTAGTGGAGGATAGAAAAACATAATGTGGAGAGGGTGGTTTCTGATGGGGCAGGAAGGGGCTGATAGAGTAGTGTGTTGCAGGGGATGTTGGTCAGTGGTTTTCCTGGGTAGTGTCTGGGTGGTAGGGTGTATCTAATCTGTAGGAGCCTAGATTAACTGAGGGCAGAGTAATGGCAGCTCAGAAGGGAATTAGGAGCATTATTAGAGTGGAAATATCTGAATGGGGTGTGGGTAGAAAGGGGCAGTGTGGCTAGTGGGGGGGGGGGACTAGTGGTGGAGCCCAGACAGGATGGAGAATCTAGCAGGGGATGACAAATGGAAGAGGAGCTAATGCAGACTCTTTGGGTCTTTGTTTCCTAGTGGGAGAGGAGACATAGGCGATAGGGCAGGGCACTAGTAAAAGGAACAGGGAGTGCAATGAAGGGATGGAGACCAGTGGGAGCACCTCCAGAGGTACTGGAGACAAATAGATTCTTCCCATTGACTAGAGAGAGCACAGGTAAGAGTGGTGCATGGAAGAGGAGGCATCAGCAAAAGGAAAGGGATGTAAGCACTTGGGAGCTGTCAACAGAAGGGTGTGCAAGGGGTAGGTGGGGTAGGACTAGTGGAAGAGAGGCATGGAAGGGATGTGGAAAGCAGATAAAGGGCTGAATGGTGGAGGGCAGACTGGAAGAATTGGGGGCCAATGTAGGGGGTGTACAGGTAGTCAGTATGGGGTACAGGTCGAAATTTTGGAGAAGGTTAGCCAAGGAAGGACAAGTAGGTAAGGGAAGGGAATTAAGGTGACAAATGGGGAAGGGAGGGTCATGATCTTAAGGCACTCCATAGTTAAGAGAGTGAGATGGGAGACACAGAATCTAAGGCTAACTGGCAGAAGGGTGCAATGTATGCTGGGGTGAACGCAGGGAGGATGGGGCCCAGCACAGCTGAGAACATGGGACAGGAGTGAGGTAACCACACATCATCATTCACCTGGGTATGAACAACCTTGCTGACAGTTAGGTAGAGTGGTCCAGGAGAGGTTCAGAGAAGTGGGGAGGCTATGCAGGAAGGCAGGAGGTCAGTAGCCTTCTCTGAGGTGTAGAAATAATAGTAGTCTTATTGTATGTATGGTGCCCTTCCCTGGAGGGTCAGGGCAGCAGTAGAATAACAGAGCAGAGAAATGAACGTAACCAGCAAATACCACCCATTAAAACACCTTAATATTAAAATATATCAATAAATAAATTAACATCCCAAGGACAAAGAGCATTTATCTACAGAGCATCCGGCTGGTTTAACAACCTCCCCACAGACATTCAAGCAACTCCCAAAATTGGACCTTTCAAAAACTGTCTTTGACAGCACCTAGTCAACCGCAGCAGCTGCGACTGTTTCACTTAATCTTGTGGTCTCCTGTTTATACCTATCCAACCATTTTACTGACAAGGTCACCTTGGGCTGTCATTTTGTGTCACTACTGAATCCACGGTCATCCGCAACGTTTCCGACACTATTTTCTGGAAAACCACCACTATTATCCCTGTCTAAAAACAACCTACTCGAATGTTTTCCGTGCTTCTTGTCTTCCCCCATCATTCGTATCTGTTTACACCTTATTACTGATCACTATCCTTGTCTGTCTCTAACTGGCTTTCTCTACTTGTACACCTGCCCACCAGCTTCTCGTTAGCTTTTTGACCCTAGCACTTAATATCAGTTTTATTATATATTGTATGTACTAGGTTTATTTTCAAGTGTCCTGTGTTTATTGTATCTCACCCAGCCTGATTACTTGTTCCCAATGTATTTGTACCCAATGTAGTTATGTCTGTTACTCCATCTCTGTATAACTTCCTTTTTGATGTGGAGCTTTTGTAAAAGAACCCCTGGCTCAAAGGTATTCATTCCGAGACTCAATAAATAAATAAAATAATACATTAATTTGTCAAAGATATTACAAATTCACCATAAAAGCCTGCTGAAAAAGAAATGTTGTCATGCCCCTTTTAAAGGTTTCCACAAAGGGGACCTCTATCAAGTCTCTGGGCAAGGAATTCCAGAAGACGGGGCCTGCAACTTAATGGGCCCACTCCCCCAAGGTCTACAACTTTGCCCTTGGAACCACCAGGAGGCATTCATCAGTGGATTGGAGAGGCTGCACAGGTATACGAGGATACAGGAGCTCAGCCAGGTAGTCCAGGCCAGTATACAGCCCCAACAGCGACATTTTGATAGTGACCTACACTACAGCGACAACAGCGCCAGGTCACTGTAGTGTCAGCGCCGGACTCCAGCACTGTTTTCTGGGGGTCTTACATGCATTCCCCTAATCAGCTCTGACTTGAAGCCCCCCACAGAAAAAATGGTAGGCAGTGACCTCCTTTATACCAACCGAAAATGGGAATCAACATAAATGTTTCGATGTATCGTCGGTCAACAAAATTTTCATCAACCTGGCATGATAGCTGCATCCAGGCCCAGCCCTTGTATGGCCTTGTAAATTAATAATCCCACTTTAAAGGAGATACGCTATTTTACCAGCAGCCAGTGGAGATCACAAAGTGCCAGAGAAATAAGGCACAATCTATACAGGCCAATTAGTAACCAAGCTGATGCATTCTGCAGCAGCTACAGGCACTGCAGTGTACCTCCACTAACCCCACAGTAGAGAGTGTTGCAGTAGTCAAGCCTCAAAGTCGTGAAGACATGAACCAGTAAGGCCAGGTCACCAGGCATGCATGGGTGCTACCAATACCAAGGGCCAGCACTGCAAGAAAGTCTAGGATTGAGGAGTTTAATGTCTGTCTCAGGTGGTGGTGTATAGTGGAGAGATATAGGCTAATTAGTGACTGGGGAAGCACGTGGGAGAACAAAAATATTTATGCACCAGATAGGCTACACCTTAACAATGAGGGTGGAAGAGTGCTGAAGGCCAGATTCGATGAGTATATTGGTAGGGAACTGAATTTAAACTGATGGTGGGCAGCAGTGGGTCATAATACCATTGGTTAGTTGGAGTAGGAGGCCATGAGGTCTTCTCCCTAATCAGGACAAGAGGAGGAATTGACAGATGAGAGACAAAGTATAAAGGGTCAGAGGGTGGGACCAGGTAAGGGGAGGAGGGGCAGGCAGTCCAGGCATGGGGGAGTACTGGAGAAGTGGTGAAAGGTTATCTCTCTTAATGCAAGGAGCTTGAGAAACAAAATTTCTAAGCTGCATTCACTGATAGCAGAGGAAGAGGTGAACATGGTTGCCATCACAGACATGAACCATACTGAGCCATGACAGGGGCCTCTCTGTCCTCCGGTACAAGCTGTATAAGAGGGATGCAATGAAGTAGAGGGGGGAAGTGGCTCTATATGTGAGTGAAGGGATAACCTGTGCTAGGGAGCAGCAGAAGGACAGAAGGACAGAGGTGCTGTGGGTACAAGCACAAAGAATGAAAAGTAAAACCCCTAGGGTAGGAGTGGTGTGCAGGCCACTGAATCAGGATGAGGTACTGTATAGGGAGCTGGGGTTCAAAACTGTGGAGATGGCTGGCAGTGGGAAGGTAGTGATCATGGGAGACTTCAGTCTATTTTGTCTGGATTGGAAGATCCCTGCCACCACCTGGAACAACTCTGGTGGTTCTGAATTCATTCCAGAATAGGTTCCTGACACAATGTGTCCTGGAATCCACCAGAAAGAGGGTTATACTGGACCTGCTTCTGACCAATGGTGGCATGTCTAGGAAGAGAAGATGGAAGCACCACTGGCAAGAAGCTGGCAACACTAAACTTTGCTGAAGGGTGGAAAACATTGAGGGAGTTAGAGAACTGCAACATGACCTCCAAAGGCTAGAGATGTGGTCAAATGTGTGGCAACTGAAGTTCAGTGCAAAGAAGTTTAAAGTAATGCACCTGGGAAAAGGGAATCCCCAGACAGGGTACTGGATAACCTGGTTTACCACTTCTGATGAGCAGGACCTGGGAGTCATTATTTGTGACACCCTAAAGCAGTCAAGACAGTGCAAAAAAGCCTACAGCAGAGCAAGCAGGATGTTGGGGTGTATAGGAAGGGGTCTAGATAGTAGAAGTAAAGAGGCGATCCTCCCATTTATCCATATTTGGTGAGGCCACACCTGGACTACTGTGTCCAGTTGTGGAACCCTCACCTCAGAATGGATAAGGACAGCTTGGAGGCAGTGCAAAGAAGGGCAATGAAGATGATACAGGGCCTTCGGGGGGGAGGGACTCCTATGAGAAGCATCTGAGAGTGCTGAACATGTACTTGCTGGAGGCCAGAAGGGAGAGGGGGGATATAATTGAAACTATCAAGTTCCTGAAGGGCATAAATAAAGTGAACCACACAGAGCTATGTAATAGGAACACCAGCTCACAGCATGTGGGTTTGAATGGAAACTAAGGGAGCTTCAGGAGAGATTTGATGAAATACTACTTAACTGAGAGGGTGGTGGAGCCACAGAACAGTCTGCCTGCTAAGGTGGTGGGTGCAGAGACCATGGAGGTCTTCAAGCACAGGTGGGGGAGAGTAAGGGCATAAAAAATTAGCTCTGCTCTAAGTATGGGGCTGAGGAAGGATGGGCTAAAGGGAGGTTAGGTCCCTGGATTGACACTAGATCCTGGGCTACTTTGGGCAGACTCAATGGACCCTTGGTCTTTTTGTGCCATCACTGTCTATGTTTCTAAGAAGCAACCATCACACTGTGTGGTTTCACTCTGGACATTGGCAAGGAGAAGATTGGAACAAAAACAAAGGTGCTAGACTTCAAGATGGCAGACTATGGTAGGACGGGGAAAATTCTGGAAAGACATCTTGCTGGGATCAGGAAGGAAACGGAGGTAGACCAGAAATGGTCATTATCATGGAAGGGTTGTTGGCAGCCACTAATGAGTGTCCCAAGATAAAGATAAAACAATCCAGAGTGAAGAAGCCTAGCTGGTTTGATAAGGAGGTAGCACAGGTGGTAAAGAGCAAGTAGGCAGCTTTCAGAAAGTATAAGCACACCTGGAGGGAAGAAGACAGGGAGGAACACAGCAAGAAGGCAAAGGAGGTGAGCAAAGAAGTACCACTGGCCGAGGCTAAGAAGGAGCTGCATCTGGCAAGGGATGAAAATTGGAGTGAAAGCCTGCTTCTAGTACATCAGGAGGAGTGGATATCAAGGATGGCATAGTCAGGCTAAAAAGCAAGGAGAGGTGGGTGGATGGTAGTGTGGAGAAGGCAGTAGTACTTAACAAGTATTTCTGTTCAGTCTTCACTAAAGAGAAGAATGTCCCAGTACCCCAGGGGAAGAAGAGGGGAGGTAAGGGTGGAAGGAGTCACAGATGAAGAGACTGAAACTGACAGAGTGAGGAAAGGGTTAAAGGCTGTGAAGGTGTACAAGTTCCCGGAACCAGATGACATACACCCAAAGGTACTGAGGGATTTGCCACATGTGCTGGCAGGTCCCCTGGCAGATTTGTTTAACACCTCTCTAGATACATAAGAAGTACCCCTGGACTGGAGGACAGCACACTTGTGCTACACAAGAGTAGTCCATTGAATGACTCTGGTAATTATCATTCAGTCAATCTGACCTCAATAAGCCGACCTGGTGGCTCTGAGGGTTGAGGTGCTGGATGCCACACTGGTGACTCAGATGCTGGAATGGACTCAGGTCGCAAGGGTTCGGCCGGGAAGGCTTGAGGATTGAGCATCCCGAGGACAGCTCTTCTTTCCCAGGGTGGGTTGTGGGCTCTGCTTGGCACCTTAGTAGCCCCGATGGAGATCAGGGGCTCAACAAGAGCTGGTGCTATCAAGGGGAGGAGTAGCAGAAAAAGTCAGCAGCATACCTGTGCAGTCGTCATTGCATGTCTGCACTCCAAGGGAAACCTCAATGAAAAAATACCCTGGAGGTTCAGCAGAGATGAGGAAGACCCAGGGGACCTGCCAACATCCCATTGCCAGACCTACCCTCCTTAGATCTCCTGATCTGGGGCTCAATCTCACAGCCATCCCTCTAATTTCAGAAAGGCTACCAAGGGAGAGGGTGGGCCCTCTCCTGAGGGGTGATCTGGGGGGGTTAGACGGATCTTGGGTCGAGTGGGAGAATGAGGGAAGGGGGGTTTCAAGCTTGGAGTAGAGGCAGCAGTTGAGTGGGTACTCTAAAAGGATGTCCTGGACCTTCAGAGCAAAAATAGTCTACAAAAAAAAAATCTGACCTCAATAGTAGGGAAACTTATGGAAACCATACTGAATGAAAGACTGGTAAGCTTTCTGGATGAATATAGGCTCCATGACTATAGGGAGAATGGGGTCAGATCAGGGTGATCCTGCTAGACCAACCTAATTGATTTATTTGACTTGGTAAACAGGAGAGTGCACAAGGACCAAGCAGATAATGTACTGTATGTAGATTTCAACATGGCTTGACCTTGTTCCCCACAGGAGATTAATTAGGAAGCTGGAGGACTTGACGATAGGAGTGAAACTGGCTAGGTGTGTGAAACACTGGTTGCAAGACAGGAATCAGAAGGTAGTGGTCGGGGGGAGGGATTCTCAGAACTAGACCAGTCATTAGCGGGGTTCCACATGACTGGGTGCATGGGTCGATGTTATTTAACATCTTCATCAGTGACACTGCAGAAGGGAAAAAAGGCAAGATATGCCTGCTTGCAGATGACACAAAGCTTTGTGGGAGAGTACACATAAGTGGGGAGACAGGACATTAGGGAAGACCTGGCCAAACTGGAGAGGTGGTCAGGTATTTGGCAACTGGGATTCAATATAAAAAAGTGTAAAGTAATGCACATGGGGGCAAAGAACCCAGAAACAAAATACTGACATGGAAGGTATGCGAGTTACCAGCCCAGAATAGGAGAAAGTCTTGGGTGTGATCATTACAAGTGACCTGAAGCACTCAGTACACTACAAGAGAGCAGCGGCCAAAGCAAATCAGGTGCTGGGATGTAAAGCCTAGGGTATAACCAGTAGGAAAGATTTTATTCTACCACTATACAGGTCACTGGTTCTGCTGCATCATGAGTACATTGGGCAGTGTTGGAGCCCTTACCTAAGGAAAGACATTAACCTACTGAAGGGGGTACAGAGAAGGGCAACCAAGATGATCCAGGGACAACAAGACAGGCCATATGTGGAGACTCAGAGATCTCAACATGTACTCCCTGGAGGATCGAGGGGAGACAGGTGACATTATCAAAACTTTTAAATGCCTTAATGGTTTCAACAAAGTGAACTCTGAGGATCTCTTTGACCTGAGTGGGAATAGGACCACTAGAGGGGCTGCCTCAAGCTGGTGGGGAGACAATTCAAGAGGGAAATGAGGAGACACTTTTTCCCTGAGAAGGAGGTGGCAAAATGGAATGAGTTGCTAGAGGTAGTTGTGCCGCTGGAGACTGCAGAGAGGTACACAGCTTCAAGACAGTCTGGGGCAGAGTAAAAGGAAAAGTTGCATGGAGGAGGAAAGTGAGGGGAGGTGGGTTGTGAAGGAAAGGGAGGAATGGATACCAGGGAGGGGGGCATATCTTTTATTGGGGGGGTCCTACAAACTCGAGCAGAGTAGGCCTTTTACTGCTGGCACTGTTCATATGTTCTTATGTTCATAAGGGAACTCTTTCACTTCAGAGAGAATTAGCTCACTGAGAAGCAGAAGTGGAATCTCCATTAATGGGTCCATCTTGTACAGCATTCTGATTTATCTCTACTTATGAAGTGGTTGGGGGGGGACCTGAAGGACCTTGAGCTCTTCTGACATATTTTTATTGTTTTATTACATTACAATGAAATGGCAATAAGCTATGGTCAAGGAATGCAGGTGAAACCAATGTTTCATTTTCTGTTCTTCTGGTGTTCATGCATCCACCCAAAAGGGATAATTCAGTGAGTGTGACTCACCCAACCCAATGAACATTTCTATCAAAACTGGATAAAAGTGGAGGTGCTCGTAAGGCTGTGCAGAGTCTTCAGAGTCTTCAAATTCCAGTGGAACAGAATACCACAGAATTTCAGAAATATCCACCTAATTTGATAGAATTCTGTCAGTAGTGGGATCCCATATTTCAAAACTGGAGTGATTTTCAGATGAGTAAGACACAGCTTACATAAACAGTGGATTCTATTACCCCAATCTACAGAAAATGATTCCTTGGTTCATGTGATATGTGTAATGTTATTTCATGGTTACATAGAAATGCCTTTATAGAATTCCACAGAATTTAAAAAGAAATTCTGAAAAGCATTTTGGGAAGTGGCATTTCCACTCTGCATAAATTCTGGCAGCAGAATTTCATATTCCACACAGCTCTAGACATTCACCATCATCTATCTACAGCATCTAGGACCTCAGCCAAAGGTATCTATTTCCTGTGCAGGTTAGCTAAACGATTGCAGATTAGCTGTTAGCGTTTCCACCTAAATTACCACACTACTTGACTTTAGCTGTTTTATTTGGTGATGCTTTGTTCTTGTGTTTAATCTATTCCACCAGAAAGAGGTTTTCTAGGCCAGTGAAAGCAAGGAAAGTAGATGCCTAAAACAAGCCACATGTCTAGAATTGTAGAGTTAGAGGATTTAGTCAGCTGACAGCCTGCCCAATGGGGTGCTAATGTTTATATTTAACCTAACAACCAGTGGAAATTCATGCTAGGGGAAACAGTTCTTGACATCTCCAGCAGACCACAAAGGCATTGTTAATAGAGCATAGCTGCCTCATTTGTAGTGTCTATTCATTTGACAGGCAAAACTTACCGCTAGTGATGTCTCGTTTTTTTTCTGTTCAGCTGGTGATTTGTCTGTGTTATGGGTGGATTTGACAAAGTATTATGCATTAGTGGCTCAGATGCTGTTTGAAATGGGAAAATTGCTAGCAAACTGCTCAATTGACAAGCAGTGTAACAAATACCCATTCTCCCCTCTGAAGCAGGAGATAGCCAAGGCACACATTAATATGAGTGTCTTTCGTGTGTTGCAGTGGGTATTACTTTTCAAGAGCAATTATTCTCTGGCTCCCAGGAATGTGGTCTGGTTGTGTTAAAGCTGAATTAGGTCAGTTTGTCTTTATAGTTTTCTATAGAGAGTCTGAGGTATACAGGTGCCAGATGAGGAGGTGATGAAAAGATTAGTACCTCTGAACTACTTGATTGATTACAGCAGGAGTTTCTGAACTGAGACAGTGTGGTGTATCATCTGTCACTTTAAACATGTAATTTATTTTAGTCTTGTCTGTGCTGTCACTGCAAACCTAGCATCAAGGATCCAATATGTATGTATTTATAATGTCTATCAATCTGTCTAATAGATATCTTGTTATATCTTGCTATATGGTGTGATATGTAAAAGTGCCCTAAGCATTGGAAGGATACTTTTAACAGATAAAATACTAGTAACATAGATACTGTATATAATAAATGTATTGCAAAACTTCTTTTTAGGGTTCCCAAGCCACAAAAACAGGGCAATATGGTGTTAGGATTTTTTCAACCCTAACACCAGCCCCCGACCTCCCAGCCCTTGCCTTGTGACCAAGCTGCAGGTTCAAAGTCATGCCCTTTTTGTCTACTGCATTAATCTACAGGCCCATAGTCATGCCCCAAAAGTCTGGTGATTCACATAGGGCCCACAGAATAAGCCAATACCTTTCTCTGCCGGCCTTGATCAAAGCACAAGATCAGTCATAATTTTCCTCTCACAAGGCCCCAGACCTATAGCTTGTAGCAGCACAACTCTGGGGCATGGCCCCAGACCTACACTGTAGCTTGACCTTGATTTATGAGGCTAAGGTCTGGGGCAGAGGAGGTGGGTGTTTAGATTGCAAAAATTAAAACACCACATTTCCTAGCTTTTGTGGCTTTGGAACTGTTATGGTGTATTCACATATATATATTTTTTTCAATTAATTTTCCTACTTTTGGAGAAAGTAGGATCATAACTTGCTTTTGCACAGGGCCTGTGTAAAGCAGAATGCATGGGGATTTTGGACCCTGCACAAAACAAAAGCTGAGTCACAACTTGCATGGTTCAGGACCCTGCAGTCTCTGCATGAAACAGGATAAATGAAGCACCCTGTTCAAAGTGTGTATGAGTGCTAATTTTCTTTATGCAGGGCTCTTTGGAAAGCAGGAGAAGAGACATAATTGTCATACCAATTTGTGTATAACTTTAATTGTAATACAAAATACATGCAGGTTTTTTTTTCTTGGTCATCTTCTGGACTGTTTTTTTTTTTATAGTTTATTGTGTTAGACCTAAACATTTTTCGTGCTTTACACATTTTGTTCATGCTGAACGTAGAACAATGCATGCAGCAGACTTTCCCACTTGGTTGTGTGTTACCAAGTGCATGCACTATCTGTTATGCTGACCCACTGAATTTGTTTATATCTGTCTGGATGATATTTGTAGTGAATAATCAAACTCTACTGTTTTTTTTTCTAATTAAAGAGCACCTTCCCTGGCATACCCACGGCAAGTCTACATGAAGTTCATCCATACAAAAAGTGTAATTGTTAGAGGCATGGTTTATGAAAGGAAAGGGACTGTATTTTGGCTCTGTGGAGCTGAGCCGCCAATCCCTTTTACTTTTTTGTCTTCAGCGCTGCCCCCGCATTTGCAAGTGTTGTGACATAATTATGTAACCCCCCGTTACCCGGGGTTACTAGAACCCTAGTAAGACTTAGTGGAAGGCAGGGACAGGCAGCTAGTGAAACTCCAGTTAAATGGATTTCACTATGTCTTGCTCTGTTTTCAGTCTCTGCTGAGCTGGAGCTATGACATCATTTAGAACTGTCGCAGCTGCATAAGCCACACTGGAATGTTGCAGTTGGAGGTTAGAGTAGAACGTTAGGGAATTTGAAGTCAGTCTGTTGCAGTCTATAGTAGAGGAAGGAGGTGCTCTGCTGTAAGCAGGCTCTCAGAGTCCTAAGCTCTGTCAAAGAGTTATTTTTTTGTAGAGGTGTGTGTTCTCACCTGAAGAGGAACACAAGAAGAGCCAAGTGAAGTGGCAGAGACCGCTTTCAGTGGTTCAGGGCCTCATCCCTGCGGGGATGGGTGGAAGGATTCAGCCTGCTTCCAGGGGCAATCCCCTGGTCCAGCTATGGGAAGAAGAAGAAGCTGCCTGATTTTAAGTTTGTGCTGAGGCACCAGAAGTTTTGGATGAGAGTTCAGTGAAGAAGAAAAAGCCTGTGGGGCATGTGGGGCACCTGCAACCAAGGGGTGAGTCTGCTCTGATAAAGGGCCAATGTGTTTTCACCTGAGACAAGATGAAGTTAAGGGACTGTTACTGTGGCATCAGGAAAAAGACAGTCAAGTACAGTTTTGAACATTGTGGGAATTGGACTGCTTAAGTCTATGGGGGTCTAGAGCAATGGACAAAGCCACTATTTAAGTATGTTTCAAGTTCAGCACAAGTGGGATGGAAGAACAGTAGATTAAATGTAATATACATTTGAAGAGAATCTACACAATAAAGTGTTCTCAGAGGATGAGGTGTTAAAGTCCAGAGAAATGGTTTGGTATGAATTATGGGAGCAAGAGGTGGGAGACCCCCTATCAGTAGTAACCAAATTCACATGTATGGGTTTATTTTGGGACACCTGTTGCTTTCTCTCAGGTACTTGGCCAGTGCCTGAGGAAAGTACCCAGACGTGGTATTGATGAAGAAGATTTCCTGATGGAGACAGAAGTGCTCAGAGGTGGTTTAGGGAGCCACTGAGAAATGTTCCATGCTACATGGAAAGTGTCCAAGAGCTGGCATGAGAGCCGAGCCATGGAAGAAAGGTAGTCCAGAGGGCTGGCAAGGGAGCCGAGCTAGGGAAACTGAAAAAGAGTTGAATTAGGGCAGTGTACCCTGTGTGTTCTGAAACCCGAGGGTTTCAGTGTAAAGAGGATGTGTTCTGATCTCCATAAATCTGCATTACCTGGAGTGTAACCCCGTGGGGGTCCATCTATGCTTTGTTATTCTGTTGGATATGAATAAAAGCCACACTTTAGAATCCCAACTTCTGGTATTGGACATTACAGTTATTGCTTCCTGTGTTTGGAGTTATTTGGGGGACCCTGTGCAGAGTAGCCAAACCTAGCCAACATGCCGAGAGACACCTTTCTGCCCAAATATCAACTTATAAAAATGTAGGCACTGCGTCATAGGACCCAGGCCCATCAACCTGTTCACTGGCTACACAGGCAGGAGTAGTAGTCCACTCAGTTAAAGGCGTGCTTGGGGTTACAATTATATGGAGAGTGCAGGGATGAACTTCATAGACTAATATAGGGGCTGACTTTTATGTCTTTTTTTTCCATAATCCAGGGTTCTGACGCGGATAAATCAAAGTCACCATTCAACTAACAGGACTCTTATTAGTTGAGTGGTGGCCTTGATTTATCTGAATAGGAATCCTGAACTATTAAAAGAAGAGGTATGAGTCAGCCCCTATAGTAATCTATGGAGCGTGTCCCATGCTTGCCATATAATACATCATAATAGGTGCTAGATTGGGGGCAGCGCTGAAGACAAGGAGTTGGAAGGGATCGGTGACTCAGCTCTGTCGAGCAAAAATATGATCCCTTCCCTTACATAAACCATGCCTCTAAAAATTACACTTGTTGTACGGATGAACTCCAGCCAAAGTAAGGCTTCTTACCCTGATATTGAGGGCATTTGGTTAAAATGCAAGGGAAGGTGATCTTTAAAATACTATGTGTCATTTTTTTAAAGCCGGCTCAGATGTCTTGTTAGACTATCTTCTGACCAACCATACTACACTCAACATTTAAAATGAAATATTTTTCTCATTTTTCAATTCTAAAGTTTTTGTTCATGCTCAACTGTAGCTAAAAAAAAGTTTGCAATTTTTTAGCAATTGTTTGCCATATCATGTGTACTCCTGATTTTCAAATGAACTTTGAAATATTTGTTTTCAAACCATAAAAAGGACATATTCTGCTGTGAGATCTAACAAATCTCTAAGTTTTATCAATGAAATTGGTCCGTTTTTTTGTTTGTTTTCAATGGCAAATAACTGAATATTGGGACTTGGGGGATTTCCTTTCTGTATGGGCTTATATCAGATAAAACTCTTACAGTAAGTGGCACCAATGGGGCATGGCCCCATATCTGTGGCTTGAAACAATAGACTTATGAGGCATGAACAAAGATATGTAGGGCTGCCTGCCACTCAGTGCCTTTGCAAACACAGACTGTGGCTATCGTCCGACCCCAACCCAGGTCCCCCAGCTGCCTATCACACCTGTCACTCACAGTGATAACCATACTTTCATCAAATGGCACTTTGGGGCAGCAGTGAAAACCTCAGCAGTACAAATTTGACTACATTAGGAATACTGGTAAGCTGTAGCACTGTGCACAACCTACTGTGCTCATTATTGCTTTTAAGCTTCCTCTCTGCTAACTGTTGTGCCTCACACCCTATCGTGAGACCTACTTGTCTCACACATTCTTAGGCTACATTTCTCGCCTATGCCTAGAAATAAGAGGCCCTCATGTGCAGGGCATATTCCAGCAATAACAGTATACCTCTCTTTTATTTATTAGTTTCCTGCTTACCTTTGGACTGTCACTGAATTGCAGTGATGCCCATGATATTTGGTTAGTGCAGTCTAAATATCAATCATAATAGCAAACATGTGGCTCAGTCTGTTAGAGAGGGCAATTTAATTGAAGCTATTCTAGTACTGTTATTCACTTTGCTTGAACATACCATAGTTCTCTCAGGTCTTGCAGCTCCCAGGTTTCAACTTTCATCTGTCTATCTGCTCCCTGGTATCACAGATTTGAGCCCCACTCTGACTGCTTGGTTGTGCACAGTGAATAATGGGGGTATACTGGATGAGGGATTGTGCAGTCAGCAGTATTTGCAGTGACAGCCAGGTCAGGCAGGGGGAGCAGGTCAATGAAGGAGCAAGTAGTGCATGTACACATGTACATCAGACATAATCTAATCTGGCAACATGCAGCTGTTAGCCTGTCATGCTGTAACAGGGTACATGCGTGACACAGGCAATGTCCCCACCACCACATATACTAATGGCATTGAAAATATGATTCAAATCATGAGTAGGTGTGTGTAAAGTCAGGAAACTCTCATTCAAAGCACTGTACATAGTTTCCTAACATTGCATAGTTTTGCACCAGTCAAATTACCAACTTTAGTCAGTGAAACTACATGTTGGAGCAAAGGGGGTGTGGGGTGGGATTGAATTGCTACAGGAAGAAGGACCCCTGGACTACCAGGGATGTGGGCTCTTTTTTGGCTTATGGGAATTGGGCGAAGGTGGGGGGGACTACTCCAGGGATATTTTTTTATTACTGGCTAGCTTCCTCTTGGTCTGTCCCCTGCCATCCCATCTCCCAGGACTTATCTTCTGCTCTGGAGTGCACCATGGCTTACCCCCCCCCGGGCCATACTCCCAGATTGGAGACTGAAGGTGATCCAGAGTCAGAGTGCCTCAGTCCGCTGTGTGAGACTCAATAGGGGTGGATGTCAGCCTGCTCAGCTTGGTAATTTGCTGTATTGTCCCTCAGGGAGGTGTGGTGTGTAATGACATTATGGCACATGGCTAAACATCTGACATGGCTCCCAGGTGTGCGAACGCCAGCTGTCAGACCCCTAGCCTTTGCTGGGGGCCAGTCAAGCGCCAAGTGCTTTCCCCCTCCACCCAAGGAGGAGGAGGAGGACGGGCAGTCCATAGAACACTCATTCCTCCTCCCCAGCCCATCCCTCTGACTCCCCAGATTTTCTTCAGAACCCGGGTCCACAGGGTCATAAGCGATAGCTCTACCACTAAGTGCAGGACAGCCAGGGATATTTTTCTAATTCTCATGAGACTTGCATGAGGCTCAGGGAGGGGGTTACCACTGGGCACTAGGGTTATTTTTTGGAGTTCAGCAGAGTGGGGAACCCATTTTTAGAGGGGATACACAGCACAAATTCTGACCACTGACTGTAGTGCAGAGTCCACAGTCAGCATGCTAACCAATGAGCAAAAGATTGTTCCACACATTGTAATGAGACAATAATGAGATGCAAATTTCCTGTTTGTGCCCCTTCATGGACAAGGAGGTCATTTTATAGGACCTTTCAAATACAGCAAGTTGGTGCAAGAGCACTAACAGGTTTAAGATGCCTTAACACAGTTTGCTTCATGCAAGCTCTATCTTCAGCATAAGCACATACAGGACCTCATTGTGGCCAGTAGGATAATTATACTTCATATTGAGCATATTATTTAGTGCCTTTATTTTGGCTTTGCTCTAGAAAGTGTATTCATATAAGCTTAAGGCACTTATAGTATATTCTGCTACAAATCTGTCTGAATATACAGTAGCAACTTTAGAACAATGGGACAATTTGCAATCAGGCTAGGGACTTTGCAAGGCACAGATCAAGAACTTTGACTATACAGAATATGTGCTTTAGCTTGCATTTGATGATGGTTAAAAAATAAAGGTATATACATTATTGCTAGTATGAATGGATTGGTATCTTAAACTTATCTTTAATAGGACAATTACCTTCCCAGTCAGTATCTATTCAAAATTGCAGTGGTCTTCCACACAACATTACATCAAAAGCCAACATGATGAGATGTTATCTGGATATCAACAACACTGGTCTTTTACAAATTCCTAGCTTAAAGAAAAAACAATAGCTGGTATTTGCAATATTGATTGACTTCACATGGAGAGGATGTTATATTGTATTGTCCTTCAATAGGAGGTAAAAAAGCAGGCTTTGTACCTATCAAAAACTAAAACTGAAAAGCATGATATTTATATTTAATGATCATTGCTATTGACTGCTTAGAAATGGGAACATGAGCTAAAAATACAAGCAAGGTGTTATTTTAATTTTTCCTTTGACCTTTTATGAAGTATTACCAATATTCTTCTATTCTATGGTTTCAGACGCTTGGAGCAGAATTTGATCAAGAGTGTCCCAGCAGGAGCATTTTCCCAATACAAAAAACTGAAGAGAATGTGAGTTTTTTTTTCCAAATTTTCAACCAGTAGTAGCACACTATGCTGAAAGCTTGTTTACAGGTGTGACCTGGGAGCACAGGGAAGTTAAATGACTTGCTCAGGGTCACACAGTATGCAAGTGGGGGCTGTGGGATTTAAACCCAGGTCTCCAGATTTGCAGCTCAGAGCCTTAAACTACTGTGCTATACTGAAGAGAATGTGAGTAAAATCAGGAAATCAATGTGAAGTTCAGTGCTAATACAGAAGATGCATTTTGTTTCTATTCCTTACAGGTCTATTTTGCATATTCATATTTAACACAGTATAATTTATAGTCTTTACATTAAAACTTTTTTCCAGCTTCCAGCAGTAAAGAGAAACTTCAAGTGTTTAAAACAACATTACTAATTAGCAGGAAACAATCATCATATACTGTAGATTTTTAGTAATAATATATTTGTGGTAAAAACATCAGTATATGCATTTTTGTCTTTTACTGTGTTTCGCTACTGAACCAAGATATGGGGTTTCAAAGTTTATAAAAGTCCTTGCTCTGTGGCCACACCCTCTATGAATAAATTAAAATTCTGGTCTGGTGCTCTGGTGTTAACCAGCAGAAATGTGTGCTGACACCCTTCTGGTACATCTGTAGTATGAGTCCAGCACATAAAATTAAAAAGTATCCCCAGGAGAAAGGATTTTTAATATTACTAGTGACAGCCATCTTTAATGGCTTGAGACATTTTTTATAAAACTGGTAATAAAGCCTGTTTTAAAAACACGAGGGGGAAATAAAAATACGTTGATGATACATCTAATTATGTCAGAAATATATTATTGTTAAAAATCTATATGATTTTGATGGTTAAAAGTTTATTTTTTTACAGGAACATTTACTGTACATCAATACTCACTGTATACAAGTAAAGGCCTGTGTTGTTTAAATACTAGTACAAAATAAGTCTATTACATAATAAAACACAAGGAACAATAAATAAAAATCATACAGAATCAAAACAATGACACATATAAACAATTTCTGTAGAAACGTGCTTCTTAAAAATAATGAAAACTCTGAGGCTTGGGAAATGGTTAGAGCTTATTCCAAGAAGTAGCTATACTGACAATTAAGGACTTGGGACCATATTTAGTATATGAGGAAATTGTTTGCAGACTAACAGCAGTCACTAGATAGTTTGATACAATTTATTGACCCAAGATATGTCTTGAACAAAGATGGTATATTACACAAGCTTTCAGCATCATGCAAGTCCCTTCTTCAGGTAAATTGCAAACTAAGCAAAAGAAGTTGAATTTATATATACTGAGATGCATTGTTTGAAAACAGTGTATGGTAGGATAGTGAAATGTCTTAAATGAAAGGGTGAGAAGGACTTAACAGGAAGGGTTGGTGGGCAATGAACAGGAAGAGGTTTATAGCTATGATGGGATGATTAGCAGGAAGTGCTAAGATATGAGTAAGAGAGGCTGAAAGGATGCCTTGAAGTGCTAATTTGAAAGGTGTCTTGACAAGAACACAGAATAATGAAGACCTGAGATGTGCAGTGTGTGCGTGTGTGTGTGTGTGTGTGTGTGTGTGTGAGATGGGGTCACAGAAAGATAAAATCATATTTGTAAAGTAACATACAGTATTAGAAATTTCCATAGGGAGTCATGAATCTGAAGTTCTGATGGAGCCCATTACAGTTCAAGTTAAATTGTTTCATATGTTTTAATTTCCCATGTTCTTCTGTCCTGTGTGTTTTTAATGTTGCCTCTTAGTATTATGACAGACAGGTTGGAAGGGGAATGGTCTGGCTGGAAAAATGCTGTCCCACTCTGTGTGCTAATAGTCTGGTTTCCTTCATCCCAATATCCGTGAAAGAAGTGGAAGATCTCTCTCTAATTTAGACACAACTAAAGTGCAGGTGCAGACTCCTGGATCCCTATTTCCTGAAAATTGCTTCACATGTCTTATCTGCCCCCTTACTCATCTCTTCAATCTTTCCTAACTACTGGATCCATTCCATCTACTTGGAAAACAGCTCAAGTAGTTCCATTACTCAAATCTGGTGATACTAGGGATCTCAACAATTACAGACCTATCTCCATCCTACCAGTACTATCTAAGATGCTCGAAAAACTAGTAAACTCTCAGTTAAGGGACTATCTGGATAGCAATAACCTTCTAAATTCTGCACAATCTGGATTTAGATCAAAGCATAGCACCATTACTGCCTTAGCCAAGGTAACCAACGATTGGCAGACTAATTTGGACAAGAAAATTTTACCTGTGCTGTGTTTCTGGATTTGAGTAAAGCCTTTGACACAGTGGATCATGACTTATTACTCACCTCCTTAACTCATTAGGCCTGGATTCCCTATCACTCAACTGGTTTAAGGATTACCTTTCAGATAGGTGTAACTGGTTAGAAATGGAAATTACCTATCCACCTCAAAACCTCTGCTAAGAGCGTACCACAAGGCTCTATTCTTGGCCCTATCCTCTTTGCTATTTATATAAACAATATTGATGCCAACCTCACTCAATCTAACATTCATCTGTTTGCTGATGATACTGTATATATGTCAGCAATCCCTCACCTTCCAAAGCCTGTGAACTTTACAATCCGAATTCTCCATTCTGCAGCACCAATCTACTTGACAAAAACTACTTCTAAATGCAAAAAAACACAAGCTATGTTCTTTACCACAAAGAGTTGTACTACCACTACCCCAGCATCCAACACCCTACATATATCCACCTTACTTAGAGAAACTTGAATTTGTTGATAACTTCAAATACCTTGGAGTCTGGATAGATAACAGGCTTGACTATTCTGTCCATATTGAAGACTACTTAAAAGCTAAGACAGAAGCTGGACTATTTTTAGAATAAAACATTACCTAAACAGTGATTCTAAAAAGGTTAATTCAGGCCTCATTCCTATCCTCATTGATTATGCTGATTTCTCTACTGCCATTGTTCAAGTCATCTCTTACATAAGCTGGACACTCTGTATCACAGGTCCATAAGATTTATTACTGACCTTCCTCCAACACCCATCATTGCTCCTTTTATATGGCAGTCAACTGGACATCATTGCAACACAGAAGAAATAGAATTCTGTTATCTGGATATTCAAAGCGTTAACAGGCAAGCTACCGACCCTATATCACTGATTGCTTTACCCAAATTACAACCAGGCCATACACCTTAAGATCAGTAAACTCATCACATTAAAGGTCCCCAATGCCTGCACCCGGTATGGGAGGGCTGCTTTCAGCTATTCCTTAGCAGTTGCATGGAACTCTCTCAAAAATCCATGAAGCTAGATAGCCTACTACCTCTGGCATCCTTCAAAGATTGTTCTCCTCCTTTTCCAGAGCTCTGCAATTGCTTTTATAAAGCATAATCCCTACCTATCTGACTCAACTAAACCTCCCTTTTTCTATCCATTATATTAACTCAATTTCTTTCTTCGAATCACCTATTATATTCTCATAAAAACTAGTTAGACCATATAACTTATATTTTAGGACTGCTATCCCTTTGTCCTCTTTTTTCCTACAGGCTAAATGGTTCTATTATTACTTGTATATATGAAAATTATTGTATATAATCATTCCATGCCATTGTATTACTATTTATTCTATTCTTGTCTATGTAATAATACTTGTATCCTCATTTGTATGACCACTCAGGTCCATCTTGTAAATGAGCTTTGCTCAATGATGTTCGCCTGAATAAATAAAGATTTTGATTGATTGATTGATTGATTGATTGGTTTACTATTTTTTGTTGGTGGTAGTTCATCCTGGTTTGCAGAGGGTGACTTGTTTCCCCAATTTAGCATCCATTTGTGCACATTTTATACTCAATTAGGTAAATCACATTGCTTGATGGACACATGTGGGAGGATAAATTTATTTCCAGCTATTATTGTTCAATTCAGCTTCTTTTGTTTAGTGTGCTACTCACCTGAAGAAGGGTCCTGTAAGGCCCCAAGAGCCTTTGTACTGTACCATCTTTGTTCAAAACACATATTGGTCCAATAAAAGGTATCAAACTATCTAGCGAATGCTGTTTTCCAAGGGCCAATGTGACTAAAATCTCTTTTTACTAATTTGAAGGCTAACAAATATTGCTGCCTTAAACCATTTTAGATGAATAGCCATGCTAACATGAAACTTTCATGAAGTCTCAAGTTCTAGCAGTCTTTTACTGTGAGTTTGTGAACACTGGAAAAGGATTTTGATTGCTAAAAAGAAACAGTTTTCTAACAAAGAAACTCACTTGAAGTGAAAACTTTAGTGCATTAGATACAGAAGTGATTTACAATTGGTATTGCTCTGATTTTGTGAGTCTATATGGCATGGAATAAATGACTATACAATCTGATATATTGGATTAGCATTGAAAAACTAAGCAATAATGAACAACAGGGTGTAATATATCATGAGATATCATCATATCTTGATTGCATCATGTGGCACGAGGCACAGCCGAGTGTCATCAAGCACCAAGAATTGATGATATACCAAGATGTACCACACTCTGGGTGTATTGTGATTAAAAAATGTCCCCAAATTATTAGAAAATAGTAGATCTTGGTTATCAGTTTTGTACTATGATGGCATACTGAGATATCATGTGATGTTATGTTATGTGTTATGTTATGAAGGTATGCCACTCCAACAGTGACACCAACACAGCGACATACCTCGTTGTTGGCAAAATCGGCACTTTGGTGGCAGCTTGCTGTGTTGGTGTGCCCGAGACAGGGGCACACTGTCTCCTGGTCCTGCACCCCCTTCCCGAGTCAACTCTGAATGGAGTTGATAATTTATAGTACGGGGGGTGGGAGGCAGATTCCCCCACATGTGGGGTTTGGGGGTGAAGCCCCCCAATAGAAAAGTAGAACCAGGAAGCATTTGTGATTTATGTCTACTGCAACTTGCGGTCAACATAAATCCCATTGCTGTGATGCCGGTCGACAAAAGTGTTGTTGAACCAGCATCACAGACCCAGTTATAAAAGGCGGTATTCTACCATAGTTACTCGCTGAGAGGCAGATTTACAGTCAGAACCACAGACAAAAGCTGTAAATCACCCAAAGGCTTGTTATGAGAAGGGTTGCTCAGACTCTGATTTAAGGAATCAGGTTAGTCTGATTCTGGAACTTTTTTTCAGAACTTGTATTTTTAGAATTCAAGTATACAAATCCTAATTCTGGAAAAAGGGTCAGGTGTAGAACTCAAATCCTGTCAGGATCTAGTCAGGATCCAATTCTGATTTATCATCCAGCTACAGTAAAACCTCACCTCTAGCAGTTCAAAAGGTAATAAAAAGGCTGACTTGGACCCATTGCAGAACAAAGACCTCACCCCTTACCGTACCTTTTTTTTCCTCCCTTTATATTAAGTGCAAACCTGCTGGAGGCTTGTTAAGGGTCTGGTTCTGGCTTTTGAATATCTCCAGGCATTTGGTCTGCTTTGGGGTATCTAGCAATTGCCCACCATAGTAAACCAACATTTGTGAGACCCCTCTCCCTGCTGCAATGGACTCAGCAACAAGTGCTGCTACCATCTACACAATAACAAAGAAAAAAATTGGCTGCCCCGGTATAGGGGATAGTCTGCCTCTTTTTGCACTGTAGGGGAATGAATATATTACTTGATACCTGTTTTTAGCCTGTATGAATAATAAAATGTGGTTGTTTTTAACTCCATAAAGCAGAGTAGTTTCAGTCTGTGTCCAATAGTCCAGTGATACGTGAGAGTTTTTTTCCTGCTGCATCTACACAGCACCTCACTGTAGTTACCCCCCCACACACACACACACACACACACTAGCCAGTCCTTTTTTGAGTTCCTCTCAACCCAAACCTGTTATTCAGAACAATCATCAGGCTCCAATAATCCAATATGCTGGGAAGACGACTGACAACCAAAGCACACAACCCCTGGCTTGGCCAACATGGTCGTCTGTGTGTTACCTGGGAAATAACTGAGGTGACCAACCAGTATACAAAACCTTGGATATTCATAGTATCCCAGCTAGTAATGAACACAGGATCAGCCAATCAGCTGTTACAACTATCACATCATCACCAAGTCATTCATTCTAATCAATGAAACTAAGGAGACCGATGAAGAAGGATGCTATTAGAAAGAGGCTGGTTGCCAATTCACCACTGCAGGTAACAGTTTTCTTATCTTACAGGTCCATATTGGATGTATCCTTTGGGTGATGTGGAGGGTTACTGGGGCTCAGTTAGTGTGTGTTTGTGTGTGGGGATGGTTGGGTAGTGACTGTTTATTTCATAGGGTGAGGTGTGTGGGGTGGTGGTAGGATATTTGGTGCACAATGTGGTACGAATCGGGTATGGGAAAGGTTTTATGTGATACAGTACATAATAGACTTTTCACTGGGACACTGGGGGGAGGAGGAAGGTGGGTGCTAATGAGGGTGGGGAATTTAGGAATGTTTTTTCTTAATCAGGTCATGTGTGGGGGTATGGTGCATATATACCACACATAGGTAGGGTGCTTTTTTAGACAGAACAGCACATTATTAAAAAAAAAAAAGAAAGAACTATGTATAGTGGCACTTTTGCTGATGAAGATGAAACTATGCATGGAACTGGCTATCACTGGCAAAGAGCCACTCTATGTAGTGTTGAACAGTCTTAAGATTCAGCTACAGTCCTGTGGTGGACTTTAAATTATCAGCCAGCACATTTAGAATACGCTGCCAAGAATTTATTCATAAATGTAGCAAAAACACACACACACACAAACACACATACACCTACTTGTGTTGCCAAGCCATGATAAGACAGCAGTTTCAATGCATTGCTAGCAAAATGTTACAGTCTCCTTGGAAATCTGTACCCAAGCGCTTTGCCTGAGTTTCTTCATCAGGGGATTGAGACTAATCTGACTGATAGTCTTTTTACAGTCACTGTCCGGTGACATCATGCATAGCCCACAATATGAAATTTACAATGAAATCAAACACAAGTATGTGTTTTTCTTTTTCAATTCTCTTTTGCTCCGGTCGCTGGTTGCCAGGGACTCTCTCAGATGACAGCCACCCAATTGTCCTTTTACCGCCCAGCCTCAATCCCTTCCTGACTGAGGAATCGGGTGCCGGATCCCCTTCCAACCACGGGACCTTACAGGGGAGGGGATCTCAAAGAGTCAAGACAGGTTGGGACTGGCAGTGGGCATGTGGGCCAGTCACTTGGGTCCACTGTCACCCCCTGGCAGCCTGGGTTTTACCTCCTTGGCTAGATTTCCCCTGAGGCACGGATGTGCAATGATGTCAGAGTGCGGAGGGCACACACCAGCCCCCTCCCACAGAAGTCCATTGCTACCTCACTCCATTCACATTCCCACTTAGGTTTAATGCTCCTGGTCTCCACAGGGAGCTGCCACCAAGTGAGGATTCCTCAGCAGCCCACCCCAGGAAAGGAAAGCAGTCCCCTGGATGCTTGATCCTCTCCTCCCCCTGCTGACTACCAGCACCCCGAGTCCGCTTCCAAACACGGGTCACTGGCGTGGCGTGAGATGTGGTGTCCAGTGCCTCAATTCTCAGTGCCACCAGGCCGGCAAACATAAGTCTGTTTAAACAATGATATAGGTATGATATCAAAAATTTTATACAAAGACATATACCTTCAAAAAACAAAGTTATTAACTAACATAGTCACTGATGCCTCAGCTAAAAAATAAACTCAAGTTTAATTTATGTCAGTTAATTGACTATATTTATCCCAAAGATTGTTGCAAGATAAATACCACTGGTTTCAATTTAACCTATCCCATGATCGCCCTATGTGTGTGTAGCAATATCAGAGAAAATCCTGAGGATCCACAGTAGGGGTCTGTTCCAGCAACTGGTGGTATTGATATCCTTGTAACATTTCCAGCATCCACACAAAAAATTCTGAAATAAAAAGAAAATACAGAACAAAAAGAGGAACAGTAATGACCATTAACTTTTCTCATCAAAACCCCATATATATACAACAGTGTCATATTTAACAAATGTATTCTAACACTGACATAAAAAGTAACCCAGAGGGGGCAACCAAAACTCAGCTATAGTTAATGCATCATTTTCAGTCTATTAATCTACTTCAAAAATGGTTTAAAATACCAGAATTCATTAAGACCTTTAAGATTAACAGTCTGAAGTCTTAATCTCCAGTAATATTCCCTCCTCAAAAGAAAATTTAATCTACTGCCTCCCCTCCTAGGAGGTTTTAGTTTCCAGGCCCGAAAATTTGAGAAACTAGTGTGCCCTGTGTCCTGTTTACTATTGAGCTAGCATGTTCTTGTATCTATTACTCTGACATGCAGATTTTGTTTCTGAATCAGATAGGGTGGGATGGGGTGGTATATATGCCACACAGAGTTTTTTTTAAACAGAACAACAGAATATATATATATATATATATATATATGTATTATACCGGTCCAGTATAGTTAGGGTGCACTGTCACTTCTATGTTAAACCTAAACATTTGCACTTTAATAACCTTAGAACCATTTGTCTGATTTGCCTGAAAATTTGCATATACAACCGCCAGCCATATATCTCTGGATCTGAACAGTTTTGTTCTGGTCAGATGTAAAGTTGCGGAACCGTAGGGCATTCAAAATGTGTAAAAGGGTCAACATTTGCACATTTTTTGGTAAGCACTGAAGAATGCATTTCAGTGGATTCAAATTGTTTGTCTACATGTGGCCTGGGTTGAACTGGTGCCTTTTAAAGATTTGGTGAAAATATATTACTCCTTTCAAAAGTTATTCAATTTTTTTCATGTCCCATTATAGCCTATGGGAAAATGTATATGTGCATTGTGAAAACTTTTGCTACCACATTTTTGTTGTCGTGCTCCCTAAATTTGTATTCATGCTGCCACCATCTTGCTTTCAGTTAGCGAGAGACAAAAAAATATTGTAAGTCAAAAAATAATGCCCTTTGGTAAACACCAGCAGTTGTGTGTACCTAATTGAGCCCTGAGGTTCATGACCCTGGCATTTGTTTTTCACCAGCTGGTCTGGAAATATATTTTTTAAACTTGTTGCACCATTTTGCCATTTTCTGATCGTGGCAACATTTTATGTTGCCGCGAAAACAATCACGATCAAAAAAAAAAAAAGTAACCTCGACAACATTTTTCTGTGCATGACAACATTCCCATTATAGGGATAGGAGTGCCATGAAAACATTAAAGTAATCATGATAACACTATGTGAACACATTTTCTAATGAGTTGTTTTCTTTGTCACTTCATTGTGCCAAGGTGGATTGTGCTTTTGGCCTGAAATTTGAAGGGTGGTAAGCCCTGGTCCCACAGATGTGCCTTTTGGTGGTTTGGCCACACAACATTCAATGGATTCATAGTTACAGCATTCCGAAGTTGAGAAGTTTCCCAGAGGATAACATTGTGGTGCCTGTGAAGCCTTTCGGTGCCCGTATCTTGAAAACAGTTCGAGATATGGATTTTTCATCGCAAAAATTCTTAGTTCCCCTATTGCAGATGTAGGTTGGAAAGCCATGAATACCATTAATTTTGAATTTTTTCTCTACCTAGTATGGTTACTGAGATATTTGGAAATTTGTATTCCAATAACAAAGAAAAAAATTGGCTGACCCTGAGCCAGAGTCTCCTCACAGGAAAGGAAAGTCTCTTCCCTTGATCAAGAGTTGATTATAGTTAGTAGACAAGTTAAAAAGCTGGAAGAGCAGATGGAGGATCAGGAATCTAGAAGTAGGAGAAATAATCTTATATTATCAGGATTACCAGAGAGGGCTGAAGGGGCTGTTTGTGTCTCTTTTATTCAAGATCCTCTCCTCAAGCTCCTGGGACCCACGCCATTTGGAAAGGCTTCCAATTTGGCAAGGGCTCATACAGCCTTACGAGAGATGCCCCCCTCCCAGGTGCTAAGCCAAGGGTCATTGTAATGTGATTCCTGAACTATAAAGAGAAATCCCACGTGCTCTCTAACGCCAAGAAAAATAAACATTTGCAATGGAATGGTGCATCCCTTTGGTTGTTTCAGGATCAAACGTCATCAGTTCAAGAGAAGCAAAAAGAATACTCTGAAATAAAAAAGAAGCTTTATTTAGCTGGAATCAAGTTTCGCCTTCAATACCCTGTGACATTGATGGTCCGACTTCAATCAGGTGAGAAGAAGTTTCTCACAGTGAGTGATGCTATGGAGGGGCTGCATGTGGAGCTCCCAGGATTATTCAAGTCGATGACTCGAGCTCCCACTGGGGATCTGTTCATTGCTATGATCTATTCAGCTGAGACTTGGATAAATGGAAGAGATATGCTTTATGGATTTCTGGTTCACCAAAATTTGGTGAGATATGGTCTATGTGTGGGTATCTTGCTATGGCGTTTTACTTAATACTGTGGGAGTTGTTTGGCATTATTCGAAGCTGGAAAGGGTACTGGTGATACTCGAGATAATGAGAGCCCTGCTCTTTTTGGGGTGGAGAAAATTCTATAGTTATGGTAGGGGGCAGTGCTTCTCTGAGTTTGGTGTTTCAGTGTTTGTACTATGTGGGGGGGATGGATAATATGGGCTTCAGTAAGGATGGAAGGTCAGGGCTTTTCTAAATTTTTTTTAAAGGGTGCTCCTATGACAGTAGATGAAGAGGGGTGCTCTGGAGCCCTGAGAATTAGAATTACAGGAATGTTGTGGGGTGTGGCTATAAGGGAGTATTTCCGCTGCAGCGCTATTAGTTTTAGAGTGAGGTGTGATATTGAGGAATCTCTAGTCAATTTGGAGGGGCACACAGAAAGGGGCTTGTCCATGTATCACTGTTTGTTGGGAGGAAGATCTATGGATCGGGGGTTGGGAGGGGTTTATAGGGGGTTAGAAAGAGAGAGAGTCCACAGTGGTAAAAGGGCAAGATGCTGATCTGGCGAGGACTAAGTGTGATGGTTTTTTAGTAACAACATTTTGTTTTCCTCTCTTATTTTAATGTCAGGTATTAAAATTCTCTCATGGAATGTTAAAGGTCTCAGGGGTCTATGGAAAAGAATGGTAATTCTGAGGAATATTGGACAGATAGGGGCTCAAATTATTTCATTACAGGAGACCCATCTTTTGACTGAGGAGTTGAGCTTTGTAAAGAGGCTGTGGGTGGGACAGGTTTATGGTGTGGCTAAGGATAAGGCCTCAGGGGGTGTGGTGATCTTAATAAAGAAAACATGTCCTTATACTATTTTGCAGGTGGCTGTTAGAGATGATTGTAGAAGGATTTACCTTATGGGCACCCTAGGTAGTAGAGAGCTCACAGTCGCTTCTATATATGGTCCCACCCCTTCAAATCCTGAATTTTTCATTTCAGTGGAACTAGATATATCAGCATTCTCTTCACACTCACTCATTTTGGCAGGGAACTGGAATTTATGTAGTAACAATAGGGAGGACAGGATACCTCCATCAAGAGGGCCTTTGTCCAGAGCTCAGAAAGCTCTGAATAGATTTCTGGAAGTCACTGCCTTGGTGGACCCACTCAGAATTTACAATACAGGGGGCAACACCACGACTTTCTACTCGGTGGCCCACAAAATTCAATCTAGAATTGACTTTATTCTGGTTAACAGGGGGGTGCTGTGTGAAGTTACGGAAGTAGTAACCCAAGGTAGAATCTTCTCGGATCATGCCTCAATCCAGTTGACCTGGGTGCCCAGTGCTGCTCTCCCTACACTGTATAGATGGAGGCTGCAGGACATGCTGTTGGTGGATTCCTTAGCCAGGGGTGAACTTGAGGCTGCCCTCTTGGAAATCTTAAGGAGTCAATTGCCCAGAATAATTCAGAATAAACAAGTAGGATGGCCGACCTGTAAGTTGTTATATGCAGGTGAAGCTCAGAGTCTTGCGGCACGAAGAAATAAAATGAGACGTGCTAAAGAGGAGTTTATTCTGGGGGCTATAGAGTCATTGGCTCCTAGGAAGGACACTTCAGTTGATACTGATGTGGAGCTTCAAAGCCTGAGAAGAGAAATATCATAGAAACATAGAAACATAGAATTTGACGGCAATAAGCACCGCTTGGCCCACCCAGTCTGCCCATTTCCCTACCTACTGGATAAGCTGCAGATCCTAGTTAACCAGCAGCCTACTTCTTCCTACTCCCAACCCCTAGAATGGCCTTATGACTGTCCCATGCATGCTTGAATTCCACCACTGATTTTGACTCCACAACCTCCTCTGGAAGGCCGTTCCATGCATCCACAACCCTCTCTGTGAAAAAATACTTCCTTAAATTACCTCTGAGCGCCCCCCTCTATCTTCAAATTATGCCCTCTTGTTCTTGCACCTTTTTGAAAGATGCTACCCTCTTGGACTTTGTTGATTCCCTTGAGGTACTTGAACGTTTCTATCATGTCCCCCCTCTCCCTCCTTTCCTCGAGGCTATACATATTAAGCTCCTTTCGTCTCTCTTCATATGTCTTCCGGTGCAGACCCTGCACCATTTTAGTTGCCCTCCTCTGGACAGCTTCCATCCTGTCTATGTCTTTGCGGAGACTGGGTCTCCAGAACTGCACACAGTACTCCAGATGGGGTCTCACCAGCTGTCTGTACAGAGGAATAATAACTTCCTGTTTTCTACTGGTGATGCCTCTCCCTATGCATCCCAGTATCCCCCAGCCCTCCTTGCTGCCCTCTCACATTGCTTGCCCACCTTTAGGTCATCTGATATGACTACCCCCAGGTCCCTTTCCATTTTTGTTGTTGTTAGTATCTCACCCCCCATTGTGTACTCTTCCCCTGGGTTTTTGTTTCCCAGGTGCATTACCTTGCACTTCTTAGCATTGAATCTAAGCTGCCATACATTTGACCATTCCTCTAACCTTGCCAAGTACCTTCTCATCCTTTCCACCCCACCCTGTGCATCAACTCTGTTGCAGATCTTTGTGTCATCTGCAAAGAGACATACTTTTCCTTCCAGTCCCTCTGCAATGTCGCTTATAAAGACATTGAAGAGGACGATCCTAATACTGAACCCTCGGTACCCACTAGTAACCCTCCTTTCTTCTGAGTGGACTCCATTTACTATTACTCTCTGGGTCCTATTCTCCAGCCAATTCTTTACCCAGGCTGTCATCTTGGGACCCACTCCCAGGCTTGCTAACTTGTATATTAATCTTTTGTGTGGGACTGTGTCAAATTCCTTGCTAAAGTCTAGGTAGACCATGTCCATAGCCCCTTCCTGATCTACTACTTTGGTCACTCAGTCAAAGAAATCTATCAGATTCATCTGGCATGACCTTCCCACTGTGAATCCATGCTGCCTAGGGTCCTGTGCCCTCTGGCCTCTAGATACTCGACAATTCTTTCCTTCAGAAGTGATTCCATCATTTTCCCTATCACTGAGGTTAAACTAACAGGTCTGTAGTTTCTGCTTCTGCCTTGCTCCCACATTTGTGAAGGGGAATCACATCTGCCCTCCTCCATTCCTCGGGTACCACCCTATCCTCCCATGATTTGTTAAAAAGGGTAGTCAGTGGTGTCAGTAGTTCTACCCTTAGTTCTTTTAGAATTCTGGGATGAATCCTATCAGGCCCCATTGCTTTGTCCACCTTCAGTTTTAAGAGTTCTTTCAGAACCCTTTCTTCTGCAAATGGGCTGGTATCAACTTCTGTATCCAGAGTGTTTCTTCTGTTTGTTTTATGTACCTCCCCCTCTTCTTTTGTAAATACTGAGCAAAAATATTTGTTTTAGTATCTCTGTCTTTTCACAGTCTCCCTCTGCCCACCCTCCCTCATATATTGTGTATGGTAAAGTAGAATTTTGGTTGGAAAAGATTCAAGCTAAATATTTACTGCAGAGAGATGTACCTGGTCACCTTCTTGCAGCGAGGGTTAAGGAGTGGGAAGTGGCTTAGACAGTATACAGTATGTAGGGAAATGTATAACAGACCCTCAACAAATGGCAGATGCATTTGCCTCGTACTATAGGGACATATACAGGGCAGAGCATCTTGCCGGGGAGATGGAGATAAGGTCTTTCTTAGAGGGGATAGCTCTACCATTTTGCAGCCCCCATAAGAGAATCTGAGATAATAGATGTGATCCATTCTTTGCCGGCTGGTAAAACGCCGGGGCCTGATGGGTTGATGGCTAAGTTTTATCAAACTCATCTTCCCATTATACTTCCTCTACTTAAAGATTTTTTTTGGCCAAGTCAGGAGGGAAGGGGTATGTCATCCTCCCCTCTACCAGGCATATATCTCCCTGGTGCCAAAACCAGGCAAGCCAACAGATTTGCTTGGCAGCTACCGGCTGGTAGGTTTGATGAATCAAGACATTAAGTTTTTACGAGGATCATAGCTAATAGAATATTGAATGTTGCCCCAACCTTAATTAGCCCTGAGCAGGTGGAATTTATGCCTAGTAGGGGGGCACAGGATGCTCTCAGAAAGCTCCATCATATACTTGGTCAGGCACGGACTCCCAGCTTTCCATTGCCTTGATTTCATTAGACGCTAAAAAGGCCTTTGATAGGGTCTCACACTCATTTCTATTCGTTACAGTGGAGAGGGTGGGTTTTCCGGAGAGCCTTCTTAGAGGTATTAAAAATTTGTATGTGGCACCTACTGCTAGAGTGCTGTGCAATGGGTATCTTTCACAGGAGCTTAGGTTGGATAATGGAGCTAGACAAGGGTGCCCACTGTCTCCAATATTGTTTAATATTTATTTGAAACCACTTCTGTGGGACAATCAATGATGATTTCAGTATCAAAGGGCTCAGGATTGCAGGGCAGGACTTAAAATTTGTGTTTTTGCTGATGATATTTTGTTGCATTTGCAAGACCCGGCCTTCAGTTTTAAGAGGACAGTTGAAATTATTAAAAAATATTTGAGGGTCTCAAATTACAAGTTAAACTTGAACAAGATGCAAATTCTCCCCTTGACACCACCTGTTAGTAGTGTAGATTTTGAACCTTTGCAGGTACATTGGGTGCCAGTAAAGCTTAAATATTTAGGTATATGGATCACAGCTAATATGGCAGATGGTGTGGCAACAAATATGGACAGGATCCTGATGGCAGTTAAAGGGGATGTACTTAGATGGGCTAAGCTTCCCTTGAATTTTGCAACTAGGCTGGGATTAATTAAGATGAAACTTCTATTCAGGTTACTATATCCAATATACTTAGCCCCATTCCACATTCCTAAAATCTGGTTTGCTAAAATTTGGAGACTGTTATCGGACTTTTTATGGAACTCTAGGCCTCCTAGGAGAAAGCATAGTGTCTTGTGTTTACCATTTAATAAGGGAGGGATTAAGATGCCAGATCTCCACTTATATTATGTTGCGGAACAATTGGGCCATATGTGTCTATGGGTTAGGCATAACGAGGGAGAATTATATATCCCAACTTGGTTAAGTATTGAGAAGCAAACCTTTCAGGACCTAGGTCTCTCTCCTGAGGCATTTCTTTTCTCAAATCCAGAGAAATACCTGAAACAGATGTCATTGTGTCCTATTGTTACATCAGCTATGGCCTGGTGGTCATTTCTTACCCCTAGCCAAAGGAGGGACCAAGGGAAGACTTCAGAACAACCACTGCTGGGCAATCCAAATTTTCTAATTGGGGCAGTTATCTCACTCACCGGTGGGCAGCTCAGCTCCTGGGTCTCCAATTTAGGGATGTGGTGCAAAACAATAAGATGGTACTACCGAATAAATGTGATACATTGCCATTCTTTAAGAGGTTACAGCTTACCAAAATAGTGGAGGGATTTTTGAGAAGATCAGGATGCCCACAGGAACATGTTTTTACATGGGACAATCTCAAGGAGGTGGACCCTGCCTCTCACTCTTTATCTAAAGTCTACAAAGTACTTTTGGAATATGTTAGTCCAAACTCTACCTTCAAGATCCCTTATTGGGATAGAACATTGGCCTCCCAGAGTCTTGATTGGGATAATATATGGAGGTCTCTCAAGTTTATATCTGTACCTAAATATCAGATTATGCAATTTTTTATTATTTCCAATATGTATTTTACCCCAGTGAAACTATGTGATTGACACCTCGGACAGACAGACCTGTGTTTTAGATATCGAGTGGGTTTGGAGGATATCCTACATGTGTTGTGGGAATGTAGCAGGATAGTGCCCCTATGGGATGAAATTAGACAGCAAATGGACCATCTGTTAGATTACTTGGAATTTATCGTACCAGAAATATGCATTTTAGGTGACATGCTGCAGGTATTGGGGATTACACCCAAGTATCATTTATCTTTGATGGCTGCGATAGTTAAAACTGCTATATTGAAACATTGGAAAGATTATTTTATTTATATTTACAAGCATTGGGTGAGGGACTTGATTGGTGCCCTGGGAAGAATAAGGAGTTATTTGATTACTGAGGGTAGGAAGGGGCTATATAATAAAAGATGGTCGACACTCGAGGCAATTTACTCTTTAAAGGTTGATAATACCCAAACACAGGCCTGTCTGTCAGATTGTGCTTAGTGTATGATTTTTTCTCTGTGGACTGTACAGCTTGATTCTGATTTTGCTGTTTTAAATGGATTTATTTTACTGTTCACACTTGTCTCTGGGTTTGGATGAGACTTGTTTAAAGGTATTAAAATATAGGATGGATCTGCTTGAGGCATATGGGGGATGGGACTCTCTCTCTTTCCAGGGGACGTGTCAGGGGGCTACCTTCTGTAGGTAATATTGCTCAGATTAGGGCCCAGATGCTCTATTATTGGGGGATATAGTTTTCATACTAATTTATTTTTTCTTTCTTTTGCTCTCCTCTCTAGCTGAGGATTAAGACTAGTGGGGGATGGGGTCTTTCTAACCAGAAGGATATACAAATTGGTTATCATTATAGGAGTTGGCCTACTTGCTGTGTATGTAAATAGTTAAGGTGTACATAGTTGCACAATCAGTTTTGTTGGATTGTGATGACCGGCTATGTATGGGATTTATGTTCTGTATGTCTGAGATTATATAATAAACCAATAAAGATCTGTTTAAAAAAAAAAAAGGTAAGAGTTTATCTGAGGTCTTTTCAGAGTTTTATGGGTTCATTTTGTACACCTGGTTAGGTGCCCATAGTCAAAAGATATCTGGCATTTCCCCGACGAGCAGAATTATCTGAGCTTGTACATTGGGTACGCTAACAAGAGGTTCACAGTTTGAACACCTCCAGAACTTGAGACCAAAGGTTGATTTGAATCCACAAAACAGACAGGAGGGTTACCCTGTTCTGTTCCTGTTCACAATACTGTGCTCTGAGGTTGGCACTGTGGGAGCAGAGGGCCTGAGCTGCTGAGTGGGGTTGTGACAGCCTCCTGTGTCAAAGCAAAAGATGGATCCAGAGCACTCTTAACACACTCGGGTATGTGGATACACTGCCATTTTTGCAGCGCATCAACCAGTGTGCATGGGTTGATGCACTGCAAAAATGATGGTGTAAATGGGGCTTCAATATGCAGTGTTCATCCATTACATGCCTTTAAATCTGCTGCTTCCACTCCCTAGAGTGGTCCTGCAGTCTTTGGTGGGGGGGTTAATCTGATAATTGAAGTGCAAATAGCGGTCAATAAGATGGTAAGTCAGAGACAGTGCTTTTATGTTGAGTAGGGAAATCAGCATTTTTTTGTGCCAGTATTGCATTTCTGTGCTGCAGCACTAAAGGTTGTACACCTCTCTGAGTGCTCATCCTTCTCACAGTGCTGATTCCTCTTATGTCATTTGCAGAATGGTTAGAACAGTGGTTTGTGCTTGTATATAGGTTTGTACTTTCACAGAGGGTATATTGAACACCTGTTAGTGCTTTAAACCCTTACGCTGCACCTCTTCCAAAATATTGTACCTGCTGATGGTCTCACTTTGCACATCTCCATGTACAAACAGCCTATTTTGCCATAGTTTGCACTACTTTCCAATATGCTGCCACAGCTGCTATAGCAACACAGAGGGTATATTGGACACCTGTTAGTGCTTTAAACCCTTACACTGCACCTCTTCCAAAATACAGTACCCGCTGATGGTCTCACTTTGCACATCTGCATGTACAAACAGCCTATTTTGCCATGGTAGCATGAGATATTAGCTTGGGTGATTGGGCACCTACAATAATAGCGACCCAATCCCTAGTGCATGTCTGCAGGGCTACGGTAGAGTAGGGTGGCCGGATGGGGGGCTCATCAAATATAGTGATGGGTTGTTGCTATATGTATGTACAGGGGGGAATGAGCACAGACAGCAAGGGGCGGGAGGGTATGTGAGGGGTTGTGCCATGGTGTGTTGCCAAGCTGACCCTGTGGCATGGTGGGTGGGTTGACAGCATTGGTAGGCAGGGTACTGGGTTTGGGTCCTGGCACTGGTGTGTTTTTGTTGCACCTGTCCCAAACCCTTTTTTTTTTATGTTTTTCACACACACCCCCAACATGTAGCCCCCCGAGTTGAGAATCCTTAAATAGGGGTTGCAGGGGGGAGTGCAGCCCCCCACATAAAACATTACAAAATGAATTCCCTGGCACCATTTTGCTGTGCTGAATTTTTGGCACTCTGACTTCACAATAACAGCAATCGCCTTTAGGCTTTCACCATTATCACATAAACCTGTTGTCACAGTTTGCACTATTTTGCAATATGCTGCCACAGATGCTATAGTAATAAGAACTTTTAACCCCCTTTTTAGAATAGAGGTTGGAACCCCATGTGTTAGTCTGGCAAAGCACATTCATGCTTTGTCAATAAACTGCAAAACATTAGTTTTTGTTAATATTGTGAAATCATATTGATTGATGCCTTACAGCGTGTCATGCATGCATATGAAAGAAGGCTAAAAGTAACCCTGAGAGATTTTAAAGTCCAATAATTTTTAGATGTCTAGAAAAAAAGCTATATTCTATGAAAATATCTGATGTTAAAAGAATTCAATAAACCATTGGAGACAGAGAGAAAAAAGGTTGTAGTTCAAACTGTGTTTGTTATTTCTTAGTACTAGACTAATATCCAAAACCAGACCCCCTACTTACTTATCAGAATGATTAATTGTTCCTGCCTATAAACACAGTTTTACAGATGTGCCCCAGTGTGGCCTCGTCTTACCTAAATTTCACATACATTATGGTGAAGAATGTTATTCATACAGAGTCCCTTTTTCTAGAATGATGTGTACTCCAAGCTTAGAACTGTGCCTACCCTGGGCATTCTGAAACATGGCTTCAGAATGTTGCTACTACAGGAACAATCTGTTTGTCACTATTAATTGTGTTGAGTATGTTTTCTCAACTGTTTAAATTTTGTTGTGTGCTGTTGTGTTTATAACTTAGGATGTTCTGTAAACAAGACTTGTTTCTCATAGAACTCATCCTGCATTTTATGAAATTTTTAAATAACAAAAATAAATACTATAGTTCTGGCAGTATTTTGTGGCCTTCAGGTATCTGTTACCTACTGTATATAACATAAGGATGATTCTAATTATAGAGATTTCTTAAAGGGGAACAGTTTGTATTAACAGCTCCATAACCAACTATGGGGCTGATAACAATTTGCACTTGGAGCTCAAAAACACATTTTTGCCTACTGTTTAATGCAGTATAGCAGATTACAACATGCTGATTTTGCTGACTCCCAAGCTAACATTTGGTGTAACCAGAAATCATAGAATCCCCTGTAGCTGATATCAGAGTTGGGCTGCAGCTATGGGTATATTGAATCTCCCACGGCTGCAGCCCAGATCTGACATCAGTTTTATTTATTTATTTGAAAGTTGGTAATCAGGAAAGGCACACTGAGCCAAGGCTCATTTCCAGGTGTGACCCTATGAAGGGAATTGGGGTACAAAATACAAAGCACAGATACAGTTTTACAATTACAATAAAGTGCAATCAAAGAACACAATTTATTTATTTATTTAAAATTTTGGTAACTGGGAAAGGCACACTGAGCCAAGGCTCATTTCCAGGTGCAACCCAAGGGAAGGATACAACATGGGGGTAAAGCTTACAAACTTTGTAAGAGAATAACATTGAATAGATGTCATATAACAAGATAATACAACATGTAGGTAGAATAAAGAAAACAATTCCATATTAATTACAAACAGACAGAAAGCCTTGAAAAGTATCCATTGGCATGACTGGCTAACAAAGGGCAAGAAGAAGAATTCTTGTTAGAAAAATAATTAAAATATTTTACCTAGGAATAGAAGCACCTGTAACAAGGGTAGTAGCAGGAGTTAGTGATTCTATCTGCTATTAAAAGATGAAGGGGAGAGAGCTGGGGAAGAGGAGAGTGATAGAAAAGGAGAGATTCAGGAATAGGGTGAGCAAGTGCAAGAGGCAGGGAGGGACTGAGAAAGGGCATTTTTTTAAGGTGGGTAGTGAGGGAGATTGACATAGAGAGCTGGTAAAAGAGTTCCAGATATTGGGGAAGAGTTAAGAGAAGGCAGCCTGCCCCAAGTTTGAGTGAAGATGAAGAAGAGACAAGGTACAAGAGTCCCTAGAGAAAAGTTGGTAAGAGGATGGTGAAGAAGGGGAGAGGAGAAGCAGGGGGTGAGAGCCCTGAACCGATATTTAGAGATGAGAGTGGTTACACTTTAAAAATGAGCTGACAAACTCATGGGGTCAGAGTAGACGGTTCATCCAATGACAGGTTAGGGACTTGATGTTCTGGGAGAACATCAAGTCCCTAACCAGTAAACCTAATAAAAGTCCCCCACCTTCCTAACTTTGAGGGCCAACCTACACAGGATCACAGTCGCATAGCAAATGTCTTCAACAAAGCTTTTACTGACCTCAGTGAAGTGTCCCCCCCCTCAGCTTCCTTCAGTATCAATCAGATACCTGCACCGAACAAAACCAGGGGACCCAATCAAACTCCCATCCGCCTTTCTACTTCAGAGCTATCACCTTTATGGAAGCAGAAAAGTACATCCTAAAAGCGCTAGGTAATTCCAGAACTAGCTCTGATCAACTTGACCTAAAACTAGTTAGGCTCACCATGGACATAACTCTCAAACCCCTAACCAAAATCTTAAATCCCTCCTTGGTATCAGGTGATATCCCATGGATCTGGAAGTCAATGATGGTTACCCTTGTGTACAAAAGTGATGACAGGGCCAACTCTACAAATTACCACCCAATAGCTATCCTTTCTCCACTCTCCAAGACTCTAGAGCGAATAATAACCGACCAACTGATGGAATATTTAGATAAGCATCATTTACAATGTCAACAACAACATGGGTTTCAAAAACAACACAGTACCACAACTGCTCTAGTGGAGTTTACCAGCTTTATCCATAATGTGCTAGATAGAGGGCTCTTGTTGGGGGTAACATATATTGATCTCACCAAGGCCTTCGACACCGTCAATCACAATCTGCTCCTGGATCAACTCTCCAATACCAGCCTGTCCCCTGCAACAGTAGCATGGTTCAGTAACTACCTCTCTGGGAGGGTCCAAAAACTGAAAATCCTGGACACCTTCTCTGACAACCTTAGTGTTAACACAAGGCTCTATCCTTGGCTCTCTACTGTTCAGCCTGTTCTTAAACAACCTCCCTCAATCGGTACATGTCCAACTACTACTATATGCAGATGATGCGGTCCTATAGCCATGTAATGATGACCCCTACGTACTGGAAAAGCAAATGCAGGCTAATTTCACTGTGGCTGAGCACTGGTTACTTCAATCAAAACTGCTCCTCAATTATAAAAAAAAACAAGACTATGTTATTCATATCATCACATAACAAACACTGCACCCACCAACTTTGCATTCGTAACAGTCAGAACACTTCCCTGGAGATGGTTCAAACATTTAAATACCTAGGATTGACAACTGGACTGCACCCTCTCATTTAACCAATACATAGACACAGTCGCAAAGTCATCAAATGCAAAACTAAGATTATTGTACAGACACCGAAAAGGCCTGACTTCTGAGGCACTAAAAACTGCTATAAATACCTCAGTCCTCTCAGTGATAGACTATGGTCTAGAAGTATATGGGGCTGCCTCCCAAACTGATTTGAAACATATCAAAATAACACTAAACATAGCATGTTGTTTAGTCCTAGGTGTACCCTGTGTCACTCACACCTGCGAGTTGTACTCTCAAAACGAACTAGCTGAACCTTGACAGCCACCACTGGTATCAACTATGCCTGCTCGCCAAGAAGTCTATGCTAGGACTTACCACCCCAGGTCTGCAAAGCCTTCTTAGCTGACCTAATTCCATCAGATGCACTAGGGGTACAAACAACTCAGCCCTCTGTGTCCCTTTCCGTAGAACCACACAAGGCAAACAATCCTACGAATACCGGGCACCACTTTGGCTTAATGTGCTTGACCTAGACATCATGAAAGAGGACAAAATAGGCCCCTTTAAAGATAAACTCTGAGTGGCCCTTGCCACAAACAGTAGCTATGACTGTGAGACCTGACCCCCCCACACTCTTCCCTCCTCTTTCCTGCTATGCTCATTCTAATCTGCCCCCTTGCCTTCTCCTCTCTTCTTGCTAACTAACACTCCCCTAATAGGCTCCAGGTCCCCACCTCAGCACTTCCCCCCCAATGAGTCTAGACCTGCTCTATGACTACACTCTTTAGCACTTAAGACAAAAGAACTGCTGCCCATCAAGTTCTTGCCTCCTTCCATTAAGCATTAGTTAATTATTTTACAGACTATATCATCCTCTGTTCCCTACCTGATTTGCTCTATATCCTGTTGATTCTCAAGTTGTTCACTTAAGCTTCTTGACAACCTAGCCTGCTATAAACAATGTATCTGTACATTTTTACTTATGTGATCCCTGTTATTGTAATTATGTAACCTATGTAACCTGATGTTCTCATGTTTTTCTAAGGCATGGAACCTCCTTATATCTATTTATGTATTTGTAACTGTTGTAACCTCTTGTGCCACATCTCTTCTAAATTCCCTCTCCCCATTGCCACCTACTAACTTCAGCCCTTTGCCTCAGCCAGTGCCTACCCATCCCCCCATTTTACTTTTCTACTATCTCCTCTGATGAAGCTCTTAATGCTCTCCTATCCTTCAACCCCTCTAAAGGCTCCTCACCAGATGAGCTCGATCCTAAACTTCTCTACCTTTCTACTCATGCAATTGTTTATCCTATCTCCCTAATCCTTAACCTGTCCTTTATTTCTGCCCAAGTACCCTCATCCTGGAAACACACTGTAGTCCTTTCTCTCCCCAAGGGTGGTGACACATCCTCTCCTGGCAGCTATCACCCCATTTCCCTCCTTCCTACCCTTGCCAAACTTCAAGAACATTTAATTCTCTCTCAGCTATCACCCTTCCTGTCTGATTCTTCCTCCTTCACCCCCTTCCAATCTGGTTTTTGGAAGAACCAGTCAACAACCACCTCCCTCCTCAGGCTTACTGACTCCATCCTTTCAGGGATGGACAATGGCCTGATCACCTCGGCCATCTTTGCTGACCTAGCCAAAGCTTTTGACACTGTTTCCCATCCCCTACTTCTTGATTCATTTTTTTCTCATCTGCCCTTGCTCCATCAGCCACCAACTGGTTTAAATCCTACCTCACTGGCAAGACCCAGTAAGTGATAATCCTTGATTCCATCACCCGTCCACTCCCCATCAACACTGGTGTCCCTCAGGGTCCCCTACTCTTTTCCATTTTCCTTAATAATCTTCCCACAGCCTGCTCATCCTCTTCTATCCACATGCATGCTGATGATACTGTTTTGTACAGCTCCAGCAAAAACCCTGCTGCTGTGCAAACCAGCTTACAGCATGACTTCAACCAAGTTCAGCTCTGGTTTGCTTCTCATCAACTTTTTCTAAATGCCAAGAAGACAGTCTCAATGACCAGTGGCACCAGGCAGAGACTCTCTAGGCTCCCGGCCCTACCCACCTTCCACACCATTGATGGGACCATCTGGGAGGACAACTCCTCATTTAGATATCTGGGAGTTTGGCTGGACCAGTACCTCAGCTTCTCTGTGCATATCGAAGCTATCCTGAAGAAACTGCGCCCCAAGCTTGGTGCTTTGTACAGTAACTGTAGTTGCATCCCGCTCACTGCAAGGTGCGAAATTGTGCAGAAGATGATACTTCCCATCTATGACTACTGTGACATAGTCTATGGTGCTGCTCCCAAATCTTCCCTGACCAAGTTGGATACTCTCTTTAACTCCTTCTGCCGCTTTGCTATCGACTCCCCTTCCCGCTCCCACCACTGTGAACTCCATCGCTGTCTAACCTTCCTTCCACTATCTCACAGATGCATCTCTCACTGTGCAAAACTAACCTCCAAATTCTGGTTTGGGGGGCTCCCCTCCTATCTTTCATCCTCTCTCTCACTCCACCTCCCCCACCCACTGTCTTATATCAAATGACACCCGCACCTTGACTGTCCCTCATTGCTCCACCCTCATTGGTCAGACTGGTTTCACTCACCATTTCCCTAAAATCTGGAATTCCCCTCCCCTCTGAAATATGACACTCCTCCAACTACTTCCTTATCTCTGCCCTACACAATTACCTTTCCCTCATCTGTTCCTGCTTTAACCCACCTTAATACCTATCCCCAATTTCTGCCTTCCTACCATGACCCCCAGCAGGGTTCTCAACATCCTGAAGGAAGAAATCAGGAAATGGCTACCCTTCCTCCTCATATTCAATTCTTGCCTCCCCCCTCCACCTGCCCCTCTGGGTCACCAGTGAACACAACCTAACACCATCCTTTTTACTCCAACAGCACTCGTGTACTACCTCGAGCCTGCTCCTGGTACATTCATGCACTATAAATGGGTCTATCGCATTATTACTGTTTGTACATTTATATGTTCTTTTGTATGATGTTGGACATGTATTATAATTTAGCCAATGTTACACTACTGTTTATTGTACAATACCTTGTGTTCCAACTGTTGCACAATCTTAAAATGTTGTATTGTTTGTACTACCTACATACTATGTAACTATCAACCTTCACAACCCTATGTAACCCTTCCCCCAGGTCACACCTGTGAGACGAGCAACTTGTTGTACAGTGTGCCCTCCTGGTGAAACATTTCAATAAATAAATAAATAAATAAAAAATAAATGATGTTATGCTCATGTATTACTACGATGTGGAACCTCTGTAAAAGAGCCTTTGGCTCAAAGGTACTTCCTAGAAATAAATAAATAAATAAAAAAACATGCAGCTATCGGTGAAAGGAGAGGGAAGGAAGAGAGAGGGAGGAGTAAAGATTACAGTGGTGGGTGTGGAGTGGAATATTAGTTACAAAATGGCAGAGGGCATTGAAAAGAGAGTCCAACCTTGAGAGGGAAGTGGAGGAGGCAGACCCATAAATTACATCACTGTAGTCAAAGACTCTGAGGATCATTTTAGTGACCAGTTCACAGTGGGTGGGAAAGGAAAGGGCATCTTTGATTCCATACATAATGCTTAGCTTCAGGCAAAGATTAGAGTGGATGTTATCTATGTGGGTAGAGAAGTCGAGTTAGCTGTTGAGCCAGACTCTCTGGTACTTATAGGTGGAGACTGTCTCAAGGCAGGAGCCATCCAGGATGGAGAAGAAGGGGAGAGGGGAGAGATTGGAGAGGTTTTGTGAGGTGCCAAAAGTCATATGTAACCCATAGGTGGTGCTATCCCAAGGGCTACTACCCCTGCCTGCTTGGCTACTGACAGGTTGAGGGGCCTAGGTTCTATGACGGGTGCCACTACACAGAGGTCAGGATTGGTAGTAGTTAAACTAACTTGTCACAGCCCTCTGGGACACTATGACCCCCATTGTTCCCACTAGTGGCCAACACAGTTCACGGGATTTACCTTCCCAATACCTCACATATGAACACAATTTACACATACAGATACCACTTACCCTCGAGACGGATTCTGCAGCACGTCTCAGAGGACCCCCTGTAAAACAAAGGTTAAGCAACATACACAAATACAGTTTGCAATGCTGGTTCTATATGTACTGACACCTCAGACAGTATAAAGTTCGACGATAACAAATCTGGTTTATTCAGGGGACTAAAACATGGGAGGGGAAATCAGGTTGATTGACAATATTCAAATCACAGTACTGTACAAGCATATAGGGTCCAAAAGTCACACCCTGGGACCCAGGATGGTGGGGGCTAGTCAGGTCCATTTCCCGGGGCTGGCCAGCTGGTACAGCTAGATGGGGCCCATTAGGAAAAAACATATGCACAAACAAATTGTAATCCAGAGCCAGATGGCTCAGTCCACAAACAGAAAACACAAAGTAATCAGTTGACACAATTTGATTAATTGAAGGTGCAGGGAGTTACCCCGCTTTGTACTCACAAACCCCAAACTGAGAGTTGAATTGAAGAGGTGACTCTGGATGGCCAGGATGAGCAGGGCATGGAGAATGAGAACCTTGTGGCAGAGCCTAACTGCTTTGGATAGCAGACGGATTCAGTCCGATTGGCTTTGAGTTTAGCTTCCAGCTTCAGCTCACAACTCACAGAACAAGGGGAAAAGGAATCACGATCCCCTACAAGCACTAGACACATTTATATGTAAAGGAAATTACTATACCAGGCAGCTGCTTCTTGATCCCGATCGCAAACACTGCAAACCTGAGAGCGTACGCAGCATCAGAGTCCCTGACAGGCCAATCACACTTCTGCAAATCTTCGGTCTTCTGCAGGCAAGCCTGGTTCTGCACACTTCTTCCTTCTCTTTCCAGAACTTGGATTCAGTCCAATGCACACTCGCTAACAGCTACAGGCTGACTTCAGGACCTTACACGTGCTTCCCGCATGAACTGCACGCCACAGCAGAATAAAGCTCCTTCTCTTCTTACAGTCAACTCGCATCTGGCCCTCCAGGAACAGTTCAGGGCATTTCCCTTAGGCTCCACACAGGTTTGGTTGGTGGATTCAACTGTCAATCACTGCAGAGCTCCCACTGTTGGTGCAAAAAGGCACCAAGGTCCAAACTACAGCTTCCAGAAGCACCTGCCATACATTCCCCCATTAAGCACGCTCCAGGTGAGAGTCCAAGTTCTGATTGGCTCAGGCAGTCTCCATTTTAGGGCTCCCCTAACCTAATTGGCCCAGATTAGCAGTTCAAGCCCAAAATGGAGGGGCAACACACACAGATCCCAGCTGCAATAAAGGCAGGTTAGACAAACTGCAATTATACTAATGCTCTAAATGATTTCAGGAAAACAGTTACATCTTTCAGATGAGCTCCCTCTGCGCTCTTAGCGACTGCAGAAACGGAGCAATCAAACGGCAGCTCTGTGGGATTCATGCATTAACTACACAGACCCCCATTCAAGCTACTTTAGCTTGTGAGCATGCAGCTCTTAAAGAGACAGTACCAGAGGCTCTAAAAGCACTCACAGATAAACGGCTTAAACTCCGAACACCATTCATGCTGGGAGCACTTAGCCAGCTCCTAGAAGACTTTTGGGAACCCTCATTTGCAGGGGGGTTACACCCTTCCTGGCCTGAAAAAAACTTGGTGTCCACATCAAATAGATACCCTTAAATCACTTCAAGGCAGAACAGTTTAAACTTGCATCCCTTTTAAATAATAATCAGCATATTAAACCTTTGTTACATACAGTACATTTGTACTGTATTACTCAGTCTGCTACTGGTTACACAACATTACACATGCAAACATTTTTTTAAATCAGGTCAATACTTCCTGCACATGAAACCTGGATAAAGGGGGCCCTTCTCTATCAGCTATCTCAGGGTTGGATGGGGCAGGGGCACCATATTTAGAGGGCAACACAAGTAACCTAGAGTCAGCACCTATGCTCAGTTTGGGCAATGAGCTTGGGGGCACATACACCCCCTTATGGACCACTTTGAAAGGCAGATCTACAGGCCTTCCAGGGAAATCATAGCTTAAGTGCACTACAGGCTTCACAGCTTGACCAGTCCTTCTACAGGGAACCGCCATGGTCTCTGCGCTTTTACTCTCACTTTCTGCAGTGTCTGTGCGGGCCATGGGAATGGCCTTCGGTGTAGAGAGGCTAGAAATTGGGGCACTTTCAGTTCCAGGAGTTGCAATCTCTGCAGTCACAGTACTTGGCTCACATGGGGAGTTTTCTGACACTGGCAGTGAACCATCAGGACACTCAAAATACTCTTTTTGTTCTGGTATGTCACCAGGCTGTCCCAGTTCATCATTTTCCTCCTCCGAAAGCTCATACAGTGCCACCATGCACAGTGATCCCATGTCATCTGACTTAATACTCTGTACTTCACTTTCTGAGAGCATTGGCTCCAGAGACAAAGCTGGGGGCTTAGACAGTCCCAAAGGCCAAGTTTCATCTCCATAGTTGACTAGAGGGTTGCCTTGAAACAATTGGCTCAATTCATAAGAGGGGTAGTACCCAAAGTTGCACTCACTTTCTTCTGACATGGACTGACAGTCATGTTTAACTGGGACTTGTTGTGGAGAACACTTTAACTCAGCATCTGTAGATGCAGACTTTCTTTGCTTTTGCTTAGCAGCAGCTTGGGTCACTGATCCAGAGGGAGCACTTTCTGGGGGCTCAGACTCAATCAAGATTTGTCCAATGGGCAGTAAATGATTTCTATGCATTGTTTTAACATCTTTTGAATTATTCTCAGGCCTTACTTTGTACACAGCCAGATCATCTAGTTTGCCCACTACAATATGAGGGAGATTGTACCACCTGTCGGCAATGTTGTGTTTGCCATGCAGTCCCAGATTTCTTAACAATACCCGATCTCCCTCCTGGAGTTCCTGTGCTTTCACCTTCTTGTCATACCTTTCTTTGTTGGCCAGATTTCCTTTGGCAGCCAAGGTTTGAGCCAGTTGGTATGCGTGATTTAGCTGGGCCTTTAGCTTTTGCACATACTGTAAATAGTTATCAGCCCGAACCCCAACAGGAGAAACTCCAAAACATACATCTACCGGTAGTCGGGCTTCTCTTCAAAACATCATGCGGTAGGGGGAGAACCCAGTGGCATCACTTTTGGTGCAGTTGTAGGCATGTACCAAGGTGCTAATTTGTTGGCTCCATCTAGAAACATAGAAGCATAGAATTTGACTGCAGATAAGGACCGCTTGGCCGACCCAGTCTGCCCATTTCCCTGCCTACTGGATAAGCTGCAGATCCTAGTTAACCAGCAGCCTACTTCTTCCTACCCTAATCCCCTAGAATTGCCTTATGACTGTCCCATGCATGCTTGAATTCCACCACTGTTTTTGACTCCACAACCTCCTCCGGAAGGCCGTTCCATGCATCCACAACCTTCTCTGTGAAAAAATACTTCCTTAAATTACCTCTGAGCTGCCCCTCCTTTATCTTCAAATTGTGCCCCCTTGTTCTTGCACACCTCTTTTTTTGAAAGATGCTACCCTCTTGGACTTTGTTGATTCCCTTGAGGTACCTGAAAGTTTCTATCATGTCCCCCCTCTCCCTCCTTTCCTCGATGCTATACATATTGAGCTCCTTAAGTCTCTCTTCATATGTCTTCCAGTGCAGACCCTGCACCATTTTAGTTGCCCTCCTCTGGACAGCTTCCATCCTGTCTATGCCTTTGCGAAGACTGGGTCTCCAGAACTGCACGCAGTACTCCAGATGGGGTCTGACCAGCTGTCTGTACAGAGGGATAATAACTTCCTGTTTTCTACTGGTGATGCCTCTCCCTATGCATCCCAGTATCCCCCCAGCCCTCCTTGCTGCCCTCTCACATTGCTTGCCCACCTTTAGGTCATCTGATATGACTACCCCAGGTCTCTTTCTATTTTTGTTGTTAGTATCTCACCCCCCATTGTGTACTCTTCCCCTGGGTTTTTGTTTCCCAGGTGCATTACCTTGTACTTCTTAGCATTGAATCTAAGCTGCAATACATTTGACCATTCCTCTAACCTTGCCAAGTCCCTTTTCATCCTTTCCACCCCACCTTGTGCATCAACTCTGTTGCAGATCTTTGTGTCATCTGCAAAGAGACATACTTTTCCTTCCAGTCCCTCTGCAATGTCGCTTATAAAGACATTGAAGAGGACCGGTCCTAATACTGAACCCTGTGGTACCCACTAGTAACCCCCCTTTCTTCAGAGTGGACTCCATTTACCATTACTCTCTGTGTCTTATTCTCCAGCCAATTTTTTACCCAGGCTGTCATCTTGGGACCCACTCCCAGGCTAGCTAACTTGTATATTAATCTTTTGTGTGGGACTCTGTCAAATTCCTTGCTAAAGTCTAGGTAGGCCATGTCTACAGCCCCTCCCTGATCTACTACTTTGGTCACCCAGTCAAAGAAATCTATCAGATTTGTCTGGCATGACCTTCCTGCTGTGAATCCATGCTGCCTTGGGTCCTGTGCCCCTCTGGCCTCTAGATACTCGACAATTCTTTCCTTCAGAAGTGATTCCATCATTTTCCCTACCACTGAGGTTAAACTAACAGGTCTGTAGTTTCCTGCTTCTGCCTTGCTCCCACTTTTGTGAAGGGGAATCACATCTGCCCTTCTCCAGTCCTCAGGTACCACCCCATCCTCCCATGATTTGTTAAACAGGGTAGTCAGTGGTGTCACTAATTCTACCCTTAGTTCTTTTAGAATTCTGGGATGAATCCCATCAGGCCCCATTGCTTTGTCCACCTTCAGTTTTAAGAGTTCTTTCAGAACCCTTTCTTCTGTAAATGGGCTGGTATCAACTTCTGTATCCAGAGTGTTTCTACTGTTTGTTTTAGGTACCTTCCCCTCTTCCTTTGTAAATACTGAGCAAAAATATTTGTTTAGTATCTCTGCCTTTTCACAGTCACCCTCTGCCCACCCTTCCCCCTTTATTAAGCCTCACTATCCCTCCCTTGGTCTTCCTTCACTCCCTGATGTACCTATAAAAGGTTTTATCTCCCTTCTTAACTGAGTTGGCTATCTTTTCCTCGGTTTGGGCCTTTGCTGTTCTGACTGCCTTCCCAGCTTCCTTTTGCTTTAACTGATACAGTTCTCTGTCCTGCTCCTTCTGTGATTCCTTGTACTTCCTGAAAGCTTTCTTTTTCTCTTGAACCTTCACTGCCACTTCCTTTGAGAACCATAGTGGTTTCTTACATCGTTTAGTTTTATTAGCTTCACACAGAGGCTTGTTACCTCTGTGATGGCAGTTTTTATTATTCCCTATTGTTCTTCCACCCCTCCTTCCTGCCAATTTGCTAGTGCATTCCTTAGGCACTCACCCATTTTGGCAAAGTCAGCCCTTCTAAAGTCCAGTACCTTTGCCTTTGTATGGCTTGACTCTATTGCTGTGTTTATTGTGAACCATACTGTTCGACGGTCGTTAGTTCCCAGATGGCTACCCACTTCTACATCTGTGATCCTCTCTTCATCTCCATTTGAGAGAACTAGGTCTAAGATTGCTCCCTCTCGAGTGGGGTCCAATACTAGCTGTCTAAGGTATGCCCCCGTAGGGCATCTAGAATAACCCCACTCTTCAAAGTGGCTGCTGCAGCTGCACTCCAGTTAACATCTGGCATATTCAGATCGCCCATCAGCAATATCTCCCCTTTTTCTGCCATACTAAGTATACTTTCTATCATTTCCTTGTCCATTTCCTCCCCCTGAGAAGGGGGTCTGTCTCTAACCCTGTGCAGATTGTGGTGCCATTGCCGGTCTCCAAATTGCCCACAGTGCTTCTTCTCCTCCCTGTTTTCCCTTTTGTTCTGTTGCTTTGAGTTCCTTCCCTTATGTAAAGAGCTACTCCTCCTCCTCTTTTACCCTCTCTGTCCCTCCTGTAGATAGTGTATCCTGGTATGTTTACATCCCAGTCATGGTTCTGTGTGAACCATGTTTCTGTGACTGCCACGATATCCAGATGTTCCTCCTCCATCAAGGCCACTAATTCAGGAAGCTTGTTACTCAGACTACGGGCATTGGTACTCATTGCTTTCCATTTCTTGATGGCTTTACCTTCTGGGCTAGGCTTGTTCTTTGGGTGGAAAATGCCCAGCATATCTAACAGAGTGTGGTTGAAACGTTCAGCATCTCTTTGATCAAACGACTCTCAAAGTCCCTCCCTTGATCAGAATGGATTCTTTGTGGAGCCCCATAGTGAACAAAAAAGTGTTCTACAAGTACTTTTGCCACAGCGGATGCCTTCTGGTCCTTGATGGGGAAAGCTAGGGCATATCTTGTGAAATAGTCAGCGACTATCAGCACATTACTAATATTTCTTTGATCTGGCTCCAAACTCAGAAAGTCAATATAGACCAGTTCTATGGGTGCACTGGTGGTGATGTTAACTAGGGGGGCAGCCATCTGGGGCAAAGCTTTCCTCTGTAAGCAACAACTACAAGTCCGAATGTGTTGTTCAACATCAGCCCCATCTTAGGCCAATAGAATCTGGATCTCACCAGGTCAAGTGTTCTGACTATGCCAAGGTGCCCAATGTGGTTGTGTAGGGACCTCAGCACCAAGTCTCGAAAGGCAGTGGGCAAAACTAGCTGTTGTTTGTCTATTTGTCGCCTTCTGTCTACTGTTTCCCTGTATAACAGTCGATTAATCAGCTTCAACTTAGGACCTTCCTTGTATAACAATGCAGTTCTTAAATCAGTGGAACACAACTTAGATACATCTTTCCCTGCATAGAGGACTTCTAAAGTTGGTTTAATCATATGATCTCAGGATTGAGCCTGCTAAAGACCGTCATTGTCTAGCTGAGGCAAAGCACCAATGTCTAATGCAGAGAAGTGGCAATAAACAGCAGGTATGCAATTCTCAGAGGGCCCCAAACAATCCACCAGACAGTCCACTGTGTCTGTGGCCACTTGTTCCTCTCTGTCAAACTTCTGGCAGAGTGCTTGAATAGCAGGTTATGACAGTCTGACCAGTCATTTCGGGAAACAGGCCTCCGGGAGATGGCATCAGCATCTGTGTGGTTCAGACCTGCTCCTGTATTCAACAGCATAGTCGTATGTAGATAATGCAGAAAGCCACCTACGGCCAGTGGCATCCAGCTTGGCTGAAGTCAGGACATAGGTCAGAGGACTGTTATCAGTTTTTACCAGTATCTTAGTCCCATACAAGTACTTGTGGAATTGGTCAACAATAGCCCACTTCAAAGCTAGGAACTTTAACTTATGCACAGGATAGTTCTTTTCAGATGGATTCAGGCTTCTGCTGGCAAAGGCCACTGGTCTCAGGCCATTCTCGTGCTCCTGGTACAACACAGCCTCCAACCCTTGCAAGCTAGCATCAGTGTGTAGGACATAGGGTTTTGCTGTATCTGCATAAGCCAGGACAGGAGCGTGGGTAAATTGATATGTAATCTCATGAAAAGCAGCTTCACAATCAGGTGTCCATCGGGCCCTAAAAACTTCATTGGGATGGAAATACACTCTCTCAGTCTCAGGGGGAAGTCGGCCTCTTGAATTTTTTGTGGGTAGGAGGGTAACCTTGAGTGAGATTAAGTAAAGGACGAATCACTCTTGAATAGTCCTTGATGAAACGGCGATAGTAGCCACAGAATCAGAGGAATCTTTGCAGTTCTTTTAGATTGTGGGCTGTGGCCAGGTGGTCAAGGCCTCAACTTTACTTGGGTTGGTCTCTATTCCCCCCGGTGGAGACTATGTGTCCCACATACTTCACAGAGATTTGGAAGAACTGAAATTTATCAATGGACAGTTTCAGACCAAAGTCTTACAGTCAGTCCAACACCTTGAACAACCTATTCTCATGTTCCTCCAGTGAGCTGCCAAACACAATGACATCATCCAAGTATACCAGGCACACTAGTAAGTTCATGTCCCCCACTGCACGCTCCATCAGTCATTGAAAAGTGGCTGGGGCACCTGAAATCCCTTGAGGCATCCTCATGAACTCATAAAAACCAAGCAGGCAGATGAAGGCTGTCTTCACATGGTCTTCTGGCACCATTGGGATCTGGTAGTATGCGCTGCAAAGATCCAGCACAGAGAACCACTTGCTATCATTCAGGCAGTCTAGAGCATCCTGAATGTGGGGCATTGTATACTGAGCAGGGATAGTTTGCTGATTCAAAGTACAACAATCAATGCACATCCTTACTGTCCCATTCTTTTTTCTCATTACCACGATAGGGGAAGCATGTGGACTTCTGGATTCTTGGATTACACTAGCAGCAAGCATCTCTTGCAGATGCCATCTCACATCATCTATGTCAGCAGGGGCCAGGTGTCGAGACCTCTCATGAAATGGCCTTTCATCATGCAGCCAGATATGGTGCTCAGCTCCTGGCACACATCCTCTATCCCATTCCTTTAAAGAAAACACCTGGTCTCTCTGAGCAAGCTTCTCACTGATCCTCACTTTCCATTCAGCTGGCAACGGGGAGTCACTGAAATCAAACAGGTCGGGCATCACTCCATCATTCTTCCCCTAACTCTTGCTACTGGGTAGCACTGCAGTGTCTGCACAATGTACATTAGCCAGGGTGCAACCTCTGTTCACTCGAATCTCTCTATCAGACATATTATGAACTTGAACCATTACCCTTCTGGCATAAGCATGGGCTCTGGCAGGCAAAATACTTGGCTTGATCAGCAGTCCTTCTGGCAATTTTGCATTGCCTGGTGTATCCAGCATTAGTATTTTATTCTTGACATCCTTTCTGATACAGACCTCTCCCTGTATGGTACACTGGGAATTTGGCGCCAGGAGCAGAGACTCAGGATCCTTTTTCCAGACAATTCCAACCGGGTTCCTCTGGTTCCACTTTTCCAGCATCTCTCTGGGCATCGTAGGCCTTCTTGATCAAGGCCGGAATTCTTAAAGCTCTACCAGCCTGGGACCCTTGTTTTTCATAACACAACTGCACCAACCATCCAAACATTTGTGCGTTAGTCCCAATTAGTAGAGGAACCCCATCATACAGTCCGGTAGGGGACACACTAGAGCCAAGGTCTCCACTTGCTCTGCCACTCCAGCCACAGAGGTGGGAAAGGACAACCAAATTCGGTTATAGCCAGAGTAGGGGTAGGCCTTCTCACTTGAACCCCAGACATGCTGTCCCTCCAATGGTTGCAGGGGCACATCAGACAAGTGCTTCTGATACCAATCCTGGAACATAATTGTCACTTGGGAGCCACTGTCTAACACCACTCTTGAAGGCACTCCATTCACTTTTACAGTAGTCTCCATGGAGGGACCCACCATTTCAGACCATTCCAGTGGAACTGATCTGGATGTCAATTGGGCATTGGCCCTGGTGGCGAAACCTTTCCAAGTAGCTCCCCCCCTGGTGGCCAAGGATAGGTTCTGTGATGCAATGCCACTAATCTATTGATAACATAGAAACATAGAATTTTATGGCAGATAAGGACCGCTTGGCCCACCCAGTCTTCCCATTTCCCTACTTAATGGATAAGCTGCAGATCCTAGTTAACCAGCAGCCTACTTCTCCCTACCCCCACCCCTAGAATTGCCTTATGACTGTCCCATGCATGCTTGAATTCCACCACTGTCTCAAGTTCTCTGGCAAGCAACAAGCTGACTGAAAATGCCCATCCTCCCCACAATGGTAGCAAAACTAAATGTCTCTAGTGTCCTGGAAAGATTGGGGGTCCCTTTTCAGTTTGGGCACCACTTGAGCCCTGCGGGGCTCCTCTTACACTGGAGGACTACATCCTTTGGCTCCTGAATCTCCACTATGATTGGGGGCGAGGGCCACCCTTTGCAGCTCCCCCACCATCTCTCTCAAATCTCGCAGCTCTGCGAGCAGGTTGCCTTCAGTTTGAGTCTCTGGGGAAACAACATTTACTCCCACTTCACTCTTGGGCTCAGGGGGAGCCTGATACAGATCTGGTTCTCTGAATGCCTCAGTCAGTTCCTTAATCAAGTCTCTCAACTGTTGAGCCTCATCTAACTCACTCTTTTTGGGGGTCTGGCAAGTGTTCACGGCTCCATCACAGGGCTCCCAGCCCTCCTCATCAGTTTCAATCTCATGGATTTCTTTCATCAAATGACAGTACTCTGGAGGGCTTGCCCTCCTGTCTTGCAGCTTGAGCTTTAATATCATTACACTCGAAAATCTAGCTGACTTCAATATGTGGTCTAATCTGACCCGGTTTAACTCTTTGGCAGGCACTCACCCTTTTCGATGGGCCTTCTGCAATGGGCCCTCTGCAAAGCCTTCTCTATCCTAGTGATGAAGACAGACAATTTCTCATTTTTCCACTATTTGGCTGACTTGAATTTCCACAATAAATCATCCCCTGATTCTATGCTGCCAAACACCCCCGCCAAGGCAGAGAGATATTCTGCTGCAGTGGCCTCCGGACTAGTAGTATGTAGGAACCGAATGGCTTCCAGGGCAGGGCCTCTCAAACTCTCCATCAAGTGCTTTCTCTTTCCCCCCTCTGAACATTGCCATTCTTGTACTAAAGGAGTGGCATAGTCCATCCAGGTCTCCAAATGATTTTCCCCTGAAGGCACTGGGACAGTACTGGAGAAAAGTCTAAGCCTTCTATAGGAGTCCAAATGTATTGGGGGAATTATGATGGGGAAGGCAGCTACTGGGGAGCTCTTGGGGGACAAAGGAGATGTGTTCGGAGAGTGCATGGGTGTGCGGTCCTCTGATAGATCTAACAATCTTACCAACTCTTGGGCAGTTTTCCCTTCTGATGCTAACAGCTTAAGTAACTTCTCTTTAAAACCATCAGTACTAGGGGACCCACCCGGGGTGGCCAGACCACTATGTAGGTGAATGACCCTCCATCCCCTCTGGGCACCTTCAGGCAAAATCATAGGGGGTACCTTTTCAGAGTCTATCAGGGTACTGCAGGAGAGGAGCACTTGCAGTGTTTGTTCAAATAAGTCAGCAAATCATCCCCTTACTTCAACTTTGCCCACACACTTAACATGTTCTACAGTGGCCGCAATGTCAGCATTGTTAGTCCCCAAGGGGACATCCAGCAACAGAATAGCCTTTTGGAGCTCTATCTCCTCAGCCTTACTCCACCCCATCAATTTGTGCACCATTAACTTATTGGGGGCAATTTTCAATTTGGGTGTAATAAGCCCCTCCATTTTCTCCACTAAACTAAACATAATAGGGTAATTCTCTCACGTGGCCACTAGAGGACGCTAATCCCAGTGGTGCCTCCAAGATGTAACCCCTAGGTGGTGCTATCCCAAGGGCTATTACCCCTGCCTGCTTGGCTATTGACAGGTTGAGGGGCCTAGGTTCTATGACAGGTGCCTCCACCCAGAGGTCAGGGTTGGTAGTAGTTAAACTAACTTGGGCACAGCCCTCTAGGACACTGTGACCCCCCCTTCATTCCCACTAGTGGCCCACACAGTTCACGGGAATTACCTTCCCAATACCTCACATATGAACACAGTTTACACATAGATACCACTTACCCTCGAGACAGATTCTGCAGCACGTCTCAGAGGACCCCCTGTAAAGCAAAGATTAAGCAACATACACAGATACAGTTTGCAATGCTGGTTCTATATGTACTGACATTTCAGACAGTATAAAGTTCAACAATAACAAATCTGGTTTATTCAGGGGACTAAAACACGGGAAGGGGAAATCAGGTTGATTGGCAATATTCAAATCATAGTACTATACAAGCATATAGGGTCCAAAAGTCACACTCTGGGTACCCAGGATGGTGGGGGCTAGCCAGGTCCATTGCCCAGGGTTGACCAGCCGGTGTAGCTGGATGTGGCCCTGTAAGAGAAAAATATATGCACAAACAAATTGTAATCCAGAGCCGGATGGCTCAGTCCACAAACAGAAAACACAAAGTAATCAGTTGACACAATTTGATTAATTGAAGGTGCAGGGAGTTACCCCGCTTTGTACTCACAAACCCCAAACTGAGAGCTGAATTGAGGAGGTGACTCTGGATGGCCAGGATGAGCAGGGTATGGAGAATGAGACCCTTGTGGCAGAGCCTAACTGCTTTGGATAGCAGATGGATTCAGTCCGATTGGCTTTGAGTTCAGCTTCCAGCTTCAGCTCACAACTCACAGAACAAGGGGAAAAGGAATCACGATCCCCTACAAGCACTAGACACATTTATATGTAAAGGAAATTACTATACCAGGCAGCTGCTTCTCGATCCTGATCGCAAACCCTGCAAACCCGAGAGCACACGCAGCATCAGAGTCCCTGACAGGCCAATCACACTTCTGCAAATCTTCGGTCTTCTACGGGAAAGCCTGGTTCTGCACACTTCCTCCTTCTCTTTCCACAACTCGGATTCAGTCCAATGCCCACTCGCTAACGGCTATAGGCCGACTTCAGTACCTTACATGCGCTTCCCGCACAAACTGCACACTGCAGCAGAATAGAGCTCCTTCTCTTCTTATAGTCAACTCGCATCTGGCCCTCCAGGAACAGTTCAGGGCATTTCCCTTCGGCTCCACACAGGTTCGGTTGGTGGATTCAACTGTCAATCACTGCAGGGCTCCCACTGTTGGTGCAAAAAGGCACCAAGGTCCAAACTACAGCTCCCAGAAGCACCTGCCATACATTCCCCCTTTAAGCAGGCTCCAGGTGAGAGTCCAAGTTCTGGTTGGCTCAGGCAGTCTCCATTTTAGGGCTCCCCTAACCCAATTAGCCCAGATTAGAAGTTCAGGTCCAAAATGGAGGGGCAACACACACAGAGTTCCAGCTGCAATAAAGGCAGGTTAGACAAACTGCAATTTTACTAATGCTTTAAATGATTTCAGGAAAACAGTTACATCTTTCAGATGGCTCCCTCTGCGCTCTTAGTGACTGCAGAAACAGAACAATCAGATGGCAGCACAGGGTGGGATTCGAGCATTAACTACACAGTCCCCCCATTCAAGCTACTTTAGCTTGCAAGCATGCAGCTCTTAAAGAGACAGCAGCAGAGGCTCTAAAAGCACTCACAGATAAATGGCTTAAACGCCGAACACCATTCAGGCTGGGAGCACTTAGCCAGCGCCTAGAAGACTTTTGGGAGCCCCCATTTGCAGGGGGTTTACACATAGATATGTTTTTTTTCTAATTAACCTTGAGTAGGTTGCCTAGGAACATTGTAAAACTTGTGTGAAGTCACTCTGTAGCTGAGGCTGGACTGCAAGGGAGGAGGGTCCTCCGGCATAGAGGATGGCATCATCAGCACATATGTGAATCTGGCACAGACTGAAGGGAGGCCATTTAGAAAAACAGAGAAGAGGATATGGCCTAAGATACAGCCCTGAGGAATGCCGGTTGTAATGCAGAGAAGGGGAAGGGGAGAGGACATACCCAGCAAGGACTTGCTGGGTGCATCCAGAGATGTAGGACCTTAACTAATAAACTGCAGATGAAGAAAGGCATGCAGAGCAAAATTTTGTCAGTAGAAAGAGATGGGAGATGGAGTTGAAGGCCTTTGTGAGGTCAAATAGGTGATCTTGGTCCATACCTGTCTGGATAGCATCAGTGACTCTAAGCAAGGAAGACACTGCATAGTGTTTTTCTTTTTTTCAGAAACTGGACTGTTAGGGGAGTGGAAGTTTAAGGAGGAAAGGAAGCTAATAAGTCTTGCAAGAACTCGGGATTCCTGGAGCTTGGCCAAGGAGGGAAGGAGGGAAATGGGGTGATAGCTTCCTGGTGAAGAGTGATCACCACCTTTGTGTAGGGGAATTACCTTGGCAGTTTTCCAGTCCTGTGGGACTATGTCGAGGGTGAAGGAGAGGTTTAGTAAGTGGGACAAGGGAAGGGCTATGGCAGGGGAGGAGATTTTGAGTATAAGTGGGTCAAGGCCATTGGGGCTTGTTTTGCATGGATCCATGAGCACGAGGGCATGAAAAACCTCCAGGGCAGAGACGAGAGTGAAAGGAAAGTCACTGCAGGGAGGTGGTGTTGGGAGGATGACAGGGGTAAGCAGAATTGGAAGGGGTATTGGGAGGCTGAGGGAGGTTAGCTGAATTAGAATGGAGGGCACAGGTAGTGAAGTCAGAGTTTAGGATTGAGGTAATTGAGGAGGGGTCAGTGATAGGTTTCTCATCAATGATCGGAGGGGGAGGATTTTGAAGAGAGGGTTGAAGAGGGAGGATAGGGTCTAACAGATTTTGTGTGACAAATTCTGGTTTTTGATGCAAGGTGGCCCTGAGTTGCTGTGCTTTGGCTGTTCTAATGGCTTTGGTGCAAGCATTTTGTTAGTGAATGATAGTGGCATAGATCTGTGGGGGAGCGGGAAGATTTCTAGAATGCCCATGCATGGTCATGGGTTTTACAGAGTTTGATGATATCAGCTGATATCCAAGGATGGTAGAATCACCTAACTCTGTGATACTGGAGGGGGGGGTGAGTGTTCCTGGCTTTTTTCTGTAGGTGGCATAAGAGGGAGAGACTGGAGTAGACAAAGGGCTAGTCACAGGAATAGAGGTCATGAAGGAGGTCTGTAGTGTCTAGGGACTGTAGTGACCTGACTCAGTGATAGGTTGGGGGGAAATGGGGCAGGTGTAGCTTGTGCACACAGCAGTTCATGTAGTGGTCACTGAAACTGTTTGGAAGTGTGCCAGCAGCTGTGACACGATGCAAGTGGGTTGAGAGTTCCCAGTGCAAGTGGGTGTGGTTTAGTGGGTTTGGACTGGGCCTGGTGGGGTCATCAATGGGCTGGTGGAGGTTTAAGAATTCAGCTTGTTGGGTGATGGACTGTAGGACTGGACAGGACCAGTTCAGATTGAAGTCCCCAAGTATGTTCAGCTTGCCAGAGGAGGAGAGTGAAATGAGGGAAGAGATGGAGTCAAAGAAGGAAGAGGGGGAGATTTTGGGGGAAGCGTAGATAATACCTATGAAGATAGGAAGGAAAGAAGAGGTTGAGGTTTAGAGGAGGAGGAGGAGGAGGAGGAGTTCATGAGCTGTGGGGACAGAAGCACAATAGGAAATTGAGCAGGGTAGTTTCTGTTGAGCATATATGGTGACTCTACCACCATGCACAAGGTATGTACAAAAATGAGAAAACAAGGTAGGAGCAACAAAATGGGTGTTTCAGCCACACGTATAGTGGGCTATAATGCAATTACAGGGGCTATAGTCAGGGAGTAGGAAAACAGGAATGGGGAGGAAAGGAGTTTCAGTTGATACCTGAGGGAATGAGGAGAGACACTGAAGCTGAGGGAAGAGGGGCGTTGGTTTCAAAGTGATGGGAGATAAAATGAAAAGGCTGATTGCCCAGCAGAGGAGTAGAGATAAGGAATGGTGAAGGTGCAAGGATCCCTGGAGTGGAGGGAGCAGGAGACAGAGGGGATGAGGGAGAGAAGTGATGAAAGGGAGGAGGGATGGGACCCAAACCAGTATTTGGATATGAATGAGGCACAGTGAATATGGTGATGTGAAGGTACAGGGAGAATGGATAAGAAGGATTATAGTGAGCAATGATAAAGTACAAAAGGGGGAGTAGGTGGCAAAGCAGCAGAACAAGTTGCAGAGGGTATCCAGTCTGGTTAGGGAAGCAGAGAGAGTGGTGCCATAGATCACATCCACAGAGTCAAAGACTAAGACCTTCATTTTGGTGACAAGCTCACAGTGGACCTACAAAGACAGACTATCTTTACTACAGTACAAGGCACCAAGTCTAGGGAGGAGATTATCATGGATGGCATCACTGTGGGCAGAAAAGTCAAGCCTGCTATTTAGCCACACACTGAGGTATTGGAAGGAATGAACCACCTCAAGAGAGTTGCCATTAAAGGTGGAGAAGATGGGACGGGCTGGGAGTTTGGTCAATTTATGGTTGGTGTTAAAGGTCCTGGAAACAGTTTTTTTTGTATTGACCTGGAGATGATTTAGCTGGAACCAGTGCAGGACATTCTAGAAGTCTTTGTTGTAGCAGACCTTCTGCAGCTAAAGTGGAGGGAATAGAGGTGTGGATGACTGTGTCGGCTACATTCATGTGAATATACGAGTTGGCACAGCTGAAGGAGAGATCACTATGGAAGATGGAGAAGAGAATGGAACCCAGGATTGAGCCCTGTGGGATGACCATCCTGGATGGGAAGAGGTTGTGATGGGATGCTACCAGCCTGTAGCTAGCCCATGAGCTAAGAACAGAACCAGACAACTCTAAGGACTGGGAGGCAAGCAAAACTCAGCTTATCCAGGAGGAGTGGGCAGGACAATGAGGCAAGGGCTTTGGCCAGAATGATAAAGATAGCAGCTGTGATGTGCCCCCGAACCATCCCTGAGAATATAGAATCAGTTACATGCAGCAGGGAGGAGACAATGGAGTGATGCTTCTGTCAGCCAGACTGGAATGAGAAGAAGAAAAATAGGAATTGAGAATCTGCTGTAGAAAAGCTTCTCTTGCAGCTTAGCAAGAGCTGGAATGAGGGACATTGGCCGAAAGTTATGCAGGGAGGAAGGCCCCTCCCTTTGAAGAGTGGACAAACTTTAGCTAGCTTGAAGGACTAAGGGGCAGCACTATGGGATAAGGAGAAGTTGAATAGGTGAGTCAGAGGAGATGCTAAGGTAGGAGCAGAGATATGGAGCTGTTTAGTATCCAGCCCATCAGAGCTGGATTTGCACAGGCTGAGGGAGCAGAGGACAGTCAGGATTTTCTGGGGAGTAACAGCAGAATTGTGAGAGCAAGAGAGGACACAAGTGATGAAAAACTCATTTAAGTGAGCAGTAAGAGAGGAAGCATCATGCGCAGGTCGGCCATTTACCAGAAAGACCAGAGAAGCAGACTGGGAAGGAGGTTCAAAGAGGGAGTAAATTACCTTCCAGATCTTTGAGAGGGCATTAAGGTGGTTCTGAAGGTTGGCTTTGAAATATTGCAATTTTGCAGCCTGGACAGCCTTTGTGCAGGATTTTCTGATAGTCCTGCATAAGAGGAGGTCAGGAAGGGAGAGAGAGAATTTGCAATGCGCCTAATGTAGATGAGATCTTGGGACTTGCATTGATCAATGATTTCAGGGGTAACCAAGGGGTGGTGGTGGGTTTTCACACTAGATTGTCTGAGCTGGGCATACTTGCCCCCAGACAGAGGTGAATTTTGAATAAAACAGAGACAGAGCAATGTCAATACCAGTGGCAGAGGTTATGGCTGTCCAATCTGCAGCAGCAGCAAGGTCACTCAAGAGAGCAGCAATGTTGAGCCACTGGAGGGACCTAGTCCATATGTATTTATGGGAGGGGTGTGGATGCTGGATCTTCCTGATACAGAACATCATGCAGTAGTCACTGAAAGCATCTGTCAAGATACCTGATGCAACAGTTTGGTGGGGATTCAAAGAAAGAACCCAGTCCAGGAGGGAATAACTCAACCTTGTGGAAGGTTGACTTGGAGACAGGGGAGACCCACTTGACACTAAAGTCCCTTAGCAGGATGAGTTCACCAGAGGAGGAGTGAGAGGTGATAGTAGATAGGGAAACAACCAGGGAGGAGGAGGATTTTCTAGGTGAGGCATAGAAAACCTCAATAAAGATAGGCACAGATGTGAGGAATGATAGCCTGACAAGGAGAAATTTGGTGGAAGAAGATGTGACCTCTCTGACTGCCAAGGTGGTTTAGATGAGCAAAGATGGCAACTCCTCCTCATGTTTCCCCTGTCCTGACTGAAGAGATGACAGTCAGAAGTGACAGGATAGAGCCTAGGATCCTGGAGGAGAGCCAGGATTCCGAGATATAGAGGATTTCAGGAGAATGTTGTGAGATCCAGACAGACAGGAGGTTGAGTTTTAGGAAATATACAAAAATATGAACATATGAAAACACCAACAGAAACAGGCTTCACGGTCTACTCGGGTCTGCTCATTATGCAGCTAGCCCTCAGTTTGCAGCTGCCCCACCCACCCCTCCCTTTCATAATTACCTCCTCTCACTCTGTCCCATTCCTCTTGAAACTGTCAACCATATTACAAGCATCTATCTTCTCAGGCAGAGTATTCCACTTATCCACCACCATCTCTGTGATATAATGCCTCCTGACTTCCATCCTGAATCTTCCCCCTCCAATCTTAGCTGGTGCCCCCTCGTGACCCTCCCCCTTCTAATCTGGAAAATCCCTTCTGTACTAGTCTTGGTAATCCCTTTTAAGTATTTAAAGGTTTTGATCATGTCCCCCATCCCTCCTGTCCTCCAGTGAATACATGTTCAGCTCGCACAGCCTCTCCTCATAGGAGTATCTGTCTAATCCCTAGATCATCTTTGTCACCCTCTGCTGTACTCCCTCTAACAATCTGATGTCCTTCTTTAGGAATGGGCACCAGTATTGCTTGCAATATTTCAGGTGCGACCTGACCAGCGACCTGTATAGGGGCAGGATCACCTCCCTGTTTCTGGAGGAGATTCCCCTCACTATGCACCCCAGCATCCATTGGCTTTTGCTGCTGCCTTCCTGCACTGAGTGAAGTTGTTCATACTCCCTGTTATAAACACCCCCAGATCCTTTTCCTCCTCTGTGCATTCCAGCTGACCCCTCCAGTTAGTAGTTCCTCTCCTGGTTATTAGCTCCAAAATGCAATACCTTGTACTTTTTGGCATTAAACCCCAACTGCCATGCATCCGACCACTCTTGTAGTTCAGTCAGGCCTTCCTGTGGTCCCCTGCACCCCTCAATGCCACTGCTTCTATCTTTGTGTCATCTGTGAAGAGACTGATCTTACTCCAGACCCTGTAGGGGATATCCGCTATTTATATCCTGAACAACTCTGATCCCAATACAGATCCCTGTGGCACCCCACTCATCACATCCCTCAGAGATGAGAGTTCTCCACCCACCACCACCCTTTGCTGCCTTCCTTTTAGCCAATTGGTGATCCAGTTAACCATCTTTGCTACCACCCCTATATATTCCAGCTCCCCTCAGTCTCCCATACAGCACAGAATCAAATGCCTTGCTGAAATCCAAATACAGGACAGCCACTTCATGGCCTTTGTCCAGCTCCCTTGACACCCAGTCATAGTTCTCAATCAGGTTTGTCTGGCAGGATCTACCCGAGACGAACCTGTGCTGCTGACCATCTTGGAGACAATTGTTCTCCAGAAAGATCACCAGCCTCTCCTTTAGGATCATCTCCATGAGTTTATCCCCAACTGATGTGAGGCTGACTGGTCTGTAGTTGCCTGATTCATCCTTAGGGCCACGTTTGTGTATGGGCACCACATGGGACATCCTCCAATCCTGTGGTATGCATCTTGTGCCCAAGGAAGTATTTACCAGGTCAGCCACTGGTCCTGCCAGAATCTCTGCTAGTTCCTTGAGTACCCTTGGGTGAATACCATCTGGATCCGGTGCCTTATCCCACCTCATTTCCCTTAATCCTTTCGGCACCCTGTCCTCTGTAATCCCTATATCAGTCACCCCCAACCACCCCCCTCCCAGTAAGTGACTGTCCCCCCTTCTCTTTTGTGAACACAGAGCAGAAGTGATCATTGAGTGCCTCTGCCTGATCCACCCCCTTCTCCACCCAGCCCTTGTCCTTCCTAATCCTCATGATCTGATCCTTGTTTCTCACTGTTTTGCTGATGCATCTCAATAAGTCCTTTTCTCTGTTCTTAATGCCCTCTGCCAATATCAGTTTTCTGGAACCTTGAAAGAAGGGTTTGAGCACTGATGTGAAACATGCTCAGATCTTTGGAAGCCATACATGTGGCAAAGGAGGGATGGGAGTGTCCAAGGTTGGACTCCACATCACCAAACAGAAGGACTAGGAATGGGAGCATGAGGATGGAGTGGGGCTTCTACACCTTAGAGTTGGCAGGAGGGGAGAAGAGGTGGAGGTGGGGAAAGAGAGGAGGGCACGGTGTAGAAACTCCAGGTTAAGGGAAGCGGAAGAGAGAAAACCAGGGTGGATAGGAAGGGAAGCCAGTAAGGGGGAGGAGTGATGACTGGATGGGTGGAGGGCGAGGGAAATGGAAGGAAGATAGGTGGAATGAAGAAGAGAGGAAGAAAGGGCAGGGTGATTGGAGGGATAAGGTAGAGGAGGGCAAGATACACTGTGCTCAGGAAGTGAGATACAATATCCATTACTTATTCAATACAGTAGCTTATATAATGAATGAAAATTAGGTCAAAAACACAAAATTGCCATTACCTGGTAACAAGTTTAGGCTATAACTTAGATATGGGAGCAACAACAGGCAGGTGAAAGCTGCAATACTGATGTGCACAAATGATTACTGACTAAGCTGAACAAGCACAAATAGCTGTGACATGCATTACTGGATATACTGCATTTAACATAGACAACTACTTAACCAATAGATGGAAATTTGATTAATAGACAATGTAAAACATTGGTGCACCCAGATAAGGTTTTTCTAGGAGTCATCAAAAAATTGCAAATATTGAACTCATGGCAGTAAACAACAGTATGGGGGACTGGCTATCTGACTAGCAATGAACAAGTAATATGATTAGGCAGGTTATCACTGAAAGTTATAACAGGGTAAGTGTTAACAGTGCAGTTCACCAGTTGGTGGGAAATCCAGACAGTTATTTTGTACTTACTGAGCAAAGATGAAACAGCTGTGTTGGGAGGTGGCTAGTCTGGGCTGCAGTGTGGCCAGCTAATGGCTGGCTCACAGCTAACTCCAGGCTGACTCCTTCCCTGTCCTTTGTGCTTGGTCCTCAGTGAGGAGGGCTGCAGCGTGGAGGGCTGCTAATGAAGATGGGCAGATGAAAGGAGATTAGATTCCCCACTGAAGCCACCTGATTGGTGGAAGTTCCATGTAGGGTTGAAAACTGCAGTCAAGGCAATCATAAGGCAGATAAGCTAGAGGCTTGTAGTCAGGGGCACAAAGATGGTGTTTGGTTTGGCTTGACCCAACTCATAAAGCTGAAGGCAAAGGTGGGTCCATTGGTATACAAGTGAGGGAGATAAAGCATTTTTGAAAACTGCAATGAAATCAGCAGATCCCACCCTCAAGCCACCCAATTGGTGGATGTTGCATGAAGGGCTGAAAACTGCAATCAGAGCAAACAAGTGCCAGGCAGTCTGGAGGCTTGTAGTGGGGGAGGGAGGTGGGTGACCAAAAGATGGCATGTGCCTCGCACTCAACCTCTATAGCTGAAGGCAAAGTTGCGTCCAATTGTATACTTGCTGTAGCAAAGCACTGTGCCTAAAAATACGATAGTAGGTGAGCTACTTCAGGGAATTTATTTCCAGACATATAATATAATGCCTTGTTCCAGGAACCAACAGTCTAAGGATAAGAAAGAAACAGCCAAATTCAGAGGAAATAGAGAAATGCTGAGGTGCAGTAAACTGTAGATCAAAGTCACAGAATGGGTTAAATTCCCAAAGGTGATGAACTGTGGCCTTGGGCATAAGCAGGATGTGAAAACCCTTTGTCGGTATCATCCCTTTGTTCTCCAAATTGGTTGTGAATAGCCTTCAGAGACAAGTACAGTTCCTTTATGAGCAGGTCATATGAATACCTGGATTCAGTGCAGGACTCAGCATCTCAGGTTATTAGGCTTAAGCCGTGTTTACACGGTTGACTTTGCTCCTTCTGTGGAGTGCTGAAATACTGCCTCATCCAAAAAGATGTTTGGCTTCTGCGTCTACACAGCCTCTCTCTGTGCCAATACAAGAATCACTGGAGAAGGGCTGCGAGTCAAGGGGCGGTCAGCTAATAAAAGGCAAAAGATGCGCTCAGGGTCTGATGCATGGGAGTGAGCAGTGTAGCCTGTCTACATGGCCACTTACACCGTTCACTCCTGAACACATTCCCAGATTTGCTGTGACTGTGGGAGTGGAGTAACGACTGGCTTACCATGTTCTGGTAATTGTCCACATGGCACATTTGCACCACAGCAACCCATGCGCTCAGGTTGCTGTGGTGCAATTACCGCTGTGAAAACAGGACTTAAGTTATTAGCAGTGGCACAGGAGTGTACCAAAAAGTGGAAGGTCAGAATTGAATAGAACAGCTCAGCCCAGGGCACTGTTCAATTCAGTGTCTGACCCTTCAGCTACAAAAGTGTGGGCTGCCTGACCCCCCCCCAACCCCGACACCCTGCTCCACTGGCTAGATTTGGTTTTGTTTGGGATGGCTTCCAGAAAGTTTATAAAAAAGGAAATGTTGACAGCTGTTGGTGACATTTTACAAAAATTCAGTCCAAGAGACTTTTGCAAATGTGTGCAAGACTGTTTTTTAATTTATTTTTTTATTTAAAACTTTGTTAACCAGGTAAAAAAGCATTGGGCCACATGGCCGGTTTACAGGCTTGACCCAGAAGAGACAGTACAAACATTCCATATAACAATTTAAACAGACAGGCATAATAAAAAATCTACAATATAACAAATATAGACTGTTGTAGTTACTCCAAGCAGAAAAATATGAACATCTACAAAAACTTTTGTGCTGACACAAGCAAGCACAAACAGACACCCACACAGGCTAAGGAGGTTGGGCTAGGACAGCTATAGGGCTTCTGGGATTTCTGGTTATAATAAATGTCAGTTTGGAGGTCAGCAGAATCAAGATGATATAGCCCACTATACTGCAGTAAACAGTAAGCAAAACAAAAACAAAACAAACAAAAAACATATTTTTACATACAATCTGCAAATTGGGACCAGACCCACACTTAGGTGTGTGGCTTTTAGTGCTGACTGCTCTCCTCAATTCCCTGAGATGTTGCTAACATATTGAAGTGTATGTAAATATTCAAGAGCTTTCTTTTTACTTTGCAGAGATATCAGTAAGAATCAGATATCCGACATTGCACTAGATGCTTTCCAGGGACTGAGATCTCTTTCGTCACTGTAAGTACAAGACTTTATGGTGTGTTGGTCACCTTTATATTTCCATGCAGGTAGAGTGAAAGAAGTGAGATTGCATTGTACACTAACTCTGATCATTATGGTTACTTCAGTACAGTATACAGCATGTACTAAAATGAAAACAAATCAAATACTCAGTGTCCTCTAGATGTGAAGGACAGCAACAGATGCTAGCAAAGACCATTTATTCTTAGAACAATGTCTAGTATTGTCCCAGCATTTCCAAGAGTATATTTTTTCATAATATTTTATAATGTTTGAAATTCTATTTCTAAAGCTGAAACTTTTAAACTGTTAGCCTTGAAAACTTATGTTTTCTTTAAATGAAAACTTGGAGTCTGATAAACATGAGTAGATCATAACAATACAGTTCTCATGTGTTGATACATGTCCACACATGTTAATATAAAATACTGTTAAAAATAACAGAATTTTAAAAATGTTGTTGTTAAAAATAACAGGATTTAAAAAAATATTTTAACAAATCTGTTTTTATGCATTAATATTTGGAAATGTAGTAACATCATGTATTTAAAGGATAACTAAACAACATTTTGACAACACACTATTCATAAATCTGACTTCATTGTGGACTAAAGGAAAGGCTGCTGTCTACATTATTGCTAAAACTACATTTATATAATTTACCTAAATGAGGTTCCAAAACATTTGAAAAGTGTAAAATCAGCATTCCAATTTAAAAAAAAACTGCTTTACCTGCTTCTTAAAATGGCAGCTAAATATGTTAAGCGATGGCATCATTGGAGCCAGAGTCAGAGAGCTTTATGGCTCTCTGTAGATCTAACTAGTTCTGTTTTCCCTTTCTTTAGAATTGTTGCACCAAAATGGTCAAAACCATGTGCATTATTTTGATCAATACGCATGTTAGGCTATAGTTCTGTTCACTTTGTATACTTTAACATGCTGAAATTGTATTTTATTCTAAGCGTCTTTCTCTTTGGCAAACCACGGTGCAGTACAAATCTTAAATATTCTAGTAGTTTAGTGGTTATGGAAGATCCATGATGTTACAATGGGGGGTGCTGGGGTGGTGTGCATACTTGATATGCACTTTTTAACATTCCTAGTAAACCTTTATATTGTCTGCTATTGTGCTTTTTTAGTATGTTTTTGACGGATCCTACAAATGTAGTCCATAATTTTGAATGTAAACATTTGTACAAGCAATAAATCAGACTTCTTCAACAAAGTGAAAAGCAGCAGCAGCAGCAAGCAAGTAAGTTACAATGAGGGGGAGGGTGCAACTGCACCCTTCACCACACCCTAGATCCACCTCATGTTTGCAGTAAAGTTCTTGTGTAGTCCAATGCCAGAGTTCATACTTTCTTGGAAATCAAAAATATGTGTGTCTTCTTTTTCCATGGGAAATAATAATAATAATAATTAGCATTTATATTGTGCTTTTCATATACATTGTATCCCAAAGTGCTTTACAAGCAATGCAAGACTGGTAGTGAAGTGACTGAATGTGTAGTGGCAGCCATTTCACACATTAATACCCACACACAGCCTCGGACAATTGCATGAACTGGTTGTATGGGAAGGGGAATGTTGGCAAGGACAATGGGTTCAGGTAGTGATCATGGTACTGACAGCCCCAAATCTTATACCTCACAGTGATCTGCTCATATTTCTCTCCTTCTGTCTTCCTTCTTCCCTGACTATAGCATTACCTTGCAGGCGTGGCCTTCTCAGTCCCCCTCTGGTACTCATTCTTCACTCCTTTTTCCCACACCAAGAACTGATGAGCTCATCACCCTTCTGCATCATGAATACAGGTAGTACAGTCCCCGGGCTTTTTGACATATCAAAAATAAACAAATATTTCCAGTAAGTCAGGCTGATAGCAGCAGTGAACAAGGGGAAAGATGCGCTTTCCTTTCCTTAAAAGACCTAGTCTAACTTTGATTAGGCACTATTAAATGGCGGGTGTGCTCATCATTATGCACGTCATTTAATAGTGCCTAATCATAGGTGGCTTAGATCTTATATAGGTAAGAAAGCCTATTTTTTTCCCCTTGTTCCCTGCTGCTATCAGAGTGGCCTACCAAAAGATCATGTTTATAATTATAGGTTCATAGGTAAATTTCAAGCCAGGGATAGGAATTACTAACCAAATAGGCTTGCCTTCCATATTTAAAAATAAACAAAAAATTTGCTATTTCCATAATGATCGTCAATTCCCTTTTTAAATACATTCATACTAGAACTATTTAATATTTCAACTGGTAAATTATTCCATGCCCGACCACTCTCAAGCTAAACCAATGTTTCCTAAAGTTATGCACCAAGTTTGTTGATAGAGTTGTTTTGTATGTTTCTTTACTAATTCTTCCATGATTGAACATGATGCCTACGTATATTAACAAATCTACATCCTCAATATTTTATATAGAAAATATAGATCTCCCTCAATCTACGGTATATAGTGAATAGAGGTTCAGATTCACTAGTCTTTCCCAGTATACTTTACCTATCTGTCCCTTTATTTGTTTAGTCAATCTTTTTGAACTTTCTCAATGGAAAGTATCTTCCTATTGTAAGGAGCCCAAACCCTTGCACAATACTCCAAATGCGGTCTAACCAAAGCAACATACAAGGAACAAAACCTCACTCCTTCTACTTGCAATATATTTTAAGATACAATTTAAGATCTGAATAGCTTTCTTTAATTGTTTTCGACAATGTACCCTAAATTTTAAATCGTTTGTAATTATAACGCCCAGGTCTTTTTCCTCCATAACAACTCCCAAATTTGTATTATCTAATTGGTAAACTGCTTCATTATTTTTCTTACCCAAGTGTAATTAATATGTAAAAATAACATGGGATACTGCGCTAACCACATTCATGATGTGGAAGGGTAGTGAGCTCACCAGTTTTTAGTGTGGGGGATTAGGTGAGAAGAATGAATGCCAGAGAGGGATTGAAGAGGCCATTCCAGCAGGGTACAACTATATTCAGGTTAGGTGAAGATAGGAAGGGGGAAGTAAAGCAGATTATTGTAAGATCTGAGATGTGGAGCTGCCAGGAACGTGATCACTACCTGACTGTGGATAAGAGTAGCCAGCAATGACAAATTCTCAGAGTGGCAGGGCTGCATCTAAACTGTTACTTGAATTTAGTGTAGGGAGATTACCCTCGGGTGGGGGGGGTGATGTTAACATTTGCTAGGACAGTATTGAGGGAGCTGTGTATAGCTCATTCAAAATTCAGAAGGGTGGTAGCCAGTCAACTCACATTGTGGAGTAGAGCACAAAAAAGTATTGGAGAAGAATTGCTGGGAACTGTCCTGTGGGGTTCTGCAAATCACAGGTAAAGGAGTAGAACGACACTGGAAATCGGATAGATTCACTCAAGGCATTAGTATGCCTCTCCTGCTAATAATATTTTTATCTATAGTAAGTGTAGCCCTTATGAGGGTATGAACAGCAGTTTTTCTGGTGTGTTCTGTTGCTTATTGCTTGGCCCTCCAGGAAGATATAGTTGTTGGTTAATGAGGCAGGAAAAAAATACAACAGGGGGACTATACATACTGCCTTCACTGTGCAGAACGCTGGTGATCCACCCAATGTTTACTGTGGGAGCAGAAGTCAAACATTGAGAAAGTGGACTGGAGAGTGATTTGGGAGGCATTTTTTAACAGTGCCAGCTGAAGAAGCTTATCACTACAGGTGTCCACAACTCTCTGAGGTACAAGGGTACAATCCAAGATGTGATAATTCTCTTCATGAGACCACAAGCTCATACGTGGCCCCAGGCAGTATTAAGGACAGAGTATGGATGATGGGATGTTCAACAGAATGCAGGTTAGGTGCAGTGGGTTCACATGGAAAAGGACTAGAAGAGATGCTTATTTGTGGATTACCAAGAAAGCATGAGCTTTGGAATTGGACCAGAACAGTACATCACTACAGATTTCAGGGCATCACATAACCGCTAGATCATCAGGTATTTGAAGTGTTGTACTGTACTGTGGTCTGCCAAAGAGAAAGTCAGCTGGATTACAAAACATTTTTAGCAAGTTAAAGTAAATAAAATGAATAAATCCATAGCGTAACATGTGTACTGATCAAAATAATCCACGTGTTAAAACATGGAGTTGATCATTCTTGTGGAACAATTCAAAACAAGGGGGAAAGAAGAACTAGTTAGCACCATTGGGAGCCATGTGGGTCTGTGCCTCTGGCTCCAATGATGTCATCATGACTCATCACTTAACACACTTGGCAGACATTTTATAGGGAGCAAGCAAGGCTGTTTTTTGAAAGTGAAAGGCTGATGTTTATATTTTTCAAAAGCTATGGCATTGCATTTATGTTATTTACATAAATGCAGTTTTAGCATAAATGTAAACAGCAGCCTTTACTTTATCTCACTATGAAACTATATTTTGGAGTTTGCAGTTTTAAAAAACTGCTTGTTTAGATACCCTTTAAGCAATAAGGCACGACAGGGTGTGTGTTGTTGTGTAGTAACGTCACTTCTGAGGTGGTTTGAAGCATGAGGAGAAGCCGAGTCAATAACACACATCCTGGAGTGCCTTATTGCAGTTATACAATGGCTTGTTGTTATAAACAGAATAAAAAAACAATTTTAAAGAATGTTTTTGTTAGTGAGGGAAAATATTTTTGTTTCTTAAGAGAAGATGCAAACGATGCTAATGCTAATGCAAACAATCAGGCAAGAGGTTCACAATGATGAAACTAGACCTGTGGTGTTACAGTGATGTTATTGTGTAATAATATCACTGTCTCAATGGGTCAGCAGCCAATCAGCTTCTTATATTTTTCCATGCCATTATATAATGATATATTTAACATTACTAAGTGCAAGTTTTCATTAAAAAATAAGTTTTTAACACTAATGGCTCCAAAGTTACTGTGTTTTGATGAAATTGTATTTTCAAAGTTCTAATTTTGGAATTTTTAGGGAAAGAAACTTAATTCTGTTAAAATGAAAGCATGAAGTTAGATCATTAAGAACCGGTTCTAGTGATAATTTTTGTTTGTGTGTGAAGAGGAGACCATCAACCACCATGTTCAACATTCTCATATCATACATAGCTTCTTGCATGAAGAGCTACAGATTTTTGCATGCCTTGACAGCTTGTGTGTATAATTAAAAAATAATATAGCAATACTGGCATGTTGCCGCCACATCTCAAGTTAATAGATTCATATTTGGTATAAAGAGCATCATTACAGGTTACCTGACTGTCATTCCATCTAAACACACATTCAAGTCCACACATGCCGACCCCCTCTAAAGGTCCTACAGTGAAAGATAGTCTGATCAAAAGAAAACAAACAAATGGTGCACACACTGTACTGAATGTAGCTTAATATTTATTCAAGAACCAATTCACCATGGCCAAATACCCCAACGTAGCATCTTTTCACAAAAGGCTTCATCAGGGGAACAGTGTGTGCACCATTTTTTGTCTATATGTGAGCTATCTGACTGATGTTCTCTGCCTCTCTGCCAGTTTGGACAGGTGCATCTCTTTATAGATTTGCATCTAAAAATGAAGGACATAATTTATGAGCTATCATGGACTATGGCAATGACCCGTTTGACTTTTGATCTCTTTGCAACCGGCAGGTCTTCAATGTCAGGCTGAAGGCATTTAAATGAGAATCTTTGATGCTGGATAGCCAACCTAGAGTGGTGCCTCTGTATTTCAGCCTGTTATGAGCCAGTTTAATCTTTTTTCTGTCTTTCTTGGATACTGAGTCTATAAGTGAGGCAGTCCTTGCAATCAACAAAGGATCATTACTAGAAATCAGTGTTCTGCAATTTGAACTGGGGCTAAAATGTCATGAAGAAAGTTGGAGTGCAGTACTATAGTAGTACATTTTTTAATTGATTACTCCACTGCTAATTTTGTTTTTCTCATAATGGTTATTTTCTTTAGTCACTGTTCTACTCTGTAAATATTGTAAAATGTTCACTTAATGTATGTAACCAATTCTGGGTTGCCCCTAAAAAGGGGACGTGCATGTCTCAGTGGTCCTACCTGGTTATCAACATTCAAATATGTAAATAATGAAATGTAAATCTCTGAAAAAAATATTAAAAAAGGAGCCCATGATCTTCTTTTGAGTACTGATCAAAGCAGCATGGTATGATAGCAGTGACAATTTTGACCTGTACTTTTAATCCTATTTTAGAGTGTTCCTTATCTCCTAAATTATATGATATATTTTTTGCCATTTTGAAGTCTGCTTTAACACTTTTTTACAGTTGAAATAATAAAAAGGATAATTCTTTCTAATATGGCTTGTACCAGGTTTTCATTAGTATTCTTCCTTGTTTTTGAATGCCCATTCTTTAAGACCACTTTGCTTGTAACTATAATGAACTAGCTTGTAGTAAACATTACTTCCTAACTTAATAAGGTAACTGGAGAAGAGAAACAGCAGAAAATACTGATGAAAACCAGGTCCAAGGCATATTAAAAGGAGTGCTCCTTTTATTATTTCCAATTAGAAAGAAAGCATATAAGCAGACTCAAAATGGGACGTGAAGGGTATCATGCATGTCAGGAGATAAGGGCCAATCTAAAATACAATAATAAAGTATAGGTCAAAATTGTCACTGCCATTGAGCGCTGCTGCTCTAAAGTCTCTGATTAGTTTCCATTGTTTAGTTTTCAAGACTGAGCAAGGCTACCATTGCTACTTTAATACAGGCAGTATCAAAAGGGTGTACTAAAGAGTATGAAAGAAATGAATGCTGCTTGCTTTTTGATAAAGAAGCCTGCTGTGATTAATATTTCATAGAAAGTGGTTTGTTTGTTTTCCTGCCTTTGTCCCACGGACAGTTTGCTGTGTTGTGACCAAGACCAAAAGGAAAAATAGTTTAGATAAGATGGAATTTCAGCTTCTGTATTAATCAGTAAACATACCACCATTGGTATGCAAGCCTGAGTCCTAGTATGTAGTTTTAAAAAGTGCATACTTGTTAATAAAAGGCCAAACTGTCAGCAGTGTCCTAGTCTGTCCAGAAGATCAAGTGTAATGACAGAGTTTATAAACTGAGCATACAACTATTTCTAATGCTTGAATGTGTTTCTTCTACCTTTTCTGTTTCCAATAATGTTCAGCGTGCTCTATGGAAATAAGATCACTGAGATTCCCAAGGGTCTTTTTGATGGGCTAGTGTCTCTCCAGCTGCTGTGAGTATGCCTTGTTTAAATGACTGGTCTAGCATAATTTATTGCTCTTTCTTGAACAATATTTGTTTCACATGGCAGGAGAAAACTTTTGTGCTACCACTAGCTGGTTCGGCTGTAGATCACTGGAGCACTTCATATAATTTTAGTGCCAGCAATGAAAAGAACTAGGCAGAAATGACTGATGGTGAAACATAATGTACAGTATCTGCTGTAGCAGGTATGAGTTATTTTGCATCAAGGGCAAAGTTATAACAATTCAGCAATGGCCCATCACATTTAGTTTCAAACTGTGAACCTTTAATGCAGGACTGTACAGTAAGATATTTGATATCATTAGTTATGATTGGGAATATTTGAACTCTTTGACAGTTATGTACTACTTGATTGGACTGTCTGAAAATAAAATTATCAGATATGATTCTCTTTTCATTGACAGTGGTCTGAAATGCAAGCATTTTTGCTGGTTTTTGAACTGCTGTTAATATTATGATTAAGTGATTAGGAAGTTACAGTGGAAACCATTAATTGCTAATTGGTGTTTTGATTATTTAAGATTCATTGATAGGAATAATATACTTCTGGCTCAAACTTTAATCCTTATGGTATTTGGGGGTCAATTTCCAAATGCAGTCAGATCTCCTGTAGGTTTATATGCACAGTTTCTTATGGTTTGAAAAGCGCATTATCAAATTTATTGCATGAGAGAGCTGTGAAGAGAAGTTGCACATTTCTGGCATACAGAGGACTTGAGAAGAGACTACTATAACCATAAAAGACACAGGAACCGTACATATAAACATTCTATAAATCATGAGAAAGACATACAGTATATATATTTTTAAATGGAACTTTTTAAAACTAAAATCTTTTACAGTCTAGAAAATCAGAGAAATTCCTGTGTAAGAAATGGAAAATGCCACCAGAACATAGAACTTCAGAATGTTGGAACTATTAACATCAGACACCCTTTTATGGTTATAAGAGTACCTGTAAAATATCATGAATGATTTATAATTTCCTTCTGACAGTGCCTTTTCCAGACTGGAGCAGTCAATCTTTTCCATGAGCTATAAATGTATACATCTTTTTGTTGTTTCCTGGGCTTCCTGCATTAGTTAGCTTATAACTCCCAGTGGTATCCATATAATGACTTGAAGCCGTATTCACAAGTGCTATTTGTGGTGCTCACCACTTAGTACCACCCTGTGGACTATGACTCCCATTCAGCTATGCATAACAATGTGACAAAGCTTCCCTGCAAGGTTTCAGAAGTGCAATGTTGCTGGGAAAAGGGCAAAAGACTCCTTGAAAATGACCCACAATGCTGCTTTCAGAGTCTTGCAGCCCTAGTGCAACCAACTGTAGCCTAATTTGATCCCACCTACTTGTAAAACTAGAACAGGCATAGGTGACAGAAGCTATGGGCTATGGGCAAGGGCTGGTGGCACCCCCCCTCAATTTTGCCATGAGCATTCAAAGTGCCCCTTTAATTCATACAAGGTCAGAAGGAAAGCAATTGTGGTCTCTTTTGTAATTACTACAGCCCCCCCACACACACACTCCCCCCATATTCTGGCACCCATGAGTACAGGAAGACAATATGGGGGGGGGTAGTTTTGTTCCACACATCAGAGAGTTAGAAGGGAAAACAAGTCTGGGGACATGTATCAGAAAAGCAGCTAGGTGGACAATGTAGGCCTATGGATGTCTGGGGTACCACTGGCCCACAAGGATTGTCCAGGGTCAGGGAAGAGATTGGGTGCCGTGGACCACTAGTATGATGATAATCAAGCAAGAAAATGTAAGGAATATTGGTCCAACAGGAGTCCATAGTGTAGAGATGGGGATAGGGAAGGGAGAGACTTTTGGGTGGCATGCCTAGTTACCAATGTTTTATGACTTAGCTAAGCACCATGTGACTGGTACTATGCCATGTGCCAAAGTAGCAGGTGTCAGTATGTTAGCAGACTAACATCTGTCATCTGTTTGCAAAGCAAAGGCATGCCTAGTTGCCAATGTTTTATGATTTAGCAAAGCACCATGTGACTGGTACTATGCCATGTCAAAGTAGCGGGTGTCAGTATGTTAGCAGACTAACATCTGTCATCTGTTTGCAAAGCAACTTTGTAATTGTAGGACTGCTCAATTCTAAAACAAATTTGGTTGCGAAAAACACAAAAGGGTAGCTGTTCAATAAGATAGTAATCCCTACATTTTGTGCCTCATTTTTGTGTAAAACTGTTTGGTTCAATTTTCATGGAGTCTGATCTTTGGGTTTTGGTCTTAATGTTGCCACAGTGCCACAAACAGTCACAAAGGACTGTACTTAGCCCGAGAGAACAGCAGGATGGGAAAACATCTGGTCTGATCTTATAAAAACTGTAACATGCACAACAGGTTATTAAATTTCCCACTGTTGTAGCCCTGCTCTGATGTAAGCTGCAGGGGATTGTGGGATTTCTGGTTATAGCAAATGTCAACTTGAAAGTCAGCAGAATTAGCTTGTTACAATCTACTATACTGCAGTAAACAGTAAGTAAACAAACAAACAAAACAAAACTTTCACACACAAAGTGCAAATTGGGCCCAGCCCCATACTTAGATGTGTGGCTGTTAGTGCTGACTGTTCTCCTTTAAGCATCAGGTTCCTCAAGGCTCTTACCCTTGGTGAGGATGAGGCATAGCAAAGCAGTTAGAGTAGCTGCCAGGCAAATACGGGAGAAGAGTTGAGAGTGTTGGAGAGGGACGGAAGAAGAAAAGGGAGTTGGATGACAGCAGGGGGTTGAGAAAGAGGTAATGGGGGAAGGATTAAGGGAGTTAGGAGGAAGTAGTCAGTGGGCACAGGTGGTAAAGTAGTCATCAATTGTCAGTCAGTGGCTCAGTAGGTAGCACACTTGCCTCTGAGGCCAGGAGATCAGAGGGCTGTGGGTTCAGTTCCCACATCTGGCACTTGGGTCAATATCCCAGTACTGATACTGTAGTGCAGCATGAGAGGGGTGCTGCACTTCTGAGGTGCTGTCTTTTGGATGAGATGTTAAATCAAGGTCCCATCTGCCTGGATTGGTGGTAGTTCAGGTGGATGTTAAAGATTCCATGGCATTTATCGAACAGAGTAGGGGAATTTCCCCGGTGTCCTTGCCAAATTTCCCTCATTCACTAAAAATATCACCAACAGCTTAATCTGCTTCAAGGTCAGTTGGCATTCCTCTGTATCCACCTCCCCCAGGTCATGTCTGAAAATAGGTAGGATTTGTCTAGTGCACTTACCCGGTCAACAAAAACTAAATAAATAAATAAACGAGGAGATAACGTCATCAGGGTCAGAAACCAGTGAGCTTAGAGGCCAGCCCATTGACACAGTGGTAGTGCTACTACTCACCATGCCAGTGACTCAGGTTTGGGATTGAGCCCAAGTCATTGAATGGCCAGACAGTGGAGGATAATCAAGTGTACAAGAGGATGCTGTTCTCCTACTGGGCAGGTAGGGTTCCCATACCCCACTGTGATACTGCCATCTGGTTGATCACAGGTAGTAATGCAAGGGATGCCAGTGACCCAGTTCAGGATTGAGCCCGAGTCACTGGAGGGCCAGCCAGTGGAGAATAATCAAGTGGCCAAGAGTATTATCTTCTTCTTCTGGACAGGGAGGGTTCCCAGACCCCACTATGATACTGCCATCTGGTTGATCACATGTAATAGTGCAAGGAATGCCAGTGACTAGGTCCAGGATTGAGCCTGAGTTATTGGAGGGCCAACCAGTGGAGGAGGATCATTCACACACCCCACTGTGATACTGCCATCTGGTTGGTCACAGGTTGTGGTACAAAGCAGAGCTTGTCATTGAGGAGTGGGATGCTGATGGAGCCTGATATGCTGATGCACAGTCATGTGGGCATGAGCTGACAGCTATATCCAGTCAGCATTTCATGGGGAGAGGAAACGAAAAAAGGAGGAAACCCCTCCCAGTCAAGGCACAATAACACTGACACCCTCTCCACACACCCTATGCCACAGACCTAGGTACCCACATCTGGACCAAGCAAAGACATCTGATGGGGCATGGCTCTCCTCATCCATATTGTCCATGGAGGTAAACCAGGGAGGAACAAAGAGCAAGGATAAGTCCAAGAAAATGCAGGCAATGGGACTAAGGGCAAGGATGACTGATGAGGGCAGACTGCATGCAGGAAGATGTATTAAAAAAAGAAATTGAGGAACTTACTAGTTTGAGGACTAAGGTGATAGATTGGGGCAGGGATAAAAATGGTGTGGATCATCTTCCAACATTCTGGTAGGGGACACAAGATTATTAGGTGGCACTGTAAGTGACAAATTAATTGGGTTTGGTTTTGCTACTGTTTTGGAGTTTTTTATATCTTAACAATATGAGTTGGAGGCCAGTCCAGGGGTGCAGAAGGCTGAGGCACTGGATGCTACACATCTGACCAAACCAGTAATCAAGATTTTGGAGTGAACTCGGGTTTTATGGGGGCTGACAGTGGGGGAGAGGATTGAGCATCCAAGGGTCTACGCTTCTCTCCTGGGGACCATTGCACCACTCCCAGTCCACCACCACCACATGGAGATGTAGGGGTAGGGAAAGTGGGAGCGACTCATTTGGGAAATCTGGCAGCCAGGCATATGGTGCATGCATGACTCTACAAGCACTCACACCTCCACTCCTTGCACAACACGGAAAAGGAGAAAACAGGAAAAAGAGCTAGAAGATAATTCCTGGATCATCCTCTGCCCATACCACCACCCTAGGGCCTTCCAGAATCAGGATGAGTGTCCTCTGGGGGGGTAGCCCTCCCCCCATCCCACCAGATGGGAGAATCCATGAGGGATCACACTGAAGGTGAGTTATGGGGGTTAGACATTAGTTGATGAGTGGCAGGCTGGGACTGAGTGGGACCGATTGGCTCAGCGACAGGAAAACCTTTATGAAAAGAAATATTATGAGCTGGAGGCTTTATGTTGGTGCCATGCACGGTTCCATTCTTTTAAGGGAAATGACCAGTTCTACCATGAAGGTAGGAACCTCTTACACATTATCTTTGCAGAGGGTCTGTTTTTTCCAGATAGACATGATTTTTTCTGGTTACCTAGGGAGATACAGAGAATTTTTAAAAGAGCTAGTTCACAGTCTGAAATTAATATTAACTCCCCAAAAAGATGTTACTTTTGTATAATTGAAGTGCATTTTATGGCACCCAAGTGCAGTAGTAGCGGGATAGGGGTGGAGAAATACCTTATTTCGAACATTCAGACAAATATTCATATTGTGGGAGGGGGGGGTAAAGACAGACCCCACACTCCTCCCGAGCCCAAATTTAAACCTATATAACCCTCATCCCCCACCCACCCAGCACCCTTAATTTATGTTTAAAAATAGATCCCATGGTGGTGACTAGTACAACCTGCCCACCTCCGTGACCAGCTTGAGTCTCTTGTGCATATTTTAGGTCCTCTTTCAAAGCACACATCGCCTCTAATTCTCAATAGCACTACCTAACTCCAACCTCCTCCCCAGAACCCACATTTTCTTATTGAAGTGCCCCCCCAACCTGGGAAGGAAACTGATACAACATAGTTAGCTACCTTCTTGTCAAGGAAAGTGCTCCCACACTTTCTCACATAGTGAAACAGATGATCATGTAATCAGCTGTTTTACAATCTGGGAAAGCACAGGAGTGCTTTCTTCACAAGAAGGTGGCCAGCTGTGGTAGAGGGCAGGATATGTCTACCACCTTCTGCACCTGGGGGCTTGCTTCATTTATAAAATGCTGGTGCTAGGGGGAGGAGGTTGAGAGTTGGATGCAGCTGCCAGGGTGGTGGGATGGGGGATTATTAAATTACTTTGAAGGAATACCTAAACCCACTACTAAAGATGGCAACCAGCCAATGAAGCAGATGGGTTGTGCCAGTCGCCGATCATAGGATCATTTTTTTTAAATGTAAATTGTTGCTGCTGGGTTAGTGGAAGGGTGGATGGGGGGTTATGTAGGTTTCAACAGTTGAGCTGGGGAGGAGGGCTGGTGGTGTGTTTTTTTTAGTTTTTAGAGTGATTTCCTGAATATGAATAATAGTGCTGCTAAGCATTATTTGTGGTATTCAGGAAATAATATTCATCCCTCTCCCACTCCATAGGGAAATACTGTTGAGGTGTATTATCCTTTGGATGAAATGCTAAACTGAGGTCCCATCTGCCCATTAGCATTGATCTGGTGGGTGTTAAAGTGTGGTGACCCACTGCACAGTGACACCACAAAAGTGAAACATGAGAAAAGACCTTTAAAGTGAAAGTTGCTGTAATGGTCTGTGTTTTACTGATGTGGTGTCTCCCTGGTGTTCTGCCCCTTCCTCGAAACAACTCTGACCCAGACTTGATAATATATAATTGTGGGGGATGCAGGGGATAGAGCCCCCCACAAAAACACTTTGTTTCTGAACTGCACAATACCGCATGTCGGCATTGTGCCATCACTGTAGGGGATGTTAGCAGATTTGCTGTTGATGAACAATGGTGCTTCCGTTAAAGTGGAAGTAAAAGAACCCAAGGAACTTTTTGCAAAGAAGTGGATATTCACCACAAAATAAATGAACAAGAATTGTTTCTGGAACAGTGTTAAAAACTAGCTTTACTTTTCACTTTATGTTCATATTAATACAGGATTTTAAATGGAATCAGGTTTAATTGTTTTTAAGTTTCTTTACTTAAAAAAATACTAACTGCAGAATCCATGAATGTTAACCAGTTAATAAACAGTGGCTGTCAACAGTTTACATTTTGATGACATCCAGTGATAACAGGATTGATATTTTCCTAAAGGACAAAAACATATACATTCCTTTAAAAACAAATTAATGTGATTCTGCTTATAACCGTATCAGTATAAATAAACATGGGACTAGAAATCATGTTTTATGTTTTTGTAAGTTCCTTCACATAAAAATAAAACCACTAATTGCAAAATCTGTGAATGTCAACCAATTAATGAACAGTTTGTCAACAGTCTGCAAATTGTTGACATCCAGTGATAACAGGATTAGTGTTTTTCTAAAGCACAATAACATATACTTTAAAAACACATTAATATGATTCTGCCTAAACACTGTATTATACTGGTGCATAGAGGTGGGTGACGGTTGCGAATTCCACTTTTGGGAACTTCCATAAAAAATCAGAAGTTTTGCTGAATTTTCCAAACTTCCGCCATTGGCAAGATCGGAATCTTCCGAATGTATTTGGTTGATTTTCACCCTGTTCTGTGGAGTAATATACAGGAACTGCAGAATAACAGTGCTGAGAAATTTTTTCTGCAGTTTAATGAATCATTCAGGAATACATGTAATTATTTCACAGTTCAGTTATCTGTTCTGGTCTCTTTTTTTTCTTCACGGTTTACTAGAAATATCTGCAATTCATACATTTATTCCACTATTCTAAGTTGGAATTTCCACAAAAGTTGCTAATTTCATTTCCACACTTTTGCAGATGCAAAATTCCAAATTTCACAGAAATTCCACTGGCTGGGATATCAGTATACAGTAGATAGGGATCGTGCAAGTTTTTAATGTTAAATGTCAATTTGTGCAGGTTATTAAATTTGGACAGATTCAATGGATCTGCATGAAATTTGTAATTCATCATCACTAGGTGGTGATCTACTATTGTGCCAAATTTGGTTTGAATCCCTTGTGTGGTTTCTGAGATACAGGGTGTTGAACAAACAGAGATTTTTGTAGTTTTTCACATTTTATTTGTCCACCTGTATCTCAGAAATGGCTATGCATTTTAGGATGAAATGTACAGGGTAGACAACTTTTGCTCTACAGATGAGCATTTTGAAAGTTTGGTGAAAAAATATTAATGCGTTCCAAAGTTATGTCATGTTCTAGTTCCCATTATTTCCTATGTGAAAAAATAGATGTCCCGCATGGCATAGGATTCTATGTCAGAACAGCACTCCGGCATAGGATTTTATGCTAAAGCATTGTGCTCATGCGTACAGGTACATTGCTCCTTTGGCCGGTATGCGGTGTGTTGGCAGTTGATTTTCCACAAGTGAATTGAGCAAACTTGACAATGGGGTAAATGGAAAACCCAGGGGGTAATGTCTTGGAATTTGACACGCAAGTAGTACTCTCCATAACTTCACTAACTTTGGCTCTCTCTCACCACCCCACACAGCATAGGATTCTATGTTGGTGCAGCAGTCTGGCATAGGATTTTATGCCAAAGCGTAGTGCTCATGCATACAGGTACATCATTTCTTTTGGCGGTCTGCGGTATGATGAGAGTTGGTTTTCTGTAGGTGAGTTGAGAAAACTTGATAATTGGGTAAATGCAAAACCCAGGGGGTAATGTCTTTGAATTTGACATGCAGGTAGTACTCTCCACAACTAGACTAAGTTCACCTCCCACCGCCACCCGTGAATGAAAACTGAATCACAGCAGGATTATGTTCCAATTGGGAAAGTAAATCATGCTGCGATTCTTTGTTTCGCTTTAGTGACACATTTGGAGATGGACTTGTGAGGTGCACTGCATTCCTCTTTTTGTGTTATGCCAGCCCCCCCTTTTTTAAAGTCATCCTGCACCCCCCCCGTGAGACATTCCACAATATCTCCATCCCAGGTCAGCACAGACACATCAGAGGACAACAAAAGTGATTCAAAGTGTTCTGTGACTTTTCTCATTTGTGCCCCATGAATTGCTGTTTCCATGAGCATTGTAAGAAAGAACTACAATGACCCATGCCACATCTTTGGACTACACACACTGAATCACAGCACAATTGTGTTCTGATTAGAAAAGTAAATTGTGCTGCAATTCTCTTTGTTGTGCATTAGTGACACATCTGCAGATGGGCTTGTCAGGTGCACTGCAGTCCTCTTTTTGCATTATGACAACCCCCCCGGTACACTTCTCCTGATTTCTTTGCCTTTTGTCCGTCATGTCCCATGAGATGTTGTCTCTGTGAGCATCGCAAGAAGGAATGGCACTGACCCATCCCACATCTTTGGACTACAAAAACTGAATTACAGCATGACTGTGTTCCAATTATGAAAGTAAATTGTGCTATGATTCACTTTGTTGTGCATTAGTGACACATTTGCAGATGGGCTTGTCAGGTGCACTGCATTCTTCTTTCTGTGTTATGACAGCTCCCCTCCTTGGTAAACTCCTCCTGCATCCCTCCTCTGACCCGTCCCACAACGTCTCCCTCCCAGGTGAACACATACACATCAGGGGACAGCAAAAGTGACTTGAAGCATTCTGTGCCTTTTCTTAGTCATGCTCCATGAGATAGTGTCTCCATGAGCATCACAAGAAGGAAATGTACTGACCTGTCTCACATCTTTGGACTGCAAAAGTGAATGGAACCACAATTCTGTTTCGATTGGGAAAGGAAATCGTGATGCCATTCTCGTTATGGCATGGTGTTAACCACTTTACAAGGTATCGGACTGGAAAAGTGAATTGCACAATCATTCAATTGCAATGGGAAAAATAAACCTACATCACATCATAACTGTGTTTCATCGAGGGAAAGAAATCGTGGTGCTATTCTCTTCAGAGCCCCATGCTCTCACAATTGGTGTGGGACTTGTGACGTGGATTGCTTATTTGGTTGGCCTTATGACATACACCCATTTGTATAGTCACCCTAATCCTGTCCAGTGTTCCATTACAAAATGTGCCCCTTTCAACACATAAACATCATTGCAGCACAAACGTGAATCGGAGTAGCACTGTGTTCCAATGAGGAATGTAATCTGTGCTGCAATTCTGTTTGTAGCAGGGTAATAACCAGAGTTGTACACGGCTGCTTCAGTTGGAATTAATTGATGGTTTTCCTTGTAGACACCCCTCCTTTCAGCCTCCAGTCTTTATCCCTCTAGAGAAAACAAGATCATAGCTCCTTATATGTTCCACCCGGGAGTATTGAGCATGGACTGGAACTTGTTTCTAAGGTTAAATCCCAGTTACTCTCAAATAGAGAGTGGATTTTGCTGGGTGATTTTTTTAATTGCAATTGGGGTGTGGAACTGAAAAATAATATAGGTGAAACCCTTCCTGATTTGGGTTTACAACAGTTGATCACAGATATTACCAGGCATAATTATAAAACCAGCACTGGCACAATTTGGGACTGGATAGTGATCACTCGCACCAGTAGGTTCACCAATTCAGGGGTCCTCCTGGATGTACTGAGTGACCACTGTCCTGTCTTCTGTGAGTGGTCTGATAAACCCCTCCAAAACCCACCAAAATATATCAAATTTAGAAATCTAAGGCAATTATCCTCAGCAGATACTGAAATAACTAGTATTGAGATTGATTGGACTCAGCTTGATTCAATCACTGACCTTGATCAATTGTTAGAGATATTTAGAACTCTCTACTCTTCCTTGGTAGATAGGACTTCACTCCTGAAAGGGATGAGAATAAGAGCAAGTAAGCAAGAATGGATAACCAGTGACCTTTTAAAACTTCTGAGGATCAGGGACAATAACTGGAAACATTATAGGGTAAAACGGATGCCATTTCACTCCTCACTTATAAAACTTGGAGAAATAAATGTAAATCTGAAATTAGGAAAGCGAAGACAAAATGTTTTATATCCAAGCAAAGAAAAGCATTTAGTAATTCAAAAGAAACATGGAGGACCCTAAATAAACTATTGGGTTGGGGTAAAAAAGAAATAGCCATCACTTTACAGAAAGGTGACCTAGTAACAAGTAATCCTTGCTTGGTTTCTGATTTTTTTAACAATTATTTTGAGGAACATAATGGCTTTAGAATGCATAATTTAGATCCAAGTGCTAATAATCATTTCCAGCATAGCATTGATTCTCACCCTAAATTTTACTTTAGGAAAGTTTCTCCTGATGTAGTTAAGAAGTACATACTTAAACATGGCCTTCAACCTAATTTGATATGCGATGGAATTGATTATTGGATTATTAAGCTGGGTATTAATTCATTTGCTTATCCGCTTTCTGTTATTTTTAATTTCTCTCTTTGTCATTGAGTATTTCCTAATCAACGGAAGTCAGCTATTATCAGACCTTTACACATTAGTGGTAATCCAGCACATGTTCCCAATTACTGTCCAACGTTTCCTCTATCACTCCTAAGATTCTTGAAAAAATAATTTTGGACCAGACTATTGAACATCTCAATAAACATAATTTACTAACTGAATGTCAGTATGGTTTTATGGCAGGAGATAACAATAAGATGGCCTTGGTGGGGTTCACTGGTTGCGTTCACAGAGCCCTGGATAAGAGGCTCTCCATTGCAGCCATTTTTGTGGACCTCACCAAGGCCTTTGATTTAGTTGAGCATAGTTTACTCCCTGGCATCCTTGGTAATTTATACTTGTCATGGCTCTTATTAAATGGTTTTCACATTATCTCTCCAACAGGTCTCATGTGACCTGTACTGAAAGTCATATTTCAGCACCCAAATTGATAAACTGTGGTGTGCCCAAGGTGTCATTCCTGGGACCACTTCTTTTTCTTTACTTATGAAGTCAGCTACCAGTAACTGTACTTCAAATTCTATAACATTGTATGCTGATGACGCGGTTATTTATGGAGCTAGCCAAATACCAAATAAAGCTCTTAGAAAGGTTCAAGTAGATTTTGATTCATTTCAGCATTTGCTGGTATACAATTCAATGGTGTTATATTCCACAAAAATTTAAGATATGCTAATCACAAATAAAAAGAAAATTGATGAAGATTTGATACCCATTTTGGATTTAAAAGGGAATATTATTGAATCGGTGGATAATTTTAAATATTTGGGGCTGGTACAGGACCCCAATTTATCCATTGAACTACACATTAAAATGTTATTTGAGCAATCAACCAAAAATTAGGTTGCCTTTTTAGGGTTAAGTCATTTTTGACCAGAGAAGATAGGAAATTATTAGCCCATAGATTTTTGCTCAGTGTTTTAGACTATCGGCTCCTAGTCTATGTTGCAATGAGCAGTACAACTTTATTTAAACTGAAGGCCACTTATAACTCCATCCTAAGAATATGCTTAGTGTTCCTACATGAACTCTCCATTGCTTACTCCTAAAGCAATCTAATAGTCTAGCTCTTTATAATAGGATTTCATTTAAAATGTGCATCTTTTTATTTAAAGCAATCACTGGCATTTTGCCCACATCACTATGTTCTTTATTTCAAGAAACATCAGTACTAATGGTACTAGAACTTAAACTAGATTTTCATTTAAACTCCCATTCTCTAAAATAATATCTGAGCAGAGATTCTTCCTTTATAATGCCCCTTCCTTTTTCAATTCCCTCCTATCTTAAGATCTTAATTGTAACACAGTATGGACTTTTAAAATAAGACTAAAAAAGTACCTCCAATTCCAACAAGAATTCACCTGCTGATATTACAATATTGTTTTATTTGTGTTTATTATTCTATTTAATGTATGTTGAACTGTATGTAGAAGTTGTTTTTATGTTTATTGTTACCACTTGTCGCTTGTGAAAATGGGCAGTAATGCTCATCAGGCTTACAAGTATAAAAAATTAAAATGAAAAAATGAAATGAAAGACTTTTCTTAGTCTGCATTTCCTGTTTCCTTCTCAGTAAATTTCCTGTGTGCTGTACAACAATACTAGGAAACACCTTTTATGTCCCTGCCCTCAAGCAGTCATGACAAGTAGTATCTTTTTCTTTCTTATTACAGTTCCCTGTACTGTCTGGGACTATGCCAGCACTGTAATGTCAAGCAAGATCACATCTCCCTTTTTCCCCTGCCTCCCCTAATGCCCTACCCCCACCCCAGCACTGTAGTGACATTGTGTGTAACTTATGACCTGATGGTTTTTCCTTGTAAGACACCCCTCCTTTCAACCTCCGGTCTTCATCCCCCCACCAAAGAAAAAAAAAACCTCCTCTTTTTGCATTTTTTGTTTCCTTCTCAGTAAATTTCCCTGTCTGCTGTACAACAATGTTAGGAAACACCTTTCTCTCTCTCTCTCCCCCAAGCAGTCATGACAAACTCTATCTTTTACTTTCTTATTACAGTTCTCTGTCCTCTCTGGAACTGTACCAGCACTGTGATATGAAGCAAGATCATACCTTCCTTTTTCCCTGCCTCTGCCCCCTTATTTTGACATTATGTGTTACTTATCACTTTGATCACCCTCTGTCTTCATAGTTGAAACATCACAGTTTCTATGGCAAAATGCGACAACTGTAAACATGTTCTTTATTTCTCAATGAACAAATCTGAAACATAAAATGAAGTGATTGAAAAATTCAAGTATCAGTAGCTGTGCGACACAAAGGTGTACATGTGTGGTACACTACTTGTACGTGACATCTATTGCACTGTTGCTTTGACTTTTTAACAAAGAATAGCAGTAAGCAAAGGAACATATCTGTAAAATATAATAATTTCACATTCTGGTGGCTGTTAACATGCTACTTTCCTTACCTCTGTATGTAAAGTTTCAGTTTTGCACTGCAAAGAAACTGTGTTAATGCACTAGTTAGGGTTTGTACCATGCCTATTAAAGCATTTAAATATGCTGTTAGGTTGTTACCTAGCCTAACAACCCAACCCCACCCTACAGAGACTGGTAGATGTTGGGAAGGTACCTTGCAGTCGTTAGCCCTAATGCCCCCAACCTCACCCTGCAGAGACTGACTGGTGTTGCGGTGGAGGTTGACTTGCAGTAATTAGCCCTAATGCTCACCCCATTCTCCTATAGTGTGCCCATCTCAGCTTGTTTACTTATGGAATGGGTGAGCATTAGGGCTGATGACTGCAAGTCACCCCCGATGCCTGCCAGTCTCTGCAGGATGGGAGTGGGGGGCATTATGGCTGACGACTGCAAGGCACCTTCCCAATGCCTGTCATTCTCTGCAGGGTAGAGTGGGTTGTTAGGGTAGGAAACACCCTAACAGCATATTCCAATGCTTCAATAGGCATGGTACCAACCCCAACTAGTGCATTAACATAGTTTTTCTGCAGTGAATTAATATAAACAAACAAATGTGAAAATAGAAGTCATTTTTAAAAGTCTTCTAAAATATCTGGTAGTACTTCTGTGACACATATGAGTTACATGTAAACTCTGTAATGTAGCATGGTGTAGCAAAGTGCAGGGTCAGCTATAGTATATACCATATACACTTTCTCTATTAGCTCATCGAGTTTGCCCTAATGTCCTACAATATTGTATATTGAATTAGTCTTGCAAAATAAATGAGGCACTCACCCTAATGCCAACATAGAGTTCACAATGGAAATAATGAGAACATCACTCCAATGGCATAAAAGATGATCCTTTATATAAATAGATGGTGCAACACAGTGTGTGCAGATAGGCAATGTGAGCTGCACTGGTTGCCCAAATCAACAGCTGACATGATGAAACATGCTTTTTCATTGTCCTTTTATCAAACTGGAGAGATATCATTTTAGTAGTAAAGTCCATATTGGTTCAGAGGTGAGTGCTTGATTTATTTTGCAAACTGTTACAAGTTGCATGACAGTAACCCCCAACTCCTTCACTGCCACCTTTTGTAAATTACTGCCTACATTGAATTTATTTATTTATTGAATTTTGGTACCCGGGTAGGCCCTCTGAGACAAGACTGTCCCTTTTTCAGGGATGACCCAGGAAGTGCAGTACATTGATAGTGCATTCACTGACACAAGAAATTAGACAAGAAGTAGTCATATAGTAAAAGAGTACATCAGTTACATTTAGTTATGTAAAATCAGCAATCTAAAGCACAGTCAACAGGCATACAGTAAGAAAGTTCCATCAATCACATTCAGTTATGCAAAAATAAGTAATTGAAAGCACAGTCAACAAAACCTTACATACATTCAGACATGATTTAAATTTTTTTTGTCTTGGAGAACAGGAGATAGAGTGAGTGGGAAGTTTTGCTAGGAGAATCATGCACGAAGTGAACAGGGGGTTAGGAGACAGTGGAAGCAAGAGCAAGGTGGAGCAGTTAGGTGAGTTAACAGTGACCTTTGAAATTGAGAGAGGGAGGTGCATACCAGTATAAAAGGAGGTACAGAGTTCCAGTGGGACACAGCAGAAAATGCAAATGATCTCCCAGCCATGAAGAGTCTTAAGTTAGGCACTGAGAGAAGAGGCAAGGAGGTAGATCTGAGGGTACATCAAGGGAGACAATGTTGAACACTATCAACAAGGCAAAGAGGAGTGAAGCAATGTACAAGCTTATGTATAAAGCTTAGTGTGGCATAGCATAATTTAAATTCATACAGTAGCCATTCTAGGGCAGACAGGACATCGCAGTGATGGTGCCGAGCATTGGCCCATAGAGCAAACATGCCAACTCTATGGTAAGCCTGTGATAGGTGTGATAGTATGGATGTGGAAGCAGAGAGTAGTAATGGAGCACCATACATAAGGAGGGGCAAGAGTGTGGCATCTGTAATCTTGCAGCATGAGGTCAATGTAAGGAATGGACGGATGCGGAAGATGACACCAATTCTTTGGTCTACAGTCTTAGTGATGGCTGTAACATGCACATCCAGGGTAAGTGAGGGATCTAAAGTGGTTCCCAAGTATTTGAAGGACCTGACTGATTCAAGTGCATCCCCTGTATGTGAGAGGATAGCCATGGGGGAGGATTGGTGTGGATGAGTTGCAGAATAACATGCTGTTTGTTTTTTTAGTATTAAGGACAAGCTGCATCTGAAGGAACCAGTTCTCAATTCTCAAGGGTGTTGAAATTGGAGGCTAGCATTGAAATGAGCCACCCAATATCAGAAGAGGAACGGTATATGATAGCATAATTTGCATATAAGTGAACAGAGGTCCCACCACAATTATTAGGGAGGTCATTAATATACAGAGAAAAAAGTAATGTGCCCAGTATGGAGCCCTGGGGGAAACCATGGGTAATGGGCCTCAGGTCAGATTGGGAGCCTGCCCACTTTACTTTTTGGGTATGGCCGTAAAGGTAAGTTTGGATCTAGGACAGGGTAGTGGCATCAAGACCAAGGAGATGCAGTTTTTGTAATAGAAGGCCATGGTTAACCAAGTCAAAAACCTTGGTCAAGTCTACAAAAATTGCTGCAGTGGCTCAGCCATGGTCCATCTCATGGAATATGTCAGAGGTGACTTTAACTAGAGCTGTAAGTGTACTGTGTTTTTTTCCTAAACCCATACTGAGAGGTTGAGAGCAGATGGTGTAGGTCAAGGTAATCCTGAAGGTGGTCATTGATTATCCACTCTTGTGTTTTTGCTAGAGGACAAAGTATTGAAATAGGTCAGAAATTGTCCACTGTTGAGTTGGGACCCCCTTTGTGGATGGGGACTATCACTACTACTTTCCATTTTTCAGGGACAGAGCAAGTAAGAAAGGATCGATTAAATAAATCTCACACAGGGCAGGCTAGGGCATCAGCTCCCAACTTCAGGAATTTAGGCTCTGAGTGTCTTGGCCAGGTGACCTGTCTGCCTTTAGGTTCATGAGGAAACAGCGAACCTCCACAAGGGTTGCAAGCTTTAGATGAAAGACAGGGCGGTCCATAAAGTCAACTGTTGGCAGGGGGTCAGGTTGGGAGGGTGTGGATGAATTAGAAAATACTGATGTGTACCTATCCAGATTAGTGAAAAACTCATTGAAGCTTGAGGCGATGGATGGGGGTCAGTGAGAGCGATCCCCTGGGCATGAAGGGAACTGGGGGTCTCAGAGTTGTTAACCTTCAAAAGGGAGTTAACTTGCCATCAGAATTGTTTTGGATTACTAAAATGCTCAATCTGGAGTCTCCTGAAGTGGAGTCATTTAGCTTTTTGGATTGAGTTCTTGCAGCTGGTCCTTAGTTGCCTATATGTGTGCCAGTTGGTAGGTAGCCCACTGTTCTTATAAATCCTCCATGCCTTATCGTGAGTGGACATGAGCTGCCTTAATTCCTTGGTAAGTCATGGTGCTTTCATACCTTTTACCCAACAACTCTTTTAAGGGGCGTGTAGATCAACAATGTTAGTGAATTTTGCCATGAAATAGTCTAGTGTCAAGTTAATGTCTGGCAGGGTATTAATTGGATCCCAATCAGTTTTGTGGATGGTATTGACAAAGTTGTTCGTGTCAAACCTGGACATGTCCTGAACAGTGATAATCTTAGGAGAGGGGTTACGGAAGTTGTTATGCCATACACAGAGTGTCGGTGAGTGGTCACTTATACTGTCTGACAGGACCTCTGCTAATTTTATCTTCGGAAGACAGTTTGTGATCCCTCAGTCAAGTAAAGTATGGTTACCTGTCTTTGTATTTATACAAGTAGGGTCACCAATCATTTGAACCAGATTTGAGTCAGCCAGAATGGCAGTCAGTTTGGAAGAGTTAGAATGCAGCCAGTTAATGTTGAAGTCACTGCCAAGTATGAGGTCATGCTGTCGGAGGTTAGTAAGGAAGATTATGAAGGAGGGAAGGCCAGGGACTGCTACCTTAGGGGGTGTGTATACACAACCTACTATGAGTTTTTTTATGGTGCCAAGGGTGATGGAAAGGAAGATCAACTCAATAACAGAAGGTCCACATTCGGACACGGGAATTTCAACAGTATCTAAGTGTTCCCTGGCATACATGAGGACATCACCACCCCTTTTTCCCAGTCGATCCTTCCTGAAACATTTATATCCAGGCACAGCAACCTCATGTTGTTTAATGCATGGATTCAGCCATGTCTCAGAGATGCCTAAGATGTCAGGAGTGTATTGACTAATCCAGGATTCTAGCTCAGACATCTTAGGTCTGAGACTATGTATGTTTAAATGAGCAGTTTTTAGCTCTTTTGGCATTTGATATGATGATGTTGAGGGGATAGGGGCAGATGAAGGTATGGTGGATCTGGGATTTAACTCAGTGTCACCCACAAGGGTTAATAGCAGGAGAAGTAGTAGGAATGGTCAAATAGAGGAGGTAAGTAGCTGCTTTATTTTTTTAGCAAGAAGAGAGGACATTTGCAGCCTTCTGGTGAGCCAGCTACCAAGGTATACAACTCCACATTTTGGCAGGCAAGTAGGAGTGAAAAACACAAAGACAGGTTCAGTATCGTGACTGTGTGGTGGGACCTCCTCACTGTGCAGCGGAGGGGGAGTAAGGGATGCAGTTATGACATAGCCAGCAATACATAGAAACATTAGGCAGAATGGAATGCACAGTGCTGTGAACTTGGCCATGGTGTACTGGCTTATAGATTCAGATCACACCACTAATTGTTTGTTAGGGTGTAGGTAATTTGTTTTAGGTATGAAGGACCCAGAACTAGGAGTGTTAGGGGACAGCTGTGGGAAGAGGATCGCAATCTCCATGAGTTGTTGCCCTCTAACGGTTTTGCAATATAATTTGCAAATAGAAAAGTAGACAAAAAAATTTGAATTTGAATTACACTGTCATCCAAGACCTTTCCCTGTGCCTGCTTCTTTGTGTTACTAATATCTTCTTTAAAGATGTTGCATTCTGTTTTTACGTTCACTTGCACGCATGCGCAAGGAACATATTGGGAGAGTAGCACACTTGGAGGTGTGCCTCTCCCACCCAATGCACTGCTCAGTTGAGCAGACGTGGCGGTCCTGCACCAATGAGTGCAGCAGCTCAGTATGACAACAGTGGTCTTCGCTTCAAAGAAACCACCGGTGCCATACTGAGCGCCTCGCACACGCTGAGCACGCCCCCTGCTGCATGCATCACCCCCCAAGCTTTTCGTGCCATGCTGGGAGCCCACCCCAGTGTGGCAAACATTGTTTGCAAACGGGGTACCCAATCCTCCGTCGGCTCCACAACTCCCCTAAAGCCATTACTGCTGCCACACTAGAGCCCACCCAGCGTGGCAAACCGCTTGTTTGGATTGTTGATGGGGTGCCAATCCCGCCAGCTCCTCCACCCATGTATTTGTTGACGGGGTGCCCAATCTCCGCCGGCCCTTGGCCCCCACACACATCTTCTGCCATGCTGGGAGCCCACCCCAGTGTGGCAAACGTCCCTCATAGTCTTTTTTTCTTTTTAACCTGTAAACAAAACGGTCCCTGCGCATCTCCCAGCCCCCACAACCCTCACCCACCCACTGCGCACTCCAGCCTCCCCACACCCCCACCCCATACTTACCTCCAGACTCGCTCGATGATCTTCGTGGACCGGGAACACGCCTGCACTCTTCAAAGCCGACCGCGAACTGAGGAAATGCCGGTAAGCTGTATAATGGGCTAGATAGGGGTTTCAACTTTATTGCATATCTCAGTCATTTTTTGGAATTTTTGCACCAAATTTTCAACTTGGGGTTTTTGGGACCCCTTCTCATGAATGATATCACTGTCATGGTGTTATTCAGGCCCGAAGGGTGATTTCGCAGGCACTGCGCACTCACTGCATGAAATCACCCTTGACCTAGGATACCTATAACAATGCTGTCATTCATGAGAAGGGTCCTAAAACCCCATGTTGAGAATTTGGTGCAAAATTCCAAAATGACTGTTTTATGAGCGTATGCGTATGCAGTTCCTACGCAGGCTCATAAGTTCACTAATTTTCAATATTTTCACTCCAGATTTTCAACATTGCCATTTTATCACACCTTCTTATGAGTTGTACAGCTGTCATTTTACATCTCACCCAAAGCGTGTTTCCGCTTCATGGCGCATAATGGCGCAGTCGGTGTGCAAACTCAATGTATGGAACACATTAAGAAAATCACAATGACACTGTTCATAAGTACAGGTCTAAAATGGCTGTTGAAAATTTGGTGAAAAATTCAAAATGACTGTTTTACGAGCGCATGCTACGCAGTTCCCACGCACAGACGCTTGCGACTTTTCAATATTTGCACTCCAGATTTTCAACATTGCCATTTTACCACACCTCTTTATGAGCACTGCAGCTGTCATTTTTCACATCTTGCCCAAAACTTGTTTCCGCCCATATAGTGCACAATGGCACAGTCGCTGTGCGAACTCAGTGTATGGGACACATTAAGAAAATCACAGTGTCACTGTTCATGAGCAGAGATCTTAAAATGGCAATGTTGAAAATTTGGCGAAAAAATTCCTACAGATAACTGTTTTATGAGCATGCATTGTGCAGTTCCTACGCACGCTCGTAAGTTTGTGAATTTCCAATATTTTCACTCCAGATTTTCAACATTGCCATTTTACCACACCTCCTTATGAGCAGTACAGCTGTCATTTTTCACATCCTGCCCAAAACGTCTTTCCCCCCATGTAGTGCACAATGGCGCAGTCCATGTGCTAAATCAATGTATGGGACACAGTAAGAAAATCACAGTGACACTGTTCATTAGCACAGGTTTTAAAATGGCAATGTTGGAAAATTTGGTCAAACAATTCCTAAAACGATTGTGTTACGAAAGGCATGCTAACAGTTCTACGACGTCAGAGGTTTGCCAATTTTCAATATTTCCACCCAGATTTTCAACATTGGCATTTTACCACACTTCCTTATGAGCAGTACAGCTGTCATTTTTCACATCCTGCCCAAAACGTGTTTCCGCCTATGTAGCACACAATGGGGGTAACAAACAGGTCATGCTGACAATTTATTGTGCAAATACCAGCAATCGCATAGGGCATTAGGATAAAGCACCATACATGCCAAACACCACTGCAAATACCTGCAAGCGAACGTTCAGCATTGACAAATGCTTGTTTCTCCTGATATAGTCCTAGCACTGATCACATTACTGGGTAGACTGTTCTACCTATCTACCACCAGCTCTGTAAAGAAGTGCTTTCGGATGTCTTTTTTGAATTTTCCCCTGCTAGTTTAAGGTTGTGACCCTGGGGGTTGTCTTGTTCCTCAACATACTGTAATTAAAAACATAGAAACAAAGACAATAATGGAAGAAAAAGACCAAAGGTCTATCCAGTCTGCCCAAGATTCATACTTAGCCCTGGGGCCTACTGTTCCTCCAGAGTCCTAGCCCTTCCCATCCCCCTCATTCTCTTGTTTGATTCTGACACCCTGAGCAACCACTATACTCTTCATTCTATCCCAGCCATGCTTAAAACCATTGATGGTTTTTGCACCTAGTACCTCAGCTGGCAGCCTGTTCCATGGCTCTACCACTCTTTCTGTAAAATAGTATTTCCTCACATCCCCTGCAACTCCCTCTTTTTAGTTTCCACTCACAATCACATGACAGTGAGCTGGTATTCAAGTTAAATAGTTCCCCACAGTTCACCCTGTTAATTCCTTTTAGGAATTTGAAGGTCTCTATCCTATCTCCCCCACTCTCCCTTCTGGTCTCCAGAGAGTACATATTCAGTGCCTTGAGGCACTCCTCATAGGATTTGCCCTGCTAACCCTGAACAATTTTTGTTACCCTGTGCTGCTGTATCTCAAGCCTATCCCTATCTTTCCTGAGGTGAAGACCCCAGAAGTGGGTGCATTATCCAGGCATGACCTCACCAATGATCTATACAGGGGAAGTACTACCACCCTTTTTCTGCTATCAGTTCCCCTCCCAATACATCTAAGAATTGTATTTACCTTGCTATATGCCTTGTTGCACTGACTCAAGTGCTTTAGGAAGTTGCTGCTGATAACTCCAAGGTCTCATTCCTTAGCTGTGGTACTGAGTCTCACCCCTCAAATCCAGTACTCCATCCTGTGCTTCTTGTTCCCTAGGTGCATCATCTTGTGCTTTTTGGCATTGCATTTGAACTGCTAAACCTATAACCACCACTCTAGCTTTTGCAAGTCTCTCTGGATTTATTTTATTACTTTATCACTATCCACCCTCCCAGAGAACTTAGTGTCATTTGTGAGGAGACACAGCCAGCTCTAGATCCTCGCATCAATGTCACTGATGAATATATTACAGAGGACCAGACCCTGAACAGATCCATGTGGAACCTTGTTCATGACCTCCCTCTCTTCTGATTTAACCCATTTTACCACTACCCTCTGCTGCCTCCCCTTTAGCCAAATCCCTATCAGTTTACTATGACCTTAACTGCACCCAGATCCTCCATCTTCTTCAGCAAGCATCTGTGGGGTGCTGAGTTGAAAGCTTTGCTGAAGTTGAAGTAAAGCAAATCCACAACGTGGCCCATATCCAATTCTGTCATCACCCAGTCAAAGAAAACTAACGGGTTAGTCAGACAAGACCTCCCTGCCACAAACCTATGCTGTTACTATCCTGGAGACTGCTGCTATCAAAGTAGTCCATGAGATCCTCTTCAACCAGTGACTCCATCAGTTTTCCCACAATAGGGGTAAGACTGACAGGCCTGCAGCACCTTGCAGAATAAGTCCTTGTGGCCCGTCCAGTTTGCCAACCCTTCCTATTTTAAGGTGTGAGTGTCCTAGTGGCCAATTTGTCCTCTACCACTTCCCTTTTTCTGTATGTCTTTACTAGTCCCAGATGCGTGTACTACCCAAGTTTGAATCTCTGTACTGATTTCACACAGACAACTCCCTTTGGTTGTTTGAAAAATACAGGTGCTGATACCACTGGACAAATCATTGGTGAGACCTCATCTGGAGTACCGTGTCCAGTTCTGGGAGCCACGTCTCTGGAAAGACATAGACAGATTTGAGGCAGTTCAGAGAAGAGCAACAAAAATGGCATAGGGTCTGTACCAAAAGTCATATGAGGAGAGACTAGAGGACCTCAATATGTATACCCTGGAAGGGGGGGATATTTTATTTTTATTTTATTTAAACATTTGTTAATCGGGAAAGGCACACTGAGTCGAGGCTCAATTCCAGGTGTGACCCAGGGGCAGGAGAGTGGAGGAATTCACTACCAAGAACAAATAAGCCACATTATGATGAGGATTACAAGACACAACAGGTGAGCATTTAGGCTGTACTACAGCAGATACATAGCAGTCATTAAGAGCAAGCTACCTAATATAGGGTACATTACAAGAGATGGCAGGTTGCAGCAACAAGGTCATTGTGAGCTAAGTTCTTTGCTGGGACATCTTTCAGTGGTAGAGAGGGGTAGAGAATGAGCAGATTGAAGTGTGACAGCGACAGGGGTGGAAGAAGACAAAATGTGCTGCTTGCAGGCAAGGTGGGAGGAGGAGCTTCTAGCCTGGGTGGGGAGATTGCTCCATAAACCGGGGAGTTGATAGATGAAAGCAGCTTTGCCGGCTGAGGAAGCTAGTCGAGGCAGGGTGAAGTATCTTCCATTCCTGTGCCTCAGTTCATTGGGGGAGTGAGAGTCCAGAGAGAGACTGTCCATTAGGTAGGAGGGAAGCATGTTTAACCAAAATCTGGATATGAGAGAGAGGGACTGTATATAACATCTGTGTGACAGTGGGTAGAGGTCAAAGAGGGAGTAAAGATCATAGTGCTGAGTTTGAAGGAGAGAGTTTGCTGCAAAATGACAGAAAGAGTTTAGGAGGGTGTCTAGTCTGGACAGAGTATTTAGTGGAGCAGAGTTACAGTATAGACTACATCTGCATAGTCGAAAATTAGGAGGATAATTTTTGATAGGCTTTCCCATCTGCTGGTAGTGGGAGAGAGTCTCTGTGCCAGTACAGCATCCCAAGTTAGGGGTGTAATTTAGAAATGGTTTCATAGATGTGTGTAGAGAAGGATAGCTGTGGATCCAGCCAAACACCCAGGTATTTTTATTTAATTACCTTAATTATGATAGAGACCTTCAAATACCTCAAGGGTATAAATAAGGTACAAGAGGGTGGCAACTTTGAGAAAAAAAGGTGTTCATGAACAAGGGGCATGACGTGAGGCTGAAGGAGGGTAGACTCAGGGGTAATGTGAGGAAATATTTTTTCAAGGAAATGGTGGTGGATACATGGAACAGCCTCCTAGTAGAGATGGTAGGGGGAAACATGGTAGAGGAATTCAAGAATGCATGGGATAGGTATAAGGGAACCCGAGCAACAGGAAAAAGAAGGTAAAGCCAGAGATCAAGTAGGGTCTGCAGTTCAGCAGTAGGTAGGGAAAATGGGCAGACTAGGTGGGCCAAGTGTTCCTTATCTGCTGTGAATTTCTATATATCTATGTTTGTTCCATCTATCTAAATGAGTCTGTAAGGTTCATGTTTGGTTGAGTCTCTTCTATCATTGTATGACAGCTATGATAGAATAAGTCTCGGACCTCCACTGAATTGAGTGCATGGTTTCATATCTCTATAATTATTTGTATTCTATAATGCCTGTTAAATTTATTTGCATATCCATATACTTTGGGGCTTTTATTACATTTTAGATTTTTTCATCATGCCCTGAAACTGTACTACTGTGATAGGTGTGCTCTGTTTTTGATTAACATCATCAGTAGCCCTTGGCAGACCCCAAAGTTCCAGATATGTTTCTGCTTTCTTACCACTATTTTCCCCTTAATATAAATGGAGAAACTCATTAAAAAATTGCAGAAGTACCAACAATATCTAGAGGACCTCACTCAAGACCTTGAATATAAAGATGCCCACTTTAAGGATGGCTGACCTTGAAAATAGTTTCTCTTAGCCTGTAAGTCAGTATAATACAGTAGCTGTACATAGGTATGAATTCTTTGTCACCCTCAATTTAAACTGTTAAAATTATAAGCATCAAGTAAACTTCCAGGCACATGATGCAAATGAATAGATGATAGGCAACAGCAAATAAACGTCTGAGCAAAACAGAGGCCAATCTGAGCCAATAACTAAGTTGAAAAAAAAACCTCAGTATTTGAGTCACAGCTCTTTTTTATTATTAGTGGGTGTTGGCATATTGCATTGTAATGACTGGGAATTTTTTTTAAATACAAGACATAAACAGGTAAAACAATGATTCAGACAAGCAATGCCTCTAGTACTGCAAAATAAAAACAGGGGGCACAAGGTTCTTGAATACCACTGGAAACCTTGTGGAAAGCATTGTAGTTTTACAACAGAGACCCATTGCACAATAAAGATCGTATAACAGGATTTTTTTTGCTGAAATTTCTGAAAACTCCATACTTGTCCTATTGCCATGATTTACTTGTCTCTCTGCCTCAAAATATGTTTCACTCATGTGAAATCATGTAATAGTACCATGCCCTATTATGTGTCATTTAAATACTTATCATCACCTTTTTTTACACTAAGCCCCTGGTTTGTTTTTACTAAGATAATTACAATAATACTATAATAGAGTTCTGAATCCAGTAAAAATATTGTTTCATATCTGAAACATTCTGAAGCTGGTATTCACATTTCTATAAATTAAACGCAGACAATTGAACTGAAAGAAATGTAGTGGAGTTGGACGCACTGTGACACTAAATTAACAGTGATGCTTCATTGCCTTCTTTTGTTATTCCTTTCACCTCCTAATCTTTCACTTGTTTCTTCTTTGGTGTAATCAACCGTCTAACTTTCTTCATAGCTAAAATCACTGAGAGTTATTCTCTTGCAGTGTCAGTTTGTATATGAAACTGACCTAAGGGGCTGTCAGCAATATCAAGCCTTCAGTTGTTTGAGGGGGGCCATTCAGGGTTTACCATGTTAATACTGAAACAAAGGAATAAGCTGAGGCCAAACTTGTATTTGGTAAATGTGCAGAAATTCAACATTTTTACTTTTGATTCAGCCCAGTCAAATGTTGGGTCTCATTGGGATAACTTCAACCTTTTGCCAGTTAAAAAACACTTTACCCTTCCTGGTGGCTAGGGTGCTTCCCATGACCACCGCTTAAGTTCTCCCACCCCAGTCATTTATCACCCTCTTCCTCCCCTCCAAGGCATTGTTGTATTTAAAAAATATATATCTTTCTTTCTTTCTATCTATCTATCTGTCTGTCTGTCTGTCTATCTATCTATCTATCTATCTATCTATCTATGGCTCCTGGCACTGCACCAGGTGCTGACTGAATTTTATTTTCTTAATCTGACTGAAGGAACAAGGGCGTGTGGAAGAAGTTTGGCATTGACCATTGAGGGCAAGGGGTGGTTAAGAGGTGCCACTTACCCCTATTCATAGCCTGATGAATCCCAGTACCAAGGATCCAAAAGGTCTGGCCAAAGTATCATAGCCAAAATGAAGACAGGCTGTCTGAATCATAGTTAAACCAGATTTCCACATTCACTTACCATTAGGACAGTGGGGCACCAATACAAACAGATTTTATTTAAAATAGCACATTGTCCAATGTCCACAAATATCATTCATGTGAAGCAGCTTTGAGCCAGACCAGTAGTGTGGAGGACTGAGGGACCGTGTGCCTCACCTCCTGCCATGCAGGGACCCGGGTTCAGAAATGGCTGTGGGTTGCTCAGGAGCTGTCTGGTTGAGGAAGGTCTGAGCATCCATAGGACTGCTCTCCTCCCTTGGAGAGGGGGTTGCCTTGGTTTGCTATCTGACTGATATTTAGCATCAACTTGGTGGCAGCACATGTGACACAACCAGGCGAGGGAAGAGAACCCACATTCAGGGCACTGGGTTGGCTGCAGAATGATGACTGACCCCTTACAGGCCCTGCACTGGTAACTGGGCACCACCCCCCCCACTGTCACATGGCAGAGGATGATAGCGGGAAGGTAAGTCCCAGAGAAGCCAGGTGATGGGGCTAGAGGGTTGGTAGGAAAGGGGCAGTCAAGGCAGCTCAGGAGATAAACAAATGATGGAAACAAAAACTATGAAGCTGCTTTGGGATTATCTGGATGGATGACACAGTATAACTGCTCCCTCCCAGCTGCAGAACAGGTATAGCACATGTGGAGGTGTTGTGGAATAACAGATAGACCAAACACCGAACTTCAGGTTCAGCACACTAGCTCTGTGTGATGTTTATTTAAAACACAGAAGATAACCTTAAGCAATGGCATATCCCTTCTTCAATACATCAGTGTGCAGCAACAGACTATGCATGTCCTTCCTCTGCATTTAGTCAGCACCTACTGACCCACTGATCTATCTCTTCAGTGAAAATAATTTCATCCCTATGTTGGTCTTGTGTGTTTGAGTGATGGGGAGCTTGAAAAAAAGAAAAACCCAAAACAAGCTAAGGACAAAGAACCTCAGTGCAGAAGCACTAAAGCAAGGGTTACGGCAAAGGGCATTGGCAATAAAACCAAGTTTCAAAGAAACACGACATCACACATACCCCATAATGCAATGGAATATATATGCAAATTCCCATGAAATGTTAGGCTTGTTCAGCTTAAAGCAGGAAAACATGGTGCCAAAGGGCCTCTCAAACAATCTGTAATTTACATGCATTTTAAATAGCACAACTAGCTTAATTTTTGTAATACAGTCCCCAAGTAACGTTTTACCTTTATCAAAAAACCTAGTGCCATGGTATCTTCAACATTTACAGGTTTCATACACATAAGGCATATACATCAACGTATTTTATGACACAATGCTATTGCATACTAAATCCAACAATAAGGAACACAGCCTGTTGTTTTAGATCTGCTCGGAGGTCACCACAATAACCTCCCTGTACAAGGACCTGAGAGGGAAAAGGAAAATTAAAGAGGACACTATAGCATAGTCAAGAAAGGGGAGGGGGTGTCCATAGGTGGCCAACCTTATGGTCTAGAAACTGTAAAGGATAGATTAGGCTAAAAAATAGAAAAACCATTGCAAAAGATTTAAGAAAAGGTCAGTTCTCAAGAGGGGCAGGATTTCCCTGTCACAGCACACAGTTCACTCTCCTAACAAAGGACCTTGGGAGACTTATGACAACTGATAAAGTTTAGTTCATCTTCTAAAAACAAAAACACCTTGTTAGTGATGCTTTGCTGAAGTCTGCTTCCCTTCTTGCCTTCAATGGATTTCACAGGCAGCATAGGGAATGGGGGGCTGTATTCAACATGGGTTGGGGAAGGAGGTGTTCGATATTACAATAGCTTCTGTGGAATGAGGGTGAAACAAGTTGATTTAGGGGTTGGAGGAAAGGGAGTTTGTTTACCTTGGGGGGAGGAGGGTGAGAGATGGGGCGTTACATGGGTTTGGGGAATGGGGTGTTTAGTTTTACCTTGAGGGAGAGTGGAGGATGGGATGCAAAGTGGGTTGAGGGAAAGGGATTATTTAATTGACTCATAGGGGGAAGAAAAGGGGAGATTTTTGTTAACGTGAGATTTTCATTAATACCTACATAGATACATAGACAGTGTCGGCAGATAAGGGCCTATGGCCCACCTAGTCTGCCCATTTGAGCTTGTAAGTTCAGTTTGTTTTCCTAGAAGTCTATTTCCCCTTACCCCTGACCTCTAGAATTCCTTTATGTCTATCCCATGCATTCTTAAATCCCGTGATTGTTTCAGCTCCCACCACTTCCTCTGGCAGGGTGTTCCACTTGTCCACCACCCGTTCTGTGAAGAAATTCTTTCTCATGTTTCCTCTGAATCAGTCCTCCTCCAACTTCATCCCATGCCCTCTAGTCCTGAAACATCTTTTTCGCTTAAAAATAGTGTTTTCCTGCACCCTGTTCCTCCCTGTAAGATACTTGTATGTCTCTATCATATCCCCTCTCTCCTCCTCTCTCTCCAGGAGTACATGTTCAGTTCCTTCAACCTGTCTTCATAGGACTTGTGATGCAACCCATGCACAATCTTTGTTGCCCTCCTCTGAACCTTCTCTACCCTGTCTATGTCCTTACGTAGGTATGGTCTCCAGAACTGTACACTGTACTCCAAGTGGGGCCTCACTAGTGTCTTGTATAGCGGGAATTATGACCTCCCTTTTCCTGCTGGTGATGCCCCTGCCTATACATCCCAGCATCCTATTTGCTTTACCTGATGCCTTGTCACACTGTTTCCCTACCTTGAGGTCATCAGAGATGACAACCCCAAGATCCCTTTCCTGCTTGGTGCATGCTATATCCTCACCCCCCAACTGATATATTGTGCCAGGGTTTTTGTGCCCCATATGCATTATCTTGCACTTCTTTGCATTGAATTTCAACTGCCAAACCTTGACCATTCTTCAAGTTTCTGCAGGTCCTTCTCATTCTGTCTACACCCTCTGGTGTGTCTACTCTGTTACAGAGCTTTGTGTCATCAGCGAACAGTGAAATTCTGCCTTCTAGATCCTGTGCAATGTCACTGATGAAGATGTTGAATAGGACCGTCCCAGCACTGATCCCTGTGGTACCCCACTGGTCACTCTTCCCTCTGTGGGAGCGACAGCCATTTACCACCACCCTCTGTGTCCTGCCACCCAGCCAGTTACCTACCCACCACACTACTGTCCTGCCCACACCCATATTCCCCAGTTTGTGTAATAGTCTTCTATGTGGCACAGTGTCAAAGGCCTTGCTGAAGTCCAGATAGGCCATGTCCACTGCCCTCCCTGATCCACCTCCCTAGTCACCCAGTCAAAAATTCAATGAGGTTGGTCTGACATGACCTCCCCTGCTGAAACCATGCTGCCTTGGGTCCTGTGGTCCATTGACAACCAGATGTTCCACCAATCTCTCCTTCAGTAGTGCTTCCATGATCTTTCCCATACCGAGGTGAGGCTGACTGGTCTGTAGTTCCCTGCTTCCTCTTTGTTCCCACTTTTGTATAAGGGACTACATCTGCTGTCCTCCAGTCTTTGGGTACCTCCTCTGTTTCCAGTGATTGGCTGAACAGGATAGCCAGAGGTTCAGCCACCACCTCTCTTAGTTCTTTAAGGACCCTGGGTGCACCCCATCTGGCCCCATTGCTTTATCAGCTCTTATTACTTCCAGTTCCTTCAGGACCCTTTCTGTGTAAAGGGACTTGTGTCCATTTCTGCACCATTCTCACCCCTTTGTACTCCCTTCAGACCCATTACCCCTCTTCCTTAGTAAAGACTGAGCAGAAATACCTGTTCAATATGTCAGCTTTACTGTTGTCATCCTCCATGCTCCCATCCTCCCCTTCAGTCTCACTATCCCTCCCTTTGTCCTTCTTTTTCACTTATGTACCTGTAAAAGGTTTTGTCCCTTAACCACTGATTTTGCAATGTGTTCTTCTGTCTGAGCTTTGGCTTCCTTACTGACTTCCCTGCCTCCCTTTGTTTCTCCTGGTACTTCTCCCTATCCCCTTCTGCCTGTGTCTTTTGTATTGCCTGAATGCAGTCTTTTGGCTTTCACTTTCTTTGCTACCTCTTTGGAAAACCATAATGGTCTCCTCTTTCTTTTCCTCTTGCTAACCTGCTTAATGCATAATTCTGTTGTTCTTATAATCCCCATTTTAAATACTGCCCACTGTTCCTCAATCCCTGATTCCTGTCCCATTCCTTAATGCCTCTTTCAAGCATCTCCCATTTTCCCAAAGTCTGCCCCCAAAATCCAGGATACGTGTTTTGTGTGGTTTGGTTCACTTTTTCTGTGATTTCAAACCACAATGACTGGTGGTCACTGTTACCCAGGTGCTCCCCACTGTTACCCCCATCACACTGTCCCTGTTTGTGAGCACAAGGTCCAGTATTGCCTTCTGCCGAGTTGGTTCCATGACCAGTTGCTTGAGGAAGGCACCCTGAAGGAGTCCAGGATAAATCTGCTCCTAGTTGATGCTGCTGCTGGGATGCTCCAGTCCACGTCTGGTATATTGAAGTCTCCAACCAGTACTACTCACCCTTGTCTGCCATCCTTTGGATGGCTAGCATCAACTCCTATCTGTTTCTTCCTCCTGGGCTGGTGGTCTATAGACCACACCTGTGCGGATGGCTGGCCCCATTTTCCTTTCCAGCTTAACCCACAGTATCTCTCCCCATTTTGTTCCTCCTGGATCTGTGTGGCCCTTATGTCATTTTTCCATACAGTGCCACCTCCTCCTTCCTGCCTGCTCTGTCTCTTCTGAATATGTTGTTGCCAGGTATGGCCATCTCCAGTCATGGTTATCATTACACCAGGTTTCAGTGATGGCCACAATGTCCAGGTTCTGACTGTACCATGACAGCCTCCAGATCTTCCATCTTGTTGCTAAGGCTCCTGGCATTTGCACATGGCTTTCCATGATTTGACCTCCTAGACTGCTTCACTGTTCTACTCCAGCCCCTTCCTTGGTTGTCATTTATCCCTGGTTCTCCTTGCTGTCTGCCCTTCTGCTGAATTTTGCCCCTTTTCTGCTTATCCACCTTTTGGACACTAATCTCCATCTTTTTGCACACTGCTTTGCAGAGATAGCCACCCTCTGGTTCACTGGTTCCATTACTAGCTGTGGGGTGAGCAAGTAGGTAATTGGCCTCTGGCCTGCCACACTTTCTTGCTAGTTTAAATGCTTGTCAATGTAGCATTTAAACTTATCATTGAGTGCTTGGATTCCTCCAGGATGGATGCAGGTCAGGCTTGAATAAACCTCCATCCCTCCAGATGGGTCCCCAGTCACCAATGAATCCAAACCCTTCTCACAGCACCAGTTCTTCAACCATGAGTTAAAGTTCCTGGTGCATGCACTCCCATGCTCTCCCTTGCCTCTCACAGGTAGTACTTCTGAGAAGGTGACAGAAGTAGCTACTTGCTTGAGACCCTCCCCAGTTTCCTAAACTCTTCCTGAACTTCCTTTGGCTCCCATTTGCCAAGTCATTAGTACCTAGGTGGATAATGACATCCAGCTCACCCTCCTGTCTTGCCTTCCCAGTGATCCCCAGTATCTTCCTTCCATCCCTCCATGCCTGGCACCTGGTAGGCACCTCACCTCCCTGTCCTCCCTCCTGTGTTCCTAGCTGGATCCCTCTTATGATGGAGTCCCCACCAGGATTCGCTTCCTCCTCCTCTGGGGTCCACTGCTTTCCCCACTGAGGTCACCTCCTTGCCTAACCTCCACATCCTTTCCTTCCACTTCCCTGGGTACCTCTATTTGGTTGTCCTACCAGTGTTTTGCATTGACTTCCCTGAGTTCACTCGTGAAGTGCTCACTTTGCAGATTTTCTTGAAGTCATTTCTTCACAGTGTTTTTTCCTTTGCACAATTTATCCACTTCACATTTTTTTTCTGTAACATGCCCACTTTGTTACACAAACAACTCTGCAAAATTTCTACAATATGAAGAACATTTCCAAATTTATCCATCAAGCAAAGTGTAGCCAATTTGCACATCTCTTCTTTTTACTCCTCCAGTTACAGACATCAGAGTTAGATTTAAAAGTTATAGCCTGAAGCTGGCTCGGTGACACTGAGGGTTGAGGCGCTGGATGCCACACCTCACACGACACTGTCAACCTGGGGTTAGGAGCGACCGCGGGTTACCTGGCATAGGCAGAGGAGGGAGAGGATCGAGCATCTGATGGACTTCTCTCCTCTCCCAGGGAGGGTCACCTTCCCTCTCCTTGGCTGTCCCCTAGTGAAGGCTGGAGGGCAGTGTTGGAGGTCAGGAGACACAGAAGCATGGAGATGTGACGTGCATGTGCCTACACACATGCATGTTCATGCCCCAAGGGGGAAGGGGTTGTACGGGGAGAAAACGGAAAAAAAAAGGATAGCCTGAGAAAGCAAGAGGGGTGAGAGAGAGAGAAAGAGAGAGGAAATATACATAGAGAGAGAGAGAGAGAGAGAGAAAGAGAGAGAGCTTGAGATAGACATATACAGACACACAGTCCATAAACAATTTTCAGGCAATAAGGGGATGACAAGAACTGAGCCCCCTGCAGCTTGCTGCTGCCTGTGCAGAGATCTCAAGCATCTTTCAGTTTGTACTGGACAAACTTCTGCAGATATGCAGTAGCCACGACTAGACAAGTTGTGAAGTTTTATTTTACTGGAGAATTATTGCTTAAGTACTAAACTTCATACTATGTTTAGCTTCTCAAATTTCTGACACTTTGGCAACAATTCACACTTCACATTACCGCAAAGTCAATTTTTAAAAACCTTCTAAAAATGTTCTCCCTTTCACACACCTTCATAGTATCCTGCCCCACACTTCTTCCCCAGCCACAATAAAAAATGTACCCCCTTCCCCAGTCCACATAGCACCCATTCCACCCTCCAAAATGTTATCGCAAATCACTTCCTTCCCAGCACCCACCTACTAGCACCCATCTTTCAGTCCTCCCCCACCATGTTACAGTACAAAGGTACCCCCTTCTTCCCTGCCATCATAGCATCCCATTGCATCATTCTCCCCCATGGGACCCATTTTCAGTTAGAAATCCCTGGAATACTCTCACCACCTTAGCCAGCCACTGTCTCAATAAATGAGCGAGAGCATGAAAATACTGCAATATCAGTGTGCTGTGTAATTCATTTACATGGTGGGTGGTTGATGTGGTGAAAGGAAGGCTACATCATTTTGGAATTTTTTTTTAGATAAAAGTGGGTGCTGTTGTGAAAGGAAGGTGGGATTGTGGCTATGTTGGCTGGGGTTCCGATGTATTGTGGTGGGGGAGGGATGAATCTTTTTTTGAGCATGGGGTGGGGAAAATGAGTAATTTGTGATGCAAATTTTGTATATTTCTGTCCTGGCTGGGGGGGTGGGATGTGTTCTACATGGATGGGGAAAGGGTACTTATTTATAGAACTCAGACAGGAAAGTGCTATGCATTCAAGGGAGTAACAGATGGCAGTAAGGAGCAAAGAGGCTAGCCTATACAATAACAAGAAAGAACAAGCATTTGTCAATGCCGAATGTTGTCTTGCTGGCATTGGCATTAGTAGTGCAGGAGTTAGAGAGATGCATAATAGGAATGGCAGTGAAGTATTGAACTGACACCAACCCCACCCCCACCCTGCAGAGACTGACAGGCATTGGGGTGTGCCTTTCGGTCATTGGCCATAATGCTCATGGCATTTCACCTCACCCTATCGTGCAGACAACGACAAGTGTTGCAATGTGCCTTTGGCCCTCTGGGCCTTACGCTCACCCCATTCTGTAAGGAAATACACTGAGATGGGTGCAGTATAGGAGAATGGGGTGAACTTTGGGTCCGAAGACTACAAGACACACCTCAATGCCTGTCACTGGCTGCAGAGTGGGGGTTGGGGTGGAATGGCATTAGCATTACAGCTGACAATATCATGTCACACCCCTGACATCTGGCAGTCTCTACTGGGTGGGGCGTTATGGTTGGAAACCCTAACACCCTGGGTGTTTGTTGTAATTTTCACTCCAGATTTTCAACATGGGCTTTTTGTGAACCCACCTCATGAACAGTGGCACTATCAATTCATTAGCCAAAAGATGATTTTGCACAGTGACTGCACCATTTGGTGACACAGGTGCAAAAACACATTTCTGGTAGAATGTGAAAAATGATAGCTGTACTGTTCATGAGGAGGTGTAAAAAAATGGCAATGTTGAAAATCTGGAGTGAAAATATGAAAAATTGGTGAAGTCACGAGTGCGCCTAGTAACTGCACAATGCACGCCCATAATGCAATTATTTTGGGGATTTTTTTAACCAAATTCTCAACATAGGCATTTTAGAACCTCTGCTCATAAACAGTGGCACTGTGATTTTGTTACTGTGTCCCAAAAATTGATTTCCCACAGCCACCGCGCCATTGTGTGCCATATGTGTGAAAACACATTTCAGGCAGGATGTGAAAAATGACAGCTGTACTGTTCGTAAGGAGGTGTGAAAAAATGGCAATGTTGAAAATCTAGAGTGAAAATATTACAAATTGTCAAAGTTACATGCGTGCTTGGAAACTAAACAATGCACGCTTGTAACACAGTCATTTTTTGGAATTTTTTCACCATATTTGCAACATAGGCTTTTTGGGACCCCACCTCATGAACAGTGACACTATCATTTCATCAATCAATCCTGAAAGGTGATTCTATGCAGTGACTGTGAAATCATCTTTCAGGACCGAATAACAAGATGACAGTGCATGTGTTCATGAGCTGGGGTCCCAAGAACCTCATGCTGAAAATCTGGAGCCAAAATTCAAAAACATGGCTGAGATATCCACCTAAGTTGAAACCCCCATTGATGCCATTATACAGCTTACCATCATTTCTTCATTTTGCAGTTCGGCTTTGAAGAGTCCAGACATTTTCCTGCTCCACCGAAGATCACAGCACTGGACCTTCGGAGGTAAGTATGGGATGATGGGGGTGTGGAGAGGTGCGGTGCACAGAGGGTGGGTGCAGGTTGGGGGAGAGGGCACTGTGGACAATGAGGGACCGTTTTCTTATTTTCAGTTAAAAAAATGGATAGCATGACATGGTTTGTTGGGCACACTGGGGTGGGCTCCCATTGTGCCCTATGACTTTGAGGGGAATGGGGCACACTGGGTGGGCTTCAGTGTGCAACACAATGGGGAGGGGGACAAGCAATGCTGACAAGGTCGGCTTTGTGTGAGCGGTGGCACACTGGGGTGGGCTCCAAGTGTGCCACACACTCAGTACGTCTATATGGTGATATTGTTAGCGGGTAACATGATGTCAGGGAATCCCCAACTTAACCCGGTAACTCTTTGACACTCATTTATATGTCTGTCTGATTAGTGGAGTAGTCTTCTTAGGCACTGCAGAGTTTTGCTTGTATCAGGGTAGTTACTGGGTAACTATACCATTATCCAGGTATCTTTACCCAGTAACTCTTTACCCAGATACTTCCTGACATTGCGTATACATGGACTTCAGTTACAGGGTAAGAAGCGGAGATCTCTGCTACTGCACCAGTTACCCAGTAACACTCTGCTCATGTAAATGCGCTGAACATGGGGGGTTGGGGACATGACGACACAGGGATTGCATCCCCGATATCAGCTTTGTTTGAAGATTGTGTGGCAGCGGCTGCTGCTGCTGCCTTGTTTGTCAAAATGTTTCTCCCGGAAAGGCACATACGGGAGACTATCATGTCTGCCGCTACATGACAAGCTTGTCTCTGATTGCAGCAGCAGATTTCTTTCAAGTTGATGGCACTTTACATAATTCTTACATCAGTGCTAGCATGCTGGCTAATTGGGGAATGAGGGGCGCACCTGCTAAAGTGTGCCCTGCATTCGCCAACACTGACACACCTCTCACTGTGTTAATACTGCCATAAGATGTTGCTTGCACATGTGCGCAAGACAACATAAAAATTGCTCGCCATTTGCAGAGTCAATAATCCAGGCAGAAAGGAGTTTAAAATATTTATTCCAACACCATGGAGGTATGGACTTGTACTGAAATGCTCCTTTGTCTGCTAGTCCAGACCTCCATGGTGTTGGAATAAATGTTTTAAACTCCTTTCAGCCTGGATTATTGACTGCACAAGTGCTAAGCCATTTCTCTTACTTATTCATTGGGGCTAGAGGGAGGAGGATGGGATGTGTGCTATGGTTGTGGGATTAGGGTATAACTAATTTAATGGCCTTTGTGTATTTTTCCCATTTTAAGTGTTGACTTCACTCCACATAATATTCAGTGCAGTGGTACTTTGATGGGGTTCTATGTGGAGCAAATTATTTATTTATTTATTTGTTTGTTTGTTTGTTTTTGATAGCCAAGTAAGATAAATTAAGTGTAAATGCATCTATTTTCAGGCACAATCTGAAGTATAGCTTCACTTTTCAAATACTAGGCAAAGCACTCAGCAAAGTGCGTGACCCTTTCTTTAGTTCACGTTGGAATGAAGTTTTGGCCCTTCACACATCACTAGTGACTCATGACTACCAGTACATACTAGTCTTGTAATTTCAAGGAGGAGAATTTAAGAGAAAGCATCAGGATGCCCAGGATGGTATTCCGGGGGCCTGGGTTTAATTCCCAGTAGGTCACACTATGTTTTCTCACTACAGTTTGTGATCCAGATTGCTTAGCAGTGGCTAGTACTGCACCAAAAAAATATAGTTGTCAACAAACAGTAGGTGAGCCATTACCAAGTTGGGTGTGTATAAATGAAGCACACAAGAAACAGGCCAGAGAGAAAAGTCTGTTATGCTCTGTCCTTGGAAAAGGCCCTGCTGGTGGCAGGGAAACAGGGTGCATAAGACCTTCCACTGAGCAACAAGATCACCAAGACCAAACAAGAAGTCAGCACACTGTTACTCTGAGGGACATTTCTTCCTTACTCTACAAGTCAAAGTAAAATAACATGTCACACATGCAGTATACAGTTTCAGTAAAGTAGAGGACAGCAGCAACTGTAAAGATGCAAAACCAAAGAATCATTTAATTGCTTGTAGCATACTCAGAGCAAAAAAGTAATTTGGATTGTTTTTGAGCAGCAACCTGTATGATTACAATTCTTGGAATAATTTATTACTACAGTAAATACAGTTTTAAAAAGAGCAACATGGACACGGTAATACTATAGGTGATACTATAGGATAAGCATATGATTTTAATTTTTATTTTTTTATTCCCCTTCCCTTTCTGAGCAGCTTCAATCTTGACATTGATTATTCTACTCTGGAGTGTATTTATTTGGACTGGACAGCAGTGTCGCTTTATGAATAAGCAAGCAGAAGATGTTGTTTACCAGTACAGCTAATATCTGCACTGCTGTCCCCCAAACTGTATACATAATAACCTTCCCTTGCAGTATTGTACTTTACTTTTGGGCTAAAAACTCATGTTCCCTTACTCATCGAGTGGCACTTAACTTCTGCATTTACTGTTCTAAACCACCATGTTGACTGTTTGAATTCAGGTTTGCTACCTGCTGTAAGAAATTGTGTTTTTGCAGTTACCGAAAAAAAGAAATGAAATGGAACCACTGAGTATGAAATTTCCTCTTCTTTTAGACTTCTCAATGCTAACAAGATCAATTGCCTGAGGGTTAACACATTCCAGGACCTGCACAATCTGAACCTCCTTTCTTTATATGACAACAAACTGCAAACTATCAGCAAAGGACTCTTCGCACCTCTGAGATCGATCCAGACTCTGTAAGTATCATAGCCATAACTCCACTGACAGACTTTTTTTTGTTTTAAGAAAGGCTCATGTCAGCTTTGTGAAGCTCATGGGCTAGAATTGAAAGGTTGTTTTTTTTTGTTAACCTAAATTCTGTAGATGGCAAGTTCAACATCCATATTCAACAGAAAATATTAAAAAAGGCAAATGTAGGGGAGACTTAGCTGTGCTTTTATATATAATTCTTATAAACTTTTCATATGAAACAAAATAATGTGTGAAGTAAAATGCAAATTAGTTTAAAGTGTTTTGTACATTCTGTGTATCTTTTCTGGGGAAGAGTAGTCAGTATAATAATTTTTTGAGAAGTATGCATAAGGCATGATTCAGCTTTGGCTTGCTGCACAGTGGAAACAGCCTATCTATTTGTATGGGATGCTTAAAGTGTGTTCTTTCACCTTACTGAGATACTGCCGAGTGTGTACTTTCAGGCCTTAGGTGAGAGTACTTCACATCAGGAGACTAATTAAGCAATAATGCATGATAGGGAGTGGATTATTGGAGGATTTACCCACAATTTATGTGGTGTCATGACATGCAGCAGAGTAACTTTACCACATGAAAAGTGGGTGATCCCCCAATTGCCCATGTCCTGGAGTGCCTTCTTGCAATTATACAATCGATGCATGTGAAATGTATTTAGAAATGTGTGTTTAATTACTGTATGTTTTGTTTTGCTTTTTATAAATGCCATTCCTTACCCATGAGTTATTGTAGGATTTACCCAAAGGTAAAGCCCTTAGCTGACCAAACAGGTTACAGGATTTCTTATGTCCATTTTATAATATCATTTTATCCAGTGGCACAGTGGTGGTGCTCTGTGCTGCCTCCTGGTGGATTTGGATTGCATCTTGACATGGGACTCAGCATGTCATGGAGGTACTGCAGCTCTCAGGGGTTGAGGACACAGACTGCCTGGTGTTCCTGCATCTGCTGCTATCAGGCAACTGACAAGCACTATTGGCACCATTAGCAAAGACATCCATGCATTTATCCATTCCCTGGGAGAAAGGTACATCTGTGGCAAATGTCTCAACAGACTAGAAAGGAGCAAAAATGGATGAAAATGTATGTAACCCTTTAATGTACATTTTACACCCATGAACTCATGCACATCATTATGGAACTGAAGAACAAAAATAAAATTATTCATCTGCCCAGATAGAACTATATATGCCCTTATTTGTCCTGCTATTTTGTCAGTTGAATTATAAATATTTTGGTAATAAGCATTGGCTTATTAACTTTCTTGAAACACTGAGCACGTTGGCAGTCATACCCTTCTGCAACAGTCATCTGCCTCCTTGAAAGTAAAAGAACACAGGTCAAAATATACAGTGCATGTTATTTGAAGCTGATGTGTTTCTGATTTTTCCTTTTCTGCTGTTATATACTTTGAGAAGCCTGAAATACTGTATAACTGGAAATAAACCTAACATAGTGTAAGAAGTATGAAGAATGAAGTGTTGCTTTAGTAAAATCATATTTGTGTATGCATTTGGTGGCTGATGTGTGGCTAAATCAGTTTTAATGCAGAAACAGAATGCCTTTCTCATGTGTATGTGGTGCTTATTTTGGCCTTCAAGCAAGTGAAGATAGTTACCCCCCCATGATTTCTGCCTCCCCATAGGGTCTTCCCCTGGTGCTCCCCTGTTCTGTTGTCCTTTCTACTCTGAAGCCCAGTGTATGCCATTTGCCCCTGGTACTATCCTGCAGCAGTCTACTTCCGTATCTTCTAGTAATATAAATACCCTGACTGTCCTATCAGTTCTCCCAGCCAGTACCCCCACTCCTTCCAGGCACAAGTTCAGCCCATGACACAAACACCACGTGTTGTTTGTTTCTCAGGTTCAGGCCATCCTGGGCATACAGGCATCCCTTGCTCCAGAAGGCTATCAAGTTGTCCAGAAAAGGAAATCCTCCCTCTCTTGGAATAAACTGTTATCCTAGCATTAGCATACCTAAGGGTCTGTTGTTGCTCCTCATTCATGCCTAGGATCAGGAGGATCTCAGAAAATATCACCCTACATAAAAAATCCTCAGAAAACTATTATTTATTTATTCAAAATGTGTTGAGTGGGAATGGCACACTGAGGTGGAGCTCATTCCCAGGTGCTACCGAGGGGGGGGGGGTTACAGGGTAGGGAAGAACATATTTAACAGTAAATAGACTGATGCTGCTGTGTGAACAATACAAAACCACAGACAGCACAAGACACAGCTTTTACAAAAACTGCAGGACTTTACAATGGTAATAGGCAATAAATCAATATAATAAAAAGTGTAATAGCATGTGCAGCACACAGAGCCCTGGGAAAAGTAAGAGCCATCCAGGACTGGAGTGCGTGGTTAGCTCTATGAGCAGGGTGGGGAAAGATAAGTCAACAGAAGCAGTATTTAGAGTGAGAATGGGAGATGAATAGGGAGAGGAACATTATTCCAGAGAGCTGGAAGGCAGACAGAGAAGGTGAACTAACCAGAAGTGGTTTTGCAGCAAGGGATGTGGACGTATCAAAGATCAGAGGAGCAAGGGGAATGTGAGGAAACAGGGAATAAGGAGAATGTATTTATGCAACATGTGTACTGATAAAAAGCAAGACTAAAAGTGTTATTGTGGCCCAACATAGCAAGATATTATCCTGTAAAGTAGGGTAGGTCACAATGCACACTGACCAATCAGATAGCAGCTTTCACAATGCTGATGACATCACAATGGCCATTTATAGCACATAAATCAAACAGAAACACACAATTGACGGATTTAAAAGGTATAAGTAGTACTCTGATGTATAAATTGAATATGCAATGGTCTGACTCAAAATACATAGTTCGCCATCACTTGTGAGGGAGCAGGACTTTAATAACTCATGAGTAGTTCTGCCTCTTATGAGTTATGGTCCTGCCCTTTCACACATGAAGATAAATTGCATATTTTAAGTCAGCCTATTGTATATTCCTATTTATATAACAAATGTACAACAGAATGCCACAGAATAAATCTGAAATTTTGTTTTTATTTTGCAAGACATCACAAGATCTTATATTTTGCGGTATACAGTATCTCAATTGATATCTAGCAAAGCTGGGTACATCACAGTAGAATAGTGAATGAATCAGACAGCAGCTTTCACAATGCTGATGAAATCACAATGTCACTCAATCCAGTGGTTGAAGTAAAAGATAAAACAGTTAAACATTTATGCAAACACAAGATTAATAACAACAAGTAAACTGATGTAAAGACTTAAAATATGCAGTAGACTTACTTAAAATATGCAATTTATCATCACTTGTTAGGGGATAGGACCTTTATAATGTGCACGTGGCTTCTCCACATATGAGTTATGGTCCTGCCCCTTCCCTTGTGAAGATAAATTGTATATTTTGAGTCACCTGGTTGTATATCCCCCATTTAAATGAATATATCTTTGCTCTATGGGTTACCAAAGTTTGAGTTTTGAATGTATTTTTGGGAACCTTTAAACTGCAATGTAGCATGATACAAAGTAACAATAGGTGACACATGTTGTATGATAAGCAATAGCACATGACAGGGTGTGGGCTGTACTTCAATAACCAATAGATAAGTGGTGAAGCCACAAGGCAAAAAACATAACTCATATCATTTAGAGGGACTGGAACAAAAAGTATGCCTCTTTGCAGATGACACAAAGATCTGTAAAAGGGTTGATACACAAGGAGGCATGGAAAGGATGAGAAGGGACTTGGCAAGGTTGGAGGAATGGTCAGAAGTATGGCAGCTAGGATTCAATGCAAAGAAATGCAAAATAATGCACCTGGGAAACAAAAACCCAGGGGAAGATTACACAATGGGGGGGGGGGCAGCAACAACAACAAAAATGGAAAGGGACCTGGGGGTAATCATATCAGATGACCGTAAGGTTGGCAGGCAAGGTGAGAAGGCGGTAGGGAGGGCTAGGGGGATACTGAGATGTATAGGGAGAGGCATCACCAGCAGAAAACAGGAAGCTGCTATCCCCCTAACTGACAGTTGGTGAGACCCCATCTGGAGTACTGTGTCCAGTTCTGGAGACCTCATCTCTGCAAGGACATAAACAGGATGGAGGCAGTTCAGAGGAGGGCAAGTAAAATGGTGCAGGGTCTGCAAGAGAAGCCATACAAGGAGAGACTAAGGAGCTAAATATGTATACCCTTGAGGAAAGGAGGGAGAGGGGGGACATGATAGAAACATTTAAGTACCTCAGTGGAATCAATAAAGTCCAAGAGGGTAGCATCTTTCAGAAAAAGAGATGTGCAAGAACAAGGGGACACAATTTGAAGATAGAGGGGGGAACGCCTCAGGGGCAATGTGAGGAAGTATTTTTTCACAGAGAGGGTAGTGGATGCATGGAACAGCCTTCCTGAGGAGGTTGTGGGGTCTAAAACTGTGGGAGAATTCAAGAATGCATGGTACAGGCATAAGACAATTTTTGTGAGGGGTAGGAAGAAATAGGCTGTTGGTTAAATAGGATCTGCAGCTTATCCATTAGGTAGGGAAATGGGCAGACTAGGTTGGCCAAGCGGTCTTTATCTGCCATCAAAGTCTATGTTTCTATAAACCCTGGAGTGCATCGTTGTACTTATAAAATGTGCATTGCTATTTCTAAGTAAAATGTAAGAACAATTGACCAAAAGGGGAAAACAAATATTATTGTTTGAAACAAGAACATAAAACTATTTATTCCTGTTGTTGTGGTTGGGGGACATGAAACAGTGGCTCAGGAGAAGTTTTTTAAAGTGTACTTTGGTCGAAGTTCCTTGAAATGTTTCACTATTAAACTGTGTCACATATGAAGTATAGTGTTTTAAGGTGTACGTTGGCTGTGGTTCCTTGTAGCAGCACCAGTACCCGAACTGTAGCAGAGGTGAAGTGCTTTTTGGTACTGTCTAAAGTAGTGGTGATTGGATATCTCAGAATCTGATCTGTTAGTCAGTCAGTCTATTTTCAGATTATTCTTCTGAAATCCCATACTGAATGGAATACTTCACATTCCAATGTAAACTGTAAATTTTAGATTTTGGTATTGAATTTTGGATTTCAGAATCTGACTCCAGTTAGGATCTTATTGATTAACTCTGAAAAACCTAAACCCTAACTTTAAGATTGGAATCCAATGTATCCAAATCAATTATCTATTATCCAAACACCCTGATTTTCAAGTCACTCCAGTCAAACTGTGGGGCACTTCTGAGGTAAATATATGACTTTTGGCACTGACAGCCAATCAGATTGCAGCACTTGACTGAATCATTTTATAATGAGCCTTAACAGAACAGACTTACTGGAGGCCAGCTAAGTTGTGTAGGATTTGCAGGTGCCATCTGCAATGTCTGCAAACTAAGTCTTCATCTATAACCTAGGTCTTCAACATGAGCTTGCAAGAAAAGTTGCTCAGAATCTCAGTAAATTCTCTCTGGAGAGGGTGGATAGTAACTCACACTGTGATCCTTCCCTGTGTGTGATAGTGGTGACAATGCAGAAGAGTCAACTTGATGGACAGGAGAGCACATGTTTTATGTGTCATGCTTGCTGGCCACTCAATCCTCAAGGGAGGTGTGTAGGTGAGGAAACAATAAAAATGAAGGGGCAGACTAAGAGGATTATGCCTTCATGTGGCTCATGTCCTATATGAAGACTCCCTTATATACTCAGCTCCTGATCCTTTTTGCCCAGCCTTCCATATGTAGTAGTCATCTTATGGAGATTTAGAGGAGGAAGATTAGTAATGGGTCTTGAGAAAGAAAGGTGCTGGTTATCATAGACAGGAGAAGATTTAATGATAATGACTGAAGATGAGCCTGGCCACCGAGGAAAATTTAAGTTAAAAGAAAAGTAAAGGTTTACATGTGCACTGTTCTTGTGGTGGTAGTGGAGAGGAAGTTATTGTATCCACAATGAGTGACAGCATTTGTTAACTTAGTAACTCTGTTCTTCTGACTCTGACTTGCATGATTTCTGTAGTGTCACAATTTGGAAGATTATTCAATTATTTTCTTCCTTGGGCTTGTACTTAAAAAAATGTTAGTGATTGAGAACAGTGTCACAGGTCACATATGATTAAATATCTTGTCCTTCTTGCAGACATTTAGCTCAGAATCCTTTTGTGTGCGACTGCCATTTAAAGTGGCTAGCTGATTACCTGCAGGATAATCCAATAGAAACTAGCGGCGCCAGATGCAGCAGTCCACGTCGTCTTGCCAACAAACGCATCAACCAAATCAAGAGCAAGAAGTTCCGTTGCTCAGGTAATTCATTTATCTGACTGATGCTTTCTTCAAATTCAAAGTAAGCAGCTCCAGAGAGCTCTGTAATTCAATATGTTGACAGAGCTGCAGTAATAGGTATTATGGTGCATCTTCCCAAATTGAATTTGTGAAATTCAGTTAAACCAAAAAAAACCAGTTACAACATAGATCCAGCAATCAACATTTCTACTTTACTTTCTAGGCTTCAAAAGGGCTACTTTAGTATTCCTCAGAGTTTGAGTGTATTTCCAGTACTTTAATTTTAAGCTTACTATCAGGTTTCTTATGGATATTCTGCTGCAGTTCATAGTCAAAAATATTAAATGTGCAATTACTTAATGCTAAGAATGTATTTACTATCAAAGTTCATCAGGTCAAGAGAAAAGAGTAGTTCCAGTATAGTACTCACTTTACATAGACAAGATGGATGAGTTCAGTGACAGTACCCACAGAATTTAAAGATATGTAGCCCTAATCAGTTACATAGAAACATAAACAGTGATGGCAGAACAAGCACAATGATCTATCTAGTCTGCCTAATTTTCCTAACTAACCTTGGTACCTACTATCCATCCAAGGTCCTAGCCCTCCCCTCCTCCCTCTACTCTCCTTCCTGAGTCTGTCATCCCCAGTGACCACTATACACTTCACTCTATCCCAACCATGCTTGACACCATCAATTGTTTCAGCACCTACCACCTCAGCTGACAGACTGTTCCATGGCTTCACCACCTTTTCTGTAAAATAATACTTCCTCATATCCCTCCTGAACCTCCCTCCTGTCAATTTCCACTCATTTCCTCTTAATCTTGAACCAGCATTCAAGCTAAATATCTCCTCACAGCTCACCTTGTTTATTACTTTTAGTACCTTGAACGTCTCTAGTATATCTCCCTTCACACTACTGGTCTCCAGCAAGTACATGTTCAGTGCCTTGAGGTGCTTCTTGTAAGACCTGCCCTGTTGGCCTTCAATCATCCCTGTTACCCTGCACTGCTCTGTCTCCAGCCTGTTCCTACCTTTTGTGAAATGAGAGCTCCAAAACTGGGTGCAGTATTCCTGGTTTGGCCTCAATAAAGATTTATAAAGTGATAAAATTGCCTTCTTCCTCCTTCTATCAGTAATCCTTTCTATACACCCAAACAACCTTCTTATCTTACCATAAGCCTTATTGCACTGGCTCAATTTTTTGATGGTGTCACTGATGATAACTCCTAGATCCATTCCTCATCCATGGTGCTAAGTCTCACTCCACCCATCCAGTACTCTGTCCTGGGGTTCTTATTGCCTAGATGCATTACGTTGCACTTTTTGGCATTGAATTTCAACTCCAAAGAAAATATGCTATCAACCAGTGAGATGAGGAACATCCTCCTCCTTTCTTTCTTTCTTTTTTTGCTAATGCATTGGAAGAAATGTTTTCCTCCACACTTGAACCGTTCTGCAATATGCAGCTCTGTTTCTGCTTTTTGCTTTCCTAATCACCCTCTTCGTCTCCTTATTTCTCAGTAAACATTCACCCCATTCTTCTTCCCCCTGCTTTCTTTCTACTTGTAGAAGACCCTTTTCTTAGCTCCCATGGCTTTTCTGACTTTTGATAGGAACCATAATGGTCTCTTGAACTTATTGTTTTTTGTTACTGTTCTCATGCATAACTTAGATGACTCAAGAATGTCCCCCTTTATTATCCCCCATCTCTCTTCCTCCCCCACCAAAATTGTCTACCGTGACTAACTTTACCCTGACCAGTTCCCTCAGCATGCTGAAGTCTGCTCTGCTGAAATCAAGGACTTCAGTTCTCAGTTGGGTCTTTTCATCCCAAGGGCAGCTCAAACCAAATTGAATTATGGTCATTGTTATCTAGTGGCACCCCTACTGTCATCAATCCTACTGCTTCTGAATTGCTAGGTACCACATCCAGAATGACAGTCTGCCTGGTCCTTGACTAGCTGTACCAGGAGACAGTCTTGGAGTACATCCAACAAGGCCTGATATCTGGTGCTCCTGCTCACAGGAACATCCTAATTGATGTCCAGCAGTTTCAGATAACCCACCACCACTACTTCCCCCTTCGCAACCCCCTCTTTCAAGTTCTTCCACAAGCTCTCTGTCCCATTACTCCCCTTTCCCCGGAGGTCTGTAGGTCACCTTAAGCGTAGTTTCTTGTCTGAAGCTGCCATGAGGTGCACCCTCAGTGACTCTGACTGCTTATTATTGCCAATGATGTATCCATCTTCCAACAACTCAGTGTCATCCCTGATCTAAAGGGCTATGCCTCCCCCCTACCTCTTCTTCTATACCTTCTGAACAATGAGTACCCTGAAACTGTCAGGTCCTACTTGTTATTTTCTGTAGACCACATTTCGGTGATAGCCACAAGGTCTTCCACTGTGTCTGCCATCAGCATCTGTAGATCACTGATTTTATTACCCAGGTTCCTGGCATTAAGGCAATGCTCCCTTCCATCTGACTCTCTAACCTACTTTGCTATTCCCCTGTCTATGACCCTTGTGCTTCCCATGTTGTTAGCCTTGTGATTTTCCTGGTGTTTGCACACTTTGCATCCCCCCTCTCTAATGTCCCCTCACCTGACCCAGATTATACTGCATCCCTCTTTACACCCATTGAGCTGGTACTTGCCCCCAGATGTGGGGGAGAACAAGCTAGGATCCCATTCTTCTCATTTGTCACCATGGTTTTCCTAATCCCAGTCCCCCCTGCAGTTAGTGCAATATTAGACATCAAATTTCTGCTCCAGCATGCATACCCCTTCTCTTATCAGGTGGAGTCCATCACCTTTGAAGATCCTCTAACCCTCGGTGTCCTCACAGTATCCCACAAAATGGTACCCCTTCTTCTGACACCATCCCTTAAGCCAGCCATTGAACTCCTCTACCTCATCTCTCCTAATTCTATTGTTCTTCTGCTCACTGCCCACACAGGGAGAACCTCACAAAATATTAGGGAGGCTGAGTGTGCTGCTAATCTGTCCCCTAGTCTATGAATGTTCTGCTTCACCATTTCCACAGACTAGTTCACCAGATTGTTGGTACACAGGTGTACCAGCACCCTCAGCTCCCCCGTTCCATCTCTGCCATCCTTCCTGTCCAGTTCCAAGATGGCTGATGGATCAGGAAGGCACCTAATCATCCCTCCCATCCAGTGCCCCTCCAATCACCTTATCCACACCCCTAAACATTGAGTCCCTAACCACCAAATCTCTCCTGGTAGACTTGCTCTTGCTGACCCCCTTGGGTGCCATTGGACTGACCTGCTCCTCACCACCAACTGACTCAAAGTCTACCCCAGTAGATTCAGGTACAAGAACCTCCTCTAGGTCTGCAAAACTATTTGCCATTTAATGGTGCTGGGAAGGACAGCCTCTTGATGACTAACCTGTCTTTTCCAATCTGCCCCCCTCCCCACCACTCTCCACTACCCTAGGTTAGGGGGCTCTGGGGAAGTGGATGGTGGGTAGTGGTCTTCTTTTGTTTTTCTTGTTGATACTTTTTTCCCTGGCATCCAGTCTGCCTTACCTGTCCCACATCCAGGCATCCTCTCAGGCTCCAGCTGCTGTCCCAAGGATCTCTGCTCCACTTCGGGTCCCGCAGCATTTACCCCATGGCTTGCCCCCCGTGGTGGGATGGTGGAGAGCCCCCTGATACTCAGCCACCAGATCAGGATCCAGTATTGCTGCATTCTGTCAGAACTGGCAAGTCCTCCATTGAGACGGCCTATATGCCACCATGACTGGTGCCCTGTTTTCCCTGTTCCTTCCCCCTTGGCCTGTGAGGTGTGCAGTGACACCAGTGGACAGGGGCACGCATGCTACCATACGTAATCCTTCCCAGCATCTGCCCCAACACAACCCCCGTAGACTACCAGTGCACTGTGATGCCTCCAGCCACTGCCAGGGACCACCAGCACACCAATGGTAGTGCACCCCCCACCCCAGAGAAGGAGAGCAGTCCTCCAGATGCTCAATCCTTCTCCTCCTCTGCCAACCCCTGACAACCCAGGCTCAATCCTGAACCCGGGTCGCTGGTGTGGAACAAGGTGTGGCATCCAGCACCTCAACCCTCAGTGCCACTGGGCCAGCAGGTGGTGGTCTTCAATGTAGCTGATCACGCATCTGAGATATTTCTACTTCTGTTTCCACCAGATGAACATGGAACTCCACATGGTCCTGCAGATGTGGCAGTGCCCCCTCCTCCAGAGCATATCCCTATCGAAGAGCACCTCACAGTTGCCACAACTGATTGATTTCCCTCTGTACCCTATACCAATACCCTAGCCAATAACTTTAATAGTGAAACAGATGCCTAACTGAACTTGTAGTGCTCACCCAGATATTGTGTAGCAATAACCTTCAGCTTTAAAATGGACTTCTAAATTAAATTAAACCATCAGTATCTGTAGTAGGAGTGTCTCAGCAAAACAGACTACACATTTAACTTGTAGTGCTTACCCATATAGTGTTGGCAGTAAGCTTCAACTTTAGCACAGTTCTAAATTAAACAGGAAGTATCAGTAGTAACAGTAAGTTCCATGACAAAACAGACTACTATTCATCTATCAGTGCTCGCCCAGGTACGGCAAAGCCACTAAGGCTTTAGCTCACAGTTTTAAACTCAACTGATAGTCGTAATAGTAGCAACAAGTAGTATGTCAGCACAACAGCCTGGTAATTAAGCAATAAGGTATGACCAGGGTTTATGTTACTGTTCTAGTTAATCACTCTCTGGGGGTGTAATGTGGCATGAGGCATAGCTGAGTGCCATATTACCCCCAGGGGGTGATTAACATGAACGGTAACATAACCCCTGGGAGTACCTCATTGCTATTATTAAAACTGGGTGTGGTAAAAAAAATCTGTACATTTCTGTTTTTTTTTTTACGTTTGTGTGATTTATTACATTGTTTTAGTAAAATAGTCCATCTGTGGTTGTTTGTGAAGGCAAGTGCCTCATTTCCACAGATACAGTCATAGTGCAAGATTAAACACAACTATAGCTGGGGCTGTGGTTTTATTCTTGTATGTAGCTACTGTAGCTCGGGCAACTAGCTGTAAATGGGGCTGTGTTTTATTCTTGAATGTGGCTATCATAGCTTGGGCTGTGTTTTAATCTTGTACTAAAATGACTAGATTTCACATTTCAGCACAATGGATTTGAAAGTAACTGGTGGTCCTCCGAGTGATTTCTCAGTACCAGATGTCAAGTGTTACACTTTTCATACCTGCTATAGTCAGGTACAAGTTTTTTTTTTTTTGTTTAGGCAGACTGCAGCTGGTAATTTAGTTCACAAACAGCCCTAATAAAACTACTTACAGAAAAGTTAAACTATCTGGGAAGCTTAGTGAGACATTCTGTTAGATAATTTATTTGTACTGAGACTGAGGAGCTGCAACCAGATTCACACTTGTATGCTTGCCTGTCCAGCCACTCACACGGTGACCAACAACTTGCACATCCATTAAAGAAGGAAAACACCAACTTTGTACAGAGCTCCCTACTCTCACACACACACAACCATGCTGATTTAAACAAGCAAGGTGCAGGAAAGAATATTCAAAAAAAAAATTGTCAGTGGCCCTCATTATAGCGAAAAATGAATTGCGAATGCCAACCGTGGCTCCCAATGTTTTTACTTCATTTTTATTTTCCCAATGTTTTTCGATCAGTATTCCTTTTTTAGACAGTATTTCAACACTTGCCTTCTGGTTAATGAAACAGAATATAGTGCAGTAAATCTGTAGTAAAGGAAGCAAGCAACTGTATCTGTTCTGTGAGTATCGATGCAGTACTGTGAGTTGGGAGCAAGGAGAGAAACATGTTTGGGTAGTATGGGGTTCAAAAGAGTCACTGTGGTAAGAATTAGCGGGAGAACAGGAGGACGAGTGATATGCTAAGCAATATCTGGAGGATGAGTGATTTGCTAAATAAAATCAGACTTTACTTAATAAACTATTTAATGTTTATTTGTGAAACTGTGGAGTGGGGGTGAAAAAGATGAGAGTGGCAAGACACCAACTAAACTGTTCAGTCAGTTCAGACAGACAGAGTTGCCATCTAAGTGACCAGCGAGCTGTAAGCAGTTTCACTTTCTGATTATAGAATTATAAGTACATATTCTACTGTTCAGAGAAGACAAAGCAAAAGGAAAGCAGCATACAATATTAAAGTAGAGGAGGGAGAGATAATGTGTTTGTATCATGGGGGTGTGTATAAAATAGATAAGTGTACAGAGCCACTGACAGTTAAACTGATGACAGTTTTACCATCTGAGTAACCTGCTTATTGTGTTTAACATTTTCAGTTTTAAAGAAAAATATACTATTCTGTTTACATAAAAAAGATGGCTGGGGGGGGCAGAGGGAGTGAAATGGGTGAAAAATCTTTAAGCAATGAGTCCTGACTGTTCAGTTTGTTCAGAAACCACATTCCTCGATGTAAAGAACAGAGAGCTATAAAAAACACAGGTTATGGTTCCCATTTTGTTCATTATAGTGAGGGAGCAGTGTGCTTTGGCCAGCATCACATTTTCTGTGTGTTGCAATACCTGAGAAATGTGCTTGTTTACAAGAGGAGATTCACCGTATTAGCAGTCCTAGTAAATGGTGGATCAGTGTTCTACAAAAAGAATTCACAAAGCAGGTGTGGGACTCATTTTAAAAATTAAAGATTCACCCGGTAAAAAAAAAAAAAAATAATTGGTGAAGTGGCTCTACAAGTATGTTAATTAAAGGTGAATGGAAGGATAGTAGAATGTCAGGAACCAATCAAATAGCTTAATTTCCCAGACATTGTAATTGATTTGTCATGCTTACCCAGATAGTGTATTGGTAAGATATAGCCTAAACAGGTTTGAACAAACAAAGTACTTATCTTTCCATGTGCAGCTTTACCAGTGTTGTCATGTTCAGAGCTCCTGGCTGTTGGCCGTCTCTCTCGGCTGACTCCCTGGCAGCAGTTCATGTTCATAGCTGCTTTATAAAATGGAGACTTGAGCAAGGACACTTGAATCAGTGGGTGATCATAACAAATTGTTGATCCAGTTTTAACAATAACCTGTTTCTAGGCAGAGATGGTAGATTATATAGTTATTTTCTACATTCTTTGCTGTGAGTGAATGGAGAACACTCTGGAGGGGTCACATATTTCAGTTTTTGTCATCTATTACTCTTCACTTGCCAGTGCAGTACTTTGTTTTGACTTTTTTCTTGCTGACCTTTGTAACTCCTACTGTAACTTCATCCCTTGCCAGACTTCCCTGGTATCAGCTGGTGCCATCTATAGACTTACGCTCATGATTTTGCTACCCTAGAAGCAGTGCACACCACCTACCTCCTGCCCCCCCACTCCAATCATAAAGACTTATACAGTATGTCTTTTGTCAGCAATGGAAACACTTTAAAGGGTAAAATCAGTTGACAGTTAGTTGACTATCATGACACTTGAGTCTCGCGGACTGGTTTCCAGTGATAAAAATCAAAGTCTAATGATTTTAGTTTTAGTGGTGCTGGAGGTTCTGTTACAGGCAACTATTCATATTGCAGGAGGACACCATAACTACTGCATGAAATCTATTTTTACTCAGAGTTATGACAACCAATACAATATACTAAAAGAAACTAAATTATTATGGATAGTATTTTGTTTCTCAAGGATGAGTCAAAAATGTCATGCCCCTATAGGTCACAATTTAAAAGATAGTTTGGCAATATGCCAAGTTTTAGAATAATGATGGAAATTAGTCAGGCTGTGTGAGTCACAAATATTATTTCCCAAATATCATATGTAATAGAGTGTTTGTTATTCAGGTCAAAATAATTAACTATTCAAGGGTACTTGTATGTGCAAATTAATATAAAAGTTACAAAGTAGAAAACCATTTTCCCCCTCTCTTAGGTGGCCAGAACTAGACCCCTACATGGTTTCCGTCTGTTACCTATCTGGTCCTCAGACAGTTTTTAAAAATCTGTGATCTGCCACTACTGGGCCCAACCTAACACTGCCTTTTAATAAAGTGCTGTACCCTCTCCCTCCCTAGCTTGCCCCTCAGTCCCCTGACTAAGAAAGGTAATTGGCACCTTAGTTTTATAATTCTCCATCACCATTCCATTATGAGTGGTATGCCAAAGTGGGTTTCATATTAATGCTAATTGGGTATAATATCTGGCTGACCTTCCAAACATTCCTCCTACTGGATGCATCTTAATTAATAATACCCCCCCCTCCACTTACCTCAACCTCTCTGATCAATAAACTTTGAAGTCTTCATCCTTACCCTGGCCCTTGCTTCAAGATGAGTGGTAGCTGAAGAGAGAGTGATCCAGTTTGCCTCACAGCACCCATTGACTCTTCTTCTGTAGGTTTAGCTGTCCGTTGTCAGATTTTGCATAGCGGGCGAGGCAGGCCTGCCTAGTATATAGACTGATGTGCTCCATAGCAGTCCTCTGCTATAGTCTATCTGTCATTTCAGAATTATGCTTGGATTATCCAGATCCTTCCATGACACACTGACATTGACAAATAAACCTACAGAGTGAGAGCCAGTGTACACTGCAGGGTGGTGACAAACCAGACCATTGTCTGTCAGTTATCCCCCTACCAAGCAATGGTAGGGGCAAATACTTCAGAATTTGGGATTTTGGCCACAAAAGGAACAGTAACTATGGTATTGCTAAGATGTAGCTTAAATTGAGGTAGCTTTAAGCACAGACATGTGAGCTGAATGGACAGGATGGCAGGTAAACAGATATTATGCCCAACTGGCATTTAATTAAAAAAAAACACTTTGGATCACTCCTCACATAATGAGTCTGGGATGGGGTGATTATACAATTATAGTGCCAGTGGTCCTACTTAATTTTATTGTCATGTTTGCATTTATTTATTGGAATTACAATACCTTTGAGCCCAGGGCTATTTTATAAAGATTCCATGTTGAGGTACAAATTACAAGGAAACAAAATAACACGCACGATCACATTTGATTGAGAATAAAAACAAGCAAAGACCTACTTAAAAGTAAAGCAGTGAACAGTAACATGAGGGTAAATTTGAATGAAGAAAACAAATTCAGTGGCAAAAAAATTAAAACTGTGGTAGGGAATGAGAGCTGCCAGAGTCTGACCTTGCCAGGAGGAAAACAGTAAAAAGGGAAATGGGGGGGTGGTGAGGCATGAGTAATGGAAGGGAGCGCCAAAGGAAGGAAGAAAAAAATGGGAGAGGGAGAAACAGGAGAAGTGGGGGCTGCACAGAGGGGAAAGACAGCAGAGTAGTGAGAGAACCAGAGGCTGAAGATGGAGAAGAAACAGAGTGGAGCAGGTGTAGAATGAGAGGGCATAGAACAGAAGAACTATTTTAGTCAGCTGATATGCAACATCTTACTCCCAGTGAAGTCTGGCTTTTATCTATTTCTACAGCCATGTAGACCGGGGCAGTGGAAAGATAAGTGACTTGCCCAAGGTCACACAGTGAGTATTTTTGGTTATTTGGCTCCAGCAGGGTTTTAAACCTGCAGTCTCTTGGATTCTGAGCCGGTGCTCTAACCACTAGACCACAAGAGGACTGGAGGTGTCAGGTTAAGGAGGGTGGACTTTATAAAAGTCATTGTTTGTTGGGGGCCAGTGCTCGCAAGATACCATTTTTTTGCAGGTAAGGAGGGACATGGGGGGTAAGGGAGACCACTGAGGAGGGTGGGGGTGGTCATGGAGCTAGATCTGCCCACCAGAGGGAAGGGGAAGGCATTATACATTTTTTAAACATATTTTGCCCAAATAATGAATATCTAATATGTAGGACCTATGAAAAAAAATACACAGCAAAGATTTGGGAGAATCTTTCACACACCCCTAGACACTATGTTATTCCAGGCACATTGGTAAGTAGGGTATGGAGGTGGATCAGAAGAATGGACTGAATCAGGTTCACTGACAAAAACAAATCTGAATTTGATCCATGACTGACAGTTTGTTTGTTTTAAATCATCCTTACTTCTGTGTCATCAGCAAATCCCACTCTCAGGCCATAGTAATGCCAAAATACTTAACAAAGTTTATCCACTGGTTATCTTGTTTCCTGCTATGGCCTAGTTTTGAAGAATATTCTTGTTTTTAATTTCATTTCATTTTATTTGCAACTGCAGGTAAGTGCACTGGAATATTAAAATTCCATTTTCAGGCACGACCTGAAGTCAGTAGTATTAGCATACATACAAACAATACAATATCAAACAATCAGTCAGTTACATCATTTTACACAAGTATACACATTCAAGTTTTTAAAATAATTACACACATCATTTGAAAAAGTACTAATTGATGATGAACATTTGACAGTATCATGTAAGGAGTTCCACACTATAACAGCAGTATAAGCAAATTACTTTTTTCCGGAGTTTAAAGGTACTAAGCAGAGGTCCAAATGTAATTTTTGAGAGGACTGTGAGCTCTAAGGAGAACTGTATATGTTCAAAATGGCACATAATGATAGAAGAAAACCAGTATGCAAAACCTTAAAGATTAAATTTGACTGGGCCAATTTATAGTTATTTTGAACAGTCAACCAGTCGAGACTATTCAATATGCTACAGTGATGTGTCCTTTTCAGTGCCATGGTTACAAATTTCCCAATTTTTATTAAGTAAAGTTTCCTTCCTGGAAACAAATGAAACAGAAAAAGCATCCGTTATTAGTGAGGTGTAGTTCAGGAAAGGTAGCTGGCTCTGTTCCGCAATTATTTTATTTATTTATTTATTTATTACATTTTGTTTATCGGGTAAGCCCACTGAGCCCAGAAGTTCCTCCATTTTATTCTTCAAACTTCTTGTGTTAGTTTGAAGAACATTTATTTTGTTATAACCATTACTTGCTGTTGCATTACTATTGTCTATTTGTTTTGTTGATCTATTTTTCTTTTTTCTTTTTCTTGGCTTAGACCTTTTGTCACATATTTCCCTCTTTTCCCCCAATGTGTTAGTTTAAAGCTGCGTGAATGCTGTCAGTGAAATGTTTACCTAGTAAATCACCACCTATTCTGTTGAGATGCAATCTATCTCAGCTATACAAATGTTTTCGGTCATGATACAATTCCCATGATTTAATGCATTTAATACTATGCATTAGACACCATTGCCTTAACCAGTTGTTGATTTTAATAATTTTCATATTTATTCTGCAATTCATCCTTGGTATAGGTAACATTTCTGAGAAAATCATCTCACAATTGTGCTCTGACACTATTCTTTGCATTTCTTTAATGCATTGAAAATATTTTCACATGAGGTAAATCTAACACTGTTAGTACCAATGCAACATGTACTAGTATAAGGGAATTTGTTGGTCTGCTTTCTGTCAAATTGTTTATTATAGTTAGCATATCTCTTACTCCTGCCCTGGAAAGCAACTGCTAATTATTGATCATTGCTGATCTTTGTGGTGGTATGATCAGTATATCAAATTATTGTGTCACCTAGGATATAAACATCTCTCTTTAATTTCTTGCCTACTTTTACAAGGGGGAAGTTTGGGTGCTTGTATTTCCGGCATCTACCTCATCCTCTTCCTCACTACTCAAGCTACCATTTTCATTCATAGGTACTATAGATGGTTGAATATGTATCTCATTTTCAGGGCTTATACCTTGTACCATTTCCAAAATGGAATTTGTTTGGGTTTCTATATTATCCACTAGGTCTATTAGGGGTATAAATTGATTGTGGGTTGGAATACTGAAGACCATTGCTTGTCAACCTTTTTTAAATTTATTTGTCTGCCCAATTTGTTGTTCAGCCTCCTCTTCATTCCATTCTCTTTTTCTCTTTGCTTCTGTTTCTGAACTGTTTTCCTTTGAATGCTGCACTTTTGTTTTATCATTACTAAGCTGACATTTTGACAAGGCCTAATTGGTTGCTCCAGTCCTCCCCTCATCCCCTGTCTTAGTCCTTCCTTCACTATCTCTCTCTCCTTCCCTCAGCCCCTACTACCAGTCCTTTCCTATCCATGGTCCTCTCTCCTTCTCCTGCCTTGCATTATTAGTGCACTTATGTTACACGTGATTTTGTTGCTGCATATACTGTACCATAATATCTGTGCTTGTATAATCCTACATGTTAAACAGCTGTATCTGAATAGCCCGTTTGTTTTCTTTGTTAACACTGTTTTGACTTCTATAATTTAAATACTGTATCCCTGTTTGTCTTGACATGGAATCTTTGTAAATGAGCTTCCAGCTCAAAGGTTATAATCTGAGATTTCAATAAATAAATAAATAAATAAATAAATAAACAGCTGTTCCTTACAGGAAAGACTTTTAAACATTTTATTTCTAATTCAAGTCCAATGATTTTTATCATTAGATCTTTTAGTTCTAGACACTGCCTGTACGTGAAATGCACAGTCTATAACTTCTAAAATGCTAAATTTGTTGCAAATACAACATTTAACTCCCATCTCTCCCACCAGTAGTGTAGCATAGTTATTGTCCATGGCTCCTTTTAGTATCCATCCTGTTTGTAAAACAACAGTGCATGGTTGTTCCTAAAAGGTACTGCCTTGATATTATTAACAGCCTTACTTGTTCATCTGTTTATTATGAAGTATAGCCTGCCAGCTATACTCATAGATTCTGGACTTCTTCCCCATCTGACTCTGCTCCACGCTCACCTCCACTCACAGGAGCCAAGCTATATAGCAGCCCCTACAATAGACATCACCCGCATTGCTATGGCAACAGTAATTGGTAGCGCAGACAGCAGAATATGGGAATAGTCTATCTTTAAAAAGATAAGATTAGAACCTGTATGGCAGGACAAAATGCTTCTCCAAGTTACCTCTACTTTGTAATCATCCAGTTCCTGCAATTCAGGGGTTACAGGAGCTCCATGCACAGTGGTACTCAGTAAAAAGCTTCCTTCCCCTACAGTGTGTTTAAAAGCTCTCCAGACCATCATGGACTTAGTAGCACCTCTGACTCTCTGCTCACAGGAGCTGAGCTATATAAGAGTCCCTACAATAGATGTGACCCACATTGCTATGGCAACAGTAATGGGTAGTGAAGATGGCAGACTATGGGAATAGACTATCTTTAAAATGATAGGACTAGAACCCATATAGCAGCACAAAATGCTTCTCCAAGTCACCTGTACTCAGTGACTATCCAGTTCCTGCAGGCTTCTGAGCAAGGGGTTACAGGAGCTCTGTGCACATTGGTACTCAGTAAAAAGCTGCCTTCCCCTACAGTGTGTTTAAAAGCTCTCCAGACCTTTGTTGCCTTAGCAGCACCTCCCATTGCTGTTATTGTTTGTGTGTTTTTGTTTCTTCCAGTGGATTATTTAAGAAAGTCTTGCGAACCACTAATCCAATTATTATAATGTTCATTTGTATGGACATTGCTTGCTATTTAGTAGCCTCTTGGCCATTGTTTGTTTTTATTGTTTTTGTTTGTTTTTATTTGTTAACCGGGTAATAGCACTGGGCAAAGCCAATTTTCAGGCCCAACCCGACACAAATACAAATCACATAACAAATAGTATGAAAATATGTAAGCCATAATTACTGATACAAGACGAGTAGGCATAACATTAATTGAAACATTTACACTTGTCTATTGACAGTAAGTGTACCCTAACTTTGCAAAAATTGTGTTTTCTGATTGTGTTTTACACACTGAGCTCAAGATCAAGAACCACCTATGCAATTCTTATCAAACCTGATAGTTCTTCATTACTATGACCTGCTGATAATTCCTCATGATAGTGTCAGACTCTTGACATTGATAAATTGATTAAGCAAAGGTTTTGTCTTGTGATTGTCTGAACCAAATTTGACTATATCTTGAAAAATACTTATTTGATTTTGACCAGGCATTCTTTATATGGCATTGTCTCAGTTGGCCCCATACCCCAACCCCAATATCTGCACAGAAAAGGCATAGACAATTCTTTGGAGAAAATGGCCACAACCATGCATTTATTGAAATAAACAATCTTACAAAAGTAACATGGCATGTGGAGCTTGGAAGTGTCAGCAAGTCTTTAGGCTGATCAATGCCATTAACAGATCCATCCCCTACCCCCCTTGGTATCATCCTTGCAGACCCACTCTTTCCCAAAGGTTCTGCCTCTGAAAGGACAATGGTCTCCAAGGTCTAAGATGTGATTCAGAGCCATGTAACATGGGCTCATCCCCCATCAGATGATACCACACACAGGCAAGCCCAAAGAGGCTATCTATAACCATCTTCAATGGTGCCAAATCATTGAGGCCTCACCTCTTGCCAGCCTCAGGAGCATTCCATCTGCATCAGTACCAGACTCCCCCATTACCCCTTTTGTACACTCTTTGCAAGAGTACTGTGCCACCATGCTTACATGAAAGTGAAATCCTTAATTAAATACCCTACCATACTTTACCATCAGAGGAGGCAAAAAGCCCAGAAAACCTCACGGGAAAAAACAGAAAAAAGTTCTCCTCAATCCCTACTGCCATCCCACATAGTGATATAGTAGGGTTCCTACCTACCTGTCAGCCCTGTTTTACCTTGCTTTTATGAGGGTGTACAGGCAAGAATCATGTCCAGAGAACAGGAACCAAAGAGCATGGGCTGCAGTAAACAAGCCCCTGTATACCCCCCATTGCTCCTCCCCTCCATCCATAGATTCCACCTGCCTCTTTTCAGACGTGTCTCCTTTCTATACCCTCTCCTTTATCCTCCCCTTTCCTTCTCCCTCCCCCCACCAAAACTGACCTGTTCTAGTGTCAGGGGATGTGGCCACATACAAAGGGACACCTGCTTCAAGGTTCCCTTTGCAGACTGTCTGTTCTATAATAACACTTCCAGAAACTAACTGCATCTCAGCTAGAAGGGCATAGTTATGCATGTATTCTTACTTCTGATGGGTTACTACATTTACAGCTCTCTTGAGGAGTGTAGTACATTATGTCTGTAGAATAAGTTAACCAAATACTGTTTAATCCAACTTGGTGTGGATTTTCCTTGCTATTAATTCTTGGTGCTCTTTTACTCATCTGCCAGTGTGATATTATTATGTACGTGGTCTTGCTTGTGACTGGTTGTTAGATGTTAAACATCATGTTGTGCTATGTCTTGTGAATGAATTACCCAATTGTCACCAAACTTGTTATACAAGTATTGTGCTACTAATTCTATTTTTATTAAGTAAACTTTATTGAAAACACCAGCATACAACAGAAAACCATTACAAAATATTACAAGAATGAGAAATCATGGAGATAACCCCCACCCAACCTCCCAACCTCCCCAAAAGAGAAATCCAGACTCTGCAGTAGTGAAGAGAGAACAATATCCTTTAGACAGAACCATATCAAGGATCAACTGAAGATTCAGTGTCACATTCAAAGAGGCCCAATGATTAAGATATGACTGAAAGCAGTGGCAAATAAACATCAGAGTGCATTCCATCCTCAGCATATCCAGACATCTCCTTATGCCACTCGGAAAATGATAGAGTGGCCTGATCCATCAAATGTCTAAGAACAAGTTTTTTGGCTGTGATAGTAACTAAAGCATAATGGAATCCCCAAGCACCCATCAATGCATGGAAGTCCAACCCAACAAACAGCATGCCTTAGTAAAAGCATCAGAGAGGCTTACAATTGGATTCAGTGCTTCCTGAATACTTTGCCAGAGGAGCTGACATTTGGGGCAGTCCCAGAGAATATGTATCAAAGTGCCATCCCTGCCATTAAATCTTATATAAATGGATGAACTCAGCAGGTTCGATTTATATAATTTACATGGAGTATGATACAAAGCATGCACAATTTTTAAACTGAAGAAATCTATGGCTGTCATATTTAAAGTGGGCTGACAGTATAGCCTAGAGGTTAGAGGAATGAGGTGTGAACAAGCTTGATCCATCCAGAAGACCAGACCTGAGTTTGATTCTCATAACCTCCACTTGCATACTGTGTGACTCTGAGCAAGTCACTTAACTGCCCAGTGCTCCCAGGTTGCCCCTGAAAACAGGCACTTGTGCCTAGTAGGCCTTACCCAGTTACCAAAGACTAAAATAAAAAAAAATAAAAAAAAGTAGTGGTGGATATTGTTCCAAATATCATTCCATTGTCACTAATCCAAGGTTAAACCCAAAGCTTGAGGACAATACTATGGAGGGGAGCCATATCTATAAGCCTAAACTTGCTGAAGGGTATGGTAAATTGTGGAAATGACATGGGAGGTTGTTCTAATGTGCCCAAGCTCAGCCAAGGTTAACTTAAACTGGGACATGTGTGGAGAGGAGCCAGATTTCTTATGCAATAAATGTCTAATCTGATAGTAAAAAAGTAATCTTTGTGGACCAACTCATAAAGCTGACATAAAGTGTCAAAGAGATCCAGTCAGACTCATGATATAAATGTGAAACCTAAGTTATATCCCTTTGAGACCAAGAGTCTTTATGAAGGGATTTCCCCAAAATGATACGATTAGGATTTAACCACAAAAGGGCTGACCCAGGGGATTACCAAGGGGGATTTCAGTAACTGTTTAAGTTGACTAAAAATAGAAACAGAAGTACCAAAAGGAGTATTGTGAAGAGGACTGGGTAAAGATTTGAAATAATCATAGAAAAGGGCTTATACGGAAATGCCCTGCTGGCAGCATAGGTCACCTTCAATGATCCACCATTGCAGAACATAAGAGGAGGTAACATCTAAGAGGGAAAAAGCCCACCAAAAATATTTAGCACCCTGAGTGGCATGATAATAGGCCAGGAAGTCAGGAGTGGCCAAATCACCCCTAGAGTTTGGAGCGGACAGTAGCACATAATAAAGTCCAGGGTGGTAGCCCTTCCATACTAAAGTGGAGACTACAGTGTGAAAATCAGAAAACGTGCTACTGATTCTTGAAGCAGTCAGCACATTGTCCTTGATTACTATTTTTTTATTTTAATTTAGTATGCTTTATTTCCTACTGTCTCCCAAGCATTCCTCCATAGGTCCTAACCCTCTCACCCAGCACCATCACTTGCATTCTTTGAGACATGCCTCTCTCCATTTCCACCCTGGTTTACCCCCTGAGTGTGGCTACCAGGGTTGTACCCTGGCTCCTGAGAGAGACTTGGTCAATAGTATACTGGAGAGAGCGCTGCTGTCATCAGAGTAGGGGTGGATGTCCTCTTGCAGTGAGTGGGGTTTTCCTCTTTCTTATTGTCCCAGACCCTTGGACACTGAGATGAGCCCCTGATGCATGCATGCACACACTAGTGTGTGCATTGCACATGTTCTACCGTGATCCTCAACTCCACGTGCACTACCACCTGCATTCTTTGAAGTGGCAGTAATGGAGCAGAAAGCAAACTCCATCCCTCCTAAAGGTGGAGAACATTTTCGTTTTATTTGTGATTGGATGTTAAATTTGAATCTCTATTTTTGTCTATATCTTGAAAGCAACTTATCCAGTTGTTTGTAATCCAACTTGGTATTGGTGGTTTTTGCAACTCATTCTTGCAGATCTCATCCATAGTCACATACTGATGCGTTTGTTCTGATTTGTGATTGACTATTACATTATCAATGATCAATATTTTAATAGCAATTAATACAACTATAAACAAACTTGGTATTGATGTTCCTTGCTGCTATTTCATGATGCTGTCAGCACATCAATCATGGTGCCCTAAATACTTTATTTACTGTATTGTGGTTAATTGTTAAATGTTCAACTTCATTATGGGCTTGTACTTGTAAACAACTTATCCAAATGTCATCAAACTTAGTATGGATGTTCCTTTATTTCTTGACGCTGGTAGCCAGTCACACTTGATCACATAACTGAGTGATTCTTGTTTAATTTGCTATTACATTCTCAGCTCATTGAAAGGTTATATCTTGAAAAACTACTCAACCAATTAAGATCTAAAGTTAGCATGTTTTTACTGTGACCTAAAAAAAATCATTGTTCTCAACAAATGTGGAGCAGTGGCAGAGCCAGATGGGGAGCTGGGGGGGGTGGTCGCCCCTCCTGGCTGCCCCAGTGTGAGTAGTGGCACCCTGCCACCATCTTCATTCACTGTTTAGTGCCCATTGTGGAGCCTGTCATTGACTGAATGGCCCTGCCTGGCTCCCAAATGATCCCAAACCTGGCTCCGCAATTGATGTGGAGAATGATTTTTCAGAACTTTTAGAGCAACTTAGCTCAGCTGCTGTAATCAGAGCTGCACACTCAGTACAAAGCAAGAGCTCATTGGAGCACAAGCTCAGGTGCAGTTTCAGCTGTGTCAGTCAGAGTCAAGCACTTTGTAAAATCATGGTTTAAATTTAAAAAGTGTTTGAAAAAGAAGATAACTTTTTCAGAATGTTTACAAAAACTTTCCACAGCTACTGCAACCAGAGCCGCTCACTCACTACACCATAACTAACTAGAACATGCACTCAGCTGCAGTTTCAGCTATTTCAATCAAAGCCATGGACTTGGTAAAAACATGGTTTCTGTTTAAAATTTATTCTGTGAAAATGTTTAAAAACATGCTGACTGCAGTATTATAAAAATGAAAAAGCACAAAAGTGTTAAGAAGTCAGTGGTTCACACACCTTGTTGGTATTGTGACATCACTGGGGCCCTTGAGCTTCACTCTCATCCTAAATAATGTCACAACACCAGTTAGGTGTGTGATCCAGCTTGTTCGTAACATTCTGGTGTTAATTATTCTCTATATAACCAAATGTGATATGAATGAATCATGGTACTAATTCTTGAAACTTCTTCAATGTTAGCCATTGTTACCTGATTACATATTCACTCTGGCTTAGGTGACAATGGTGCTGAATGCCAACCAACAACTTGAAAAACAAAAAAGACGTAGAACTCACTAACCCTACAGTTCAGCACTGCAAAGGTTATGCAGGACATGAAGTTCATCCAGAGGTGCAAGCTACTATATTAAAACAAAGGTTAACACAGTTAATGCAGCAGCATAATTGATACTTGATACAAAGTGCAAGAGTACAATAAGTTGCTCAGAACAGGCTCCAATATTTTCCACCTGTGCTTGGTACTTTTTCTAGATTAACTTTTTGTTTTGCTGGGGTCTTGATGAACCTACAGTCCTTTTTGACCTTGAAATTACTATGCGCTATGTATCCAAAAGGTACTGTACAACATTGATATTATCCAATAGAAATGCACATTAACAAATATGGCTTAAGAATCACACTTGTTTTCACCATCTTTTATAGCAACTTTTCATTTGATAGTTAAATGTTGTCAGATGTCATATTTTCTTAGAACACAGTAATTTTGTCACTGTGCTGTGCCTTGCCACTGCTAATGAGTTCCAGCATCTCATTGCACTAATCTGCCATGGTAAAGTGTTACAGCTACACCTGCTCAGGGGTATGTTGTTCCACTTGCTTTTATGCCATTGGCTACCACCAATGCCTGGCTTTAAGGGGAGGAGTCTGCAATGTCATCCTGCAATGTGTTTGACACTGCATAGCTTAACTGAAACTAAACAGGATGCTCTAAGATTCAGGCAAAATTGGAATACTTAGGTATGGAAATTGCATTCTGTGTGTGTAGAATATAATCAAGTAACCTTCGCAGTCAAAGATAAATGTTGCAAGGCCAGTCAACCACATTGCTCTACAGAGTGTTTGGAAAATAAAACAAAAGAATGACTGACAAAAAAAAAAAAAATTTGAATATCCTACTTAAGCTCACAGTGAGCCATGTCAGTCATATAGAAAGGCACTGTAAATGAAGAGTGAAACAATGGTATATAATAGGGGTCTCTAAAGGGCAGGTAGGTACAATGGTACAAACAGACTTCAGTGCAAAGAATTACATGTGGAAGTATACAGTAAGTTGGCTTAGTTCATGAACTGGCTTGGAAGTGTAGGCACTTCAAGTAGTGAAGAGGCCAAATCAGATTAATAAAGGGATTCTTCCCAAGTTAGTTTGTATGCAAACACAAATACAGTGTTATTTGCTAACTTGAAAGTGGGGTAGGTTATCATCTGTCATTTTATATGAGTCAGTGCGATATTGTAAAATGCAGCATGGGAACACTATTCAGGGAAAAATAAATTACAATTTTACTTAACTGCCAATAGCATTACAGTGATGTGGTGGCATCACTCTAGTTAGGGTTGGGTAGACACTGTATTGTTAAGTTATGATTTTCAGTGGCTTATACTGTATAGTAAATATATTTTGCATTCCATTCATTTTTGCTATATTGGCATGTGAAGTAATGATAGTGAAAATAATCAGAATGCGTTAATTAAGAGATGTGCTCAATACATTGTCTTTGTACATGGGAGTTCGCAGTGGACTAACTGCTATTACTGGTAAACTAAGTAAACAGTGGTAAGCTATGCTTTACTATGCTCTCCTATGCTTTTTGAATAGGGCAACAAGCTCAGCTACAAAATAGAGTATCTACTACTGCCTGTTAGCTCAGTAAACAGTGCATCTCTCTTGCACTCACTGTACACTAGCCACGGAGCCACACACTCAGTAGCAAAATGGAGTAAATGAATGCTTACATTGCTGCCTTCTGCCTGTCATAATGTGCTGCTCGGGTACAAGGATCGAGTAAAGCAGGTAAACTGCAGGAGATGGGAGAATACGATAGGGTCAGAAGGCGGTCAGAAGGAGGCTCTGTTTCTTTGTGCATAGCTGGCAGCTGGTGATTAAGTGGATATTATCTCTTCCTCTGAGAAGCTTTGATTCACTTAAGCAGTGACATTACAAGAGACAGTCAGATCAGAAGAGCAGGAGAGTGTTTGAAGAGTGTACAGTGAAGACATTAATTGGGAAGTAAGTTAAATTGGTTTTAACTGTGGCTGATGGCAATTACAAAAGACTGTATTTAACAGTACCGCAGCAGCACTAATTCTACCTGACGCAATTATGTATAGTAGGTTGCTGTCCACGAATATGGGGAGATGCAAATTCAAACTGCTATACAATATTTTGTCCACTTGTTGATAGAATTTCATGCAATGTCTGAAAATGTGCATTCTGGTACAGCATCTCTTGATCTGACAATTTTTTAGATTTTTGATATGATGCTTTTTGCTAGGAAGTGGCAAAAAGTGAAAAATATCTGAACTGACTCAGATAAGTCTGATTTATGTGCCACTCTTAACTCCTGATGTCACACTATATGCATGTACTCTCCCAGATGCACTTTTACTCAGTGCTATGTCAAACTCCATCTGCAACAACATGGTTTTCCAGATATCGCACCTGCAGAAATTAGATTTTTGTAGTTACTGACAGTTAAATATCTGTGATTTGTAAATTTGTAAATTATACTTATGTAATTATGGAAGGGGATTAGTAACCTGACCAAAATGTAGCAGAAAAGGTTGAAAAATAAGAAAGTTATGGTAAAAAGCAGATTCATAGGGTTACGTATGTGCAGAGTACATTTGCGCATGAGCCAAAAAAAGTTGCATTTTCCCAGATTAACACTAGCTTTTTCTCTTTTAAAATATTTAAGAATGTTATTATTTCATACCAAACCGACAAACAGCATGTTACATAATTCATTTGTAAAAAAAAAAAAAAAAATGGAAACTGAATGCAGTACTACGGAAGGACCCAATCATAATTTGAATAAGCAACTGGTGTGACCCATTCACCTGTCTATTTACTGTAGTCTGTTTACCTGTAAAAAGTGCTTTTGCCATGTTTTTGTAAATGGACCTTGCTTTTCTTCAGTGTCGTGCTGCAACAGTTGTATTTTTTCAGGATGGTCTTTTTTAATTTACAAAGTGCTTCTGCATGTTTTTGCAGGTGGACTTAGTTATGGTGTAGGTGCCACAGAAAAACAGTTGTTTTAAAGTTGATCTGTAACAACAGTCCTGTTTGCCTTGTGTATGGCTCACAGGATCACGCACAAAGTATGTTATAGGACATGTGCAGTGTGCTGTGGGTCTGATTCATTGTGTATGACCCACAGGTCAGTGAATTAAACATCTTATAGGCCTTTGGCACTGCGTGACAGGTCTGCTGCTGTGTATATGACCCACCAGGCCATGCACAAAGCTGGATATAGGTCCCAGGCAGAGTGAGCTTGCTATTAAAAATATTTACAGTTCTTACTGCAGGTCAGTATTGTTCAATACAAGGTACTGTGTATCTGTTTTGAAACTACTTTTCAAAAAGAAAGGAAATTCACTGAAAAAAAAACTACATTAACGCATCAGTCACGGTTGAAGCCTAATGCCACAAAAGTAAGGAAATGCAATTTTAGGGTAAAGTTTCCTGAGTTTTCAGAAATCTGTGATGTCATGTTTCTAAATGTTAGAACTATCACATGATGCAACATTGATGTTTGCCCAATGTTCAGCATTGTCTGTCAAGGCACAGAAAAATTGTCTGACACCAATGCTCTGCACTGTCATCCGTGAAACCCTGAGTAACACCATGCTCCAGATTCCCAAAGACTCAAGGAACTTTTTACCTCATAGCAGTAGTACTTGTTAGCAGCGATATTTTTGACCTCAAGTATATGTTTTATTCCATTTCAGATTGCACCTCCTACCCTGTCTTGTACAATGCCCTTCTTTTCCATTCTGAGTCTGCATCAGGATTAATTTTACATTTGAAAAAATAAAAGGAGTTCTCCTTTGAATACTTATTAGCCCCATGTTTCCATCAGTTCTTCTCTGTTGTTATTGAACACACATTGTGTAACATCAACTTTTGTGACTAAAATGAACTAGTATGCAGCAGACAGTGCTCTCTGACCTCATGGGAAAACGTGTCCAAAACAGTTGAGCAAAATGATAAAACTTTGGCCTCAGCCATATTAAAAGAGTGCTTTTTACAATTTCACATGTAAAATAAAAGTGCTAATTCAGACTCAAAATGGGGAAAAAAGGGTGTCATGCAAGACAAGAAAAATCCAAAATAGAATAAAAAAGTATAAGTCATAATTTTTATTATAACATGCACTGCTGCTTTAAAATTCCATTTTCTTACTTTTGTGGTATTAGCCTATAACTCTAACTGATGTTTTAATGTAATTTTGTAAGACAAATGATTATATTATTGCATACGTTTTGTTTATTATTTTTAATTTTTAAATTAGAAATTCAAAAGGATCATAAAATTCTCATAGTCAGAAAACCCAATCTGACAGATGACACTAGGAAGACAATTTAGAATGTAAAGTAACAAAGAAGGAATGGGCAACTTACTAGACTAATGCTTTTAAAAGGATTCAAAAAGTCCAATGGAAGTTGATTCAATTCAAAATGCTACAATCCTGGCATTGCTCACCAGCAATATTTGAGAAGACTGGATTACTAAGTGGCGACCATTGCCCTAGTTACTCCCACATATGTGCTATGCTGACAACTATAATCTGGAGTTGTTCTAAAATGCATAATACCTGCTTTGAAATGATTTATGCATGTCTACATGTTTAAAATTGTAAATAATCAGATTTCATTAGACTTTGAAATCTTTATTTTGGGAGACACTAACTCCCCTTATTACCATAGCTTGAGAACAATGTAGCTGGATTCATTCAGCAGTGCTGTGATTAAAATTATTGTTATTGGCAAGGTGGAGCTACCCAATTCACTCTCAGCCCTATAAAAATAATGCATGTTAAATGCTCAAACTGGCTACAAATAAATATGTTAGGACTTCAATCCTGACTTAAAAAAATAATTTTCTCAGCAATGTGGTCCCCCCTCTTTCTACCTTAAAAGGGCACCTTTGTCAGATAATATACATGTTATACCAAAACAAATTCTTCCCTCACCGTCTACCAGCATTGTGTGTGATACTGTGGTTACATCCTTTAACATATATTGTTGCCTAGGTTTATATAAATATTTAATCTATGTCATGTATCTGAATACATATTATTAAGCAGTTATCCTCTGTAATGTAGCACATATTAATATTGTAAAAACTGTACCCTGACATTTATCCAATAAACTTTTTGTAAAGTAAAAAAAGAAGTACTGATAACAAGCTCTGATGTGTGTTGATGCTCCAAGAATACCTTAGTATTTCTAAGTGACCACCCTGACTTTTCCACAACATTACTAGCATGCAGATACTACAGTACTGTATATATTTGTCAGTCCATTTAATTGCCTAGTTATGAACCGCTGCATATGTGGCTGGCCTGTCAGTGCAGTAGTAAAGATACTGCTTGTGATGCCAAGAGCCTTGGTTTGCTACTGAGCCTGGCTTTCAGTGCCAGCTGCAGAGAGGAGAATTTGGTGTCCCAGTGGATGCTTTCCTTATTGGGGAGGGTAGATAAGTGTACTCCAATATGCTGCCACCACCTGGATGACCATATGTGGTGTTCCAAGCTGGAGCTGCTCAGGGGTGGGCAAGGATATTGACATTTGAAAGCACATGCACAAGCATTCACTTATCCAATGTGGCCTTTCCAGAGGAGCCTCTGAGGGGGTTGGCACTAAAAATAGAAAATACCTCTGACAGATGTAGGGTGAAGCTATGTTTCTCCCTCATGCCCCACACCACAAACTGTGGCACCCACCCATGCTGCATAAAAAGTTGAAGTGGCTAGTGTGGAGCCATGATGGGGTGCAAGATGTGGGTAAATATCCAGGGTAATGGGCGGTGGGGCTAGGAAAGAGCCAGCTAAAGGGGCAGGCCAGAGTAGAAGGGGCCACAAATAAAGATGCATTGAATTTAACATGTTGCTGAATCCACGAAGCCTGCCTCAGCATGGCAAACTTAAAGAGGAACTTCTGTGATGGACCAAAAATGTACAGCTTATTGTCATTATATGCAGTACTAGACCTGAAAAGATGTGTGCATTTGTTATTTTTGGCCAAGGTTTACTCTGCCTTCCATAATTTGGATTTGTTTTTGAGCCCTGCTGCACTTGCCCTTGCTGTTCAGCTGCTGGGCTGCTAGCTCCTGATAACATCATTGTAGAATAGGGGAGTGGTTCACACTGTGCAGTACCACGCAGTTGTAACAATGTTGCAAGGGAAACCTACCAGTACTCAGTATACATACTGTGTTCCCCGTCCCCCAAGACACCTTATTAGCAATGCATTATGCCAAAATCTAAATGCCTTGTCAGTATGTTTTTTTTTTGTTTGTGAAATTGACTCTGCCCTACAGTGATGTCAGCAGTACAACCCTAGGTCCACAGAAACAGCAGGCTTGCTATAGAAGCCCTGGTACACCCTATAGTTTTAGCAGCTCAGAAAGCAAAACTAACTGCAGCAGACATTAATGAAATACAATTCCAGAATCAATGCAAGAAGGGGTAATTTATGCATGAAAGTCAAAAGGATTGGTGAAGGTCCTCTTTAAGTTTTGCATGGATTGCATGAATTTTGCCAGGAATGTTGCCACGGAGTGCAAAATCAGACACGAGGCGCAAAATTTGCATGTGAAGTTTCACACTCCATGGTGGATTTAGCACAATTTGTTGTCCATGAATTCTGCTAATTGCACTCCATGAATTGTGTAAAATTCACGGATTACTCTGCAGAGTGGATTTTGTGGACTTCGCACATCTCTAATTATAAACAGATAATAAAAATGAAGTCTGCACCCGTTAGCATAAATTATACATTTAATGCACTATTACTCAGTGAATGACAAATCAAACTTTAAACCAGTGGTTAAATTTATCAGGGACCCTGAGGAACTCAGTTCACCCATCTCATAAAATTGTTTTTTGAGAGTCCCTGCACCTCTGACATCTTTCTTCATTGAATATTATAGGAAAGTTTTGTCTTGCGATCTATGGGTTAGAGTTTCACCATATAAACATTTCTAATGTTACCACTAAACCATGTCATCCTATGTTACATATTTCTTTTAAAGTGACTGTAAAAGCTAAGGTAGTAGTACAATTTAGACTTTATCATTTTTATTTTTGTTTTAGTGTTTGACAAATGAGTAAGGCCCACTAGGCACAAGTACCTGTCTTCAGGAGCTACCTGGGAGCACTAGGGGGTTAAGTGACTTGTTTAGAGTCACACAGTACACAAGTGGAGGTTGTGGGAATCGAACCCAAGTCTGATGGATGTACCATTCATAAGCTCATTCACAGCTTGTTACTCTAACCTCAGTGCTATACTGTCACCTCTATTTTCATAGGTCTAAGATATATGACAAGGTCTGTGATTGTAAAAATCTATGCTTTCTACAAATATCTCAAAAAAAGGTTATACCCATTACATTACAGAAGTTGCATTTCCAAATAAAAACATCAGTCAGTTACCCTAAACAAATTACACCAAACACTATAAGAAATAACTGATTGATGGTAGTTTAACGAGCTACCTTATTTATGCAAATGTGTTATATTATTTCTTCCATGGTTTTTGTCACCATTGTTTTATCATTTTTTTATTTTACCCCCATATATGCACACTTTTATCCCATTACCCCCCTCTCACAAATACCTTCTTTAACACTACCAAGTTGTGTTTTATAATTATGGAGGTTACATCTTGGGATGTAGGTAACCACTGTGCAACATTTATTCACCTCTGTAGTACAGAGTTTCTCCTAGTCCTTGCAATTATCTCATCTATTTAGCATCCACATTGGGACCAGTCTCATTCAGACTATCTACACACATCCTGCAGGAAAACTATTTGGTAATAAAATATTCTCAAACTTGTATTTTGCTTGCTTGGCTACTTGTGGTGTCTTTTTAGTTTTCAAATTCTCTGATACCATTTGAATGCCATCCTCTTGTCTTGTGAGAGATTGCAAAACAAGTACTGTTTGTAAAATTTTAAGGGAGTTTTGGCTGGAAATCATTCACTGAAATACAGTCTTTCTGGGGTTTCCATAGCCTCATTCCTGATTCTTTTGGAAATAGGTTTTAAATAATCAGTAGTTGTAAATACGGGGTGGTGAGAAACGTAAGAATACTTACCTAATTTATTTCACAAGGATATGAGCAAGTTCCTTATGTGGAACATGCCTCTCTATTTGGAACACTTATGGGATGGTCATTCACTATATCTGAACTGAAGAGCGGCAAGAAGCCTAGGGGAGAGAATAATTAGAATAGTGGCACAGTTTAGTGCAGTGGTTTAAGGCTCTGAGCTGTAAATCTGGTGACATCCAGCAGACCAAACCTGGGTTTGAGTCCCACAGCTTTCACTTGCATACTGTGTGACCCTGAGCAAGTCACTTAACTTCCCTGTGCTCACAGGTCGCACCTATAAAAAAAACTTTTAGCTTAGTGTGCTACTCCTGGTTAAACAACAAAATAAAAAAAAAAGTATGTAGTTTAAACTAGGTGGTGGCAATAGAGAAAATGAATTTAAGGTAAATAGAAAGATAGAAAACCAATAAATGCAAATGGCATAAAAGAAAGAGCCTGACCAGGAACGAATCTACACACATTCTCAAAGACAATAAGTAATAAAATAGAGAGGCATGAGGCACTCATGCATATAGAACACATTGATGCGATTGAAGTATCAAAATGATGGTGGGGACTGTAATCATTTAGGGGATAGGCTATAGAGGTATACAGTGGGATATATGTGGGAGAAGGGTGCGTTAACATTGTGTTGGGAAATAATGGAATGCAGCAGAAAGGGAAGACATTGGAAAGAATTGAGGCAAAGAAAGAAACATGTCCAAATATGGTGAGGAAGGTCTTCAGGATGAGGAAACACTGTGGTTTTCCAAAGGGGAGGCAGTGAAAGAAAAAGAAAAGTTGTTGTCTAATATAAAACAAGTCAGGCAAAAGAGGACAGGAAGGAATATCAAGGAAGGCTGAGGGTGGAAAATAGAATTGTGAAACAGAGGAAAGCAAATGCAGAACTAAGGTTGGCATAGGGGTTTAAAATGGTTGACAAGGCATTCTTTCTATACATACAAGAGTAGCCCAAAACTGGGAAAGGGGTGGTCAGACCCAGGAAAGGGGAGGGATGGGATAAGAGTGAGAAGGAAAAGGTGAACTTACTGAACAAATAATTTTATTCAGTGTTCTTGGTGGAAGACAAGGGTCTGTTGCCAGAACTAAGCATTCAAGCCATGAGGGGATCTTTAGTTAGTGCCAATGTGGAGCTCATCATGGAGGAGAGGGTATATAAGGGCTTATGGGCACTGAATTAATGGGATACATCAGAGGGTATTCAGGGAGATGGAGAAGGTCCTAGTAGGACCACTGGCAGATCTCTGCAACTGCCACTTAGAATTTGCCGGCAGATAGTAATGGTGGACTTCAATTTCCAGATATAGATTTGGAAAGGGGAGTGGACAGGGCCAAGGCCAGAAAAATAAGTTATGCATAAGGTAGAAGATTATTTTCTAGCATTGCATGTTAAAGCTGAAAGAAGAAACAGGGTTATCTTAGAACTGGTAATGAGTGGTGATATGGTACTAAAGTGCAATTGTGATGCTAAAGTATCCTTGGATGTCATCAACTACAGGCTAGTGAGATTCATGGTTAGATGGAAAAAGGAAAAGGGTGCATAGGAAATAGTAACATGGCTAATTGTCATGGCTATCTTAATCCTGAGATTGTGAAAATTCAGACGATATATACAGTTTATATCTATAGTATTACTAGGGCACAGTCGCACCCCTGCATTTATGGTTGTACAGGCACATCAATGTTAAACCCTAAATGTTGCACTTTAATAACTTTGCAACTGCTCAACAGTTTTGCATGAAATTTGCAAGCACAGTCTCATTGGGTAGATCTCTTAACTTGCAACGTTTAGTTTTGGTTGGATGTGCAGATACAGACAGTGCAAAAAGTGAATTTTTCAGAATTTTTTTCCCATGGGTTAGAATGGATTTTTCTATCAACTCGGCTAGCACCCAGATGGTTTGGAATTTCAGTCTGAAATGTTCAAGGTAGAAAGGAGCTGACTCACAGATGTCTCTTTTTGCATGTTTGGTGAAAAAATGTTAATCCATTCCAAAGTTATTAAATTTAGAAATTTTGAATACTTGGTTCTGAGTATGCTCAGTAAGCACCAAAAAATATCTATAAGAAATGAAAAAATAATTCATTATTCATATGACATCATCATTTTTAATGTGAGGAAAATCCTTTTTCATATGGCAGCCATCTTGTTTTCAGTTTTGCCTGAGAAATCCCAGTTTGGAACCCCCAAAAATGATATTCTGTGGAAGAAGCAACATGTTTAGCTTGTTTAGAGATGCAGCAGAGTTTTACTCTGCAGGAGAATATGAGGCAATGTCACCAAATTTGCATCCGTGGAGCACTTCACGTGATTTTTTCATATTAACCAAAATTACTATTTGTGACTTCACCTTGCTTTTAATGTTTTTTAAGTGCAAATCACACTTAAAAAAAACAAGCAAGTAGAGGTTACAAATGGGAACACAACCCCTGATGTACCCCTGGTGTCCATTGCCCCCGCTGTTTGCCAGCCCAGTTAGAACACACACACACACACATGTGTGTGTGTGTGTGTGTATATATATATACTGTTATATATATACAGTATATCACTAAAACTCAGGTGTCTAGTGGAACCCCACCCACCGATTGCCAGTCCCAATAATAAATAAAAAACTACTCCAAAGTCAGATCCCTGGTGTCTAGTGGACCTCTCACACTGCTGATTGCCAACCTCAATAAAAAAAAAAAATACCTGGTGTCTAGTGGAGCCCCCCACCCTGTCAGGTAGTGCTCCCTGCCACCACTGTGGTCCCCCCAACCCCATCCCCAAGTGGGCCACCGGCACAGCCCTCCACTGACCTCTGCAGCTGGTAGCCTGACTGACCTGCTCTGAATGAATGAGTGTGTACTTGTACGAGCATGCACTCATTCATTCAAAGCAGGTCAGTCAGGCTGCTGGCCTTGGAGGTGAGTGAAGGGCTGTGCTTGTGGTCCATTTGGGAATGGGTACTGAGGGAGTGGAATGATGGTGTGGGGGCACTACCTAATGGGGGGGTCCACTAGGCACCAGGGATTTTTTTATTGGGGCTGGTGATTGGCGGGGTGGGGGGTCCATTAGATACCAGGGATCTAGACTCTGGAGGAATTTTTTAATTTATTACTGGAGCCGGCGGTTGGCAGGGTGGTGGTCCACTAGACCCTGCATTGTCATTCCTCCATTGCTGCATATATGTATGTCACTCTGGGGAAGGCCCTGTACTTCCATTTGTAGGACATCAGCAACCGAGTTTCGGCATAACCTTCTTATTACCCCACCTCATGAACCGGTACTGAAATTGTTCAAATACCTGCTGAAAAGTCATTCCGCACTACAGGGGCCAAAACACAGTTTGGGCAGGATTTGAAAAATGACAGCTGACGCATTCATCGGGTAATGTAAAAAATTGCTACACTGAACATTTGGGATAAAAATATTTTAAATCAGTGAAGTTACATGACAGCATATGAAAATTTCAATTGATGCACATAACAGTGGCATTTTTGCATGTTTTGACCCCACATTTTCAATATAGCCTTCTTATGACACCACCTCATGAACAAGATCAATGAACATTTTCAAATCCTGCCCAAAAGGTGATTTCATCAACTGACATGGTAATCACCTTTCTGGCAAGGTTTGCATAATTCCACCAACATTGTTCAATAAGTGGGGTCTCAAAAAGGCCATGTTGAAAATTTGAGGTCAAAATATACAAAAATAGCAAATTTATGCCACAAAGTTGAAAACACCATCGAAATACAGGAGATTGTACTGTGCTTACCTTACTTTCACATACAGCAGTCAATGTTTCCAGCAGTCAGATGTGACATCGATCAGAGAGTGGCTCTTCACCCTGGGATCTGTTCAGGTAAACGAGAGTGTGTGGGAGGTGTGGGGGCAGTGCAAGGTGATAGGTTCTCAGTGGGAGAATGGGGGGGGGTTGGATCGCGAGGGACCATTTTCTTTTTTACAAAAGGAAGATACAAAGGGATTGTTTTCTTTATTACATGCAATACGGCGATCAGAGAGTGGGCAGCTGCTAAAATGCACCAGGGAAAGATAGAATTTAAGTGGGGAAAGCCATTGGAGGGTGGGGGTGCCATTAGACACCAGGAAAATAATAAACTATATGGGGACAGTGATCAGTGGGTGGGTAGGTGCCACTAGACACCAGGGAAAAAATAAATGACTATGGGGATGGGATCAGAAGGTGGGGGGGCACTAGAGACCAGGAAATACTAAATGATTAGGGGGACAGGAAAAGATGGTGGGGATGCCACAAGACCCTAGGGAAATAATAAATGATTACGGGGATGGGATCGAAGAGTGGGGCATGCCACTAGACACCAGGGGCAAAATATCAGATTTTTCCACTCATGAAAAAAGATTGGCCCCAAATGAAAAATGATTCCTTTTTCATGTCATACTGCTGGGAAGTGAGTCATGAAAAAGGATTTAAAATTAAACAAAAGCACATTTGGGGTTATTTTTTTCCAATACTTAAGTGCAGAATCCACCTAATGGGGTCCTGAGGAGCCAGTTAGATGTGTTGATCTTTCTCCAGGATGTAATTTTTGTGGCATTTGAATTTTTTTTTTCAAATGGAAACAAGGTGCCGGCAAATGAAAAATAATTATTCCAATATGAAAAAATAATTCTAAGCTGGCCTGCCAGCACAGTGGTTAGATTTCCATCTGTGATGCCAGTGACCCGGGTTTGGGAGTGGACTTGGGTCACTAGAGGGCCAGCCAGGGGGAGTAGGCATGAGCATCCCACGATGGCTCTCCTTCTCCAGGGGGATGGTGGGAAATCAGCCCTGCACATGCAGACCCCTGGTGAGGCCAGGGTCTTAGCACTATGTAGGGCTCCTCAGGGTCTGATTGGCCTCGGACAAAGGTTGTGGGTTCAACACACCTCTGAGGCAGCCAGGGGAGAACATCGCAGATGTCAGCGCTGGTGTCTTGATGTCAAGGGAACTCATGACATCCACCAGAAATGTGAAAAATGCCTTCCAGCTCTGAAGGAGATGGAGCTCTGGAGCTTGCCCTCAGTGTGCTGTTACCTGCCTGACCATCCTCCGACTGACGAAACCAGGAAGTTCGGGGTGCTTAGGGCCCCACTTTGTCCCCACCCAGGGGGTAAACCACAGCTCCATGGGTGAAGAGGGTGGATCAGGTAAGGCAGACAGTAGAGGGATGACTCTTTGGGGTTCCCAAGGAAGTTGGAGCTGGGAGGATGTAGGGGGGGAAAGAGAAAGTAAAAAAAAAAGGAAAATAATTATTTTACTTTTCATACAGCTATCTTGAAATAATTACTAAGAAACATAGACTTTGATGGCAGATAAGGACTGCTTGGCCCACCTAGACTGCCCATTTCCCTACCTACAGGATAGGCTGCAGATCCTAGTTAACCAACAGCCTATTTCTTCCTACCCCCCCAAAAGAGTTGCCTTATGTCTGTCCCATGCATTCTTGAATTCTCCCACAGTTTCAGACCCCACAACCTCCTCAGGAAGGCTGTTCCATGCATCTACTACCCTCTTTGTGAAAAAATACTTCCTCACATTGCCCCTGAACCGTCCCCACTCTATCTTTAAATTGTGTCCCCTTGTTCTTGCATGTCTCTTTTTCTGAAAGAGGATACCCTCTTGGACTTTGTTGATTCCACTGAGGTACTTAAAAGTTTCTATCATGTCCCCCCATCCCTTCTTTCCTCAAGGGTATACATATTAAGCTCCTTTAGTCTTTCCTCATACAGCTTCTCTTGCAGACCCTGCACCATTTTAGTTACCCTCCTCTGGACTGCCTCTATCCTGTCTATGTCCTTGCAGAGATGGGGTCTCCAGAACTGGACACAGTACTCCAGATGGGGTCTCACCAACTGTCAGTACAGAGGGATAACAACTTCCTGTTTCCTGCTGGTGATGCCTCCCTATGCGTCCCAGTATACCCCCAGCCCCCTACTGCCTTCTCACATTGCTTGCTAACCTTAAGGTCATCTGATATGATTACTCCCAGGTCCCTTTCCTTTTTGTTGTTGTTACTACCTCCCCCAATTGTGTAATCTTCCCCTATGTTCTTGTTTCCCAGGTGCATTATTTTGCACTTCTTTGCATTGAATCCTAGCTGCCATACTTCTGACCATTCCTCCAACCTTGCCAAGTCCCTTCTCATCCTTTCCATGCCTCCTTGTGTATCAACCCTGTTGCAGATCTTTGTGTCATCTGCAAAGAGGCATACTTCTCCTTCTAGTCCCTCTGCAATGTCACATATAAAGACATTAAAAAGGACTGGACCCAGTACTGAACCCTGCGGTACCCCACTAGTAACTCCTCTTTCTTCAGAGTGGACTCCATTTACAATTACCTTCTGTGTCCTGTTGTCCAGCCAATGTTTTACCCAGGCTACCACCCTGGGACCCACTCCCAGGCTGGTTAATTTGGCTATTAATCTTTTGTGTGGGACTGGTCAAATGCCTTTTTAAAGTCTAGGTAGGCCATGTCCACAGCCCCTCCCTGGTCTACTACTTTGGTCATCTAGTCAAAGAAATCTATTAGATTTGTCTGACATGACCTTCCCGCTATGAACCCATGCTGCCTTGGGTCCTGTGCCCCACTGGCCTCTCAGTACTCAACAATTCTTTCCTTTAGAAGTGACTTCATCACTTTCCCTACCACAGAGGTCAAACTGACAGGGTTTGTAGTTTCCTGCCTCTGTCTTGGTCCCACTTTTGTGAAGGGGAATCACATCCGCCATCCTCCAGTCCTTGGGTACCACCCCATCCTCCCATGATTTGTTTAAAACAGTAGTCAGTGGTTTCACTAGTTCCCCCCTTAATTCTTTTAGAATTCTGTGGTGAATTCCATCAGGCCCCATTGCTTTGTCCACCTTCCATTTTAGGAGTTCTTGCAGAACCCTTTCTTCTGTGAAAGGACTGGGATCAACCCCCCATCAAGAGTGCTTCTGTTAATTGGATTAGGCACTTCCCCCTCCTCTTTTGTGAATACTGAGCAGAAATATTCATTCAGTATCCCTGCTTTTTCACTGTCCCCCTCTGCCCACCCACCGTTCATTCTATTCAGCTTCACTATCCTTCCCTTTGTCTTTATACACTCTCTGATGTACCTATAAAAGGTTTTATCCCCCTTCTTAACTGAGTTGGCTATCTATTCCTCAGTTTGAGCCTTTGCTATTCTGACTTCCCTCCCTATTCTGACCTCCTTCCCTGCTTCCTTTGCCTTAACTGGTACAGCTCTCTGTATTCTCAAAACAGAAATTAAAAAATTAAATAAATTAAATAACTTTGAAAAGGATTAATATTTTTTCACCAAACCAGCAAAAGGCACATCTGTAGCTCAGCCCCGGTCTAGCATGAAAATCTCAAATCAAAATTCCAAACCATCTGGGCTGTAGGCTAGTTTAAAGAAAAACAGCTTTGAAACAGCAAAACACATCTGGGAAAAAAAAAACACTTGTTCCTCTCTCTGGAATTCAGAATCCACCCATCTGACCAGAACGATGCTCAGCACATCCAGAGATCTATCCTACAAGAACACACTTACAAATTGTCATGCAAATCCATTAAACAGTTGTGAAGTTATTAAAGTGCAAAATGTTTGGTTTAACATTAACGTGCCTACTCATAGCAGCAGGACCGCACACCTATAATATATATATATATATATATATATATCTATATACACAGTGAGTGTATATATCTACTGTACATACCTGTAATACATTGTTCGGCCTTTTCCTCCATAGAAACCATTATCATTTGTTTTCTTGTATATCTCACCAGTTACCTCCCAATTAAAGTTGTGTACATCCCAGTTATAGCTGTATACCTCTGGAGGATTACCTGTATACCTCCAGAGGTATACAGCTCTATGCTTCTCAGTTAAGGCTGCACCTATATACTGTGTGGAAAGCGAGTAATCCATATTTGTGCAACAGTCATTTTGTCAGTGCTGATATGGGTGAAGGCAATATGCTGCCCAGCATTATGGCACCAGGCATTGTGACTCCCAGGATGTATAGTGCCAAAGTACCATCCCAGGAAACAGTCTTCACACCCTGCACCCCCCCACCCTGAAACTGAAGATAACAACCGCCGGGGCTGGCATGACCTGGAAAAGGCAGAACCTGTTGGGGTGATCAAAAATCAAGATTGCCTCTTTCACTGTCACCACTGTTGTGGCACACTAATTGCGGCAACAAAATTCAGTCGCCGTCCCAATGGTATACCAGTGGAAACTGCCCCCCACCATACTGGAGGACCTTCCACTAGTCCAGGAACACTCAAATCCTAAAAAACAAAATCATATAGGCAAACCTCTCCCTCCTTCCCAACTGGGGCTCCCAAAACTTAAAGATAAACAGTTAGAGGCCAGCTGTAGGGATCACAACAGAAACTCATACTCCCTAATTCTTACCAGTAGCCTTTTCCTCAGAGCTCCAGCTTTCTCATTGACTGTCATGCACGCCACACTCCTGTCAGCATCCAAGACTCCAGGACAAGGTAGTCCACTGGCATCACAGTCTCAACTACACACATCACTCCCTGACTACAATTCATCCTCTTGACAGCTGACACCACTCCCTTTAAACTGCCATGAACCCACCAAAGAACTAAAGGCAGATTGGACAAGACATACCTCCTTTAAAGAGAAACCCTGGACTATGGAAACACATAGGGCCAGTGACAAGGCAAACCCAAAAATGGCCCTAACTATAGCTCACTGGATAACTGACTTGATTCTACACAGCAGATAAAATAAAACAAAAAACTATTATGTGTTATATAACACAAATGATGGGTATGTGTGGCATGCAATGCCACATACTCCTCTCAGGGGGCCAATTAGACAAAAAGCAACTTGCCCTTCAGGTTTGCAGCCTCATTATATAATTATCCCCACTTGGTGGGTACATTTCATTGTATACCACATATGCCCATCATTTACTCTCTCTTTATATACAGTATATGTAGGTATCCACAAACAGGAAGAAAAAGAAAAAGGGGGAATTCCAGTGTGAATAAATAAGACAAAAAATGGCTAACAGAAAAAGCAAGGGCATGCACAGAGTTAAGAAAGGCAGGAGCAGAAAAATAAAGAGCTGAAGTCAGAGGAAACTTAAAAGAATTCAAAAATGGGCCAAAGATGGCCTGTGGGATCACTTTTTGCTGACATCATCAACTACTAATGAATCTATGCTAATAGCTATATAAGTTTTCTGAAAATCTTTATAGCTTGCCCTATCCGCTGATTAATAAAGATCAAAACAACAGTCCAAAGTAAAATACTGATTTTGTTTTTGTGACTAGCCATAGTGACACTTCCAATATATTGAAATGTGTTACTTTAAGGCATTTAGAACTTGAGCTTTATGAGTAGGGCTACTGTGCACATTATGTATGATATTTGCTTTTGGTTAAGAATATATTGTAATATTTTATTTATTTATTTATTTATTAAAGTCTGAGAATTACAATAACCTTTGAACCAGAGGCTCATTTGCAAAGGCTCCACATCAAATAAGAGAGGTAACAAAACAGGGACAGTTTACATAACATAAGGGTAGGCCATCAGATTTACAAGGTTACAAAATTCAGTGTAAAAACAGAGAGGCCTAATATCACATTAAATAGTTTGAATAAGTGGTGAGAACATCTAAGGTAAAATGAGGTACTAGGTTACAGTTGTCATCCCCCCTAAGAAGAGCGGTCAGGGGGGCTCACCTTGTCAGAGGCCTTGTAAGAAAGGAGAACAGTGTAGGTCAGGAGTTGATCAGAGATGAAACAGTGTGGGAGATGAAGACCTAGCCAACCTGCATTCAAGGAGGGATAGGACAAAGAGAGGTAGAGGTGGGACCTGGAGAAAAAGCTGGAGAGCTACAAAGGGGTGGGAGGGAGACACTACAGGGTATAGAGTTTGGGGGGTGGGAAATGAGGGAGACAGTGAGAGGTGGCTATAGCAAAAGAGGGTGGGGGGGCTAACATGTTAATTGACTGTTTGAGTAAGAGGAAGGTGACAAATTGCCAGGGTAGGTAGGGTAGGGAGGGAGACGGAATCAAATTTCAAAGGCGTAGTTAAAGTAGGGGTGGTAATATTGCATTTTAAAATTAGCCATTATCCTATTGTTAGCAGCTCTCACATAGCAAAGGGCAAAGCACTATCTACTGAAGGAAAATGTCCTTCTAACAGAAATAAATTGTAGGGAGGAAGAGATTCTGGAAAAAAGGTAGAACATAACAGAATTCTACTGAACAGAGATACTTTAAGATCATTGTGTTGCTTACAGGCAGGCAGTTAAATCTGATGCTAACTGGGGTTAGCATTATTCCTCTAATAATGCATTAGCCATGCTGATGAGAGGAAGAAATGAGGATAATAAACCATCTAACAGAGATAATAAATCATATAATACTGGATTTGTTGTAATGGCAGTAAGAAAAGAATACAATTAGGCATCCGAGTGGAATTACTAACCACACTGTCACTTCTTTGTTGCAGTTAATTTCCATCATAGTAACATCCTAAACCTATTTAGGCACTTTTGTAATGTAATACTAACAGATTATAAAGGTGAATCTTACTGCTGAACATACAGACAAGTTGTCATTCAAGTGATTTGCATGGGCGACATGAACAGCAGCTGTGAATGAAATCTTCAGCTTTTGCTTCTACATATAACTATTCTCTGCCTCCTCCTCCTCCACCTTCACTTAAGTGCTACCTAACACTGGCTCTGACCTTTGGTGGGGTTTTCCTTTGTGCTTGATCTAACCATGTGGTAAAGAAATACAATTCAAACATGGTTCTGTCAAGCACCATGGAAGGCCACACACTTTACTGCAGCATGGACAAGATGAAGCAAATGGTGGCTTTTGAAACACAAAAATGATGGGATGCTCAACTGCTCAACTTACTTCAAGCACTATTAAATCTGGTATATCTCGTTTTTCTTGGGGTTTTAGATTCTGTAGTATTTGCAGTAGTAACTGAAATGTTCATTTAAAACTGCTAGATTTACCTTGACCAGCACAGGCTTTCTTACTGAATATTGTTAAAAGTTTCTTATTTTGCATTAAGTAATTTTCTTTTTTCATTCACTATACATTGTGGCTTATGGTTTCACTGTTTCTTATTAGGTGGAATGTCATTGCATGCTGGATAGAGACAGAGACAGAGATAGAGGTGACATTCTTAACATACATACTAAGAAGCCAGCAGATTAGGCCCTATGGTGTACTGAGTCTGCTTGGGGATGTGCCTGCACATGCCACTGTTACGACCCCTCCCACACTCCCCAGAAGGTTCTCCACCACCAACCACCTGCGGCATTCTGGGATGCACCCTCCCCCTATACTTATCCCAGCCTCTCTTGAACCCCTCTACAGCTGTAACAGCCACCAGTTTCCCGGGCAGCACATTCCAGGGCTCCACCACCCTCTTCATGAAGTAACATCTCCTTGTCTCCCCTCTTAGTCTCCCACAAACCAGCCTCATTGAGTGCCTTCTGGTGGCCCACTCCTCCCTGAACTGAAGCACCCCATCTAAGTTTACCCTATGTAATCCCTTGAGATATTTGAAGACCTCAATCATGTCACCTCTGTCCCTCCTCTCCTCCAGTGAGTACAGGATGAGCTCCTCGAGTCTCTACCCATAGGGCTTTTCCCCTAGACCCTGTATCATCCTGGTCACCCTCCTCTGGACCCTCTCCAGAACAGCAACATCCCTTTTTAAGTAAGGATGCCAAAACTGCAAGCAGTATTCAAGGTGTGGTCTAACCAGATAATTATATAGTGGAGGAGCACCTCTCATCTCCTTGAGGTTATCCCCCTGGCTATGCACCCCAGCATTTTATTTGCTTGGGCAGCAGCCCTCTTACACTGCTTTGAGTTATTCATTTTGGCATCCACCACCACCCCGAGGTCCTTCTGCCCCCTTGAAATCTGCAGTGTCTCCCCTCCCAAGGTGTACACATGAGCAAGGTTTCTGGCCCCCAGGTGAATAACTCTGCATTTCCCAGTATTAAACTTGAGTTTCCAGGTGCTTGACCACCTCCCCAGAGTCTCAAGGTCCTCCAGGAAGGCCAACCTCTCCTCCTTCCCTTCCACCATCACCCCCAGCTTTGAGTCATTGGCAAAGAGGCTCATCTCGCTCTTGATACCACTTCTGATGACTGAGATATAAGTGTTAAACAGGAGTGAGTCCAGTACCAATCCCTGCGGGACCCCACTAATGACTCTTCTGGGAGAGGAGACCCCCCCAACCATCACCTTCTGAACACACCCCACTAGTCAGTTTCCTATCCACCTGACCATCTGCATCCCCACCCCATGTCCCACAGCTTCTCCAGCAGCCCAGGATGTGGCACGGAGTGAAATGCCCTGCTGAAGTCCAGAAAGAGGACATCCTCTGGCCTACTCTGATCCAGCGCTCTCATCACCCATTCATAGAACTTCATCAGATTGGTCTGACATGATCTGCCCTTAACAAAGCCATGCTGGCAATCATTTACGTGGCCCTGTTCCTTCAGAAACACCTCCAGCCTTTCCTTCAAGATGACCTCCATCACTTTGCCCACTACTAACATCAGGCTTGCCATCCTGTAATTACTTGGCTCCTCCCACTAGCCACCCTTGTGTATTGGCATGATATGGGCCATCCTCCAGTACTGAGGCACCCACACTGAGTTAAGGGAGGAGTTAAAGAGGTCCACCAAAGGTGCAGTTAGGGTATCTTCCAGTTCCTTAAGCACCCTGGGATGGATCCCGTCTGGGCCCGGTGTCTTTTCCGCTCTTAGGGCCTTGAGGGCTTCCCACATCCTCCCAGTGGAGATTTCAACACCCATTGCCCCCACTCTGTCTGTCAGTCCCCCTTGCCCCTCCCCTGGCTGTGCCAACCCCCCCCATCCTCCCTAGTGAAGACTGAGGCAAAAAAGTCATTTAGTACCTCCTTCTGCTCCCCTGCCTCCTCCGCCCACCCACTCCAGGACCTCAGCCTACTAATCTGCCCCTTCTCTATCCTTCTTTCTCTGATATACCTGAAGAACCCCTTTTCACCCCTTCTCATCTCCATGCCAATCTCAGCTCCGCCCCCACCTTGGCCAACCTCACCACCTTGGTGACATTCATACCTATACTATCATACTCCCCCTTGTCTATAGCCTCCAAGAATGTTTGTATCGACTATAAGCAGCTTTTTTCCCTCACTGCATCCTAGACCTCCCTTGTCCACCAGCTCAGTCTCCTAGCTTTGCCCCACTTGTGTCTCTGCTTCGTGTAGGCCTTGGTACCGGGCCTCAGTGTCCATACCCATCCTGATCTCATCTAGTTATCCACTAAGGATCCACGCCATACCCATGAAGTCCACACCTCTAAAGTCAACCACCATTGTTTTAAGATGATCTAACCCCCCCCCCCATGTCCAGGGAAAACCAGACCATGCCATGATCACTTCCCACCAGTGGGTCTCCAACAACTAGGTCCCTGATGAGCTCACTGTCTGTCAGGACCACATCCAGGATGTGACCGTCCCTCACTGGGTCAATCACCAGCTAGGCTAGAAACACATCCTGGAAGACATTCAGCAGATACAGCTCCCTGGCCAATAAGGACACCACAGTTCCCCAGTCTGCTCCTGGGATATTCAGGTCCCCCAGCCCCATAGTTCTGCCCTCTCTCTGGCCACAGTGGTCCCTAAGGTTCACCAACAGGCCTTCCTCCAGGTCTTCTCCCACCCAGGTGGTCTATATACTACCCCCATCTTCACCTGCTTGTCCCCTGGAGCCTGCAGGGTGACCCATAAAGCCTCCACCTGACCACCCGCTTCCTCAACCTTGCTTATCCCTGTACCATCCTTAATGATAAATGCTACTCCCTCACCCCTTCCCGCCACCCTATCCCTTCTGCATGTGGCGAATCCTAGTAGGTTTAAGTCCCAGTCATGCCTGGAAGTGGCCCAAGTATTATTATACAATGGCAAGAAAAAATGCTAGACTCTAATTGGTCAGTCTAGGAATGGACCCGTGATGTTATCCTGGTATAACATCATGGATCTAGTCCCAGCACACACATGACCACCTCACACATACAAGCATTATATAGAATTACTGCCCAGTACCTACACTGCCTTGTGTAGTTCCTTTCAGACTTCAAATTCAATTGTTCCAGCACTAAAAAAAGCATTTGACATTTAGCCCCAAAAAGTTCTCAATCCCAGTTTACAAAAATGAAGCAAAGTGCTGAATGTACCATCTGTAACTATCTGTCGTGGGATTCTACGAGTGTCTTCTCAGTTCAAAACTGCCGCTCTTGCTCCTAAAACAACGAGCCGCATTTGCATCAAAACAACCCCCATACACTTAATCCCAACTACTTATATACTGTACATTTTCTCATTTCACGTAATTAAACTAAAAAAAGCCACTCTCTACCAGCGTCTTCACAGTCAGTGAGCAAGCGTATCTTCAAACAGCCACCACGTAGCTCTCACTCGCTCTTTTAATCATTTTGTCCCTTTTTTTACGTTAAACTTTGCATGAAAAACAAATATTCTCCCTACCATCTTCCTGCTCCTTTGCCTTCATTTTCAAGTATGTTCAAGGCAGCAATCAAGTGGTCGGAACAAGCGGTTAACCGGGGGTCAATATAGAATTCATGACAGCAGCAGGATGAAAGGCGAGTTAGCGGAACATAAATGTAAAAAAAAAAAAATTAAAACAGAAAACCTTCTCCTGCACAATACATAAACAAGGAGGGTATAGGGCACATGAGAAACAAAGATTACCAGCACTGACAACACCTTCCTATGGGAACTACACAGGCACATGAAAACACAGCAGCTCCACCTATTGGCTAAAACAAGAAATCCGCCCTATTTTTCTATAAAGTAACCTTACCCATTACAAATATGACATTAAAATACTTTCAATTTACTTTTTCAATCTTTTTTTCCCTTTGTTTTACAAACGAGCCATTGCATAATAGCAATAATGCACTCCAGGGTGTGTGTTGTGCTGGGATAACGTCACTTCCGGGGTGATTAGTCGCACTCGGCCTGCGGCCTCGTGCCTAATCACCCCAGGCGTGACGCTATCCCAGCACAACACACACCCTGTCATGCATTATTGCTTAAATGACAGCTGCCATATCCACTCCACCCTCCAATAACAGCAACTGAAGTTCTGTCATCTTGTTCTCCATGCTGTTGGCATTAATCAGGACCACCCTCCAATGCGCCCCCATACCCCCACTTTCCCTACCATGGGGGCTCCTGGGTTGCTGCCTACAAGGACCCCTCATGCACTATCAGGTGCTCCCAGTCTGTGCCTCCTCCCTCCGCTCAAGGGAGAAGGCCAGGACTTCTTGTGCTTGATGATTAGATTATGTTGAAATGGAACCTCAAATGGGATCTCAGTTTCTGAACATATGTTAAAATATATATTTTGAAAACACTGAGTTAATGGTTCACTAAGCCAAACATTAGAATCCAATATGCAGTACATAGTTTCACTTTCATTTGAATAGAAAATAACCTGCTGAAACCTTATGGAGAATGTTAATTATTGCATATGGATTTTAATATATTACTGCAATCATCACATTATTATGCAATATGTTCTTGTTATCACATTGCATATTAAGTCTTAACTTGCAGCACTAATTGTAATATATTGTTGTTGGCAAACAGAATGAAGCAGTGGTTGGAGCAAAGTAACTTGAACTTAAAGATCCTGGTTTAATACCCACCCTGACTGATGACTCACTATTTATACTTAAGGATGCAACATGATCTCCAAAGGTTTCAGTCCTCCCATCATTACAACTGGAGATAGTGGACCCTCCAGTTAATTAGATGATGCATTTGAGCAAACACAAAATGAAATATGAAATGCATTATGCATTAGCACAAAATATTTTAATTAAAATAGCAAACGTCATTTTGTGTTGCATATTAAGCTTTGGCTGCACGAGTCTCTTTCATACTGTATCTGGGTAAACATATCATTGCTGTGCAACCATTAGCATTTCAAATGTTTAGACAGGTGTACTGTAGTTTGTTTTCAGAAGAACTACACCGAGTGACAGTACATTCTACAAAAAACAGGTGTAGCAGCAGATATGCACTTCCTTTCTTTAGTTATTAGCTGAGCCACCAATATAGATTTAGTAGCCTTACAATAGTTGGACGCCCATGTGAACAAGAGAAACACCCAACACACCCAATTAGTAGGACTTGCATGACATATAGAAACATAGAATTTGCTAGAAGATAAGGACTGCTTGACTCACTTGGTCTGTCCATTTATCCCTGCCTATAGTATCACTGCAGATCCTACTTGACCTCTGACAGATTCACCGAACCCCCTCCCCTAGGATTCAATTATGTCTATCCCATACATTCTTGAACTCCACCATTGTTTTTTGCTTCACCATCTCCATTGGAAGACTGCTCCAGGAATCCACCAATCTTTCTGTGGAAAAGTATTTCCTAACATCTCTCTTGAATCTACCCACTTCATCTTCTTATCATGCCCCCATGTCTTTGAGCACAACTTTTTCTCAAAAATACTTCCCTTCTGTATCTTATTTACCCCTGCAAGGTATGTAAAGGTCTCTATCTCAATCACATCAACTGTTTCCTGTCTCTCTTCCAGGGTGTACATATTTTGGGTCCTTAAGTCTCTCCACGCAGGACTTCTGATGCAGACCCTGCACCATTTTAGTTGCCCTCCTCTGGACTGCTTCCTCTCTGTCTATGTCCTTCTGGTGATGTGGTCTCCAGAACCTGACACAGTACTCTAGGTGGGATCTTACTAATGATCTATACAGAGGCAACACCACCTCCCTCTTTTTGCTGGTGGTACCCCTCCCGATGCACCCCAGTATTCAAACTGCCTTGTCGCACTGCCTGGCCACCTTTTTGTCATCCAGAATTATTACCTCCAGGTCTCTAGCCTGCTTGGTGGTCAACAGTACCACTCCTAAAATTTTGCACTCTGTCCCTGGGTTTCTGTGCCCCAAGTGTTTTGCTTTACACTTTTTTTACACTGAAACCCAACTGACATACCCTTGACAACTCTTCATGTTTTTTAAGTCTCTGCTCACCCCTTTCCCTCCCACTGGAGTGTCCACCCTATTGTAGAGTTTGGTGTCATCGCAAAGTGGCACATTCCCTACCAGCTCCTCACAATATCACTTATAAAGACATTAAAGAGGACCAGTCAAAACATTGATTCCTGAGGCACCCTGCTGATCACCTTCCCTTCTCTGGAGTGAACTCCATTTATCACTACCCTCTGTTGCTTATCCCCTAATTTCTTACCCAGTTCATCACCTTTGGACATACTCCTAAGCTACCCAGCTTGCTTACTAGCTTCCTATGTGGAATGATGTTGAAAGCCTTATTGAAATCTAGTTAGGCCATGTGTACCACTCCACCCTAATCTAATTTATTGTCACTCAGTCAAAGACATTTATTAGATTCATTTGACATGACCTTCCCCCTTCCCCCAAATCCATGCTGCCTCAGGTCTTGTAACCCATTGGATTAAGGATATTTCACAATACTTTCCTTCAGCGGTGACTCCATTAACTTTCCCACCACCAATGCCAAGCTGAGTGGCCTATTATTGCCACCCTCTTCCCTGCTAACACTTTTGTGAAGTGGCACTATATCTGCCTTCCTCCTGTCCTCTGAAACCACTCCTGTTTCCAATGAGCTGTTAAGTAGGACTGTCAGGGGAGTAGCCAGTACTTCACTAAGCTCCCTCAATACCCCTGGATGCATCCCATCTGACCCAATTGCTTTGTCTTCTTTCAGATTAAAGAATTCCTTCAGGACACTGTCCTCTGAAAATGGACTAGTGTCCACCTCCCCCCTGCAATGCTTCTGTTACTTTTTTGTGGCCCCACCCCTTCTCCTTCTCCTTCTTCTGTGAACACTGAGCAAAAGTATTTGTTCAGGATGTCTGCCTTTTCCTCACCTGCTCTGTGCAATCACCTCCTTCTCTTTCTAACCTTGTCATCACACCCCTGGTATTCCTCCTTTTGCTTACATACCTAAAAACGTTGTCCCCCTTCATCACTGCTTGGGCTGTTCTCTCTTTAATTTGTGCCTTTTTGCTTCTTACTGCTCTCCCTCCTTCCCTCTGTTTCCCCAAGATAACTTCTTAAATATTTATTTTATTTTTTATTTATTTACTGAATTGTTTCACCAGGAAAAGCACACTGAGCAAAAATATGCTCATCTCCCATTGCAACCTGGGGTAAGAGTTACAAGGGGAGGATAACATGCAGATTATCAAGCAATAACATAAAACAGGTATGCAGTGCAATAAGTTTACATTTGGTTACATATTTGTTAACAGTCAGCTACATGGAGCAGGGAAAGCATATCCCAGAGGCATACATACAGATATACATACTTACACAGAGTACAGATTCTGATGCAGATTAACACTTGACAGTTGAATCTAGGCAGGAGAGAAGATCATCAGTAGCTGAGTAAGCACCATGGCTGATAATATAAGCCAGCTTCCAAGTATATTACAATTACTGAGATTTTCCTAGTCTTTTTTTTTGGCTAATCTAGAAGGCTGCTTTGCTTAACACATCACACTATTTTTGTAGGAATTTACTTTAGCTATTGTCTTTGACACTGCAGAAGCCAGTTCAATATTGCGGGTTACTGTGCTATTAAAACTCTCTATTGAAATCTGATAGAAGAGCATGTACCATGTAAATGAACCATTACTACAGTATCCAATAATCTTCAGAACCATAATCTATATTAATTCTAGCAAACATTTAGTCTAAACCAAGGTTTACAAAAGTAATTTATGTTCTGCTTGTTTGTGCCATCTGCAAAATAATTGATTCTTCCAGTTATATTCACTTGACATATGGGGAACATTTTGAGGCTATAAAAGGCATTGTATGGTAGATTTGCTTAGTCTTATTTTTAAGATGATTGAATAACCCATTTAATTTATTTCTTGTTATTCACCATGTAGGCAAAAATGTACAGTTAAAAAATAGAAATAAAAACAATGCTGGACAATGCCTCTCAGCTATCTGACTCACATATTTGAATAAGGCTTATGGAAATCAGAGACAAATGAACAATATCAGTGACAATATCTTAAGAACAGCAATAACCCAGGAATATGTTACCATGCAACTCAGTGTGTAACCGTAACTTAAATGTGTGATGTTATATTGCATTTCAAATCACTACAGTGACAGAAATACAGAATTTAATGTTCATATAAAAATCAGCAATGTCTATGGCAACCAGGGAATGTTGAAAGGTATGAGGGGATTTTTCAATTTATTTTGCAGCCTTGTGTTGCACTACAAAGGTGGCTGAGAGATAAGTCAATCAAGAACATCTTGAGAAGTGGGCCTGTTTTGTTTGAACCTCTCTATTGGTAGTCCATATTCATTTTGAAATGCAAAGAAAGATAAACATTTTTATAAGCACTCACAATGTAGTTTTGGGTTCAGAATACTAGATCAGATATGAGACAGATACAGATAGCAAAACATACTTTCTTTATATTTTGTATAGTGACAGGCATGGCCATTTAAATGGTGGCTTCAAACAGATGGCTGGGTTTTCCATCAGGTTTTCTTGAGAGCAGTAACTTAGAAGAACAGCCACCTGCCTAAGTGATCATCAGGCTGACATTTAAATGGCAAATTTTAATCCTACACTTGGCTAAGGAACACAGTTTTCATACAGAGTGACCAACATTGATTTGGATCTAGCTTACTGATATTACACATATGTGGTAGGTTGAGCAGCATGTTTAATATTAAACCCCAATTCTGCACCTTAATAACTTTGATGGCATTCAACAAAATTATGTGAAACTTGGAGTTCCTAGTTTGGGTAATAAGTTCTTAAGATGTGGTTAGTTTTGTGATGGGCGCCTTACTGGGTTCTGAGATCAAGCAATGTCAAAAATTCAAAAAAGCACCATTCTTAACAGCTACAGTCAAGATGGTGTGAAATGTTATTCTGAATCATTCAGGGCTGAAGGGGTTTATGCCAAGGGTGTGCCTTTCAAAGGTTTTATGAAAAAAATATTAACTGGTTGCAGAATAAGAAGGTTTTGAAATTTTTAGGTTGTGACAAAATGTGTTTGGGGTCTCGAGAAAAAATGTTTTTGTCGTAATGGCCTCCATTTTGTTTTTCGGGGCCAAAATGTGAAAATATAAAAGATGAGTTATTTAAAAAAATAGTCTATAGTCAAACCTCACTAAATGGGACAAACATCCTGATGAAGGCCACTCACCTTTTGGGCATGTGGCTTTATGGCTTTTTCAACCCCTTGTTGGATTGATTTCCTTGTATACCAACTTTGCCATCATGTACTCCTTCTCTCTCTTTCTCTCTCACTCTCTGTCTCCTCCCCATATCATACTGGTGTGGTTGTGCCAGTGTAGTTAGGACTGAGCAACAGGTTCTATGTTAATTTTTTGACATTGGTCTTTAATAGCTTTGGCAGCATTTGACAAAATTAAATGAAATGTTCCATGCATTGTCTAGTAGGCAAGTCTAAATATGTGGAACATTTTGTGATGGCAGCTTTTGCAGTTTCTGAAATGTAAATATGTAATTTTGCTGTAAACATCTTTTTTTCCTATACTTATCATGGGTTTTTTGGTTTTCCTCTCATGTACAGCCTACAGAGAATGGAATTTTTTTACTGAAACATTCAGGGTGGAAGCATGCTGAGACATGGTAGTGCCTTTTAAAGGTTTTCTGAAAAAAACATTAAACAATTCCAGAGTTACAAGGGTTTAAAGTTTTGTTGTTTTCCTGTTCTGAGCAAGCTCAGTATGGATTTTGGCATAGAATTGTGATACAACATGAAAAATTCCATGTTGCAGACCATTTTTGTTTTCTCACCAGTTGCGTCTCACAGCACAAAAAAAAAATGTTTCATGTTGTGATGGCCACCATCTTGTCCTCCCTACCCCTGAAATGAAAAAAACATGGAACGTATTGTACATAAAAAAATGTGGAATTTAAAAAAACAAACACCTGAATCTAACTAAATGGGATCCATTTAGCTACATTGTGGTGTTTTTTTTAAATGGCTAGAAATACCTTTTCTGGGCACCCTAAAATCCAGTGTGCCCAGCTTAGTGAAAAAAGCCATTCACCTACATTCTTTGTATGAGAACAGTGGGACTTTCTTGAATGCTGAAAGCACAGTGAGATGGCTATCCCCATCTTCATCTATCTATCTATCTATCTATCTATCTATCTATCTATCTATCTATCTATCTAAAATATTTATTAAGCAGACCGTGGTGCCCATCCCTGGTACTGTTTCTTTCTTCACCCTTCCCTCCATGTCGCCTGGCCTTCTTTGTATTTATTTATTTGTATATGTGTAATATAAACAGACTGGGGTGCCCATCCAGTGCCTCATCTCTTGACTCCCCCCAGATCGCCCATTCCTGTTTCATGAAAAGTAGCCCAACATTGGGGTGCCCAATCCCCAGTGTCAGAATGTGAACTGAAATGAAGAAAACCATCCCTTGATTTTTTTTAACCTGTAAAAGAGAACAGTCATTCGCTGATCTGACTCCCCACACACACCCTACCCTGTCCTCCCACTGAGCACCCACCACCTAAAACCCCACACACACCCTCCACACACCCTCACTCACCTGAACCTGCCCCATGGTGTACATCTAGTCTCTCATCAAAGACACATTTTGCTGCTGGAACTGCTGACTGTGATATGAGAAACTAGGGTATACAGTATGTGGTTTAATGCATTTCAATGTGGTTTGAACGTTTATCAAGGCCACTGTTTTTCGGTTTTTACTGGAAAATCCAGTAAAATTCTGGAATTAGGGCTGCCTGAATACCGGTAAAAACAAAGATTTCATGGAATCTGGCATTTTATATGAGATCAGTAAATCTACAAAACTTGTGTTTTTCGTTTAATTCCTTCTTGTACTATTTTTAGTTTGCTTTATTTAATGCTCTGTATAGTAAGCCTTCTTTAATTTTGATTATGTATGCACATACTAAAAGAATGATAGCAGAATCCCTGTAAAATATGGAAATTAGAGTAACAATCACCAGTGCAATTCTGGAATCTGAAGTCTTGAAAACAGAATTTCACTGTTTTAATCATCGTGAATGAGTTGCCTTGACTTTTATTCATCATTTTGTCATTCTTGAATATTGTTATAGCAAATTTTAAACATGGCCTTTTTGAGACCCCACCTCATGACCAATGGCAGTGAAATTATGCAAATCTGGCCCAAAAGGTGATTTCATGGTTGCTTTGCAAAATCCCCTTTCAGGTGGAATTTGAAAAAAAATCACCACTCTCACCCATGAGGTGGGGTCATAAGAAGGCTAAGTTGAAAATGTGAGGTTAAAATATGTAAAATCAAAAGTTATGAGCATATATTGACATTTTTCTACGCTGTCATAATTTTGATAATTTTCAGTATTTTGACCCAAAATGTTCATCATAGCCATATTTTTCAAACCACTACATGAACATGACCGTTGTTGTTTTTCAATGCCTAGCCAAAATATGTTTTCACACTTGTAAAGTGGAATGATGTTTATGCTGGGATTTCAAAAAAAATGTGCTTATTGGGTTAATGAAGTGAGGTAATATGATAGTTATGCTGAATATTTGGTGTACAAATATGGTAAAATGCTCTAGTTATGAGTGAATGTTGCAGTATTTCAATGTTCACTGATAACATCACCAACGTTCAATATTTTGACTCAAAACTTTCAGCATAGCCATTTTTCCACACCACCTCACAAACAAGACTTTTGTCATTTTTTTAAATCCAGGACAAGACATGTTTTCACACTTGTGGTGTGAAATGATGGGTTTTGGATAGTATACTATGAATGCCACATGTCATGTTTATAAGGGGAGTAATAAAATGACTGTCTTAAAAATTTGGGGTCAAAATAAAAAAATATTTAATTATTAATAATCTTTATTTGTAGTGCCAGGCTTCACCTACTGAGTATGCTTTGTGATTCCATGCTGGTGAGCTGAGTTTGGGGGCAAGCTTAGTGACATGGATACATGGTGTGAGGGTGGCAGAAATGTGCCATTATGCAACCCTAACTTTCCACCACTGATTCACCAAAACTTTGGAGACTCAAAACCCTAATGTTTTTTCCTCTTGCTGCTTCGGGGTAGGGAGATAATGTTGGAAATCCTAATGTCATATTGCTCTACTTTTGTGGCATTAACTTTTACTCTAACTGGTGCATTAACAAAGAATTTTTGTTTCAAAGTATCTCTATCTATCTATCTATCTATCTATCTATCTATCTATCCTTCCATCTATCTATTTATAGAATCATAGAGTCATAGAAATGTGACAGCAGAAAAGGACCCCTTTGGCTGATCAAGTCTTCCCCTTACCCCCCCCTTCTTGCCCCCTCACCCAGAGATCCCCCATTCACTCCCTGGTCAACTCCTTGTGTCTGTCCCAAGACCTCTTGAATCCCTCAACCATTTTGACCCCCACCACCTCTTCCAGCAGACTGTTTCAGGGCTCCACTACCCTCTCAGTGAAGTGATGTTCCCTCACATTTCCCCTAAACTTTCCTCCCTCCCTCCACCCTTAGACTATGACCCCTAGTTCTAGCACCTACCTTTCCTGTGAATAAGCTCCCGCCTACTTTATTGGCACAGGGTCATAATGTCATGGATGCCACCACACACACCACAACTGCACAACAGCAAACAGCACGAGAACACGCTTGACCATTTTCCATTTGTTTGAGGGAGGCTTTGCCCCCCACATCCCCCGGACTTATTATTATCAACTCCAAGGGGGTGTGGACTTAGGGGCAAGAAAACAAAAATACAAGATTCCTGAGTCAGGAATGAAATCCTGTTCTCCAACCCCATTCACTGGAGGGTTGGTTGCAATAGCCACTCCATCATGGGAGTGGCTAGACCGAGCACCAGACTGGCAGTGTTCATTAACACTTCCCCCTTCATGGTGAGTGTTGGGGTAGCAATACTTTCATATCACTGTAATTCCCCTGACGTTCGAAAGGCATACATGCTACTCACAGTGCGGTCATGCTGTGTGCGGTTTGCTCCACGAGGATATTACTCGGTACCTACTTTATTAATCTCCTTCATGTACTTAAATGTTTCTATCATGTCCCCCCCTCTCCCTTCTGGTTTCCAGCAGGTACAGATCCAACTTCCTCAACCTCTCCTCATAGGGCTTCCCATTCAGCCCATACACCATCTTAGCGGCCCTTCTCTGCACCCTTTCCATCCCATGTCTGTCCTTGCATAGGTGAGCTGTCCAGAATTGGACCCAGTACTCCAGGTGTGGCCTCACCATGGATTTGTAAAGTGGCATCTGCACTTCCTTCTTTCTGCTTATTAGACCTCTCCCCATGCATGCAATCATTCCATTTGCTTTGTCCACCATCTTGCTATATTGGGTCTCCACCTTAAGGTTATCTGAAATTATAATCCCCAGATCCCTCTCCTGCTCAGTTGCCTTTATTTCATCCCCCAGTGTGTAATCTGCTTGTGGGTTATTCAGCCTCATGTGCATTACTATGCATTTTTTGGCATTGAATTTCAGCTGCCATGCTTCTGACCACCCCTCCAGCAGCATTAGATCTCCCCTCATAGCCTCCACTCCCTTTGGGTTGTCCACCTTATTGCAAATCTTCGTATCATCCGCAAATAGGCAGACCTTCCCCTGCAACCCCTCTGCTATGTCACTGATATAGATGTTAAATGGGATTGGCCCCAGCATCGACTCCAAGGGGAACCCGCTCATTACCCCTACCTCCCTGAAATGTACTCCATTTACCACCACACTCTGGATTCTGCCCTTCAGCCAGTTCTCCACCCACCTTGTTATTTTCTGTCCCACTCCCAAACTTTCCAGCTTATTTGCCAGCCTTCCATGAGGAACAGTTTTGAAGGCCTTCCCAAAGTCAAGATAGGCCACATCCACTGTCCATCCCTGATCAACCACCCTCATCACTTAACTCATTGTCTCCTAGCAGACTTCTGTAGTCGTCAGTAAAATACACTGGTGTGTCCAGCGGATGCCTATAGAAGTCAGCTACTGACTTCCTGTGTGCCAGTGCAATGTCTGGAGAAGTCACTTATATATTTTAATATATAATATAACAGAATATAATATATATTTGACTGCATAGCACCATTGGAAAGGTAATTTTGTGCTGAACAACTTTGCCACTGATCTTTTGTGTATAGCATGTATACTTTATGAGTTATCCGTATTTGTTTATGGTATGGTGTGTATGGCTTATGTTGCCTATTTTAGTGAATTTTTATTTTTTGCTGTTTCAACCAGCATAGAAAAAAAAACTAAATTACATATTACTATTTGCATACCACCATTGGAAAAGTAATTTTGCGCTGAATAACTTTGCCACTCTTACTTTGTGTCTAGCACTTACGGTTCTTGAGCTATTAGAATTTGTTTGTGGCATACTGACTATAGCTGGATTTTACTTAGAAAGGCCCTGAATTCACTGTTAACAGTATACAGGAGACAAGTGGTGCAACTTCAGAGAGCTCCTGTGGAGGCAATAAGTTAATCTAAGAACTCGATCAGGTTCATTTGACATGACCTCTCTTGTGTGAAGCCATGCTGATGGACATCCTGCAGCCCACATTCAACCTGATTAGCCTTTCTTTTAATATCACCTCCATCACTTTACCCACCACTGAGGTGAGGCTGACTGGGTGGTAATTGCTTGCCTCCTGCCTACGGCCACTCTTGTGAAGTGGCACCATGTCTGACCTCTTCCAGTCTTTTGGCACCCACCCTATATCCAGGGACAAGTTAAACAACTTCACTAGGGGTGCCGCCAGCTCCTCCCTTAGTTCCTGGAGTACTCTAGGATGCAGGGCCTCTGGACCCATGGCCATGTCCACCCTCAACCTACCTAATTCCTCTCTGACCCTGTCCTCACTGATCAGGCTAGGATCCACTCTTATGTCATCCCTTCCCCTCTCCCTGAACACTGGTCCCCTTCCTTCCCCTTCCACCATGAAGACCGAGCAGAAGTACAGTACCTGTTTAGTACCTCCACCTTCTTGAAGTCCCCTTCCACTTCCACTCCATCCTACCCCTTCACCCTTACTATCCCCTGCCTTGCTTTCCTCTTCTCTCCTATATACCAAAAAAAATTTTATTACCCCTTTTGGCCTGTTTGCAATTCTCTCCTCCATTTCTGCTTTCACCTTCCTAATCTTCTGCCCTGCCACCCTCAGCTTTTCCCTGTATTTTTCCCTGTCTTCTTTCTCCTGTGTCTTCTTATATTCTCTGAACTCCCTTCTTATTTCCCCAATTGCCCCCTCACTTCCCTGGTGAACCAGAGTGGCCTCTTTCTTCTTTTGTTCTTCCTCAACTTCCTTATGCAGATTTCCATGACTTTTAGTAACCTCCCCCTTAATTGAATTCCATAATTGCTCCACTTCCCCTATTTTGTCCTTCTCCTCCATTTCATTCCTAAATATCTCACTCATTCTTGCAAAATCCACCCGCCTGAAATTCAGGAGCTCTGTGATGGTCCGTCTTGCTTCATTCCCCGTCTTAACCTTGAAGCTTACTGTATTATGGTTGCTGGCACCTAGGTTGACCCCCACTCCAACTCCTTCCACACCATCCCCATTGATGAGGACCACATTGAGTATGCTGCCTCCCCTAATGGGCTCCCTAACCATGCTGGTGGCAAGCTTAGTGATAGGAAAGCTCACTGGAGGGACTAGAGGATCTCTCGGCTCCTGGCTGACCCAGCTGATGGAATATCCCAGTCAACATCTGGAAGGTTAAAGTCACCCACCAGCAGAATCTCCCCCTTGAATGCCATCCATTGAACTGCCTGCAGCATCTGCTTATCCACTTTCTCCCCCTGCATTGGAGGGCTGTAAGCCACCCCTAACCTTACTGATGCCCCAGACCATTTTTCTAGTGTGACCAACAAGATAGATTATGGTAGCACGGTAGTGCTACCGTAGTTAGGGCTGAGGAGCCATTTCTATGTTAAACCCCAAAACTTTGCACCTTAATAACTTTGCAACCATTTGATGGATTTGCCTGAAATTTGGAATTTATGATCAAGAACCATAGGCATTGGGATCTGCCAAGTTCCATACTGGTCAGATTTACGGCTGCGGAGTTATTAAGTGTGATCTGTGCGCGCGTTTACGCTTTTCTGGAATTCTATGGTCGCGCCTACAGGTCGTACAGTTTGCGCGACCAGCCCAAAATCTTCAGGGAACATGGCCAGGGTCCCCAATGTGCCTTTCAAAGATTTCATGTAAAAATATTAAACGGTTCAAAAGTTATTCAAAAAACAGTTTCCCATTATAAGTCAATGGGAAAAGTTAACAAAAAGTTCAACACTTCCTAAATGCATTTTACTGCAAATGGGCCTGTTACTTTCGCAAATCGGCCATTTTGTTTTCAGTTGGTGATCAGAAAAATGGTTGGCATTTAAATTTGGGACCCTCTAGCAACCTAATTTTTTTTGTATTCACCTAGTCGGGCCCTGAGGATGCTTGCCATGTCTTTATTTTGTGGTAAAACACCCCAGAAATATGTTTTTCAAATTTCTGGAAAAAGTACTTTCGAAAATTACTTTCGTGCTCACGAAAGTGTCGCAAATTTTTGCAAAAGCTTTCGCAAATTGCGACAGTAGTTTTCTAGTCTGTGGGAAAATGACAGCAATTCTTTGGCACTGCAAAAGAACCGTTGGGAGTTTTGAGCTGAAATTTGGAGGGAACGGACGACATCTCACAGATGTGCCTTTCAGTGTTGTATTGAAAAAATATTACACGGCGGCAAAGTTACGGCACTCCAAAGTTGACAGTTTTTCCCTTAGGATAACATTACGGTGCCTGACGCATCACAGAAATCCTTTGGATCCCTGCTGCAAAATAACGGTTTGGTCTTTTTTCCTGAAATTTGGAGGGAAGACAGCCAACAGCTCACAGATGTGCCTTTCAGTGGTTTGGTGAAAAAATATTACAGGGAGCAAAGTTATGGTGCTCCGAACTTCTCTTTTTTCCCATAGGATAACATTACGGCGTTCGCCATGCCTTTCAGGCCCGTATCTCGAAAATGGTGCGAGATACGGAGTTTTAAATCAGAAAAATTCTTAGTCCCTAGTAGGGGCTAAGTACAAAACTAGCCAGGACAGTCATAAATCATAAGACTTTTAAATTTTTTTCTCGTCATACGGTTCTGAGATATAACTTATTTAGTATTCCAAGTCCTCATTTTCTGCTCCGATACCCATTATTATGCATACATTCTTTGTACTCACTGTCTTTCTCTATTCAGCTTTTTGGGAAAACCAGCCTGTGCACCAATTACTGTTACCATTGCTCTTTCGGCTTGCGGTTCCATGCCCGTTTCACTTACCGTTGACGTCTGCGCCACCACGTGCGTCATCCTTTGCGTTTTCATTTGCGCTTGCATTTCTGTTACTTTTTTGCCATTTGTGTGTACCGTACTATTTCTCTTTCTGTTTCACTTTGCGTCACCATGCCCATTGCCATTTCGATTTACAGGCACCATGTTACTATGTGACAAGACATCACGTGGCACACCGTTCCTGTCTACGCCACCGTGTTCGTTATCCTTTCTGTTCTCATTCACGCTTGCGTTACCTTGTGCGCCACTGTTAGCGCTTCTGTTTGCATTGCTGTTCCTGTTACTATGCCACAAGACATCATGTGGTGGGAGTGTGGGGCCCTTTGGGCCCCGCGCTCCAGCTGCTGCATTACGATGCGGGAAGCACGGGCCCTATGCGCTGCTATCCTTTTTGCGTTTCACTTGCGCTTGCTTTCTGTTATTTTGCCATTTCTGTCTACAGTACTGTTTATCTTTCTGTTTCACTTTACATCACCATGCCCATTGACATTTCTGTTTGCTGGCACCATGTTACTATGTGACAACACATCACGTGGCAGACCATTCCCGTCTATGCCACCATGTGCGTTACCCTTTCTGTTCTCATTCGTGCTTGTGTTACTATGTGCGCCACTGTTAGCATTTCTGTTTGCGTTGCTGTCCCTGTTAGTATGCCACAAGACATCATGTGGCGGGAGCGCGGGGCCCAAAGGGCACCGTTGCTCCCGCCACTACACATTCACTATTTCTTGTTATCATTATCAAAGAAGGAAATTAGAGGCAAAAAACTCCGTTTAATGCATTAGTTAGGGTTGTTCCACAGCGACAAAAGTGAGGAAATTCGCTGTTAGGGTTGAAAACCCTAACTCCGAATTCAACCCCCAGCACCACACACACACACACATTTAAGTATGGGGAAGGACCAAGTCAACACAACCAATGACAGACATCCAGCAGCAGGTGACAGAAATAACAAACAATTGTCTAAATGTACTCCGAGACATCCCCACCCACCTGACCAGGTACTGCATGCTCAGTGGAGATCAACAGCAAAACTGAGGCCATGTACACCAAGCGTACACATCCTGATTGCAGCTGCACAGCATACTACCACTTAGTAGTTGCATGGCCTTACCTACCAATGCCCACACCACACCACAACTGGTACTGTGCCATTATTCAATATAAATGCTGAAGGTGCATGATGACAGTTGTAGAAAGGTTTTAACACTACTGAGTATACATTAATTAAGAGAAGCACATAAATTAACTACAAGACACTAGCATGCTCAAGATAAAAGTAGTGATACATTTAGTAGGTGATTTACATAGTAGTACATTTACTGCAATGGTTTACTCAACATAGAGGCTGATGTAAACGTATGGAAAAGCATTGCCTGTTCAATGCTGTGAAATTGGTACTGCCAGTATCACATGCATTCTTTCTGATGAAGGTGTACTGCTGATGTACATACATAGACCTTCAGTGTGTTTCAATATTAAAGATGCAGTAAGTATTCTTTGTAAGAAAGATTGTAATTGCATGGATCAGGCCAAGCAACTTCTAAATATCATAGCACTACTGAGCCAACAATGATGTACCTGTATCGGACATGTATATAGGATAGATTTTCCTGTAGGCACTTACTGAGTATGTTGTACCTGATAAAGACAATCTCAATGCATCTGTGATGACTAACTTATTCAAATAGTAATACATTTGCTATTGTTGCAATGAGTGATCTATGCCACTTATGGACACAGTGTGATTTTTTTAACAGTTGTTTCATACTCAGGCTGTATGCCTACTGTTTGGGTTTGCCACACTTCTGTCACTGATGCTATCAAAGTGATAACTATGTTAATTCTGCTACAACAGGAATCAAGTAGGTATGGTGTAGATGTAAACAGAATGTCTTTTAGTATTGATTTAACTCATTATGGGGTAAGTGTACTAGGACAGCAGGGGTTATCCTCTATCACTGAGTCTGTCAGTTATAATCACACTAGGGTTTCGATGACTGTGATGATCAAGTTCATCGTTCATCTTCATGAGTTCATATTCACAGCCATTCTCCAGTAACTAGACAGTGTATGGTGTAACTGGGTGGGACACTGTGTTTACAAAGCTGCTGCAGTGCCTAGCAGAGGAGAGTATCTACTCATAAAGACAATTAAACAATAAGGCATGACCAACAGTTATGTTAAATGGTCTGTTAATCACCCTGTAGGGGTTTAATGTTGAATGAGGCATATCCGAGTGCCACATGTGCTAGACAGTGATAAACTGACCATTAACATAATACCTGGGAGTGGCTTATTGCTATCATAATAAAACTGTTTTGAACAACATTAAACCATGTTCATCATATGGTTAGGCTCTACATGTATGTTAATAAAAACTAAACATAAGGCTGTTACAATGTTTACAGTCAATTAGAAAGCTGCATTTCTCAAACCCTTGTTATAATCAGAGATATTATACCTGTACAACTCCTTGGTTTTGCTTAACTCTATTGCTCAGGTGGCCCCACAAGTGGTGTGGTCTGGTGTGGGGCATCGGTAGGTAAGGCCATGCAACTACTAAGTGTGTGCGTTGTGTGCAGCTGCAATCAGGGATGTGTACGTTTGGTGTACATGGCCTCAGTTTTGCTGTTGATCTCCACTGAGCATGCAGTACCTGGTCAGGTGGGTGGGGATGTCTCGGAGTACATTTAGACAATTGTTTGCTATTTCTGTCACCTGCTGCTGGATGTCTGTCATTGGCTGTGTTGACTTGGTCCTCCCCCATACTTGAATGTGTGTGTGTGTGTCTGTGTGTGTGTGTGGTGCTGGGGGGGTGAATTCGGAGTTAGGGTTTTCAACCCTAACAGCGAATTTCTTCACTTTTGTCACTGTGGAACAACCCTAACTAATGCATTAAACGAGTTTTGTAATATATATATATATATATATATATATATATATATATATAATATATATATATATATACACACATATATACATACATATATATCTGTATCACTTATATATCTATGACAAAAAACCTCAGTTTAGCACTAAAGCCAGGGTTCGAAGAAATACAAAATTGCACATACCTAGCACATGTAAGGCATCATGGGAAATATATGCAAATCCCCATTAAGTAATTTAGACTGGCTCTGCTTCATGTAGGATTGTATGAAATTAAATGATCTCTCACACAATCTTCAAAGGATGAGACCAGAAGATTCAGACACATGTTTTATTCTTCCCAAGACTCATCACTATACCTCATCTTTAGCTTAACTCATGCATTGGAGTAACTAACTCTATGACAGTTTTATAGATTTGGGTCATAAAAAAACCCAACTAGAAAAACAGTCTAAAAAAAAAGAATCTCAGTACAAAAACAATGAAGGATGTGTTATTTGTGAAGGATTGGCAATAAAAAACAGATTTCAATCAAATATAAAATTGCACATAGCCCAGTATTGCAAAGCATCATGGGAAATATTTGCAAATTTCTGCAAGATAATTTAGACTGTTTTTGCTTTAATCAGAGTGTATGCTACTAAATGGTCTCTCACACAATTGGCAAAGACTGAGACCAAAAGACATAGACACATGTTTCATAATTTTGTGTTTCATCTCCGTAGTCTTTGCCTCAGTGCTTTTGAAACTTTGCATTAGTGGGGCATGTGTGATTTTGTATTTCTTATAGTAATGTAAAAAAGTTAAACTTATAAAGGATATTTTTGCTTGCCAAGGACCTACAGTGAGAAAATCATGATCTCAGTCTAGGTGAAGGACAAAGCAAATATGCTCAGCATAATAGAGATCCCTCAAAATAGAATCATTTCATTCCAAGGTTTGATTGTACTTAGAAGTCTCTTTTTATAGAAATTGTAACTTCACTGAAATAGCAGAACATCCAACTTTTTACCATGCAAACTCATGCCATTGTATCAATCAAATATGTTGTGGCACTAATAAAAATATATCTAGTTATATACTTATGATCCATGATCCTTGTGACGTCACTCATGGCTTCATGACTCATGATATCTTAGGGTCCCAGACCACTCATAAAATATGCCAATCATTTTCTAAGGCAATAGCTTTATTACCAAACGTTACTCCTCAGCTATACAAAGTATATAAAACTGTGTCTAGAGGCTAATTTTATAAATTTTGTTGTCAAAATTAGGAAATCATCATTTTGGTCATATCTCAATATTTTGTATGACAGGTAATAGAGTCTGTAGTACAGTAGGTGCATTATTTAGAGCTCCCAACAGCAGGTTTGCAGGAGAAAGCGAACTAGTCAAGGTACATTTGGGAAACTAAATATGATGCTTTTCCAAACTAAGGTTGAATGGATCAGGTAGTGGCCAAGCTGAATGGATATTTTTTTCTAGCCTACAGTAAGTTTGTAAGCCTACTGTGTCTATATGGACCATGGAAGCAGTATATGTTTTGTACCATTCTGTAAATGACCAATGCAGTATCTTATATTACCACAACTGATGACCACTCCTTCACGTCTGGCATTTTCTTAAATCCTTACAAATCTGGGTTTATTTTATTTATTTATTTATTTCACAAATTGGATTGACAGGCCTTTGAGTCAATGACTCATTTACAAAGGCATCTCGTCACAGGGAGGGGAGACAACATATTTGTGAAGCAAGACAGTGGAGAACAATACAGGTAAGATACAGAAGAGCATACCAACCAAGGCATTTCAGAGAGCAAAATAGGGCGAGATACAGAAGAGCATACAAAACTAAACTATTTTGTGTCCCAGTGGAGCACTCAGGTTACAGTGTGTGGTGTATAGACTACAACAGCTATTCTAAGTAATCTGGTACATACGTAATACTATAAGTGACAGATTGGTTCAGAACAGCGCACCCGGATAGCCCTATAATGGGCATTTACAGCTCCGAGTGTCAGTGAGGTGTTTGTGTAGTGTCTATTTCATTATAACTAACCATTAATTACATGTATTAGGATCATTACTCTGTAGTTACATATTTGTTGTATGCAACTACAGTGGTGATTGTACAAATGTTTATCAGTACTGAGGTATACCTCGAGGTATACCTCAGTGGTACTGAGGCAGGATCACATTACAGTCAATGCAAATTGAACTTGAGTGCCTGAGTGGTATCTTGAGGTATACCTCAGTACTAATAAACATTTGTACAATCGCCACTGTACACTGCCATTTCAATGCAGTTACAGTGTAGTTACACTATAACTACAGTGTAGTTAAATGACATTTAAACTGCAACCCAAGTCTGTTGCTGTTTCTTCTTTACAAAACCCTCCCTTGTCTCCTATTTGCTCTCCAAGTTTCCATTCCTCAGTAAAGAGGCAGAAAAAGTGTCATTCACTCATACCTGCACTGTAACTCCCTGTTTATGTCCTTCCCAAATCCTAACTTTCCAAACCTCACTATGTCCAGTCTTCAGCTACCTGTCTCTTAACTTATACCAGAAAGAAGTCTGTAACACTTGTATGCACAATAATCTGCTTGGCTTCACATTTCCTCCATGACAGTTTAAAATTTCCCTTGATCTGTAAAATCCTCCATGAACTTGCCCCCCCTCAAATTTGCCTTTCTTTAATATTCAGTTATTTTCCTCTGCACCTTTAGTTTTGTCTTTCTATAGCCCATCTCATTGTCTACTGTTTGATACTGAACATTCTTTCTCATAGCACCTGCCATCCTGGAATAGCTTTTCACATTCTCTTTGATCTGTTTTTACCTCAAATTCTCATTTTCTAAGCCCTATCTTAAAACAGTATTTTCCCCAATGTCTAGGATTCCTAATTCCTTACTTTTCCATTCAAATTGTATGGTGAGTACTCTATTGTTCTGTGGCAAGTTAAATAAGGTATATAACTATTTAGTACATTCTTTAACTTTGTAATGTTATACTAGTTTTACTGTGTTGTTGGTAAGACATTGCTGGTGCAATTAATTTGTTGCTTATTTTTGTTTTTTTCAGGTACTATTGATCACTGTTCTATGCTGCCTAGCCAAGTGAATCATGATGCAAAAGGAAATAATAGAATTGTTGTATTATGTTTTAGTGCTCCAGCTGTCACATAGAGTAATCTCTATTGACTTCTGAAGGATCATTATGGTGATTGTGATACTTGATAGAAAAAGAGCTCAATTTTCAAATGGCGATGCAAGGCTTGTGTCAAGCCCTGCAGCAAACCCATTCTTTGGTGCAGCTGCGCCAAACTCTTTTGATGCAACTGTACCCGATTTTAGTACATCGGGCACAGTTATGACAGTTTCCACACTTTACTGCAGATTGTGCCAAATATTTGGCATAAGCCCATAAAAAGGTTCCCCCAAACAGTGCAAGTTAGGGAAAAAGCTGGTCTAACTTGTAGCATTTGGAGCTCGGGGATTGAAAATCCCAGTCATCAGCTGACAGAATGCTACAAGCCTTGTGCGCCAAATGATCGATGCACCAGGGGCATACAGTATTCTTTGGTCTTTGAAAATGTTTTATTTATTTATTTAGTTTTTGTTGACTGGGTAAGTGCACTAGACAAATCCTGCTTATTTTCGGGCACGACCCGGGGGAGGAGGATACAGATGAATTCCAACTGACCTTGAACCAGATTAAGCTGTCGGTGGTATTTTTAGTGAATTGAGCCCAAAGTATAATTATTATTACTGTGACTATCAGTCTAGAAATATAAACCAAGAAATAAAACCACATCCTCAATTAAGGAAGAATCATATACATAGTTAAAGTAATGCTTCATATTTCTTATACTAGATTTGTCTTGAAGATCACCTAACAGATCAAAACATTGAGAACTGAAAACTAAATAACATATTACAAAATTTGGTTCAACCTCTTGTAAAATGTATGCAATTAGACTCAAATTATGCCCATATTTCATGATGCATTCTATTAAGTAAGCAATAGTACATTTTCATTAATTTCAGATGGATATGATTCATAATAACTGACCAACATTGATAGGGTTTTAAGTTAAATAGGGTTAGGGTTTAAATAATGACTTAAGCACAGTTTCAATGGTGGTGCTATAAATATTTTATTGCCTTTGATTTAAATTTTCATAGATTATTTTACTTTTGTTACAAATGTTAATGATGATCAGTAAGTGTCTCTGTCCTGATGATTCATTGATGAAACTGTATGAATGTATGACCTGTCTCCAGCACCTTCATGTAAACAAAAGGTTATATTATATTATATTATATTAAAACATCTTAAATGAGTAAAATATAAATTGTTATGCAGTATGGAAAATAATCCAGCTCCTGCAGTTTATGCTAATGCTCATTTAATTGTATTTGTTCAAAGATGATTCTTCTAGTTGAAACAGCAGTGCATTATAGCAGTGAAAACAATGACCTATGTTTTTTTTTTATTTTATATTAGATTGTCCCTTATCTCCTTATTTGTATAACACCTTTCTTTCCCTATTATGAGTCTGCTTTAGTACTTTTTTCACATTTTAAATAAAAAAAGGAGCACCCTTTTAATACAGCTTGGACCAGGATTTCATTAATATTCTCAGCTGTTGCTGTGCACTTATTTTCCCATAAGGTCAGGGAGCAGTTCAAGCTGTATGCTAGTTCATTTTAGTCATAACAGAAGTGATGCTAAACAATGGAAGATCGTAAACAATAGAGCATACAAAAGAAAACCTAGTTGAAGTCATATTAAAAGAAGGAGATTTTTTATTATTTCAGATGTGAAAGAACTACTAAAGCAGACTAAAAATGGGAAAAGAAGGGTATCATGTAAGTCAGGAGATAAGGTGTACTCTAAAATAGAATAAAGCATTGTACAAACATATGAACATATGACAATGCCAGCAGAAGCAAGCCTTTACAGTCTATCTAGTCTGCTTGAATATGCAGCTAGCCCCTCAGCTTGCAGCTACCCCACCCTCCTTTCCCTCTTTATCTTAACACCCCCCTTACCCTGCCCCAACCTCTGTTAAAGCTAGCCACCGTTCTACAGGAAACTATCTCCTCGATTATAGTATTGCACCTTTCACCACCCTTTCTGATTAAAAAGTCTCCTGATTTTCTTCCTGAATCTTTCCCCCTCCAACCTCAGCTGATGACGTCTCATTAGTGCTGTACGGAATTTTTAAATTCTGGTGAAACAAAATTCTGCAGAATATTCAAAATTCCACCAAATTCTGACAGAAACAGAATGGCAGAATTCTGCAGCAGAAAATAGTTGTGGAATGATTTTCAATGGAAAAATCACTGTTCTATGGAATATTATACCACGGATCTCAATATTTTCTGGGGAAATTGTTGGAGAATAATTTTCTGGGGAAAAATACTGTTCTTCACGGATCACAGTAGGTGGAATTCTGCAGGAGAACATGTGATATTCGAGCAGAAATTCCACCAGCGGAATGGTCATTCTGCACTAATTTCGCAAGCAGAATTCCTCATTCTGCACAGCACTACCTCTCGTATCCCTCCCTCTTCAAAGCTGGAGGATCCCTTTTGCATTAACCCTATTTATCCTCTTCAGGTATTTGAAGGTTTCAGTCATATCCCCCATCCCCCCTCTTCTCCAGGGAGTACATGTTCAGCTCATCCAATCTATCATTTTAGGACTTTCCCTCCAATCGCTGGACCATTCTTGTCACCCTACGTTGGACCCACTTCAACAATTTGATATCCTTCTTCAGGAATGAGCTCCAGTACTGCACACAGTACTCTAGGTGAATCCTCACCAGGGACCTGTATAGAGGAAGGATCACCTCCCTACTCTTGGAGGAGATTCCCCTCATTATACACCCCAGCATTCTATTGGCATTTGATGCCACCTTCCTGCACCGAGCAGAGTTGTTCATGCTGCCTGTTATAACTACCCCCAGATCCTTTTCCTCCTTTATACTTTCTAGTTGCACCCCTCCCAGCTGATAGCTCCTCCCCTGGTTCCTCACTCTGAAGTGCAGTACCTTGCACTTCTTGGCATTGAACCCCAGCTGCTATGTTTCTGACCACTCCTGTAGTTTTGTCAGGTCCTCCTGCGTCCCCTTCCATCCCTCAATGTCATCTACCACTGTTCCCATCTTTGTGTCATCAGTGAACAGACTGATCATACTCTGGACCCCATGGGAGACATCAGCTATGAATATCCCAAATAGAACTGGTCCCAATAGCGATACCTGTGGCACCGAGCTCAACACTTTCCTTGGTGATCAGAGCTCCACCCCACCACCACCCTTACATAGGTTACAGTTGTCACCACTGCTTTAATCCTTTTCAATACTTTACAGGGTTAATTCAGCTGTAGTCAGATATAATTTTATTAATCTTGAGTAGTTTACCTCTTATGTTCCAGTAGATGGTTCAAAACATTGTTCAGTGGTCTTAAAATCAAATAACAACACATTCTGTAAATGGTACATAATTCCAGTATCCCAAATCCTGAATACCATTGCAGCTGCTTTCTTTGTTATCTGAAATTACAAACAAAAAACAAATCCTCTGAAATCATACTAAGAATTTTTACATTATCTCTACTTTTTAACTTTTTTCAGCTACAGTACAGTATGCATAAGAAAAATGATTAGCCCAGTAACTTACAACTTTTCTCAGTTCTATTTTGCATCCCATTTCTTAAATAACAAGTTCTGTAATAAAATAAGTACATATAAACCCTGTACTTTAGTATGATCCTTTCTCATTAAGTCTGACTCAATGTTCCTTTATTTGGGAGCTCATACCTGATTACAGCAGTCACTACTGCATAGCTCTGTGGCATCTTTGTGAACTGAGCACTCCAATTTGAGACCTGCATTCTGAAATTTAGAAAAATAGAAAAATTTAATTATTAATTTCAAAAGTTTCCAGAAAAGACATACTGAGAGGAAATAGTTTGTTTCCAGGTGTGTCCTAGGGGAGGGTGAAGAGGAGAATACAACAAAAAGTTACAGGAAAAAGGTTACAGTAATCAAAATAGTAGAAACAGGGATAATTTTTACAATAAAGTACAGATGGTGGCCAAACTGTAGTGTGAATAAAACAATATTGGGTTCAGCAAAAAGTGAAGATGGAGGCCATAACTATAGCAGGGCACTGCTGCATACAGCAGGTTGAAGAGAATGATGGAGTTAAAGTGGGACTGACTTATGGCTGAAGCAGGGGCACACAGAATGTGGCATTGGGGCATGGTAAAATAAAGTCCAAGCCATAGTCAGAGGCAACTGCAGAAAAGGGAAGAGAATTCACAGAAGAGGGATTTGAATGAGTGGAAGGAAGAAGCAGTGTGAATGGGTGAAGAACCTAGCAGTTTAGGAAAGTGGAAGAAGAAAGCAACTTGTCCTGCTGAGGATTTTACAAAGGGGAGTGTCAGGGAGCAAAGGCCAGAGCTGCAAAGGGAGTAGGAGGTAGAATGTGTGGAATGGAGGAGGGTGGAAAGGTAGGGGGAAGGGTCCCTAACCACAATTTAGAGATGAAGGTAGTGCAATGAGCATGGCACTGGACATTGGGGACAATGTAACCTTCTCAGAGGTGCTGCCTGTCTATGGCGTATGAGAGGCTAGGGTGCTCCACATCATGGGATTCAATCAGTGGTTGAAAAACTGGTGCAGAGCTCAGGGATTTGGCTTCATTGGGGACTGGGGGTCCACCTGGAGTGATGAAAGCCTATACTGGCATGATGGGCTGCATCTGTCCAGGAGGGGAACCAGGATCCTAGGTGATAGGTTTAAATGTTTCATTGGCAAGTATTTAAACTAGCCAAGGGGGGGAAGCACTGGAAAGGAGAAGGGAAATCCTAGCCCCCCCAAAAGCTCATGGTAGTAAGTGCAGTAAACACCAACATAGATATCTCTATAGGGAAAATAGCAGGGGTAAATGGAGAAAGTGACAAAGGCAAGAAGGACAGGGAAGGGGCAAAAAGGAGCAAGGCCATCAGGAAATGGAGGATAATGAGTACCAATATCCATAGCCTGGGCAACAAGCTCCCTGAACTGGTGGCCTTGATGGAAGAGGGATGCCTGGATATTGTAGCAGTCACAGGAACATGGTACACAAAGAACCGTGACTGGGATGTTAACATACCAGGGTATGTAACCTACAGGAGAGACAGGGAGGGGAAAAGAGGGGAGGAGTAGCTCTCTATGTAAAGGAACAGATAAAAGCAATTGAATAAAAGAGTAAACAGGGAGAAGAGGAGGCACTGTGGGTTACCTTGGAGACTGGAATTGGCACCAAAATACACACAGGGGTTGTATACAGACCCACATGTCAGGGGGAGGGAATGGACAAGGATATGATAGAAGGCATTCTTAGGATGGTAGAGAAAGGGGAGATACTGTTGATGGGAGACCTGAATATGCCAGATGTTAATTGGAGCACACTTGCTGCAGCCATATCCAAGAGCAGGTCCATTCTTGATGCCCTACAGGTGGCGTGCCTCAGACAGCTAGTTTCAGAACCCACTCATGAGGGAGCAATCTTAGACCTCATACTCTCAAATGTGGACAGTGAGAGGATCTCAGATCTAGAAGTGGGTTGCCATCTGGGAACAAGAGACCGTCAAACAGTGTGATTCACGTTAAACTCAGCTACAGAGTCAAGCCATACAAAAGTGAGGGTACTGGACTTCAGGAGGGCTGACTTTGGCAAGATGGGAGAGTGCCTCAGAAAAGCACTAGCAAACATTCTAGAAGGAGGGGTGGAACAACAATGGGGAATCATCAAAAATGCCATCACAGAGGCAACAAGCCTTTGTGTGAAGCAAATAAACAAATCAAAATGAAAGAAAAAGCCACTATGGTTCTCAAAGAGGTGGAGGGAAAGTCAGGGAGAAAAGATAGCATTCAGGAAGTATAAGAAATGCAGAAGAAGCAGGACAGAGAGCTGTACCAGTTAAGGCAGAAGGAAGCAGGAGGAAGTCAGAAAAGCAAAGGTCCAGAACTGAGGAAGGATAGCCAACTCCGGTTAGAAGGGGATAATACCTTTTATAAGTACATCAGGAGGCGATAGAAAGACAAAGGAGGACAGTGAGGCTGAATAGAGATGAAGGTGGGTGGGCAGAGGGGTAGTGAAAAGCAGGGATACTGAATGAATATTTCTGCTCAGTAGTCACAAAAGAGGAGGGGGAGGTGCCTGATCCAATTAACAGAAGCACTCTGGATAGGGGGGCCAATCCCAGTCCTTTCACAGAAGAAAGGGTTCTGAAAGAACTCCTAAAACTCAAGGTGGACAAAATAATGGAGCCTGATGGAATTCACCCCAGAATTCTAAAAGAATTAAGGGGGGGGACTAGTGAAACCACTGACTACCCTTTTTAACAAATCATGGGAGGATGGTGTGGTACCTGAGGACTAGAGGAAGGCAGATGTGATTCCCCTTCACAATAGTGGGAGCAAGACAGAGGCAGGAAAATACAGACCTTGCAGTTTGACCTCTGTGGTAGGGAAAGTGATGGAATCACTTCTAAAAGAAAGAATTGTTGAGTACCTAGAGGCCAGTGGGGCACAGAACCCAAGGCAGCATGGGTTCACAGTGGGAAGGTCATGTCAGATGAATCTAATTGATTTCTTTGACTGGGTGACCAAGTAAGTAGACCAGGGAGGGCTGTGGACATGGCCTACCTAGACTTTAGCAAGACATTTGTCACAGTCCCACAAGAAGTTAATAGTCAAATTAACCAGCCTTGGGAGTGGATCCCAGGGTAGTAGCCTGGGTAAAACATTCAGCTGGATAACAGGACACAGAAGGTAATTGCAAATGGAGTCCACTCTGAAGAAAGAGGGTTACTAGTGGGGTACCACAGGGTTCAGTACTGGGTCCAGTCCTTTTAATGTCTTTATAAGTGACATTGCAGAGGGACTGGAAGGAGAGTATGCCTCTTTGCAGATGACACAAAGATCTGCAACAGGGTTGATACACAAGGAGGCATGGAAAGGATGAGAAGGGACTTGGCAAGGTTGAAAGAATGGTCGGAAGTACGGCAGCTAGGATTCAATGCAAAGAAGTGCAAAATAATGCACCTGGGAAACAAAAACCCAGGGGAAGATTACACAATGGGGGGCTAGTAACAAAAACAAAAAAGGAAAGGGATCTTGGGGTAATCATATCAGATGACCTTAAGGTAAGCAAGCAATGTGAGAATGCAGTAGGGAGATCTGGGGGTATACTGGGAAGCATAGGGAGAGGCATCAGCAGCAGAAAACAGGAAGTTGTTATCCCTCTGTACAGACAGTTGGTGAGACCCCATCTGGAGTACTGCATCCAGTTCTGGAGACCCCATCTCTGCAAGGACATAGACAGGATAGAGGCAGTCCAGAGGAGGGCAACTAGAATGGTGCAGGGTCTGCAAGAGAAGCCATATGAGGAGAGACTTAAAGAGCTTAATATGTATACCCTTGAGGAAAGGAGGGAGTGAGGGGGGCATGATAGAAACATTTAAGTACCTCAGTAGAATCAACAAAGTCCAAGAGGGTAGCATCTTACAGAAAAAGAGACATGCAAGAACAAGGAGACACAATTTAAAGATAGAGGGGGGCAGTTCAGGGGCAATGTGAGGAAGTATTTTTTCAGAGAGGGTAGTCGATGCATGGAACAGCCTTCCTGAGGAGGTTGTGGAGTCTAAAACTGTGGGAGAATTCAAGAATACATGGGACAGACATAAGGTAATTCTTGTGGTGGGTAGGAAGAAATAGGCTGTTGGTTAACTAGGATCTGCGGCTTATCCTTTAGTTAGGGAAATGGGCAGACTAGGTGAGCTAAGCAGTCCTTATCTGCTGTCAAAGTCTACGTTTCTATGTTTCTAATAAGGAGAGGGACAAATATAGTGAACATTTGGTTCTAGGGGGAAATCAAAGGGCAACATGGCAACAGGAGTGAAAGATGGATTCAGTCTGGCTAAAGAGGACTTGGGAGCAACATCGTAAACAATGTCACCATAATCCAAATTAGGGAGAGTCATCTTCAAAGAAGTTTCTCTGAAGGCTGGAAGTTGGATACATACTTTATTCCTGTAAAGTGCACCACATTTGGTATGGATTGTAAGGCAGATGGCATCCATATAAATTGATAAATCAAGATGACAATTCAACCAGACTGTGAGGTTTTTAAAGGAGGAGACATCCTCAATCACAGCTCTACCAGGGGTATGAAAGGAGGGGAAGGAAAAAGCACAGCAAGTCTCTGCCTTGAGCCATAATTCATGGATATAGTTTTTTGGCATTGAAGGACAGCTGATTGGAAGACTAGGTTTGCTGGCAAAGGCACCTAGCTTCATCTGAGCTCTTTTCTTCTAGGTTTGCTTGTAAGGACAGAGCAAGGAACAACATTATCATAGCAAGGAAAAAATAAGGCTTCTTTTGGCTAGGCAGATTTACTCTATGTTATTTTCTTTTGTGCTTACAGGTTTTGTTACAGTTTTTTGCTTACATTTTACTGCTTTGTTGTTCTCTGATTCAAATTGCTGTTGCAGTGTGTATTTCCTGATGTATTGTTACAGGGTGTGCCTACAGGGTTGTTACTGTTTTGTGCTGACAGAGATTACTGCTGTAATCTTCTCTGATTCAAATTGTTTTTGTAAAGTATATATTCTGTTAAATTGTTTTGCAGTTGGTGCTTAAAGGTTTTGTTTATTTTTTACTGCTTTATTTTTCTCTGTAGCAAAGTGTTTTTGCAGTGTATATCTTCTGTGAAACAGTTACAGGTGGTGCTTGCAGGTTTTATAGTTTTATTTATCATTAGGCTAAGCTTTCTGGGGTAATTACAGGAGCACATACGAGATACAGACTGAGGGATAGTGACTGCATTTGTTGTTGGTTAACTGTTTCTGCTTTTCCCTCCTTGTTTCTTTCATCTGTGATTCTCCTTTTTCAGCAGGGGAAGGGCCCAACCACCCATCCCTATCCCCAACCACCCCATGCTACACTCCTTTTATAGAGTAGCACAGTCGTGACATTTTCCTGTAGCAAAGCAGGAAGGGGAGGATCAGACAGTATCTATACAGTGACCTCACTGACAGGTGTACAGTTAATTTAACTTGTTATAAAAAGTTAAACAAAAACAACCAAACATATATATATATATATATTAGAGGCAAAAATTTCCATTTACTACATCAGTTAGGGTTGTTCCACAGTGACAAAAGTGAGGAAATTCAGTGTTAGGGTTGAAAACCCCATAGACCCCAACCCCCAACCAGCATCATGAGTGCGCCATAGGGTCGTCGGTCCTAACTCACACCCCATCACATCGTAAAGAATCTGAGGTGTAGGAAAATGAGGGTGAAGTTAGGACCAATGACCTATGGCGCCCACGATCTGGTTGGGTGAGTGGGCTGGGGTCCAAGGGTTTTCTTATCCTAACACCGAATTTCATTGCTTTTGTTGCTGTGGAACAACCCTAACTGATGCAATAAACAGAGTTTTTTGCCTCTAATTTCCCTTCTATTTTAGAATGATGACGAGAAATAGTGAATGTAAGCAGTGGCAGGATCACAGAGCCCTTCAGGCCCCACGCTCCCACCATGTGATGTCTTGTGACATAGTAACAGGAACAGCAATGCAAACAGAAGCACCAACAGTGGCGTACATGGTAATGCAAATGTAAATGCTAAAGAAACGTTAATAGAAACGCAAGCGCAAAGTGATGCCGAGGCGAACAGTGACACAACGGACATTGAAGCGTGTACGACAACGCAAGTGGTAATGTGAACATTGATGGCAGTGGTATTTAAAATGGAAATGTTAAGTGTCACAGCAAAAAGAACGTGATGGGGAACAGAAACGCAGAAGCAAATGCAAGTGCACACATAAACGCAAACCGTAATGGGCACAGGCATGTTACCAGAATTGTAAATGCAAATGGTAAAGATAACAGGGAGAATAATGCCAAAGGAAACAGAAATGGAAACAGGAACAGAAGTGCATATGGAAACGCAAACCAAAACACACACTGGCACAGTACCGCAATTGTAAACACAAATGGTGACTGTAATAGCAACAATAACAGCAAAGCAAACAGAAACACAAAAGGAAACACAAGTGCATATGGAAACGCAAACTGTAATGTGTACAGACACAGTAAAGAGATTGCAAATGCAAATGGTTGCAGTAACAGCAAAGAAGACGAAAAACGAAAGAGAAATGGAAACACATATGAAAGGGTTGCCATAAACAGAAATGGCAATGCACACGGTGATTCAAACAAAAATGCCAAGAGAAACAGAAGTGTAAACACAAATGGTAACAGTAACGAAAACACAAGCACAAATGAAAATGCAAAGGGTAACGAACATGGTGGCGTACACAGGAACGTAAACACAAAGGGGGACAGAAATGCAAGTTGAAACAGTAACTGCAACAGTGACAGAAGCGCATACCCTGTTTTTGCCGAACAGGTGCATAGAGAAACACAGTGTGTACAAAGAATGTATGCATTGTAATAGGCATCGAAGCTGAACACGAGCATTGGAAGTACCTAATTGCTAATATCTCAGCAACTGCACGACGTAGAAAAAAATTTAAATTTCACAAAAATCATGATTTTTCTGGCTAGGATTTTGTTATTACATAGCCCATAGGGCTATGCAACTCTAACAAAAATCTGTATCTAGCATTGTTTTCGAGATACGAGCCCCGGAAAGCACGGTGTACGCCACCATGTTAGTCAATGGGGAAAAATGCCAAATTCAGAGTACCGTAACTTTGCAGCCATGCAATATTTTTTCACCAACCATGAAAAGGCACATTTGTGAGATGTTGGCTGTGTTCCCTCAAATTTCAGGCCAAAAGACCTAACCGTTCTCTTGCAGCAAGGTGGCAAAGAGCTCCTGTCATTTTGTCCATAGTGTTGCAAAGTACTTTCGTGATTTGTGAAAGCTTTCACACAGATTTGTGAAAGTGTCGTGAGCACAAAAGTACTTTGCGAAATAACTTTTTCCAGAACTTTGAAAAATATATTTCTGGGGTGTTTAACCCCAAAATAAAGACATGGCTAGCATCTTCAGGCTCCGACTAGGTGAACACAAAAAGAATTGTGTCCCTAGATAGTTCCAGTTTTAAATGCCAAGCATTTTTCTGATCACCAACTGAAAACAAAATGGTGGATTTGTGAAAGTACTAAGGCCATTTGCGACAGTAAAAAGTGCATTTGCGAAAGTGTCGAACTTTGTAACTTTTCCCATTGACTTATAATGGGAATTGTTTTTGAATAACTTTTGAACTGTTCAATATTTTTTCACAAACTCTTCAAAAGGCACATTGGGCACCCTGGCCGCATGTTCCCTGAAGTTTTTGGACTAATCGCACAAACCGTACGACCTATAGGCACGAGCAAAGAATTCACCATATACCATAAATGTGTTCACAGATCATGCTTAATACCTCCACAGCTGTATATCTGACTGGTACAAAACTTGGCAGCTGCCAAGATGTATGGTTCCTGATTTAGTATTCCAAATTTCAGGCAAATCCATTGAACGGTCACAAAGTTATTAAGGTGTTAAGTTTGACCCTTTAACCTTAAAAGGGCTCCTCAATCCTAACTATGGTAGCACTACCATGCTACCATAATGTATATATATATATATATATATATATATATATATATATATATATATATATATATATATATATATATATATTATATATATTCAAACTTTACTTTCATTTCCTTCTAATTATTTGGACCAGGATATAAACTCGGCAACTCAACTGGAATGGATATTATTAACTGCAGGTACGTCAGGGCACTTTTCAAAAGGGCAGTTATACAGGATTTAGGACCCTGTCCTGCAAGCTGGACCATTAGAAAGCTAAGGGATCAGCTCTGGGCTGCATGGGCAGAGACTGTGTGTCTCAAATTGCATATTCCAGAGGAAATGTATTACAAGAACTGCCCACCATTTCCCCAACATCCAACCGAAGCACCTCGACTGCAGAGGGTAGTTGATCCAGGCAGTTGGCAGGTGGTTAGGAGGGGCAAATTGGGTGCCCCATCACTTAGTGCTCACCAACATATTACCTCCACAAACTATATAAAAACTACAAACAGGTATCTGCCTCTAACTCCGAAATCAAACAAAGGGGCAGTGGACACTACAGAGCAGGACACTGCAGCACAGGAGCTAGCACTACAAAACTTACCCAAAACAGGGACCAAAAAAAAGCAAAAAGGAAACCCAAAACACTTCTGATAATAGGAGACTCCATGATTCGGGGAGGTAATACCTAGCTCTGTCCAGAGGTAATGGTCAGATGTCTCCCAAGTACATCAGTGTGGAGAAATACTGACTGAACTGCTAAAATTGTGCAGGAAGCAGGAGAAAACATCAATGTCCTGGTACACATAGGGACTAACAATCTCGCCAGTAAGTCAGTTGTGGAGACCAAATAACACCTGACCAGGCTGGGAGACAAACTGTCATCCATTTCATCCAGCATCTCCTTCTCTGAGATCCTGCCAGTCTGGGAAAGGGAGGCAGATGAACAGACAGAGAAGGGGGGATAGGGGAGCTAAACATGTGTCTCAAGGGCTGGTGCCAGGAAAAAGAACACAAATTTGTAGTCAACTATCAACAGTTTTGGGAGTGAAAGTTCTTTAAATTTGATGGACTACATCTGACCAAGGAGGGAGTTACTGCATTGGGGCAGAAATGTGATGTCTTTGCAGAATATTTAAACTAGGAAATGGGGAGAGGGGTGCAGCACCCGGTACACTGAATCAGAAGAACACCCCTCCCACCTCAGCTAGTGATCAAACTGGAGTTTAGCAAGTTTGTAGTTCATTTGCATCACCAGGTAAGGAAGAAAATCCTACTCCTCATACAATGTGCAGGGGAAAAGCAGGACCTCGCCCCACAACTAATGCACCAAAATCTGGCCAATGGAAAATCATTTACACAAATTCCCACAGTCTGGGAAACAAGATCCCAGATCTGAAGGCAACAATGACAGAGGCTAAACTGGACATAGTAGCCATTAACGAGACATAGTTCACCAGTAACCACACTTGGGAGACTTCAGTACCTGGCTATGTACTGTTCAGAAGAGACAGAGGTGCAAAAGGGGGCTGTGGCCCTTTATGTCAATGAAAATTTCAAAGCTACAGAAATTCAGAATACACATACGGAGCCAGAAGAACTGTGGGACACCCTGGAAACAGGAAATGGGACAGCCATACGCACTGGGGTTGTCGACAGGCCTCCAGACCAGGGGGAGGACACAGACACCTTACTGTTAGGAGATATGCAAAACATGACAGCTAAAGGAGAGGTTCTGATAATGGGAGACTTCAACATGCCAGATACAAACTGATCAATACCAGCAGGAACATCCACCAGAACTAGACACAAAGTGGATTCCCTGCAGGAGGAGGGCTTCAAACAATTGGTACAACAATCTACAAGAGACAATGCTATCCTGGATCTAGTACTGACTAACGGGGAAAGGATCACAGATCTCCAGGTAGAAGGTCACCTGGGGCCAGTGACCATCACATGGTATGGTTCAGTTTGGCCACTAGAATGAAATTATCCTATTGCAAGGCAAAAATATTGGACTTCAGAGGAGCTGACTCTGATAAGATGGCCAACAGAGTTAAGCTAGCCCTGGCAAGAAGAAATACAGGCCAGAGGTTCAGGCAAAGTGGACAAGCATTAAGGATACAATACTTGAAGTAACATCCCATTGTGTTAGGGAGAAAAGCAAGAGCAAAAGAAGGAGCAAATCACTTTGGTTCTCAAAAACAGTAGCAGAAAAGATCAGAGCCAAAAGGTTGGCCTTCATGAAATATAAGGGAACACAGCAGGACAAAGATAGGAAGGCATATCAAACTTCCCTAAGGGAAGCAGGGAAGGCAGTAAGCCAGGCAAATGCCCACACCAAGGAAACACTAGCATAAACAGTAACAGAAGGGGACAAGACTTTCAATAGATACATTAGTGAAAGGAGAAAGTCCGGGGGTGCTAAGATCAAATGGGATAAGGGGGAGTGCATGGAGGATGAGCAAGAAAAAGCATCTATCCTAAATATATACTTCTGCTCAGTATTTACTGAGGAGAAGGAAGGGCAGGGTCCACAGCTCAGCATCATGGACATAAGGGGGAGGAAGGTAGCACAAGTCCCTTGACAAAAGAAAGGGTCCTACAAGAGCTCACTAAGCTCAGGGTGGACAAGGCAATAGGACCTGATGGCATACATCCCAGGGTACTAAAGGAGCTAAGGGAGGAACTAGCAGAGCCATTATCAGAACTGTTTAGTGAGTCTCTGAGCACAGGAGAGGTCCCCAAAGATTTGAGAAGGGCTCTTGTGATCCCGCTCCACAAGAGTAGCAGCAGGGAGGAGGCAGAGAACTACAGACCAGTCAGTCTTACCTCAGTAGTGGGCACATATAGGGAGGTACTCCTAAAGGAAAGGATAGTGCAACACCTGGAATCCACAGGAGCACAGGATCCAAGACAGCATGGGTTTACAAAAGGAAGATCCTGTCAAACTAATCTCACAGATTTCTTTGACTGGGTAACCAGAGTGGTGGACCAAGGAGGTGCAGTTGATGTCACCTACCTTTACTTCAGCAAAGCTTTCGATACTGTTCCACTTAGAAGATTGATTAATAAGCTGGGTAGGCTCAGGGTGGATCAGAAGTTGGTCAACTAAGTGGCAAACTGCTTGGCAGGCAGAAAACAGAGAGTGGTGGTAAATGGTATACAGTCAGAAGAGACACAAGTCACAAGTGGGGTACCTCATGAATCAGTCTTGGGGCCAGAACTCTTCAATATCTTCATCAGTGACATTGCAGATGGACTGGAGGGTAAGGTTTGCCTGCTTGCAGATGACACCAAGATCTGCAACAAAGTAGATGATCCAGATGGGGTGGGCAGAATTAGAAGAGATCTGGAAAAACTGGCAAAATGGTTGGAAGAGTGGCAACTGGGGTTTAATGCAAAGAAGTGCAAGATCATGCACATATGGACGTGAAATCCTGACGTTACCTATAGGTAGAGGAGAGACTGGCAATCACAAGGGATGAAAGAGACTTGGCATCATCATCACAGATAACCTGAAATCACCCAAGCAGACCACTAAAGCAGTAGATAAGAATAGAGGGATGTTGGGGTTTATTAGTAGGACTATCACAAGTCGAAAGAGGGAGGTAATAATCCCTCTTTACAAGACACTGGATAGGCCCCATCTGGAGTACTGCATGCAGTACTGGAGGCCAAACCTGCACAAGGACATTAACAACATGGAGGCAGTCCAGAGAAGGGCAACCAAAATGGTGCAGGGACTGCATCAGAAAACATATGAGGACAGATTAACAGAGCTCAATATGTATACTCTAGAGCAAAGAAGGGGGAGAGAGGTGATATGATCAAAACATTCAAACATCTTAAAGGCATTAAAAAGGTGAAAGAGTCTAACATGTTTCAGTATAAGAAAAATAGCAGGACAAGAGGACACAGCATCAGATTAGAGGGGAGGCTGATTTAGGGGTAATATGAGGAAGTTCTTTTTCACAGAAATGGTGGTAGATGCATGGAATGGCCTACCTCAGGAAGTGGTGAATATGAATACAGTGCACGGTTTCAAACAGGCATGGGATAGGCATAAGGGAACAAGTCAGATGAGTATGAATAAATAGGCCATTGACAGAGTAAAGGCCTATGGCATATTCATAAGGTAGAAAAAATGGACAGACTGGATGGGCCATGCAGTCATTATCTGCAGTCAACTTCTATGTTTCTATGTTTCTATGATTAGCCTGTAACCAGACTGAGATGTTGTTGTAGTCCAATTGGAGTCGGGACATGAGGTCAGAAACAGAGGGACCAGACATATACAGAATTATGTCATTTACCTGCATGTGAATAGACACAGAAAATCAGGCAGAGGGAAGGACATTCAGGAAAATGGAGACTAAAATAGGGCCAAGTACAGATCTTTGGGATTGCTGGATCAGATAGTAAGTGGAGGAGATATCGTATTTTCAGTTTGGGCAACTTGAAACTTGCCCTCAAGGTAGGAGCAGAAAACTCAAATAAGGGTGCAGAGAGCTCCACTGCATTAAACTTGTCCAGATGGATGGAATGGGAAGTAGTGTTGAAGGCTTTGACCAGGCCAACAAAAATGACTGAGGTGACAAGAGCATGATCCATACCTGATACAATGGAATCAAGTAAGTTGCAGGAGGGAGGAGGAAATAAAGTGGGAGTGGGACTTCCTAAAACCAATCTGGTAGGGAGTGAAGTAGGAGGATTAGTCAAGGAAAGGGGAGATTTGGAAGAGAACCAGATATTCCTGGAGTTTAGCCAGAGTGGGGAAGAGAGAGATAGGGTGATAATTACCTGAGGAGGAGGGATCAACCCCTTTAAGAAGGAGGATGACCACAGCCTGTGGAGGATTGGGAGGGCAATGGCAGGAGCAGAGAGAGAGAGAGAGAGAGAGATACAGACAAGTATCTGGGGTCAAGGAAATCAGGACTCCAACCTTTGTGGAGGTTTAGAGCCAGGAGGGCCTTAAGTGAAACAGCAGGGGTGATGGGGAACAGGAGAAGAGGAGGAGAGGGAATGGGAGGGGGGCTGAGGGAAATGGGGATGGTTGAGAGGGAAGCAGAGGAAAAAACACAGGGGGCACAGGAGGTAAAAAAGAAGTTTAAAGATGAAGTGACTGCAGCAGGGTCTGAGACTGGGTGTCTCCCACCTTGAGGACTGGGGGATGAGGTTGGGTCAGAAAGAAGAAGATGTTAATGACTTCCAGGAAATAGAAGGGTGGTTAAGGTTGCTCTGGAGCATGGATGCAAAATTGCCAGCCTTCACAAGCCTAGTAGCTCTGGTTCATGTATTGTAGAGGGCCTTGTAACTAGTAAGATCAGTTGGGGAGACAATAGACTTGTAGATCCACCAGGCAAAGTCACACACACTCAGTGGCAGACCAGCAGCTCCACTGAGAACCATGAAAGTGTGAATCTCAGACCCTAGATTTCCTTGAGGGGGTGTCATTGTCCAAGACAGATATGAACTTGCAGTTAAAGAACTAGAGGACTGTAATGATTTTACTAGCAGCGAAAATGTGGGACCAGTCAGTAGCCACCAGGTCAGCATGAAGGGAGAACAGGTCCAGAGATCAGAAAGATCGGATCTGGATGTATTTGGGAGAGAAGAGGGGCAAAGCAAATTTGTGCACACAGTAGACCATATGGTGGTCATTAAAGACATAGGAAAGGGTGCCAGCATCCACAGTATAGTGCGACTAAGATAAGAGGACCCAGTTGAGGAGAGAGTGGTTGAGGGACTTATGAATGAGCCAAGTGAGGTCTGAGATCAGTTAGTAAAGCTGAAGACTTTACATGTTGGCAACATTTGTGATGGGATGGGGAGAACCTATTGAGACTAAAGTCATGAAGGAGTACTATCCCACCAGAAGAGTAGTGAGTGGATACTGTGATGAGGAGTTCAGTGACTTAGGAAGGAAATATGCCAGTGCAGCAATATAACTCCAGCAATGAAATAGGGACTGTGAAGGGGGGGGGTTAAGGAGGAGCATCTCTAATGCAGAATGGGATGTTACTGACATTACATGTTCAAACTGATGCCAGAGGAAAGGTTGATAGTTACTCCACCAGTCCTCTTCATGTGATCCTGTCTAACCATACAGAAACCTGAGATGGTAACATCAGTTTTGTGTGATAGCTAAGGCTCAGAGATTATCAGCACATCAGGTTGAAGGGTAGCAATGAGTGGCTGCACAAAGTCAATTGTGGGGAGGAGACTGCAGAGGTTGGCATGAGTCATCATTAAATCTTTGTGGAGATGAAAGGGGGATAGCAGGGTAAGCCAGGATTGAGCTCAGTGTCACCATTTGCTGTGAGCAGCAGGGAGACACATAGCTTAAGAGAGCCTGTGAGCTACTTATTTGAAGCAGGGGGCGGGGAGTAGGAGGAGGAGGTGGAGGATGGGAGCGAGAGGGGTAATGGAGGCCCCTGAGTGCTTCAAGATGGATCTAAGGGGAAGAGAGGAGGCTGCACTAAAGATTCCAGGGACCAAGCTAGCTAGAGGGGAGGAGCGATATGGTAAAAAGCAGCATGACAGAGATCAGGAAGCAATAGTTCAGAGTTAACTTCTACAGGTGAGAAGAAACTGCAGCTACTGAATACATATATCAGCACTATAAAATCTAAATATACTAGGCTGTACCAGAGGAGAAGTTACAAGTGAATGGAGGAGGGGGGCTAACTATCTTTACACAGAAAGGGAGGAGGCTGATACTAGATTGAAGGATGTGAGTGACACCCTGACAGAGTAGGAATATTGAAATCAAATAGGGACATGAGCTCCATCAAGAAAAGGAGTATGCTACAATCCTGGGAGAATAGTAAAATAAAAATGGGATATGAACTACACCCACATAGGGAGTATGTTACAAACCTAGGAGATTAGTGAAGCGGAATGGTAATAAGAGCTACACCCAGATAGGGAGTATGCTATAACCCTGAGAGATCTGTGCAGTGGAATGGCAGTATAATTCAGGACCTAACAAGACTTAATTATAGGTCAGGTAAAAGATTCTTACTGGACTGGATTGTGGTCACTCATCTAAGTAATATTGTTTCTTCTCGGGTTTTATCAGATTCCATCAGTGACCACAGTCCAGTCCATTGTGAGTGGTCCTTTAGGAAGAAGAAAAATCACCCACTGTTAATAGAAACCCTGAACATTAAAATAATTAATCAAGAAGAGATGAATACTGCATTTAGCAAGATTGATTGGTCCATTCTGAATTTAATCCATGATGTTAATGATTTACTTACCACCTTTTCAGAGTTTATCAATCAGGTAAATGACAAATTGGCACCCAAAAAGAAAATGCGCATTAGCGCCAATAAGAAAAAAATGGATTAATAAGGATCTTTTGAAACTAATGAAATTAAGGGACAGATCTTGGACCCATTATAAAAAGAAACCTGATCCAGCTAGGTTAATGAAATATAAAAGGCTTAGGAATGAATGTAAAGCAGAAATACATAATGCTAAATGACAGTATTTCCTATTGGAGAAATTTAAATATTCTCAAAATCCCCTTAACACCTTGGAGGTTCCGAATAACTTAATGGGTCATAATAGAAGTGAATCATCCTTTAAATTACAAGATGGGAATAATGTTATCTCTGATCCCTTTAAGGTAGCTAATATATTTAATTCTTATTTCAGTGATCTTGGTAGATTTCGTACAAATTGTTCTAGTACTTCCCCTTGTTATGATCCCCCAGTTGAAAGAAGTTATTCATTTCCCCAGTTTAATTTTCAAACCATTTCTCCCATGGAAGTAAAGGATATTATATTAAGAAGTAATTAAAAGTAACCCTAGGCCTTCATTAGAATTTGATGGAATTGATTTTAGATTCCTTAAATTAGGAATCAATTCCTTGGTTATCCAATATCTCTTATATTTAATCATTCCCTATGTTCAGGTACCTTTCCTAATCTTTGGAAAACTGCCATTATTTTTTTATCGTAATTCTTTTTATTAAATGTTTTAAAACTTTTTTTCCAAGTTTGTGCATCTGATGACCACTGTACTCAATATCATCATGTAACTTTTGTACTTAAGTCACAAAACAAAAAAGAACATTAAACATAAACTTGAACATTAAACATTATACTTAAGTCAGAAAACATCAACCATCAGAAACATACACTAGTCCAATTAATACTGGGAGAGGAGCAAAAAGTTAAAAATGTTATAAATACATTATCGTACTCAGACTGGATGTGCCTTAATTTATTTATCATTCAGGTCGTGTATTCTCTTTTCTTAAATGTTTTTTCTTAGCCCATTGCATCTTACAATAACCCCCTATATACAGGTAATACCATATTTTTATGTTTCTACAACTTCCATTTATTTTCTTTTAGAAGCCCTCTAGAGCTTCCATTTCTGTAGCCATCTGAGACATCTCTTTATCAAATGTTGTTTCTTCATCTGAACTTTGTTCTTTAAATTAAGAAAGTAAAAAAGCTGAAATTTGGTCAGGATCAAAGAAAAGATATTGCTTATTTTTAAATATAACACAAACTTTAGCTGGTGATAACAACTGAAACTTAGTATCAAGTTCCAAAATGTCTGGTCTAAAATCCAATAGTTTTCTCCTTCTCTGCTGTGTTGAGAAGGCAAAGTCAGGGTACACATAGAAATGAAACATTTTATAAATCAATGTGCCTTTGACTCTGGAGAACCTGAGTATGAGATCTCTATCACATTCAAATGCTAGAGACAGAAATACCATAATTTTAGCTTTAGGATCAGTTACTGAGTTTTTTCCATAATTTGCTCTATCCTTCTTTGACCCTCTGAAGTCTTTCGATAGAAAAGGGAGATTATCAAGTGGTAGGTCATACACTTGCACAAATAAGTCTTTTATCATCGCTCTCGTATTCTCAAAATCAGCATCCCATTTTAAAGGCAAGCCAACAATCCTTAAATTTCTGTATCATACTTGGTTTTCAAGCATTTCCACCGTCCTGCTAATATCATAACTGCCATTATAAAAACAATTTTTAAGAATGGGGAAAAAACTGAAGTGGTCAATTTCAGACCCACTTCTTTAGTTTCACCCCTGAGTAAGGTTTTAGAGATGATCATCTTTAATCAGTCTACTAGTTTTCTTGATGGTAATGGTCTTCTCTCCCAGCATGGGTTTAAAGCTAAATATAGCACAAAGACTGCCTTGGTGTGGTTCACCAGCTGCATTCAGATTTTCCTTGATAAAGTGGACTCTGTGGCAGCTGTATTTGTGGACCTCACCAAGGCCTTCAATCTAGTTGATCATGAGCTGTTTATTAGCTCCTTGTTGAGATTTTATTTTTCAGAAATGGTTATAAAACGGTTTGCAAATTATTTGCAAAATAGAAATCACATTACTGAAATCCATGGAATAAGATCTGATTGTAGGGACACTGTTTGTGGGGTACCCCAGGGTTCCATCCTCGGGCCCTTGATTTTTTTCCCTCTACCTCAACTCAGGCCTTGATGCATGCAAAAAAAACTGTATTGTTTTGTATGCTAATGATGCTGTCATTTTTAGTTCCAGTAATAATTTTCAGGATGCAGTCAGCATGATTCAAAATGATTTTCTTCTTTTCCAGTCATGGTTGTTATAAAAAAAATGATAATAAACACTAAAAAAATGAAACTCATGAGTTCTTCCAGTTCTGAAAAGAAAAGAGATTATGTGGCCCCCTTAGCTGATATTCAGGGTGAACATATTGATTTAGTCGATAATTTTAAATACCTAGGTATTACCCAGGACTGGGGACTCACTTTTGAGACTCATATAACTAATATTATTAAAGTTCTACATCAGTGGCTGGGTTGTATGTTTAGGATTAAACGGTTCCTGACTGACGATTCAAAGAGGATACTAATGCACAGTTTTATTTTAGGATTGCTTGACTATGGTTTAGCAATCTACACTGCCACCAGTAAAAGCATATTTTCTAAGTTAAATTCAACATACAATATTTCTTTGAGGTTCATGGCAGATCTTACTCAAAGGACCCACCACTGTTTATTGTATAAGGTATCTGGTTACCCTTCCTTAAGAAATTGGGTCAAGGTTAGTTTAGGATCCCTTTTATTTAAATTTACCAAGGATTTTCTCCCATCTTTCTTTAATAAATTATTCCCCAAATGTCCTGCTTTACATACAGCTATATCTCAGAGTAGATATGTTTTCCAACTCCCACTTTTTAAAAAAACCTATGGTCAAAGATCTTTATTATATCATACCTCCCACTTTTTTTAATGCTATTCCAAGTGACCTATTGAATTGTAATACGATTTGTATTTTTAAATCTCAACATAAATTATGGTTGGATTCCTCCAATGATTGTTTCTGCAGTTCTTAATAATTGCTTATTGTATGGTCTGTTATGTATATTGTTGCGTTATGTCTTGTCTATTTAAATGTTTTTTGTACACTTGACACTTGTGAAAAAGTGCACTTGTACTCTTCTCGCTTTTGTAAGTATAAAAAATGAAAAATGTAAATATAAGCTAAACCCAGATAGTTGGTAAACTAAATGTAAAATAACTTGGGAAGTGAGGCTATTTAGGCTCACACAAACTTGGGAGCTAAGTAGGATAGTACACCTGGGAGGGAACAGCAGTCAATGTATTGGGAATCAGACATGTATTGCAGGGGAGAACACAGTGAAGGCAATGACAAGAAGAATTCAGGTAAAATAAGCAACACTGAGCTATAGCAGAACAGTACAAAACAATAAGCAAAGCATAATATGATCAGTAATGAATCGTGGAAATTTAAAGATGTAGAGATAAAAATAATGAGTACTGCAATGGAAAAAGTCACTATGTTATTTACTAAGACCAGTAATAGTAGCTGTTTGCTGGCTGCCACATGCCTGACACCCTACACAGACACCAGTGAAAATTACAATGGCCTTTGTGCTGTGGCCCTTAGCATTCTGGATTGCAGCACATAGGACCACTTGTAAACAGGACTTACGAGGTAGAGGGATGCCACATCTCCAAGACCTAACAATGCTCCCGATTAGTTGGAGCAGGTCCCCCCTGTAAAAAACACCTGATTTTTGATCTTCAGAAGTGTCCTAGGGTTGGCTGGGCATGTTGAATTGGAGTAGGGAGAGCAGAAAGATTGAGGGTTGCTCTGCCTTCTCTACCTAGATGCAAAGTCAGTGAAAGTTCAATGGAGTTGGAGTCATGATTGTAAAAAGCAGCAAGGAACAAAGGGTTTACAAATCTCAGGTACACAAAGCCATATCCCCAAGACTCTGCAGCACTCCTGACTGGCTGGAGTTGTCCTCATGTAAAAGCCAATTTGTCTTTTGTTCTTCAGAAGTGTCCTAGGGTTGGCGGGGCATGATGAGTTTGAGTAGGGAGAGCAGGAAGATGGAGGGTTCCTCTGCCCTCTCTACCTAAATGCAAAGTCAGTGAAAGTCTGATGGAGTTGAACCTGTAATCTCAAAAGCAGCATGGAACAAAAGGTTTGAAAATCTCAGGCACACAAAGACTTACCCCCAGGACCTGGTGGTGCTCCTGATTGGCTGGAGCAGTCTCCTTGTAAAAACAGTCTGTTCTTTGAACTTTGGAAGCATCCAAGGGTTGGCTCGGCCTGATGAGCTGGAGTAGGGCAGAGTTGGAAGTTAAAGGGCTCTGCCTTCTCGACCCAGAGACAGTCAGTGAAAGTCCAATGGTGATAGAGCCGTGATTTCAAAAGCAGCAGAGAACAAAGTTTAAAAATCTCAGAAACACAAAGCTATACCACCCAAGCACGCCCAATAAAAAATTAAACTGCACAAGTCCAAAACACAATCCAGTGGATATCAGCAAACATACATCCAGGCCAGAAAGTGTTTTATGGAAACTACAAAAAGAGATCGATGGGTAGTCATGCTGGTATACCCAATGCACTGATGGCATGTTAATCAAAACGGAAAATCAGAACTGGGCATTAGAATCCTGACAGTGCTTGGGACTGATGTCAGAATGATGAAGTAATAATTGCTACAGTGCCTCAGTGCCCTAATGGCTATAGAAGTGTTGTGAAAATAATTCAACAAATGGGCCTGGTTAAGGTACTATATCACTGCAATAATATACAGTAGCTAGCAGCTGAAAAGTGTAAAAAAAAGATAAGTTCTCAAAACTTCTTAATGCTGGCCTCTAAATGTATATAATACCCATGCAGTACAACAGTTGCATAATCTATGTACTGTATTTCCTTGGTCAATACACAGTCAAACTTCAATTAATATTACTTCAAATTCTGTTAATATATCAGCAGCTTGGGGTAAGATCTAAAGTAACTATGTAACATCGATATTTATTTAGCCTTTTAGCATCCTTACTTGTAGCAATTTCTCAATTTTTTTACAGGTACTCATATTTTATTGTTCTTCTAGTTATGGAGCATTCATATCTTGTCATTTTTTTTTAATCGGACTTGGTTGGCAACATATTGAAAACTAGTGCAAACTCAGGTACAAATGTCTATTTGCACAAGCAAATGTGTGAGTGAGATCAGCAGCATGTAGAGGGTGTGCCATAATGGCTAACAGAATATAGAAGAGTCCAATAGACCCCCATGTGATCGGCACTAAGCACATACCTGAGTACAAGTGCAGAAAGCTCTTGAAATCATTCTAGCAAACCACCAGACAGGACTCATACTGCGAGCAATCCATGTTGTTTGTGAGGCACTAACCTGTTTAGTGCAGTTGCACAAAATAATATACTATTACAAAACTTTTAATGTCTACATAACATGCAGGGCACTAATTCCATATTAACATCTCATTGCCTTCAATTTGCTTTTCATCAAGGCAGCACAATCTCCACCACAATGACTGTAGTTGCATTCCAATGAGTGGAAGCAGCAGTACAGCATGCACAGGGATGCTGCTCACTCAGAAGAGGTACATGTTTGGAACAGGGGGAATATCAGGTTCAAATTCCACCACAGCAAGCACTATACATTTATGGACCCAAGATAAGGATGCATTTTTAAATGAGCTTCAGGCCACATGGTGTGACATCATTCTGGTTTATTAAAATAAACTATTATTTTTGATTGATTGATTGATTTATTAATTGATAACAGGTTATATACGCTATGTTTGACCTTGTGCACATCACTTAAAATCCAATGTTTCATTCCATCCAGATGCTGACATGGGTAGAGGCTAGGCCAACTGAAAAGGAGAGGTTGCCTTGCATAACACATATGTCTACATTGTTGTGATCAGTTGTTACTATTATACTGCCACAACATTGGAAAAGTGATACAGATGGATTCCTAAAAATAGACCTGCTATGTTGCAAGCTGCCTGGTTGCTCTGCATTAGCGTGCAGTGATTTAATACTTCAATTACAGGCTACTTTCATTGTGCTTGCTGGGTTCTGCAGCTGTCTGCATTTTGTTAAAATATGCTTTTTTTGTGTTTTTTAACTCTGTGAGTACAAATGGCAGTTAGTGAATTTACAAAGGCATTGACTATACCAGTAGGAGTCATCTGTATTGCTCTGCCTTTCATTAGCATGCACTCTTGGCCTCAGTTTGTTCAGTCTTGCAATCTGCTTCTTCCAATATTGCTCCTCCCTGCAAATGGCTGACTCAGAAATCTCTATCCCTGCTTGCAAGGCACAAACTCAGTTAGCACCTTGTAAAATGGTCACATATTCTGCCCTATGTAAAACAATGTGTATTTCTGATTGTACGTATTGCCTGATTATGGTACATCGTTCTTATAATATCACATCTTTTTTTTGACTTCTTCCTGGTCTCTGCCCTGGGGAATCCTTTCCTCAGGTCTTTTCAGCTGGACCCTGACTTAATGTGGACTCAGCATCATTCTGCGAGAGACTGAGAGTTTTTTTGTGTTTGGTTTTCTCCCGGTCCCTTACCTGCATAAGGTGCTAATGCAGAGGACCTAAGTCATAGAAACATAGAAATAGAGGAACATAGACTTTGACAGCAGCTAAGGACCACTTGGCCCACCTAGTCTGCCCATTTCCCTACCTACAAGATAAGCTGCAGATCCTAGTTAACCAACAGCCTATTTCTTCCTACCCCCACAAGAATTGCCTTATGTCTGTCCCATGCATTCTTCAATTCTCCCACAGTTTTAGACCCCACAACCTCCTAAGGAAGACTGTTCCATGTGTCCACCACCCTCTCTGTGAAAAAATACTTCCTCATATTGCCCCTGAGCTTTCCCCATCTATCTTCAAATTGTGTCCCCTTGTTCTTGCACATCTCTTTTTCTGAAAGATGCTACCCTCGTGGACTTTGTTGATTCCACTGAGGTACTCAAAGGTTTCTATCATATCCCCTCTCTCCCTCTTTCCTCAAGGGTATACATATTAAACTCCTTCAGTCTCTCCTCATATGGCTTCTCTTGCAGACCCTGAACCATTTGAGTTGCCCTCCTCTGGACTGCCTCCATCCTGTCTATGTCCTTGTGAAGATGGCATCTCCAGAACTGGATGCAGTACTCCAGATGGGGTCTCACCAACTCTCTGTACAGAGGGATACCAACTTCCTGTTTTCTGCTTTTGATGCCTCTCCCTATATATCCCAGTATCCACCCAGCCCTCCCTACTGCTTTCTCACATTGCTTGCCAACCTTAAGGTCATCTGATATAATTACCGCCAAATCCCTTTCCATTTTTGTTGTTGTTACTACCTCCCCACCATTGTGTACTCTTCCACTGGGTTTCTGATTCCCAGGTGCATCATTTTGCACTTCTTTGCATTTAATCCAAGCTGCCATACTTCTGACCATTCCTCCAACCCTGTCCATTCCCTTCTCATCCTTTTCCCGCCTCCTTGTGTATCAACCCTGTTTAAGAATCTTTATGTCACCTGCAAAGGCATACTTTTCCTTCCTTTCCCTCTGAAATGTCACTTATAAAGATATTAAAAAGGACTGTGCCCAGTACTTAACCCTGTGGTACCCCACTAGTAACCCCCCTTTCTTCAGAGTGGACTCCGTTTACAATTACCTTCTGTGTCCTGTTATCCAGCCAATGTTTTATCCAAGCTGCCACCCTGGGACCCACTCCTAGGCTGGTTAATTTGTTTATTAATCTTTTATGCATGCCACCATCAAGCAGCCACAGCACCCTCCCCATCTCCTGACTCCCCGTAGAGAACCATTGTGCTTTACTGCCCGTACTTCCACAGGCGGCAATGCATGTGGGCATTGCTGCCCTGCTACCCGCCCCCCCGGAGGAGGAGGAGAGCATCCATTTGGATGGTCAGTCCTACCTCTCCTGGCCAACCCCCGGTGACCTAAGTCTGTTCCTGAACCCGGGTCCTGGCGTAGCTTGAGGTTTCGCATCCAGTGCCTCAACACTCAGTGCCACCGGGTCACCCGATAATCTCACATCTTTAATAAGATAGGACATAGTATGGACAAAATGTGCCTTCCAAAATTTGAAAATTTATTCACTTTGGCTAATTTTAGTTAAGCTTTCACAAAACTGCACATTAAGAAGATGCAGCATCCAGAAAATGGTCACACTCAATTCAGATTTTGAGAAATATTTGTAAAAATGTTGTAAAACTGAGCAACAGTGAAAAAGATAGTTTTTCACAATTTCTCTAGTGCTAAACAAAATTTCATGTGGCTCTACAAAATACTGTTGCTATAATCATTTATGCAGCATTCATTTTTGAGGACTTTTAGTATAACTGAATCAATGTCATTTTGATACAGTAATTTTAATTTCAAACAGGTTCAGAGGACTACAGGAGTAAACTTAGCGGAGAATGTTTCATGGATCTGGTTTGTCCTGAGAAGTGTCGCTGTGAAGGCACAGTCATAGACTGTTCCAATCAAAAGCTTTCAAGTGTCCCAAGTTATCTTCCAGAGTACACCACTGATCTGTAAGTCTCAATTTGTTATGCTGACTACCTATATTGACATACTGTTCCAAAGCTGAAAGCCTCAACAGCCATTTTCTTGATAAAGCACATATTGGCTATATTTGTACTGTAAGGATAACATATCAGTGAGCTCCTGCTTCTGTGTAGTTCTATGACTAGAGCACAGGAAGGTCACCAAACTGTAAAAGAGCAGGTACAATATCTATTGGGCTTAGTGGCATTGCAGCAATGTCTTGTGTTGCCACCTGGAAGACCAGAGTAGTCTCTGAGCTGCAACTCTGGAGACCCGGCTTTGAATACCACAGCCCCAACTTGCATACTATGTGACCCTGAGCAAGTCACTTAACTTCCCTGTGCTCCCAGGTCACACCTGTAAACAAGCTTTCAGCTTAGTATGCCACTCCTGGTTAAACAAAACAAAACAAAAAACTAACCCCAGAATCCCAAACTGAGCTTATCTGATGACTGAGTGCATTGCCTCTCAAGCAAGGTAAGGCACTCAGCTTCCAAGGTGGAGATAATGGGCCAGTTGGCATTCACACATGGTGGCCAAATAGAAATCAGCATTGGCATTAGCTGTAAAGATGAATGCACACTTGCCCACCAGGCTAGAGGACAGGTACACCCTTGGTGGGTAGATGCTGGTCGGTGGCAATGGTTCAAAAAGGGAAAAGTGGGAGAAAAAGATCAAGTGTCTCCTATAAGAAAATGTTTAACACCATTATGAATTTGCAATTTGTATTTACTTAAATATGTTCAAGGATTTTGGCATCACTCTGATAGTTACATTTTAAACATTACGTTTTGAGAAGTACTTATTCTACTACAGTGGTAGCCAGAACCGTGCTTAGCAATAGTATATATGACATTTCCTACAGCAATACCGATAGCGGACAATATTAATTATTTATTTAGTTTTTCTTACCCAGATAAGTGGACTGGGCAATCAAATACCTATTTTCAAGCACAACCCTGGAGGATACACATACAGTTATAACAAGGCAATACATACAATATGATAACAGACTCCAAAAGTGCAGGTCCGCAAAACCACAGTGCAGTGCCAGTGTACTGGGAAACAGGCAGTCAGACAAAAATGTGAAAACACAAAGCAGAAGATTCCATGCACTCTCCAGAAGCTTGGCACCTATTTTCCAACAACTGATGTACTAAGACCACACATGTGATAAATGATAAAGAACCTTACTGCTTAAGCACTGAGGCAAGGGTTACCCCAAAGGGCATTAGCTGGGAAGCCAAGTTTCAAAGAAATACAAAATCACACATACCTCCATAATGCAAAGCGTCATGGGCTGTATATGCAAATCACCACAAAATGTTATGCTGGTTCAGCTTTAAGCAGGAATGCATGGTGCCAAAAGGCCTCTCACACAGTCTGCAAAGGGTGCCAACAGAAGACACAGACATATGTTTGATCCTACCAAGATTCATCAATGTACCTTGTCTGTATGACACCCCAGTGGAATGAACCAGCTACCTAAGTTGGTCTATCGGATTTGTGTTGTGGTAAGCCCAATAAAAACAAAAAAACAAGCTAGCTGGTTCATTCCACTCAGGTGTCATACACACAAGGCACACTGATGAGTCCTGGTAGGACGAAACACATGTCTGTGTCTTCTGTTGGCACCCTTTGCAGACTGTGTGAGAGGCCTTTTGGCACCAGCAATTCCTGCTTAAAGTTTAACCAACATAACATTTTGTGGTGATTTGCGTATACAGCCCATGATGCTATGCATTATGGGGCTTTGTGTGATTTTGTATTTCTTTGAAATTTGGCTTCCCGGCCAATGCCCTTTGGGGTTACCATTTCCTCAATGCTTACGCACTAAGTTTCTTTGTCATTTAGCTTGTTTTTTGTTTTTATTGGGCTCACCACAACCCAAATCCAATAGACCAACTTAGGGTATCCGGTTCATGCCACTGCGGTGTCATACAGACGAGGCATGCTGATGATTCCTGGTAGGATGAAAGTGGTGACTTACATATGCAGCCCATGATGCTTTGCATTATTGGGATATGTGTGATTTTTTATGTGATAAATACCACATAAACACATTATTAGAAAAAAAAATAATTAAATAGTAACAATTGATGTACTAGGACCACATATGTGATAAATACCAGATAAACACTTTAATAGAAAAATAAATGAAATAGTATTAGAAAACAGTAAAAGAAATAATACACATGTAAAAGCAAACTGTAGCTGACCGCCATACTAGCCTGGCACTTCAAATCTTCAGACTCTTCCTCAGGGAGCATGATTAGACAGGGAGAAGTGTCAGCTTCTATACATAAATACATAAATATTCATTACAAGCAAATTCCACACCAGTCACCATACCAGAGATGAAATGGCACAATTCTATAAATATTGCTCCTTTAGTTCAGTGAACAGTGTCATAAAAATATGCTAAGTTATGACCATAATAAATTCCACATTAATCATAATTATTTTTGCAAAATAATGTAATAAAGTGCAAAATTGAACAAAAGAAGTATGAGAGGCTTAAATCACTTAGTATCTAATAGTGCCACAATTACCTCATACAGTGAAACCAGCATGAAGGAATACTACAAGAACCACGAAACTCAGAAGCAGAAATAGCCTCTATAGAAAACACTATATATGAATATGGTCTATAAAAATTATGTTTTTAATTGCTTTACCTGCTCCATAAACAGATGATACTGCCTTTTACATGCAGAGCAGGAGACCGCATTATAAAGAAAGTCTAACACTTAAATTGTTTCACACTATACCCACCCTGCTCGCAAGTGAACTACCTTTTACATACAGGATGGGGGTACAGAGATTATTAAAAAATATCTGAAATCACAGCTGCCTAAGGGAACTTTTTCAGCATCCATGGAGTGTGCTTTAATGAAAAAAACCCCTCTTGGGATCTGCCCAGCTGCTAACAAAAAGCACCTGTGAAAACTAAAGACTAAGGGACAGATTCACAAAAGGCAACCAATGACACAATTTGACTTGCATCCCTAAAAATCGTGCAAGTAGTACTTTACGTCATAAGTTGCGACATTTGGGATTCAACAAAGCAGCCTGCAACAGGTCAAAGTGGTCCCATGTGCCATGAACCTCCCCGTGACATGGCGTAGGCGCTATTTAGAAAGGGCAGCTGCCAAGCCACCGAACTGGGATTCAGAAAGAACCCCCAGTGGACATCTGTCAAAGGACATTTACACCAGCTATGAGCTGGCATAAGTGGTCTTTGCCATCCACCAGGGGTTGCCAGTGTTCAACTAGTGCTGCACAACGGATAGCCCTCACAGGCTACAACCCCCCAAATCCTTGTTCCTCTGTCCAGTAATATAATCCCTTATGGTCTTGTGGCCCACCCACATGCCCAAAGTCCCCGCCATTAGTAATGCAAAAGCCCAGTGTGAGCTATGGTCCCCCATCATGACCTCATTAGTGCCAATGTATAAGCCCTCATGGGCTACTGGAACACCCCCTCCCCAGCCCCAATGCCAATCCCCCCACCATGAACCCGATATGCCTTCCCCTTTCTTAAGTAATAAAACTGTCCCTGCATTGCCCCATATATCCCTAGTGGTCCAATAGCCCCCCAATCCCCCCACCAAACAGTGGCAGCCCACCCCACACACCCCAACACATACCCTGCCGGTGACTGGCACAGCCCACATCTCATCACCACAGCCAGCCACCAACTGAGCATTGCACATAGCACATACAGTTAATAAACATTCTTGGTGAATTACAGTAGCTGTCATTCACCAAGTGCATATATGAACTGTATGCACTTTGTGCAATGCTCAGTGGGTGACTGGCCACAGTGGTGAGAGGTGGGCTGTGCCAGTGCCAGTGGGTATGGGTTGAGGTGTCGTGTGGATGCCACTGTCGGGTGGGGTGGGAAAGCTACCGGACCACCAGGGATATATGGGGCAATGTAGGACAATTTTATTACTGCATAAATGGGAAGGCATTTTGGGTTCAGGGTGTGGGGAATGTCATCAAGACTGGTGAGAAGGTGTTCTGATAACCCATGAGGGCTTATACATTGGCACTATCACAGTCAGAATTAGGGGGGGCATAGCCCATGCTGGGCTTTTACATTACTAATGGTGGGGACTTTGAGCATGTTGGAGGAGGGCACAACCACTGCCAGCCTCCCTTATGAAGGTGCATCTTTGCCCACCCATCCTGCAGCTTGTGGCATCCTTGTTTGCTGCAGCCTTTGTTGTGTGGATGCCACAAGCTGTAGGACACAAGCTCCTGGACCCTGTCTGACACTGAATCAGGCACAGGGTCCGGGGTGCAGTGGCCATTGCCGCAAGCTGTCAATTTTGCACCTTGGAGCCAACATTTGTGAATCCCCCCCAGCACTCTAAATCCTGCTGCAAGAAAAAAAATATATAATATACCTGTAGTTGTAATCAAGGTTTCTGAAGGGAAGTTGTTCAGCAGCCACAGAGTTAGTGCTTTAATAAATTTTCCTTATTGGGTTCTGCCTGGCTGCAAAAAATAAGCACCACTAATACTTCAGATCCTACTGTAATACTTAACCTACACTGCTCTAAAAAACACTTGTATATGCACAAATGTTACTGTATAATTAGGATATAATAAAAAAAAAATAAATTACCCTGCAGTTCTGTTCAAAAATTCAAAGGGAAATTTAAAACTAACCAATAACTCAATTACCCTAAATTCCTTCATGATGCTATACCAGAGCTTGTGAGGGAATAAATGACAGAGAACAAGCACTCCATGGAAAAAAAATTCTCGAAGATATGGTGAAGGGGATGAAAGAAGGGGGGAAGGGGAAAAGAAAAGGGGAAAGGTGGGGGAAAGGAAAAAGTGGGGAAGGAGAAAAATAAGAGGGAGAAGGGAAGTGAGGAATCAGAAGAGTTAGGCTGAACCAAAATTGGAAGTAGTTCCATAATAAAGGTGGAGTGAAGTTTGTTTCAATGTGACCTGAAAAGAATGTCTTTTTAGTATAAGAACTAGATAAATATATCAGTAAATTGATAGAAAGAAAAAGAGGGATTGTCATTTCACAATTACTAGAAGACTGAGGAAACATATGAAAGGCATACTAAAAAGTTTGCTCTAGTTAATAACAGTCCCATACTAAATCATAAATAGGGTTTCAAATCCTGTTGATCATTAAATCCATTTGGTTTCACAGACTGCAGATTAAAAATCCAGAATCTTTCTCTTCAAAGAAGTAAATTTTTTGTCCCATCCACTTTTGTGGTGGGGTACATGTTACAATCTAATAAACTTCATATCTTCTAGGTTAGAATGATGCTACTCCATAAAGTGAACCCCTACTGGAGTATCCTGTCTTTTATTGATTATGGATCATACATGTTCCTGTATTCTGAGCTTTAGTCACCTAACTGTATTCCCAATGTACAATAGGTCAACAAAATGAGTCTGTTACAATCTACACCACTACAGTAAACAGTAAGTAAACCAAAATGTTTTTGCACACAAAGTGCACATTGGCAACAGCCCCACGCTTGAGTGAGTAGATCCTTTTATGCTGACTCTTCCCCTTTAAGAATCCATCCTGTTAATGTAGTTTTTAATGTGTTGATGCTATTCTATATGTATCAATACTATTTTGTATTGATACATAAAATTGCATGATGGTTGGAGTCAGAGATGGTGGAGTGGTGGAGTCATGGGGGAAACTGGTTCTGGGGAGTTGAAAGGTGATAGAAGAAGGCAGATTGCCCAGCTGAGGCACTGAGATGAGGAGTGGAGAATGTTTGTTGATCCCTAGAGTGGAGAGAGCATTGAGCAGACATAACTGGGGAGAGGAGTGATGAGAGGTAGGAGGGAAGGGAACTAAACCAGTATTTGGAGATGAAGGAGGAAAAGTGTAACTTGCAATGTGATGTTTGGGGATGATGGAAACAGGAAGTGTAGAGGAAACAATGGTAAGTATGAGGAAGGAGTTTTTAATTAAGATGTAATTGCAGCATAGCGTACTCTGTGCTGATGTAATTTTATACTGAGGAGGATACCTGTTCTTTCAGGGTAAGCAGTGTGCTCTAATACTTTCTATGAAATTGGAAAGCAGATGGTTAGAGTCAGCCGCATCTACTGAGTTATTTGACCCTCCCATGCTTCAGTTAACCCAGGTGTAAAATGGGTAAAACAAAGCTCAGTGAAAATTATATGTTTGTTTGTTTATTCGCATAACGGGTAAGCACACTGGAAACAAGTTCCTTTTACAGGTGCGACCCACAATATGTTGCCCTTGTGCTATCTTCAGTAAAAAAATAATAAAATTATGAAAACTATTTACTCACACTAGATGAGCTGGAATCAAAACCAGAAACTCATTGCTGATTAACCAGTATTTGGGCCAACCATTACACAGTATCACATTGCCCCTTAGAGCTCCAGATTAGGTATACAAAAGATTCTAACAAGTCAGTTGTTGCCTGTTCAATCACTTTCACACCAACTCAAACATTTGGCCAAAATTGCAACAGAAAATTCATCATGGTTTGAGCTGAGAGTACTGGTCAAACCAGACCAAACATTTAGTTGCAGTTATGATTTGTTTATGTTATGAAAAAACCTCTACTGCCTCAGTAAACAGCAACAAAAACAAGCACAAAAAAATACTCTGATGGCCTAGATGCTCCACCACTAGGGTGGTGCTTATACAGAATCTTTGTTTTCAGAATAATAGGGTACTTGGGGCTGAGAACCTGGTATTTTCCTCATTAGTGGATACTGAGGAGAAAAAATATTTCACAATGAATAAAAAAGGAAAAACAAATTGTTCAAAGTTCATTTTATAGGTAATACCTTAAAAGGCTTATGGTCAAAACATTGATTCTAACTCAGTTTTCCATATTCAGTGTGCATTTAATATTACCTTTTTGTTTTCTTTCAAAATATTCTACCCTTTTTCAGGTGGCTTGGGATAGTCCCTTGGTCACCCCTCCCTTCCCTAGCATTTTCCCATACCAACCCACTCCTGCACCATTCTTACATACAGTTTATCATGGAAATGAAAAGGCGAAGCAACAGGGTAATTTCTCTAACACTCCCTCTATATCCTGTCCCCACCTCCATAACAAAAAATAGCGTCATTTATTTGATATGCCCCTTCTTGATTCATGATTTTTAGGTGTGGGGATTATGGCCATAATCCAGACCAACTGCCCCTGCAGCATGTGCATTTCCATGCACCTTAGTCAACTGACTATAACAGCATGAGTAGGGCATGTGGCCCAGTGGGAGGGGGCACAAGAAGCAACACAGCTGGTACTGTTAAGCAATCTAACTGATTAGAGACAAGCTCTGGCCACTTTGGGAAAAAATAGTGTTTTATTGTATTTATGATTATTGTTACTTGCTTACTGCTTGTTAGTAATATAGTGATATGTATGTTTTAATTATTGTGTTTAGGTCACCATTGTGAATGAACTTATGCTCAATGGTTATTCCCAATAAAGAAGCAGTTTATTTTTTTAATATTTTCATACATTTTTCCGAAATCCCCAAGTATCTAATCAATGACTAGTTGAGTATCAGGAGTGTTGAGTATTATACTTGCTAATTATTTGAATAATGGTGCACACACTGTCTTAAAGGTAAGGTGATAGGGACTATGGGTTTGGGGAGTCAGGGTTTGGGGATTCTGTTTTGCTAATTGCCAAGCAAGCAATAGCACATGACAGGGATGTGGTAATGCTAAATTACTGCATGTCTCAGCTGCATTGTGAGGCATGAGGTATAGTCGAGTGCTTTTAATCACCTGGGAAGTGCAGTAATTTGTAGCATTACAGCATGTCCTGGGGTGTGTTATTGGGCTTTTAAAATGGTTTTAAGATTAAAAAAAAAACAGAAAAAAAGATAGCACAATTTGAGCTTTGTGGTAATTGAAATGAATGCATAATCATGTGACCCATTTTGGCTTGTTTGATTCAAGCCATTTTATACAGTAATTTCACTTAATATATAGCTGCTAAAAGCAGACTTAAGTGCAAAAGCTACCGCGGTAATCACGCAAAAGTATTCCGTTACCGTGCAATGCACGTCATTGCGCGGTAACAGTATACATGTTTTTCAATGGTACCATGCATTTGCATGGTAGCAGTATACCGAGCTACCAAGAAACATTTGCACAATTACCACTGTATACTTTTTGCATTGAATCTATGAATGTTTCAGATTTTTGCAGGTTTGGTATGGAAAAAATCAAAAAGTAAATTTTTGAGATATTCAAACAGCTCAATTAAATGTTACACGTGCATTTTCATTTTGCAACATTGAACAAGGTTTGTGTTATTCTCACATTCTTAATTATACAGTAGTTACAGCTCTGCTCTATGGCAAACGGCACAACTTTTTTAGCTGTTACTGAATGTCCATAATGTAAATAACGTCTATGTACAAAACCCTAAGACATTTCTTTCACTCCTTGCCTATCTTTAACAGACGCCTAAATGACAATGAAATTGTGGTTCTGGAAGCTACTGGAATCTTTAAGAAACTCCCAAATCTACGGAAAATGTGAGTATCCTACTATAGTTCACATATGGAAGTGTGCTCTACCTTCTTATCATCTTGTTCATCCTGCTTACCTATGTAAACTACCTTAAGTCTAGTTGCTGCTTATCAGGGGGTGGTGGATACCACATAGCATTCACTGCTTAATCTGGTTCAAGGTCATTTGGCATTCATCTGTATCCCCCTTCCCCAGGTCATGCCTGAAAATAGGCAGGATTTGTCTAGTGCACTTACCCGGTCAACAAAAACTAAATAAAAAAAAAAAAAAACTACCAACCACTCCAGCCCTGTACCCCACTGGATTACTTCCTATATGCAGAGCCACAGTACATGAATGTCTGGATAGGACTGCTGCATCAGGGGCCTGCCTGAGGCTTAGTCACAAGTCACAGCTTTTACAAAGCCACTTATACATGAGTAATAGTAGCCAGTGGCTACAGAACATATGGCAAAGGGGGATTATGCCATACATCTTCAAGCACCTCCTGCTGTATTGTTTCTTGTGTAGAACCTTGTACGGTGAGGTTGTAGTGCAGTAGGCATGGAGTCAGCAATCCATTTTATTTTGATTAGAGGATGCAGCAGTTAGGGGATGCAACAGTGGCCCCCCTCTACTGCAACATCCCATCACCCCTGAAGGTGTGACAAGCACAGAGCTAGTATGTAGACAGACAGAGCTTCCAATTGGAAGGCTAATGCCTGGGATGATTCTGCATCCTTGTCCTCCTCACACTCATTGTGTTGTTCTACACTTGTATGGATATGGCTGGAGTCTGTGAATGCCAGTGTCATGATAGGCACACATAGTAGTATCACAGTGCAGCTCTCTACTGGTTGATAATGAATGACTCACAAATAATAGGGCCTGAAATGTGTACAACCCCTTGTCAATTAGGCTGAATTTAAATGAGTTATAGCAATAAAGACTGACCATTCCAGCAACATACCAGGAAATGCACATTTATGATGGAATGTACACAACTGGAGTGAGAACAGTATAAAGAAATCCAGTTATCTAGTGTTGATGTCACATGTGTGATAAATAACGTATTATTTTTAGGTATGTATGTGTGTATGCATGTAGGTATGTATGTACATTCTTCTCTCTTGTTGTATGTAGGGTATAATGACATTCTTAGCCAATGGGAGAGCAGCGCAGACAATGCTAATAACATCACAGTCCTGCAGCTTTCAATGCTTTCAGCAGATAAACTCAAGAAGAAACAGTTAAATCTTCATTAAAGCAATCAGTTAAAAACTGTACCTTAAATATGCCATTGTATGAACAGCATACTGTATATAATGGACTGCACTGGGATAATCACATTTATTTCCAATAGTAAGGACAAGATCTCATGACACACCTGTGGGTTCACCACTCTTGAGTTAACGGTGTTATTCCTAGATATGGAAATGCATATGATTATCCCAGTGCAGCCCATTGCATTACCCCCACATATCATCTCTATTTATAGATGGTGCTAATCAACAATAACTTTTATTGCTGGTCAGTGTACCTAATCAGTTGTTAATGTAATCACATGACGAAGTGGATTGTGACCTCTTGCCATATGGAATGCATTAAGGCTAGAGCTCTGCCAGATTTATTCTGTAAAACTGGTAAATGATGTGTATTTTCATTGGTGGGTTCTCACTGGTATCAGTGGTAAAGAACATATATTGGCTGTCGGGTGGAGTGTGTGCAAGTAGGCTTTGACTGAGTGGTGAACTGTTCCAAAACACAAATGGTGCTCATCTCCAACAACAGGATTCACTGAATGGTGGGTGATTCTCACACATGCTTTATATTCAGATACTATCATTTTTAAACACAGCTCCTGCATGTAACCTGTCCAAGTGCTGCTGAGAGATTGGTAAACAGGCTTGAGACAAGATCCAAGGGTCTTTGACATTTCACCACTGAATAGTGAATGTCTCATTTACTTGTTAAAATGTGACACACTCTGCTACTGGGAAAAGCCCTGCAAAATTTTTGTTGAAAGTTCATAGCCACTTATCTCTGGTTAGACCTAATCATAATATTACTATGAAAACAGGCAGGTACAGCAGAAGAAAACGTATCAAGTGAAGCAGAAGGTGGTACTATGGCCTAGGGCTTAGAACTAAAGCTTATTGCTTGGGAACCAGGAGACCACGGTGTCAAACTCAGCTAAAACCAAATACTCACTGTGTAACCTTGGGCAAGTTACTTAACCCTCCAGTGCTCCAGTCCATCTAGATGCAGAAACAAGTAGAACAAGAGCTGACTGGAAACAAAATGATGTATGTCAGCTGGGCTATCCAAAGACAATATGTTGAAAAAAAAAATTAAACACTGATCTTTCCAGGGAACTGTTTCAGAACAACCTGTGCTACTTCAGAATTACCAGTGAGGTGGACATGGACAAAAATATATACATGGTATTTTAAAATGAGTAATGTGTCCTTAGCATTCTATACTTGGTTGACTTACAAATGAAATGAAAGAAAATACAGGTGAATTAAATGACTAACAGCCATATGAATTGGAGTCTAATGTAAAATGTTCATAGTGACTATCAAATGCTGAAAACTGCATGTAATGAAACTGACATACAGAATTTGTTTAGTTGCTGTATTGGTCCTTGTAAGAACAGATCCAGAAGCAAATGGTTTGATACCTTTTATTGGACCAACATAGATGTAACAAAAAGAAAACCGTGCCTAAGTTTTCAGATCAACCAAGTCCTTCCTCGGAAGCTTTTGCCCATGCCCAAGCATAAGCTTCCGAGGAAGGACTTGGTTGGTCCAAAAGCTCAGGCACTGCTTTGTGTTTGTTACATCTATGTTGTTCCAATAGAAGGTATCAAACCATTTGCTTCTGGATCTGTAATGAAACTGTGCAGATAGAGATCACACATACTGTACTTCTTCTGAAATGTATAAGGAGCAAAAAATATTGGTCTTTTTCCAAAACATGATGCACTTGCAATTAAGACAAAGCAACAATGTGTTACAGAGCCAACCATAAGCTTACATTTTAAAGAAAAATGTGTTTTAATTTGCAGAACAGAAGATGTTACATTGTTAAGAGATTTTAGAGATCATGAAAAGGTTCCTTAACATCAGAGCCCAGTGTTTTCTGTGATTCTGCAGTTGCAGCAGTGGCCACAGAAATCAGTGCTTGCCACAGAAATCAGGAAAACCAGCCACACAGCAGCATAAATGCTGGTTATGCTATGCAAGCACACAAGGCACTGGCATAGCTATTGATATCTTAAGTATGCCATGGCATACATGCTCATTAGAAGGGGCAGAAAACTAATGTCATCTGCTCCAAAGCCAAAAAGCTATTTTCAGAATTAAAACTTTTTTAGATTTCACATCCTTTCTAGCTGCCTGTACATGTACGTGTGCATCGAAGGAACAATAGAGTTACTGTTTTTTTAATAGCACTTTTTGCATTTTTCCCCTAGTTTTCTCCTTGAAGATCCCAGGACCCCAGCAGACATGGCAGTTTGTGTGTGTGGAGGGACACATGCACTCCAGGCACCAGCTAGGCCCCATCTGCCCCACCCCTGGCTATCGATGTGCTCCCCATTGCCTGAACTGCCATCTGTTCTCCACCTGGGGAAACCCCTCCTCGCTCCCTGGGAGAGGAGAGGAGAGCTGCCTCACAGCAGCTCAATCCCACTCCTCACACTCCACCCCCCGCTGACCCCCAACAACCCGGGCTTGTTCCCGAACCTGGGTCACTGCCATGACACGAGGTGTGGCATCCAGCACCTCAACCATCAGCACTACCAGGCCAGCCAGAGTTATTGTTTAAAGGAACATGAGAAGCAATTATACTATTTTTATTTTACTTATTTTTATTTATGACAATTTCGGATAACACCTTTGAGCAAACAGTGCTCTTTTACAAAGGTTCCACATCTTGGACAATGGACAAGAATAGACGAGAACAGGCAGGTAGATAACAATTAATACAATTACAGTACATGAGCTGCCAGTGGCTTTGTCAAGATAAGACAAAAGAATTAGTAACAGGTAACACATTACAGAATGCAAGAGCTGCCAAAGGCTTTGTCAGGTGATCTAACAAGTGCACAGGAGGGTGAGAGGTAGTTGGTGAGAGGATAAGGTAGTAGGGGACAGGCAAGAACAGAGGGGGTGGGGGATTGGAGGGATAAGGTAGGTGGTGAAGGAGAGGAGTAGGTGGTGATGGAGGGAGGGAGAAGGGATGGGAGATTTAAGTGGGGTAACAGGATGGGTGGGGAAAGGGAGAAGAGTTAGTATGGGCAAGGAGGAGAAATGAGAGAGAGAGAGAGAGAATATAAAAGCTAGGAGGTGGGGGTAATGGGTGAGGGGAAGGACAAGGAAGTGAGAAGGACTAGAGACAGAAAGGAGTGAAATCTTGGGGGGGCAAGGGAGAAGGCTGAGGTGGCTGACGCGAGATATTGGAAGGAGTTAATAAGGAAGGAGTGGGGTGTGGAAAGAGTGCATAAGTAATGGAGAGGTCAGGAGGGCGAGCAGGGAATTTAAGTGTAGCAGTCACAGTAGCCCCTGGCCATCAAGTGCTGTGGTAGTTTGTACTTAAAGAAGCTGAGATTCGGTGCATTGGTGATACAATGATAATGATACAGTTTTCTGCACATTGGTCTGTTCAATTCAAAAATTTATAAAATAATTATGTTTTTTCTAAAATTACTAAAATAATTACGTTTTGTCTGAATGGACTGTAAATATTTTACATTTTGCATCAACTGGCATCTAAATCACTTTTAAGTGATGTAGTAAATTTGGAAAGGTTGGAAACATCCAGGATAGAATGGTTGTGTATTTACAGGAGCCAAAATGGAACATGTATTACCATGGAAACTAAGGGGAGGAACTGATGGCAACAAGACTTCTTGTATCTTGTTGTTCATATGTTCATAAATGAATTCAGTGCTGAGGTTGGAATGCATAGACAAAAGATACAGATAGGCTGGGGGTACTCTGGTTTGTTCAAGAATCTGAAAATCAGTAGTATCCAAATCAATCCAGTTGTGTGTTAACTTCAAATATACAAAACTTAGCTTGCTCTTGTATCATTTTTATGTTTGCTTGCATGCATGTGCAAGAAACATTGTGCCATCATCCGAGTTTTTGGAGTTGTGGCAGCTGTCTTCCAATTCAGTCAGTGTGTTTGCAGGTGCGGCCCCAGCTCCCCAATCACTGCTGCAGCTGTCTATGACAGCAGTTGAAAATGCAGTGGCACACAGTTGAAAGGGAGAGCTCCACTTCAGTGAGCAGGCTCCCCCCTCCTGCACCGCATATTGCGTGCTCATGGGCCCCCATGCACATACTGTATGGCCGATGGGGGTGCCCAATCCCTCATCGGCTCCACGCCCCCCCCAAAGAAAAGCTTTCCAGGTGCCATGCTGGGAGCCCACCCCAGCGTGGCACACATCAGTATGGCTGACAGGGTGCCCAATCCACCGTCGGCTCCAGGCCCCCCCAAAAAACAGCCTTACAGCTGCACAAGTCTATATGGCCTGGGGTGCCCAGTCTCCCGTCGGCTCCAGGCCACCCCCCCACAAACAGCCTTACAGCTGCCACACTGGGAGCCCACCCCAGCGTGGCACAAGTCCATATGGCCGACGGGGGTGCCCAATCCCCCATCGGCAACAGGCCCATGCCCCCATACAGCCTTCAAGTTGCCACACTGGGAGCCCACCCCAGCATGGCAAATGTCCCACGTCATCTTCCTTAAAAAAAAAAAACCTGTAAACAAGAAAACGTTCCCTCGGTGGTCTCCCAGCCCACACGTGCCCACCCACTGTGCACTCTGCCTCCCCACACCCCACCCCAGCCCCTCACTCCGGAGTCCAGCTTACTTGAGCCGATCTTCGGTGGACCGGGAACACGTCTGCACTCTTCAAAGCCGACTGTGAACGGAGGAAATGCTGGTAAGCTGTATAATGCAATAAATAGGGTTGTTTCAACTTTAATGCATATCTCAGGAATTTTTTTGAATTTTGACACCAAATTTTCAGCATGGGGTTTTTGGAACCCTTCCTCATGAATTCTTGAACTGTCATGGCATTAATCCTGCCCGAAGGGTGATTTTACAGTCACTGCGCAAAATCACCTTTCTGGACCGATTAACGAATGACAGTGCCAGTGTTCATAGGTGGGCTCTCAAAAAGCCTATGTTGCAAATTTGTGAAAATCCTAAAATGATTGTTTTACGAGCCGCATTGGCAGTTCCTATGCACGTCACCGTAGTCACAAATTTTTTATATTTGCACTCCAGATTTTCAACATTGCCATTTTACCACACCTCCTTATGAGCAGTACAGCTCTCATTTTTCACATCTCGCCCAAAATGTGTTTCGGTGCATGTAGCGCACAATGGCGCAGTCGGTGTGCAAAATCAATGTATGGGACACATTAATAAAATCACAGTGACACTGTTCATGAGCAGATGTCTTAAAATAGCTATGCTGAAAATTTGGTGAAAAAATTCCTAAAAATGACTGTTCTACGAGCGTGCGTTGTGCAGTTCCTATGCACCCTCGTAAGTTTGCAAATTTTTAATATTTGCACCAGATTTTCAACATTGCCATTTTACCGGCAACCTCCTTATGAGCAGTACAGCTGTCATTTTTCACATGTTGCCCAAAATGTGTTTCCGCGCATGTAGCACACAATGGCACAGTCGGTGTGTGCAATCAATGAGTGGGACAGATTAAGAAAATCACAGTGATACTGGTCATGAGCAGAGGTCTTAAAATGGCTATGTTGAAAATTTGGTGACAAAAGTCCATTAAAGGACTGTGTTACAAGTGAGCATTGCGCAGTTTCCACGCACCCCCGTACGTTCATGACTTTGTAATATTTTCCGTCCAGATTTTCACCAGTGGCATTTTTCCACACTTCCTTATGAACAGTACAGCTGTCATTTTTCACAATATGGTCAAAATGTGTTTTCACACTTTCAGTGCAGAAATGTGTGGTCACTGTGGGAAATCGTTGTTCAGGACAGATAAAGAAAATCACAGTGACACTGTTCATGATCAGAGGTCCCAAAATGCCTGTGTTGACAATCTGCTGTAAAAAATCCCCAAACTAATTACATTACGGGTGTACATTACGCGGTTTCTATGCACGCTCATGACTTCACGTTTTTTAATATTTTCACTGCAGATTTTCAACATTGCCATTTTTACACCTCCCATGAACAGTACAGCTGTCATTTTCACATACTGTTCGAATGTGTTTCTGCACCTGTGGTGCTAAATGCTGTAGTCACTGTGCAAAATCAGCTTTCGGCTAACAAACTGATATTGCCACTGTTCATGAGGTGGGGGTCACAAAAAAACCATGTTGAAAATTTGGAGTGAAAATACCAACAAATGCCTGAGGCGTTAGGGTTTCCAACCATAATGCCCCACCCTGTAGAGAATGACAGGTATCAGGGGTGTGACTTGGGATTCTCGCCTATAATGCTCATACCATTCCATACCCTGCAGCCAGTGAGAGGCATTGAGGTATGCCTTGGACTCTTCTGCCTCAATGTTCACCCCATTCTCCTATACCGCACCCATCTCACCATATTTCCTGATGGAATGGGGTGCGCATAAGGGCCAAAGACCCCAAGGCACACCGTGACACTTGTCAGTGTCTGCAGGATAGGGTGTGGTGAAATGGCATGGCCGTTATGCCTGATGACCCAAAAGCACACCCCAATGCCTGTCAGTCTCTGCAGGGTGGTGGTGGGGTTGGCTTCAGTTGAATACTTCACTGCCATTCACAGCTCTGTAAGTCCTACACTACCAATGCCAATGCCAGCAAGCAAACATTCAGCATTGACAAATGCTTGTTCTGTTTGTATTGTACAAACCTTCAAACATGTGCTGGTGTATGGAAAGGCTATGTATGAACATGTATGTTAAAAATATTGCATGAAAAAGACCTGGGTTTAGAAATTCATTCAGGGCAAACTGCTCAGCAACAAATTTGATTACGATACTGTAAGTAATATAAGCTTTTTAGTCTACAACAAGAAGGTTAAAGTGCCACAGCCTATTTGCTGAAATGTATTTTTTTCCTGTTCTATTAATAGAAACCTCAGTAATAACAAAATAAGAGAGATTCGTGAAGGGGTATTTGATGGAGCTGCTGGAGTACTGGAGCTGATGCTGACTGGGAACAAGCTGGAATCGGTACATGGACGAATGTTTAGGGGACTCACAGGGTTGAAATCACTGTAAGTAAAAAATTTTATGGATAAAAAGCATACTGAAGGTAGAGTATACAACTGCTGAGAAATTTAATCTTTCTCTAGCTCACTACTGAAACAGTAATGACCAATCAATCAGATATTTCCAACGGATCATCATCCCACAAGAAAACCCAGCCAAGCATTAATCCTTAACAAATGCAAAGATGTTATAGAGATAATGGGGGGAGGTGAAGATTTTCAAGAGTTGGATACAGATGCAAATGCATGCAGTGTTTATGTCACTCCACTTGCGTCCATGCAGCACTGCTGCTATTTTCAGATTTTGGTCATGTTTCTGACAAAAAGTCACAATTTGAGGCTGAAAATAGATGTAGCTGCAAGCTGTATGCATTTTGGATATAATTATGTCTGTTTTTAGACGTGAACTTTGGATGCTGTTAGACCATTCTATAGATGGTCTACCAGCTTTGGATACATTTCTGCTTTGAGAATAGCAGTGTACACATCTTATGCAGATCCTTTTGAAAATCTTGCCCTTTTAGTCTGACTTTGACCAATAATCCCTTATATGCTGTGGTCTTTATTGCTTGCTGTAGTGGGCATTTCTAAAAGAATATTGCCAGTGCACTAATCAGTTAGGAACCACATTTCGCCTGTGGGTAATTAGACTTATGCTTAAAAAAGCATAGGATAATGATATTAAGCAAGGTTCATCCATTGGGAATTTAGACCTGAAACAGGCATATGTAGTTAACAAAATATGATATAGTGATGTATAATGTAATTTTCATTATTTTTCTTCTGAATACAGTCTTTGTATCTTTATCAGCTCAATAGTAGGGTCCAGATGACCTCCTGGAGAGGATGATTGGGCATTTCTTGTTTACAATAATCCTGAATGTCATTTTTTTAAATAAAAAAACTTTAGCTAGCACAAATCAGAACAGTACCTGCAAGTAGTCCTCATGTGACTCCCTTCCCCTTTCCCCAGGGTCACACTTGGAAATGAGCCCTGGCTCAGTGTCCCTCTTCCAGTTACTAATTTTACAGGTTTGAGCCTTTAAGTACCTTGGGATCACTCTAGATCCTCATCTAACTTATAGTGTACACACTGACTCTGTAGCCGAAGCAGCAAATACTCGCCTTGGCCTTCTCTTCCGGCATAGGCAACATCTTACCCCAGAAGCCCTGACTGTCATCGTTCAGAGCTCTGTTGTCTCCATTATTGACTATGGGCTTATCATCTATGGCTCTGCCCCCCACTACTGCTCTTAGATGCATATCCACCTCCCTCAATAAGGCCTGCCAAATTCTCACTGGATCCCACCACCTCACACATACATGTGACCTCTAGGCACAAAATGGATGGCTGCAACTCACCAATTAGATAAAGTACTTAACCTGCAACATGGTGAAGAAAATAACTATGGCCCTTGTGCCCCCTGGAGTGTGTGCACTCCTGCACCCTAGTAATAACCCCTGCTCAACCAGGGGATCTGAATCACAACTCCTGCAGATTCCACATTTTCATACCTCACAAGGTCAAAGTTATTTTGCCTACAGGGCACCCAGCTGGCTAAATGGTCTAAACAATTACATCTCCTCCACTCCTACCCTTGGTGCATTTAAATCAAGGCTACGCCTCTCTCTCTCACTGCCTCTAGCTCCTGTGACTGCCTCCACTAGCTAACCCCATGGATATTTCCCTGACCTTATGCAGTTCTCTCTCCTAGTAACACTTGGTTATCCCTTAGTACGCACTTCCCCATGTTATGTCTACAACAATGCCTCTGTGTGCACTCCTCCTCCTCTATAGCTCTCCATCCCTTCTACTCTTCCTCTATCTCTCTTGTCCTATATCCTCTCTGCACCTCAACTGCTATCTCCTTGTAACCTAGCCTCCAAAACTTGTTTTGTTTCTCAGATGCTTTGTAACTCTGTTTAGCTTATACTTTTGTAACCTTGTCCTATGTATTGAATTTCTAATCTAACTTACATGTCTTATGTTTTGAATTGCAACCTGACATGGAACCTTTGTTAAAGAGCCCTGGTTCAAAGGTATTGTAATCCTAGACCTAATTAATAAAATAAATAAATAAATACATAAAAATCAATCAATCAAATGTGGAAAAGCAGAGTATTCCTGCAAACATTAAGTTATCATTTAACGCAAAATGGAAAAAGTGTCTTGGCTAATGGACGTCTCTGAATTTTAAGGTCTTTACATGCAATGATTGCTCTGATTAGAGCTGCAGACCTCCCTTTAAAAGAAGCTTTGTCATGCTGAGAACACCCAGTGCAGTTTAGCTGGGATTTTTAAAAAAACTTTGGAAATTTACTCATGAGACTTGTGTTACCTTAATCTCTGCTATTCTATGAATTTTTCATTCAAATTTATTAATGTTACTCATAATATTAGTGCTATTTCTGGATATACAAACTATTAAAACCTTGAATAAACTTAATAGAAACAATTCTTAGCAGGATACATATTGGGCCCACTATTTGTAGACATATTATTCTTTAATATAAGGAAGTGCTATTTATTTTGGCAATTTGCACAGAATTTTGAATGCCAGGGCTATACATTTTAATGTTCAGAGGTTGAGGCATATGCTCAGGAAGAGTAGGGCTTGATTTTTGTTTTCAAACACATACTGCATTCATCTCTGCTTGTGCCCTTGGATTTTACAGTAAAATATTGCCTGTGTTAAACAGAAATGATAAGGTGTATTGGGTTTCTTTACAAGTGCCTATCTGCTTGGTCTGCCACCACTCAAACTTTGCCACTGCTCAGCATATTTAGTTTAAAGGGATTCACTCTTCCTCTGAGCCATCTGTATTGAACTCTGTGAACACACAATGCATTTTTGGTTTTGCACCTAACCTCCTCCACTATCTCATCTTACTGCCTGCCCCGTCTATTCTACCATCTGCACCTTCTGATATCTCTCCACACTCTTTCTCCTTTGTCTTTTTCCTCCTCTTCTACCCATCCCTGACTTCATATTAGCCTATCACCCTGTAGAAGCTCATTGCTTTCTGCATCCAGATAAATCCCTTCAGCACACTTATTTTGCATGTACACTAGCTTGCTGTATATATATGTTACATATGGCTGAAAGCTTCTTTTTTTCTGTGAAATATATATATATATATGTGTATGTGTGTGCCATCCTGGACCGATATTTCAAATACATAAATACAGCAAGTTCCCTGTAATTATTTTCTGCCTTTCCCTTAGTACATCATTCTTCTAATCATTTCCTTCCTACCTAACTGAACATAAACAGTCAGTCCAGGTTATTAACTACTTATCCTCTCCAATCATTATTACCTCTGTCACTCCTCATGGGTCTGCCTTGGTGCTGATCTTTTTTTTTTTTGTTTTCTAATTTACTCAACGGACTCCTCCAGCTAGTGGCTCAGCAAACATTCACACAGTCCTTTACACTATCTTTTTTCTGATGTGTTTCTAACATTGTGATGTGTACACTGCTTGAAATAAAACTTGGAAAAAAAATGAACTTTGTTTTTTGACTGTTCTCTCCTCATATTCAGTTACCCACATTTTTGTCTAATTGATATCAGTATTTTTTTTCCTTTTGTTCAACTATCATATTTTTTGATTTACAGTATGTATTGTGCCTTTCCATCATTCATGGCCATCTTATATAATTGTAATTATTGTGGTGCATTATTTCTGCTGTTAACACAGTGCTGTTGGTAAATAGGCTACTGTATGTCAATTTACCTTGTTTGTATGTATTTTCCCCTCCTGGTTCCTCTATGTGGGGTTGTGTTGTAGTGCTGTGTGCCACTCCAGGTCATCAGTTTTCAAATAAAGCATATATACATACATACATTCATAAATTGTTTTGTTCATAACTTTATACACCCAGCTGCTCAGTCCATTATTCTGATAATTTATATACTGTATATACATGTGTAAAATAATGTGCTAACTAGGACATTCCATTACTTACTATGACCCAATTTATGACTCCCCCTTCTAAACAAACTCTGTCATTAGTAAGAGAGATATGTGTCCACACATCTCTAAATAGATTCTGACACCCCTAAAGTTCACAATTTTGAAACTAGGTTCACGTGTTTCAAATTCTGTTCTAAAGTCAATACCACATCTGCCTCCTTCCTTAATTTATATTTTCCTGGATTCCTTCTCATGTAACATTAGCATATTTGTTTGAAGTGACATCCCATCTCTGAAATGAACCCATGCTGGCTATCCTCATTTATCCCTCTGCCTCTGGAAAGCTATTCAGTTCCTCCCCAATAACATTTTATAGTACCTCACATACTGCTAAAGAAGGTTCACCAGTCTGTAGTTCCCAGGTTCATACCCATTTATTTTATCCTTTCTTATACATAGGGATTATATTTGTCTTTCACCAGTCATCGTATATGATGGCTATCCTGAATAAATTATTAAATATTACTGATAGTATACATGCAATCTGATGTGCTACCACTGCTAGTATTCAGTGGTATAATCCATCTGATTCTGGTGATTTGTCTTCTGCTAACCTCTTTAGACAATGCCAAGCTGTATCATTTTCTATTTTATGATTATATTCCCCCGTTTTGCCCTAATCACATCATCGCAACTGCTCGCCTTTGCTGTCCTTATATTAAGGTCACATCTATCTGCTTCTCAAATCTATATCTCCTTGGATGAATTCTCAAAGAAGGTTAGCTCCAACTTCCTGTGTGTTAAAAACATTCGCACAATACCTATTCCTGTTATGTGCTACTTGCTTTGGTTCCTCACATATTCTATCTCTTTTTCTGCTTTGCATTGCTCTGTCTCCAGAACATTTTTTATTTGGCATTCTGTCCATTGCTACCATTAACTCTGTTCTCTCATTGATCTCTAATAAGTCTTGTGTGTTTCCTCTGTAGAACCTTGTACTCATCAATAGCCTTCCTCCCAAATGAGGGTTTATCTTCAGCTCCAGGGCTGAATCCTCTAACAGCACTCCCCACAATCAATCAGCCACTGAAAGCTTCACTCCTGAGCCTCAACAGCTGTGGTACAGAAACAGTAAGAACATCAACTAATTTCCAAGCCCTCAAAGGTGTAAAAATGAAAAAAGCAATGAAAGTAAAAGGGTACAGGGAACATAGGAGAAACATAATTATCTTTATTGTGTATTGCCACATAGATTCATGATGACACCAGCAAGTGAAAAATACATGGGGTACTGTAGCTAGGAAATCAAAATGACATTATGTTCCCCATTATCAGTGGAGAAGTACCCTTTGCTGATCACAGTACCCTTGTTTTTACCTCACTTTTTCACTGAGTTTACTTTGAGTAAGTTTATCATCTTTCATAAAAGTCCCACGTGGGTACATTAAATCAGTGCACACCCTTGTGAATTTAACTTGTTTAGGACAATGCACACTTTTATAAAGAAACAAAGAAGTTCATGGCAGATTTAATTGATGCATAATTTAAAACATTGTCATGTTGTGTAGTTGGTGGCTATATTTACAATGATCTTCAGACTATCATGGCTGGCAGACTTGTAATCAGCACCTAAAAACTGTTGAGCTGACATTGAGTTCTTCCTTTTGTTTTGTTGCAGAATACTGAGGAGTAACCTGATCAGCTGTGTTAACAATGATACATTCACAGGACTGAGTTCAGTCAGATTGCTGTCACTGTATGATAATCGTATTACAACCATCACTCCTGGGGCCTTCACCACTATGGTTTCTCTGTCCACAATGTAAGTTATTTTGATTAACTTGTAATCCAGATTTTTACTCTGTGAGGAAAATATTATTTTTTGCCTAAATATAGTAGGTAAAAACAGCAAAACAAAGCGCTGAAAATCTATCAATGCTACTAACTATCCAGATAGCACAACTGCATGATGAACTGCAACACAGAACACCCAGGTTCAAGTGGATGGAACTTGGGTATGATGAACTGTAACACAGGACACCCAGGTTCAAGTGGATGGGAGCTGGGTCGCCTCCAAGTTAGTAGAGGCTGAGCAGGACACAGGTACAGCCTACCATCTCAGAGGTTTGAGTGAGGGATTGTTGCTCTTTCATACCCTTTACTAGTCATTACACTATAAGTGGACCCTATCCTCCAGTCACAAGCCAGAGTACAAACAATTTACTCCATAGCAAACTTACAACTGTCATTTTATTCTGCTGAGATCTCAAGGCAGTCATTTTCTTAAAAATGAATTGATAGTAGTGACTTCATCATCCTACTCTATATTCTGACTGATCTTCATTCACAACACTCACAACAGCACCTATAAACATGCACAGTGCTGGGGGGGGGGGTGATTTCCTACAAACTGACCTTCAGACAAAAATCAGTACTACAACACATGAAACATAATAGTGACAATTTGCTAGTTGGCTTACATGGCAATAATGTGGTTACCTTGTTGGAACAGAGCACTCTGCCTTTGGTCCCATACTTAATACAATTGACAATTACATTATTGTCTCATATAGTGAGCCAACTAGCACATTATAACTTAATTATACAGAGAACCATTAGCTCAGTACAAAGAGTGATACACACCATCCTTCTCACTTAGTTGCTTTGTCTGACCTTGATCACCTTTCAGGGCCAGATTCCTAATGCCTTCTGTTTGCCATGTTAAGTTGCTGACTCCCTCCTAATGAGATTCGGAAATCTTCTTGGCCAGTGTGGCAGTTTTCTGTTTTTGGCATTTACCCATTAATGAACATTCATCAAATATATTAGTACTGTTTGCAAAGTTCTCCGCATTTAGATCATCAACTTGCCTGTGGGAGCACTGCTTTTGGGAGACTTTGAGAGAGCTAAACACGGGAGAGTTAACATTTTTTGGTTAGTCTTGTTGGGTAAAAGTGTGTACAGTGAAAATTCTATGAACATTAGATTGCAAATTTGTGATCTTACTTTTGAAAAGCTCCTATTGACTCTGGACAAACTGTGCATTTTTTGTTTTATTTTTGAGGTCTGGGGGAATGTAAGCATTAGATTTTTGTGTGGTGGTGGCTGAATGAAGAGGAAGTAAATGGTCTTTGTGTTTATTATTTTGTGTGGAAGTTTGTGGTAGATTGGGGAGGGGAGATATAAAAATGTACACAGGCAGATTTCATTTGATTTATCCAGTGACAGAATATGGCAACTCTGTCCTTTCTGGATATATAATAGCTGTCTGTTCTGTCAATGGAGATTTGTGCATTATGTCAAGATGTAGGCATTGCCAGGGAAGTAAACACATACAGGAGTCACATGTAGGGGGTGGCAAAAAGAAGGCATAGGAGCCACCAAGTGGCTAGAGGCCAACCTGCTCCTGTTCAAGTTTTCTTCTGTTTAAGTAGAAAGGTTGAGGGAAAGGAGAGTGTGTAAGGTGCCACAGCTTCTCTGTTATAGGTAATATTTCTAATTGCCAGGCCCATGGGTAAGAAAATAACTATTATTAGAGATCAAGTTTTGGTCAACCTGGCTTGTATTACAGAGGCCAAGTTGAATATAAATACAGCTATGCCTTTTGCTGGGCATGTACTGCCAGTTTTTTTTCATGGAGCGTTGCCCAGATCTAAGAACATAGAGGGGTTGGGTGTGGCATTATTTTTAGATCAGAACTGAAGTGCAGGTCTCTCCCCATGGGACAGCCAAGTTTCTTTAAGTGTAACCCTCTCATGTGGATGTTATCTGAATGGCTGGGTCCTCCTGCTTTATCAACCACTGTGTGATGGGAGTCATTTTCTGAAGTTTCCGGTGCTAATATCTTTTCAGGTACTTCAGTTGCAGAAGCTATCAATCCATGGCAATTTCAACACCTGGTACAATGACAGCACTGGTAATATGACATCTAGTATTCTCTGAGATAGAAAATGGCCAGGGTTTCAGGCAACATGTTTCTATGCCATGTATGCTGGGGGGGGGGAGCACATTATAGATATCTTGTATTCATGGGGATTGAAGCTAATCAGCTGCTGATTTCCTTCCTTGGCTCATTGTTCTGTGTTCTTCAGCCTCCTACCCCCCACCAAAAACAATCTTCTCACTATGGAAATGGTGGTCTATAGGGCCTTTGGAAGGCTTGAGCCATGAGTTTTCTGGAGTTTTGTGGACAATTTGAGTATTAAGGCAGCCTCCACCAATGGAGTAAGTGGGACACTAGAAGTCTATAACCATGCATCCTTTCCACTGCAGACTCCCTGGTACCAATTAATTCCATCCCTATGTTTCTGCAATATGGCTAACTGTGGTTTAGCATTGAGCTTCACTGCTTCAAGTTGCTGGGATGATGTTTTGAACTTGTGAGGAAATCAAAGACCTTGTTTAAAAAACTTGTTCTGATGTCATATCAGCAAATATATCATCAGGAACTGGTAACAGTGAGGAAAAGCTTCTACTTGGGTATCATTGCAGTAAGAAGAAATAGTCTGTCTGCTTTCTTAAGGATTGTTGATAACATATTGCACCCAGAGTGCATGGCCATTTCTAACAGCGAGACCTATTTGAAGAGATGACAGAAGTTTGGGAATTTCTTCACTGCTAAGACTATGGATTTAAGGGGCCAGTACAGTATATCATCTGTTGAGGCTGAGCAAAGTTATGGGGGTCTGAATGAGGGCTTGACTGGACTTCTGTTGTTATAAACAAGTTTTAATCCAATGGACTGTATGGAGATTTTCAAAATGTTGTCAGAATTGCACCACTTCACCTACAGTATATCTTGGACCCAGTGCCCTCACAATTCATTAAGGCTGGAGGTGAGGTGCTGGATCCCATATTCATTGAGATCATCAGTGCTTCTTTAAGGGAGTGAATCTGATGGCAGCCTTTAAAGAGACTAGTGGAAGGTGCATTTTAAACAAGTGTGCACAAGACCCAAGCAATCTCTCAAAATAGAAACCAGTTTCTACATACAATTTTTAGGTAATGTTATTGAGAAGGGGGTGGTGGCAAGACTAGGAGAACACTATAAACTATTTAATTGGGTTCAGACCTCAACACAGTACTAACCCTGCCTTGGTAAGGGTATTGCTTTATCTCCTTCTTGTAAGGAATTGTAGAGAGCTGTTCTTTTTTATTTTTCATTGATTAATCCTTCATCTGCATTTGACATCCTTGGTCAGAAGAAACTGATTGATTATTTAATTAATTTAAGCTTTTAAAATCAGGTAGGAGCTCTAGAAAATAGCCTCTTTTCAGGCTTGACCCGTATCATACAGTATATAGAAAGCACAATACATAACATGCAATGATTGCAATACTTAACATGTATTACATACAGTGGGGGGTATTAGTTAACATATTCATAAGTGGTAAACAGACATATAGTTCATTCAGTTTCAGGTAGGTGATACAGTTTGTAACAAGTGTTTCCTGAGGTTTGTTTTAAAACACATAATAGTAGGTGGCTCTTTTATGCTAACTGGTTCTACATTTGGGTGCTGTATGATAGAAGACTTTTTTGCCCATATCAGTTGTAACCCTTGGTGCTTGAAGTACATAGATATCAGTTTTTGTATCTCAATCCATAAGTGATGGTAGAGGCAGCAATAGCCCATATGGGGACACTGTGGTCTGGGTTTTCAAGATTTGAAAAGAAAGTCTCCTATTGCATACAATCTGGAAGTTATGTGTGACACCCTACCAAGATTTGCATAAATAGTACATAGCTAGTTTAAACTGTGCGCACCAAGAGCAAGGTGATATACAGTATGTTATTATAAATACTATCCTATCTGGCAAGTGTACCTGTGGAGGCAGTGTGATATGTGAAGAGGCCATACATTAGTGTTGGCAACAAAACCCCTTGGATGATGGAGAGCTGAGACAAATCAGTTAGTTTTTGTTGATTTTCTTTCTGCCTCACACCCATACTTAATGCTGCCCTGTCATCCCTTGTAATGCTATATGTGTTTGTGTATGCTTACTCTCATTAAACCTCTTATTTATTGCAGTTCTAGTTTCGCCATGCACTACACTCAGTCTGCCTTGTCCCCTCATTAACACATGTACTTATTTATTGCTGTATTAAATATACTTTGTACCTTTTGCAATGCACAATGTAAATGTTCCCATAGCTCTGGTATTGCTGCACTGTATTTTGTTACATTGTATATGTAAATGTTGCATTTACTGTTGTATTAATGCATACTGTGTCTTATATTACTGCTCCATGTCACACTAGAAAATTAGCCTTGGCTCTGTGTGCCTTTCCCAGTTAACAACTTTTAAATAAATAATGAAATAAATAAATATATAAATAAATACATTTTATGTTGTGTAAGCCATTACATGTTTTCTATTTTTAGTTTTAACAGAGTTTAAGATTTGTGATCCTTAAACTTAATATTTGGTTCAATAGAATACTTAGGTATTTAAAATATGAGACTCATTTTCCATAACTGAGTCAGTAGTGCAGTGTAAGTTAAGATTATTGGGGTTTCCTCTTGAGTTTATATCTAGAAACAAGCAACACCATTTTTTAACTGTGGTTATTCATAATTAGTTTATTATATAGAGAGTAATGCATAGGCAGATGTATGTTAGAGTTTTTACACACATGAGGAGTGTGATGTCTCATGAACCTCAAGAGCGAATCTCTCATCAGACACTGACGGTGCTTGAAAAACCTCATAGACACACATGTTTATGTTTTATAATAACTGGTGCATATTTTTATATAAAAAAAAAACTTCCTATCTGAAGAGCAAGCACAAATGAGAGAGTTGGCACTACCACGAGAGAGGGACAAAGCAAGCAAAAATTTACAAATGTTCTTATGAGAGCTGCACATTTTTTTTTAAGAAAAAGTGGTAAACTGCTGCAGTGCCTACCTGGAAGAAGAGCATGATGGAAGTATGAGTGTACATTTATGCTTCTGCCAAGCAATTACAAAATGTCAGATTGAAATGCCATAATAACTGGGTGTCATGTCATACATTATTATGGCATTTGAAACAACTCAAAAATGAGTTGTTAATGAGGGTGGTCAGTTATTATACAAGAAACACTGAATTATGTTCACAATATCAGCATTAAACTTAGTGTTGCATGTCTCTACATTCTCAGAGCTGTTTTGGATTATTAAGTCATCTGCATATAGAAGGATTTTACAAACCAAAGCAGCTACTGGTAGGGAATCAGTACAAACTGAAGAGTGTAGTGGACCAAGTATGGACATTTAAGGCACTCCTATACCAGGGTGGGAAAAATTGTAAAGTGTAGTATCTAACTTAACTCTTTCGGTTCTGCTGAAAAGGTATTGTAGTTTTTGAACCCGTTTAAGGCATTAGCAGACAACCTACAGCAGACAGTTGTTGGATTTGATGGATTAGAATTTCATGATAAAGTAGTTTAAAGGCCTTGGTAAGATCAATAAAGATAGCACCAAGAAGTTTTCCTATGTCCATATCACTGCTGATGTCATTAGTGGACATAGTCAGAGCAATGTCATGATGTTTTCTGAATCCATGTCATTGACTAGTAATCATTTAATTGTGTGTACACCTTGTTTACAAGTAGCTTTCCCAACAGGGATGGCACTGATATAGGGAAATAATTTGCAGTCAGGATCCCCAGCTTTGGATATAAGGGTTATATGAGTGGTTTTCTAAACAACAGGAAAGTTCCAGAGGTAAGTGGCATGTTGATAATCATAGGGAAACACGATTTCCTGTGCTATCATCTCTAGGTTCTATATCATTGAATCTTGGAATTCTGTCTCTAGATAAGCTCTCGAGGAGTTTGATTTCCTCCTAACACACTTAATATAAAAGCAGGGTTTAGGCTGATCCATTGTGAGGGTGCTCTACAAATGTTTTGCTTGTTCTGTATTGGCTCAGGACCAGTAAAATCTATGAATGCTGAAAGACTGAAGAAAAAAATCATTAAAAGCATTTGCCAGTTTGAGAAAATCTCTACAGTTTGCTTAATCTCTGAGCAGGTTACCAAGATATCTTTTATGATACTTCTGAATTTTTTAGGATCCAAAAATTAGTTTTCCTGTTGCCTATTGCAAAGTTGGTTTTCTTTATTTGCATTAGCATCTCACAATTCTTTCTAGCACTTCTGCACTTCTTCTTGTCATTTTGCAAGTCACCAGTACATGATTTAAATTAAGAATTGAAGGAGGAAGTTTAGAAATCTGTTCAGAACCATCCCAGATTGATTCTGGTCCTCTGTCTTTGATCAGCATCAGTCTGACATAATGGTCATTTTCAATATACTCCCCATGCCTGCATGCCACTGATTCTGACATTCTGCAAGGATTGCCTCTGTCCCTGTTGTACTTCTCGGTATATAGGCCTTCGCTTAGAATTGTTATCCAAATGTATGGTATCAGGGTTTGAATGCTATGTATATGATACTCAGCTGCATCTATGGTAATACAGTGGCTATGTTAGAGAGGTATCTTACTGAGAATGGAAATTTTAGGGCTGTCTGTTGGCTGAAGCTAAATTCTAAAATAATGCTGTTGCTAGTGAGACCATCTTATTCATGGAATCTGTTAAGTATGGTCTGTGGCTGATCATCATTGATGGTGTTTCATGTAATGTCCTCCCTGGGCAGTCAGGTCATATACATGGCCCTCTATTAACCTCTGTTAAGATTGCATCCTTTTTCACCACCAAATTAATGCTCATCACATTAAACTGAAGGAGAGAATTGTCAACTTAGTCACAATAAATATATGTCAAATTTGTATGCACCCTGGCTCCAGAATATGAGATGTGTCTTATCAAATGTTGATAGGCAGAACTGGGAAACACTGCACTAAACCAAATGTATTGTTGTTATATGACCAGAGAAAATCTTTACAGCCCTTCTCTGTCTGCACTTGTCCTTGACTGCCCAACTGCTATTTCTGTTGTAATTAAATGCATTGTTGGTATACAGTCAGAAAAAGTATTTAAGGCCTCCTCTGTCTGCACTTGTACTTGATTGCCCAGATGCTCTTCCTGTTGTAATTGTTGTTCATGTTGTAATTTGTAATTTATATAAATAGTTTCTGCCAGGTATTGTTACCCAGCTGTACTGCTCTTGCAGCTCTGTTCTTCCTGCAAAGATGTTAACTTGTACACTCTCAGGCAGTACCTGAAAATAAACTTTTATGTCTTGGGTACCTACTTGGTTAACAAAATCTAAATAAATAAATAACCTGACCACGCCAAACTCTTTACAACAAAACAGAGTTGTTAATGTGACTTAGAGCACTAATTTCTATCTGGATAGCATACTTCTGTGGATAGTATGTGGTTGACCATTTTAGGTGCTGAAAGAGTAGAAAAAATTAAAAAAAACCCTGAAAGGAGTACAAAATTTGTCCTATAGACTTTCATGATTCAACATGACTGTGGAATAGAATGCAAGAAGTGTAATTGTTTCCAGGTTTAAAAGCCTTGTCTTCCATCTGTGCCCAGGATGATGGGCTGGGTAAAAATCACTCCAGGTCCCTCTCCTAGGAGCTGAAGGGAAAAACTGTGTGTCTTGTCTCAGAAGGAATAATGAAATTGAAATAAAACTTCCAAACTCTTCGCACTAAGCTTTCATAGCAAAGGAGGAAACCCTTCCCTCCTTCCCCCTTCACATTCCAACACCAAATTCAGTCATACCAAATTATGAACTTTTGTATCCATAGAAAAAGTATTCTTTCCTCTCCTTTGTGGGTACTTTATCACTCTAGCAAGGGCATAGGCTAACATTGAAGACCAAAATATATACATCACTTAACAGAAATTGAGGCGCTAGTTTCAGGAAACCAAAAATGTATTTATTTATTTATTTATTCATTCATTCATTCAATTAAAGTTGTGGACCGGGAGGGCCCCACCACACCACTCCACCCTGGAACAGTGAAGTGACATGTAAATAACCCCAGTTGCACAGTCCTTGCTTTGTGTAGCAACAAGTAGGGGAAAATAGCATCTCTGCCCAGGGATATCTTGACCAGGACCTGAGCTCTGGATCATTCCTTATTTGACGAAGTACAATCTGCTAGTGGTGGGGGGCACAGGCTGAAATGTCTGGTGATATAGAACCTGCAAGGTTACCATATATACCATTGTTAGAATCAGTCTGTCAGTCTATTATTTTTGGGGTTCTCTCAAGGCCATCTGGATTTCTGCAGGCTCCAAAAGAGGGCACCTCAAGTCCATATACTGTATTTCCAACCTTCAGATAGAAATGGGCAAAGTTGGAAAACTCTGCTCCATGAAATAATCCATGGCATGGATCCAAAATCCCCCCACCCTCCAAAAAATGCTCTGCAAGATGTGGAGTTTGAATTCTGTCATTGAAGTTTGGCAACTTCAACAGTGGAGTTCAAACTCCACATTTTGTGGTCTGTCTCAACTCTCTACCAGAGCTTAGTGCCCCCCCAACTCTGATTGTCAATATAAAATAAGATTTATTCCCTGCCTGGTGGCTAGCAGTGCCTCCCCCATTCAAACTCATGCTCACAGTTTATTTTGAATTCCCTGGTGTCTAATGGACCAACCCTCTCCTGAACCCATGTCCATATTTTATTTTTAATTCACTGGTGTCAAGTGGACCCTCCCCCCATCCCAAACCCATGCCTATATTTTTTTGTTTTATTCCCTGATATCTAGTGGACCCCCCCACTCTGACAGGTAGTGGTCCCCCCACCCTGCTCCACCTACCCAATTCTTGATGAGTCAGCGACTGACTCTGTCCACCACTCTCCACAATCCATGGCCGGCAGCTGTCTGACTGATCTGTCAATGAATGAATGAGTGAGCTCATTCATTCATTGACATCTCAGTTGGGTGGCTGCTGGATTTGGATTGTGGAGAGCAGTGGACAGAGCTGGTCGCCTGCTCATCAGGGTTGGGGTGGGGATCTACTACCTGCCAGAGTGAGAGGGGTTCCACTAGACACCAGGGAATTAAAGATAAAATACTGGCATGCGTTCGAGAGGGGGGAGGGTCTACTAGACACCAGGGAATTAAAAATTAAATACTGGCATGGTTTCAGGAGGGGGGAAGGTCCACTAGCCACCAATGAATACTTTTTTATAGCAAATTTGCCATTTCCTTTGCTTGCTTTTAGTTTTTCTAAGCATAATTGCACTTTAAAAAAAACAAAAGCAAAGTGAAGTTACAACTGGTGAATTTGCTATCAAAGAGGAAAATTTCTCAAAATGATCTGCAAGGTGAATTTGGGAACTTCACAGGAAATTCGCCCATGAAGTAAAACTTTGTTGCATCTCTACCTTCAGAACACTCATCATAGCTCTGGCCCACTTGCATACACCTTCAGAAAAAATCAGTTGGTATTTTACTACATAATCTTCACCACTCTCCCCTCAGGGGCACAAGCCACAAATGGTAACCTTGGAATTTTTGCTGATTCCTGCACCCATGTTTTATGTAGCTTACTTCTTAGCAGTAGTAGATTTATAGCCAAATTAGCCTATCAAGTAAGATCTTGGGGCTGCTGCACCACCAATTGCAAACACGGGAAAGTCCCCCCCATGGGTTTCACCCCTCACTCATCAGCACTAAAATGTTAATTATGGCTGGGGCCTGTAAATAAAATATAACCCACTCGCCTTGATTTGCAATAAACAAAATCTTGCCTAATGCCAGTACATTGAGGAAGATAGAAATGCACATACTGTAATTAATGGATGCACACCTTAATTGAAACACTGTTGTATAGTTAACTGTGGATGCAATAAACATGAGTTTTTCCAGTAAATCAGCTGCCTAAAGCAAATGGGTAACAGTGAGAGTACATCATCTGACTATGAGATGGAATCCTGCTTCAAGTTGTTACACCTATTGGGGCCACTGTGTGTGAGCTAAGCACTGTTTTGTGTTTGCCTGGGCAGAGTTGCATCTGCTTACACTGTGGGACTGCTATAAGGCATCTGATATCCGCCACAATGTTTTTCAGGAAGCTGGTGTCTACTCTCTGTCTTTTGTGACCTACTCCTACTTTTGCCAATACAGCTTTAAGGATCTGAGCTTCCAGAGCCTCCTTTTCAGTATCAGGGCATCGGATATCAAGTTTTAGTAAGGTTGATGTGGCTTCAATAAGATTTTCATAGGTTTTCACTCCTTTGACCTAGAGAATCTTTAGCATTGCTTGGAAGCTGGTTTGGCCCTTCCAATCCTTTTCCTTCCGATATTGTTTTGGTTTACTTACAGTTTTTTTTACATGCCCTTCAGTCTTTAGTGTTGTCTCCTTCCAGAGCCCTATGGCACAGGCTGACTTGCCCACATCTGAACACCACCACTGCTCCTCCTTAGAGCTTTGGCTTGCCCCCCCTTTGGTGGGGTCTTGGTCAGACAGGGGATATACCCTCAAACATCCAAGGTCTCATCAGGCAGCAGTGTGATGGGGACATGGAGCCCAAATGTACCAGCATCCTTCACCTCAAGCACTGGGACATTTCTCTTCCAGTTTTCTCCAATAGGTCTTTGGCAAGTTAGGGGCACACACAATGGTGTGCATGACAGCATGATACCCAAGCACCCAGCTGATGGACTGCCTTTCCTGTCTGCCTGTTGCTGCTCTGCCACCCGTGGTCTGCCACCAATGACCCAGGCTGGCTCCAGAACCTGGGCCATAAGCATAATGAGCTGTATCCCTGCTGCTATAATGACTGGCTGGCTCTTCCTTCAGGTTTTTAATAATATTCCTGACCATTTGCCATTTACTTTGCAGCCCAGGTGAAATTTACTGGTTAAAAAATATTCACTGAATGTCATAATGTACTGTCTTTGCTTGCTAGAATACTTTTAAGAGGGTCTCTTTGTTTGAAAATTCAGCAACTGAATAATTATGGACCATGGTTGAATGGATGGATCTGTCAGCTTGGAGTCCAGTGATCTGTGTGCCTGTTCATTGGTGAGCTTAGGTTCAGGTGGGACAGTTAGAACACTGGAATAAACATGTTTTATAAAGTCACCACAACTTGGGAAGCCATCGCCTGCTCCCACTCTTATGCCATGAATTCTGCAATTGTTTCCTCTATTCCAGTTTCTTGCATTGTCTAGTCAAGCCTGAAATTCTCATTCACTTTGGAGCAGGTAAAGAAGAACCTGGCTGTGGCAGGTCACAGTCTCCAACAGCTCCATCACTTTTTTCTCTGTTGCAAAGACTTTTGAATCTATCACTTTCAAGTTCCCATGCAGGTCAGCAAACACTGATTCTATCATGTTCACAGTCTTAAATATGTGTTTTATTAACTGGATTATTAATGGCTGCCTCCATTCATCTTCATAATCTAGGTTTACTGAGGAGGGTGGTGAAGGTGATGGCCTCCCTGGGTACTGTTCGTATTTTGAGATGATTGGCTCAGAATCCATAAATACTGTCAGTTTCACAGCCTCAGTCTGCTGTGAATGGGTTTGCATTCTCCACATTGTTTCCAACTGACCTCTCACTGTAAATATCTATTTTTTTTTTTTTATTTGCCACCAGCTGACATGGAATTGAATTTAGTGTGGAATAAGCTAGCATGCTATACTGTCTTCTTTCTCAAGACATCAGTGGAAGTCTAGAAAAAAATTAGTTTAATGATGAAAAAGGCTTTCAAAAGCCTTACCCCCTCTCCACAGATGGCCTTGGCTAGTCCCAAGGATACCCTCTGTGGTCTCCTGCAAAACAGCTGCTTTTCTGGTCCCATATACCTTGGAATCTGCAGCACTAACCCACTTCCAACACTGTTTTTAAAAATGTACCTTCTCTAATCTAACTTACACTATGGTATATAATTGTACTTTTTAGTTGGAAGGAGGCCAGGAAGCCCATCTAGCTGCCCCCACTGTTCAGTAGAATCTCATGCCAACCCTTCAACATTACCTCACCAATATGCCTTTTGACGATATCTTTATTTCTACTTTCAACCACATGTTGAATTAGGTCATTCCACATTTCCACAACTCTCTGTGTGAGGAACATTCTCTTATTTGTTTTAAAGTTACTTATTTTCATTTGTCTTTTATGCCCACTTTTCACGTGCGCTTCACCCTTTTGTTCCATTCATCCCTTCTATGATATCATACATATATAGTAAGTCTTGCCTGAGGTACCTATCCTCTAATCACCTCAATCCCAGTTCAAGTGTTCTTTCATAATTGCTAAAGCTTCTTAATGCCCCAAATTATTGTTGTTGCCTTTCTCTGCATTCTTTGTTATTCCATTTTATCATCCTCACGATGCAGTGATCAAAACTATGATCCATAATCTATTTATGGTCTTACCAGGCTCTTGAATAATGGTATAACAACATTTGTACCTCATAAAATTTATACATTCCATGATTCATTTGGCCCCTTTATGGTCCCCCAAAGTGTTCTGTATCAGCCAGTTTTTTGGTTACTATTATGTCCAATTCTTTCTCCTAGTCCTGTATGTGTATGTAAGATAATGTTCATTAGACAAGAATTTTCCCTCTGATTTCTATTACCAAGATGCATAAACTTGCATTTAATTTTGTTCAGTTTCATCTCCGACTTTATAGTCCATTTATTTATTATATGTAAAACATTCCATATATCCTTCAGCTACTTTATTTTTTGACTGACTACTCCTCCTGGATGTGTCTTATCTGCAGATTTTTGAATCCAACAGATTTGTGCAACTTTAGAGCTGTGTGGATTTATAACATTCCAAATTTATAGAATTCAGATGAAATTTCATGAACCTCCATTTCATTCCATGAAATGTCATTAGATTTTCATCGAATCTTTTAAATGTCTTTATTTAGGCATAAGTCATATTGAGCTACAGACCTGTGATTTGGTCTGAGATTTGGCATGACTACTTACCTAATTATGCCCCAATGGTATGCCAACTGCCACACCATTTGGATGCACTGTTTCATAACTACAGGGGTTCAAAGTGTGCCATTTTATTTGGGGGAAATTTCATCAAATGTTTTATCTTCTTATAACTTAGTCAACTTTGAAGCAATATATGAGAAAATAAGCATACATAAAGTTTTTGTGAAGGTAATATAATTGACTAAATATGGAGAGATTTGGTTTAGAAATGTTTAAGTTACAGTGGTTCAAAATGTTTCTATGTAATTATCTGTGAAATGTTTTGAAAACATTCTAAGAATGTGGATTTTTGTAACTTCTCTGCTCCTGCAAGTATAAATCTGACAAGTGTCATCCACATCCAGTGTTAATGTATCCTGGTATCTAAATATGGGAAACAAAAGATTTAGCGATTTTAAATTTATTGTGGAAATACCAAAACTTATTATTGGCAGAATTTTCTAGTCAGTGTAGCATTATGATTTCAATACATGAAATCATACTTGTTTTCTGAATCTGGGGGAAACATAATCCTTTAGATCACCAATTAACTGGTGTAACTGGCCTCATAGTTATATAATCCCCTATATGTAATCCCTGATCCATTATGGGAGGGGTGACAGAGCAGTTTTCCTTTAAAGGCCGATATTTTCAAGCACTGTATTAACGGGCTATTAGGATGCCATTGTCTGGCCATTAGCAACTATGTGCAATGCCTACACATGTTTGTAAGTGAGAAGGGATTCTGTAGTGTGTGAGCTGTTACTCACACCCTCACCAATCCACTTTCTATTCATAAATACATTTCTGATAGTCAAGTGGTACCCCCTCCCATCCCCCGTCAACATAGTACACTTGTAAATATCTCTGGCAGTCTAGTGGTACTGGTATCCCTTCTCCTGATCCCCAATGTGACATTGTACCACATACTCTCACAGTCTGGTGGTACTTTCTCCCACCCTAATCCATGTAGTTCACATGTAAATATTCCTGGTAGTCAAGTGGCACCCCATCCTGCCCAATCTACTTTGTCATTATGTCATGTGCCCTGGCAGTCTAATGGTACACCCCATCTGCCCCAGTCCAAAATTGCCATTATGTTACATACCCAGGCAGTCGGGTGGTACCCCCTCCTGCCCCAATCCCCACTGTCATTATGTCATATAACCAAGCAGTCTTGTTGTCACCGACCCTGAATGTCTAGTGGTACCCTTGGATGAAGTAGAATTCAGGGTTGCTCCACACCTTTTAGAAGGTAATTTTGTTAGGTTCTTGTTAAGGGAAACTTCACTTGTGCGAACATGAGTAATAATGGTTTTATTTACTTATATAAAATTTGGTAACCAGGAAAGGCACACTGAGCCAAAGCTTATTTCCAGGTGTGACCTGGGGGAAGGGGGTACAAAATACACAAATGGATTACAAAATTTATGATACAGTAATAAACAATATACATTAGTTGACCATTCAAGCAATTGAGTTACAAGGAAATATTTAATGAGAGAAAAAAAATAGAAAACAATATGTCCAGAATGAGAAACTGAGGTAGCAATTTCTTTCTTATTATGTTATTTATGCTAAGTAGAGAATAGCAGACAGAGAGGAGGACAGGAAGTTAAGTGGTGAGTTGGGTATGTGTGCAGCAGCAGGATATAACAGGGGATGGTTTGACAAGTTGCTTAAGTGCAGGGAAGGAGGGGGTAAGGCGAGTTTGGGGGTGGAGGTTATTCCTGAGGGAAGGGAGTCTGAGACAGAAAGCAAGTTGCTTCACGGAGGTACAGGCACATGGGAGGGTGAAGGAGCAGAGGTGATTTGTGCATGAGTGGTAGGAGGGAAGGGGTGGCTGTTACTAGGAGGGAGGAGAGGTAGGATGGGAGAGTGCCAAACCAGTATTTAGAGATAAAGGTCAAACAGTGGGACAGTCACCTCTGTGAGATGGCTTGGAGAGATAAGAAGGAGTAGAGGTCATACTGGTGAATCAGAGAGGGGAGATTGAGGCAAAATGACTGAAAGCATTGAAGAGGACATCGAGATTAGCAAGGAAGGTAGCTGGGGCTGAGCCATATACAGTACAATGCTGGCATTGTCAAAGACTGGGAGAATCCATTTGACAAGAATATTGCATCGAACTGGAAGTGAGAAACTACCTTTATGGTGGTAAAGAAGCCCCAGTTTAGGAAGTAGCTTACAGTGAAGGGCATCAAAGTGAGAAGAGAAGTCCAGTGAAGGGTCAAACAACACACGGAGATATTTCTAGGCAGGGACCTCTTCGAGAGGGGTGCAAGCTAGGGTAGAAAAAGTAGAGAGAGAGGGGAGCCTGACAAGTTTCTACCTGGTGCCAAATGTAATGGTGACTTTTTTTTGACACTCACTTTTAGGTTGTTTGCTGAGAATCAGGTTGTTACAGCAGTGAAGTGTTGAAGAGGGGTTTGGATGTCTGAGGTAGAGGGATCAGAGAGGAAGAGGACAGTGTCATTCACATACATGTGGATATGGGCATCGGTGCTTACGGAAGGCAAGTTGTTTATGAACAGTGAGAAGAGGACAGGTCTGAGGATTGATCCCTGGGAGACACTAGCAAGTATGGGGAGGGAGAGATAGGGCATTGTTTACTTTTACTGATTGGGATCAACCAGTAAGATATGACCCAAAGCATGAGACAAGAGCTGGGGAAAGACCAATGGTGCCTAGTTTATTGAGAAGAAGGGGGTAGGAGATGGAATCAAAAGCCTTTGCTAGATCAATAAAAATGGTGGAGGTCACCTGCCCTTTGTCCATTGCAGAGCAGATGGCATCTGTGAAATGAAGAAGGGAGGAGGTAGTGGAGTGAGAATGTCTAAAACCAGATTGGACAGGGGAGAGATTGTTACAGGCAAAGAGGAAGTCATTTAGCCTAGATAGGATAAGGGATTCTTGGAGCTTGGTGAGTGCTGGAAGAAGAGATATGGGGCAGTAGTTACCTGGGGCAGTTGGGTCATCTTTATGAAGAGGGAGGACAGTTGCAGCTTTCCAATCTGAGGGGACATTGAAGGAAGAGAAAGATAGATTAAGTACTGCAAGTAAGTTAAAGAGATCAGATTAGAAGGAGTGGAGATTTTAAAAAGTCTGGGGTGGATGAAGTCAGAACTGGATTTAGAGGGGTTACGGGACCTTAGTGCTCTAAAGACTTCTGAGGTGGAGACACGGGGCAGTTGAAAGTCGGAAGACAGCGTGGAGGAAGGGGGAGGGCTGGGATAGGAGGTGGTGCACCTGTGGGAGGGTACAGGTTATAAATAATTTATTTAGTGCTGCTGTGATGGATGGAGGGTCAGAGATGAGGGAACCTGCCTCGCAAAGAGTGAGTGAGGGAGGTTTCGAGGAGGGGAGCAGGAGTGAGTGGAGGCCGTTCCAGAAGGAGGACGAAGAGTTGTTTGAGGGGTACAGTCAGGCTTTGAAATAGTCAGATAACTCAGATTGTGCCTGTCAAATAGCATTTATACAGCCATTTTGGAGGGCTCTGTATTTTAGCAGGTTTTTTGGGTAGTAGGAGGTATTGAAAAGGCGTGAAGCAAGGTCTCGGGTTTTGCACATGGACAAGATTTCAGAGGACACCCAGGGAAGGTACTGGCATTTAACCCTGACCATTTTCAGTTGGGCATGGGCATGGGCATCCCAGATATTAAGGAAAATTGTTGTGAAGTGGGTGACAGCCTCGTTAACAGAGAGAGTACAGAGGACTGACAACAAGTGGAGGAGTAACAAGATTATATCAAGCATTTTGAGGGGTTGGTACTGGATATATTTTGTGGGGTTAGGTGGAGGACATATCTTTCTGAGGCAAAAGGTGGGCAGTGGTCACTAAGCACATCAGGAAGAATACTAGCTGCGCTGATATGGTGTGGGTGGGTAGATAGCACCCAGTCAATCTGGATGTGGAACCAGGAGCGATTGTTGGGACGAGTTGGTTCTTTAATCAGTTGGGACAGATGTACTGATTCAATTTGGTGGCTCAAGTTTTGAGATGCATGGGATAGCCAGTCCAGATTCAAATCACTAAGAAGTATAATTTCACCTGCAGATGCAAGGGTGGTAGAGGTGGTAATGCAGGAGACAAGGGAGGAGGGGGGAAGTTTGGAGGAGTCATGTAGGACTCCAACAAAAAGAGGCATTGAGGATGTAAAGGAGACCTTAGCTTGAAGGAGTTCATGAAATTTAGGGACTGCTTTACGGTGGGTGATACTGCAAGTGAGGGAATTTCAGGAGTAGATTGTAACTACACCTCCCCTTTTGCTATCATCTTGCCGGTGGAGGGTATATTTGTGGAAGGCAAGCTGGTTATCAGGGATGTCTGAGGACAGCCACATTTCCATAATACATAGGCTGTCTGGGGAGTGCTGAGTGACCCAAACTTTTAACTTGTCCAATTTGGGAAGGGGGCTATGAGTATTTACGTGGACGATCCTTAGGCCCATGGGGATGGCCAGTGGAGAGTTGGAATGGGAGGGGCCTGGGTTGATCTCAGCATCACTGGCTAGGAGTCGGAGAAAGATGAGAAGGGGATAGTGGGGAGGTTGACATCTAATTTTCAGTCGATGAGCTTGATGACAAAGTTGTTTGGTGGGAGCAAAAGGCAGGAGATAGCGGATTGCTTCAATCTCAATAAGAGAGGCATTTATTAGTCCTGTGTGAACTATTGGAAAAGGACAGTGGGATAGAGTCAGTGGAGCAAGATGAGAAGCATAAAAGGGAAAGGTGGGTGGATCACATGGGGGCCAGGATGTAGGAAGGATGGAGCAAGAAAGGGGTGTGGCAGAAACAGGAAGGGAAGAAAGATGATCGCTATAAGGGGGTGGAGGAAAACACAGTGGGGGACCATGTTATGAAAGGTAGCAGTCAGTGGGGACTCCAAAGTAGAAAGGGTGGTACTGCAGTGGCCTCTAGTGGCACGGTGATAGAAGGAGCAGATGTAGAAATAGGGCGATAGAGAAATCATCATTTGACTCAAGTGTCCCAATAAAGCAAATGTTCATCCAAGGTGGGAGGGTGGGGGGTGAGTGGGGCAGCTGCCACCCTAACAGTGGCAGGAAAGCACAATTGGGAGGTTCTGTTTCTTCAGAGTGCCACTGTGCTGCAACCCATACCTGAAGTGAAACTGCAGGCACCAGGGGCTCAGATGTTGATGCTTGGGGGGGAGAGCAGTCAGCTACCTACTGGCTCCCAGAGCCATTGCTGCCTGTGGACACATTGCTCCAACAGGACCCCATTGTAAATGAGTCTAGGTTCAACTGGGTTATCCTTTTCTAAACATCAGAATAAAACTTTTACTACTACTACTACTACTAGAGTGAGGAGGTTCTGTTTCTTCAGAGTGCCACTGTTCTACAAACCGTACCTGTGGTAAAATTGTAGGCTCCAGGGGCTCCAATGTGGAGGCTTGGGGTGGGTGGGAGGAAGAGCGGTCAGCCACCTTCAGAAACCCTGACCCATTGCTGCTTGTGGAGGAAAGGTGAGAGATGGTAAGTATAGCAAGGGATTACATGTGTTAAGGAACACAAAGGAAGGATTAAGGGGTCAGCTAGAAGCAAAGGAAGGGTCATGGTGGGAAATGAGCTGGGGGGGGTGGTTTGGAGACTATGAGAGAACTACACAAACCTAAGAACACAGCAAGTAACCCTGCAAAACCAGCCTAAACTCCCAGGAAGTTCCCCTTTTAACAGTACCATGACAGTACTGATACAACAGTTCAGGCAAGTGGCTTAAAGTAACAGCACAGTCTAAAACACCACAACAGCTGTAACAGCCTTAAGGTGAACTAGCAAATCCAGTAATACAGGATAACAATTGCCCTAGTAGAAAAACAATCACATTACACCCTCTGACTGAATAGGATAGCACAATGAGAAGGTTCTGTTTCGTCATAGTGCCGCTTTGCTACGACCCGTACCTGTGGTGAAATTGCAGGCTCCAAGGGCTCTGATGTTAAGGCTTGAGGGGAGAGCGTTAAGCTGTCTGCTGGCTCCCTGACCCGTTGCTGCCTGTCATGAAATTTCAGGCTCCAGGGGCTCTGATGTTGAGGCTTGGGAGGGGATTGCTCAGCTACTTGCTGATATCGATATCAAACAAATAATTTCAAATACTAATCTTTTTTAATATTTTATGACCTTTGTTTACCAATTCCACCTTCAGAGAATGATGCAGATTTTTCATGGCAATGCAACTTCATCAGGGCATACTGAGGTTCTTCAGATAAATAGATTAACATATTGCAATCCATCTGTTGCAGTGTTGTAACTTCATTAATGGATGCTGGTGATGTCATTAACCTTGACAGTGAAGCTCAAGAGGTTTATCAAGTCAGCAGAATCCAGAGATGAAGTTATAATAACCATATCAGATGGATTACCATATGTTGCTTTTTGTAATATATGGTAAATATTCAGTGTTTATGTAACCCCCCTCCCAGCCAAGGGGGGAGGTGCTAATAAGAGGCAGGAAATTTCAAGCCTCCCCCCACAAAACATGGCAGGTAGTAAGGTAAACACTGAGGTACAGAGCTCAACAGAGGGCAGGACAGGGGTAAATGGAAAAATAGACAAGGGCAATAAGAGCATGGATGGGTGAAAAAGGATAAAGCCAACATTAAATGGAGGGCAATGAGTACCAATGCCCGTAGTCTGGGAAACAAGCTTCCTGAGCTAGTAGCCCTCATGGAAGATGAAAAATTGGATATTGTGGCAGTCATGGAAACATGGTACATGGAGAACCATGACTGGGATGTCAACATACCGGGGTACACAGTCTACAGAAGGGACAGGGAGGGTAAAAGAGGAGGTGAAGTAGCTCTATACGTAAGGGAAGGGATCAAAGCTACAGAACTAAAAAGTAAAGGGGGAGGACAAGAGGCACTCTGGGTCACCTTGGAGACAGGGAATGGCATCACAATCCGCACAGGGGTTATATACAGACCCCTGTCTCAAGGGGAGGAAACAGACAAGAAAATTATGGAGGACATTCTCAAAATGGCTGAAAAGTGGGAGATACTGTTGATGGGGGACCTGAATATGCCAGATGTTAACTGGATGACATGTACTGTAGCCACATCCAAGAGCAGGGTCATTCTCGATGCCCTGCAAGGGGCAGGCCTTAGACAGCTAGTATTGGAACCCACTCGGGAGGGAGCAATACTAGACCTGGTACTCTCAAATGGAGAGAGGATCACAAATTTAGAAGTCAGTAGACATCTGGGAACAAGTGACCACTGCACAGTGTGCTTCACAATAAGCACAACCATGGAGACAAGCCATACAAAAACAAGGATACTGGACTTTAGAAGGGCCGACTTTGGCAAAATGGGTGAATACCTGAGGAATGCACTAGCAAATGGCCAAAAGGAGGGGTGGAAAACAATGGAGAAAAATCAAAACTGCTATCATAGAGGCAACAAGCCTTTGTGTGAAACAAATAAAGAAAACAAAGTGGAGTAAAAAACCACTATGGTTCTCCAAAGAGGTGGCAGGGAAGTTTAAGGAGAAAAAGGCTGCATTCAAAAAGTATAAGGAATCACAGAAGGAGCACGACAGGGAACTGTATCAATTAAAGCAAAAGAAGTGGGGAAGGCAGTCAGAATAGCAAAGACCCAAACCAAGGAAAAAATAGCCAACTCAGTTAAGAAGGGGGATAAAACCTTCTATAGGTACATTAGGGGGCATAGAAAGGTTAAGGGAGGAATAGTAAAGATTAATAAAGGAGAGGTGAGGTGGGCAGAGGGAGACAGTGAAAAGGCAGAGCTACTGAATGAATACTTTTACTCAGTATTCACAAAAGAAGATGAGGAGGAGTTACCTAAACCAGACAATAGAAGCAGTGTGGGTAGGGGGGTTGACACCAGTCCATTTACAGAAGAAAGAGTCCTGAAAGAACTCCTAAAACTCAAGGTGGACAAAGCAATGGGGCCTGATGGGATTCACCCCAGAATCCTAAAAGAACTAAGGGAGGACCTAGTGACACAACTGACCACACTTTTTAACAAGTCATGGGAGGATGGGGTGGTACCTGAGGACTGGAGGAGGGCAGATGTGATTCCCCTTCACAAAAGTGGGAGCAAGGCAGAAGCAGGAAACTACAGACCTCTAAGTTTGACCTCAGTGGTAGGGAAAATGATGGAATCACTTCTGAAAGAAAGAATTGTTGAGTACCTAGAGGCCAGCGGGGCGCAGGACCCAAAGCAGCAAGGATTTACAGGAGGAAGGTCATGTCAGACGAATCTAATTGATTTCTTTGACTGGGTGACCAAAGTAATAGACCAGGGAGGGGCTGTGGATATGGCCTACCTAGACTTTAGCAAGGCATTTGACACAGTCCTGCACAAAAGACTAATAATCAAGTTAGCCAGCCTGGGAGTGGGTTCCAGGGTGGTTGCCTGGGTAGCAAACTGGCTGCACAACAGGACACAGAAGGTAATAGTGAATGGAACACATTCTGAAGAAAGGGGGGTTACTAGTGGAGTAACTCAGGGCTCAGTATTGGGTCCAGTCCTCTTTAATATCTTTATAGGTGACATTGCAGAGGGTCTGGAGGGAAAGGTATGCCTGTTTGCAGATGACACAAAGATCTGTAACAGAGTTGATACACAAGGGGGGTAGAAAAGATGAGAAGGGACTTGGCAAGGTTGGAGGAATGGTCAGACATATGACAACTTAGATTCAATGCAAAGAAGTGCAAAGTAATGCACGTGGGAAACTAAAACCCAGGAGAAGAGTACTCAATAGCAGGGGAGGTACTAACAACAACAAAAATGGAAAGAGACTTGGGGGTAGTCATATCAGATGACCTAAAGGTGGGTAAGCAATGTGAGAAGTCAGTAAGGAGAGCCAGGGGGATACTGGGATGCATGGGACGGGGCATCACAAGTAGAAAAGGGAAGTGGTTATCCCTCTGTACAGACAGTTGGTGAGACCCCATCTGGAATACTGTGTGCAGTTTTGGAGACCCCATCTACGCAAGGACATAGACAGGATGGAAGCAGTCCAGAGAGGGCAACTAAAATGGTGCAGGGTCTGCATCAGAAACCATATGAAGAGAGACTGAGAGAGCTTAATACGTATACCTTTGATGAAAAGAGGGACGGGGGGGCATGATAGAAACTTTTAAGTACCTCAAAGGAATCAACAAAGTCCAGGAGGGTAGCATCTTTCAGAAAAAGTGATGTGTAAGAACAAGGGGGCACAATTTAAAGATAGAGGCAGGACAGCTCAGGGGTAATGTGAGGACATTTTTTTTCATGAAGAGAGTGGTGGATGCATGGAACTTCCTTCCTGGGGAGGTTGTTGGGTCTAAAACAGTGGGGGAATTCAAACATGCATGGGACAGACATAAGGCAATTGTAGTGGGAGGTTTCAGGAAGTAGGATGTTGGTTAACTAGAATCTGCAGCTTATCCAATAGGAAGAGAAATGGGCAGACTGGGTGGGCCAAGTGGTCCTTATCTGCCATCAAAGTCTATGTTCGGTTCCTGAAATTCTTCCTTGGGTGTGCCTAAATGCCCACTTCCAGGCTGGTGTCCTGTGGCCCAACCGTTTAAAAGTTATTGCATATGAGTGCCTTTATAACCTCTGTGTTCTGTCTCTTTAAAAGCTGCCTATATTGAAGTGTATAGTTGATCTGGGTGGGGGCTGAGTGTTTCTATGCTCGAGTCCCACCTGGGCTGCTAGATAATTGCTCCATTCTGCCATCGCTAATTGCGCAGAGGGAGCTATTTGCTGATTATCTATTATAATAATGATATCGAAGTTTGTCTAGCCTGCCTTCTTTGCAGCATGGACAGTTCTGTAAATCACCACCATCTTGGTTCTGGACTGCCTAGTTTGAACCAATCAGTGCCTTTGGTGGCCTTAAAATGAAGCCTTCCCTCAGTGGTCTTGTGGGAGTGAATTTCTGTAGGAATTGTAGTTTTTCCAATTTGACACCTAAATGGACCTGGAGGGGGAGCCCTTGCTGTGACAGACAGTTGAATCAACGAATCAAACCTTTTGGATCAGAGGGAAAGTCCTAAGCTGCCTGCAGCATTGAGTTCATCTGAGTTGGGGAGCTGAGAGAGTGAAGAGCTCGAGATATCTGAGCAGCTGCTCCTGCATAGTCGCATGGGAAACAGGTGGAAAGGCTGAGTTTGGCCTGTCTGCCTGCTGTCCCTCGAAAGGGATCTTTCTAGAGTGCTTAAATAACCGGACCGTATCTGAACCAATTGTGACAAAAGCCACCGAACTGTGACTGTACCATTGCCTGAAGAAGACTGAAGATTTGCTGTGTGCGATCGGCCTGTCAGGACATCTGAAATCACCACAGAGATCACAGTTTCACTCAGGAAAGCTGAAATTGCAAACGGACTGTCATCAGACCTGTGGTATTGCATTTTGTCTTACTATAAGTGTGTTGAATGCTGTTAATGGGTCGCAGTTTGGTTCCACACTGCCTGCTTGTGTCACGCTTGCTGAAAGCTGTATCCAGCACCTACCGGACTGTATCCACGTTCATCTCCAATTGGTCTGGGCCCCTGCCACCTTGGCCCAGCCAGCTACTTCAGATGCAGAGATCAACATCGACGAGAGACTTGCCCGGGGATCAACCCCTGCTCAACATCTCGAACAGGAATGACACCTTGGTGATTCGAGTGGGCCCTGCTTCTCCTGGCATACCAGCTTGTCAACCTGCAGTCTCCATCTCGTCCCTCCTGTGTCTCGTATTGGGTAGCATGAGTAAACCCTAGGGTAGCTCCCTGCATCATCAGTGAAATAAAAAGTGGTGTCAACTGATTCAATTGTTGTTTTCTTGTCAATTACTGAGCCTCCAGGCTCCGGATTACAAATTGTGTGTGGTTGTGCATGCTCCTTCTTCCATCACAGGGCCCTGACCAGCTGCAACGCCGGCCTACCCCAGGCAACGTGTCAGGCTAGCCCACTTTTTTTCCAACTGGGTACCCAGAGTGTGTGACTGTGAAGGAACAGTAAAGTGCATGCATGTTTGCCTGACTGAATCAGCATTTAAACCAATCAACCTGATTAAGCCCCTTCCTTGTTCATTTCCCCTAAATAAATCAGATGTGAATCTTTTTGCACTTAACCTGCCTATGGTGCATTTCTGTACAGTTAGCACTATGGTACTACTGTTTGCTGTGTTTAACCTTACTTTACAGGGGATCTCCAGGGCAGAACAGGTGGAACCAGCACTAGTGGTAAGTGAAAACAGAGTGGGGATTTATATGCTGATTAGGGGTTATTGTAACTGTGTTTGTTGTTCACTGCTTAGGCAACTAGAGGGGGAAAGAGGGGGGTTACAGTGTCTCAGAGGGCTCTACCCCAGGTCAGCTACAGTACCACCAACCCTGTCCTCCGGGTGGAGGCACCCATTTTCAGTACCCAGGCCCCTTAACCTACAACAAGTCATGCAAGCAGGGGTAGTAGCCCTTGAGATAGTGCCACCTAGGGGTTACATTTAGAAAACAATTGGTCCCCACTCACTTATAGAATCTCAGCCAGCTTCCTGACTCTCTCACACCGGACCTCCTAACTGTCATGATCATTTGTAATCATAACCAAATTCTTTCCCACAAGCTCTGGAGACTACAACTGTAATTACAATCATTTACAGCTCCCTGACTTATTGCCCACCCCTCCACAGTTACAAAATCATGGTGCTGACACTGCTGCTGCTGTCCCATGTTCTGTTCTTCCCTGCTGCCTGAAGAAAAGTTGGCATTCCCTGTCACCATGCAGTGCTGCCCTTCATCTAACCTGTCCCCGGAGAGGCAACACTACAATGCTTATTTGTAGTGTTTCTCAGTTCACAACAGCAGTTCAAGCTGTGAGAAGATTGTGAGCTTCATGTGGCTTCAAAGTTATAAAACCATCATTCTGATGTCAGAATGAGAGTATTATGTATTTCTGACATTGTAACAGTGTTATTATGACTTTTCACTACTGCTTCTTGTGAATGGGAAAAATATTCGACTATATATTACAAAGCAATATATACACATTAAAATTCTTTCAGCATATTGGGCCCTATGCACGAAGGTCCAGAGTGTGCATGCACCATGTAAACCCTGGTACATAGTCCACTCCACAACCACCCAAGCTCACTGTGACCCCTGCATGTCATTCCCTATTACACCTATACCCCCCCTACACACCTGATTCTTGGCAGAGTGCAGACGTATGCATGGGGGAAAGATGGAGGGAGGTGTAGGAGGTGTGCCAGCACTCTGCGGGATGCATGATCGTGCAGCAGTCATAAAGATGGGGGGCCAGTTATACAGCCCCCCCCAGGAGTTACAGCTGCAGGCTGTGCCAGTGAGGTGGGTCATGTGTAGCCCACCAAGGAAACCCCAGCAAGTGGGGCACACCAGGAGGCCAGCAGGTGGTCAACTGGGCACCCAACCCCACACCACATGTGGCAATTTACACGCCAGCATCCTTCTTAGTGCCCACAGGCACATCTGATCCACTGTGGGATCTGGGCTGGGCAGCTTATTGGCTGCCCACCAAGATCCGCAGCTCTGCGCCCAACTGCCCTGTGAGTCCTGCATGCCATGGGAGTGGCTGCTTATGGGAGTCGCACAGTGGCCACTGTTCATGGAAGCGGCCACCCGCGGATCTCCCGTGGGTTTGTAGCTGCGTCGGTGGGGTACACGTCTCAGGCATGTATTACCTTTGTGCATAGGTCTGATAGTTCTGGAAACATAACTGTGTGACTGTCTTTAATTAATAAACTTCCATAGCCTTGATACTTTACAATATTCATAATTACTGTCAGCTACGTATATATGGTGCAAACTTATAAAAATATTTGTGTCTACCTGTTGTATGCTAGCTAATATTATTTTCTAGCAATCCATAGCACATGTACCTCCAACACTTTTTGTAAACATAAGATGTAGCTTATCAAAGACCAGTGTAATCAATAGGCTCATTCACTGGCACCACTTCCAATACTGTTTACACAGCAAGCGTTGTGCACCATTGTAGGGACAGTACTCAATTTCCTGTGTTCTATAGAGGATTTTCACTGGGTTTGACAGTTGCCCTTACCATTAACCATCACCTCCCCTATATCCAGTTGTTTAATAAAAAAGGACAAGTAAATGGTAATACGTTTGCTGCTGTGTACCTGTCGTTTGCCTCTCATCCTCTCCTCCTGCACAGAATAGACTCCATCACAGATTGGCCACAGTAAAACTGGTTACTTCTGTTAGTCTCCCCTTCAAGTTTTATGACTTGACTAATTGTGAATGAAACTCTGGTAAAGCAACAGCCATATTATCATTAGAGTTTGGGTTACTATGGACTCAGTTGCTGTCATACGGGTCCTGAATTTACTATGATATTGAAAGAGGTACAGAAGCTGTCAACTGTAGGAGGGGGACAGTGCAGCATGGCACGGGGCTGTACTGGAGCAAGCAGAACAGCGTGTTTACACACTTGCAATAAATGGCTGGACTGGTACATGATCCCACCAAAACAATGACTGTGGTTTGCCACAATGGAGCAACATTCAATGCTCCTCAAGTTGTTTACGTGACCTGATCTGCACTGGTGCAGCTCATCTGCACTGCTTACAATGGTGCAGATCAGGTTGTGTAAACAGAATATTTCACTGTTTAATAGTACTTTGTACTGTTATCTTATGTAAGCCAGAAAACACTTTTCTTTTTTTCAATCCATTCATATATATACAGGTATATATGTGTGTGTATGTGTGTGTGTGTATATATATATATATATATATATATATATATATATATACACACACATATATATATATACCTTTGTGCATACTGTTACATCAATCCACCGTTTAGCAATTTACCTTATATCCTATGTACCACTTCTCATATGTTTTGCAAACAACATGTTTCCTAAGTGCATTCTAGAGGCAGTGAAGTTGGATGTACTTTCTGCCCATGTACAGTATTGTGAAGTAATAGAAATGAACATAAAATGTGAATAGAAAATTAAAGATATTCTCCCCTAGCTGTGAGAAAAAGCAGGTTTCCTACCTTAACTGCAAGTGCAGTATGCCAGGCCATTTCTGAATGTCCTTCATATCTCTACCAATATAATGGCTGTCATAAATATATAATAAATGTTCTGCCAGCCATCGGTGCAGCAGTTGGATATCCGCTTGCGACGCTGGTGACCCGGGTTTGGGAACAGACCTGGATCACTGGAAGGGCCAGCTGCGGAGAGAAGGTTTGAGTGTCTGACAACTGCTCGCCTTCTCCCGAGGGGAGGGGGAGATATAGCTCACTGAATGCTGACTCCTGGCAGAGGCCAGGAATGCAGCACCTCATCAAGCTTGCGATACTCAAGGAGTGGTGCTGGACATTGGCTTTGACCTTGATGTCTTTGGCACACCACGTCCCTGAGGAGGAAAACTGGAAAGTAGCTTTCCTACCAGCTGGATGACGGCTGCCGGCCCTCACAGCCTCAGATGCACAAGTCTCCAAGTTCCACCTCAGCAGCACCCAGGGGCTGACTGAGAGCACACTGGTTGTCCCCCCGGTGCCTTCCCCCTTGGAGGAGAGGGACCCATCCAGTGAAGGGTGACACTGGACTACCCCTGGGGCAGCTGCAATAGGAGGTGGAGGGGGATGGGGTGAGTGCCGGATGGTCCTGGGCTGGCCTGAAGGAGAGGCGGGCCGGGGAGCCGGAGGAGAAAAAAAAAAATTCTAAACATCCTATTTGTTTGCTCAGCCATATTCACTTATTGTTCACTTTTGATAAGCCCTTTTCCTATACATGCTTCTCTTTAATATTGAGTATGATCTTGCTATGCTACAAGTTTGTAGCAGTTGCATAAAAACAACTTATGTAACAGATTACATCAGTAATAAAATGTTATTAATGATGTGCATTGTATACAAACTGCAGCTCATCAGCTTCTGTACATGTTTGAGGATGCCATTTGCTCAGTTTATGAGTGCTATACACCAGCGTTAGAATAATGTGCAGTGACTACTTTCTCGGCTTCAGGTTTGCCTTTTTGGCCTGCAGAACCAGCCTCTTCTTCAAGTAATAAAAAAAAAAACATATATTCTATTCATTCATGTGTTACTTGTTTGCTGCTATCTAAATGTTACAGTCAGCAAATTGTGGGATATTGTCTGTCTGATCAGTGAACAAAACATGGAGGGTGGGAGAATTTGTTTTAATGTTGGCTTGGTTCCATTCTGGTATCATTTAGCAAACACAGAGCAGACAGCCATTGTGACCTGTTCATAGATACATAGATACATAGATGTTGGCGGCAGATAAGGGCCTACGATCCACCTAGTGTGCCCATGTGCACACCTACTTTGCTTCTTTAAGCTTCTCTAGAACTAGGTTGCCCCCTTCCCGACTACCAGGATCCCCTGATGCCTAGCCCATGCTTTCTTAAATCCAGTAATCATTTCAGCCCCCACTGCCTCCTCTGGCAGGGTGTTCAGCTGTTGAAAATGACTTGCTGTGTTGTGATCAATCTATTATTTTCTGATATCTCTATGGCTTTGTTTCACTAGGCACATTTTGCAGTATGCAATGTCTCTGCATTTAATATACACCAGTGTGTTCACTGTCCAGTGGTCATCTCAATTTTCTTATAGTGTGGAACTGTTCCCAGAGCTCACAAAATAGTTGTTCTGACTCAAATGTTAATGTGTATAAATCTTACTATTTAACCAACTTGCTTGCTCTCTAGTTGGCATTCCTATTTTCTTATTCATGAAAATCAATTTCCCAGGCCAACTATCTAGTTGATTAAGGCTGTAATAATAGTGGTTAAAACCCTGTTTTATCATAGCAGTCTCCTTCTGTGAGGGCCTAAGGAGCCACTGATTCCTATGATCTTTGTAAGGTGCTCCTTTTATAGTGCCTCTCTGATTGGGGAGGAAGGTGAGTAAGGCCGGTAGGGTGTGCTGCATACTTCAAAAGTGGCTGCCTCCAGCTGGGGGGGTCTGTTTGGCAACCAGGTAACAGGCAGATAAGACAATATGTTACCTGGTTGCCAGCTGTTTCTATGGTACATACATATGAAGTCTCAATCATTTAGATGTTGGCGGGATGAGGCAGTGGAAAGACGGTCTGAGCTGGTCACCTTCCTCAGCTCTGCCTGCAGATATCAACAAGAATTTTAGAGTGAGTTGGGTGCTAAATTGGGGAGGAAGGTAGTGGGTCCAGAGTTGTTGGACTGGGATGGTGGGGATATGTTGTTTTATAACATGGAACAGGGTAGGAGTGTGTACCATTATACTACCACTGTCAGTGATATAATGACAAGAAGGATGAGGGTGAGATGATGGAAGGTTTCTAGTCATTGTCTGACACCACTGCTTCCAAACGAGAGGGAGCACATGCCACTGTGTTAGGAATAAAGTTTTGAAAGCAGTAAATAGTGCTGCCCCAGAAGCCTTTTAGTGCTTCCAAAACCTTAACAATATACCACTGCTCCCTGTATACAACAGGGCAGTGATGGAGGGGTGTACCTAAAAGTGGGGGGTTAGAACTGCATAGAACACCTCAGCCCAGAGTACTGTTCAATTCAATGTCTGACCCTTCAGCTGCAAAAGTGAGGGGTCACCTGACCCCCCCGATCCCCTAGCACTGTTGCCTATGAACAGAGAATTAGTGATGTATTTAATGTGATTGTGCAATCCACTGAACGTCATACTGTGAGGTTCTTTGAATATGGGTCCCACCCTGTTTGGACTCCCAGTGTCCTAGTGGAGTGACAGTTTTCTTGTTAGTGCCACATTAACCCTTCTGATTTTGGAGACCCTGGTCCTTTATATAAGTATTACCTGAATCACGAAATGCTAGTTGAAGTCTTTTTTGTAATGTGTTATTAATACTTATTCTTTATGTAGGTACTATATAATATTGGAATTCCAATACAGTTTAGGAAACTTGAATAACTGCGACATTCCTCTACATGGTTCAACACAAAGTGCCTTTTCTTGGTTGGAATGTGTCAGGCAATAGTTTGAGTACCATTCACAGTCACTTCTCTTTTTTGTCACTCTTTCTGTAGCAATTTGCTGTCCAATCCCTACAACTGTAACTGTCATCTTGCTTGGTTGGGAAAGTGGCTGAGGAAGAGGAGAATTGTAAGTGGGAACCCACGCTGCCAGAAACCATACTTCCTGAAGGAAATTCCAATACAAGATGTGGCTGCTCAGGATTTCACCTGCGATGGTAAGTATAAAATATACTTCACATTTACGGAGCATCTGTATAAAAAGCTTTCAACAGGATTTTAAAACTTCATAGGGCACCACATATGACACTATAGTACATACCATAACAACAGACGGTAATGTCATAAACGTAATGATTGGGGTTTCAGTTGGGAGAATCAGATATTTTGGAAACAGGCACAATAAAGCACTTGTTTCTGTGAAATATTTAAAAGGTAAATTAGAGGATGATACCAAAAATCTAATATATACAGTATTATAGCCAAGTGTGACTGTTGTAAACAGAATGATTTTAAACATTTTTTTAGTAGATTTCTGCTTTACAGGAATTTTTTTATTCATGGTCCCTATTCTCAGGCAATGGCAGCTCTGTGGGATTTGTGCAGTATTAAACATTAGTAAATAAATATTGTCCAGGCAGTGGAGCTAAATGAAACCTCCTACTGCGGAATTAATAAAAAGGCTTATAGAAAGGGCAAACAGAAAGTCACAATCTGATTGGGTCACATTCAATCTCTAGATTGACTTCCAGAAATCCTGAGGTTCAAGCCTCATCACACGAAGGCACAGCAGATCCCTACTCTAAAACTGAAGAAAAGCAAGAGTTGTCTAAAGTTCCAAGTATTCTAAATAAAATTATCATACAGATATTTATATTTCACTTGAATTATCTGCTGTACTAGACAGTGGGTACACACTGTTCTATCTACAATCAAGCCGATTTGTGTTAAAGACTAACTTCAAAAAGATTTTTACTTAAACGGAGGACTGCCACATAAGCACAGCAGTAAAACAAATAATTACATTTAAGGAGAGTCAAGTTAATAATTATATTAAACACACACACACACACACACACACACACACACACACACACAGAGTGTCCAGGCCTCTTCGGGGATTAAGTAGCACCATCAGCCCACCACCACTACCTTCCTGATCCTGAAAGGAAATCATGGCCACCTACACTCCCTCCTAAACCCTGGTCACATGCATAGCAGTACAGTGCACTGCCTTTTGTCCATCCAGGTGGTATGTTTCATGCAAATACAACTTGCAGTCATACATTAGCTTTATTTTTTGTGTGCTGTGAAGGTAGCAGTGAGGATCAAGCCACTGTATTATAGCATATGAGCTAATGCCATTGTGTATGGAAATCCATATATTCCAAAACATTGTTCTGCTGCACTAGCAATGTTAGTACTACATCTAGGGGTGGGCGAAAGTGCGGATTTCTGCTGTTGCAGAAGTTCCGTGAAATTTCGAAAGTTTTAAGGAATTTTCCACTTTGTCACCTGTGGCAGAATTCCGAACTTTCACCAAATAACTGTGGATTTCCACCCAGTACTGCTGCATTTAGTTACGAACTACATACTTTTTACATGACATGCGGAAATAAACTCTCCTGCTTAGTATTTCACTGTATATCATGTAATTATCTGCGGCTTGCATTATTTCTGCAGATTTATTTTCCCGCAGTTTAATACATATGCCACAGATCTGATCAGCTGTGCAGAGCTTTTTCCTGCAGTTTAATACATTAACCCACATTTCTTGCATTTATTCACCAGTTTTCAGTGGCATTTCTGTGAAGGTTGGCTAAATGATTTCTGAACATTTGTGGAAGCCAAAATCTGACTTTCACCAAAATTCTGCCGGTGGAATTTTTTTTTGCACACTCTTAACTACAGCAGAATGACTTTATGTTCTGCTATAGTAGTTACGTCAAAACACAAGTCTCCCAATCAGCTGTTCTCAGACATGCTACTGCCACTCACACTAGTATGAAGTGTGTTGTCAGTAGTGTTTAAAAAAATTTGCATTTTGATTAGGGGTAAAAAAATAACACAGTATGTGAGAAGAGAAAGAGGACAGAAGCAAGAGGAGGTGGTGGTATTAACAGAGACAGTGGCGGTATAGTCAGAGGTGTGAGGTTCCCAGTTAGGAAGAGTGAGTGATTAACATACAGTTTTGTAATCTGCTGCAAAACAATAAGTCACTATCTTTGTGTGTGTGTGTGTGTGTGTGTGTGTGTGTGTGTGTGTACACATTAGATCATTTTATCACCTCATGGTTACCTTGATGACAGGGATCTCTTGAGCTTCACTATGGGAAAACAGCTTTGCTGTGTATGATTTCCCATACATTATTCTATGTATCACAAGAGACTTGTACAGTTAATAGATACTGGAAACATAAACAGTAATGGCAGAAAAAGACCACTGGCCCATTCAGTCTGCCAATAAACCCTAACAAACCTGGGACCTATTGTGTATACAGGGTTCCAAACCACATTATTACCTCCATGCCCCCCTCCCTACCACTATCACCCTGAGCAACCATTAATCCCTTTATTCTGTCCCAGTTGTGTTTGAAACCATTGAAAACAGAACACTTGATAACAGTTCTTGAGGGGAAGGGGTTGACATGACAGTTGATTTGGGTACAAGTAAGTCACCTATTTTTCTGGGTTTTTACTGATGTGCTCATTGACAATCCTGTGTTTTCGAATGAATGTAAACCAATAAAAGAGTTTGACTCCAAACTAAGAGAAAGGGTAACCAAAGGGTATATTGTCCTCATAAACCAGCAAAGTATAGTAGGTAAAACAAATATCTTTACAACTTATAATTATATCAAAACTACATCGAAAAATGTTGGTATATCTGTTCATTAATATAATAGCATTAAGATACTTCCAGGAGTTGGTTTATCAGTAGTTAATCCAACCAGCAGATTTATGAGGCCATCAGTTACACATCAGGGCCTCACTACCCACATGAGGGTTAGATTCAGTACTGGTAAACCAACCCCAGGTCATACAAACATACAAACATAAAAAAACACCAGCAGAAACAGGCCTCATTGTATATCGAGGCTGCTCAATTGTGCAGCTAGCCCCTCAGCCCCCCTCACTCTGTCCCATTCCCCCTTAAAACCATCTACCGTACTACAGGCTACTACCTCCTCTGGTAGAATATTCCACTTATCCACCACACTCTCAGTGAAATAATGTTTCCTGACATCCCTCCTGAATCTTCACCCCTCCATTCTCATCTGGTGTCCCCTCATTACCCTCCCCTTCTAATCTGTAAAATCCCTTCTGCACTAGTCTTGTTAATCCCCTTTAAGTATTTAAAGATTTCAACCTTACCCCTCCATCCCTCCTCTTTTCCAAGGAATACATGTTCAATTCTCCCAGCCTCTCCTCATAGGTGTATCCCTCTAATCCCTGGATCATCTTTGTCACCCTCTGCTAACACCTGTCAAAAATCTGATGTCCTTTTTCAGGCAAGGGTGCCAGTACTGCACACAGTATTCCAGGTGTGGACTGACCAGTGACCTGTAGAGGGGCAGAATCACCTCCCTATTCCTGGAGGAGTTTCCCCTCACTATGCACCCCAGTATACTACTAGCTTTTGCTGCCTCCTTCCTGCACTGAGCTGAGCTGTACATATGCCCCATAATAAAACACCTCTAGATCCTTTTCCTCCTCAGTGCATTCCAGCTGTACCCCCCCCAGCTGATAGCTCCTTCCCTGTTTTTTACCCACGAAGTACAAGACCATGCATTTTTTGGCATTAAACTCCAACTACAATGCATCCGACCACTCCTGTAGTTTGGTCAGGTCCTCCTGCAGCCCCCTCCACCCTTCGATATCATCTACCACAGCTCCCATCTTTGTGTCATCTGCAAAGAAATTGATTTTACTCTGGACCCCATGGGAGATATCAACTATGAATTTCCCAAACAACACTGGTTCCAGTACTGATTCCTGCAGCACCCCACATGTCACATCCCTTGGAGATGAGAGTTCCCCATCCACCACCACCCTTTTTCAATCAATCAATCAATCAATCAATCAATCAATATCTTTATTTATCCAGGCGAGCACTGCTGAGCAAGCTCATTTGCAAGGTGAACCTACGGTCATTAAATAAAAATAAAAATAAGAATAATACAGAAAGTTAAGTTGAAATGGTACAATCAGTAAGAGTACTCAATTACGAAAACAATGCAAATATACAGGTAATAGACATTGAACATAGATCTGCAAGCAGTAATGAGTTTTGAACTTGTGGACGGTTTGTGCCAAAAACTGTAAAAATGTGGGAGGATTAGTGTATGAAGATGGTAGACACTCCAGGTAGAAGATGTCAGGAGTGATAAAGCAGGGGAATATATAGTGTAGAGTGGGGAATGAGGTGGTCTTAAAGGTTGGAGCAGAGTGAGGTTTCAGAATGACAGAGCACAGTTGGAGGGCGAGAATAGATTTTTTCTCGAGTGTAGCAGCAACCACAGCTGACAGAGGAATGGGCTGCAGGTGTCATGAGTGTAGTGGAATGGGATGTGGGAGTAGAGGTGGGGTTTGTTTTGGTTCTTAGGTAGGAGCAGAGGAAGGTATTGGGTGTACCAAGGACCATTATGAGGGTGAGGATCGATTTAGTCCCCAAGTACAGCAACATAAGGGGGAATAATACTGCAGGAGTGCTGAGCATATAGGATGGTGTATGGGAGTTCGACAATTGATGCCGTGGAGCAGTTAATGGGCATACTCGAGGCAAGAGAACAAGGAAGCCAAAGGCCATTATGAGGGCGAGGATTGATTAGTCCCCAAGTACAGCAACATAAGGGGGAATAATGCTGCAAGAGTGCTGAGAGTATAGTATGGGGTATAGGAGTTTGACATTTGAAGCCATGGAGCGGTTAATGGGCATACTCAAGGTGAGAGACCAAGGAAGCGTGACTTTTATCAGGGGATCCGCCGTATAAGAGACGGTGGTTAGTTGGTGTCAAGCGAAGCAATTACAGATTTCCATTATGCCATCACAATATAGCCTTTTGAACAAATGGATACTAACTAGGATCCTCAGCTTTAGTGTTTTTTGAGTTTTGTTCCATAATGATGGAAGTGAGAAGCCAAAGGCAGCTCTCCTGAAACATGTAAGTGCCCTAGGTATGTGTAACAAAAGCATTGAGCAGCTTCTAAGGGTGTAGTTTCTGGCCACAATCGGGGAACAGACAGTCAGCTATGTATTGAGGGAGTTTACCACTGATGGCTCTGAGTGTCCAGAGTGCGGCATTCAAGTTGTACCTATATTAAAGTGAGGTCCAACCCGTGGTGGCATACAGTGCACAGTGGTAGGTAGAGAAGTGTAGGTCAGTAATCCTTTGCTGCCTTCCCTTCAGCAAGTTGGAGATCCAAGTTGCTATCTTTGTTCCCACCCCATACATTCTAGCCCCCCCTATTCTCCCATGTGGCACGGAATCAAAGGCCTTGCTGAAATCCAAATACATGACATCCACCACATGGCCTTGTTCAGTTCCCTTGTCACCCAGTCATAACTTAGTGCTTAAGAAGAATTAAGAATTATATAGCACTTTTCATACTCAACGATTTCAAGAAGTGACTGTAAACTTGCTTGAATGGATCATTTTGCTCCACCACAGTAGAACTGTACAGAATCAGAAAATTCAAAAGTCCATGGAATTTTGTTAAAAAGTTAGAGAATTTTTATATGTATTTAGCCATAACCTGCCCATCCATTGAGCTAGAGACCTCAAGTACAGTATGGTCACTTACTGATACATGCCCTACAAGTATTCCAAATAACATGACATTTGAATGAATCATTTCAAAATCATAGGGGTTCAAAGTCTGGCATTTAATTTTTTTTTAGGGGGTTATTTTGTGATAATTTTATCTGTCTCTAACTTAGGCATCTCCAGAGCTAGATATAGTATGTGAAATTTAGCTTGCCTAACCATTTGAAAGGGTTATAGAATTGATTAATTCTGGAAAGATTTGGTTTTGAAATGTTTACATTACATGGATTCAAAATTTCATTATGTAATTATTTCTAAAATTTTGTAAACAGTTTCTAAAAATGTGAATGTTTGTACCTCTTCAGCTCTTGCTGATATATACCTGTCAATTGTCATGTATATTCAGTATCAGTGTATCCTGGTATCTAACAAAACTAGAAACATTGGCACAGCAGTTTTAAATCTACAGAAATAGCAAAAATTGTAAATGGCAATATTTTCTCAAATATTTATGGTAGTGTAATAGGTGATGCCTTCAGAATTCCTCTTGTGGAACTTAACATTCACAAAGCAGATATGACTACTTCATCTGATAAGACTTGAGCTGTTTGCAGAACTGTGGTTCCTCCATGGGTCATTATTTTCCTACCCCCCCTTCACCCTTACCTTAACTAGATAAATTTAGTAAAACTGCTGATCCCCTTGGTATCTTCCTTGCTCTTTACAATAGACACTCCTTAAAAACAGAGTTCCCTACTTATTTCCTATCAGACCTATCCGATTGGAATAGCCAGAATTCCCCTTTCTTGGTAACCCAAACATTTCCTTCACCACTACATCTTTCTGAGTATCTCTGTGTCTTAGACTTCCATTACAACAGGTTCTCTGGATAGCCAGTTCAGTGGGTGTGGCTGTTATATAACCTGCATTCAACTGTGGAACTGTTGACAGTATGTGCTTCCTTGTTCCAACCGAGGAGTCTGTTGTTCTTCTGCAACACAGCTTAGCTGTACATTTCTTGGTGAAACCATGCATCTAACTCCTGCAACTTGTGACTTCTTACACTAACTGCCTCCAGGTCAGAAACTTGGCAATTGGGACTCAATGCAAAGAAGTTCAGAATCATGCACTTAGGACATAAATACCCATGGGGCACATATGAACTGGGGGGGGGGAGTAGTCACAGTAACACAGCAGGAGAGGGACCTGTGGATTATCATATTGTATGATCTAAAGTTGTCAAAACAATGTGAAAAGGCAGTAGAAAGAGAAAATCATATATTGGGCTGTAAAGGGAAGGGTATAACCAGTAGGTGGAGGGAGGCGATAATGCCTCTATATAAATCATTGGTAAGACCCCACCTTGAGTACAGTGTGCAATTCTGGAGATTTCATTGCCATAAGAATATAGACAGGATTGAAAGTCTACAAAGGAAGGTGGCCAAAATGGTGCAGGGTCTGCGTCAGAAGCCCTCCAAGGAAAGACTAAGGGATCTAGATTTGTACTCTCTAGAGATTGGGAGAGAGAGAGAGGGAACATGATTGAGGCATTTAAATACCAAAAGGGAATAAACAAGGTACAGGAAGGGGGCATCTTTCAAAGAAAAAGATGTCCAAAGACTAGAGGACACAATATAAAGTTGGAGGGGGGAATGATCAAAGGGAACAGAAGAAAGTATTTCTTCATGGAATGGGTAGTGGACCCCTGAAACAGCCTCCCAGTGGAAGTGGTGGGGGCTAAATGATTACTGGATTTAAGAAAGCATAGTATAGACACTTGGGTATCACCAAAACTGGTAGGGAAGGAAACCTGAACCCAAAACAGGGTCTGGGAACACCACTGATAGGGAAAGGCTGTGGGAGGGCAGAGGATGGTGATCATGTAGGCTCTGTGGATTTATATTAGGCAGGAAAAAAGGGGCAGACTGGAATGGCCAGGTGGTCCTTTTCTGCCATCAGCTTCTATGTTTCTGTGTTTCTAATTTCTACCCTTCCACGGAGCTTAGTGTCATCTGCAAAGAGACACAACTTACTTGACCTGAATTCCTTCTTCAGTGTCAAAGATGAACGCACTGACAACAGAAGCCAGGATGGATCCCTGTGGAACCCCACTTATGACCTCCTTCCTTTCTGATTTGACACAATTAACCAGAACTATCTGCTGCCTCTCCTTCAACCAGTTTCCTACCTATCTATGTCCATGCCACACCCAGATCCTCCATCCTATTCAGCAATATGAAAAAAGAAGTACAAACCGTGCTTATACTCCATGGATGTTAATAATTAGGACAAATAATTCAATTACATATAAAGAAAGGAATGTATTTTTGGATAGCACATCAAAAGATATTACTTTTTTATTTAGATTTTTGAACACTAAGCAAGCCTTATTGATGTTAGGCACCTATTTTTCAAGGTCGTAGCTAGAGATGCAGCAAAATTTGATTTTGCCAGCGAAATCATGGTGAAATTGACAATTGCGCCTAGTAAGACATTTTGCAAAATTATGGCCTTTTGGCAGAATTTCACCCCCAATTTCGCCTACGCATCTGAGGTGAAATTAGGTGAAACTGGGCATTTTGCTCTGCTGGTGCTCACATGGCTGAGTCTAAACAGGCAGTAAGTGAGTGGTTCATTTCCTGTACTATGTAGCTAGAGGAAGCAGGCAGAATTTCTACTTCCTGTGACTGCAGAGTGCACTTTTACACCTAAATTGATTAATTTGTACTATTTGTTTCTAATTTTTTCTTGTCTGTCTTTGACATAGTTCATATTATAGTACCTGGTGATTGTGTTTGTGTGTGTGTGTGTATGTGTGTGTATGTGTGTGTGTGATTGTGTGTGTGTGTGATCCCCTTCCCGGCTCTCTCTGAGTCTCTATCTCTGCTTCTTTGTTTTGTTTGTTTGTTTGAATTGGTGGTGTTTGTGGATTGTGGATGTAATGGAGAAGGGTGAAGACAGTGGGGCACCTGAATGCACATTTCAGCTAAATATCACAAATGAAATGCCACAGCAGGAGGCTTTTTGCTCCAGCACTAGCACCCAGCACCAAACTGTGCCCCCTCACCAGCAGCAGTTGGAGACATTGCCCCTTCCCCAGCACCAGGAGGATACTGTTCCTCACCCAGACAGCAGGAGACCATGCCCACTTCCAAGCAGCTGGAGGAGTCAGTGCCTGGGGCATTATCTGTGGCACCCCCCACCATGGCTACATCATCCCTGAAGTTCTCTTGTCTGGAATTTTTTCTACTTAATATTGGTTGGTGACCCAGTGGTCACCTGAAATCTATGCAGGCAGGAAGTGCATGGAGGAAAGTGTGTATCATACTTGGGACAACCAGCCAGCATAGCCACATGCTTCACCACCACCTGCCACAATGGTACCTCAAACTGCTGGAGGTGGTGGCATCATCAATTGCAGCTGTTGGGAACAGTGCGGCTGTAAGCACTGAAGGGGCTGATCAGGAGGGAGGCATGGCTGGACCAGTTAAACATCCTCACCGTTCTCGCCGTACCAGAAAACAGTAGCAGTCAGTAACATCAAGACCCCTCCAGGGCCCTCCCTCTTTAAAGCCAGCACCACAGGCAGCCCCCTCCTTGCCAGCAGTGCCAATGACACATACAGTCTTATCTGCTGTCCTGTCTGCAGCCCAACATGTCTGACAAGAGTTAATTGATTTCAGACAGAAAATTTAGTGATGCGGGGGGGGGGGATTTCTAAATTGCAGTGTGATGTTGACAAAATCATGTGCATTCAGTCAGAACTCCATGGTGGCCCCATTGGCACTTAATGTGGCAGCACAAATTAGTCTATTTTGTTTTCATTTTTCTATCTTCCATTCTATTGTTTGTATGCCCCCATAAAAAAAAAACAGCTATTCTATCCTATTTAACCTACATCCATTCCTTAAGTCCTCTTGTTTCTTTATTTTGTAAGTAAAATAAATGTATTGACTGTTGCTGTTGTTTGTTTCTGTCTTATGCTCCCAATAGAATTCAGTCCCTTTTCTTGTTCTCTCTCTATTAGTTATCCCCGCTCAGTGTTGTATTACCCTTGTCCTCCTGATCCTTCAGAATTCCTGAAATGTTTCCCAGGAAATGTTAAATTTTATTCACACAGAAATCAGGTGTCACACATGCAGTTACATGGTTCACATCTTCCATCAGGAGGAACCAAATCTACTGTTTTCTGCACCATTTCTAATGATTTTCAGGCCTCACTGAGGTGGTGCCACTGCCTAACATGCCCCACAAGTCCATAAATGTTTTCCAAAATATTTTACAGTAAATTCAGACCTAAATCAGGTGTCAGACATGCTGTAATATGTTGCACACCTTTCACCTGGACCAAAACATGTTTGGCACACCGTTTGCCAATGGTTTAAGACCTAATCATGGTGCTACCACTGTGTAACATGGCCCAGACATCCAGAAATGTTTTCCAAAACATGTTATAGTACATTCAGGCAGAAATCAGTTGTCAGACATGCAGTTACATGGTTCACATCCACCTTCAGGACACAAATCTGCTGTTTTCTGCACCGTTTCAAATGGTTTTCAGGCCATGGTGCTGCCACTGCCTAACATGCCCCCATGTATACTAGGGTCAGGTAGTAAACACCAGTGGTGTAACAAGGAGGAAAGGGATAATTTGGTGAGCAAATTAAATAGAAAAACAGGAACGCTGCAATGCAAAGGCTAGATCACAATTTTAATTTCTGTGAGCAATTCAACAGTGCAGTGCACCTGTGTATGGACAAGTCACGTGGTTAATGTACACGAATGCTTCCCATAAAAAAATAAAGCACAAGTGATTAACAAAAGGAAACAGGAACAGAACTACTCAGAATGAGCAACAGTTCAGATAAAGTTACCTCAAAAAGGGTCAATATGTAAGAAAAATGTAACAAATAAGTAGCACACCAACAAAAATATTAAGACATAAAAGAATTACAGAAACACACTCACAACTTGTGAGAAATCTGTAAAATATTAGGAACTAGCCTGCTCTGCTTTCACATACACAAACAGACACACCACACGGTCGACCCTCCTCCATTCAACTCGTCACAGACACAGACACAGAGAAAACTGAAAACAATACCCAAGTTTAACTAAGTATTACCCAAACATGCTAAAACAAAAAATAAAGGTTCACTAGTAGCATTAGTAACCAAATTAGGATTTTGGGAGCAAATAACTCTCAAAAATCACAAATAAAGAGGTTTTTGAAGGGTTTATTGGCTGTGATGCACCACACTGAACTGTTCTCTGACTCAACAGACAATATACTGTGCAGGAAACAGACTACACATGATATTTCAACTATCTACCCACAATGTATTGCAATTTCGCTGGCAAAATTGAAAAACATTGGCAAAATTAAGGATAATGGCAAAATTTCACCTTACATAAAAGCTAAATTGGGTGAAATTTTGCATTACGCGAACACGAATTTAGAGGTGAAACTATGTTTTGCCTAGGCGAAAAATTTCACGTAATGCGGGAATTACACTAAATGTTTTGTTAGGCAAAATTTTCCAATTTCACACATCTCTAGTCATAGAGGGCAATTGTAACAGCAGAGATGGCATGTAAAGGCTACAGAGGTAAAAGAACCAAATATAGCTAAAGACATAAAGTTATAAAAAGTACAATTAAAAACCATTTCATATTTCAATATTACCATAGGTACATTCTTCATAGTAGTAGGATTAAGTAATGGAATGATCAGAAAGAGTATTCTAAGACAGGGCTAGAAAGAAAGGATAGGATGTTTGAAGACAGAAAGAGGGAGAAGTATCAGTCAGACAGAATACAGCAGGGATATGCATTTTCAGCAGCAATGATTTAGATGTTGTAACAATTTCCTCTTGAAGGCTCACAAGTTGTGAATGTTGGGCTGGCAGCATAGCCTAGAGGTTAGAGGAACAAGGTGTGAATGAACTTGGTACATCCAGCAGACCAGACCTTGGTCTGATTCTCACAACCTCCACTTGCATACTGTGTGACTCTGAGCAAGTCACTTACCTGCCCAGTGCTCCCAGGTCACCCCTGAAAACAGGCACTTGTGCCTAGTGGGCCTTACCTGGTTACCAAAGACTAAAATAAAAAAAATAAATAAATAAAGGCTCTTCACACTTTCAGGCAGTGCATTCCAGGTGGCTAGGGCAGCATTGGTGATGGCCTTTGCTTCGACTGATGTGTGTGCTCCTTATTGGATCAGGTTATTTCTGGACTGGGAACACAATAGATAGTTCAGGACTGGTCATACCATAATGCTGTTTAGGTACGTAGTATAGAGACTCTAGCCACATTTGTATATGAGACCAAATCACTTGAGCTCCCTTCTTTTTTCTTTACTACAAAGACTGCTATGATGATCACATGCAACTGCAAAATGGCATGTTTTGCTGTAAGCAACAGTTGTTTTCAACCAAGCAGTGATATCTACAATCCTGTAGATGTTGCTCCCCTATTTCTATGGCTAAGAGTAATGATTGCTTTACTAGGCGCTTTCTGGTGTTCAAGTTAGAACAGCTTTTACTGTACTGTGATAGAGGAGATCAAGTTTTTGATGCTTACTTCTGATGGACCTAGAAATGTGATCTGTATATACTAGCTGTGAATGCAGCCACATTTTAAGATTTTCGAATTGTTGCATAACTTCAAGTGAAGTTTCATTGAGTAGATGAATTTTAAGAGAATTGTTTTTGGATACTATTGGTATTCCAACAAGGGAAAAAACACAACCTTTTACTTATTATTTCATGCCAACATCTATTTAGATTTTAATCTTAAACCTGTATTCAATGTACATTCCATTTTGCCTGAGGAATCCTCTCTAAAAGTGCTATGCACAGCTCAAAGTTGACTATCTTGTAAGGCTGCCGCCTTTGGATAAGGTGAAAAGCAAATACTAAACTGCACCCCAAATTCTGCTACTAGCCCAACCACATTTTATGACTGGTAAGTACATCAATTCCCCAGCAAAGCCATCTGTAATGTCAGAGAAGATTTTAAAAATAAAAAGTAATTGTTATGCTGTTAATTATCCCCTTCACAAATAATTACATAGTGAATTTTTGAACCCATGTAATTTTAAATCTCCTCCGGTTTTCCTTTCCATGTCAGTCATGTATTCCAGTTTGCTTTCATCAATGTCTGATAAATTATCTAGGTTTGTTGCACCCTCAAGTCAACACTGTGTTCAGTTCACCTTAGTAGCTACAGCTCTTTCTTTCCATATTTCTATGATATTCCACATCAGTCACATCATTCCATGCTGTTCATTTGAGTGGGGTGGAATAGTGTAATTAAGCAATAAGGCACGACAAGGTGTGTGTTATCGTGTAATAACGTCACTCCTGGGCTGGGTTGAAGCACGAGGCAAAGGCGAGTGCTTCCACCACCCCAGGAGTGATGTTGTTACATGATAACACACACCTTGGAGTGCCTTATTGCAATTATACAATGGCTCGATGTTATAGAAAACAAAAATAAAAATAAAAATGTTTTTAGTAGATTTTTAGTGAGGCAGTGTATCTTTGTTTCTGAAAAAAAAAAAGTAGCTGATAACAATCATCCAAAAAATCAATACAGTGATGTTATTGTGTAATAACATCACTGTCTCAGGCACACATTGACCAATCAGTGTCCAGGAAATTTTCTTGCCATTGTATAATTGATGATATGGAATGTTCAAGTACTAACATACTAACATACTATTTGCCAGCAGATTAGGCCTTACGGTCTATCAAGTCTGCTCGAACTTTAGATCCTTAGTTGGGTGCCGAGACCCTCCCATCCTTTGTGCTCCAGAAACCCGTATCATCCATCCCCACCCCCCCGGGACAGGACATCATCTGATACATCCACTTTCTGTGCCTGTCCCATCCTCTCTTGAAGCCCTCCACTGTGGATCTCTGAACTAGCTCACCAGGCAGTGCATTCCAAGGGTCCACCACCCTCTCAGTGAAAAACCTCCTCCTCTTTCCCCTTACCCTTCCACCTTCCAACTTCAAACCATGCCCTCTGGTGATACCTCCCTGCTTTAGTCTAAAGATCCCCTCCATGTTTACCCTATTTATTCCCTTGAGGTACTTGAAGGCCTCAATCATGTCACCCTGTCTCTCCTCTCCTCCAGTGAAAACAGGCAGAGCTCCTTAAGTCTGTCCTCATACGTCAAATCCCCTAGCCCTCGTATCATCTTTGTTGCCCTCCTCTGTACCCTCTCTAGGAGCTGTATGTCCCTTTTTAAGTGTGGTCTCCAGTACTGTACACAGTACTCAAGGTGTGGTCTAACCAGTCCATTGTACAGCGGCAGAATCACTTCCTTGCTCCTAGAGGTGATCCCCCTTACGATGCATCCCAACATCCTGTTTGCCTTGCTAGCCGCTCTCCTGCACTGCTCAGAGTTATTCATACATGCATCCACCATGACCCCTAGGTCTTTTTCCCTATTGAGGCCTCCAGCGCCTCCCCGAGAGTGTACCTGTGTTTAGGGTTTCCCCAACCAAGATGCAACACCTTGCATTTGGTGATATTGAAATTTAATTTCCATGTGTGAGCCCAGCTTTCCAGGGTGTCCAGGTCCCCTTGCAGGGCCAACCTCCCCTCTTCTCCCTCAACTACTGCTCCCATCTTGGAGTCATCCACGAAGAGACTCATTTCACACCCTACACCCTCCTGATGTCCGATATGTATGCATTAAACAGGATCGGACCCAGGACCGAGCTCCCCTGCACCCCCACTACCAACCTCTCTAGGTTCGAGAGCTCCCCACAGACCACTACTCTCTGAATGCATCCAGCTAGCCAGTTTTCAATCCATCTGACCATCAAAGGGCCTACTCCTAACCCCATCAGTTTCTCCACCAGACCATTGTGGGGAACAGAGTCAAACGCCTTGCTGAAGTCCAAGAATAATACATCCACAGGCTTACCCTGTCCAGTTCTGATGTTACCCATTCATAGAACTCCACAAGGTTGGTTTGACATGATCTACCTGGCACAAACCCATGTTGCCGACTATCTAGACCTCCCACCTCCTCCAAGTACACCCCCAATAGTTCCTTTAGTATACTCTCCATTAATTTTCCCACCACCGAGGTCAAACTGATGGGTCTATAGTTACCTGGTACTTTCCTCAACCCCCCTTTATAGATTGGTACCACATGTGCCTCTCGCCAATCTCTAGGTACCCTCCCTGTCTCAAGTGACCTGCTGAAAGCTCCGCCAGGGGTGCAGCCAGTATGTCTGCCAATTCCCATGGTACTCTCAGATGAATGCCATCCGGCCCAGGAGATTTGTCTTTCTTTAGGGCCTTGAGGGCTAACCACACCTTTTTGGCGGAGATAGCATCATCCGTCCCCTCCACCTTACTGGCCTTTTTATCTAAGTAGCATCAACATCAAGAGCAGTCTCTCCTGAGAACTCTGTACAGAGGGGTTCAATGTAGCAACAATGACAATAACAAATTAAATTAATATTTCACATGATCTCAAATATAGGTCAGACTCTAAAAGTGAAACAGGAAAGCATATAAAGGTATAAAAACTGTTTCCTATCACAGCAGTAAAGGACCATATTTTAACGAACACTGCCAACCCCTTAGGCCTCTTTTTCTTAAGGAATTAAAAAATAAAGTATAAAAATGATTATTAAAGGGTCAGCTGCCATGTTCATTCCGACAATGGAAAACAATACTATCCCTTAAATTTAGGGGATGAGGGTCACCTCATCGCATTCCTTCTACCTTTTAAAGTGGGACACTAGTTCCTTTTACAATCAAGGAGCATGAGAGGATGTGATTCCAGCCCACACTCTTCCAGAATTCTATCCCCAGGGACCTTAAATGAGAAAAATCCCAAGCTTGGACATATTTTATAAAAAATAACGTACACAATATATTTTCCTGGGGGTACATAACAGTAATCCACAATACTTTTAACTACATTTCTTTGTAGAAACATAGACTTTGATGGCTGATAACGACTGCTTTGCTCACCCAGTCTGGCCATTTCCCTACCTATTCGATAAGCTGCAGATCCTAGTTAACCAACAGCCTACTTCCTCCTACCCACCACTAGAATTGCATTATGTCTGTCCCATGCGTTCTTGAATTCCCCCACTGTTTTTGACCTCACTACCTCCTCAGGAAGGCCATTCCATACATCCTCCACCCTCTCGGTGGAAAAATGCTTCCTCACGTTGCCCCTGAACTGTTCCCCCTACTGTCTTCAAATTGTGCCCCCTTGTTCTTGTACATCTCTTTTACTGAAAGATGCTACTCTCTTGGACTCTGTTGATTCCCTTGAGGTATTTGAAAGTTTCTATCATGTCCCCACTCTCCCTCCTTTCCTCGAGGGTATACATATTAAGTTTGATTAGTCTTTTTTGTATGGCTTCTGTTACAGACCCTGCACCATTCTAGTTGCCCTCCTCTGGACTGCTCCATTCTGTCTATGTCCTTGCAGAGATGGGGTCTCGCTTATCAACACCATTGCACTCTTCAGTAATCATTTTCTAATGTGTGCATATCCATATCATAATAAATAATCAGCAACACTATATGTATTACCTGGTTTGTCTTCAGCCTTCAAATCACACAGCTGCAATGCCAGACATGACCTGGCAAAGCATGAGTTAGTATCTTTCATTTTAAATAACCACTCTGTCCCTGTCAGGTAATACTGAAGGGCTTCAATCACCCCTTTAATTCCCAAATATTCTTATTTAATATGGTATCACATGTACAGTTTTGCAAAGACAAGAAGTGAAAAGAATAAAACTAAAATCCTGCTTTTTATGTTTATGGTAACCAGATGCTGAGACATAACTAAAAAAGGAAGAAAAAAATAGTTTGAGTCACTAAAAAAACATTTGTTTAAAGGGGAACTGTCAGCACTTAGAGCCCTAGACCCATGTGTGGCACTGGTCCTAACTTACACTTTGTGTGTAAAAACATATTACTGTTTACTGCAGTATGATAGTTTGTATCACACTAATTCTGTTGACTTGCAAGCTTACATTTTCTGTTACAAAAAATCCCAGACTCCCCTGCTGCTGACATCAGAGGAAGGCTGCAGCAGTGGGAGATTCAATAGCCTGTGGTACATGTTAGATTTTTATAAGCTCTGATTTTTTGTTTGCTGTTCCTGTTATCCTCCTTGGGCTAATTACAGTCATGTATGACTGTGCTTAGCCCCGGGAGAACAGCTGAACCAGAAAACATATGGTCGGAACTTATAAAAGCTATAAAATACACTGCAGGCTATTAAATCTAACTGCTGCAGCCCTCTTCTGATGTCAGCCGCTGGGAATTCTGTGATTTGTAGTTACAGGAAATATCAGCTTCCAGGTTAACAGAATAAGTGTGCTACAATCTATTATACTGCAGTAAACAGAAAGTAAACAAAATGTTTTGCTCACAGAGGGCAATTAAGACCAGCACCATACTTGGGTATGGGAGCTCTAGTGCCAACAGTTCTCTTTAGTGATGAGGTCTTCTTCTTCTTCTCCTTCTTATACTTGCTCTTTCTTTGTTTAAGCTTATTCTATTCTGCTATTCTGTCCTTTATTGTCTTTCCATTTTGTTTCTACTTTTCTTTCTTTGGCCTGTGGAGTTGTGGAGGTTTTATATGGTGTTGTGAATTGGAGCACTTCTGTAACATATAGATCGCCATGACTGCATTGTTTGCTTCCTAAGAGAAATGAAAGGCAAGGATTGGAAGCAGAGCCCTTGTTATGTGACTCCTGCAGGATGGAGTTTGGAGAGCAGGTCAATATTCAGGTTTACACTTTTAGCACATTGTTTATGTGCTTGCAAGTTTCACAGGTCTTATTACTGCTTTTGGGCATGAATGCTGTGAAAAATACCTTACCTCCTGCAGTAGACTCTTGACTTCTCCATTGCTCTGCTGAACTGTTGTTAGTTTAAGATCAGCTGTTCTGATAGTAGTGGGTGAACACTGACTCAGCTGTATGCTGTGAGCTGGAGAATTTTATCACTTTGTTTAACCCTGTCTCTTCTGGTTTCTTTCATTAGCTACTGCTCTGTTTCTGTTTCAGACTGCATACCCTTTTTGAGATACAAAGGAGTTTACTTAAACATTCAAATAAAAACGTCAGTTCAGAATTGTATGCATAGATACGGTACAGTTCATGGGCACTGGGACGCTGGTGCATTGTTGTAACATACTTAAAGCTGAACACCCCTTTTATTTTTCTGCTGCTGGTGGCACTGTCCAGGCTCCTCACCACTGGGACTTCATACAGTGAAGCCCGATAGGATCAAGTGCAGTGTCACAGTTTCCTGTATGACAAAAGGGATTAACTCCCATTAAAATTGCATTGTTCCCTGCAGTAACTCTACTGCAGAATTCTGCAGAGTTGGACTTGATCCTGGCAAGCTTCTGTAGGTGCAGGCTGGCCATTTCTTCACCCGATTTCTGTGGTTAGTTTGAGATGGTCTTAGTGAAGGACAGTAAGATTCCCTCAGAAATAAATTTACTGATTGCCATTTGTATATAAACTGGCATCCTTTTCTATTTCATATATTTTTCAGCTGTTGAGATAATTTGTTGTCCTATATATAAAAAGTTGTATTTTTGTGTGATGATGTTATTAGATAGACATCTTAGGGAGTCAATCACAATCCAGAGAGGGTTATAAAGAGGGAAGGATTGTGATGTGAAATCAGTCTAGTTCAGGGCTCTGTAAAGGGCATAGTTATGCATCGGTATCTCCTGCCAGTTCATGGGAGGTTCCAGCTGGAAAAGATCTGGGATGGTCACAGGCATGATAGGCTCTTTCTGGGAATAATATCCAGGGTGGTGAGAATCTGCAAATTTCTCTTTAATTCCCCCTCGAAATTGGCTCCCCGAAGTAACTTGCAATTATTGGAAGGATTCCAGACAAGAACTACTTCAAAACTCATTAAAACTGGACTATAAATATTGTAAATAAATTCACCTGAGCACTTCCAATTTTTGTGCACCACCCATTCCTACTACTAGGCCTACAATGACAATATAGTATTACCCAGTACTATATTTGCTATTGATCCCACCCTCACGCCAAGCACCTTTTAGGTCTGATGATGATATTACCCTAATCCCTCTCTTCTTTCATCTTTCCTAGAACTGCACTATCCAAGGTATATTTGGTCCTGTTGTTTTGATAGCCAAAATGCATAACTTTGCATTTCTTTGTATTAAATATCATCCCCTGTTTTGCTGCCCAGTCCTGTAGTGTGTTTCTGTTCTTCCTTAATTCCTGTGCATCTGTCTTTGTTGCTACCTTCCTGGTAGTTTTTATATGATCTGTAAACTTTGTGACTCATGATCCTCCCCTTTTCTCTAGATCTCCAACATATCTTGCCAACAGCACTGGGCCAGTACTGAGCCCTGTGGCTCTCCATACATCACCCCTCCCCAAGTCTGATACCTCCTTGTTAACAATTACCTTATGTTCCATCCCCAACAGCCAACATTGTACTCAGTTTACTATTTTTACATTCAAACCTAGACCTCTCATGCTGTAATCAGCTTCATGTCCCTTTACCAAATGTCTTACAGAAATCAAGCTAAACAATATCCACAGGATACCCCTTGTCACCCTTTACAGTCACCCGTTCTGTAAAGGTCAAGAGGTTTTTCAGACACAACTTTCCTTCCCTAATACATTGCTGACTATCCTCCTCTAAACTGTACCTTTCCAGATGATGTATAATCTAATTTTTTTAAAGTCTCTCCAACAACTACCCAGTACCAATTTTAGGGTCTCACAACTATAACTGCATTGGTCTGTTCTTGGCCCACTCTTATAAAGTGCAGTCACATTTACCTGCTTCCAAATGGCTGTCACTATCACCTCTATTAGAGAGGTGTTGAAAATATCTCACAACTTTTCGGCTATCACCTCTGTCACTTCCCTAAGTACCGTGGGGTGCTGGTGAACCATCTATTCTTGGTCCCAAAATTCCTAGTTTACTTGCGCTCTTAATATTTTGAATTCATCATTTGTCCACACCTGCATACTGTTAACCCCTATGTGCTCCATCTTCTTCTTTCTGTCCTCCTGCAATACAGTATACACTTAGAAAATACACATTCAGGTCCTATGCCTTTGCAGTATCATTGTTTAGCATATTTCCACCTTCTGAGTATAATGCACTGAGTCCCGTCCCCGTCAGTCCTTTGACATATTTAAAAAAATGCCTTCTTGCATTTGCCTTTGTCAGATGAAAATCTATCTTCCAATTCAGCTTTTTCTTTGCTAATTTCAGTCTTACTTTTTCTGTAGGGTCCGTGCTTCTCCCATTTCTCCACTTCTCTAGCCTTCTCCTGTACCCATTGTTTATCGCTCAACAAATTTCTCAAGTCATTGCTTAACCATATTGGATTCTTTCTTGACCCCTTTATTTCATTGCAAATAATTGATATGCACATATATAATATTAATGATAGATCTCAAGGATTTGGTAATCCAGATATGTTGTATTAAATGAAGATTCTACGAAAGTTGAAGTTAATCGCATTATTGTTGGCTTCATGGTATAATTCGGAACAGAGTAATACAGCAAAGCACATTTCAATTTTCCTTTTGTCATTTTCCAGGTAATGATGAGAGCAGTTGCCTGCTTCCCTCTCGATGTCCAGAAGAGTGCACATGTGTGGACAATGTGGTGCGCTGCAGTAATGTTGGACTCCGGAGTTTACCTAAAGGAATTCTTAGGGATGTGACTGAACTGTGAGTATCCACTTTTGGAAAACAAATTTACTTAGCATGAATGCATAAATCATGTACATATTTCATATTTCAACTTCTCTTCTGTGCTGCTGAAGCAGATTTGGGTTGGAACCTTTTGATCCCGTGTCTCAGGTCTTCCTCAGCAGATAGGTTTTTTGTATGCAATTTATTTATTCCGCCACTTATCAAAACATTTTTTGAAATTCTATTGCACTTTGGCAGTCTGCCCCTAGAGAATGTCTAATGGATAAAATGAAACTTTCTGTGGAATATTAGTTCATAATCTGTTATGGAGAAACATAGCCCATAGATCTTTGATGACAGAAACAGATAGGGCAAGATTTTCAGAAAGAATGATGCAGGTGCAGTGTCCTATTTCCGATACAGCTTGCATCATGCCAAATGCATCTGAATCTTTGAGTACTAGTTTCAAAGGTCCAGACAAGTCTGTGGCAGTGCAAAGAAACTGAGTAGATTCCATGCTAGAAACATAGAAACATAGAATCTGTCAGCAGATTAAGACCATACGGCCCTCCTAGTCTGCCCATTTCCCTATTCACTGCTTCAGCTCCAGATCCTATTTGATCTGTGGCTGTCCTGCTCTGCACATCTCCAGGGCACCCTTATGTCTATCCCATGCACTCTTGAATCCCTGATTGTTTTCATCCCCACCACTTCTGCTGGAAGGCTGTTCCATGGCTCAACCACCCTTTTAGTCAAAAAGTACTTCTTAACATTACCTCTGAGCCTTCCACCCTTTAGTCTCATATCATGCCTCTTGTTCTTGTGCAGAGTTTTCTCTGAAATATGCTTTCAAATGTACCCTGTTTATTCCTGAAAGTCTCTATCACATCTACCCTCCCTTCTTTCCTCCAGTGAAAAGCTATTAAGATCCTTAAGTCTTTCCTTGTAAGGCTTCTGGTATAACCATGTACCATCTTCATTATCCTTCTCTGGACTGCCTATATTTTATCAATGTCCTTCAGGAGATGTGGTCTCTAGAACTGGACACAGTGCTCCAGTTGAGCCCTCACCTGTGATCCATACAGAGGCATCACCAACTCCTTCCTCCTGCTTGTTTTGCCCCTCCCTATGCCCCCAACATTCTGTTTGCTCTCCTACCACCTTTTCACACTGTTTGGTCACCTTCAGGTAGTCAGATATGATAACCCCCATGTCTCTGTCCTGACTTGTGGTGGCCGGAATTTCCCCACCCATCCTGTACTATTCCCTTGGATTCCTGTGACCCAGGTGCATGATCTTGCACTTTTTAGCATTGAAACTGAACTGCCAGACACCTGACCACTCCTCTAATAGGCTTAGGTCCGTTCTTATTTTTTTCATCCCCTCCGGTGTGTCCACTCTGTTGCAGATCTTGGTGTCATCTGTGAAGAGGCACACCTTTCCCTCTAGATGCTCTGCAATGTCACTAATGAAGACATTGACTAGGACTGGCTCCAGTACCCATTGTATCCCCCCTCAGCAGGGTGTCTTATGAGTGAACTTCTTAGAGTATTACTCTGGTTCCATGCCATTTGATCAAATATTATTGGATGATTTCAATTTGAGCGACTACAAATTAGCGAGTGCATATAGCATGAGTGTGCAGTACGGCTATGGTAATTGCAGCAAATTTTTTACAACTGCACCTGTATATTGTAGGGAACTCCAAGCAAATGTTCCAGCCATGCATGAGATGTATACTCCCACACACCTGTACCAGATGTTCAGTGAGATCCCAGTACTGCCTCCTGCTACTGCTATCCATTGCACTGGACACAATCTGCTCCATCTGCACTGCAGTACACCTTTCCATGGACCTCCTTACCACTCCAGTATACAAAAGTCACCATAGACCAGCAGCAGCATCCACTGTGGCTCCTAGTAAACTCCACCTCGATCTTCAGCCATGAGTCCCCCCAGTAACCCACCCATGTTTATCTCCCATCATCCACAGGTGCACCCATGTTACACAGGTGTGCCTCTAAACCCCCCTTCTCTTAGATTCCAACACCAACCTATGCCTGGACATGGGGGGAGTAGATTATATATCTGTTCACTGAGATGACCAGTCACTCAAAAGTATTATTCACCATAACTGTACACTCGCCCATTCGGGAGTCAATCAAATGAAGTCACCCATATGTCTTCAATTCAATTCAATTTTTATTTAACTGGGCAGAACATCATAGAGCACACTCATCTGCAAGAAGGTCCTGGGAGGACAACAGATAGTTACAATAAAAAAGCTGTGGAAAAATACAACTGTACATACATTTATGATACAATAAAGTACATAATAAAAAACATTAAGAGTACAAGATGATACACATACAAACAGATGCATGCTAACAATTACCTTTTTCTATAGAGATTACAATAATATCCATGTGATTTGTAACATTTTTTAAAATAGGAGTGAGAGGAAGTTTAAAGATATGGGAAGGGGAGGATGAGAAGCAGTGAAGTTAGTCTTGGTGTTAGGGAGGGTGAGGGAGGTAGCTGGATTAGGGTTTGGAGTGGGGAGTGGAGGATATGCAAGTTGGCAAGGTTGATAGAGAGACATAGAGGGTAGGAGATAATACAAGGTAGAGATGGGTGGGAGGAAAATGCTAAGGTAAGGGGTATAAGCAACAATGCACGTGAATTACTGTCAGAGGTTGTCTATACAGCTAAAGATTACAGGAACATGTATGCTTCAAAATTAGTTTTGACTGGGATTTAAAAACAGATATCCCAGGAATTTGGGTAAGTCTTAGTGACCTCTGAAATGTGTTCCATAAAGAGGAGAAGGCAGAACTGATGGCTGCAACACCGTGACATGCTTTGACCTTAGGAACTTCAAACATGACGAGGGAGTAATGCCTCAGGCAGTAGGATCCATGTGAGCACTGAAAGAGCTCAGAGATGTACTGGGGAGTTTGTCAGTGATTGCCCTGAAAATCCAGAGGTGCATTTCTCATCCTCCTAGTGTTGAGTGAAGGCCAGCTTAATATTGCATAGCACGAGCAATGGTGGGTTTTACAAGGACATTGGTGATAAATCTTAGTGCACGATGATACAGTGTGTCAAGTTTGGTTAAAGTGGAGTTTGGGCAGTGGCTATAAAGGATATCAGCATAGTCTAATAGAGGAAGGAAGGTAGTTTGCATTCATTTTATTTTGCTTCATAGTTGAGGAGGTGTCGAATACAGTAGAAGACTAATTTTATTTTTGCTTCATAGTTGAGGAGGTGTTGAATACAGTAGAAGACTCCAGTCTCTGACATAGTTTTTGGCAAGCTCATCGATATGTGATGCAAAGCTAAGTTTACTATCAAGCCAAAAGCCCAAATATTTAAATTTGTCCACTATCTGTAAAGACTCTCAAGTAGGGTCTGGATCCAAAGGTTGGGGTTCCATAAAACAGAGGATAATGAGTGTATAGAGATAGAGATAACCATAGCTTTCATCTTTTCTGCATTGAGGAGTAATTTCAATTGTGACAGGTTATGTTACAGGACATCAATCTCTCACTGCAGCTATGCACAGGCAAGCTCAGGGTATGGCTGGCTGTGTACAAGACAGAGTCACAGCAAAAGATGCACCTTTGCTGTATTGATGTTGGAGTCTATGTTATTTATGTAGATTGTGAAGAGAAGGGGCCCCAGGATGGACCCTTATGGCACTCTTCTTGGAAGAATATTACACGGTGAATGGTCCCAATGTGGTTTGACTTGCTGCTTCCTATCAATAAGGTAGCAACTGAACCATTTCATAACAACATCATCTAGTCAAAGATGGTGCAGTATCAAAAGCCTTGCATAGGTCTAAAAAGAGGGCACAGACATGCTTCTTTTGCCAGTCATTGGTCACCTTATTGAGGGCAGAGACAGTACTGTGTTTAGGTCTATAGCCAGATTGGATGGGATTCAACAGGTTTTTAGACTCCAGGTACTCCCTCAATTGATAGTTAACTAGTTTTTCCAGCAGTTTTGATAGAATAGGTAATAGGGGAAATGGGTTGGTAGATGTTGAAGTCCCGGATATCACTGGATTTAAAGAGATGAATGATATGAGATATTTTCCAAATGGCAGGCAGGTTGCCTAGGGATAGGAATAAGTTAAAGAGATATGTAAGTGGGTGGTAAGATAAAGATAATATAATTTCAGGAAGAGGGGTTCAAAAAGGTCTGCTCCGGCGCTTTTTCTGACCTCCAAGGTAATACGGAGGACCTCGACCTGTTTGAAGGATGTAGGGCTTAAACTAAATGAGGAAGCGATCTGGTTGTTCATGGGGTTGGGGCAAGGAGATTCCTCACCACAGGATTTGATGAGAAGCTTACTTGCCAGAAAGGCATCAAATGCTAGGCCTGCTGTGGCAAAATTGTTGTTGAGTTTATCCAAGATGGAGGCCCTATCTGTGTAGGTATTATTTCCCAACATAATCTTGGAAGGCAGCAGAGATAGTGTCATATGACCTTCAATCTCTCTCTCTCTCTCTCTCTAAGGATATTCCAGAACTTGGCATTATTGCTTTTGGAAGCGTCAAGAGAAACCTGGAAATATTTAACTTATTCTTCCCTTATTAGTTTGGTACAGAGGTTGCTAGAAGTTCTGAATGCCAACCAATCTGAGTTAGATTTTGTTTTTAGTGCCTTTTTCCATAACTTTTCCCTGGCTCCTAAAGCAGTTTTTAGAGTAGGAGAGAACCCAGGGCAGGATCTTTGTCTGGTCTTGGTTTTTACCAGAGGGGCATGTTTGTCTACCACCTCCATGATGAGGTTCTGCAAGATGTTGAAAGCCTCAGAGACTGTGGATGCCAAGTAGAAGTCTTGCCATCTAATCTGGATTAAGCTGGCCTGAAACACAGGCTGGCTGAACTTTCTGTGTTGTCTTTTTAGTCTATAGGTAGAGTTCGAGGAAAATTTTGGTGTGCGTCTTATGCAAGCTATTGCTCTATGGTCACTTATATCATTATGGAACACTCCTGAGTGGGAGGTGTTGTGTGGCTTATTGACAAGTATTAGATCAAGGAGAGAGTTACGAGTCAGATTTTTAATAATCGGACAAGTAATGTGAAGGGTCATTTGAGAGAGGCTGTGCTTATCACAGAATTGTTTCAGAGGAATGGAGCAATCAGAGTTCCATTTGAGGTTGAAGTCCCCCATAATAATACATTCTGAGTTGGCATTCACCAGTAATTTCTGGAGATATGATAAAATCCCAAGGCCTGGTGATGGCTGTCTGTAATAAACAGTTATCAAAAAGGACTCCTTGGAGGATAGGGACACCCTTAGGGTAATGCTTTTGAATTCCTTAGGGACTGTAGAGGAGTCCAAAACTGAGACTGATAATTTGTCTTTTATGTAGATTGCAACCACATCTCCTCTAGAGAGTGTATCAGCCTTGAAGACATTGTAAGAGGGGATATTGATGTGGTGATCAGGAGTGGAACCTCTGAGCCAAATTTTTGGATATCAGTAGTACATTGGGTCTTGTGTGGAATACCCATGCTTGAATCATGGGCTGTTTTTTTTAATAGGCTGCAGACATTCATATCTGGGAAGCTGATACCTTTAAGTTGAGTAAGCTCAGAGGGGGCATCTATAGCTAAGGAGGGACCAGGGTTTAATTCTGAATTCCCAGAGCATAGCAATAAGAGGAGGATAAGCTTTCTAAGACCAAGTAGCAGACCCTTGGTAATACATGCTTGTTGTCTTTTTGAGGAGTGATGGTTTGAGGGAAGGAGGGCAGGGGGCAGTAGGGTGATGGAAGATTGAAAGTGCATATAGCGCCATTTTGACTGATACTATTAAAAGTTCTTGACAGTGGGTAGTAGACATAGGGGAAGGAATAGGTATGGCATAACTCTGAGAATCTGTGCCAGCAGAGAGGTGCATAGACATTAGCGAGAATGAGTTCATGGAAATGTCAGATATGTCCTTTTTACTGACGGTATATGAGGAGATAAACAAATTAGTAACCTGGAGGAGGCAACCAAGTAGAGTAAGGTTTGGAGTACATGACTGCATGATCCCTACTTGGTGGCTGTTGGTGGAAAAAAGATAGAAGCATTGTAAGTAGCTGGAGGAGACTGTGTTTAGCACTGAACGAGGCAATCAAAGGAGTTGATTGGTATCACTGAACCAGTATTATCAGTTAATCAAGAGCAATGATTCAAAAGGTAGTCAGTTCAGGAGATGAAAATACTGGGATTGATTCCTAGGGCAGCAAGGGCACTGGAGAGAAGGGAATGCTAGTAAGGACAACAGGTCATACTTGTTTAATGTTGTATGGCCACCTAGCAGCTGCATAGTAAAATTTGCTAATGGAAAGTATGGACTTAAACTTATGCACTTCTACCTAGCCTGGTCATGTGACAAGCTAGACATATAAGAAAGACGCCAAGTAGGGTGGAGGGAGGGGGGGTGGGGAGCCAACACATAGCAACTCGATGGGAACCTGTCTTTGTAGCGGCTAATCGGGCAAAGAGTGGAGTGCTTGTTCGGCAGAAGAGCAGCCATGCTGCAGCTTGGAGGATCACCTGGTCAGGGGTCACTGCAGGAGTGCCTGGTCAGGGAAAGATAGCTAAGGAGAGAAAGGAAGAAAAGTCAACTTTTAAAGACCGCTAAAGCGGCAGCTAAATAAGTGGGAGGGAGATCGAGGAACAAAGGAGGACAATTAAGTTGAGACAGACAGGGGATGCTAAATTGCTGGGAGGGAGGGAAGAAGGGAGGGAGGGAGGGGAATGAAGGTAGGAGACAATGAGATGAGGTGGGGGGTGGGAGCCACAGTAGGATAGCCTGAAGGGGCTTACTGGACTTACAGAGTAGAAACACAGTAAAAGGAAGGAAGGAAGGAAGGAAGGAAGGAAGGAAGGAAGGAAGGAAGAGCAGATAGGCAGGGCTGGAGGGGGATCTAAACAGTCAAAGAACAACTGTAGACATTTAAATAAATATTTTCCACAGTTTAGACATTAAACAGTATAAACAGTTTGCCTACACCAATAAAAACACTAATCTAAAACATGCTGTGATCAATCCAACATCCATATTATAAAAAATACACAACCTTAACAGTCTATTAGGAGCAGGGAATGGAGCCACCAATAATGAGCTCACCCATGCAGAGTTTACCAATTGGAGGTGGAGCTGGAGAGGTGCCAGAAATTCAGAAGAGGATAGTGGCTTTCAGATCAACGCGTCGGTCCATGTAGCAGGTGGGCAGACAGTGGAGTGCTTGTCAGTGGCAGGAGAGCAGCCGTGCAACAGCTTGTGGAGGAGCACCTGGTCAGGGGCCACTGCAGGAGCACCAGGTCAGGGGAAGATAGCTGTCCTTCTAGCAGGTGGGCTGGCAGACAGTGGAGTGCTTGTTAGTGACAGGAGAGCAGCCATACCAGAGCTTGTGGAGGAGCACCCGGTCAGGGTCCGCTGCAGGAGCTCCCGGTCAGGGGCAAATATTCCCTTATTCCCATACTCATTTGTCATGCTACCCATTATTCCATACACTTGAGGGTTGTTTGAGTGATGCTTGGTACTGTTGGATTGGACTGCAACCTAGAGGGTCTTCTCCCTTTCATTGTTCTGAAGAAGGCATAACCAATACCAAAATGTCCACATGTTGCTCGTCATGTTGTGGTGCTATGTAATATATGCATGTGTCTTTGACTAAGCATTGTAAGGCCAATATTAGTTTGACTGTAAGAGGCAGTCACAGCAATGATACAGAGCTTATGAGAGGACACTCTCAGGTCTACAAAAACAGCTAAGGCTGGTTCTAGCTGGTTTTCAACCTACCCTGACACATAACTGGAAACTGTGAGCTCTGAAGCAATATGCAAGTTTTGTTCCACAGAGTCTTTTCCCAAAAAAAATGTTTTCTGTTCTTTTCTGACTCAGTTAGGGCAGGATGTATTGTAATCTTTGTCCCAAAATAGTCCACTTCTTGTATAAAAATAGTCTGTTTATTGATGATGTGAGGTTCATATTATGTTAACTGTATACTATAAGAATAGGAGAACAATGTAGGTGAGCACAGCAGAGCTCTCCTTCCTGTGGTCAGAACACCATTACTGATAGGGACTATAGAAAAACCACAAGACCCAGCTGCAGGAAAAGGCCACTCTTGCTATTAGGCTCAGGGGTAAAGGGCAACTATGTGAGTATGCTATATCTTTTTTCATCAGTCAAGGCAATTTATGAGTATGTTATTCTTTGTAATGAAGAATGACCTTGAAGGAAGAACATGGTATTTGACTTGGTTCTGTTGCAGTTACCTCAGGGGCACAACAACGAGCCGCAAAACTCAGATCATAGCAGTGTGATCCGAGAGGTTGAAGAGATACACAGAGGAGGTCTGTCAATGCTGCAAGGGTGAAACCCTTCAAGACAGCAATCTGACCTGCTGGTAGCAAGCATCACTCAAACAACCTCAAGCAAATGGAATAGTGCTCTAAGGAGTTCAGTGATGAGCCAGGAGGTCCACTGATTACGGTGAACAAACAGCTCAGTGAAACTTAATACAAACTGTCACACTGACTTTGAACTTTGAATAATGGTCTGTGCAAAGAAGTGAGGAAGCTGCAATAGTTTCTGAAATGAACATTTGCACTTTGGCACAATTCTTGTGCTTTATGCTAGCTTTGCACCGCAATAAGAAATCTGTGGATTTATAAATCAAATATAAAAGCAAATTAAGTGGAAAACTTCTTTTGTGTGCCCGGTTTTTCCATCATTTTTTGGGGGGAATTTGTGATTGGTCACAGATCAGTCTGAAGGTTTGTGACAGAGCTTCATTGAGGATATTTCCTCCATTAGGCCACAGCTTGGGAACTGTAAGCCATCAGCATCAGGGCCACATAGAACATTTTGCTAGCTGGGGGCAACCCACAGTGATCTGCAGCATCGGCACATATATAATGTGGGTGGCTCCAACACTCCTCAGGTCTTTCTCCAGCCATGAGTCATCCTTGTCAGAGCTGCTGAAGGAAAAAGCATTGACAAAGCCATTCCATCTTTTTAAAATGTATTATATGTCTTCAGTGTTACTGTTGTCATCTCTGCATGCCGCTTAAGTCTGAGGACCCTTTTCAGATATTGTGTCTGGAGTTATAAAATTTACAACAATGACATTCACTCTATTTGTGTGTGCTGTTTGGGCCTTTCTCAGAAATGGAGGACTTGTTGAGATTTTCCAGAGTTTCAACTAGGCTGCGAGTGATACTGTTGGAAGGCTCTGAAAACCTTCCTTGCTCAAAAATTGTTAAACATTAAGGAGAAGGAAAATGCTCCAGGTCTGCTTCTTCCTCACCGCTGTCTGACAAATGGTCATCTCAAAACCAAAAAAAAGAACAAAGAAAAGGCATTGTCTCAGGCCTCCTTGTCATCCTGTCAAACAAAAATATAAAGATAAAGTCAAAGCTGCTTTGCCAGTGAGGTGCCCTAGCTGTTGAAAACAGGTACATCCTCATCAATGTCTGTCTCGTGATGTCCATAAAAGTCCCCCCAACCAACATTAAGACACCAAGGTCAAGATCTGGCTCAGGCACTACTGTACCTATGGACTGTATGTTGCTGTTGTTGGGCTGGTCCTTCAATGCAGGTAGTCCTGGACTCTTTTCAGGGCACTGTCAGCCCCCAGGCTGTGCTGGCATGTTTTTCAGACATGACACATCACCTCCTACCAGGGTTGCCACAGCAGGTAGCTTTACTACTGATGTGGTTGTCTAGTCTAGGGCCTTTGTCAATGATTTCTACTAGCATGCCACAGATTCCTGCCTCTCAACTGCCACCTGTGTTGCTAGCTCCCTCTGCAGTTCTCATAGCTGTTCATGATGACAGTGACAAAGTAGATTACAATCCTGATCTCATGCTGAGGGGTTTAGAGGAGGAGTATGAGGGTGAAGGGAAATTTGAAGAAAAGAACCTACCCTCCAGCTCCACCTTCTTGTCCTGCAGTGAGGACTCAGTTATTTATACTCAAGATTTCATCCAGAGGACAACTCTTTTGGAACATGATGCAGCAAATACAATCTGCCATGGGTTTTACTGTTGAAGAGGAAGATTCACTAAGAAGAATCTGATGGAATATTTGGAGTTGCCTTGCACTGCCTCCATTATAATCCCCCTGTATATCCTGCCTTAGAGATGCTACATTTGCTGCATGGCACAGGCATAATTCCCTGCCTGCAGTCCTAAGAAAGCCTGATGAACAGTCTCTGCTCTGTCTGCTAAGCATCATTATGCTAACCAGCTTGAAGTTGACTCTGTGGTCATCATGACTTCTCATTATCACTCTAGAGCACCTAGACACACATGTACATTGCCTCCAGATAAAGAATCTAGGAGACTTGATGTTATGGGCAAATGTACCTATGCCTTAGCATCCTTGGGCTTTAGCATTGCAAATTACCAGGCCCACATGATTAAATACCAGAACAACTTGTGGAAAGCTGCTCATACTTCTGCCTTGGCTTTGCCTGATAACTCTGCCAAAGAATGATTTGCTGAAAACATTATCTGCTGGGGCTGAAGTTGGCAAACATTTACTGCACTCAGCTTATGATGTTTTTGATTCTTCTGCTAAGTCTGCAGCCTCTGGCATTTGCATGAGATGCTATTCTTGGGTTCAGAGTGGCTGGTTGTGCCACTGATGTGCAACGGTCAGTTTTAAATGATCCTTTTAAGGGTTCCAAACTGTTTGGTTATGATGCTGAACAGGAGAAGATGGAAGGTTTGATACATTTATTTGACCAACAAGTGTCTTGTACAAAGATGGAATTATACACAAGCTTTGAGGGCCACAGGTCCCTTCTTGAGTTATGATGCTGAAGAAGCATACGTAGCATTCAGACTTCAAAGATGACATAATGGTCTGTTAAATCCTTCTACCCCACTCCCACTTGTGAGCATAGTAGGGTCTCTTTTCATAGGCCTGCTGCCAGGGTAACCATACATACTGTCAGTAAGACCATGGCATAAGTGGGACCCCTCTCCTGGTGCCCATACTGAAGTTCCAAAGGAATCAGTTCTGGTGACCCTGCTACTGCCAGTTCTGCCAGACTCTCTTTCATCTCTTCCCCTCACTCCCAACTGCCTCTAGTGGTGAGTGTGGGGCAGAATCTCTCATTTACGACAGCAGTAGGAGATAATCACAGATGAGTGGATGCTGGAGATTATTTCAAGGAGTCATGCTATGTACTTGATAGAAATCCTCGGATCAACATCCACCTCATTCATTTTATCCTCTGGGCCACTTGTGCCTTCTAAAAGCAGTGATTCAGACTAAATTTCTGAAGTGTGCGGAACCGTTCCTTCCCAGCACAGGAACAAAGATTCTATTCCAGATATTTGTAGTCCCAAAATGATGGAAGATCTATGTCCTGTATTCAATCTCAGAAATTTCAGTCTGTACATTGAATAGAAGTTTTGACTCCATAGTGAGTCACTTGATGCAGGGATGGTTCCAGAGAACTGGAAGGGGCAATGTAGTCCCTCTCCACTAGAGTGGTAGCAGGGAGGAGGCAGGAAACCACAGGTCTGTCAGCCTCACCTCAGTAGTTGGTAAGATCATGGAGGCATTGCTTAATGACAGGATGGTGGAACACCTGAAAACTATGGGAGTACAGGATCCAAAGCAACATGGATTAAAAGCAGGAAGGTCATGTCAAACAAATCTGACTTACTTTTTTGACTGGGTGATGGAGGAGGATCAGTGAGAAGTGGTGGATATCGCCTACCTCGATTTAAGCAAGGCCTTGACACTGTATCCACAGAAGACTGGTGAACAAGCTAGGTAGCCTGGGGGTGGCCACAAAGTGGAAAACTGAGTTGGCAACTGGTAGATAGGAAGCAAAGAGTGGTAGTAAACGGGATCAAATCTGACAGGGTGACCAGTGGGGTACCTCAGGGATCAGTACTGGGGCAAGTCCTTTTTATTTATTTATGTATTATTTTTTTGTGCTGCTGTGCCACCATTCCTTCCACCTCAGTCATGGTCCCCTCCGCTTCCACTACCACATTAGCCATGACTCCCTGATACCCCTTGGCTTACCCACCCAGGGTGGGGTTGTGGCACCGGCCCTAAGTGCCACAAGTGATGGGATAGGTCAGGGAGATGGGGAGGGGTAGGCATCATGCAGATGGCAGGCAGCTGGCTTTTTGTCCTTCTATATGCAGGGGCAGAGATGTGCAATGATGACCAGCTTCCGCCCCGCCCCTCATATGACATTATGGTGCTAGTCGCTGTAGTACCTCTGGCCTCCACCAGGGGTCTATCAAGCAATGTACATGCTCCCCACCCTCCCCCTGGAGAAGGAGAGCAGTCCCTGGGATGCTTGATCCCTCTCCCCGGCCGGCCCTCTGACAACCCTGATACGTTCCCAAACCTGGGTCAGACAGCACAAGCAGAAATCCAACCACTGCACTGGTAGGTCTGCTGGGGCCAGTCTTTTAATGTCTTCATCAGTAACATTGCTGAAGGGCTGGAGGGAAGGTTTGCCTATTTGTGGATAATACCAAGATCTGCAACTGAGTAGACACACGGAGGGTCACAAGAATGAGAAAGGATCTGAGAAGGCTGGAAGAGTGGTCAGAGGTGTGGCAATTAAACTGTAATGCAAAGAAGTGCAGGATTATGCACCTGGAGTGAAGAAGCCCTGTGGAGATCTACAGGATGTGGAGTGGGGGGGTAAATTGCTGACAACTACTAGGGAAGAGAGGGATTTAGGAATAATAATTTCAGATGACCTGAAGGTGGCCAAACAGTGTAATAAGGCTGTGGGGAGTGCGGGGTGCATCACATGGGATGTTAGGGTGCAAAGGGAGGGGTATGGCTAGCAGAAGAAGGGAGGTGGTGATGGCATTGTACAAAATGCTGGTGAGGCCTCATCTGGAATATGGTGTTCAGCTCTGGAGGCCGCATCTTTGCAATGACATAGACAGGGTGGAGGCGGTCCAGAGAAGGGTGACCAAGATGGTCAGGGCTTGCATCAGAAAGCATATGGGGACAGATTAAAAGACCACATGTATACACTTGAGGAGAGGAGGAAACAGGGAGATATGATAGAGACCTTCAAGTATCTTAAAGGCTGGGACAAAGTGCAGGTGGGTGACATCTTTCAGTAAAAGAGTTGTACAAGGATGAGAGGACACTACATGAGATTGGAGGGGGCAGGATAAGGGAAAATGTGAAGAAGTTTTTCTTCACAGAGATGGTGGTGGATGCTTGGAATAGCCTACCCCAGGAAGCGGTGGGTGCTAACACAGTGGGGGGATTCAAACATGCATGGGACAGTAGTAGTAGTAGATTTTATTTATTCAAGGTGCCCTTCCCAAAGAATCAGAGCACCCTTACAAAACAGTTAAAATACAAACATAAAATAAGACAAAAACAGTAAAGCTAAAACATACTAAAAGAATTAAAATCAAGGCCTAAACAACTTAAAACCATCCTCCATCTAAACAGTTAAAACATCTACCTCAGACCAGGAAAGCTTGTCTAAATAAGAACATTTTTAATTTACATTTAAATGTTTCAAGTGATAGTGTCTCTCGGAGATGACCAGGCAAAGAGTTCCAAAGTGTTGGAGCAACAACCTCAAATGCCTGATCCCCAGAGCTGTTCAGTCTCACTCTGAGAATCTCCAAGAGGGCACCTGAGGCTGATCTTAGAGACCGAGGTGGGATGTAGGGGTGTAGGAGATCCTTCAGATAGCTCAGGCCCAAACCATGTAGGGCCTTATAGGTTAGAAGACCTATCTTGAAGGTGATGCACTAGTGCACCGGCAGCCAGTGCAGCTTGTGCAGCACAGGGGTGACATGGCTAAATCTAGAATGACCAGTCAGCACCCATGCTGCTGCATTCTGTAGAAGCTTCAGGTGGTACAACTCACCACCCTGACCCTGAGGTAGAGGGTGTTACAGTAGTCAAGTCTTGAAGTCATGAATGCATGTACCAGCATGGCCAAGTGTTTGGGCGGGACAAAGGGTTTAATCTGGGTCGATGTTCCGGAGATGGTAAAAACTGGCCCAGACAACTGCCAACACCTGAGCATCAAATGTCAGCTTGCTATCAAACACAATGCCCAGATTTTTCACCTTTGATGAGACCTCCAGTTCTGTTGGGCCAATAGAATGGCTCAGTCTGTCACTGGAGGTTCCCAAATCCACCCTTCGACCAGGCTTTACCACCAGTACCCTCGTCTTCCCAGGATTTAATTCCAGCCAGTTCAAGGCCATCTAGGCCTGGATCTTGGACAAGCATTGATTCAGTACACTGACAACATCAGGTCTATCAGGTGAAAAAGACAGGTAGAACTGAGTATCATCAGTGTAACAATGAAAACTCAGCACATACCATCTGCCCGGGGTAGCATGTATACTGCAAACAACATGGGGGAGAGGACAGAATTTTTGGGAGCTCCACAGAGCAGGTCCCTAGGATCAGAGGAACAATTCTGCAAAACTACCTGCTGAGACCTGCCCAGAGAAAGGACTCAAACCAGCTGATGACCTTGCCGGTAAGTCCTACATGCTCTCTCAGCCTGTCCAACAGCATCCTAAGGTCAACAGTATCAAAAGCTTAGGAGAGATCAAGGAGGATAAGAACTATATTATCTCCCTGATCTCTCGGCCTGAGCAAGTCATTCAAAACCTTGACCAATGCAGTCTCCATACTGTGCATGGCACGAAATCTGGACTGCAGAGGTTCATAAATCTGGAAGTCTGTGAGATGCTCCCTGAGCTGTTCTGCTACCACCTTCTCAAGAACCTTCACTAAAAAAGGAAGGTTTGAGATAGGTCAGTAATTTGCAAGGATGTTGGGATCCAAAGATGTTTTTTTCAGCAGAGGCCTAACCAGAGCCTGCTTTAAAGACTCCAGAAAGACTCCAGCTGACAAAGAACTCCCGACTATCTCACCAAAGACCGGTCCAAGGGCCATGATGCAGCCAACTAGTAGCAGTGTCAGGCCCAAGTCCAGGTCATAGAATGTTGGTTTAAGCCCAGTTTAGGAAATTGGGGAGGGTCTCAAGCAAGTAGCTACTTCTGTCACCTTCTCAGAAGTACTACCTACGAGAGCATGGGAGACATAGGGTGCATGCAGGAACTTTAACTCATGCTTGAAGAACTGGTGCTGTGAGGAAGGGTTTGGATTCATTGGTGACTAGGGACCCACCTGGAGGGATGGAGGTTTGTTCAAGCCTGACGGCCTGCATCCATCCTGGAGGGTATCAAGCACTCAATGATAAGTTTAAATGCTATATTGACAAACATTTAATCTAGCCAAGGGGTGGCAGTCCAGCAAGAAGGGTACTACTTGCTCACCCCCCACAGCTAGCAGTGGAGCCAGTAAACTGGAGGAGTGGATATCTCAACAAAGCAGTGCGCAAAAGATGGAGATTAGCACCCAAGAGGTGGATAGGCAGAAAAGGGGCAAAAATCAGCATAAGGGCAGACAGCTAGGAGAACCAGGGATAAAGGACAACCAGGGAAGGGGCTGGAGTAGAACAGCTAAACAGTCTAGGGAGGTCAAATCATGGAAAGCCATGTGTGCCAATGCCAGGAGCCTTAGCAACAAGATGGAAGATATGTAGGCTGTCATGGTGAAGTCAGACCTGGACATTGTGGCCATCAAAGAAACCTGGTGTATGATAACCATGACTGGGAGATGGCCATTCCTGGCTACAACATATTCAGGCAGAGACAGGGTAGGTAGGAAGGAGAAGAGGTGGCACTGTATGTGAAAAATGACATAAGGGCCACAGAGATCCAGGAGGAACAAAATGGGGAGAGATACTGTGGGTTAAGCTGGAAAGGAAAATGGGGCCAGCCATCTGCACAGGTGTGGTCTATAGACCACCAGCCCAGGAGGAAGAAACAGATAGAGGTTGATGCTAGCCATCCAAAGGATGGCAGACAAGGGTGAAGTAGTACTGGTTGCAGACTTCAATATTCCAGACGTGGACTGGAGCATCCCAGCAGCAGCATCAACTAGGAGCAGATTTATCCTGGACTCCCTTCAAGGGTGCCTTCCTCAAGCAACTGGTCATGGAACCAACTTCGGCAGAAGGCAATACTGGACCTTGTCTCACAAACAGTGACAGTGTGATGAAGGTAACAGTGGGGAGCACCTGGGAACAGTGACTTCCAGTCATTGTGTGAAATCACAGAAGGAGCAGAACCAAACCACACAAAAACACGTATCCTGGATTTTAGGGGGCAGACTTTGGGAAAATGGGAGATACTTGAAAGAGGCATTAAGGAATGGGGCAGGAATGAGGAAGGTTGAGGAACAGTGGGCAGTATTTAAAATGGGGATTACAAGAGCAACAGAATTATGCATTAAGCAGGTTAGCAAGAGGAAAAGGAAGAGGAGGCCATTATGGTTTCCAAAGAGATAGCAAAGAAAGTGAAAGCAAAAAGACTGCATTCAGGCAATGCAAAAGACACAGGCAGAAGGGATAGGGAGAAGTACCAGGAGAAGCAAAGGGAGACAGGGAGGTCAGTAAGGGAATCCAAAGCTCAGACAGAAGAGCACATTGCAAAATTAATGGGAAGAGGGGACAAAACCTTTACAGGTACATAAGTGAAAAGAAAGGCAAAGGGAGGGATAGTGAGACTGAAGAGGGAGGATGGGGCCATGTGGAGGATGACAACAGTAAAGCTGACCTACTGAACAGGTATTTCTGCTCAGTCTTTACTGAGGAAGAGGAGGGTAATGGGTCTGAAGGGAGTACAAGGGGTGAGAATGATGCAGAAATGGACACAAGTCCCTTTACACGAGAAAGGGTTGTGAAGGAACTGAAAGTAATGAGTTGATAAAGCAATGGGGCCAGATGGGGTGTACCCCAGGGTCCTTAAAGAACTCAGAGAGGTGGTGGCTGAACCTCTGGCTATCCTGTTTGGCAGATCACTGGAAACTGGGGAGGTACCCAAAGACTGGAGGACAGCAGATGTAGTCCCCTTATACAAAAGTGGGAACAAAGAAGAAGCGGGGAACTACAGACCAGTCAGCCTCAACTCGGTAGTGGGGAAGATCATGGAAGCACTACTGAAGGAGAGATTGGTGGAACATCTGGTTGTCAATGGACTGCAGGATCCAAGGCAGCATGGTTTCACCAGGGGGAGGTCATGTCAGACCAACCTCGTTGAATTTTTTGACTGGGTGACTAGGGAGGTGGATCAGGGGAGGGCAGTGGACATGGCCTATCTGAACTTCAGCAAGGCCTTTGACACTGTGCCACATAGAAGACTATTACACAAACTAGGGAATATGGGTGTGGGCAGGACAGTAGTGTGGTGGGTAGGTAACTGGCTGGGCAGCAGGACACAGAGGGTGGTGGTAAATGGCTGTCACTACACAGAGGGAAAAGTGACCAGTGGGGTACCACAGGGATCAGTGCTGGGACCGGTGCTATTCAACATCTTCATCAGTGACATTGCGCAGGACCTAGAAGGCAGAATTTCACTGTTCGCTGATGACACAAAGCTCTGTAACAGAGTAGACACACCAGAGGGTGTAGACAGAATGAGAAGGGACCTGCAGAAACTCGAAGAATGATCAGTGGTTTGGCAGTTGAAATTCAATGCAAAGAAGTGCAAGATAATGCATATAGGGCACAAAAACCCTGCACGATATATCAGTTGGGGGTGAGGATATATAGCACCAAGCAGGAAAGGGTCTTGGGGTTATCATCTCTGATGACCTCAAGGTAGGGAAAGCGTGACAAGGCAGCAGGTAAAGCAAATAGGATGCTGGGATGCATAGGCAGGGGCATCACCAGCAGGAAAGGGAGGTCATGATTCCACTATACAAGACACTAGTGAGGCCCCACCTGGAGTACAGTGTACAGTTCTGGAGACCTTACCTACGTAAGGACATAGACAGGGTAGAGAAGGTTCAGAGGAGGGCAACAAAGATTGTACATGGATTGCATCACAAGTCCTATGAGGACAGGTTGAAGGAATTGAATATGTACTCCCTGGAGGAGAGGATGAGAGAGGGACATGATAGAGACATACAAGTATCTTACAGGAGGAACAGGGTGCAAGAATCACACTATTTTTAAGTAAAAAGATATTCCAGGACTAGAGGGCATGGGATGAAGTTGGAGGAGGACGATTCAGAGGAATTGTGAGGAAGAATTTCTTCACAGAGCGGGTGGTGGACAAGTGGAACACCCTGCCTGAGGAAGTGGTGGGGGCTGAAACAATCACAGGATTTAAGAATGCATGAGATAGACATAAAGGAATTCTGGAGGTCAGGGTAAGGGCCAACAAAGTTCTAGGAAAACATAAACTGAAGTTACAAACTCAAATGGGCAGACTAGGTGGGCCATAGGCCCTTATCTGCCGACACTATCTATGTACCTATGATAATCTCACAGACCTTCTGTGCTGTCACCGGCTGGAACTCACCCCTGGCCAGCTAAGTGCAATCACTCATTGAGGAATACCACTGTTGGAGGCTTGAATTCCACTGGAGGCAATTCTGTATCTCACAGAGGACACTCTGTCCGAGAAGAATCAAGCAAGCGCCTCACATTTGTGAGTTGAAAAAGCTCTAATGGGTTCCAGACGAGCCAGATGTAACAGCCTTTTCACAACCTGGAAGAGCTAAGCTGGTCAATTCTTCCTGGCAGCACTAGCCCTAGACATAAAAACTGTCTTTTTTTGGATGATTGCCTTCTGATATTCATGCTAATGAGATATCAGAACCATCTTGTCCTCGGGAGGTCCAGTCTTCCTCCAGTGCTTCTACAACCTCTGCCCCATTGTCTTCAACTTCCTCAGCTCCTCATCAAACCAGGGGGAGCCGTTGTGAGAAGCAAGGGGTCATACATGGATTGGCACCAGATGATCCAGTGCCCCAGCAACAGCACTATTAAAGGCAATGACTGTGTTCACTGGGCCACTGGTGCAAGCATCCAACACAGATGAAATGTCCAGTTCCACTAGTTGTCCCTCTGGTTGAACACCTCTCAAAGAGTGGAACTGGACCATTTCCACAAGAGATGGGACCCTCAGGGGGGCTGTAAAGCTGAACTTAATGGTGCAATGATCAGACCAAACTACCTGATCAATCTTGAAAGTATCAATTTCAAGCCCCAGATCGAGTGCATAGCTGGATTGGTGTGTCCCAGATGTGGGAAATAGAGTCAGGCCAAGAGCCTCCATATTTTGCAGAAGATCTCTGACCCAAGGTGATGACACATTATCCACCCAGGTGTTGACATCACCAAAAACTATCCATCTCAGAGACTCCAACACCCTATCTCTAGGAATAGACATAAAGGAACCCTAGATAGGGTGAAGAGAGGTGATAGGCAACGACCAAGTAGGGTCATCAGTCACTGATGCAGGCAGGAAATACGAGCAGAGTAGGTGGGCCTTATCTGCCATCAACCACTATGTTACTGTGTTGAATGGTCTCTCTGCAAGCCCTGATTGCCCTACCACAAACAGGAGACTGGCTTTGTTCACTGTACAGGAAGGCGGCATACATTCATATAATGATCAGTAAGTCTCACAGATAGTACTTCCACATTATGCTGTATGGCAAGCAATATCAGTTCAAAGTACTACCCTTTGGACTGTCCTTTGCATCATGGATCTTTACAAAAAGCCTGGCAGTGGCTGTGACAGCCATTCACATGGAAAGCCTGTATGTCTTCCCTTATCTGGATCACAGGCTCCTGAAGGCCAGTTCCAGGGGGGCTCTTCTGCATACTCTGTCATGAACCCATAAGTTGTTTGATGACCTGAAGGTCATAGTGAATGTGCCAAAGTCTGTGTTGACTCTGTGCAAAAGACTACAGTACATATCGGTGGTCTTGGGCACAGAAAAGGTATGTGCCTTCCTGCCCTCAGGACAGGCGGCACACTCACCTTTGGTGCACAGGAGCCACTACATCTCTGCAAGAAAAATGCTACATCTCCTGGGCCTTATGGCTGTCAATATAGTGTCCAGGCCACTAGCCCATCTTCATATTTGGATAGCACAGTGGACGCTCAAGGTCCAGTGGGATCAATAAACAAATGAGAGACAGCAAATAGTCCTAGTTTTATTTATTAGCTTTTGGTAACCGGGTAAGTGCACTAGGCAACAGTCCTGCCTATTTTCAGGCATGACCTGGGAGAGTACAACAAAAAGAATACAGTGATGACATCAGGACAAAAACAGTAACACAAATCATTTCAGTCTCAACAGTATGGGAGGACACATGTGATATAAATAGTAAACAGTACACATTATGCTATAACAAAATCTAGATGCAACAAGATAGGTAATGCCTAGACATCTCCAAAACAGGAGAAATAAGGAGGGGATACACAGTTAATTATGGTTGCAGATTCCAAGTGCATAGAGGTGAGAGAACAGTGAACGCTTAAAGGAGTGGTGGGAGGGGGAGTGTTTAACCAGGGGGGAAGTGAGTTCCAGAATTTAGAGGCAAAATAAGCAAAGGGCTGTTCCTCTATTTTTGTAGCGCACTGCTGGACTGATAGCATGGGGACAGATGAGGACCTGAGCAAGTGGATTCGTGAGATAGGGGTAAGCAAGTCCCTCAGGGATGATGGACTAGGTGATCTAGTGAGTGAGTCTATAAAACAACCTAGGGAGTAAGAATGGAGGCCTTTGGGAGATAGCCAGTATAAGCTGGAGTAGAGCTGGCAGTGATGCGTTAGTCGAGGGGCAGATAAGGCAAACCTACATATATTGTTGTAGGAAGTGTCCCTTTGCTAAGCACACTAGTGTTGATATTGAAGAGAACAGGAGGGCATAAAGGAGTTGAGGGAGTAGCATGCCTCTAGCTACTGCAGTCCTAGCAGAGGGGGTGAGTGAGTGCCAAACACGATAGGCTGCGCCAATTCTGGTATTAATGGCCCAGCACATCTCATTGATATGCAAGGAAAAATCGAGGGCAGGGTCAAGCGTGACACCAAGGTATTTGAGAGTCACAGTATTAGTAACAGGTGTCTCTTCTCGACTAAGGACAAGAAGTTTAGAGGATTCTGAGTGCACTTTTTTGGATGATCTGAACAGCATAGCCTGAGTTTTCCCTATGTTAAGGAATTGCTGGTTAGCAGAGAGCCAGGATTGGAGAGATTGAAAGTCCCATGTGAGGTTATGGTTAATGTCAGCAACAGTTTGGGCAGATTGGTAGAGCACTGTATCATCTGCATATATGAGGTGACTATTGTGAAGGGAGGTACGATGAATGTCACTTAGGCAGAGGGAGAAGAGAAAAGGACCAAGTATCGAACCCTGAGGAACACCACGGGTAATTGGTATAGGGGAGGAAAGAGTTTTGCAGTAGGAAACAGCCTGGGAGCGGTTGTCCAAGTAGCTACCAAACCAAGATAGGGTGGAGTCAGAAGCACCGATGTCACTTAACTTGGACAGGAGAAGCAGGTGGTGAATCATATCAAAAGCTTTGGACAGGTCAATGAACACTGCACCTGTGAGCAGGCCCTTATCCATATTGCTTTTGATATCACTCATGAGGAGGGTCAGTGCTGTGGTAGTGCTGTGCCCCACCCTAAAGCCATGTTGGGAGGGGGACTGAAGATTAAAGCTACAGAGGTGCTCGGAGACCTGAAGATGGACGAGTTTCTCCAGAAGCTTGCTAAGAGTGGGAAGTAGATTAGAGCTCCACTTCGCAGAGCATTGTTATGGTGACTGCACAGTGACAATTTACTAAAGGGAGTTTCATTGCTTCTACTAACTCCTGTAGAGATACTCATCACAAATACCTTGGGCTCTGGCTGGGGTGCTCATCTTAGCCCTTGCCAGACACAAGGGTCATGGGCCAAGGCAGAGACTGAGCTACACATAAATGTTTTGGAGATGTGGGCTGTCCTGTACAACTTCCAGGCATTTCAGAATCATCTTTTCCCCAGTCCTCTGTTAATCCAGATGGTTAATGTTAGTGTGATGTATTATACCAACAAACAAGGGGACACTCACTCCTATCCCTATACAGGAATCAGTGAGAATGTGGTACTGGGCACTGGCATACAACCTTCAGTTGTCGGCCATGTTTCTTACAGGTTTCCAAAACAACTTGGCAGACAGGTTAGGCTGATCCCAGACAATGGTTGATTAGTGGAACTAAATGACTCTGTCACAAGGTGGGGTCATCCAGAGTTTAATCTTTTGCCTCTCCGCATGATGCAAAACTGTTGCATTTCTTCTCACTCACTCAGGGCCTGGAGTTTTCTGTCAAGATGCATTATCCTTCTTTTGGAGAGGGAAATTCCTATTGTATATGCATTTCTCCCAGTCCTCTAATACCGAGGGTTCTGTTCAGATTAGAGATAGAAAGTGGCCCTGTAATCCTCATCGCTCTTTTCTGGCATCCCTAGATATGGTTTACATTCCTTCAATATCTGGTGGTGGAGCATCCTGTTCCTCTACCTTTGTGTCAGGGACAATTGTTACAGGGCAAGGGGCCTGTTGTTCATCCAGCTCGGAAGCCTTTACACCTGCATTCATTGCTCCTGAAACATAGCCATTCGCATTTTGAGGTCTCCCTAAGACTGCTGGTATCCTGCATGTGCCTAGGAAACCTTCTATCAGACATATTTGTTCCTTAAATTGGAAGCACTTCACTCTGTGGTCTGTTTCAAGGAATAGGGACCTTTTACATGTCCTATAAATTCTGTACTAGAATACTTGCTTTCCTGTCTGATTCAGGCCACAATATTATTCTGTTTAGGTGCATTTGGTAGGTATATCAGCTTCCCATGCCCCTAGTGATTGTTGTATTGTTGCCCAATTAGAGGTGTCCCAAACTTTTCTGAGAGGTATTCTGCATATGAAACCTCATATTCATATTCCAATCCCATTTTGGGACTTGAATTTAATTGGCTCCTTTTAAGCCTGCTGCATGTTGTGGCTTACATTTCCTGTCATGGTAAACATTGTTTTTATTTGCTCTGACTTCAGCTCGGAAAATTTCTAAGGTTCAGATTTTAATGTGTGAGCTTCTTTATTTCATTTTTCACAAAGACAGAGTATCTTTCCATACAAATCCTAGTTTCTACCAAAGGTAATATCAGAATTTACATTGAATCAAATGATACACCTTACTGTTTATTATACTGAGCTTGCCAACCAGGGTGATGTGCTGCTCCATACTTTAGATGTACATAGAACACTGAGGTACAATGTTAATTACTGCAAGGAATGCAGATAGTCCTCTCAGCTTTTTGTTTCATTCACCCCTGGGAAAGAGAGCACTCTTGTGTTTAAACAATGATTGTCGAAATGGTGGTGAATTGTATTACATTTTATTATAGGAAGTACAGAATAGTAAGGAACTTCATGGTGCTGTCTGCAGTCACTCCACAGGGGGTATGGCAACTTTGGCTGCCTGGTTCAAAAATGTTCCTGCTGCTCACAAATGGGCTGTAGCCACATGGAGCACTGTTCACGCTTTCACTAAACATTATAGTCTGGACTTCAGTTATTGTAGATGTGCTGTTTTTTGGCATGCTGTACTGCAAGGCCTTTTGTCCTGACCACATATCAGACTTTGTCATCCTCCTGTGTTACTTTGTATTACTTGGCAGCCATTCCAAGCTGTGGTCTAATGGTGGAGATTTCCTCAATGAAGATAGAAGAGTTATATAAGAACTTACTGTAACAGTAGACCTTCAACAGAATCTCCTTCATTAGGCCATGCCATACAATCCATCCTTCCCCCCTGTGTCTTCTGAAGGTTTCATCAGATGCTGTGCCTAATGCCTTACTCCATGCATCCTGCTCCTAGTGCCATACTTCTCTTTGTTTTCCTCATACTGGTTTACTCTCCTGGGTCCTCATGGCTAGAGGCCCTCAAGGCTGATGTCCAGCAGTGAACAGAGGAGTGCTGGGGCTACCCACGTTATATACACATCAATTCTGCACTTCATGTGGGTGGCCCCCCCCGGCTTACATAAAGTTTCTGTGTGATCCTGATGCTGATGGCTTATAGTACTAAAGGTGTGACCTAATCGAGGAGATTCTTTCAAAGATCTACTGTTATGATAAGTTCTTATGTGACTGTTCTTTTATGCAGCTTATGGTGAAACAAATAAAGCACACATTATTTATCTGAAGCATGGGCTATTTTTGGGAAGCAAATTGTGCCAATTCTGGATGCAGGTTAGACCACCTTTTGGGTGGTCTAACATGACTTGGAATTGCGTAGCAAAACCCCTGAAGGCCTGCATCCATTGAGTCTGCCCTGAAATGACTCTGCATTTCCTGACCTCTTCCTGTTTCCTGCCTCCCACTTGTTTCTAAAAACCCCTTGAAAATGTCCCATAGTGTTTTGATCCCTGATATAGTTTTAGAATTGATCATATTGCTGGGTAGACTGTTCAACCTGTCCACCATGAACTCCATGGAAAAACACTTTCTGATGTCCTTTTTGCATTTCCTTCCCCCTTCCAGCTTGAGTTTGTGCCCCTAATGGTTGCATTGTCCCTCAACTGAACAGCTCCATACAGTCCCACTCTAATATATACCTGCATGTATCTGTATGTTTTCTACATGCTCCCCCTTCCTTTCCTTAAAGTCCTCCAGAGTACACTTGCAGCAGCTGACATGGTCAGACATTTCCTGAAATTTCTATGATATCTCTAGAGAAATATCTTGCCTTCCTAAAGGACCACTGAAGGGCCACTACAGAGAATCTGTTCAGAAATATCACAGACTATCTGGAAATGTTTGACCATGTCTATTGCTGCAACTGCACCTGTTGAGATTTTCCAGGCTCTCCTCATAGGACCTATCCTGCTGGCCCTGGACTATATTTATAGCTCTCCACTAGTCTCCAGCTCACTCTGTCCCTGTCCTTCTTCAGATGCAGTGTCCAAAAGAAATGCAATACTCTAAGTTTGGTTGAAACAATGACTTGACAATGACACATGGGCAGACTAGGTGGGCTGAAGGCCCTTATCTGCTGACAACATCTATGTACTGTATCTATGTACTTGTACAGTTTCAATATGCCTTCCCTCCTGTGACTAGTGAAACCCCAGCTGATGTATCTCAGTATCCTCTTTGCCTTCCCATATGCCATAATGCACTTGGAAGAGCTTTCAAACTGTTGCTAATTATTACCCCAGGTCCCTTTCCTTCCTTAAGTTCTCCATCTTGACCCCATGTATGCAATATTCCATCTGCAGTTTGTGCATCACTTTATATTTTTTGACATCGAATTTTAATTGCCAAATTCTAGACCAATGCCCTAGTTTTGCAATATCCATTTTCAAACAGCATGTTTATTTCCTCCTCCCTGTCCACTCTCCTAGGGAGTTTTGTGTTGTCTGCCAAGTTAATATACTCTACATTTAGAAGGCATCAGCACCAGGACAGACACCTGTGGCACCCCACTAGTGGCCTCTCTGTCATGAGAGAACTTTCTATTTAGGACTACTCTCTGACACCTAGCTGTCAGCCAGTTCCTATTTCTTCTTTTGTATTACATTGTACTAACCAGGATATGACCCATAAGATACAGCATCTCATTTGGAAGGGGGTCTTGGGATACAGTAATAACTGCAGTCAGAACATTAATAATAAGGTTTTGGAGACAAAATACAAGTTAAGGGAATATTTTGTGACTTGTTACATAAAGTGTATCAGACTAATACAGACTGAGTTGACTTGATTAAACCTAGTTTAAGTTCACATAAAATACATTTTCATCCCATATTCTCCAGGTTAAGTATTTCAAATAAACAAAACTTGGCAAACTTTTTTTACACAAAATCATTCATACTTAAAGTGCACATGCATTTCCAGCAGATGAGATCCCAAACTGATCAATGAACATTCATGAAAATGTGATCCCAAATCAATCCAAGAACATTCATGCACAGTGGATCCCAAAACAATCCATTAACAGTTTGCTGCAAACCTTAGACAAATGTGGAGATGTTAAATAGAGTGGGAGAGGGTAAAGACAACTTGGGGGGCTAAGTAGAGACAGGGACAGTGTGAAACACTATGCACAAGGAGCATGATTGACTTGCTCAGGGTTGCACAGCGAGTAAGTTGTGATGATGGTGTTCAAACCTTTGTCTCCAGGTTCACAGTTTGAGCTTTAAGCATGATACTACATTGCCTTTCATTATAATTAACTCAAAGTCTGTTTACTTTGTTTTTCAGGTCTTGCTTTGTCATACACATAAAAGAAGCCTGAAGTATATTGTCACAGAAGGACTCTCTTAAGCCCTTTCTGCTTTAAAGAAAGGCAATATAGTCCATGGCACTACTAGACAGATTTACTAAAACCTGAATGTCTTAGTGCAGTATAGCCAAATCTTTTAAAACCTCAGTTCTGTGTTGGATTTGAAAGCACAACCTTTCAACTGCAGAGCGAGGTTCACCCACATATCTAATCCCCATTCTTATCAAAGGCTTGACCTTACCTATCACTTACAGGGATATAAGCAGAATATCTGCACACAGTAAACAGTGAAGTGTTCATAACAAAGATGCTTCTCTTTGGTAAATAGGGCTACACCAGAAAATGTTTTTGCTGACGCATTGCATCAGTTAAAGCAGTACTGAAGCAAAGCTAGCAAAAAATATCTTTTTCTTTCAGTGTAAAACATTCTGCTAATCTTTTAGTTTCATATGCTTGTAAATTTTCCATGCCCAAAAACTTTTTAGCATTTTCTAAAATGTTTTATATCTGGCTTTTCTTTCTAGAAAACATATTACCACCTCATTTGGTTTTCAAATAGCATTGTGGATCGGATAAGGATAAGGATCAAGAGATACCTTATGCTCAATGATTGAAAATACTAAATTTATATTCATTAAAATATAGAAGGACAAGAGGGACCTATGTATGTTGTACAAGGTAATAGGACATGAAACCTACAGAACAGAACTTGGTATAAAGTTTAATCAAGACACAGTCAGTGGTAGAAGACGCTGTTTACAGCTACTCTCCAATAAACGGAATACGTTAACTAGGAAATACTGGTATAGTCAAAGAGTTATTAATTTATGGAATAACCTCCCAGTGGGGGTAATAAAAAGTAAAACTGTAGATGTCTTTAAAACTAAACTGGATAATGTAATGAAGGATGATATTAAATTTGGGTAATAAATAAAAATCAATCTAGCAAGCATAAAGGATGCAAGTCTATAAAGCTTGAATTCACCTATGTTGATGCCTATGATACTAACAATAAAAATTAATACACAGCATAGGAAACACCTACAACAGCAGATCAGACACTGTAGCCCAATGACATCATTGAGCAGAAGCCCTGCATGGAATGCTTTACTGTAGGCTTCAGCTCAACTAATTTTACCCGATTCCAGAACTCATCTGTAATTAAAGAATATACATTGGGTAGGAAATAAGGCAGCATTAAAAAGGACCCTAAATAAGGAAAAATATGTCTATTTTAAAGCAACTACACAAAATAGTCTGGAGTTATTAAACAGACATCACACATGCCCACATTAATCACTGTAATAAACAAGTATTTGTCAATGTCAAATGTCTACATGCAGTGTTATAAATCTTTATTGTGACAGCGTGGCTCAGTTGGTAGCACATCCGCCTCGGAACCAGAAGGATGTCGGTTCCTGTCCCACACCGGGACTGGACTTGCACCTAAAACACTGGCATCTGAGTACAGTATTAGGGGATGCTGTACTGCTGGGATATGGTGTCCTCCAGATGAGATGTTAGACCGAGGTCCCTTCAACCCATCCTGGTGTTGTCCTGGTGAGTGCCTAGGTGTTGTTCTGGTGGGTGTCTAGATGGAAGTAAAAGAACCCAGGGCACTCTTTGCAAATAGGGGACATTTCCAGTGTCCTGGCCAACATTCCCCTTCCCATAAACTGGTTCATGCAATCATCCAGGCTATGTGTGGGTGTTGATGTGTGATATGGCTGCCACTACACATTCAGTCACTTCACTACCAATCTAGCATTGCTTGTAAAGCACTTTGGGATACACTGTGTATGAAAAGCGCTATATAACTGCTGATTCTACTTCTTCTTTAAAGGAAGTATAACAATATCATTTTAAATCTTAAGTGTTTCTGGTAGTTTCTGTTCATTATTTATTTATTTTAACCAGGAGAGACACACTAAGCTGAAGCTTGTTTACAGGTGCAAACTGAGAGCACAAGGAAGTTAACTGACTTGCTCAGGGTCACACAGTATGCAGAGTGGGGCTCTGAGTTCAGACCCGGCCTCCAGGTTTGCAGCTCAGAGCCTTAAACCACTGCAATAAAGTGCCCCAAAATATAACAACATGCACTTATCATGGCGTGCCACAGTAGAACTCTCTATTGATATGGTGTTAACAGATTTGATGCTATTATGTTTGCAAAAGCTGAAAACCAGGGACCAGAAGAGAAGCTGGCAGACAGAAAACTGTAACAACCTTGAAAGTCCTAAGCACTCAAAATTAACAGTGCATCAAGCTGACAATTTAACAAATCAGCAAATACGCCGATAACTTGACAAATAATAACATTTATTAAAAATGAGAACATGCATAAAGCTTGTGATCATTGAAAAATAAGTGCAGTAGGGATAGCTGTTCTCTCAAGGGAGAGGTGGTCAGGTCAATGTCCTGCCAGTGGAGAAAAAGACAGATGGTAGCATGGCAGGCATACACATTTACATTACAGTTCAGTAAACTAGTTGACTGGGATAAGCTATGGCTCCAGTATCCTAGGTGGCAGTGCAACACATTACTTCCATGCCAGTAGGTCAGCCCCCAAAACACAATTTTTTGTAACAAATGGTTATACTGGTGGTTGGTGCTGAGAAGAGAAGGGTCAGTCTTAAATGGGAAAATGCAGAATTACACTGCACATAGGCACAGAGCTATAACTGAGATCAAACACTGCAGTAAGACTTCATATAAAGTTTAAGTGCCCTCAGTTGAATGTAGTAACACATCAAGGTGCCATGCACCCACCAAGAAGTACAAGCCTCTAAGATAGAGAACAAAGCACTGGGGTACTTGACTTGTGTTATGGGGTATCCAGTGGCTGTGGATCTCACACCTTATTGCTTTTGTATTTTGCCTCTTGGTGTGGTATATATCATCTTTTGCTGTGTTAATGCATAAGATTGACAGCACTGGAACTTTATATCAGGTCTTCGTGTAGTTTTGGTACTCAGCTATATTTATGTGCCTGTGGCTATGTGTTTAGTTAGTTTAGTTTATTAGTCTAGGAATTAATACCTTTGAGCCAGGGCTCTTTTACAAAGGTTCCACATCACAAAGAACATTTAACAAAGCACGATACACATTACAGGTAAAACCAGACAGGAAAGTTACATCATAAATTTGCTATTAACAGTTTAAGGCAGTAACGTTTTTAAGTTTCATAGAAAAACAAGCTATAACAGGTTCAAGCGAGTAGACAGTTTCGAGGTTAAGGAAACTTCCAGGGAGAGGGTGATCATTAGGTGCCAAAAGGAGGCTAGAGAGGAGGGAAAGGTGGTGAGCGGGAGAGTAAGTGAGAGGGGACAGGAAAAAAGGAGGGGGGGAGTGAGTTTGGGTGGGAGACAGGAAGTAGTAGAGGTACCAGAGGGTTCATTAGTCAGGGAGGAAGAGGTCTCAGATGTGAGGATGGACATGAGGAGTAGTAGTCTTTATCTAGCGCAATCACAGTTGCTAGTGGTGGTGAGGTGGGCATAGAGCATGGATTTGAAAGCTTCAAGCGAGGTTGAGGATAGAGTAGGTGGACTAAGCTCATTGAACCATGTCGGGGCCCTGTATGTGAAAGATCTTTGTCCCTGTGCAGTCTGGCATCTCGGAACCAGGAAAGGTTGGCGTTCAGATCTGGTGGAGGGTGCGTGAGCCAGGATTCAGTCGGAGTAGGTTTGAATACATAATGGAGTCAGTCCCAAGATAGATTTTTGCCATTGTGCAGGTGAGATAAATAAGGCGATTTGATAAGTTCAACCAGCCTGATTCATAGTACAGATCACACGTGTGAGTCAGTCTTTGAGCCCCGTGAGGAGCTGGCAGGCCTTATTTAGAGTGATTGAGATATTTTAGAGCAGTGGAGGTAGCTGGAGCCATAAATAATAAGGCCATAGTCAATGATTGAGATTATGGAACTCTGCATAGCTATTCTCAATGCCGCTTGATTTAGAAATTGATGTTCGGAATAGTATTCAAGCGTTGGTTCACTGTTTTCACAGTGTTGTCAATATGGGTTGCAAGGTGAGCCCTTGGTCAAAGTGATGCCAAGGTATTTGAATATTTACTTGGTCCAGTGTAATTCCGCAGAGGTTTGTATGGTGAGTGGAGTATGCCTATTTTTGTTTTGGTGATTGGAGAAGAGCATGGCTTTTGTTTTATTGTGGTTTAGCACAAGTTTACTATCCAGGAACCACCTTTCAACACTAGAGAAAGCAAGTTGCAGGCTTTTTCGTAGGGAGTTTGGATCCTTGTGGGAAGAGAATTACAGCATCATCCGTGTATAAGATTATTTTCTCCTGGCAGATATCTGGGAGGGAGTTAAGGAACAGGCTAAGAGGAGCGGTCCAAGAATTGATCCTCTGGTACACCTGAGAGAACTGGTTTGAAGTCGGAGAGTTCAATAGAGATTTTACAGCCTGTGACCATGGTTTTCTGCATTCTGTGATGTACTCTGTGAGCTTGGCTCCTGCACGGCTGTATTCAATTCCAGCACTGTGAGCACATCCTGATTTTGGTTGGTGCCCCTTTAAAATGGCAGTTACAAAGAATATTAAAGGCTGAGTGAGAAACTGGAAAATCTTTGAATTCTAGAATAGCCACTAGCAGTAGCTTCAGGGCAGTATGATATAGTGAATAGATTACCACACTGCGATAAACTACAGCACCCACGATCTAATCCTCCAGAGCCACTAAGTGCCACATGCTTGGCTTGATTTTCAAAGCGCCAAGAATGCTGCAAGCCCCTGGTGAGCCTATCGCTTGACACAAGGGGCTTGCAGCATTCTCCCAGCCGGCAATCTGGATTTCCAGTCCCGAGTCCCAAACACTACAAATTAAACCAGCTTTTCCCTGGTTTAACTTGTGCCATTTGGGGACCTTTTTTATGTGGCTTGTGCCAAATCTTTGGTGCATAAACTAAGAAACCTGTTGCAACTGTGGCTGATATAATAAAATCCAGTGCAGTTGTGTCAAAGGGGTTTGGTGCAGCTGCACTAAAAAACAGATGTGACGCAGGGCTTGATGCAAGTCCTGCATCCCCCTTTGAAAATCGAGCCCACTGTTTGTGACCCTGACCAAGATAACCTCAGAGGTTCTGTCTTGTGGCTGGAGATCAAGGACAGTACTGCCTGGTGCATCAAATGCCACACTTGCTTTCTATGGTAAGGAGTTTCTTATGAGGATAGGGTGATAACAGTGGTACAGCTGGGCTGGCTGTCTGTGTTGGTCAGCAACCGGATCCCTCTTCCATTGGGTGAATTATATAATGCGTGTGTTATACTAAAGGTATATATACTGTACTTCCATAATGTAAAACAGTGCAAGGTTCAGTGGTAATCAACTAATTTTAATACTGCATGATCCCAACTCATGGAATTCTGCATTGCAGATTTCTGGAAGACTCCTTAACAAACGAACCATGCACTCGGAACCTGTGCTGCTTTCAGCAAAATCTGTAGCAATATCTCTGAAGAGCTGAAGCACTCACATACCCAAAAGTGAACGGACACAGAGCTTCTCTTTAAAAAAAATTTTTTTATTGCACCCAAATACACCTGATGCATTTCGGACAAAGGTCCTTTATCAAAGGCTAAAAGTATAACAGAAACATACAAAATTTAAATACTAAATCATGTCTGACGTCATAGTGACATAATACAAATTCATTGGTTCAACAATCAAACACCTCCACCAATTAATAAAAAACATCAAGGCATTGAATATAAACCCTATCTATACATTTATATTATTATATCTAAATTATACATAATAAATATTTTATTCACCTATGTAAAAACTAAAGCTAAAAACAAAACCATGTATTTCTATTATAAATATTCATCTATATTCTAAATAAGGTTTTAATTCCAAATTAACATTCATGCCAGGTTTTTGGTGAGCTTTCAATCGTAAAATCCATTCGTTTACTTTTTTCAAAATTTTATTCCTATAATTACCTCCTCTCTGACCATGATAAACTTTTTCTATACCCAGAAATTTGAATTCATGAATTTCTTGTTTATCTCGATTTTCCACTATATGTGCCGATGTGGCATATGTTAAATCCTGTTTATTTATTGCACGAATATGTTCCAGTACTCTTATTTTAAATACCCTTTCAGTCTTACCCACATAGAATGCCCCACAGCTACATCTCACTAAATAAATTACTCCTTGTGTGTTACACGTAATAAGCTGTCTAATGTCAAATATTTTTCTTTCTGATTAACAACACTAAACTCTTTTCTTTTTGGATGTACTGACAAGCACTACAATTTTGCATTGATTACACCCACAGTCTCTCAAACCAATTGTTGGTGTGTCCCATCCATGTCGTAAAATGGCTGTGAACCAAAGAATCTTTCAATGTTGGTACATGTCTATATGTCATAATAGGGGGGACGAGAAGATATTTCTCATAACCCTGGTTCACATGATAACACTTGCCAGTGTTTCCTTATTACTTTGCCAATCTCACAACTCTGTGCACTGAAGGTAGTTACAAAGTGAAACCTTTTACTCCTTACGTTTTCTTTATCTTTGTCAATAAGTAATTTGTTTCTATTAATATTTACTGAAGCTCTATACCCCTCTTCTATCACTTTTTTGGAGTACCCCCTACTATTCAAACAATTTTTAAGTGTTGAAACTTCTGTTTCAAAATCCTCTGCTTTACTACAGTTTCGTTTAATCCTAAAAAACTGTCCTTTTGGGAATGTTTTCAACTGTATGTGTAGGATGACAACTTGTAGCAAAAAGCAAGGTATTCCCATCTGTGGTCTTTCTAAAAAGATTAGTGCTAACATGTTCTTCTTTCTCCCGATTTGATCCGTAAATCCAAATAATTCACGGTGTCTCCACTTGCACTATATGTGAATCTCAAATTCTCGTTTGTACCATGTAGGTAGTTAACAAATTCATCAAGCATGATTTCATTACCTTTCCAGATTAATAAAACATTGTCAATAAAATGCTTCCACAACAGCACATTATAGAAAAAAGGGTTACTATGTTGGTTAAATATAGTTTCATCTTCCCATTGGCCCACATATAAGCTGGCTACTGATGGTGTACATATAGCCCCCATCTCTGTTCCCTTAATTTGTCTATATAAATCTCCATCAAAGACAAAGATGTTCCGAATCAGAACATGTTCAAGAAGTTTTAAAATCACTTCTGTTTCTCCATCTAGTCTATCCCCTGATTTATTCAAAAAATATGCTGCTGCATCCAATGCCCCTTCATGGGGAACATTGGTGTAAAGGGCTTCTATATCTAATGTCACTAACATACAATCTTCACCAATGACTATTTCATCTAACATCCTCAGAACGTCTTTGGTGTCTTTAATGTAAGATTGCAATTCTTTAACATAATTACCGAGGGCAGAGTCAACAAACTGAGATAAAGGTTCTGTAAGACTACCTATGCCACTCACTATGGGGTGTCCTGGCGGGTTCTCACTATCTTTATGAACTTTAGGTAAAACATAAAATGTTGGTTTTACTGGGTATTCAACTTTCAAAAACTTTTTTGTCTGATCTGTTATGACTGCCTGCTCAAAAGCCGCATCTATGGTTTCATCAATGCAAGATTTATATTCCCAAGTCGGATCAAAATTCAGCTTTTCATAGAATAATACATCATTTAATTGTCTCAACACTTCCTGTTTATATTTAATAACATCCCATAATACTATGCAGCCACCTTTATCTGCTTGCTTTACAATAATTTTCAGATTTTTTGTAAAAGGTTTAATGCTTCTCGTTCACTCCAACTTAAATTATTAAATCATGGGCATGGTAAATTCTCAAACAACCCTTCCAAATCTCTTTCACAAAGGTCTCTAAACACACTGACTGACATGATTTCTGGAAGACCACTGCGCATATCTTTGGGTACAGCATTTTCTTCTCTATGTAGAAATCCTGCTGCCTTTTTTTTTTAAATTCATGTCTGCCATCATTCGTAATTATGGAGGGCAGGCAATAGTGGAGAATACCAGACCACCACTACTTGCGTAGCGTAAAGCTTTTGTGAATACAGTGTGGGCTTGTGCTTGCTGTTAATTTTGTTTTCAGTTTGTTTGAATTGGGGGGCTTCACCCCACACACCCCGCTTGTTTTTTTGTTTTGATTTTTAAACTCAACTGAAATAAACTGATACAAATACTAATACAAAAACACTGAAAGGTAGTTTTGAGACAGTAGCGTAACCTGACCTCCAAGCTATTAGTGTAGGTCCGGTGGCTCCACTATCACTCTGAGGGCATACTGTATGTATGTAAACAGGGGATCCATGCCTCATTTGCAGGGGTGGGGCTAACAATTGTGGCACACTTTCCATCAGTTCCTGCCTGCAACACCAACAATGTTTGCAAAGAGGGGCCAGTCAGTCCTTCCCACCAGTGTACAGCACTGGTGCACAGAAGGAGGAAGCATTGGCATATATTTATTTATATTTTGTAGACCAGAAAAGAGGGATAGGCAATTCTGCATGTTTTTAGCCACATCACAGGGTTGGGGGGATACAGATGCAAACTGATGTACTGAAGCAGGTTAAGCTGTTGATTTTTTTCCTTTTTGTTTATTGAATGGGTGAAATGTGGTCAGGACACCATACACAAACGGTATTCTGTGCTATTCACACAGCATAGAAGCTGTTTCATCCCTCCCATGATCAACCAAACCAAAAGCCTGCTGGACTTCCATAGACAATGGTGTAGGAATGGAGACCTTCTCCCCCAGCCCTGAGCTGCTGCTGTTACCTCCTTCACTCCAGGATCTGCTGTACTATCAAACTCAACAGTCTAGCACACCCTACTGAAGAATAGGCTAGTTCCCCCAGTGTCATGGCAAACTCTCCCCCATCAACAAAACATTTCCATTCAACCTTCATCCAAGACGCACCTGGAAACAAGTTATCACAGCTTAGTGTGCCTTTCCTTATCAAAAAATGAAAATAAATGCTCCTTTTAAAACAGCGTAAGAGTTTGGTCCTGTAGAGCCTTTTTTTCAGTACTCAGTTACGTAGAAGAAAAAACAACTATGGTGCAGGTAATGCCTTTTTATTTATTTATTTTATTTATTGAATATAATTGGAATTACAATCCTTTGAGTCACAGACTCTTTTGCAAAGGCTCCACGTCGGTTACAGGGGGTGGAGGGTAAACAAATACAGAATAAACATACATAAACAAGCAGTATTCACATAGCAGTACTGGTAACGCAGTCCAGGCATTAATTTAGATTAACCGGTGACAGTAGTAGGCAGCATTCTGAATATCACTTGGCAGAAAACGTGAAGGATGCTGATTCATGGGATCTAGAGAGACCCTGTGTCGGTAGCTGGAGGGTTTGGGAGCACAAGAGTTGGGCAGTATTAGCCACAGTCACATATAGCAGAGTCAAGAAGTTGAGCTTTGAGGCCTGTTTTGAAAAGGGAGATGCTATGGGTCAGAGAGAGCGGGGGTGGTAAAGTATTGAGCCAAAGCGGGACACGGTAGTGGAAGGATCTTTGCCCAAGGGATGTTCTCCAATGGGGGACCAGAAATGAGGAGTTTGCTGCGAGCCTTGTATTGCGCCTGATGGGGGCAGCACTGATAATGGGGAGAAGGCCAACGGGGGCTTGCTGGAGATGTATCTTTTTTGCGAGGATGCAGGTGTGATACTTTAGTCTTTGTTGGAAGTTAAGCCAACCAGCCAAGGCATAGAGCTCACAGGTATGAGTTAGTCTGTCGCTGCCGGTGACTAGGTGGCAGGCTTTATTCATGGCAGTGTTAATGTTACGTAGTGTGGTGGGTTCTGCTGAGCCACAGATCACTATCCCGCAGTCAATTAGGGAGAGGATTGAGGAGGAGACTGCAAGATGCATGGCCTGTGTGGGTAAGCAGTGTTTCAGTCTGTAGAGGATACCCACTCTAGCATTGACAGCAGAAGAGAGGAGTTGAATGTGACTATGGTAGGAGAGGGAGGTGTCTAATGTGATATCCAGGTATTTAAAATTTGTAACTTGTTCAAGTGGGACGCCTTGTGTGTTTTTGATTAGGAATGCCGACTGACTGTGAGGGCTTTGATGGTGCGCAAAGATCATGGACTTAGTTTTGTTATAGTTGATGATCAGGCGGTGTTCGGTGAACCAGGTCTCAAGATCCCAGAAGAAACCCTGTAGAGCTAGTTGGAGGGCACTCGGTTGTGGGTGTTTCAGAACAGTACTGCATCATCAGCATAGAGTAGTAGATGACTGCTGCATGCCTTGGGGAGAGAGCTTAAAAAGAGGGTGAAAAGAAGCGGGCCAAGTATCGACCCCTGAGGGACCCCAGAGCAAACTGTTTTGCAGGAGGAGATGGTGGTATTTATCCTGACTTGTTGTGACGGGCCTGAGAGGTAATCCTTGAACCAGGCAGTTGCCTCTGGGACCACATTTAGCTGTGGAAGGACACAAAGCAGTAGCTCGTGACTGACCGTGTCAAATGCCTTGGTCAGGTCCACATAGATCGCACCTGCGATTGAGCCTTGGTCAAGGGCCTCGTGGATGAACGAGGTGAGCTCTGTAAGTGCTGTGACAGTACTATGGTCAGTCTGGAAACCATGCTGTTCCTGGCAGAGAAGGCCTTTTATTGGACTAACACTATTATTTTGTCCAATAAAAGGTATTTATCTGCAACATATTTTTTTATCTTGTACATTGTTGACTGAACTAACATGGCTACAACATTTCTTTGTAAGTATTCAGTTACAGAGAGCTGAATATACCCTACTGCCATGACTAGAGGAGAGGGTTCACTGATTTCTACCTGAGCAGTGCTTTTTCAGGCAGCGTGGCAAATCAATTTAGCTTATGCTGTGTCTTACAGCTGATTCTGGCAGTAATGTGTATTACTCCTGAATACTCAGTACTGAACACATGACTGCCACAATCAGCTATAAGACACAGAGTTAGCTAAATTGATTCACTGCACTCAGTGAAAAAGCACTACTCAGGCAGAAATCAGTGAACCTGATGAATAATTGAATCCATATTGATATTTTACTACCTAAAAAATACATTGGACACAAGGTTGATTTGTTTTGTTATTTATTCACTGATCCATTTCTTATCTCCTGTAAGGAAAAACATGCCATAATCCAGTCTCTGGTCTAGAAACATAGAAACATAGACACTGATGGCAAATAAGGACCACTTGACCCACCCAGTCTGCCCATTTCTCTACCTTTCAGATAAGCTGCAGATCCTAGTTAACCAACAGCCTACTTCCTCCTACTCCCCACTAGAATTGCCTTATGTCTGTCCCATGCATTCTTGAATACCTCCACTGTTTTTGACCCCACTACCTCTTCTGGAAGGCTGGTCCATGCCCACCACCATCTCTGTGAAAAAATACTTCCTCATGTTGCCCCATAGCCATCACCCCTCTATCTTCAAATTGTGCCCCCTTGTTCTTGCACATCTCTTTTTCTGAGAGATTATACCCTCTTGGACTTTGCTGATTCCCTTGAGGTACTTGAATATTTCTATCATGTTCCCCCTCTATCTCCTTTCCTCTAGGGTATACATATTTAGCTCCTTTAGTCTCTCTTCATATGGCTTCTGATGCAGACCCTGTACCATTGTAGTTTCCCTGCCCTGGACTGCCTTCATCCTGTCTATGTCCTTGTGGAAATGTGGTCTCCAGAACTGAACGCAGTACTCCAGATGGGGTCTCACCAACTATCTGTACAGAGGGATAACAACTTCCTGTTTTCTACTGGTGATGCCTCTCCATATGCATCCCAGTATCCCCCCAGCCCTCCTTACTGCCTTTTCGTATTTCTTGCCTACCTTTAGGTTGTCTGATATGACTACCCCCAGGTCCCATTCCATTTTTCTTGTTGTTAGTACCCCCCCATTGTGTACTCTTCCTCTTGCTTTTTGTTTCCCAGGTGCATTACTTTGCACTTCTCTGAATTGACTATAAGCTGCCATACTTTTAACCATTCCTCCAACCTTGCCAAGTCCCTTCTCATCCTTTCCACCCTCCCTTATGTATCAACCCTGTTGCAGATCTTTGTGTCATCTGCAAAGAAGCATACTTTTTCTTCCATCCCCTCTGCAATGTCACCTATAAATACATCAAAGAGGACCAGTTCCAGTACTGAACCCAGCGATACCCTGCTAGTAACCGCCCTTTCCTCTGAGTGGACTCCATTTACTATTACCCTCTGTGTCCTGTTGTCCAGCCAATTTTTTACCCAGGCTGCCACCCTGGAACCCACTGCCAGGCTGGCTAACATGTTTATTAATCTTTTATGTGAGACTGTGTCAAATGCCTTGCTAAAGTCTAGGTAGGCCACATCCACAGCCCCTCCCCAGTCTACTACTTTGATTATCCAGTTAAAGAAACTATTAGATTTGTCTGACATGATCTTCCCACTGTGAATCCATGCTGCCTTGGGTCCTGTGCCCCTCTGACCTCTAGGTACTCAACAATTCTTTCTTTCAGAAATGATTCTATAATTTTCCCTACCAGTGAAAGGTCAAAGTAACAGGTCTGTCATTTCCTGCCTCTGCCTTGTTCCCACTTTTTTGGAGGGGGATAGCATGTGCCTTCCTCCAGTCTTCAGGTACCACACCATCCTCCCATGATTTGTTAAAAAGGATAGTCAGTGGTGTCACTAGTTCTCCCTTTAGTTCTTTTAGAATTCTGGGGTGAATCCTGTCAGGCCCCATTGCTTTGTCCACCTTGAGTTTTAGGAGTTCTTTCAGGACCCTTTCTTCTGTGAATGGACTGGTATTGACCCCCCTATCCAGAGTGCTTCTATTGTTTGGTTTAGGTACCTCACCCTCCTCCTCTTCTTCTGTGAATACTAAGCAAAAATATTAATTCAGGATCTCTGTCTTTTCACTCTCACTCTCTTCCCACCTCCCCTCCCCTTTATTAAGCCTCACTATCACTCCCTTGGTCTTTTTTTGCTCCCTAATGTACCTATAAAAGATGTTATCCCCCTTCTTAACTGAGTTTGCTATCTTTTCCTCTGTTTGGGCCTTTGCTATTCTGACTGCCTTCCCTGCTTCCTTCTGCTGTAACTGATAAAGTCTGGTGTCCCCCTTCCTCCCTCCCTCCATCACTCCCTCCATCCCTCCCTCCTATTTTCAGCTTTATTGCCTGGACTGGTTCCAGTTAATAATAAAAGAAACTGCCATAATCCAGTCTCTCTCTGATGTCCCTCCTCCTTTCCATTTTCATCTTTACTGCCGGACTGGCTCCAGTTTAAAAAAAAATGCCATAATCAGACATCATTCTGGCATCCCCTGCCTTTTTTCCACTTTCATCTTTATTGCCCAGGCTGGCTCCAGTTCAAAATAAAATGCTGAGGAATGAAGTTCCAGCCATTGTAATGAACAAGCCCAAAGCATATCACTATGCAAAAGTTTGATAGTAGGTAATGAAAGTGAATCACCTCTGGGATCTTAATTGGGCATTTATCCTTCACACACCAACCTGATGCAGAAAAGACTGGGTCTCAACAATAGGCATCAAACTTCACTAAGCTCCTAAAATATAATTCTATTTGAGTAAAAGAGGAGGGTTTACACTCCCTCCTTCTTTGTTAAAATAGTGCTGCACACAGAAATGAGCACAGGCTCTGATCCAATAGCCATATGTTTTGCCTCCCCTAGATGCACTGCTTTTTTCAGAGTGATTTACTTTTTTACTGCAAATCTTGACCCAACAGACAGTTTTTTACTGCATCTCACCAAAACTGGCAAAATGTTAAGTATTCCTAAAGTGATGAATTATCACCTGACACAGATCATAGTTGGCAGGCTGTTTACTTTCAGCAGTTACTGTCTTCACCTGGCAGAATATTAACCTTCTCATAGCTTTGCAACACAGGGGAAGCAAGTCAGGGCAGAAAATGCACAATACTTCTGGTACTACCCCCGATTAACTCAGTGACAATCACAAGACGCTGGTCACAAAGCCCTTCATGTGCTACAGTTCCAGCCAGTCAATGACTTCCTTCATGCCTACCCACAACTCCGGTGGCAAAAATAAACCATCTGGTCAGGGCATTCTGCAGGCCAAACAGCTTTTTTGCAGCATCCTGCCAACTTGTCCTGACCCACATAAAGTCTCTCCCTATCTTGGCATCCTGCCACCTCCTCCTGGTCTCTATGTCCAGCTGACACTCTCTCTCCCCAGTCCCCAAATTATACCTCCTCTGCCTGGTCACAGCACCCTGCTGTCTCCTCCCCACCTGATCGCAGTATCCTACAGTGCCGACCAACCCCAACATGGTCATGGCATCCTGCTGACTCTTCCCCCACCTGGTCCCAACATCCTTCAGACAAAGCAGAGCTTTTTCCCTGCAGTTCCAGTAGCAAAAAAAAATTCTTAGCATGACAGACACTGGGTGAGAAAGAGCAACTCTTAACCATTCACAAGATTTCATTACTGATAGACTGCTGAACCAATTGACAGTGTGGATGGAGCAGTTCTGGGAAGACTGTAGCCAGTTACTGGCTAGAGTGCTTGTATGATGCTGCACACTGTTTAGGGAATCTGCAATCTGTTTAACATATGAACAGGTGCTGCAGATGTGAGACAATCACTGCAAAGTAGTGAGGAGATATTGGGATCACTGCTAATTGAATGGAAGATGAAGAGTTTAGGGTGCTGGTAACAACAGACACAAGGGTCAGTCACACATAACATGAAACAGCACTTCAGCCGGGCCCCTCAGTCATTACCATTGACTTTACTCATGCCTTAAACTCCAAGCATGTTTATACAAATGAAAGGAGCCATTTGCTCTGTAAATGGAGAACTTGGCTGGTTTCAACTATGAGAAGATTCTGCCCTGTAAAAAGAAAAGGGGTCATGATCAGGTCCACTAATTATTGGGCTGTCTCTGCTGTGCCTATTGCAGCTTGAGCTGCCTTACACAACAGTGACACAGCTCTGAAATGCCATTCTTTGTAACAAAATGTTTGCTGCTGCGCATGCGATGCAAACATAGAAATATAACCAACAAGGTTTATGTTTCCTTTAAACATTTTATTTAGTGGACACCTGTTGCTGAACTTCCTTCGTTAAACTTTTCCTATGACTTCCTCTTAACTGCATCAAATATCCACTTTGTAAAATAAATATATTTTGTTTCTACGGTTTCTTTCACCATGCCTTAATCTATTTTGAACTGCATCATGCAGTGATCACTGTTACTAAAGGTTCTACAGTCTTGCAATCTATGATAGTGATTTAAGAGAAACACAGTGCAATTTTATTTATTTTTATTTTAAAATTTGTTAAAGATGCAATAGAGCACTGGGCTACATGGCTGCTTTACAGGCTCAATCCGGATACTTACACTAAAACATGAGCTATTTATAAAGAAACATTCACTACAGTACATATAGTCAGTCACTGATTACACAATTAACCAATTCATATATGGTATATCCAGTCCCCCGTGATTATCAGTACATGTTGTACTTGATTTCATGCTGTGGAACATTTAATAGTCCCCATTGATCTTGCTCCACAGTAGGCAATAACCGAAAAGCTTATGAAAATTAAGAATAAACCTAAGAATGTTAAATTGTATTAAACCATAGCTAGCTGACAGGACACAAAGTGTCTGCACGGATGGCATTTTATAAAAACATAGAAGTCTGTTTGCAGAAGAAGGCCTTACTATCAAGTCTGTCCAGTGTGGAAGTACATTCCTCATAGAAGTCCATGCACATCATATCCCCACCAGCCCTCTATGCCTGCCACTTCTTGAAATTGCTAACCAAGATCCCTTTCCTCTTCCGACATTGAGACTTACACCCTCCAATTCATATTCAGTTGTCATGTTTTTCCTACCTATGTGCATGACCTTACATTTTTTGCATTGAAGCCCAGTTTCTAGATTCTGAACCACTTTCCTAGCATTTACAAGTCCTTCCTAATGTTGCGAGCCCCTCTTCGTTGGGAACTCTGCTGCAGAGCTTAGCATTGTCTGCAAAAAAGGTAGATTTTGCCCTTGTTGTCCACTCCAGTATTGCTAATGAAGATATTGGACAGCATCAGCCCAAGCTCTGATCCCTGCAGGACATCTCTCATGTCCGAATATTTCCCATTGACCACTACCCTCTGTATTCTCCCCCTCAGTCAGCTGCTTATCCACCTGGTCAGTTTGTCCTTCATTTCAAGGTACTCCAGTTTTTTATTAGTTTTATGTGGGGGACTTAGTCAAATGCTTTGTTAAAGTCTAGTTGTTTACTGCCTGGTACTTATCTATGGCCTTCATGACCCCTCAAAAAAGCTGATAAAATTAGTTCAGCACAACCCCAGTGCCACTAATCTATGCTGCTTGTGTCCTGCAGCCCACTTGGTTTTAGGACATCTGCCAGCCTCTCCTTTAGAATGGTTTCCATCTGTTTACCAATTATTTATATCAAGCTGACTACCCTATAATTCCTTGCTCATCTTTGCACCCAGTTCTATGTAGACAGTAGCACATCTACGGTTCTCTAGTCCCTAGGCCCTACTCTGGGCTTCAGGAAGCTGTTGTGTAAGCCAGCCTGTGGTGCTGCCAGTGCCTATGCCAGTTCCTTCAGCACAATTGGATGTGCACCATCTGGCCCTGGAGATTTATTTACCTTCAGACCTATGAGCCCTTTAGGACCGTATCTCAGGCGATGATTCTGCATACAGCTTTGTTCTCCCTCATGGCCCTTATCTACCCCTGTGGAAGTGACTGTGCTTGTCGCCGTTATACTGACCAGATGTATTTATCAGTGTCAGTGGCTCAGTAGGTACACTCACCTCTGAGGCCGAGAGATCAGAGGGCTATGGGTTCAGTTCCCACATCTGGCACTTGGGTTAATATCCCAGTACTGACACAGTAATGCAGCATGAGAGGGGTGCTGCATTTCTGAGGTGCTGTCTTTCGGATGAGGCGTTAAACCGAGGTCCCATCTGCCTGGATTGGTGGTAGTTCAGGTGGATGTTAAAGATCCCATGGCACTTATCGAAAAGAGTAGGGGAATTTCCCCGGTGTCCTGGCCAAATTTCCCTCATTCACTAAAAATACCACCAACAGCTTAATCTGGTTCAAGGTCAGTTGGCATTCATCTGTATCCCCCTCCCCCAGGTCGTGCCTGAAAATAGGCAGGATTTGTCTAGTGCACTTACCCGGTCAGCAAAAGCTAAATAAATAAAAAAATAAATAAATAAAATCTGTTCAGTATTTCTCCCATACCCTTGCAATCCTCCATCCACTCATCTTCACATTTCAGCTTGTCAGTGCCTTCTATTGTTTGAAATTTCTCTTGGATAAAGCTAAAGAAGATATTGTCCCCTTTCTTGATGCCCTATACTGTCCTTATTTCTGCATTTGTTTTGGCCCTCTTCATTTCTCTGCTGACCACCATCACTTTACCATGTCAGTCCTTTTTGTCCACTACTGTTTAGCGTCCCTTGAATTTCCTGAAAGCCACAGTTTTCTCCTTCACTGCTCTTTCTTCCTCTGCTATACACTATACTGGTTTCTTATGTCTTCTCTGCTTCCCCACTTGCCTTAGACTGGAGTTGGTAACTTTTTATTTATTTATTTAGTTAAATTTAACCTTTGAGCTTGAAGCTCATTTACAAAAGGTCCATGACATACATACAGAAACAATAATACAGGTACAAGTAGTAGAGGAACATGAGTACAACATAAGTGGGAGTTACAGAACATGGGAACATAGGATCCATAAAGTGCACAATTACAGAGTATGGATTAAACTATAAGGTAAGTGCATAATAGATAACAACAAAGGAGGCAGCCAGGTAATTTGCTTTGTCAGAAGTGGTGGTGGGGGGGGGGGGGGCTGAAGTCTATTCCTTACAATGACCCACTTCTCTTTCACTCATCTTCCCCCTTGATCCCAACCAATTATGCTTCAATTTTTTCTCTCATTATCTTAATGTTTGCCCACCTGAAGTCAAGGATGGGAATTTTGGAGTTTGAGTGCTCGCTACCTAGTTCTACCATAAAACTTACTGTTTATTGGTCTGTATATTATGTAAGGGTGCAGCTATACTGATGGCCCTGACATAATCACTGTTAGCATACAGTCTAGGATCATCAATTCTCTTGTTATTTCCCTGACCTCTTGGACTAAGTAGCCATCCTGGAATTTATCAAGGAATGACTGATATTTAGCACTACTTGCCTTCAGGATGCTCCATTCTATATCAGGTGGACTAAAATCTCCCATGCTCACAACCTCAACCTGGACTGTTGCTCTCCTAATTTAACCTTCTAATTCTCTGTCCATCTTTTCATTCTGGTTAGGCAGTCTATAGACCACCCCTATTTCAAATGTCTTTTACTTGTTCAAGTCTATCTGAACCCATAGTCACTAGTTACAGTGTAGCACCAAAGTGGCTGTTTCTTTGTGCTCATCTCTCTCAGTAGTTTAGTTTTGTGGATTTTTCATGTGTTTCTGCTTGGAGAAATTGGACCATTTTTGGACATGACATCTATGAACATTTTCTGGACTAAGAAGCTGCAAAACATCACCACCAGATATTGGCATTCTCATTATAAATCAACTTTTTTTGGAAGCCATCAAAGCAAAAGTAAGGTTAGTAAATCTGTTACATAAGCTCTGAGCTGTGAAGTGCTGCATTGAATCCAGATTTCCATCTGACTTGTTCTTACAGAATCTGTGCTTGTCTTTGAAGTCTATTCACAACCATTTTGGAGAACGAAGGGAAGACGCTAACAAAGGATTGTTACATCCTGCATATGCCCCAAGCCAATGTTCATCACCTTCAGGAATTTAACACATTCTGGGTCTTTGGTCTACAATAACAACAGTTTACCAGGCCCCAGTAGTTCATCATTTCCTGTGGATTTGATTATTTTTCATCATTTGACTCCTGGTACCTTGGTCAAGATTATTATATTACATATCCCTGAACATAACTTTCTGCATAGTTTAATATTACTACATCAACAATGCAACGTAATCTGTTCCTGCTGAGGGTTGGACTCACCTACAGGCAGTTATGGCTGTGCCTGCTCAAACTTTTACTTTTGCTGGTAATGTTGCCTGGTAATATTCACTCAGATCCTGGCCCTGCCTGCCACGTCCGGCAACTTTCATAAAATGACTTGGGATGCTCACTTTCGCATCCCTAAATATCTGCAGCCTCCTACCAAAGCTGGACATTCTACAGATATTTGCTGATCTACACAATCTGGATGATCTGGCAATTGCTGAATCATGGCTCTCACCAAAAATCTATGACTCAGCTATTGTCGTACAGTACCAGGCTACAACATCTTCGGACAAGATAGGACAACCAAAAGAGGTGTTAGATGTGTAATTTATCTCAAAGAGTCACTCATGGGCCACCTCTTGCCTGTTCCTGTGGCTGCTACAATCATTCAGTTAAACGCCATCAGAATTCTGCTTGGTACACAAAATAAGGCACTTAGTGTGGCATCCATATACATCCCTCCAAAAGAGAAAGAGAGTGGTTTCAACTCAGTACTGGACTTCACACATAACCAGCCACCTGGGTTAGAGTCAATTCTGATGGGAGACTTCAATATAAACTGGCTTGCACCTGAAAATCAGAGCATTAAGGACACCATCTCTACCATAAAATTTTTCCCAGCTGGTTGACTCCCTAACCAGATCCAATTACAAAATGGGGACTAAGAGCCTTTTGGACTGGGTCCTAACCAGTCATCCAGACCACATTAATAACACCACTGTCCTCCCGGATTCACTCAGTGATCATTCCCCTGTCATCTGCACATGGACAAAAACATTTTACAAACCACCACCATGGACAATTAGCAGCAGAGTCCTTTTCTGGGGTCAATTGGAACCTCTTAAATACCTCCTTAGACTGCAAGACTGGTCTCTAATCTACAGAGCAAAGGATGTTGACACAGCACTTGAACACTTCATCAAAACCTATAATTCTGCCTGCAACTCTCATGCACCTCTAAAAACATGCAAAATCAAAGGCCCTTGCAACTCTTGGCTCTCTGTAGAACTCCTAGCTCGCATGAAAATAAAGGACGACCTCTGGCACTGTGCCCAAGCCACTGGCACACAATCTGACAACCAGAACTACAAAAGAGCACAAAACGACTGCACTAGGGCCATCCGTCTAGCAAAAATGAAACACTATCAGGAAGTGCTTACTGATACATGGGACAAAGGAAAAGCATTCTGGGATAATATTAATGAAATCACAGGTAAAACCTCAAAATTGCCACCTACCATACTGGACTTAGATGGGACTACTACCCTTGACCCTGTAACTTTTACCAATACTTTCAATAATGCATTCATGGACCTCAGCAGTGTTCTCCCACTGGACTTTTTTGATGCAGATGTCACCTGCAGGGCCCCACTCTGGTTGAATGGTCTCAGTAGTGACATTTCCTCCTTTCCCAAGCTTGGCCTCTTCAAATCCAGGCTGCATCTATCCCTATCAGCCTCCAGCACCTGCGACTGTTTCCCATGAACCCTACCTTCCTCGGCTGCCCCTGCCCCTTACTCCAGCACTTACTTTCTCCCCTACCTATCTCCCTGCCCCTCCCCCTTGCCCACCAACCACAACCCCCACTCTATTCTGAACTTCCAATGCGCTGCTGACAAGACCTCTGGCTGCTACTCCCGTCTGTATCCTACCTAGTACTATCCAAATTTGTATATTTGCATTGACAAAACTTACATAGAAACATAGAAACATAGACTTTGATGGCAGATAAGGACCGCTTGGCCCACCCAGTCTGCCCATTTCCCTACCTAATGGATAAGCTGCAGATCCTAGTTAACCAGCAGCCTACTTCTTCCTACCCTCACCCCTAGAATTGCCTTATGACTGTCCCATGCATGCTTGAATTCCACCACTGCTTTTGACTCCACAACCTCCTCCGGAAGGCTGTTCCATGCATCCATAACCCTCTCTGTAAAAAAATACTTCCTTAAATTACCTCTGAGTCACTCCCCCATCTTCAAATTGTGCCCCCTTGTTCTTGCACACCTCTTTTTTTGAAAGATGCTACCCTCTTGGACTTTGTTGATTCCCTTGAGGTACTTGAAAGTTTCTATCATGTCCCCCCTCTCCCTCCTTTCCTGGAGGCTATACATATTAAGCTCCTTATGTCTTTCTTCATATGTCTTCTGGTGCAGACCCTGCACCATTTTAGTTGCCCTCCTCTGGACAGCTTCCATCCTGTCTATGTCTTTGTGGAGACTGGGTCTCCAGAACTGCACGCAGTACTCCAGATGGGGTCTCACCAGCTGTCTGTACAGTTAAGCCTCCATGTTTTTCTGTAACCCAATGTTTATTACAAATTCTGTACTTATTGTCCTTTGTTACATTGTATCCCTCCTGACATGGAACCTTTGTAAAAGAGCCTCGGCACAGAGGTATTTGTAATCCTAGACTCAAATAAACAAATAAGCAAACAAAAACTTTGCCCACCTCTGATAGCACTCCCACACCTACTAGCCACCCCCCATTCTACTGTAAAGTTATCTCACTGCAGGAAGCCCGAAAATACATCCTCAAGGCAATTGATAAATCTAGACACAGAGGGGATTCCCGCAATCTTAAACTGTTGCCCCTCACACTAGAGGAAGTGCTAGTGCCTCTTACCTGGATTTTTAATCTCTCACTTAGCCTTGCCCAGTTCCCCAAGAGATAGAAATCAGTCAGGATAACACTGGTGCACAAAAGTGACAGGTGTCTCCACGTGAACTACTGGCCCATCTCCATATTTCCGTCCTTCTCCAATGCACTTGAATGCATTCCAGCTGACCAGCTTACAGATTAACTTGATAAACATAAGAGCTAATGTACCTAACAGCATGGATTCAGAAAAGGACAGAGCACCTCCTCAGCTCTCATGGAATTCACTGGTTTCATACACAAATCTCTAGACCATGGACAGATAGTTGGGGCCGCATTTATCGACCTGACAAAAGCGTTCGACATGGTCCATCACACCCTACTACTGGAACAGCTAAGCAACGCTGGCATTTCCGCTGACTCTAATGCCTGGTTTAAAAGCTATCTGGAGAACCGCATTCAACAAGTCAAAATTGCCAATGTCATCTCAGACTCTAAACCAGTTCACTAAGGTGTCCCACAAGGATCTATCCTGGGACCTCTACTATTTAGTCTCTTCTTAAACAATCTCCCAAGATCCTGCCCCAAACAAATCCTACTATACACAGACAATGCTGTTATCTACACAAGTCATACAGACCCCATGCCTTTTGAAATCCAGCTGCAACTCAGATTTGCATCAGTAGAGAAATAGTTCAGTGATCAATACTGGTGCTAAATTATAAAAAAACAATAAACACGGGCATCATCCCTTGACTATCTCTAACCGCCTTGGAACCATTCTTGAGCAGGTACAATATTTTAAGTATCTTGGCATCACTATCGACAGCAATGGGTGTGGGCAGGACAGTAGTGTGGTGGGTAGGTAACTGGCTGGGTGGCAGGACACAGAGGGTGGTGGTAAATGGCTGTCACTCCACAGAGGGAAGAGTGACCAGTGGGGTACCACAGGGATCAGTGCTGGGACCGGTCCTATTCAACATCTTCATCAGTGACATTGCACAGGATATAGAAGGCAGAATTTCACTGTTCGCTGATGACACAAAGCTCTGTAACAGAGTAGACACGCCAGAGGGTGTAGACAGAATGAAAGGACCTGCAGAAACTTGAAGAATGGTCAAGGGTTTGGCAGTTGAAATTCAATGCAAAGAAGTGCAAGATAATGCATATGGGGCACAAAAACCCTGGCACAATATATCAGTTGGGGGGTGAGGATATAGCATGCACCAAGCAGGAACGGGATCTTGGGGTTGTCATCTCTGATGACCTCAAGGTAGGGAAACAGTGTGACAAGGCATCAGGTAAAGCAAATAGGATGCTGGGATGTATAGGCAGGGGCATCACCAGCAGGAAAAGGGAGGTCATAATTCCGCTATACAAGACACTAGTGAGGCCCCACCTGGAGTACAGTGTACAGTTCTGGAGACCATACCTACATAAGGACATAGACAGGGTAGAGAAGGTTCAGAGGAGGGCAACAAAGATGGTGCATGGGTTGCATCACAAATCCTATGAAGACAGGTTGAAGGAACTGAACATGTACTCCTGGAGGAGAGGAGGAGAGAGGGATATGATAGAGACATACAAGTATCTTACAGGAGGAACAGGGTGCAGGAAAACACTATTTTTAAGCGAAAAAAGATGTTTCAGGACTAGAGGGCATGGGATGAAGTTGGAGGGAGGACGATTCAGAGGAAACATGAGAAAGAATTTCTTCACAGAACGGGTGGTGGACAAGTGGAACACCCTGCCAGAGGAAGTGGTGGGGGCTGAAACAATCACGGGATTTAAGAATGCATGGGATAGACATAAAGGAATTCTAGAGGTCAGGGGTAAGGGGAAATAGACTTCTAGGAAAACAAACTGAACTTACAAGCTCAAATGGGCAGACTAGGTGGGCCATAGGCCCTTATCTGCCGACACTGTCTATGTATCTATGTATCTATGTAACTTATCCTATGGGGTGCATATTGACAACATTGCCAAAGCAGTCAATACTTGCACCAGCCTCCTCTACAGACACAGGAACTCCCTTACACCAGAAGCCTTAAGGTTGGCCATACAGAACTGAGTTACCTCCATTATTGACTATGGATTGATAATCTATGGATCTGCCACTGAAACTGCTGTCCGGCGCATTTCCACTGCTCTAAACAAGGCGTGTCACCTCATCTCAGGAGCCCACCATCTCACCCACTCTTGCGACCTCTATGCCCAAACTGGTGGGCTCCAGCTCAAAGATCGCATTAAATATCAAAAATCCCTGATGGCCAAGAAAATAACCCTTGGCCTTCTACCACATGGAATTCAATGTCTTCTCAGCCCCTCTCTTAATACCCGCCATACCAGTGGCTCTAAATCCCACCTCTTTCTGTTCCCTCACTGCCATACCTCCCAGGGACAATGATAGTTCACCTACAGAGCCCCTCTTTGGATGAATGTCCTCAACTGTGACATCTCCTCCAAATCCAAATTGGGCCCTTTCAAATCCAAGCTACAGCTACTACTCTCTGCCAATCACTCCTGTGACTGTTTCCGCTAAACCCTTTTTGGCAATCTAAAACCCTAGCACTTAATTACTGTTAAATCTCCTTAGTACCATCTCTGCCATCCCCTTCCCCCTGCTACCCTACCCCCTTCACCTGTCCTTCCCTCTACCTAATGCCGCCCCCCCAGTCTAATCCTGACAAGGCCCTTTGGCTGATTTCAACTGACCTTATGATTTTACCAGTAACTGACAAAGCTTGTTTTGGCTGATTTTCAATTTACTGTATGCATTCCTGTGCATGAAACTGCTTAGCATTACTTGTTTCTATTCTTTAACTCACTGTGAATGTCAACTATTGCTTTCTTTTCTTATTTACAATTATTTTACCATACCCTGTTGATCTCCTTTCTCTGCGTATAGTGTTTTGGCATACTTTTTGTTCTGTTAACCTGTTGTATTATGCTGCTGATGTGGAACCTTTGTAAAAGAGCTCTAAGTTCAAATGTATTTGTAATCCGAGATCTAAATAATTTTTTTTTTTTTTTAATAGTGTCTCTGTCCCAACATTTCTTTGTGCTTTCCTTGGGGCCTTGATGCCCTCCATTACATATAGGGCTACCCTTCCACCCCATATCTCCATTACTGCCACCAGGTACAAGTGGCCCTCTGGCACTAGAGCTTGGAAGTCCCCACTTTATTGCCCGGGCTTATGGCTTTGATACAGACAACCCACCATGATGCCTGTTTCCCCCTAACCCCTCACCTGTACCCCTGCAGATGCCTTGGATATGTGACTGCTGACCAGGTGTACCTTGTGCTTGGTTAGTCTGTTCTGGCTTGACTGTTCTGTCCCCTATCCATTCCCTTCTGGTTCCCCTGCATCCCCTCTGTGTAACCTCACTTGCCTAGAGATTATTGTCCTGAGTGGGGAGCATTGTCCTGAAGGGGCCCTATGGCTTATCAGGGGAGGGTTTTGTGACCAGTGGGGTTCCCAAGGGTTTGGTACAGGGCTCTATACTATTTCAAATATACATCAACTATTTAAATGATTGTATTTTTTTTATATACTTTTATTTACATGGTGAATGTGCTACACGGCACAAATGGCTATTTGCAGGCATGGTCTGGGAAGTTATAAAAGTTAAGACAGCCAATAGGATCAGTGAATATAAACAGCAAACAAATGCAAGTTACAGGTGATACATGGTACACCAGAGAGCATGTAGTACAAACATCAAGTATACGTCAAGGTATCAAAAGTTGAATCAAACAATATGCTGATGAAAACTGGGAGCTGTGGTGACCTGATCCAAATTAAACATTGGGCAGATAAATGGGGTAAGAAGTTTAACAAAATAATCACAGACAATTACAGTGGCAGCAAGAGACAAGTCGTGAGAGATGTACAATAGATATAGCGCTGTGAAATTCAATTAAAATGAATAGGATTTTGCTGGCATGGTAACGCCAACATACAGTAGTTAGGGTTGTCTGCAAACTTCTATGTTAAACCAGAATTTCTGAACCTTAATAACTTTTGAATCATTCAACGGATTTGCACAAAAGTTGGCATGCATAATCTCTAGGGGTAGGTCACTTTATGCATAAAATGTTGTATGGAACTTTTTTGTAGTTTTTGAGGTACAGAACATCAAGAAATCCTACATTTACCACTTGTTTTGTCATTTCTTTGTCCACCTGTGTCTCAGAAATGGTTTTAGGTTGTGGTCTGAAACTTTTAGGCTAGAAAGCCTTTGCTTCGCACATGTGTCTTTTGAAGGTTTGGTGAAAAAATATTAATCAGTTCAAAAGTTACTAAATTTTTCATTTCCCCATTATTTCCTATGGGAAGAGTTAGTTGCCCTTCATGAAAGTACTTTTGTTTTCACAGGAGGTGCTCCATCTTTGCATGTAACATCACACAAAGCATAATTTGTTTTTGCAGGAACGTCCTTGTTTTAGCAGGAGCTACTGTCATTTTGCATGACGGGTCACACACAGCACCTTTATCAACAGGTGTTTTATTTATAATTATATGATTAATATAAGTTGTATTATTTTTAATGCCATATTTTATATTGATACATTTGTTTTAAAAATTTCTGTTTTTGCTGGCTTGGAATTTTATTAGTGCATTGCATTGTATTTTGTTTTTAATGTCTTTTTGTTTTAATGTACAGTGCCCCGAATCCCTAGAAAGGGGTGCTTAATAAATAAAGTATCTATCTATCTATCTATCTATCTGTCTGTAGTTTTGCAGAGCTCTGTTGTGTCTACCATCTTTTTTTCTCCTTAGCAAGAGAAACAAAATTAAGCAAAGTTTAAAAAATAGATGTCATATAAAAAAAAATAGAACTTAGCTAAATGGACCCGTTTAGCTAGATTCTAATATATATATTTTTGAAATAGTGCCCAGAAACACCTTTTTTCTTGGGTTCCGAGGTTAGTGAGTGAACCACATCTGCTGCATTCTCTGTATGAGAAGAGCAGGATTTACTTCACTTGTGCAGCCAAAGCTTGAATTCATGCTGCCAGCTGCACTGTCATGTATGCCCTGGTCTTTTCCTGGTGTCTAGAGGCACCTTCCACCCCCGATCACTGTGCAGTGTGCCCCTGACTCTTGTGTCTAGTGGCACCCACCACCCTTCTTTTTTATTCATTTATTTATTTAATCTCACACTGGGATGCCCACTCCTAGTGTCAGATGTTCCCCAATCCACCTTGGTGATTATTTAATTGATGACATCAGGGTACCTAATCCCTGTGTCAGCAGTAAAAGACCCCCCAACAGTGTGAGACACTGGAGAGCAGACTCCCAGTGTCTCCAAGTAAGTCTTACATTGTTTGCTGTAAAGAAGAAAACCGTCCCCTGACATATTTTTGCATTTTGTTCCTTTAAATAAAGAAAACAGTCCCTAGTTGTCCCTGCCACCCCACTCACCCATCCCCACCCTTCCACTGAGTACCCACCACCCCACACACACCCCCCTTACCCTATTCTTACCTCTGGAGGTCATGCGGTGTCATCTTCTATGGACCTGGATATTTGATGTTCAAAAAATGTGGTTTGTGTGAAAATAGGTATAGCTTATTTTTACACATGCTACATTTTTGAAAATCAAATATGGAGTTCATTGACATATTTGATAAGTAAAGGAAAAGCACCTTTGCTGTTGTGCTTCTCCTGGGGCATAGAGGGCAAGGTACATGGTCATGGATGGGACATCCAGGGGTCCTGGGTTTGAGTCTGGTCTTTCTATGTCTTGTTCTACCTACAATGAAGGGGAAAAGATATAGAGAGAGTAGACTTGAGCCCAGGTCCCGTGGATGCTCCACACCTTTGCCTTGTCCTCTGCACCACTGAAGAAGCACAACTGCAAAAGTGTTTTTCCTTTAGTTAAGAAATATGTGCAAGATATGCATGTTTGGTCCCAAGGGGATGGTTAATGTGTGAAAATCTGGTGTGTGCAAAAATAGGTATAGCCTATTTTTACACATATCAGATTTTCAGACATTAACCATTCCCTTGGGGCCAAACATGCATATAATTGCAGCCTCAAAGACTGCTCTGTAAGTTGCCAACATTGGAGAGCCCAATCGCTGTGTTGGCAGTACAAGTTCCCCCCTTTCTGCTCAATGTGGGACACTGGGGAGCCAACTTCAAGTGTTCTTAGACATGTATCCCCCCAGTAGTGTGGAACATTGAGGAGCCCACTTCCAGTGTCCTGAGTCATATCTCCCCTCCCTCTCAGCAGTGTGGGACACTGGGGAGCTCATTTCTAGTGTCCAGATACATGTAACCCCCTTCCCCGCAATAGTGTAGGACACTGGGGAGCCCACTCCCAGTGTCCCAAAACATGGGTTTTCTTAGAATCTTTTGGTAAAGAAAACTGTCTCCCAATGTCTTTTTTACTTTTAAACCCGAAAAATGAAAACAACCCCAAATCATCCCCGCTGTCCCACTGTCCCATTCTGACCCTCCCACTGAGTACCCCCCACCCCACATCCCCTTGCCCTATACTTACAACTGGAGGTCATCTGCTGTCATCTTCTGTGGACTGGGACATGTCTGCCCTCTTCAAAGCTGAACTGCAACCTGACGAATCGATGTAAATGCCATGTAATATATTTCAAAGGCATTTTGAAAATGTGTTGCTATCTTTGTCATTTTTAGTTATTTTTTTCACCAATTTGTCAATATGGGGACATTTTGGGACTCCACCCTCATGAACACTGATGCTGTCTTTTCATTAATCAGGCCAAGGAAGTGATTTCATTATCACTGCTCAAAATCACCTTTTGGGATGAAATAAAGAAATGACTGTGTCATTGTTCATGAGGTGGGGTCCCAAAAAGCCCATGTTGAAAATATGGTGAAAAAAATCCTAAAAATGGCAGAGTTACATGCAGTTGTTGACATATTTCTATGCATGTGAGTAACTTTGGTAGTTTTTAATATTTTCACTCCAATTTTTCAACATAGCCATTGTTTCACACCACCTCATGAACAGTACAGCTGTCATTTTTCACATCCTACCCAAAACATGCTTTTGCACCTGTGGCACAGAATGACATTTTGACACAGATTTGAACATTTTCACCTACTGAATTTATGAGGTGGAGTCATAAGAATACTATGTTGAAAATTTGGGGTCAAAAGTTATGACCATTCAATGCAATTTCGGTACACCTGCTTTTAACTTTGGACATTTTTAATATTTTGACCCCAGATTTTCAACATAGCCTTATTACCTGACCTCATGTATGTCAGAGCTGTCATTTTTCAAATTCTGTCCAAAATGTATTTTCACACCTTTGGCATATAATGGCATTGGAGCTGCCCAGAATTATGTTTTGACACGGATTTGAACATTTTCTCTACTGGGTACATGTGTTGAGTTAATAAGTAGGCTATGCTGATAATTTGGTCATGCATCTACAGAGGGATGGGTGCACAGGATGCAAAGGACCCTGTGCTCCCATATTAAAATAAGGAAAATCATGGATCATGGGAGCACAGGGCCTGTTATGGAGGGTGGGAGTGCAGTAACTGAAGGGCCCTGTGCTCCCACAGGAAAATAAGGATACAAGTAAACTATCTGAAAAGTAAGGAAATTCAGTGCAAAAAACTTTCTGAGTATAGCTTCAGCCTTGGACCCCAAATTTCCAGATCTGAGAAGTTTGATCAAAACCATACTACTCGAAACCTTTCAGTTACCAGAAGACAATCCTCCTTTTATTGTGAAGGCTTATAGAGTAGCTATGAAGTGAAATCCTAATGACTTAAAATCACCCATCCTAGTTCAATTCACATTTGAGGCTGATCCGGACTCAGTGTTAAAGCTGGCATGTGTTGGGAAAACATTGGACTATAAGGGACATAAATACTCTATTTTTCTGAATTTTTCATTTGCAACCCAGGAAAGGAGGAGACGATGCATAATCTAAGTGCAGAAGTCTTGGAACCCAGGGATACCTTCTCTCTTCTTGCACCAGCAAAAGTTAAAATCTTATTTAAAGGTCATTCATACATATTTTTTGACCCAGGCCAGGTTATGGAGTTCTTGCAAAAACACAGCTAAGGTTTTGATAATGCTTCTGACCTGGATCTGGAGCCCAATTTTAATTCTATTCAGATATGTTTAAAGCAGTGACAGAAATCAAAAACACAACGATGGGGACATAATTAATTATTTAATTAATTAAGTAAGATTATATAATTATTACATATTTGGTGATTTGAAGCATGACTTTGAAACTTATTAAATCTTTGCTATTTACTAGACTCGATTATGAAAAGATATATTTCGACTCTCTTTTTGTGCAGTTATAAGGTTTGATTAATGAAATGTAAATCTTTTTTTATTTATATTGCTCTTTCCTCATCTCTCTTTTTCTGTTTGTTTTGTGGATGGGGACTGTACAAAAATAATCCTTTGTTTTCGCTTTTCCTTTTTGGGAACTGAAAATGAATATAAATAAAAATATGATTAAAAAAACTTTGTTAATGCATCAGTTAAGGTTGTTAGTAAAGCAACAAAAGTAGGGATATATATCATTAGGGATTCCAACCCTAATACCCTGTCCCCACCCAGCAGACACTGACAGCCATCAGGGGTGTGCCTTGGAGGTCATCAGCCCTAATGCTCACCCCTTTCTCCTATACTGTACCCATCTCAGCTTTTTTGCTTATGGAATGGTGTGATTGTTGGGTTTAAGACCCCAAGGCACACGCTGATGCCTGTCAGTGTTTACAGGGTGGGGCTGGTGTTCTAGGGTTGGAAACCCTAACACCATATTTCCCTACTTGTGGCACTTTACTAACAACCCTAACTGATGCATTAATGAAGTTTTTTGCAATGAATAAAAAAAGGTGAATTTTAGCATTTTTTCACAATGCACAGCACAATATCTTCCAATCTGATCAAAACAAAACTTTTTATGTCAAGAGATCTACTCCATGGGATAGGGCATACCACATGTCATGCAAATCCATTGAATGGTTGCAAAGTTATTAAAGTGCAAAATTTGAGGTTTAACAATATTCTGACTACTGCAACAAAAATATGGAAATATGGCATTAGAGTTGTCCAACCATAACACCCCTCCTCAACCTGCATACACCAACAGGCATCGGTGGAGTGACTTGGGTTCATCATCCCTAACACTCACCCCATTCTATAAGTAAATAAGCTGAGATGGGTACATTATAAGAGAATGGTGTGAGCATTAGGGCTGATGACCCCAAGGCACACTTCTGATGCCTGTCATTGTCTGCAGGGTGGGGGTTGGGTGTTATGGCTAGAAACCCTAATGCTGTATTTCCCTACTTTTGTCCCTTTAACCCTAACTACAGCATTAATGAAGTTTTTTGCAATTTATTTCCTTACTGTTTGAGATAATGTAATCATAGCCTTATTTGCCTGTGGTAGCACAAGGCTCTCTGGCCCCTGCACTCCCACCCATCTATAGTTTTTAAGATAGAGTAAACGTATTCTTATTTGCCTGTGTAAGTGAAGGGCCCTTTGGGCCCTGCAGTCCCATGCCTTCATAGATGCATATCTGTATGACATTGTGGAAGGGCCCTGTGTTTCCTTGTACAGGACAACAGTCACCAAATTGTCAGCATAGCCATCTTACTACCCCACCTCATGTACGTGGTACAGTAAATTTTCAAATCCTCACCAAAATGTAATTCTGCACAGTTGCAAATCCATTCCACGCCACAGGTGTGAAAACACATTTTGGCCAGGATTTGAAAAATGACAGCTGTGACATACATGAGATGGGATAATAACAAGGCCATGTTGAAAATCTAGGGTCAAAATATTTAAAATTTCCAAAGTTACGAGCATGCATAGCAAAATTGCAAGGAATGGTCATAATGTTGCAAGTTTTTGATATTGTGACCCCATATTTTCAACATAGCCTTCTTATGACCCTACCTCATGAACAAGGTCAGGATAAATTTTCAAATCCCTCCTGAAAGGTGATTTCACCAAATGACTACACAATCACCTTTGGGGTGGGAGCTGCATAACAGCAGTCACATTGTTCATTAAATGGGGGTCCCTAAAAGGCCATGTTGAAAATTTGGTGTTAAAATGTAAAGAAATGGCTGAGTTATGCATAAAAGTTGAAAACTCCATTAAAATATATTGAACTGCATTTATCTTAGTTTTTCATATTGCATTCAGCAGTTCCAGCAGCAAGACATGTCTTCGATCAGAGAGTGGATCTCAAACCTGAGACCTGTTCAGGTGAGTGAGTGTGGGTATACTGGGGGTGTGGGGTGGTGGGTGCTGAGTGGGAGGTGGGTGTGGGGGCTGATCAGCGAGGGACCGTTTTCTTTTTTTACAGGTTCTGGGGAAAAAAAACATTGAGAGACCATGGTTCTTCATTTCAGGTTGTGCCAGAAATGGGATAGTGGGCTGTGCCACTAGAAAAATCCCTGTCAAACATAAAACTATTAATGGGGCACATTGGAGATTGGGCAGGGTGTCTGCCAAACCACCATGGAGTTCACATAATACCATTTATTGTGCACATCAGGGTTCGGGTCCAGTAGAACACCAGGGAATGTCACCAGTGCCACCAATTTTCCTGCCCATCTGCCATGTATTGTTAGTTCATTTTGTTGTGTATTTCTGAGCTGCCCCTCCCTAGCTGTTAATGCACCTTTGTCTGGTATCTGACTTCAGAGAGTTTGGAGCACCATGAGTGTATCAGTAAGCAACACATAGCTTGTCGTTGTGCATTGTGTAGCTCTTGAGGGGGTCCAATGTCACTGACTTGCTTGTAGATCACTAACTTGGCTATCGCTGTTGCAGCTTCATTTCATTTATTTTTATCCATAACTGTTACTGAGTTTGGAAACAGTACCTTATATATGTAATTATACTGACATTGGGTTTGGGCATATTTTTTCAGCAGTAAGATACAGGTACAGCAACTGCAGAAACACAACAAATGCTGCTAAACAATGCCAATTAGGAATTAAATATTATAAAATTAATTTATCAGCAGTGTAACTGCCACAGGGACACTCAAACATTTGAGGACTGCCACAGTCAATGCAAAACATTTGCCGACTGCATGCAATCCTACGGAAACAAGCCTAATTCTGGAAAAAAAATATGCCTAAACCCTGTGTCAGTAAAATTGAATGTATATGGTATTGTTTCTAAACTCAGTAAAAGTAATTTTGAATAAAAATAAATGAAATGAGGTTAAGCTGTACAGATGATAGCCCAGTCACTGATCCCTCATGCTTTCAAGTGAATTGCTTTCCGTATCTGTACATGGTGCAGCGAGTGAAATTAATTGGGTGCTCCCTTCAATGATGTAGCGGGGGGAGGGGTGCCAGCACTGCAGCTCCTGAAAAAAGCACATGATCTGCTGTCATGGAACTGTAGAAAAGCAGGCAATAGAATGCCTACTGTACAAAACACTTGCACTGTCAACAGGCTTGAACCATGGGGACCGATATTAAGAGTGAGTGACAGCCAAAAAGGATGAGAAAACTTTGACTGTTTATATAATTTACTGTACCAATGGAAGCTTTGACAGGTTTTCTGAATTTACCCATTGAAGCTCAAAAAGTTTTTATAAATTTATCCACCAAAGTTTTTCAGTTGCATTGCGACGTTATCCCACAAAACCTTATAATTCAAAAACTGTACAATATTTTTTCACCAAAGTATCCAAAGGCACACCCTTGGCACAGAATCCATCATTCATAAAAATGTAAAGGAAAAATTCCAGACCATCTAGACTGCAGGTGAGAGCAAATATTCCAATGTTAAGAATAGGAAACAAAAGTGATTTTTCACTTTTTTGACACTCTGTATCTCCAAAACAGTACAAGATGCTTTCACAAAACTTTCCATGTCTTGAGACTTTGTCAGCCTGACCACACATGCTGACGTTTGTGCCAATTAGTTAAATGGAGGCAAAGTTATTTAGGTACAAAAATGTGGGTTTAACATTAAAACCCCTGCTCAACCCTAACTATAGTGGCACTACTGTGCCACTATAATATATAGAATAGCAAGGAAAAATCCTGCAACCTTATTGGCTGAGAGACATCACTAGACCATGCAATAAAAAGCTAGTAATGCATGATCAGATGCTGAATCTCAGTACCAAGCCAAAAAAGTCTTATTGCCTAAAAAGATCAGTTACTATTTAATGTTTATAATTTTGCTATTTGAAACATGCAAATAATTTAATGTAAAAAAAAATCAGATTAAAATGTTTCATTTACATATAATACATATAGTAAGAGCAGTGGTCAAATTTTTTAAGCACAATAGGTCACACCAGGGTGTGCGGCAAAGGATTTGAATGCACTTCTGGGGGGTGTAAGGGCACTTGGCCTTCAGGATCATGAATCACTCCACTGGGTCATGCATTAAACTCCTTTAGAAAATATGCTGAAAAATATAAGCAATGTGATTTGCTATCAGGTATGCCGGGGGGGGGTATGTTAACAGCTAGGGTCTTGCAAAAATTATGTGTCAGGCATGCCAACCGCATCACTTGTATCATGATGCCCACAGAATGTTCAATTTAAACATGCCACCATTTTTTCTGTTGCTTAGCGGGCAAGATGGCAGTGTCCAGCTAAGCCCCCTCCCACGAGTCAGACTCAGTACCCTTAAATAATTTAAAACAAAGCAACATAAAAACTAGTAAGTCTATTGCTTTCCTTTTTTCCCAACATTTCCTTCAGACCGCAAGTCCATCCTAATGACTCACATTCCCCGATGCTGATCACCATCAAAACAAAAGCACTAAGCAAGTTACTGCAAAGAGGCTTCTGTTTTCATATATACTTATCCCTGGAAATAACAAAATATAATACCAGTGATGTTTTGAACTTAAAAAAAAAAGATTTAGATCACTGCTGTGTCACCTCAGACTTCTCATCTCCACTTCCTGCTTTTGCGTTGGAGAGTTGCTCAAGGTCGCACACCTAAGTGCCGCATCTTCTGACCACGAAATAATACAAAAATGTCTTGCAGGAAAGGCAAATAACAGTTTTTTTAAACATAAAAACAATGCCAAGAGACTGTTGGGAGGGTGGGGGAATTTAATAAAACACCATGTCTTGTTATTGTGAGGTAGTGGTGGTGGTGGGGAGGATAAGTAGAAGAGAGTGGCTCTATGTGGAGAGGGGGGTCAAGACATAAAACAGCACAAAACACATGAACTGCTTTACAACATAGATTTAAACTGCATTCTTAATGTATTGTTTTTAAATGTTTTTTCTTTTTAATTCCCATATAAAAATGCACCAGATCCCATTTTCTAAGTGCAATAATACCCTACAGGGTGGGCAGTATGGGTAATGGTGGATCTCCCAAGGGCTATAAGGCCCTCTGCTTATAGCATAGGGCCTCATTACACTGCTGGGCAGTCTGGTATTGCCCAATACCACCCACCCTGTTGGGTATTATTGATTGCTTAATGCAGACCTTGTTGTAGTTATTGCTTACATATATCACTGCTTAATTTATGCTTCCACTGCAAATGAAATCAAGGACACCCTGACAAAAAAGTACACCAAGACATATTTTCAGACTGTAGCATGGCATGGAATGCATTTATACTTTTGTAACTTTAATGTTTTCAATATTTAATTTATTGTGATTGTTAGCCAGATAAGTTCATTATTATTGGGCAAGAATACCTATTTGCAATAATGACTTGGGTGCAATAGTTTATGCTTTGAAATTCTTCAAAGCCCCCACCTTACCCCACCCCCAGAAAACAGGGTTGTCACCAGCCCTGATCACAGGAAAGTGGTCCTGATCTGTGATACTGCATCTTGACACAAAAATAGGGAAAATGAAAGATGTCCTAATCATAAACCAGAAAAAAATATGTTTTTACTTTAAACAGAGGTAAAAATACTTAATTAAATGAAATATGGATATAAAGGTGTTCAATGGAAATCAATGTAAACATAACCTGATAATAAATGCAACAGATTAAGAAAGAACAGAAATAATTTTCAGGTTCAGAATTAGGGTAGTTGATACTGTAGATAGAGTACGATATGCAGCAGTGTTCCACTGGATTGCTGGAGTATATTGTATGTATGTAGTTATTAAAAGGCTGCTCAGAATCTCTGAAGTTAGCAAAGATACAGACATATCCTACCCCCATTTTCCTATAGACTGGGCAGTGATGAATATGCTAACAGAATTTTTTTTATTTTTTATTTATTTATTAGGTCTAGGATTACAATACCTTTGAGCCAGGGCTCTTTTACAAAGGTTCCACATCAGGTTACAATTCAAAACATAAGACATGTAAGTCAGATTACAAATTCAATACATAAGACAAGGTTACAAAAGTGTAAGCTAAAGAGAGTTACAAAGCATTTGAGAAACAAAACAAGTTTTGGAGGCTAGGTTACAAGGAGATAGTGGATGAGGTGCAGAGAGGATAAAGAACAAGAGAGAGGAAGAGTAGAGGGGGCGGAGAGTTACAGTATAGAGGAGGAGCGCAGTCAGAGGCATTTTGTCATAAACATAACATGGGGAAGTGTGTGCTAAGGGGTAACCAAGTGCTAATAGGATAGAGAACTGCATACGATTAGGGAAATATTCATGGGGTCAGCTAGTGGAGGCAGTCACAGGAGCTAGAGGCAGTGAAAGAGAGGTGGAGCCTTGATTTAAATGCACCAAGGGTAGGAGTGGAGGAGATGTAACTGTTTAGACCATTTAGTCAGCTGGGCACCCTGTAGGCAAAAGATCTTTGACCGTGTGAGGTATGACAACATGGAACCTGCAGGAGCTGTGATTCAGACCCCCTGGTTGAGTGAGGGTTATTGCTAAGGTGCAGGAGTGCACACACTCCAGGGAACGCAAGGCCCATAGTTATTTTCTTTGCCATGGTGCAGGTTAGGTACTTTATCCGATTAGTGAGTTGCAGCAATCCAGTTTGTGCATAGAGGTCGCATGTATGTGTGAGGTGGTGGGATCCAGTGACAAGTCGGCAGGCCTTATTGAGGGAGGTTGTTATGCATCTAAGAGCGGTAGTGGGGGCAGAGCCATAGATGATAAGCCCATAGTCAATAATGTAGACAACAGAGCTCTGACCAGTGACAGTCAGGGCTTCTGGGGTAAGATGTTGCCTATGCTGGAAGAGAAGGCCAAGGTGAGTATTTGCTGCTTTGGCTACAGAGTCAATGTGGGCACTGTAAGTTAAATGAGGGTTTAGCATGATCCCAAGATATTTAAAGGCTTGAACCTATTTCAGGGTGACTCCATGACTGGTTTTGATGGATGGGGGTGCAGCTTATGCTTGTTATGAGAACTGCTGAACATCATAGTCTTTGTTTTCTTATTATTGAGGACCAGATTGTGGTTTGAGAACCAATCTTCAACAGATGTGTAGCCAAGCTGAAGGTTGTCTTGTAGAGGTTTAGGATCCTTGTGGGAGGAAAGCATTACAGCTTCATCTGCATAGAGGATGATTGTTTTGGAGCAAGAATTTGGAACGGAGTTCAGGATCAAGCTGAATAGTAGGGGGCCCAGAATGGATCCCTTGGGGACACCTCAGCGAACAGACCTGGTATCAGAGAGGACGTCTGCAATTTTTACTCTTTGAGACCAGTTCTCCAAGTAGTTTTTGAACCAGGCAGTGGAGTCAGGAGAGAGCCCAGCTTTCAGAAGTTGCACAAGCAGTAGGCGGTGATGGACAGTGTCGAACACCTTAGTCAGATCGATAAAGACAGACCCAATTAACTGACCATTGTCCAGTGAGCTGTGAAGAATGCCAAAGAATTCCAGTAGGGCAGATGAGGTGCTATGTCCTTTCCTGAAGCCATGTTGTTGTGAGCACAGGATATTGTATTTGTCCAGGAAATCTGTGAGATGATCTGCTGCAATACATTCAAGGGCCTTGGAGAGGGGTGGCAATATAGAGATCAGATGGTAGTTTCCATGAGTGGCCCTGTCACTACTTTTATGGACAAGGGTAACAGTGGCGGATTTCCATTTGTCAGGGAACTCCCCTAGCCTAAGTGAGAGGTTGAAAATATATGTCAGTGGCTGTAATACCTCATCAAGGGTGAGGGACAGCAGTTTAAGGTCAAGTGTATCTGCTGGATCTGGATTTGGTGATGACTTTGGTAATGTATTTGTGGGCTTCATACATCTTGACTGCTTTGAAATAAAAAGGCAGGTGGCTAGAGGAGGAGGAGGCATTGGGGGGAGGAGAGGGAGAGTCATAGTCCTTGAAAAAGTCAGAAGGGAGAACACTGATGAGATCGGTGAATGCAGTGTTGAAGGTATTTGCTTTGATTTTAGGGTCAAGTGTAGTAGACCCATTTATGTTGAGCAAGGTATGGGAGGTTTTTGGCTGCTTCCCAGTGACCTCTTTAATATTGTTCCAAAATGCCCCCCCGTTACCCCAGATATCCGTGAGAGCGTTCTTGAAGTAGGTAGATTTATTTTGCTGGATAGGAATGGTACAGTCATTCCGTGCATGTTTATAGTTTTGTGTGTAAGTTTCTTTACCAGTGGTTCTGGACAGATCCCAGAGGTGATCTCTAGATTTTAGTTGATGTAAGAGATTGGCTGAAAGCCAGGGATTGCAAAGGGCTTTGACTTTTGTGCTTTTTAAAAGGAGTGTAGGAGTCACAGGCTGCATTGAAAGTGTTGATGAAGTAATCCAGCACAGTATTTACATCTGTTGCTTTGTACATAGGGGACCAGTCTTGGAGATTGAGGCATGTTTTGAGGTGTGACAACTGCCCACATGGTAGGACTCTACTAGTGATGATATTAGGAAGGGCCTTGAGGAATTTGTTTGACCATTCACAGATGACAGGGGAATGGTCACTAAGCGAGTCAGAGAGGTCTGAGGTATTTGTGAAACAAGTTGGGTGGCTGGTAAGAATTCAATCCAGGAGGGTGCTGGTGCCAGATTTATAGTTTTTCCTGGTTGGGGAGATGACCATCTGGGTAAGATTGGCCGATGAGACAGCATCCTTATGGACCCTTGCATCAGACGTGAGCCAGTTTATATTAAAATCTCCAAGCAGAATCATTTCAGAGTCAGGAGGTTGGGACCTGGTGAATTCCAAGACAGCATTAAGAAAATTTCCTTGTTCTTTCAGGGGGATATACACTGAGGCAACTGTGAGGGATTTGTTATGGGCACCTAATAAGATTCTGATAGGGAGAATCTGTGCAGCAGTGGCTGGGAGGGGGGAAATGAATTATTTAAGAGGTAATTTATTGCTCTCCTTCCAGCTGGAATATAAAGGGAATTTATTTTCCACAAGCTAAAATTAAAATTCCTTCCTAACTTGGTTACTTTGAAAACATGTCATGTAGCAGGAAGTGAAAGATGTCATTCTTTATTAAGTCCTCATTTGGGATGATAAATGTCTGTAGCCATTATAAACTTCTCAACAGAGACTAAGGCCAACAGTTGTGATCTGCCAGTTTCTTTGGTAAAAATGTATGGAAATATCACAATATTAGGTAATGTGAGTGTTTTTTGGATAAAGTCCTCAATACTTTGCTTGGTTTATTTTTAAAGCAGACTTTTTCCCTTAAATTCAGGAACCCTGTCACCTGATTAATTGTGATTTGGTAAACTGATGGTTAGAAAAGCCATCTCTAAGGCCTCCATTCGCCAGTCTCAAGAGTCTATGAAAGTTGAGAGTTTAACTGATTTGTTGAGTTTCACTTTCTAGGTTTACACAACTAATGTAGCAACATTTTTTTCACTGTTCCATTTTATTATATACTGTGTAAGTGATGATATGCGTGCCATATGTGCTTAGAAGAAACATACTTCAGCACACACTTCTCAACCATCAAAATGTTGTCTTTTTTAGGTACCTTGATGGGAACAATCTTGCTGCTGTACCAAAAGAACTATCCAGCTTCAAATACCTTATGCTAATGTAAGCAAGTATTCTTTAAAATGTATTTTATTCCTTGAAGCAAATCCCTCCCGGTGTATGCAAGTCAACATAAAGTGGTGCCTCATGAATGACTGTATCCTCTGGAAAATAAAACAAAGTTGTCCTCTCAGGAGGGTTGTGCTGGTTCATCAACTGTTCAAAGGCTTTTAAACACACACACACTGGGCCAAAGATTCAACACTTTCACACAAAAATAATGGTTGCTAGTGCAATTTTGAAGCATCTTGTTTGGCAGAAAAATGACAGTCCAGTGTCTTCAGAGACATCACCACCAGAATATACAAATACTGTAATGTACATTCTGACACTGTCTCAAGAAAACCATGGCAGCCAGTTTGCTACAGAGGCAGTATTTTTGCACTGGCAAACACATTGAACATGAGGTTGTATAACCAAAAAAGAAGAAATACCAATCATTACTAGATTAATGACTGTAGAACCTAGACAGGCTCATCTATAACAGTCACATGGTACATCATACCTGGGCAAGAAACAGAAATTGATATTCAATGTGGCTGCTTGTACAACTAATACATACCAAAGGCCACCCATGTCACATAGTTCCCAATCACCCATGTGTGTAGGTAAATGATCTTTATCCAGTGTTGTACTAAGAAAACCTTGGTTTTGTAGAATCATGGGGCATACTTGCCTGTCCCACTGATGTACAGTACAAATTGTGCCCAGTCCCACCAAAAGCAACATACTTTTACTACATGTTGCTCATGCAAATTGGGCCAAAATCATTTACTTTATATATATTGAACCTTCAGTTGCACTTCTTCTTTCCTCCACTAAACAAAAAAGAAATAATATGCACCTATTAAGTTAAATAACAGCAGTATAGCAATGTTATGCTAGTTGGACTCTGTCAACCTGATTTAGGTGCTTAATATTTATATATACAGTAACAAGAAAACATATGTTTTGAGTTTTTGAATTTTAAAGAAATTGGGGCTGATATGATGTCACAATTGGGGTGGCACAATTCCAGGGTACAAAGAGCCACCCAATTCTTCCACCACCAAAAACTCACCATACACAAAGATTAGACTTAGCCCCCAGAGGAGTATCCTCCCCAGTGGCTCAGTTACAATTTTAAATGTTAGTTATCTGATTTATGTGGTTGCGACCACTATGAACACCAGGGCATGGCATTGTGCCCGTTGTATGGTATAATGCTATGTCCAGACATCATGGACTGAAACAGTACCAACCCCCTCATTGCTTCCCAAAAAGAGATCAGATCCCAAACTTTGAGTTTGGTTGAACCACAGAAAACTAGCACTTTTGACACCAATGAAGCAAGTCAGATGGGACTCAGCTTCATTTCTGCATTTTGGCACTTCAGGGTTATGACCTGGCATTCTTTTTAGAGATCTCTGACTCAGCTTGTGAAAGCCATATGACCTGCAACAATCAATCAGTGATAGCAGAAGTGGAGAACTCCTACTGCTTATGTGTCAATGCTACTTCCAGCTCTCGATTGGTGGTAAACAAACTGGTCCTGAGAGAAATACATTTTTTTACCAAAAGTGTGATTTTTCAGTAGAAAAACATATAACTCAGCAGAGAATTATGGATTATCATTCTAGTTGCTGGTTAACAGCAGGTACCTGTAGTTTCAGGCATGCAGACCATCAAATAATGTGGTGCTGGAGAGGAGAGTGCAGTGCAGCATATGATTGAACAGTTGCAGCTGGTCAGCAACCTTAGTAGACAGGGAAAGGAGCGAGAGGATTTTTTTTTATTTGACAAATAATTTTTTTTTTACTGAAAGCTGGTGATGAACAGCACATGCATCTATCTTTAATTTGTTTGCCTGAGTGACCTAGGCAGACAGTTAATGAGTTAAAAGTACTGTAGGCTGTTACAGTACGTGAGATACTAGGTCTCTCATTATCTCTCAGTGGGGAGGTGTAAGGGTGTGTCAGTCAGATATGGCCGGGTGGTGTTGCTCTTGCTAATCTCCTTCAATTATCTCTCACCTCATGAGTCATTCTTTGTTATATTCATGTTATGCGGGCATCTAAATGTGATCAACAATTCTTGTATATTTGTGCTGCTATTTGGTTGAGCATTTGAGAAAGAGTAATGTGCTCTGGGACAGCCCAGGTTCCAGTTGTCTCAGTGGCACAGCTAGTTAACGCAATTGAAACAGTATTCTGGGCAGCCTGGGTTCAAGTCCCAGCTGAGGCACTTACTTCTTTCTCAACTCTATTTGTATGTGTTCCATAAATATGCACAACACAGTCCTGTGTGATTGTTACAGTTAAATATTTGTGTTGCCTTTGGGTTGTGCATTTGAGAAAGAGTTATGTGCTCAGGGACAGCCTGGGTTCCAGTTGTTTCAGTGGTGCAGCTGGTTAATGCAATCAGAACAGTATTCAGGGCAGCCTGGGTTCAAGCCCCAGCTGAGTCACTTACTTCTTTCTCACATCTGTTTATGTGTTCCATAAATATGCACACCACACTCCAGTGTGATTGTTACAAGTAAATTCGTTTAAGTCATCATACTTAGCATACAGTGGGGCTACTTTATTTCAGTATCATCATCTTTTGTGTGTTGTCATATAGAAGATATGAGGAAAATGAACAAAAGGAGAAAGGGTAACTGGGGGAGGGAATAAAAGGTGAAGATAGAAGTTCCACTAAGCCAGTTCCACGAGGTACAAGTTCTGTAACTGACGGTGTCCAGTTCTGGAGACCCCATCTCCGCAAGGACATAGACAGGATAGAGGCAGTCCAGAGGAGGGCAACTAAAATGGTGCAGGGTCTGCAAGAGAAGCCATATGAGGAGAGACTAAAGGAGCTTAATATGTATACCCTTGAGGAAAGAAGGGAGGGGGGGACATGATAGAAACTTTCAAGTACCTCAAGGGAATCAACAAAGTCCAAGAGGGTAGCATCTTTCAGAAAAGAGACTTGCAAGAACAAGGGACACAATTTAAAGATAGAAGGAGGGTGGTTCAGGGGCAATGTGAGGAAGTATTATTTCACAGAGAGGTAGTGGATGCATGGAACAGCCTTCCTGAGGAAGTTGTGGGGTCTAAAACTGTGGGAGAATTCAACAATGCATGGGACAGACATAAGGCAATTCTTGTGGGGGGCAGGAAGATAAAGGCTGTTGGTTAACTAGGATCTGCGGCCTATTCTGTAGGTAGGGAAATGGGCAGACTAGATGGGCCTAGCGGTCCTTATCTGCCATCAAAGTCTATGTTTCTATGATGGTGGTCAAGGAAAGAGATGGTTATGATGAAACTGTGAGCCAGAATTGTGAAGCAGTGGGGCTGTGGCTAGATCTGGGTGCATGATAGTATGGCTGAAGAAAGGGGACAAACAGATACACTGCTCCACAGATGCTGTGCCTTACCTGAAATAAAATATAAAAGAAACCAAAAAGGGGATGGCAGCAGCAGCGGACATGTCAGGCAATTTTTATTGAAGTGCTAAAAATACATACATACGCAGGGTACCACAAAAATAACAGAGCGATAAAGACATAACTGGTTTTGCTACTAGCTTTGTCAAGAGTCATAGAGGCATAGTTAAGTGATGCTTTTACATGCTATAGTTAAAATGACAGTGTAAGAAAAAAATGAAGTGCATTTGAAACAGTTAAAGAAAGCATTAAGGTCCAATAAGTTGGACCACACATCTTTTCTGGGGTAACTGTACATTTCTGTTGTTCAGTAATGATTCATATATACTAGTACTGTAGGCTGCTAAAGTATGTGAGATACTAGGTCTCTCATTACCTCTCAATGGGGAGATGTAAGGGTGTGTCAGTCGGATATGGCTGGGTGGTGTTGCTCATGCTAATTTCATTCAATTATCTCTCACCTCATGAGTCATTCTTGGTTATATTCATGTTATGCAGGCATCTAAATATGATCAACAATTGTTATATATTAAATATGCACACCACACTCCTGTGTGATTGTTACAAGTAAATCTTTGTGTTGCCATTGGGTTGTGCAGTTAGAGAAAAATTAATGTGCTCAGGGACAGTCCAGGTTCCAGTTGTCTTAGCAGCACAGCTGGTTAGCAGAATCAGAACAGTATTCTGGGCAGCCTGGATTCAAGTCCCAGATGAGACACTTACTTCTTTCTCACTTCTGTTTCTAGGTGTTCCATAAACATGCAAACTACACTCCTGTGTGATTGTTACAAGTAAATATTTATGTTGCCATTGGGTTGTGCATTTGAGAAAGAGTAATGAGCTTGGGGACAGCCGAGGTTCCAGTTGTCTTAGTGGTGCAGCTGGTTAGTGCAATCAGAAACAGTATTCTGGGCAGCCTGGCTTCAAGTCCCAGCTGAGGCACTTACTTCTTTTTCACCTCTATCTGTATGTGTTCCATAAATATGCACACTACACTCCTGTGTGATTTTTACAAGTAAATATTTGTGTTGTCATTGGGTTGTACATTTGAGAAAGAGTTATGTGCTCAGGGACAGCCCAGGTTCCAATTGTCCCAGTGGTGCAGCAGGTTAGCGCAATCAGAACGGTATTCTAGGCAGCCTGGGTTCAAGTCCCAGCTGAGGCACTTACTTCTTTCTCAACTCTGTTTGTATGTGTTCCATAATTATGCACAATGCACTCCTGTGTGATTGTTACAGGTAAATATTTGTATTGCCATGGGTTGTGCATTTGTGAACGAGTAATGTGCTTGGGAACAGCCCAGGTTCCAGTTGCTCAGCTGTTTAGCACAAGCAGAACGTAATTCTGGGGGGACTGGTTTCAAGTCCCAACTGAAGCACATACTTCTTTTTCAACTCTGTATGTGTTCCATAAATATGCACACCATGCTCCTGTGTGATTGTTACAAGTAAATATTTGTGTTGCCATTGGGTTGTACATTTGAGAAAAAAGGTAAGTGCTTGGGGACACCTCAGGTTCCAGTTGTCTCAGTGGTGCAGCTGGTTAGCGCAATTAGAATGGTATTCTGAAGAGCCTGGGTTCAAGTCCCAGCTGATACACTTACTTCTTTCTCACCTCCATTTGTATGTGTTCCAAAAATATGCACAACACACTCCTGTGTGATTGTTACAGGTAAATATGTGTGCTGCCATTGGGTTGTACATTTGAGAAAGAGTTATGTGCTCTGGGACAGCCCGGGACAGCCCAGGTTGCAGTTGTCTTAGTGGTGCAGCTGGTAAACGCAATCGGAACAGTATTTTGGGCAGCCTGGGTTCAAGTCCCAGCTGAGTTACTTACTTCTTTCTCACCTCTATTTGTATGTGTTCCATAAATATGCACACTGCACTCCTGTGTGATTGTTACAAGTAAATTCTTTTAAGTCATCATACTTAGCATACAGTGGGACTACCTTATTTTAGTATCATCATCTTTTTTGTGTTGTCATATAGAAGATATAAGGAAAATGAACAATAGGAGAAAGGGTAGCTGGGGAGGGAAGAAAAGGTGAAGATAGAAGTTCCACCAAGCCAGTTCCACCAAATACAAGTTCTGTAACTGATGGTGGTCGAGAAAAGAGATGATTATGATGGAACTGTGAGTCAGAATCATGAAGCAGTGGGGCTGTGACTAGATCTGAGTGCATGATAGTATGGCTGAAGAAGGGGGACAAACAAATACACTGTTCCACGGATGCTGTGCCTTATCTGAAATAAAATATAGAAGAAACCAAAAAAGGGGAAGGCAGCAGCAGCGGACATGTCAGGCAATTTTTATTGAAGTGCCAAAAATACATACATAGGCATTGTACCACAAAAATAACAGAGAGATAATGACTTGACTGGTTTTGCTACTAGCTTTGTCAAGAGTCATACAGACATAGTTAGGTGATACTTTTACATGCCATAGTTAAAGTGACAGTGCAAGAAAAAAATGAAGTGCATTTGAAACAGTTAAAGAAAGCATAAGGTCCAATAAGTTGGACCACACATTTTTCTGAGGGGTAACTGTACATTTCTGCTGTTCAGTAATGATTCATATATACTGTGCATATGCTTCTTAATTTAAGCATCTCTGAGGTGGCTAGCATAACTTATTTCTGGCAGCCCCTAGGTAGCCTTATCCTAGTGGGTAGCAAAATAAGAGGTATCCAGACAATAACACTCGCTGCTCTTCTCACGCTGAATAAGAACAGAAAAAAATAACATTTGTTCAGTTATAAAAGCATTGCAACAGATCTAAACACATACAGTCAACTATTTCACTCAGGTACTGATCATAGCTTCCTTGTCCACTTCTCCTAATTGGTGAAATAAGTGCACATTCTTCATTAAGTCCAAGATGATAGTGACCACTTAACTTAACCATCCACATTGCTTCTCTCTTAAGGAGAAGTTCATTAACATTCCCTTCCCTCCTTCCTAATTTTTATGTTTCTAAACCAGTAAATTGGAACATATGTTCTTCTCAGTTGATTTGGGAGTGGACATGTTGGGCAAGGCACTGCTGCAGTCTTTCTGTAAAATAGTTCTTATATGCTTGCCAATGCAAATTTTAAATTGGTGTGTTGTTTTCCCCCACATAAAAGGAGTCACATTTTCATGTGTCTCCCACTCTTCTAGCTTAACACATACTACAGAATCTAAAATGTGGCTCACTTGAGACTCACAATGCTTTTCCTGGGTGGGCAGATGAAATGGACTGCATGGCTATCTATTAAATTCCTTCACAACAATGCCATCTACTCATCATAGGACAGAATATTTTTTTAGATGTATACCTACACATGATAAAAAATGACTACACATAAAAGAACTAAATATTTTTTAAAAGTTGTTTCACTTTTGTATTTTAAAAAAAGATCCATTTTATAGCAATAATACACTCCAGAATGTGTTATGTCATGTGATATCATCACTTCTTGGGCTTCACAATGCACCTCTTCAATCTTGTGCTTCACAATGTGCCCAAGGCATGAAGATATATCAGACATGCCTTAACACACCCTGCTGTGTATTATTGATACATTCGTTGTAGTTCCTTCCAGATTAATTTTGGTTTCCTTGAAAAAAGTCACAAAATACTATTTTGTTATAATTACATGTGATTAATTTATAACACTTATAACATGTAACAAAACTTTACATATATGATGGTATTCGGTCCAATGCATTTGAAAACAAGATCAAATATGTAATTTCTTTCAGTATAATCATAGAATGGCATATTATGTGTCTGTGTGTGTGTGTGTGTGTGTGTATATATATATATATATATATATATATATATATAAAATGTAATAGAAAATCCACTACAAGGTGTGTGGTCATACTTTGATATACACGAACCTTGGTGTGCATTATTATGTATGAGGCTGCAGGCTGAGTGCATCAACCACCCAAGGCGTGCCTATATCAGAGTGCAACTGCACACCCTAGAGTGGGTTATCTATCTTATAAAATGACAATATTGTTTTGGGGGGTGAAAGTTCAGGTGTGTGGTCACACTCTGTTATATGCATGGTCATGAGATGTGTTTCAACCAATCAGCAGACATAATTTTTCCTACCCATTTTATAAATATATATATATATATATATATATATATATATATTATGGTAGAGTAGCCATTTACATGTTAAACCTAAAATTTTGCACCTTAATAACTTTGCAGCTGTTCAACAGATTTGCCTGAAGTTTGGAATACATGATCAAAAACCATACATCTTGGGATCTGCCAACTTTCGTACTGTTCAGATATACAACTGTGGAGTTATTAAGTGTGTTCTGTGGGTGAATTTATGCATTTTTGGAATTCTTCGCTCATCTCTACAGGTCTCACAGTTTGCGCGACCAGTCCAAAATCTTCAGGGAACATGCAGCCAGGGTACCCGATGTGCCTTTTGAAGATTTCATGAAAAAATATTAAACAGTTCAAAAGTTATTCAAAAGACAATTTCCCATTATAAGTCAATGGGAAAAATTAACAAAAAGTTTGACAGTGTCACAAATGCAGTTTTTACTGTCCCAAATGGCCCTTTTACTGTCGCAAATATGCCACTTTGTTTTCAGTTGGTCATCAGAAAAATGCTTGGCATTTAAATTTGGGACCCTTTAGCAACCTAATTATTTTTGTATTCACCTAGTCGGACCCTGAGGATGCTAGGCATGTCTTTACTTTGGGGTAAACACCCCAGATATATGTTTTTCAAATTTCTGGAAAAAGTACTTTCACAAAGCACTTTCACATTTGCGACACTGTCACATGAATTTGCGAAAGCTTTCACAAAGTTCGACAGTACTTTTCCAGGCTGTGGGAAAATGACAGCAATTCTTTGCCACCCTGCTGCAAAAGAACGGTTTGGTCTTTTGGGTTGACATTTGGAAGGAACACAGCCAACATCTCACAGATGTGCTCTTCAATGATTTGGTGAAAAAATATTACAGGACGGCAAAGTCATGGCACTCCAAATTTGACGCTTTTTCCCATAGGATAACATTACGGCATCCACCGCATTACAGGAATCCTTTGCTGCTCTGCTACAAAATAATGGTTTGGTCTTTTGGGCTGAAATTTGGAAAGAAGAAAGCCAACATCCCACAGATGTGCCTTTCAGTAGTTTAGTGAAAAAATATTACAAGGAGCCAAAGTTATGGCACTCTGAACTTCTCTTTTTCCCATAAGAATAACATTACGGCGTGCGGCGCCTTTCAAGGCCGGTATCTCAAGCGGTCAGGATCAGGAGTTTTAGTCGGGAAAATGCTTAGTTCCTATTAGGAACTAAGTACAAAACTAGCCAGGAAAGTCATAAATCATATGACTTTAAAATTTTTTTTTACGTTGTACGGTTCATGAGATATAAGCAATTTAGTATTCCAACTCCTCATTTTCTGCTCCAAGACCCATAATTATGCATACACTCTTTGTACTCACTGTCTTTATGCAGCTTTTGGGGAAAACCAGTCTGTGCACTTACATTACTGTTACCGTTACCGCTTCTGCTTGCAGTTCCACACCCGTTTCACTTACTGTTCCTGTCTATGCCACCATGTGCGTTACCCTTTGCGTTTTCATTTGCACTTGCGTTTTCATTATTTTTACCATTTGCGTCTACAGTACTGTTTGTCTTTCTGTTTCACTTTGTGTCACCATGCGCATTACCATTTGCATTTGCTGGCACCATGTTGCTATGTGACAAGACATCATGTGGCGGAAGCGTGGGGCCCTATGGGTCCCGCACTCCTGCCGCCACATTACATTCACTATTTCTCATTATCATTCTCAAAAACAAGGGAAATTAAAGGTAAAAAAACTCAATTTAATGCATCAGTTCAGGTTGTTCCACAGCAACAAAAGCGAGGAAATTCAGTGTTAGAGTTGAAAGCCCCCCTTGGACCCCCCAGCCCCCCAACTGGCATCGGGATGTGCACTGGGGTCATTGGTCCTAACTCTCATACCGGTCTCCTATACCTCTGCTTCTTTATACATGTGATGGGGTGAGAGTTAGGGCGATGACCTAATCTACCTGATGCCAATTGGTGGTGTCTGGAAGGTCAGGGCGCTTCCTTCACCGACTTTCCTGCTTTTGTTGCTAATCCATAACTGCTGATGCATTAAATAGTTTTGCCTCTAAATTATATTTATAAATACATATATATATATATATATATATATATATATATATATATATAGCCATTGCAAAAACTCAGCTAAAGCATCAGTTAGGGCTCCTATCACAGTGATAAAAGCATGGAAATTCAGTGTTACCAACCTTAACACTCCAACGGGCATCAGGGTGTGCCTTGGTGATGTTGGCCCTAACTCTCACCCCATTCTATGTGTAAGGAAGCTGAGATAGTACAGTATAGGAGAATGAGGTGAAAGTTATGCCCGACAACCCCAAGGTACACCTTGATGCCTCTTGGTGTGTGGAGGGTGTGGTGAAGTTGTAGTGCTGGGGACCCAAACATTAAATTTCCATACCATTGTTGCTGTAATAGTAACCATAACTGATGCATTAACAAAGTTTTTTGCAATTAATTTCCTTACTTTTTGAGATAGTATAATAGTATCCTTATTGTACTATGGGAGCATAGGGTCCTTCAGACCCTGTACTCCAGTCCCTCCTTAGATGTGCATATGTATGTAGGTGTGGAAGCACAGAGCCCTCTGGGCCCTGTGCTTCCAGTGTCAAACAACAGTGACCAAATTGTCTGCATAAACATCTTATTTCCCCACCTCATGTACACTGGTACAGAGAAATTGTGAAAAACATTGCAAAACATAATTATGCTAAAAAAAAAAAACTGGTAGAAGAGGAGCTGACTCACCAAGCTCAATACATATATTTTTTTTTATTATTTCTGTATTTACATATTTTTTTTACTACTTTGTCCTAAAGGTACAGTATTAATCTGTGTGCACAAAAGCACAACTACAGCAAACATTTCAGATTCACTCCTTCATCAGTGTATTGTACTGTCCTGTTAAAATATATATATATATATATATATATATATATATATATATATATTATATATACAGTATATATATATATCTAAGCAATACACCTTTTTTATTAAATCTTAAATGAATGCTTACTAACTGAAAGGGCTCACCTTTAAAGGATTTGCATATCTTTTCAAATCATTTTGGACATTCTAAATCTTATTTATATCCCCTGTCTGGAATTGCAAAAAATAGCTCAAATCAATTGTCATCAATTCTTACATTTTAAAATGTATAATCATGTGATCAACTTACACTATCAAAAAAAATCAGTCTCTGCATGTACAAGCCTTCTTATTTAATCAATATTCATAAAGTTCACTGTGGGTGAAAACAGAAAGTATGTGCCTTTACCGATCAACCACTGTAAATATCTATCTTTAATATTCTAATCCAAAAACAACTGTTACAACTGCTGGTCCACTTTTCAGGTTGAAAAATAAAGCATCAGTCTTTTTAAATTGTAGTCACACACTCTTTATGTCAGAGTAGTACATGAAAATAGCTTTCAACTTGCATACCAACAGTATCCATAAAGAAAAATCACTATGTGTTCATGTTGTGCTAAAGCTTCAAAAGTCCCTCATTAAATCATTTTAAAACTGTTGCACTCAGTGCTAGTTACATAGTAGCGGTTCACATACCTGTTTTAATTTCATACCATCATGGTCTGTTTTAAAAGTCTTCAAGAGAACCATACACAAATTTATTAATATACTTTCTTTGTTCTCAGAGCGCAGTGGTCTAAGGCTCTGAGCTGCAAATCTGGTGACATCCAGCAGACCAGACCTGGGTTTGAATCCCACAGCTTCCACTTGCATACTGTGTGACCCTGAGCAAGTCACTTAACCTCCTTGTGCTCCCAGGTTGCTCCTGTAAAAAAGCTTCCAGCTTAGTGTGCTGTACCTGGTTAAACAACTAAATAAAAAAAAAAATCTTATTCCATCGACTACAGAGGTTACTCACATTTTTGTGGTTCTTTCACTCCATATATTCCAAGCCTCCACTGAAGGTGCGAGAGGCTAGAATGAGCATCTGATGCAGTTTTTAAATGATTACAATTTTTTAACTTCCTGGAGAGTTGGGTATTCTAGCTTGTAGCCACAGGTCGTGTGACCCTAACACTCAAACCTCCATGCCCGATCTGCAAGTAGCACCACTTAATCCTAGAACCTATAAAGGCTGTGTGACTAAGTGTCTCCAGAAATATTTTTGTGATTTTTTTTTACTATGTTTCAAATCGTTAGCTGTTGTTCTAATGAACAATCTAGTATAATATTTTAGAGTTGTTTAAACTCAAAACATAAACTAATAAATAACATTTTTGGAGATGTGTGTGTGTTAGGACCTAAATGAAGTACCAACCTATATTCCTAGATATCGAAATGTATAAAGAATATATCTGCCCAAAGTTTTCCTTGGGGGGACATGGGTATCCCATGTGGAGTGAACTATTCAACTACCAGGATGTCAGACCTACTATGATTCTAAAGATATTTTAAAATTATATCGCATATTTGACCTTTCCCAATCTGATTTGACCTCCTATCTCACAGGAATTTTTTCACAGAAATGTTTATAAAGTAAATATTGTTTGTGCTTCAAAAATCTAATTTGCATCTCTTAAAGCATGCTCAAAACATATATAGAACTAAATAACAAATGGCAATGTTCAGCCTTTTGAAATCTAAAAAAATTAAATTTGAAACTCGTTCCTTAAAACAGCCTATTTCTAGGTATAACACATTATAACCATTGTAGCATCTCACTACGTACAAGTCAAAGTGGAAACAACTGGCAAAATCACCCTGATCTGTAAGAAACATAGAAAGATAGAAACATAGAAGTGAATGGCAGATAAGGACCGCAAGACTCATCCAGTCTGCCCATTTCTTTTTCTACCTTATAAATGTGCTATCAGCCTTTGCTCTGTCAGTGGCCTATCTATTCACACTCATCTATATTGATCCATTATGCCTATCCTATGCCTGTTTGAAGCCCTGCATTGTATTCATAGCCACCACTTCCTGAGGTAGGCCATTCCATGCATCCACCACCCTTTCTGTGAAAAAGAATTTCCTCACATTCCCACTTAATTGGCCTCCCTCTAATCTCATGCTGTGTCCTCTTGTCCTGCTATTTTTCTTGTATTTAAACATGTTAGACTCTTTCACCTTGTTAATGCCCTTAAGGTGTTTGAATGTCTCGACCATATCACCTCTCTCCCTCCTTTGCTCAAGGGTATACATATTGAGCTCCATTAATCTGTCCTCATATGTCTTCTGATGCAGTCCCTGCACCATTTTGGTTGCCCTTCTCTGGACCGCCTCAATTTGGTTAATGTTCTTGTGAAGGTGTGGCCTCCAGTACTGCATGCAGTACTCCAAATGGGGCCTAACCAGTGTCTTGTAAAGAAAGATTATGACCTCCCTCTTATGACTTGTGATACCCCTACTAGTACACCCTAACATCCACCTAACCTTACCTACTGTTTTAGAGGTCTGCTTGGATTATTTCGGGTCATCGGTAATGATGATGCCCAAGTCTCTTTCTTCCTTTGTGACTGCCAGCAACTATCCTCCCAGTCTATAGGTGGCTTCAGGATTTCTCTTCCCTATGTGCATGATCTTGCACTTCTTTGCATTAAATCCCAGTTGCCACTCTTCTGACCATTTTGCTAGTTTATCTAGATCTCTTCTCATTCTGCCCACCCCATCTGGATCATCTACTGTGTTGCAGATCTTGGTGTCATCTGCAAACAGACAAGCCTTACCCTTTAGTCCATCTGCAATGTCACTAATAAAGATATTGAATAGGATTGGCTCCAGGACTGATCCCTGAGGTACCCCACTTGTGACTTGCATCTCTTCTTACTGTATACCATTTACCACCACTCTCTGTTTTCTGCCCGTCAACCAGTTTGCCACCCAGTTGACCAACTTCTGACCCATCTCGAGCCTACCCAGCTTATTTGTCAATCTTCTATGTGTAACAGTGTCTAAAGCTTTGCTGAAGTCAAGGTAGGTGACATCAACTGCTCCCCCTTGGTCCACCACTCTGGTTAGCCAGTCAAATAAATCTATGAGATTAGTTTGACAGGACCTTCCTTTTGTAAACCCATGCTGTCTTGGATCCTGTGCCCCTATGGATTCCAAGTGTTGCACTATCCTTTCCTTAAGGAGTGCCTCCATAATCTTGCCCACTACTGAGGTAAGACTGACTGGGTCTGCAGTTCCCTGCCTCCTCCCTGCTACCACTCTTGTGGAGCGGGATCACATGAGCCCTTCTCCAGTCTTCTGAGACCTCTCCTGTGCTCAGAGACTCACTAAACAGTTCTGCTAATGGCTCTGCTGGTTCCACCCTTAGCTCCTTAAGTACCCTGGGATGTATGCCATCAGGTCCCATTGCCTTGTCCACCCTGAGCTTAGCGAGCTCTTGTAGGACCCTTTCTTTTGTGAAGGGAGTAGTGCTCACCTCCCTCCCCTCTGTGTCCATAGTGCTGAGCTGTAGGCCCTGCTCTACCTTCTCTTCAGTAAATACTGAGCAAAAGTATCTATTTAGGATAGATGCTTTTACAGGGTCCTCCTCCTCACATGCCACCTTTTCTCCTTTGAGCTTAGCAATACCCCCTCTGGACTTTCTCCTTTCACTAATGTATCTATAGAAAATCTTGTCACCTTCTTTTACTGTTTGTGCTAGTGTTTCCTCAGTTTGGGACTTTGCCTGCCTTACTGCCTTCCCTGCTTCCCTTAGGGAAGTTTAGTATGCCTCCTTATCTTCATCCCGCTGTGTTCCCTTATATTTCCTGAAGGCCAGCCTTTTGGCTCTGATCTTTTCTGCTACTGTATTTGAGAACCAAAGTGGTTTCCTTCTTCTTTTGTACTTCTCTTTCTGTCTAACACAATGGGATGTTGCTTCAAGTATTGCATCCTTAATGCTTGCCCACTTTGCCTATACCCCCTCAACTGTGTTTCTTTTTGCCAGGGCTAGCTTAACTCTGTTGGCCATCTTACCAAAGTCAGTTCCTCTGAAGTCCCATATTTCTGCCTTTGAATGGGATGATTTAGATGTAATGGCCAAACTGAATGACACCATGTGATGATCACTGGCCCCCAGGTGACCTTCTACCCGAAGATCTGTGATCCCTTCCCTGTTGGTCAGTACTAGATCTAGGATAGCCCTGTCTCTTGTGGGTTGTTGTACCAGTTGTTTGAGGCCCTCCCCCTGCAGGGAATCCACCATGTATCCCCTGCAGGGAATCCACCATGTGTCTAGTTCTGGCAGATGTTCCTGCTGGTATTGACCAATCTGTATCCAGCATAACTACACAGAGAATAATTTACATTATGAATGGCTACTAGAAAAGTAGGACTATTATATTGGTTGCCAGTCTATTACATCATTTAACCCATATCTAGGGTTAGTGACTTTGAACCTGTCAATATAATATGCTTCTCTTGAAAGAATAAAAGCTCTATAGTCACCTCCTCTAATATTAAGAACATCTGGCTCGATTCCAAAAAACCTCAAGTTAGGTAGTTGGTGATCAGCCTCAACAAAATGTCTTGCAACTGGTGTGTAGTGTCTCTCCTTCTGATATCTGACTTACGTTCACCAATCCTTAATTTTAAGGATCTTTCAGTTTTACCTATATATAGTAAATCGCAAGGGCATTTTAAACAGTAAATGACACCTTTCGTTGAACAATTAATGAACTGCTTAATAGTGATGTCCTTATCTCTGGCTATATTTCTAAATTTGTTTATTCTATTTGTAGTGTTGCAATGAGTACAGTGACCACATGGGAAATTATCTGTTATGTCAATAGCTGACATGAAATGTTGTAGTTTGACCACAGGTATCTTACTGTATGTAAAGTTTTAGATAAAATATTCCCCAGTGTCTTATTTCTTTTTGCTACTACCATTGGAGGTTTTGAAAACAATTTTTCTCCAAAAGAAGTATATTTTAATACATCCCAGTATTTAGAAATAGTATATTTAGTTTTTCCAAACATATCATTATATGTGGTAGCTAAGATGATTCTCTTTTCTACATTTTTATTATGTTTTCCCTGTTGTTTTCATTCTGTTTCCATTAACCATGTACCTCTTTCTCTATTTTGTATTTTGGTTTTCTCCACTTGTAGTGTGAATTCTCTATACCCTCTTTTCTTTAAACCTAATTTCCATATCATTCTGTGCTTTTAAATATTCATCATCAGATGTACAGTTGCACTTTGCTCTAACAAATTGACCAAATGGTATTGACTGTATCAAATGGTGTGGAAGAAAACTATCCGTTCCTAATAAGGAATTTTGATCTGCAGGTTTCCTGTAAATCCTAGTTGCAAGCTTATTCTCATTCTTGTATATCCAAAGATCTAAAAAAGGTACTTCCTGCAAATCTGAAGTCACTGCAAAAATTAAATTATCTGTTCTTGTGTTTAAATAACTATTGAATGCCCCAAGTAGTTCTGCACTACTTCTCAACACCTTCTTCTCTGTTAGACCTCCTAGTGGTAATTTTTCTCTTCCTCTGCTTTCTTCTGTCTCTATAGCTCCCGCTACACCTTCTACATCTTATGGGCCTGCAGTAGGTTCTGTAATACCTGTTCTGTGTTGGCCCCTGCTCATGTATTGGTAGGTGTTGAGATCTCAGACACACAAAACAAACTGATTTACAATGTATCTAAAAGAGTTTTGACAAATATAGAATGTGAGGTACTATCAAAGGGACTATCATTTTACCCACACAATCGAGTGAATGAGTTTGAACTTAAATTAGATCTGAATAGATTTTACAGGAAGCTAAAATGAAGAAATTTTTTGATGCACAAGAGGAAGTTACTGTGGTAAATAGGGAGGCACAAACTAAAACAATACAACTAAGTAAGAAATTGAACTTGAAATCTACATTTTTACCTCATGTATTACCCCACAACATAGAAACCTATAGCTCATTGGTAAAAAGAGATATTGCAATTTTGTTAAGTAAAGAACATGATTTAGATAGACGTTAAAAATTCAGCTTAACAACAGCGCAATATGGAGCTTTACATAGTTTAGAGAATGATGCAAATATAGTGATAAAAAAGCAGATAGGAGTGGAGGTGTAGTAGTGATGGATTATGGATATTACAAATCAGTGTTTTTAAACTTACTACAGGATAAAAAAAAATATGTTAAGTTGCAGAGTGATCCAACTGAGCAAATCCAAGATCTGGTGAAATCGTTATTGGAAATGGCCTTTGACAAAAGGTGCCTGACAGATTGGGAGAAGAATGCACTATTTAGGAATACCCCCTCAGTTCCATTGTTCTACATTTTGCCCAAAATATATAAGGACCTACAGAAACCACTGGGCAGACCTATAGTGTCAGGCACTAATTCAGTGCTTGAACCACTTTTCATGTATATAGGTTACCATATTAGACCTTTTGTGGAAAAAAACAAGGACATACATAAAGGATTTGACAGACTTAATTAGGCTTATTGAGAATGAGAATGGCACTGACCTAGACATTGGACAATGCATATTGGTTACATGGGATTTAAAAGATCTCTACACCTCTATTCCACATCAAGAAGGTTGTATGACACTACAAAAACTCATAGAAAGAGAAAGAAAGGTTGATCTGCCACCTAACAGTCTTTTAATCAAAATGGCAGAAATAGTTTTGAATCAAAACTTTTTTAAATTTGAAAAAGATTATTTTCTTCAAATTCATGGCACAGCTATGGGTTCAAATATGGCACCCTCATACGCTAATATATATATGAGTGCCTTGGAAGAGGAACATATTTTTTCAGAAAACAACAGATTTGTGAACCATATTAGAATCTTTCAGCATTTTATCAATGATATTTTTTGCATTTGAACCAGTAATGCAGAACTACTTAGAGCATTTAATAGTTATTTAAACACAGGCACAGATAATTTAATTTTTACAATGACTTCGGAGTTGCAGGAAGTACCTTTTTTAGATCTTTAAATATACAAGAATGAGAATAAGCTTGCAACAAGGATTTACAGGAAACCTACAGATCAAAATTCCTTATTAAGAGCAGACAGTTTTCATCCGCAACATTTGATACAGTCAATACTATTGGGCAATTTGTTAGAGTAAAGTGCAATTGTACATCTGATGATGAATATTTAAAAGCACAGAATGACAGAGAATCCACACTACACATGGTAAAACAACAAAATACAGAATAGAGAAAAGGGTGAACTATTAATGGAAACAGAATGAAAACAACAGGGAGAATATAATAGATAATAGAAAAGAGAATGATCTTAGCTACCACATATAATGACACATTTGAAAAAGTTAAATACACAATTTCTAAACACTGGGATATATTAAAATCTACTTCTTTTGGAGAAAAGGTGTTTTTAAATCCCCCAGTGGTAGTAGTAAAGAGAAATAAGACACTGGGGAATATTTTATCTAAAACTTTACATAAGATACCTGAAGTCAAACTATAACATTTCATGTCAGCTATTGACATAACAGGTAATTTTCCATGCGGTTACTGTACTCATTGCAACAATACATATAGAATAAAAACAAAATTGAAATACAGCTAGAGATGAGGACATCACTATTAAGCAGTTCTTCAATTGTTCAATGGAAGGTGTCATTTAGTGTCTAAAATGCCCTTGTGATTTACTATATATAGGTAAAACTGAAAAATCCTTAAAATTAAGGATTGGAGAACATAAGTCAGATATCAGAGGGAGAGACACTACCAATCAATCAATCAATCAATCAGTCTTTATTTAGCCAGGTGAAACATCATGGAGAAGAACTCATTTACAAGATGGACCTGGTAATAATTACATATGAGACAGAATAACATTGGTGTATACAACAACACATCCTCGTAGAGTATATATTCCAAACACTGACAATATACATTTGGCTGTTTATACAAAATGGTTAGGCTATATACAGATGTGTTGACGCAAAGTACAAAAACAGAATATGATAGACCTTCTATTGGCTAGATTGGTTAAGATAAACACAAATTGGTCTAAAGAAAATACAATTCACAAAATACTCAAGCAATTCTAATAGCTAGCTGTACCAATCTATACTGATAGTGTTAAAACTGACTGGCAGGATGTCAAGCCAGGGCCAGTAGTTCAAAAGTCTGCAAGAAGGAAAGGTCACCTCTGAAGGTTGAAAAGCAGATCTAGATCAAAGAGTAAGAGTCTAGGGCAATAGCTATCTGAGGTAATGTAAATATGTGGGCCAGAAAAAGAAGGTATGCTGGATCACTTATAAGGGAAGTAAAAGGCTGTGAGAAATCATAGTGGTGTGGACCTGAGGTAGGGAATAAATGAAAGGTGATTGCAAAGGGGTGTTATGAAGCACACTTATAATTTTCTGTAGCAGTCCTACATCACCAGTTGCAAGACATTTTGTTAATGCTGGTCACCAACTATCGAATTTGAGATTTTTTGGAATTGAGCAGGTTGTTCCTAATATTAGAGGAGGTGACTATAGAACTTTTATTCTTTCAAGAAAAGCATATTATATTGACAGGTTTGAAGTCACTAACCCTAGATATGGGTTAAATGATGTAATAGACTGGCAACCAATATTATAGTCCTATTTCCCTAGTAGCCATTCACAATGTAAATTATTCTCTATGTAGTTATTCTTAGAGATCAGGGTGACTTTGCCAGTTGTTTCCACTTCAGCTTGTGTGTAGTGAGATGCTACAATGGTAATAATGTGTTATACCTAGAAATAGGCTGTTTCAAGGAACAAGTTTCAAATTTAATTTTTTAGATAAAAAAAAGGCTGAACATTGCCATTTGTTGTTTAGTGTTATATATGTTTTGAGCATGTTTAAAGAGATGCAAATTAGATTTTTGAAGCAAAAACAATATTTACTCAATAACAATTTCTGTGAAAAAATTCTTGTAAGATGGGGGGTCAAATCAGATTGGGAAAGGTCAAATACGCGCTATTCCTTTAAAATATCTTTAGCATCATAGTAGGTCTGACATCCTGGTAGTTGAATAGTTCACTCCACATGGAATACCCATGTCCTCCCAAGGAAAACTTTGGGCAGATATATTCTTTATTTACTGAGATATCCAGGAATATAGGTTGGTACTTCATTTAGGTCCTAATACACACATCTCCAAAAATGTTATTGATTAGTTTATGTTTTGAGTTTAGACAACTCTAAATAAATATTATACTAGATCTTTCATTAGAACAACAGCTAACAATTTGAAACACAGTAAAAAAAAGTCAAAAATAATTCTGGAGACAGTTACACAGCCTTTATAGGTTCTAGGATTAAGTGCTGCTAATTGCAGATTGGGCGTGGAAGGTTTGCATGCTAGGGTCTCATGTAGCATGAAATTAAAACAGGTATGTGAACCGCTACTACGTAACTCACACTGAGTGCAACAGTTTTAAAATGATTTAAAGAGGGACTTTTGAAGCTTTAGCACAAAATGAACACATCTGTCGCCCACCTTGTAGAAGGCGCAGCCCTCGAGGTCCAGGGAGCGGAGGGGCTCCGAGCTGCCAGCGGGTCGGCGGCACCTGTGCAGCCGACCAAGGGTTCCAGGAGGCTGGGAGAAGCAGGCAGAAAGAAGGCGCAGCCCTCGAGGTCCAGGGAGTGGAGGGTCTCCGAGCCGCCAGCGGGTCGGTGGCACCTGTGCAGCCGACCAAGGGTTCCAGGAGGCCGGGAGAAGCAGGCAGAAAGAAGGCGCAGCCCTCGAGGTCCAGGGAGCGGAGGGGCTCCGAGCCGCCAGCGGGTCGGCGGCACCTGTGCAGCCGACCAAGGGTTCCAGGAGGCCGGGAGAAGCAGGCAGAAAGGTATGGGCAAAGCCGCAAACCAATCGGAAAGCGACCGCAGTCTGTGCCTTGCTTCCGATTGGTGCGCCTTCCCCATAGACTTAAACTGGGGTTTGCTGCACTATTCTGGCCGGGATTTCTGCTTTTCTTTAAATTATTTTGAATTCCTCATAAAAAGTGCTGTTTTCTCTTACTTTGTGCCTGATTTATGGGCTGTTTTTCTGTATTTTAAAATAAGTGTTACAGTCTTTTGAAATGCTGTGTGGGCTAGACGCTTAGGCGCCTAACCCCCATACCCTCCCAGTCTATTGTTGTGTAAATCTTAAGTTTTAGCACCTTATTGCAGATTACTGCAATAAAGGTACCCTGCTGACTGCCTTCTCCTCTGTCCCCCACATTGTAGAAGGCGCAGCCCTCGAGGTCCAGGGAGTGGAGGGGCTCCGAGCTGCCAGAGGGTCAGCGGCACCTGTGCAGCTGACCAAGGGTTCCAGGAGGCCGGGAGAAGCAGGCAGAAAGGTACGGGCAAAGCCGCAAAATTTTTGCCCGACCCTCCCCTCCTGGTTGATTCCTTTTATACACTTTTCTCTCCCGCCATTTCTTAATCCACACCCACATCCCTTTCCCTTCCTCCCTTAACCCATACCTAACCTCCACAATGCTACTTTGCTTCCTATTGCTCCTGAGCCTTGCATCTCATCCAATCCCTCATGATATTAATGTTATGCCCAGTGTCAAGATAAATAACTCAGTTAATATGACCTGCCCACTTCTGCCATCCACAATGGCCAACCACGGATTCCTTATTCATCCCGAACCACGTTTACAATGCAACCTCTGGGATATCCCACATAAGGCCACCCTAACAATTCAGCACAGCCCTGGCAACTTACTTGTATCATGGCTTTTTATTAACCCATTATGCCTGCCCATTAAATTATTATGCTTTGATAAAATTTGCACCTATATACCAGGACCATCCCTCATCTCACAGCAGGCACCCAGGATTAGGAGGAAACGCTCTAACCACCTACTATCCCTGTCCCTTGGTGCCCTCCTCAAATTAATCTTCTACCTTCTGATCTGTTTTGGTACCATTGAAATAAATCCTGGCCCCATTGAAAGTTTATTTTCCCTGCTTATCTATCCTCTATAAATGGACTAAGCTTCCTACACTTCAATGCCTGCAGCCTCTTAAAATTCTCCGTAATTCAGGCCTGGGTGGCACATACCCTGCCTGACTTTCTGTCATCTCTGAATCTTGGCTCAGACCTTCAACCAAAGACAGTGTTGTAAACCTTACCAACTATCAGCTCTTCAGAGCAGATCGCCCTTCCAGGGGTGGTGGGGTGGCCATATACATGAGACACCATCTCTGCCACCTGCCTCATCAACACATCCTAACCAAAGGAATTTGAATGTTTGTCAATCAAAATATCCTTCCTAACTTATCTTCATTTAAATTGATTGGCTGCTAAGGCCCCCTCAGCAGGCTTCAAATTACTATCTCACCTGGGGTCAATAACCAATCTAGGCCCTGAAGATACCATCATCCTTGGTGATTTGAATTTAAACTGAGCTATCTAATGCATCTGCACCATTGGTAACCTTTTGTGACACCTATGGCTTTAAACAGCTAATTAAAGACCCAACCAGGGTTAACCTAAAAATTCTAGCAACAGCTCACTCCTGGATATTATGTTGGTAAACAAGCCTCACTTATATCGCATGTAGGAGTACTACCGAATGATGTAAGTGACCATTGTCCCATAGCTGGCATAAGATCTTCCTCAAACCACCAACCCTGCTGAATTTGTCCTCAAAGGTCAAAAAGTTCAACATACCAGGATACCTCCATGACCTGAGTAACACAATATATTGGCAAGATTTCTACCTTACAACCTCAGTGGAAACAGCTCTCAGATCTTAAAGGACATTATCACTAATGCTCTCAATATCCATGCACCATTCACCAATATCAGAACTAAAGCAAGGTCCTGCCCTGGTTCACCACTGATCTTAAAACAGCCTTGCTAGCCAGAGACAAACTGTGGAAAAAGGCAAAGAAAAACTAAGGATTCAGAGACTGGCTAAATTTCAGAAAAGCAAGAAATTCATGTACAACACAAATAAGAGCTGCCAAAGCTGCCTATTATAGAGCTGGAATTGGATGCCTCCTACAATAACCCAACCAGGCTCTGGGGAACTATAAAGGGTATCTTGGCCAAAACTCTACTCCTGCCTTAACCTGCAAACTGCTACTAAATAATACAGAAATTACGGACAAACAAGAAATCCTAAATACCTTCAATGACCACTTCACACAGCTGGACTAGCATTTGACTCTTCACCTGCAAATCTCCTGAGATCTTCCTTGAACCTTCAATCCACGTGGTCAAAAGGCTACATCAACCTTCTCCTTCAACCCAATATCCTTGAAAGAAGTGGAAGATCTCCTCTCCAATTTAGATACTTCAAAAGTGCAGGTACAGACTCCCTGGACCCCTACTTCCTCAAGATTGCATCTCAAGTCTTATCTGCCCCCTCACTCATCTCTTCAATCTTTCCCTCACCACTGGATCCATTCCCTCCACTTGAAAACAGCTCAAGTAGTTCCTTTACTCAAATCTGGTGATCCATGGACCTCAATAATTACAGGCCCATTTCCATCCTATCAGTTCTATCTAAGATGCTCGAAATGTTAGTAAACTCACAATTAAGGGACTACCTGGATAACAATAACCTCCTAAATACAGCACAATCAGGTTTAGATCAAGACATAGCACTATTTTGGCTAGCCAAATGACAACTTGACAGCAGATTAGCTATGGATAAGAAGAACAGTACCTGTGCTGTGTTCCTGGATTTGCACAAAGCATTTGACACAGTGGATCATGAATCATTAATCACCTCCTTGGCTCACTAGGGTTGGATTCCCCTTCACTCAATTGGTTCAAGTGCTATCTATCAGATAGGTCACAACTGGTAAAAGATGGAAACTACCTATCCACCTTAAAACCACTGTTAAGAGGGTGTACATAAAGGCTTTATTCTTGGCCCCATCCTCTTTGCCATCTATATTAATAATATTGATGCTAACCTCACTCAATCCAACATCCATCTGTTTGCTGATGATACTGTACTATATGTTAGCATCCTTCATTATCTAAAGCCTGTGAACTGCTACAATCTGAATTTTCCATCCTACAACACAACCTACTGGATAAAAACTACTTCTAAATGCAAAAAAAAACAAAAGCTATGTTCTTTACCTCAAAGGTTGCTCTGCCACTACCCCACCATCCACCACCCTACAACTAACCACCTTACTTGGAAAGCTGGAATTCGTTGATAACTTCAAATACCTTGGAGTCTGGATTGATAACAAGCTTGACTATTCTGTCCATATTGAGGAGCTACTAAAGAAACTGAGACAAAGACTTGGTTTATTTTTTAGAATAAAGCACTACCTCAACAGAGACTCCAAAAAGATTAATCCAGGCTTCATTCCTATCCTCATTGACTATGCTGACTTTCTGTATGGACATTGTCTCTCCCCTCTTAAATAAACTGGACACCCTATACCACAGGTCCATCAGATTCATTACTGACCTTCCTTCAGCACCCATCATTGCTCCCTTTATAAGGCAGTTAACTGGACATCATTACAACACAGAAGAAATAGGAATGCTGCAATTTGGATATTCAAAGCCTTATCAGGCAAGCTACCTACCTATATCTCAGACTGCTTTACTCAAATTACTTCCAGGCCATACAACCTAAGGATCAGCAAAATTATCATTCTTAAGGTCTCCAATGCCTGCACCCAGTTTGGGAGGGCTGCTATCAGCTACTCACTAGCAATTGTTTGGAATTCACTCCGAAAAACCATGAAGCTAAATAACCTCCTACCCTTAATATCCTTCAAAAGATTATTCACCACCCTATTCCCAGAACTCTGCAACTGCTTCCACAAGGCCTAAACCCCGGCCCTACCTACCCCCCCTTCTTCGTGTTCCTATATGCTGATAAAACTCCCGTTTCCAGTCCGAAGATTCACCCTCAAAATGCCTGCTAGGTCCTATAATCTTCATATTACTCTGATGTGCCCATTGCCTTCTGTCTCACAGATTAAAAGTTTTAATGTGCCGTGTACATATGTATATTGTTATATATTAGCACTTATGTCATTGTATTACTGTTTATGTTACCCCTGTCATTGTATTACTGTTTATGCTACCCTTGTCAATGTAATAACACTTGCACTTCTTGACCACTCAGGTCCATCTTGTAAATGAGCTATGCTCAATGATGTTCGCCTGATTAAATAAAGATTTTGATTGATTGACATAGTGATTTTTCTTCATGGATACTGTTGATATGGAAGTTGAGACCTATTTTTATGTACTATTCTGACATAAAGAGTCTGTGACTACAATTTAAAAAAGAGTGATGCTTTGATTTAAACCTGAAAAGTGGACCAGAGGTTGTAACAATTGTTTTTGGATTAGAATAATAAAGATAGATATTTGCAATGGTTGATCTGTAAAGGTGCATACTTTCTGCTTTCACCAACAGTGAACTTTATGAAGATCGATTAAATAAGAAGGCTTGTACATGCAGAGACTGATTTTTTTTGATAGTGTAAGTTGATCACTTGATTATAAATTTTGAAATGTAAGAATTGATAACAAATTGATTTGAGCTATTTTTTACAATTCCATACTGGGGATATAAATATGATTTAGATTGTCCAAATTGATTTGGAAAGATGTGCAAATCCTTTAAAGGTGAGCCCTTCGAGTTAGCAAGCATCATTTAAGATTTAGTAAAAAATATTTTTTTTGGTTTTTATTGTAACAGGACAGTACAATACATTACACTGATGAAGGAGTGAATATGAAACATTTGCTGTCATTGTGCTTTTGTGGACACAGATTGATACTGTACCTTGAGGACAAAGTAGTAAAAAAGAAAAAAATATAAATACTAAAATAATAAAAAAAATTGTATTGAGCTTGGTGAGTCAGCTCCTTTTCTACCAGTTTTTTTTTTTAGTGTGTTTACTGACTTCTGGTACAGAGCCACTCCCTCATAATTATTTTTCTTTTTCTACCGAGGTGGCTGAACTGGAACTTCTTCTTTGTAAAACATAATTATGTGTAACTGCAATGCCATTCTGTTCCAAAGATGCAAAAATGAAAAATAACAGCTGTATTGTTCATGAGGCAGTGTGAAAAAAATAGCTATGTTGAAAATTTAGTGGCAAAATATTGAAAAGTACCAAAGTTAATCTCTTACGTATCATAAATTCAATGGATGCATATAACTCGAGTATTTTTAGGAAATTTTCACCAGATTTTCAACATGGCCTTTTTGAGACCCCACCTCATGAACATTGGCACTGTCATTTTGTTTATCAGTCTTGAAAAGTGATTTCATGCAGAAAACACACCATTCTGTGCCACAGGTGCAAAAACACATTTTGGTCAGGAGATGAAAAATTAGAGCTGTGCTGTTCACGAAGTGGTATAAACAATTGGCCATGTTGAAAATTTGGTGGCAAAATATTGGAAAGTAGCAAAGTTACCAGTGTGTCTAGGGAAAATTCAATGAACGCCCATAATCTGGGCATTTTTAAGAATTTTTTCACCCAATTTTCAACATGGGCTTTTTGGGACCCAGCCTCATGAACACTGGCACTGTCATATCATTACTTGGTCCCAAAAGGTGATTTTGTGCAGCAAATGTGCCATTTCATGCCATAGGTGTGAAAACACATTTCAGGCAGGATGTCAAAAATGACAGCTGTACTGTTCATGAGGTGGTGTGAAAAAATGGCAACACTGAGAATTTGGAGTGAAAATATTAAAAATTGGCAAAGTTATGAGAGTGCGTAGAAATATTTCAACAACTGCACATAATTTGGGTGTTTATTGGTATTTTTGCACTAAATTTTCAACATGAGCTTTTTTGGACCTCACCTCATGAACACTGGCACTGTCATTTCAACAATCAGTCCCAAAAGATGATTTTGCACAGCAACTGTGAAGCCACCTTATGGGTCTGAGAAATGAAATCACAGTGGCAGTGTTCATGAGGTGAGGTCCCTAAAAGCCCATGTTGAACATTTTTTTTATTTCAACTTTATTTCCATCCCATCACCGCTGGCTTGGGCCCCTTCAGTCAACCTACCTGTTCCCCTCCTACCTGAAATCCTCCCAGCTGCACCCCTGTCCTCAGCACACCCACAACACACTTTGTGGAGCAATCCCTCTGGTATCCACCCACCGGAGTGAGGCTGCCTTCTGCTTCTCAGCACTTTCTTCTGGTGCTACCACAGGCAGAGGTGACACTAAGACTAGGTCCACAGTGGGCAGGATCCAATACTGGAGGTGGGGGCAGGTGACATCTACCCTCCAGCCAACAGGTGTTTTCCCTTTTCTTAGAAAGCTCCACTTAAGAGTTTGGACATGCAATGATATCCAGTGCAGCCAGGTGCGCTCTCGCACCCTGCCCACAGATGTCTACCAAGGCTCTTTGCCTTGTATCAGCATGATCCATGGACTGTAGTACTCCCAGCCTTCACTGGGAGCCACTCACGCTGGGGAGTCATCCACCCACCCTCACCAGGAGAGGAGAGCAGTCCTACAAATGCTCAATCCTCTCCTTCCCTGCTGACCCCCACTGACCCAAGCTTGCTCTCTAACCCAGGTTGCCAGTGTGGCACGAGGTGTAGCATCCAGCATCTCAACCCTCAGCACCACCGGGCTGGCACCATGTTGAACATTTGGAGCAAAAATACCTAAAAATGGGTGAAATATCATCATAAGGTCAAAATGCCTTTGACAGCCATTATATGGCACTTACCTTGATTCTTCAGTTTGTGGTTCAGCTTTGAAGAGTACAGACATGTCCCAGTCCACAGACGATGGCAGCCGATGGTCTTCAGTGGTAAGCATGGGCAAGGATGTGTGTGGGGTGGTGGATTGCTCAGTAGGAGGGTTTTGATGGGGGAAGGGGATGGGGAAATGATGAGGAACCATTTTCTTTTTTTACAGGATTTAAAAAAAACATCGGGAACACTTTTCTTTTTTAACAGGTTTTAAAAAGCATCATTTTGGGATACAGGGAGATGGCTCCTCAGTGTCCCACAGTGCTGGGGTGGTGTACTTCGAAATGCCAGCATGGAGATTGGACACCCCAGTGTTGGCAAACTAGGATAACAACCAGCTTGGCGGGGGCATCTGACACTAGGGGTGGGCATCCTGTTGTCAGAATACACAGCAGTTAAGTTAGGGACACGGGATCAGAATGCTGACACCAGGATTTTGCACCCTGATGTCAGCAGCACATTTTAAAAAATGGCCTTTTGGGGGAGGCATCTGACACTTGGGGGGACCATTCCAGTGTCAGAATTAACAATGAAATATTTTGGGACACTGGGGGTGGGCTCCCCAGTGTGCTACACTACTGGGGGGAGCTACATGCTGACAGGGGGATTGAGCAGAGTGATGGCAGCAAAAACATTTTTTATTATTAAAATGTGCCATGGCCCCCTTTGAGGCAGTAAAAGGAGAAAACCTCCATTTATTAGGTAGACACTAACAGGTGTTTTTGTAAATGTGGGCCTCAGAACATGATTCTGTAGTTATTTAGCCCAAAAAGTGGCCAAATTTTTTTTTTTTACAGGGGCTGATTCTTTTTTTTTTCTGGTAAAGTAATGTCACACATTGTACCAGTTTTCATGAGACAGTGCCACAATGTGGTAGTTTTCACAGAATAATGCCTTTAGTTGTATGAAAACTGCCACAATTTGTGCTAATTTTACAAAAATAGTGCCACAAATTTATGACACTACCAATGGTCAATGCAAAAAACATATTTCCAAGCATTATTTTTAAACTCTAATGCCAGGATCATGCTCCTCGGACCCTGATTAGGTAAACGCAACTGTTGGTGTTTACAAAGGGGCTGTCTTTTTTTTTGAATTACAGTGTTTTTTTACCTGTGGTTAACTGAAAACAAAAGGGTGACAGTATGACACTACTGAACCCATTTGCAGCAGTAGAAAATGCTTTTGCGAAAGCAAACATTGCTTTCGTACCAGACAACTAATTTTTCCCATAGGCTACAATGAGAAACTTAAAACTGTAGTAACTTTTGAAGGCACTAATATGTTTCTACCAAACCTTCAAAAGGTACATCTGCAGCTCAATCCCCATATACCCTAACAGTTTCAGACCAGACCCCCAAGCCCTTTCGGAGATGCAGATGAACAAAGAGTTTGCAACTAAATGGTAAATTATACATTTTTGGGCACTCCACAGCTCCACAACCACACATCTGACTGGAACTCAACTTGCCAGATCCAGAGATCTATGGATCCAAATGGTGTATCAAAGATTTTGGTCATACTGTTACAAAGTTCTTAAAGTGCAAAATGTGGGGTTTAACATAGAAGTGGCCAGGCAACCCTAACTATAATGGATAGTTAGCTAATGTCTTCTTCTTAAAAATAAAAAAATAAAAGTTATTGAAGTTTCCAACTTCAATTCTAGTGCTTGTTTGTTTGTTCAAACCAAGAGAATATTTCCTTTCTTTTCTTTAGGTCATTTAATCTTTTTTTGTCCTGAAGCACCGTGGACAACTCTTTAATGGAATCCATGGGGCAATTTCATTCTTTCAAAAGATTCTTGATCATATTGTGATTATATAAAAGTGAACAAATGGCCTTCTTTAAAAAAAACAAATGTTGTTTGCTTTTCAAAAACAAACAAACCTTTGTAGGTGCCAGCAATTAGAAGGTTCTCCCAATCTCGCTAGGTGAGGAATTTTCTCCTGTGGTACTGGGTTTGAAAGGAAAAGTCTGGGTAGATGTGAAATCTACAGTATATGTTTTTTTTTGTTGTTGTTAAAATCTCCTTTATATGTGAAAGCTTGATGAGCAGGTCATGGTCTGAATCTATTGCAAAACTGATTAATATGGTGGATTTCATATTTGCATCTAAGCCCTGAAACACCTCCATTGATAAATTTTTCTTTTCTTATCTCATCTCCAATGGTTATTTATACAGTCTGAACACCTTTGTAGTAGCTGGCAGATTTTCAATTAGCAAATCACACATTTCAACAAGTATGCCCTAAATTAGATCTCTAACAGTTTCAAAATCAGTGTTAAGGCTATCCAGTAAGCCTACAAATCTCAGGTTTTGTAGCAAACCTGATTTTCAAGGTTTTCTGTTTTCCTGTGCAAGTTATAATTTTCTTTAATAACTGCTGCATTTCTATCTTCAAGAGCTTGAAGTCTGTTTTCAGCTTTGGAAATTTGCTCGGGGTGCTTATTAATTACAGTGGTGTTTTTCTCATTTTTATCTTTTGTAAATGTTAGTTCTTTCTGTAAAAAATGCAGATTGAAAGTATTAGCCAACTTCTGTTCAGTGCTAATTTGTTCCCCTCCATCTTGCCAGGTCCCCACTGACTTATTATTACTTTTGACAGAATTTATATATCTGGAGTACTTCTTTGTACACTAATGTCTGCTCATCATTTTTCTGATTTGAATTGTTTCTTTTCTTCTTCCTCTCTTTAATGCCCTTTGGAGAGTGTAGTTTCTCATGTTGTATGCTGAGCTCAGCCCTTACTGAGCCACGGACTGATATATCTGTTAGTTTAATTTTCCAATACTTACAGTATTTTTGTTTATTTTTTATTAGTGTCACTATTTTAGGAATTAACTATAATGTTTTTGTGCCCCTTCTGCTCTATTTCTTGGCAAGGTTATGTGAATATTTTCATTTGAGTTAATATTCTACTTAATTACTGTATGTTCCATATACACTCTCCACCTGACTCATATTTTTAATCTATGCTATAAGACTGGTGAATTTCCAGAGGGGTGGAAGATAGCTAGGATTAGGCCTATATTTAAATCAGGGAATAAAACTGAGTTGGGGAATTATAGGCCCATTTTGTTGTTACCTCAGGTCTCTAAAATATTTGAGAGAATTGTCTCATGTCAACTAAAGATTTTTCTGGATAATAATAATAATAAATTGTCTCTTTTTCAGTCAGGTTTCAGATATTTACATAGAACCCAAACAGCTTTAATAAAAGTGGTAAGCGATCTCCAAATGAGTCTGGACAGGAGGTTAATGATAGGTGCCCTTTTTAGTGACCTTTCAAAGGCTTTTGACACCCAGAACCATTGAGTGCTCCTGTCCAGACTCAGGGAGATTGACTTGTCCCATCTTCCAATCAAATGGTTTTCATCATACCTGATGGGACGTAGTCAGTATGTGGAGGTAGCCTCCTTTAAATCCGGGATCCAGGGATTAAGGAGTGGAGTCCCCCAGGGGTCAACCCTGGGGCCTCTGCTCTTCAATATTTATGTGAACGAGTTTAGGCCCTAATCTCCAGATACCCAGTGTCATCTGTATGCAGATGATACTATACTGCATGTTGAAGGTGTCTCCCAGGATATAATAGGGTTAAAGTTGCAGCAAGCTTTTGTAAAGGCAAAGGAATTCTTTAGAAGGCATCACTTGATTTTGAATGCAAATAAAATGCAGGTGCTTTTGTTTAGAAATAAACATATTAAAATCTGTGCTCTGAAATTGGAAATTGTTACATTTGAGGGTTCGGTTATAAAACAGGTTGACCATTATAAATATTTGGGGATGTGGCTTGATTCCAATTTAGGCTGGGAACTATATATAGATTCATTAATAGGAAGTATGAATAAAAATTTAGAAGCCTTTTATAGATATAAAAGGTTCATGTCTAGAGAGGTTCATGAGAATGTGGTTGCAATTTTATTACTCCCAGCAATTGACTATGGAGATATATTTTATGAAGGGGCTTCTGGGGTGTTATTAAATAAAGTGGACCAATTGTTCCATAGGTTGGCTCATTTTATATTGGAGGTTCCATTTAGAACTCACAGGTGTTTTTTATTTAACAAATTACATTGGAATAGACCACTTGTGAGAAGGAATATACATTTATTGCACTTTATGATTAGGGTCTGGACCCATACAGTTCCAGATTATATTGACGGTCTGTTTAAGCTCAGGAAATCTGGAAGGGATCTGAGGTCAACACATGGTGTCCAGTTTTGTATCCCCATTTGTAATCTGAATATTGTAAGATCCTCTGTTCCATTTAGAGGAGCTTCCCTATGGAATGATTCACCTCAACAATTAAGATGTCCAGGGGCAAAAATTAATGTTCTTAAATTAGTTCAATGGTGTACCTCTTGGATAAAGACTGCTTATATCTGCAATTAGTGTAATGTATTTTGAAGATTGATCCTTTGATCATATATGTTGTTTGTTTATTGCTACGTTACTTCTTTGTTGTCATTTATTTATTATGATTTGTATTTGCATGTACTTATGTCTAAGTCAGTGATGGACTCTGCACCTTACTGGACCTGGAACTTCATTGAAAATGAGCTCTGCTCAATGGAATGTATCCATTATTATTTGAATAAAAATGATTTACTACTACATCCTTTATATCTTTTTTTTTTATAATCCCAAAAGACACAAACATCCCTAATTGTATTAACGTTGGCTTTTCTACAATTACAAAAACCAATATGATATCATGTCAAGCTTTTCAGGCTCCTTTCAATTTGAACTGTACCATATTGTCAGTAGTAGTAGCTAGGGGCTCTTTTACTATGCATCCAACCTCATTTTCTGTCTGATTAGCTAACACCATGTCAGCTATATTATTTTCCCCAGTTGCAGCTGCTAACATTTGCTCAAGTCATCAGTCTATCAGAATATATAAAAACTCCCTGATTAACCCACTATGTGCCATGTGTGTGTGACCCAGGTGATATCAGCTCTAAGTTCATCTATGACAATGATGGCTCTGGATGAAGATGCCTTTTTAATTTCTCAGAAAATAGCATTATCACGTAGCCATAGAAACAGAATTTTATGGCAGATATGAACTGCTTGGCCCACCCAGTCTGACCATTTTTTCCTTGCCTATACTACACTGTAAACCCTACTTGATCTCCAACTCCCTCTCCTTCCCTACCTGTTTCCCATTAAGATTCCCTTGTGCCTATCCCATGCATGCCTGAAGCCCATAGCTGTTTTATCCCTCACCACCTCCTCTGGAAGACTGCTCCAGATATCTACCACATTTTCGGCAAAGAAATACTTCCTCACATATCTTTTGAATTTACCTCCTTCTAGCTTCATTGCATGACACCTTGTTATTGTGCATCTTTTCCTCAAAAAATTTCCCCTGCTGTAACTTTTTTACCCCAAGGTATATACAGTATAGGTCTCTGTCATATCCCCACTCACTCTTCTTTCTCATGGTGTATATATTGAGGTCCTACAATCTCTCCTCAGAGGGCTTCTGATGCAGACACTGCACCATTTTAATTGCCCTTCTATGGACTGCCTCCAGTCAGTCTCAGTCCTTCTTGAGATGTAGTCTCCAGAACTGGGCACAGTACTCCAGGTGGGGTCTCAGCAGTAATCTATACAGTGGCTACACCACCTCCCTCCTTCTGCTGTTGATATCCCTCCCTATGCACTCCAGCATCTCTCTGGCCCTACTCACTACCTTGTAACACTGTGTTGCCACCTTGAGATCTTCAGGTATGATTACCCCCAGATCCCTTTCCTGTTTGGTGACCTCAGTACATCTCCACCCATAATGTTCTCCACCACTGGGTTTCTGTTTCATAAGTGCATGATTTTGTACTTTTTCACATTAAAAACCCAGCTGCCATGCCCTTGAACATTCCTCTAGTTTTCTTAGGTCTCTGAACATTATTTCCATCCCCTCTGTAGTGTCTACTCTGTTGCAGAATTTGGTGTCATCTGAAAAGAGGCAGAACTTCCCTTCCAGCTCATCTGCAATGTCACTTATAAAAACATTAAAGAGGACTAGTTATAGTACTGAACCCTGTGGCTCCCACTGGTCACCTTGTCTTCCCCAAAGTGAAGTCCATTTAAAGCCACCCTCTGTCACCTATTGCTTAACCAATTTGTTACTCAGTTAACCACCTTTGGACCCAACTCTAAGCTGCCTAGTTTTGTTATATGCTTCCTATGTGAAACAGTATAGAAAATCTCACTGAAATCTAAGTAGGGCACATCCACTGCATCACCCTGATCTATTTTCTTGGTCACCCAGTCAAAGAAATCTATTGAATTTGACTGACATGACCCCCTCCCCATGTATCTGTGTTGCCTCAGGTCTTGTGAACAACAGGATTCAAGATACTCTACAATCCTTTCATTTAGAAGCGACTCCCTTAGCTTCCCCACCACTGATGCCAGGATGGCTGCCTTATAGTTGCTAGCCTCCTCTTGCTACTCTTTTTTTAAAGCAGGACTACATCTGCCCTCCTCCAGTCCTCTGGGACCACTCCAGTTTCCAGTGAGTTGTTGAAAAAGACTGTCTGAGGTGCAACTAGTACATTTCTGTGCACCCTCAGTACCCTGTCTAGCCTCATAGCTTTGTCCACTTTCAGAGCTGTGAGTCCTTTCAGGAAATTCTCCTCTGGACTTGTATCTTCCTCTCCCTCTTCAGTGATCTGGTTGCTGTTTTGTGGCCCTTCCTCTTCCTTTGTGATGGCTGAACATACAGTAAGTATTTGTTCAGTATGTCTGCTTTTTCCTGATCCTCTTCTGCACAGTCCCTATCTGCCCTTCTTAACCTCGCAATCTTTCCCGTAGTCTTTTCTTTTATTATTTCTTTCTTTATTTAAATCTTTGTTAACTGGGTAACTGCACTGATCTGAGGGACCATTTTCAGGCCCGACCAAAGCCACCAAATGGCACAAAAATCACAAATCAACATACACAAGCAAATTGGTGTACAGGCAGATACAAATTGGTGCAATACAAATTACAAAGCATCAAGGGCAACAGTAGTTGCACATTAGTTCCAACAGTGATAGGCAGATGCAAATAAATACAATACAATATACAAGAGCATCAGGGGGGCAGCATCAGTTGCACTTCAATTCTGACAGTGGAAGGGAGAACTTTAATACATTATAAATTACACTTTGGAGAAATACAAGATATGGAGAGGATGCACAGTGCTAATGGCATATCCAAACACACATGGCATATTGATTCAAAAGGACAACAGGAAGGACTGGTTAAAGTGCAGTGAGCAGTAACAGAGTGCAATAGAGGCACAGGGCCCGAATTTCAAAGCCCTGGTGCAAGCTGTGACAATGGCAGCTTGTGCCGAGTGCAGTGCATCTGGGATCCTGTGCCTGAATTTCGAATGTACAGGGTCCCGGTGCCTAAGTCCTGCAGCTTGCAGCAAAGGGGGTGCTGCACTGGATGAATGGTGTACCTGCCTGGAATGCTGCAACGGCTGTGTGGAGTCTACAGCACTCACAGACAGGGGCTGACAACCAGGCACTGCCCCCAACACCACCGCACCACGGGCACTGGGACCGCATCACTCTCCAGGACCCTGGTGAGCTAGGGCCCCCCTCAGTGGTACCCATCGCAGCACTCCAACCCCCCTCTTGTACCCCGAACCAGTGACCAGCACTGCCCACCACATGCCACTCTGGCCAGCCATTGAATGGGCAGTCCATGCGCATACTGTAAACTGTCTACAGTACGCCCACTGACAGCTCATTTGGCAGCTGGCCATGGTGGTGTGTGGAGGGCAGTGCCAGGTGCTGGATCAGGGTACAGGAGGGAGGTGGGTGTGCTGTGATGGGTACCATGGGGGTATGGCAGAACACACAAACGTGGGTGTTGGGGACCGTGGCGGGGGTGAGGGGGGACCACTGGACCACCAGGGATCACCCACCAGGGATGGATTGGGGTGGGCCATATGGTGGCACATACAGGATGACCCCCCAGGAGCCATCTAAATCCCCTTAGATCAGCCCCTCACTGGTCTAGGGGTACTTGGCACTTTGTTCCGAGGGGGTCTTTCAAAATCTGGATCCAAGGGCTGTGGTAGTCTGGGTCTGCCGCAAGTTCCCAGCGCCATGCTGCAGCCACTTTCATGGTGCAAGGATGGCGCTAGCACACTTTGGTGCAGGCAGCCTGCTGGGTGACACAGGCTGCCTTTCAAATTCCCACTTGGCACAGCCCTTGGTGCAAGGTGCCCTTGCGTCAGACCTGTTTGATGCAAGCACCTTGCATCAATCTAAGGCCTTTGAAAATTGGGCCCACAGTATCAGGAGCAAAGAAAAGGAGGACAGAGGAAGGGGGAAGGAGAAAACAGCAGGTAAAGGTAGTTCACCGTGGTTGGCACTGGTATTTGTGCCCATCCAGTAGCCTAGCTTTAAGTTGGTGCTTAAAGGTGCTGTGGGTGTCAACGGAGTGGAGTAAGGCAGGGAGGGTATTCAATAGGGATGGAGCAGTAACTGACAGCATGTTACCACCCATAGCAGTGGAAGTTCTGGGTATTTCCAAGGGTGGGACTAAGAACACATGAAGGCATCTGGGAGCTACTCTTGCTTTTAGGAAGGATATATAAGGGGATAATTGGCCACCTCTCAGGGTATTGTCAACAGTGCAGCCAAGTGCATAGTCAAAGGGCAAGAGTTTGGGAGCCGGCCCAGGGCCTGGTAGAGGTTACCGTGGTGAGTGGAGTAGGGTGCCAGGAGCACAAATCTACACACATTGTTGTACACAGAGTTTAGATGCAAGAGAAGGGCAGTGGACATATGAGAATAAATAGGAGAACAGTAATCCAGGATTGGAAGCAGGTTGCATTTGGCAATAGCTAGGCAGGCCTCTCTGATTCAGAACTGCTTTAACTGAAAAGCTGCTCCAAGTTTCTGATTTACCCTTTGTATAATGGAGTTTACATGCTCAATATAGGAGATGGAGGGGTCAAGGATTACGCCCAGGTATTTGAAGTGAGGGTCATTTTCTAGTGAAGATCCCTCAGGCATGTGCACAGAGAGGGATGAGCCAGACTTAGAGAGGTTGGCCAGGTAGGGTTTAGATCCCAGGAGCATTGCTTCAGTTTTTTTCATGTTAACCAAGAGCTTGTGTGACAGGAACCAGTTCTGGGCTGAGCCATAGTTCTGGGACAGGGTAAAAGAAATGTCTGGTAATGACTTATCACTGTAATAGAGTATGAGGTCATCAGCATAAAGTAGTGCTTCACAGGTAATGCAGTCAGAGGGGAGGGAATTAATAAAGACGGAAAATAATAGTAGGCCCAGGATGGAGCCCTGGGGCATGCCCGTGGAGACAGGTGTGTTAGGGGAGGTGGCAGTTCCAATACACACAGTCTGGGATTGGCCAGCTAGGTAGCTCTGGAACCAATGAGATACATCGGGGGAGCAGCCAAGTTGTAGAAGAGTGGAATGCAGAAGGGTGTGGGTGACCAGGTCAAAGGCCTTTGTCAGGTCCATGAATACAGCACCCATCGCTTTCACCATGTCCATGTTTCTATATACTTGATTAGTGAAATGGGCCAGAGCAGATGTGGTGCTGTGGAACTTTCAGAAGCTTTATTGCTGGCTACACAGCAGGTTGTATTTTTCAGTGTGGTTAGATAACTGGCAGTGAACTATCTTCTCTAGGAGTTTGTTCAGGTGGGGGAGCAGGGAGATAGGTCTATAATACTCAGATGAGAGTTGGGTCTCCAGCTTTAGAGATGGGAACTTCCTTAGTAATTTTCCAGGAATCAGGCATGGTAGATGTGATTAGGGCAAGATTAAAGATAAAGGTGAGTGGTTTGGAGATGCAGGGAAGATTAGTTTCAGCATAGAAGGGCAAAGGCCATCACTGGCAGGACTGCCACAAGTGGGGAGACTTCTAAGGAGCTTGGCAATGTCCTTAGCCAAGATGACCCTGAAGTAGAAAGAAGGGGGAAGGGTGCCATTGGTGGGGGGGATGATCAGTAGGACCAGGAACAGGACTGTCTGGTGGTTGAGCAGGAATTTTGCTTCAGTGAGCATCAAGATCAGTAAACTTTATGTTAAAAGCTTGGGCGACTTCACCGGGGACTGTTAGAGTGCCAGTGGGTGAGCTAAGGTGAATTGATGAGTTTCAAGTGCATGGGTTGAGTAGGGAACTGATTGCACTCTAGAAATAATGGGGATCTCCGAGGCTATCCCTCTGCTGATTACATAGGAAATTCCATTTGGGAAGCCTGGGGTTTTATTGCACTGGTTTCTTAAGTGCCTAAATTAATTCCAAAGGGCAGGGGAAGGGGGGTCTTTTTGTATGCAGACCAGACTTTGTCTCTAGCCTTCATTAGGGTAAGGGGCTCTCTTGACACCCAATGGGTACAGCCACCCCTCAATCTCCGGGTAGTGAGAAGGAAGTGGTGGTCTTGTATCTGAAGGAGAGCATTGGTGAAAAAATCCACAGCAGATGATACAGCCTTGAGGGAGTAAAGAGCTGCCAGTTTACTGCCCTAATATCCTTAAGGAGGTGGAGGTGTCAAGACAGTTAAAGTTATGGAAGGAGATATGTTTGGGTGAGGGGCGAATGGAGTTTGTGGCCCAAGTGATAAATGTAGGGGAGTGATCACTGATTGAGTCAGGTAGGACCCCTGACTGGAGCACCTTGTCCTCTTTGTTAGTGATTACCCAGTCCAGGAGAGTATGGTTTTGTGTCCCAGTGTTATGCCTTGTTGGGACAGAGATAACTTTAACCAGATTGTGCCATCTTAACAGGCAAGTGAAGTCAGTGCCAAGAGGACGTAACCAATTCAGGTTAAAATCCCCAAGAAGAACTGAGTCCCTTTGAGGGGAGAGGTTGCTTAGGCCAGCCAGGTGGTTGCAAAGGCCTGGGGTGCCCAGTGCTGGAGGGTTGTAACAGCAACCAATGTACATTTTGCTTTGCAGAGTCTAGGGTCAGTTCCTCTATTAGCCATTCACTAGGGGAAGTGGGGTTGGAGCAGTGAATAGACAATGCTGATAGAGGATCATTGAGATAAATTGTCATGCCTCCACCTTTCTTTTTGTCTGGTCTGTCCTTGTGTAGCAAAGAGTACCCAGGGAGGTGGTAGGTGCTAATAGGAATATGAGGTTTTAACCATGTTTCTGTCAGACCAGGGATGTGGGGTTTGTGGAGTGCAACCCAGGCCTCAAGGTCAGGAAATTTAGATGGGAGGCTGCATAGATTAACATGGGAAATTTTCAGACCATTGTTGTGATTCCATAGTTTGTTAGAGTGGGCCGAGGGTAAATCTGAGGGGTCCGGGTTGCTTTCAGCATCCCCTGCTACCAGCAGCAGAGAATAGGCAAGGCAATATGGGCAGGATAGGAAGGATGGGGAAAGTACAAGGGAGAACAGGAAAGAACCGAGTTGTCGATACTCATAATTTGTGTGGCACACATAAAATAGGGAGCCCATAGGTGAAAGTTCCCATCTGTTTACTTGGGGGGTAGGGTCTGAGATCAGTAGAGCAAGAGAGGAGGCGTTCCTGGTCAAGGGCCAGTAAGGAAGCACTGAAATCAGCAAGTAGTAGTGAGGAAAGTAGGGAGGATGCCATAATATGAAGCGTAGCTAGGATTGTATTGTGTGCCATTCTGTGCCATGGCTGTAGGGGAGAGAGGGGAAGTAAGCAGACTTCACTTCTGTACCTAAAAATGGCTTGTCCTCTTTCTTTCTTTTTTTTTTAGGAAATACTTTTCAATGGTACAAATAAAGCAGGCATCTGTAAAGAATAACCCAAAATACATATTAGGCAGAGTAGAAATTTGGAATTAAATTTAACCAGATTATAAAGAATGACAAAAATGCTACCTAACCAAGTCATTCACAATTTCGTACTAGTAATTCCAATTATCTACACAGGCTTGCAGTGCTTAAGTAACTCATCCAGAGATAAGAAAGAACCATTTAATTATTGTAACTATATATAACATAAACAAAACCTCAAACCGTTAAGGAAAACGTCGATAAAAAAGGGTGGTGTCCTACCCCAAATAGTGTGAAAATGGAAATAACAGCATGTCTAGATAACAACTGCCCTGAATAGTGTGAAAATGGAAATAACAGAGTGTCTAGATAACAACATGGAAAACATATAAATATAGAATTGTGAGGACCAATCACTAGGTTAACCCCAAACTATCACCCATCTTCCCAAGCCACCAACTGATCCAATACAGATATACCTTCAACATCTCCTACAATAGATGTGAAGGGGTACCATCTACCATGAAACTGTTCAGATCAAGAGTTTAAGCTGGCTACAATACTTTCCATCTGTCTAATGTGTTTACAGTTTGACAGCCATGTGTTAACCATCGGGGGGAGCAGGACGGAGCCAAAACTGCACAATCTCTTTTATGGCCATTCTTATGAGTATAGAAAATAAATATATTTTAATACTACACCCAGCTTCCTGTTGGAAAAGCCCAAGTACCACATGAACAAAATCGAGTTCCATATTCAAGTCCAGAACCTTACTGATTAACCTCCAAACCTCCTGCCAAAAATGTGATAATTGAGGACAACCCCAAAAAACGTGAAATGAAGTGGCTTGTCCTCTTTCATTACCCATAGACTATCTCCAGCAATGTTATTTCATTAGACTATTTGTGCTCCTCACCCCTTCCCTCTGCTTCCCTCTGCTTCTCCTGATACAAACAGTGGATCACTTTTCTTTCTCCAGTATATTCAACTACTGTACAATTAGATGGTCTATAACAGATACCCAATATATTTGACTTGCTTTGTTTGCCCATTGCTTTTAGCCAGCGTGACTCAATATCAATGTCCTTGTACTTTGCCTATTAGTTCCACCTATCCAGTTTTATTTTTAATATACAAAAACAGCACCCCTGCCTTTGTGGTCAAGACAATTACACCTGAATAGTATGTAATTTGTTGCATCCTTTCCCCAAAGTTCGCTCTCTGCTCACCAAGTCTCTGTGACTACAATTGTATCTTATAGTGTCATCTGCTATGATTTTTATAAAACCTGTAGAAATGTATGGTCTCTCTGTATCTTATTGGTATGTTATCAAGATCTGTGTTGTCATGAAAATAAATAATATATAAACTAATAAAATTAAAAGAAAAGACACAGGTGTCAACTGGTTTCACTCCCACTATTAGCATCCTTCCCAGGGTTGTCCAGTGCAACTGGTAAAGAGACCGCCCTGAGCAATAAAGAAGCACACTTGTTTCCTCCTGCTCTTTGTGCTGTCAGTTCCAGTTTTACTTCCCCGACCTGTGATAGAAATAATCTGTCAGTAAATAAAAAGCCAAGCCCATCTGCTGTCCAATTTGTCTGAACACGGCACTCATCTCCAGAAATGTTATTTTGCTTTTTACCCAATAATCTGTCAGTAAATGAGAAGCCAAGCACGCATGCCAGTTTGTTTGAACAACATGACACTTATCTCCAGCAACATGATTCCACTTTTTGCCAACATGAATACAAAATAATAATTTTTGCACTGTTTTATTTGGGATTTTTTTGTTTTGTTTTTTAAAACACCTGAAAAAGCCCAGATCTGGAATTTATGATTCATGTTTTCTCGGCATATAAACAATAATAAATAATTAATAGAATCATAAAAGCTTGATGGCAGAAAAGGACCATACCAGCCCATATAGTCTGCCTTTTCTTCCCCCTACACCTCCCCCTCACTGCCAACCACTGCCCTCCCCTGATAATCAGCCTCATATGCTAAAATATATATATCTATACGTATATTCATTGCAAAAAAATTTGTTTAGTGCATCAGTTATGGTTAAAGCGCCAAAAGTGGGGAAATTAGACATTATGGTTAAGCCCATAACCCCCCACTACCCCACCCCCCCATCCTCCACAGACTGACAGATGCTGGGGTGTGCCATGGGGTTGTGAGGCTCAACTCTCACCTTATTCTATGTGTAAACAGGTTGACATGCTACAGTAAAGGAGAATGGGGTGAGAAATGTGACCCATTTTTGTGTATCACAAAGGGACACAATTAGGAATAGCTAATTGTTCTTCCCCATGCTGCTGGGCACATGTGGTGTACCTCATATATTTTCTATATATAATGATAAAATACACGCTGGTAAAGGACACAGCCGAGCTAGCCTGATATGGAATCCCCTCCAACTATGGATCAGGGGTAAGAAGGGGGCCCATTGTTATAATTAAGGTATTTTAAGGGCCTTTGTGGAGGGAGGAGGGATTGAAAGTACAGTAAACACAGTGTCAGCTCTTGGTACAGTGATAGCAGCCAGCAAATGTAAATTTTTATTTTGTAGAGTAAATAGGAAGGGGAAACAAGCTTAGTTATTACTATGATTGCCGCTTTAACTCAAATCACTGCTCTAGGATCAGTGGGTAGGAACTATTAAATAGTGATATGTGGGGACCTTGGATAGTTGTGCTACGTAGGGGATGGTAAAAAGAGGGTACTGGTTCCTGGCAGAGAGCAGGGAGCCAGCACTTTTGTTTTTAAATGTGTCTGTTTTGGGGGGGAGGGGCTAGAGAGCTTGTTCAGTGGTGGCCAGTTTAACTTGCTCAAACCAGCCGAACTGGAAGTTTGATTTCAGGCTCGAACGTCTACGAGAATTGAACAGAACTGGACAAAGTACCATATGTGTAGCCTCACTAGGGCTCTAAACAGAGACTGGATAGCCTCTTTCCTTCTATTTGTTTCCTTCCCAATGCATCACAGCATTCTGCTAGCTTTCCTGTACACACTGTTTTACTGAACATTGACTTAAGGCTGTCACCAACAGCAACCCACAAGTCTATTTCCTCATTGCCTATGCCACCCTTATTCAATCTATAAAGAACTCAGTTAAAGGATTCTTCCTTTTAGTTTGCATGGCCTCAAACTTGTTTGCATTAAATTTAAGTTGCCATATGTTGACCAACTTTCAAGCCTCTCTACATCCCTGACTATATAATTTTCTCCCTCCATACTGTCTAGCCTCCCACATATTTTAGTGTCATCTGCAAACAGACACACCTTGCCATTCCACCATAGAAACATAGAATTTGATGGCAGATAAGGACCGCTTGGCCCACCAAGTTTGCCCATTTCCCTACCTAATGGATAAGCTGCAGATCCTAGTTAACCAGCAGCCTACTTCTTTCTACCTCCACCCCATAGAATTGCCTTATGACTGTCCCATGCATGCTTGAATTCAACCACTGCTTTTGACTCCACAACCTCCTCCAGAAGGCCGTTCCATGCATCCACTACCCTCTCTGTGAAAAAATACTTCCTTACATTACCTCTCAGCCCCCCCCATCTTCAAATTGTGCCCCCATTGTGTACTCTTTCTCTGGGTTTTTGTTACAGTTGTACATTTTGAAAAGTATTGGTCACAGAACACAGCCTGGAGGTTTACACTAGTGACCATCTTGACTCTTGAATATTTGCCATTTAGGACCACCATCTTGATCCTACCTTCTAACTAGCTTTGTTTCCACCTTGACAGTTTTTTTTCCCTAACCAAAGGTCACCCATTTTTGTTAAATCAGTTTCTGCTATGGCACTAAGCCAAAAGCTTTGCTGAAATCCAGATGAAGAGCATCAACCTATTAACCTACAATATGTCCACAGCCTGTGACACTGAACTGAAAAAATCAAATTTGTTTGACATGGCCTCACCTCACAAACCATGTTGTCTTTTGTCCTGCAAGTCATGCTGCTCTAAAACATTTGCTTTCCATTCCTCAGCTATTGTCTCTATCAGCTTCCCCACAATGGGGTCATCCCTTGTGCTGCTTTTATGTAGTGGCACCACATCCACCAGACTACCACTTTCTAGTCACTGGCTAAAACTGCTGTTTGTAAGGAACAATTGAATAGGTGCACCAGTGGTTCTTTCAGAGTACTTTCCATATTTTTTAGGACCCTGGGGTACAAGCCATATGGTCCTGGAAATTCATTCACATTTAAGGCATGTTTGCACTTACATTGAAGTTCAGCTGCAGTGTGTGCCACTCGCCCACCACTCCTCTCACGTTAGTGCCAACCACCATTTACACACATGACGTTCTGCACCGCTGCAAGGTCAAGGAACCAAACTTCCATGTCACCACTGTATTTCTGCCTGCTTTTGGTAGAGAGGAGGGGCGTGTTATACCATCTCTCATGCACAATCATGGGAAAACATAGCACAGGAGATGTGAGGCACCGAATGAAAGAAAAAAAGGGAATGATGGGCTTTGTCTCTGAACATGAACAAGGGATCTATTATCCATGCCAGTCCTTCAGTGCTGTAATTATTAAGTTGCTTGTTTAACAAGAAAAGCATTGTAGGATGGGAGCAGTACAGCTTGGCATGATGTGTCACGGGGCTGTACTGTTGCAAACAGAGCTTCTTGTTTACATGCCAACCTAAGCTGGATGCAGTCGTACACAATCCCATAAAAACAGGGACCATGCTGCACCACAATGGAGCCATCTGCAACACTCCCCTTGCAGTTTACACTGCTGATCAGAACCAATGCAACTTATCTGCACTGCTCATAATGGTGCAGATCAGGTAGTGTTAGTGAATCTTTAGGTTCTGTTGCCCTATCAGGCCTCTGTTCTGGTGGTGTGCCAAACCCTTTACTGCAACTTTGCCCAATTTTACAATCTCGGGTGCAGTTGTGACAGTTTCCATGAATTATGACAGCTTGCATCAAATATCTGGCACAAGCTCTCTAAAAATGGCCCACAGGATTGCTACAAGCTAGACCAAAAAAAGTTGGTCTAACTTGTGTTAATTAATGCACAGGATAGAAAATCCCATTAGACTGACACAAGCCCCATGCTCCGTATCGTCAGCGCACCAGGGCTTGCAGCAATCTAAGGCTTTTGAAAATCCTGCCCACTATCTTTAAATTGAGCTCTCCTCCCCAGTATAAGTCAATGGCAGTGATGTGTTAACTACTGGGGTTCACTTCAGAGCTGGGGAGCCCAGCCATGGCAACCCCCCCATCCCATAATTCTAACACTGGTCCTACCACTCTCTGGTAATGGGCCCCCTGCTTCTACTTTGAAGACCAAGGTGAAAAATTAATTCAGGAGACTTGCTTTCTTGGTGTCATCCTCCTCCACTGTGACACCCCCTCTTCCTCAGTCATCCTCCATATACTCTTTTTGACTTATTTTTCTCACATATCTATTGATTAAAGGCTTTGTCATCGTCCTTGACTCCCTACATTATTCTTTGCTCAGTGTCTGCCTTTGCCTTCTTGATAATCTCGATAATTTTAAGCCAGTTTACGTAATTTTCCTTGCTCCCTTCTGTCTGCTCCTTAATATACTGTATTTCCTGAATGCTGTATTCCTTCCTATTCCCTAATAGCCTCTCTAACATGGCCGCTAAACCAGACTGGATTCTTATTCTTTTCACCCTTTCTGACATATTATACCTTAAGTATTCCTTGGCAGCCTGTAATGTTTCCCTTTTTATTACAGCAGCATCTGTTTTATATGTCAGTCAGGCAGTTGGTCGGAACTAAGATTTAATAAGTTAAAACCTGAGGGGATTGTGAAGTGCAGTTGTTTGTCATTAGTATAATAATGAGAACATACTGTACATTGTACATGGAAATGAGCTGTATAATTGGCTGCAGATCGACACTAGATAACAGTATATGCCATTGGAAAACCAGAAAATATAGACTGATGGAAAATATAAGAACTAGCAAACTATCAGTACCAGCTAGGATAAAGGAAACAATTAGGTGAGGGTAGATAGATGGAAGAGAAATGTGGGTCATGTTGTATAAGACAGAAATGGCATTCTGTACAAAGCAGTGCGGTCTAGAAGTAAAAGTTGTAAATAGCAGAGTGATAGTTCTGAGCTACTGTAACAAAAAGAGAGATTCTAGTGGTTGTCTATCAGACTGCAAGTATATCAAAGTTAAAACAGCATTTTATCGTCCCAGTCAGAGTAAATCTCCGATTAGCTGAAGGTTTGGAACTGCTTCCTTTGGGATACACGGTACCAGGTTTTATTCCAGTAAGGTCCGGAAGTAAACTTTTTCTACTCTCTCTTTTCTCTAAAATCAGCTCCCTCTGTCTGGGCATTACCTCTACTCCAAACTCAAACTATCTCAACACCAAGTTCCCTGCTGTTTTCCCACTTGCACTTATCAGCCTTGTCTCATTTCTTAGAGCTGTACTGGCTATCTCTCCCTGGATTTGTTGGCTTTTGCCCTACTTGTAAATAGCTCTGTATAAAGTGCTGCGGACTGAATTTCTTATACTGTAACCTGCCCTTAAATGTCATACTTCACTAATGCTTTAACCTGACATATCTTACCATGTTTGTATAAGCCCTATATACCAAATAATGTAACTTTATTTTTATGTAACTGCTCTGTACATTGTGCTTTAATTTCATGATGCAACCCTGATGTGTGATACTATATTTTGAATCTTCCTCTGTAATTGCTCTGTAATTCTCCTGAGTTGTGCCTGAAAATAGTCATCCCTATGGCTAGTGCACCTACCTGGTAAACAAAAACTAAATAAATAAATAAAATAAATGTCTGCTCAAGTAAAGGAAACAAGAGGTCACATAAAAAAAGAGATAGCTGCCAGTCAAAGTAGAAAAGGGTGTGGCCCTATTTTACAGAACACCACCAGTATCTTCTGATGTTCCCCTAACTAAAAGTTTTATTTTAAAAAACATTAATTTCTCATCCTAAATGGCTACACAGTTATCCTATTCTGAAGATAATTTATTTGAAATGATATCTTTAAAATGGAGCAGTAAGGAACTATTTTTTAAATAAAAACATTGAATTAGAGCAATGTTGAAATGTTACCTATGATAATGCTTATCAACACTTTAGTGTAATATATTTTACAAGGCTCCATGTCAAGTCCACAGCTTGCAATACCACAAGGTCAGAACAACGTGGACAACACTGTGCAAGATAGCACCATGCCCAGTGAAAACGGACATGAATCAGTGGTGAGTGTTGATTTACTATTACAACCCCACACCACCATGGACCACCACTCCAGTGAAATGTGTACACTTACATGTTTTTTTGTTGTCAGTCAGTATTCCATGCATTGTGTTGACTTGCATGGTGTTGTCCATGCTGTTTCTGCCCGCGTGGTATTGGGAGTCATAGACTTGACATGCTACCATTTCACAAGTGTCGATACAACTTTTAAATACTGATAGATGGAAAACTATAGACCAATTTCTGGATGAATTCCAGAAAGTCCACAGGAAATAACCTCTTCTTGTTCCAATACTGCCACCTCAATGTGAACATATGAAAGCCAAGTCCATGCAAGAATGGAGGTAGGCGGCGCAATAACTCAACATAGACAGCACTTGTATGAAAGGTCAAAAAGACACTTATTTTCTTATATGACCAAATCTCGACATTTCACCTACGAAGTAGGCTTCATCAGAAGATGCCTATTTAACACCTGATAACAAACATCCAAAAATCAATGTGTTGTCCACACATACAGCCCAAAAAGATTCTTTTGAAATAGAGAATTTCCTGGACAATATTACTACTCACATAATGTAGTACACACAAACAACTTCCGTATCACATATCCTACTTTTTATAAAGTTAATTTCTCCTATAATAATGAAAGAACTTATTCCATAAACATTGTAATAATCTCCTAATAAATACAAACATGTTCACTCTATAAATATAAAAATGTAGTTCCTCCACCATATTCTCACCACTAGTGACAAAAATTCATGATTATGGTGCATTGCTTAACTTTCCCTTTAAAAATGCTACCAGAGAGGCCACATTTTCACATGCTGCCAAACACAGAAATCTATTGTGTAACTACCTCAAGTGTGTATCCTGAATCTACAAAATTGTGAAGCAATCACCAGTAAATGTTAGTTCTTTAAGTTAGATACAAATGTCTTAATCACATGAAGTCTCACAATGTGGCTCTATAATACATATGTTTTTACCATCAACAATTGCATTAATTGCATTCTTCAGACAATTCGAATGCCCTTAGTTAACAGTTTTGAACTGGAGTGTGATCTACAAACATTTTTAGGACCTTGAGGCTAAAAGCACAATTTGGTGACCAACAGCAAGGGGGATAGTTACAAGCGTGATCTGACATGTGCTTTGCACATAAAATCTTCCTATAATCCACCGACTGGGGTAAACCCAGCCATTGAAACTTATGCTGAAATAGTTAGAAAAGGGATGTAGGGGCTGTTCAAAACAGACGAAGATAAAAAAACAGTGAGGGACAGTCTCAGCCAATCAGAAATAAGGGTGCTGAATCAGCTCAAAAATGATCAAATTATCATTATACAACAAGCAGATAAGGCTAGGGGGATAGTCATTTTAGACTATCCACATTACAGAAGTATGTGTGTAAAGCTATTGAAGGCTTAAACTATGTGAAGTTAGCTACTGACCCTACAGACACACTCAAAAGAGCACTGATTGAAATTGTAGAAGAACTGACACATGCTGTGATTGACAGCATGTGAGAATGTGGCCTCTCTGGAAATTCTCTATTTCAAAATAATCTTTTTGGGCTGTATGTGTGGACAGCACATTGATTTTTGTATGTTTATTATCAGATGTTAAAAGGCATCTACTGATGAAGCCTACTTTGTAGGTGAAACGTGAAGATTTGGCTGTATAAGAAAATAAAAGTGCGTTTTTGACTTTTCATACACGTACTGTCTAAGTTGAGTTATTGAGCCCCCCAACCCCATTCTTCCATTGAGACTTGGCTGCGTGTTGTGTGAAAGTTGTTTTGGTGAAAGGTGTGTGAAAGATGTGTGGTTGTATAATATAGAAGGTGTATTGTTGTGGGCGGTGTGGGTGTTGTATCAGAGGAGACTGAATTATTGAGTTGGTTGTTTTGTTTTAAGAAATGTGTTGGGGTTTGGAGCCAGTAATGCGCAGCTACTTGGGTGATGACCTCTGGGACTTTCATCTCTTCAAGCTTCCAGTACTGTCGGGGAAGGCCTACTTTAGATGTAGGGCTTTAGGGATAGCTCAGGGGGGCCTGTGGGATGTCTCCCGAGTGGCTGCCGGAGTATCCGGGATTCAGGTGATGAAGTCAGGGAGATGCCCTGGGGTGAAATGGGGGCTTGAACAGGGTCTACCCTATCTGTTTACCATATCCAAGGACTCCCCCTTATAGTCTGGGCAGATGGCTGGTCTGGCTGCTTCACCTCATTCTACTCAGGCTGTGATGTGAAATGCCAGATATATAAGGAACAAGACGGCTATAATGGTGGACTTGATAGCCTCTGTCGATCTGGCTTGCATCATGGAGACCTGGCTGGATGAAAATGCCTCTCCAATTCTAGACGCGGCAGTGCCAGCCAGGTACTCCATTATACATAGCCCAAGGAAGGATCGTAAGGGCAGGGGGTGGCCATTTGTTTTAAATCTAGCCTGAACCTCATGGTGCTGCCTATGGGTCCTATAAGGTCCTTTGAATGTGTGGCTGCCTGGGGGGGTTTGGGTGTGGGCTTTAGTGTCCTCCTGCTCTATTGCCCACCCAGGTAGTGATTGGGATTTTTTGTGAGAGGTCGAGGAGCTCGTCACGGGCCTGGTGTTGGAGTCCCCCAGGTGCTTGATCATGTGGGACTTCAATGCCTGGGTCAATGGGGGGCTATCAAAATTTGGGATAGACCTTCTCGGGAGCATGGGGGCACTGGCCCTGATACAAAAGGTAATGACAGTGACGCACTCGGGCGGCCACACATTGGATCTGTTTTTTTCTTCTGAGTTGGATATTACGGATCTTAGTGTAGATCTGGTGGTTTGGTCAAATAGAGGGTCCTGCCCCTATGGAGATGGTCCAGTACCAGTCGTTAAGGGAAATATCCCCAGAGGACCTTTTGGCAGTGCTGCACCTATCGGGTGTGGGGCAGCTTGTGCAATTGGTTTGGAGGTGGCAGTAGCAGCCTATAATAGGGCGGTTGGTGCGGCCTCTGATTCAGTAACACCCTTGTGTGTCCAACCCCTGTCTACTCATTAGAGATCTCCCTGGTATGATGAGAATCTCTGAGGTTTAAAGACTAGGGGCTGGAGGTTAGAGAGGTGTTGGAGGAGATCTGGCCTGGTGGGGACAAATTGGCCCTGAGGCCACATAATATGGACTGTCAGGGGGCAATCTCCAGTAAAAACGTGGAGTTTCTGTCTAGGGAGATTGCTACAGTGAGAAACAGACCAGCTCAACTCTTCTACACAGTGGACAGGCTTTTACATCTTGCCTGTCTGTGTGTTCTAGGTATAGGTTCTAGCACAAGGTGCGAGGAACTGGCTTTGTTTTTCGGTAACAAGGTGTCCTTCATCAGGGCTGCGGTCTCGTCGAACATCTCTCGAAAGGGCCATAGGATCCGGCCTGAGTTAGTCGTAGCACTCCTCCTGTGTGGGATGAGTTTGAGCTGACTGGTGCTATGAGGTGGTAGAGATAATCTGTAAGCTGCGGCTGACCCATTGAGATTTCGATCTAGGCCCAACTTGCTTTTTGGTTGAATGTTTGGATCTGATTGGTCCTGCGATTGCTGAGGTATTCTGGAGTTCATTAAGAAGTGGGATCTTTCCTTTAGCCTTGAAAGAGGCTTTAGTTAGACCTCTTTTGAAAAAAACATCTTTGGACCCGGACTGCCTCAGTAACTACAGACCCGATTCAGGCCTCCCATTTTTGGGGAAGGTTGTAGAAAAGGTGGTGGCTATTCAGCTGGAGAGACATCTTACTGCTTCCTCCACCTATGAGCCTTTCCAATCTGGGTTCACTGTGGGACATAGTCCAGAGACGGCCCCGGTGAGGGTGCTTAATGATCTCCTGATGGTGAGGGATAGAAGGGACCGTACCATCTTGGTCCTTCTAGACCTCTCTGCAGCGTTTGACACAGTGGACCATGAGGTGTTACTTGGCTGACTGTAGTTTTGGTGTGGCCTGTCCAGAAATGTTATCAACTGGTTCAGGTCATGCCTGACAGACAGAGTGTAGAGGGTGACCATGGGAATTTTCTCATCAAATCCGAAGCCTCTGTGCTGTGGTGTTCCACAGGTGTCAGTCTTGTCACCTCTGTTGTTCACGGTGTATATGCTGCTACTGGGGGATGTTATCAGGTGGTACGGGATGGGTCTTCACTGCTGTGCACATGATACCCAGCTGTACCTGTCTTGTGCTCCCAATAGCCAGGTGTCAGACTCTATATTCAATAGCTACCTTGAGGAAATTCAGATATGGATGACTCACAATTGGCTTAAGCTTAACCCAGACAAGACTGAGGTACTGGTGGTGGAGCGGGGTCATCAGGGCAGAGGAGGTGTATGGCATTACCCCCCTGACCTTTTGCAGGGGGGTGTGCCTTTAGCCCACTCTTGTCAGGTAAAGAATTTGGGAGTAATCCTGGAAGATGATCTGACACTTGATGCGCAGATGGTGGCCGTGGTGAGAAGTAAGTTTTATCATCTCAGGAATATTACCCGAATTTGAGCCCTGATCATGCCTGATGACCTGCCCACACTGGTACATGCTTTCATCACTTCCAGGTTGGATTACTGCAATGCCCTGCACCTAGGGATATCTGGAGGCAACCTCCACAGACTGCAGCTGGTGCAGAACATGGCTTTGAGATTATTGATGGGTATGAAAAGAGGTGAACATATCACCCCAGTACTCAGCGAATTGCACTGGCCACCAGTCCAGTAGAGGGTTGTCTTCAAGATAGGGCTGTTTACCTATAATACCCTGCATGACAGTGGTACAGTCTATCTGCAAGAGCTCCTTGTGCCGTACCACCTGGCCCGGGCCCTCCGTTCTGCCGGGGCTGGCCCCCTTGGAGTTCCCAGGTTTAGGCTGCGGCGCTCGGGTGACAAAGCATTTGTGGCAGCTGCGCCTACCCTGTAGAACTCCCTGTCTGGTTATCTAAGGAAGACCCCCTCGGTAGAAGCCTTTAAGAATGTCCTCAAAACTTATTTATTCAATCAAGCTTTTAATTGAAGGCGTTTTAAAATAATAGCACTTTTATGATGGCTAGATAAGTTTTTGCTCCCAGCTGTATTTTGTATGTTGTTGTTTTAAATTTGTTTTACTATATTTTTAAAATGTTTTTGTATGATTTGTGTGTTTATACTGTGCAGCACCCAGAGTCCTTGGAGATGGGTGCTTTATAAATAGAATATCTATATATCCATCTGTCTATCTATCATTCAGATGGAAAACTACCAGGATACTATATTGATATTGCTCATATTCCTAGCTTTCATTAAAAAAAAAATTGTTCCTATCCCAAATGATTCCAATATTAACCTTTCTAAAGATAATTTCTTTAAAAGTAGATAATGTTGGAACAGACACCTAGGAACTTTTTTTAAAACTAAAAGCTTGGAGTCAGGGCAATATCAGTATGTAATAGTAATACAGCTCACACACAACATGACATTAAACAACTTTTAAATATGGAAAAATTAAAACTGTACTAGAATAACATATCAAAATTGCCCTGACTTCAAGCTTTAATTAAAAAAATAAGGTGTTATCCCTAATGGTTTCAAAGCTTGCCCTCTCTAAAAATAACTTGTTTGAAATTAGATAACTTTGAAGCTGGAGGTGCTAGGAACTTTATGTAAAAAGCTTGGAGTTAGCTCAGTATTCATATGCAAATCACCACAGAATGTTATGCTGGTCCAACTTTAAGCAGAATTGCATGGTGCCGAAAGGCCTCTCACACAGTTTGCAAAGGGTGCTAACAGAAGACATAGACACGTGTTTCGTCCTACCAGGACTCATCAGTATGCCTCGTCTGTTTGACACCCCAGTGGAATAGACCAGCTACCCCTAAGGCAGTGTGCCTGGGATATATTGTGGTGAACCCATTAAAATAAAAAACTATTTAAAAGACAAAGAACCTCTGTGCGTAAACACTGAGGCAAGGGTTACCCCAAAGGGCATTTGGCTGGGAAGCCAAGTTTCAAGAAAATACAAAGTCACACATGCCCCACAATGCAAAGCATCATGAGCTGCATATGCAAATCACCACAGAATGTTATGCTGGTCCAACTTTAAGCAGAATTGCATGGTGCCGAAAGGCCTCTCACACAGTTTGCAAAGGGTGCTAACAGAAGACATAGACACGTGTTTGTCCTACCAGGACTCATCAGTATGCCTCTGCCTGTTTGACACCCCAGTGGAATAGACCAGCTACCCCTAAGGCAGTGTGCCTGGGATATATTGTGGTGAACCCATTAAAATAAAAAACTATTTAAAAGACAAAGAACCTCTGTGCGTAAACACTGAGGCAAGGGTTACCCCAAAGGGCATTTGGCTGGGAAGCCAAGTTCCTAGAAAATACAAAGTCACACATGCCCCCACAATGCAAAGCATCATGAGCTGCATATGCAAATCACCACAGAATGTTATGCTGGTCCAACTTAAGCAGAATTGCATGGTGCCGAAAGGCCCTCTCACAGTTTGCAAAGGGTGCTAACAGAAGACATAGACACGTGTTTCGTCCTACCAGGACTCATCAGTATGCCCTGTCTGTTTGACACCCCAGTGGAATAGACCAGCTACCCCTAAGGCAGTGTGCCTGGATATATTGTGGTGAACCCATTAAAATAAAAAACTATTTAAAAGACAAAGAACCTCTGTGCGTAAACACTGAGGCAAGGGTTACCCCAAAGGGCATTTGGCTGGGAAGCCAAGTTTCAAGAAAATACAAAGTCACACATGCCCCCACAATGCAAAGCATCATGGGCTGCATATGCAAATCACCACAGAATGTTATGCTGGTCCAACTTTAAGCAGAATTGCATGGTGCCGAAAGGCCTCTCACACAGTTTGCAAAGGTGCTAACAGAAGACATAGACACGTGTTTCGTCCTACCAGGACTCATCAGTATGCCCTCGCCTATTTGACACCCCAGTGGAATAGACCAGCTACCCCAAGGCAGTGTGCCTGGAGCATATATTGTGGTGAACCCATTAAAATAAAAAACTATTTAAAGACAAAGAACCTCTGTGCGTAAACACTGAGGCAAGGGTTACCCAAAGGGCATTTGGCTGGGAAGCCAAGTTTCAAGAAAATACAAAATCACACATGCCCCCACAATGCAAAGCATCATGAGCTGCATATGCAAATCACTACAGAATGTTATGCTGGTCCAACTTTAAGCAGAATTGCATGGTGCCGAAAGGCCTCTCACACAGTTTGCAAAGGGTGCTAACAGAAGACATAGACACGTGTTTGGTCCACCAGGACTCATCAGTATGCCTCGTCTGTTTGACACCCCAGTGGAATAGACCAGCTATCCCTAAGGCAGTGTGCCTGGGATATATTGTGGTGAACCCATTAAAATAAAAAACTATTTAAAAGACAAAGAACCTCTGTGCGTAAACACTGAGGCAAGGGTTACCCCAAAGGGCATTTGGCTGGGAAGCCAAGTTTCAAGAAAATACAAAGTCACACATGCCCCCACAATGCAAAGCATCATGAGCTGCATATGCAAATCACCACAGAATGTTATGCTGGTCCAACTTTAAGCAGAATTGCATGGTGCCGAAAGGCCTCTCACACAGTTTGCAAAGGGTGCTAACAGAAGACATAGACACGTGTTTCGTCACCAGGACTCATCAGTATGCCTCCTCTGTTTGACACCCCAGTGGAATAGACCAGCTACCCCTAAGGCAGTGTGCCTGGGATATATTGTGGTGAACCCATTAAAATAAAAAACTATTTAAAGACAAAGAACCTCTGATGTAAACACTGAGGCAAGGGTTACCTAAAGGGCATTTGGCTGGGAAGCCAAGTTTCTAGAAAATACAAAGTCACACATGCCCCCACAATGCAAAGCATCATGAGCTGCATATGCAAATCACCACAGAATGTTATGCTGGTCCAACTTTAAGCAGAATTGCATGGTGCCGAAAGGCCTCTCACACAGTTTGCAAAGGGTGCTAACAGAAGACATAGACACGTGTTTCGTCCTACCAGGACTCATCAGTATGCCTCGTCTGTTTGACACCCCAGTGGAATAGACCAGCTATCCCTAAGGCAGTGTGCCTGGGATATATTGTGGTGAACCCATTAAAATAAAAAACTATTTAAAAGACAAAGAACCTCTGTGCGTAAACACTGAGGCAAGGGTTACCCCAAAGGGCATTTGGCTGGGAAGCCAAGTTTCAAGAAAATACAAAGTCACACATGCCCCCACAATGCAAAGCATCATGAGCTGCATATGAAATCACCACAGAATGTTATGCTGGTCCAACTTTAAGCAGAATTGCATGGTGCCGAAAGGCCTCTCACAGTTTGCAAAGGGTGCTAACAGAAGACATAGACACGTGTTTCGTCCTACCAGGACTCATCAGTATGCCTCGTCTGTTTGACACCCCAGTGGAATAGACCAGCTACCCCTAAGGCAGTGTGCCTGGGATATATTGTGGTGAACCCATTAAAATAAAAAACTATTTAAAAGACAAAGAACCTCTGTGCGTAAACACTGAGGCAAGGGTTACCCCAAAGGGCATTTGGCTGGGAAGCCAAGTTTCTAGAAAATACAAAGTCACACATGCCCCCACAATGCAAAGCATCATGAGCTGCATATGCAAATCACCACAGAATGTTATGCTGGTCCAACTTTAAGCAGAATTGCATGGTGCCGAAAGGCCTCTCACACAGTTTGCAAAGGGTGCTAACAGAAGACATAGACACGTGTTTCGTCCTACCAGGACTCATCAGTATGCCTCGTCTGTTTGACACCCCAGTGGAATAGACCAGCTACCCCTAAGGCAGTGTGCCTGGGATATATTGTGGTGAACCCATTAAAATAAAAAACTATTTAAAAGACAAAGAACCTCTGTGCGTAAACACTGAGGCAAGGGTTACCCCAAAGGGCATTTGGCTGGGAAGCCAAGTTTCAAGAAAATACAAAGTCACACATGCCCCCACAATGCAAAGCATCATGAGCTGCATATGCAAATCACCACAGAATGTTATGCTGGTCCAACTTTAAGCAGAATTGCATGGTGCCGAAGGCCTCTCACACAGTTGCAAAGGGTGCTAACAGAAGACATGAACCGCGTGTTTCGTCTACCAGGACTCATCAGTATGCCTCGTCTGTTTGACACCCCAGTGGAATAGACCAGCTATCCCTAAGGCAGTGTGCCTGGGATATATTGGTGAACCCATTAAAATAAAAACTATTTAAAGACAAAGAACCTCTGTGCGTAAACACTGAGGCAAGGGTTACCCAAAGGGCATTTGGCTGGAAGCCAAGTTTCAAGAAAATACAAAGTCACACATGCCCCACAATGCAAAGCATCATGAGCTGCATATGCAAATCACCACAGAATGTTATGCTGGTCCAACTTTAAGCAGAATTGCATGGTGCCGAAGGCCTCCTCACACAGTTTGCAAAGGGTGCTAACAGAAGACATAGACACGTGTTTCGTCCTACCAGGACTCATCAGTATGCCTCGTCCTGTTTGACACCCCAGTGGAATAGACCAGCTACCCCTAAGGCAGTGTGCCTGGGATATATTGTGGTGAACCCATTAAAATAAAAACTATTTAAAAGACAAAGAACCTCTGTGCGTAAACACTGAGGCAAGGGTTACCCCAAAGGGCATTTGGCTGGGAAGCCAAGTTTCAAGAAAATACAAAGTCACACATGCCCCCACAATGCAAAGCATCATGAGCTGCATATGCAAATCACCACAGAATGTTATGCTGGTCCAACTTTAAGCAGAATTGCATGGTGCGAAGGCCTCTCACACAGTTTGCAAAGGGTGCTAACAGAAGACATAGACACGTGTTTCGTCCTACCAGGACTCATCAGTATGCCTCGTCTGTTTGACACCCCAGTGGAATAGACCAGCTACTCCCTAAGGCAGTGTGCCTGGGATATATTGTGGTGAACCCATTAAAATAAAAACTATTTAAAGACAAAGAACCTCTGTGCGTAAACACTGAGGCAAGGGTTACCCAAAGGGCATTTGGCTGGAAGCCAAGTTTCAAGAAAATACAAAGTCACACATGCCCCACAATGCAAAGCATCATGAGCTGCATATACAAATCACCACAGAATGTTATGCTGGTCCAACTTTAAGCAGAATTGCATGGTGCCGAAAGGCCTCTCACACAGTTTGCAAAGGGTGCTAACAGAAGACATAGACACGTGTTTCGTCCTACCAGGACTCATCAGTATGCCTCGTCTGTTTGACACCCCAGTGGAATAGACCAGCTACCCCTAAGGCAGTGTGCCTGGGATATATTGTGGTGAACCCATTAAAATAAAAAACTATTTAAAAGACAAAGAACCTCTGTGCGTAAACACTGAGGCAAGGGTTACCCCAAAGGGCATTTGGCTGGGAAGCCAAGTTTCAAGAAAATACAAAGTCACACATGCCCCCACAATGCAAAGCATCATGAGCTGCATATGCAAATCACCACAGAATGTTATGCTGGTCCAACTTTAAGCAGAATTGCATGGTGCCGAAAGGCCTCTCACACAGTTTGCAAAGGGTGCTAACAGAAGACATAGACACGTGTTTCGTCCTACCAGGACTCATCAGTATGCCTCGTCTGTTTGACACCCCAGTGGAATAGACCAGCTATCCCTAAGGCAGTGTGCCTGGGATATATTGTGGTGAACCCATTAAAATAAAAAACTATTTAAAAGACAAAGAACCTCTGTGCGTAAACACTGAGGCAAGGGTTACCCCAAAGGGCATTTGGCTGGGAAGCCAAGTTTCAAGAAAATACAAAGTCACACATGCCCCCACAATGCAAAGCATCATGAGCTGCATATGCAAATCACCACAGAATGTTATGCTGGTCCAACTTTAAGCAGAATTGCATGGTGCCGAAAGGCCTCTCACACAGTTTGCAAAGAGTGCTAACAGAAGACATAGACACGTGTTTCGTCCTACCAGGACTCATCAGTATGCCTCGTCTGTTTGACACCCCAGTGGAATAGACCAGCTACCCCTAAGGCAGTGTGCCTGGGATATATTGTGGTGAACCCATTAAAATAAAAAACTATTTAAAAGACAAAGAACCTCTGTGCGTAAACACTGAGGCAAGGGTTACCCCAAAGGGCATTTGGCTGGGAAGCCAAGTTTCCTAGAAAATACAAAGTCACACATGCCCCCACAATGCAAAGCATCATGAGCTGCATATGCAAATCACCACAGAATGTTATGCTGGTCCAACTTTAAGCAGAATTGCATGGTGCCAAAGGCCTCTCACACAGTTTGCAAAGGGTGCTAACAGAAGACATAGACACGTGTTTTAGTCCTACCAGGACTCATCAGTATGCCTCGTCTGTTTGACACCCCAGTGGAATAGACCAGCTATCCCTAAGGCAGTGTGCCTGGGATATATTGTGGTGAACCCATTAAAATAAAAAACTATTTAAAAGACAAAGAACCTCTGTGCGTAAACACTGAGGCAAGGGTTACCCCAAAGGGCATTTGGCTGGGAAGCCAAGTTTCAAGAAAATACAAAGTCACACATGCCCCCACAATGCAAAGCATCATGAGCTGCATATGCAAATCACCACAGAATGTTATGCTGGTCCAACTTTAAGCAGAATTGCATGGTGCCGAAAGGCCTCTCACACAGTTTGCAAAGGGTGCTAACAGAAGACATAGACACGTGTTTCATCCTACCAGGACTCATCAGTATGCCTCGTCTGTTTGACACCCCAGTGGAATAGACCAGCTATCCCTAAGGCAGTGTGCCTGGGATATATTGTGGTGAACCCATTAAAATAAAAAACTATTTAAAAGACAAAGAACCTCTGTGCGTAAACACTGAGGCAAGGGTTACCCCAAAGGGCATTTGGCTGGGAAGCCAAGTTTCAAGAAAATACAAAGTCACATGCCCCACAATGCAAAGCATCATGAGCTGCATATGCAAATCACCACAGAATGTTATGCTGGTCCAACTTTAAGCAGAATTGCATGGTGCCGAAAGGCCTCTCACACAGTTTGCAAAGGTGCTAACAGAAGACATAAACACGTGTTTCGTCCTACCAGGACTCATCAGTATGCCTCGTCTGTTTGACACCCCAGTGGAATAGACCAGCTACCCCTAAGGCAGTGTGCCTGGGATAATTGTGGTGAACCCATTAAAATAAAAAACTATTTAAAGACAAAGAACCTCTGCGTAAACACTGAGGCAAGGGTTACCCAAAGGGCATTTGGCTGGGAAGCCAAGTTTCAAGAAAATACAAAGTCACACATGCCCCACAATGCAAAGCATCATGAGCTGCATATGCAAATCACCACAGAATGTTATGCTGGTCCAACTTTAAGCAGAATTGCATGGTGCCGAAAGGCCTCTCACACAGTTTGCAAGGGTGCTAACAGAAGACATAGACACGTCATTTCGTCCCAGGACTCATCAGTATGCCCTCGTCTGTTTGACACCCCAGTGAAGGAGACCAGCTATCCCTAAGGCAGTGTGCCTGGGATATATTGTGGTGAACCCATTAAAATAAAAAACTATTTAAAGACAAAGAACTCTGTGCGTAAACACTGGGCAAGGGTTACCCAAAGGGCATTTGGCTGGGAAGCCAAGTTTCAAGAAAATACAAAGTCACAATGCCCCCACAATGCAAAGCATCATGAGCTGCATATGCAAATCACCACAGAATGTTATGCTGGTCCAACTTTAAGCAGAATTGCATGGTGCCGAAGGCCTCTCACACACAGTTTGCAAAGGGTGCTAACAGAAGACATAGACACGTGTTTGCGTCCTACCAGGACTCATCAGTATGCCTCGTCTGTTTGACACCCCAGTGGAATAGACCAGCTACCCCTAAGGCAGTGTGCCTGGGATATATTATGGTGAACCCATTAAAATAAAAACTATTTAAAAGACAAAGAACCTCTGTGTAAACACTGAGGCAAGGGTTACCTAAAGGGCATTTGGCTGGGAAGCCAAGTTTCTAGAAAATACAAAGTCACACATGCCCCACAATGCAAAGCATCATGAGCTGCATATGCAAATCACCACAGAATGTTATGCTGGTCCAACTTTAAGCAGAATTGCATGGTGCGAAAGGCCTCTCACACAGTTTGCAAAGGGTGCTAACAGAAGACATAGACACTGTTTAGGTCCTACCAGGACTCATCAGTATGCCTCGTCTGTTTGACACCCCAGTGGAATAGACCAGCTATCCCTAAGGCAGTGTGCCTGGGATATATTGTGGTGAACCCATTAAATAAAAAACTATTTAAAGACAAAGAACCTCTGTGCGTAAACACTGAGGCAAGGGTTACCAAGGGGCATTTGGCTGGGAAGCCAAGTTTCAAAGAAAATACAAAGTCACACATGCCCCACAATGCAAAGCATCATGAGCTGCATATGCAAATCACCACAGAATGTTATGCTGGTCCAACTTAAGCAGAATTGCATGGTGCCGAAGGCCTCTCACACAGTTTGCAAAGGGTGCTAACAGAAGACATAGACACGCATTTTCGTCCTACCAGGACCATCAGTATGCCTCGCCTGTTTGACACCCCAGTGGAATAGACCAGCTACCCCTAGGCAGTGTGCCTGGGATATATTGTGGTGAACCCATTAAATAAAAAAACTATTTAAAGACAAAGAACCTCTGTGCGTAAACACTGAGGCAAGGGTTACCCCAAAGGGCATTTGGCTGGGAAGCCAAGTTTCTAGAAAATACAAAGTCACACATGCCCCCACAATGCAAAGCATCATGAGCTGCATATGCAAATCACCACAGAATGTTATGCTGGTCCAACTTTAAGCAGAATTGCATGGTGCCGAAAGGCCTCTCACACAGTTTGCAAAGGGTGCTAACAGAAGACATAGACACGTGTTGCGTCCTACCAGGACTCATCAGTATGCCTCGTCTGTTTGACACCCCAGTGGAACAGACCAGCTACCCCTAAGGCAGTGTGCCTGGGATATATTGTGGTGAACCCATTAAAATAAAAAACTATTTAAAAGACAAAGAACCTCTGTGCGTAAACACTGAGGCAAGGGTTACCCCAAAGGGCATTTGGCTGGGAAGCCAAGTTTCAAGAAAATACAAAGTCACATGCCCCCACAATGCAAAGCATCATGAGCTGCATATGCAAATCACCACAGAGATATTATGCTGGTCCAACTTTAAGCAGAAATTGCATGGTGGCGAAGGCCTCTCACACACAATTTGCAAAGGGTGCTAACAGAAGACATAGACCGTGATTTCGTCCTACCAGGACTCATCAGTATGCCTCGCCTGCTTGACACCCCAGTGAATAACCAGCTACCCTAAAGGTGCCTGGGATGTGGTGAACCCATTAATAAAAACTATTTAACATTAAAATAAAAATTGTTTAAAGACAAAGAACCTCTGTGCACAGAGGTTCTTTTGTCTTTAAATAGTTTTTATTTTAATGGGTTCACCACAATATATCCCAGGCACACTGCCTTAGGGGTAGCTGGTCTATTCCACTGGGGTGTCAAACAGACGAGGCATACTGATGAGTCCTGGTAGGACGAAACACGTGTCTATGTCTTCTGTTAGCACCCTTTGCAAACTGTGTGAGAGGCCTTTCGGCACCATGCAATTCTGCTTAAAGTTGGACCAGCATAACATTCTGTGGTGATTTGCATATGCAGCTCATGATGCTTTGCATTGTGGGGGCATGTGTGACTTTGTATTTTCTTGAAACTTGGCTTCCCAGCCAAATGCCCTTTGGGGTAACCCTTGCCTCAGTGTTTACGCACAGAGGTTCTTTGTCAGTATTCATATGTTGCCCTCGCACAAGTTACATATATCGATATTTGAATGTTTTATTGATACATTGTTATATATTAATAGCATTGATAAATTGGTAAATTAAAAAATAAACTGTACTAGAGTGACATTTGATATTACTATTACATCCGCATGGTTGAGACTGTGACTCTGCTGGTGCAGGGTGTTGCAAATAACAAGGACAGCTAGTTCTAACACAACACCAGAACCTAAGCAGTTATTGCACACGGGAGTACATAGAACAAAACCCAAACAGTAACCAAAGTTAGAGCAGAGGTGCTTACTTTATTGCAGGTACCAACATGTCACTGTAGCATTCCCCACACCACTTAATTTCATGCAGATTCAGTGGGCCTGATTCTCAAATATCCCCTGCAGCGACGCAAGTTGTATTGCTGTAGGTATGTGGCAAACTCCGGTTGTGCCAGAGACCCTTTACCCAATTCAGTAAAAATCGTGGTCCCAGCACCAAAGTCCCCAGATTTGCCCTGCATTGCCCAGTGCACCAATAGGTGGTGCTCCTGCAGTAATTGTCCCAGGGATCTGGCCCCCCACCTGGTGCAACACTAGTAGGGCCGAGATGGCTAGGAGGGTTGAAACTGCTCACCAGAAGGGGGGCAGGAGGCATAAGGGATGGGGAGTGGCAGAGGATGAGTCAGGGGGGAAGAGCGGTGACCACCTATTACTGAAGTGGCAACTGGCTGGGTGCGTGTACAGTGTTATATATCTCATAAATGCCAGCATGTTCATGTACTGTACTACAATGTACAGTGCCTAGTATTCATACAGTATATACATTTCCAGCCCTAAATAAACACAATACAGGAGGGACCAATTATAAATCAGCAGAATGCTGCAGCATATTACACCACAACAGAGCAGACCACACAACTGTACAGTGATGTCTTATCACTGTACAGTCATATGGTCTGCTTTGTTCTGGTGCAATATGCTGCTGCATTTTGCTGATCTATCACTGGTCCCTCCTGTATTGCATTTTTTAGGGCTGGAAATGTACTTACTGTATGAATACTAGGCACTGTACATTGTAGTACAATATGTGGACATGCTGGCATTTATGAGGTGTATAATGCTGTCACACATCCCACCGGGTGCCACTTCAGTAACAGGTAGTCACAGCTGTCCCCCCTTCCCTCCAACTCGTCCTCTGCCACCCCCCATCCCGTATGCCCCCAGCAGCCCAATGTCCACCCTGTCACAGTGGCACAAGCCATTCAGACCATCTCCTGGCTGGCCTAAGAGGTGCCCTTTGCTGCATCCACATTGGGGCTTTTAGAATCCCGAAAAAGGAGATGCTGCAGACTCACTGTGGTGCATGCCTCTTTGTGACCTGGCACACCCTGATGTAGGTCGCAAGGGTGGCACAGACCCATTTTGGAACAGCGGCTCCCCATTCTGACGCAGACCGCATTTCAGAATCGGGACTGCTGCATCTTTTGATGCACGGTGCCAGTTGTGGCAGTAATATTTGACGCAGACACCTACCGTTAGTCTAAGGGCCTTGCGAATCAGGCCCACTGGGTATAAAGTACAGAAACAATTCTGAATTACTCCACAAATAATCCAGTTTGGTATCAAATAGTGAGGAGCTGTCTCCGGTATGCTTCAATTCAACTCAACTGAGCCTTCTTCAGAGGTGTGATTATTTGTGGATTATTTCACTGCTTGTAGACATTATATTCTAAAGTGCCTCATGATTGGATATCCTAGTTATGCTGTATTGAAATTATTGCATATGCCTGTTGATGTGAAGCAGCATTTGCTAGCATGCTTGTCCTGTGGTCTGAGACTAAGATATAACAGTTGCAATTTAGGCTCATTTCAAACTAGTCAGTATCACCCTTGTGACCAGGACAGGCAGCCTGTGGAATTAGAGTGATGTCCAAGAGGTTTAATGATGTGGAAATTTCAAAAGTTCACCAGAAAGCTTTTTTTTTCTCAAAAGTGAATTACATCAATAATTTCAAAACAACTTAAGACTAGTGAACTCACCATTCACTGCATCAGTTGCAAATTAACAGAAAAAAGTACAAATTGGCATTAGAGCACCTGGTTTGCAAATCCAGGACTGCATCATAAATTGAATACAGATCTGCTAAGTAAATGCTTTCCAAAATGCTTTCTGGAGTTTGACACTGGTAAGTCATTTAGGTTTTTCAGGGTTCAGTTTTCTATGAGCCATATAGGGTGGAGCTATAGTAAGTGCAAAGCAAGGCAGCTTGGTCATACTGTGGGCAAAACCTTTTAATTGTTAGTACTGTAGAAACAACTCTGCAACTGTGGGTGGAACCTTTGCCTTTTTTCTCTTGAAATTCAGTTCACTCTGTTGATCAATGAGAGCCATACCTCTCAACCTTTTGTCACCCAAATGTGTGACAAGATGTGTGACAGGAGAACAAAATGTGTGACACATCATCAAACATGACATTGCAAGCTCAGAATACTGTGGAAATAAGTGCACTAATATGTATAATGTTTGCTGATAATCTAGCATCTTACATTATTATACATTTCTGCTTGAAAGTCTCAGTGGTCAGTGTGGAATGTCACCTTCTCCATGTGGGACAGAGGATTTCTGAGAGATAAAATGAGTGATGTACCTCATAATGTGTAACAGTTGAGAGGTATGATGAGAGCACAGCATGGATTCTGCTCAGAAAAAGACATCTGAGTGTTGCTAAATAGCAAGCAATACAACTGCACAATTGTCTATACAACTTGTATTCACTTTTTTTCAGTGATCTGAGCAACAACACTATCAGCACAGTGGCCAATTATACCTTCAGCAACATGACTCGGCTTTCAACACTGTAAGTTTGCATGTGATATACAGTATTTTTACAGTATTGCTTGACACAAACCATGGTGGCAAAATGGGGATAATATCTACACCCTGTTTTGAACCTTCAGATAATGATATTTAGAATTGCTTCCCCTGTATTTTGTTAGTTGTTTTTGTTTTCTCCATTACTCTCTGGACATGGTCACCTATTGACACTCTGACATCCCCCTTGATTCATTCTTATCTTTCTTCCTGCCATCTGTAACCCCACAGTGTCTTGGTTAATCTCCCAGCAGGGCATGAAGTGGGGGGAATATACCCAATATAAACACAAGCGTTGAGCATTGGCGAACTTGAGGCTGGGGTACTGATCCGGATGTACCGGTATCACAAGGAGCTGAGACTTGGCCACTTTTCACCATTTCTGCCTTGCTCCCCTGATGAAATTGGCATGTACAGGTGACCAATACATGTGCACATGCAGAGTATGCACAGCGTAGATCCTTGATCAGTGTTGTCTATGCCCACTCATTATCCCCTCAGCCACAATACCACTTGTGGTAACCAAGGTGGCATAGAGCAGTAGGGAAAGCTTCCCTTCGTCCTTAGAAGGGGGGAGCATCCTCTGGGATATTCAAACCTCCTCACACCTACTGTTCTCTGGTGACTCGGGCTCAGTTCCAATCTCAGATCACCTGCTTCGTGAGTGGCAGCACTACCGCTGTGCTGATGGGGTTAGCAGGCTCCTTATGATTTTACATTATTTTAAAGTGTTATAAACTCTAGGGATGTAAAACTGACAATTTGTTTGTAATGCTGTTGATAAGTTGGCTTGATAGGTGGGAGAATGTGGGATAAAGTAAATGGTTAACATGGCTTTTCATAGTCTGTTTTCACATTCAGATCTCATTAATCATGTATCATGGAATAATGAACACTAAACGACTGTTTGGTTGGCAGATACTGGGGATCATTTTTTTACTGTAATGTCCTGACTGCTATTCTTGATTTTTCTAGGATTTTGAGCTACAATCGACTGAGGTGTATTACAGTACATGCATTCAGTGGCCTACGATCCCTCCGATTACTGTAAGTGAGAGTTACTGTATAGGACAGGAGTGTGCTGGAATGGTAAAATTTGACAGATGCCACGATTTTGTAATGTAATGAATTTTCTGATGTAGAAAGGCCCCAGAATATTGTAGTAATGAAGTGCAGTATACTGGTATCAGTAATTTTTGTAATCTAAACATTGAAAAATACTGCAGCTGGGAAGTAAGAATATGTATCCATTTTTTTTTTGTTAGTGTTCCCTGGCTACTTTAAAGAGCAGTAATGCCTAAAAATAGCACTCAGAAAGGTGTAGTACATTTTAAAAACTGGTCCGTTATTAATTTTTTATTTCAGAAGTGTTATTCGCTCATTAGATGGTTTTCTACCTAATTGTATTGCGTGAGATCTGAAAGGCAGTGCTTTACCTGGATGCGGACATGTCTACAGTACTTATGTTCTTCCCATTACATCATCATCAGCATGTGACCTTACTCACTGTTATATCCCAAGAAGCCCTGCTGTGTTATTGGTAATGCATCACAAGTTACCAATACAGCATCACGAGATTGGCTCTTCCTGTTTACTAGTAATGCCACAGTCAGTGAGATCACAATGCTGATGATGTATAGGGAGGAACAGAACAAACTATGTCAGCCACCAAGTTGAGTGCTGTTCCATACATCACATCTAGTACTGTTAGGTAGGAAAATCTTCTAATTAGCAAGCAGAAAGAAACATATTTCAGATATAAGAAGTGATAGCTGACTCCTTGTGAAACTTACTATTCTAGGCAGTACACTATCTCTTAAATGAATGCAACAAAGTATGTATTTGTAAGTTATGAACTGAACAGAAGTCAGAAAAATGAAAAAACAATCAGGTGTAACATAAAACTAAATTAGCCCTGTTATCCCTAAACCACAGAAGTGTGTTCTGTAGACAAGCTGCCCTCAAACAATTTCATTTGCTCCTAGATGCAGTCCTATGTGTATGGGGCCTGGTTCCTCCCTGTAAAAACTTCTACAGGTCCTCCATTACCCTTGCCTTAAACACTTTTCAAAGATCAAGGTGCCTTGGTTTTTGGTTCTCCTTAACAGTATTTAATATTCCAACTATTGAAAAGTTGAGCTGTGCCACCACCCAGGGAAAATTGCTGTGGGACTGTTAAGTATAGTACTGCTCCCAGGGATGTAGTCCCCTAAAAGGGATACAAGTTTCATGGCATATTGATGAGGGGCATTGGAGTTACAGGGTTTCAAATTCCACTGCCCAGCAATTTATTATTGTTGCGAAAGTGTCTGAAAATGTTTCTCTGCTTACAACTTAGGCACCTTCAGTGCTAGATAATTGAACATTTATGTGCAAACTTTCTTGGAAGAGTCTTAGAATCTGCTCAATAGAGATGTAACTGATTAAGTAAATTGTAACTTACAGTACTTCATAATTTCACAGTTTAATTATTTGTTAAATTGTGAGAAAATTGCACCGGCCCAGTGATAAGGAGGGCTGAGGAACTGGACACCTTACCTCCTGCCGTGACAACAACCTAGGTTTGGGAACAGACAAGGGTCTTTCAGGGGGCTGGCTGTGGGGAGGAAGATTGAGAATCCATTGATGGCTCTTCTCTTTGAGGCAGGGGGGACAATACATACTGCTTCTTGGTTGCCACCTAGAGGAGGTTACGTGGCATAGCAGTGGTTGCATACCTAGTTGGCTGGGAGCAGGTGCAGAGGTGTGCTGTGTCTTAACACAGTACTTGCACATCATAGCATGCATCCCAGCCCAGGTCAGGGAGAAAAAGAGAAGAAAAATCACTGCTGCTGACAGGATGACACCTGCAACTCTGCAGGCCCCATACCACCTCCCACAGCAGCTGCTCACCCATGGTGGTAGGAAGAAGAAGATCGAGTGAGTCCTGGGTTTGGTGGGTAATAGCACTGGGAGTGGCCAGGCAGGAGGGGGTCAGTGGGACAGAGGGAGTTAAAAAAATGTGCACAAAGTTTCAAAATATGTAGTTGTTTGTAGCTCCACTGCTATTGCTGGTATACACCCAAAATTTGACATGCATACCCAATGTAAATAAACAGGTTCTGGAATCTAATAAATTTAGATGAATGTAATTTAGTAGGTTAAAATGTACTGTGGAAATTTAAAAAATTACTGATTGAAAAAGTTTGCTCAAAAATCTATGGACACATATAGGCAATGCCACAGGAATTCCACTTGTGGAATTTAACTTTAACAAAACACTTGTAACCATTAAATCCAATAGGCTGTGCTGAGTGGTTTGCATTCCTGTAGTCCTTTTCTGGGTGACTATTTTGTCCCCATTGCTTTTTTCATTGAGCTTGATCAAATGAATTCTGTGGACAAGCTTGTCACACTGATTTCCTCCTTGTTTTTCACAGGCAAGCTCTCTTCAAATGAGAGCCACTTACTGATTTTCCTGTAGGACCTATCCAGTTGAAATAGCCAGAATTTCTCCTTCTTGTTCCTCTGTCATTTTCTTCCCCGACCATATCTCTGTGGGTTCCTCTAAGTGTTGGACTTCCATGTGTATATTGTGTTCAGACTAGTCAGTTTTGAAAGGTCTGATTCTCATATGTCCTGCATTCAAGTTAAAGTTGTTCCCATATGCTTTTTTGCACTAGCAGGCAGTCTACTATTCATTTGCTGCTTAGCCAACCCGCCATTCCATTGGTGAACCCATGCATGTAACTGTTGCCACTGGTGTCCACTGCACTAGCTACCTCCTCTTTCCTATACAGTGATGGCCATACTAAACTTCAGCTTCACCAGAGAACAGATTACCACATGAAGGCACTACAATAGAGCACTTCCCTCTTACTTCATTATCATTCAAGATATCACATAAGCAGAAGTGATACCTTATTGTGCTTAGTCAGCACAATACAGCACAATGAAGTAACATTTCAGCTAATGTGGTACCTTGAATAATACTGCCGTAAGGGGAAGTGCTGTATTACAGTGCCCTAATGTGGTAATCTGTTCTCTGGTGAAAGTGGAAGAGTAGGATGGCTGCCACTGTAATTCAAATCCCCTTGACTTCCCTTTCCATTGACATGACCGTACCTCCTTCCCTCTTTGCAGAACATTAGTTCATCTTGGGCTGGCAATTGATCACATTTATTTGACTTGTTCTACAGGCTGGCAAATCACCTAACTTCACTAGCATAATGGCCCTGTAATTCCCCTTCAATGATCTTGCAGCAGTAATGCTTAGCATCATGCTCCATCATGACTAAAGATATTCAGATACTTCATTTACAATGGCCTTAGTCAAAACCAGTTGTAATAGTGCTACTGTTTTCAAATGCTAAAAATATATAGTATCCTCAGGGTTGTTAAAGAGACAGCAGGTGGTGTACAGAAACAACGCTGCACACAAATGTGCTTCCATAAGTCATTTAGTCAGCTTGCACTAGTGGTTAGCTAGCATATTGAAGAAGATATGCTGGTGCACATTGATGCCCATGACTATTCCTCATGGTTCTTCACTCAAAATACCGACCTCAGGCTTAGTATAGCACCACTATACTTTTAATAAGGAGCTTCCTATTAATGCTACCTTATTGCCACTCTACCCAGCCCTTTTCCTTCCTCCACAATGGCAGCTCAAGTGTATGGCTAGGCAAAATGTATGGATATGGCTTCAACAAAAGTATCACAAAATTTCACAATTTTCACTCAAACTCATGCAATTCAACTTTAATTACTGATCATATTTTGCAAACTTGGACCAGTTATAACTTAGTCTTTGAGCAAGAGATTAAAGAGTTGACACACACCACCTCAAGTTTAGGGTCAGTGAAGTTAACAAAATTTGTGATATTCTAGTTTTAAAGTTATAGGAGCTTGAAATTCTGCAGTTTACATATTTGTGACATGTAATTTTAACAGCTCTGAACATTTGGAGGCTTATAACTCTATTATCTTTAAGGCCAGAGATACAAAACTTGGGACACCTCTGTGGGGTGATAGGTAAATTTGTAAAAACCAAATCTGATGTATTTGAGACAACTACATTTTAAAGTATTTGAAAATAACTGAAATTACAATCTTGACAAAATTTAGTGAATTTTTCATGGACATTTCATGAAATTTAATAGAAGCAAAACTGTAATATTGGCCGAATTCTGCCAGAAGAAGATAAATTTCACCCAGCGCTAAAGCTAAGAAATTTCCACTTGCCTCTTCACATTACCCTTGCCAAACTGTACTGTGCAGGTCCCTCTTCACACTGGTGCATTGTCAGCTAGCTGTCCTTTAAGGAGCTTCCTTGTGCACAGTCCACTGAGTACCCATGTACTGAATCAATGTAGGCTCAAAGATTAGTTGGGTTGTGGGTAAACATAATGATCTTGTATTATTGTTTTCTATGGGAGGATGGTGTGGTACCTGAGGATCGCAGGAGGGAGACGTGATTCCCCTTCAAAAAAGTGAAAGCAAGACAGAGGCAGAAAATTACAGGCTTGTTAGTTTGACCTCAGTGGTAGGGAAAATGAGGGAATCACTTCTGAAGGAAAGAATTGTTGAGTTTCTAGAGGCCATTGGGGCACAGGACCCAAAGTAGCATGGATTCACAGTGAGGACGGTCATGTCAGATGAATCTAATTGATTTCTTTGACTGGGTGACCAAAGTAGTAGACCAGGAAGGGGCTGTGGACATGGCTTACTTAGACTTCAGCAAGGCATTTGAGACCGTCCCACACAAAAGATTAATAAACAAGTAAGCCAGCCTGGAAGTGGGTCTCAGGGTTGTAGCCTGGGTATAACATTGGCTGGACAACAGGACACAGAGGATAATAGTAAATGGAGGCCACTCTGAAGAAAGGGGGTTACTAGTGGGGTACTGCAGGATTCAGTACTGGGACTGGTCCTCTTTAATATCTTTATAGGTGACATGGAGGAGGGACTGAAAGGGAATGTATGCCTCTTTGCAGATGACACAAAGATCTGCAACAGGGTTGATACACAAGAGGGGTGGGAAGGATGAGAAGGGAATTGGCAAGGTTGGAGGAATGGTCAGAAGTATGGCAGCATAGATTCACTGCAAAGAAGTGCAAAGTAATGCACCTGGGAAACAAAAGCCCAGGGGAAGAGTACACAATGTGGGGGGAGGTACTAACAACAGCAAAAATGGAAAGGGTCCTGGGGATAGTCATATCAGATGACTTAAAGGTAGGCAAGTAATGTGAGAAGGCAGTAAGGAGGGCAGGAGAGATACTGGGATGCATAGGGAGAGGCATCACCAGTAGAAAACAAGAAGTTGTTATCCTTCTGTACAAACAGTTGGTGAGACCCCATCTGGAATACTGCGTGCAGTTCTGGAGACCCCATCTCCACAAGGACATAGACAGGATAGAGGCAGTCCAGAGGAAGGCAACCAAAATGGTGCAGGGCCTGCACCAGAAGCCATACAAAGAGAGACTAAAGGAGCTTAATATATACAGTATACCCTCAAGGAAAGGAGGGAGAGGGAGGACATGATAGAAACATTTAAGTACGTCAAGGGAATCAACAAAGTCCAAGAGGGTAGCATCTTTCAGAAAAAGAGATGTGCAAGAACAAGGGGCACAATTTAATGATAGAAGGGGGATGGCTCAGGTGCAGTGTATGGAAGTATTTTTTCATGGGCAGGGTGGTGGATGCTTGGAAAGGCCTTTCTGAGGAGATTGTTGGTCAAAAACAGTGGGGGAATTCAAGAATGTATGAGACAGACATAAAGCAATTCTAGTGGGGGGTAGGAGGAAGTAGGCTGTTGATTAACTAGGATATTGCACCCGATTCACTATTGGGTAGGGTTCTGGTGACAAAGTCCACATCGTGTGGCCATTATGGCTATGCATCAAACAGATGGCACATCTGGCAGGTTTGCCACAAGCTGCGGGTGCCGTCAGGTGGCAGCTGTGCCCATGGACAGCGATCAGCACGATGTAAGAACCAAGCACAATACATCTGCTCCCTGATGCCTAGCTGTCCCCCCCGATCCCCAATGACCCTGTATGTACATAATAGAACTCACTGGTGGTCTAACAGACCCCTCCCCATCTCCAATCTCCCCCTATAATATAACATTGTCCCTGGTAGTCTAGTGGAAAGCCTCCATATCCCCAGTCTCCGCCTCCATAAAACATGTTTCAATCCCTGATGGTCTAGTGGATCCCCCACCCCCCTCCTGGCAGGCATTGCCTCACCACCTCATCTCCCCCTGTCTCATCCCCAAACTGGCAACTGGCTACCGGTACAACCTTCCACTCTTCACCATGGTCAGCTGTTGATTGAGCTATTAATGAGTGTGTACTGTATAAAGTATGTGCTCATTGCAGTCAGTCAGTGAGCTCATACTGTATACAGTACATGCTCATTGACAGCTCAGTCTGCATCTAGCCATGGTGGAGAGCAGAGGGCTGTGCTGGTCATTAACTTGGGGATCGGACGGGAAAGGAGCAGGGTGGTGGGGCACTGCCTGCCAGGGTGGGGGTTCCACTAGATCACCAGGGAATGAAACATGTTTTATGAAGGGGGAGATCAGGGATTGGGATGTAGTCCACTAGACCAGCAGGGAACAATATATATTTCATGGGGTGACTGGCGATAGGGAGGGGGGACTACAGTACATGGCACTAGTTCTCTAACCCTCCAAGAAGACACACTTCTAAGTTCCTTTAGAACAGCCCTAAAGGATAATTAGAATGTTTGCCCTCTAGGAGGGTTTAGTGGAACCTGAATTAGGGGATATGGCAGCCTGCATCTGCTGCAAGCCCCCTGATGACATGCTGTAACCCTTTTTGTGCCACAAGGATGGTGCAAACCCACTTTGGTGCATGCAGCCTGCGTTTGAAGCAGGCTGATTTTGTGAATTGCTCCCAGTGTATCATTTGGTGCAAACTGTACCTTGCACCATTCCTTGTGGTACAAGCCCCTTTTGTCATTAAGGGGGGCTTTGTGAATGGGGCCACAAGTCTCTACTTCTACTTGATCAGATGTGACTGCAGACTGGGTTGAACTGAGTCAAACTGATGATTGACTCAAAAACTGGTTGGCTCTTGAGCTTTACTTGAACTAGCACTCTGTTTGTTGCTAATGTCACTCACCTGGAGAGGGGCTATTAGACACAACTCATAGAAACATGGAAGATAAGGGTAGATAAAGACATAGGGCTTGATTCACAAAGGTCAGTACAAGCTATGCCAATGGCAGCTTGTGCCGATTGCTGGTGCACCAGGGACCCTGTACCTGATTCTCTATCGGGTAGGGTCCTGGCAGCAAGGTCCTGCAACTTGTGGTAAAAGTGGCCCTGCACCAAACAGACAGCATATTTGAGAGGTTTGCCACAAGCTGAAGTATGGTTGGGCGGCAGCTGCACCAATGGACAGTGACCAATATACCAAGCATAGCACATCCCCTCCCTGGTGGCTAGTGGTTCCCCCCTCCCAATGCCTGATCTGCCCCTACTACATATCACTTTCCCTGGTGGTCTAGCAGATCCCCCTCTCTATCTCCAATCTGCCCATCTAACAAAACAAATAACACACCCTGGTGGTCAAGTGGACCCCCTCCCTTTCTTTTATCTGACAGTCAAATAAAACATATAACATGCCCTGGTGTTCTAGTGGACCCTCCTCCCTATCCCCTATATGCCCATCTAATAAAACATAACTCAGTGGTCTAGTGGACCTCCTCCCCCAGAATCTGGCAGGGAGTTCCCCACAGTCCCACTCCCCCCATCCCTTTCATGAGCCCTCCATTCTTCACCACAGCTGGCCATCGATTGAACTGTTAGTGACTACATACTGTATGCAGTAAGTGCTCATTGATTGACAGCTCAGTGGTCTGTCAATCAATGAGCACTTACTGTATACAGTATGCGCTCATTGACAGCTCAGTACACAGATGGCCATGGTGGAGAGCAGAGGGCTATGCCAGTCACTGGCTCGTGGAAGGAACGTAGGGTGGAGCTGAGTGGTGGGGCAGTGCCTGCTAGGGTGGGGGGGGGGAGGTGATCCATTAGACCATCTTGGAAAGTTATATTTTATTAGATGGGTAGATCTGGGATAGGGAGGTGGGTCAACTAGACCACCAGGGAATGATACAGTCCACCCTAGTTTTAACGGACACGGTTAAAACTTCCGTTCAGTTATATCAGCTGCTATTTTAAATCCCAAACCCAGCGCATAGCATTGCTGGTATAAACATTTTGCACTGCCATATTAATTGGACATCTTGGGGCTCCAAAGTTCTTAATCCTTTGTCTGGTTGTAGGCAATTAGCAGTGATTAGCAGCTATTTAAGAGCTTACACTTCTGCGCTGCTGTATTCATGTCACTAGTAATCGACTATCAGAAGTTCAGGAGTGCAGAAGTCTGCATTTGAGTTGTGAGATTGTCAGTCTGCTTTTCTATAAGGTGGTTTTCTTTTGTTACTGTCCACAACACTTTGACTCTCTCTAAAAAGATCTAAATATGAAATTGATGGATGACATGCCGAAGACCTCTGCTAGGGAACTGACTGTCCACTTCGGCATGCCATGATTTATGCTGTCTGATCTACTGCATGGTAAGGAAAAGTTTATTGTGAGTTGACTCAGTAATGAAAACCCAGAGAGAAAACATAAATGGGATGGCAAAGACGGGGAAGTCGAAGAGGCATTTCTCCAATGGTTTCCCAATGCTCGAGAACAGAAAGCTATGATTAGTGGGCCAATCTTGATGGAGAAGGCTGCCAAGATTGCTGAAGCTATGGGGAAACACGATTTTCATCCATTGGAGGGTTGGCTGCACTGATGGAAGGTACAGCACAACATTAGCTGTAAGAGAGCTCATGGTGGAAAACAGAATGCAGACATCAGTGGTGCTGAGTCCTGGGTCACTGATGTCTTGCCCAGTCTACTGTCACAGTTCTTGCCAGCTAATGTTTTTAACTGTGACAATACTAGCTTCTTTTTCCATTGTATAGGCAACGGGACTCTAACCTTTAAAACAGACACACTGCAGGGAAATAAGAAAGCAAAAGAACATCTCTCCGTGCTCTGCTGCCATAATTTGCTTGGTACAGAGAAGTCTGACCTGTTAGTAATTGGAAAGTCTGCAAACCCCCACTGTTTCCATGGTATCTGCCACCTTCCCATACTGCATAAATCTAACAGGAGTGTCTGGATGACAGGAGACATTTTCACAGATTGGGTTCGCTGCTGGGATAGAAAACTGCATGGCAGAAAAATAGCATTGCTATTAGACAACTTCACTGGGCATCCACAGGTGCAGGGGGCTTCAAAACATAACCATTTTTGTTTCGTCCCCTAACACCACCTGTATAATACAGTCACTGAACATGGGTATCATCTATGCCTTTAAGAGGCATTATGTGCAGCTGATGCGGCAGAGGTTGACTGACTCAATTGACAGCAATGAGGAAATCACAGCAAGCGTCTGTGTTAAACAGATTAACGTGCTTGATGCTGTGAGGATGATAAAAATTGCCTGGGATGAGATCAGCCTGCAGGCAATAGTGAGCTGTTTTAAAAAAGCAGGTTTTTTCATTAGCAAACAAACTAATCAAGCTAGTGAGACGTCAGAACCTGATGAGACTCACAGTGCTCCTCCTGCTGGTTTGACTGAAGAAGAATTCGATCAGCTCTGTCACCTGGCAGACCACACTGAAATTGCAGTCCAGGAGGGAGAAAATAACATCGAGGATGCTCTGCCTGCAGTGCCTTCGGCAAGTCAGGAGAAATCAGAAGATGAGGAAAAGGTAAACATGGACACAGCAACTTCAGTCACACCAGCTGACGTTAGAGCAGCTCTCTTAACACTTAGGTAGGTTATGGATCAAAACATAGATTTGGAGCCCGATTGGTCAGCCCTCAGAACTATCAAGTGGATCTGGGCAAAGTGCAGGAAAAAATCAGAAAGGCAGATAACAATGCTGGACTTCCTAAAAAACAGTGATGCATGAACAGCTTACCCAAGACCGAATGTTACTTAATGCAACTGAGGATGTGATGAAGGATGCAAGTACACTTTTACATTTTAACTTTCATAGCCTGATCTGAATTGAATAAATAACATTTATGATTTTTAGCAGCTAACAGTACAGTACTGTATCCACTAAATCAGACAACTTGCAAGTTTTCCTAGCACAAAGCAGAACATCACATTCAAACACAAAGACCACCTTCCATCCCGCATAGCATGAGTGTAATATGCTCACATAGTCCTATGCTGTACTGTGTCCACTAAATCAGACAACTTACAAGTTTTCCCAGCACAAAGCAGAACATTCCATTCAAACACAAAGAAAGCTCACCCTCCACTACACATAGCATGAGCATAATAAGCTCATGTAGTCTTGTGCTGTACTTGCATTCGATTGATGATTGAGAAACACTAACGCCACTTACAGTAACACAAAAAAGCATTAAACAAGCACTTTGCGATAATTCAGACACTCAGTTATGTTGGCACTGTCAGACATGTACCAAGTAGTCCAAATTAAGTGGGTTGCACTCTATGTGACTTTTTATGTGGCAAAACAGGGATAGGGAGGGGGTCTGCAGCACATGTTTCCTCCAGCCTATGCAGGGCTCTGCTGGTGATGTTGGACTCTAAACAATCCCATAGGACACACTTCTAAGTGCCCTTATACCATCCCTGGCTTCTCTAATGGTATTTAGAAATTTGCCCTCTGCTAGCATTTAGAGAATCCTGAATTAGAGGACATGGTAGCCTGCATCTGCCACAAGACCCCTAGTCCCATGCTGCAGCCCATTTTGTGGCACAAGAGTGGCACAAGCCCCCTTTGGTGCACACAGCCTACATTTGATGCAGACTGCTTTTGTGAAATGCTTCTGGAGCATCTTTTGGCTCAAGCCACACCTTGTGCCATTCAGGAGATCTGTATGAATCAGGCCCATGAAATCCATCCAGTCTGCAATGAAACCTTCCTTAAAACTATTGCTCTTTTGTCATCCCTCTCCCCTTAAAATGTATTTTCTTTGACTAGCCCTTTGAAGCAATCCCAGCCAGCACTGAACCCAGCAATGTAACCTGTATTGACCACTGTGCTGGGCAAGCTATTCCACTTTTCCACTGATCTCTCCATGATGAAGTACTTCCTGCATACTTTCTGAATTTGACTCCCACTCATTAAAAATTATGCCCTTAGGGTTGATGTCTCATTTACATAGAACATAGAAACATAGAAACAAAGAAGTTGACAGCAGATAAGGACAACAAGGCCCATCCAGTCTGCCCATTTATTTTTCTACCTTATGAATGTGCCATCAACCTTTACTCTGTCAATGGCCTATCTATTCATACTCATCTGTATTGCTCCCTTATGCCTATCCCATGCCTGTTTGAAGCCCTGCACTGTATTCATATCCACCACTTCCTGAGGTAGGCTATTCCATGCAACCACCACCCTCTCTGTGAAAAAGAACTTCCTCACATTACCCCTTAATCAACCTCCCTCTAATCTCATTCTGTGTCCTCTTGTCCTACTATTTTTCTTATATTGAAACGTTAGACTCTTTCACCTTGTTAATGCCCTTAAGATGTTTAAATGTTTCAATCATATCACCTCTCTCCCTCCTTTGCTCTAGGGTATACATATTGAGCTCCGTCAATCTGTTCTCATATGTTTTCTGATGCAGTCCCTGCACCATTTTGGTTGCCTTTCCCTGGACTGCTTCAATTTGGTTAATGCCCTTGTGAAGGTGTGTCCTCCAGTACTGTTTACAGTACTCCAGATGTGGCCTAACCAGTGTCTTGTAAAGACTACTTTATTGTGATCCTGCAATAGCTGGAAAGTCTCTATTATATCCAGCTCTCTCTTATTTCTTTCAGTGAGTGCATACTGTATTTAGCTTTACCTATCTTTCCTCATATGATTTTCCCTGTTGCTCTTAAATCATTTTAGTGGTGCTCTGTTGGACTGTCTCCAGTCTATTCCTGTTCTGATTTAGATGCAGGCTCCAGAAGTGAAGAAAGTGCTTGAAGCACGGTCTTTTCAGAGACCTGTAGAGTGGTACAATCACTTCTATCCTGTGACTGATAAAGCCCTACCTAATGGACCCTCAGTTGATTTCCCCAAATGCCATGCTGCATTAGGAGGTGACCTTCAAAGTGTCACTGATGACAATTCTCACATCCCTTTCTTCCCAAGATTTCTCTACATTCATGCTATTTGTATAGCATTTTGTTTTTGGATAACTGTCACTAATATGCATGATCTTGAATTTCTTGGCATTGAATTACACAATAATGCACAAAAAGGCATTTGTCATGCTGGAATAATGTCACACCTTGGGTGGTTGAGCACAAGGCCACAGGCCAAGTGCATCCATCACATGAGAAGTAATGGCAAATCCACAGCGCACGCCTTGGAGCGCAATATTATAATAAAAAAATGCATTGATTATTAAAAGAAAAAGGTTGAAATAATAAATGTTTTGTTGCATTTTGAATAGGTGTGATGTGCTGGGATAACATCACAGTTGAAGGACAACACTGACCAATCACAGCATAGGGTTTTTTCTTGCCAGTTTACATTTTCAATTGTCATATGCTTAATCTTTTTAATCTTCCTGAATACCATTGCATTTTATTATACTTTCCACATTATCCACACTCTCACAGAGATGTTACAAGTTTTTAATTCATTTCCAAAGTTGTTGTAAATTGGGAGGAACCTTGCACTTTGTGAAACTCATTAAGTTCCCCAACATTGCAGCAACTTCAACAGCGTGTTTCATTTTTGTTAAGAAAACCCTGTTTAGAAACACAGAAATCATCCCTCTCTCTTTGGGTTATTGGCACACCCACCCTCCTACCAGACCATATTGATTGTTAATTTATCCCCTAAATGTCTATTTGCTATGCCCGCTCTTCCCTCCTACTTCCCTGTCCCTGCAAAGTTTTGTAAAAAATGGCAGCCAGTTCAGCACCCCTGGCATTGCCCTCCCCCTCTCCATCCCAATATATTTTTCATAGAAATCCCCTTCCCTTTCTCACCTTTTCATGAATCAACACCTTCTCCTCCTCCACAAAGCCCCTAAACCAAATTTCCAGTGTAGCAGATGTACAGCTAACTTATAAGGAAGAAAGCCATCCCAGAGTAGAGTGAGCATCTTTGCTCTTCATTGTCTAAATTGGAATGACTGATAAGTGACATCTATCCTCGTAGTAATAACAGATTGGCTGATAACCATTTGTCTGAATCATCGTGCCTCCTTTCTGTCCATACTCTTGTTGTCTTTTCTACCTCCATATCTAAGCTATCTTCTATCTCCTCTACCTTATTCCATCTACTCCCCCCACTCCTCTTATTCTTGTTTCCTTTCTGTACTTGCCTTTTGGACTTCTCTCATTCAATCTGCTTTTTCAGTCTTGTTCTCTGCAGTTTGAAACAAACGTTCTATCTCCCTTCACCTTTCCTCTACTATCATGTTCTTAAATCTTCTCTGCTAAACTTCATTTTCATTTCCTACTTCTTCCCATAGTCTTTCCCTCTTTTTCTGCCATTGTCATTCACCCCATCTTATGCTCCCCATCTTGTGTCTGTTGGCTGCCTGCTAAATACAGTACTTAACTGGTTATTTTAATCTGAACTGCACCTTATATACAGTTCCTAGTTTGTGGCCCAGTTCTATCTCTTTCGTGCCTTGCTGCTTGATCAGTTTTACTTTGTTACCCTGTGTCCCCCCTCACGTAGGTCACACCTGAAAACAAGCATTGGCTCAATGTGCCTTTCCCAGTTATAGATTTCCAAGTCAATCAATCAGTTAAGTCAAACTGGTCAGAAAGCTTACACCTAGTGTTTCTGGGTATTGGTGGCTTAGGCTTTCACTATCCAGATCTTCTGGAAAGCTAGTCTTCTACTTACAATCTGAAGCCTTAGTATTTTGCAGCTCCCTTTTGTATCATGCCACATTAGTGTACCAGCTCAGTCTCTAGGGGCCTCTGTATTTCTTGAATCAAGTAATTACTGAGGCCTTTTTGCACTGGTTCATCTGGACTTCTATTCCTTCTGCACTGATAAAAGCTGGACCCTCAGAGTCTCCCTATGGTTTCCTGTAGTGGGGTTTCTTTCAGTATCCATTCATGTTACATAGAAACATAGACTTTGACGGCAGATAAGGACCACTTGGCCCATCTAGTCTGCCCATTTTCCTACCTACAGGATAGGCCACAGATCCTAGTTAACCAACAGCCTATTTCTTCCTACCCCCACAATAATTGCCTTATGTCTGTCCCATGCATTCTTGAATTCTCCCACAGTTTTAGATCCCACAACCTCCTCAGAAAGGCTGTTCCATGCATCCACTACCTTCTCTGTGAAATAATACTTGTTCACATTGCCTCTGAACCACCTCCCCATCTTTAAATTGTGTCCCCTAGTTCTTGCATGTCTCTTTTTCTGAAAGATGCTACCCTCTTGGACTTTGTTGATTCCACTGAGGTACTTAAAAGTTTCTATCATGTCCCTCCTCTCCCTTCTTTCATCAAGGGTATACATGTTAAGCTCCTTTAGTCTCTCCTCATACGGCTTCTCTTGCAGACCCTGCACCATTTTAGTTGCCCTCTTCTGGACTACCTCTATCCTGTCTATGTCCTTGCAGAGATGGGGTCTCCAGAACTGGACACAGTACTCCAGATGGGGTCTCACTAACTGTCTGTACAGAGGGATAACAACTTCCTGTTTTCTGCTGCTGATGCCTCTCCCTATGCATCCCAATATACCCCCAGCCCTCCCTACTGCCTTCTCACATTGCTTGTTAACCTTAAGGTCATCTGATATGATTACCCCCAGGTCCCTTTCCTTTTTTGTTGTTGTTACTACCTCCCTCCCACTGTGTATTCTTCCCCTGGGTTCTTGTTTCCCAGGTGCATTATTCTGCACTTTTTTGCATTGAATCCTAGCTGCCATACTTCTGACCATTCCTCCAACCTTGTCAAGTCCCTTCTCATCCTTTCCACGCCTTCTTGTGTATCAACCCTGTTGCAGATCTTTGTGTCATCTGCAAAGAGGCATACTTTTCCTTTCAGTCCCTCTGCAATGTCACTTATGAAGACATTAAAAAGGACTGGACCCAATACTGAACCCTGCGGTACCCCACTAGTAACCCCTCTTTCTTCAGAATGGACTCCATTTACAATTACCTTCTGTGTCCTGTTGTCCAGCCAATGTTTTACCAGGCTACCACCCTGGGACCCACTCCCAGGCTGGTTAATTTGACTATTAATCTTTTGTGTGGGATTGTGTCAAATGCCTTGTTAAAGTCTAGGTAGGCCATGTCCACAGCCCCTCCCTGGTCTACTACTTTGGTCACCCAGTCAAAGAAATCTATTAGATTCGTCTGACATGACCTTCCCACTGTGAACCCACTTGTTCCCACTGACCACTGATAGCCAGGTCTGGCAACATGTGGTGTGCCTTATCCAGCATGCTTGCCTTGTCATCCTGCAACACTGATGGAAGCTTGGCAGGTCACATGTATTTCTGGCCCCATGTGTTCAGTTGCTTCCTTGTTGATATTTAAAAAATGTACTCCAGGGTTCTGTCTTGACAACAGTCACACTTCTCTATGGAGAGTTTCGTTTCTCACTTCCTCTATGAATCAGTACTTCAAAATCTCATCAGAGTTATGGATGTTGCCTGGATCAAACCTTTCAATTGCTTTGAGGACCTCCTGCAAGCTGATGGTGTACTCCCATAAGGTTTAGTTAATGCCTTGCACCTATTAAAAATAACTTCATTTTTAGGTTGGAAAGTGTGTGTGTCAAACATCTGACAGAGTCTATTGAAAATCTGTTCCACCTGTGCCACTTTCCATTCTTTAGTTTACGTAATCAATTGTTTATATTTGTATTTATTTTATTTATTTATTTATTGAGATTTTGGAATAAATACCTTTGAGTCAGAGACTCATTTACAAAGGCTCCACATCAGAATACATACATTGATTGTGATACAACATTTGGAAAACAAATGGGGTGATGTACATAGGGTAAGTGAGCAAAGTTGAATAACAAGGTATTACATAAGCAAACAATAGTTCAAAAGATGTCATTATACATAACAAGCCATGGACAAAATAAAGCAGTCAATGGTGTAATACAACATGATACATAAGAGACAATAAGGTGCATAGATGAGGCAGGGTGGAGGGCCAGTTGGGAGAGGCAAGGTGAAGAACCTTAGCAGAGGGTGCAGGAGGCAGGGGAGAGGGCAGGTATGGGGGAGGTAGGAAGAAGATCCTTTGTCAGAAGAGTAAGTAGCAGGAAGATGGTCCTTTGTCAGAGGGGTTTGGGGATGGAGGGCAGAGCGGGAGGATGGAGAAGAGAGACTGGTGGTGGGCAGTGTCAATAACAGTCACAGGTACTGGCAGAGTGGAGATGGTCCCTGAGGAGGGATTTGAAACAGCCGAGTATATTTTCCATGGAGATGGAACTGGGAAGAGCATTCATCCAGTTCAGGGGCCCTGTAGCTGAATGTTCTCTGGCACAGGGAGGTCCAGCATCAAGGGATATCTTTTTTAGCCAAGAAGCAGGTTTGATACCTGATTCTACAGTCAGAATTAAGCCAGTTAGATAAACTGTAGAGGGAACAAGTGTGCATGGTGCGGTTACAGCCTAGGACTAGGTGGCAGACTTTGTTGAGGAACAGACTGAGTCAACTGAGGGAGGAGTCATCAGCAGCCCCATAGGCCAGGATCCCGTAGTCTATTAGTGAGAGGACTGAGGAGAAGACAGCTAATTGGAGGGCCTCAGGGGTGAGGCAGTGTTTGTACCAGTGAAGAAGTCCAATTCTGGTATTGACAGCAGTACAGAGGTGATGAATATGTAGGTGGTAGCTGAGAGTGGAGTCTAGTGTGATACCAAGGTACTTGAAGGTGTCCATATAGTCAAGAGAGGTCAGTTGGGAGTTTAGGATTTGCAGGTGAAGATTTTCATGATTGCTCTGATGATGCACAAATGACAACCAGTGCTCAGCCTCGGCGAAGGAGGTTTGGAGGGATTACTGGAGCATGTAGGGGTCAGGGTGGCAGAAAAAGAGGAACCCATCATCTGCGTAAAGGATTAGATTTACAAAACATGCCACAGGGAGGGTATTTAGGGATAGGCTGAATAGAAGGGGGGCCAGGATAGATCACTGGGGTACCCCAGACCTCACAGGGAGGCAGGAGGAGAGTGTGTTACCTATTTTGACCTACTGGGATCTGCTGGTAAGGTAGTCGGAAAACCAGTTTGTGGTATCCTGGGAGAAACCAATGTGGGTGAGGGTAAAAAGGAGAAGAGCATGGTCAACAGTGTCGAAAGCTTTTGACAGATCCACAAAGACAGCACCAGTCAGATAGCCTCTGTCAAGCGCAGAATGAGTAGAGGAGGAGAACTTGAGCAGAGGTGGTGCTGTTGCCTTTGCAGAAGCCATGTTGTTCTTTACAGAGGAGATCATAGTTTGTGAGGTAATCTGTGAGTTGGTCTGAGACGATATGTTCCAATGCTTTGGATGGGGAGGGGAAACAAAATTGGATGGTATTTCCCAGGGGCAGACCGGTCATCGCTTTTGTGGATGGCTGTAATGATGGCAGCTTTCCACTGAGAAGGGAATTTGCCTAGGCATAAGAAGTGATTAAGTAGGTTGGTTGGGGGGGGGTGAGGACTTCTAGAAGGGTCAGGCAGAGGAGCTTTAGGTCCAATGAGTCACTGCTGTAATAAGAACCATGAAGGGCTTTCTTAAGATAGGGTATGGCTTCTCAAGGGGCAAGTGTCTTTAAGCGAAATGGGGGTGAGGAGGGAAGGGCAAGGGGGGATGTGACAGAGGGCAGATAAAAGAATTGGGGAGGGAGTATACTGCCAAGGTCCGAGAATGCGTAATTAAAGGAGTCAGCAATAAGCTTGGGATTGGAGGTTAAGTTGCCATTCTGATTAATTTGGGAGGGGTGACATAGCCTTTCCTTTAAGTTCCTTGAGGTTATTCCAGAATTTTCTGCCTGAGCCCCAGGAGGACGTGAGTGACACCTTGTAGTGTTCCACCTTAGCCTTGCATATAGCCCAGGTGCACTGGTTCCTGGCTGCATGGTAGCATTGTCTTTCAGCTAGCAGGCCCATGTCAAGGGCTGTTTGCCAGAGGGAGTCATGATGGTGCATCTGGCCCAGGAGATGGTGGGAGATCCATGATGTGAGGTTGCCTTTGACCATGCATTTAGAGAGAGGCACAAACTTGTCACAGGCAGAGTTAAAGGTATGAATGAAGAGGTTGAGTGCTGCGTCAATATCAGGAGTGTTGTTGATGGGGGACCAGTCCCAATGCCTAAGGTGGTGTTTTAGCTGCGCAAGTTTACCCGGTTTGAGTTTGTGTTGGAGGATAATTTTTGGTGTAGACTTCAACGTCTTGCTGGACCAGGTATAGAGCATAACTGAGTGGTCACTCAGGGTGTTGGAGAGCACTGAGACACCTATGATCCTATTCAGACGGTTGGTAAGCATAAGGTCCAGAAGAGTGGAGGAACCAGATTTGGGGTTGTGTCATGTGGGAGAGGTGACTACCTCAGTTAGGTCCATGGCCTCAATAGCATCTTTGTAAGGGGCAGAGGAAATGGACTTCCAATTGATGTTGAAGTCCCCCATGACAATGCATTCAGTCTTTGGGGGAGAAGGGAGAGGTAGCTTAGGACAGAGTGGAATGCCAGTTTTTGGTTCCTGGGGGATGTAAACTGCAGTAATGTAAAAGGCAGCAGTGGCTTTCCTGACTGTAACTTTTATGGTGAGTGCCTGGGCCCCCTGCTTCAACTGGAAGGGAGGGGGATAGCTTCACCTTGCAGGGCATCACAAAGGTAGAAGGTGCAGCCACTCCCACATTTACCACCTCTTTCAACCCGGAAGAGGGAGTAGCCTAGAACTGCCATGACAAAGTCTGGGATATTGCTGGAGAGCCAGGTTTCAATGAGGGTGATTTCATTGTATCATCCATCCCTGAAAGCTGATGAACTTTTTTTGCAAACTGCAAATATTAAGGGATGTGATGCAAAGCCCATCTGTGGGGGGGCGGGGCAGGAAAGGGTGGCCAATGGAGGCCCCGAGTTGGGATGAATGTTCCCGGACAGGAGTGGGAGCAGCTGGAGGTCCCTGGGAAGGGCAAGGTGGGCTAATTTATGGAGGCAAGGATTGCAAGGGGATGGGTGAGTCTGTTTAGAAAAGGAGATAGGAATGGGAAGAGCTAAGATGTGGGGTGCTGCAAAGAGGAGTGGAAACAGGGGAGAGCAAGGACAGGCGGGGATGGTGGAGTGAGGGGGTGGGAGGGAGGTGATGAGTAAGATGTAGTAGTGTGGGTTGAGCGAGGGAGTGGGGAGCAGCTGAGGAAGGGTGAAGGTGGGAGGCGATACAGACTGAGGGGTTAGAACAAGAGAGGGGAGAAAGCAGAGGAGTATAAAGGAGAACATGGTGTGGACAGTCGCCATAGTGTGCTGGGAGAGGAGGAGGGCGCTGTCTCTGATATCGGCAGAAAGTGTGTGATAGAGCTACAGAGCATAAGTAGGAGTAAAGGAAATCCTTTAGTAGGGCTGATCAGATAGTGCAGCAGTAGGGTCACCGGCTTTGGTGCCAAAGGTACAAGGTTTGAATCCTGAGCAAGAGGACTTGTGTAAGGGGCTAGAAATGGCCTGGGGGGGACACTCAGAGTGAAGAGATCAGAGAAAGTGAGCAGGGAGCTAACACACAAGGAGCGAGAGAAACAGGAAATAAGGATGGGAAATAGTGACTCCTAGTGGCCACTCAGTATAACGGAGAAACAGGGACTTTGAAACAAGTGGGGCCAGTCACATGACCAGATGACAGATATAAGTTAAGGGATGCCCCTGGGTGGGAGAGTGGTTGGTGTGGGCTGGTCAGTTGATGCACAGCATTGACGGGCTGACACCCCTGCAGAAAACTGTACCCTTCAAGAGGAGCCAAATTACATTTAATGGCTCCTGTGGTCCCGGTGCTGTCCCCTGGTGTGCTTCCTGGCTGTGTGTGCTCAGGGCTGGGGTCCCGCAGCCTAATGTAAGGGGAGAACAAAGGGAGCAAACATTAGTATGCAGTGGGAGGATGGCAGAGCCCAGTGCACATGCGCAAACTGGGAAATGGCTGGAGAGTGATTGAGGGAGTAGCAATGGGGCCTATGAGACTGCTAGAGGACGCTAGCCAAGCGGTGGGCCTGCAGCTATGCAAGGCAGGCCGACACAGGGAGTACAAGGCAGAGAAATAATCACTCTAGTACAGGCACTGAGTGCCAAAGCTACGGTTATCTAGAGAAATCACTGAATGGTTACTAAACCCTGATCTGAGGCAGTCGCTAGCGAAAACACAAACCACTAGCGTACAGAGGTCTAAAATACAAGTAGTAGGCACACAGGCTATCAGCACAACAGTATGAGCCCAACATTCAGTAAATAGTTATAAGTCCTGGGAGAGCTGTGGCTCTTAAAACTGTATCTGAAATTGGTAACCCGTGAAGTGGGCGCATGAGGAAGGGTGCCGTCCATTATGGCAACACCTTCCCGGTGCAATCCACTCACAATGACGGAAAGGTAGGGCAACCGGATGAGGGGGTGGGCAAACTAGGTGACAAGATGTCACTATACACACGCACACGGGGGAGTGGGAGCAAGCACGGCGAGCGTGGACTGGGAGGGGGTGGAGAGGCTGTGTGGGTTGGCGCTGCGGTTGCCGGTCGAGCTGTGTCATGGCATTGGGGATAGGCTAGTGGCCTGGGTGGCTGAGGTACCAGGGTCGGGTCCGGGTGCTGGTGCGATTTTTATTGCGCCCGGCCCGAACCTTTTCATTTTTACTGCTTTCACCCCCCTCAAAAAGCACCCCTGGGTTGAGAATCATAAGAGGGGGTCCAGGGGTGAAGCTCCTACCAGGGGGGTGGGGGGTGCAGCCCACACACAGAAAGCAGTAAAAATATGTCCTGGCACCTTTATGCTGGTGCGCTGGGGTTGTCAGAGTGCTGAAGATGTATTCAGCTCTCTGACTGAGCAATAACGATGATCACCTTTAGGCGTTCGTCATTATCACATAGACCCTCTGAAATTGGATGAAACTCCAGGCAGTGAGGGAAAAGCAGTAGAAGCAGAATCAATCAGTCACGATAGTAGGGCAGTAAATAACACCCCTGCAGAAAGCTGTACCCTTGGAGAGGAGCTGAATTACCTTTAATGACTCCCGCAGTCCTGGTGCTGTCCCCGGCGTGCTTTCTGGTTGTGTGTGCTTGGGGATGGGGTCCTGCAGCCTCTGATGGCTCCCACGGTCCTGACGCTGTCCCCTGGTTTGCTTCCTGGCTGTGTGTGCTTGGGGATGCGGTCCCATGACCTTTAATGGCTCCTGAGGTCCTGGCACTGTCTCCTGGTGTGCTTTCTGGCTGTGTGTGCTTGGGGATGGGGTCCTGTGGCCTTTAATGGCTCTCGCAGTCCTAGCGCTGTCCCCTGGTGTGCTTTCTTGCTGATTGTGCTCGGGGATGGGGGTCCCGCGGCTTTTAATGTCTCCTGCGGTCCTGTGGCTATCCTCTGGTGTGCTTCCTGGCTGTGTGTGTTTTGCTTTTGACTTTGCTTTTATTATATGTTATCAATTGTATTATTGTTTGTTACATTTTTGTTATATTTTAACTTCTGGTAATTGTACCTTTTGGCCTTAAAGACCTCACTGAAAATGAGCTTTGCTCAATTGAGTTATCCTGTTTGTATGAAATATGAATAAAAATTTTACTCCACTGAATCATGGGGACAGTCTTTATTTTTTATCACTACTCAATTTTTCCTCCTTGCAACCACAGTCCTGCTATTCATGCAGCCACCGCTCCTACCTTCACCTCCGACCCCGAAGCCGACATGCCTAGCTGGCATATTAAGCTACGACCATCAAGAAGGGGCTACCCCTTCAGCCCCCATGCCCGGTGAGGATCCACTACCGGCACACACCTAATTCAGCCATCGTCGGCCGGTGAAGCGAGCGGCCATCTAGCTGCCACAGACCATGCTGCTTTCCCTTTTTTCTCCCAGTGGGAGCATGGATGTGCAATGATGTCCGCGCACTACGTGCAAACATCTGCCGTGCTCCCCTCCCCCACTGAGCACCCAAGCAGCTGTAGTTCCTCTGGGCATCCCCAGGGACCACCAGAGCATGGCGTGCACCCAACCCTTTCCTCAGGACTAGGAGAGCTGTCATCAGACGCTCAATCCTAGTCCTTCCCTGCTGACCCTAGATGACCCAGGCTCACTCCCGAACCCAGGTCGCTGGCGTGGAGCGAGGTGTGGTGTCCAGTGCCTCAACCCTCAGCGCCACCGGGCCGAGCTTGGTGACAGTCTTTAAATGGGATTTTTATCTTTCTAGACTGTCTTACGCAACCTTAGTATGAACCCTTACTATGAACCTTAGGACTCTGGCTAAGTATTGACCTCACCATGGGCTGCACTGGAGAGCAGTCCAGTTGAGATCTCCACTTGCTGTTGTTCAAATATCTCATAAATTCTTAGTATGGATTACATTCTACTTCAGAATCCTCCTAGGTTAGTGATGGCTTCTTTGGTGGGATCTCCTGGGAAGCATGGCAACATGGGTGCTCCAAAATAATACAGTATGGAAATTGGGTTCAGTCATGCTACTTCTCTGGCTCCTCCCTCTGCTGCCACTTGACTTATGGTTTTCTTCTTCATTTAGTTGTTTTCTACTTTGGACTTCAATAAAAGTATCCTCTCTGTGATGTCAAGTGATGGGTAGTCACCTTGTGGCTCATTGAACCATATTGGAAAGTTGGTTCATGGGTAATTTGTTCTTTTCCTTTTGGGCTAAAAGAAAAAATTACTCACCTTAGTAATTGCTTTTCTTCTCATGGAGTCTTGCTATATTAGGACTTATTGCAGTTAGCCACTGCACTTGAACTGCCCCAGAGAGGAAAGAGTTAACTCCAGAGAATCTGAGTTCTAAAGCGCCAGGGCTTATACTAAAGTTCTATCTGGGCAGTTTCAAATGAAACTGTCAGATCTTTTACGAAGCTAACACTAAGCAACAAGTCTGTGTGGAAAGCTCTACATAGCCAAATGGCTACCTACTAGTAGTAATAACAACAATATAAACAACAATAGGAACAACAATAACAATAATAAGAATGAATAATGGTATTATTAGTTTTCCCCTGACAAGCACTATTAGGACCCCCTTCCCCAAAGACTCAAGTCCAGGAAGGGGCCAACAAATCACTCAACACAGAAAACCCTAGTTCCTAACCCTAAATAAAAGAGGGTGAAGGGAAGAACTACAATGGCATGACACAGTGCTTGCATAATTTGCCACCCCACCCCAGTAGAAGTTCTGAGAGGGGCAGGTTGGGGGAGTGGTCTCTATATAGAAGACTCCATGAGAAGAAAAGCAATTACTAAGGTGAGTAATTTTTCTTCAAACACCATGAAGTCTTGCTATATTAGGACTTATTGCAGATTACACAGCAGTACCTCCATGGAGGAGGGTCAGAACCTACTTAGGAAATAGGCTCTGAAGCACAGCTGTGCAAAAACAAGCATCTCTCCTGGACAGAAATCCAGGAATAATACTTGGCAAAGTGTGAACTGTCTTCCAAGTAACAGCTCGACAGATTTCAGAATGGGAATATCTCTAGCAGCCGCTAGAGATGCAGCTGTACACCTGGTGGAGTGAGCCCTCAGTCCTGAGGGGGCTCTCCCACCTAGTCTTTGATAACAAAATGGATACAAGAGACAATCCACCTTGCAATTGTCCTCTTAGTAGCAGGTTCCTTTGCCAACCTCGCCCTAGGTAAGGAAGAGTTGGAGGATTCGAACCTGTGACCCTGGTGTGTTACAAATACTAGCATAAGGCTCTTTGACGTCCAAGCTGTGCAGTCTCCTCTCACCTGAGGAAGAATGCTCAGTGAAAAATCCTGGGAGAGAGATGGGTTGGTTCAGGTGGAAACCTGAAACCACTTAGGGACAAACCCTGTGTTAGTCCTAGGGACTGTCTTATCCCTGTGGGGAGAGAAAAACCTTCTTCCACTGCCAGGGCCTGTAGTTCACTTCTGCGCCTGGCAGAAGTGAAACCACCAGAAAAAACATTTTCCAAGTGAGAAGCTTGAGCTCTGCTGGGGACAGAGGTCCAAAGGGGTTTGCATTAACTGAGCAATGCAAACATTCGGGCTCCATGCAGGAGCTGGTTCCCAAAAGGAGGGTTGGTGTGAAGCAACCCCTTAAAAACTTGGAAAACACAGGTTGAGAAGAAAAGGAAGCAGGCTTCCTGCTTGCAGAAAAACAGAGACAGCTGCCAGAGGAACCCTTAAGGTAGCTGGCCCAAGACCTAAGGAATTTAAAATGGACCAAAAGTCCAGATAATGGGCAGATAAGCAGACTGTGGTATAATCTGCTTCTCAGCGCACAGACTGAAAACCTGTTCCACTTAGAATTGTAAGTGGCCCCAGTGAAAAAGCTTCCTTGAAGCCTTTAAAATATTCGCGACACCTTGAAAAAGGTGTAAATCAGCAAATTCTAACTCCTCAAGAGCTGCCTTGAGAAGGAGGAATTTGAGGTTCGGATACCACACTCTCCCTTGTGCAAAGGCCAGTAAGTCATGGACTCTGGGCAAGCTCAGGGTAGGGTGGACTGTCAAGGACAGAGACAATGGGTACCAGGGCTGTCTGGCCCAGTTTGGAACAATCAGAATCGCTTTGCAGGGCTGAGATCTGATTTTTACTAGTACACTGAAAGAAAGGGAAAAAGGAGGAAAGGTGTACAGAAACTTCCCTTTCCAATCCAAGTGAAAAGCGTCCAGGGGGGCTGAACCCAGCACTGGAGGCCTCAACAAAACAGAGAAAGTTAGTGGTTATCTGGGGCTGCTAAAAGATCTATCTGAAAATGAGCCCCATCTGGCAAAGACTGAACCCAGCACCTGAGGATTCAGAGCCCAACTGTGATGGCCCTGAGAATCCTGCTGAGGGCATCTGCAGGGCATTGTCCTTCCCTGGGAGGTGAACTGCTATCAGGAGGTGTTCAGGAGTAAGCCAGAGACCACCACTTCATTGCTTCGTGCACAAGGCTGATGACCGAGTGCCCCCTGCCTGTTGATGTACCACATTATTGTGGTGTTGTCTGTCCTGACTTGAACTACCTTGTTCTGGACAGAAGCTGAAAACTCCTAAGAGCTAGAAGACAGCTCTGAGTTCCAAAAATTGATGTGGAGCAGAGATTTCTAGGGAGACCACACTCCCCTCGTGGACAGGTCGCCTAAGCGAGCTCCTCACCCTAACACAGGAGCATCCGTGGTGAGGGAATGAGGAGGACCCCTAGTTTTAGATTGCTTTGATCCTGCCACCAGTGTAAGGCCAGGATCAGGATTGGGTCACTAGAACCAATTTGAAAGGAATCCCTCCTTTGGGACCAATAGGCCCTCAGATGGAACTAAATGTCCCTCATCTGGAATCTTGCTCCCTGCACTACAGCTGTGGAAGCAGCCATGTGCCCTAGTAGTTGTAGCAAATGCTATGCTGGTCAAGAGATTCACAGAGTAATGGAAGATGCCAGGGCAAAGAGACTGCCTACCCTTTCAGAGGGGAGAAATGCCCTGGCTAACTTTGTGTTCAACTCTGCCCCTATGAAAGTTAGTACCTGAACTGGTTCGAGAACTGACTTTGGTAAATTCAGCAGGAATCCCAGAAAGGTGAGAAGCTGCTGGGTGACTTGCAAGTGGGATTTTACTTGATCTGGAGACTGACCCACTAAGAGCCAGTCATCCAGGAAAGGAAACAAAGCAATCCCTTGCCTTCTTAAAAGAGCCACTACCACAGCTAGAATTTCAATACCCTTGGCGAGAGGTAAGGCCAAGGGCATTGCCCTGAACTGGTAGTGGCCTGAGGGTAACCTGAGGTACTTTCGGTGAGAAGGCCTGATCAAAACATGAAAAATAGGCATCCTTGAGGTCCAGGAAAGCTAGTCAGTCCCTGGCCTCAGCCAGAGTTAACATTTTTAACTTTGTTTTCAAAAGATGCTTGTTCAGGTACCTTAAATCTGAGATGGGCCAACCTTCCTGCCTTCTATAGGGTAAGAAAGCATCATGAGTACAGCCCCTTGCCCCAGTGGCAAGGAGGATCCTTCTACTGCTTTGCAGTTCAGAGGAGAAGAAACCTCTGCTCCCAAAGCAAGGGATTCGAAGGATTTGTAGGTGGACCTGTCTGGCTCTCATCTTTGGAAACTGTTTGAAGCTGAGAACCAGACCTATTACTTCCAGAACCACTTGTCCGAGTTAGGGACACCCAATTCTGGCTGAAATAAAACCAACCTGCCCACTGGTGTAGGAGACTGAGCCTGGGCACCCCATCAGGGTGCCTGCTTGGCAATAGTCTTAGGCTAAGGGAGGGGACGGTTTACTTGTGCCCTGTCTATCTCTGCCTCTGAAGAGACCCCTATGGCGAAGCAGAGGAGGCCTGAGCTCTACCTGGGCACTTTGCAGGTAATCATCCTGTTTTTCATATAGCTTTCTGTTTGTTCCTCAAACAGAGATTACCCACAACAAGAAACAAATCCATAGACTTTGACGGAGTATCTTGGGACAGATTAGTGCATCTGAGCCATGCCAACCTACGGAAAGCTACAGAAGTGGTCATGACCCTAGAGAAAACAAGATTAACACCAACAGCAGTATGAACTTGAACTTAGAGGCTTCAGTGCCATTAGCAGCCACCTGTTCCAACCCGCTAGCCAGCTGGCCATGGGCCTGCTTGGCTAACTGCAATACTGCGTCCCACCTAGATTTCTGAAATCTAGCCACATAAGCCATACAACTTGCCTATCTGAGTCCCACAGAAGCTGCCATATACTGTTTTCTTGTCATGGCATCAATCCTCCTGGAATCCTGTTCAGGAGGATGTGAGGCCAGGGGAACTAGCCTTGACACAGGCTGCAGCTTGTACCACACCTACATGACTACACTGCTTAGTGAGGAAGTCTGTAACAGAGCCTGATTAAATACACCTTCTGTCCATTTTTTATCTTACAGGAGGGACAGAAAGAGGAATCTTATAAAATCTTTGTTGTTTACTTCCTAAATGACTTATGCAAAGGAAAGACAACCTCCTAGCCCATTATTCCTACATAATCAGGCTCCCCTTTACTCATCCATAGCCTCCTCTAAAGGAAGCTGGGGGGATTCTGCAAGCTTTTTGTAAAACATAAACTGAGAAAAGGACTCAGACAGAAAAGGAGGAGATTCTAAAAGTCTGTCTGGAGAAAATGTCCACTTAAGTGGGCATGTCCAGACCCTACCAGCCACACATGTATTGATCAAATTTCCTCCTCCCACTCCTGTGGTGCATAACAATTCCTCAACATCATAAACCTGAACCACTGGAACTGAACGAGCCACCTTTACCAACTGTAGATGGTCTGACAGGACCTAGAAACAGTGACTGGACAATCTGTATGGCTTAACTACTTCTGCAGCAGTTGGAGAGACAATCTTGGACTCCAAACCTACTGATTTCTCTGTCATATTCATTTTTTTTTTTTAAACTGGTTCCTCTGAACCATCCTTTTGCCCGAGGAGTCTAGCCCTGGTCAGAGGGCACTCCCTCTGGTCCAGTGGGTACTGGACCGGCTGGCCATCCGGTCAGTGGACTTTTGGCAATAGTTCCCTGAGCCGGCCTATCTCTTTCAGGGTGGCTGCAGGGAATTTTAAACACCTGGCAGTCTGACAGGAGGTGGTCAGCCCCAGACAATAAACACAAGTGGTGTGTGGGTCAGCCTTGGCAAAGGCTTCCCACAGCATCACAGTGTTGAAACCAGTGGGCCCGGTTTTCTTTGGGGTTTCTCAGACATAATGCCAGCCTAACCAAAACTTGCCCTTTTATGGCCGTGCTAGGCAAGACACCCTTATCGTTCCTAAATCGTTTACTGGTATTTGAAAAACCCTATTTAAAATCAAGGTTTTTTAGAACCAATAAGATCCGGTACCGCACTCTAAAAGCCCAAAACTTTAAAACGTTAAAATAAGCAAACCGATCGGTTCAAAACCGAACCGATAACTAAATTTCCACACAGACTTTACATTTTGTACTTACGGTTTACCAGATAGAGCTTTAAACAAATCGTAAAATAATTACTTTTGCCGGTTCAAGTGAACCGAAAATACCGCTTGGACCGAAATGAACCGAGCTGAAGGAGCTGATTCCGGAGCGACTGTTCAGTGAAGCGGAGTAAAGAATCTGACAGTTTCATTTGAAACTGCCCAGATAGAGCTTTGGTATAGCGCCCTCGCGTTTTAGAACTCCAGATTCTCTGGAGTTAACTCTTTCCTCTCCAGGGCAGTTCAAGTGCAGTGGCTAACTGCAATAAGTCCTAATATAGCAAGACTTCATGGTGTTTGAAGATGGTATTTCAACAAAAAGCTAGAGAGACACACCTCATGAAAAGGGGCCAGTTTATTTCAGGCGATGACATCTCATAAGTTCAGTACAAGTGAACGAGATGCAATTAACATTTGGTGCATAATTATAACTCTGTATTTTAAATGTCTTCAAATTAATCCAAAATTCTTAAATATTCACTCTAACTTGGTTAAGGAATGGATTTAAAGTGCTCTTTAATATTAGCTTTAAAATCAATGTGTAAGAACTCAATCAATGGAACATGACCAATTTTCATGTTCACGTGTTGAGTACCATAGATGATCCTGTGTGGGAATCCAGAATAAGAAGTAATGTGTCAGCACATACTTTCACTGGCCAGTTTAGTGAACTGAGAACTGCCAAAGGCAAAAGAATCAGCATCTCCAGGTGTAGAGGAACTTCAGAAAAAGAACCCAAGAACTGTAGTTCTATAGGTAAACTGAAGAACTTGTAGATCCTCTGAGGTTTCACTGTGGATCCCAGAAAAGAATCCATAGGGCCTGACAAATCTGAAAATCTTGATGAAACTGAAGACCCTCTGGGTCATCACCATGAACTCGGGGATCCTATAGAACCTGACAAATCTGATGCAGTTAAAGAAACTGAAGCACCTACAGGCCATCACTATTGACCACATAATAGACACTGTCAAATCTAATGAATCCAAGGAACTTGAAGAGCCTCTGGCCATCACCATAGACCTCAGGAAAGAACCTAAGGAAACAGATGGATCTGAATAATTTGAAGAACTTGAAGATCCACCATACTGTTACTGTAGAGCTTGGGAAAGGATTAGATTGAAACACCTCAGGGCTGTCACTGTTCACCTTGGTAAAGAATCTGGGGACCTGATGAACCTCTGTGGAATGAAGACCACAACCCCGCTGGGTGTTGAATCCCTATGTGTAAAACGAGATGGTTCCCTAACCTTCCTGGTACATGTTTGGGTGGGGTTGGTCTGATGGAAAGAAAACAAGTAACACCGGCATTCCATAACCAGCTAACACTGTTCCTATCAAATGACCAGCCCTTGACTTTTCATTATGCAGTGTGACAGTTACAGTTCTGGCATACAGGAGCTGGCAATGTGCAGATGCATTGCTGTCTCTAAGTCATGCAGTACAATTGTACTTTGACATGCAGATATTGGCATCATCTTGGTTTGCAAGGGGTTGTACTATCTTTTTAAGCTGTGGTTGTTTATTCTGGCAGTCTTTGTGTCATGCAACTATACTGGGGCAATCCTGGACATGCAGGGGCAAAAGAGCAAGCAAAGGCAATTTCAGATGGCGCAGACAAAGGCAATTTGGAGCAAGCAAGTGCAATTCAGACATTAGCAGCATGCAAGGGCACTTTAAACGGTTTTGGAGCTTGCAAGAGCAATTACTCAGTCTTGGAGCATACAAATAGAACTTGGCATTGTCCCTTCAAATAAGTTGTTTGAGTATAATACAGCAGTTGCACTTTAACATTTGTTCAAATAATTTATCACTGACCCTCTAAATATCACTTTTCATATTTCTTTCACTTTAATATATCAGTTCAGCTTACAGACAGGGGTATTATACCAAAGAAGACGCCAGGAAGACAAAATTCAGGGCTTACATAGGAATTGAATGTACCAAGCTAAAGCATGGGCCTTGGGCTATGCCCTCCCTCCTGCATGCACACTGGTTAGATTTAAATACAATGCACAGTCTTACCTCCTTGCTTATGGCCAGTTACTTAATGCTGCCTGCTAAGGGGAACCCAGCTCTGTCCCCTCCTTGTATTGGGTACAAGGTACAGAAAATACTTTTATTCATTTAACTATTACTTTGGCTAAAAGGCCATGCTGTAGCTTTGCTGTTGGGTGGTTAACTGGGTCCTGTCTGCTCCCCCAGCTCCTAGATGGTGCTCAGTGCACAACACTATCTTTTGTCTGGGCTGGTAGCCCATTTCTGCTTTTGTCCTACTGGGCATATCTTTGTAGGTGTGTACCCTGCCATTGTCCCACCCACCTGGCAGTTTTACAGTTGAGGCCTGCCCTGCCCCTTGTTCCACCCTATGAGCATCATTTTAATTAGGACATGACCACCACCTTGTGGCCTTATCTGCATTGTACTGTGTCCACTGGTGCTAATATTTAATAAAATATGAAAACAATTTTCCATTTTGAAATAACAGTCAGCATCCATCTCTATGGTACAGCTGCTGACTGACTGTCCCATCCTGGTTGCATCTCTGGGCTGGCTGGGGAAGTTGCTCTGGGTGGTCCAGCTGGCTCTGCCTCTTGATGAGGCTGATACACTAGCTTTGCCTCTTTCACCTCCATGGCAGTCTTCACTCTTCTCAGCCTACCACCAACAAGGACTTAACTAAATAAAAAAAAAAAGTGGAGTGACTGTGATTTCCACTGCTGGATTGAGGACTTTATGCTGCTCTTCTTGATCAGACTCAGCTGGTGATATGAGGAGTGGGTAACCAATGACTCTGGATCCTGCTGCCACCTCTAGTGTTGTGCAAAACTGAAAAATTTCATCCGGTGAAATATTTTGCATAATTCACACATTTCGTGAAATATTTTGCCAGGCGAAATGTGAAATTTCACCCATGGAGTGAGCAAAATTTCGCCCATGAATCAGTGAAATTTGCCACTCACAGGTGAAATTTCACAATTAACAGCATCAACTTAAGACTCCCTGGTACCCAAATGAGTGCTTCAATGCAGGGCAGCCATTCTAGAGGGTCAAGCAGCTATTGCCGGTGGGACAGGGAAGAAAATTGTATTTAGCAGTTGAAACCACTTATAACATACTATTTTGCACATAGCACACATATGTCTATAAACATCTGGACTTAACTGTCTAAGACAGTTTTAAATGCTGAGTCAGTGTTGTGTAAACAAGGCTCCCAAATGTAATCTATGCGAAAACAGAGACATCGCCTTGGCACTATACGGAGATGTCAGAATGATGCAAGAGCCCAGGTGTAAATTAATACAGTACAGCCTTACAATGGATGCCGCCCATTTCAGTCTGGATTACAACTGTCAACCTACTATTGGTGCTCTCCAGAGGACTGTTGTGTAAGTAGATGGGAACTTGCAAACTGTACAACTGAAACAAAGAAAGAACTCACTGTCAATTTTGAAATCTGTCTCCATATGATCTCCCTCACTGATCCTCTCAGTCCCTGTCTCAGTCCATTCATTTGGAGCTTGTCCTAGATCCTCTGGTGCCCTGAATTGTTGAGGGAACAAGTGTTTGGGCTGTAGATTTTTTAATGCTGCTGCAGTCATAGACCTCCGTTAGCCGGCAGTTCAAAATCAACAAGCACCTTGAGGGGCCAGAGATACCCACGGTGGTGGCAGATGGCATCCATGTTCAAATCCCCTCTTGGGTGTTTGCTTCTCCTATGACTGAAGCAATGCCTCACAGGGCTCAATACTCGGGAGACACTCTACACGGGGGTGCAGTGCAGGAGGAGGCACTACAAGCAGTATTTCCTGGCAGTGGAGTTGTACCTGAGCCTAAAATGGGAACCTCAGTGAGAGCGGCTGGGGACAAGCCTCCACCTGAGAAAAGTAAGCATGAACATGTTGCTGCTGGTTTGAGTGAAATAATGCGAGATGTGTCTAAGTTATGTCCTGAGTCTGAGAGAGAGAGATGTCTATTTAACTTGTTTATTTGCAGTTGCAGGTTCAAATACACAGCGAGGACCTGGGGGCATACCTCTCAACTGTACCACATTATGAGGAACGTTCCTCATTTTACTTCTCAAAAGCTCCCTGTTCCACATTGTGAGGACTTGTTCCACATTCAAAGTCAACATTTTATAGCAAAAATCCATAGTAAATGATGCAAAAAATATATTATTCATTTCATAACAGACTTTCTGAACATAAATGCAACATGTTAACAGTGTTTTAAGCTTCTTAGGTAAAGATTTGATTAAGTGTTCCACATTTTGCCCATTTTTTCCACATTTTGACAGGCAATGTTCCACATTTGGGGGACAAATGGTTGAGAGGTATGCCTGGGGGCACCTGCAGAAAGAGGGGCTGAGAAGAAACAGAAGAGTGGGAGGAGAGGCAATGCTGTTGTGGGTGTTGAGATGACCACGGGTTCTGTTGCTGGCTTTGTGATGACTGCAGCATCTGCTGCTTTTTGCAGTGCTCATTGTGTTGCACTCAGGCATACACCATCTTCTCAAGCTTCTGTCTTTGCTGCTTTGGTAGATATGTAAGAACAAGCAGCAGCTACCAACAAGAGAATAAGAATGAGGGACGCTCAAAGGCAGGGGTGCTACTTTACAGGAAGAGGATGCCAGCAGTCATTACAAGCTGGGACGCTACACCGTCCCCCAATTCTTGAAGTAGGCAGAGTTGCAGAGACAAAGTCTGGACCACCATCCTCACGTCATTCATTTAAGCGCTCAGTTGGGCTACCGGCTGTGCAGGTGAGTGAAGGGCTGTGCCGGTGGCCCGATCGGGGTGCTGGGGGGTTGGAGTGGGGTGGGTACTATCTGACAGTGATGATGGGGGTGGGGTCAACTAGACACCAGGAGAGGGAGGAGATTCTTTTAAAGACTGGGGGGTCATCATGGCAGGGGAAATAACTCTGGGGAGGGTTCTTTATCTTTAATTCAGGCTGGTGATTGGCGGGGGGGGGACAACTAGACACTATGGAGATTCTATTTAACTTGTGCCGGTGGGCGGCCATTGGGGGGGAGGACCACTAAACACCAGGGAGATGTACAAAATGAAATTATAAAGATGACCATTTGCAGGTGAAATTGCATGTGAAATTTCACAATTTTGCCTAAGTTTCGAGAAATATTTTGCTCAGCGAAATTGCTGATTTTGCCAGCGAAATAAAATTTCGCAAACCTCTCTAGCCACCTCTGAAGACCACAGTACTCTGAGAGGGACTGCTAACTAGCTGAATAGACTCATAAAAGGACACACACACAAAAAAAAAGAGTAGTGGACTGCTCAAGGGACAAAATGAGGGAAGCAGGGACCCTACCACTGGTAAGCCTCTTTTCTGCTGCTTCCTATTCCTCCCTTAGGCCATTACTCAATTGCCAACTGCACAATTAGCCAAAGCTTTACGAGCACCTGACTCAGCTGTTATTGCCTCACCTGAGCCTTACTCGCCTGCCTAACATTTGGGATGCTGAGTATCTGACATAGGGAAGATATACACCAAGCCAGCAAGATCTGACATTGCTTTAAAAAAAAAGGCTGCCACTGGGTTGCCACACATCGGTGCATGAAAAACCTGGCTCTTGAAGGAAAAGGCTACAGTTTAAATACAATGAAAAAAGAGTAAAGTACAGGCAGGCTTTGATTCTTGTGGGATCCTTCTCTACCTATGTATCACCCCTCCTGCTAGCCTATAATTGCACAGAGAAAAAGGTGTTAAGAGGCACATTACTGGTGATGAAGCACCCTTACTGGGGAGGTATGCTACTGGGAATACTGAGGACTGGGACACCCTTTACACTGCAGTATTACACCTGCAGCTGTACAATTGCTGAGTCTTGTATTTCACAGTGCATTATTTGTCCACTTTCTCCCACAGTGCCAATGATACTCCAGTTAAGGTCATAACTCAATGTTGGAAACCCATTCTAGGATAGGATACTGCAGAATAACCACACAAAGTACTATCAAAGCCCCACTGGAAAGGTATAGTGGGGTTCCTTCCAACCTTCTCTAGCCCATAGCATTCCTGGTTGTTGCAAGGTTTAATGCCTCCCAGTGTGAAGTTTACTGTTCTGCTAGAAAATGAAAACCTGAATATGCTTTGCAGCACAGACAAAAAAGCAATAGCTTGCTGACAGCTTATTATATAGTAGTCCATCAAACACAATCAGCTCCACTTAAGGAATAGGCAATAATCTCCTATTGTTTTGTATTGAATGTCACTGAATATTAGCAGGTCTTTATCCTTACATGATGTCTTGTTATGCAAGAAATATTATTTTTTAATCAGTTGTACTATCTAATGTCATTGTTAGTTTTTCATTCAACTGGTGTATGTTATTTATTGTATGAAAATACAGGTAGGCTTAATCAAAAAAATGACAGTAGTTCCAGCTAGAAAAAACTTGGTGTCCCTTGAACCGTAACACTGTTATGAAAATCAAAATCCTTTGTGAACTTTTGCAGTGATCTCGAGGTTAGAAACTTCCAGACTGAATTGATTTATTATGATCTACAAGACTGTGATGTCAGCTACAAGTCTCGCCACATGTCATCTGTGCTATTATTAAAAATCAATTCTCCAGAGAGACAAAAAGTGCTTGCAAGTGACAGAATACAATCTGTTATTGTCACTTATTTATTACCCCCACTCTCAGGAGACTTTCAAAAAGAAACATCAGCAGAACAATTTCCACCTTTTCAGTGAAAAAAAAAAAAAAAAAAACGCGGCACAGACAAGTTCCAAAGTCAGAGCATGCCTTTTAATAACTTTAATCTGATTTTCTCCTGGGGTCATGCTGCAGTGTGTGAGGAGAATAGCTGCAATAGCAGGTCATGAAGGTGAGCATCACTGACATTTCAAGGAAGGCTAAATCTGAACCTGCCAGTCCAGCTTGAAAAAGCAAATGCTCGATATACAGGGATGCACATCTGTTGATCGATCCAGCTGTCTAGTTATCGTTGTTGCCTTCACTGATGCATTCAGTCTATGCCTTTTTGCTCTACTACCTCAAGTTTGCTAGTCTGTGTAGAAAGGAGAATATGAGACTTACCTACTGTAGTTACCTTCAGATCATGTACATCCTACATTGGAGACTCCATGGATGCCCTGGAGCTACCATCCCAACCTAGAGCAGCCACCATTCACCTGGGAGGACCTGAGTCTTCTGAGACTCCCTCCAGTGCCAGGTTCAAAAGGACCTTCTAAGCAGCAGAAACTGCCAGTCAGTTTTCCAGACTAAGACCCTCTAAGCTGCAGAAACTGCCAGTCAGTTTCCAATGCTAATTGTCCAGGAGAATGGACACTTTGTGTCTGAGTCTTCCGGTCAGCCTACTTAGCTCAGCAGCTCAGCTCTACCTTCAGATTCTTCCCAAATGTCCTCCAGCTAGCTACTGTGTCCTGAGACACCAGCTTGTATTGGTGGGTGTGGGCAAAGCCCTCTGAAGCTCAGCCCATGCCATAATGACCCCCCCCCCCCAAGCAGCAGGAGTTGCCAATCATTTTCTCTGGCTAATCAGGAAAGGAATGGACCATTTAAAAACAGGACATCTTTTTAAGGCCATGACGTACAGCACAAGCAATCCTCAAAATAGTGGTCCTCAGTGCAAGGGCACAGTTGCAGGGTGTTACACATGGGTGCCAGTATGGTGACTATACTCTGCTGTCCATGCTGCCCAGCTCCCTCCTTTTGACTTCCACTGAGTGACTGTTGCTTTTTGGGAAACCAGTACACAAATGCATGTAAGCTTTAGCTGTACCTATACCCATGTTACTGCTAAACAGCTGCTTCCTAGCCAGCCTCAAAATAGTTTTACTCTAACTCGTTTAATGTCATACGTGCACCAGCTGCCTCAATCATAGTTTTCAGCTCACTTCAGCTTATTTACAACTGATGCTTCGTTAATTCATAGCTAGTTAATGTATCCAATTAACAGACAGTAGTTCTCTGTATTGTTACTACTGCTGTCTATGGGCCTATGCATAAAAAAGTGGATTGCATACATACTGTGTATATGCAGTGCATAGGCAACTCTACTCATAAATGCTGCGCAGTGGTGGGCCCACAGCATTTACAGTTGGTGCATTGACCAGATGCGCACTGGATCCCCAGGCTGCATGGGTGGCTACTCACCAGGGGCGGTATGGGGTGTATGCCAGAGTAGTGCCTGCATTATGCACCAGTCACAAAGGCACATAGTGACATGCAATGGGAACACAAGCTATAGCAGAGGGGATGCTGCTGTAATCTATTGTGTGCCCCAATGAATGTTGCCTGCCGGACTGGGATTCGCCTCTTCATGTTGCCCCAGCCCATGGGGCAGCTGAGGAGGGCTGGAGGCGGACATTTGGGTGAGTGCCCATACTTTTACAATTTTGGGATCCACACCTTCCCACTCACCCCCAAACCGACGCTGCAAGGGATAGAAAACATAGAAACAACGCTAGGTCCATCCAGTCTGCCCATTTTCCCTACCTACTTCAAAAACTGCAGACATGCCTTGAGCTCCAGCTTTAACTTCTTGTTCCCATTGCTAGGGTTCCCCTATGCCTGTCCTATGCATATTTTAATTATCTCACTGTGTTTCCCCTACCACCTCCACTGGGAGTCTATTCCATGCATACACCACACTTTCCATGAAGAAATACTTCCTCATGTTACCACTTAGTCTACCCCCTTCAAACCTCATGTCATGCCCCCTTGTTTCTGAACATCTCCTTTTCTGAAATATGATGCCCTCCAATACTCTATTTATGCCCTTCAGATATTTGTAGGTTTCTATCATATCTGTCCTGTCTTTTCTCTCCTCTCATCCAGGGTATACATACTGAGGTCTCCCAGTCTCTCCTCATATGACTTTTTGTGCAGGCCCTGCACAATCATTATTGACCTTCCTTAAACTGCCTCCACCCTGTCTATGTCCTTACAGAGATGCAGCCTCCAGAATTGAACATAGTACTCCAAATGAGGCCTCACCAATGATCTGTACAGAGGCATCACCACCTCTTTTCTTCTGCTGGTAATACCTTTCCCTATGCACCCCAGCATCCCACAGGCTCTCCTCACAGCCTTGGCACATTGTTTGGCCACCTTTAGATTATCAGATATGATTACCCCCAAATCCCTTTCTTGTTTGGTGACTGACAGTATCTCCCCTCCCATCATGTACTCCTCCCCTGTGTCCTTGCACCCCAAATGCATGATTTTGCACTTTTTCACATTGAATCTCAGCTGCCACACTCTAGACCATTCCTCCAGTTTGCCTAGGTCCCTTCTCACTTTTTCCACCCCTCCCGGAGTGTCCACCCTGTTGCAGATCTCAGTGTCATCTGGAAAGAGGCACACCTCTTCCCTTCTAGCCCCTCTGCAATGTCAGTTATGAAGACATTGAATAGGACTGGCCTCAGTACTGATCCCTGAGGCACCCCGCTGTTCACCCTTCTTTCCTCAGATTGAGCTCCATTTACCACCACCATCTGTCTTCTATAACTCAGCCAGTTCCTAACTCATTTTACCACTGTGTGACCCACTCCCAGGCTGCTCAGCTTATTCACAAGTCTTCTATCAATCAATCAATCTTTATTTTGCCAGGCGAAAACATCATTGAGGTGAACTCATTTACAAGGTATCCCTGGACAAAATACACATTTTCAATAAAAACAATGTAGGTAATTTGCATAATAGCATGGTTATACAGCAAAGTTAACATCAGAATACAATGAAGGAGGAGTCACCGATGATTACAAAATATGTACAGAAAATATATACAATATATACATACATAACAAATATCAAGAATATATACAAGATATATGAGGAGGTTCTAACAGCATACATAATATACACAATATACAGTGTATGGGCAATTTAACATAGATTTAAAGATGCAGGTAGCAAAGATTAAGAGCAGTGCACATTATCTACCATATGCGACTAACCAGTCAGTTAGATAGGTGCCGAATGTTAACAAGGCTGAACAGCAATTGGCTTACAGTTCATTTAAGAGCAATGCTTCTATTGAGATGGATAGAGAAGAGGTCTAAGGGAGGGCTGGGGGCATGGATGGGGAGGGGGGACGAGGGCAAGAGTTGAACCTATATAGAGTTGTGTAGCATGTGATTGCCATTAGGACTTTGGAGCCATAGTCGGGTGTGCCTGCAGAGTAACATTTTATGTGGAATGGTATTGAAGACCTTACTGAAATCCAGGTAGGGCACATCCACCACTCCCCCTGATCCACTTCCATAGTCAACCAATCAAAGAAATCAATTAGATTTGTTTGACATGACCTTCTAACTGTGAATCCATGCTATCTTGGATCCTGTGGTCCACTGGATTCAAGATGTTCCACAATCCTTAAGTAGTGATTCCATAATTTTCCCCACTATTGATGTGAGGCAGACTGATCTACTCTGGGAACCAGGTTACACATCCAAATGGACACCAGCCCAGGTCCACTGCTTCGTACCCATCTGCCCCCTGCAAACCTCCATGCTGGTTGGGTGGGGCTGCAGACAGGTGGCTGCTGATAGTGAACACTGACCAGCATGCACTTGTCCATGGGTGCGGAGATGCATTGGTGGGATACTTGCCTTTGCTGTGTACTTTCTGCTGGTTCATGCATAGGACCCAATATTTGTTTATTTCTTTTATTCATTTATTTGTTTAGTTTTTGTTGACTGGGAAAGGAGGACTCAACAATTCCACCAATTTTAAGCTTTGTCCCATGGGAGGGGATACAGATGGATGCCAACTGTCATTGAATCAGATTCAGCTGTTGGTGGTGTTTTTAGTGAATGGGGGAAATTTGGCCATGGCATCGGGGAAATTCTCCTACTCTGCTGCAGGGGGTGCTGACTTCCTGTGAGCAGTATGGAGGATCCAAGTCTGATGGAGACCAATGATGGGCTAGGAACTTTGCCTGATTCAGAGCAAGTTGTTTTGCCAGCTCTAGTAGTGATCTGTGGTTTCAGCGATATTGGGGATAAGGAATTACTAGCTGAAGAACGCCTGCACCAAGAATTGGAAGAAAAGAAAGTACAACTATTAAATATGATGTCAGATGCTGAGCAATATTTTGCTACAGAAAAGAGAAGGACAGAAGAAGATAAGAAGAGGAAATTACTTTCTATTAACCCTTTGGTCACTTCAGGTAAAAAATTTCAAGTAAACTTGCCTGAGCCCACGGTGAATGCTTGTGCTGCCAGGGACATGACGCACACTGGATCTGAACACTCAACTTCAGCAGAGCTGCCATGGTCTCCTGAATGAGCCCTGAGATGGGCGGGTTGGCTGCACACTCCAGAAGTCACTTGGATACTGGATGAGAGTATTTCCTTATCAAGGGCTTCCAGGTCACCAGATTTACAAAGTACAATTTTGAGTGCTTTGCTTTCTCCTGAACAGTGCCAGCAGGAGGCTGCATAGCCAGTTGTGGCAGCTGCTGCAGCTGTGCAGCATCCTGGATACATGATGGATGGCTTGCAAGATGATTCTGCTGACAGAGGAGTTCTAGCCTTGCCCCACACTTCTGATTCTATGGAGCTACCATCTGCTTCAACTGCAGTACAACAGGCTGTACCCTTGACCTCTCATCTGGTTCCAAAGCAGCAGCTGGGAATTTCAACCACCCCAGAGCCATGTACCCCTGGAAATGTGAGTTTGCCAGTTTATTTCATCAGCCTGCTGAGTCTGCAAAATGGCAGAATGCCATTCACCTTTGGTACAAGGGGAAAATTATCTATTTCTCCAGATGGGCAGTATGTTGGACTGGAGTTAATAAAATACTTCCTAAGGTTTAGTCCATCAGACATTTACATTTTCTCTACACTCCAGGAGGCTCAAATTTTGTATTTTTAATTTTTTTTCAATTCTGTTTGTAGCCCTCCAGCCTGGAACTCTCTCAGGCCACTGCACCCACCAACTTGCTTTAATGCCCACTGTGTTCCCCAGCCATCTTCAAGTTCATTACGGTTCCCTGGGTTGGGGGAACTACAACCCGGGGAAACCATGGGGGGGGCAGTGGCGGGGAACCAGCATTGGGCATGTGGCAGTAGCTCTGGCAGAGCCATTCCTGTCCAGGGCTGGAGGAATATTTCTTGTGGTGGAGTGAGCCCGAGACCCCCCTCCCCCTGTGTGGTGCACGTCTGACGCTGTGGTGCACGGCAACCCTGCCTGCGTCAGCCACGCTCCTTACGTGCAGCCTGGCAGCTCAAGGTATACCTCCGGTCTCCACCGGGGATCACCAGAGCACTAACAACCCATGCCTTCCCACCCGGAGAGGAAAGCAGCCTAGTGGACAATCGATCCATCTCCCTTCCCTGCCAACCCCCGACTCCCGAGTTCGCTCCCAAACTTGGGTCACCGACGTGACGCGAGGTATGGCATCCAGCACTTCAACCCTCAGCACAATCGGGCTGGCCCAGAGACTCAAATTTTGACATCAGTTTTCTGACTAAAGTTTTGCAGGATAAAGTTTGGGCACTTTACGCCAAGATTAGAGATACCCTCTAATGGTCTTCATTTTTCGCCATCCCTCTTACCAATCTGACATTTAAAACAGTGACAGTCCTTTTTCATCACAATGGAGTAAACATTACTGATATTGTATACTGGTTAAATCAGAGGTGTGAGGTGCAGGGGAACCCAGAGCCTATTATCGACAACAAAGGTTTCTGGACTAGGGATGGAAATTCCATGTCCAGTTATGACAGAATGACTTAGGCACTGAACATCTCCCTAACTGTTTTTTTTCTGGACCGGGACATGGGTATCCTATTCTATCCTGGACAGTCAAAAATGTGTTCTCGCTGTGGCTCTTTGGGTGATCTTAATCATCATTGTGACAAAAGAAAATGTCTCCTGGGTGGCACTTTGGGCCACACTAGCGCATTTTGCACCAGTACTTCAAAGTGAAATTTGTGTAACTCTGCTGAACACATACCTTTCCTGACTCTGGGGCAGCCCATAATACTTCAGATTTTAGAGAACACAACTTCTATATTCACTCAGCAACCAAATATTTCTGGGCCCAGTGAGCTGCACAGGCCCAGGAGCAACCTGTTTTTATCCCACTCAGGTCCAATATGGATCTGAGGGCATGCTGATGGCAGATACTGAGGTTTCAGAACAATCTACCCATCTTTCAACTCCTGTTGTTACCCTGGACCCAATAACCATTACAGTGATTGACATGCCTTCCCCCACCCTGCACAAGATTCAGAACTTTTTAAACCTTCAGGAAAAAGTAGATGGGGTCATCTGCTCTGAAAACAAGTGGACCCGACTTCTCCATTACCATTGGAAAACAGATTTGATACCTTCTGGAAGTGGGGGGAACTTATAGAAGGAGATGACTCAGATGTTTCTGCACCATCCTCAGAGAAGGACAACAGCCCTGAATGAGAGACAGTTCCTCTGTTGCTTCCACTGGCAAGAAGAAATGGAACACTAGATTAGTTTCTAAGCAACGGGTCACTTAATCTCATCACAATAAACTTGAATCTTTTACTTTTGCAACTTTAAATGTCATTAGCTTAAAGTCCGATATTAAATGTCTTACTACCTTTGCTATACTAAAACAGTTTAGGCAGGATGTTTACTTTCTTCCAGATACTCGACTGACTATTTTGGCCGAGGTACAAAAAGTACAGGGAAAGCTGGAGATGGAGGGGGAGGCTCCCTTTGGTCTCTCGGAGAAGAGTGTTGTGGAGGCATGAGCATATTTTTTTAATCCCCGATATCAAGGTTACCAAAATTATAGAAATGTTCCCTGGGCATGCTTTTCATTTAGACATTTTACACCTTTCTCAGCCCTACCACTTAATTAATATACTGTATATGGCCCCCAAACAAAAGTTTCCCACATTGCTCTTCTGAAGCAAGTGCAGCCCTACCTTCATACCACTAAAATGATAGTATTAGGAAGGGATTTTAACATCAGACTATTGGAGCCCGATAGGAGTGCTCGAAACAATAAAACATATTGTGAGGTGTCTGTTCCAAAAGAAATGCTGATACAAGCTGGATTGGTGGACGTTCATGCTGCTACTACTAAAAAACCTGTCCATACGTTCGATAAAGGATCCCTGTCATCGAGAATTGATTTTTTGTTTGTTTCTTCCCATATCCCCCTCTCAAGGCTGCAGGTGGTTCCTATTGAATCCTCTGACCACAGTTTAGTGGGGATGCAGTTATTCTCTGATAAAGACCACACTGTTGGACTTGGTCTTTGGAGAATGAACATTTACTTGATGATAAATCTATACTGGCAAACTTAAACATAATTGTACAGGATAGACTTTCAGTGGCTTATCTTTACGATTCTCTATCGGATTGGTGGATGGATTGTAAAACTTGTCTCTGCTATTTTTTTAGAGTGAAAGCTAGCCAGAAAGCAGCTTTGACACAAAATAAATATGTGGAGCTTAGTAAACAATTTTACAGACTGTTTTCCCTACAGAACTCGACTGGGGTGGACTATTCCCATCAGCTTAGGGAGGTTAAACAGGAGATGTGTGTTTTTCAATATGACCATTTCAAATCCCTTGAATATGAGCAGAAATTTGGCTCCCAATGGAAATATTTCCAAGTAAACTCATTTGAAGATTGTAAACATTGTACTGAAAGAAAATGTATGACCAGTTGGTTAAGATCTAGTGGGCAGGAGGTCAAAGGGCACACTCACATTTTAGATGTTATAAATGCACATGTACAATCTCGGTTTATGGATCCATTTCCAGCCATCCCTAATATGAGCCTATTATTACAGACCAGACATGTCCCTGTTTTGCCAGTTGCTCAGTTGGATGGGTTAATTTCCTCCATAACCACTTCAGAGTTGTGGGATGTTATAAAAAGTCACCAACCAGGGTTAGCTCCAGGATCTGATGGACTCACAGGAGAATTATTTAAAGAGTTGTGGCTCCTTTGTCCACAAGAAATAATAACCATTTATAATGATCTCTTGAATCCACATTCCTTGCCTCAATCCACATATGAAGGTTTACTAATTTTTTTTATTCAAAAAAGGGAATATAGCAGACCTATCAAATTGGTACCCCATAAGCCTGCTTAGCATAGACTTTAAAATCTTAAAAAGCTGCTGATGCCGCAAACAAAACTTTGAAAAACATAGTGTTTAGGTACAATTTACCTTGCATTCCATATGTATTCAATATATTTCTCCTCCCCATTACTCATTACTGAGAAATTTGCATGAATTATCCCACATTCAGAGCTGTGAAAAAAGGTGGTTTACTACTGTGGAATGTTTTGCTCATTGGAATGTATAACAGTGGTTAATTTGATTTTTTCTCCTTGTGTTTTCTTTCTGCCTTTTTTTCTCCCTTTTATGAATAGGTGAAAACTATTGTCTGTTTTTTTTTATTGTTATTTCCAGGTGATATTTATTGCTTTCAAATTTGTATTAATTTTTCAAGACATAAATAAAAGATTCCCCTACTCTTTTTGAGATGTGATATAGGATCTTTAACATCCACCTGAACTATCACCAGAACAGGCAGATAAGACCTTGGTTTAATGTCTCATCTGAAGGATGGCACCTCAGGAGTGCAGCACCCCCCCTCATGCTACACTACAGTATCAGTATCGGGATTTAACCCAAGTGCCTGGTGTGGGGATAGAACCCACAGCCTTCTGATCTTCCAGACTCAGAGGAGAGTGTGCAACCTGCTGAGCCGCTGACACTGCTGAATTAAGTTCCTGACAGTTTACTTTATTTTTTTTTGCAGTAATTTTTTAATTGTTTGGAAAAACCATTACAAAATTCAGAGCCTAAAAAATAAATCCATTTGCATGTACAACAAAATGCAATATATATAAGTTAAGAAACATATACTTAAACGGTTCTCTTATATGCATCAAGCAGTTGGCATTATTAAAAATTACATTTATGCTGGCCTGCCAGCTCTGGGGCAAGGTGCCAACCTGCAATGCCAGCAACCCAGGTTCGGAAATGGACCTGGGTTGCCAGAGGTCAGCCGCGGGAGAGGGATTTAGCATCCTGCGACTGCTCTCCCTCTCTAGGGGGAGGGTGGGGAGTGCACTAAGAGCACCTGGCAGAGGCCAGGTGCACCACAGCACCAACACCAGCATGTCAGGGGCAAGGCAGATGCTGGTCATCATTGCACATCCCCGCCCCCGGATACCAGAGAAAAAATCTCACAGTTGGTCACCTCCGTAAAGCCACTTTGGCTTCAATTAGCCTCTGAGCTGGCTCCCCAGTCAGTTACTGGTTTTATGGCACTGTAGAACCAGTGCTGTGACCCCATCCCCTGGGAGTAAGCCAAGGGTTTCAGCGGAAGGGTGCGGCAATGGAGGTGGGAGTACGGAGGTCCATGATGGGTGGATGATCAGTAGTCAACTGCGGGGCAAAAAGAAGAAAAAAATTTACATTTATCATCAGATGAGTGAATTACAGACAAGGTGCATCGCATGTTACAGCAGATAATAAATCACTTTGTGATTGATTAGGATTTGTCTTCTTGATGAGGATTTGAGGTTTGCCGTTGTACTTTGTTGCTGATAAAGATTTGTCTCCCTTCCATGAATATCTTTTTCCTGTTGACCCTCTCCCCTCTGACCTCCATTTTGCTCTCCTCTAGGTCCCTGCCTGAAAATACCCATTTAGTCTTTTTGCCTTTTATAGACCCCTTTTCTTTCTCTCCTCTTTACTCATTCTTTCCCATTCATTCTGCTACCCTCCTATGACTAGCTGTGCCCTGTAAACACCTTGACTGATTTTTCTGTTTTCTCCTTCTCTTCTAGCATTGCCCTGTAACCCCTCTTGCTCTATTTTTCTTTCTCCTCTCCCCTTCTCCTTCTACCTTCTCTATCCTGCCATGCACACCTCCATACCCCCTCCTCAAGTGTCTGTCATTATTACTGCCTTCTTTCTGCCCTAGCCTTCACTGTGACTCCTCCTCTCTTTACTTCTCATCTTCCTCCCCTGTTGTTCTGCCCTCTCTCTCACTTTCTCTCTCTCTCTCTCTCTCTCTTTTTCTATCTCTATTCTCTGCACCCTCTTTCCACCTCCTTCTCCAGAAGCAATCCGACCCCTCCCATCTTTCACCATCCAGACCCTTATTCATTAATAGAAGACTCCTCCCATTCTATGTTTAATGTACTATATATAACCATCTCAGTATCCCTTGTGGCTACTCGAGCCAGCGCACACCTTTACTGCACCTGCTACCTAGCCACCTATTCTTTCTTCAGTAGATAAGCTCTGAGTCTCCAAAGCTGTTTAACTATGTTTACATTGCACTACTACCTTACAAATCTACACTAATAGCAAGATAAAGTACTGTAGCACAGGGTTGAGAACACAAATAGAACATACAGTACCTGTGCAGCTGCCAACACAATTTCAAGAATTCCCCACTAGTACAGAGCATCAGAAGCCACTAACAATCCATATGAAGATATTGCAGGCTGAAAAGCAGTGATTTTGTTTACCATTCATGGTGATTGCAGCACAGGACAGCAGAGTCAGGAACCTTAGACTGGGCACACTGACAATGCTGAATACTCAATGTGCTTTGACAAGGAACGTGGTCTTAGTGTTCCCTCACAGCCTTTAAATTCAGCAGCTAAACTGACAATGGCAACAATTTATTTATATATTTGTCACATACAGTCATATTTCCTCCAAATGATAACATTTACCTACTGTGTATTGGCTAATTGAGTGCTTCTGAGTACAAGCCATTTCAGGGGTTTTGGTATGTCACATAATATTAATGAATATTGTTAAAAAAATAGAAACAATTTGACATCTAGATGTGATTATGAATCTACTGAATATAATGTGATGTGAAGATACTGTAACTATATTCCCAATATCAAAACTGGGGACATGTTACTAAAATCTTACAAAATCGGGGTCATGTTCTAAACTGTATCCTAAAAGACTAATAATATATAGGAACTTGAATCTCCAAATAGGCTGCAATTGATCAACTTGTATTAGTTATAAATCATATTATAATGTCATACTGTAGTAATAAAATTGTTCTTATTGTGCAAACTTCAGAGTTTATTGTCAAGACTGAATATTGGTGACTTAAGGAACAACTTGAATAAGGAGAAGCATTTTGTTGGGCAGCAAATTAATTATTTGTAAAGCTAAATCAAGGTTATTCACACTTGATTTTCTAATGAAATGTTTACTGTAGGATTTAGTACTAGTACTAACTAAATAAAAGGGCATTAAGGGAGTCCCGGACCTGGTTTTGTGGTTGGCTTGTGTAGGTTACTACCTTTAAACCTGTCTGGCTCTAACATTAAACAAGCTATGGTGATGTTTATAAAACATTTTTTATCTTTAATAGTGCAAAAAGCGAAATTTATGGCCTGCTCAATAGTATTCCTCCCTCTGTTGTGATGCCTAGTAACAGTTTTGCTATCATTTTCTTTTAGAACTCTACATGGCAATGATCTCTCCAGCATCCCTGAGGGTGTTTTTAGTGACCTTACTTCAGTATCCCATTTGTAAGTAGATAAACACTATGCTGATGTTATGGCTTTCTATTCCAAAAATTGTCCAGTACAGCTCACTGCCTCCTGCATTTGCACTGAGAGATTTTTTTTTATGGCAAAGAAAATGTCACACATTAGATACCATACATTCCCATAAAAGTCAATAGCAGCACAGAATATTCCATTATGGATCGCAGAAGCATCATGTGATGCTCCGGACCAATTACATTTCTGCTTTCAGTTGCAAATAAGATGTTCCTTTTTCCATAGGTGTGTCTCATGTTCTGGACCATAGGTATGGGCTTCTCATTGGCTGGTATGCACAGCTTGCACAGCTCAGGAAGTCATCATTTTAAAGATAAAAAGATCATTTAAGAAAACATTTAAGCACTAACTATACATTTATAAAGGTGATAGGATTATTTTTCTTGTGTACTCAGGGTACTAGAACTGGCCATTTTTGTTTCCAAGTTCTCATGGTCCATGAAAGCATGAGGTGACACCCATATCCATAAGAGACTCCACTAGTTCCTCTATAAACTTATATTAGAGCTAGAACAAATGTCAGAACAAATGTTAGTGGTACAGTATATGGCTTATAGTCCATTGTATGATAATCCAAACGGGAAATTCTGGTACATGATACTGTACAGCATGTTCTATAACACCTTTATGTTTACTACTGACAATTTATTTTGGTCAGATTGATGTGTGTGATAGAGAGTTAGAGGTGTGTGAAATTTATAAACTTTCACTTAATATTTATGAAATTCTGTGTTTTTCGTTGTTGGGAGTTTGTGAAGTTTTTTTCCCCACAACTTTAGAGTTTTTTCCTGTGCTTTGATGGTATATTTCACAGTTTGAGGATTTATTTCTTGGTGACAAATGTTTACTTTTCTCCCCATGAGAAAGGAAAAAAGGACCACAACTTGGATTCTTTTTCCCATGACTTGGAATTCTTCCCCAAAAGTTGAGCACTTGTGCACGGAAGAATTGAGCACTTGTGCACAGATGAATACTACTAAAGTTTAAAATATTCTGTAACATCCTGGCAATGTGTATTAAGTAAAGTACTGATTAAAAAATTTTGCATTGCTGTACAGATCACTACCCCATAATACAGATTGTGTTTTGGTATCAGTGATAAAATGGTTACATAAAATGATATACAGTTTTACTGTATATCAAGGATGATTAGACCTTGGCATGAAATGGATACTGAAGTCTTCTGACCTAGCCTATTATGTCACTGAATGGATGACAACATACAGCAAAAATGATTGCAGGTTCTTGAGCGTTTGATTTCTCTCAGGGTTTGAACGTACTTCCCACAATGTTCAAATGTATTCTCATACAGAAATGGAAGTTATAAATGGATCTGTTATATGGTACTTTTCCAATAAAAATGTTTTTTAGACATGTTGGTAGCCATTTCTCTTATGGTTACACCAGTTTTCAAAACATGGTTATCTGTTCTAAATCTTTTTTTAACCACATAAAAATAAATCAGTAATATGACAGGATAATTTATGAGCAGTGGCTATCACAGTTTGAAGGCATATGTGAAATTCTTTCAAATGAGGTACTGGTCTTACCTGCAGCTGTCAGCAGTTGAGAGATATAGTACTGATGAATAGGTCTGCCCTATATTGATGCTACATTAAAAAATAGAATTTGATGGCAAATAAGGGCCACTTGGCCCACACAGTTTGCCCATTTTCCCCTGCCTGTCCTATCCTGTCACTCCATACCCTATTTGACTTCTAGCTCTTTCCCCTCTGCTTCCCAACTAAGATTCCCCTGTGCCTATCCCATGCATGCTTGGAGCCCCCCACTGGTTTTCCCCACCACCTTAGTTGAAAGACTGTTCCAGGCATTTATCACTCTTTCAGTGAAGTACAGTAATACTTCCTCACATTTCTCCTACATGTTCCCTCTTCCAGATTTATTGCATGTTCCTTTGTTTTCCTGAAACTTTTCCTCTGAAAAATACTCCCTTTCTGTACCTTATTTAACCCTGTGTGGTATTTATAAGAATGTATCATGTCCCCCTCCACTTTCTCTCTTCCAGTCTGTACATATTCAGACCCGTTAGTCTCTCCTTCTAGGGCCTCTGATGCAGGCCCTGTGCCATTTTAGTTACCCTCCTCTGGACATCCTCCACCCTGTCTATTTCCTTCCTGAGATGTGGCCTCCAGAACTGGACACAGTACTCCAGGTGGAGTCTCACCAGCAATCTATATAGGGGTAACACCACCTCCTTCTTTTTGCTGGGGATATCCCTTCCTGTGTACCCCAGCATCCCACTGGCCCTACCCATTGCCTTGTCATAGTGTACAGTGATATGAGCGAGTAATATTGAGTGGCTCAATATGAGCCACTCAATAATACCGATTGTCATTTAAAGTGAGTAGGAAAGGAAATCACTAAATCCAGTACCGCAAGTGTACAACTGAGGTACACTTGCTACAGTAGGATATAAAGAGTTGTTTGGCCAAGCCCTGCTAAGCAGGCTGTTTTACATAGTGGTGTAACCCACTGCCTCTGAAGGCAGCAGACCCTGGTTCAGGTCTGGCTTTAGGGCAAACATTTTTTTTTCTTAATTTTGTTGTACTTTTCCCCTGGATCTGCCCCGGCCCGGTGGAGTTGATTATTTTAAGTGTGGGGGATATGGGGGGGGGCTTGCCCCTTCACAAAGTGAGGTGCAGGGGGCATAGACATCCATATAAAAACACTTATTTTATTATTTGTTGACAGAGGAAGTGACCGTCGCGGTTTGCGATGGTTGCTGTAATGATAGTCACCCTTTTAATGTTGTGCACATTTGCTTTCAGTTTTTGTGATTGTCACAGTGAAAGACTCACCTTTATGACATACAACCCTTTGTCACACTGTCTCACCTCCTTGAGGTCATTGAGGTCATTAAATCTGATTGCTCTGATATCCCTTTCCAGTTTGTTGACTGCCAATATGGCCAAAATGGCTGATAAAAGGTAGATACTGTTGATGAGGGACCTGAATATGCCAGATGTTAACTGGGCAATATGGACTGCAGCCACATCCAAGAGCAGGGTCATTCTCGATGCCCTGCAGGGGGTATGCCTTAGACAGCTAGTGGTGGAACCCACTCAGGAGGGAGCAATATTAGACCTGGAACTCTCAAATGGAGAGAGGATCACAAATTTAGAAGTCAGTAGACATATGGGAACAAGTGACCACTGCACAGTGTGCTTCACAATAAACACAACCATGGAGACAAGCCATACAAAGACAAGGATGCTGGATTTTAGAAGGGCTGACTTTGGCATAATGTAAGAATACCTGAGGAATGCATTAGCAAATGGCCAGAAAGGAGGGGTGGAAGAACAATGGAGAAAAATCAAAACTGCCATCATGGAGGAAACAAGCCTTTGTGTGAAACAAATAAAGAAAACAAAGTGGAATAAAAAAACACTATGGTTCTCAAAAGAGGTGTCAGGGAAGGTTAAGGAGAAAAAGGCTGCATTCAAAAAGTATGAGGAATCACAGACGGAGCACGACAGGGAATTGTATCAATTAAAGTAGAAAGAAGTGGGGAAGGCAGTCAGAAAAGCAAAGGCCCAAACTGAGGAAAAGATAGCCAACTCAGTTAAGAAGGGGGATAAAAACTTTTATAGGTACATTAGGGAGCATAGAAAGGTGAAGGGAGGGATAGTGAAGATTAATAAAGGAGAGGGGAGGTGGGCAGAGGGAGACAGTGAAAAGGCAGAGATACTGAATGAATACTTTTGCTCAGTATTCACAAAAGAAGAAGAGGGAGTTACCTAAACCAAACAGTAGAAGCACTCTGGATAGTGGGGTTGATGCCAGTCCATTTACAGAAGAAAGAGTACTGAAAGAACTCCTAAAACTCAAGGTGGACAAAGCAATGGGGCCTGATGATTCACCTAGAATCCTAAAAGAGCAAAGGGAGGACCTAGTGACACCACTAACCACACCTTTAACAAATCATGGGAAGATGGGGTGGTACCTGAGGACTGGAGGAGGACAGATGTGATTCCCCTTCACAAAAGTGGGAGCAAGGCAGAAGCAGGAAACTAGAGACCTGTTAGTTTGACCTCAGTGGTGGGGAAAATGATGGAATCACTTCTGAAAGAAAGAATTGTTGAGTACCTAGAGGCCAGCGGGGCACAGGACCCAAAGCAGCATGGATTCACAGCAGGAAGGTCATGTCAGATGAATCTAATCGATTTCTTTGACTGGGTGACCAAAGTAATTGACCAGGAGGGGCTGTGGATATGGTCTACCTAGACTTTAGCAAGGCATTTGACACAGTCCCGCACAAAAGATTAATAATCAAGTTAGCCAGCCTGGGAGTGGGTCCCAGGGTGGTAGCCTGTAGCAAACTGGCTACACAACAGGACACAGAAGGTAATAGTGAATGGAACACATTCTGAAGAAAGGGGGGTTACTAGTGGAGTACCTCAGGGCTCAGTACTGGGTCCAGTCCTCTTTAACGTCTTTATAGGTGACATTGCAGAGGGTCTGGAAGGAAAGGTATGCCTCTTTGCAGATGACACAAAGATCTGTAACAGAGTTGATACAAGGTGGGGGTAAAAAGGATAAGAAAGGACTTGGCAAGGTTGGAGGAAAGGTCAGACATATGGCAACTTAGATTCAATGCAAAGAAGTGCAAAGTAATGCACCTGGGAAATAAAAATCCAGGAGAAGAGTACACAATAGCAGGGGAGGTACTAACGACAACAATAATGGAAAGGGATTTGGGTGTAGTCATATCAGATGACCTAAAGGTGGGTAAGCAATGTGAGAAGTCAGTAAGGAGAGTCAGGGAGATACTGGGATGCAAGGAGGAGGCATCACAAGTAGAAAAAGGGAAGTGGTTATCCCTCTATACAGACAGTTGGTGAGACCCTATCTGGAGTACTGCATGCAGTTTTGGAGACCTCATCTATGCAAGGACATAGACAGGATGGAAGCAGTCCAGAGGAGGGCAACTAAAATGGTGCAGGGTCTACATCAGAAACCATATGAAGAGAGACTGAGAGAGCTTAATATGTATACCCTTGATGAAAGGAGGGACGGGGAGACATGATAGAAACTTTTAAGTACCTCAAGGGAATCAACAAAGTCCAGGAGGGTCGCATCTTTCAGAAAAAGAGATGTGTAAGAACAAGAGGGCACAATTTAAAGTTGGGGGACGGCTCAAGGGTAATTTAAGGAAATTCTTTTTCACGGAGAGAGAGTGGTGGACGCATGGAACCGCCTTCCTGGAGAGGTTGTGGGGTCTAAAACAGTGGGGGAATTCAAACATGCATGGGACAGACATAAGACAATTATAGTGGGGTGTTGCAGGAAGTAGGCTGTTGGTTAACTAGAATCTGCAGCTTATCCAATAGGTAGGGAAATGGGAAGACTGGATGGGCCAAGTGGCCCTTATCTGCTGTCAAAGTCTATGTTTCTATGTTTCTATGTAATACCTCTTTTCCCAATTTGTACTCCGTCTATGGGTTTCTGCATGCTAGGTGCATAATTTTGCACTTTTTCACATTGAAATCCAGCAGCCATGCCCTTAACCACTCCTTAAGTTTTCTCAGATCTCTGCACATTCTTTCCACCCCCTCTGGAGTGTCTACCCCATTGCAGATGTTAGTGTAATCTGCAAAGATGCCTACCTTCCATTCCAGTTCATCTGCAATGTCACGTATAAAGACGTCAAAGAGGACCGGTCCCAATACTGAGTCCTGAGGCATCCTAATGTCACCTTGCTACCATTATTTGAACTTTGTGATGTGGCTGAGAGTGAAACTGTTCTTCATAATTTCACTCTAAGTGACATCACTGCAAAACATTGTGGCAGGGTGGCAGTGTGATGAAGTCAACATTATGAAGGAGGCTGTGGATAAATCAAAAAGATGATCAAGCATTTGGCAGTTGAAATGTAATTCCCAAAATTGCATGGTGATGTTGATAGGTAACAGATGGGGCAAAGGTGGGATCAGTAGAGAGGAAAAGGAATCTGGGGGTTATTATTAGTAATAGCCTTGAGGATACCTCTCAGTGCTGCACGGTGCATGGGAAAGACACAAATAATGTGCCTAAGCAGTGACTTTACCAGCAGAAACAGGGAGATGAACCTCCTTTTGAATAGATATCTGGTGAGGCCTCATCTGGAATACTGTGTACTGTTCTGAGGCCATATTAAAAATAAATAAAGGGACATTTTGGAGACTGTTCAGTTGTGGATGACAAAGATGATTCAGGGGCAGCAGGGAAACTCATTCAGGGAAAGTCTGAACATATACTTTCTGAAAACCAGGACAGAAAGAGGTGACATGATTGAAACATACACATTTCTGCAAGGGATCAATAGCTTGGCTGTACTGGAGCTGGTTACAGTGAAAAGGAACTCTAAGTCTAGGGGAACAATTACAAGTTGGTGGGAGGTAGATTCAGGCTGGACGTGAGTAAGTACTTCTTAATGGAAAGTGTGGTGAACAAATTGAACAGCATGCCTAGCAATGTGGTAAGCCTGGTTCTATAGCTGGGTTCAAGATGGGTTGGGGTTGCTTCAGAGGGGTAGTGGGAGTTTAGCAGGGCATGTTCAGAAAGAGGGGTTATGTCCTTAATGAGGAGGCATATTCTAGATGCTCCATGTAAAAATGGGAAACATGGCCAAGCCATTACAGTTAGGGCATACTGGGCAGATTGAATGGACCCTGGTCTTTTTCTGTTAGTATCTTTCTGCATTTCTATGTTACTGTCAGTATCTTGGGACTATTACTAACTCTACATAAGAATAATAACTCATTTCTGAAGTTCAAGGTCAGCAGGACCAGGCAGTTCAGAAAGGCAAACTTTGCCAAGATTGAAGACTCAGTGTCTGAGGGTCTGGAGAAGCTGCATGAGGCTGGTAATGCAAAGCACATGTGGCATTTGTTGAAGAAGGTATTAATAGCAGACACAGATGTCAATATCACTGTAACCAATAAGTGTAAAAAAAAGCCAAAAAGTGGCTCAGCCAGATCAGTAGAGACATAAGTCAGCTGACCGCCAATAAAAGGAAAGCCTGACTGCTACAAAGAGATGGGTTGCCTCCAGTCCAGAGATGAGTGTAGAGCAGCACTGAGGGACTGCATAGCTGGAATTAAGAAAGCCAAAGAGACCCTGTAAGACATGATAGCAGAAGGAGATGTGGACAACATTAAAACCTTCTCATAGCACAGAAATGAAAGGAGGAAGGTGAAGGAGGGGGGCCCAAAAATTGGGGAGTGGGGGGAGGAACTTGTGAGAGACCAGAGGGCAATAGCTGAGATGCTGACTGAATAGTTCACTGTGGTGTTTAACAAGGGGCCTCAGGTCAGGGGAAGGTGCCCACTGGGAGTGTCCATGATATCAGGAATAGCCATGATTTAGCCTGCAGACATCACACTCACTTTGGAAGCAGACTACCTGGTAAAGATCAAGCCATACGAGTGCCAATGAGTGATTGGGATACACCCCAGTGTCATAGTGGAACAATGAAAAAACTGATGACATCACTAACAATAATTTTCAGACATTTGCTCAGACAGATGTGCCAGAGGACTGGAAATCATCCAATGTGATCCTCACCTTCAGGAACAGGGCAATATCAGACCCCAGCAACTATAGGCCCGTCAGATGCTCTTCAATGTTGGGCAAGGCCCTGAAATCCATTATCAAGGTGAGAATAATCGAACAACTGGTTAAGGATAAGGTTCTCACCTCCTATCAGCATGGCTTTATGAGGGGGTTAATCATGCCAATGCAACCAGATCACCACCTTCAAGGGGGTGACCAGGGAAGGGGACAGGGATAGAACCATAGACTTAGCCCATTTGGACTTCAGCAAGACCTTTGGCACTGTGGTACACAACACAATTCTGTGAAACATTCCCCAGTGTATTTTACATGAGGCATACACAAAGTTGGATTGCTAATTGGATGGGGGCAGGAAATGGAAAGCTGTGGTGGGCAGTGCTACTCCAATGGACATTAGCACTCAGTGATCTTCAGGGATTTGTGCTAAGGTCACTACTGTTTACATTTTTTTCAGCAATCAAAATGCTGGCGTCTTTAGCAAGCTGCCTACATTTGCTGATGAAACTAAGATGGTCAGGATGGTGGACTTTCTTGGATCCACCCCTGGTCGTCGACAAAATTTTTCTCGAGCGACCAGACAGCAAAACTGGCAGGTTGACCACATTTTGCAGTCGGCTGCCAGTTTCATATTAAAGCAGGTGTTTTCTTCGGGAGGGCTTCTCCTATAGAACCCCCCACCCAGTGGGGCTGTGCCCCCTGCTCCCCCAACATAGGATTGTCAACTCCAAGTCAGAGCTGATTCCGGGGGGCTGCAGAACCCCCAACAGACAGAGGTGGATTCCAGCAGGTTCCCTACAGCGATGTGGCACTGTTGTTACTGTTGGGGACCGCACTGTCAAAATGTCACTGATAGTGCGGTATACCAACTTTTTAAGTATGGAGACAACATTCAGGAGGATTTGAAGAAGTTAGATGATCATTCAGACTCCTGGAGCTCCAGCCATAATGTAACCAAATGAAGGTGCTGCACACTGGGAGGAGAAACAGACATAGGGACTTGTGGGGCTCCTTTTGCTACAGCAAACTAGGAAGGAATCTGTGGGTCATAATAGATGAGGGCATAAAGTATGACAAGAAATGCACAGCTGCTGTCAACAGGGCTGGAAAAATGCTGGGTTACAGCAAAGGGGGTGACACCCAGGACATGGGAAAAATCTCCTTAAAAGGCCTTGGTGAGGCCCTAGCTGGAGTATTGCATTCAGTTCTGGGTTTGCCAATACAAAAAGGCCATTGACAGGGTGGGTGCACTGTAAAGCCACCAAACGGATTAGAGATATAGAAGACAAAAGCTATGAAGAGCTGTTTACTTTGGAGAAAAGAAGGCTAAGATGTGATATGATATTTATCTTCCACATACTCAAGGGCATAGACAAGACTGAAGAGGCAGATAGGTTTCAAAGTTCAGGTTCAAAGTTTATTGCAAAGGGGTGGTTCCATTGAGCAAGCTCATTTGCAAGGCTGTCCCTTATAAAGCATATATCCAGACAAGCATACATCAAAGCAAAACAATGCATGATACATACAAATTAATTAGGTAATTGCACTACTACATACAAAGTGTATAAAACAGAGTAAATGGCAAATATGTATGGGATAATAGAAACATAAAAGAAGCCATTTAGAGGTCACAATAACAACAATAAAAATAAAACTATTAAGACATAAAATTGCCAGGATAGGCTAGTAGGGCAGGCAGGGAGGCAGCGTAGAGGAGGAAAGGTTAGGTAATGGACATTTGCAGATGAATGTTAAAGTTTTATTTAAGATCCTCTTAAAAGCACCAAGGAGAATTACTTTTTATTCCAATGTCCTCCAGTAGGACAGGGGGATTCACCCTGAAGCACAGCACCAGTACATTTATGGGCAACATTAGGAAGCACTTTTTTCTCCCAGAGGAATGTGGACCTTTGGAACAGCTCACCAGTAGAGACTCTGGATATGAAGATACTACAGGCCTTCAAGCTAGTCCTGAATATATTTCTTTGTGACACGGGAATCACTGGGTACCCTAGGTAGAAGAATCAGAAAGGAGCCCCGATAAGTTAGAACATAATAATATTTTATTTATTTTTTTAATTTTTCATTCATTGGTAACCAGGTAGGGCCCACTAGTCACAAGGCTTGTTTTCAGGGGTGACCCAGGAGGCCTAGGCAGGTTATATAACTTGCTCAGGGTCACACAGTATGCAGGTGGAGGTTGTGGGAATCAAACTCAGGTCTACTGGATGTACTAAGCTCATTTACAGCTGCTCATTCAGACCTGCTTATGAAGCAGGAAGATGGATATAATGGAGCTAAAGTCCCTTCTAACTTTAAATTATGATACTGTTACTATGTATTTAAAAGAGAGTTTCATGGGCTTTCAAACTATGACCACTGTTCATAAATGCTCCCCTGTAACAAAATAGCCATGCAGGTCAGGACACCATAGAAACATAGAAACATAGAATTTGACGGCAGATAAGGACCGCTTGGCCCACCCAGTCTGCCCATTTCCCTACCTACTGGATAAGCTGCAGATCCTAGTTAACCAGCAGCCTACTTCTTTCTACCCCCACCCCCTAGAATTGCCTTATGACTGTCCCATGCATGCTTGAATTCCACTGATTTTGACTCCACAACTTCCTCCGAAGGCCGCTCCATGCATCCACAACCTCTCTGTGAAAAATACTTCCTTAAATTACCTCTGAGCCGCCCCATCTTCAAATTGTGCCCTCTTGTTCTTGCACACCTTTTTTGAAAGATGCTACCTCTTGGACTTTGTTGATTCCCTTGAGGTACTTGAACACTTGTATCATGTCCCCCTCCCTCCTTTCCTCGAGGCTATACATATTAAGCTCCTTCGCCTCTTCTTATGTCTTCCGTGCAGACCCTGCACCATTTTAGTTTCCTCCTCTGGACAGCTTCCATCCTGTCTATGTCTTTGCGGAGATTGGGTCTCCAGAACTGCACACAGTACTCCAGATGGGGTCTCACCAGCTGTCTGTACAGAGGGATAATAACTTCCTGTTTTCTACTGGTGATGCCTCTCCCTATGCATCCCAGTATCCCCCAGCCCTCCTTGCTGCCCTCTCACATTGCTTGCCCACCTTTAGGTCATCTGATATGACTACCCCAGGTCCCTTTCCATTTTTGTTGTTAATATCTCACCCCCATTGTGTACTCTTCCCCTGGGTTTTTGTTTCCCAGGTGCATTACCTTGCACTTCTTAGCATTGAATCTAAGCTGCCATACATTTGACCATTCCTCTAACCTTGCCAAGTCCCTTCTCATCCTTTCCACCCCACCCTGTGCATCAACTCTGTTGCAGATCTTTGTGTCATCTGCAAAGAGACATATTTTTCCTTCCAGTCCTTCTGCAATGTCACTTATAAAGACATTGAAGAGGACCGGTCCTAATACTGAACCCTGCGGTACCCCACTAGTAACCTTCCTTTCTTCTGAGTGGACTCCATTTACTATTACTCTCTGTGTCCTATTCTCCAGCCAATTCTTTACCCAGGCTGTCATCTTTGGACCCACTCCCAGGCTGGCTAACTTGTATATTAATCTTTGTGTGGGACTGTGTCAAATGCCTTGCTAAAGTCTAGGTAGGCCATGTCCACAGCCCCTCCCTGATCTACTACTTTGGTCACCCAGTCAAAGAAATCTATCAGATTCATCTGGCATGACCTTCCCACTGTGAATCCATGCTGCCTAGGGTCCTGTGCCCCGCTGGCCTCTAGATACTCAACAATTCTTTCCTTCAGAAGTGATTCCATCATTTTCCCTATCACTGAGGTTAAACTAACAGGTCTGTAGTTTCCTGCTTCTGCCTTGCTCCCACTTTTGTGAAGGGGAATCACATCTACCCTCCTCCAGTCCTCGGGTACCACCCCATCCTCCCATGATTTGTTAAAAAGGGTAGTCAGTGGTGTCACTAGTTCTACCCTTAGTTCTTTTAGAATTCTGGGATGAATCCCATCCCATGAGAATTACTGGGAGCAAAAAAAACTGTCTGGCACAAAATGCCTATTTCTAACTGACGTTTTTTTCCTTTTCTGCCACTGCATAATATGCCTCTAACCCTTGCTAGAGGGGTCACAAATATAGCTCTCTCTTGAAACTGCATATACTGTTCTTGTTGCTTCAATGGCCGTTGCTGTCAACATATTCCATATGTGCATTACCCTTTATGTAAAAGTAGTTCTCTAAATTCCCTTCTGAAGTAAAAAGAAATGTGATTTTGTTTCAAAGGGAACATCCATAAATGAAACCCCACACCCAAGTGTGTGGCTACCTCTGATATAGACTTTTGGGCAAAAAAAAATTTGACTTACCTTGTGCCTCTAAACTTACGCTTAATATGGTTGATTCTGCTGTTCCCTTTCTCTGACTTATAAACTGAGTCACTATAATGGTATTTCAGAATCCCCTGTGGCTGACATTAGTGACAGAGTACTTGTGATGGAGATTCAGTTAACCTCTATGTCTGTTTTAGCTTTTTAAAACTCCAAACCCCGAGTTGCGGGACTTGCTGTTTGGCAAGACTAATGAATGGCATCTTAGTGCTTTATAAAGCTCATCTGAGGGGTGTATGGCTGACTCACCACAAGATGGTAGCTTCATGTTATCTCTCTCCACCCCCCAGATCCCTATATTCAGCCATCCTTCAGCTGAACAAGGATTTTTCTAATGTTAAACCCATTCTTCTTTGGGTACTCAGTGGTGTTGATTGACTCCTGCAAGAATTTTTAAAATGTGCTTTACCATTTGTTTTCTGTGTCCAAGAGACCTCTGTGACATCTGAGAGGCTTGTCACAAGCGTGTGTAGTGAAAGACAGCAGTGGGGCAGCAGCAACACACAGACAACCAGTTTAATAAGGTGATGATCTGCAGGCTATTAAAGGAAATTGGAGAGGTTAAAGCTGCTAGAGTAAATACCTCTGAGGCAATCGATTAAAAGGACAGCTGCATCTTGCATACTAAGTACCGCATGGACAGCCAAGAAGTTGTGCTCCAAAACCTCCAGGCCATGATGTGGATAAAGAGCCACCTCATCTACACCCTCCAAGGCAGTATCAATGTTCTAGAAAAACATGGCCTCAGAAATAACCTGCAGTTCATGGGTTCTCCAGAAGGTCCACTTTGGCTTTCCTGCATCATGCGCTGCTTATGGTCTTAAAATTAAAAGGAGACAAGCAGTTTGATACTGACAGGACCAACTAGTTGCTTTCCCCAACCCTGAAACAAGGCAAGCAACTAAATTCCATCCTGACCCTGTTCCTGAGATTACCCACCAAAGAAGCTATATTAAGGTGGTCAAAAGAATTAGGAACCCATTAGGAGTGGCAGAGACATATGGTACAGTGCATATTTATCTAGATTTCTTGAGAGACATGATAATGAAGGTGTGGGCCTATACAGATGCCCAAAACATTCTGCAGAGAATTGGGCTCCCCTTTACTCTGATATACCTCACTACAATGAAAATTATACATAATGGTGCGCCCCGCAGTTTTTCCACTCCTGATGCTGTCATGGACTTTCTGGGGAAATACTGGCTGGCAGAGGTGCAATGGCGACATCACTGTATGAGCCACCAAAAGCAGATGACATGGATACCACTCCCCCATCAAATACCAGGGACAAACAGTGAACTAGGCCTGCAACCACTCACACATAGTATCATCTGCCATGAAGTTGTCAGTGTTATGATAACCAGCAGACATGCAAGAAAGAACTGGTTCCCGCATCACTCTGATCTCACAGCAATAGCAGGGTTGAGGATTCAGAAGGTGCATTGGATGGAGTACAAGCTCTCCCGGAAAATAACAGATTTGCCCCTCTCAGGGTTACCTCTCCTGTCTCCTCCCACTAAGTTGACTGATGGGATCCCATCCTACCACCACTTAGTGCTCTGTCGAATCCACAGCTCCCAGCTGAGATTTTGCCATCACTGGACTTGCCTGAAGTGAAATCTTAGGCTGGAGAGGTAGCCAAGTCTGTTTCCCTCTCTCCGTTGGATTTATTGGGCCCAAAAGATGGCCTTCACAGACAGAGCTGCCTACCAACTCCAATCACATCTCCTTAACTACCCAGTGGTAGTGGTGGGCAAAGTATCTAAAATTCACGACACATAGTATTTTGCGTAGAACCCAAATTTCACTTGCTCATCCGCAAAGTGAAGTGAATAACTACGCATCTCGAAGTAATGCAAACTTCCCATTCTTCTCTATGGACTTCATGTTACTTCACCTTGTTTGCTATTGACTTTGTGTTACTTTGCCTTGTTTTTGTGCTCTTTAAGGTGAATTTTGCAGCGAATCATGGGATGTAAGGTCACATGGGCTCTATATTGTTTTGCACAGCCTCAAGTTCATCGTAGTGTGTGTAGCGGAAAGCTGGAGACAGTTTGCTCTCAGAGCTGTGAGATTCAAACCTTCTAAAAACCTTTAAAAACGTCTTTTTGCCACAGAATTTTGTGACAAAATTTAGTAGATCAATTGTAGTAAACCCTGATGTGGTTATATCATCAAGCATTTATTGATGTTTTGTGAATATTGAATGTTAATTAAGTTGATTCAGTCTCTGTACTGAGAGACACTGTAGAAGTGTACTTTGGGGGAAGGGCTGATCTGTGGTGTAAAAGGGAACTTAGTGAAAAAAGCATTTTTTCCAACCATTGTTGGCATTGTTTTATTATTTTTGTGTTCAGGTAGACACAGTACAACTTCACTGAATTGTTTATAAATAGTTTCTGTTTGCTGGGCAGTTTTTCAGTCTTTTTATAGGACTGTCTGTGTTGTACTGTACTGAACAGTTAAGATTTCTGTGCCTGACCTTTAATCTGTGTGTGTGCTGTCATTTGGTATGCATTTCATTGCTGCACTGCAATAGCAGTACTCTGAATTTCTAAGCCTGTCTGCAATTTATTTCCCTGCTTCTGTGTAGCTAGGTACTGTGTCTCCCCCCCCCCATCAAAACAAGGTATTGTTTTTTGACAGTTACTTTTTGAAGATTGGTTAAGGATTCCATGACTGATATTGTGTTGTGCCTGTGCAGTAGCATTTAGTGTTTTGCTTCCTAGCCACACAAAAGTGCTGAAATATCAAGTTGTTGTAAATTGTGTCATCTGAAAAAATGCCCATGAAGAGACAGTCAGGCAAAGCAGTTTCTAGCTATGGTGCTGCTGCCAAGAAGATTGTTAGCAATGGAAGTTGTTGTGAAGATGAGTCAGGTTCATCAGGGGCTACCAATGGTAGCAGTGTTAAGAGTGGTCATGACCATGGTAGTACGTAAAAGAAGGAAAAGGTAGTAGTTGATGCAAGTAAAGGGATTTGTCTGGCTATGTTTTTCCCAGCAAAATCAGTCACTTCAATGTGGTTGGAAATGGTGTTGTCCCTGCTGTTAGTAAAGTTAGTGAGGGCATGGTTGATAACAACATGAGTATTGCTACAAGTTCAACCCTGTTAAACTTATCATGTGGGAAAAATATTGTTGAATCCGCAGACTTGAGTGCAGTTGATGTCCCACTACCTACAGTACTGGAACATGATTCTGATCATGATGATGACTCACAGTCTCATGTTTCCACTGATGCTGAGGATAGGCCATCCAAACATTCAGACATTGCCAAAAAAAGTGTGGCTGATAATATTGAGGCTGCTGTTCAACTTGAAATATCTCTACATGAGGATAGCCTCCAAAGTGAATTAGTGGATGATGATTATGATGATGATGCTAGTGAGTAGCGATCTCATTTGGGAACCGGAAAAAAGAAAGTGAAGGTTGCTGTTTATAAACAGTCTGTTAAGTCAGTCGCCCCCTCCTCAAAATTCAGCTGTAGCTGTGTCTGTTGATGATGACCCTGAATTAATAATGACAGATTTTAATATTCAGTCAAAGTCCAATTGTGCACAACAGCAGAAATCATGCATTACATCCCCAACTTCATCGCCACCAAAAGTGCAGTTACATATGCAGCAGCAGCACCAGCAGCAACATGTGAAGAGTAGGGCATCCAAATCCCTAGTTTGGGATTTTTTTGTACAAGATGGCAACAATGAAACAGTGGCAATATGCCAGCTTTGCCAAGTGCATGTGAAGTGTGGTAAAAAGGATAGAAATTGGGCACTAGGGGCCAGCATAGTCATCTGAAGAGCAGGCACATGGCACTGTGGATGCGACAACAGAGGGGAGCTAATGCCATAGTTGGGCATTCACCCTCAGCCACCTTAGTGAGCATGGTATCCTCTTCAGTCAGTGTAAGTAGCCATGTTGGAAAAAATGGTGAAATAACACCAGAGGATTACTACAGGCATGAGGAGCATGATGATTTGGAATGTTCAATCAGTGGTCAGAGTAGCAGTGACAGTCCATGTAGTAATTCTACTAAATCAACCCCTGTGCTTAAAACAAGGAAAATAACCACATGCATTGGCTTGTCACCTGTGTCCCCACCATCACACATCCAAGGTACCCCATCCATGTCAATTAGTAGAGTAGAGCCATTTGACATGCCACTAGTAAATCAACGAACAATGCAGCCACATTGCACAGCCTTTTTCGTGCACAATACTGAATACACACCCAGTCATGCAGATGCACGTGAACTCTATGCTACCATAGCGGAAATGCTGGCAATTGGCCTTTTATCATTTTCCTTTGTGGAGAATGTGGGCTTCTGGTGCTTTGCAGCTTGCGCATGTCCTAAATGGAAGGGCACGTCCTGGACATACTTTTCCACCTGTGCTGTCCCTGAGTTATATCAGATGGTGACAAAGTCTGTAAGACACGGTCTTCAACATTCCACATCACCTTACATTCACATAAGCATGGATATATGGACAAGTGGCAAAACAGCGGGTAGTTCCTATCTGTATATTACTGCACATTGGGCACAGCTACCTGGGGTTGTCTGTGATGGTGGGATGAGAAAGCAGTGCAGTAAGTCAGACTTTGGTGGTGGTGGCAACCTTCATGGCATTAGACAGCATGCTATGCTTGCAATGCATTGTGTAGCAGGGTAACATACAGGTGAACACATGCTAGACATGCTACTGACAGAAATTGATGAGTGGCTGCACCCGCTGTCCCTAAAAACTGGCTTCATAGCTAGTGATAATGGATCAAACATTGTGAAATATATCAGCAATGGTGGCATCATGAGGGTTACCTGTATGGCCCACTGTTTAAATCTGGTGGTACAGGAGTTTCTGCAGTACTCTGAAATAAATCAAATGCTGACTGTTGCACACTGCATCTGTGCCCACTTTGCACTTTGAACACTGACTTCTTGCCTATTTAACTGCCTCCCTGATTCATGTGACCTGCAGACCCACAGAGACAGTCAGACATGTGATCAGTGGTCTGTTTTTTTAATGACTTTGCCTTATCAAATGGTAACTCGAAGTGGACAACATGAAGTAAGGCAAAGTATGGTGAATTTCAAGTTTTTAATGGACAATTCATGTAGTGCTACGCGCATTTGAAGTGGACCAGTTCGGGTTCACTTCCCTTATGAATTAAAACCTTGTTGCATCTATACCCACGGAGACTGATACATACTGAAACTTGTGAGTAACTCTGCTTTTTTGCAGCTCTGACTTGCCTGTTGGTCAACTTTAGACGGTGAGTAAAGAGGAGGTGAGGAGTGGTGCTTGACATGCCAGAGCATTAGGCCTCAGTTGACTGCACAAACTGCATCCCCCCACTCATCCTTGTCATGTCCTCACCAGATGATTTGACATGCAGCCCTCTCACCAGTAAGAGCTGCAGGATCATTTAAACAGGCCCTGGACACATGGTCTATTGGCAATATGGCTTCCAAGACTTAACATTAAAAATAACCATTTGAAAGTCATCATTATCCTGAGCAGTGTGACAACTGCTGGAGTTCTCCTGGTTACACAAACACTAGCTTACAGAGTGTACCTCTGTATATGCCTCATCCATTCTGCAGCCCTGGACTCACTGGAGCAGTTGCTGTAACCTGCTGTTTTATTTATTTATTTATTTATTTTATAATTGAATTTACAACCTTTGAGCCAGCGGCTTGTTTACAAAGGTACCTCATCACAGAGAGGACACTCATGGTTAACATAATTTACAGAGTACAGTCAAGAAAGAATAACAGATTTTTACATGTTTACAGAATATAGACATACGGAATCAACATAGTTTTACATCGGTTGCATGAACAGAGATACATAGTATTACATAAAGTTGCTTGAACACATGTGTAGTTAAATAGACATTTCAAGTAGTACCAGCAGGTACTGACAGAGGAGAGAGGGCCTGGGGGTTGAGGGGTGGAGGTGGGTGGGTGTTCAGCCCAGTGGGCCATGTCAATGGTGCCAGAACAGCAGAGTATCTTTCAGGGACAGGTGCAGCTGCAGGCATTGAACATCAGGTCTCATAAGGCAGCTTTGAAGGGGGAAATTTTGGAGGTGTTGGAAATGGTTGCAGGGAGTGACTTGAACCAGGTAGGGACTCTGTAGCTGAATGACCTCTGAGCCCGGGAGGTCCTAGGTCTGGACACTAGTAGAGTGACCTTGTCCGAAGTTTGGGTGGTGGATCTGGGGTGTGTAAATTGGATGGCGGCAGACACCCCGGGGGGGGGGAGAGTCCAAGTAGGATCTTCTTGGTTAGTAGGCCAGTTTGGTAGTGGATGCGTTCGTCGAGGTTTAAGTGTTTGGCCTTGTCATAGAGTTTACAGGTGTGGGTGAGTCTGGGGCACTGGTCAGTAGCCTGCAAGCCTTATTTAGCGTGAGTCTAATCTTGCTGAGGGCAGTGGAATCAGCAGCATCATATACTGGGAGGCCGTAATCAATAAGGGACATTACTGCAGATGTGATGGCGAGCCTGAGGGCATCAGGTGGGAGGCAGTCCTTGTGCTGGTAGAGGATGCCAAGGCACGCATTTGCAGCAGAAGCAAGGACAGTATGTGGGCATGAAAGGTGAGGGCTGAGTCAAATGTTATTCCAAGTTATTTGTACGCGTATACTTGTTTGAGTGGTTGACAAGTGCTCGGGAAGATCTGGAGGAGGCTTTTGCTGGCTTTGTTCTGGGGGTGGGCAAAGAGCATTGCCTTAGTGTTTTTGAGGTTGATTACTAGTCTGCTTATTTTAAACCAGTTCTCAGCATCATTGAAAGAGTGCTGGAGGGAGTCTTGGAGGGAGGGGAGATTTTTGTGAGCTGCATAAATCATGGCGTTGTCAGCATATAGTGGAATATTGCCAGAGCAGGTGCTATACAGGGCATTTAGGTACAGGCTAAAGAGCAGTGGGCCCAGGATAGAGCCCTGGGGAACCCATGAGCTGATGGGATAGGTTTCTGAGAGCACCCCATTGTTTTTGACTCGCTGGGAGTGGGCTGATAGGTAGCTCGCACACCAGGAGAAGGGACCAGCAGAAAAACCTGTATGGTTGAGGGCATTTGGTAGGAGTGGGTGGGAGACAGTGTCAAAGGCCTTAGAGAGGTCAATGTACACTGCCCCAACTAGGGAGCCGTGGTCTAAGGAAGCATGTAGGAAGTTGGAGAACTCCATTAAAGCTGTGTCTGTACTATGACCAGCGCAGGAAGCCTTGCATACTCCTTGTTCATGAAATGATAACTTGGGGGGTTGGGGGACTGAGATATGCTAACATGCTATACATCTATGGTAACTGTTTTGGTTATTAGTTTTGTACTCAGAAGTTTTACCTCATTCAGAAATGAGTCCTCGCTTTATTTCGCCGAAGTAGCCCCATGGGTCTCACCTCCCCCTGCTATGCCATTTGTTTTGCAGACTAAGCTACAGAAAGAGTTGATGCTGTGCAAGCTATGCATCCCTCACTCGCTTCTGCCTGTGGCTCCATATCATCCGTTCAAACTGCCTGCTTTCTCACTTCCGATATAATAGCTGATACGGTTTGTCACACATGGAACGTAAGAGGGTTTAACTCTCTGATCAAATGAAAACAAATACTGTCACATCTTAAGAGGCCACCTTCCAGTATCGCCTTCCAGCCAGAGACTAAATTTTGGTCCACAGAATCTGCAAAATTACAAATTGAATGGGTGAGCTTAGAACTTCATGCCTCAGTCCCAATCAAAAAAGGGATGTCTCTATTCTCATTCATTGATCCCTTTGGTGGAATGCACATATAGTAGAGAGTCCTGCAGGGCCAATGGTTAGTGGCTCTCATGACCACCCTGGAGGGTCCGTCCTTCTAGCCAATATCTATGCCCCACTGATGACCAACCAGAGTTCTGTTGTCATGTGGTGCAGAAGCTGGTGTAGCTCATGACCCCATGAGTCTCCATCTATATTGGTGGAGATTTCTATCTCACATTAGAGCCCATGTTGGACAGCAGCCATAATGCAGCAGAAAGCTACTCCAGGGGGCACAAGCCCTTAAAATGCTCATGCAAGATCAGGCCTTGACAGATATCTGGCATCTGCTACATAAAAGGGACTGATATTACTCACGCTATTTGGTGGCCCACTGAATGTCTTGATGTATGGCTTACCTCCTCCTCTCTCACTACAGCTACAGTAGATGTGATTACCTGGCCTTTAGTCATCTCAGTTCATGCTTCCATCCAAATAAATTTTCTTTTGTGTTATCAGGAGCTACATTCTCCCTCTGGGAAGCTAGAACCCCTCCATCTCTGAGATCCAAACTTCTTCCCCTGGATTCAGAAAGAAGTGGCCAGTTTCCTCCTTGATAATGATAATGGGACATGCTCTGCCAGCACAGTTTCAGAGGCTTTTAAGGACACTGTCTAAATATCATTGGCTATTCAGTTTACTGCAAATGCCAATGAAAGAAGGAATGTGCCACCCTACAGGGAGAACTCTGAAATAATGATGCTGAGTATAAGTCTTCTGCCATCCCCCGCTCAGACACCCTGCTGCACTACACCATAATTCGGCTCTGACTAGAGATTGTCACCCTCTTCTCATGCAAGGCTGAGATTACCATACTGTGCCTGAGAAATAAGTACTGCAGGTGGCAAAAAGGGAGGTAAAGTGCTATTCTATCACCTCCATAAGCAACAGATGCAGCAGCATACTGCAGATCTGCAGGACTCCCTAGACATTGTGTAGACCCAGCCAGAGGAGGAGAATGCCACAATGTGAGCCTTTTATATCTCACTTTATGCCTCCCTCACTCCTCCGCCACAGGAAAATATCAATACCTTCCTGTCCTCTATCTTTCTCCCTCCCCAAGCTCTCCTAAGAGCAGGCTGTGATGTTGAATACCCCTTCACACTACTAGAGGTTCAGCATGCTCTGCAGTCCCTTAATTATGAGAAAGCCCAGGTTGGGGAGGCTTTCCCTGCACACTTTTTTAAGCCTGTTACCCCCCCTTATCTGCCCCCTGTTATTCCTCAGATGCAGAGCAGTTTTGATCCCTCCCCTCACTCTCCTAGAAGCCATTATTACCATTCTCCCAAAAAAGAGTGAGGACCATATGCTCCTGACCAGTTAGCAACCAATCTGACTGATCAATGTCAGTAGCAAAATATATGCCAAATCCATTGCTGCCAGGTTAGACCCTCTTCTCTCCCTCCTCATGCACCAATCCCAAGTGGAGTTTGTACAGGGCAGGCTTATTTCAAGCCATATTCATTCATACTATGGTTCATACTATGGCATAAGGAGCTGAGCAAGGCGATGAGCCCATATGCGCTCCAGTAGCTAGGTGTAATAAGAAATGACATTATCATTTAAGATGTATCTGTCCAGTTTAGATTTGGAATCATCTTTATTTTAGCTATTAATTATTTCCTCAGGGAGACTATTCCAAGGCTTGACTACACGCAGGGTAATAAAAGATTTTCTTTTTTCTGTATAAAATTTGCACGGCATCAGTTGTAAACCGTGTCATCTGGTGCCTTTATTATGATTTTTTTTTAGTTTGAAATTTAGTTCTTTAAAATGATTTCCATCTTGGATTAGAGTGTGGCACAGTATCAGATCTCCCCTTATTCTTCTGGTATGAAGTGGCATTAAATTTAACCTAATTAAGTGGTTCTCATAAGAGAGATTTTTACATTCATAGATCATCTGGGTGGCTTTCCTCTGGACCTTTTCCACACAATCCTTAATGCCATCCTTTACTGGCCCCCATAACTGTGATCCATAGTCCAACAAAGGTCTTACATAGGATCTGTACAGAGGCATGATAACTTCAGCCTCCCTATTTCTAAAATTTATTTTTATTGCCAACAGGATTTTTTTTTTGCTTTAGATATCTGGGTGTCAGTGTATATATCAAAGGTCAATTAGTTTAAAATAAGTATTCCTAAAACTTTATCTTTATCTGCTGTTTTGAGTGAAAGGCCCCCAAGTTTATTTTCCAGTTTCCTATTATCTCTTGGGAACTTAATAAATAGGGCCAAATTATACCCCACACCACACGTGGTGGTGGAAATTGATTTTTGAGGAGGCCTTTGACTTGGTGCAGTGGGGCTATCTCCATCGATTCCTAGATCACTTGGGTCTGGGACCCCAATTTTAAGCATGGCTTAAAGCCCTATACTCTTCTCAATGGCCAAAGTCCTCACAGATGTTATCCTGTTCTTGTCCTTACCCTTATGCAAAGGTATGAGGCAGGAGTTTCCTCTCTTTCTTTTATTATTTGTTCTTGAAGCTGCTATATGGCTGGCCCCCTTGAGTGAAGTTATAAGCATAGGTTCTGAAAGTTTCCAGACTCTGATGTACACCAATGATCTCCTAGTACTTGTGATTCTACAACTTTCATACAACACATTCACATAAGTCCTGAGACATTGAAATGTTTCACTCAGATCTCAGGGATAAAAGATAATCAATGAAGACAGAGGTCCTCCCTTTGAATTCCACTTGCAGGGCCTCCACCTTTACGTCCCTAGAGCCAAAATGGTCTCCCAGTAAACTTACTCATTTATGCATACAAATCACCTTGGACACATCTAAGCTCTGTGAAGCAAATCTCACCCCATTAATGGTCAAACTTGTGGACAGAATTTGACCGCTGGTAATTTGTTTGACTCTCTATGGCAGAGAAGGTAGACGCTATCATGATGGTAACAGCCCCAGAACTATATTAATTGTTGTCACTCCTCTCCATACAGATGCCACCTGAATAGCTTAGACAAATTGACACCCTAATTGGTTATTTGATCTGGAAAGGGAAACATCTACGATACTTTTGAAACAAGCTTCACTCACACTGGAAAATGGGTGGATGTATCTAGCATGGTTCTTATTCTACATCTGAGCCTTCCATCTATCCTGAGCCTTGGCCTCACAATGGGTCCACATGGAGACTTACATTAATGCCAGTCCTGTACCATCATGCTTCCTGTATGCTACACTTTCTCGTATAGCAAAATACAACCCTGCCATAGCCAATTCAATGAGATACTGGCAACCACCTCACAAAATGGCTGGAGACTGATCCAAAACCAGCTACACTCACTCCCCCCCCCCCGGGGTAACCTTGAGATATGTGCTGGTAACAATGTTCTCCACTAGTCCTCATAGCAAAAATCCAGCATTCACAAATTGGATTCAAGACCTTCTGATCCCTAAGGGTTCCACAATGCAGACATTTCACTCTCTACAATATAGGCATGATTTGCCCAGAATCAACTTCTGATGTTATTTAAAGTTAGTCAGCTCGCTACAAGCCTATGTTCTGTCACTGGATGGTACCACTCCTCCTCATTCCATAATTATTCACTGGCTACCAATGACTAAAGGTCTGGCTGAGGCAGTCTATTAAAATCAGGGAGTGCATCCCAACTCAATTACAGCTGGCTAGAGACAAGTGGGAGGCAACCCTACAGAGGCTGATCTCAGAAGACAAAAGGGAGGCATGTTGTATTTTAGGATACAGAGCATATAAAGATGTTTGTAGTCAATTAATTCTGAACAAAATGTTTCAGGCAAGGTATAGGACACCCTCTTTCCTCCATGCATTAAAACTCCTTTCAATCAACCACTGCTAGAGGTATTCCTCAGCAGGGGGGACCTCCTACATATATTATGGACCTACCTTGCAGAACTGTGTTTTGGAAACAGGTCCATTGTTTAAGATGTGATATCTTTCATCACCAGTTACACCCCCCCCCAGCTATTTTGCTTTTGGGGCTGCAGTTAGAAGTGCCACACATCATTCTGGAAGAGTTGTTCTGGCTTGCTCAATTATGTCTCCACCTTCGCCTTCACAGGTCGCACACTGCAGAGATTCCCTTATATAAACAGCTCCTCTACAGCCTTTTTCAGACAGTAAATTTCAAACTGCTCTCTGATCTGGCAACAGGAACCCTCCCCAGCTATGATAAATGCTGTAAGCCATTCCTTTCCTATATTGCACCCAGACTGGGCAAATGAAGTGCAATAGGTAGTGTTCATCCCTCATATACCTGTTCAATATGAGTGGCTGACTCATGATACATCACTTTTCCAAGCAATCTACATCTGAGCAGTTATCTTACTTGTCTTATGGTTTCTTTAACATTGCTCAAAGGGGTTGTTCTCTCCACCTGCAGTACCACATAACTGTTGTAGCAAGTTCCATGTCCTATACCGGCACATGGATGTACCTGCTCATCATGCTTGTAAGGTATTGTTTCAAGGGATGTGAGGTGTTACAATGCTGTACATGTCTGTTTTATCTAAAAACTTAAAGGGTAACTACAAGAAAGCTCAAATGAAAGTTGGGGCTAATTGAATCTTCTGTGCCTGCTCCCATTGGTGATGTCAACTGTAGGGGAGTCTAGAATGCTGCCAGCAAGGGTCTTTCATCACCATTTCAAGATGGCTAGATGACTGGATCAACAACATTACATATAAGTTTTAATCTACAAAGTTAATTAAAATCTGAACTCATTGGGGGCACTCTCGCACTTAGGTAATGCTGTGGGGCTTTTTTGATGGATACTCCCGTTAAAATTGCATAAAAATTATGGTGCCATGAGTTTAACAAGCATTGTAGGGTTGGGGTTCTGGATAGAGTTTCCAAACTGACGATTTGCAGGCTGCATACTGTAGTCAACTACTAGGAATCACAATGACATTCGGTACATTTCTGTTAATTGAAAAATGCTTTTTGTACATTATGTGTTTGAATTGCACATTTAGTAAAACATGTCCGGATATTCCTCCAGCATCACTGTTATTCCATTAGTTTTCTTTACTGACTTTAATTACCAATTTGTACCCTGGGAACCTTTCCACCTGTTTCTATTTTTAACATCTCAAAATGTTCCATGTTGGGTATTCTGAGTTTTTTTCTCAATGCAAAACGTCAATTTCTGGCAAACCTGGTACTAGCAATGATAAGGTATGTTCCTTTCAGAAGAAAAAAAATTCCACATTGTTTTGCTTTTTTTCTTTAGAGCACTAGGAGCCAATCCCCTCTACTGTGACTGCCACTTGCGCTGGCTCTCGGACTGGGTGAAAGCAGGATTCAAAGAACCTGGCATTGCACGCTGTAGTGGTCCAGAGGAAATGGCAGATAGACTCCTGTTAACGACACCATCTAGTCACTTCCAGTGCAAAGGGCCACTTGATATGATGATAGAGGGGGTACTAGTACCAATGCCAAGAGGCAGACCTTCTCCTGAATCCCTAGTCCTATGTCATAGTTGAAGATATCAAAGAGGACCAGTTGCAAGAGTGGGCCCTGTGGCACCCACTGGTGACCTCCCTGAAATTTGAGTACTCTCCACTGAGGGCAACTCTTTGTGTTTCAGACTCAGCCAAATTCTCAACCATCCTGTAATTTTGTTCCATACCACAATGTTGCACAGTTTTGTGACCAACTATTCACGTCAGACAGAATCTGTTTTGCTGAGTCTAAACCAATTCATATGTGAGACAGTTTAATACAAACTATACTGTGGGTACTGTAGCTATTAGTACCCAGATTTGCTATCACCTGTTCACTTCTTGGAAGATTTCTCCAATTATTTTGGAAACAAATATATATATATATATATATATATATATATACACACATATATATTTTGTGTGATATCCTTGGAATGATGGAGATATGATGGTGTAGAGAAAGTTGTCCAAAAACACTCAGAGTAAAGCCTGCAAGGATGCAATTTAGTGTATCAGGTTGCTGCATGATAAAAGTGAATAACTGCCATTGAAATTCCCTTGTTTCCTGCAGTAACTCTGCTGCAGTATTCTTTTACATCCTGGTGGCTTCCAATGTATATTGGGCATATAGTAGGCTGGGAAAATATTTGGTGGTTCTGTTGGAAGACGTGAGGAGGATTCAAGGTGTAGAAATTGACCAAATGACTGTATTTGCTGAGAGTCTTTCCAAATGATAAACTGATTAAAGTGTAAAAATGAATACTTTCTATTCTGGTCATTAGAAACAATATTGATATTTCAAAGGTGGCTAATGAGCAAAAGCAGTAAGCAGGTTCCAGGGAGGACTGTTGTAATGGATTAGACATTGACTAGACAGAATCTTGACAGGTTACAGTGAGCTTCCAGGGTCCAACCAGACTCCAACTGATCCCATTGGTAGCTGCATGCACCAACAATTCTTAGCTTTTGACACTATGTGCCAGTGCTGCAACATGTTTTGATTAAACTGCATATTATTATAATACACACTAGTGCCCTAATAATTTCAAAATGATGCCCCTTCCAACAATTGATGAGAGTAATCGAGCCCCACCACGCTGCACATTACCCGCATCTCTCCTTACAATGTCATCTTCATAAAAAAAAAAACCTTTTTATTAATAAAACCCACTCTTGTTAGCAGGTAGGGGTTAATCTTGGGATCACTATAATTAAATATACTGTATAGTAATGGATATTGGTAATTATGATAAAGGCTTGCTAACCAAATTAACTGATGACACCAAGATTGATCGGATAGTGGAGCTGAAATCGCAAAGAGAGGCACTACAGAATGGTTTAAGTCAACTGGCACTTTGGCCCAAAAAGTCAACAATGAAATTTGAGACAGACAAATGCACTCTGCTGCACTTTGGCCAAAACAGCATTCAGGGATTATACTGTATTACCTAAATATTATGAAATAAAAAAAAAACTCAGAAAATAAAGAAGACATGGTCAGTCTGCCTAATGTCACTACTGATGCTACTGCCTACCCCTCTCCCTCTCTATTGGTTGTACCCAGCCCTGCTCATGCTTGCTCTGTGGGCTATGGAGTGCAACAGAAGGAGGAAGGGGGTCAACTGACTAGCCTTCAATATTTGGCACTAGCTGCCCCCCCCCACAACTTAAAGATGGTGCTCAGGTTGGCTCAGGAGTTTAACTAGCAAATTTCTATCTGTGGGGGTAGTTGGGCTGGGTCGCATCATAAAAATGGTGTCATCTTCTGGCAAGGTGCAAGGAGCTGGCTTGTACTTTTCTTAGCTGTGTAGAACTCTAGGGAAAATGTAGGTTTTTGTGAAAAGTTTGAAATTGGGAGGAAAGGTGGCAAGGGGACTAGCCTTGGCAACCTTGGGAGGGGGAGATTTTTCCCTATCCCCCATATCAACTACCAAATACAAATACTGACTATGTTTGCCCCGAGTAGAATATTTGGTATGAGGAATTTGCATGCCCCTAGTGGCAAGTAGACATAAAAATGGGAAGAGAAAGTGGGACAATAACAATAAATACATGTGTCCGTTGACAGCATAAGAAATAAAGGGCAGGGCAAATGTGAGTTATGTGCATGCCCTTAAGTAAGTGATAACGCACAACATGGTGTACAATTGTAAAGAAATTTATGTACATCTTGGGGGCTGGGTAAAAGGCACAGTCGAGTGCCTACAATCCCACCAAGTGTGTATATTTCTTCACAACCTCACTCCCTGAAGAGTGTTACTACTTTTGTAAAAGTGATAGTAAAAGTTTTTAAGATAAAGGAGTCAATATAGAAAAAAAGATCAATACATTTGAGGTGGGCAATCATAAGAAAATAATGCATGGTCATGTGATGTATTTTGAACAATGATACTGCAGGTTTCTTCAGACTTATTTTATAAGTACAAAAAGTACCTCTCCAAGAAAGCATGAAGCTGATTTCAGTATTTCTGTTGTCCAAAGTTTGGATAAGTAAATACTTTTCCAGCACAAATATTACAGCTGCCTTGTTTCACTGACATATGAAGAATCTTTGTAGTTTGCACAGGACCTCCATACCATAGTGTCTTGGGGAAGAGACACATGCCCCCCAATTCCCATCCAAGTATTGCATTTTGTTCAAAGGAAGGGACACAAGAGTGTTTATTTAAGCCCTCCCTTGAGCAATTTTATGTTGTATGCCCCAGTAGGAAATTCTTATGGCATGACTTTAATCTACCATAGCAGATCACCAAATGCAGTGGCAGCACTTAGTGTGTCCTCAAAACAAGTAGGAATACAAAAAGAGTCTTTGGAGTCTAGAAAATTGCATCCTCCATCTACTGAAAGGAAGTCTAGGCTTTGAGGGTGGCAACAAAGCATTTGGTATACTGTACCACCATCAGTTCTTGACTTTGCATGTAATGGAATTTGAAAAACACCTTGCTTTTCTGGTGGCAACAGTGCCAAAAACTGTCAAAGCTCTAAATTATTTCAACATGTATATTCCTGCAAGTTTCACAGAATTTCCATTGTTTAAAAGAGATAACATTTTTTCAGTTTTTAGACACATTCAATGTAGTTGTCCAGGTCTTTGTAAGTATCTCACTACATTAGCACTAGCCATTAAGCCATCTTTATTGGCAGTGGGAGGCTGTTGTCTAGATCAGCATTTCCTAGATGGTTGGGTGCTAGAGGGGAAGTTTCCAATGACATTTCAGATAGGAACAAGACAATCCCAAAAGGTTCTGAAAGATTCTGAGAAACCGCAATATTTTTTGATAATTTTCTGAGCCTTTGAACATGCTGAACATTTTCATTTTTTATCAGTTTAAAGTCCACAAATGGCTGTAACCCTCATTTATACCCATATGGGGTTGTTTGTGGAAGGAAATTGTTGTAAAAAATAATTGAAGTTGTACTACATATTCTTAGTGTCATATAGCTAATTGTACTATAACTGACGCTTGTTTTTTCCCATAAGGAAACCAGTTGTAATTTCACTGTTATGACCAGCTGGTTGTAACAGTGAGCACATGCCCCGTTTCTTTAGCTATGCGCATGCACCAGTCGTGATTTTCCTCTTCTTGGTGCCATCAGCCTTTTGCCACCATTCCACAGTTCACCACACTCTGACTCAGCAGAGATTAGTTAATTATACAAACTAGCATTTTTTTTATAAAGTGGCTGACTAAAAAAAAGAAAGAAAATATTTTTATCATGAGCCGCTGACCAACTGAAACACGACTAGTCTGTTGCTATCTTTATTTTATAGAATTGCTGTGGTGAAAAAATAGGCACCAACAATTATATAAAATAAAGGCTGGGTAGGGGGTGTAAAACTCAAATTTTACACACACCCTTGGTGTGGGATGCCTTACTAAACCCCTTGAGCTTTGCTCTCGGGGTTTATGTAGCATCCCACACCTCGGGGGGTGTAAAATTCTTGTTCTAACCCCCTACCCAGCCATTATTCTCTGTATAAACCTTTTATCAATTGTCATCTAATAAAAGGTGTGAGCTGATTGGTTATGCTAACATACCTTATTTGTTAATACATGCTCAAAGAATGCTAAATTCAACAACATTCCATTTGTTGCCATGGTCACTAGAGAAGCAAGTAACATCTAGTACAGTTTTAGCAAGTTTTGATAATTAAAAAAAGATTATAATAGCTACAAGGCCCTTGTCCACTTCTGATCTTATTCCTCCTACTGGGCATTATCCTCCAGTAAGGGCCCTTAACCTCAGGATTGTTGCTAAATTATAAACATCACATAGAAGACAGTTTGACAGTTTCAGCAAGGCTTTTTTTGTTATAAAGCATGATATTGTTTTGCAGGGCCACTTGATATCACTATATTGTCCAAATGTAATCCCTGCCTGTCTAATCCATGCAAGAACAATGGGACATGTAACAGTGACTCTGTGGGTTCCTACCGATGTACCTGCCCATATGGCTTCAAGGTAAGGTTAAAAATATTGTAACCATCAGAGAATTACAATGAAGTTCAAATTCTTGTTTCTATTTTTATGTTTTTATGAGCTGTTGAGAAGGTAAGGAATTTGGGTGTCATTGTGGATAGTAGACTGATCTAAGAACATCAGCTGACAGCTGTTGTCTGCAGTGGCCTTTACCATTTGTATAATATTGCTTGGATCTGAACCTATCTTGTGGCCACTGACACAGAAACTCTGGTGCACGCTTTTGTTACCTCCTGTTTGGACTACTGTAATGCTATTTGCCTAGGGATATCTGTGGGGCTGATGCATCACTTACAGGTCATGCAGAACTTGGCATCCTGGCTGATTTCTTGGACCTCCCATTCCACTCATATCATGCTGATTCTCCAGGAACTGCATTGGCTGCCAGAGAGGTGGCACAACAGCTTCAAGACAGGTTTGTTCACTTACAAAGCCCTGTAAGATTTAGGCCCTGGTTAACTGAAAGACCTCCTTACCTGCTTCACACCTGTCTGTCTCCCTTGTTCCTATAAATTGGGGCTGCTAGTGAGTCCATGGTCCCATTTAAAATCTGCTGGGGACAGGGAGTGTTGCATGGCTGTGCCCTTATTCTGGAATTCACTCCCAGCAGATGTCTGAGGGACTCCCTCACTGGAATTTTTTAAAGATTTAATAATGCCTATTTAGTTAACATGACTTTTGGGACCACTTAGTCTGCTGAAAATGTAGGGTGGTTTATTTCTTCTTTATTGCTCTTCCTCCTGACCTATTTTATCATGTTGTATATTTTAAATAATGTTATTCTCCTTATATGGTGCTCAGAGCCCTGGATGGGCACCTAAATTATAAATTTGTCTTGCCTTGTCTTGCCTCCTTATTCATTCATCTTCTTGCTATATGTTGCATGTGACGAGCAAAATGTAAACACTTAAAAGAACTAGTGATACCAAGATATTGTAGAAACATAAAATGTTCATTTTTAAAAGTAGCTAGTTGTTGCTTTTGATTTCTGATGTATGTTTCTTTTTCTATTCCCTCATTAGAAGGCTATCTGCAGTTCCATGACATAATGGTGATCGCAGAATAGCAATCGCTATTATGGCAAGTGTATATCGGTGAAAAGCAAATCATCGATATATACTTCCAGGGGACCTGACAAGGAAACAAATTTGTTTTTGTGGGGGGCTGTGCCCCCCCACACACCCCTGAATATAGATTATCAACTCCAGGGGGGTGCATGTCAGGGAGGGGACACAATCCTATATTGCACACAAATTAAGTGTTGCAGCTGCAGGCCATGGCAAAATTTCTAGCACCCAATCCTGGTCCTGAACCCTGTACCTGCTGCACCAGAGCTAGCCACTCACACCACCACACCACCACACTGCATGGCTAGCTTGGCAGCAGCAGCAGAAGTCATACCCATACCTCAAAACCCCTTCCCTATCCCCCTTCCCCTCACTATCCCCCTTCCTATCTCTTTCCACTACCCTCACGGTTATGTACAGTTGCTACCCTTGCAGGGTAGCCCAAGAGTATAGCACCCAATATGAGCCACTGTTTTGGTGTGGTGCCCATATTCAGTCACTGTACTCATGGTATTCTCTTTCTGCATGACACTATTAGGAGTGATGTAAAAAGGAATAATGTACCTGGAGACTGACATATCTAGTTGTGGTCCTCTTCATCCCTCATCAGCATTGATTGTGACATCGCAAGTAACTGATCTAGCAGCAGGTGACTGGTTCTTCTTGGTCAGCTGTGATGTCACAATCGGTGAGGTCATAGGCCTGATGATGTATGAGGAGGAATAGAACTAGCTACCTCAGCCACCAAGTACTGTAGAGTACTTTCCACATATCGTACCAAGCATTGTCAGGTAGAAAATCTTCTCATTAACAAAAGGTAAATGAAAAAAAATTATTTGCGTATAAGAAGCAATTGTTCAGAATACCCCCTTTGATCTTATGCTTCTCCCAGATAAACCTGAAGAATGCCTTTTCTCTTGCTTCACTACATTTGCCTGCTGGAGTTCTGTCTCTGCCTTGGCCTCCCTGACCTTCCTGCTGACTACCTTTGTTGCCTGCAGGTAATTCTCCCTACCCCCCTCCCACTGACTTCCTTAACATAGCACTTCAAGAATGCTCCTTTTGGATCTTACAGCCATCTTAACTTCTGCTGTGAACCACATTGGACCCCTTGCCCTTTTTTCCCTTTGATACCTTTGCAATCAAATTTTCTGCCACTTCTGTCATTGCTGTTTCTGCCCGCTCCCCCAGCTGTATACTCCTTGTGCTTTTTTCAAACTGTTCCCTTGTCCCTCCAAAATCTTTTTCTTAAAGTTTCACACCCTTACTGTGTTTGTCCTGTTGGTGGTCCCTATCACGACCGCTAGAGCCACTGCTCTGTGGTCACTCAAAGCAAGTGACTCCAAGACTGCTACATTTTGGAACCTCTCACTGTTGGTGAGCACCAGATCCAACAAAGCCTCTTTTCATGTCAGGCCCTGGGCTAGATGGACTAGGAATGCCTCATGGCAAGCATTCAGAGGGAACTGATTCCAAATACTTGCCACAATTGGCACTTTCAAGTCCACATCTAAATTATTATAGTCCCCGTCTACCATGTCCACTAAATTGTTTCTTGTCTGCCCCGTACTTCTGATCTTTTTTAGCCACAAGCCCAAATTGAGCTCTCCACTTCAGCTGATAAATGGACTCTGTACTCAGATGAACTGTCATTTTTTGGAGATAAGAAACCCCTGATGTGGATCTACACTTTCTGTTGTTCATGCAGTGTTAATAAATGCGTTTGCCTTTTCTTTTGTATTTATAAGTCCAAGTCCAAAGTATGCTGTTCCTTGTGCTTTTCTGCTTGGGACATACACGGGCCTGGCTGTGGCTGGTGGTAGCTGGAGTGGTACATTAAAGCAGTGCCCATGTATAACCCCAGTACTTTCCATTTATTCTTTACTTATTCTTCCCACAGTTTATGGCAGAAATATTTTTAACCAAAACCAAGGTAACATCCATGCCCATACACTATAAAAGACAATGAATGAGCATCGATGAACAATCACGCTAAGCTCGCATCTTGTGGTAAAAGTAAAAACAGACCAGCACAACACTACTCGGCTATTCTTTCACCTCATAGATACAATGCCGACTTGGAGGCCTCTTGAGCTTCGCTCTTGAGGTCATCAGTCAGCATTGTATCCACTCAGTGGAAGAATAGCCTTGTAGTGTATGGGTAACCATACACTATCCTATATCTAGTGCTGCCTCATAAGCTTCTCTAACTAGGCCTGAGCTGTACCCCCTCTTAATAAATCTTTCACACAGGTCTGAGGCCTGAACAATGAAATCAGCATCCTTGCTACAGTTCCTCCGAAGTCGTAACATCTGGGCTTTTGGAATATTCTTTATCTGGTGTGGTCGGTGACAACTAGTGGCATGTAGCAGTGAATTCCTGTCTGTCTCCTTTCTGCTGAGATCCATTTTTTAAGTGCCATCTGATTTATTAATAATCCTCAAATCCAGAAAGGAGACAGATACAGGATCACATTGCACTGTAAATCTCAATTTCTGATTACCTTCTTCCAGATAAGAGACAAACCCCATCAATTCTTCCTGGGTGCCATGCCACAGCATAAAAATGTCATCTATAAAATGATGCCAAATGTCGATCTTATCCAAATAAAGATTGACTTGGCTGTCATAGACATATTCCTTTATCTCACTTACCCATTACAAGCACGGCATTATGACCTCAGGTAGGGAGAAAATAACAGGAACAGATGAACTCTTCAGGAGCAAAGATCCTGTTTTCATGCAGATGACCTCAGTAATAAATAATAGGGAGGAAGAATACAAAACTAATGTGAAATACAAGCTGAACTGTGTTTAAATATTACGTTTCATTAAAGTTCCCCTGATGGTGTCAGTTGCTCTTTAAAGGAGCTCACAGTTGAAAACACAATTGGACATAGTAAAGAAAATAAAAACTTGATGAACTAGTATCAAGTGGTATACAAAAAGAAGATTATATAATAAAAAGAGAAAAGAACCTGCATGGGTAACAGCTATAGTGCTGAGATTAGTCTATAGAAAAAAAGGCGCTACATAATACGATGAAAAAAGCCAATCACTAGAAAAGTTATATACATTTTTGAGATTGTAAAAACACTGCTAAAATAAATACACTAAATAAAATTTGGACATTTTGCAGTGAATGGCTTAGGATAGACATTCCTTTCCTGGGGTGTTGTGTACTCCCCCACCCCCCGCCGAATTGTGGGTAACTGCATTTCCCTTGTCCTAGTTGTACTGTTGCCACATCACTCCTGCTCCTTCCTGCCCCCAGGACTGGGACTCCAATGTAGGGGATATCAGGAGAGCTGCTGAACTCTTCATTTCTTCAGCACCTTCTTCACCAGTTTACATCACAGCTCTTGACATAGATCAAAGGACCTACTGGCCACTGAAAATAGAGAGAGAAAGTGGTATGCAAAACCTGCCCCGACAGACATATAACACATTTCCATCACTGTGCAATGGAAACAAGGGGAGGGTGCAGTTGGTCTTAGGCAGAAGCCCTCCTATAAAGGAACATTGGAGGTAGAGCCTCTTCAGAGTATGGCCACCACCGTCTTGGAGCCCGTTAACCCTGCCTGCCAGCCAGTTATGGAGCTGGGCTGTAAAACCAAATTTCAGAGTCCTCTGGAGCACTGGAGGACAGATTAATGGGAGCTGACTATTCTCAGGGAATGGCAGGGTGTGTGTTGACTGAGGTCTGATCTGTCAGAGATGTCTGTGAGGAAGGGTTGCTATTCCAGGAGAGCTTTAGCTGAGCTATGAGACAGATTGTGCATCTGTGCGAGATGAAATCAAGTAAGTCTTTTTTCCTTGTAAGGAATAAAAGGAGGCATTCAGGTGTTGGCTAGCATGAAAGATGACACTGAAAGTGCCAGTGCAAAGCAAGTGTGAAAGTGAGAAGGAACTACAGCAAGACTGTAGCAAGATCTGTTTGCAGGCACCATAGCCATGATGGCAGGTTGCAATCACCCAGAGGGTTTGTAGGCCATGACATTTGGGTTGGTACATATATGCAGTGGTCAGAGAGAGACAGAGAGCCAACTGAACCTCAAGATGGAGTCAGCGAAGTCAGAACCTGAGTATGGTGAAACTGGGGAGCAGAGACACAGGGACTGCGGAGACCGTAAATTCAGGGGTCCTCCTGAGTGAAGGGGGGGGGGCGGGATCTGCTTGATTAGGAACAATGAGTAAGATTAGGGCTTGCCTTGCATCCAGGAGAGAGAATTGTTATTTTGGGAGCATTTCTTTACACTTAGTCAGTTGGCCAGTAGCTGTACAAATGTCTCACATTCAGAGGTTTCCGATCACCATTTAAGCAATCGCATGGCCTTTGGATTGTGGGGTTTATTCAGAGCAGTTGTTCTCTTTTAATTTAAAATAAACCACCACCAGCCAACCTGTGGCAGAATCAATTGGTCTGCACTAATTTAGCACTGGGTACCTAGGAACTGTTATAATGGATCTTGTGTATGGCTTAAGAGAAATAGTGGTACCAGGTGGGCAAGAAGGCAGCCTCCAATAGAGCTGGATAACATATTTTATTCTGTACTTTGCATTGCTGTGTGGGAGTAGGCAGAGCATATTATTAATGCCTACTATGGGCCTTTTTAGTGGCAGCCCATGGAAACTATTTTGACTGTGCATGCTTAAGGCACTGAAGAGCTGTCACTGTGAATAGACTGAGCCTGTATAGGGCTCCAGCAGACCAAACACATTTTGTTGCATATTACACTAACTCCATTTCCCTTTTATGGGCGTAACCCTGAATTGAAGTTATTTTTGTTTAAAGCCACACTCACATCTCATTATTACCACCAAGGTTTACAGTACATGCTAATTTGGGAGGGAGCCTGTTACATTTGTTTTGGATCTGTGGGAAGGGTGACCACAGTAGGGAGGTGGGCAGGTACTGCATCCTAGGAGGTTGTACTGACAAGCCACCATGCCCACATAGATCTTTTGCTGGGTGGAGGCACCCTGCTATTTTGTATTTCTGGACATAACCCTCTCCACTACTGAAGGGAAGAAGAACCCAGGATCCACTGCAAATATCAATCGTGACCAGGTGGCAGTGTATGGCAGTGACGTCCTTACCCCTAGTGCAGTTGTGAGGATACCCACCCAGAGGGGCCTTACAAAAAAAAACATCCATCCATGGATTGAAAATATATTTGTATAGGGCAATTTGATGCTCCATGTCTTCTCATTTTTTGTTATGTTTGTTGAGGAATAACTCATGTTTTTTAAGGGGTATTATATAATTTCAAAAAGTAATTGCCATGGTGGTAAAGCAGAGACTACAGGAGAGTATACAGCTTGAGGGCAGTAACTGTGTAATAACATAGAAACATAGACTTTGACAGCAGATAAGGACCTCTCGGCCCACCAAGTCTGCCTATTTCCCTACCTATTGGATAAGCTGCAGGTCCTAGTTAACAAACAGCCTACTTCCTCCTACCAACCACTAGAATTGCCTTATGTCTGTCCCATGCATCCTTGAATTCCCCCGCTGTTTTTGACCCCATGACCTCCTCAGGAAGGATGTTCCATGTGTCCACCACATTCTCCATGAAAAAAACTTACTCACGTTGCCCCTGAGCCATCCACTCTATCTTCAAATTGTGCCCCTTTGTTCTTGCACATCTCTTTTTCTGAAAGATGCTGCACTCTTGGACTTTGTTGATTCCACTGAGGTACTTAAAAGTTTCTATCATGTCCCCCCCTCCTTTCTTTCCTCAAGGGTATACATATTAAGCTCCTTTAGTCTCTCCTCGTATGGCTTCTCTTGCAGACCCTGCACCATTTTAGTTGCCCTCCTCTGGACTGCCTCCATTCTGTCTATATCCTTGCGGAGATGGGGCATCCAGAACTGCATGCAGTACTCCAGATGGGATCTCACCAACTGTCTGTACAGAGGGATAACAACTTCCTGTTTTCTGCTGGTGATGCCTCTCCCTATGCAACCCAGTATCCCCCAGCCCTCCTTACTGCCTTCTCACATTGCTTGTCTACCTTTAGGTCATCTGATATGAGTACCCCCAGTTTCCATTCCATTTTTGTTGATGTTAGTACCTCCCCTCATTGTGTACTCTTTCCCTGGATTTTTGTTTCCCAGGTGCATTACTTTGCATTTCTTTGCATTGAATGTAAGCTGCCATACTTTTGACCATTACTCCAACCTTGCCAAGTCCCTACTCATCCTTTCTACCCACCCTTTGTGTATAAACCCTGTTTCAGATCTTTGTGTCATCTGAGAAGAGGCATACTTTTCCTCCTAGTCCCGCCTCAATGTCACCTATACTGACATTAAAGAGGAAGAAGAACTATTACTGTAGCTCATTCTTGGCCATGGTGGTCTTAGTGAAGCTTTAAGACTCTGACACATTACCGCTAATTATAACTCACAGCCGATTCATGCAAACACCAACTGCCACCATATCTACAGTAACTAATATTCATTGCTAACCAAAAGACTTTCTTTAACCCCTGTTTGTGTTCTGCTTTACCCCATGTTGATTATTGCATTGGAGCTGAGATGGGTCGGCTGACTTCTCAAACTCACAATTAATATTTGGGTTCCAGTTTGAAGCTGAATCAAAGTAGCCACTGAATTAAAGTAGCCAGTGGCCCAGTTCTCTCACCCTTCACCATGCATCTCTTTGTAAAGATGAACAATATGTTCTTGTAATGGTTTTATTTTTACATGCTTAATAAGAAAGACTTTTAAATGCAAAAAAAAAATGCTGTCTCAATTACCTACACAATTACATTCACAACTTATCACACATTTACATCAGAATAAAACAATAAATAAAACACACATTATACATCACTTTAACACCACAGCAATCATTGCTGGCACTAACAATCTCATGTTAAAAGGTGATTTGAGTGGAGAAGGGTCTGGCAGGACGCTTACATTTTCATAACATATGGAAAACTAAGAATTGAGTTGGTTCAGAAGATGACTACGAGTGGCTCTCAGAGTAGCCCGGGCCACCTGAGGGCTGCAGACTGTGTTTTACAGCAGGTTTACATCAAAACACAGTTTGATCCAAATAATGGATATTTCATGGCTCCCACAAATGTGAATACTCAGCAAGTATTCACCTGATGATATTAGCACATTTACTAAAATGTAATTTTTTTATAGTATAATGAGAGTATCTTTGACCATTTCTATGACAATTAAGATGAAAAATAGAAATCAAATTATTTTAGTATAAGGGGAACAAAAACACAGTGTAAATGTTTCAACACAAACCTGTGCAGAGGAATTTATTTTTTTACCATGAAACATTCAAATGTTAGCTTTTTTCTGCCTTTTCTGATATTAAACTGTAGTATTGGTTTTAACATTCAACTTGGTATGTCCTTTAGTTTTGCAGGGTAATTATACTGAAACACTGCTTGGCACATGTTAAACTCAGAAACACTCCATACCTGTGGGAAACATATTTAATCAAGAAATGAAAAGAAAGGACAACAGAAGTCATTGGATAGTTTAATACCTTTTATTGGACCGACATATGTCTTGTATATAGATGGTATAGTACACTAGCTTTTGGGGCCCAACAGGTCCTTTTGTTAGGTGCAACAGGAAACTAAGCAAAGGAAGCTGCAATTTTATGCAGTGAGATGCATTGTTTGAAAATAATTTATGATAGGATAGTGAAAAGTCCTAAAAGGAAGAGTGTGTGGGTGGACAAAGGATAGGAACAGGTCTAGTGCTGAGAGGGGATGCTTTGCAACAAATGCTATGATACTCATAGTAGATGCTAAGTGTAGGCATTGAAGTATTAATGTTAAAGGTTTCCTGGTTTGAACACAAGCATTGTAATTACCTGAGATACAGAAAGTGCAAGGGTGGGGGAAGTGATGATTGTCTTAAAAAACTGTTAAATGTGACATGATTTGGTAACATAATTTTATTATAGGTACTCAGAACTGCGTAACTGAATTATGTGTGAAGTTTTGTGAAAATATTTTCAAAACACATGGCTGCTTATAACTCCATTGCCATTGCAGTTATAGACCTGACATATGGCATGCATACTCAATATAAATTGGTCTTGGAATATAACAAACCTAGAGAAATTTGGCTTGGTAGCTATCAAGGAGAACTACAGTCAAAATGGGTTCCATGTGATAACAGCTACGTTTAAAGAGAGAGTGACATAATAGTGAGTTCTAATCACTGAAAACAAAATTGGTGATTTGCACTACACTGAGCAGCAAAAAACACAATCACACCATCTATGCAGAGGAGGTGATCTACCTAATTATTTATGCAGGGGGGCTATGCCCCCTGCACCCCCCTCGGCAGAGGGCATGCCCCCCACACTCCCCAAATAATTATAATCAAATCTGGGGGGGGACAGACACTGGGGTAATGAGGAAAACATCAGAGGGGGTTACTCCAGGGACACCACTTGAAGGAGGGACAACCCACAGATGGAGGAAAGAAAATCAGGGGAATGGGAGGGCAGACAAAATTAAAATAAATCAAAGTGCAACACCAACAGTGCAAAAAACAAATCACCCACATGCAATCACAAACCTGGGACCACATGCTTCACAAGTGGTGACCCTAACCAGCACACCAGGCAGCCAGCTCGACACTTGCTCACTCAGTCACTCCATTTACCCTATCCAGTCATTCACTGTATTCACTATTCTGTCCCTCACGCTTGCTATTCTGTCCCTCACACTTGCTATTCTGTCCCTCACACTTGCTATTCTGCCCCTTGCACTCATTGTTCCTTCCCCCTCGCTATTGTATAATGGTCGCTCTTTGTTCAGGTGCACAAATTGAGTCACTCATTTTGAGTCATCGCTCAATTTGCTTCACCCATATCACTGGATACCTTCAAAATGTAACAAATGTATTTGTTTTGCAGAGTGTTGTGATTTGTGTGGTTTTACTGCACTTTTGTTTGCTGCTAGTGTTTCTTCCTAAATGTGCCTACATGTTTTATGGCCTCTGGGAATCTCAATGATTGCTTTTTTTATTACCCTTCCTTTCCCTACAGTAGCTCCTGTTCCGTGTGACAGTGATTCATTGGAGGCCATTGATTCATATCACTGTCACATGGAAACAGGAGGCACTGTGGGAAAAGAAAAGGTAAAAAAGGAAGCAGTCATGAAGATCCTGAAGGACCATAAAACAAGTAGGTAAATTTAGAAAGAAGTTCTTACAGCAAAAGAAAAAGAAAGGATGCCCTAGGACTACACACAAATCACAACACTCTGACTGTTGTTCTTTAAATTTATAGTGTCAATGCCACGGATTGGTAATTGGCAAAAATAAGAATAGTAAAATTAAGCACTGAAACAAGAGGAATTATGTAACAGGTGTCAGTGACAGAATCCTTATGGGTCAAAACAGAAACTTCTTCCCCTAGTGGAGGAACCACATGAGTATGTTATTGGCTGCTGAATAGTGAGCACATGACCAATTCAGAGGTATAATGAGAAACAGAGAAGTTAATCACAGGTGTGGAGGTGGTTGTAATGGAAGACTTTAAAGGAAAACTCCATGTTAAAATCAGAAAAAGAAATGTAGTATAGAAACATAGACATTGACAGAAGATAAGGACTACAAGGCCCATCCAGTCTGCCTATTTGGTTTTCTATCTTATGAATGTGCCATTGGCCTTTGCTCTGTCAATGGCTTATCTATTTATACTGATCTATATTGCTCCTTTGTCCCTATCCCCTGCCTGTTTGAAGTTCTGCACTGTATTCATATCCACCACTTCCTGAGGTAGGCTGTTCCATGCATTCACCACCCTTTCTGTGATAAAAAAACTTCCTCACATTACCCCTTAATCAGCCTCCTCTAATCTCATGCTGTGTCCTCTTGTCCTGCTATTTTTCTTATATTGAAACATGTTAGACTCCTTCACCTTGTTAATGCCCTTAAGGTGTTTGAATGTTTCGATCATATTTTGAATGTTTCGGTCATATCACCTCTCTCCTTCCTTTGCTCTAGGGTATTCTTTTTTTCTGTGTTATAACCTCTTCCCAGTGTTTTTAATTTCCCCTGGCTGTGAGAGTTGTTTTTTCTAACTTTCCCTGGCTGTTTTATTGCCCCTGGAGGTTGCCATTCCGGTTTCTTTTATGGCCTCTTGTTCCAGACAGTCTTCCCAGAGTGCTCTTTGTTGTAATATCTAATCGCCCCTTCAGGAGAACAGTGACTTGTTACAGAGTCTGTCACAGTTCAGCCACAGAGAGAATACTTCTTCCAGAGAAGACACACTGCTAGATTCTGGGTGAGTGTAATCATTATTATTTTTTGATATCAGTACCTTGTCCTGCTGTGAGTGTGTGTGTGTGTTTGAATCATGTCACTGTTTACAGTGGTTGTGTCTGAACCCATCTGGCTATTTCTTTCAGTCCCCTTCAGTTTTTGTAGCAGTGCTAAGTTGCAAAAATTGAACATTGATTGCCTTATAGGTTGTAACATAGCAGAACAAGGTACCAATATCAAAAAATAATAATGATTACACTCACCCAAAATCTAGCAGTGTGTCTTCTCTGGAAGAAGTATTCTCTCTGTCGCTGAGCTATGACAGACCTTGTAACAAGACACTGGCCTTCTGCAGGGGCGATTAGACATCACACCAAAGGGCACTCTGGGAAGACTGTCTGGGATAAGAGGCCATAAAAGAAACCAGAATGGCAACCTCCAGGGGCAATAAAACAGCCAGGGAAAGTTAGAAAAAACAACTCTCACAGCCAGAGGAAAAGAAACCCTGGGAAGAGGTTATAACACAAAAAAAAAGAATACAACATATCTTTTTCTGATTTTAACATGGAGTTTTCCTTTAATATTCCCAAACTGTTCTGAGCAGCAGGTGAATCAAGCAGTTAATAAGGAATAGATTTTATGGAGATTTTAAGAGAGTGAGGATTATGCCAATATGTTACAGCTCCAACTAGAGGGGGTGTGGCACTTTATTTATTTATTTAATTAATTAATTATGTTTTTGGTTACCAGGTAGGTACACTGATCCAGGGGACAATTTTCAGTCATGACCCGGGTCACAACGTGGTGACACAGTAACATAGTAGTAGACACAATATACACATTTGATTGAACTGTACAAACAATATAGTCCATTGATTATACTGTACAAACACCAATGGATGATGAAACAGCCATTGTTTACATATAGTATACAAGCATGGCAAAAATAAGGTACAGTGAGAAATATAGGTGGTAGTGCAAAAGGAGAGGTAGTTTGCATTATACAAATTGACAAGGAGCAGTTTAAGCCTAACGGATAGAGTAATATCTAGTTTAAGTGACACGCCAGTTGACCTGAAAGAGTTAGTGGCAAGCAGAGCATGACACCCAGACAGTGTGCCTGGCTCAGAACAGAGGGGTAGCAACTGGCTGAGTATGTGGAGGTGAGGAAAAGATGTGCTAAGCCCTGCCAGTCCAGCAGCAAGGGATTTATCAAAGGGCAGTCTAGATTTGGTACTGACCAGTACTAACAAGGAGAATGTAATGTGTATGGAAAAAGAATCATTATGAAATATAGTGATCATAGCATGGTACACTTAACTAAATCTGTAGAAGAAGTAAGCGAAAATGGGAAAACAATTGTTTTCAATTACGTGAAAGATAACTTTCCAGTGATAAGGGACAAATTAGAAAATTGTCCATGGGAATATGAAGTGGAAAGATTGGACACAAATAAAACATGGCTAGTGGTCAGAAACTAACTGCTAGATTTGCAGACATCATACACTAATAGAAACAATGTGGTTTACAAAACAAAAAAAGGAACCTAGTTAATTCAAAGAGATGAGTCTATAGGGAGCAAAAAAGGCAACATCAGATACAGTAATAGTAAAACTCACTAAAAAAACTACCAACAGTTTAACCTCATTCAGAATGTCAGTTTGCATCTGTATCCATCCTCTACCACCCTGCCACACACACACACACACACCCTCTTCCAGGACAAGTCTGAATATAGGAAGAATTGCAAGCCCTCCTTTTTGAGTAAAGGAAAACTAAATAAAAATTAAAGGATTTGTCAAACGAATTGCATGGCAGAAATTAGAAAAGAGAAGGGAAGGATGGAATACAACCTAGCAGAAAGAGAGGCGATACATGGGGGGGTCAGATTTTCAAAGGGCCCTTGATCGCCACAAATATGTGGCTGTCTAGGGCTATAGAAAACCCTGGCTGCATCGGGATCCTGTGCCATATTCTGAAAGAACCAAGTCCTTGTGCCACATAACGGGGTGTTGCCACATTGGCTGACATGCGCCAAAGTAATGGGCATACCTACAGGACCTGCCACAGGGATCTGTCTATCCTCCCCCACCCAGCACACGAGTAGAGATGCTGGGATGGGTGGAGGATGGGGGCACACACCTGGCAGGCATGCAGGGTAGGGGAGCAACATGCCCAAGTGGGGCCATGGTACTGTGTGTCTTGCTACCCCCTCCCATGTTTCATGCCAATTGCGGTAGTTTGCTCAGAGTGGCACCCCGCTAGGTTCAACCACTCTGGTATGCATGCCCACCCCTCCCACCCATACTATGGCACCCCCTGCCCATGCAGCCCTGTACCCATATGGCAGGGTCCCCCTAAGGTCCTGACCACAGCATCTGTCCATGGTGCAAGGGGCTTAGACCACCTCATTGCTGGTTTATCTGATGTCCCTTGCTGTGACGATGGTAGGGCTTCATGAATCCTGGGACAGGGGATATTGTAGCCTCGCTGTGGTGCAAGCCCCCTTGTGACATGTCACACCCACATCCATGTTGCAAGGAGGGGGGGTGCATTGCCGGTATGCTGCAGTGGGTCCTGATTCAGAAGCAAGCCACATTTCTGAATCTGGGCCACCACATCCTTTTCCACAAGGTGTAAGATCCATCCATTCCCTTTGCCACAAGCACCTTGCAGCATTCATATCCCTTTGGAAATATGGCCCAGGAGCTTTATGGATATGTAAATTTAGTAAGGAAAACTGCTAAATCTGTGGGTCCACTTGATGAGGATGGGGTAAGAGTGACTGGGGACCATACACTCTGATGAAGTGGAAGTGGTCTGAGAAGCACCGGGGTGCTAGAATATAATCTCAAGAATACTTTGTTGCTTATTATGGTGTGGCAACTGTTACATTTGCACAGTAGGTTTTATTTTTGACAAAATTTGTGTCACAGTTGTTTCTTCTGCCTGAGGAAGGGTGTGCTCCTGTTATGTGGTAGCCATGATACAACCTGTTGACAACATATCTACCCTTGTTGCTGACTTCATGTCATCATTACTCAGTTGGTAGCGCATCTGTCTCTAGACCAGAAGGTCATCATGAGTTCTAGTCAGACACTGGGTCTTGAGCAAATACCTCAAAAGCCAACACTTGAGTGCAATACAAGGGAGGTACAGTACTGTTGGGGTGTGCCATTCTTAAGGTGAGACATTAAACTGAGGTCCCTTCTGCTCATCTTTTTATTGTCTTGGTTAGTGTCCAGGTGGAAATCAAAGAACCTATGGCAGTTTTTGCAAGTGTTTTTTTTTTTTTCCAGAGGACTAAACAACATTCCCCATTTCATAAACAAATTCAGGCAATTGTCCATGTTTGTGTGGGGGTGTTGATGAGCAGAAAGGCCACCACTACATGTTTGCAGTCACTTCACCACCATTCCCTATTAGTGCTTGTAAAGCACTTTGGGATGTAGTGTGTATGAAAAGTGCTATGTGAAGGCAAATTCTGATATAGAAACAAAAGCTGACAGCACAAAAAGGCCTGCTAATCTTTTCCCCTGACTACCAATCTATCTCTTGCCTCTGCCCTAGCTACTCAAGCATTGACTTCTTGCATATATTTTATTATGTCCTGCTGTGAATATGCTAGCTACATTACTGACAAAGCCTTTGGCTGCTCAGTACTGTTTACCTTATAAGATGTTTTTGTAATTTTACTTATCTTGTTTTATAACCTACTTGCCTGTTTCTGATGTGGAACCTTTTTAAATGAGCCATGGCTCAAAGGTGTTTTCCGAAATCTTAATAAATAACTAAAAATAAATTAAAAAATAGGAAAACCACCTTACAAGACTTGCAAGGAAGTTAAGAGAGCTTTGAGGGGTTCCCAATGTTCTCTATACATCTCTAATCTGTCCTGGCAGGGAGCTATGTGTCTCTCAACAGCAAAGGCTTATAATATTTCCTGATGTCCTTCATGGATTGAAGGTATAGCATCATCCATCCAATGGCATAAGATAACTAGCTTGGTGGTTATCGAAACTAAGGCCATATACACCTTACAAGGGCCAAATAGCTCAACAGGATAAAGACCAACCAGATAGATCTGTGGGATAAAAAAAGGGTCAAATCACAACCAAGGGTCAAGAGAATTACAAATAGAAGTCCAAAAAGGAGTTACTTTGGGACAATCCCACAGAATATATTTAAGAGAACCCACCCCAGATCCACAGCGAGAACACTCCTCTGAGGGCCAATGACCAATCTTACACAATTTTTGAAGGGTATAATAGAGGTTATATAAAATGCAGAACTGTGTGAAGTGATACATATCCTGTTTAATATATTTGTAAAACCTGGTCCATAGAGTCTGCCTTTCTCTAGGGTCCAGCTGAAAGTTCAGAGCTTGTTGCCAATAAAAACAAACCCCTTGCAGACTTCCAGGATCCTTAGACTGGAAACAAGAATAAAACCTTGACATGGAATGGGGGTGTCTGGCAAGCAACAGGAACTCCAGGAGAAGGGAGCTAGTTGGGTCGGCCCAGGTCTGTGGGTCCAGAAAACTGGCAAGTGACCTGGAAAGTTGGAGGTGTTTGAATGAATAATAGATGGGAATGGAGAACCTTTGCTGCATTGTTTCCATAGACCACACCTTGCTGACAACAAGAAAGGTCTCCAGGGAAGTGTTTAAAAGCAGGGGGGCCAAAATTAAAGGGAATGGGGTGTTTGGCTATGTGAATGTTAGGATTACCTAATAAAGGTTGGGACAAATCTATGGACCATTCAATTTTTAAATTCAAGGATAACTGTTTGAGGGCCTTCAGACACCACATCAAGAGTGTATTACATAAACGAGGCTGAAGAGAAGAAGGAGAGTAGTATAACAAACTTGAGAGGTATAAGCCAGCTTTAAGACACAATTGGGACTCTAAGGAGAGCCATAGAGGAGAGTAGGCTTGATCTAACACCATATCCATGGACTGACTTCACCTAAAAAATTTACTGCCATGGAGTGCACAGTAATATAGGAAAAAATTGGGTAGGCAAAGACCTCCCCTCTCCTTAGGAAGCATCAGTTTAGAGTACACCCACTGAGCAGCATCTTTTTTCCAAAAGAAACTCCAATACAAAACTTTGAAGTCGGGAGAACCAAACTTTAGGAAGATAAAGGCCAAGCATACCAAATGGGTACAGTGTGCAGAGAAGAATATTCATTTTAATAATATTGATTCTGTCCCACAGGGATATGGGAAAAATCAACCACCTTTCCAGGTCTCCTTTGACTGTAGTGAGTAGGGGCGAGAGATTCCATTTCGCCAACTCAGAAACAGACCAGGAAATATGGATCCCCAGGTATGTGATCGCACTAGGTTCCCAACAAAGTCCCAAGCCCAGAATCTGTTGTTTAGATGCATGGACATTCAAGGGTAGAACTTGTGTCTTGTCCAGGTTGAGTTTATACCCAGCCACTACAGAAAAGTGTTGTATCTCTTCTAAGGCCACAGAGAGTGAGGAAAAAGGGGATTCCACATGAAGAAGTAAGTCATCAGTGTGGGTTGACATCTTGAACCTGGACCTTCGAACCAATATTTTCCTTATAGCTGGATTTTGCTGGATCTTGAAAAGGAGTGGCTCCAGATACAAGTTAAATAGAAAAGGGGAAAGTGGGCACCCCTGACTAGTGCCACATTGGAGTAACACTGGGGAAGATAAAACCCCATTATACTGAATTCTCGCAGTTGGGTTCTACTCTGCAATTTTGACCAGCCCTATATGTCTGTCCTACAGTACACTTGCTTGAATCCCTTTACTGATTTGCAGCAGACTGTTCCACTTATCCACCACACTCTCTTTTTTTTTTGTTAATCTTTTTCTCCTACCTGGTTACCAGTCGGTTACTCCATTTGCACATCCCCTGCTCTGGCCACTGTCCACTCAGTCCCCAGCTCCTATAGGGCCCTTGCCACCTTCTCTTGCAGCATGCACCCCATGGTGAGATGGTGGAGAGCCCCCTCTATCTCTACCTCCACCAAATTTGGATTCAGTTCCGATTATGCCCCCCAAAACTGGGGTGCCCTTTGGATGGCCATCCAGTTGCCATGACCTGGGATGCCATTTTTCCTCAGTTCTTCCCTGCGTGTGTGGGGCATGCAATGGCACCAGTAGAGAGAGTGCACACACATCTGCACATGCTCCTCCCGGTGTCTGCCCCATCTCAGCCCCTCTTTGTGCTCAGCATCAGTGCACTGGCCCCAGCCTCTGCTAATGGCCAGAAGTGCACTGACAACTGGAGTCCACCCCTCCTCAGAGAGGGAGAGCAGTCCCTCAGATGCTCAATCCCTCTCCTCCCCTGCTGACCCCCAGTGGCCTGAGTCTGTTCCTGAACCTGGGTCATCAGTGTGGAGCAAGGTGTGGCATCCAGCGCCTCAACTCTCAGCGCCACCGGGCTGTATACACCACACTCTCTTTAATGAAAAACTTTCTTATGTCCGCCCTTAATCTGTCTCCTTTCAGCTTCTTCAAGTTCCCCCTTGTGCCAGTGATTCCACTCATTATGAACCATTTCTCCAGGTCTACCTTGTTTATCCTATGAAGACACTTGAAAATTTCAATCATATCCCCTCTCTCCCTACTGGTTTCCAAAGTATACATGTTGAGATCCTCAATGCTCTCTATGTAGAACTTCTCTTGCTCTCACAAAAAAAAATTTGGTTACTTTCCTTTGCATCCCTTAACCCTATTCCTCTTCTATTTATTGTCTGTACTCCAAAACTGTACACAGCTATCCAAATGTGTTAGTGTCAGGGATCTGTACAGCGGCAGGATCACTTCCTTCCTGCAGTGCTGCTGCTGATCCTGTTGCCTATGCACCCCATATCCTACTTGCCTTCCCCACTGCTCTGTTGAACTATGCAGCTCACATTCTGTAGTCTGTCTTTAGGTTCCTGACTTCTATGGGTGTAACGTTGCACATTTTTGCATTATATTTGGTTGCCCGACCCTTGATCCTTTTTCTAGTTTTTTTCAGCCATTCCTTCGGAGTTCGAATGCCCCCATCACTGTCTACTTGCTGCAGACTTTTGTGTCACCTGCAAATAAACACATCTTCCCTAGGATCCCTTCCGTGATGTTTCAGATAAAGATTTTGAAAATTACTACACCTAAGACTAATCCCTGGGAAACCCTATTGGTGACTTCCCATACTGTACCTCAGAGATTTTCCCATTTAAGATAAGACTATTGTCTGTGTTCTCCTACCCAACCAGTTCCTGACCCATCTTGTAACCTTGTCCCCAGCTCTCAGGTCTTCCAAATTCATAACCATTTTCCCATCTGGGACAGATATAGAGGTTTTGCTATAGTCCAGATACAGTATGCAGACTGTCTGTCCTTTGCCTGCTGCCTTCGATCATAACTGTCTGGCAGGACCTTCCCATGGTAAAGACATGCTGTTTTTTTGTCCTGGAATTCACTGACTTCTAACAACTCTACCATCCACTATCCACTCATTAAGAATGGTCTCAAGTAATATTCCCATTATAGACAACAGACTGACTGGTCAGTTATTTCTCTGGTTCATCCCTGCTCCCACTCATGTTCAGCGATACCAAATCATCTGCCCTTCAATCTATTGGCACCATTCCTGTTTCTAGTGAACAATTAAAGGGGTCTACAAGTGGGGCTGCCAGCTTCTTCTGCATTTTCGTAGCAGTCTAATGTCCAATGTGTCCAGGCCCAGTGATTTTTAAATGTTTATAACACTTAGACTCTCAGTGCCTCCTACTCAAGGAGATGTTTCTTGTTAAATTTGACCCCCACCCTCTTGTCATTCAGGTGGTGGCTCCTTGTCCTCTACAATGAATACTGAGCAAAAATACTCATTTAATATTTCCCCTTTACCCCTGTCCTCTTCCACATATCCCTGTCCCTTCTTCACTCTGTCTCCCCTTGGATTTGCATTTCTTCCCAGTGTAGTGAAAGAATGCCTTAGTCTTCTTCTTCATCCCCTCTGCTATACTCACCTCTGCTTCTGCCTTTTCTTTCCTAACACTCTTATCTGTTTGGTGTCTCATCCTGGTGTGGTATACATCCCTGCTTCATCTGCCTAGTTGGGCTTGCATTTTTTTGTATTTTCTTCTTCTTGTTCCTCTTCACCACTGAGTAAAGATCAAGCTTGGTAAGTCCTGAATGGTGGATAGGATACACCTCAGGATCATAGTGGGGATAAGGGAAAAATTTAGTAGGGCTACTTGCAGTAATCTTTCAGAAGTCTGTCTGGGAAGTTGTGATGCTGGAGGACTGTAAAGTGACCAGATTGGTCCCTGTCTTCAAGGAAGGGATATGCCAGGACCCCTGTAAGTACAGGTCAGTCAGCCTGATATCAGTGCTGGGCAAGCCATTATCAAAGATAAAATAAAGGTTGAGGCTGAGGTACATGTACCCTCTTAGCTTGGCTCTATGAGGGACTGACCATGTCAAACCAATCTGATCATCCTCTTTGAGGTGGGTGAACAGGGACACTGATATTGGTAGACTGTAGAAATTCTTCTCTTTCATTGGACAGGATATTTATCTGTTCATTGATTTTGGAGGTAGATATTTGCTGAAATTCCAAATTAAGAGAAACACTTCTTGCATCAGAAGCCTGTGCCTGGATGCTTTTTTGGGATAGGTGAGTGCACCCTCATTATGTTACTTGTTTTGTGCTAGTGGGAGGTAAAATTTAATTTCCCAGCTACATCTGGACAAAATTACAATTATGATTCCACTTCTGGGAAATTCTATGAGATTTTGTTGAAATGTTGCCATAAAGTCATTTTCATTGTTTTCTGTATCATTTTAAAACTACTCATCCAAATGTCACCGTGTTTGGTGTCTGATTTCCTAAGCCAAATAGGTACCTGTACTATATTTTAGATTTCTAGCTAGAAAGGGGTCCAAGTTATAATCAACTAAATTTTCTACATTTTAACAACATTTTGCAAGTCCATAAAGTGCAAGATTTTAAACCACTGTAATTATTTTGAAATTAGATAATGCAATGTCACCAATTTTGACAGGTTCATACGCCCTTAAAATGAGACTTTGTGTGTCTACTTTCCATTCTCTTGCTTAAAAGATGACAAGTTTCAATCAATCAAAAAACTGTAAGTTGAATTTCATCAGTGTTTTATTAAGAATTAAGAAGCATAGGAAACAAATCTGCTGAGCTACAGGTACTCTTAGCAATGTGGAGGGTGGGTATTGCAGCTGTCACAGAAACATGGGCAACTGAGCACCAGGACTGGAATCTGGCAATCCCAGGATACAAATTATACAGGAAGGACCATAAGGAGAGGAGGGGGGGTTGGGTGGCAGTCTATGTTAGGGACAGGATCAAATGCACAAGGGACGAGGGAGAAGAAAGGAGAACAGAGACAATCTGGCTGCAGCTCCTAGACTCAAGGGGTAGGAAATTGAGGTTTAGGGAAGTATACAGGCTGCCGTCTCAGTCTGAGGAGCTTGACAGGGAGTTAGCAGGACAAATCAAAAAGGTATGTAGAAAATGGAAGGTGGTCATTATGGGGGATTTCTACTTGTCGGGGGATGACTGGAGCATTCCGGTCACCTCTAGTGCTAGGGAGCAAGTGCTCCTGGATGCGATCCAGGAGGGACTCTTGACACAGTTGGTTACTGTACCTACTAGGCTAAAGAACACTTTATATCTGGTATTGTCGAATGGCAAGGCAGTGAGGGAAATAAAGGTAGAGGACCCACTAGCCAACAGCGATCACCAAACAGTGTGGTTTAATATCATGATGTGCGGGGAGCCAGAGAAATCAGTTACTCAGGTGGTAAACTTCAGGGTGGGGGTGGCCTTTGGGAGGATGCAGGAAGTACTGAAAGGAAAACTGGAGGGCATAAGGCAAGAGATGGAAGTGGAGCAGAAATGGGATATTATTAAATGCGGGGGTTACAGAGGCAACAGAAGCCTACACCAAGGCACAGAGTAAGAGGAGCAGAGCAAGAAAACCATGCTGGTTGAACAGCGAGGTTGTGGAGGTGGTGAGGACAAAACGAGTGGCGCACCAGAGGTTTAGGAGGACAGGGAAGGAAGTGGACAGGGAGGAATATGCAAGATGGTCCAGGGAGGTAACTAGAAAAGTGAGAGATGCCAAGGCCCAGAGGGAGCTGAGATTAGCACAGGGAATTAATGGGGCAAAGAAAGGCTTTTTCAGATACATCAGGGAGAAAAGGAAGTGAAAGGAGACAATAGTGAGGATAAAAAGGGGTGAGGAGTGGACAGAAGAGGGTGAGAAGCAGGCAGAAGCACTGGATGAATACTTTTGCTCAGTGTTCATGGAAGAAAGGGGACCGCTACCAGCATGGGCTGGGAGGGTGGGGTCAGGGGGAGAGGAGGCAACAGATGGAAAAATTGAGGCAAGTAGAGTCCTAGAGGGACTGAGGGCACTGAAGGTAGACAAGGCACTAGGGCCAGATGGTATCCATCCCAGGGTGCTGAGGGAGATTGCGGCGGTGTTGGCGGAGCCACTGGCAGATCTGTACAGCACCTCACTGGAGTCAGGATGTGTGCCACTAGACTGGAGGATGGCACATGTAGTACCATTACACAAGAGCGGGCCAAGGGATGAACTGGGTAATTATTGTCTGGTAAGTCTCACTTCCATAGTGTGCAAACTCATGGAAACAATACTAAAGGAAAGACTGGTGTCGTACCTGGAGGACAATGGCTTCCAGGATGTGAGGCAGCATGGGTTTGTTTCAGGGGAGTCTTGTCAAACCAGCCTCATACAGTTTTATGACTGGGTGACAGGTGAGCTGGATAAGGGTCATATGGTGGATGTTTTTTACTTGTACTTCAGCAAGATCTTCGATTCGGTGCCTCATGGGCAGCTTGGGGAGAAGCTAACTGATGTAGGGGTAGGGGCAAAGATAATGAGCTGGATTACAAGCTGACTAAGTGGCAGGCTGCAATGGGTGGTGGTGGTGAGAGTGGAGCTCTCAACTCTAAGGCCAGTGACGAGTGGGGTACCACAGGAGTCTATGTTGGGGCCAGTATTGGTTGAGCATATCAGACATTGTACACAGGGTGGTAAGCAAGGTAAGGCTGTTCACTGATGACACCAAAATCAGAGCAGTGGTGAATGGAGAGGAGGGATGGAAGCAGCTGCAGGGAGACCTATGTAAGCTAGAGGAGTGGTCAGAGAGGTGGAAGCTGGGGTTCAATGCAAAGAAGTGTAAGGTTATGCACTTTGGGGTGAAGAACCCAAGAAGAGAATACTGGCTGGGGGGGGGGGTTAAGCTGGGGATCACTGAGGAGGAGAAGGATCAAATGGTAGTGATAACAGGGACCATGAACAACACTGCCCAGTGCAGGAGTGTGGCTGCAAAAGCAAACAAAATGCTTTGGTGCATAGCGAGGGGGTTTTCATCCAGGTGAAGAGAGGTGATCTTGCCCCTCTACAGGTCGCTGGTAAGGCCGCACTTAGAGTATCGTGTGCAGTTTTGGGGGCCATACCTAAAGTGTGATATCAGGCTACTGAAGGGGTGCAGAGGAGGGCAACAAAAATGATATGTGGAATGGAGGGGAGAGACTATGACAGCAGGCTGGGAGACCTGAATATGTACATCCTGGAAGATAGAAGGGACAGGGGGCACCTGATAGACACATTCAAGTATCTGGGAGGAATCAATAAGGATGGGACAAATGTGGTCTTTAAGTTAAGGAGATGGGGTCACCAAGGGAGCATGGGCTAAAAATAGAGGGGGGGAGATTTAGGAAGGAAATGAGGAGACACTGTTTCACAAAGAGGGTGGTAGCAAAATGGAACGCCCTACCAGAATGGGTGGTATCATGTAAATCTGAGGCAGTATAGCGCAGTGGTTTAAGGCTCTGAGCTGCAAATCTGGTGACATCCAGCAGACCAGACCTGGGTTTGAATCCCACAGCTTCCACTTGCATACTGTATGACTCTGAGCAAGTCACTTAACTTCCCTGTGCTCCCAGTTCATGCCTGTAAAAAAGTTTTTAGCCTAGTGTGCTACTCCTGATTAAACAAATAAATAAAAAATTAAAAATCTGTGAATGGCTTCAAAGGGGCATGGGACAGGGAACAGGGGAGAGTGAGGGTGGGGGAGGTGGGGTGGGACAGCTGCAAACTAGGGTTGTTGGCTGCACACTTGAGCAGACTTAGATAGACCGGGTGGTCTGTTTCTGTTGACACATTCGTATGCACATATGTTCATAAGAATAGCAGAATTTTGCTAACATATTATGGAAGTCATAGCAACACATTTTACCCAACCATATGCCTGACTTGCCATGTAGGAGGAAGGAAAAAGCTGGGTAGAGTGGTAAAAGCTTAAGTAGCATTCTTACTGGACTCCATAGCAAGAGAGTTGGAAGGGATTTCAGGCCATTATGCTAGTGCAGATAAGGTGATTTGCCTGTCTGCAGTACAGCTGAAATGAGTGCAGTCCACAGTCATGCATTACAGATAGAGGGAAGAGCTGACGGTTACTGTCAGCATTTAGCATAAATGACATAGGGAATCCTGAGACATGAGGAGGTAATTTACTGAACTGAGATCCACGTCTTGAGGCCTGTGAGGAAAAACAATAGACTATTAGACAAGTATTAGACAAGTCAACACTAAGAGTCTGTAGAAAAAGGGCGAGTTTTCCTTTTATGGCAAATTAAAGGGCATTCTTGGCAAAGAGTGCCTGCATGCCCAAGATGGGTTGCCACTACACCTGTAAAGAGTGAGTACTGGTCAAGATAATTTACAGTGTAGTCAGAGTGGATTTCAACTAAAAGATAGGGGAGACAGGTAGTGTAGGAGATTACCAGTAACAGTTAGATTCATGGCTTCCATCAAGGGATAGGCAGTAGAGATGGACAGCACAAGAATAGTAGACCACCAGTTGGAGCAAAGAAGTATATTTATTTTATTTAGTTTTTTTTACCTGGTAAGTGCACTAGCCATAATAATGACTATTTTCAGGCACAACCCAGGAGAGTACAGGAAGAAACATCAAGAAACATTACAGTACATGTTTGAAAACAAGTAGATGTGGGTAAGTGAAAACAACAGTAAATAACAAAAATAGAAGAGGTAAAATACAATACAGCATCAAGAAAACATATGCAACAATACAGTTAAAGCAAAAATACTGTGACTAAACAATGTTCAAACTAGGGGAGGATGAGGATACATACAGTGATAATTATGCAAATAGCAATCAGGCAGAAATGGGAGTAGGAGAAACTAGAGGAAAAAGGATAGGAGTAGGGCAACAAGATCTTGCCTGAATACAAGTCATATGAGAAGCACTTCCAAGGCCAGGACATACAAAGGTATTCATAGAGACCTGGTAGGGGAAGAAAATTATTGGGATACCACAAAGGAGGAATTCCTGCAATTCAAAAGGGATATGTATGACAGGAAATGATGTAAGTGGCTTTTTAAGGGTGGGTGTCACTGTAAAGAATGATGAATATATCAAGGGGCAAGCAGTTCTATCAAGTCTATCAGGTTCAGCTCCAGAGAACAGAGTGGTGGGGATGGGACAAAATAGTTATCCAGGGCTGTACTACAGGACTGAAAATAGCTCAGCTGGAGAATTTAGAAAGAGCAGCCAAATCAGATGCATTGATTAAGTGCTTTGGGAAATTAAAATTTTCACAAATGGAACTGTGGCAGTATTACTTATTCTGTGTCCATGAATTGTGAGAGATCATTTTATCAGTTAGCAGTTTGCACCATTTTTGCTGTAAACAAATGCCTGTGGTATGCTACATTGGGATACAGGTGTTCTATCAATGTTTTTCAGAGCTGAGAAAAAAAAAGAACTGTGGCAATCATTCCCCTCCTTGGAGAAAGCTTGTCAAACATATGGAAAAATTAGTCAGATGACTTTACTGCTCCACGGTTGTATGAAGTGCCAACAGTAGAAAACGCATTTCTCAAAACAGTGACCCCCCCCCACCCCAGCTGACATGTTTTGTGCTTTATCAAAGGCTCCACCTATGCCTTCTTAGTAAGCTTTTACATCCCCCATTTAAAGGCACATACATATAGTGGGGCAAGGTTGGTAGGAACCAGCATTATTACCAGAAAGTGACAACATACCATAGACCCATTAACTAACATTTAAAAACACAATGTAAAGAGGACAGCTATTTCAAAAGAAAATCTGTATTGATTCAGTGTTCAGGTCTCCTTATAGCTTGATTAGTCCTAACCAAAAGACAAAAACAATTTCATCTGTGTGGCATCTACAAAGACTTACAAGTAAGCAATAACCCACAACAGGCCATGTGTTTCTAGTGAATGAATGCACACCCTGAGTGAACTGGGATGCACAGGACAACATCTGAGTGACTTTCAATGCACCCAGAAAGTGCATTAATTCTTAAAAAATTCATACCCAGAAGTGGGTATTGTGCTTATAAAATTATTTTTTTTAATGGAATAAGGTTTTATTTTCTTTTATTAGGTTGTTGCTTGGTAGAATGTGTGAGTTTGGTAACAAAAGTAGAGTGCTTTTAAACAAACATGGGAAGTATATTTATTTTGAAGAAACCTATCTCCTGTTGTGGCTCTCTGTGATTAAAAAGTGAAGAATGTTTTACTGTACTTGAAAAAGGTTACATTTCCATTTAGTTATGTTGCTACTAGGTAGATTAGGATAGGGCAGGTTAGTTACAAATGGTTCATATACCATAGATTAATGAATGGTCAGGTCCTGTGTTTAGACCAGTGAAGTTACTAGGATTCTGATGCACATTTTATATTGTCATTTATCATGAATTCAAGTCATATTTGAATTGACATCTGCTGTATAGACAGTCCCTTGCCTACCCTCCCAACTGGAGGAAGGATACTGCCATGGTGACCCTAGTTATCATTGTAAGGGGATGGTGAGAACAGGGAAAAGAATGATAACAATGAATATTGATGACTATGGGAATGAGCAGGAAATCTGGATTACTTCAAACCATGGCACAACTACAACACAAGCAAAAAGTGTTAAATACCCTTCTCCTTATATAAACATTTCTATAATTGTGAGACTCCAGGACTAACCTAATTATAGGCGTTCTAAAGTTTTATTTACTTTTTAATTCTGGACTTCTTTTACCTAGTAAATAATGACATTAACTGTGGATCTAAGGTTCCATCATTGTAACTGCCAAATGGATTTCTGCTGGGTGTAGTGTAGCTTGACTAGACTTGTGTTTCAAAGACCAACAGTTGTCAGCATGCTTCTCAACCTTTCCAACTCCAGTATAGATCACTCACCCTAAAAAATATGGGAAGGTGAAAACATTTTAGACATGTCATTAAATCATAGAGACATATGTTTGCAAACTATGGAAAGTAATGTATTTATGTTATTAATAATTTTACTTGTTACTAAGCATCATAGACGAATAAGAATTTTAGAATTAAAACATCAGTGTACAGTGTGTGTGACACTACCTTCTCCATGTGGGGCAGAGAGGTTCTGTGTGATAAAATAAAGGATGGTCCTCCTAATGTGAGACTATTAAGAGCCATGCAATAGTTATCAGTAGTAGGCTAAGGATCAGTCAGCATCAGGCAGCTCTACCCTGAGACTTCTTTTCAAAGTCCTTTAAGAAGCTTTTGATTTTTTAAGAAGGATCTTTACCTTGAAGACTGACACAGAAATTAAACTGACATTGGAGTAGAACATGGACAGCTGTGTCAAGTGCCTATAAATTAGAAAAGGGAGAACTCTAGATATTTAAAAATCATGACACTATCTGATTTTTACATAAAGTAGAACATTTTGAAGGGAAAATAGCATTTGACAGCTCCTAATGTAAACCATATGAACATAGGGCTGCAGCTTTACTGACTGGTTCTCCACCAGAGATTCATCTTAATTCAATAACAATACCATGCTTCCTCCTCACTGGCCAGCACCAAACAAGTCTGCGCATCTGGAAGCTATTTCCCAAACCTTGATAAATTGGTCTAATTCTGCCCTCTCAGCAATTGTTTTTCCATGTTTCATGTAGCCTTGGAAAAAGTATCTTGTGTGGAGGGAGTGTATCACTGAAGAAAAGGGAATTACAATTTGAATAAGATAACCTCTGGCTATGGCTCTGAGGATTTGCTTCATATCGTGGTTCATTGAATCAGGCATAAACTATTCTCTAACTACAACATCAAGTGCAGTGATTGGAAAATGAGCACAGTCTGCAACAACATAAATGTAAAAGAGTGGCTGGTACCATGCATTCTGCTGCATGGAGGGCAAACTGAAATGTACTGTTTATTTCTATTCGAATTATAAATGGATGTGTAATAAAAGTATGCCTGATTTCATTTCATTTCATTTCCCTTAATGGGGACAAATCTTGTCCACAAGTATTTGTGTATTGATGCCTCTGAAAAACAGCATTTACAGAAGTCTTAGCAACAGTGAGAATATAAAAAAAGGGAGTTAAGCCATGGCAGATGAATGCATGGTACCGGTAGCAGACCTGTGGGTCAGCATCTAGGAAATGCATAATGTGGAAGTGTAGCAAGTCCGGTGGTGCTTCACTATGCAGAACAAAAAACATGACTGCCACTCAGTGCACTGAATCTTACAAGACTTGCACCAAGTCTCTCAGATCATACTGCAGAGTGACAGAGAAAAGAAATCCTACCAGATGACTTTGTTTTCCATGTCATCTGGCCCTCTATTGAATACTGTCACTCTCAGCCGTGGTCATTGAGTAAATGTCCACACACAATGGTACTGTCTTTATCTTTTGGGCCAGATGAAAGTTCTTTCTTTTTAGTTAATGTATTCTTCGAAGACACTCAGCACTGTAATTTTCTGAATTGCAGAAAGATGTCTCTTGAGACTTCTTGCAAAAAAATAGTTTTGCTTTATTCAGACAGCTATGTAAATTACAAGCAAAGCATTTCTCTGTCTTGTTACAGAATGCTTTTAGTTTTTGTATTTCAAGAACTATCCTCCCCGAATGTGTCCCCCTCCTATGCACACTCCTCTTCTCTTTATCATCTGGTCACTTGCTATTGTACACAGTCCCTTGCCCTTGGTTAATAAGAGTCAACTGCCCTTCCCCAATTATACCTTAAATCTGGAATCTAATTGTAGAACTTCCAAATCTGATGAAGCAGTCTCTGAACCCATTTGACACTATGGCAAGGTACCCTAGTCCCTTTCCAGATGCAAATGGTATTATAAAGTGTTACTGTATAACCGAGTTCTTCCTGAAACCAGCAATGCCTATTGTTAGAAAATGTATGATTTACATTGGCAAGTGGATACTGAGTGGTAATAGAGTTATCTGAGGGGAACAGAAACAAAACATTACTAAGAGTATGTATAGACCTTCACTTCCTTCCGATCTTCCAGCACCAAAGGTAAGCTTTCAATCTACTCTTTCACTGATACTGCTTTGAGTTAAGCATCCAGAATGACAGTAGTACAGCAGCAGGTTTTTTCTCAACTTTCTTTATGCTCCTCTCTGGCCCCTTAGGACTCTCTCCAGTGTGGTCTCTCGGACTGGCCAACTCCCACTCCACCTGAGATCTCCCAAGACCTAGCCTCTGTCCCAAGATCTCTCCTTGTCCTACTACCAACCCCCCTGAACCCTCGGCTAGGAGCCCCCTGAGGTGGACTACCTATTCCTCTGGCAGTCTACCTATAATGTAGTAGGGTGGCCAGAGTAGGGAGGAGATTCAGAGGCTGGCTCAGGTAAACCTAGCAATGAGCATGGCAGTCATCCACTGGACCCACCTTCACCTTCCTGGGTGCCAGAGCCTTTTTCTTTTTCTGTTTTTTTTATGTCCTGAGGAGGAGTGTGTGCAGTGACACCAGCACACCAAGTTACGTACTCCCACATGACTCCTGTAGGCCTCTGCCTCTTCCTGAACTCATCTCAAGTGGTCCTGGCTGCCGAGGCTTTCAGCCACCACTGGGTGCTGCTGCTATGCCAGGAGCCACAGGAAACCATCCCCAGGACAGGAGAGCCTGCTAGCAGCTGCTCAATCCAGCTCCTCCTTCCCCCCGACTGACCCCCAATGACCTGGGCTCACTCCTGAACCCGAGTTGCTGGCATAACACGAAGTATGGTGTCCAATGCCTCAACCCTCTACACCACTGGGCTGGGATGCAGCAGCAGTTTTGACAGTGTATTCTGTCAACAGTTCCAAAAATTACTGCGTATCATAGTGTAGAAGGCTTTAAGCATTTGCAGAAGACGGTGTTATGCAATAGCTCCCAGGAGAGGCTGTCATATTTCCAAAAATTATATCAACAGATGCCTAGAACTAGGTTGAGTGACCTGCACTAAAGGTAACAGGAGAGCAAGAAATGAACTGAAAAAGACAGTTAGATGTAAATATCAGATAATGGACTAGTGGCAAAAAGATCCTTGTCCTCTCATTCACTCTTTGATGAGTTGCCGTCCTAGTACTATAATCTTGCATGAATGGAATGGCTGGAATTTAACCTTGTGCTTGTTTTGAGAGCTATTAGTGTACTCTTTATTGTTTCTGACTGACAAGCATGGCCTGATATGTTTTCATTTGAAAAAGAGATTAGAAGGCTACAAGTGCCACTGCCCTCTCCAAGACCAAGTTCCCCGCTAGACAAACCATACTTTTTTGCTTTGTTAATTGATGTGCTTTGATCTTTGTTGTATTCCTTTTTTCTGAGTAGCATTTTTTTTTAATCTAGAGTTCTAGCTGGTTAGAAAAGACTTATAATTGAGTAAATAGTTGAGTTTTGTTAACTTTAAAAGTTTCACAAACAAACAGATGCCCTTAATGCTTCAAGGGAAAAATGACACTAAGATTGATTGTGTTAAGGAAGGTTTCATGGCAAACGTGCCTTATGTTCCAGCTAAATCAATTGGTGGATTTCTTTGAAAATGATGGTGAACACTTGACTAATGACACAGCATTAGTACTTTGTACTGTCATCCGAGAAAACAGATTAACATCTGGACTTATGTTTTTTAGCCATACACTGTTAAAAGTCCAGCATATCATGGAAGTGAGTAATTCAGTTACCAGCAGGAGGATATGGGCTATCCCACGTTGAAACAAGAGTAACATTAGAGTTGGTGGCAAAGATAGATGCTCTGCTGGCCAGAAAAAAGTCACAACAGTTGAGGTTTTCAAGCAATGGGGGCCTGAAGTAGAATAACTACATTAAAAAAAAGAAGAATACAGGTATAATACATAGGCTTTTTATGGCACGGAAAGCCAGCAATCCATCAAGTCCATCCCCATACTATCTTCTGGGCTGGGCCAAACTGGCTAATGAATGTATTAGGGTCATTTTACAATCCTCCCCAATGCTGTGGGCTTTGGGGGTCATTAGGTGGTCTGGGGCAAAGCCATGGTGGGGAGAAGCAGGTGGTGAAACCCCTCAGAAGTTGTCAAGGTTTTAGTTTTCAGAGGTTATAATGTTGCTAGGTTAGAGCTTTTGTCAGGCAAAAAATATATAGGAAAAAGTATGGGACGATGTGTGTAATGAGAAGTTTACACAGACTCAAAGGGTTAGATGCTACATAAACCCCGAGAACGAAGCTTGAGGGGTTTATGAATAGCATCTAACCCTGAGGGTGTGTGTAAACTTTAAGTGTACAAACACTGACCCATATTTTATTTTATATAATTACTGGGTTTTGTTTTTTCTCCACAGCAACTATATAAAATAAAGAGAAGACGTCTGGTACAGCTGTAGTCCGATTAAGTTTCGTCAGTGTCAACGGTCAGACGTGACTGCTGGAAGGAAGTTTTTTTTGTTTTGTTTATTCTTTTTCCCCCGCTTTTGGTAGGAAGTAGTTTACATTTTTTTGTGCAACCATTTGTTTTCTTTTTTTTTTAAATGTACTTACTGCCAAGCAAGAGTGGTGGTCTCTGGTTGTCGGGGTTAGGTTGGCTTGGGGGAACATGGAAGAATGGCGACTTGCGCTAGCCTGGCGCATGCACAGCAGAAATTAATCCTGGCACATGTTTGCCATAATAAACACTCCTTTATTGGGGCAAATTACATTACGGTTTTGTATAGTAAATAACAAAACACAGTAATTATATATAGGATAATAGATGGCGTATTGTGCATTATGAGTGTTTTTACACACTTGAGGTTTGCAGTACCACAGAAACCATGAGTGTGAAGCACGAGTGGGTTGTGATGGTATTACACACCGAAGGTGTGTAAAAAAACCGATTAACACCACATCTTTTTTTTATACAATTGCTGGTATAAACAAAATGCTGTTATGAAAAAAACACTGTGAGAAAACAAGGAAGCAGTGGTGTGTGGAGAGAGGAAACTTAACTGCCCATGGAGAAAGTAAAAGAGATTTTGCACAGATGGTAGTAAAATGTGCAGGATTTGTAAGACTTGTCCCCTCCCCCCGTCCCAAAAAAAAAAAGAACCAGATTTTTCTTTTATCAACAGGATTGGGATACAGATAGTAGTGCTGATGGCTTTTTCCTAGCTTGTGTTCTTGCAATCAGCCAGCGGCACAAATATCTGTTCAAACTTAACCTTTCCCAATCTTTTACTTTAAATGAAATATTTCTGCATGTACTTGACTTTGTTATTAGTGAACATGTGCTTGTTTTATTTAAAACATGATTTTTGTGAATCAGGGGAGGGGACACAGTTTTGGCAACATGTCTTAGAGCTGCAACATGGTGAAAACTGCTGAGATAGTGCTGGGACTAATTTTAAACAAACAACCTGTTTAAACTGCTGTTTTCTATTACATCTACTTGACTGATTTTTATGCCTGAAATAATAGTTAGTAATGCACATTAACAGTAATTTCTGAGTTAATGCAAATTTAACTTACATTCTTTTTAACAGTTTCAGATTAGGCTGGCACCAAACGCCTTACTAACCGGCTGGTTACTACCGAATGGAACCAGGTTATTAAGACTATTGAAAGTGGTGCCAGTCAGGTCATTAAACTGACTCACCAGTGGTTATAATCTAATAAACTTCACTCTTTATAATCAATACACTTATACCCTTTTCTGGTCACTCTCCAGATGGAACACCTGTACAGTGACCAGGAGAAAAAGATCTCATGGCACTCATCGAAGATCAGTAGTGGAATTTTTCTGGTGTCATAGCAAACCTTACTCCTGTCAATGAAACAGGTTCATGTATGTTACTCCCCCCTCCCCGACCTTACCAGGAACACCTGGAAATGTATTTATTTTATTTATTTATGTATTTATTTATTGAAAATATCGGAATTACAATCCTTTGAGTCATAGACTCATTTCCAAAGGCTCTGCGTCAAGACATAGAAATACAAGGTAAGACATTAATGCAAGGTACAGAGGGTGGATGAGCACAGTTACATAGGTAAGAAACAATAGAGACTGACAATGATGTGGCCTATGCATATTATTTGCTATGCAGGTCCCTGTAACATAGGGACTAGTTATCTAGGATATGTACTATCACACTTCAGTGTGTCTTTCCTGGTCCAAAATTATAAACAACTAAATAAGTGAATGAATGAATGAATGAATGAACAGTATAGAATGAAATCATGTCACTGACATGCAGGCACTATTATTGATCTGTGTTCTCCTCAAGCACCATTAAGACCTCTGACCTCAGATGCATTCTACACAACCAAGACAGCAAAGTTAAATGACAAATGTGTTTCTGTTAGACCGTGGAACTCAGTGACTCAGTCTCACAAACAAATTGAACTACCCAGCCACTTTTCTGGATTCCTACTTAAAAAAAAATATTAAGACATCTAGCAGTCTAATGTTAAGGCAATGTTTTACATCCCTCGGGGCCTATGGTTAGAGATTCTTCACCTTGACTTTCTGTGATCTTTCTGTGTGCCTCTGGAAGGAGAGAATCATGTGACTGTCCAGTACTCATCATTGCAGGTCAGCAGAAGGGGCTCTATACTTCAGGGAAAGCTCCAGTCCACTAGTGGCCACCCTCCATTCTGTCTGACGTGAAGAATGCCAAACAGTTAAACAAGTGCAAACTGTCATCTGCTCCTCTTGACAGGAATAAAGTTATTCCTCAACTTAGCAACTTCAGAGGCCCTTACCAGCTATAAAAGTGATGCCCCTTTCCTGTCCCAGTTCTGCCATTTAATGGCCTCCCACTACAGCTGGAGACATTGTCCAGCCTGGATCTAGTTGGTCAGCCCTTTCCCAGAAAAGTCTTTTTCAGACTTGCTAAGGCCCTTGACTGAGGTTCTAATATGTCCCTAACTACAGTTTAGCCCAAATTCCCTGCACCCCCCAGCACTCAACTACATATCTGTGACTGCTACTTTAATTGAAAAATATCTATGCACCATAGTCGGGTTTGTATTTTGCAGCCTGGTAACTTGCAGGTTGCACAGTATAAATAAAACCCAACCTAACCATACCCTGGGGCCTGTATTATGTCAGAAGAAACAGGTAAGTGGCACTGAGGCAGCATTTTGCTAACTAATATGAGAGCTGCACCTGCTGTAGTACTAGTACTACTACTAGGAAGCAGCCTATCCTTCTTTGACTCATTGCTCTCTCTCTATCTCTCTGTCCTGGAAGTCAGTTGCCATCATCTTATGAGATCTGTGGCCTTGAGCCACAATGCCCTATGAGCACTTCACTAACACTGCCTACTCTGACCTACTAGGAGTGTTAAGAAAGTTACAGTTGGGTCAGTCAGTACTCACTGGTCAGGACATGACTGCCTGTCTTCCTAGGTTGGTCTATCTTAATGTGGCCGTGACCACTAGGTACTCAGAAACTACTGCTGCTAATGCCTCATAGGTGCCACTGGGCCTGCTTTTTAATACTGAAATTGTGACTGGTGCCAAATGTAGTCAACAGCAGCAGTCAGACCATCCTCATGAGTTTCGCATAGTGCCAACAATGCCTGCCTGCCCTTGAAGACATCACAACTGATGCAGCATGAGTCATCCAACTGAAGGCACAGGAGTGGAGCTGGGAAGTGGTAGAGGAGCTGTTGGATGCTGTGCTTGAGCAGCCTTAGCAACAACATACATAAAGTGCAACAAAGCTGGAAACAAGGCAGCTCTGTCTTCTGCCTGTCTCACCTGGTCCTTGGTCCTAATGCCACCTACACCCGCTCCGCCCCTTTTGCTGACTCTCCATGATCCTAGATAGGGATTGGCACAGTTATCAATTTCTGCTATTTCTGAATTCTTGCAAAATTCTGCAAATTTTTTGAAATCTTCTATCATTCTTATTTTAGTTATAATGTAGTCATTCTTGCAGATAGAGACCTATAAATTGGAATGCTTACTTGGTCTGTAAAGTCCTAAGAAAATCCACAAAATTAGTGACATTTAAATGAGAAGACACAAACATATTGGTGCTCCAAGTCTGGTAACAAATTCTTTTGTGAGATATTTTGAAAATATTTCTCTGCTTAAAACTCTACCAGTTTTGATGCTAGACACCTTAAAATTTGCATTCATAATACTCATAAAAAGGTATTAGAAATTGTTAAATGTGAAGAGATTGAATTGAGTTAATTGTCAGTTACAGGGGTTCATAATTTAATTTCACAATTTAATTATTTGTGAAATTTTGTGAATGTTTCCCAGAAATATGGATGTTTGCAGCTCCACTGCTATTGCAGGAATACACCTGAAATTTGGTATGCATGCCCATTGTCAATGGGTCCTGGAATGCAATAAAGCTGGAGAAATATGGTTAAGTAATTTAACATTTATGGTAGCGATACCACAAATTCCTAATTAGAAAAATGTGTCAAAATAATGTGTGAATGTGTATTGGGTAATGCCACTAGAATTCCACTTGTGGAATTTAACTTTTGCAAAACATTTATTACCACTGAATCCATTTAGCTATTCTCAACTGTTTGCAGTCCTATAGGTATTTTCTGGGTGACTACCCCCCTCCCACCCCATCCTTCTTATTTCTCTGAGCTTGACCAGATGGACTCATTGGACTGCTTGTCACACTGATTTACTCCTTGTGTTTCAGGTACCCTCCCTTCAGAAAAGTGCCACTTACTCCTTTCAGTGTCAGACTTATGTGATTGCAGTAACCCACATTTTCCTTCTTGCCACGTGCTTCCCCATTGGCTCTCTGTGAGTGCCTCTCAGTCCTGAACTTTGTGTATTGAGCTCTCAGACCAATCAGTTTTGTGGGGTGTGATTCTCAAATGATGTGCTTTCTAGTGAGAATCATTCCTCTAAGATTTCTTTCCATAACTGAGGGTCTACTATTCTTGTTTTACTCAGCTATGCTGCCCGTCCCATGTGACTCCATGCATCTAACTCCCACTGTTGATAACCCCTCAACCTGCTTTTCTGATTATTTAATTTGAGTACTCCTTACCTTTCCATCCATTGGAATGTCCATGTCTCTTCCAACTCTTGGCAGAGGTGCAGTTCATCTTGACTTAGTTATGGGTTTCATTCATTTGACTTGCACTGAAGGCAAACATACTGCCTTACCCCCACCAGCATCATGCCCTTCCTGTGCTATGCCCCTCCAACACTCCAACTAAAGTGGTGACCAGCATCCCTTTCTATCATGATTAAACATGTCTGGATGATTCTGTCACTATGGCCTCAGCTGCAACTAGTTGTAATGCTTGGTGTTACTGTTTTCAAATGTTAAAACTATACATTGTCATCTACAGAGTTGCAAAAGAGTCAGCAGGTGACATTGTACAGAAACAATGATGCACATGCCTTTTTATGCCATTTAGTCAGAGAACTATATTGGTTTACTGGCAATGGCAAGAAGACAGGCAAGTACAAAATGATGATTTTTAACTGTCCCTGATAGTTCTACACTCAAGATACTGATTGACATGAGGGTACTTGACCCAGGGCCTCACTGCACATTTACTTTGTAGAAACATGGAAAACTGCTGGCAGCAGAAGGTGTGAGGTCCATCCAGTCTGCTGTTTGATGTTGTTCATGCCGCTCTAGGGGATCATGCCAGACCTCACATTCTCCACTGCCTCCTAAACCACTTGGCAAGTCCTTTATGCCAACTTTATCTTCTTTTCGAACTCATCAGTGTTTTTAGACTGACCAGTGCTTCAGGAAGCTTGTTACATGCCTGCACCTCCCTCCTCTTTTTTGAAGCAATACTTCCTTGGGTCCCTTCTGAACCTCTCTGCCTCTCTAGTTTCTCATAGCTTTTCCTGGAATGTGTATTGCCGCTAGTTGTGAACACCCTACAGGACTCCACTTTGTTCATACCCTGCATGCATTTAAATGTTTTAATCACATCCCCCTTTTCCCTTCTGGTCTCCAGTAAGTACATGTTGAAGCCCTGCAGTCCTAATTCATGTGTTGTCCTGTTGCACCTGGATCATTTTGATCTCCTACTTATGTACTATCTATAGCTTTCTTATGGACAATTTGTGAAAGCAGAATCATAATTTTGGTTTGAATTCTACCAGAGGAAGTTACATTTTGCCTAGCCCTAATACTGGCTGGCAAATCTTTGCTATTACAATTTAAAAAGAAAAAAAAGTTATGTCTGTGTGCAAAATTTGCCCCCTGAATGGAGCCCTGCACAAATATCCCTATTGCCCTCCCTGTAACATGGCTCTGACTGTCCTAGCTGTCAGATCTTGTGGTGTTATTCCTCTTCAGGATCTCATTTAGTTAGCATTTCATGCATCCAGATGAATAGGATGTGATTGTCTCTAGTGAGAAAATGCCCCCCCCCAAGTCCAGTCACACCCTGAGTGATATTATGCTACCTTAGTTCTGACCTATCTCCCTATACATTTCAGATTGTGTCTCCTTATTCACTTAACCTGGTTAACAGCAAATAACCTACTTGAATCTACAATTTCAATACCCTTCATTATTTTTCAACACCCAAATCATACTCCTCCCATTAGGCTCTTCTTCAGAGAACAGACTTAGCTGCTGTAGTCTGCTCATACTCTAGGCACCCATGCTCAAGTCATCATGGTTGTTCTCTTATTAATGTTTTCCAGTTCTGTCATTTTTTTGTGTGTATTATTTATTTCCATCTCCTCGTGGCACCCCTGCTGGCAACTCCTTAGGAGCACCAATGCCCCACACCCCCACTCGATCCTGCACCACCATTCTCCCAACCCTGCTTTGCAGCCTTACTTTTGGGTAACCCAACCTATCCCTGTGTTGGAATGATCCCTCTCTTCCAAGGAGAATGTGCTGTCAGGTGAATTTCATATCCCGGAAGTTGCTGCAGGGTTGGTCTGGGCTTGTCCGGGGCTTTGTGGTGGTGCTGGCCTGGACGCTCATCATCCAGTCAACAGGGAGCTGTTTTAAACTTTTTTTGTTCTGCCTACATGTTGTAGCTATAAAGAGACAACATCTTGAGGTGGGAACGTCCGGGGTGGGGTGGGGAGTGCTGAGACACGTTCTCCAAGGTCGTCCACCAATGAACACACAGGAGCCATGCCTCGTCCCAGCCTCCTGGAGGTAAGTGTCCAATGGACCCTTATGAAACCCTTCCCCTGCCGGTCTCTGCTCCTGGTACATGGGCTTGGGGTACAAACCCAGGTCACCAGTCTGCCAAGCAAACCCCTAAGCTCAGCACCACAGAGCCAGCTTTGTCATGTTCTTCTAAAAGTGTATTGCCCCCCCCCAAACTATACATTGTACTCAAAGTAATATATTACTGGTTGTTTGCATAGTGACAATATAACCTCCACTGATTCATTTTTTACTATTCCCTGCTTGATACGATCAAGCATCATATTAACATTTTCCATGTTTTGGAAAGATAGCCTAATTGAACCTAGTCTTAAATCTTTGACCTCTTGCTTTAAGGTCCATCATTCTTATCAAATGTACATTTTGGAACTCACATGTTGCTGAATGGTTAAAGCAGCTTCCCCTAGCAACTGACATTGTTGTAGTGCTTACATTTTCTAATATCATTTGTGGCAGGCCTGTTGTTGATGATCTAGTAATGCTGAGTATTAATCCCACTGCTCTGAACCAGGTCAGAATTATTATTTAGAACTCCAGCACCTCAGACGATATGGCACTCTCAGAAAATATGCAGTCTTAATTTTCTTTTTTTTAATTTATATTTTATTGATTTTAACATGTAAACAAATATGACTCTCTCCAGACAAGAGAACTAATCACACACCCTCCCTGGTAGCTGTCTACCTGGCAAAGATTAAACCAGTTATATCCCAAGAATAATAATATGGGATACACACCCTGGACCACAGAGGAGCTAAAGGGACAATTGGCCTAGCTAAAATCTTTCAAGAGTCTGTCTAGACAGGTTTGTTGCTGACAGACTTGAAAGTAGTTAGCATAGTCCCTGCCTTCAAGAAAAGTTCAATGGCTGACCCAGAAGTTACAGGTCAGTGCTGCAGGCTGCTCTTTTGTACTGGGCTGCTGCTTGGATTGGCACCTTGTTCTGCTGAGGAAGAAATCCGCAGCTGTCCTGACAGAGCTCCATTGAGGTGGCTCACTCCCCCTCTCTCACTCGCTCATTCTGTTTCTCCTGGCACTGCAGGCTGTCCTTTTGTACTGGGCTCCTGCCTGTGTTGGTGGCTTTTTCTACCCACAAAGAAATCCACAGCTGTCCTGACAGAGCTCCGTTGCGGTGGCTCACTTCCCCTGTCTCACTCACTCACTCATTCTGGTTCTCCTGGTGCTGCAGGCTGCCCTTTTGTACTGGCTTCCTGCCTCTGTTGGCGCCTTTTTCTGCCCACAAAGAAATCTGCAGCAGTCCCAACAAAGCTCTGTTGAGTTCGCTCACACCCCTTCTCTCACTCACTCATTCTGTTCTGCCGGCGCTGCAGGCTGCCCTTGTCTACTGGGCTCCTGCCTGTGTTGCTGCCTTCTTACGCCCACAAAGAAATTTGCAGCAGTTACAATACAGCTCTGTTGAGCTCACTCACTTGCTCATTTTGGTTTTCCTGTCACTGCAGGTTGCCCTTTTGTACTGGGCCCCTGCATGCATTGCTGCCTTTTTCTGCCCACAAACAAATCTGCAGCAGTCCCAACAAAGCCCTGTTGAGCTCATTGACTCCCCCTTCCTCACTCGCTCGTTCTGTGTCTCCTGGCACTGCAGGCTGCCCTTTTGTACTGGACTCCTGCCTGCATTGGTGGCTTTTTCTGGCCAGAAAGAAATCTGAAGCAGTCCCAACACAGCTCCACTGAGCTCACTCACTCCCCCTCTGTCAGTCTCACATTCCATTTCTGCCGGTGCTGCAAGCTGGCCTTTTGTACTGGGCTCCTGCCTGCATTGCCGCATTTTCTGCCCACAAAGAAATCTGCAGCAGTCACACTAGAGCTCCGTTGAGCTTGCTCACTACCGCTCTGTCACTCGCTCGTTCTGTTTCTCTTGATGCCGCAGACTGCGATTTTGTATGCGGCTCCTGGCTGCATTGTCACCTTTGTCTGTCCACAAAGAAATCCGTAGCTGTCCCGACAGAGCTCTGTTGAGGTCACTCAGTCTACCTCTCTCATTGCTCATTCTGTTTGTCCTGGTGCTGCAAGCTGCCCTTTTGTACAGGGCTCCTGCCTTCATTGGCGCCTTTTTCTGCCCACAAAGAAATCCCAGCAGTCCTGATAGAGCTCCGTTGAGCTCACTAAGTCCACTTGTCTCACTCGCTTGTACTGTTTCTCCCATCGCTGCAGGCTGGCCTTTTGTACTGGGCCCCTGCCTGTATTGACGCCTTTTTCTGCCCACAAAAAAATCTGCAGCAGTCCTGACAGCACTTCAGTGAGTTCGCTTACTCCCCCTCCCTCACTCGCTCTCTCATTCTGTTTCTCCCAGTGCTGCAGGCTGCCCTTTTGTATGGGCTCTTGTGTTGGGGCCTTTGTCTGCCCACAAACTGATCTGTAGCAGTCCCGACAGAGCTCAGTTGAGCTCAGTTCCCCCCCCCCACTCGGTCGATCTTAATCTGTCCCAAACACTGATTTCCCAGACTGACCATGCTATTGTCTGGCAGGAGTGCAAAAATGTATTTTAGCCAGGATGTGAAAAATGACAGCTGTAGTGTTCATAAGGAGTTGTGAAAAAATGCCACTGTTGAAAATGCCATGGACAGTATTACAGTCTGGAAGTTACAAGGTGCGTGGAAACAGTTCAACGCACGCTTGTAACACAGTCATGTTATGGAGTTTTGTCACCAAATTTTAAAATAGGGATTTTAGGACCTCTGCTCATGAACAGTGCCACTGTCATTTTCTTAATCTGTCCCGAACACTAATTTCCCACAGTGACCACGTTATTCTGTGCCGGAACTGTGAAAACACATTTCAGTCAGGATGTGAAAAATGACAGCTGTACTGCTTATAAGGAGGTGTGAAAAAATGGCACTGTTGAAAATCTGTGTGACAATATTACAAACCCACGGTTACAGGAGCGTGGAAAGTGCGTAATGCACACTTGTAACACAGTCACTTGATGGGCTATTATCACCAAATTTTCAACATAGGCATTTTAAGACCTCTGCTCATGAACAGTATCATTGTCATTTTCTTAATCTGTCCCGAACAGTGATTTCCCACAGCGACCCCTCTATTCTGCGCTGAAGAGCAAAACACATTTTGGCCAGGATGGGAAAAATGACAGCTGTACTGTTCATAAGTAGGTCTGGGAAAATGGCAATGTTGCAAATCTGGAGTGAAACTATTATAAATTTGCGAAGTTATGAGCGTGTGTGCCAACTGCGCAACACACTCTCGTAACACAGTCATTTTATGGAGTATTGTTACCAAATTTTCAACATAGGCATTGTGGGACCTCCACTTATGAACAATGTCACTGTCATTTTCTTAATCTGTTCTGAACACTGATTTCCCACAGCGACCGTGCTATTCTGTGCCAGAAGTGCGAAAACACATTTCAGCCAGGATCTGAACAATGACAGCTGTACTGCTCACAAGGAGGTGTGACAAAATGCCAATGTTGAAAATCTGGCATGAAAATATTGTAAATTCATGAAGTTACTAGCGTACATAGCAACTGCGCAACACACGCTCGTAAAACAGTAATTTTTTGGATTTTTCCACCAGATTTGCAACATAGGCTTTTGACAGCCCACCTCATGAACACTGGCACTAACATTTTCATTAATCGGCTCTCGAAGGGTGATTCCGCACAGTGACCGCGAACCACCTTTGGACCCGATTAACGCATGACAGTTCAAGAATTCATGAGGAGGGGTCCCAAAACCCCATGTTGAAAATTTGGTGAAACAATTCCAAAATGCCCAAGATATGCACTAAAAGTTGAAAAACATATTTATTACATTATACAGCTTACCGGCATTTCCTCAGTTCATGTGCAGATGTGTTCCCGGTCCACTGAAGATCATCGCGCTGAGCTCTGGAGGTAAGTATGAGGTGGGGGGTGTGGGGAGGCAGGGTGTGCAGTGGGTGGGTGCGGGTTGTGGGAGGGGCACAGGGAGATTATGAGGGACCGTTTCCTTTTTTTCAGGTAAAAAACAACAAAAAAAAGTCACAGGACCATTTTTAACTTTACAGGGGCATGTGGCACACTGGGGTGGGCTCCCAGCATGCACCGGAGTCTTGCTTTGGGGGGCAGCTGTAGCCAATGGGGGACTGGGCACCCCCATCGGCAACAACAAAAGGGGCATGTGGCACTCTGGGGTGGGCTCTCAGCATGCCACTGGAGTCTTGTTTTTGGAGGGGGGCAGCTGTAGCCGATGGGGGATTGGGCACCCCCGTCGGCAAACAAAAAAGGGCAGGTAATTCTTTTCTGCCAATGGGGATTGGGCAGCCCCATCAGCAAACAACAAAAGGGGAGAAATTCTTTCTGCTGATGGGGATTGGCCACCCGTCGGCAGACAATAAAACCGGGGGGGGGGGTTACATTATGCCGATGGGGAATGGGCTCCCCATTGGCAAATAAACATGGGGGGGTTAAAACATTTTTTGTGAATATGGTGGCAAGCCACTGCCATGTTCACAAACAATATTAGGGATCCTACATCCCTCCTTGCAATGACGGGTCACTCCCTCATTGCAGCGGATGGCTGATGCTGCAATGATGAGGTGGCCCCTGATTGCAGCGGCTGATTTTTTAGAAGATTGTGGCACACTGGCTGAACTAGTGTCAGCAGCAGTGTGCCATGGCATTGGTGGACGGGGGACAAGCCTTTGCAGGCTGTGGGGGCATTGGGCACAACAGTGCCAAGTCTCCACAACCTGCTTGTGGAGAAAGTTGATGCAACATGTTTCTTGTGCATGCGCGCAATCAACATAAAAATAGAGCACTTGGTCAATGCCAAGGTTTCTCCCCCCCATCAAACTTTATAAGAGGGAACATCATGCCAAGCCAACCTAATCATCTTTTTCGAAGGAATGACCAGAGAGGCAGACAGGAGCAGGGCCATAGAAATAGTCTATTTGGACATTAACAAGTCCTTAGATGTTGTGGTAAATGACACTCTTATGGGCAAAGAACAGTAGTACAGGAAATACGAGACATACACCAGGTGGATTGCTAACTAATTTAGGGAAGGAAACAGAGGGTTATGGTGAATGGGCACAACTCACATTGAAAGGAGTTGTTAATCAGGTTCTTCCAGGCAATAGTGCTAAGGCCACTTCTACTCAATATTTAAATCGAGATATTGTAATTCCAGCAATGGAGGTTTAGGACCTATGGCTATCCCAGCTGGGAAAGTTCATGGGACATTACCCCATTACTGAGAATACTGGAAATTTGAACCCCAAAAAAACATTTTAATGACTGGTCTGGAAGGTGGGATCTCCACCAGGCTACTTAAGTTCACTAGTGGTGCTAAACTGGCCAGGGTGGAGTACTCCCTTGAGGATAGGGACACATTTCAAGATGACCCGAGCAAGCTGTGTGATTTGTTCTAGTCTGCTCTCAAATTTATTGTAGCCAAATGCAAGGTGTTATACTTGGGAAGAAAAAATTATTTCAGGACCTACACATATATGGGGCTCCTCTTACTTCAGTGGAGGAGAAAAAGGACCAGGTATCATAACAGACGAGGGGCTGAAGCATTACAAGTAGTGCATTGCCACTGATATGAGGGCCAGCAGAAATCTGAGGTGTCTCAAAAGAGTGGTGAATAGGGGGGCAGGGGATGAAATCCTACCACTTTAAAAGGCAATGGTCAAACACCACCTGAAGGATGGTGTGCTGTTTTGGGCTCCTCAATACAAAATAGACATGGAGGCAGTCAAGAAGGTGCAAAACATGACCATCAAAATGATCAGGGGTGTGGAGGACAAATGCTATGTAAACAACCTGGGGGCCATTAATATGTTCATGTTGGACAAAAGGAGACAGAGGGCATGATCTCACTTTTTTGGGATACTCAAGGGTGCCAACTAGAGATGTTTAATATTGTGTGGTCCAGGGTACGACCTGAAGCTCAGAGTTGGTAAATTCACAACTAACATTTGGAGACACTCTCCCAGAGGGTGATAAACCTGTGTGACAGTTAATCTTTCAGCTTTTCCCTACCACCTTCCACTACAATACTACAAGTATTCATTAAAAGGATCCATTGAGAATTTGAGTACAGTCATGGCCATATTATTGAGCTTGCCATCAAGAACTTTCCCTCTCCCTCTTCTCTTCATCACTCTCGACAATTCCTAAACTTTTCCTGAAAACTTCCAGATAAAGTTTGACTTTGCAATGTTAAACCCCATGCCACACCCACTAGGAATATCTTATTGTAAAAATGTACTTACTACCCTGATCTTAAATAAAGTTACAACTTTCAAGACTGTGGGCCTACAGTTACAGCCAAAGACTTGGAAAGCTATTTCAATATACTTCTGAAGATTCTTTCTGTTGGCCCATTAATGGTACTGCAAGCAGGAAGGGAATTTCTCAAGAGATAACAGAGACATTTTGGAACATATCTGGCCATGTGTTGGGCTTCAATTGTAGATTTTATTTTTAAAAACTATTCTCAAATTACATTTATGCTATGAATCTCTTTGGTCCTCTATCTTAGCTGCAGTTTGCCTGCTGAGCTTGAAAAATATCTCCCTCATTACTCATGATTCCCCTTAATGAAGTGTCTACCTGTTCTGCAAGGCTCAGGCCAGCATCTGGAATAACTTTTTCATAGGTTTAACCTTACCATCCATTTAGATAACTGCTTAATTCAGAGAATAGGAAACTGTAAATCTAAAGGGAGGGAAACAATTATGTATAAAGGGATAATTGTCCTCTGCATGAGGAGGAATTAACCTATACAGTTGTTTGATAGAAGAATGGAACCAGAAAATGGGAACATTTTATGCTTTGCATTATTGGAATTACACTGTAAAAGTATTGGGAACTATGGGTTTTTATCATTAAAAAAGTTTCAGTGTTGTATGATCTCATAGCAGTTCACATCAGAGGTATTCTGGCTGAGCATTGTTGGGCTCTCTCCGATATGATTTCATGCTTTCTAAATACAGAGAGCTGGATTTACTACAGTCTTGGATTGACGCAAACCCCAGGTCAGTCAACAATATGTGACTGGGGCTGCAGCAATCACCTGGTCAGCGATTGGGATTTTTGATCCCATGCACAGGTTGCCGCAAGTTAGATCAACTTTTTCTGTTGTAGCTTGCGGCAGTCCCAGGTACCCTTTTTACGCAGCTTGCACCAAATCTTTAGTACAAGCTGCCATAAGTCAGGTAAAGTGCTGTAACTGTGTCCAGTGTACTTAAACTGGGTGCAGTTGTGAGCAAGGTCTCATAGGTCTCAAAGATTCTGTATGAGCCATGATGGAAATTTGCCCATTTGCTGCTCGACCTTTACTTGAAGGTTATATCCCCTTATTTTGATCACCTTACAAAAACTGTTCAATTTATTTGTAAATCTCCACTCCACTGCAGAGGTGTTTTGTGCAGATGCACCAAAAAATGCATCTGATGCAGGGTGTTAAGCAAGCCCTGCATTGCCCTTTGAAAATCTGGCCCAGAGAGTATAAGCTCATAAATGGGTTTAAACATTCTGCAAAATAAATAGGTCTCTCTTTTTAAATTATATGAAGTATTGAAAGATGCTGTCTTTTCAAGTTTGTGGCATTTTGGCATTTGCAAAAGGTAGATGATGTCATTATAAATCACAATGATGTGTGCTTTCTGGGCATGCACAGATATACAAATATTACTTTGAAATATCATGACCAGTCTAGTCATCCCCGTTTCAGCTTTATGTTGAATGATAACATTGCCATAATGAGAATTTGGCAGCAATACCTGCTGGACAATTGCTATTCTGAAGCACCCTTCCCTCCCACAATGCAGAAGAATTAAACTTGCTTATTGCAGTGCCAACCAGGATGCAACACATTATCACTGCAAAATACTGCAGTAAGCTGCAAGGAACAATGTAATTCAATGGCAATTAAGCCCTTTTGTCATGCAATATTTTGTGATGTCACTTATTGCCAAGTTATTGTGTTGCATCCTGGCTGGCTTAGCTGTATTTTATGTGTCCCTTAAAAGTGAGCTCTGCATTAAGTGAATACCAAAATATTTTCAGTATGTTAACATGTTTAAGACTCTGTCATTAAAGCACAGTACTCTTAAGTCTGTTGATTGTTTTTTTTTAGATGGGGTTTACAACCAAACAGTGAGACCAGCTTTTTTTTTGGTTCAATAAGAGACTAGTATCAATAAATAAACCAGTTCTGAACTGCAGTAAAGCCCAACTGAAATTGTTTTTCCTGAACTAAAGAAATATTTAAAACTTCACCGAAATGCATAGTAGACATCAAACAAATCATTAATAAAGAAAGTAATAAGTTCTTTACAACATGTGTTAGAAAAAACAGCAATCCAGATGGTCAAACACCGTCAGGTGACTGTGGATTAAATGCCTGTAAAGGCACAGTTGCTCTGAATCAGTTTGGTAAATCGACTCAGAGAAACTGCCGTCGGGACTCATTTAGTCCTGAGAAAAGGGAAAGATTATGGCAACCACATAAAAAGTGGGCAAGTGAGAGGCATCTCCCCCATGCTCATCAGGGATAATGTACCTTGGCAAGCTATGTGTTAATGCAACAATAAGAGGTGAGCAAGCACCTTTATAAATGTAAGAGAAGGTGTCTATCTGTCTTCTGACCCAGGTAATCCCTTTACCAGTGTGTGTTGTGTCTGTCACCACTCACCTGGCACTCTCAGCTCAATGCCTTGACCCGGAGAAATCCCTTCAATAGCAGTGTAGCTGTGATCACACTGGCGTTCTGTCATGCTGTAATACAGCTGTGATGGCATACCACTGTCTGTTTCTGCTCTCTCCTCTGTCTGTGGGTCACAAGCAATGTAACGAGCATCACAGCAGCAGTTACTTTACTCAGTTTTCCAAGTCTACACCCCTCCACAGAGTGGGCCATGGAAAATATGAGACAGAGACACAGAAAGAGGTAGCAGAGAGCTGTAGACAGTGCCCCACATGGAGCCCAGAAAAATGCAGAGTTGTCCTAGCTCCCTGCCCCCCTCCCCCACCAGACAGAGCAACCAGGGAAACACGGCAAAGAAAGGGGGGGGGAGCGAGACAGAGAGAGAGAGACACAGAGTGAAAGCAGATCAGGGCGGTCACAGCTAGTGCAGAATGCCAGCAGTGTCATGTGTCTCTCTTTACTTTGAAGCAGTCCTCTGTGTCTGCGATCCATGGGAGATGAGAAACACAAAGAGAGACAGATCGAGAGAGAGAGAGAGAGAGAGAACATCTGGGGCCACTTCTTTGCATTGGGGAAGGAGGGGGAGAGAGAAGCAGGGAAAGAGCACCAGTCACAGAGAGAGAGAGGAGGGAGAGCAGTACTGGATTGGCTCCGTTCAGCATGCATGTGGGGGGGCACAATAAAGTACAGTATCGAAAAACAGGGTAATGAAATGTTGGAAGGTTTGCCAGGCTACTGTAACTGACAACATGGGGTGGGGGGGGGTCCTCACAGAACAATGCAAGAGCAGTAGTACAATGGGAACAGTTGCAGCATGTAATATATGTAAAGCTTACCTTATTTCAAGGGAACAGAAAGGCAGAGTTGAATTGCTGCTTCTTGTGGAGTCAGATAACCCCCAGAAAGTGCCAAGTACTGTGCCTAATAAGAAGTAAACTAATAGAGTGTCCTCTCTCTCTCTGTCTGTCTCTGTGAGCATGTGTCAATGTGTTTCACTTCATGCCCTGACAGGACACTCACTCGGTGGCTGCGGCTTCAGTTGTTTTCGCGGCTCCCCCAGGATGAAGACTGTAAAGCAGGAGTGGCCACCCGAAGATTTCTCCTCAGTTCCAGTTCCTCTGCCCACCTCAACAAACTAAGTGTGAGGCCTCTGACAGGGCAATCACACTTTGGTGGCTGTGACTTCAGTTGTTTTCGCCATTCGCCCCAAGCCCAGGACTAAGATCGCAAGGCAGGAGTGGCCACCCAAAGACTTCTCCTTGGCTCCAGTTCCTCTGCCCACCTTAACAGGCTAAGTGAGAGGCCATTGACAGGGCGCTCACTTGTTAGTGACTGTGGCTTCAGTTGTTTTCGCTACCCACCCCCCCAGGATCAAGACCGCAAAGCAGGAGCGGCCACCCAAAGACTTCTCCTCAGTTCCAGTTCCTCTGCCCACCTCAACAAGCTAAGGTACGGTAGCTGTTAGCACTACAGTTTTGAAAATTGGATGCTGGACTGACTCCCTAGGATTGGCCCATTCTCCTCAGTCATAGCCACCTATTGGCTGGCCCAGAAGCCTGCGCCTGTGCTATGGCTCTGCTCTCTCTGTAATCAGACGTATTTCTGCATTTTCTGTAAAAATTACTGCTCTGCATTTTTTGAGCCAATATCCTGTAAATACACAGTGATTGATTGCTTTAATTTGCTTTCTGAGTAGAATCTGCTTCTAATCCTTAAAGTTGATACTTAATAATTATTGCCTTAGAGTTGTAAAGTTGTTGAACCTTTTTTTTATTTTTCTTGGCTTTCTTCTTATATCCTTCCCTCTTCTGCCTAAGTGCCTTAGTAATTCCTGCCTTTGCTACCAACCCGCCCCCATAGATTTAGCTGACTATTGTCCTCCCAAACCCATTTCCATAGAGCTGTTGCTGCTTAATATTTTTTTCTTTCACTGCCTTTACCTCTGCAACCCACCCCCCCCGATTTAATCAGTTCTTTGCTCTCCTACCTCCTGCTGTCCTCCTGTCTCCCTCTGTCTCCCATGCCCACTGATTTTAGCCCCTTAATTAATCTGCAGTTTTTTTCCATCTCTCCTCCATAGTGTGAGGCCCTGACAGGGTGCTCACTCTATCGGTGGCTGCAGCTTTAATTGTTTTCTCAGCCCACCCCCCCCAGGACCAAGACCGCAAAGCAGGAGCAGTCACCCAAAGACTTCTCCTCTGCTCTGGTTCCTCTGCCCAAATCAACAAACTAAGTGTAAGGCCCCTGACAGGGCTCTCACTCATCGGCAGTTGTGGCTTCAGTTGTTTTTGCCACCCGCTCCTCCAGGACCAAGACCACAAAGCAGGAGCGGCCACCCGAAAACTTCTTCTCAGCTCCTGTTCCTCTGCTCACCTCAACAAGCTAAGATATGGTAGCTGTTAGTGCTACTGAATTGAAAATCGGGCACCTGGACTGACTCCCTAGGATTGGTCCATTCTTCTTGGCCACAGCCACCTATTGGCTGGTGCTGAAGCCTACTCCTGTGCTACAGCTCTGCTGTCTCTGTAAGTGGATATATTTCAGCATTTTCTGTAAAAATTACTACTCTGCATTTTTTAGAGCCAATACCCTGTAAATGTATAATGATTTTTAGAGCCAATATCCTGTAAATGCATAGTGATTGCCTGCTTTAATTTGCTTAGAGAGCAGACTCTGCTTCTAATCCTTAAAATTGACACCTAATAATTATTGCCTTAAAAGCTGTAAAGTTGTTGAACCTTTTTGTATTTCTTCCTTGGGTTTTCTTCTTATTTCCCTCCCTGTTCTGCCTAAGAGCTTTACTAATTCTTGCCTTTGATACCAACCTGCCCCCCTAGTTAACTGACTATTGTTCTCCCAAACCCATTTCCATAGAGCTGTTACAGCTTAATATTTTTTCTTTCACTGCCTTTACCTCTGCAATCAGCCCACCCCCAATTTAATCAGTCCTTCGTTCTCCTATCCCCTGCTGTCCTCCTGTCTCCCTCTGTCTCCCATGCCCACAGATTGTAGCCCATAATTAATCTGCAGTTTCTTCTCTTCTCTCCTCCATAGTGTGAGGCCCCTGACAGGGCACTCACACGCTGGTGGCTGCAGCTTCAGTTGTTTTTGCCACCCGCCCCCCCAGAACCAAGACAGCAAAGCAGGAGCAGCCACCTGAAGACTTCTCCTCGGCTCTGGTTGTATCCACCGGCACTTTGCGCCGGCCCCCCATCCACCCACACCTGCCCATCCTATCTGGCAGGATACACTACCTTTCTTTCTATTTAAATGAGGGAAAAACCTTTTGGTGTTTTTTCTTTCCTTGTTCTGCACATAAATCATGTTATAAGTGCAATAACCCACCCCAGGGTATGGGGTTATAGGCATTTATTCCATGCCTAGGGTGCTGTGAGGACACTCAGCCTGTGGTCTTGTGCCTCACAATGCACCCCAGGTGTGGATTAAATGCATATATCGCTATTCCCTGTCATGGGCTATTGCTAACATGTGAGACAGGTTTTTACTGATTGTAGCAAAGAATGTTCACTTTCTGATACAGTTTTATAAACCAATGCATAACTGTGTTGTAAAGAACTACAGTGGCAGTGTGATAATCATATTGATTGTACATAGATGTTACAGTGAATTTGGGTGGCCAGGGCACCAGTGGTAGGACACCAGCAATCAGAGCATCAGCGGGAGGTCACTGGCAGGCACAGCGCCGGACCACACAGTTGCAGGGGACCAGGGAGCACCAACCAACACGGTTCAGCAGGGCAGTGTCACACACCGCACACCCACAGATCCACCCACCAAAAGCCTATGGAGCTACAGGAGGTGCAAGGTGCGTAACTGTGCAGGCATGGACTGCAAATGTTATTTGACCGAATGAACAACTAGGTCATACGTATCATAGAGACCACGTGTCTGCCCATGACACATCCATATACTACTGACCAATATGGCTGACAACTGTACTACTCACAACCGACAGTGCTCTCCCAATGGCATGATCACTCACCAGCTCCATTTCCATACTGTGCCATCTATCTCCCATGCTGAATAGTGATGGGCTATATGATCCATAAATGAACTGCTGGACATACACTGGATGGCCTCAGAGCAGCTCGTAGACCATTCATTGTACATCTCTGTCGACAACCACCTCATCTACTGGTATCTCAGTATTATCTGCGCGTAGCAGGTTTGGATACTGCTCTGTGTCACTTTCAGACTGCCTGCAGCCCAGGGGGCTTCCGTTGCAGAGGACCATGATCCTGCTGGACAGTAGTGTTGTCCAATACTTAGATTGTAGAGTTATGTGTGTTTCAGCATAGCGGTATGGGCACCGCTGCTACATGGCCCTCTACTCGTAGGGTACGCCTAGTACTCCAGAGTGCAGTGAGCCCTGTTGCACAGGCACACAGATTGCAATGGTGCCCTTGCTGTTTGCACCCTCTTGTCAGCATTCTGCTTGCTGGAGCCCTACTGCCAGCACCCTGACCACCTGGAACTTGTTACAGTACATATTACAGTACTTTATGAAGGTTATAATATGGTACACTACCATATTCAGTTACCGTGGCCCATTTAATATTGAATTCTACCATGCTGTGATCACATGATGCCAGTTTCTCCTAACATGGCAGTATTCTACTGCATCTCCAATATTAATTATAACAAACTCATGACTAGGGTTGTTTCAAATGGTTGCAAGGCCATGAGTGTTATGATAGGTTAGATTCAGTTATTATTTCAATAAATCCTGAACTGAGTCTGGTTCTTGATTTACGGCAATCCCAGTCAGCCTCTGCCAAGTTGACATCATCCATAATCACCACATCTCTCATCAAGGCTGCTTTGTCAATTTCCTGAGACAGTTCCTGTGTCTAACCAATTATCATTATTTGGTGATATGTAGCAGATGCCTATAATCAGTGGTATTTCCAGTTTGTTCTGTACCCTAGTCCATTTAATTCATTCTATTTTAAAACTAGCACAACTGCCTCTGATATAAAGTGCTAGTCCCTCTCCCTTGAAGTTTTTTCTGTCATATTTGAGTAGTAGCTATCTATCTGTTTCTTTACTCCAACAGTCTCCCTATTCTGACCAGGTTTCAGTTACTGTATAGCCACAGTATCAAGTGTGTCACTAACTATTATAAGCTCCATTTCATCCTTTTTGTTATTTAAACTTCTAGCATTCTACAGCAAGGACTTCCAATTTTTTTTCTCCTTTTTATGCCTGTTTGTATTATTATTGGTCGAACCCATAAGTCCAATACATCTGTTTATACAGATGAAGCCACTTAATAGGGATGGCTGCGTGGACATGCTGTTATCCCAGGTAAGTGGCCGTCCTCATTATCAGAAGGCAGTGTTTTAGCTGTCACATCATTTTTCCATGCCCCCACTCTTGTAATATACTGTTTGATATATCTTTGATTCATTTTCTCAGCAGTTGCACTCGGCTGTGTTTCTTCTGTTTGGTTCCACTGACTGTGCATTTAACTGAGTGTAAAAAAAATTTTGCTGGCAGAAACAAAAAGTAAATGAAACAAAAAGAAATTGAAAGAAAAAGAAAGTGACTCACTTGATCATGTTGCCAGCTGATCAGTGTGGCAATGTAGCAGCTACTGAACACCGGCGAATGGACCGTATCACCAGTTCACTCCCATGGGGGACACAGAACCAGGAAGTCAGCATGCTGTGGTTTGTTGCAGTTGGTTCCATGAAATATGAGGTAGTGTGACTCAGCTGTTTATCAGATAAGAGTGCATTTGGGGAGGGGGTGAGAAGCTTACTGGAAGCAGCAGAGTGGCAAGTTAGAATAAAAAGGGAGTGGCTGACTGCCCTAATTAACACCTGCACAGGGGTCATTAACAGCTGGCAATGCTGTATTGCTGGGACAGAATTGCCCTATTAACACCTGCCCAGGGGTCATTATCAGCTGGTAATGCTGTATGGCAGGGACAAAATCGTACCAAGTAGCCAGCATCCCCATACCTATTAAATGGACATGAAATCCATTGAAATGAATGACCACTTTATCATTTACTGGCAGGTCATCCCAATAAAGTGGACATCCCTATTATCTGTGTCCCAATTAAGTTGCTTCATCTGTAGTCTGAAAAAAGACTGACATATTAAATAAATAATTCCTTTCAGTTTTCACTGTGGAGGGAGTGGGAAACGAGCTTGAAACACACATCAAGGGAAAGCAGTGGAAGGAGGTAGACTATAGCCCCTTCACTGTGGACAGGGTTCAAAGGGAACTGTCCAAGATAAGGGTGGGCAAGGCCATGAGCCCTGATGTAGTGCACCCCAGGGTGCTGAGAGAACTCAGTGAGTTACTGGCCAAGCCCCTGGCTGCCCTGTTCAATCAGTCTCTGGAAACTGAGAGGTAACAGGGGACTGGAGGGGGGTTGGCATTGTCCCGCTATTTAAAAGGGGGAAACAGGGAGAAGCTTGGGAATTACAGACTGGTAAGCCTAATGTCAGTGGCTGGCAAAATAATGGAATCACTCCTCCAGGAAAGAACTGAGGAATACCTCGAGACCTGCTGTCTGTAGGACAAGAGACAACATGGGTTCATAAAAGGGAGGTCCTGTCAAACCAAACTGATAGAATTCTTCAATGAGGTAACCATGGTAGTGGACCAGGGCAAGACAGTGGACATGGCCTATCTAGACTTCAGTAAGGCCTTCAACACCATCCTGTATAAAAGGTTGGTAAAAAAACTGAGGAGCCTAAAATCATCAAATGGGTAGAGAACTGGCTTAGAGATAGGAGACAAAGAGTAGTGGTAAATGGGTTACACTCTGAGGAGGGGAGGGTGATTAGTGGGTACCACAGGGGTCAGTGTTGGGCCCAGTTCTCTTTAATATCTATGTTAGTGACTTGGCAGAATGACTGGGAGGGAGGGTTTGCCTGTTTGCCAAGGACACAAAGGTCTGCAGCAGGGTGAACACACAGGGAGGAGTTGAGAGGATGAGGGAGGACCTGGAAAAGTTAAAAGTCAAAAAGGCTGCTATTCAACACAAAAAAGTACAAGATTATGCACTTGGGGTACAAGAACCTGGGTGCGGTTTATACCCTTGGGTGTAGGTACTGGATGTCACAAGGGAGGAGATGGACCTGGGAGTTATCATTACTGATGACTTGAAAGTGGCTAAACAGTGTAGGAAGGCAGTGGGAAAGGCTAACCAAATGCTTGGTTGCCTAGAGAGGAGTATCAACAGCAGAAGAAGGGAGAAAATACTTCCCCTACATATGTCACTGGTGAGATCGCACTTCAAGTACTGTGTGCAGTTCTTGAGGCCCCACCATCGAAAGGTCAGGAACAGGTTGGAAACAGTGCAGAGGAGAGCTACCAAAATGGTGTAGGACCTGCATAGGAAGCCTATGAAGAGAGACTTAGGGAGTTAAACCTGTACTCCCTGGAGGACAGGAGGAGGTGGGGGGTTATGATTGAGATATATACATATCTCAAGGGAATAAAAAAGGTACAGGAGGAAAGTATGTTCCAGAGTAAAGGATCTTCTAAGACTTGGGGTCACGATATGAAGTTAGAGGGGAGTTAGGCTCAGGGGTAATGTGAGGAAGTTGTTCTTCACAGAGAGGGTGGTAGATGACTGGAACAGCCTCCTAGTGGAGTTGGTAGGGGCTGAAACAATGACAGTTTTTGAGAATGCATGTGATAAACACATAGGTATATTGGCTAATGGGAGGTGGAGAAGATGGCCTCCCAGTAGTGGCTTGGGGAGCACTATTACGGGGGGAATTTATGGGCAGACTAGGTGGGCCAAGAGGCCCTTATCTGTGATAGTATCTATGAATCTATGAATAGCAGTTACTACTGTATTTAACATCTAGTTTGGTCTTCCTTTCACTATTCCCAGGGCTTTCATTTTACAGTCATTGCCACAGTGGTTTTCTTTGCCCCAGTATTCTTGATCCCTTCCTGATTAAATTCAGCCAGTCACAAGCATATTAATAAGTTTGATTCCAAACTGCATCTGCATTTCTTAAGAAGCCAATACCTGGGCTGCCCTGATGGCCCAGTGGCTGTGCATCACAGCTCTGTGTAGGTGACCCAGGTTTGGAAAAGAACTGGGGTTGCCATGTCAAGATGCAGTCCAGGCTTGGGTAGCTGCCATGTGGCAGGGTGCCTGGGTCAGGGAGGACTGATGGTGAGCTCCACCACCACAGTGAGTCTTGTGGTTGGTCCAGGAAGCTTGATCCTGATGCAGGGACATGCTGAGCATGCAGAAGGATATCCAGAAGGCTGTGCTCACATCTGGGGAGGTGGAAGAAAACCAAGGGAGAAAATCCCATGCCTATCAAATTTTTTTTTTATCCAGCTCTTTACTCCAAAGGCAAAGCCCTACACCTGTTCCCACCTCCCCACAGCCACTCCCACCTCTCTGGGACCTGTCTGGAGTGAGTCTCCCACAGATGTTCCTATATGGCAGGGCCAGAGGGGGAAGGCTATTCTCCCCCAGAGTCTACATCCAGAATTGCCCCAGGTGTCCGTTTGGTGGCGCAGGTCTGGGGAGATGCGCAGGGCAGTGGTTCACCTTTGGATCCCTTTTTCTGCTTTCCTCCTGTGAATCCCTACCATGGTGGCACCTCAGGATGTATGCATGGAGGCACGCTTGCCCGGCAGAATCACAGCATTTCCCTTTGAGCCTTTTTCTGTCTGCACTACCACCAGACCGTCACCTAGTGGCAGTCAAAGGCTGGATCAACTGGCCACTCCCCTGAGAGAGGAGAGCAATCTCTGGGACACTCAATCCTCCCTCACTCCACTGATCCCTGGCAACTCATGCTCACTTCCAAACACAGGTCACAGATGTTGCATGAGGTAAGGTGTTAAATACCTTAGCCCTCCACGCCACCAGTCTGGCTTCCATGTCTTCAAACAAAAAACTGTAGTAACCTCATTGCTGTCTATTTGATGCTCTTAGCCACTGGACATCCTTGGGTTCAAGTGCTGGCCATCACTGGATCCTAGTCTGCATAGTGGACTGCCTTGGGGGAATACAGGCCCCTTGGAACCCCTGCTACCGGAGGAACCCATGGTGGTAAAGGGGCACTGGAGCTGGGGAGACGGGGGTCATCAGGCCTGATCAGGGTATATCCCTAGTAATAGGGTATATCCTTGAAGATTAACATGTCAGGAGAAAAAAACTTTTTATAGTTGTATACTATGTATTGTACTTGTTTAGTTATGCAGCCAAACAATTGTGGCATTTCTTGCTAGCTGTCAGCTCATGATGCTGATGGTACTGGTAATATTTCTGACATAATGTAATTACCTTGACTCTTACTAATTTTAACTTCTGGTCCACGTTATCATCATCGTTTCTTATATTTTCTTCCAGATTTTTTCTTAATGACATTAGTAACCACATGTCCTACTGTTCTGTATCTTTGAACTCTGTCGTTCTTCTAGTTGGACTGTATCTTGCTAATTTGCAAGCTTAGCTACCTATCATTGTACCCTCTTATATATATATATATGAACTGTATATATTATGTAAATATTGTGAATATTATGTATGCTGTAAGCCTTATGTACTACTGTTCTACCATGTCTTTATTGGATCCTTATGGTTAATTTTGTTGCTCTGTATAATTACTGTATCATCTGTTATTACTTGTGTTGCTCTGTAAAATTTCTGTAACAGCTGCTATATTCACTGTGGTCCTATGTGATCGCACAGGTCCATCTTGTAAATGAGATCCTCTCTAAATGATGTTTCGCCTGGTAAAATAAAGATTGATTGACTGATTGGTTGATTGATGTAAGAGTAATTGGGTTGAGTCCACTATTCCTCATAATACTGTCTGTGCAACTCTTCAGGATCTCAATTTGAGCCCCTGAGAAGCAGCTAACCATAACATTTTCCATACCATCTTCACAAATGATGCTGTGTTTGTACCATAACCATGATGGAGTCACTGATAAATATTATCTGCCTGCTATTGATTTCATCTTCATTTACCACCGGCTCCATTATGTTGATTCATTTATACTGACTGCCATCCCATAGGGGACTGTAGCTGTTTCTGAAGTGACTGCTATACTCTCCTTTTATTCCCTCTGCCTGGTCCTTCTAGGGTCCATTCTTGTTCTTCCCCCCATCCTCCTGTTCACTATTTATTTCCTATGTTACTGGGAGGTTTCATCTGCTGATAATATTATTTCCTCCATTTTCTTTACTTATGTCACCATGCTCCACATTACTAACTTTCTTTAGTGACTCAACAAAATTTACAAGATGCCCTATTTTCTGTATTCTACTTCATTTTACTTGTAATTAAGTATAAGCAGATAACATTTGTCACTTATGAAATTGTATGTTAAGTAAGTGTCATTGTGGGCACTGCTACAAAATTGTACAATGACGGTGTGAAGTGGGTTAAAAAAATGTAGACTACGCATAAAAAAAGAAAACAGTTACTTTTGCAAATGTGAACAGATGAAGGAATGCTAACCAATTTGTTAACAAAGTTTGAGTGCTGAACCTTACAGAAGGGATGCTTTTCATTGTTTCTCTTGGCAAGCTGTCCAGGCTATAATGTAGATTCTTCCAGTTTCAAAACTATTTTATCTTTCTCCAGGATAATTGTAACTTGGAACAGGAGAGGTCAAAGTCAGTTTAAATTTTATATCACATCTAATATTTTTAGCAGTTTGTGTTTCACTGTCAAATAGGACCACAGAAGGAAAGGGGAAATTATTTAACCAGAAAAATCACACTAAGCCTAATCTTGTTTCCAGGTGTGACCTGAGAGTATAAGGAAGTTAAGTGACTTGCTCAGGGTCACACAGTATGCAAGTGTGGGCCGATGGGATTAAAATCCAGGTCTCCAGTTATGTAGCTACGTGCCCTTAACCACTATGCTATATTGTCTGAAAGGCAAGGGTTTGTGAGCAATAAAATATTTTCCATCTTTACTTGGAAACATAGCATACACAACCAATATCAAAATACAGAAATGAAAGAAAAACATTGTACTATAATGGAAATTTGAACAGTAATTGTTGAAAGCACTTATTTTCTGAAAAAAAAAGATGCTTAACATACTGGAAAAACATAATGAGACCCATAGTTTAGTAACACAGTAATTTAAGGTAACAAGGGGCTCTAGGTCCATCAAGTCTGTTCTCACTGCTTCATAAGAAGGGTCCAGGTGGTATGCTGTGCAAACATGTATTAATTTATAGAGATTTCCTACTTATTCTAATACTGGGTCACTCTGTGTTTTCCTTGATAAGCAGGCATTTTAATTATTATTTAAAACAATAAATAGAGAGGCAATAAATGCTCTTAGTACAGTGGCTCAAGTCATCTTACCCTAGCACAGATAATCACAAATTCTGAATAAGGACCTGCAAGGGAGATCCAGCTAATCTTGTGTATTATGTATATCATAATTATTTGCAAAAAACTGCATTAATGCAACATTTAAGGTTCCAGCTAAAGGGAAAAAAGTAGGAAAATGTGGCTAGGGTTTCCAACCTTAAAACCACACCCCTATCCCTAAAGCTTCTGGAGTTGCTTATCCTGCCACAGTCACTCCCTTAGCAGAATGCATCTTACCGTACCTTAATCCTGGGTAATGTCAAAAGACTTCTCATAGGATGCATCTACCTTTCCCCTAAGGATGCCAATAGCATCCTTCCCACTCTTATAGCTTCCCTTTCTGATATCCCCAGCCACAATCTCATACTCCGTGGAGATTTCAACATCAACTGGTTGAACCAAAAGAATAACAAAGCTCATTTGACACTAGCTGATGCCAACCTTACGCAACATATCTCCGAACCCACTAAATTGAATTCAGAGTCAGGTAACCACTCTTTATTGGATTGGATAGTCTCCAACTGCCCTCATAGGGTGTAGTCTGTTAATTTCCTTTCTGATTGTATTAGCAATCACTCTTCTATTCTCTGCTTGTGGAGTAACAAATGCCCAACCCTCCATTCAAAATTACAGAATCTAGAAATATGTCACTCTTTGACTTATGAGCCTTCCTGTCATCTCTCTCCACTGCAGATTGGGGCCCTATTAAAGCTTTTCCAGATATCGACTAGGCCTTAGACTACTTTACTATACACTGAAAGCTATAATAATTCAACATGCTCCCCTAAGAAAAAGGAGGTCCAAAGGTTTGAAAGCACCTTGGCTAAGCAAGGATCTGAGGCATCTCATGTTCCATTGAGACTCACTCAGCCTGGAAAAACTTTAAGAAAAGTGGCAACCCCTGCAATTGGCAGACCTTCAGGCAACTTTGTAACTCATGTAAGAGCAAGCTCTGCAGTGCCAATTGCAAGTATTATAGTTCTCTGTAGACCGAACATCTCAGTAATCCTAAGGTGTTCTGGAAGCAAGTCAACATTTTAATTAAAGGTAACTCCCTGGTCTCCCCCAGCATCATAATAGCTGGTGGTGCCACACTATCTAATCCCTTATCTATTGTGAATAGTTTAAACCACTTATTCTCTATCTCACTAGTTATGTCTCGCACTTTGCCCCCTCTACTAATTTTGCCCCTGACTCCTTCCCTCACAGGCAGCTTCCTTCTCACCCTGAATTTCACTTCAAATTAGCTACATACAAAAAAGTATTGTAGCTATTATTAGATTTAAAGGAAGATAGTTCCCCTGGGTTTTGACTCCTTAGAACCTAATTTTCTAAAACTTAATGATTCAGCCCTTGCTGTTCCCATTCATGATCTGATTAATAAGTCTCTTTCTACTGGAAGAATGCCAGCTAAATGGAAAGTTGCAATAGTCATTTCATTGCATAAGGGTGGTGCATACGCATTTGAAAACTTCAGACCAATATCAATCCTCTGACCACTAGCAAAGATACAAGAATGACTTATTTTCAACCAACTTCAGTCTTACTTTGAATGTCATCTCCTCCAATCCAATTGTCAGCATGACTTCGGAAAGAATTATAACACCCTTGCTGCCCTTACCAAGGTAACCTCCAATATCCTTGGCTCACTTAACAAAGGGCTTTACACTGGGGTCATATCTGTAGATCTAAATAAAGCATTTCATTTGGTAAACCATAACCTTCTGTTACACGAGCTATATTCTTTGGGTATGGAACAACTATCACTCTCCTGGTTCCAGAATTACCCATCCAGCCATTCCCAAGGAGTAAAGTGTTCAGGGGTTCTCTCTTCATTTAATACTACAGCCCACAGCTTACCACAAGGCTCAATCTTGGGTGCTCCTTATGTTCTCTCTGCTTATAAAAAACATACCCCTGAACTATAGTGGCTCTCTGGTGCAACTTTATGCTGATGATGCTGTTTTATACCAGTCGTCTTGCAATACCCTATGGCTTAATCACAACCTGGAATCAGACTTCCATACACTTCAGAAATCATTCCTTAAGAATCATTTAGTCCTTAACACCAAAAAATACAAATCAATGCTATTCTTTAAGCCCTTCCTAAAAGTGTCACCCCATGGCACACTTCACATTCAGTCTACTTCAGGGGATACCCTTGAATCTATGTAATCATTCAAATATATGGGTATCCTGCTAGACCCCTCACTCTCTTTTGAGCAGCATGTGACACAGACTACTAAAAAACTCAATCAGAAACTAGGATTGCTCTACCACCTTCATCCTCTCCTCTCTCATGCCTCCTGTCAAAAGATTTGCCACCTCCTCCCTCCTCCCCATACTTTTCTATGGTGCCCCAATATCATTCTCCAGCAAGGCGAACACATTTTCCAGCTGAGAATGCTATACTACAAGGTTGGACAATTTGCTGTCAGAGCCAACTCGTCCCACCACCACTACAAGGTTCTAGCATCACTTGACTGACCTGACTTTGATCAAAGATTGCAGTTCTTCTCCCTCTGCTTTATCTACAAACTTACCTTCCTCTTCTCTCCCCCCCTGCCTTAGTGGCTTACTGACATGTAAATCCTCTCCATGTTTACTCAGGTCATCCTCAGCCCCTCTGCCTAACATTCCTTATCCCAATCTAGCAATAGGCAAGCAATCCTTTGCCTAATATGCACCCATCACTTGGAAAGCACTCCTCTTGTCTTCACTCTCCCTCTCCTCTCTTCTATGCTCAACTGCTCCCTCTCTGCACATCTATTGCAGCCTAAGCACTGCACCTGCTTTGGCTAATCATCAAAATAGGCATGGGGTCATAATGTCGCAGATGATACTGCGCATATGACTACTGCACAGAAGGAAACAGTGTGCAACAAAGATAGACAGCTGTTCACCCTTCACAAGTCCAGAACTAATATAATCAGTTCTGAGGGGGTGTGGACACTGGTGCAAGAAATAAAAAATTAACTCTAAGAAATTCCCTACCAGGGAATCAAACCGCATTTCCCCCCAACTCACTTACTGCAGGGTCAGGTGACCTAGCCACTCTGCCATGGGAGTGGCTTGACTAAGCACCCAGCTGCCAGTGGCTAAATACACTTCCTTCTTCCTAGTGAGTGACAGGGGATAGTGATAGTATCGCATCGCTGATATTCCCTTGTTGCTCTACTTCCCTACACGTTACCTGTAATGTGCTCCTGCTCTGTAAGTATTAGTGTGTGTGGTTATCACCTGGTGCTGCAAAATACCCAGCAGAATTTAAGGGTATCTGCCTTTGTAGTCTTTTCCTCTCTTACTCTGCTACTTGCTCACTACCATTGAATTTTTTTAGAATACCTTGTTAAGACCCACACTCCATCCATGGTCCATTTGATTTTGGGTATGGATGTGTTCATGTGTTGGTTCTCTGGCTACTGAATGACAGTGAGTGTGTCATACTGCTATACTCTGAGATACTCTGTATGGTTATACTTTTTGCAGTGTTCACTGTGCCATGCTACTAATGTATATATACTGTGTATATTTTGCTTTTTTGCTTTGTACTAATTGTAGTTTTATTTGCTGTATATTTTATTTTTCTTACTCACTTTTGGCTACTTTTTGATGCATGTTTTATTACATTGTACCCTTGTCCCGGGTCGCCCCTGAAAAGGAACTGTACTGTCTCAGTGGGTCTACCAGGTTACTAAAATTCAAATAAATAAAGCAAATGGGGGAGCTTTAGGGTTGACAATGCCAAGGGAGACTCCTCCCCTAATTTCCTCTAAGGGTAGGGGTGTGTTTTTTTGGGTTGGAAACCAAAAGCCTCATTTCTCTGATTTTTTTTCTTCAGCAGAAACCCTAAATGTTGCATTAATGCAGTTTTTTTTGCAAAGAATAGCCTTACTTTTTGAAATAGTATAATCATTCTGATCCTGCTCTCCCATCCATCCATAATTATTGAGATACTGTAATCCTATCTGTATTTGCCTGGGGGAGTGCAGGACCCTCTGGGCCCTGCACTCCCATCCCTCCACAGATGTGTATGTGTTGCATAACATTCATATTTGTACATATTTTGACATAACATTTTCAACATACCCTTCTTATGACACCACCTCATAAACAGGGGTGGTGAAAATGTTCATATCCCAATGGAAAGGTGATCTCACATATTTCATGCAAAATTGCCTTCTGGATTGGAGTTGCTTTAGTCCACCAACATTGTTCATGAGGTGGGGTCTCAAAAAGGCTATGTTGGAAATCTGGTATACAAATATGCAAAATGGCAAAGTTATTTATCAAAGTTGATAACCCCATTGGAATACATTAGTCTGAAATACTTTTTCATGACAATAGATCCTTTTTCATGAGAACATAAAAGTTCACAAAAAAGGATCCCTTCTCACAAAAAAAAATGGGGGAAAAACTATGTCCAGAATCCTTTTACATGAGTTGGGATCCTTTTTTCATCCTAATGGCTACAAAGACTACAAAGGCAGTGTAGCGTAGTGGGTTAAGGTTCTGAGCTGCAGATCTGGAGACCTGGGTTTGAATCCCACAGCTGCCTAGGTGCATATTGTGCAAGTCACTTAACTTCCTTGTGCTCCCAATTCACATCTAGAAACAAGCTTCTGCTTAGTGTGCTACTCTTGGTTAAACAATGTTCCCTTTTCCTAATGAAAGAAACTCATCAAAACAGATCCCTTCTCACAAAAAAGAATCAGAAAAAAAAATAAGTCCGCAATCCTTTTTCATGAGGTCTTTTCCATGAGAACTAAAAAAGCTCATGAAAAATGTTCCCTTCTCATCAAAAAGAGCTTGAAAAAACTTAGTCCAAAAATCTTTTTGTGAGACGTGATCCTTTTCATGAGAACGACAAAAGACACACAAAAAAAGCATTAGTGAGTGACAAAAAAGGATTTTAAATGTAAAAAAAAAACACATTCAAGGGGTCCTTGTTCCACCAGATAACCACAGAATCCACCCACCAGAGTCCCGATGGGAAAGATATTAGTGTGTGGGCAGAATAAAAGTTTTGCAGCTTTTCAAGTTTTTTTTTGTGAAAAAAAAAGGAAAACAAGGTGGCAGCTCACGAAATAGGATTGCCCCCTCATGAAAAAAGAGTCCTTTTCCATTTGAGCAAATTCTTTTTTTGTTCTAAGAAGCTATCCTGGAGATAAAATTCCAATTGAAAATAAAGAACTTAAAAATGTAATAATTTTGGAATGGATTAATATTTTTTCATTGAACAAGTGAAAGACATTTCTTTGGGCCAAGGCCTTTCTACCCTGAAAATGACACACCAAAATTCTGGACCATTTAGGTGAATCGTGCTGGCACAAAACAGTGAAAAATGGCAAATGTTTACATTTTTTCACTATAAGCAGCTTGGAATCCGCACATCCATCCAGAACGAAACTTTGTATGTCATCAGATGTATACCACAAGACTGAACATGCAAAATTTCATGCCAGTTTGCTGAATGGTTGCAATGATATTAAAGTTTAAAATTTGAGGTTTAACATAGAAAGCCCTGCTCAACCCTAAATGTAGGGGCGTGCTGTCATGCCCCTATAATAAAACAGGCTAAACAGCCACCAGATTCAAAGATTCTATTATTATTTTGTTGTGAGCTACACATCTAAGTTATATGGCCATATTTGCATCTCATGTCCCATCCCATGAGTATTGGCGTTGCTCGCACATCCCAGATGCACTGCTGGCTACCCATCCTACGATCAGCCCAGCTCATGCAGTGGCCAGGCAAATGGGCCATTCCAGCTGTGCATGCACAAATAAACCAGTTTTGAACAAACATCAGACGCACCCTGTGCCAACATGGTAGAGATCTATAGGCCTTGAATAATCTTGTACAAGTTCTGATCTAAATGAGGCTACATTGAATGGCAAGCAATGATCCATTCTGTTTTCTACAGAATCATACACATACATTTAAATAGCATTGATAAGATACAGTTATCCATCTCACCACCTTTGTATTCCCCATGTACCCCTAATTTCTTTTTATATATCTCTGGCTTCCTAATAGTGCTGTCTGTCTTTGGTGGTCAGATGGCTGATATGGGGTGGAGGATACATGCTGTATGTTTGCATACACCCCAGGTACACATTACTTGGGGGCCAATTCCTGCTTTAGGCCTATGGAATTAGGTTGTGGACAGGCACACCTTTTTCCCATATGCAAGCAGCCCATGTTACTTATGTAGGAAAGTGGCAACTGAAGCTACCTATAAAATATTTATTACCCATGCGAAACTGGGCTGAACAAGAAAAAATGATCTTTGCTTATGCAATTCAATCTTTGCACCTCTGTCCGGTCTCCACCAGCTTTTTTTCCACTACCAGTTCCCCTATACAGGATATACCAATGATTCAATCTGGGTGCTTGAAAAGAGGAATTTCCTGTGCTCATGTGTTACTTTATTATCCCAACTAGCTCCTGTTACTTCTGCTTTTTTGTACTGCTCCTATGGTATTGATAAATAATTTGATTCTTTGTGCTGTGGGACTGGCAAACATGTTGCACTGTTTTAAGTCCTTGCTTCTGTTGTAAACATAGATGTGGCATTCAATGGACTATCATTTTGTACCCACATCTTGCTCCAATCCTGACTGTCTCACTATCGATTTCTCCAAAACTTGCTCTTCTGCGTTTGCCTACTGAGTGAACTCTAAAATGTCACCAGGTAATGGGTAATTGATTTGCCCACTGAAGAGGCTCACACATGCAGCCTTGCAGCGACTCCTTTATTTTTCACTGAGTGGGCTCTGACATGTCATCTGGTGGCAACCCTTTGTTTTCTTGCTAAGCAGACTTTGATATATCACCTGGCAGTGATTTCTTTTTGCTTACCAAATGCACCCTGATATGTTGACTGGTGACAGCAACATTGTTTACATGCAGAATGGACTTGCCAGTGGCTCCTACATTTGCCCACTGAGCAGACTCTGACGTTTTGCTCAGCAGTTACTATTGTGTTCTTATGGGCCCTGATATGCTAACTGGTGGCAGCTCCTTTATTTGTCTGCTGAATGGGCCTGGTGGCTGCTCCTTCATTTTCTCCCTGAGCAGGTGCTTTCTTGCTGCCAAAGAGCAGCTCCTTCATGTGCCCAACAAGAGACCTTGGTCATTCCACTAGGAGGGCAACTTTTTGATTTGACCACTGAGTGGGCTCTGACATACCACTCAACAGCATTTCAGTGGTGGATAATGTATTTATCCAGAGCTGACTCTGATATAATGCCATTTGGAAATGTAAGTACACACCAAACAGACTGATAGTTGTGCTACTTTATTTTGTGCTATACACACTGTTGATACAAATACATACTCTGGTGATACAATGAATTCAGTGGGATGGTCCAGTTAGTCAGGCTTATTTTTTACGGCTGCGTGGGTGGAGCTCTGCATGCATACATATTTCTATCATCTGAAGATGGCACTGTGAAAGCATATGACCAGATATCTCTCCAGCATGCTTTCACAGTGCTCAGGCAAAATTCCACAGTGTTTTGTTTTCATGGCCCTTCCCATCTGCCAGCCACATAAACATACGCCCTTTGCACAACTTTTTTCCCTGCAACTGTGGAAGTTACTGTCACCATGCCCAAGATGGCCACCTATTCTAACTGCACATGTGTGAGTATTGCACATGCACACTGTTGTCACAGTGGCCATCTTGAATACACAGACTCGGGTGCAACAAGAGCTCTGAGTATTCTTTTGCTTAGCCTCACCACTCAAAAAATCTGTATCGGCTCTGACCAGACTTTGTTTAACACTGCCACGGTTTGTATTTGTATCAATGCATATAGCATAAAATTAAATAGTATAAGAGTCAATCTGTTTGGTGTGCTCTTCTGTTTTTAAACAGTGCACCAATGTTTTAAGTAGCACCTGGATTTATAGGTGGGGCACCAGAAACTTGTTGATTAATGGAATCATTATGGCTGCCCTCCAATATTTGTGAACTTTCTCTGCTCAAGAGATACTTTAAAAAAGTTAATCAGGGGTTTGTTATTTCCATGGTCATCTCCATAAGGACAATTGGGAGGATGTAATCTGGCTCTGCTGAACTGTCCACCATTAAGCTTGTTAGTTTCTTTAAAACCTTCTCCCTTTCGAAAAAACCATTGCAGTTATTGTTTCCCCATTCCTATCTCAGCTCTATAATATTCATGTATTTGTAATATTCCTTCTGGTTTCCTCTATTTCCTATTGCCCAGCACTTTCCAATCATATTTTTATTTTTTATAATAAACTTTTATTCTTTTTATCTTTCTCCCTGTTCTTGTGCCTAGCCTCCCTTCTACCTTCTATTTTGAAATGCCTGTAAGATTTTCTTCTGGCTCGTATTTCATTCTGCATTTTTTCGCTAGCCTCACAGGTACAGTACCTCTCCTTTCTTATTGTATTTTTGATATATGTTTTTCTCTCAGTTCGTACAGCCTGTATTTCAACACATGCACCATTGTTTAGTTACATTTTCTCCCTGTATCACTCTACTCAAATTCTACACCGTGAGATCTCCTCTAGTGCTAAATCTGTCAGCTTTGTAATTGTATTGTCTGCCTATTTGCTACAACCAGTTTCTATGTATTTCAGATTTAAACATGCTACTGTATGATCACCTTCTGCTAGTATCCCCATTGTTGCCCCTTCTCTGGATTCTTAAATTAACTGTTTTTTTTTTTTTTTTTATCGAATTCTATTTTTAGTCCCCTACCTACTCCCCCGAACTCTCTCTGATGACCTCCTCAGCCACTGTCTCTACCTCTCTGTGTGACCCAGCTACCCCTTCTGCTCCTCTCCAGCAGTGGGCATCCCCTGGGTCTGCCCTCAGTGGAAGGGTCATCCCCACCCAGGGTCACTTTTTCTTATATCATTGAGCCACCAGGCCAGAGAGGGGGAGGGAGAGCAGAGGGGGCTGAGCCCGACTCCAGGAGTGTGAACCATGGATGGGAGGTGCCATCACCTATCAGCGGGAGGAGGGGGGATTATTTTTTTTAGCATGTGAACCCCTGTGGAGCCCAGCTGTCATGGCAGCATGCTACCATGGCTCTACCCCCAGGCTTATGCCAAGCCGCTACTTTCAGCTACCCCAAGCCACCGCCAGAGGTCGCTTCTTGAGCGAGCATTGTGCCCTAACCCTCCCTGGGAAGAGAGAGCAGTCCTCCAGATGTTCAATCTCTTCCCTTCCCTGTGGACCCTCAATGACCCAGGCTTGTTCCTGAACCTGGGTCACCGGGGTTGCGTGAGGTGTGGCGTCCAGCACCTCAACCCTCAGCGCCACCGGGCTGGCATTGAATTAACTGTTTCAAGAGCTCCTGACACTGTTGTGACAACTTTGAAAGAAAGTAATATTTTGATATAATTTAGCCTATATTTAATATTTTTTCTACAGTTCTCATCCTTACTTCTTTATTACTAAGAACATTTGCATGTAAACAGGATTGCTACCCTATCTGTTCTGGCTGCTTGCCTACTCCTGACATCACAGTTCTGTTTATGGCATCACAGACTGTTGCTATGGAGATAATTATGATGCCATAAACAGGGTATTATGATGTTAGCTGTAGGCAAGCAGAAAGAGTGGCTACAGTATAAGGGACAATAATCTGCTTCCATTAAGCTTTCCTCAATAATAAAGAAAAAAAGGAATGAATTATAGAAATTGTATGAATATAGACTTGAATTGTGCCCAAATCTCAATTTTTCTTCAAGTGTTTCAAATAGTCTCTGAGGCTCTTTAAGATTGTTTGTAGTCTTGAGAAGTAGAGTACATGCACTGCTACTAGTGTAGCTGTCCCAGTTTGCCAGTCTATTTCTCTGCAACTGAAGGTTCACACTCAAATAACATATCTTTCCAATATCACTTTTTCAGTTTCACAGTGTGCTGCTTGTTCCTCCTTGTGACTACAATCTTGTGGCCTATAACACACCCCTTTTAGGACAGTCTTTCCTCTATTGAATTCTGCTTTTACCTATACAGTTTCTGTTTCTGAGCTTGCTCTCCCACTTTTATTATATGGTTTATGTTGATGATTGCAACCTCTCATTCATGTTTGCCTTTTCATAATCATCTATTAATTCTCCAGTTCCTTCCTACCATCCCCCTTAAAACAGCAACCTCTGGCTCCATCCTTCACCCTATTCCATCTATTTATACCTCTGTGGGTGGGTGAGTGAGTGCCCTGGTCAGTGATGCAGAGCCAGCAAGGTCACCAAAGTCACATCACCAGTTGAGGTGCTTTCCTCCCTGTTTCTTTCCCATCCAAATGGCCAGCATACTTGTGATGGCATGCACATACTGCATGAAGGTGTAGCATACCTCAGTGTCTGTGCTCAGTTATCGAGATGGATGATTACTGCTGTCCCACCTAGTCTGTGCTAGGTAGCAGCAAAGCAGTGGTATGTGCTGTCTCCATCAGAGGAGGACAACTCTCTGTTGACTCTTAATTCTTCTTCCCTTGGAAATCCTCCATACAACCTTGGTCAGTTTCCAAACCCAGGTTGGCAGTGGAGCAGGCAGGAACACTACCACCAAGCCACTGGGCTAGCGCTTGCTTATCTTTTCTATCCCTTCTGAAGTGCCTCTACCCCTATCTTTTCTTTCCCCATGTTTCTCCCTGTACACATCATTTCTGTGCAATTGTTATTTTCAGGTTCACATTGAGATCTGAATTCTCCTGATGTTGGGCCCCTGGGGTCTGAGACATGCATCTGCTTACTCCCTCCCAATATTGTTAAAACAATGTCATCCTTTCCCTTAGACATACATTTACCAACTGTAACCCTCTTTTGGCCCAGGGCTGCTACCCCTTAAAATATTTAATGAACTATTTTTGGGGCATGGCATGTGTGCTTCTTTCCTCTACAACCTGCCTCCATGTCCTAAAATCGGTGGCTGCCCATCACCATCCATTTTTCAATAAACAAAAAATATTGCCCCATTAGCAGAAAGCATGCAACATGTATCTTTTCATTTAATGCTGCTTTCTTTAATTACCCTGTCATGTGAAGGGAAAAGCATGGCATCTTGAATGTGTGAACAGCACTTGAGAGCAAATCCTCAGTAATGACTTGGTTGAGGCAGAGCATACATAAAGGTGTCCTTGGAGAATGGAAGTCTTTCATACTGTACAATTTATCCAGCTGCAACTAAGACATTATTGAGAATCTACCCATGTGCCAGCTGCACAGTACTTTCAATATTTCAGTTTGCTCACCACATAAAGGAGCATTAGAAGGAGATCAGAGGACAGGGAGGCATATATTACTGTGGCTCCCACATTTGGCAATTTGCTTTTTGAATTATACAAATGTGTGGTGACTGGTTGCTGTCTCTCCATTTTTGTGTCCTCAAAGAGAGCTAATTCTAATTTTTAAGGCAAGAAGGGCTATACAATTGAATTGTATTATTACAAAGGAAGGACTTAGAAAAGAAAAGGGAGAAGCATGTTTTTTAACTTACAATGGGATAAAGATATATGAAGTACGAGTGATAGTCTGGCGTCTCAGCATTCAGGGCTCAGATTCATGCATGCTCCCAAATTCAGAAATGTCTGACCTTCTGTGTATATTTTGTAATGTGTTTATCTTCCAGAGGGAAAAAATAATAATGAAATCTGTTTGCTTATAAACTTGACAGTAACCCAGTTCCTTTCAAATACCGTCCACCAGAATGAAACGCTCTGTGACAAACATATCAGTTTTCTGCATAACAAATGGGAGTGATTGCCATTGGAGTACATTGGGTTTCTGCAGGACCCTGTAAGGTATTACTGGCTGAAACTGTGATAGGAGCACTTCATCCTGGTGTCAGTCTCTACATTCTTGTCTTAAGCCCTGTGGTTTATGTACTTAGGAAGTCATTTATTGCCTCTTGTACTGTACCAGTACAAAAATGATATTACTTATTAAATATCAGACAGTAGTATGGTGTGTGTGTGTGTGTGTGTGTGCATGCATTTGAGTGCATGTGTATGTAACACCCTTACAATGGACCTGGAATAGTGGTTTGCCTAGTTCATGCTCTTTTTCTGGTGGAGACCTGAGCAGAAAATCTATGGGATGTACTGTAAGCCTATCTACAGTGTGCAGTTTTCCACTGGGCAGTGTCTATTTCAGTCTAGTCTAAAAACCAAAGCATCAACCATTGAAACCAATACTGATGGTGAATAGAAGCTAAATGATCTGTAATTAATTCTTGCAACAGGCTGATAATTTTGTCTTCACAATATTCCTTTTAGGGCCAAAACTGTGAACTACCTGTCAATTCCTGCATTGCCCGTCCATGCCAGAATGGAGGGACCTGTCATCTTAGTAAGGAGAATCCAGATGGATATAGGTACCTTCTCAATGAATTTCATTACACTGCTGCAACTAGATGAACAATCATTATATTAGTCTACGTCAACATTTATAGTATTATAACTGTTTTGTCTGTCCGTATGCTATAAGTGCCAAGCAAAAGTATGCCAAAGTAAATGAATTATTCATTCATTCACATATTAATTCCATACATTGATCAAATATAAAAGGCATCTTAAGGCAACAGTGCAACAAAACTGGGCAAAAAATTTGACATTGCCTATCTTCACAATAAAAGATTCCAGGCATCTTCCAGTTTTATTTGGTGATAATATTTTCTAGTTCAGCCAAAACATGAGTATTTCGTAAATATTTTAATTTAATTACCTCTTAAGAAAACAGATGGTCACCACATTTGGTTTAGAAATACCACTGTAGACAAGGCAAGGATTGTGATAGAGAAATAAAAAAGGACTCATGGTGCGCAGTATAGGAGGCACCTAGAAAAGAAGATCTGACAGGTATGCTATTAATTGTAGCTGAAACTAGCATTTTGGAAAAACATGTTTGTCACTCATATATTTAAGAAACAGTATACTGTATGCAGGAAAAGGTAATTATACCTGACATACAACTATCTCAATCACCTTCTGAAACATTGACTGCTATAAAGCAAGCACAAGCTGAATTTGCTCATTCTGGGGTGGGGGGATGACAGAATCCATAATGGGTGGTTAGCTGAAACTGCTTTAGATAAAAGACCTATTTGACTAATATAGTATGCTTTCTGTGAGATATTTGTGACTATTCTTAACTTCATTAAAAATAGGATAGTACCATTACTGCACCACATGATCATTCAAACTCCAGAGGGTTTAGTTGAAAACACTGACTGAAATTTCCCAATTTCCCAATCAAGATGGCCGCCAGGCTGGGTGAGCCGATTGTTTGAGTGTTGTACCATGAGCTACAAGTTTTTATTTTAGTCTGTTTTTAGTCCTTTTTTTTTCTTTTGCTTTTAGTTTGTTATTTGAAAGAAATCTGATCAGTTTGTCAGATGCTGTAAACACTGTAAATTAAGCGTTCCTTATTCGGGTTCCACGGTTTGAGTGTTGAGTGGTATATACGTTTTTTCCACCAAGTCAGCAACTGGGACTGCTTTCTTCACTTACCTATTTTTGGATTTATCTGTGGGATGGATTTAGAAGAGAAGCCCTCTATTGAAGGAAATTTATCTGTGGGATGGATTTAGAAGAGATGCCCTCTATTGAAGGAAATTTTGGGCTTGGTTTTCGTTGAGGGAGTTCTGCCTAAAGGAGCCGTGTTTGTCATCTCTGGTTTTCTTTTGGGTGCCATGAACTGCTCCTTCCATTAACTACCTGCTGGTTGTTTTGGAAAGAACTTGGGGGCCCAACTGATTTCCCTCTGGTTGTGGAGATTACAGTGCTGGACTGATTTTACCTGTGTTGGATTATCTGCTGGCATGGAAGTGGGGGTCTATTATGCTCCGGGATGTTCCACTACTGGATCCCTCACTGTGCAGGAGCCTGGGTTGTGCCAGTGGGGAGCTGACTGGCTCAGCCTGGGGTTTCGAGGTCTTTGGCGAGTTGGCCAGTTGGCCATCTCTCATTGAAGACCATAGCTGCAGCAGGAGAACATCTCTGGTGGTGGTTTCCCCAGGTCAGATTATTTAGGGCCCCTACTAGTGTCCCTGGTAACTGGTGAACTGGTGAACTTGGCTTTCTTTATCCTGAGAGCCTGATACTCCACCTGAAGACCCATAGGAAGACTCGATTGGACCAAGACCTGGATTTTGGTCATGGTCAGATTCTTTATCTGGAAAACAGTGAAAGCATTATATTTTTGTTGGTAATCATTTATGGCTGTACCTCCTATGTGAGAGGTAGTCTGGTTAGAGCCTTTTTTTGTTTTCAAATCCATCTGGTTAACTGGTTTCTTTTATTAATTCTTAGTTTAAACCTGCCTACGTGAGAGGTTGTGCAGGGGACATATCTTTGCTGCACTGTTTCCCCTGAGTAACTTGAGTACCAAGACTACCATCTTTTCTCACTTAGCCGTGGGTTCTATTCTGCCTTTATGAGAGACTGTGCAGATTAGACCCTTTTTAACATTCTTTGGCTAAAGTTGTGTTTCACGAACTGTAGTTGTTCCTGTGGGACTTTTGGTATCTGGTCAAGTTTAGTAGTTGAAAGTACTTTTTGTTTTAGCTTTTTAGTATTATTTTATATGCCTTATTATATTTGAGATTTTTGTTTTGTAATAATTTATTGAGTTAAATTGTTTATTGAGATTATTGAGTTGTTTATTTGGATTTTTATATAAATTATTGTTTATTGAAATGTGCTGGGAAGGCATTAAGTCGGTCAGGAGCTATTCACTCTCTTTGCTCTGTGACCTTTGTCCTTTTCACTGTTCCTCTTTGGTGCCTGAACTTTACAACAAATGTCATTCATTGGGGATAGTGAGAAGGTGCTCGAGGGGTGTATGGTCTGGGCAAAGTGGGAGAATGGAAAGGGGTTGCTCGATTGAGGTAGTGGGGACTAGGAGATGCCCTGGGGTGAAATGGGTTCAGGAGAGGGTTTTCCCTGTCTGATTCCCATAGCCAAGGGTTCTGAAAATTGCAGACCGGTACCGCGCTCCTCCTAAAACACCCATCCAACCCGGGCGGTGTTATGTAATGCCAGGTCAATTAAAAACAAGACCGCTGTTATAGCGGATCTTGTTGTACCATCTGATCTGGCATGCATCACCAAGACCTGGTTGGATGAGAATGCAGGCCCTATATTGGCCTCTGCTGCTCCATCCGGGTTCTCGGTGATACACCGCCCGAGGTTGGAATGTAGGGGCCGGGGTGTAGCCATCTTTTTTAGAATGGAGCTGGGTCTTGTGGATGTGCCAGTGAATGTCACTGAATCCTTTGAGTGTATCCTGGGAGCAGGTGCAGGGTTCAGGATTCTCCTCATCTACTGACCACCCAATGATGGTGGAGAATTCCTGAAGGAGTTTGTGGACTTCATTGTTGACGGAGCACTGGAGTCGCCCAGATGGTTAATACTGGGTGACTTCAATGCTTGGCTCGACGATGAACTCTCACCTTTTGGGATAAATCTCCTCCAACTGATGACAGTGTTGGGCCTTACACAGGTGGTTACCTCTGCTATCCATGTAGGGGGTCATTCATTGGATCTAGTGTTCCTACTGGAGTTGGAGGTCACACATTTGGGGGTGGAATCAAATGTGTGGACAGACCATCTCATCATAAGATTTAGCTTTGGGGCACCTCTAAAGAGGCCTGCTCCTAGGAGATGGTACAATATTGCCCTATAATGGGAGTTACGCCCAGAAGGCCTTTCGGTGGTTTTGGACCTATTGGGTATTTTGAGTGAGTGCTTGGATCCAGGGGATCTCGTACTTGCCTATAATAAGGCTGTGGGTGATGCCCTAGATCAAATTGCACCTGTTCATGTTCATCCACTCACTCAGCATTCAAGATCTTCATGGTTTGATGATTCTTTGAAGGAGCTGAGGACAGTAGGATGAAGGTTAGAGAGATCCTGGTGAAAGTCCAGCCTGTATGCTGACAGACTTAGATTGGTAGACCATTTTAGGGTCTATCAATCAGCAATCACCCATAAGAAGGCAGAATTCCTGTCCAGAGAGATTGCTGCTGAGTACAATTAACCAGCCAAACTCTTTCAGACTGTCAACAGATTGTGCAATCCACTCTGTCTGCAGTCTGGAAGAGATTTTTCACAGATGAAGTGTGATGAACTTGCTCGATTCTTCACAGATAAGACTGCCAGCATCCGATTGGGTATACGTCCTGCTCTCTCTATAGAGAGTTGTGATGGTCGGTGAGAGGAAGCAATCCCTTGTGTCTCCTAGTTTGACTTTAGTAGGCTGGCATTCATGGATGTTGTGAGGATTATCCAGACTGTACGACCAACCAGTTGTAGTTTGGACCCGGGCCCTACACCACTGTTATTAAGTTATGTAGATACTATCTGCCCGATCCTTGCTAAAATTATCTGGAAATCTTTGGAGCAAGGGTTTTTTCCCACCCCCTTAAAGGAGGTGGTCATTCGACCACTCCTTAAAAAACCTTCATTGAATCCAGACGTCCCAGCTAACTACAGACCTATCTCTAACCTGCCCTTTGTGGGTAAGGTTATTGAAAAGGTGGTTGTGATACAGTTGGATGACCATCTTATGAATCACAACATCTATGACGCTCTCTAGTCAGGGTTTAGGAAAAGACATAGCACTGAGACTGCCCTTGTCCAGGTTTTAAATGATCTCCTAATTGTGAGAGATCGAAAGGCTTGTACTATTCTAGTCCTTCTTGATCTCTCTGCAACATTTGATACTGTGGATCATGGAGTGCTTTTGGAGTGCCTGCACGTTCCTTGTGGACTGTCTGGTACAGTCCTACATTGGTTTCAATCTTTCCTCACTGGGCAGACTCAGAGGATTACTATGGGGATTTATTCCTCTGATATCATCTCTCTGTCCTGTGGGGTACCACAGGGCTCCATCTTTGTGCCCATGTTGTTCGCAGTCTATATGCTGCCATTAGAAGATATTATTAGGTGTTACAGTCTGGGTTTTCACTGCTAAGCAGATGATACCCAGCTGTATCTGTCCTTTACTCCCTGTCAGGATGATGCATTCTCTCTACTTAACAGCTGTCTAGCAGAAATCAATGACTGGATGAGCACCAGCTGGCTGAGGTTAAACCCGGATAAGACCGAGGTGTTGGTTGTGGACCCTGGTCACCTTGAGGTGGGTCTTAGGGCTGAAGTACCATCAGGCTTTTGGCTTGGTGATGCCCAGCTCTTGACCTCAGGCCAGGTGCGGAACCTGGGCATTATCTTTGACAGTGGTTTGACTCTTAAATCACAGGTGTTAGCCATTGTTAATTCCTCTTTTTCCATCTGAGGAATATCGCCTGGGTAAAATGCCTGGTTCCTCCAGCTGATCTTCCTACTCTGGTCCATGCCTTTGTGACCACTCACCTTGATTACTGCAATTCCCTTTACCTGGGGCTACTGGGGGTTGAAATTCATCGCCTGCAGCTAGTGCAGAACGCAGTGGCCATTCTTTTGACTGGAACATCTAGGTATAATCATATTACACCTGTTTTGCGTGGGTTGCACTGGCTGCTGGTACAATGGCGAATCACCTTCAAGGTCAGTTTACTGATCTATAAAGCCTTACAGGAACAGGGACCACATTATCTGAAAGATCTCCTTACTCCCTACTGCCCCTCTCGCTCACTCTGATCCACTGATGAGGGACTGCTAGTGATTCTCAAGGTTCATTTGAAAACATCTGTAGCTCATGCATTTTGATATGCAGCTCCGGCCCTGTGGAATTCTCTACCTCATCGGATACAAAGCTGCCTGACCGTCAAGAGTTTTAAACTGGAGTTGAAAACTTTTTTATTTACCAAAGCTTATGATCTATGACTTTATATTGTTAATATTGTATTTTTTTTTTGTAAAGCACTTTGATCTTTGGAAAAGCATTTTTAAATAAATTGCACTTACTTACTTACATCACACCACAGATTCTAAGGTTCCATTACTTTTAACCCTAATTGTTTAATTTCTCTACTTTTGACACATTGTGCTTCAACCCTAATACATGCATTAATGTAATTATTTATAAATTTTACTGGTGCAATAGTGCTAATATAATTAGGGTTGACCAGCAGGATGCATGTTAAACCCTTAAATTTGCACCTTAATGGCTGTGGTGGCATTCAGTGAAATTGTCTGAAATTTGGTGTGCACTATGTAGCAAGCAAGGTCTAAATAAGTGAAATATTTTGTGATGACAACATGTGTAGTTTCTGAGATCTGTATATGTCATTTTCCTGTAGAGGGCTAATTTGTTTCCCTATATGTAATGGTTTTTTTGTTTCTTTTATTTTTTGATTGTTTATTCTGCTGTCACATACAGCCTAGATGGAACAGAATTTTTTTTTTCAAAACTTTCAGGGTACAAGTGGCCTGTTCCAAGGTATTGCCTTTTGAAACTTTTGTGAAAAAATATTAAACTGTTCCAGAGTTATAAGGATATAAAGTATGTTTTTTTGTATAACTGATACAACATGAAAAATGCCCATGTTTCGAGAACATTTTTAGTTTCTCACCATTTGCTTCTCAGAACACACATGCAAAAAGAATTGTCATGATAGTCACCATCTTGTTTTTTCTCCAAACAAAAAACCATGCAAAATACATAAAAATGGTGTATAAAAAAAGTAAACCTCACTAAACGGGACCCATTTAGCTATTATTTTTTTAACTATCCAGCAATACGTTCTCTGGGCACCCCAAAACCCAGGGTACCCAGCTTAGCAAGAAGAGTTGTTGCAGGACTTTCTTGCCCTGTGAAGTCACAGTTGCAATTGTACAGCCACCTTCTGTTCCAACAATGAGCTGGCAATTATTATCACAATCTCTCTCTCTCTCTCTCTCTCTATCTCTCTCACCCACATCTATCTCTCCTTTTCTTTTCTTTCTTTCTTTCTTTCTTTCTTTCTTTCTTTCTTTCTTTCTTTCTTTCTTTCTTTCTTTCTTCTGTTTCCTCCCCTCCCATCTCAGCCACCCCTCTCACTTTCATCCCCAAAATGCTGTTTCTGTACAATATAAGTGGACCAGGGTGCCCACCCATGGTACAACTTGCTAATCCCTTCTTATTCAGGTCATCTACCCCCATGAATAGGTGACAACACCAGAGTGACCACCCCTGGTGCTGCCATGCAGTTAATCCAACATTGGGGTGCCCAGTCCCCAATGTTGGATCCAATATTAAACCTGCAAAAAAGAAAACAGTCCCTCAATGTCTTTATTTGTTTTACATTAACCCTGTAAAAAAGAAAATGGTCCTTCACTGTATCTGAACCCCCCAACCCTGATCCCTCACTCAGCATCCACCATCCCTCAACCCCTCACTCACCTAAACATGTCCCATGACATAGATCCACTCTCCAACTGAAGACACATCTTACTGCTGGAGCTGATGACTGTGCTATAAGAAAATAAGGTAAGTCTAGCTTAATGTATTTCAATGATGTTTGAACATTTATTCATAACTTTGTCATTTTTTTAGTATTTTGACACCAAATTTTCAACATGGCCTACTCTACTTCTGTCTGTGTTTTTTGTCTCTCCCTTTGATATTGGGAAGTGCTTGACACTGATAAGTAGTGATGTGTAAAACTGCCGAACTTCACTTCACAAATTAATTCTCCAAGTTGGCAAAATTCATGATGTGTGAAGTGCCAACTTCACAAGGTTTTTGCCTGGGAAATCAGTTCTTTTTTATGCAAATTAACCAAAATTCACTAATTAAAGTGCCACTTCATGAAGAAGTTGTGAAAAAGTGCCACTATGCATGGAAAACATCACAAAAATTGCAACATTCGAAGTTGGTGATGACAGCAGGAAGTTAGCAAAGGGGTTCACCAAGGCAAATTTCACCACTTTGTGGAACTTTGTTATCAGTAGACATGCTAAAATGTTTCAGTTTGATGGCAGACTGCTCCAGCAGTGCTCAGTATCTTAAAATAACCAAGAGATTCTCTTGTACAGTATGTGCCCACCTCCTGTTTATCCAGGGGGGGTCCTGGGTTTCAAATTTCTATTGACATCACATTACCCTGTTTTTTTTAAAGCTGCAGTTGTCCTGAAGGTTTTGAGGGTCTCAGATGTGAGATCAACCCTGATGACTGTGAGGACAATGACTGTGAGAATAATTCTACATGTGTTGATGGAATTAACAACTATGCCTGCCTTTGTCTTCCTAATTACACAGGTAAGGAGAAATATGCATGAAAGGGAGGCAGGGGAATTTGGACAATACCTTCTGCACTTTTCTTGAATCTGCTTTGGTTGCAACCTTTCTAATTTTGGAGTTGGAATTGTCCATCGTAGTTGATGCTGATTGTTTATCAGATGCTGCCTACCTCAATAAAAATAATAAAAAAAAGAAGGGGGAGTACAGTAAACACAGATGATACTTGTCAACATAACATGCCTTCTGTCAGTACAGGTGCAGTGATGGACTGTAACAGGGTCAGGTGTGCACAGCACTGTGGTGACTGCATCTCTAATAGTGACTAATTCTCAAGATAAAGGCACAGCAAAGACAGATAGCCCCCTGAGTAGTACAAAAACAGGCAACATTATTGGTGCAGGGGCATATCAGTTCCCAATATGTATTGTGAAAAGCAGAGCCACATTACTACAAAAATGTGACACTAGCTAAGCATAGAGACTCCCACTAAAGCCTAGCAGACTCTTGCATCATTGGCACTTCCTCAGGCTGGATTTCTACCACTGGGAGTGCCCTCTTTTTTGCTGTTCTTGTGTAGCATTGGTCCTAACTATGTGCCCTATTCACAAAGGCTACTCGCCGCATATCCCAGGCATGTAGATTAACCTACACATAAATGCCACACAGTGGGGGATCAATGGATCCCTGGCAGCATTCACTAAACTGCATGCCAGCAAGATGTGCACTGGATCCCCAACCGTGTGGAAAGCAATGCACCATGGGAATTCCATGGGGAGTGGTAGAGGTGTGTCAGCACTTCATGTGATTCACAAAGGTGTGGAGTGCTACACACAGGGGTGTGGGAGTTATGGCAGGGGGGACCTTGCTGTTCACATGTTATGTGGTCACCTACATGCACACAGGACATGTATGCCCTATTCAGAAAGCCTACATGCTGCATATGTGTGGCATGTAGACAACTCTAAGTGACAGGTTTGGGATATGGTGGGAAGTGTGGGCAGGGCAGGAGGATGGAAGAACAGGGAGATCTGACTGCATGACGTGGACACTGCCCAATTGCCCATACACTAGCACACCTGTGCATAACACTGCTTCCATGCCCCACAGAGAGACTGTGTACAGTAGTCCTGGGGATGGGACTGTGTGTGTGGAGGGCAGACGACTGTTCAGGACTGGCTCCTATAAGTGGGCATGCTACATCTACACTGTGCCCCATACAGTGACTGTACTGCTGGGACATCACATACAGGTTGCTGATGGGACCTGCCCTGCTGTGTGTGTGCCCTTCCTGTAGTATAGGATATATCATTCCCCCTGCTGATCTAGCAGCTGCCCCAACCCTGATTACCATGTAGTGTGCCATAGGACAGCTACCATGGTTGCTAGCAGACTTCTCCACTCCCAATCCCCCTGTATTGAATGATCTATTATTCTCTGGTGGCCAAGCAGTCCCCCCATCCCTGATCCCCATGTAGTGTGCCATAGGACATTTACCCTGGTGGCTCATGGACCCCAACCCCCATCCTGACATGTATTGCCCCACCATGCTACCCACCATCTGATCCCTGAACCAGCAACTGGCACAATCCTCCATTCACCACCATGCATGGTTGCCAACTGAGCTGTCAATAATACATGCATACTATAACAGCTGATTGTACTGTACATGCTAATTATTGACAGTTCAGTTGGTGGCCAACCATGGCGGTGAGCAGAAGGCTGTCCAGTTGCTGGCTTGGGGATCAGACAGGGGTGGGTTGATGGGACAACACCTGTTGGTTTGGGGGGTTCTGCTAGCCATCAGGGTAGATGGCCTATGACACACTACATGGGGATCAGGGATCAGCAATTGCTTAGCCACCAGGGAATGATAGATCATTCAGTACAGGAGGATCAGGGACAGGGGGGTCAACTAGGCCACCAGTGACAAATAGCTTTAACACTGTGGCAGAACAATGATGGGGGGGGGACTCAATACACCCATATGGGGCTGCTGAACTGCTGTTTGCACTGATGATCACCAAGGATATGTGTGTACTGGCACCACTACCTGAAACCACCGGTGCTTCCTGCAGTCTGTGGTGTTCCATGCCTTCCCATGTGCTTCTGCATGGGCACATGAGGGATCCACTTTGGGACCCAGGGCAGGCATCCAATTTGATGCCAACCTAGGTTCCGCACTTCACCACTGCACAATCCCGATCCAGCAACATGTGGCTGCACGCCAAGGGGCCACTGACAGGTGGCCAGCATTAGTGAATACTGTGCAGTGTGCACCTGTCCATGGGTGCGAAGCTGCATGGGCAGGGTACACACCTTGATGCATGCTTTACACCATTTTTGATAATAGGTTCCAATATGAGTAACTGTTGTGCTCCATTAACATAATGTAGTTTTTCTTAAATAAAGTAAAGAAGTGATAATATTTTAGGGATATGAATGGAATCAAATAGCAAACCCTAATATCTTGATAACTGGTACTACACAGTGTACCAAAATTTCTGTTTGTGGGTTGAAGTAGAAAAAGGGCTAAACAAGTCATTGATCTGTGTCTCCATTCCTTTGACACACATCCTCACTGCAAACAAGCATTTGTCAATGCCGAATGTTTGCTTGCTGGTATTGAAATTGGTACTGCAGGAGTTAGGAATGGCAGTGAAGTATTGAACTAACGCCAACCCCCACCCCCACTCTGCAGAGACTGACAGGCATTAGGGTGTGCCTTTGAGTCATCAGCCATAACACTCACAGCATTCTACCTCACCCCACCCTGCAGACACTGACAGGTGTCACGGTGTGCCTTTGGGTCTTTGGCCCTTACTCTCAGCCCATTCCATAAGGAAATAAGGTGAGATGCATGCAATGTAGGAGAATGTGATGAATGTTAGGGCCAAAGACCCCAAGGCACACTTCAGTGCCAGTCAGTGGCTACAGGGTGGGGGTGGGGTAGAATGGCATGAACATTATGGCTGATGACCCCAAGCCACACATTGACACCTGTCAGTCTGTACAAGGTGGGACATTACAGTTGGAAACTATAATGCTCCGGGTGTTAGTTGGTATTTTCACTTGAGATTTTCAACATTGGCTTTCTAGGAGCCCACCTCATGATCAGTGGCACTATCATTTTGTTAGTCAATCTTGAAAGGTGATTTCACACAGTGAATGTGCCATTTGGTGCAACAGGTGCTAAAAGACATTTGGGCAGGATGTGAAAAATGACATCAGTACTGTTCATGAGGAGGTGTGAAAAAATGGCAATGTTGAAAATCTAGAGTGAAAATATGAAAAATTTGCAAAGTTATGAGCATGCATAGAAATTGCATAACACATGCAATAACACAGTCTTGAATTTCTTCACCAAATTTTCAACATGGCCTTTTTGGTGCCTCCCCTCATGAACAGTGGCACTGTACTTTCATTAATGTGTCCCAAAAGTTGATTTCACACAGTGACTGTGCAATCCTGAGCCACAGGTGTGAAAACACATTTCAGACAGGATGCAAAAAATGATAGCTATACTGTTCATAAGGAGGTGTGAAAAAATGGTAATGTAGGAAATTTGGAGTGAAAATATTTAAAATTGGTGAAGTTATGAGTGTGTGTACAAACTGAGCAATGTGTGCTCATAACGCAATCATTTTTTGGAGTTTTTTTCACCAAACTTGCAACATGGGCTTTCTGGGACCTCACCTCATGAACAGTGGCACTGTCATTTCATTCATCAGTCCCAGAAGGTGATTCCATGCAGCGACCATGAAATCACATTTCGGGACTGAGAAATGAAATTAAAGTGTCAATGTTCATGAGGTGGGTCCCAAGAAACCCATGTTGAAAATGTAGGACCAAAACTCCCAAAAATGGCTAAGATATCAACCTAAGTTTAAACACCCCATTGACTGCCATTATAGGGCTTACCATGATCTTCTTCAGTTTGCAGTTGGTTTTTGAAGAATGCAGATCTGTTTCCGGTCCACATAAGATCACAGCACCAGATCTCTGGAGGTAAATATGGGGTGTGGTGGGGTGCACAGAGGGAGAGTCAGAATGGGGGAGGGAGCAGCAAGGATGACGAGGGACCATTTTCTTTTTCTATAGGTTTAACAAAAAAAGGGGGGGGACTTTTGGTTTTTTTACAGATAAAATAGTACAAACAATTAATTTTAGCACACTGGGGTGGGCTCCCAGTGTGCCAGACTACTGAATGGGTGGGGATCAATGCTGACCTGTGGATTGGGCACCCCATGGTTGGCTGCAAAAGGGGGCATGGGGGGCACATCTAACACCGGGAGTGGGCATCCTAGTGTCAGAAAAAGATAAAGTGGGGATGGGGGGGCAAGCTGACATAGGATTAGGCACCTCACTATCGGCAAAAGATATGTTCGGGCTTGGGGGGGAGCCATCTGACACTGGGAGTGGGTATCTCAGTTTTGGGAATATAATGAGTTTGGCACACTGGGGTGGGCTCCCAGTGTGCCACATTAATGGGGCTGAGGGGGGGATGCATGCTGACATGGGGATTGGGCACCTGATGTCGGCTTCGGGGGAGAGAGTGGTGGGTGGCAGAAGCTGCCAGTTACAGTATGCAAAGCCATGGCATGGCTCATTTGTTTATTTATTAATATGTTTCACTGTGAAAAGCACAAATGAGTTACTCGTAACTCTAGCCATGCGCATTACTGTGCACTGCAATGCACATGGCTGGAAGTTGCCTCATTGCCAGGAAGGGGAGTGTGAGAGATCTGCTGCTACAGTGATGAAACTGTCCCAGATTGCAGCGGCTGACTTCTTTCAAGTGCAGTGCTTGCTCTGAAATTGCCATCATTGGCTGCTTCCCTTTTGATTGGCAGCTGGGGGATGCACCCATTAAAGTGTCCCCTGCATTGGCGACAACACTGCCATGCCTCTGCAATGCTCTAATATCTCAATATGTTTCTTGTGCTCTGCATGTGCAAGCAAACATAAAATAAACTGAGTAAAACACCACTACTATTTTGGCACTGAGCCTGCACACCAGCCATTCAGATGCTTTAAAAGTACTTCAGGATCTACCCACAAACTCAAATCAAGGGAAACCAAGCTATAACATAAGTCCCCAAAAAGTCCATAAAAGCCCTCTCCCTGCCCCTCATATTTTAAAATGTTATTAAATATTTTAATTGCTGCACAAAATTGCCATACTCATGGGTACCTCTAGTAGGTCTGAATGTGACAGAGTGGAGGAAATCTTAAATGCCATTATTGGCCTACTAGAGGAGTCATATAGGCACCTATATTCTGAAGACTTTCTGCTTGCCTTTAACAAGGCCCTCTGTTCTCCTCAGCATGGAAAGACATTGAACTTTCATGGATTCATTTGGCAATGTTCTTCAGAAGAGGATGAAATGAAGTTGCATATTAATAAAGTATCCTACACATTTAGATGTATTAATTTTCATCAGCTCCTGTGGAGTAGAGACTTAATAGCAGGCCATACCTTAGTCACAACTTTCCAGCAGTATTAACTTCCATGGAAAATTTGGTTGCATTGAACTGTAAAAAAACAGAGATCTTTGGCCTGGCCTTAACTGTATCCCCTTGGAACTCAGTGACCTAATTTCAGATGTAAACTTTAATGAGGTCTTCTCCCGGGATGAATTTACCAGAGCTTTTGACCTCTACCCCCCTCATAGCTACAAGAGTGAAAGCTCAGCACCATCTATGGATCTCCAAAGAACTCCCAATAGAACCCCTTAACTTGTGACTGGAGCAGCACAGCAAGAGTCAGCCTTAGGAGACCTGTCACTGCTGCAGGTAGTAACACCTATAAGCAGCCACATAAGTACTGCAAGAATGCCACTATGTCTACTAAGGTCCAGTACCACTGGGAGTTCTGAAGTGAAATTATCTCTAATCACTGTCCCTTCAGGGATTTTTAAGCTGTTCCTCAGATGCTCCTATCATGATCATGTCCCCATCAGCTACATCTTGCTCCCTCCAGGCCAATCACATATAGCCAGTGCCCATAAAAACTACTGTACTAACCTCCCCTAGATAAGCTACCACTTTTGGTAATGAAATCACAATGAAGGCATCCCTCCTTCATCTTCAGTCACTTTGACCCTGAATCTCTGGCTTAAATTCTCAGTTAAAATGCTCAAGGCCCTTCTCAGCTTTAACCCCCATAAGAGTGCTGGGTAAGATAATTTGGAACTGAAACTCCTTAGGTTTGCCACCCATTAATTTCTGCACCCATCAACACATTCATTGATCTTTCCACAGTCTACCTATCTGGGGTTTGGAAGAGCATTAAGGTCACACCCCTGCATAAAGTCAGAGATATAATGTTAGCAACTAGCAGTTCTTTCCATCTTGCCTGAATTGCCCGAGCATGACATAATAATATACATAATGTAATAACATAGTAATTTAAGCATGGAAGGGACTCAGGATCCATCATGTCCCTCCTGCTACATAAGCAAAGATGAAAACATGTTTTTGCAAATATATATACTCATTTATTGGGATTCTATAACCAGTCTATTGTCCAAGGTATCCTCAGATTCTTGATAACCAACAATTTTTCATACCTTACCTTGAAGGCCTATGCTTACTGTCTTCATTTCTATTATGTCCGCTGATAGACTGTTCCATGGGTTCAACACCCTCTTGGAAAAATAATCTCCTATACAACCTCATAGCCTAAGGAAACCTCCTCTCCTTTCATTCACATGCTCTGACACTATCTACATCCACGGTCCTGTTGGAAAACACCAAATCAAGCTTATCTGTCTGCTCAATCTTGTTAATACCCTTAAGTATATGAAAGACTGAGATCATGTCACCTCTTAGCCTCCTTTTATTCCAAGGTGAACATGCTAAGGACCACCAGCTTCTCTTCTCCTCCCTGAGGACTGGGCTGGGGGCTGGGGTCTGGGGGGCTGTGGGGAAGGGAAGAAAATGGCATGGATGACTTTAAAGAACTTTGAGAGGTGGTTAATCTTGTTCTGCAGGGTGGAAGCAAATAATTTTGATTTAGCAAGCCTGGTAGCCATGATGCAGCTTTTGTGAGATCCAATATTTTGCAAGATCACCTGGACAGCTCATGGCCTTGTAGATGTGCCAGCCAAGTCTTTTGCTTTCAGACCAGCAAGTAACATTGACCAGGGATTGAATAATCAAAAGGCACAGCATTAATGTTGCCATTACTGCAGCACTGTGTGTCCAGGCAGAGAGACAACAGTCACACACCAATGGCTGGTGACATAGTACCAAAGTAATAGGAACAGCAACGCTGCACTGCATGATCATGCAAACCATAAGGAAAGGGGGCGTCAGTGAAGTAGAAGCACTGGGACAGTTGGGCACTAGGTCTTGCTATATTTACTTTGTTTGTTGCAGTGTGATATTGCACCACTGTGGATTTACTGCTGTAGTGATGAACTGCAGTAGCGACTTTGTTGTATCCTGCAATGGAAAACGTGCATTAGCTACAACAAAGTAAGAAGCTTGTCTTGCATCTTAATACTGGCTATGGACTTTTTATATTGTATGTTTCCCCCAAGTGCTCTAACCTTTGGATTAAAGACAAAAAGAGTAATGCATTTCAGTTCAAGCATGAACAGAGCAGGCAATAACATCAAAAGTACCAACTAATATAGATTTCTGTTTACTGAAGTTCAGCTGTACTGGCACTTGTTTTCAAACAACAGAATACCTTTTAAGGATAACATAAATACTGTGTAATTAGTAATGCTGTTTAAAATAACTATTTCTAAAACCATTCTTGGACCAGTGACCCAGGTCATCCTGTCTGGTCATGTTCCCATTACTGTAGTTTAACAGAAAATATGTTATCACACCAAGCCAGCTAGCGTTTTGGTAACTACTGAGAACCATGCTGTGCTCTGCCATGAGACAACCAGTGATTTCAATAAGCTAGTAATGACTGGGAATGACCTTTTTTTTCTGAATTATGAGTAGAGAAAAAGTCCACAGTTTGTTAAAGGGCAAGTATGAATTCTAATTCTATTGCAGCATTACCATTCATATTAAGAGGTATATAATGATGCCTGTTTAACATTTCAAACAAAAAGTTCTGTCCTTTTTTTTCTGAGCTGAAAATGTTAGCCAGGTGGAAAAAGGTCAGTCTGTTTCCTTCTCAGATTTTCTTTTACTTATTTGAAAGATAGGTGGCTTTTATGCCCATGTTAACCTTTTTGCACTGAATTGATTGCAGTTTGCAGACTAGAAGTATTCATTACATCATTGTTATTGTTATTATTATTACCCATAATTATACTCTGAGTCCCAGAATACATGAAACAAAGTCATATGTTTCTAGTGTGCTCAAAAAACAAAGATCACTTGTTTTCTCAGCCAGTCTGTAGATACTTGCTTAGAATACATTTCATCAGGATAAACCAAGTGAAATGAAATGCAAAACTTTTTTTATAATGATGTACTGCTTTTATCAAATGTTACAGATTGGCGCCGTAGCACATGTAGGTCTGATGCATAGAATACACTCCTCTTATTACTGTACTTACTCTAGACAGCTTTTGCCTGTCATCTCCTCTTGCTCACAGACAAACCCTACAAGGCTGGCCACCTTGCCCTCTTACCTTCACCTACTTTTCCTGCTAATGCTGGCCCAGCAAACTGGCCTGCATGAGGTCATTCATCCATCCCAAAGTCATCATGTAATCTCAGCCCACCTGCACTATGCGACTGGCACATCAACTTTGGACTCTGCTAATGGAAAAATAGTTACAGCAACCTCTCAAGGGCCATCATTGCCACCTCCTGGAGGATTAACACCATGCATCAAACATCATCTCTCATACCTGCTAACCCTTTCTAACCTCACAGCAACAACCAATAAAAATAGCAGTACCTCTACCAGGAGAAGGCAACGGAAACTGAACTTTAAACACCTAAAGGCATTCCTACTTAAACTAATACTGCTGTTTCTACTCATGTTTGGAAATGTGCACCCTGACCATGGCCCATTAGGGCTATGGACCATTGCAACACAAAAATACTCTGTATGCTCTCCCTTGCATCTGTCAATGTATATATTCTTCTAAATAAATTAGACAACCTCAAGGTATGGGTGACACAACACAATCCGGATATTTTCTCTGTAGTAGAAACCTGGTTGTCACCCAAAATCCCAGACTCTGCTATCATCCTATCTGGCTACTCTATTTTTAGGCAGGATCGTCTCACTAGAAGAGGTGGTGGATGTGCTTTTTTACTTAAAAGATACCCTTATGGCTCACCTCCTCAAGTTGCTCTGCATAGGAAAACTCCTCCCAGGCCCTGGCCATCAATGTACTTCTTGGGACCCAAAACAAAACACTATCTATACTATTTGTATATCTATCACCCAAGGAATCTGCCTCTGGCTTTCATAACTTCATGGAATACATTTGGAGTGTTCCGCAGAACACTGAAACCATAATACTGGGAAACTTCAATATAAACTGGCTCTCACCTGATATTGGACACTTTAGGGATGCCATCTCTACTGTGCACCTTACCCAGCTAGTAAACACCCTCACTAGGATAAACTATAGATTGGGGTCAAGTACCCTAATGGGCTGGGTTCTACATAGTCATGCGGAATGAGACACGGATGTCACTGTACTCTCTGACACCCTAAGCGACCATTCCCCTATACTTTGTTGTTGGTCCAATAAAGTCATCAAATCTCCACTTAAGGTTATCTTTAGTAGGGTCCTAACTCCAGGACACCTAGAGCCACTAAGATCACACCTTGAATGCCAGGAATAGCCACCACTGGACTCTACCATGATATAGACAAGGCACTAGAATTCTTCATTGACAGCTTTAATGCTGCTTGCGATATCCATGCCCCCCTTAAGAAAGAGGAAAGTTAAGGGGGTTTGCAATTCTTGGACAACATCTGAACTATTATGTCTCATGAAGACTAAAGACCACCTCCGACACTGGGCCGAAGCCACAGGCATGCAAGCAGATATACAGGTGTATAAAAAAATCCAGAAATTATTGTACCAGAGACATCTGCCTAGCGAAACGTCAGTACTATAGGGAGGCGCTCTCCAACTCCTGGTGTGACAATAAATATTTCTGGAACAGTAAAAAGGATGTCACCAGCAAAGAACCCAAGAGAGCACCTACCATGCTTAACATTGATAGAACCCCGACACTAGACCCAATGACCATAGCCAACACTTTTAACAATGCGTTTACGGATCTCAGCAGTGTCCTGCCCCCTGATGTTTTCACGGTCACTGCCTACACCATCCCCCAAGTCAGTGACACTCAGCGAGAGGCTCCCCCCCCCCTTTTACTTCAAAGAGGTTGCTAAACATGAGGCAAGAAAGTACTTACACAAAGTTCTTGGTAAATCCAGACTCAGTGGGGACACTCTAGATCTCAAATTCATTGTCCTCACTCTTGAGGAAACTCTCACACCCCTTACCAAAATAGTGAACCTTTCTTTAAGACTTGGTCAATTCCCCCCAAAATGGAAACAGGCTCTAGTAACCCTGGTGTAAAAAAAGTGAAGATAGGGCACAATACACTAATTACAGGCCAATTTCCATTCTACCTCCACTATCGAAAGCACTAGAGCACATAATAGTGGATTAACTTGTGGAATGCCTGGATAAATACAATAGTCAATGTCCCCAGCAGCACAGCTTTTGAAAAGACCATAGTACTACCACTGCACTGTTAGAATTCACTGGATTCATACATAACTCACTTGACCAAGACCATCTGGTTGGAGCTGCCATCATCGACCTGATGAAGGCCTTTGACACAGTGAACCACTCACTGCTACTCAGGTGATTATTACATGCAGGGATCATGAATGATGCGGTCAGCTGGTTCAAAATCTACTTAGAAAACCACTCTCAACAGATCAAGATAACCAATGTCCTCTCCGGAAGGAAGCCAGTCCACTCCAGAGTGCCTCAAGGATCTATACTGGGGCCCCTTCTCTTCAGTACCTTTTTGAATAACCGCCCACGCACCTGTCACAAACAGATTCTGCTCTATGTGGACAATGCCATGATCTACTCAAGTAACCCAGACCCTAAGATCCTCTACGATTACCTTCAACACAGTTTCTCAGAAGTGGAAAAGTGGTTTAACACTCAAAAATTGGTGCTAAATTATAAGAAGACCAAAGTGATGCTTCTCAACAGTGTCCATAATAAACATAAGTCCAATCCTGATCATCACAAACTGCATTGCCACCCCGCTCGAACAAATCCACTCCTTTAAATATCTTGGGGGTAACTATCGATAGCTCACTCATCTACTGACAACATATAGATAACATAGCCTATGCTGTCAACATAAGGATTGGCCTACTCTACAGGCTCAAGCATAGCCTGACTCCCGAGGTGATAAGAATAGCTATTTTCCGATTCGTCATTTCCAACATCGATTATGGGCTCATTGTCTACTGCTCTGCCACTGCTTCATCCCTTCACAGGATCACAGTTGCTCTTAATAAAGCATGCAGCCTCCTGACAGGAGCTGCCCTCTTCACACACATGTGTGAGCTATATGCTCAAATGGGGTAGCTTCAACTATTCGGCTGGATCCAATATCAAACCTGTTTACTTGCCAAGAAGGTGCACCTTGGATTACAACCCCTTGGGTCAAAAAGCTGCTTAGCCCTTGTCACAACAAACAGCGTACTCTCAGTTTGGCAACTCAGGTCCTTACTGTTCCCAGCTGCTGCACCACCCTAGGTCAGCTGTCCTTCACTTATAGAGCCCCCTTCTGGCTCAACTCCCTGAATAGAGACATAACTGCTAAATCAAAACTTGGATCTTTCAAACACAAGCTCTGGCAGCATCTTCTAGCAAACAGTATATGTGACTGCCGCCCTTAGCAGCCTTCTACTTATATTTTTGTTCTTATACCTCTCGACACTTATCTCATTCTACCCCCATGATCCTTGCTCGCACCTTTCTGCACTCCTCCCTGTTCCTTATCACCTTCCTCCCCCCATTTCTTTTTATCCTATGTCACCTCTCCTGCAACTCTCTTCCCCTCCTCCCCATGCTTCTCTCACCTACCCATGCTTCCACCCCATATTGCTCACCCTCTTGGGTTTTTGTCAAGGCCTGCTAGGCTGCCCCCTCTTTGTGTTCACGTTCAACACTACCTCTTCTCCCTTTACTAATAATTTGACTCCCTCTGCCTTTCACCTGCACTTCCCCCCTCTCCTTTCTGTGCTCTTCCATTTCCCTCATTACACTTCCCACTCATTTCATCTCTCTCTCCCCTACCACCTAACATGCAATTTTGTTTCCCCATCCCCCCTCTCATTTCTCTCTTCCACCTACCCTTCTCCTCCATCACTTACTCTCCTGGATTTTTCAACAAGGTCTTCCAGGCTGCCCACTCTTTTTAGCCTTTACTGTCGTATCATGTAACATGCAATGATTCATGTACTGTAGATTGCTCTTGATGTATTAGTTTTAATGTTTAATCTTAATGTCCACCATTTACTTTTCTTGTTGTTTACCTTGTTTTATTTTTGTCCTACTCTTACTGATGTGGAACCTTTGTAAAAGAGTTTTATTATTCAAAGGTATTGAAATCCAAGATAGTATAAATAAATATTTTTTTTTATATATATATATATATATTTATTTAGTTTTTGTTGACTGGGTAAGTGCACTAGACAAATCCTGCCTATTTTCAGGCATGACCCAGGGGAAGGGATACAGATGAATGCCAACTGATCTTGAACCAGATTAAGCTGTTGGTGGCATTATTAGTGAATGAGGGAAATGTGGCCAGGACACCAGGGAAATTTCCCCTTCTCTTGCTTCCTGTGAGCAGGGGGGACCCTTTTGTCCTTGACTGCAAGATGGTGGACAACAGTCCTGGTGTGCAGGAGGTTGCTATGGAGGTGCTTGAGTCTGTTTCTGCCCACACTTCACCTCTGCCAGAATCTGCTATGAAAAAGTCTGCTGTGGATGTTTCTTTTGAGGATATTTCATCAGAACCAGCTCCTGCATGTTTTGAGTGGGGTGACTCGGTGGTGGGTGATTTGGATCAGAATCCTGCTGTACCTTTGGTTTTTACTCCTTCGTCTGTTATTTCTGAGTCATGAGAACCCATGCTGCTTCAGGAGAGGCAAAAGAATTGCTGTGTTTACTCGAGTCAGTGGTGCAGTCATTACGTTTGATAAGATCTACCCTGCTGCCGAAAATCCGCCGGCTGAAGTTTGACAGTGCGTCTAGCCCTGTCAACAAGTCTCCACAAAAACCTGGACCTGCCTTAGCTACTGAGCTGTCGTCTGCTGGGGAGACAGTCACCGCAGTGAGTGTGCCTGCTATTTCCCGAACTTCTTCTACTCAGCTGCCTGGAGCTCCGGCCTCTGGTCCTGAACCTTGGTCAGTTGATAAAGCACTTCGAGATAGGGGTTGGAAGAAACACCCTTCTTTGGGTCAATGGACCTCTGGATCATCTCCAATCCACATGCCATTGTCTTCGATAGCAGTTGCTCCTTCAGCGGTCCCTCCTGATGTTGCTCCTGACCAAGTTTTGGATGGATATCTCCTGCTGGCTGATCCTTTGGCTTTGCCTGACGATCTTTTGCTGACTCAGAATCCTAGTCTTACTTTTCTTACCCTGCTGACCACTTCTACAGCCATTCCCCCAGGCCCTAGCCTTACGGCGACTCCGCTTAATGCTATGACAGATAGACAAAAAAATCCTTCTCCTCCCTTTTCTGCTTGCCTGTTTTGCTAGCCAAGAGGCATAATGCAGCTTGTCTTTCCTATGTGGGGGTCTGGAGGAACCCCCTGACCATCTCTTTGTGGCTCGGACTTTGCTTAAGGATTCTATGAAATTTTTCACCCTTGAAATTTATGCCATTATCCATATTTTTGGAGAGACTACCTTTGACATCAGTTTTCAGACTTCTAAGGTTTTGGACAGATTTTGGTCTAGGTATCACACACTGAAGAAGTCTACCTTATGGTCACCCTTCTTAGCCATCCACCTAATGAAGCCTGCTTATAAAACTATTACCATTCCTTTTCGAAATGAAGGTGTGGACTTGGCGGATGTTCTCTACTAGTTAAAGCTCCAATGTACTGTTCTGGGGGACCCTGAGGCCATTCTGGATTCTGAAAATATCTGGACTGGTGGCTGTAAAGTTAAGGTTTTACTGAAGTCTGATGATTCTGGTGTCTTTCACCTCCTGAATTCCTTTATTTTGGGCTGGGACAGGGGGGTTTATTTTATCCGGGTCAGCCAAAGGCATGTTATAGGTGTGGGAATTCTTCAAATTTGAGCAGTGTCTGTGATACTGTGAAGTGTAACCTATGTGGGGAATTGGGCCATTTGGGTGCATCTTGTCTGAATGCATGTCTCTGTAACCTCTGTGATGAGCCTGGTCACACTTTTCAAAATTGCTTCCGGGTGGCCCATAATCAGGAACACCATGATGGTGGGGTGGACCAGCATTTCATTATTACTCAGGCCCCAAAGGCTAATTTCCATAATGAATCATGTCCCTCTGATCTTCCTCAAGCCCCTGCTGGACACCCCTCATCTACTGTGATTCCACCTGTTCCAGAGCATGCTGTGCTTCTGAGTGCCCCAGTAGTGACAGCTTCCCCCCCCACCTGTTTCCCCAGACCTGGTGATGACTGACCCCAAGACTCAGACACTGGTCTGTGATCCCCTGAATACTATGCCTCCTCCTCAGGAACTTATGCAGGTTGTCTGTTGATGTTCAACACGTTCCAAGCTGAAAGCTACCCCACCTCCTTCTAAGGCTGTTATGACTGCCCTTGTACAACTTTCAAACACCTACAGTGTTTTGCAGGAGACTTCGGAGGACTCTGGTGAGGATACTGATTCCTCCTCTGTTCTGTCTTCCCATCCAGAAGATACTACTGATACTAAAGTTTGTTCTATAGGTAGGGGGGCCCAAAAGTGGAAAGCCAGATCTAAACTGAAAGCTGTAGGTGGGAAGGATAAGAAAAAATAACATTGGTTATTTGCCTTTCCTCTTTTTGCTTTTTCTTGCCATGGCTTTCCACACTTTCGCCTGTTACTCTCTGATTGTCAACAGTATTAAGAGACTGGATAGGCGTAACACTGTTTTTGCTTTCCTAGCTTCCTTGCCAGGTAGTATTTTATTCCTGCAGGATGTTAGGTTTCATGCTTTGCATGAACTGAAACAGGCTCAAAGATACTAGCTTCTGGGCCCTTCTTATTGGTCAGTGGCTCCGGACAGATGTTCTGGTGTGGGGATTTTGGTTCTCTCTGTTGCCTTTGTGCTTCTCAAGCTTTGTGATATTGTCCCTGGTCAGGTGCTGATTCTTGATGCTTTGGTTCACCAGGTCTCTTATCTGTTTAAATGTCCCCAACTTAAAACTGCATGGATTGACATTTTTTTTCAGATTCAGCCCTTTTTTCCTACTTCTAAACATACAATTTTTGCAGGAGACTTTAACTGTGGGCTTAGCCTTCTGGATAAAGGCTTGCATACTACTATTAGGAAGTTACATTGTGATTTCCACTCCTTAAATTCCATGATTAGCACTGCAAGCCTGTGGGATGCTGTCCTGGAATTTGCGAGACATCATTCTCCCACTTTTCAGAAGGGTGTCTTGGCAACCAGAATTGACTATGTTTTTATAGGCCCCCATCTGGTTCTTTGGAAGGTCTCTGTTGATCCTGTTGAATTTTCAGACCACAGGCTTATTTCTCTTACTTTTGATGATAACCCCCACCCCTTTTCAAAGGCCCAGGCATTTGGAAATTTAATATTTTTTACTTACGGATGATGTTTTTTTATGATCCTTGAGTCAATTTTTAACTGCCAGGAAATCTGTGCTCCTATGTTATGAGAACCCTGTACAATGGTGGGAGGATTCGAAGTTGGATCTTCAAGCTCCTTCAGGAGTACAGCAAGGCTCACAGCACCTCAGCATACTTGTCATACTTACAAGATCGCCAGCACTTACAATCCCTTTTGTCCCTTGCTCATACTACTGGCCATGATCTGAGTGCACACATTCACTCGGTTTGGCAGAATATGTTGTGTTATTCTAAAACTTGGGCTGCTCACCTTTACTGGCAACACAGATTTGGCACTAAGGGTACAGCTCATGAAACTTGTCCCTTTACCCATAATAAATCACAGGTCGGCTGGATGATTTGGGTACTCTTCATAGCTCCCCATGTGACAGTATGTGACTTGTGGCTGATTTTTCTTGTACTTTGTTTTCAGAACTCCCTTCAGACATTGGGCGGATCAGACAGTACTTATCTGATGTTTTTATCCCTGATCTTTCTCCACAGGTTCTTACAGGTTTAAGCCAGCCTATTACTTTACCTGAGGTGCTGGTTGTTTTCCGTCATATGAAGCCTAATGTTACCCTGGGCCCTGATGGTCTCCCGAATGAATTGTATAAGCTTATGGGTGACCCCCTGGGGTTGGAATTGGCCCTGATGTTTAACACTATTTTGGAATTGGGAGATGTTCCTCTTAACTTTACTAAAGGAGCCTTTATTTTTCTACATAAAAAAGGTGATAAATCTGACTTGCATAATTGGAGACCTATATGTATGCGTAATGTGAATTGTAAGATATTGTCCAAAATTCTGACTAACAGATTGTTATCTGTTGCAGATCTTGTCATTTCATCTGAGCAAGCTTGTGCTATTCCTCAAAAGAAAATATAGGATCATCTTATTCGGGTGCGGGAAATTTTTACCTCTGGGTTTTCTGGTCAATGTTTAGGGTATGTTGTTTCTTTAGACCGAAAGTCTGCTTTTGACTTCATTTGTCATGATTTTTTGTGGGAAATTCTTTTACATTATCGTATTCCTCCTACTTTTGTTTCTTGGATACAATCTCTTTATTGGACCACCACTGTGGTCCCTCTGGTCAATGGGTGGCTGGGTCCCTTGGTTCCCATTAAGTGAGGTGTGAGACAAGGGTTCTCCCTAAGTCCCCTTCTATATGTCTTTTTTATTGACCCCTTATTACATAAATTAAATACGTCACCGAGTATTCACCCAATTTCTCATCCTGCTGTTCAGGATACACCCTCCTCTTTGGCTTACACTGATGACTTGTGCTTATTGACTGCGAATGCCTCCTTGGTTCAGGAAGCCCTTTCTGAATGCTTTTCCTTTGGTTTGGTCTCAGGGGCTAGCCTGAATTTGGACAAGTGTCATGCTTTTGCGCCAGGCCTTTCCTCACAGGTTGTCCCCTCTATTGGCCCGATTTCTTTTTCCTCCTCCTCTATTTCTCTCTTGGGAATTAAGTTTGGCCTCCTGAGGATTTATGTCCAAAATTGGGAGGAAAAGCTAGCTTTTGGGAATTTTAAGGTTTCTCAAACATAATGTGTGTTTTTGGTGAAAACCTTTCTTCTTTCTATTTTTTTTATATTTAAGTTATTCCAAAAAAAAACTTGAAACCCTCTCTTGAGGTTGTTTTTCCAGGTGATATGGGGTAGTCTTCTTAACCCAATCAAGATGTTCTTTATCTGCCCATTCCAGATGGTGGGCTGAACATGGTGAATGTGATCCTTTTCTAGTGTTTTTTTCATGTCAAATTTACAACCTCTTTTGATTAATAGACAACGTGGGTGGGAGTGCTGGCTCTATGGCAATTGCAGCTCATGGTTCCATTCTTGGGAACGGAACTCAATTACGGTTCTCTAGGGTTCAGAAGTCCTTCAATACCTAAAAGACATGTTCCTCCATTTGAAACAATGGAAAATTGCTCCTCATCAGCTCTTGACGGTTTCTTCACATAAGATGTTTTATAGAAATTTATTGGCTTCTGTCTGTCCCTTCCCGACCCATTCCCTAAATGTGATGCCTTGTATAGAGCTTCCTTGAAACTTCTGTTGGTGAATCCTAGGATCCCTGCACATATGTGGGACTTCCATTGGCTCTCTTTCCATTGGAATATTAATGTCAAGAGTAATCACAATCATAAACAGCTTTCTGTCAGGTTCTGCAGTAGACTGCAATGTACTGCCTCCCTTGAAACGATTGACCATTTATTTTTTCAGTGCTCCTTTATTAAAGATTTCTAAACATATTTAGCTGACCAATGGAGGGAACCACTTTTTTCTAGGATTTCGTATGCAGATCTTATACTGTATATGGCCATGTGTCCTCTGCTTGGAGGAAATGGGATATTGAAACTTTGAGTGTTTTATTTTTAATTATCAAATGGAATATTTGGATGTCCCGTTGTTTATTTACTTTGCAACAACACCATTGCACTTATGTTGAATTATGCAACAAGATAGTTGCTGATGCCTGTGTAGTATATTTGTCAGACAGCTCACATCTTTCTACCCTGGGCCTTTCTGGATTATGGAAGCATTTGTCCTGTATTACTGATACAGATGCAGCTGTTACTTGAACTGTGTAGGTATTAGTATATTCTTTCTTTTTTCTTTCTTTTATTGTTTACCGTGGACCTGTTGTATTGACCATTTGTTTTAGTCAGTTTCTTTTTGTCCTGATTCTTGTTTTGCTTTATTTGTGATTTTCTGCATTGTTTTTTTTTTGGAACTGTACCAATTTGTTCTTTAATAAAACTATCCCCTACTCTTTTCGATAAGTGCCATGGGATCTTTAACATCTATCTGAACTACCACCAATCCAGGCAGATGGGACCTTGGTTTAATGTCTCATCTGAAAGACTGCACCTCAGAAGTGCAGTACCCTTATCATCTAATAAATAAATAAAACATTCAGATTTAAGCATAGTCAGTGTGCTCCTGGGTCACAAACCTTTAAATTTACTTTTAGAGCCAAGTGTTTCCCTCGAGGTATATTGAGATGGCACCACCTCTTAAAGGTATGTTTGTATGAAATACTGCATATTATAGTGGTGTGATAGTGCCACTACAGTTAGGGTTGAGTAGGCTGTTTAATGTTAAAAGTCAGGTTGAGGAAATAAGAGCACCGACCATCGTTAAGTGGGTTAAACTATTTTTTTTTTTTTACTATAGCTGTTTAGTCCCCATCACCTCCTCCTGCCAACTGGTGATGGGGACACATCCTGTAGATATTTACTTGGTTTTCTTCCCTGACCCTCCCGAGGCCCCAGCACACAGCCAAGTGAGCATGTGGAGGCACGCTAGACACCCCATGGTACCAGCTCAAACCTTTCCACCTCCCATAGCTTTTTTTGCTGCCCCCATCCATCTACACTACCCAACAGACCTCCACCCAGTGGGAGCAGAACTACAGGGGGTGCCAATCCAACCTCTCCACCCTCAGGAGAGGAGAGCTGCCCAATTGGCATGCTTGATCCTGCACCACCCTTCCCCCCATGCTGGCACCCCGACAACCTGAGGTTGTCCCTGAACAAAAAAGTTGCCAGTGTAGCGCAAAGTGTGGCATCCAGTGCCTCAGAGCCACTGGGCCCATAGTTAAACTATTTATGAACATGCAACTGCAAGCGCAAACATTTCCAAGAAAAGCAGATTATACTGTAAAACTCTCCTTTTGGCCCTTGGGCCTCATCCTGTCTTTGCACTGATAATTGCAGCATGACAGGTACTGGAGCAGCTTTTCCATGGACTTCTTTAATGTTAATCTGATAAAGCCATCAACATCAGAATCAAGATCCTCTACTGACACAGGCACTACCTCACCTATGAAGCACTGAACCTGGCAATTAACAACTCGATTGTATTCCTTATAGATTATGGACTGGTAATATATCGATCTGCAACTGACATGGTACTCCAGCTCATCTCAGTTGCCCTAAATAAAGCCTGCCACTTGCTTACAAATGCACCAAAACTAACCCTTCCCTGAAAACTCTATACTCATGCAGGCTGGCTCCAACTTAATGACAGAATAAGATATAAAAACTGCCTTCTTACCAAAAAGGTTGTGCTAAACCATCTTCCTCCTGAAGTGAAGAACCTGCTGTCTGTACTGCAAAACACCAGACAAACCAGGAGCTCCTCCACACAATCTTTCCATGTGCCCAGATGCAGCACAACCATGATACAAAATGCATTCTCAGACCGGGCACTGTTCTGGACAAATGCACTACTGCCTGATATATCTGACGATGTTGCTCTTGGATACTTCAAACATAGACTGTGTCAACACCTCATTGACATGTGTACCTGCATGTGCCACTGCTGAGATGACCCACACACCTTCAGACTACCTCCAGTCCTTCCCTACCTCTATCCTTGGGATAGGCAAAGTTCAGCACTTAGCCCCCACCCTCAACTTCTTGGACCACTATCCTGTCCCAGCCTAACCCCTGTCTCTTCCCACACTATCCTGCTGACCCTGACCTCCTCTCTCTCTCCCTTGCTTCTCCTGCTCCTCCTAATGACAGGCATACTTTGCACAATGCTGCAGCTTACCTGTTCCTGGATGGATTTATGTACCCATTATGCATATCATTCTCATTATCTATCTACTGTACCCCCAATGTATATCATCCATATATTGTCCTCAGTTTCTCGCCTTGATTTTTAATGTAACTGATGTGGAACCTCTCAACAAGCATCTGCTCACAGTTGTATCCAAGATTTCAATAAATACATAAAATACACCCCTAACTTTGTAGTTTAATAGCTTTGCCATTGTTCAATGGATTTGCATACAAATTTGCATGCGTGATCTCTGGAGCAAGGTCAGGTTTGTTTCGGTCAGATGTGTGAATTCTGAGATATGGATAGCAAAGAAAGTGACAAAATCAGCTTTTTTTTGCAGTTTTTTTTATCATTGTCTAATGCACAGATAGTTTAGAATTTTGTTCTGTAATTTTCAGGGTAGAAAGGACTTAGCTCAAATCGGTGGCATGCATTGGTTTGGCGAAAAAAATATTAATCCATTCCAGAGTAATAATGACTTTAAATTTCATTCTGAGTATGTTCAGTACTCTCTTTTAGATGGCTGTTTCATACAAAAAAGAATGTGGGCCATTTTTTTTGTATTTCCGACATCTTGTTTCTGTTTTTTTTAAACCCATAAAAATCATATCAAGGAAATACTAACACATGCATCTTGCTATTTGGGACCCCATTAGGTGGATTCTGCAGTTACTGTTTGGAAAAATGACCCAAAAATATGTTTTTCATGCATTTTAAAATTCTTTATTTATGAGACAATTTTCTTTTTTCGTATGGTCACATGAAACAAGAATAAGGCAATGTAGAAAAATTGCCTTCATACAAAAAATAATTTGGTCTTAGTTTTTTTTTCCACATTCTTTTTTCATATGAAGTAATCTTTTTTTTCATCAGAATGACACAATCTCATGAGAAAAGATTCTGTCATACAAAAAAAGATTTTTGGATTTAGTTTCTTCTATTCATTTTTTTTGTATGAATGAATCTGTATTTGTGCAACTGTGTCATTCTCATGAAAAAAGATTCCATCATATAAAGAACAAATTTGGACTTAGTTTTTTTCTCCACATTTCAACTTTAACAAGCCATAACTCCACTGATATTTGCAGTTAAGGGGGAATCTATGTATAAAAAAATGACAATGAGTACTACAACACTATTACATAACCCCACTCCCCCAAAAATGAGGGGCCATATTATTAAAACATAAAAATATAAAAAAATGAAAATTGCCATTCTATAACATTGCAACTTTAACAAGTCCTACCTCTGTCAATAATTGGAGTTAAGGGACAATGTATACAGTATATTCAAAAAGAGGTATCAATGAGTGGTACAGCACTAACATATAATCCCCTCTAAACAATCAAGGATTATGCCTTGCACCCCCAAATTACCTCCAGTATTCACCATGGTTCCTAATCCACAATGAACGTCTAATCATCATCATCAAAAATGCACCAAAGGTGTATCTAGTCTTCCAGTACAAGCATAGCAAATTTCAAAGCAAACTGACATCAATTTACTGACTAATGAGTAAAAAAATTTAAAAAACAAATTTTTGCCCATATTCGATTAAGTGTAAGTAGTTAAGAGGAACACTTGCTATATTTTTCCCTTTAATGTGATCCATGCAAAAAAATAATTACAGCCAAGCACACACATTGCTTTTCTGGAAGGTGCTTCCACAGCCACAAAGATCTGTGCATCTATGGAGGGAGATGGAACTGCAGGATGCACAGGACACTGTGCTTCCCTAAGCAGATGGATGTGTTCACACAGATCCTTCAAGACTGATGTGAATGAGGATGTGATTATACTATCTCAAAAAGTAAGGAAATTCATTGCAAGGAACTGCAAATGGCAATACCAGTCAAGAATACATGACATTTGACAATTTTCTTAGATTAGAAGCATAACCTTAGTCTAGCTATTTCATTAAAATATTATCCAATATGCCCTGTAATTTATATATTCTATATTCTAACTACATGAATTATAATAGCGTAGACAAACGTGTGCATCATTTCGGTGTGGTACATTGTGTCCAAAATCATAGAATCTTTCCAAAGATGCTCTGTCTCTCTCTATCTCTGTCTCTCTCGCTTTCATTTTGCTGGTCTTAGTCATCCTGGTATTCTAATAGTAGATCTTTATTTTCCACTAAAGAGAGTGGTTATCTCAAACAGTGCTCCCCACTATTTCTTGATTTTAATTAGTATTTTTTTAATGTTGACACATACAATGAATTTAACAATGACATCTCCAGTACATTGTAAGCTCTGAGCTATTTCATTGCCTAAGTCATAAAGATTTGTTGTTTCAAAAAGTTTTCAGTTTATTTTAATAATATGTTTGTGCTCTCTTACTCTCTCTCTTTTTAACACTTTTTAACTCTCATTGTAAATCCTGTCTTCTATATATGGTTAAACTGCAAAGTTCAAGTTCATGTTTAAAGTTCAAGTTTATTGTGAAGGTATATATCCATTAAGCAAGATCATTTGCAGTGAGGTCCCTTGGGACAAATATATATCAACACAAAACATAGTTCAATACATGATAAAGGATAACAAATACCTAGCGAAAAAAACAGCAAAAATATATCAGATTCTAATGGCTATTGTTTACAATATAGACAGCAAGTAACCTGAGTATCATACAGTTAGGAACAATTTACAAGCATAAATGTAATAAGAGTGTAACTGAATGTGGAGGGAGGAAGGGTGGCTATCAACAAGTATAGTAGGTAGATACAAGCAATAGAGGTCATTGGGGGGATTCAGAGGGACAGACAGTAATGAAGAGGGCAATAAGGTTTTTTTTTTTATTTAGTTGTTTAACCAGGTATAGCACACTAAGCTGAAAGCTTTTTTGCAGGAGCGACCTGGGAGCACAAGGAGGTTAAGTGACTTGCTCAGGGTCATACAGTATGCAAGTGGGATTCAAACCCAGGTCTGGTTTGCTGGATGTCACCAGATTTGCAGCTCAGAGCCTTAGACCACTGCGCTATACTGCCTCCTTTCAGGTAGTGGGAGCATGGGGAATGGTAATTATAAGGTAAGGGTTTAGTAACAATAGCAAGTGTCAGTAGTAAATTTGGTCACAAGGGATTTTAATACATTTGATGGGATTAGGGTGTGAAGCTTAAGCGTAGCTTGTAGCTTCACTAAAATGTTATGCAAAATTCCTGTACTTCAGAGTCTATTACCAAAACAGTCTTAAAACCCTCCCACTCAGAGTACTGCTTGGAGTCTGTATAAATATGACCAGACTGTTTTAATTCATATAGGGTCCTATGCACAATACCAATGTGCCATATAAACCAGGTGCATTGGCATCGCTGTGCATGAATGCCATGCAGTGGGATTCCGTGGACCCCCGTGGCATTCACAAATGGGGTACAAGTGAGTTATGTGCCTGATCCACCAGCTTTGCAGACAGCAGTGAGCAGGGTATATGCCAGCAATATGCACCATGAGCCAAGGTGCGTAGTGCTGCCCACAGGGGTGCAGAGGAAGGTGCAGGTTATGGTGGGGGGACCTTGCTGTAACTCCTATATGTGCCAGTGTGCACACACAACCCTACCCAGTCCAGGATGGCAGTGGCATCCGTCCATCCCAACAGCAATGTCACACATCTCCCCCGCACACAGATGCTGTGGTACCCCTACTCTATCTTGACTGAAGTGGCAACCCCCCCTCACACCACATGCTGGTGTCATGTCCCTATCCATGCAGTGTCACCGCCAATCACAGCCCTGCCCACACCCCCACAGCAGTGATGGCACCCCCTCCCATCATTGGCCAGTCAGTGCTGCAACTTGGGACGACAGGCAGCATTGCCCTCCACACACCTCCATGGTCACCAGCTGTCTGAATCCACAGTGGCATTAAACAACACTTAATGTACACAGAATGTTAACCTTCTTAAAAGAGTAAGAAACTTTCAAAACTCATTTAGCCATGGTTCAGTATGTTGCCATAATGCTTCTTCTTTCACCTGTAAACATAAAATACTGTAGAACTGATTATAATTGCACTCAGTTTATTTTCGCTATAGTCGCTCTTTGAGGAAATCAGCTAATTTTAATGGACCACTATTATAATCGGACTAATACTAACTAACTGCCCAGTACAGCTGATAAGCTAATTCAATCAGAAGTGAATATGCCTGTGCAGTAGCATCAGTGAAATCTGGGGACCGCTAATTCAATCAGTTCTACAGTATATCACCCAAATTTCACTGCCTCTGAAAACATTATGTTAAATTGTCCCCCACACTGATTATTGATATTTCATTCTCACTATATGTTAGTAACAGCCAAATATGGTTAAATGTTTGTTATACACTGCTAACCTGAATGACAGTTTAGTTTCCTTTTCAGTGAAGACAGCGTAACCGAGCACTGATTATTCATATTTCATTCTCACAATCTATTAGTAACAACTGAATATGGTAAAATGTTTATATGTTATACACCATGCTAACCTGAATGACAGTTTAGTTTCCTTTTCTGTGAAGACAGAATTACTGAACACCAAGGACCCTTTCTTTTTCTGTGTCTACAATCAAGCAACATAACACTTTTTCTTATCACTGTCCTTTTTACTTTGCAAACTTTTCACCCAATGATAATTTTAAAGCCTTTACTTACATAATGTTTCTTGTGGAGTTTTCCTGGTTAGAGTGAGCGTGCATGGGCTTCCGCACCTGTTTATAACCTGAAAGCTCTAGCCTCAAATCTGGCATTGATGTATAACATCAGAAGCAGGCTATACTTTCCTCCTTGTATGCCAGACCCTCCTCCTCACAGTACAAATTTACTGTAGTACTAGATGTCCAACTTCTATCAAAATCTCTTAGCAAAATCTCTCCTATAAGGTTTCCTGTTTTTTTTTCTGTGGGGTCCTCTGTGAGTCTTAAATAGTCTTCCTTATTTTCTAACATCTGTATGCATTTGTTTCTGCATATTGTAATCTTCTATCACTATCCCTCCTCCTTTGTCAGCTTTCTTTATTATAATACTAGGATAATTTTCCATATTCTTTTCCTGTTTTAAAAGTTTTTCACTTTTAAAACAGGGAAAGAATATGGATAGAAGGACTACTTTTTAACTTAACATCAAGAGAGTATGGGGCACTTACAGTAGGAGTCTGGAATAAGAATAAGGAATGCAAGCAGAAACGAAGAGTTTAAAATTAAAGAATTTATTAGTTGCCAGACTGAGGGCATAATTTATGAGATTAAATGCCTGTGTGATCTTATGTATATAGGTAAAACGAAAAGGTCATTAAAACAGAGAATAGTTGAACACAACGGGTACATAAGAAATAGAGATATGACTTCATCTATTGCAAGACACTTCATTGAGCAGGGGCACCAACTACCAACATTACTGTACTTTGGCATAGAAAAAGTCCAGAACAGTAATAGAGGAGGAAACTTTAATAATAAATTATTATTAAGAGAAGCAATGTTTATTGACTATTTTCAAACAAATAACCCCAAATTTGGTTTAAATGAAGTGGTAGAATGGCAACCAATCCTATAGGAATAAGGACTTTTTCCAGGTCTACACTTTTCTAAAGGCCTGCGGTTAGTTCTTTTTTAGTAGCGGTTGTCCTCTCAAATACAGAAGAGAAGTAATATATAATTACTTAGTGATGTGATTATTATAGTGATGGTTTTCAAACAGGTTGGTTAAACCTAAATGATCTTTGTGACTAAATATTATATAGAAAAGAAAACAACAAATTGCTAAGAGCACCCTTGACACCTAGTACTACGATAGATAGATGCCACGAAGAGGCAGGTCTGGCATACAAGCAGGCAAGTATAGCCTGCTTCTGATGTTATACGTTGATGCCAGATTCGAGGGTGAAGCTTTCAGGTTATAAACAGGTGCTGAAGCCCCCGTGCGCTCACTCCCACCAGGAAGACTCCATGAGAAACATTATGTGAGTATAGGCTTTAAAATTATCTTTGGGTCAGAAGTTTGCAAAGTAAAAAGGACCATGATAAAAAAAAAGTGTTATGTTGTTTGATTGCAGACACAGAAAAAGCAAGATTGCTCTGTGTTCAGTAACACTGTCTTCATAGAAAAGGAAACTAAACTGTTGTTCAGGTTAGCATGGTGTATAACATATAAAAATTTAATTGTATTCAGTTGTTACTAACAGATCGTGAGAATGAAATATGAATAATCAGTGTTCGGAAACGCTATCTTCACTGAAAAGGAAAGTAAACAGCTGTTCAGGTTAGCAGTGTATAACAAACAAACATTTAACCATATTTGGCTGCTACTAACATGTAGTGAGAATGAAATATCAATAATCAGTGTGGGGGACAAATTAACAGAACATTTTCAGAGGCAGCGAAACTTAAGTAATGCATTTTATGTTTACAGGTGAAAGGAGGAGCATTATGGCAACATACTGAACCATGACTAAATAAGTTTTGAAAGTTCCTCACTCTTTTAAGAATTTTAGCATTCTGTGTATATTAAGTGTTGTTGGTATAATCATATCATAATGGAATGGGAACGAGTGAAATAATTTGTATATTCTTGCATTAATTTAGCTGGAGAGTGGTGGGAGCGAAACCTGACTACTAGGTTAGAGCAAAGAAGAAAAGTTTGATGAAAGTTTAAGGCATATAGGGCCAGATATTCAAACCTTTGCTCCTGGGCTAAAGTAGTACTGCCCGGCGGGCAGACTTAGCCTGGAGCACAAAGCAAGCTATATTCAATAGTAATAGTCTGGAGCAAACAGCTGCTGAATATAGCTTGGGAATGAGGCCAGGCAAACTGGGCTGGGAGTGCAGGGCAATCTTAGCCCTGGAATAAGACAGCTCTGAACATAGCAACCAGAAAGTGCAGACCACAACAGCAACACAGTGCTCAGTGATGTGAAGGCAGCTAGGGCAACTTATGTGGCCAATGTGTGTTCCAGCAAATGCGTGGACCCAGTACGCAACAGAGAGCAGCCTATGGGAAAGTACAGTGTACAAAACAGTATAATAATCCCCGAACCATTAGCGCAGTGCTAACATGTTTGCATGGGAATAGCACAGTGCTAAGCTGTTTGCCTGGCGCAAACACATTTGCCCAGTGCTAAACTTTGTCATATTCAAAAGTGACATGCAAATGAGCCTACTTAAGTAGTCTCTGGGCAAACATCCAGATGAGCATCTCATTATGCCCTGATTTGCATGCAGTTTGCCCAGCATTACTGCTGGGTCCCACAGAGCCATGTGTAGGTCAGTCTGGAAGTACAAGGGCTGGCCAGATCTGACCGCAGCTCCACCTGTAGGTCTGTCTGGCAGTGCACGATGATATCTGCAGGCTACATGTAAACAGTACAGCATAGCATAGCATAGTATATTGTACCCCAGGGGACAACACAGCATAGGCACAGGTGGTGGTAGTGCTGCATGCAACTGTCACACTGTAGGGCATGCTACAGTTCACAACAGACACTACAGTAGCAAGGGGGCCAGTAGTGTGAGGGACACAGCACTGCCTATGGTGTGTAGGGCAGTGATGCTGACTGCACTGTACACAGTGACAGGCCCAACTTGCAGGTGTTTACTGACAGTGGAGATTACTGTTATGCTGTTGTGTGAACCACAGATGCTGCACCTGTGGCATGGGATGCACACAGTGACATATACATGGCCGGCTGTGTGTACTGTGGCATCTGTACAGTTGTGCTGTATGTGGCTGGGGGTGCACATAGGATCCGACAGGCACACAGGCAGTGGGGTATTCCCACTACTGGCCCATGTGCACTGTGTGCTGTGTCCCAATCTTGTGGCCATACCTGGGCTGTGGTGAGGTCTGGTCACCTGTACACCCTCCCCTCAATGGCCACCATGCCCGTAGTGCTGCCTGTGTGTGCTGGTATTTGTTGGGCACCACAGACGTATGGTCTGCAGGTGTGTGCTATATGGCCACACTCCCATGATGTCCCTGTGGGCCCGATCACCCCTTACTGCCTGTGCATGGCTGGGACCCGTGGCAGCTGGTGGCATCATGGTGGTGCCTTCAGTGAGCAACATGTGTCCTCCATGTCTGGCAGTTTCTAAGTGTCATGCTCATATGTTAGAGTCACGCAAGCTGCACTAATGCCACACTATCACTGTACAAAGCAACAATTTTGCACAAAGCTGTTTGCCCAGGGTTAAGACCAGCTTTTCCTGGGTGGTAATTTGTACTATGGGTATCTTCTGTATTCATGTTCACTTTTCCCCTTGAATGTAATTATGGTTTGCCCAGTGCTAATGCAGTATGCTCACACTATTTGGCCTTTTGAATATAGCAAACCCATGTTAATCTCGTGCTAAACCCACGCAAACATTTTTTGCCCAGCGCAAAGCTTTGACTATCCGGCCCATAATGAGTAAGGGGATACTGTATCATGGTTTCTCTTGTGTGAATAGGAGTTTGGATTATTTATATATGTATAAAGGAAACAAGAAATTTGAAAATATGTATTTTTACTTATAGAAACTGGTTTCCTGATGAAGAGTGATACCCAAAATGTAGAGAGAATAAAACTGGATGGTATACATTAAAAAGATGGAAACAGAAAACAAGCATTTTTTGTTGATTTATTTATTTTAGGGTGAGTGGGATAGACTTCCAGTATAACTTTTTTAATTATAGTAGGTTCTAGACTGACACAGTGAGAGAGAGCATCTTTGTAAAGAGATTCTAAGCTCAGGATACATCATGCACATCATAAAGACGATGCACAAGTTTGACTGGCCATTCTAATCCATTAGAAAAAAAAGCTGTTACTACGTTGAACAACTCTTACCGATTAGGTCATCAGCCATATCTTTTTTCTTACATTTCAGTGCTGTCTCATGCATTCCTAGAGTGAGGAAATGACAAGATGAGTGTTTTACATAACCTGAGGTTAAAAGATGGTATATTCCTGCAGTTAAGGAATCTGAATGAGCACCCAAACCAATATTATACAAGAGTTTGCCAGAGCCACAAAGTTCTGCTAATGCATCCTCTGTAGCTACAGTAATCAAACAGGTACACGTACACGATAGGAGATCTGGTTCTAAGTAATGTAGACAGTGGTGTCTGATGCAACCACAGTATGTGCTGAAGTTCTCAGTAGATGTCCCAGTGCCAGCAGATCACTTTAATGTGTTCTGCAGTGTCTGTACACAGTACACCCACTGCTATGAGGTGACGTGTTACATAGAAACATAGAAACATAGACTTTGACGGCAGATAAGAACCGCTAGGCCCATCTAGTCTGCCCATTTCCCTACCTACAGGATAGGCCGCAGATCCTAGTTAACCAACAGCCTATATCTTCCTGCCCCCCAAAAGAATTGCCTTATGTCTGTCCCATGCATTCTTGAATTCTCCCACAGTTTTAGACCCCACAACTTCCTCAGGAAGGCTGTTCCATGCATCCACTACCTCTCTGTGAAATAATACTCCTCACATTGCCCTGAACCGCCTCCTTCTATCTTTAAATTGTGTCCCCTTGTTCTTGCAAGTCTCTTTTTCTGAAAGATGCTACCCTCTTGGATTTTGTTGATTCCTTTGAGGTACTTGAAAGTTTCTATCATGTCCCCCCCTTCTTTCCTCAAGGGTATACATATTAAGCTCCTTTAGTCTCTCCTCATATGGCTTCTCTTGCAGACCCTGCACCATTTTAGTTGCTCTCCTCTGGACTGCCTCTATCCTGTCTATGTCCTTGCGGAGATGGGGTCTCCAGAACTGGACACAGTATTCCAGATGGGGTCTCACCAACTGTCTGTACAGAGGGATAACAACTTCCTGTTTTCTGCTGCTGATGCCTCTTCCTATACATCCCAGTATACCCCAGCCCTCCCTACTGCCTTCTCACATTGCTTGCTAACCTTAAGGTCATCTGTTATGATTACCCCCAGGTCCCTTTCCTGTTTTGTTGTTGTTACTACCTCCCCACCCATTGTGTATTCTTCCCCTTGGTTCTTGTTTCCCAGGTGCATTATTTTGCACTTTTTTGCATTGGATCCTAGCTGCCATATGTCTGACCATTTCTCCAACCTTGCCAAGTCCCTTTTCATCTTTTCCACACCTCCTTGTGTATCAACCCTGTTGCAGATCTTTGTGTCATCTGCAAAAAGGCATACTTTTCCTTCCAGTCCTCTGCAATGTCACTGATGAAGACATTAAAATGACTGGACCCAATACTGAACCTCTGGGTACCCCACTAGTAACCGCCCTTTCTTCAGAGTGGACTCCATTTACAATTACCTTCTGTGTCCTGTTGTCCAGCCAATGTTTTACCTGGCTACCACCCTGGGACCCACTCCCAGGCTGGTTAATTTGACTAATAATTTTGTGTGGACTGTGTCAAATGCCTTGCTAAAGTCTAGGTAGGCCATGTCCACAGCCCCTCCCTGGTCTACTACTTTGGTCACCCAGTCAAAAAAATCTATTAGATTCATCTGACATCACCTTCTTGCTGTGAACCCATGCTGCCTTGGATCCTGTGCTCCACTGACCTCTAGGTACTCAACTATTCTTTCCTTCAGAAGTGACTCCATCACTTTCCCTACCACAGAGGTCAGACTGACAGATCTGTAGTTTCCTGCCTCTGTCTTGGTCCCACTTTGTGAAGGGGAATCACATCCACCTTCCTTCAGTCCTCGGTACCACACCATCCTCCCATGATTTATTAAAAGAGTAGCCAGTGGTTTCACTAGTTCCTTCCTTAATTCTTTTAGAATTCTGGGTGAATTCCATCAGGACCCATTGCTTTGTCCACCTTCAGTTTTAGGAGTTCTTGCAGAACCCTTTCTTCTGTGAAAGGACTGGATCGACTTCCTATCAAGAGTGCTTCTGTTAATTGGATTAGGCACTTCCTCCTCTTTTGTGAATACTGAGCTGAAATATTCGCTCAGTATTCCTGCTTTTCACTGTCCCCTCTGCCCACCCAATCGCTCATTCTATTCAGCCTCACTATCCCTCCCTTTGTCTTTCACGCCGCTGATGTACCTATAAAAGGTTTTATCCCCTCTTAACTGAGTTGGCTATCTTTTCTCAGTTTGGGCCTTTGCTATTCTGACTTCCTCCCTGCTTCTTTCTGCCTTAACTGGTACAGCTTCTGTCCTGCTCCTTCTGTGTTTCCTTATACTTCCGAATGCTATCTTTTTCTTCCTGACTTTCATAGCCACCTCTTTGAGAACCATAGTGGCTTTTTCTTTCATTTTGATTTGTTTATTTGCTTCACACAAAGGCTTGTTGCCTCTGTGATGGCAGTTTTGATAATTCCCATTGTTGCTCCACACCTCCTTCTAGCCTGTTTGCTAGTGCTTTTCTGAGGCACTCTCCTTATCTTGCCAAAGTCAGCCCTCCTAAAGTCCAGTACCCTCACTTTTGTATGGCTTGACTTGTAGCTGAGTTTACGTGAACCACACTGTTTGATGGTCACTTGTCCCCAGATGGCAACCCACTTCTAGATCTGAGATCCTCTCACTGCCCCTGTTTGAGAGTATGAGGTCTAAGATTGCTCCCTCACGAGTGGGTTCCGAAAGTAGTTGTCTAATGCCTGCCACCTAGGGTGTCAATAATGGCCCTGTTTGGATGTGCTGCAGCAAATGTGCTCCAGTTAACATCCGGCATATTCAGGTCTTCCATCAACAGTATCTCCTTTCTCTGCCATTCTAAGAATGCCTTCCATCATATCCTTGTCCATTCCTTCTCCCTGACATGGGGGTCTGTACACAACCCCTGTGCACACTAGTTCCTTTCCAGTCTCCAAGGTGACCCACAGTGCCTCCTCTCCTCCCTGTTTATTCTTTTGTTCAGTTGCTTTTATCCCTTCCTTTACATAGAGAGCTACTCCTCCCCCTCTTCTCCCCTGCCTGTCTCTCCTGTAAGTTATGTACCCTGGTATGTTAACATCCCAGTCATGGTTCTCTGTGTACCATGTTTCTGTGACTGCTACGATATCCAGGCATCCCTCTTCCATTAAGGCCACCAGTTCAGGGAGCTTGTTTGTTATGCAAGGTGTAGTTCTAACTTTTGGTACAATACAGTTGCTGCTGTGAACTGATTTCTGAGTCGTCTAGTGTATGTTCTTGTTGCAAGAACAGCCTATAGGTAGCTGCTAGTACAATTTGCACTCCTTATGATTTCTGTATTTGTGGGTGAACACTTAGCTTATTATTCAAGGTACATTATCTTTCATCAGCAATGTTAGCATCTCAGTACATGATTTTCAGCATTTGTTGATAAACTCCATGAACATACATCAGTATGAAAGATTAATACGTATAGCAGTTAGACAAATACATTAATACATTTAATTGTTCGTACTAATATATGTCAATGCAGTTTATCAGCAAGGAAGCTCTGGAAGTCAATATACTTAGTTAATACCATTGCTGAAAGAAATATATGATACATTGGAGTGTGCATTATCTTTCCAAGAGAGGGTTTATAAGGTATAGGAATTTTAGTTGCAGTCACCTGCAGACTGTTCTTGCAACAAGAACATAGCTGGTATCAAACATCAGTTTCCAGGAGGTGTATGGTACCAGGAGTCAGTATTGCAGCATCCACCAGACATCAACCAACAGCAACGGGTGTACTGGGTATTGGTGAAACAGTTCATTCACAATGGAGAGATCTGCTTGAACTTGGAGTTTAACTGGGAGCCTTAGCATCCATTGTAGCTTGCACCAGAAATTACTCACAATACTTAGAACCAGAGCTTCCATTGTGTATCTGTATGATTGACACTGTTACAGAGGGTGCATCAGCAGTGCTTGGTGGATCTTGTAACTATTTGTTTTACATAACTTCAACCATATAGTGCAACACACATTAGACAACTTGTTGGTGCATGGAATAAGTACAACACAGGGGACAAAATGTGAAGAATGCACTTGAGCAACTAGAGCAACCAGAACAACCTGACCATTTAACACTTTTTTGTTCATCATATTGATGGAATACTAATAAATCAATACATCGACATTCTGATAATAACTGCATTTCCCTTGCTTAGCATTGCGCAAGAAGCCCAAACTAAATAAGTAATATAATTATGTGTTTCAAATGTTTCCCCTGCAATGTCAGTGACTGACAAAAAACAGCCTTTCATGTATTATGATATTTAAACAGAACGTAATGTTATATAAACTTTTAGTGACATAAAATGTTCTTAATTATGCCAGGCACACTTTGACTCTGTAGCAGGGAAACTGCAGTTATCACTGTAAATGCGCATAATGCAATTTATTTGAGGAAAAAGATTGTCTTACTACATTTGTGTGTGAACACAGCTAGGGACTAACTAGTTATGCAAATGATGCAAATGACTTCATCCCTTAAAATCATCATCCCTTAAAATAAGTGGTCCATACATCTGTCCTCTTTCAAAAATGCTAACTATACCACGCTCCCCTAGTGAGCCAATATCAAGCAAGGATGGCACACATGCATGCACATATCAGACAGCCCAGGTCTCAGTAACACTACTGTGTCTAATTATTGCGCTTAATATAATCTACATGTAGCAGCACACTGTCATGTTCTGTAGACTAAGTGCCAATTACAAAAGCTAATATAATCAATGAAATGCCCTCTGAGTCACCTCTCTCTGACATTCTTGATATCTCTCCGGAAGTTGCAGATATGCTCCTCAGTGTTGTCAAATAGTGGCATCAAGTTCTATCATGGTAAGAGAATGTTTAAAGCACAAATCAATAAACACACAGCCACATAGTTCATTCTAGAGCAACTGTTTCTTAATCACTTGAATATGAAGTGGAAAGCATGAACAACTGCCTAACCATTCTAATTCTAACAGATGTTTTCCCACATGTATTTTGCTGTGCTGCATGTGAGTTACAGTAACTTTTGATACCTCTTACATCAAGATCACAACAGTAAAGCAAGAAGAAAAGACCTTATATGAAGCTAGGAAAACTACTTACATAGTCCCTTTGTCACTGAACTTGTTTTCAAATGTCTCTATCCCTCCAGATCCAGCAACAGTGATGTAAAAGTTTAAAACCCCACACCAAATCTATCACTTCAAATGGTTTCAAAGGTGCACCAGACAGATATGTTGATGGGTCACAGAATTGTCAAATTTTCTCACAGGTGCACTGGGGTCATTGCTGCATTACTTTAAACTAGGGATGCAAGAACTGGTTCAGATAAATTCAGAACCTTCCAGAACCTGTGCCATGTTCTGTAAAAGAACCGTCACTGAACTTTTTATAGGTTCTGACAAGGTTCTGATAATGTTATATTTTCCAGGCGTTATCGCCTTGATATGCACAGATCCACTGGTGCTGCACTTGGCAAGCAAGTGCTGAGATTGACCGTCCCAGTTAGGGCCTATATCACCTGACTGCGTGTAGAAGCTGGTACCAAAAGGGGAATTATATTTCTTTACCAAACATTCCAGGTGTGTATAGACCTTATTCACTGGCAGTCAAGCCTTCCCAGTTTTTCAGTGCTATACTTTTACTTATGTTATCTTCCATCCTATATTGCATATACTGTAGTTCCCTGCTTTCATGGGGTTGATGCATGTTGTTTAATTTTTACTCTGTTTTTTTCTCTGTATTATTATGCTACTGACTTGGACAGAAGGTAGGACTGATTGAGTCTGGGAAGGGTGTCTCCTCCGATATCTTCTATCAGGATGTTTCATCCTGTCCCAGTTAGCAGGGGAGGACAGTCCATCCATTTGACTGCCTATGAAGTTAGCCTACACACAGCTGGAATAATCAGTTAGGAAATATAACTCTCTTTTACTGGAGTACCTCTGCAAGTTGTTTGTATATGCATTTTCCTTCACTGACAATAGTGGTGGAAAATAATGATTAATATAGTGTTTGTGCTTTAAAATGAAAGGTTCTGAAGGTTCTGTTAAGGCTTGGGTAACTATCTGAACTTTTCATGGTTTATCAGAACATACAGAACCTCAGAATCTTTTAGAAATATAGAAAACTAGAATTTTGTGTTTGTTCCTTCCCCTGCACCCCCAGATCTCCCACTCCTTTTGGCTGCTCAATGTCCCTATCAGCCCAACACTCTCACCCTTCACTGCATCTTCATGACACCTGGCTCCACAAGCAGTCCTTGTATCCTCAGAGGGTCTGAATTATCTAAGCTGGGTTCCCATTCCCTAGGGGGAGAGGAGGGGAGTAGCATTCCTGGGGGGGTCCTCCAAGGTATTCAGGGCTGCAGGGGCAGGAATGGTGTGCTAGGGCAACTGTGGCATGGAGGGACTAGGCAGCCAGTATCCAGCAGGCCAAAACTGGTGATATTTTGTGTTTTTGGGCCCCTCCCCACACCCCAAAGGCATGCACTGCAGTGATACCCTAGAGACAGAGCTAGCCATGGTTACCCATGCCCACTCTACCTATTTCCTGGTTCTCCCAACTCAACTTCAAACTACACTAGTAGCATCAGTGATATGGCAGCATTGCTTTTACAACACAGAGAAGATGAGCCCTGGAACCAGACAGTGCTGCTGCCAGGCTAAAAGGCAAACTCTGAACAAATAAAAACAGTGCGCTTCACCCCATCCTACAGTACAGTTTGCATTAAACTTATTTTTCTACCAGTTAACAGCCAGTTAACATTTGAGCTGTTAAAGTTCTGGATATGAACCCTTAATCATTGGTACCTGGTTGTTAGCCAGCTTCTGCTGAGCTATGAATATATTGCTTGGCTACTTTCTGTTAAAAGCCACATTCTACAGCTAATGGGATAAAAACAAACCGATTAACTGACAACTCATTGCAGTCTCATTAAATGAAAGATTTGAGCCAGCCCAGTGGTGCTGAGGGTTGAGGCACTGGACACCATTCCTTGCACCATGCCGGTGACCTAGGTTCGGGAACGGACTCAGGTTGCCGGGGGGTCAGTGGGGGGGACAGAAGATTGAGTGTCCCAACAGATGCTCTCCTACTCCTGGGGTGGGCTACCGGGGGTGCTTAGAGCATCTGATGCTCCTGGGGCCGGTGGAAGCACGGGCCTTCAGAGGCAATGGTTGTTCCTTCAGGGAACCAGGGAGGGGAGGGTGCTGCAGGTACTTGTGATTGAGTGCACATGCACATCATCTGCTAGGACTTACATCCTTCACGTCAGCATCCTCAGGGGGCTAATAGGGGAGAAAACCAGGGGCAAAATGCATACACCCCTGGCTCCCATGCAGATGAAACCAGGGTAGAGTTCCATGAGGATGCCCAGGTGGATGGAGTAGGAGGGGGTATGAGGCCTCCTCCGCAAGCCACAGGAGCCGGGCAAGTAAAAAAAAAAAAAAGAAAGGTTTGCAAAATGGCTGCACAATAAGTTAAATGTGAACTGTACTGTATACGTGTAACTGGAAATTCAGCTACCACTCATCTCCCTCTCTTGCCTAACTATGCCATCCCCTCCTCTTACTTCCTCCAATTTGCTAATTGCTCCTTTCATACACCTCACAGTAAATCTGCAGCATGCCAGCCTATTTCTTTGTTCACCTTCTAGAACTGGAAAACAGCCTCCTTCTCCCCATCCATAGCTTTCTTCTTGCATGCTTTCAAACCATTTTTACTGACACACTTCTCAAAAGCATTCACCTGCAGCAAGGTTTTTTCCTGTCCTCTTCACAATATTACAAACAGTGCCCTATCTAACCCCATTTTACCTATTTTACCCAATTTTGCCTCTTATTCTACTGAATAGCTTAAAACTCAGTGTACTAGCTGGCCTGGTGGCGTGGAGGGCTGAGGCAGTGATGTCTTACCTCCTGCCATGTCTGCAACCCATGTTGCAGTGCAAGCTGGTTGCTGGGTGTCAGCCGGGGTGACAGAGGATCGAGCCTCTGGAGGACAACTCTCCTCTCCTGGGAAGTGAAGGGAACAGAGACTGACAGCTGTCTGACACCTACTAGAGGCTTGGTGTTGGCACGCCAAGTCCTGTACAGTGGGGCACGGAGGTGGAGCAACTGACTGGCATGCTGCATGCAGACGAGCATGTGGCTCAGCCATTCTCAGCTTGCACTCTCCCCTTCACAGGAAAAAAAAAGTGGAAACAGTGGTCCAGGTTGAGTGGCATGGTGGCCATCCACTGCAGGTGTCACCCCCAAGAAGGCAAATCCTGACAATGGATCCAGTCCTGGTGTGCCATGTTGGGGGCTCCCCATTACCCTGCCATGAACGGTAACCCATGGGAGTTAAAGGTAGGTGCCTGAAATTCAGGGGACAAGGCTGGGTGGACAGCAGGAGAAAGGGCTGACCCAGACCGGGCGGGGTGGGAGAGAGAAATACAAGCAAAAAAGAAACTCAGTATACTCTGTAATTTAAATTTGATGCTACCACAATTAATATAGAAACATAGAAACATAGACTTTGATGGCAGATAAGGACCACTTGGCCCACCCAGTCTGCCCATTTCTCTACCTATTGGATAAGCTGCAGATTCTAGTTAACCAACAGTCTACTTCCTGCAACCCCCCCACTATATTTGCCTTATGTCTGTCCAATGCATGTTTGAATTCCCCCACTGTTTTAGACCCCACAACCTCTCCAGGAAGGCAGTTCCATGCGTCCACCACTCTCTCCGTGAAAAAGAATTTCCTCACATTACCCCTGAGCTGTCCCCCTCTAACTTTAAATTGTGCCCCCTTGTTCTTACACATCTCTTTTTCTGAAAGATGCTACCCTCCTGGACTTTGTTGATTCCCTTGAGGTACTTAAAAGTTTCTATCATGTCCCCTGTCCCTCCTTCATCAAGGTATACATATTAAGTTCTCTCAGTCTCTCTTCATATGGTTTCTGATGTAGACCCTGCACCATTTTAGTTGCCCTCCTCTGGACTGCTTCTATTCTGTCTATGTTCTTGCGTAGATGAGGTCTCCAAAACTGCACGCAGTACTTCAGATGGGGTCTCACCAACTGTCTGAACAGAGGGATAACCACTTCCCTTTTTCTACTTGTGATGCCCCTCCCTATGCATCCCAGTATCCCCCTGGCTCTTCTTACTGACTTCTCACATTGCTTACCCACCTTTAGGTCATCTGATATGACTACATCGAGATCCCTTTCCATTATTGTTGTCATTAGTACCTCCCCTGCTATTGTGTACTCTCCTCCTGGATTTTTATTTCCCAGGTGCATTACTTTGCACTTCTTTGCATTGAATCTAAGTTGCCATATGTCTGACCATTCCTCCAGCCTTGCCAAGTCCCTTCTCATCCTTTCTACCCCCCTTATGTATCAACTCTGTTACAGATCTTTGTGTCATCTGCAAAGAGGCATATCTTTCCTTCCAGACCCTCTGCAGTATCACCTATAAAGACGTTAAAAAGGACTGGGCCCAGTACTGAGCCCTGAGGTACTCCACTAGTAACTCCCCTTTCTTCAGAATGTGTTCCATTCACTATTACCTTCTGTGTCCTGTTGTGCAACCAGTTTGCTACCCAGGCTACCACTCTGGGACCCACTCCCAGACTGGCTAACTTGATTAGTAATCTTTTGTGCGGGACTGTGTCAAATGCCTCGCTAAAGTCTAGGTAGACCATATCCACAGCCCCTTCCTGCTCTATTACTTTGGTCACCCAGTCAAAGAAATTGATTAGATTCATCTGAGATGACCTTCCTGCTGTGAATCCATGCTGCTTTGGGTCCTGTGCTCTGCTGGCCTCTTGGTACTGAACAATTCTTTCTTTCAGAAGTGAGTCCATCATTTTCCCCACCACTGAGGTCAAACTAACAGGTCTCTAGTTTCCTGCTTCTGCTTTGCTCCCACTTTTGTGAAGGGGCATCACATCTGCCCTCCTCCAGTCCTCAGGTACCACCCCATCTTCCCATGGTTTGTTAATAAGTGTGGTTAGTGGTGTCACTAGGTCCCAATCCCGTCAGGCCCCATTGGTGGCATGTTCTCTTGTCATTCATCCTGGCAACCCCTATACAGATGTATTTTGTACATTTCTTTACATTTTTCCCCTTCTCTTGAATTTATTCCTTTTGCTATGATGTTTTAACTGTGATTTTGTACATGCACCTGTTGTGACTTTGTTAATGCTGATTTAATCCTTGGTGTTTTCCCTTCTGTGGGTCATACCTGGAAACAAGCTCCAACTCAGTGTGCCTATCCCAGTCATCAGATTTTAAATAAATAAATACAAATTAATAGACTTAGTCATACTGTATCTACAATTTATTATAACTTGTATCTAGATAAGTACAACTTACAAAAACTTTAGGTTAGGTTGCAATGGACCTGAACACCCGATCACTCTATAGGCTGAAGATTCTGTCTGCAATACAAGTTACAAATAAATTGCAGATTAGTGATGCAGCAAAGTTTTACTCCACCAGTGAAGTCGGGGTGAAGACACCCACTCCGCTTCATCAGATGCTATGCAAAGTCCCCATAGAATCACATCATTTTGCTTTCACTTCGCATTGCGTTCTGGTGAATGTGAAGTAAGTCATAATTGAAACAGCCCAGAGATGACATGTGTTAGTCTATAGATCACATGGCTCAGGCAGGAAGTTAATCAGGCAAGACAGCAAAATACTTTCACTTTCTACTTACCTTACTACTACAGACATGGCTACTAGGGCTACTTACAGTCATGGAAGGGGATACCATGCTTAATAAGGTGGATGAGGATGAACTCCCCACTATGGCATTAGCTCCCCTTTGGTGCCAAGTCCACAGTGCCATGTGCCTGTTCTTCAAATATGTATGCTGGCCCCTGGTGCCCCAATGACTACCCTTTTTACCACATCTGACATGTGCTTGCCAAAGCTGGCAGAATGACACTGCTTCATCACTTGGATCTTGTACAAAAAAATCCCAAATGAGGGATTTGGATCCCCTACTTTTAGTTTTCACAGGCCCCTGATGCTGCAGATTGTACACCAGTTTTTTAGACAATGACATGGGGGGTGTACTACATGATTTCTGTTGCTGGCCACACTTGGGCTCTACCATCCCATCAGTATCTATGATGACTATTACTGGGTCATCATCATCAACAGAAACCACCACATCACAACTTTGAAGAGGGGTGATTTAACACCAACAGACTGAGACAATTTACACACAGCCACCTGTGTCACTAAAATCATCATCATATTCCTCATCTGCATCCACTATTTTAGCTTGGATGAAGTCCTGTGGAAAACATGTACCAACCACAGCATCATTATGATCATATGAAATTTTTTCTCCAACATTTGAAGGGTTGTATGGCACAGGAATGACCTCATCAACAGTACTGGAAACATGAGATTGCGATGAGTCATTGTCAGCATCAGAATCATGTTCAACCAATGTGGGGACATTGGGGACTGTGACATCTACTACACTCTGACTCACAGTCACAGCTTTAGATGCCATAGTATTTGGGAAATGGGTTAATTGCTGTCACAGGTTGAACTTGGGGCAATACTCATGCCATCAGCAACTTCACTACCACCAGTGGAGACAACAGCATTTCCAACCATGATTGAAGCTACTGGTTGTGCTGTGAAAAACATAGTTGGAGAAATTCCTTTTCTGGCATCAACTATGTACTTCTGTTGTGTACTACCAAGTCCATGGCCACTCTTGCTACTGGCTGCAGTGCCATAACCAGACACATCTTTGCATGCACATCTTTTTGCAGGAATTTTTGGGGATTACACAGAAAATTCACAACAAATTGAGATTTCTGAAATTTGGGGTTGACGGGAAGCCAAAAAACAACAACTGTGGCTTACAGATCTAGATTGGGCACTAAACAGATGCAAACGCACAGACATAGATTGCACACTATAAAGAGATGCAGCTGCACAAGCACAAAAACACCTTAACCAGTGGTCACACAAATCCCAAACTGGAAAAATAAATTATACCTTTTGTGAGTTGGGGAGGGCGCTGCAGTTGTTGCCCACCAGCTAGATAGAAGGAAGCAGTAAAAAATACCACAGACAGATAACTGATTCATAGTGCAGTGATCACTGTGTAGCACAATTAAATGTGTCTGAGTTGATGACATGCACATACACTCACACCCTACAGGTAATGCACAAAACATTTAACAGTGCAGTATACTATATAACTAAATCTTTTAAACAGAATGAAAATTTGCACTGCAACACAACAAATAGAAACTAATTATCAGGTATTACTGAGTGTACATAAACACACAAATTCTAACACGCACTACCAGTACAAAACAGAAAGACTTCATTTCTCATGTGAATCTCACTTTACCACAGATATGCCCCCCCCCCGAAGCACACTTCAACAGTGTCTGTCAGTACACTGCTGAATGTTCTAAATTAACATTCAAAATGCACAGAAAATCAATCAACACTCAATGATCTAAGCACAGGAGAGTTTCCTATTGTCGATGTACTAAATTTGGAACAAAATAATTGGATCAAAAGTGATTTTTTAATGCTTTTTCGATGGTTTTATTGTCAGAGCTCTGAGACCAAACTGTTTCCAGCTTTCCACTGCACACACTACACAGAACTGAGGCTGTGCTAGACAATATAGAGCCCATGTGACCTGCCATCCCATGAATCATTGCAAAATTCACCTCAAATAGAAATAAACTGGCAAAGTAAAGTGAAGTTCATTCAAATCAATGACACTTTGTGTTAAAATTAAGGGGAAGGCTGTAATACAAGGCGAAGTAGCACAAAGTCCATTGGAAACAATACACTTCACATTTCAATTTAAAGGTGGAGTAATTCACTTCACGTTGCAGAGTACTACACAGATTGGGGCATATTGCACAAAGTGCTCCACATAGCAAAGTGGGAGCACTTCACCCACCACTATTGCAGAGACTGAAAAATTTCCAGTTTGTTATCTGTGATGTTGGGGATCATACAAAGCTGTTCATGTGTTTATGCCTGGATTGTTAGCTCTATCTCCAGGGTACACTGAGAGCATTGGCTACATGGTTATATTGTTGAAGTGTATCCTCGGTAAGGGTACATTAATGCTGAAGGGAAGTTTAGTAAACTTACCAAAAGCTTATGCTTTTGTCTCCAGTGAAGAGGGTTCTAAGATTTTGTGGCTTCCCTTTTTCTCTTCAGCAATTAAATGGCATGATGTGTACATTAGCCAGTAAGGCCATTACTATAGTGAACAGTGATTGCAAGTGAAGTAGTCTGTTGTGGGAGAACTGAAAGTGGCTTAGATCTCTTGAGTCAGAGTCTTTCAATGTACCTGTGATTAAGGGCTATTTCCCTCCTGCTCATTGTCTCTATGTTATGATTAGTAAATCACATCACATCATCCTGCCATAATGTTGCATAATCTTCAGCATACACATTATTGCCATCAAAATTTGTGCCATGCCCTGCTAGTGGTTGGGCTAGGGGGAAATAATGAAGGAGGTAGAGCATCTGCTTTGCACTTCCAGTGAGTTGCGTTGGGCAGACAAGATAGACTGTTAGGCCTAATCTGCTGGCCACTATGCATGTATGTATGTTCAAGTTCAAGTTCAAGTTTATTGCAGGAAAACTCCATTGAGCAAGCTCATTCACAAGGAGGTCCTGTGACATAAACACTTAAAGTACAAACACAGATAGGTAATAACAGTATATACATAAAATGCACATTACATGATACAGGCTGGATATACATACAAGGGTACCACATAGGGTGACCGCAGGTGGTAAACATTGATATGAGACAGGAAAGCGACTTACAGGTTGCATACTGATAAATGAAACATGATGACTGGTGTGTGCAATACATATACAGTATTTTGGCAGCTAGAACAAACAACAGTCTACAACTGATATGGGGGAGTGATTTGATAGAGTAGCAGTGGAGCGTAAGCAAAGATAAAGCCAGGAGTAGAAGGGGAAGGGAAAGCAGTTAATATGACAAATCAATTATACCTTACCAGTGGATAAATATGGCACACATGGGGAAGAAAGAGACTTAATGACAGTTACAGGTGTCTTTTATTTTGGCTGAACTTAGCGATTTGTAGAAGTTTATTGAAACTGTGCTAGTTAGTTTCAGTACGGTTTGTAATTGGTTCCAAATGGAGGGAAGGGCTGATGCAATAGCATGTTTACCAAAGGAAGTCCGCGTCCTTGGTATGTCAAGCATAATAAAGTCAGATTTTCTTAACGAGTATGCACTATGTGAGATACTAATAAGGGAAGAGAGATAGCTTGGCAATTTCTGCAGGAGCAGTTTAAGAGTCCATAGCCCAGCATGGAGCAGGTGTCTAGTAGTAAGGGATGTCCAACCAACAGTGCATATAAGTCACAGTAGGTGCGAGCGGTAAGAGTTGGTAATGAACTGTAGCATACGGTGATAAGGATGTCAGTTTACTTAGATTTGCAAGAGTGGTGGAGGAATAGATTACATCACCATAGTCGAGTAGGGGAGAAAAGTGGCCTGTATAAGCTTGTTTCGAGTTTCAAGGGGGAAAAGGGGCCTATTTCTGTAGAAGAAACCTAACCTTGCTTTTAACCTTCTAGAGACATCTTCGACGTGGTCATTGAAAGATAATTTATTGTCAATCGAGATACCTAGATATTTAAATTTGGTTACAACTTCCAGAGGCTCGTTTAGCGTGGTGACAATGAAGTCTTGGGCAAGGGTATTGGGGGGGCCTGAGACAGCACTGCGGGAGAATATCATCGCTTTAGTCTTCTTAGCATTGAGCAGAAGCTTTGCCTTTATTAGATTATGCTCAAGTTGTGCGAAGTCCGCTTGAAGCACTCCCTTGACTTCAGATAATGATGAGCCAGAAGTAAACAATTGTATCATCTGCAAAAAAAGTGCAGATTGGACGTAGATATGTTAGCATCTAAGTCATTAATGTACAGAGAAAACAAGATAGGGCCTAAGATGGATCCTTGGGGGACTCCTCTTGCAACTGGCAAGGCAGCAGAAAAAAAGCCTTCCGCCTTTAGTTTTTGGAATCTTCCAGTTAGGTAGCTAGAGAACCATTGGGTGGTATGGTATGTGGCACCCAACTTTGCAAGGCAATTGACTAATAGTTTGTGTGTATGTATAGTGCCATCTGTCGTGTAGAAGTCATGAAGAAGAAAAAAATGTGTTCCTTGTCTTCCACATTGTGTGGCATCGCATGACCATGTTGTGGTTGTCTAGTGTACAACATGCACATTATTACTGTCACAGTTTGTGTCACATCCTGCTGCTGTGTTGTAGTGTTATTTGTCATGTAGAAAGTAAAAAGAAAAAAACAGGAGGAGAAAGAGATACAAGAGAGAAAAATGTGCAGGTAAAGATCCCACCATGCCAGTTCAAAGTACAACTTCTGCAACTGGTTGTGGCAGACATGGTTATGGACATGGATGGGGCAGGGAATTGTGTGACTGTAATGAAAAGTGCTGGGTGCATGACATATGACAGAACAGCCAAAGAAACACTGTTTCAGTAGTACGCAGATGTCCACAGGTTCCATTTGGTGGGGGGGGGGGAGTTGACTCCAAGGCAAGCCACTGTGCTTCTTGAATGTGCTAGCCTCAAATAAACAAAAAATGTGCACCCCTGGAAAGACATAGTCAGAAGTTACCAGATACTGCAAATAATTCTGTTACAACACTTTTATTTCAACACCTAAGGTGCAGATGCTGTACAATTGGTGGTATACACATTTGCAAAAGCAAAGAAAACCAGCAAGAGGCCAAAAAGACATCCAGACAGACCTAATCATTTGACCTGCTGCCTGAAGAACTTCATCAGAGATGAGTCAAACTAAGCCTTTTATATCAGTGTATTAAAGGAGCCTTGTCCAATTTGACAGCTGAAATTTTAAAAAGATACAAAAGATAGGCAGCTCCTGTAACTGGCTCCATTATATAATGGACCAAACACTGCTTACAATAAATCTAGTATATGTTAAAGATTTAAAAACCCAAGTTCCTACCACCAAATATCTAACAGTGTGTTTGTGTGTGTGTGTGTGGGGGTTAAGGATAAAACCCTTTTAACATTCTCCCAGCCATCTTGGAAATGCTATTTCTGTATTTATTAATTTAACCATTCTTCATCTAAAGATACAACCCCTATCTGTGATAAACTTGGCACCTATATTTACCATGTATTATAAAAATCTGCTCCAAGAAGTATCTAGAGAAGGTCACCAGGTTAGTGAGGGTCCTCACAAATCCAAAGTGGAAGAAAGTATAAGAAATGTTATCTAGAACTTTACCTACAGGGTAAGGTACAAAGCTTATTAAAATGATGACAGTTTATCAACCTTCCAAAACAATGGACACAGTCACAATCTTATACAGTACATATAAAGGAATTATCCATTTAAGAAGGAACAGATCACACCAGTGGAATAAATAATCAACTGAGAAAAGCTGTTGTATATAAATCCTATTAAATAATGTTCAGTCTTAAAGAGCAGTTGACACCTTCATAAGAACTTTAACAAAACATAACATTTAAACATAATTCAGCTGTATTTCCATTAGTTTTGTATTCTTCCTCTCTGTTATTTATTACTGAGGTCACTCTCATGAAAACAGGATCTTTGATCATGAAGTGTTCCTCAATCCCTGCTGCTTTCTCCCTTCATAAGTTCATAATGCCCTGCTTATAACATCACAGTTACTCCCATGGCAACAGATTGTGATGTCACATCAGAGCATTATGATTTGAAGTAGGGAGCAATCCAGGCAGCTAAAATCTAAAGGAAATCTAAGGGATAAATATGTACTTATGCAAATTTACTCAGTACTAAATAACAATGAAGAGAAATATATGGAATACATATGGAATGCAAGTTGAATTGTACCTAATTATTACTGTATGTTTTCCAAAGTTTTCTTTTTGGCATCAGTAGCTCTTTAATCTATTACATTCAAAGCGGGTCTATGTTCGATATAGTCTTTTGGATCTAATTTCAAATTTCTTCATGGTTTCATAAAGATGGGTGAGAAACAAGATAGATCTCATTATGCCTGGAATTAAAAAGCCAGTGATCAGAACCTCTTTTTGGTTGAGAAATCGACAGACTATATAAAACACCTTCTTATGCTGTACTAACTTATGATCCGATGATCCTATGAACACATCTCACACACAGGACAAAAGAAAATGGGACACCACAATATTCTCATTTAGGCTAGGAGTTTCCCTCATCTCCTATTCAAAAATACAGTACCTTTCTCTGCAACCTAGCACAGCCTCCCACATACCCCTTTACTGATTCTTAACCACCTCTCAATACAATAAACTTCACTGGATGTGTTCCACCCCTTGATCTATTCATATGTTGAACTATAACATATGACTTGTCCCCATGTTGTGTGGTCCTGAAATGTTACCCCACCCAATCCTTAAGCTGACACTTGGTACTTCCTAAATAGTAGGCTTCACAGTAGCAGGGCAGCATATTCATCCCAACCATATTCTCATAATTTATAGATCTGTTCCAGTATGGATTTTTATAATAGATGACAAATATAGGCAACATTTCAGACATTTCTTAAAGATAGGGATTGTATCTTTGGAAGAAGTACTTTGTGGTTAAATTAATAAATACAGAAATGGCATATTTTAGGATTGCTACAAAAATGTTAAGATACAAGGGTTTCATCTCTGTGTTTTCTCTTGCCTCTTTTCTTGGATATTAATAGGAATATGTGCATTTAAATCTTCAAGATCTGCTAAATTAAAACATGTATTAATCAGCTGTTTGGTCTGTGATATTATGAAGTCAGCTACAGAAATTGCCAATCTTTTATATATTTTTAAATTTTCAGCTGACAAATTGGTATGTGAGTTTATGGGGCAAATTAGACAGGGCCCTTTTAACTTTGTGATTTAAAATGTTCAGGTGAGTGCATGTGTGACTCACCTCTGACACAGTTCCACAGGCAGCAGAGGAAAACATTAGGTCTGTATGGATGTTGTTTGGCATCTTGCTGGTTCTCTCTGCTCATGTAAGTATATATACTGTAATGCTATACATTGCAGATGACTAGCACCCTAAATGGTGAAAAAAGGTAACAGAATTATTTGCAATATCCAGTGATTCCTGCCTGTGTCTTTTAATGGTTGCACCATTTTGGTTTAAGTTTTACTTTCCAGGCCTTCCAGATCATCTGTTGATGACTACAGTCACCCTGAGTAATGCCAATGCACACTGTAGTTTCCTCTTCCTCTGCAAGTGCTGCCAGTTCTAGTTCCACATCCCCAAACAAGAACAAGAAATTATCCATCTCTAAATCTAAAACCAAGCATTCCCTACTCCATTCACCTTGTACTAACAACTTTGACATCAACTGCCAGAGTGGCCTGTGCATGAGTGGTGACAATTTCCAGTCTGCATATAACCACATTATGGTGCCTCCTCCCCATACCACACAGAAGCACCACTAAGCCCTGTGCTGCTTATTCATGTACTATGCATGGAGATGGGGACATTGAATCTGGCTCTGACATTGACACTACTATAATCTTGTCAGCAGAAGATAAAATGCAGCCATTCATGAGAGGAGGAGATGAAGGGGCAAGGCATCCACAACCATAAGAGAAGGAGGTGGTGCAACAGAAAGCATTAATGGAGCCGTTAGAGCATGGGCAAGAAGCATGAGAGGAAGAGGAGACTGGGGAAGTGCATGCAAGAGAGGAGAATGAATATCATAAAGAGCTTGAACGTGTGATATCAGTTAGATCACTGAGTAGTGTTGATGAGCTTAATACTGAAAAGTGGAGGTCACTGTGGGAGATGTCAAATTTAAAACAGATAATGAAAAAGAAAGATTGTCAACCAGGGCACTCTAATGCCATTCTCCAGCCTGTAAATCAGTCTCATAGTATTGTAATATCTGCTGCTGCTCATTCCAAGCAACATCATTCTGCTGTGCCCCAAACATAGTCATGTCACAGTCATTGACCAATTAGTCCAGAAGTACAACCTCAACTTGTGCATATACATACACACACACACACACACACACACACACACAGAGTCTTATCAAGTTCCATACTGCACAAATAACAATAATCATCAGTGAGATCATGCCCTATGACCCATAATCTTCAACCATTCTCTATCGTGAAAGACACTGACTTTCGAAGACTCTTGGAGGAAATCACCCTCAAATACAACATTTCATCACTATTCCCATGTTCTTGGCATATAAATTATACTGAAACTGAGCAACACACAGAAGGAGTGGTAGATGCCTGGAGCAGCCTGCTGCAAGAGGTTGTGGAGGTCAACAATGTAGAGGGAGTCAAGAATGGATGTGATGGACACAAGGTAGCCCTAACTACAAAGGGCAACTAGAGTCTATTTCGTCCGGCATCTCCTTCTCTGAGATCCTGCCAGTCTGGGAGAAGGGAGCAGATGGACGGAAGGTCAGAGAAGGGGAGATAGGGGAGCTAAACACGTGGCTCAAGGACTGGTGCCAGGAAAAAGGACACAGATTTGTAGGAACTGGCAACAGTTATGGGAGCGAAAGTTCTTAAATTTGATGGACTGCATCTGACTAAAGAGGAGTCAGTGCATTGGGGCAGAAGTTTGACGTCTTTGCAGAATATTTAAACTAGCAAATGGGAGAGGGGTGCAGCACCTACACGTCGAATGGGAAGAACACCCTCCCCTCAGCTAGTGGTCAAACAGGAATTCAGCGTGTTTGCCGCTCATTTGCATCACCAGGTAAGAAAAAGGTTTGTCTACCCATACGATGCACAGGGGTAATGCCAAACTTCACCCAACAACTAACACACCAAAATCTGGCCAATGGAAAATCATGTACACAAATGCTCACAGCCTGGGAAATAAGATCCCAGACCTGCAGGCAATAATGTCAGAGGCTAAACTGGACATAGTAGCAATTAGTGAGACGTGGTTTACCTGTAACCACACTTGGGAGACTTCAGTACCTGGCTATGTATTGTTCAGAAGAGACCGAGGTGCAAAAAGGGGGAGGAGTGGCTCTATGTTAATGAAAATATCAAAGCTACAGAAATTCAGAATACATAAGGAGCCAGAAGAACTGTGGGTCACCCTGAAACAGGAAATGGGACAGCATAAGAACTGGGGTTGTCTACAGGCCCCAGACCAGAGGGAGGACATAGACACATTACTGTTAGAAGATATACAAAACATGACAGCTAAAGGGAGGTTCTGATAATGGGAGACTTCAACATGCCAGATACAGATTGGTCAATACCAGCAGGAACATCTGCCAAAACTAGACTCATAGTGGATTCCCTGCAGGGGGAGGGCCTCAAACAACTGGTACAGCAACCCACAAGAGACAGGGCTATCCTAGATCTAGTACTGACTAACAAAGAAGGGATCACAGATCTCCAGGTAGAAGGTCACCTGGGGCCAGTGACCATCACATGGTATGGTTCAATTTGGCTACTACATCTAAATCATCCCATTCCAAGGCAAAAATATGGGACTTCAGAGGAGCTGACTTTGATAAGATGGCCAACAGAGTTAAGCTAGCCCTGGCAAAAAGAAACACAGATGAGGAGGTACAGGCAAAGTGGGCAAGCATTAAGGATACAATACTTGAAGCAACATCCCATTGTGTTAGACAGAAAAGGAAGTGCAAAAGAAGAAGGAAACCACTTTGGTTCTCAAATACAGTAGCAGAAAGGTCAGAGCCAAAAGGCTGGCCTTCAGGAAATATAAGGAACACAGCGGATGAAGATAGGGAGGCATACCAAACTGCCCTAAGGGAAGCAGGTAAGGCAGTAAGGCAGGCAAAGTCCCAAACTGAGGAAACACTAGCACGAACAGTAAAGAAAGTGACAAGACTTTCTATAGATACATTAGTGAAAGGAGAAAGTCCAGAGGGGTATTGCTAAGCTTAATGGAGAAAAGGGAGCATGTGAGGAGGAGGACCCTGTAAGGCATCTATCCTAAATAGATACTTTGCTCAGTATTTACTGAAGAGAAGGTAGGCAGGGCCCACAGCTCAGCATCATGGACACAGGGGAGGGAGGTGAGCACTACTCCTTCACAAAATAAAGGGTCCTACAAGAGCTTGCTAAGCTCAGGTGGATAAGGCAATGGGACCTGATGGCATACATCCCAGGGTACTTAAGGAGCTAAAGGAGGAACTAGCAGAGCCATTAGCAGAATTGTTTAGTGAGTCTCTGAGCACAGGAGAGGTCCCAGAAGACTGGAGAAGGGCTCATGTGATCCCGCTCCAAAGAGTGGTAGCAGGAGGAGGCGGGAACTACAGACCGGTCAGTCTTACCTCAGTAGTGGGCAAGATTATGGAGGCACTCTTAAGGAAAAGATAGTGCAACACCTGGAATCCATAGGGGCACAGGATCCAAGACAGCATGGGTTTACAAAGGAAGGTCCTGTCAAACTAATCTCATAGATTTCTTTGACTGGGTAACCAGAGTGGTGGACCAAGGGGAGCAGTTGATGTTGCCTACCTTGACTTCAGCAAAGCTTTTGACACTGTTCCACATAGAAGATTGATAAATAAGCTAGGTAGGCTCAGGGTGGTCAGAAGTTGGTCAACTGGGTGGCAAACTGGTTGACTGGCAGAAAACAGAGAGTGGTGGTAAATGGTATACAGTCAGAAGAGATGCAAGTCACAAGTGGGTACCTCAGGATCAGTCCTGAGGCAGTCCTATTCAACATCTTCATTAGTGACCTGCAGATGGACTAGAGGGTAAGGCTTGTCTGTTTGCAGATGACACCAAGATCTGCAACAGAGTAGATGATCCAGAAGGGTGGGCAGAATGAGAAGAGATCTGGATAAACTAGCAGAATGGTCAGAAGAGTGGCAACTGGGATTTAATGCAAAGAAGTGCAAAATCATGCACATAGGGAAGAGAAACCCTGAAGCCACTTATAGGCTGGGAGGAGTGCTAGCAGTCACAAAGGAAGAAAGAGACTTGGGCATCATCATCACTGATGACCTAAAATCATCCAAGCAGACCTCTAAAGCAGTAGGTAAGGCTAGGGGGTGTTAGGGTGTATTAGTAGGGGTATCACAAGTCGTAAGAGGGAGGTAATAATCCTCTGTACAAGACATTGGTTAGGCCCCATCTGGAGTACTCGGCAGTATTGGAGGCCACACCTTCACAAGGACATTAACCAAACTGAGGCAGTCCAGAGAAGGGCAACCAAAATGGTGCAGGGACTGCATCAGAAGACATATGAGGACAGATTAATGGAGCTCAATATGTATACCCTTGAGCAAAGGAGGGAGAGGTGATATGATCGAGACATTTAAACACCTTAAGGGCATAAACAAGGTGAAAGAGTCTAACATGTTTAAATGTAAGAAAAATAGCAGGACAAGAGGACACAGCATGAGATTAGAGGGAGGCCGATTAAGGGGAATGTGAGGAAATTCTTTTCACAGAAAGGGTGGTAGATGCATGGAATGGCTTACCACAAGTGGTGGCTATGAATACAGTGCAGGGCTTCAAACAGGCATGGGATAGGCATAAGGGAGCAATACAAATGACTATGAATAGATAGGTCACTGACAGAGCAAAGGCCGATGGCACATTTATAAGGTAGAAAAAGAAATGGGCAGACTGGATGGGCCTTGCGGTCCTTATCTGCCGTCAACTTCTATGTTTCTATGTAGAGTGTCGAAATAGGCCTAAAACAATTGGGCAGACTAGATGGGCCTAGTAGTCTCCTTCTGTTGTCAACTTCTATGTTTCTGTGTTTCTTTGTTACTTAGGAGGTGAGTAGGCACTTCTATGGTAAACTTTTATTTTCTCTTGCTTATAACTAGACCATCATTTGACCTGTGGATCTGAAAATTATTATGCTTCAATTTATGGAATGATCATATAGCCTACCACATTTGGTAAACTTAGGTTTAGTAGTTTCTGAGTTACAGAATGCATGAAAAATGCAAAAATATGTTTATAAGACTCTTTTTATACTCATCTATAATAACAAATTGGTCACAATTTGAGACCTGAAATCTTTGAGAATAAAAACATGTAAAACAGAAATATTATTAACCAAAAAAAATTCTTGCCAAGGGTGTACTACTGGCACCTGCACAAAAGACAATTTTTTTTCATTTAACCCTCATATGACACAGTCAAACTTTGTTCCCACTGCTTGTGCCACATCTAACATTTTGTCACACATCAAACCTGGAACAGAGTTGTCATGCCAGGAGAATTTTTGGGAGGGGCACAGAATTGAAAGTAAGGCTAGATGAAAAACTAAATTAGACTATTATGGCCTTTGTTAGTACAAGCAACAGTAACTGGATGGGAGTGGGGGGTTACATGCTCCCCAGGGTCTATAAGCATGATGACCATGTCCAGTAAGTAAATTATGTGTGTGCATATTTGCAAACACAGTGTTTACGTCCTGGGTTTCTTGTTTTGTTTTGTTTTTTAAAGAAGAAAAAGAGGGATATATCTACCTGGATCCCATCTCCAAAGGCCAATATTACCCCGGAGGCTAATCCCAATACAGGGATCTTACCCTGGTGTCAACTATAATTTCTTTATTTAATGAGAACATTTCAGGAAAAGGCACTAGCTCACCTGGCTACTAAAGGTGCAACCATACCAGTCATAACTCGAGGAAAAGCAAAAAAAACACTGCGCATACCAGATACTGAGAAGATTTAAATATTTATTGGTGCACAAAACAGTGAACCCCACAGATGAATATTTAAGCTTCTCTGCACCTGGTTGGTGCACTGTTTTCTGATGTTCCTTTAGTTGATTAATAGTGGAAGCCCATCTCTGGTTTTGGCTAGCATTTTTTATTTCCCTTCACTGAAAGTCCATCTCTGGTGTCAGCAAAAACAGCATTCACTTCCAACCTGATTCTAACACTGGAAACCCATACCCAATGTTGGAGACTTATAAATGAATATTAAAAATCAATGTGACCAGCGGGTGCCCATTCTTAGTAGCACACTGATGCCCCTCCCCCTCGATCCCTCCATTTGGTGACAATTGGACCTTATCCTTGGTGTTGGAATGCAGCTGAAGAGGGAGCCCCCACCAACACAGGAAGCAGCTTTCAAAATTCCTCCTCTCCTTGGCTAGCAATCACTTGAATGAATCACAACCGAAGTTTATTAAATACACACATATATTTTCATAAATCCAAGTTTTAGATAAGTATCACAAAATAGAATTTAAGAAATACATTGTGTGTGTGTGTGTGTGTGTGTGTGTGTGTGTGTGTGATGTAATAAATCATGTATGTGAATTACTTTGACAATGGCCAGTCAAGAAGGTGAGTGGAAAGTTTGATTCGGCCACTGTCTCAGAGATGGAAGAGTTGACATGGGATGGGTGGGGGAGTGGGATATTACTGGATTCTGGGTATGTGTGATCTGGGGATAGATTAAGGAAGGCATGCCACTATATTTCAGGGTAAATTGGCCTTGGACAGGGTGAGGGGTGGGGTGTAACATCAGAGGCCATAGATTGATTTGATTGGAGCCTCATGAAGGTGGTGAGGGGTGAGTACCACTGGACATCTGGGAATAATGTTTTGTGCAGTGTGTTGGAGAGGAGTGCTACTGAACATCAATAACTGATTATAGTGGGGCAGGATGCAGAAATAGGTTGCCACTGGATTTCAGTGAGTGCTTGACTCAGAGATTTTGTGAGGGAGGGAAGCCACTGTATTGCAGACACTCCTTGGTACAGAGTGGGGGGGACTTTCATGAACACCAAACTGTTGGCCATTAAGAGTATTTGGAATTGGCTGGCATTTTCAATGCAAAGTGTTGTGTATCAGTTATTACATTTTACTTTAAACAAGTAAGGCAATTCATTGCAAAACAAAATATATTTAGGCATCAGTTAGGGTCCCTGTAGTGTTAGGCAGGGAAAATATGACAGAATAGTTGGACCTAACTGTCCCTTTCTGTTGACACATTCTGTGTTCTATATTTCTAACCTAAAATCCTCAAAAGAAAGGAAATGCAATGTTTGGGTACAAAACAGTCTCCTGAGCCATGGTGAATCTGTGGTATGTTGTTTCTCATGATCTGAATCATCACACAATGCAGCATTGGCATTACCCTAACTTCTACACCCTCAATCCAAGCATTGGTCTGTGAATATACTGTATATGTAAGACTGGAAATGCAGAGCCCATGTTAGGATAGAATCAATGCTGCATATAGACACCATTTAAACCCTCGAACACCATGCCAGTTATCTTGTTATTCAATGTCCTGTGCAGCCAGCATAGTGTTATGCTTGTGCAACTGTGTTAGTTTGGTTTTGGCTATTCGCACTCTCTATTCCAGAGGAATTACGACCTTGTAGGAGTACAAAAGGCAGGGAACCCTCAGAGAGGGTTCCACCCCTAGAGGTGCCATGGGACGATTCCCGTGGCTAAAGTAAGTAAGTAAGCAAGTAAAATTCATTTCTATAAGGCGCCCTTCCCAAGCTCAGGGCGCCTTTACAAAATTACATAAGCACCATTAAAACCACAATAATAAATAACCTTTTATATATAACAGCTTCAATATAATTAACATTAATGAAATACTTCATTAAAAAGCAAGGGTTTTTAGGGCTTTTTTAAAGCCCTCCACAGTCAGGCTATTTTGTATCTGTCAAGGTAAAGAATTCCACAGGGTAGGAGCCATAAAGGCAAACATTCTTCCACCAGATGTTTTTAAGGTTACCCTGGGAATCTCTAGCAGTCCCTAGCCAGAGGATCGGAGGGAGTGGGAGGGGTAGTAAGAAGTCAGGAGTTCTTCCAAATAGTGGAGTCCCAACCCGTGTAGGGCTTTATAGGTCATCAACATGACTGTGAAAGTGATCCACTACTGTACCGGCCGCCAGTGCAACTTGCAAAGCACAGGTGTTATATGGTTGGAACTTGGGCTTCCAGTCAACAACCTAGCTGCCACATTTTGCACCAGCTGCAAGCAGTGAATATCCACTCCTGGCAGCCCTAGATAAAGGGCATTGCAGTAATCAAGAGGACTGGCAACAAAGGTGTGGACTAGGATAGGAAGATTCTCTGATGGAACCAGGTGTTTCACCCATGCTTTATTCCTTAGATGGAAAAAGGATGATTTGACCATGGCCGACACCTGTGTCCTTAGGGTCAGGCCCTCGTCAACTATAACACCAAGGTTACGTACCTAGCCAGATGCCATAAATGGGGTCTCCCCCCGAAATAAACCTGAGTGTTTTCCCACCTATGAACCCGACATCCTCACCCCCAGTTCCACCACCAATACCTCTGTTTTTCCCAGATTCAACTTCAGCTAATTGGTAGTCATCCAATTCTGTATCTCCAGGAGGCAGTTGTTAAACAATGTACTTGACTCAGACTCCTGTTCAGGCACAAAAGACATATAGAGTTGAGAATCGTTGGCTTAGCAATGAAACTTCAACCCATATTGTCTTATAATGTCCCCCAGTGGAAGCATGTACACTGCAAACAACATGCTGGACAGCACCGAACCCTGTGGCACCCCACAGCGTAGGCAATGAGAGGCCAAAGAATGAATCCCTGATAGTACTCTCTGACTCCTACTCTGCAGGAAGGATTTAAACCAACTGTGGACCACCCCCCTTAGTCTACAGAAAAACCACAGGTGATCGAGCAGCACCCCATGATCCATGGTGTCAAACACTGCTGAGAAATCAAGAAGAACCAAGATAGAATGAGTTCTCCTATCTCTCACCATCAGGAGATCATTTAGTACCCAAACAAGAGCCATCTCAGTACTATGCCTTTTACTGAAGTGAGATTGGAGAGGGTCATCAATACTGTGGATAGTTAAATGGTCCTCCAACTGCAATGCAACCACTTTCTCGACAATCTTTCCCAAAAAGGGAAGTTTCAAGACCGGTCTGTAGTTTTCTGGGCAGTCAGGATCAAGGGAGGATTTTTTCAAAAGGGGGTGTACTATTGCCTCCTTCAAGGGATCAGGAAAGATCCCTTTCTCCAGTGACACCGCAACTATCCTAGTAAGGATCAGGCCAATAACCTCTACATACCCCACAAGTAGGTGAGTAGGGCTGGGATCCAATCTACAGCAGATAGGCTGCAAAGTCTGGATGATCCTCACTATATCCATGACTGCTGGTTGACTGAAGGTGAACCAAGTCAATTGGGCATTTGTTCCCCTCGGTTAATCACTGCAAGACACTATGGGAAGGCACTGGCTGATCTCATCCCTGATAGTGGACACCTTATCAGTGAAGAACATCGTGAATTCCTCACACTGTAATTGTGACAATGCTCAACCAGCTTGAAGACAGATTGGATTGCACAATCTGTCCACAGTCCGGAAGAGCTGGGCCGGTCTATTCCTTGCTGTAGCAATTTCCCTGGACAGGAATTCTGCCCTCCTATGGGAAATTGCTAACTGATAGGTCTTATGATGATCTAACAGTCTAAGCCTGTCCACTTCCATGTGAGTTTTCCACCAGTGTCTCGCCAGTCTCCAGCCCTGTCTCTTCAACCCGCGGATCTCCATGGTAAACCATGGGGCCCCCAGGTGGAGAGTACAGGGATGAACACGAACTGGAGCAATGACATCCAGGGCCCTTATAACTGCCCTGTTATAAGCTAGCACTAAGGACTCTGGGTCAGTGCTATCCATTGGAAACCCCGAGAAGTACAGCTCCATCATTAGGCCTTCTGAGGTAACTCCTCCCAATGGCACCTTAGGAATCCTCCTAAGAAGAGAAGTGCTGCCACTGGAGGAGGATTGGAGGATGGTGAGACAAAGAAAAAGTGCTTCACAATGAGGCTGAGAGGAACTGCTTATATAGCTCGGTAAGTGGGAGTGGCTTGTTCATTGAACTACTGGCCTAGCCTTCCAATTCAATGTCCTGCACAGCCAGTATAGTGTTATGCTTGTACAACTGTGTTAGTTTGGTTTTGGCCATTCACACTGTCTATTCCAGAGGAATTACTACCCTGTAGGGGTACGAAATTCAAGGAACCCTAAGAGAGGGTTCCACCCTAGAGGTGCCACAGGATGATTCTCATGGCTAAAGGTACCTTAGGAATCCCCAAAAGAAATGTAGTACAAACATACCCCAGAAGAATGAGACAACATGAAGCATATGAGCAAGCAGTAACTGTGATGCAGTAGCAGTAACTGTGACGTAGTAGTAGAGAAACATAGACAGTTTGATAATGTAATGAGATGCTCAGTTTGATAATGTAATGAAATACCCAGGTTTGTGTAGCATGATACTAATGGTTTGCATTGAGAATTATGGGATCCTCTAAGGAGAGAGGGAATGGCAGGACATCTTCCACCTCCATTCAACAGTGGAACCTTCCTAAAGAAACTAGGGGACACTACTATGCTAACTAACAGTTATGACCTGAGGCAACAGAGGAGAGAAAAAAAACCCTATGTGGAGGAAATCTCTGGGGATCCAAGGCCTAGGTTGCCTTCCTTCCAGACTTGGAATAGTTTATTTAGGGATGGCTCTGCAGCTGCAGTTTGGAAACCCAATTAAAGGTAGGTGGAAAATATTCCAATTTGGAGGAAGGCTCTCACTCAAACCCTCTAGCGGGAATGCCATGGAAGATTGCAAGAAAACTGTGCAACAGTACATGCATCCAAGGCACAGGAGGAGAGCAACAACTGCTAAGGCACTCACCTGGCCTACCTATCCTAAACTCAAGCCAGGTGAACCAGAGGCAGTGGTAGGGAAAATGCAGTGAAGGTGCCTTGCTATGGAAACCACTAAAGTCAATGGCTAACCGGTATAGTGGAACACTAGAGCCAAAGGAGATAACTGTTTCCATTCTTCACCACTAGTCTTCAATTCTACACCAGGAGCTGCTGTCATGTAGCAGACAGCTAAAGCCAAGCTCAGGGCAAGGACATTCCCAGCTATGGGCCAGGTGATAAGGATCACTCCCCAAGTTGGACACGCTCAAGATGCGAACTAAATGCAGAGCAAGATCACCGGCTGCAGGAATCCTGCACCAGAATAGAATGGCTGGCATGCCCCAAAACTGATTGAGAGCTGAAAAGCTGGTGAGCTGAATGAGCATGGCGTTCTGAGATCGAAATGAGCATTGAGTGCTGAGACCTTGCAAGGTCAAATGCAGAATTGAGTGTAGCAGAATATGCAGAATTGAGTGCAGCAGAATCCCAGAGGCTAAAGCCGAGGGGATGGCAGTAGGCATGAAGCAATGATCTGTGCAAGCAATGATAGCATAAGCAAGCATGGACCTGTATGTAGGTCAATAAACTGTAGTAGTGATAGGTGGACATGCATGGAGGTCTGCATAACATGTAGCAATGAAACAGCACTGAATGGGGGCAAGCCAGCCAGACATGAATAGCCAAATTAAGGTGACAAATACTCTGAGGATTTTCGGCAGTGAGGCAGGATTTAATAATAATAAAGCTATATTAACAGCCTCAGCAGGAGTTTAGTTGATTGACCTCAGAGTTGTAACTGCAATAAAACATGGAGACAATGCTCTGAAAACAGGTGTAGCCAGGCAGTGCAATGAAGCTGCAAGTAGATTGAGAGCATGAATGAGCAGCACAGCTAGAGTCAGAGTAAACCTTTGTTAGGTGAAAAGAATTAAGTATGCAACATGAATCAGCTATGGTTGAGCTGAAACACACAGATAATGATTGCAGTTGCATTGCAGTTGTTTGAGCATAGTGAGCAACAGTGTAAAAACACAAGCACTGGGTACAATAGTATTTGTAGTAAACAGTAGCAGTGGCTGCAGTTGTAGGTAACTGGAAGCAGTAGTATGAGCTCTGAGTAGCAGTATGCTACGAGCTTAGAAACAAAGCCCCCCAAAAAAGACAAAACCAAAACAGAGCAAAACAGAAAACAGGGAACAAGACCCAAAAACAAGAGACACAAAACACAGGGAAGCACACAGCTGGAGGAAAGATACCAACCAGAAGCTGGAAAACAAACACTGAAGTCCAGCAGAGACACACAGAAACAGCGGGGGGGGGGGGGTAGCCCCCAACCAGCTCAGAGGACAAACCAACAGAGCCTCTGTCTGCAAAGAAAAAGTGCTTCACAATGAGGCTGAGAGGAACTGCTTATATAGTTCAGGAAGTGGGAGTGACTGGTTTGCATGTTCATTGAACAACAGGCCTAGCCTTCCAATTATAAATGAATGATAATGTCCTCCTCTACAGTTAACACCCGATTGGTCAGCCAATCAGGTGGTACAATAGGAGAGTATGTTATTACCATTTATTTATTCTGGTGCACAATACAGAACAGTGAAAAATGTCTTGGAGTCTAGTTTCAGAGGTTTTCATGGAACAGTTTTCTTTTTTACAGGTATTTCCTTTTCTGTTGATAATTATGGGAGCTGCTTTGGGAAAATGAGTGCTGGATACTACTAGGAGGTGGTAGCAGTTTAAGTGATTATTTAATTGTGGGGGATGGGATGGGAAAAATATGGCACAGTGGTTTAAGGCTCTGAGCTGCAAATCTGGAGACCTGGGTTTGAATCCTACAGCCCCCATTTACATACTGTGTGACCTTGAGTAAGTCACTTGACTTCCTTGTGCTCCCCGGTCACACCTGTAAACAAACTGATCAAAACTTTCTTACTGCCCCAGCTTGCTTTTCTGAGCATGATATAACCCCCACCCCAGAATGACTAGATGTCCACATTTATAGCCTGTTATTCCAAATGATCTGAGGCAGCTGACTGAATCTCATTAAGTGAGAAGTATTATACAGACCCCATAAAGATGGAGGATTGAACCTAATTAACCTCATCAGCTATGTTTACAGTTTATTTATATATGCCATGATATCAGTTTATTTTATTCCAGGACCTCAACCCTAGAAAGATATTGCAAGCCATTGGATAAACCCACTAATAGCACTATGGTCACATTCTTATCAAACACTTAAAAAGTCTTCCCAGTACCCACAATACAGCAATCTTTTAATTAAAAAGATTAAACAATGGAAGCTTGAGAAATTCCAGATGCAAGTACTGAATAGACAGAGTATATATGACAGAATTCAAACACATTCATATGCTAGCCCAATTGTATATAAAGACCTAGGTCAGAAGTTATCCCTAGGATAGAAAAATATCTGACTGATAAAAGAACACCCCCACAAATGTGGGATGTGGTATAACTCTAAATGCATGGAGGGCTGGGAGTGAAGGGAAACCATAAACATAAACAAATTGAAGATACAATGAGCCTCAGATAAGACTGCCAATGACAGGGAGAAACACCACACCACTTCCTAGTAAACTGTCCCTATGTAACTTCATTTTGGAAGTTACTGGTCACAAGACCAAGGATGGCAGGCTCTAACGTATGAACAAGTGATAACTGGTTATACGCCTTTCCTTAATGATGTGGATTCCAGAATGATACTCCTGCTTTTTACATATATTAAGTTCTTCCTTTGGCAGGGAAAATGTAAATTGGTTATACAACAGATTACCATGACCCTCTGACAGTAGTTTTCCAAATAGAGAAGGAAATTCATAAACAAAGTGCGTTTGATCAATCTACCCTCCTACAACCTGTGTGGAAACGGAGATGGAAACAGTGCATGAATATGATACCAACTGAATGAAGAGAACAGTGTAGCACAGATACAGGCATTGTATATTGGGAATAAGCATATTGGTATTGACACCTACTTTTTAAAACTGATATAGCTGTCACATATGGAAATAGATATTTAGTACCAAACTAATAATAATATTCCAAATATTTTACTGAGAGAATATGTATAGTAAGCTTACCTTGTGGTCTATTTTTTTGTATCATGATCTTTCTAGAGTAGAATTATATAGAAGGACAAGTGTGAATAGTATTAACATACTGTCTATGTGGAATATATATAAAGCCAGGTAAGGATACTGTCTGTGTGTACTATATGTGTTTTGTTTATTCCAATAAAAATTCCCCTACTCTTTTTGAGAAGTGCCATGGGATCTTTAACATCCACCTGAACTACCACCAGAACAGGCATATGGGACCTCGGTTTAAATTCTCAACCAAAAGACAGCACCTCAGGAGTGCAGTACCCTCTCTCATGCTGCACTACAGTGTCAGTATTAGGATTTTAACTCAAGTGCCTGGAGTGAGGATAGAACCTCAGAGGCAAGTGTGCAGCCTGCTGAGCCACTGACACTATTTGTATTATCGCTCACTTGTTAGGACATTCAGCTAGTATGCATGCTGTAATCAAGGGTGGATAGATAGATAGATAGATAGATAGATAGATAGATAGATAGATAGATAGATAGATAGATAGATAGATAGATAGACAGACAAACAGACAGCCAGACAGGCAGACAGACAGATAGATACGTATGTTATTTACGAAAGAGCCCATTTCCATGGACTCTGGGCACTGTACAGTAAAAAACAAACAGCAATATAAAATACCGTACAGAAAAAATGTACACAACAATTCAGCTGGGAGAGGATTTAAAATTCATCTATCTATCCTTTTAAAATAAACAATCAGTCAATAAAAGCTTGATGGAATAAATAAGTTCTTAGGTCCTTTATAAAGGCTTCTACCAAGGGAGCCTCCTTTAAATAAGCAGGAAAGGAGTTCCACAGGGTAGGTGCTGCCACTGAGTACACCCTGTCCCCAAAATGCTGCAACCTAACCCTGGGAACTCCAAGAAGACCTCCCCTGGCAGAATGGAGTGCCCAGGGCAGATGGTAGTGGACAAGGAACTCTTGTAGATAGACAAGTCCCTTTTCATGCAGGGTCTCGTAGGTCAGGAGCCCTACCTTGAAGACGGTCTTCCACCTGAACAGCAGACAGTGCAGTCCGCAAAGGACTGGGATGATATATGAACATATGAACATATGAAGTAGCCAGCAGAAGAAGGCCATTTGGTCTATCAAGTCTGCTTGTATTGCAGGGTACACAGCTTGAGCTAATGTCCCTGCCATCCCTCTCCTCTCCTCCCATCCTTCCTTTCCCATGATTATTACCTTTCCCCCTATGTCTATCCCAGTCTGTCTTAAAGCTGCCCACTGTCTTCAATGAGATAACCTCTTCCGGCAGTGCATTCCAAGTGTCCACCACCCTCTCTGTGAAGAAGTGCTTCCTGACCTCCCTCCTAAGCCTCCCACCCTCCAGCTTAAGACTGTGCTCCCTTGTGATATGGTTGACACTCAGCTTAAAGAGACTTTCCTTATCAACCTTATTTATCCCTTTCAAGTACTTGAATGTCCCAATCAAGTCCCCTCTTTCTCTCCTGTCTTCCAGGGAGTACATGTTCAGTACAATCAACCTCTCCTCGTATGCCTTGCCCTGCTGACCAGCTATCATCTTTGTAGCTCTCCTCTGTACCTTCTCCAGCAGGTTAATGTCCTTTTTGAGGTGTGGGCACCAGTACTGGACACCATACTCTAGATGCGGCCTTACCAGTGACCTGTACAAGGGCAGTATAACCTTCTCTCTCCTACTACTGATCCCCCTAGCTATGCATCCCAGCATCTTCTTTGCCTTTGCTGCTACTTTCTTACACTGCATGGTGTGCTTCAGGTCACTAGTAATCATCACACCCAGGTCCTGCTCCTCCTGTTATGCAGATACTCGGACTCCACCCAGGTAGTACTCTGTCCTGGGATTCTTGGCTCCAATATGCACAACTTTGCATTTCTTGACATTGAAGCAAAGCTGCCAGATCCTGGACCACATCCCCAGCTTTTTCAGATCTTCCTGTAGGTCCTATATCCCTTTGGCTGTGTCCACTCTCCCACAGAGCTTGGTGTCATCTGTGAATAGGCACATTTTACCTTTAATGCCATCCCCAATGTCATTGATGAAGACATTGAACAACACCGGCCCCAGCACAGAGTCCTGTGGGACCCCACTGGTTACCTCTCTCTGGTATGCTCACACCATCTTACCCCAGTCAATAGCCTTGCTGCCACATTCTGCATCAGCCATAGCCTGCAGAGGTTGCCTCCAGATAACCCTAGGTACAGGGCATTACACTCTAAAATAGCAGACTGCTATGTCACTAGCTTCCAGTTTTCTGAACGTGTCTTTGTCTGATTATTTGTCCCACATTGATAAGACCAATGTATCTCATTTCCCAACATTTTGAGTGTCTGTATCCAACATTTCAATGACAAAATGCTAAGATGTATACAGGGTCTGCCCTGCAGGTGGTGGGTTTTATTGCAGCCTCGCTGTAGCTGCTCCTTCTCACATCCCAGTCTCTCAGCTCTATACCTTTCCTGGACACCACTGCAGACCAGAATCTGACCATTCGTAGACCCATAGCTGCCATTACTGGCAAGTGTAGGGGTTCACAGCTCTTCTTAATGGACCATGCCAGTCAATGGCATCCATGCAGTCTCACCCTTATCCCACCCAGCATGCAATTTCATTCTAAAACAATGCTTTGGAGCATGTATTGTACAAAAATAAACCTTAGTAAAATATATGATTTAAAAGCTTAAAATAGGAATTCCTGGGGTACATATCATCCTATATAGAAAGAGAGGCAGTATAGTGTCATGCCTGTGTACTGTTTCCTCTGGACTGATGAAAGGACAACATTTTGAAAAATCTGGTATTGTTAGTACAGACCATGTTAAATCAATACTTTTGTGTCTGGTATATATAAACAGAAATGTCAACGTTTTCTATATCCCAAGCCCTCTAGGTTTATGTAACCCCCTTCACAAAGAAACCCTAGATCTGCCCCTGACTCGGTTTGCAATATACAAAAACTTTCAGAAGTACAGATCCGGTTGATCACAAGGTGGGGTCTGAGAGTGCCTTTCTCTGCCAGACTCTCTTCATTGCTCTGCTGGTGGGGGTGAGACTGTGATGAGGTGCATGATGATGATGTTGCCTATTGCCTGTGCAGAGCTAAGACTGCTTAACTGAACATTTGCTATTATGGTATCCTCTAGTTTGATGAGGAGAGGGTGCAGAAAGAGTAAGTGAGGGGATCATGGTACAAAACAATGGGGGTACACATTGCATGTGATTGCATTACAGTCTTGTTTTCTTGCTGGGGCAGGAAGCAATGTGGAAACAGGATAAATATACAATAATCAGAGTATCAATCAATCAATCAATCTTATGTGTATACTTGAAAGTATGTGAGTAAAAATGCTCGTTTTCACAAATGTCCAGTGTAGAAGTCCAACATGAGGGTAAAAATCATACAACAGAGTACAGTATATACAAAATCAATTAACAAGGGTGGTGAAATAGAACAGAACAAAATGGTAGTGAATAGAGTACAGTGGATGACAAGGTACAGTATGAAACAGGGTACAGTATATACAAAAATCAATTAACAAGGGTAGTGATATAAAACAGTGCAAAATGGTAGCAAACATAGTAGAGCGAGTAGCAAGATCAGGTTTGCAGGGGTGGCGAGGTAAAACACAGTAGAATGGTAAAATGGTTCAATGGGTTAAAACAAGAGGGCCAGAGAGCAGAGGCCATGTTATTTATCATGTAGGACCAGACTAACTGGGAGAAGAATAAGTGCTAGATGTGGGGATCTCTTGGCTTGCATTTTTTCCTGTGTAAATGATCAAAATGTTATATTATTATTTTGGGTTAGTGCAACCATTTGTGGACTAGGGCAATTTTGAAACAATTTATCCTGTTGGCTAGTTTTACACATATTTCCTTTTCTTTTAATACTCATTGGACTTGCTTGTTTCAAAGGTAATGCTGTGTGATGTTAGAAACTGGTAGAAAGATGACAGGTATTTGATCGTTGGGGATGGGGTAAGAGGAGATGGGAGAGAAGAGATGCTTGGTATATGCTGACTTGGCATAATGTAATGGATGACATCTTATCTTTTGAACCCCATTTTGGCAGTCTGGTGCCATAGTTAACAGAATACTGGGTACCTTGTACCATAACAGAAACAGTTTCATTGGGGATAGTAGATGCCTTGTTGTGTCCAGCTCCATTCTGTCACTTATGGATTATGGGCTCCATGTCTAAACTGCTGCTGAGATGCCATGCTATACATAGTGAAACTAATCTGTAAAAAGATGTGCCACTTTGTACCTAGCACAGATAGCCAAACTCATAGTTGTACCCTTTACTCATTCATTAACTGGCTACCTTTACCGAGTAGAATAAAGCTCCAGACCTGTTTGCTAGCCAGAAAAGTGCTTTTAAGCCTAACATCCCCTGCTTTAACAAATAGCTTCCACAACATCTACAATCAATACAACACCAGGAACATGGACTGGAATGCACTTAAGCCTCATTTCTGGTGTACTCAGCTGGGCAAGCAGTCATTTGCAGTCATAGCTACCAAGCGGTTAAACGATTTGCCTGTTACACTGCTGAATCGCCCCACGTTTAAGCAGTTTAGGAGATGTTTGCTGTCTGCCTTTGCAGTCCAGTGCAGCTGTGACTGTTAAACAGTTTTATCTGGTTTTGCACTGTACAATACATAACCTGTGACTTTTTATATAATAATATTTTCTTTTTTTTTCTCAAAAATGTAAGCATCTGTTCTGCCTTAAGTGCTTGGAGCCAAATTCAACTGCATTTCTTCTGAAACTGTTTATCATACCTGCATATTTTTTGTGACTATGTATTTAAGGTGGAACCTTTGTCCTTGAACATTTGTGCTCAAAGGTAATCACTTTAGTTTTCAATTGATAGATAAAATATTTATTTAATATGATCACTTTTGATATCATAGATCCCTGTGCATCTGTTAGATTTTCATTTATTGACTATGTGTGGGAACTGAATCCAGTGTGTCAGTATTACATATTTCCGGTGAATGAGTACACGAAGAGCTTTCTTAAGGGCCTCTGATAGCATTAGGAAAACATTAAAAAAGTAGGATTTATATTCAACTCCATCCCGTTTTCTTAATTACTTCATGTATTTTCAATTATTTGATTCCCCATTTTCTTTATTACTGAAAATAGTTCCATGAAAACAAGATCCATGTCCCCTAGACTATATCTACTCTGACTACTTCTCAGCACATGAGATCACAATTCCCTGTTTATGATATCATATTTAACTGTGCAGCAATATATTTTGATGTTCTAAACAGAATTATGATGCCAGGTGTAGGTAGGCAGCCAGAGCTAAAAGGGCAGAGATAATGTATTCATGCAAATACCCTTAGTAATAAGGAAATAAGGGTGAGAATTACAGAATAAAATATGAAATGCTGTGTAAGCTACATTTATGCCTGGATGTTTTTTCAAAATTGTCTCAACTGTGTTAGAAGCACTTTACGGAGATAGCAGAGCATAACTGTATGCCAAACATTTTCTAATTGTTCTTATCTTCCCACAGGTGAGCTGTGTGAGGAAGTGATAGATTACTGTGTTGCTGAGTTGAATCCCTGCCAGCATGATTCCAAATGCATCTCTCTTAATAAGGGATACAGGTGAGGAGTTACAATCTAACCCTCAGCTGAATGCACCATGTAATGAGTACAATTAACAGATTTGCTGAATCAAGTCATACCTCTCAACTGTCATATTTTATATGGGATTTCCTGAATTGATTGCTTCTTTACAGATTTTTAGAATACCAATGTAAGCCTAGCAGACCTGTTTAACCCTTAGGCTAACAATGGAATTTGAAAATATAGGAACTCTGGACTGCTATTTCAGTCAACAGCACAGCAAGGGTTACATTTTTCCAAGCAGAAAAAAAGATGTTGTGGAAGCCATTCACTCTACCCTGGCGTTCCATAGGCTCATCTGTTTCTCTAATGAGAGTAGTGAGACAGACAAACACACACACACACACACACACACACACACATATGCACACATATGCACGTTGTAATCCAATACAATGTATTTCTGTTCAGTAAAGTCTGGAAAGTAATAACAGTGGATCCTTAAAAGCCTGAAAATGAATATAACACTGGAGCTTAAAAAAAAAATTTTCTTTTGCAGTGCCTGTGTTCCACTTTAGTTTCAAGTGTGTCAGTGAAGAGAAATTACAGCATAAACATGCAGAACATTTGCTTGTGTTTTTTTGTATGCCATTTGGTAGTATGCAAATGAATTAGACATTTAAAAAGCATAAACTAAAGGTACTTTACATATGTACAGTATCACATTGCATGATGTACATGTCATGTGATGCCACTTTGCCAGCCTGAGTAAAATATGGTGTCCCTCATTTTGGTAATTTGTCCATGATTTTTGTGAGAGGTGTCCCTGATTTTGGTCCTAGCAGGTTGAGATATATGAATCAAGTTCCTGTTTGGGCTCAACAGTATTCTGGAATGTTCATGTTGTGGCTGTGCCCAAGTAATAATTTTTTTCAAGTACCAGATGATTTAAGGGCAATCCATCAACTTCACTACAGCATACCAGTATTGTGTAATGTATATGATTTTACAGTTTGTAATGCTCACCAGATGATCTAATCATGAACCGTATACCTCTCGACTGATTATCATGGATACCTGCCTTTTCAGGCAGAAAATCACTGAGGTTATTTCAGTCAGTTATGGAAAAAGAAAATATGGTTTAAGGCTTGCTGAATAATTTGCATTCTCTTCTAAGCATAGTCCATTTTTACTAGTCCACTCTGTCATCTCTTTTGTCTTTTTTATACTTTTACTTTTGCATTTATATATTTTAAATAAACAAAATGTATAGTGAACTCAAAAGTCATGCTGTGCATATCATAGTTTTTCATAAATCAGCATCTGTTCTGTCTTGTTATACATTCAGAAGATCAAAAAGTGTTTATAATATGACATAAATGTATATTATAATAATGCAAAAAAAAATATAAAGATTGATATCTGTCAGAATTAATAAGACATTAAAGGATCTAAAGATAGCCAGTTTCTGTTAATTTTTAACATACTGGCCTGGATGTTCAAACTGCGCCAGGCTGTGGCGCAAGCCTGGATGCAGCTCAACTTTGTTGTGCAGGGGTGTGGCCTGGGTGATATTCAACGGGGCTGCGCTATGGTGCAGCAGCTTTGAATATCGCACCCTGGATACCCCCACTGTGCATGGCATAGTGGCACTGCGCCAGTGCAAGTGGCCAGAGTGGAGCATGGAGATGCGCTAGTGCAAGTTCCATTGCACCATGCACAGCACCTGCGATATTCAAAAGGGGACATGAAAATGGGGCCATAATTTATGCAAGGTGCACATGGAGCCATTTGCATGTCATTATGGAACCATTTGCATGCCATTAGCATGCAGGTGCATCAATCCCTGATGACCTACACCTGGCTCCCTGCCAGGTAGCAGCCATCAGGGACTGATGCCCTCTGCAGCCTGATCGTGGGCAGTTGTCTAAAGGAATAATCCCCAATCCTATATCCCTGGTGGTCCAGTGGACCACACTCTGCCTGATCGCGGGCATCAATATTATAACCCCCCCATGTCCAAGATCCCTGGTGGTCCAGTGGACTGCACTCTGCCCGATCGCCGGCATCTGTCAAACATATAAAATAGCCTATTACCCTGGTGGTCTAGTGTACCCTCCTCCCACCGCCCACTGATCCCCCTGCCCTGCTCCCCGGTCAGCCAGCGGGTGGCAGCACCCACCGCCTGCCACCCGCGCCCGCCGACTGACAGCTTAGTAGGGCTGCATGCTCGTTGGTTCACAGCATGAGCCAATGGGCATGCAGTCCATATATACTACAGTCCAGATATGTGAATGATTCACAATCAATCATTCTCATATCTGGACTGTGTAGTATGGTATGAGTTGCTCGCCCATTGGCTCATGCTGCGAACCAATGGGTATGCAGCCCTACCGAAGCTGTCAGTCAGGTGGCGGTGGCAGGTGGTGGGTGCTGCCACCCGCTGGCTGACCGGGGAGCGGGCGGTGGGGTTCCAGTGGGTGGGTGGGGAGGGGGCACTAGACCACCAGCTGCACAGGCAATTTTATATGTTTGACAGATGCCAGCAATCGGGTAGAGTGTGGTCCACTGGACCACCAGGGATATTGGATGTGGGGGGGGTTATAATACTGATGCCCGCGATTGGGCACATAGTGGTCCACTGGACCACCAGGGATATAGGATGGGGGATTATACTTTTAGACAAATGCCCGTGATTGGGCACATAGCGGTCCACTGGACCACCAGGGATATTGGAAGGGGGTTTATGTACACAGATTCCCACTATGGAGCATGGGGGGGTGCCGCCAGGTGCGGCCGGACCTGGGGTGGCCACCCACAGGTGGCAGTTGCCGTGTTGCACCCTGCAATGTGGCAGCTCACCTGTGGATGGCCATCATTTTGTTCCTTTTTTTTAGCTTAACTTTGTGCAGGTGCAGGTAGGGGTTGCACATGCATGACTCTGCACATCCTGGGTTGAATATCAGGCTGTGCAGGTTATGCATGGGCACACCCCCCCTGTGCCTGCATACATTCTGATGCACTCCGGCTTCCGGGTTTATGCGGTGCACTTTTCCCCCTTTTAAATATCACGCCGGGGCACATCAGTGGGTTGTGCATGGCGCAACACTGTTGCACCATGCGCAACCCTTTTGAATATCTGGGCCACTGTATGCATAAGTCTCATACTATTTATTTATTTATTTAGCTTTTGTTGACTGGGTAAGTGCACTAGACAAATCCTGCCTATTTTCAGGCACGACCCGGGGGAGGGGGATACAGATGAATGCCAACTGACCTTGAACCAGATTAAACTGTTGGTGGTAATTTTAGTGAATGAGGGAAATTTGGCCTGGACACCGGGGAAATTCCCCTACTCTTTTCGATAAGTGCCATGGGATCTTTAACATCCACCTGAACTACCACCAGTCCAGGCAGATGAGACCTCGGTTTAACGTCTCATCCGAAAGACGGCACCTCAGAAATGCAGCACCCCTCTCATGCTGCATTACAGTGTCAGTACTGGGATATTAACCCAAGTGCCAGATGTGGGAACTGAACCCACAGCCCTCTGATCTCCCTCTGATATTGCCATTAAAGTTCATAAAATGAGAGTTTCAATAAAAAAATTCACTACTATAAGAATGCTTACAGGTCAGCTGGGTCAAAAATATTTTCCCAGTAGGTCTAAATTAAAACTTTTTTCAAAGGTGATAGATAATTGAAGTAATTTTCTCTATGCAGTACATTTTATTGGTAGATCTAGGGAATCTTAGCAGCATTTATGTGAAAAAAACACTGAATACCTTTAATATAAATCTATACTTTTTTTATATTCACAGTACTATAATTACAGTAGTAATAATTATTTTGCTTTTAACAAATAATCAAACATATAGGTAATACATTTCTTACAGAAAAACAGGTTCAGGTTAAAAACAATTAAACCAAAAGAAAACCGCTCATAAAAAACAGCGCCGTCCACCAGAGTGCATGAGTGAAAATGTATATTTTCTGTGGGGGGGGGTTATGCCCCCGCACCCCCCTATATTTTTATAGCATTCTCCTGGGGTGGCAACAAGGGGGAAGGGGGCAACAATCTGGATTGTGTGGTTGTGGCTCATGCTGTAATCCAGGTATTCTGAGTGCTTTTTGCCATGCGTTTTTTACAGCATGCTTTTTTCTTAGTGATATTGACCAGCTATGAGAAAAACATTTTGTATTTAGATTCTTATTCATATATTTAGTCTTACTTATAGATGTGTCTATGTCTGTGTTCTGGCATATTGAACAAAAATGAATTTTCAAACATAAAGTTCTTCTAAATTATAACTTCTCTAGATTCTCAAATCAGAGTTCCAATTCAGTGTACAAACTGTACATTATAAGTGCTCCTAAATGTGAGGTCAGATATATAGCTGCATTGGTTTGTCAGTCAGAATAGAGTTCAGAACACCAGAGACAGACTGATCCATTACTTTACAAGTGTCTGCATCCGCATCAGAGGCAGACTGTGTAGCTTCAGCAGCTCTTTTCACTTTGTTGTTGTCCAGTAAAAGACCTCAGCTGATTGTCTCCCAAGAAAATGTTTATTTTATCCTTAAGCACAATTTCTGCTTTTCAAGGATACATAACCATTGGTTTTCAACAGAAATCTTGAATTTCTTCCATGTATGATAGAAACCTTCATCTTCTCTGCTACATTTCTTGTGCCACATCAGGGTGCATAAAAACTTTGGATCCTTTAAAAGAATATACACCTTTAAGACAAGCTGATCTAATTATTAATTTTTGATCCAAAAGAGAGACGCACTGGATAATTATTGAAGATATTTCTTTTGAAATTTTTGCTTGTCTAAATGTTTGATGAAGTGAAATTCTGAATTTTTATTTTATTCATCAATTATAAATAGCAGCAATAGTATACTGTTAACAATAATAAAAGAGAGTTAACTAACAAGCAACAAACCACACAAACAAGAGAATAAACAATACAAATGAAGTGGAACTCTGAGCGCCCCAATGCTATTGGGTATTTGTGTGTCCATGTAGCCCAGCTGATCAACTAGAAATAGCTTAACTAACTACTATGCATTTGAAATTTGGAGTCTCCAATAAGGGCATTCAGACACATTTAACATTTGCATTCTCTGATTGTTCTCTGCAATCGCTAACTTTCTTGTTGCTGTAACAGAATCTCTTAAAAGTGCTGTACTTAATGCATTCATTGACCCCAATTTATTTTTCAGTTTGGTGTTGTCCTTCTTTATCTCTTTTATTTCATTAGAATGTTCTTTTGTTTGTCTCATTACAGTATCAGTAATCCCTTAGATCTTAGTAAACTTTTTTATCTAGTTCATCATCCATTTGCTGCAACATGTTAGTACTTAGAAGGATTTATTAACTTTGTCAATATTTTCAATCTTTTTAATCATTATTTACAGTTTAGGCTTCAGGGTACTTGCCAGAGAACTATTATCTCCCCCTATTAAAATCTCCACCTTCAGCTCTTGTTAACCACACCTCCACCTGAAGCAACCAAAGCATGTTGATAACCTTCAGATTGCTGAGTTTTATAAGGATTTGCTGCAGGTTCTGCTATCTGATAATTCTCTTCTGTGGGTTCCATAGCCTCCATATTTATTTGTCCTCTTTCAGGAACCAGTCTTAGGATTCTAGTCATGGAGAAACTTAGGTCTCTGTTTTTTTTTTTTTTATCTTTTCTTTTCTTCTCTTTGTCATCTCTTTGGCCTGTAAGAATGCTCTGCAATCCAAATTCTTGCTGCTGTGGGTCACACTTTTTATCAGAAGTTGCTGTCTTCTGTTGAGTCTCTATCACACCTTTCTTTAAAGAAACAATGAAATCATACTGTTCTTTACTTGTTTAGATTAACTGGTTAATTACATATGCTAGGATTGGCTGATTAGTCTGTGGCCAGACTATATTGCTAGTACTGAACTTGTGCTGATAATAAAATATGCTTCATGAACAAGCTGCTTCTCCTGGAATGACCTTGGGCTGTACCCTTACAGAAATGTAAGTGTGTTGTGTACATGCAGAATGCATGCCACATGCTTAATTGTGCAATGTTTGGATGTGGTTCACATACACAAAGTGAAGCTAAGTGAGCCAGGTCTAAAAAGTAAATTAGGTTTGCATGCTGCAAGCTTGACATGTGTGCAGCAGGTAAGCTGGTGTGAAGATCTTCCAAAAATCACATCAGGTTCACATGTTGCATGCTTGACATGAGCACAACAACTAAGCTGGTGCAAATCTCATCTAAAAAAAACACATCAGTTTCTATTTCTCATGCTACTGCTAGCAAGTACAGCTATTAAAATACCCTTTTCATTGATTTCCCATTAAAATTAGGTAAACTCATTAATTGTGATCCTTTTGCAAATTGTTTAATGGCTTTCAAATCGTGCCATTAAATTGCCATTAATTTGTAAAGTACTGTTTGCTTACTGCATTAAATGCCTAGGATATAGTCAGACAACATCCCCATTCCAGATGTGCAAAGAGCAGCCTCTGTGTTGTGAAGTCTAATCTTTTTTATTTTGGGCCATGCAAATCCACTTATGCATATTTAGTGCTACAAATGTGTTTCTCTGTGACTGTTTTGGCTCACTTACTTTTCCTTTGTCATTCTGTATGGAGTATATACACTATAGCCATGCTCAACACTCTTTGTGCTGTGTAGATTCTTGGAAGCATGCATCATACCTCACATTTTGTCACTGAAATGAAGGACATGGACACGCAAAATAAGAGACAATGAGGGACACTAACCCTCACAATGACCAGGACACATCCTGAAACATGGAGACACAGTACATCAGAACACAGTGGACACCATTGCATTTACTTGTACTGATATTAGTACCTGAGAATGAATTTCTACCATAAAGCAGGGGTGCCATTTAGGTAGGGCAGAAGTGGGCAGTTCTCTTCCACCCCACATTTGTGCCTAGGTTGTTCTTATGGTGTGGAAATAATGGCATTAAATTTGGATTTAATCTTTTGCACAATAAGTGCCCCTCTGGCCGGTGTGCGCTCATGCTGCAGGTGCACTCCTGAATCGACTGCTTCTATATTTTGTTGTTCACTCTGTCAACCTGTTAGCCATGGCACCATCACACATTCTGTGTAGGAGCTCCAGCCATGCAAAAGCATATGAGTCATGCAAGTGTGACACTGTCTTTCTCATCACAGAGTAGACAGGCTGCACACTACAGCTTGGAGGAGTCATGTGAGCACTGAACTCTCAATAGCAGTGTTGTGGAAACATATTTATGGTGGCCTACTCTTAGTGAGTCTCTGTCTTGCCTTGTGGCTGAAGGGGCAGGGGGTGAGCTAGAAGCTAACTCAAGACTTAGCTACTTACTTACTTACTCTACTAGGCTCACCTCATTAAAAAAAAAAGCACGGGCCCCCAGTGGCAGAAAGCTAGGCATAGCAGCAGCAGTGACAGAGGTGTCGGTGGCCTTCATAGGCCTTGATCAGTGCAGTGCAGCAGCAGCCAAGCAAGAAGCAAGCAACACAGGTTGGGTGGGTTCGGTTGGTGAGGTGACTTGCTCATGGACCATACTGGGGATCTGGGATGGTCGGTGCTAGCATCCAGCTTTTGCAGAAGGACTGAGGAGGAGCAGGCTGAAACCTGGGCTGGTGGCATACTGGAGTAGGCCTCAGGTTCTGGCCAGATGGCCGGGTAAATAAAAGTAAATAATTTTTTTTACAGGGGGATTGAGGTAGGAGGAAGCACTGAAATATTGATGTGTTTTTCATGTTTCTGCACCTTTGGGCAGCTTCACAACACATACGGGATGGGTATTGAATGGAATGGAGTTGGGAGAGAAACCTGGACTTTTTTTTGGGGGGAGGAGCAGTTCAGAACTTCAGCCAGAAAAAAAATTGGTTAGTAACTGGGTGGGTTTAAGCCAAAATCTGATGCCCTGCTTTGGGGTATAAACAGATGAATCTTATACATTTGAATTTTTCATGACTTGCATATCATGTTTCAGTCACAACAAATTAGATTTACCTTTTAGAGATGTTCCAGACATTTCAGAGCTTGCCACCTAGGGGCTAACTAGCACCTGGCCTCCACTGGTTGTTGGCTCCCTCCTGCTGAAATCTGAAATGGTACCCCTGCCATAAAGTCTCAATTTACAGGTCATCCTATGTGAGACCAGCATGTTTTCCATGAGGAATGGATGAGAGACAGAGCAGTTTTCAGGAGTAGAATGAGGGCTGTCCCTTGCATTCAGGAACAGTTGAGCAGTATGGCGTGGACAGACTGTTGGAGCCCCACTACAGTCAGGCTTATTTTCCCCCCAAACAATTTGACCTCCACATCCCCACACTCAGGCACACATTATGACATAGGGCAAGGGAGAGTGCAGGAGCGTGCCCCATTGAAATGACTGGGGGAATTTCTTTTACGATTTTATACATTATGATGGTGAGTTGCAGATTAATGAAGGCAACCTCTCAATGAACAAGGGCCTTGTTAGTAGAACAGTGGCCTTTATTATTCTCCAACTCACCATCATAATGTATAAAATAGTAATAAAAATAACTTCATTCATTTTAAGGGTGTACGCCTCGGCACTCTGATCCATGGGCATCATCTCTTAAAGACCCCTGCCTCTGGCTCACTAGTACTCAGGTAAGACACTCAACTTATATCTATACTTGGTGGGTTGCCTGTAGCAGCATGGATGCACCTGCTACAGTGTGCATGCATGGAGGGTGGAACTGGCCATATGGGTGGGGGTGTCAAGTTATTGTTACTTTTGTGTTTGCCCCTTAAAGTCTATTTGCATAGAGGCATTCAAAAATTTGTAGAGAAAATAATAGGAGTACAGGACAGACAGAAGTAACTAAGTAGTTTTGTGGTAACTGTGTGTATTGGAGGTTGGAAGAACCACTTGTGTTTTCATTGGTATGTGTGCTACAGTTCAGCTGTGTAGCTGAAATGAGGGGTGACAAGAAAACAAAAAATATAACAATGGCTATAAACATGCTGCATGTGTACAGATGTATGCAAATTTGTACTGAAGTACAAGCGAGCTATATGTGTGAAGGCAGTATAGCTTAGTGGTTAAAGTCACTGAACTGCAAACCTGGAGACCTGGGTTTGAATCTCATCAGCCCCCACTTGTATATAGTGTAATCCTGAGCAAGTCACTTAACGTTTATGTGTGCAGTTATCAGTGACCACTTGCTTTTTGCATACATGCCACATGCATGCAATCAGTTCCAATTTAACATTTAAATCATGTTTGCAGCATGCATATCACATGGGTAATTTTATGTGTGCAGCATGAACACATTTCATATAATTATTACTGTAAGGGTAGCATCACATGGTCTTCAAAACAATTTTGCAACATCCTACTTTATCTCTGTACTACATTGTTGTTGTCATATTCTAAATCTTTACTTCTCCATCTATAATGTGCAGCTTCTGACAAGAAGATTGCACCTTTCTTAATGCAGTGCCTTTCTTCAACTCATTTCAGTCCATTTTGCTATCCTTTCCTCACATGTAGCTGTAGACTCTGAGTCAGTCTTCAGCTTCTTCTCTCCCCCCTCTCCCCCCCCCCTTCTTGTTGTCTAACTCAAGATATTTTCTTGAATGGAATACCTGGTCAACCACAGCAAAGTCACCTAAAAGGGTTTGGAAAACAAGGTTTGTAATATATGTAAATTCTTGCTGTCTGCTTATATATTCAGAGATGGATGATTCTGGTAAACACACCAAGCATATTAGAATTTACAACCTAGCTTGTTGCTATGGTAGCTGAGCCACTAAAGAAATCTCAAAGTAACTGTTTTCAGGCTATAATCTGTGAGTTTTAAAATAAATCTCTCTCAGGCTGAAGGCTACCCCTTGTGACAAAACCTAAAGATATCCTTTTAGTCTTACTGAATACACTATTATAATATCTTACGAGCTATGAGTGGAAATAATTTGGTTTAAACAGAGTGGCTGTGCATAAGGTAATAAACAAATCAGTGTTTCCTATGAAGCTGTGAGCAATGTATTTGTTAAGATACACTTATTACCAAATGCAGTCAATGTTATACCAGCATACTGTTACTAATATGCAAAACTAAATCTACAGTATATAATGTCTTTTTTGCAAGTACTCTAAGACACTTTACAGTAAAATGTTGTATCAAAGAGTTGAAAATCAGAAGCTGAACTAAATGGAATCTCTGTACAAACAGTTTTGTATTTTCTTAACCTGCTTAGGAAAATAGTTCAACAGATGAGGTGCTCAAACTAAAGGATATTCCACCTCCTGTCTTGAGATTTGGAATGGTCTTGAAAACATTTAAGAACTTTTCTCAAACAAGTAAAATAAACACCCTTGAAGTCCTTCAAAACCTAATCCCATTAAATTAACAGAGTTTTAGACAATTGGCATGTAGCACAACTGTAGTCTACTGAATTATAGCAATCAATTAGATGGAAAGTGAATAAGCACAATTTTTCCATACTGTACAGGTGAATTATATCCATTTTTAAAACTTTCTTACTGGATGGTAATGCTGTCATGGTTGACAATATCAAATATCAGTTATACATAGATACATCAATGCTTTCAACAGATATGGGCCTATGGCTCACCTAGTCTTCCCATTATGCAATTAACTATGCTTCTTCAAGCTTCCATGGAACTAGCTTGTCCCCTTCCCCCAACTACTAGGATCCCCTTATGCCTACCCCATGCATTCTTAAATCCTGTAATCATTTTTGCCCCATCACCTCTTCTGATAGGCTGTTCCATTTGTTCACCACCCTCTCTGTGAAGAAATACATCCTCACATTCCCTTTGAAACTCTGTACCTCCAGTTTCATCCTGTGTCCCCTAGTCCTGGAACATGTTTTTCTTTAGAAATCCTCATAGGGTTTGTGATGTAATCCTTGCACCATCTTGATGAATATCAAGATGAATATTATATGAATGTTCTTTGCTAGATTAATTCTTTTTTTTTGTATTTTCTGTTTACGCTTCTTTCACATGGTACCCCATCCAGCCACTCCTTCAGAGTGCAAAGGTTCCTGACACCCACCTGACCCCTACCACCATCTACCAACCCATGCTGCAGCTTACCAGGTAGCCTGACATATCCCTTCATCGAGAGGTTTCCTCTCTTCTGGATGGGGGAGGTGCCTTGCCAGAGAATTTACATTCCAGGGCTGCAATGCTGGTCTAGGCTGTCTCCGATGTTTTGTGGTGGCAGGAGATGGCACTCATCATCCGGTCAGGCAGGGAGTTCTTTTCTTGTTTTCACCCCTGCCCACAACAGTTCTCAGCCTGTGTGAATGCAGGTGACCTTGGGCAGGGACATGCAGTGGGGGTGTCAAGGCATCACGTTCCCCAAGCATGGCACCCAATCTGCCCAAAGGTGTCAAGGCTGGTCCTACCCCCTCACAGGAGGCAAGTGTCCAATGGATGCTGTGAATCCCCCTTCCATGCTGGTCTCTGCTCCTGGTACCCAGGCTCAGTGCATGAACCTGGGTCGCCAGCATGCTGAGTGAACCCCTTCATGCGGCACCACAGAGCCAGCCCCTACTAGATTAATTGTAAAAGTTTGATTAATATTTTGAGCTTACTGCATATTTCTTTCATCTGAAATTGAAGCCTAGAGTTAATATAGATATGTATAAGATAGATTGGAAAGAATGGCCCACTTAACAAATATGTAATAGTCAAATACATAAAAAAGGTATTTCATATTTCTTCTGAAAAAAACAAGTCCTACATTTTGGGAAAATATCCCTTCTTCAGGCAGTCCAGTTGATTGTTTAACAAATCATTCATTTTTTTCTTTAGATAAAACGTGTTCCATTGTCATTAATCCTTACTTTCCTAGAAACAGAAATGAGCTAATTTCATTTTTCCCATTGAATTATTCCATCTATTTGTATCTGTACTGCATGCCCATTCTGTTCTGTTCACTTCACTATTTCATATTTGGTGAGTGGGCCATTATTTCCAATCTCTCTTACAGTTGTCGTAGCTTTGATTGGACTGTGGTCTTTCCCTAATGAATATATTTTGTACTTTTTTTTTATATTTCTCTGAGGTTTGGCTGGACCGGAGCTTCATTTACATTAATATGGATATGCTAAGCAAAGACTTAGTTCAGGATATCAAAGTTGTTAATCATATTTTGGTCATTCAGCCTACCTGCCTGTCTATCCATCTGTCTGTCAGTCAGTTGGGTCTGTTTGGTTTATCATTTTATGAGTTAGAATTTCATTGAGTACATCCTTATTGTCAGAGATGTCCTGGTTGGCTTTACAAATACTGGCATCACAAAGGAAATGCTTTCATTGACTGCAAAGTCACCTGGGTTACATTTGGTGCCTAGGTTACCATACCACTTGGTGAACTTGATCAGCATTCAGCATTCTATGGAAATGGTTTTCTAACTCATTTTAAACTTGTGATTATTTAACAATTAGGCATACTGTACCAAATATCAGTAGATTCACTAGCATACTGGCTACACAACACAGTCAATGAAAGGAAGACTGCATGGTTATCAGGGTACACTGGTTGCTTGGGTTATAATAATAATAATTTTATTTAATATAGCACCTTTCAGAATATCAAAGCGCTTCACAAATACAAACACACTCAGTTAAACAATAAATAAGCATAAAATCAAAGAAAATCAGGAAATGCTTTTTCCCATAGAAAGGTCTTCATTGCCTGCTTAAAACTCCCCACAGTCCTGCACTCCCATAGATGTTATCATGCCATGTGGTGGCCTTGACCAGCATTTGGTGTTCTCTGAAGACAATGTTCACTCTTTGAACTTTAAACACATGCTGCATTTTATATTTGTACTGTAAATGTTTCTTTCTTGTTTTAAATTGTATTGTTTGCTGTCTGAAATAAGGCAGTGTATGTGGCAGTGTACCTTGTTGTGAGTGAGTCCTGAAAAGGTGATGAGATGTTGACCACAAATCCAGAAGTCTGCAGTGAGAAGAATTGCTCCTTTCTGGTAATTGTTAGTTCTGCTAAGTGTTTATATGTACAGGTAAACGCATTAGTGGACTGAGAGTAGAATACACAGTACCATGTGTAAGCAAAGTGGGGTTCCAGTAGTGGTACTTCTCTATGTCCCTGGCATGATTTCTGGTATTGGTTAAAGCCAGCAAATGGAAACAATGAAAGGAAATTTCCACTATAAAGATATTTTCGCAAAGACAATCTCCCATGAATATAGTTAAAATGTTTTTGTATTGAACATTTCCAGTTCTACAGTATGTTGCAAATATTGTATAATTCAAACTTGTTGGCTAACATACAGCACCAAGTCAAATAACAGCAGATTCAGACACTCACTTGTTCATAACTGACAAATCAGATACAGAGAGAAAGAGCAAAAGAGACAGAAAGAGAGACAGAGAGAGAAAGAAATTAAAAATGTATCCTTTCATCTCACAACAAAAGTATGATATTCAAAAATAGTATATGGTAAGGGCTTATTGTGACTAGAAAGCCGTGGCTTTCAAAATCTTGTTGTAGGACAGTTCAAAGGTCAAAAAAGTCATTGTACTGTCGCTCAGATGTCACATCGATAGTACAACAACTTTTTTGCCTTGCCCTGCCACCTGATTGGCTCATTTAACAACGCTGTGAGGACAGAAAAAACTGTACAACATGACGGCGTGACTTAGCGAGCGCTGGTCGGAGGAGCCTCCTTGTTTTGACACGGAGAGCCTCACAAGGCTCTGTGTCACAAAAGTGAATCGCAGTCATTTTGTGTTTTAGTTTTTTTTTAAACTAAATGGGTGACGAGCTGGCGGGACGGGGTGAAGCCGAACTAAGTCCAAGCGAGACAAATGGGAGAGAGCCAGAGTGGGAGCAGCAAGACATAACTAAGGTAAAAAAAGGAGAAAAAAAAAACAGGCAAGGAACCACATACTATATTAAATAGTGGATGGTTAACCATCCACAACTATGGCTGTGTTTTCATCTTGGTTGTTGAAGACATCATGGAGACCTCTCGAGCTTTGCTCTCGAGGTGTCTATGATGTCATCAACAACCTCGATGAAAACACAGCCTGGTTGTGGATGGTCACCCATCCACTATTCTATATATTGTAAACAGTAGCTTAAATATATTTTCAATTTACCAGATTAAAATCGTAAATATAATAATTGGTTTAGCTTATATTTGATTAACTTTCTGTACTGATCTTCCTTCACTCTTTATTCTTCAGGAGATCTTCATTTAAAACAACTGCCCTATTAACAATCACAAAGGGTGGCAGTGCCAAAAGGAGAGCATTCTGTCATTCTGTCTTCCCATTGTGAAATCATTACTTGGGACCACACAAAAAAAATCTTCATCAGTCACATATGGAGGAGTAGTGTTGGGTGTAAGGGTGAGATTTTGCTTTCAACAAAATATCATGATGTTTTTGAGATTTTTGTGGAAATCTCAGAATTTATGCTACAGATTGAATCCTTGGAATTCTGCTCATCCTGAATCTGTGATATTCTGCTCCATGTTTCTATGGAAAATTGAAAAATCTCTCCCCTTACTTTGTTTTTATATTTGATTTTATGTGAAAGGAACAAATTTCAGTAAAGAATCTGCAGTTTATGTTAGCTTTAATAAAGATTCCTCAGTTTGCAATGATGTCTGTTTTAGTCTGTATTTGAGGAAAACACTGCTGAAAAAAATCTGCAGTTTACCTTAATATTAGCAAAGAAAATCCACAGATTACATTTAAAGTCTTACATAAACAGTAAGAAGAATTTCTTTGAATTTTTCAAAAACTTCTAAAGAACATTTCAGAAGCAGATGGCAATTCCTCAGGAATTCCACCTGGATAAATTATCATTACTGTATGCCCACCTCTAGGAAGAAGTCTCCTCGCAACAGCATCACAGTGTTGATTTGCTGACTAGCTGTTTAGCTATACTGAACATATTGCTGCATGGCATAGCAATAAGGAAGGTAGGACACTTTCTCACACACAGTGCTTTGAAAGAAATCTACCATATATTGTACTTGTTTCAGGACACAACAAAACTGATTTTCATGACTTCCATCACCTTCTCAGGGATATAGTCCTTTATCAAATATAAGGTTCAATTTAAATATATTGATTACAACTCATTATAGATTTTAATAAACCAAATAAATCAAACTATTGAGATTGTACCTTGGTTAGTTATTCTGTTTCAGCTTCACAGTGTGCCTTCAAGTAAACTACCAACTAGTACCAGTGTACCTGAAAAATTAAATAATTATATTCCATTATTCGTTGCTGTATACCTTATTACTGAACTTTGTAAGAATTACTCAGTAAATACATTGTTTTGTCATTTGACTCAAAGATCACTGATAAACCCTTATCATTTTTTGAGGGGGGAGCTGTTCAAATAAAATCAAAAACAGGTTTTTGTACAAAAAAAAACAAATCTTTTTTCTTACTGAGTTTTGCAAAATAACACTTGTATATTATATTTTTACTGTTATTTATATCTGTGTAATAAGTTATACTACTGGTCTCTTGATTTCTCTTAACATTCAAATTTGTGTTTAACTTGTCTCCACTAGTGAGTCAAAATTTTGTAATAAAACATTGCTTATACTTGAAAATACATACCAATTACAACTGCATGACTGAGACATACCCTTGCCCTTTTGTGAACTACAGCCTTATACAGGAGCTGCACTACTGTATGTGCACACACCATTTCTCTCTGTAGGACCCCATCATTTCCTTTTGCAAGCATGCTACCATTGCCACATTTGTGCATGAATGCATTCAGAGTTATGTATTTATTTATTTAGTCAGTCAGTCAATCAGTCAGTTAGTTAGTTTTTGTTGCCCAGGAAAGGAGGATTAGACAATTCTTGCTATTTTCAGCCTCATCCCAGGGGAGGGGGATACAGATGGATACCAACTGACATTGAAATAGATTAACCTGTTGGTGGTATTTTTAGTGAATGAGGGAGATTTTGCCAGGACACTGGGGAAAGTCCCCTATTCTTTGTGGTAGTGGTGCTGCTGCTGGTGATCCATCTGTAATGGGAGATGGGAGGCTGGAATGAACAGAGATGGCTGGTGTACCTGCAGGAGAGCTGATCTCCCTTCCTGCAGGTCCAGAACTGGAGATCAACATGAGTATACCGGATGAATTAATGGACGTGGAAATGGAGGCAGCTAATACCAGTGTACAAGAGGAGTGTTCACAGCAAAAAGAAGAATAATGGTTATGTACGCTGATAGCAAAGAAAAGATCTCATTTATTGAAAATGTTGAATGAACTTATGAACGATGGAGAGGAAGAATCAATGCCTACAACCGATGTGATGGGAAAAGTGATGTCGGCAACAAAAAGTGCAAATGCGAATGACACACTGTTGGAGGAGACTTCAGCTGTTCTTGACAAGCCAGAAAATGAAGGCATGAATCACACAGCAGCATCAAAGACATAGGCTGATGCAGAGCCAATGCCCAACCTGGACAGAAATCCTGATGTACAGTACAACAGATATATACTGCTGAGGAATGCTCAACTATGGTGAACTGTGCAGTGTAAGTACAGTCTTAAATGAGACAAACATGTTTGTTTTTGCACAGCATTTGGCAAACACTGATAAAGTTTTAAGTTTTAAGTTGAGTTAAAAGAATGGAGATCAACATGAGTATACCGGATGAATGAGTCAGAAATTTACAGTTAAATTACGAGTCACTATTCAAGGGCCTACACACCTGCCCAGAGTAACTCATTCCATTAAGTCTCTTCCTTCCCCATGTGTGCCATATTTATCCACTGGTAAGGTATAATTGATTTGTCATATTAACTGCTTTCCCTTCCCCTTCTACTCCTGGCTTTATCTTTGCTTATGCTCCACTGCTACTCTATCAAATCACTCCTCCCCCCCATATCAGTTGTAGACTGTTGTTTGTTCTAGCCGTCAAAATACTGTATATGTATTGCACATACCAGTTATCATGTTTCATTTATCAGTATGCAACCTGTAAGTCGCTTCCCTGTCTCATATCAATGTTTACCACCTGCGGTCACCCTATGTGGTACCCTTGTATGTATATCCAGCCTGTATCATGTAACGTGCATTTCATGTATATGCTGTTATTACCTATCTGTGTTTGTACTTTAAGTGTTTATGTCACAGAACCTCCTTGTGAATGAGCTTGCTCAATGGAGTTTTCCTGCAATAAACTTGAACTTGAACTTGAAAAGGTAGAACTGCTCAGTCTCAAACACAAACAAGAGCAAGGGGGAATAAAACCCCCTTGTCAATTGAAAAATCATTAAAGGAAGCAGGATGGATACAAACTTCACAGGGACAGTGGGTCTCTGACCCAGCTCACAGTCCTATTCCTGACAGATCAGATGCTCCCTCTCCTACAGATATGAGGGAGGAGGGGTTTCAAATGCTGACATTCCCAGTCAACATAACCAAACAACTGTAATAGGGGAGCATTGTGATAATGCTAGTACTAACTTTGATTCAGACCTACACTCTGAGGATGTGGTGTATATGGCCCAAAACACCAGGCCTGATGCCCCCCCACCCCGTTCCATGGAAAATATGTCTTTTGATTCAGAACATTCTGGTGAAGGAACCAGCAAACAGAAACAGAGCTGGGGAGAAAGAATGGAAGAGGAAAGACCTGAAAACATAAGAACAGAGACTGCACAACAACTCTGGGCTCAATTCAGACAAAGGGACCAGATCTTTCAAAATGTGGCCCCAGCCCAGAGGAGGAATGTGGTATGACTCCAATATATGGGGGTTTAGAGATTCTACCTGATAGAATTTATGTAGGAAATACTTTGATAAAGGAATCCATGTACTTTTTTCCAAATGAGATTTATGCCCTAATCCATGCTTCAGGAGACACCCTTTTTGATATGAGTTTTAAGACTTAAATGGGGTGAGACAGATTTTGGAAAGATTATGAAAACTTAAAGCACTCAGCCTTATGGTTGCCCTTCAGGGTGATTCCTTTAACTGAGCCCACCATACATCAAGTGGCCATTTGTTTAGGAATGAGAGGGTCAGTGTTTATGATATTGAACACTGACTAGCACAATGTTGCAACATCATGAGTCAACCCCAACCTATTCTGGATGAAGAACATATCTGGACAGGTGGTTGGAAATTTACAGTTAAATTACGAGTCACTATTCAAGGGCCTACACACCTGCCCAGTTTTTTTTTTCTGGTAAAAGACAGGGATCATTGCTTCTATCAAGGTCAGCCCAAGACATGCATCAAATGTTGGTCTATGTCACACTTAAGCAATGCTTTTGACAGGATTAAGTGTAATCTATGTCTGGAATATGGTCACCACAATGTTTCATGTACGAATGAATTAAAATGCAATCTATGTGAAGAGCAAGGTCATGCCTACAGAACCTGCCAATGGGCTGCTCATAATCGAGATGACAGACCAGACCAAGATCTCATTTTAACTAATGCCCAGAAAGTGAGTATTGAAAAAAAAAGAAGGAACAGGACAAACAGAATCCACATGAAAAAGTACCCCAACACAGTATTCCTCCATCAACTTTGAATCTTGTGGAGGATCCCTCCCCCAGGACATGGACACTACACCTGCTGGTCATATGGAAGACAATGAGAAAGCTGAAAGTAATGCTCAGTCAACAGGGAATGCTCTTTCAAACCCTCCTGGAGAACCCCCAGACCCTCCCACCAGTGACAAACTGGTTATGCCACCACACACACGATTAATGTGATCACCAAGAAATGATCACTAAACAAACATCAGCCTAAGGCAAAAATCTCCAAGAGTTTAGATGGCCAGAAAAACACTGCCTTATAAAATAAGTGTGAAGCTCTTTAGTCACAAGACTTGGACCAGGGGGAGGGGGGATCAAAAAAATCCTCCACCATCTCATCTCAGGAGACCTTATCAACAGACTCAGAGTTTGAACAACTGGCTGTGGAAGTACAAAAAGCAACACAAAAAAAATCTGGGAGTACATACTAGACCTAGTGGGAGAAAAGGAAAAATGATATCCCTCACACATCTATAAAATTGCAATGTTATATGTCAGCAGTGTTAAGAATGCTCAAAGGAGACTTGAGACATTTCCATTCTGAAAGATTTAGGTCTGGACATTTTTTTTTTGTTTAACAGAATACCAGGCTAAACACAACTTCTGATATCTTTGACGCACAAAAGTGTGGTGTTGGGGTCCCTCCTTTTCTTAGGGCACATAAAGATGTAATGGGGTGGGTGTATTATTTTCAGAATATGACTATACTATCATTAAAATTGTGGACATCAGCCCAGGCCATGCTCTACTGATTGATTTTAATTACAAAAATACTATCTGGAGGGTAATTAACACCTATGTCCCACAGACAAAGAAGGGGAGTGTAGATTTGTTCAATCAGGTTAAACCATACTTCTTTACTGCTAGGAATGCACTATGGGCAGGATATTTTAATTGTGTTTTACAAACTGCAGATATAGGGGCCAGAATAACAAAGCAATACTGTGATATGAATGCTTTAAACAAAATCCTCCCAAATTTAGACCTGATGGACGTGTATAGAAGTAGTCATCTCAGCGGGGAACACACTTTTTTATAAAATTACACTAGCTACACGAATAGACTATGTATTTTCCTCTAAACCTCTTAAAGTCCACACAGCAAGGGTACTTCCAGTTGAAAATTCTGATCATTTACTACTGCTGACCCACATTCATCTTACTGGAGCTCAGTTCATAGGCCAGGGTTATTGGAAGCTGAACTCCACACTACTTGAGAACCCTGACATCCTACAACAACTGCATGACTTGCTGAATGCAAAGAAAATCAGTAGCATGTCTGGAGGGGAACTTAGAGCAACTGACACCACTTCTGCTACATTGCAGAATTAGAATGAGGATACCCCCAGTAAATCTCATAACAAAAACTAGATTTCTCTGTTACTTCATTTTAAAGTTAGGAGCTATGTTGTAACCCTGATTTCACAACCTGTTCAAAAAATCCTGCTTTAGTGAAGAGCTGCTGCCATCTCAGGACCTCACAGTCTAGTACTGCCAGTCAGCAAGCTTATAGGACCTGTTTCTCCAAAGTTTTAAAGATTGTGTGCAATGGTTTTCACAAGTAAAACAGGCAGCGCCATTCAACAAACATTGCTTCAAAAACCATGTGTGTTTCAGATTTTTTAACAAAGCTGACAATTTTCATGGAGTGTCTTTTTGTTGTGGTCCCTTTTTCCAGGGTTGCTGGATGCTGGGTCAGATTCATAACACACTGTTGTGAGGTTTGCAGACTGAATACATTTCTGATGTGGTGAAAGGGTGAGATCATCCATACTTATTATTCAATTGAGGCGATTTCAAAGGATGGCACTTTAAAACAATTATTCCATCTCCTTGTCAATGGGGGTGGGAGATGTAATGCTGTTTTTGAACATTACTAGGAGTTTCTGATTTAGCCAGCCCAATGTTTTCTCCCTGTCAGGCTGTTTTTTTTTTGTTTTTTTTTTACCTACATTCAGGCTCAACTATGTTCTACTCTAAAGTAAAATGATCATTTTAAAAGAGCTAACACTTCCAACCTGAGTAGGAATTAACATTTATAAGGACCCTATTAAAACTTATTGTAAAGCAGACACCGACAAACAGCAGTGCAATTACCAACATTACAATACTAGCAGCAATACAACTTCCTAACAGGCACAATAGAATAGCACTCCAAATGGCATCAGCAGCCTGGAGGCATACTGATTCAGCATCCAGCAACACTGGAGCCACTGAATGTTGGTAGAAAAACACAGCCTGATAGGAAGAAAACATTGAACTGGCTAAATTTAAAACTTCTAGTATGTTTCAAAACAGCATTGCCTCTCCCACCCCCATTGACAAGGAGATGGAATAATTGTTTTAAAGTGCCATCCATATAAATTGCCTCAATTGAATGATAGGTATGAATGATCTCAGCCTTTACTACATCATGAACTTATTCAGTCAGCAAACCTCACAACAGTGTGTTATGACCCAGCATCCAGCACCCTGGAAAAAAGGTCCACAACAAAAAGTCACCCACAAAAAATTGACAGCCTTGGTACACAACCCGAAAAACACATAGTTTTTATAGCAATGTTTATTGAATGGTGCTGCCAGTTTTACTTGTGAAAACCATTGCACATGATCTTTAACAATTTGGAGAAACACATCATATAACCCTGCTGACAGGGGGTACTAGACTGTGCGTTCCTGAGATGACATCCTCAGTAGCTCCTCACTGAAACAGGCTTTTTTGAACAGGTAGTGAAATCAAGGTTACAAAATAGCTCATAACTTTAAAATGATGTAAAATAGAAAGCTAGTTTTTGGTATGAGATTTACTAGGGGTATGCATATTCTAATTCTGCAATACAGCACTTTTGGTCAGAGGGGTGTCAGTTTCTCTTAAAGTAGATAGAGGGTAGACACAAAACAAAGACATTATAAAGTTGTTACAACAACAGGCTACTTAATCTGGCAATGAGCAATATAAATGTTATTTAACATTAAGAGCTCACATTTTTAAGATAATGTCCTTAGTAAATGAAGGATATGGTCAATTCATAGACCAAATTCACACATTTAAAACTTAAAATGGAAAAGTTACAGAACTTCAGAGAAACTTCTTTGTTGCCTGAGTATAGCATAAATACCCCCACAGAAAAGTTCTTCAGGGGAAAGCTGTAAGCAGAGGATCCAAACTAAGGTTATAGATAAATTATATGACTCCTCTGGTCAAGTGGTTAACTGCTAATACTAATGAAGACATTCTGAAAACAGTATTTAAACACATGACTGACATATTCAGATCCCAACATCTCAGAAGAGCTGTTGCATCACTTTCTTGAAACAATACAGGTTCCTGTTCTTCCAAATGAGATTTTACAGACCCTAACTACCCAAATTTGTGTGTCAGAAGTTGAAATGGCCATTAAGGCTTAAATAATAACACATCTTCAGGGCTATATGGCCTGACCACAGAACTATATAAAAAACTGAGCACAGAACTAGCAGAGATTTTATCAGTAGTCTTTAGAAACGTAGAAACATAGATTTTGATGGCAGATAAGGACCGCTTGGCCCACCTAGTCTGCCCATTTCCCTTACTACTGGATAAGCTGCAGATCCTAGTTAACCAACAGCCTATGTCTTCTTACCCCCCAACAAGAATTTCCCTATGTCTATCCCATGCATTCTTGAATTCTCCCACAGTTTTAGACCCCACAACTTTCTCAGGAAGGCAGTTCCATGCATCCACCACTCTCTCTCTGTGAAAGAATACTTCCTCACATCGCCTCTGAGCTATACCCCCTCTATCTCAAATTGTGTACTCTTGTTCTTGCATACCTCTTTTTCTGAAAGATGCTACCCTCTTGGACTTTGTTGATTTCACTGAGGTACTTAAAAGTTTCTATCATGTTCCCCCCCCTCCTTCCTTTCCTCAAGGGGTATACATATTAAGCTCCTTTATTCTCTCCTCATATGGCTTCTCTTGCAGACCCTGCACCATTTTAGTTGCCCTCCTCTGGACTGCCTCCATCCTGTCTATGTCCTTGTGGAGACGGGGTCTCCAGAACTGGATGCAGTACTCCAGATGGGGTCTCACCAACTGTCTGTACAGAGGTATAACAACTTCCTGTTTTCTGCTGGTGATGCCTCTGCCTAAACATCCCAGTATCCCCCCAACCCTCCCTACTGCCTTCTCACATTGCTTGCCAACCTTAAGGTCATCTGATTTGATTACCTCCAGGTCCCTTTCCATTGTTGTTTTTGTTACTACCTCCCCCCTCACTGTGTACTCTTCCCCTGGGTTTTTGTTTCCCAGGTGCATTATTTTGCACTTCTTTGCACTGAATCCAAGCTACCATGCTTCTGACCATTCCTCCAACCTTGCCAAGCCCCCTCTCATCCTTTCCACACACCCTTGTGTATCAACCCTGTTGCAGATCTTTGTGTCATCTGCAAAGAGGCATACTTTTCCTTCCAATCCATCTGCAATGTCATTTATAAAGACATTAAAAAGGATTGGACCCAATATTGGACCCTGCAGTACCCCACTAGTAGCCCCCCTTTCTTCAGAGTAGACTCCATTTACTATTACCTTCTGTGTACTGTTTTCCAGCCAATGTTTTACCCAGGCTACCACCCTAGGACCCACTACAGGCTGGCTAATTTGTTTATCAATCTTTTGTGTGGGACTGTGTCAACTGCCTTGTTAAAGTCTAGGTAGGCCATGTCCACAGCCCCTCTCTGGTCTACTACTTTGGTCACCCAGTCAAAAAATCTATTAGATTCATCTGGCATGAACTTCCCACTGTGAATCTGTACTGCTGTGGGTCCTGTGCCCCACTAGCCTCTAGGTACTCAACAGTTCTTTCCTTCAGGAGTGATTTCACCATTTTCCCTAACACAGAGGTCAAACTGACAGGTCTGTAGTTTCCTGCCTCTGTCTTGCTCCCACTTTTGTGAAGGGGCATCACATCCAGCCTCCTCCAGTCCTCAGGTACCACACCATCCTCCCGTGATTTGTTAAAAAGGGTAGTCAGTGGTGTCACTAGTTCTCCCCTTAATTCTTTAAGAATTTTGGGGTGAATCCCATCAGGTCCCAATGTTTTGCCCACCTTCAGTTTTAGGAGTTCTTTCAGAACCCTTTCTTCTGTGAAAGGACTGGGATTGACCCCCCCCCATCCAGAGTGCTTCTGTGAATTGGATTAGTTCCTCCCCCCTCCTCCTCTATTGTGAATACTGAGCAGAAGTATTCATTCAGTATCCCTGTTTTTTCACTCTCCCTCTCTGCCCACCACCATCCATTCTATTCAGCCTCACTATACCTCCGTTCGTCTTTCCACGCTCCCTAATGTACCTATAAAAGGTTTTATCTCCCTTCTTAACCAAATTGGCTATCTTTCCTTCAGTCTGGGCATTCGCTATTCGGACTGCCTTTCCTGCTTCCTTCTGCCTTAACTGGTACAGTTCTCTGACCTGCTCCTTTTGTGTTTCCTTATACTTCCTAAATGCTATCTTCTTCTCCCTAACCTTCCCTGCCACCTCTTTTGAGAACTGTAGTGGCTTTATTTTTTCATTTTGATTTGTTTATTTGCTTCACACAAAGGCTTGTTGCCTCTGTGATGGCAGTTTTGATGTTTACACATTGTTGCTCCACCCCTCCTTCTTTCCTGTTTGCTAGTGGTTTTCTAAGGCACTCTCCCATTTTGCCAAAGTCAACCCTCCTGAAGTCCAGTACCCTCACTTTTTTATGGATTGACTCTGCAGCTGAGTTTATCGTGAACCACACTGTTTGGTGGTCACTTGTTCACAGATGGCTACCCACGTCTAGATCTGAGATCCTCTCCCTGTCCCCATTATAAATTCATGGTCTAAGATTGCTCCTTCCTGAGATTGGTTCCAACACTAGCTGTCTGAGGCATGCCCCTTGTAGGGCATCGAGAATGGCCCTGCTTTTTGATGTGGCTGCAGCAAAGGTGCTCCAGTTAACATCTGGCATATTCAGGTCCTCCATCAACAGTATCTTCCCTTTCTGTGCCATCCTAAGGATGCCTGTGATCATATCCTTGTCCATTCTCTCCCCCTGAGATGGGGATCTGTATATAATTGCTGTGTGGATTGTGGTGTCATATCCAGTCTCTAAGGTGACCCACTGTCCCTCCTCTCCTTTCTGTTTACTCTTTTGTACCATTGCTTTTATCCCTTCCCTTACGTAGAGAGCTACTCCTCCCCCTCATCTACCCCCTCTGTCCCTCCTGTAGGTTGTGTTCCTTGGTATGTTAGCATCCCAGTCATGGTTCGCTGTGTACCATGTTTCTTTGACTGCCACAATATTCAGGCATTCCTCTTCCATCAAGGCCACCAGTTCAGGGAGCTTGTTATCCAGACTACAGACATTGGTACTCATTACCCTCCATTACTTGATGGCCTTACCCTTTCTTTTTTTGCCCCATCCATGTCCTAATTGCCTTTGTCATTTTCTCCATTTACCCCTGCCCTTCTCCCTATCACGGTCTCTGTCTTGGTGTTTACCTCACTAACTACCTTGATTGTTTGGGGGGTCTAGAAAATTCCTGCTCCTTTCCAGTGCCTCCCCCCTTGGCTAGTTTAAATGTTTGCCAATGAAGCATTTAAAACTATCACCTAGGATCATGGTTCCCCTCAACAGATGCAGACCATCATGCTAGTATAGGCCTGCATCACTCCAGGTGGACCCCCAGTGCCCAATGAAACCAAACCCCTGAGCTCTGCACCAGTTTTTCAAATCTTGGACAAGGGAGATATTGCACCTCAGGTGAGAGCCTCCTTGCAGATTTGTATATATAAAAAAGGTGACCAAAGTGATTTGAAGAACTGGAGACCATTAAGTCTTATGAATACATATCAAAAAATTCTCATGAAAATTATAAGAGCCAGACTTGCCAAAACTGCCCCCCCCCAATCTGATAGAGGCAAGACAAATGTACCGTGATGGGATGAAGTATTCAGGATAACCAATTGTTTATTAGATACATGGTGGAAATGGGGGCACAAAATAACACAAAAGGCTTTCTACTGTCATTAGACCAGGATCAGGCTTTTAACAGGGTGTCTCATAAGTATATGGGAGAAGTTTTAAAGAAATATGGCATACCAGAAAAATGTTGCAATTTGCTAATGAAAATATATTGGATTGCTACAACAGCTCCACTGGTAAATGGTTTTCAGGGGCATATAACTAAAATAATCAGAGGTGTGAGACAGGGCTGTCTACTGGGCCCACTGTTGGATGTATACAGCATTGACCTTCAATTACAATGCATAAAGCAGCATCCTAGAATATTGGGAATTCAGCTTCCAACTGCAGCCAAGTTGACTGCAATAACAGCGTATGCAGATGATGTTTGTCTAATGGTGGTGGACACTCAAACAGTGAAAATTGCCTTGGCCCAAGTGGATGGGTTTTCACAGGTATCAGGGGCCAGTATTTACCACTCCCAAAGTAACGGTTATAACCTTAGTGAGCAAACTGAAAAAATGCCTACTATAAATAATATTAATATCTCAGAAACCTCAATAAAAATTCAGTAACGGAGACATGGAAACAGCAAATTGGAAAGAGAAAATTTATATTTGTACACAAAAAGTTAAGATGTGGAAAATGTGGCAGCAAACAAAAAAAAAGTGGCCATAGTGAAGACCTTTCTCTTACCTATTTTTACATATTTAAACATGGTATTCCCTCCTCCTAGTTGTTTTGAAACAACATTACTAAGCCTAGTTTTTCAGATAATTTGTGGAAGCCATCTGAATCCCATAAAATGGCAAGTGTTGTATCGCCCTGTTAAATATGGGGGATTGAGTCTGATTAATCCTATCAGTTTTTTCTATAGTATTTTTATTTGTGCTAATATACAGAAGTTTACCTCCCAGGCAACAGTGAGTGGAAGAAGGTGGCCACATCTTGGCTATTTCCCTTACTGAAACTATGGAATCAATCATCTGCAGGTCTAAGAGAATCTAAACAGTTCCCTTTATACATTCAGTCCATGATAGAAAAAAATAAGGAAATGGCACTTAACAGTAGCACAGGCTATGGTACCAAACAGGATTGCATTGCACAATACCATAGAGGAACTGAGATATACTACTGCCCCTGAATATAAGGGAGTGACCTATGCAAATTATCACAGAATGGAATCTTACTTGGTGGATAAAACATCACTACCAAGGATGTGGGATGAAGTGTGGCTTTGCTACCATGGCAGGCTTGAAGTCAAAGATAATGCAAAACAGAAGAGTATTAATGAACGGATGTGTCCCAGGCCTCAGTGTACACAAAATGAGGAAACAATGCAGCACTTTCTCATAGACTGTCCAAATGTTAAATCTGTGTGGGCTTTAATGGGTACTAGATGGAACAATGTATACTGGGAACAGCTTACTTATGAAAATGTAGTGACAGGTTACTCGGGGTGCACTTCAAACCCAGGAAGAAGGGACCTTAAGACTTATTATTATTTGTATAACATTTACATTATGTCAATTAAGATGTAAATATGTATTGCAACAGAAAGACACAATTCCATTGGCTGTAGTGTTACAGATAGAGAAAGAAGTACATATGCAGTATCAACATGATCAAACAACATTGTCTTGTATACAATGTCAGAAAAGGTGGGAGGGTGCACCAGCAATAATACTGCAGCAAGTTAAATGATACTAAAGGCCTCTGATAATGTCCTGTTTTATCTTGTGTAAATAGTTTCATGGTATAAGAAAATGAAAACTGTCCTTGACATTTTGATAAAAGAAGAACATGTTTGTATTATTGAATCTTTTTAGTTACACCCGAGTGAGTTTTTTTTATTTTCTATCTAATAGACTTTGAATGTATATTCTGAATATTGAAATGATGATTTCTTTGTACCATTCCCTGCTGATATTTTTTCTCAATAAAATTCCCCTACTCTTTTCAAGAAATGCCATGGGATCTTTAACATTCACCTGAACTACTTAATGTCTCATCGGAAAGTTGGCACCTCAGGAGTGCAGCATTCCCTCATGCAGCACTACAGTGTCAGTACTGGGATTTAACTCAAGTGCCTGGTGTAACAAATAAGTGTACTAGAGAAACGGTTGCCTATTTTCAGGCATAACTTACTAGGAGATCACAACAAGGGAAAAAGTACAATAAGTGACAGTAATGCACAAAATAGTCAATTACAAAAGCCCAAGGTGCAAAATACAATGCAAAGTTGAATATTGGTGAGACTAAATGAAACATGCAAAGCACTGTGCATGCTTCATACCTAGTTTACAAAAAAAATGTGAAAGTGATGCTTTTTCCTCATAATGTTACCATGCACCAGGTATAACTGGCACAACCTTTAGTATTTGCTGCCCCCATGTGGCAAAAATTGTCATTTTTTTATACATCTGTGACTAGGGTACTGATGGGAAAATAATATTGTAACTTTGCAAGAAAGAAACATCATTTTGATGTCCTTTAAATGCCTCTACACATGCATGCTATTTGCCTTATTTTTTCTTAAAACATTTCCTTAGCTATTATCAAGTCTCTCTGTTTTGGGAAATTTATTGGACCTTTCTTAGGGGAAGAACTATGAGCCCGATTCTAGAAGCTTGGCACAAGTCACCGTCAAAGGTGACTTTTGCCAAACGCCGTTGTGACATGGACCCTGTGCCCTATTCTAGAAGGGGCAGGGTCTCTGTGGCTACGTCCTGTGACATGCGACATGTGGTAAGGTATGCCAACCTAAGGGCATACCTGAGGGGCATGTCACAAGTCAGAGACACCCCCAGCAAGCGTACATGCCCCCCAAAGCACCACAGGGCAGCTGTGCCCCCCCATCCATTCCCCAACGTGATGTTTTGCTGCACATGGTAACATTAAAGCCCCTGAGATCCCTGGTGGCCTAGTGGCCCCACCCACCCACCCAGCAGTGCCAGTCCACCGCGCATCCCCCACCCATCTCCAGCCGGCAACTGGCACAGCCCACCTCTCACCACCATGGCCATCTGCTGACTGAGCTCTGCATGAGCACTTACTGTATAGACGCAGCTCAGAAATGAATGAGTACTACTACCAGAGATCTGGAGGTTTTAATTTTAACCATTTGTGGCCCAACTTAGGGTGGGGAATGGATCGAGAGGACAACACCCTGCAAGACTGATTAGATGTTTGGGTTTGGGAGAATGATGTGTGTGGGCTGCCTGCAGGGCATTTAGGGTTTGGGGGGCTGGGGTGCAAGATGCCCAGGGGGCACCTCTGCTATGGGGGATCAAGGGCTGGAGGGTTGTGAGTTGCCCTTTGGGCCACTGAAGGGGGGGTGTTCTGGGCATGGGGAGGCACATCCTGCAGTGGGTGCAGCAGGTTTACAGTACCCCCAGAGGAGGTATGTACAGTTACTTCAGCTAAATGCTGGTGTAACTTATTTCTTTATTTAAACTTGATGAATGGGAAAGGCTCAACTGCTGGCATAACTGCTCTTTGGTGCAAGTGGCCCGTGGCATGTCGCAGGCCACATTGTACAATCCCACAAGTCGCAACTGCTGACGTAACTTGCTACTTGCGCCATTCTGTTTGGCACAAGTGCTGTTACACCAGGCATATCTCTTTTAGAATCGGGCCCATAGTCTTTAGTAAATACCCTGTGCTAGTATCATGAAAATGTGATGAAAGTCTTGAACCATTGAAACACTAATCTTAGATTGGCCTGAAATGCTTGCCATAAAGATTTATTTTAAAGCACTTTGGGTGAGAGATTGTCCTACCTTCATGGGTTTACTCCTCCCAGCATTATTACAAGATCCTTGGTCCCCCACAGTCCTTTTTCTGTATGGCATAGAACTAAACTCCCCTCCTTCATCCCCTCTTAACTTATGACCCTAGTGGGCCATTGGACCCCTTCTGAGCACCTAAGCCAGCAGTACGCTTTAATATCTATTGGTATATGTTTCCTAACTCTTAATCCTTTGCTTGTTAGAGTGGCATCCCTTATTCCTTCCCGTAATGTCCCTCCTCTTCCCGTCATAGCCTGTAATATTAACAGCAGTATAAGAAATAGTAGTAAAATCTTTATTGATCAACTAAAAGGTTTTACATCATAATACAAAAACGCACATTCATTTCATCAAGTATATCATATCATAGTCAATAATGAATAATAAATAGTAGAAAAATGTCCTTGAATATATTAAAAATAAACTATACGAAGTTTGAAATCTTTGGCAGAAATGGGGTATAGAAGTATGAACTCAGCTGTAACAGTAAAATGAGCAAAACAGACCCCTAAGTTTGTGTTTCCAGAACACACTTTCTCATTATCCTGAACTTCCTTGCTTGAATTAGAAAGTCAGCTAATCTGTTTCGATCAGTTGTATCTTTACTATTAAACAGTATATCGAAAACGTAATCCAGTTTGACATATGATTTTGCTAGGATCAGTACTAAAAATGTCTTTCTATGATTATCATACGAAGGGCTAATCACAGCTATATGATGGAGATGCTCTTTTTATTTATTTTTCTTATATTTGCTGTTTATGCTCCCACCTTCTCCACCGCCTTCCCTTCCCTCAGGTCTTCTAAGGCATCTGACTGGTTGCACTCCAACCTCTTCCCTCAGGACCATCTGCATGCTGCCTAAGTTTTCCCCCGGTGGGGGGGGGTGCAGTCTCCCCTTACCACCCCCACCACCAGCTTATGTGTTTGTCAAGGTGCCCGAGAGGATCATCAAAGTGGTGGCTATGTGCCAGAGGGCATCTCCAGGTTCAGCTGTGGGGTCTTTCCTTGTTTTCTTCCATCCCCATGGGCATGGGCATACTGGGAGCTTCAAGGGACATAGGCGTGTCAATACATGATGGCTGCTCCAGAGCTCACCAACATCCTCCCCTCCCAATACATCACCAAACTGCAACTCCACCTGTGGTCACCCAGGTGGTGGTATTGCAGTGGGGATGACTGCCTTCCCTCCCCAGATGAGGAGAGAAGTCAGTGGGATATCCTAACCTCCTCCCCTGGCCGGCCCCCGATGACTGGAGTCCGCACCTGAACCCAGGTTACCGGTGTCGGAAGCGGTAGTGCTACTGCTTCACTGGTGGGCCGACACATGATGGAGATATTCAATATGCTTTGTTATTGGAGCTGCAAAATTCAATACCATGAGGTCCTTTAGCATATCTTTTTTTTAAAGTACATCACTAGGGAATGATTGAAACCTACACTGTGTACTACTTTTTGATAATGTTAAAGATTATCAACTAGACAGAGATAAGACACTGTAAAGTCACCTTATTGTCTGCCTGCATTCATGCTACAGGTGAAAAGGGTTCACAGGAGACTATGATTTGCTTTGGAAGACTCCTCCAGCATTTGTGAATGGTCCTGTTGGCCACTTGCATGACAGCCCTTCTTTCGAAAGTCACACAGCTTCAAACACTTTTGCAACAGTGCATGGCTTCTGATGTTTTTTGAGCTGAGTTTAACGGGTTAAGACTAGTAAATATGTTTGTGAATAGCTAAAAGGGTAACATTGCAATAGAATGACAGAATGCTCCCTCTTTCACACTGTTACCCTTTGCAGCTGTAAATAGGGCATCTTTTTTATGCAAATGTTCTGAGCAATTAAAAATGATGAGGCTTGATTGTAATCCATGTAAATGGAAAATGTAGCTTGTCTTGCCCTTCTCAGTCATAAAACTGTAATTGTATTTTTTTATAGGTAAACTCATTTTCAAAGGGTGCATCTGGTGTGTGGCCAATTCAAACAAACTTAACAGAATCCAGTGCTGCTCCCCTTCCTTTACTGCTCCAAATGCCAGAAATTCAGTTGAAGCACACTGCTTCTCACTTTTTCAATTGGGAGATGACCTTCAAGCATCCAGCTTTAATTGTTATAATGCAACTCAGAGAAGCAAAACGAAAATAAAATGTTAATGTCAGATCCAGCAAGGACTTCACTGTGGAGTTTAGTGCTTGGGCCCAGTTGCCTTTCAACTGAAAAGTGTAACAAAGAAACCACATTTATATGTCAAGAATTGAGAACACAGTAAGCCAGATAATACATTTTAAGAGTTGCAGATATTTTGAGCAGCAAGAGGGCAGCACTGGATTTTGTTTCATTTGCTAGAGCGTAACCCTCCACCCTGTATGATTAAAGGCAGTTTCTGTGTACGACTATAAGTTCAAGTTCAAGTTCAAGTTTATTGCAGGAAAACTCCATTGAGCAAGCTCATTCACAAGGAGGTCCTGTGACATAAACACTTAAAATACAAACACAGATAGGTAATAACAGTATATACATGAAATGCACGTTACATGATACAGGCTGGATATACATACAAGGGTACCACATAGGGTGACCGCAGCTGGTAAACATTGATATGAGACAGGGAAGCGACTTACAGGTTGCATACTGATAAATGAAACATGATGACTGGTGTGTGCAATACATATACAGTATTTTGGCAGCTAGAACAAACAACAGTCTACAACTGATAATGGGGGAGGAGTGATTTGATAGAGTAGCAGTGGAGCGTAAGCAAAAGATAAAGCCAGGAGTAGAAGGGGAAGGGAAAGCAGTTAATATGACAAATCAATTATACCTTACCAGTGGATAAATATCGCACACATGGGGAAGGAAGAGACTTAATGACAGTTACAGGTGTCTTTTATTTTGGCTGAACTTAGCGATTTGTAGAAGTTTATTGAAACTGTGCTAGTTAGTTTCAGTACGGTTTGTAATTGGTTCCAAATGGAGGGTAGGGTTACCACCTTTTAAGAAGCCCAAAGTGGGACATTTCTTACTAAAACATGATTTTTCGCAGGACAGTACGTAACCTCGACTAGTGCAACAGACTTTTTTCTATATATAATCAGAATTAAGGCTAAGTATTGTAGTTTCTTGATTGCTTTTATGGTTTCATATCATTTTAATGTATTTTAGTTAAGGTACTATAGTTTTCTACAAGATTTAGATGAAAGTTAGAAAATATTTTTTCTATTGAAAAGTCAGGACATGTAGTATTTTTCATGTTTTTTTGCAGGACACAGCTGCCCAAATCAGGACTGTCCTTCGAAACGCAGGACAGGTGGTAACCCTAATGGAGGGAAGGGCATATGCAATAGCACGTTTACCAAAGGAAGTCTGCGTCCTTGGTATGTCAAGCATAATAAAGTCAGATTTTCTTAACGAGTATGCACTATGTGAGATACTAATAAGGGAAGAGAGATAGCTTGGCAATTTCTGCAGGAGCAGTTTAAGAGTCCACAGCGTAGCATGGAGCAGGCGTCTAGTAGTAAGGGATGTCCAACCAACAGCTGCATATAAGTCACAGTGATGCGAACGGTAAGGGGAGTTGGTAATGAACCATAACGCACAGTGATAAAGGATGTCCAGTTTACTTAGATTTGCAAGAGTGGTGGAGGAATAGATTACATTGCCATAGTCGAGTAGGGGAAGAAAAGTGGCCTGTACAAGCTTGTTTCGAGTTTCAAGGGGGAAAAGGGGCCTATTTCTGTAGAAGAAACCTAACCTTGCTTTTAACCTTCTAGAGACATCTTCGACGTGGTCACTGAAAGATAATTTATTGTCGATCCAGATACCTAGATATTTAAATTTGGTTACAACTTCCAGAGGCTTGTTTAGCGTGGTGACAATGAAGTCTTGGGCAAGGGTATTGGGGGGGCCTGAGACAGCACTGCAGGAGAATATCATCGCTTTAGTCTTCTTAGCATTGAGCAGAAGCTTTGCCTTTACTAGATTATGCTCAAGTTGTGCGAAGTCCACTTGAAGCACTCCCTTGACTTCAGATAATGATGAGCCAGAAGTATACAACACAGTATCATCTGCAAAAAAGTGCAGATTGGACGTGAATATGTTAGCATCTAAGTCATTAATGTACAGAAAACAAGATAGGGCCTAAGATGGATCCTTGGGGACTCCTCTTGCAACTGGCAAGGCAGCAGAAAAAGCCTTCCACCTTTACTTTTGGAATCTTCCAGTTAGGTAGCTAGAGAACCACTGGGTGGTATGGTATGTGGCACCCAACTTTGCAAGGCAATTGACTAATAGTTTGTGATCAACAGTATCAAAAGCTTTGCTGAGGTCCAAAAAGACTGCACCAGTTACGTTCTTAGCATTTATAGCAGAGATCCAATCATTGGTTACTTTTGCTAGTGCAGTGATTGTGCTATGATTAGCCCGGAAGCCAGATTGAGCTGGGTTAATGAGAGAGAAGGTTTCCAAGTGAGATTTTAACTGAATATGAATCAGTTTTTTGAGAACTTTAGAAAGGATAGGCAATATGGAGATAGGCCTATAGTTGTTTACATCGCATGGGTCACCAGATTTAAATAGAGGGAGGATATGTGCTGATGTCCAGCAGGACGGCACAGTAACAGATGTAATGGAAAGATTGAAGATGTGGAGAATTGGGGCAGTGAGATGGGCATAGCCTGACCTTAGGAAAAAGGGTTCCAAGCCATCATCCCCTGCGCTTTTTTTGGTGTCTAAGTTAAGAAGAGAATCTTCTACTTCTTTATAAGTTATCTCACGCAGTTGGAAGGGGCTGGGTGCAGGACTAGATGGAAGGAGGGTATGCTGGCTCACCACAGCACCAGCATAAGGTGACGAGTCAAAGCTAATCCAGTTGTGGCAAAGTGGAGTTAAGTTCCTCCAGGATTAGGGACTTGTTTTCCACAATCTTGCTACTTGCAACTATCTTTGTTGGGACAGAGGGGCTATGGCCCTTCTATAGCTTTGATAGTCTTCCATATTTTATGAGGGTTACCTTTAGCTTGTTCGAGAGTAGAAATATAATAGTTAGCTTTAGCAGAGCGAAGTTTTTTCACACAGTTATTCCTGGCTGTTCTAAAGGCCTGCCAATCCAAGATTCTTTGAATGTCTAGCTTTAGCCCAGAGCTTATCTCGAGCTATAAGGGCTGCCTTGAGATCCGAGGTGAACCAGGGGTTGGAATTGTTCTTACCCTTACTTTGATGAAAGGGGCATGCTTATTTATTATTGTAGTGAGTTTGTCATTATGTGCAAGCTGCCTTGTTGACATCTTTGGCTAGGTAAAGATCTTGCCATCTGATCATGCTCAGGTCAGATAGGAAGTTTACTGCACTGAATTTGCAAAAGGACCTTTTGTTATAAAGATGGCTGCAGACGGGCCTTAATTTGAGATCTTATGCAAGCAACAATTCCATGATCGCTATATCGTTGTGAAAACACTGCCAAATGAGATATTTTGTGTGGATGGGTGGTTAGTACCACATCTAGAATGGAACTGTTGGCAGTATTTAGAGTGTTGCTCCTAGTAGGTTCACTGACTAATTGCCCAGACCTAGCTCGTCACAAAGGGATTTGAGGCCGTGTGATTTAGGTGACAGCCAGTCCATATTTAGATCTCCTAGAAATATTGTTTCAGTTTTGCATTCTACGAACATGGATTTCAAAAGATTAAGGACTTCATCACCACCAGACGGGGTCTATAGCCACCTAGGATAGTGATACATTCCGAGGAGGGGAGATGAAGGCTCAGCGAAACTAACTCAAATTCCTTGGCTAGAGATTTGCAACTAATATTGGTGACCAAGTACTTAGATTTGGCGTAGATAACCACACCCCTGCCTCTAGACTCTCTGTCTGCTCTAAATAAATTGTAGCCCTGCAGTGATATTTGTTGATCAGTGTTCGTCTTTTTTAACCATGACTCAGTAATTATGATAAGGTCAGGGTTAACGTCTGCAGCCCAGGCTTGCAGCTGTACAAGTTTTTTAGGCAGGCTTAAAATGTTGACCATCATCATTTTGAGACCTGTGGCCTCAGCAAAATTGATAGGCGAGGTAGGTTGTTGGGGGGGGGGCAGGGTTGAGCTCCACATTTCCTGAACAGAGAAGAAGCAGAAGTATATCTTTCTTTAAGGAGCTTATAAGAATGGAGACTACTTTTTCTTCGCGGCAACCCATATTGTGCTGCGCAAGAGGCTGCACCACTGTAATGACAGTTGATCGTGACCAATGTAAGTGCTTGGGCAGACATAGGTGAGGACAGTAGCAAGGGGGTGTAGGCTAACCGGGGGAATAGGCTGAAAGGGGAGAGGAGAATGACATAGTGTCTGCACGGTAGACTGTTATAACATTAGGTATTGATAAGGTACATTGGAGAACTGAATTGCATTGAGGTACTTCGAATTGCACTGTATTGCTGAAAACTCTGCACCTTAGGAACAATAAAAACACAATAAGGAGAGCTATGGTCCCAGATTGAGTGGTCTCATGATTTGTATTAGTGCAATATTTTCTAGGCAAGAAATTTGCCCACCTAGGTACTCACTTAAAACCTAGATGAGAAAATACAGCAGAAAGGGGAACAAGGAGAGCAGGAGCAGCTTAGTTAGTGGCCATCCACCCTTCAGACTCAAGTCCCCTTGTAGCAGCACTGGGAAAGAAGTAGAATGATAATGCAGGCCATATTGCCCACGAATGAATACAGTGATTTATGTAGAAGACCAAGAATCCTCTAGTGGCAGGTTTGTATAACCTGCTCATGGAAAAACTAGCCAAAAAAAAAGGTAGTTAGATTTATCGGCACCAAGACAGAGTGCTTGGATGGGGGGTGCTGCAGGAAGAGCAGTCAGACAGAAGAGGTGTAAGCACTTTAAAACAGTAGTAGAAATTACAATCCAGCTAATACAGTTGAAAAACTCCTAATAACACAGTTGAAATGTGCTTAGTTCTATCGAAAAATCTAACAAATTGCCAGGTGTCTATAGCAGGGGAAAACTCCTGGCCAATCAGAGTGGGTTTGCTGGAAGCACCCGTGTTCCGATTGGCTGTGCTGTCCCGTACCTTCAAGGAGCTGCAGGTGGGTGTTCTGGTCTTGGTCGGTGGCTGGCTGGGTGCCGGCCAACCGTGGGTGAGCTGGAGCAGCCCTGTTCAGGGCCAAGCAGCTTCCAAGGAGCTGCAGGTGGGTGTCCTGGTCTTGGTCGGTGGCTGGCTGGGTGCCAGCCAACTGTGGGTGAGCTGGAGCAGCCCTATTCAGGGACAAGCAGCTTCCAAGGAGCTGCAGGCGGATGTCCTGGTCTTGGTCGGTGGCTGGCTGGGTGCTGGCCGACCGTGGGTGAGCTGGAGCAGCCCTGTTCAGGGACAAGCAGCTTCCAAGCAGCTGCAGGTGGGTGTCCTGTTCTTGGTCCGTGGCTGGCTGGGTGCCGGCCGACCGTGGGTGAGCTGGAGCAGCCCTGTTCAGGGACAAGCAGCAAATTGGGGTGGTACAACAGGGCAACTGTTTGCCCTCATTTTGCAGTGCCACCCTTTGTGACAGCAAATGAGTTCCCAAGTCTCATGCCTCTGAACACATAAATAGTAGGATTATATTTCATATTTTATAACAGGTATCTGCTGTAAGCCAATCACAATGCAGAAAAGTTGTCAGTTATTGTCCCATAAATTATATCTAAAAACACCTAGAGTTGGTAATTTAATTAAACCCCTTCCACACTCTGTTAATTGCCCTTTAGCTATGCCCACAATTATTTAAGCACTCCTCAAGATCAGAAGAAAAAAAACAAGAAAAATGGCATCCAAGGCACCGTTTGATGCATGTCTCCTTCTAGCCACATCCTAGACTACATGCCACTCTACAGACCTTCTCTCACTCGCTATCTTTTAACATTCCTTTGATTTTACCTTGATTTTCTATGTTATACTGGTATATTTAGTTGAGCCATAGATCTGCTACTGGCAGTACTGGAGTGGAACAAAGTGATGATGACCATGAGTGAAAACAGCTGCTTCTGACAGAGTGAGCATCTTTTATTCTATACATAATTAAAGGTACATTACTATATGTTCACTCCAAGCCTGCAAATGAAAATCTAATACAAAAGGGGATACTGGCCAGCATAGTGAGCTTAACTATCACAATGAAATATCATCCCCACTAATGTGGTAACATACAACATACCTCCCAAAGTCACACTTCTCTGATGGTGCAGTGCTAGTGTTTTTCAGATAGCTGTGACAGGAAGGGGGATGCTTGTGTGTTTGGTAAAAATTAAAAATCAGAACCAACTTCAACTTGTATAATAGCAATTATATTAATACTCACAATAGCTAGCCTTGGTGTTTAGTCACCCACACCAGCCGTTTATTGTGAGAATACTCCAACTAACTGAATGGTATCATTTAAATAATGCAGTGAATGTCATATCAAACTGTATACTGTTTCTTTAACTATACATGCTAAGGTGCATTTAGCTCCAAAATATTTTAAGTTCTATTGGTCAAGAAAGGAATAAGACACCATGAGGTTTAGTTTATAGCCTGATAAGACCATGCTCAAGCTATATAATGAAGCCTGAGGTGCTTGTACCAAGTGCCTTTAGCACCTAGGAAGTACTCTTATCAGGCCATAAATTACACACTATCGTGTCTTATTCTGCTTATAAAATGTGTCCCCTGTTTAAAAAAAATGATAAAAAACTGATTAAAAAAGTTCACAAAAAGTATAAATAATATGTAATATGAATACAAAACAATACAACATTAGTCCTTGCCTTTGTATTTGTAATGGAATGGTGATGCTGTTTAATTAAAAATGACACTAGAGGGTGTTGATGTCTTTCTGCCCTCCCCCCACTCACACACATAGCTATTATTAAAATGATGTGCACTTTTGATTTAGTTGTATTGTTTTATTGTGATTGCTAGTGCTGTTTAGTGTGTTCCTGACTGGAGTGAGTGTGACCTCCGCTGGCTGCCATAGTTCGCCGTTGTAAATATAATGCTGTAGCAGTAAGATGTGAGTGAGCTGCCAGCCCATCTCATCCGGTTGTTTAATCTGGCTGCTCACTCTAGCATAAATGAAAAATTCACTTGACCAATACTTTCATAATCAGTAGTTGGGAGCACTGCAATTTGCAGTGGACGGAGCTGGTGTGAATGAGAGCAGAGCGGGTGTGTGAGCAGTTACCTGGTTTTGGAGGGTTGTGTAGTCCCACCACTCACTCTCACACAGGAGAACACTAGATGTGCCTGCTATTTAAAAATATTGATTTTAGCAACATATTTGGAATTGACACTAGGGAGCACTAGCAGTGGCAACATAGGTGGGGCTGATGACAATGGGGGTGGGTGAGCTTGCAGTGGGTTCTTCAGCATGTTTATCCCAGATTTTGAAAGCTACTTGGGGCTCTGAAACTTTCTTGGGCCCACAGTCTAAAGGCCTGCAGAGAAGAAAATGATCACAGAAAGTGGCACATGGTTGGTTTTTCATTCTGACCTTTATTGTTTAGTGTACAAACTGTGTATTAATTGTGGGAGGGGATTGGCATTCACAGTAATGGGTGGAACTGTTAATTAGTGGGTTACTGCAGTTTACAGTTGTTCACCTAACATGGTGCCAGAATGTTTCAAAAGTGTCTCACTTGCACAGCTCTCTAGCTGTGTTGCATTCAGGCTGGCATAAGAAGCAACAGTTGGAATAATATGTGCTGATAAGGGCATGGCAACTGGTACCTTTTAACCAATCACGATGCAGAAAACCCCTGACCCATTTTTTAAAAGCATATATTCCATGCTGAAAGGGAATCCTTCCAAAGCAATAAATCCAATCCAAAAGATATATTTTATCAATACAATATTGATTTATATTATTCAAAGACTTTATTCACCACAATAAAACAGCCACATTTCACCTCTTAGGCATTATTAGGTTCTAAAAGCGAGTGCTCTCATTTTTTTCTCATTAAGGAAAACACTGTAAAGATCTAGGGCTCCATCAGAAAGCTTTGCAGTTGGTGCAAGGTGCCTGCATCAAATGGAATTGACGCAAGTGGCACCTTGTGTCACAACTTGTGGAGTTCCCGATTTAGGAATGCTCCCTGCACCAAACCAGGGACCCTATGTGCCAGACCGGACTGTGCTGGGTCTGCACCAAGTGTATGATTGCACCAGGCTGCTAGGGGACTTGCAGCAGGTACAAGCTGCCATATCCCCAACAGGAGGATTTAGAAAACCCTCCCAGATGGGAGCACACAGTCCAGGACAGTTAGACCAGCCAAGTGCTGGTGTAATGATCCAGTGCCACCCCAGGAGCCCCACTTGGGTGGGAGAGAACATATGCCCCATTGTACTGTAGTATACCGATGTGCATTGAATTGCATTGCATTTTGTTGTGTTTGGCTAGTGTTGAATCACACATGTAAAACATATATATTAATAGGGTAAAGTGACATCAGGTTATAAAAGCTAACGATTTGCAGTGTGACATACAGTTTGCTAAACCCCCCCATAAATGTATGAACAAATTACAAGGTAATCACAGGTTCAAGGCAACTAACAATAGGACTGATACAAGCAAAGTAATAAACAATACCCAAGCAGGGCAAGTTTTCCCTGACTGCCCAGCAGCTTGCAACAAAACTATCAATTGCACCGTCTGTTTGCTGCATGGCCACATTTGCCACAAGGTATGGGACTTTGGTGCCAGGACCCCTTCCATGCCTGAATCAGGTACAGGGTCCCTGGTGCACAGGTGATTGGTGCAAGCTGTATTTTTGCTGCAGCATGAGCCAAGCTTTCTAAATTGAGACCTCAGTCTCATATGTCTTGTTGCACTCAAGTTATAATGCTTGGAGTTGCATACAAGGATAATTTTATACTGACTGATGGCAACTACTTCTAGTTTGGAACAATATCAGTCTGGTAGTAAGAGTAATCATTTAATTAATGGTCTAGTATGCTACTAAAGTGCTATGGCAATATAATTATTGGTTAGCGTCCTCTGAATTTCGTGTCTTATACATTAAAAAAACACATGTTAGAGTAGTGAAAAATGTATTCACAAATTCAATTCAGTTGTATTATATTTGCTGTCCTGGGTTTCTTAAAATAAATCGAATGTTACATGTTTGAATCTGATTATGCTATATTCATCCACGTGATATTTATCTTGTGATACATTGTATATTTTATCCATGTCCTTTTAAAAAACTGCACTCTATCTGTAACAAGTTTGCATAATGGGAAACTATTAGAATAGAATAGTCTAGGATTTGTATTTATATTGCACCATTCCAAAGCTCAAATGTTTTACAAGTTCAATCAAATAACATTTGTTCAGACAATCATAATAGCTCGGATAATAACCATAACATTTTAAAACTATCATAGCTATCAATCCCCTGAGAAGGCCTATCTAAAAAAGCAGGTCTTCACAGCGATTTAAAACTTCCAACCATACAGGTAGAGGGGATGGATTTTAGGACAATGTTAAGTCATGGAGCAGTCACAGAAAATACTCTGTCCCCAGCTGCTGTCAGTTTTACTGATGGGACTATGAAAAGTCCCTGGGTATCTGAGCGGAGAACTCTGTTGCACGATAATCGTTCTTGTCTGTTGTAAGTAGCTCATAAATGTAGAGGGGGCCCAGTCCATTTAAGGCCTTATAAGCCTACAGAATGATTTTCAATCCAGAGCACCATCTTATCAGCAGGCAGTACAACTCCTGCAGTGCAGAAGTTATGTGATTAAAACTGGATATACCAGTTAATAGCCATCTGCCAAGTTCTGTAATAACTGAAGATGCCATAACTGAATAGCTGGAATGCCATGGTAGAGCACATTCCAGTAATCAATTCACAATTCATAATGAAAGCTTGCACTGGTGTATGCAGATTGCTATGGTATAGGATGGGGCACATTCTGGCTACATTTTGGAAGTGATAAAAAACACTTTTAATGACAGCTGAAATTTATGATGTCAACACTAATTGGCTGTCAAAGATCACCCCCAGATTGTGAACATCTTACCTTATCTTCAGTGTTGTCCCATCAATAACAGAGAGACCTAGATTATATTTAGCTGCACAGTCCAAGTATTCTGGGCCCACCAATGGCAGCACGTTTTTGCGGGGTTGACTGTCAGTCACCTTGCACTCATCCAGTTACTGATATTTGTGACAGCCTTTTCAACCACTTGCATCAGATTACTGAGTCTGGGTCTAAAGGAAAGTTAAACCTGAGTTTCTTCTGAATAGCAGTGAAAGTTCAATCCACACCTTCATATCACTTCTCCAAGTGGTAGCTTATAGTACAGTATATACTAGAAACAGCAAATGGGAGAGTATAGAGCTCTAAGGAATGCTGCACAACACCAAGGAGGGAGCAAAACCTTTCCCAATACCACTGCCTGGCAGTGGTTTTGCAGGAATGATCTGAATCAGTTTAAAATTCTGCTGGACAAACCATAGAAACTCCAATGACATTCAACTAACTTCCCATGATCCACAGTATTGAATGCTGTTGGCAGATCAAGAAAAAAAAACAGCTGTCCCCAGTCCTTCACCAGAAGCAGATAATTCATGATCAGTACTAAGACAGTCTACATGCTGTGGCATCATCAGGAACTTCATTGAAGAGGCTTGTAGAGTTTTAATTTATCCAGGTGTTCCAGCAGACAAATTGCCACCACTTTCTTAATTCACTTTCCAACAAAAGGCAGGTTACAGATAGGCCTGTAGTTTGAGAGATTATTAGGATCTAAACTTGTCTTCTTTAGAAGGGGCTTCACATTGGTTATTTTACTCGTTGTGCCAAATAGCTCTATTTGAAATCTGAACCATCCATTGCTTAACCTGATACAAAATGGCTGCCTGGGGTAGAATGAGTTGAATCTGGACAGATACCCTCTCTTAAAGAAGAGTTCACAATCCCTAGAAAAACAAGCACAAGCATAAGCCCACCTTTACCAAGTGGGAGTGCACATGGTTTAAGATGCAGGTGGATTGGCACAACACTCACAGCACCTAGCAGATTTCTATATAATTAGTTGGCTGAAAGTCTAATCACAGCACCTGAGATTCAATTATCTCAACTTCAGAAACACTGGACTGGTAACTAGCACTAGTAGAGGAGATGTCATGTCTTCTCTCTGCAATCTTGGTACTGAAGAAATCAGCAAACCACGCCCATCTCTCCACTGAACTTGACTCTGACCAGGAACCAAGACAACCTGGATTTAGAATCATATCAACCAGTTCAACGAGATCTGCAGGTCTGTTTCTACTGCTACAATAAGGGAGGAATATGTTTTTCCTTTTTTCAGTCATTGCTCTCTGATATTGCAGATAATGGGATATCAGGACAAGTTTGTCCGACAGTGAGCTGGATTTCATCCAGTATTGCTCAAGCCTCCACCCACATCTTTTCAGTCCTCACAGCTCATCATTATACTAAGCATAACTTTGACATCCAAGTTGTGAGTGGAGGTGAACTGGTTGCAGGGAGTTATCTGCAGCAAAGACAGCATCATTACAAGTCTAAATCCCTGTGCTGCACTACCCCCAAGTAGAGGCAACCTGTGTCCTTGAAATGTGCGACTGTGCCCAAAAAAATCAGGTTCAACACTTCTCCGTCGACAACTGTGGACCATATCGGGGTTGGGGGTTGAGAGGAAATGAGCTTTGTTCCATGGTATATATCACTTAATAAAACTGAAATTGAAATAGAGTAAATACCTCATTTGACAACCTAGTGGCCATAGTTAACAGAAGACTGGGTGCTCTGTTAGTAATTGGAACAACCTCACTGCATGTGCTATATGTTTTATAGTCGCCAGCTCTGTCCTGTCACTTATTGATTATGGCATCACTGTATATGCAGCGGCCTGTGAGACGGTACTAAACAGATTAAAGCTGATCTGCAATAAAGCTTGTTGCTTTGTACCTGGGGCAGAATCAGATAAGGGCACCCATAGCTGCATCCTTTATGCCCTAAGAAACTGACTTCCATTACCTAGCTGAACAAAGCTCTAGACCTCTCTGCTAGCCAAAAAGGTGCTCTTGGGCCTAAACCCTCTAGCTTTAAAGAGCAGGTGACGCATTCAGGAGAACTTTATCAAAACAGAATATTTAGACACAGTTCAGCTTATATTTCACATTACTTCTGTATTTCTCCTCCCCATTATTTATTACTGTGGTCATTTGCATGAAAACAGGGTCTTTGCTCCAGAAGAGTTAACCTATTCCTTCTACTTTCTCCCTACCTGAGGTCATAATATTCTGCTTGTGACATCAGAGTTACTCCCATGGCAACAGGTTGTGATGGCACAATTGAAGATTATGATTTGAAGTAAGGAGTAGGCTATAGAGGCAGATGAACTCTAAGGGATGAAGGTTGTATATTCATGCAAATTTCCTCAGTAATAAATAAGGGGAAGAAGAAATCTATACAATACAGAGAGAATGGAAGCTGAGGTGCACCTAAATATTAAGTTTTTCAAAGTTATTTTTGAGGCGTCAGCAGCTCTTTATCAAATTCTTCCACACTGTATCCAACCTATACAAAACCAGAAGCATGGCCAGGAATGCCCCTGAGCCTCCTTTTGGACATACTCAACTGGGCAAGTGATAATTTGCTGTCAGGGCCACCAGCCGGTTAAGCCCTCCAACTGATGAAGAACCTGTGAAAGGTTTAAAGTGCTGGGGTAATTGTACAGCTAACAGTAATGTTTTGAGCACAATAAATCACTGATCATTTACCTTGGTTTACCTCTCCTTATTTTGCACACCTTTTGGTTCATGTTGTCATTTAGTTCAGTGCAGCATCTCCCAACTTCGAACAGCTCAAAAGGTCTATGTGCTCCACCGTTGCAGTTCAATGCAATTGTAACCATTAAACATTTGTTTACTCACTGTATTTATTCTGTGACAATTTTACACAGTGATCTGCCATGATTAGAACAGTTCTGTGTGTATTTCACATTGTCTTGTATATTTTGAGCCTGATTTGACTACATTCTTCGGGAATTTCATATAAGTACTTGTATCGTTTTGTTTGCTACTCTACCATTGCCGTGGAACATTTGTAAATAAGCACTTGTGCAAAGTGCTTCAAACTCCATCACACAGATGTGCAGATTAAGATCTGTGTATTACAGCATTTGTCACAACTGTATCCTCTATCCATGTTATTCTTTTATGTTTTTTATGTACAGTGTCCTGAGCTGCAGGGATGAGGTACGTTATAAATAAAAGATAATTTACTTTACCTAACTCTCACACATTAAATTAATCATAGCGCCATTGCACTATGGAGTATCATTCTTATCCTGAAACAACAAAGAAGTAAAGTCAGGAATGCACAAGTTTTGTTCTCTTCAATACCTTTTTTTTAACATGAGTAATTGTAATAAATTTTGGGCAGCACAATTGCATCTGTTTTTATACACTGTCAGTGTGTTGCTTTACAAATCACAGGAACTTCACTCTTGCGGTTTATTGAGCAACCCCCCCCCCACCCTGACTGTGTAATTAAAAAACCCAGAATGCACCTTTTCCTATATATGTTTCTGGGTGTAATGCCCAACACATGTGGCCAATAATGTATTATTCATTAAATAATAATAGTAATAGCATTGATGGTGATAACATAACAAAGATAATTGTAATATCCACAGATACTAGGAAATCCACATGGGATCCAAAGCTGTAACACTATTTGAATGTGCATGGTTGCAAGTTTGATAAAATCAAGGTCCACTCAATAGCTGAAACTATAAAATGCATGTTTCTGGTCTTAGTTCAGTTTCTAAGCCTGGGTTAAATACTTTGCCTTTTTTCATAGACTCACGTTTTTGACTATTGTTTGCCAAGTGCATGAGGCTATTAAATTAGAACTGCTTAATGCAGTATATATAATGTTTCATGAACAGAAGTAAGATGTTGCTGTATAACAACTTAATCATTTCAAAAGCTTGTTTTGAATGTGTTTCTTCAGGGGAGGATAACAGAGCCTTTCTCAAGGAGCATGCAGATTTAAAAAAAATATATTTTCATTAAAAAGCTATTTTTCACTGTAGTGCAAGCACATATCTTGTAAGGGTGTCAATATGCTTCTATGGAGGAGAATTTACAATACACTGTTATGCCAATTAGTTGATTTTGTATTTTTTAAAATGTTGAAAATGCACTGGAAACTCACATTGTGTTGCTTTTCGACACTTAACCAACTGAAGCAATTTTTATAAAATGTCGACGACACTCAACTGGAATGCATTTTTAGTTCTGTCATGAAGGAATACAAAACTGAGGTGCAGCCTGATAGCCTAATAACATTGGCTATTGTAAAAATTAAACATATTGAGAAATGCACAGGCAACTCATTGGCGTGACAGTTTAATACAAATTTTACTTTAGTCTTCTTTTCCACAGCTGTAGTAGAGAGGCCAACCTAAATTACTACAGGGAGATTTTCAGTGTTTTTTGTCCATTTGCCTGTCCCACTTGACCACTTCTATCCATAAAGTTAGATCACAAAAAGGTGCTCAAACTTTATGGCACAAGTACCACAGGTGCATCTGGATAAATGACAGAAGTACCACAGTTGCAGCCAAAAGTACTGTAAGCAGCCAAAATGGTCACACATGCATTAGGATATATGAGAATAGTATGGACATATATTGATGCATTTACATGGACACAGCACACATCCAAAATACAGACACACGTAGAACTTCCAGTGCTTTGAACATCCCCCATATGTTCACCTTTTGATAGTTACTGTAATTCTGCCTGTAGAGTTATATTATCCATTCATCAGCCTGTTACCATGATATCATTTGAAGTCAACAAGTCTTGTTGCAATCATTCTGTTATCTGTTGGAAATAATCAGCATAATAGTCTGCTTAAAAAAGTTGTTTTCTGGAAGCAAATGGCATACTGTGCCTACTGTGTTGAATAAGGGGTTTTTGAAGCATCCTTCAAATAGCACAGGACCACACTAGGATGCAATAATGTTACAAAATGACAATTGTACAAGGCTGTATACATACTGGCAGCAGCCCATGAGGAGAAAGGGGAGCAGAGGTTTATGTAAATGTATGTTATTTAGAAATGATTTACCCAGGATAGCCCAGCTGAGAGGCAACATCTTGTTCACTATGGGTTCTGCCTCTACTCATTTCCACAGCTGGGTGGTATGGAATGCTTGGAAATTAAGCCACATTCTCAAGGTCACACAGTGATTATTTGGCTCTAGCAGTCTTTAAGCATGTGATTATCTGCTTCCCAAGTCAAGCTATCAAGAGATTGCACAACATATGGAAGCCCTGGATGCTCAGGGAAAAGACTGACTATTGCATACTGGATGAATGTGCCTGTATATGCAGATAATGTGTGCTGTTTGCCCATTCCAAATCACGAGATGCTTGCACTGTTGCAGCCTCCTATGTGCTCCTGCTTATGATGTCAACTTCTGCAGACCAGAAAACAAGCCAATGATCTCATGCCATTAGCACAACTATATCATGTGATTCATTAACACAACTGCTGTTCCTCTCAGCAGTGCTCTTGTTGCTTCTAGAATCTTGTGGCACAGTAGAAACAGTAATGGTCTCCTTATTTACCAATCTCCATGTTCAACTTCATGAACAGAGCCCCATGTCTATAAACCAATGATATAGGTACTGTTAGATATGTCCAGCAAAATGGAACCATTATACACACATCTGCATGCTACACACAGCCGGAACACTGTTACTTTAAATAGTTTATATAATGCCATGGGACTATTAATTTCCATCTGAAGAACCCCAAAAAATGAATGGAAGGATTCTCACTTAATGCCTCTTTGAGAATATGGCACCTCAGACAGAGGAGCAATTACTTCCCCTTCACACACACTGCACTGTAGTCTCAGTGTTGAGTATAAATGACCCAAGGTCTCGGGTGTGAAACCTGATCTCATGACCTTCTTAACCCAGAGGCATGAGTGATACAACTGAGCCATACTGACAGATTAGTTAATTACTAATCTATCACCTCCATAGCATTTCCACTTCTTTGATGTTTAGTAAAGTGCTTTGAGAGACAATTTGTGTGCAATGTACATAAAACTGAAATTAATTCAAAATATACTTCACTCAGCAGTTTACTATGCTGTAGTATGAGTAGGATCTTGTGAAATGTAACCTTCTGTGACAAAGTTAGTGCAATGTGGCCCACTGTGCACTCCACGTAGTGCCTGTGAAGTGGTTGGTCACTTCTCAGTGCACCACAATTCCGAAGTCATTTCTCAACTACTCAGAAAAAAATAGCTTCATAGTGGTGAACTTCCATACTTTGCATAGGTTTTTCTATGTGTGAATTTCAAATTTTGCAATTCATGGTTCTGTGAAGTGCCAAATTATCAAAGTATATTGCTACAGAAATTTCTGTACTTTGCACTGAAATTCACCAATTGAGAATGTTTTTAACTTTGCTCTGAACTAGTTATGAGATTATAGAAATATAGTATGTCAGACAAAATCAGACCAGATTGTCCATCTAGTTCATCACATGCAATCTTGGTAATGACAAGCACATTATTGTGTTAAATAAATTGTGTTAACGTATTGTTCAGTTATAATGCACACGACTTTAGATACATGGGTGATTTTATGTTCTATCAGTCCTTCATCTGTCACAAGCACTAAACTCACAGCTTATAGAGGAAGGCATCCCCATCATGGAAAAAACTCAGTGACTCTGGTCTAACTAAGCAAAAATCAGGATTATAATTATTTTTAATGTGTGTTACTGTTGTGCTCCACAGATGTGAATGTCTGCCTGGCTACGTTGGGAAACACTGTGAAATGAATTACGATGATTGTCAGAACAACAAGTGTAGCCATGGTGGAGAGTGTGTCGATGCAGTCAATGGCTATACCTGCATCTGTCTTGATGGTTTTAGGTAAGTCGAGTACATTTCCTACATAGCATTTGAAACCTCATAGTGTGTAACTGATTTTGCACATTTTAAAGTGTCACAAACCAAATTCATCCTCACACATATCAAGACTTGCTGTCACTTTCTTTTAAGGTGATAATTCTGGCCTGTACTGGTTACCAATTTGGAGATGTTCAAGCAGCTACTGATTACATACCTCTGTATCGCCGAACTTGTTTGTCTTACATGGCATCGGGTAGTGGTTCCATAATACAGGCCTAAAGCCTCTAGCCATGTGATAAATCATGTTGTAGGGTTAGCAAGAGTCAATATTCATTTATCAATTTTCATCATGTACTGTAGGCTTTAAATAAAGCTAAGTCAATTTGTAAAAGGTATATGGTGAAACTGAAACATTTTGTTAATTTTAATGAAAAGCAAACTTCAACAAAAATCTGAGAAATACCATGACATTTCACTGTTGAAAAGTATTTTTTTAATTTTCTTTTATTTGATATAATCATTGTATTCTGTTTTTCTAATAAAATACGTACAAAGCACCTGTGTCTCATTAGATGGAGAGAATAGATGATTTTAGCCCATGGGTGTCCCAAAGGCTCTATTGCCAGATTGCACTGTCAGTTATTTTTACATCACAGTTCATATGGCCACCCAAGGTACCAATGCAGTCATTATTAAAACAAGTCCAGTTTAGCTGCTGCATATGTATTGGCATACAGGAAACAAACATGCCGAACAGCATACAACATATTACGGTGATGCAATCCAAGGACAAGATAGCCCATAGCTAGTAAGACATCAAAATACTGCAAGAATATAAAGCAGGAAACTAATCCGGGAGATCACAGGATAAACATTTCAAATCCACATATGTCACTTTCCAGGAATGTTTGTCTTTGGAGTCCTTTCAGTTCTGACTCATAGACTCACTCCCTTCAATATCAGTGCTGGTTAGTAGTGAAAAAAATCACTTGATTACAAGTGCCCATACAGAATCAAATGCTTCACCTCTTCCTTATACTCATTCTAGTATTAGAACATTGGCCATTGCCTTCTAGAGGGGTTGGCTTTATTAACCTACTGTATGTATTTTTGTTCCATCAAGTCTGTATGTCACTTTGGTCTGAGGGGTGACTTATCAGCCCTGTTCCTGCTGTCCTGAGCCAACACCTACCTCCCCGGCACACACCTTTGGTCATGTACAGTATTTTTCCCCACAAATGCCCCCTCACGGGTGGGCCAGAGAGGGGATAGCTGTTTCACCTCCAGTACAGAAATCTGGAATGGACCTTCAGCAAGCACTGGGCAATGGTACTGACTTGGGACCAGTGGGTAGGGCTTCATTAAACTCCCTTGACCACCATTTTCAACATTGTCTCCCTTGCTGCAGTGGCACAAGATACACATGCATGTAGAAGCACACATCTGTTCTGGAACCGCAGTTTGACCCACCCTGGTTGTAGTTGGCTGCTCAAGTGTCATCACTACCACCAGGTGACTTTCACCTGGAGACAGTCAAGTGTTGAGTGAACTCACCATGCTAGCCTGAAGAAGAGAACTGCCAGGCAGCCCCTTGATCCATTTCCAGCCCTCCCCCTGCCAACCTCCAGCAACCCAAACTCATTGCCAAACACGGGTCACCAGAGTGATGAGAAGTAAGCCACTAGACACCTCTACCCTCTGCAACACCATGCCAGCATTAAGCTATGTATTAAGACCACTTTGAATGTTCTCCATCCTGGGATGAAATTCAGGGCTATGTCTAACTAGGGTCATCAAAGACAATCCTTGCCCACCCCCACCACCAATGAAGACTATGCCAAGCCATAAGCATAGCTTACACTAAAGGATTTCCCAGGTGAGCAGCCTTGTACAGCTTCAAATCTGTGGGACAGGTTAAGCAGCTAGCCTCACTAGGGTACCCTCCTCCTCCTCCTGGTCCAGTCAAGTCATCTTCTTAACTCCCCAATTACCCAGTTAATAATATTAACTGCGATACTCTGTATTATAATTCCAAATTGGAAAAACTTATCCCTGTCTTAATTGGCCATGGCTGCTACCTAAGGAGATTAGCATAAGGCTGGTTGCTTGTCTGTAACATGGTTTATAGAAGAATAAGGACCAACTTAATTCCAATGTATAATATTACAAATGACCAAGATCTGAGAAAAGACTTAAATTTGACATAGAAAAGACACAAAGAAATGGTGACCAGAGCACAAGAGTTACAAGTAATTAGTGAGGGTTTTAAGAAGGAGTCAAGAAAATATTTCTTAACCAAGAGAGTGGTGAATATATAAAACTACTTGCTAGATGAGGTCATGTGGACACATATTGTAGACCTTTATAAATCCCTACTCAATACGTATATTGGGAGCATCAGGATGGTATACCACAACCACTGAAACAGTGGGGGTATCGTCACGATGGATAATAGCCTTCTTCCATTTCATCGATTCTTTATCATTTATTATCTTAGAATTAAAGAAAAAACTGCTATCTAGGCAATTCCTTTAACTCCTAGAAATTCCTATAGGCAGCATTTGAATAGATATTAAACGTGGGAGAACATTCATCTTAATAACTTCACCCTATTCAGCCAACAGATTGGAAAACCCACCCATCAATCTAAATCCCTCATTACCATAGCTAGGAGATGGGACAAGGAATGATTAAGCATACAAAGGTCCATTATATTCTAGAATATCTGCATCAAGCATAGTAACAGAAACATAGAAAATGACTGCAGATGAAGGCCTAGCAACCCTTCCTGACTGCATACACCTATCAAATTTTTGGACTATGCCATTGTCAGTCCTTACTGTCCCCTCATCTGCCCCCTTACTCACTATTCCCATGTGCCGGTCCCATGCTGTTTTGAACCCTCCCATAGATACAGCCCCAACAACCTCCTCCAGAAGCTAGTTCCAGTCCATCACCACTCTTTTTGTAAATAAAGAACTTCCTGACATCCTTCTTGAACTCCCCCCTGCCAGTTTCAGGGTGCTATCTCTGGTACTTCTCTTACCAAGAACAAGAACCCAGGGGAAGAATACACAATGGGTGGGGAGGTAGTAACAACAACAAAACAGGAAAGGGACCTGGGGGTAATCATATCAGATGACCTTAAGGTTAGCAAGCAATGTGAGAAGGCAGTAGGGAGGGCCGGGGGTATACTGGGATGTATAGGGAGAGGCATCAGCAGCAGAAAACAGGAAGTTGTTATCCCTCTGTACAGACAGTTGGTGAGACCCCATCTGGAATACTGTGTCCAGTTCTAGAGACCCCATCTCTGCAAGGACATAGACAGGATAGAGAGCAGTCCAGAGGAGGGCAACTAAAATGGATGCAGGGTCTGCAAGAGAAACCCGTATGAGGGAGAGACTAAGGAGCTTAATATGTATACCCTTGAGGAAAGAAGGGAGGGGGACATGATAGAAACTTTCAAGTACCTCAAGGGAATCAACAAAGTCCAAGAGGGTAGCATCTTTCAGAAAAAGAGACTTGCAAGAACAAGGGGACACAATTTAAAGATAGAAGGAGGGCGGTTCTGGGGCAATGTGAGGAAGTATTATTTCACAGAGAGGGTAGTGGATGCATGGAACAGCCTTCCTGAGGAAGTTGTGGGGTCTAAAACTGTGGGAGAATTCAAGAATGCATTGGACAGACATAAGGCAATTCTTGTGGGGGGCAGGAAGATATAGGCTGTTGGTTAACTAGGATCTGCGGCCTATCCTGTAGGTAGGGAAATGGGCAGACTAGATGGGCCTAGCGGTCCTTATCTGCTGTCAAAGTCTATGTTTCTATGTTTCCATGTTACCATTCATTGCAAACAGCTTGCTGTTGTCTACTGTGTTTATTCTGCAGAGATACTTGAATATTTCATGTCATGTTGCTCTCTTTTCTCCTGTCCTCCTGTGTGCCCATGTTTTGATTTTCCAAGTGCTTCTAGTAGGACCTATCCTGTTGCCCATGTATCATTTTTGTGGCTCATCCCTGCACTGCCTCTAATCTTTTCCTGTCCTTACTAAAGTACAGACTCAAAAATAATGCCCAATACTCCAAGTGAGAGTAAATCACGGATCTATACAGCGCCTGCATTAATTCTCTCCTTCTGCTAGTGATCCTCCTCCCTATGTACCCCATCATCTGATTTTCCCTGCCCATAGTCCTACTACATTGTGCCAGTGCCTTCAAGGTCTTCGTTATTAATACCCCCAAGTTCCTTAATTCTGATGTGCTCTCCACTACCACCCCATACATAATATAGATATACTGAGGTCTTGGCCTATAGGTGCATCATCCTGCAATTTGTTTGTGTTATCTTTCAGGTTCCACACTCTCAACCACCTCTCTAGATTCTCCAGTCCATTCTTTATGGCCCTTATCCACTCCTCAGTCTCCACTCTTCCATCCCCAGATAGCCAATGGTAGAAGGTAACCTAAAAGGGATACTTATAAAAAAAGGGATGGATCTCTTTCAGACTTATTCAAATTGATTTTTATAAAAAAAGCTTCTATGACTTGTACCAGTTCTGGAATGGATTGCTTTGTATTCATCAGAAAGAGCAAGATATCATCCATGTACAGAAAAATCTTTTGATCCTGTCACTAAAAGGGCAGAAACCACTCTAGGCAAAGCAAGGCACTTTTATTTATATACTGCCATTTCCCAAAGTCTCAGGGCACTTCCCAGTTTACACAGAGAAGATAAATACATGCAATAATAGTACACATATTAAATGAACAGAATCAATTATAAAGCAGTGCTAATTAAACAAAAGCAGCAATTTCTTTTTTATAGAAATAGATCCTTGCTATGTGAATTGCACCTCATTGCCTCAGTAATAGGTTCTATGTGTATGGCCAGAGCAAATAAAAGTGGAGCAAGTGGCTGGGGGCTTATCTTAAGTACAAAATTCCCCAACCAATCCCCATTCATGAAGACTGCTGTCATGTGAGACTAAACAGGTAAACAATATAAGCTGCATCCAGGTTGTGCTGTGCCTTAGCTCCAGAAAATCCACTACTACTACAAAAAAGCTGGCACTAGTCAAGCACTACAGACACACAGTAACAGATGACTGCAACAGGATCAGATTACCTAAATATACAAATCTTAATTTTGTGCAGTCACAGCAAACAGCATTGTGGTGTTCCCATTGGAAACCCCTTGGTCTGCCATGAAGGATACAAACAACAGACAAACAATGAATACATATATATATATATATATATATATATATATATATATATATATATATATATATAACAGCAAATTGACTAAGCACTTCCAACTAGGGTTGTGCAAGAATTGTGCAACAATTATTTCTACACAATTTTTAGTTCCGTGAAAATCATTGGATATGGCCATTTTTGCTCAGTTGGTGAAACCAAGCACAAACTGTGCAAAATTCAATTCAACCCAGTTCAGCACACATAGATCTTTTGGAGCGATATTAACTCCAGTTGAGTTGCCATAAAAGTAATGTCCATTTTGGTGTGCACATTCATAAGGATACTAGGCAGAATATAGGTCTCATCTTCAACCTTTTTAGGAAGAAAAATAATAGAGGTCTCATAACAAGACCCCCAGAAGAGCACACCTCCCCTTGATTCAGTAAATATAGCTTGTAATAAGGGCTACTTATCATCCTTGCACCACCTCTGATCTGTTCCTGTCCTTCCTTATCAAAGAAAACTTCACTAAATAGCTACACAGCCTCTGGCCTTGATCCAGATTAGCCAATCAATTACTGCTCACATCTTAATAGTAATAGCAACCAGCAATGAATGTACTTGCTACCATGATGCCTGCAAGAGCTACAATCAGTCCTAAAAGTCAAGGCCATTACCTCTGTTCCATTGCACTGTGAGGTATACAGCATTTAATGAAATTCTACAAATGGAGAATTCATCTGTTTATTCAGGAACACTCTTGTGGCTCCCATGACAGTAATGCCAGTAACAGCAGTTACAGATTGCTGCCTTTTGTCAACCTAGCCAACTCATGAATCCATTTGTTACACCGCTTAAAATATATGTTTGTCTGTGAAAAAGTTTGTCCCCTATGATGCCACAGGTTGTCCAAGATGGTACACACCACATGAAATGCCTGGTCATACTCTAAAGATGAATTTGTTTGAACCTGAGCCTCATGTTTCTTAATCTGTGTGAACAGTGTCTTGTTGCAGCCACCTATTGTATACCTCCCCCTTGCTACTGACTTATAATGACTCCCCCCATAGATTAACTTTGCCTGCTTCCTTATGAGTAGGCTGTGAAAGGGTCATTGGGGCATTATAGATATTTTAAATATTCCATTATTTTTAAAATGAGCAAAATGCCATAACTAATTAAACAAGCATTTGTCAATGCTGAATGTTGTTGCACTGGTATTGGCAGTGGCAGTGGCGGAGCTGGAGACACATAGTGCTGTGATTTCGTTAATGTGTCCCAAAAGGCGATTTCTCACAGTGAGCATGCCATTGTGTGCCACAGCTGCAGAAACACGTTTCGGGCAGGCTGTGAAAAATGGCAGCTGGACTGTTGATAAGGAGGTGTGCACAAATGCCAGTGGCGAAAATGTGGCATGAAAGTATTGCAGATTGACGAAGTTACAAGGGTGCGTGGAAACTACTCAATGCACACTTGCAACACAGTCATTTTAGGGACTTTCCGCACCAAATTTTCAACATAGGTATTTTAGGACCTCTGCTCATAATAGTGTCACTGTCATTTCCTCAAACTGTCCTGAAAACTGATTTTGCACAGCGACCATGCAATTCTGTGCCGGACGTGCGAAAACACATTTCAGCCAGCTGTACTGTTCATAAGGAGGTATGGAAAAATGCCAATGATGAACAGCTGGAGTGAAACTATTACAAATTCACAAAGTCACGAGCATGCATGTAAACTGCACAATGCACGCTGGTAAAACACTCATTTTATTGACTTTCATCCCCAAATTTTCAACATAGGCATTTTAGGACATCTGTTAATGAACAGTGTCCCTGTCATTTTCATAATGTGACTTGAACATGGACTTTCCACAGCGACTGCGCTATTCTGCGTGGAACTGCGAAAACAGGTTTTGGTCAGGATGTGAAAAATGAGAGCTGTACTGTTCATTAGGAGGTGCAGAACAATGGCACTGTTGAAAATCTGGAGTGAAAATATTATAGGTTTGCGAACTTACGTGTGTGCGTGCAAACTGCGCAACACACACTCCTAACACAGTCATTTTATGGAGTATTGTCACCAAATTTTCAACACAGGCATTTTAGGACCTCTGCTCATGAACAGTGTCACTGTCATTTTTGTAATGTGTCCCAATCACTGATTTCACACAGCAACCACGCTATTCTGCGCTGGAAGTGCAAAAACACATTTCAGCCAGGATGTGAAAAATGACAGCTGTACAGTTCACAAGAAGGTGTGGTAAAATGCCAGTGTTGAGAATCTGGCATGAAAATATTGTGAATTCTCAAACTTATGAGTGTGTGTAGCAACTGCTCAATGCATGCTCGTAAAACAGTCATTTTTTTCATTTTTCCCACCAAATTTGCAACATAGCCTTTTTGAGAGCCCCCCTAATGAACAGTGGCTCTTTTATTTCATTACTCAGTCCTGAAAGGCAATTCCGTACAGTGACTGCGAAATCACCTTTTTGGCCTGATTAACAAAATGACAGTGACAGAATTCTCAAGGTGGGGTCCCAAAAACCCCATGTTGAAAATTTGGGGCCAAAATTCCCAAAAATGCCTGAGATATGCATCAACATTGAAAAAACCTTATTTATTACATTATACATCTTACCGGTATTTCCTCAGTTCACGGTCGGCTTTGAAGAGTGCAGATGTGTTCCTCGTCCACGAAGATCATTCGTCAGACTCCGGAGGTGGTATGGGGTGGGGGCTGTGGGGAGGCAGGGTGCACAGAGGGTGGGTGTGGCTGGGGGCAGGGAGACCACGAGGGACCATTTTCATTTTACAGGTGAAAAAAAAGACATTGTGGGACAGTTTTTTTGTTTTAAGGGATTTGGCACACTAGGGTGGGCTCCCAGCATGCCACCTAACTATTTGGGGGGCCTGTAGCCAATGGTGGATTGGGCACCCTTGTTGCAACAACAGGGGGGCAGGAATTTATGCCGATGGGGATTGGGCACCCCCATTGGCACTCAAAGAAAGCGTGGGGGACGCTGAGCCGAGGTGGATTGGTCACCCCCTTGGCATTTAACAGTGGGGGGTTCTTTATGATGACGGGGAGTGGGCTCCTCCATCAGCACACAAGTAAAGGGGTTAGAGCCGAGGGGACTGGCCACCCCTCGGCATATAACAAATGGGGAGGTGATTTATACTGATGGGGAATGGGCTCCCCCTGTCAGCAGTACGGAGGGGCAGGGTTAACTGACAGGGGAATTGGGCAACCCCAAAATCAGCAGTTTGGCAGCCACTGTGCCACCATGCTCATAATGTCAGTGAGCACATCCAGGGAAGGTCCTCTGCGTCTGATGAGCTTTGATTGGATTGCAGTGGACCTTTTCTTAGATGTGCTCACCACATTATGTATGCATGGTGTGGCGCCGGCATACAGGCTGATTGGGGAATGAGGGACGCACCTACTGGTGCATGCCCTGCAATCGCCCAACAGCGACCACGCCTCCAAAGCTGCACTGCTGCAAGACGTTGGCTGTGCAAGTGCGACAACAGAAAAAAGACAGAAAATTCCAGCACAGGGTGATATCCACTTTATTAGGTAGAGTCTAGACACTGGCCATACTAGTGTGGGCCAACACCACTTTTACTCCTGACTTAAAGATCACGTGCAAAGGTTTTGCACACTTTTAATGAAGCTTAAATTCAAGTCCCTATGTCATGATTAGAGTTTCCTGAAAATTTCATGCTGTTTAGGTTTGTGGTTTTCTATTAATCAGCATTTGTTAACTTGCTCTACAGTAGCTGAACACAGTGGAGTTATTTCTGTCTCTCTCAGTCAGGCTTGGAGAGTGATGACATCATTGTGGAGTACTGTAGCATTGCTGCTTCAGATTCCCAATCACAGCAGGCTCTAGAGTTAATGATTTGCTCAGCAGGTTTCTTATAAACTCAGTATGTGGTTTGTGTTTAAAAAGATTAACTTAAAATCTATCATTCTCTTATAAAAGTTCATAATTTGAGTTTCAGTGCTGAACTGAAGTAGTGGAAATCTTTCTCTGTCACAGATCAGTTTGTCTATCACAGCTCTCCATTCTTTCTCATCAAAACTCAGGTTTTTTCAAACTATATAACACGGGTTTGTTTAATGAATATACAATAAATCTAAATTTTGTTCATTCATAGAAATAGTTTGTCTTTGATGTAGCCTTCATAAATACATTCATGTAAGAACTTTTTTTTTTCATGTCAGATTGACAAGCAGGTGCCTGTCACAGACTACTATTTCAAGCACATGTACTGTCTGAACTCACAAATTTCAGTTCTTTGGTGGTTTCTGTGTGAAAACTCATCATGTATGTGCATAAATGGAAACATTATATAGTATCCTGATGCACAATGTCTCTTCTCCACAGTTGAGGCATCTGAACTCTGCTGCCACCTTTCCCCTGTCCCACAAGCCACCGGCCTTCTGCTCCATATTCGAGACTGCTGCATCCTGCTGCCCACTGTCTTCTCCAACACAATCAAGGATTGTGCACCCTGCTGCCTCAATCCCCCTGCCTTAAGAATCAGGGTTGCTGCACCTCTTGCCCCTTGCTAAAACAGTTGAGGTTGCTGCACTCTGCTGACTTCTCTCTCCCCCACCCCTACACTCCAGGATGCTGCACCTGTTACAACCTGTTCCTGTCTCCACAGTCAGGGCTGTTATGCACTGCTAAGCCCTAGAGTCTCAGGTCCCTCTGCCTCCATAGTGAGGACAGCTGCACCATGCTACCCGTGGTCACCTGAGGTGGGTCTTTTGCTGCACCCTGCTTCCCACTTCCATTGCCCCAAATGGGCAGGGCTGCTGTACCATGCACTCCCCATCTCACAGTCAGGGCTACTGCACCCTGATACTCCCTGTGTCCATCGTCACAGTTGAGGCTTCTGCACCATGTTGTCCTCTGTCCCCTGTTACCACAGCCAGGGCTGCTGCACCCTGCTATCTACACAGTTGGGGTTGCTGTGGCCTGCTGTGCCCTAGAGCCCCATGCCTCTGCAGTTAGGGTTGCTGTACTATGCTGCCATTTGCCATGAGAGTCAGGGCATTTACTGCACCCTGGTATGTGCCTCCACAGTTGAGGTAGTTGTACCCTCCTGACCCCCTGTTACCAGGGCCATGCCTGTTTGGGACAAGGGATGTGGGCAGCAGGGTATAGCAAGGGATCTGACTCAGGTGGCGGGGGGCAGCAGGGTGCAACTGCCTCAACTAGGGAGGCACACAACAAAGTGCAGCAAATGCCTTGACTGTTGTGGCAAGTGGCAGCATGGTGCAGCAGACCTAACTGTGGAGGCATGGGGCTCTAGGGCACAGAAGGCCACAGCAACCCCAAGTGTATAGACAGTAACAGGTGCAGCAGCCCTGGCTGTGGTGACAGGGGACAGAAGACAGCATGGTGCAGAAGTCTCGACTGTGGGGCAGGACACAGGGGGGTATCAGGGTGCAGCAGCCCTGACTGTGAGATGGTGTGTGTGGTGCAGCAGCCCTACCCATTTGGAGCAATGGAAGTTAGCAGCATGGTGCAGCAGCCACAACAGTGGAGCCAGGTGGGCCTAGGACTCTTAAGGCTTAGCAGAGCACTGCAGCCCTGACTGTGGAGACAGGAACAGGGGGCAACAGGTGCATCATCCCTGACTGGGGGGGAGAGAGGGCAGCAGGGTGCAGCAACCTTAACTGTTTGGGCAAGGTGCAGCAGGCCTGATTCTTTAGGTAGGGGATGGAAGCAGCAGGGTGCGCAATCCCCGACTGTGGGAGAAGACAGTGGGCAGCAGGGTGCACAGTCCCCAACTGTGTGGGGGAAGACAGCTGGTAGCAGGGTGCAACAGCCTCAAATGTGAAGCAGAAGGCAGGGGGGCTTCTGGGGCAAGGGACAGGTGGCAGCAGAGTGCAGCTGCCTCAGCTGTGGGGAAGAGACATGGTGCATTGGGATGCCATATAGTGTTTCTATTTATACACATACATGATATATTTTCAAACAGAAACTACCAAAGGACTGAAATCTATGAGTTCAGGCAGGATTTGTGCTTAAAATAGTAGAATGTTACAGGCACCTTTGTGTCAATCTGACATAAAAACATTTTCTTACATGAATGTATTTATGAAGGCTACATCAGAGACAAACTATTTCTATGAATGAACAAAATTTATTTCATATTCATCAAACAAACCTGTGTTATATAGTTAGAAAAAAAATCAGTGTTTTGATGATAAAGAATGGAGAGTAGTGATATAGACTAGCTGATCTCTCACATAGAAAGATTTCCACTACTTCAATACAGCACTGAAACTCAAATGATCAACTTTTATAAGAAGGGAATGATAGATTTTAAGCTAATCTATCTAAACACAATCCACAGAGTGAGTTCATAATAAACCTGGTGAGCAAACCATTAACTGTACAACCTGCTGTGATTGGGAATCTGAAGCAGCAAGCTACAGTACTCCACAATGATGTCATCGCTCTCCAAGCCTGACTGCGAGAGACAGAAATAACTCCTTGTTTTCAGCCACTGTAGAGCAAGTTAACAAATGCTGATTTAAAGAAAACCACAAAACCAAACAGCATGAAACTTTCAGGAAACTCTAATCATGACACAGGGACTTGAATTCAAGCTTTATTAACAATATGCAAAAACCTTGGCACATGAACTGTGATGCAGTTCTGACTAAACCTTGTTTACTTTATATAGTTCTGGGGGTTATCATGCATGGTATACCACATACAGTAATTTCACTGGATTTTTTTACTGTTTTTATTGCCTCCTGTTCTCTCTATTGTGTGATTTGTTTGTTCATCACTGTAATCCCACTGTCTTGATTGTACTTACCAGAGTATTTTATTGTTTTGCTTTGTATTGTATTGTATTTTTGGTATTGTATTGTACTTTTATTTTTGAATGTACTACTGCTTGTACCTCCTTTCTGTGTATTTACACTCGGGTCACACCTGGACACGAACCTAGGCTCAGCATGCCTTTCCCGGTTAAAACATTTTAAATAAATAAATACTCCTGTATTAATATCTTTAACACTAGCATTCCAGCCCTGTGGAAAACACACATATTCAAAGCAAGACCATGACTTACGAGGCAAAGAGTTACAAGAATACACTCTTGTTGTTGGATATTGGGCCTTCCAGGCATCAAGTAAATCCAAATCATGGAGCAACTGCCATTCTCTAATTAGCCTAGGCTAGGAGTGTACCCCCAGAAAGACTGAGGTGGGTCTCCACGGCCAAGTTAAACTCCACAAATAGAATTAAATTATGGAACCCCCTCTCACAGAATTAAGGCACCCAAATCTCTAAACAATTAGGAGGTGTTATCAACCACAAAACAGGAAAGGGATCTGGGGGTCATCATCTCAGATGACCTGAAGGTAGCAAAGCAGTGTGACAGGGCAGTGGGAAGGGCAAATAGAAGGCTGTGCTATATTGTGAGGGGCATCACCAGCAGAAATAAGAAAATAATGTTACCCCTGTACAGATCAATGGTGAGGCCCCACCTGGAGTACTGTGTCCAGTTCTTGAGGCTCCATCTCAGGAAGGACATAGATTGGGTGGAGGCAGTACAGAGAAGGGCAACCAAAATGGTGCATGATCTGCACAAGAAGCCCTATGAGGAAAGACTCAGGGAATTAAATATGTATTCTCTGGAGGAAAGGACAGAAAGGGGAGACATGATAGAAACATTCATATACCTCAAGGGTATCAATAAGGTTCAGGACGGTAGCATATTCCTCAACCCTAAGAAAACTGTCTCCCTAACATTTGGCATGCATCAAAAATGCTCCCTTCTCCCCTCCACCCCCACCTTCCACACTATTGATGGGACTAGGGTTGTCAGAACTAGTTGGGAAAAGATTCAAACCCATCACAAACCCTGGTGTTCGAGTTCTAATTCAGAACTCGAACACTAGTCAGAGATTATAAGCAGGTTGAATCTAGCCAACTTCTAGCATAAGCCTGCCTAGCCATGTCGGCTCCGAAGGATGGGGACGGAGAGAGGTTGAAGGAGCAGGATGGGATTGGGAGGCACAGTGCCACAGGAGGCAGAAAGGAGGAGGAGGAAAGGGTCACGGGTGCATGATGGCAGCATGCACAAACTTGTGGGGTCTGATGTGGACTGCATTGAGTTGGAGTCTCGGACTGCGCGCCTGCGTACTTCATCCCCACAGTCGTGTTACCACCTGACCAGCTGCTCTGTGGTCAGGTGGTGGAGAGACGTAAACCGGCGCAGGGTTGCTCCGTTCATTACCCAGCTAGTGCCATAAAGGAGTTGCAGGGCAGGCTGCAGCAGCTTGTGCTAATCGCTCGCTCCCTTTGTCTGGGCTAGCTCTGCTCTCTGGCTCTGGCAAATGGCAATTACTTGCTAATTAAAATCATCGTGTGTGTATTGGGCAAACTAAAAAAATAAATAAAAAAGCTAAGGGGTGGGGGTGAAAACTAAAGGTAGGGGCTGGGGGGACTCAGGGTTGGGATTGGGAGTGGGAACCGAGTAAAAGAAAGGGCTTGAACAAACATAGGAACAGTTGGTGAGAAAGCTCAGCCTCAGGATGAGATGGACAGAGCAAGGGAAGTTAAAGTTGCTGAGTATTTGAGTGAAACTGAAGAATTTTATCATAGTCTCAAACAACAGTTCAAAAACATTATTTTCTGCATGGTGTAGTTTCACACTGGGAAGAAGGAGCGAGCATCAGATGGCTGGTGGAGGGGTGAAGAAATTAAAACAAACACATTGTGACTCGAGGAAAATTAAGTTTAACTTTAATGTGTGAGTCTCTGAGAAGTTGAAACATTTGAATTTGATGGCATTTTTTATTTTTTACTTACTACTTTATACACTACTCTACAAAACAAAGTAAAATAATCAGGAGGACAGGGAGGGGAGGGGATTCTGTGGTACTGTGCTGCTGAGCGTTCTTCTATTCCACCCTATAAAATTCCTGATAGAACAACACCAGGCTGTTTTTAGTTTTTTTTTTACACAGTATTCCCTACTTGTGTGTTGTGTGTGTGACTCCACTACACTGTATCTCTCTACTCTCCTGTGGTGTTCCCATCACCCTGCTGTGGCTGCTGACCGTGTACCCTACCCATTGTGTGTTACTGCGAGAAGCCCATTGTTGGGCAGTCGTGTGGTGGCATTATCCTTAAATACATGACAGAAGCCTAGAAATATACTTCCCTGTTGGGAGAAGAGACAGAAAAAATCTCTTTCCTTGGGTTGTATATGTATGTGTGAGTGTGAATCCGTCTCCTGTGGTCAGCCCATCTGCTGTGTGCCTTTTGACTGCACTGTACCCTACCCAGTGTGTGTTACCAAGAGAGGCCCAGTGGCCAGTTGTCGTGTGGTGGCATTATCCTTAAATGCATGACAGATGCCCAGAAATATATTTCCCTGTTGGGAGGAGAGACAGACAAATCTCTTTCCTTGGCTTGTATATGTGTGTGTGAGTGTGACTCTGTCTCCTGTGGTCAGCCCATCTGCTGTGTGCCTTTTGACTGCACTGTACCCTACCCAGTGTGTGTTACCGAGAGAGGCCCAGTGGCCAGTTGTCGTGTGGTGGCATTATCCTTAAATGCATGACAGAAGCCCAGAAATATATTTCCCTGTTGGGAGGAGAGACAGAAAAATCTCTTTCCTCGGTTTGTGTGTGTAACTCCATCTCTTGTGGTCAGCCCATCACCCTGCGGCTGTGCACCCCTTCATTGCTATACGTATGCCTATGACCAGCAGCCCAATCTTTCTGTAAGCCTTGAACCTGGGATCCTTTAGTTGCAAACCGTCATATTCTTCAATTACTTTCAGTCCACTGCATCACAGTGTCACATAGCCAAAATAAAATTTTGGAGTTGTAGCCAGTGATCATAGATCACGTTGCTTTCTTACACAGGAATTGTGTGGGTGTATTCTCTGCAGTATACTGGTTCTGTTACGGCTGACACCAACATAGATGAAGCATCTAGTGCTGGTGTTGGAGCAGGTGTTGGTGGTAGTGGTAATCCTGGTGCTAGCAGAAATAAGCAAAATGTTTCACGTGATAAAAATTAAACAAACAGCAAAAGAGCAACAGTGAAGTGAGGTAAAGGGGGACCTTTTAAGAAACCTGTACAGCTGCTAGTGTCACATGGAGAGGCACCATAAGGTATGCCATTCATGCTGTTAAGATCCCTGTGACTAGCAGCAATAATACAAGTGACAGTGAGTCCCTCTCTGACTCAGACAGCAGCTCTTTGTCTCAGTCTGACACTGTTGTGTCTCGCGATGAATCATTACTTCCTCAACAAAGTGAAATGAGCAAGTCTGCTGACAATGAATCAGGTAGTGCACTTGCAAATACATCCAGCACTGTTGGCAATAAAAAGGACATATCCATTGAATCCACCACTTCTGTGTTGGCCAGCAATGAAAATCCATCAGAGTCTTCTGCCCACTCTTCTAGCACCAAGGAGCCTGTCCCAGGTTCTGTTAGGACAGGTGAAAAGACACAAACAGTCTTTAGCTATCTTCCTAGCCTCGAACAAAATCTGTCACATCTGAGGTGTGGAATTATTTCTCTGTCAGTAAAACTGATCCATGCAGAGCAATTTGTTCCCTGTGTAAACAGAGTGTAAGCCGTGGTAAAGTTGTGTCATGCCTTGGCACTACAGCTCTTAAACGCCATCTGAAAAAGCATTCAGTTTTGCTTGATCATCCAAAACCCATGTCCTCCATCTTCCAGACCACACGTGAGAAGGGTCAGGAATCTGAAATGGATACTGAATTGTCTGAACTTGATGCGAGCAGAACCACTGCCAGCCCTAGGATCACTGTTACCACCAATGCCAGCACCATTAGTACCAGTTGCACATCCAGTGATGGCACTGAATGTATAAGTCCTAGTCCACCATCTCCGCGTCCATCTGCCCACTCCGAAGCACGGTGTATAATAAACCAGCAGGGACATGTTGTAAACAGCTAACACTGTCTCAGACATTTGAAAGGAAGAATACCTTTACTAGAAATCATCGAAAGACCCTTCATCTTAATCACGATTGGTGACCTGTTAGACGAGCCCTTCTCCCATACTCTTTGGTAGATCATGAGGATTTTAGGGAGCTCATGACATTAGCAGAGCCTTGTTACAATGTTCCTCATCAAGGTACTTTTCCTATGTTGAAATACCAAACATTTATCAGGCTTTAAAAGCGACAGTGATGCTTGCACTTAAAACTACGGGAGGGTGGGGTTATTCATGTCACAACAGATATGTGGAACAGCACTCAAAACATAGATTGCATGTCCCTTACGCTCATTGGGTCCGTTTTCTTGTGCTTCTTCAAAACAAAGACACCCTAAAAGATGGCTGCTGCATATATAAAGAAGTTTGGGCAAAGTCATACTGCTGCAAACATCTTGCAGGAACTAAATGACCTCCTTGACGAATGGGTTTATTCTCACGGTCAAAATGTGGCTTCATAGTAAGTGACAATGGAGCCAACATCTTGAAAGCAGTACAGGATGGAGGATTTCTGCATGCTTCTTGCTTTGCACATTGCTTACACTTAATTGTCACGAGGTTCTCAGCAATGAAACACAAGTGGATGGTATGATTGCTGTTTGCAAAAAATTGTGACTCACTTTACATTCAACCAAGGCTATCGGACATTGTCCGAACTGCAAAAAACACAAGCTGCCCCAGCAAAAGCTGATTCAAAATGTTTCCATTCGTTGGAACATAATGCTTTATATGCTGCAGCACCTCTTGGAGCAAAAGCAAGCTGTACATGAGTATTGCTCCAGTTACATTATTGGAGATGGCATTATGCTGTCTGTGCTGCAGTGGAAATTAATGGAGACAGTGTGCTGTATCCTAGCTCCTTTTGAGACAGCTACAAGGGACATGTCTTCTGAAGGCGCATCTGTGAGTCAGGTTATCCCACTCATAATGCTCATTTCACAACATCTTAGTGTTCTAAATCTACAAATAGAAAAAGACAGATCTGAAGCACAGACAACATGTCGCCTGTATCATGGGAATCTCGTAAAAAGAATGAGCGAGCGCTTCAAAACCAATGACAAATTAGTTGCAATGATGAAATCAAAACACTACATCCTTGCAACTCTCTTAGATCCCAGGTTCAAGGCTATACATCTTCCAAAAACAGATGATATAGCGCAGTACAAATGTATGTTGCTAGATGAGCTGCAACACTCACAGGAGTCAAACACAGACACGCTTCAGTACCCTCAGGTTGTCATCACCACAACATGCAGGTTCATCTTCAAAGGGATACAGAACTGGAAAAGTCACCAAACATTAACAGTAGTTGTTCCACAACTGCCACTTCTTCAACCCTTAGTGGCAAGCTAAATCTGTGGCAAAACCTTTCCCAAATTGCTGCCATACCAGCTTCTGCTGATTCCTCTTCTGAGCAGTCTCTGTCCATCATGGTAGACAGTTACATGCAAGAACTGCCTATTCCTATTGATGCATGCCCTTTTGAATACTGGAGATCAAAAAAGTCACTTTGGACAGAGCTGTATGATGAAGCCTGTAAATATCTTGGTTGTCCTGCAACAAGTGTCTCTTCAGAACGCATGTTTAGTGCAGCTGGCAATATTGTGACAGACACCAGAAATAGGTTGCTGCCAGAAAATGTACACATGTTAACTTTTATTAAAGTTAATAAGTCAAGATTTTCATATCCCTACAAGAGTATACAAACTGATCCTGAAGTGATTGATGTTGTGGATGTTGATGGTGATGACAACTCAGATGGTGGTGGCTGGTAAATACTGTGTGGGACAGAGTCTTTCTGCACCAAAAAGGAAACTTTTACAGACTGTGATGACTTTGGTTGTCTCTCTCCTTTCTCGATTTACTACCTTGGACTATATACCCCCCAAAACTTTTACCATTTCATGGCAAACTGCTTTGTAGCTAGGGTCTAAACTAAAGTCAACAAGTTTTATATACAGGGCAATTTTAACATCAGTGGGAACAGGCCCAAATTTGGCATAAAAGGGACACTGTCACGTCAACCCTTTCTATATCTTATTATTTACAGTTAAAGTGCAAACATATATTTTTGGATTTACCTTCTGTGACTTTGTGGTGCTTCAGTATGGACTGGGACAGGAGACAGTCTATTTTTCAATTTTAAAGAAGACAAAACAATGAGTTCTAATTGGTAGCTGTTTATTATTTTTTCAATTACAGAAATGTTAGCCATAAACCAAAAATGGATGCTAGTACATGGGTGAGGGTTGTGGGTTGGTTTTAACATGGGTGTAAGGGTGGCATGGGTGCTACTGCACAGATGAGGGTGGTGGAAGAAAAGTGGAATGGGTGATGGGGTGAAAGGTGGGTGTTGTTTTAGTCCTTTCATTTACAAATTCGTGATCGGCTGGGGATGGTGAGGAAAAAAATGATGACAGACCGAACCTACTGTACACATAATATATATTCTTATTAAATACATTGAAAACTGCTGCCACCTAGCACAATTGTCCTGGCCCCTTTAAAAAAAGAATAAAGGAATCAGAAATAAAAGAAAATCTGCATCAGCAGTTTTCACAGAATGTGACCTATCATAAAGTGTTTTTGCTTTACAAGTAGTGATAATTTGATACATAATGGGGTTGACAGATGCTGTCCCTTAAACATCACATCCCAACTGCTGCAGCTACATTAAATGTTCCTTAAGTTAGTATGTGGTGAGGAAACCACTTTTTTTATTTATGTGACTGAAATACAGATTTTATTGAAGTATCAGCTGCAAAAATGCATCATCTTAGAAAGTTGTATGTATTACTTCAATTTGACAACAAAAATGTTGGTATATGTATGCATTATCTTAGAAAATTTCATGCATTTTTTGCCAGCAACAATGACTGGCATATTTTTTTTGTTCAAATGTCTTGACTGACTACGTTATGACATAATATGTTTTGCAACAGTTCCACATGCTGCTGCTGTAGTACTTGGCTTGACTTTGTTATAAAAGCTTTCTTTTAAACATAGCAACTTTTGATTTACTCATTTAAAACAGAAAGCAGCAAACAGCTGAAATTAGGTAATATCAGTTATTTTTTCTCCTAATTCATGACAATGAGTATATATAACTGATTACATAAATGGCTAATCGCCTCTTTCTTTCACTAAAAGGAACTATGATGCCGCTGCAGCAGGAAAACTTTTAAAATATGGGTGGGTGGGTGGGCCTGTTACGTATTAAGTTGCTGACTTTAGCAAACAGAAGAAACCATAGATAAACCTAGTTGTATTCCTATCAATGTCACACATGATAATTTCTCTCCCCCTTATATTGAACAGTTTTTCCTTTACATGTATTTTATTACTATCTTCATTACTGGCAGCACAATAAAAAAATAGGGTTTGAGTTCTAAAAAATTCTAAAAAAGATTAGAACCCTAGAACTTTTTCCAAAGTTCTAGACTAGAACTAGAACCCAGAACTTCAGAGGGTTCTGACAACCCTAGATAAGACCACCCATGAGGCTTGTACCTCCTTCAGATACCTTGGGGTCTGCTTAGACCAGAACCTTAGTTTCAGTCAGCACATGGACACCAACCTCAAGAAACTGCACCCCATGCTGGGCGCCTTATATTGCAACAGAAGTTGCATTCCTCTGCCAACGCGAAAGGAAATTCTATAAAAAATTATCATCCCTATATTTGACTATAGTGATGTAGTCTATAGCGTGGCCCTCAAGTCCTCCGTAGCCAGACTAGATCCACTCTTTCACTCTTTCTGTTGCTTCACCCTAGACTGCCCTCCCACAACACAACACTACGACCTTTACAGGGCTCTAGCACTCCCATCACTCCAAGATCGGAGACTGTCCCACTGTGCCAGAATCACAGCTAAATTCTGGACACAGGCCCTCCCCCCGTACCTCGCGGCAACCCTAGCAGAGGCACCACCGCCTGTATACTTGCTCCGGAACATTGACTCCCGGCTTCTACATGTCCCATGCATGACCTCTGCTACAGGCCAGGCTGCTTTTAGCTACCGTATGCCAAAACTATGGAACTCCCTGCCAGCTGACATTAGGCATGCCACCTGCTCTCACCATCTTAACTCCCTCCTTAAGACATATATCTCCCCCACATGTACCTTTGGCCATGTAGGGTCTAGTACCCCCACCTCACCCCACTATGGTGTTGTAATTTGTGGGTAATTACTACCTTGATCTCACTGCATCCCTGACGCTAGACTTTGGTGACTTTAGCTGTATATTAAGTTATAGATGGTTCCGTTCTTTGCATTGTTATTCTAGGTAAGGCTTAGTAGCTGTAAATTCTCTGCATATTCTGCAGATCAAATATATGAGCATGACTCAAATATTCCATTGTACTTGCTACTGCTTACTTCTCCTCTCTTCCATACCCCAGGTCTCATCTGGAATCGAGCGGTACTCTGCTCAGTATATCTGCCTAGTAAAACTCGTAAATAAATAAATATTTCACAGAAAAAGGTGCTCAAGGACAAGGGGCATGATATGAAGCTAGAAGGGGGAGACTTAGAGGAGATGTGAGGAAATACTTCTTTACAAAAAGGGTGGTGGATGACTAGAATAGCCCCCCAGCAGAGGTGGTAGGTTCAGAAACAGTAACGGCTTTCAAACACGCATGGGGTAGGCACAAAGGGACCTACGTAACAGAGCAGGGAGGGTAAGGCAGGAGACTAGTTAGGGTCTGTGGTAGATCAATAGGCAGGGACATATGGCAGACTGGGTGAGCCTTGAGGTCCTTTTCTGCCCGACAGCATCTATGTTTCTATGTTAAGCCTCTCCTGGGGGTCTTCTGGCTGTCATCTTCATTGTCATGGGCACTGGACAGCTGTACATAGATTGAGTCCCTCCAGTAACCAGTCCAGTAGTGACTTCTTTCAATACCTGTTCCGAAATTTTTTTTGACTCAGTCCAAGAAAACAACCCCCTCTCCCCCTGCTGAACAAACATCTGCCCCTCCATAAACCAGTCCCTCTAGTGTGACCCCCCCAGGTCCCTTGATCCACAGGGTGATTCTAAAAGACTCCACTCCAGTCTACTGCTCATTAATCTATCCAGACATCAGTCCAAATCCATCCATAGTTGTCCCCAGAGGTGTCCCCCATAACTTGAGGGGGAGAGAGAGAGAGAGGTCTGCTGCCTGCCACTGACTGCAGGATCCACCAGAAAACGCAGCAATATTAACACAGCCACAGCCATTTGAGCCCATTCTCACGAGATGCCCTGGTTCTGGGTGGTTGACCTAATGAAAGCCCTGGGGTTAACTGCCACCAGACACTTCTTTTTTAAGTCATCTAGTGATAGAGAACTCCCAGGGCTTTCTCTGGTCAGCCATGCAGGAGAACCAGGGGCTTCTGGGAACAGTTGGGGGACAGACAGGAGGGACAGCTGTAGGTTTGGATTAAGAAAGAACTGAAGTCTGGAAGGATAAGCAGTGCATCAACAGCAATACATTTCTCACACCTGAGGGGTTAAATCGTATCTTTATAGCACAAGGATACAAGTCAAATGACTTTTTAGCAAAAAGGGTACATTTAAGAGCAAGGAAGTCTGCAGTATTTCTGCTCACATTTTTATATAATAAAATAATCAGGGTTAAATCATTATATTAAATGCTAAATTATTGCTGCTAGGAGTACTTAAGATCTCCTTGTGAATGAGCATGCTCAATGGAGTTTTCCTATAATAAACTTGAATTTGAAACTTGAACTTGAACTTACTAGTTGCATCACTTTTGTTTACTTATTTCAATTGTGGGAATAAAAGCTGTGTATTTTGATTGACCTAGAAATGTGCAGGGGCACATTTTCACTCTATAAAGGAGTGTCACTAACTGGTCACCTTCCACACTAACCTACACTAGTGACTTTATGCACCATTGTACCATGCCCAATCAGGGCTGGAAGCCTTCCCTGTGTGGTAACAAACCCCATTTTGATGGTGCAGGGAGTGTGGCCTGGCTCACTATGTGAATGCCCCACAGATTAGTCATAAAGTATGGTGACCCTTGTAAAGTCGGTCTCACAATTTTGCCTTACCCCTACCTCTAGAGCTAGAATAGGCCCCAGGAAATCAGGTAAGGATGGCACAACTCTGTAACTACTAGGAACTGATTCTGGAACAAATAAAAATATGAGTGCACAGACCCAGCAGTTGGCCATCACATACAAGAAGAGCAGCTTTGGGGACATATGGTGGCACCTACAGTATCATGGTATAGCCCCTTGAGACTGGTACAAAGCTGCACTGCAACTCTGTTGGACTCACTAACCAGCAGCACAGGGTTATTGCATCATATGTCAAAACTGTGTGACTGAAAATGCTGCAGCAAAACAGTGACACACAAAAACAGAGTTGGGTAAAACACCGACCTGTTTCATGCACTGAGCCCATTGACAAAAATGGGTCTTAATGTTTTTTTGCCTTTGCCCCAACCACACCCCCTGGAACTTAAATAACAAACTCCAGGAGGGGAGGGTGTACTTTGGGGATGGGGCAGAAAGTCAGGAGAGGGGAAGTCTTATTTAAAAAGAAAAACACACTGACAAAAGTTGCAGCAGAGGAGACCGGGGCGAACCACGGTCCAAGGTCTCCTAAGTGCACTGTGTGCCAGTACCCTAGAAACTCCACCAGGGGAGTGGCTCAACGAGGAACCCAGCACATGGCTCCTTCTCCTCACCTTATATCACTCTGCAGTGACACAGGTAGCGGTAAATCCCTATCACTGTTCTACCCCTGTTGCTGTGATTTCAGGCACTGCATGTACAGCTCAGTTAATACCACGATGTCTTACATGCATGGTATTGGCCTGGTATACTAACCAACATAGCACAAACATACAAAAAATAGGATGAAAGAAGGCCTGTCACCCATCAGGGCTATCAGCCCCACACATACACAACCCACATTCTTTTTTGTGTGGTAATACCTGCTTACATTTGTCTCTCATAGATACACTTCCAATCCTTTCTTAAATGTTTCTAACCTCTTTGAATGTATTACATTACTTGTAAGAGCATTCCAAATACAGACCACTCTGTGTGAGAAAAAATATTCCCTTCTATCCCTTCTAAACATTCATAATAATTAAAAACTACTCTGTACAGAAATATGACATACTGTTTATTTAATAGGATTTTACAGTCTTGTTAAGTCATTTTCTCATAAGTGATACTTGTTGCATTATTTGGGATGTGTTGTGGTGCCAGGGAGCAATGTCCTCTTCAACTCATAATGTGAGATGTTATGTCTCTAGACTTTTTATCACTGTTACAACTGGCATACCTCCTTTTTTACCTGTTTTACATAAAAATACAAAATAATAAATAAAAAATATAGTGCACGTGGAGAAAATATTTATTGAATTAATACAAGAATCTAGTTAAGTACTATAATTGAGTAGCAGTACAGGGCAATATACTTGCTCACAATATAATTTGTTTTATATTATTGATGCAGTATTTTTTGGTTTTTATCAAGGGAGGGGTATTCTATATATAGTAAGAAAACTAACGGTGCTATGGGGAATGAAGTAATTAGCATGAAAACAAAGTGGACTAGAGTGGGGTATAAAGCTTGGGATGACAGAACATGTGTTTAGTACTGCAATTCAGTGGGACCCAGTCTCAGTGGGTTGCAAAATACATCAAACCACCACAAACACAACAATCCACAGCAACACATGCCAAACACCTCCTTCCTCAAGGAATACAGCATTATACATATTTAGTGCTGACCTTAAAGAGCCACTGATGCCTCAGGAAGAACTTTGAAAAATATAATATTTGGACACAAAGCAGCTTATATTTCTCATTAGGTCTGTATTTCTTAGCCCCACTATATATTACTGAGGTCATATGCATGAAAACAGAAGAGTTGTTCCTTGGGGGGTTTGTTCATCTGCTCCTGTTGCCTCTTCCCAGCTTGATGCCATAATACTCTACTTGTGACAGCACAGTTATTTCCATGGCAGCAGGCTGTGATGTCACAAAAGAGCATTATGATTTCAAGTAGGAGCAAGCTAAAAATGAATATGAACTCTAGAGATAAAGATCTTGTTTCTGTGTAAATTTCTTCAGTAATAAATAATGGATAGGGGAAATCTATAGAAGATATATGAAATACAAGCAGAACTGTGTCAAGCTATTGTGTTTTCCAGTTTTGTTACAATGGCATCAGCTGCCCTTTAAGTCTTTTATATCCTTTTTTGTAGTCTGTTTTACCTCCAGGACAATTGCTACATTGTGAGCCAAAGACTGTTAGTCACATTCTTGAAGCTGACTTAAAGAAAATGGTCTATAATTTAAACAGAACCACATGTCCACCTTTTTTCACCCCTAAGATAGAAATATACTATGTAAACACTGGCAGAACCACACTGAACTGAATCTTAGCATAAGGAGGAATATTCTGTATTTTTGTTAAAGTACTATTTTTGCTTTCATCTTGTAGTGGACTCTTCTGTGAAATTCCTCCTCCCATGGTTTTGCTTCAGACCCATCCTTGTGACAACTATGATTGCCAGAATGGAGCCCAGTGCATCGCGGTCCAGAATGAACCTGTCTGTCATTGCCTGGCTGGTTTTGCGGGACTGAAATGTGAGAAGCTCATCACCATCAACTTTGTTGGAAAGGATTCATATGTAGAACTCTCTGGTGCTAAAATTCGTCCTCAGGCAAACATCTCTCTTCAGGTATGCCACAGAAGACCATGTCAGAATAGCCTGCATATCAACTCAGAGTCTTACAGAAAATGATCCTGCTCCCCCCTCCCAGATGTGCTTCTCAGTTAAGTTGATAGCAGAAAGCCAAGAGCAGTCCCTTAGCTGTAACACTGGCTGCCTGCATTATAACTGCTCTGTTAAGTTAAAGAGTGGCATTGATATATACAGTAAATGATGCCTGTTGCTTCAAAAATTAATAGAAAGGCATTCTTTCCAGTCTTAGTAGACAGATCATTTCAGCCCTTGTCTGCATTCAGTTAATATTGACAGCACTTGGTCTCTCTCTCACCTTAGACTGTCAGATATTTTACAGTTTAGTGATGCAGTACTTACTGGCAAATACTAGTCTTTACAAAGATGCTAAAATAGCACCTTACACATTAAAGTATCAGTACCCCACCTCAAACATTTAATGGAATGCCCTTGTAGAAACATAAACAATGATGGCAGAAAAAGGCCCTTGGTCCATCCTGTCTGCCCATAATACCCTATCCTAAGCAATGACCTAATGTCTATCTGGGGTTATATACCCCCACAACCTTATCCCATGTTTCCTGCCTTATTGCTATTTCCCTGGGTCACTGTTAGGCCCTTAACTCTGTTCCAACTGTGTTTGAAGCAGTTGATGGTTTTGCCATGCAGCACCTCAGTTGGAAAGCTGTTCCACAGATCAACCACTCTCTAGAAGAAACATCTCTGGTGCTAAAATTCTGCATCAGGCAAACATTTCTCTTCAAGTATGCCACAGAAGAGCACATCAGAATAGCCTGCATGTCAGCTCAAGGTCCTATAGAACATGATCTTGCCCCTCCCCAAGCTTTGCTGAGAAAGAATTTCTGTGTTCTTCTACTCAGCATCTAAGCAGAGGTACTGATGCAGACCTTAAGGAAGTATTTCTGGTTAAAAGTTTAAATAAATTTAAGTTTCAAGTTTTAAATAAGAAATAATTTCAAAGAATCCTGTTTTCCAGCATTTTCAAAGAGATAATTAGTACACAGTATTATCTGCAATTAATAATCTGTTCCATGTATGATAAACACATTTTCAAGAACAGGTTAATTTTTAGAAGTTTAGACTCACTCAAGCTGGATGGCTTTTTGTCTTCTGTTATTTTAAAGGGACACTGTCAACCCCTTTAGGCCTCAAATTGTTACTGGATTAAAAAACATGTTGTGGTTGTTGTTCAGATTCTGTAGGGTTTATTGATGTAGCTGGTAGTTTGAATCTGACTCCTTTTTTTTTCCTTTTTAAAAGTAAAAAAATCAGACTGCCCACTATACTGGTGTTACCACACAAAAGCAGGTTTGTTTACATTCCTTGATCAATTTCCACTGCATCTTTCCTGGACTTGGGAACACCCCTAATACAATCTAGCCACCCATGATGTTGTGGGAAAAGAAGTGACTATTGCATCATGAGTGGTTGCATTGTTTGGGGGTGTTCCTAATGTTGAGGATGTATGCAGTAAAAGTAGGTCAAGGATTTGAAGCAAAACAAAGTTGGGTATAATTACACCATTCCCATGCATTTCAGTTCTACTAAGAAAGGAGTCAAGCAAGCAACAACTTCAATGAGTTTTAGTCTAGACAAGGCAACCAGTCAAAAAATGTATGTTTTCAACTAGAAACAGTATGATGCAGAAAGGGTTGACAGTGTCCCTTTAACCATGTCTACTTTGCAACTGACAATTTATTTGCCCAGGATAGCCAGCTGAAATGCAACATTTTGCTTGCAATAGGATTCTGCAGCTTTCCGCAAATGGGTGGTGCGAGGTACTAAAGGGCTTAGTGACTTGCCCAGAGTCACATAGTGGATTTTTTTCAAAGTCTGAACCTGTGATTCTCTGGTTCCCAAGCTTGTACTTTAATAACTAAAAAACACTGACACCTGTGTCTGACTCTTGATTGGCTAACAGCTAGTGCCAGGCATACATTTACCTCAGTCTCATGCCCACAAGAAAAAAGTATCAGTGCCACCCTTCCAAATCAGAAAAAATATTATTGTAACCACAGCTTGGAATTCTCAAATTGAAATCAGCAGCCATTTTTTTCATATCAACTGCTGGTGAAAAATAAATGACTGACATACCACTTCTGTTTATAACATGCTACAAGATCCTACAGTTCAGCAGTACAACTAGACAAAATATGCTTTAGCTTGCAAACAAAAACTATTGCAGCCGTTAAAAGAATGTTATAAAGAAAAAGCTGAATTAAAAAAAACTATGGGAGGGCTTGCCTGAGGTTCAATGCAGGGAATAGCTCCTCCCACAACCTCTACATAAGCCCTCTGCTAACACACCTTCATTGCTTAAGGAGTGTTTTTTCCCTGGGCTCCTTTGTGGCTTGTGTGTCTGTGCTCTGTCCTTTGGCTCTGCTGCCTGGTTTGTCTCCCCCAACTCCTTGTGTCCCTTGCTTCCCTTTCTTTTGTTTCTTTTCCATGCGCCTCATTTCTTGCCTGCTCCTTTTCGCTCTTTCCTCCATTCTGGGGCTTCATTTCTCCTTCCCTGTTCTTTTTTGGTGTTTTATTCCACCTTACTTGTATTTTCTGATCCCAGCTCTTCCCCATCCCATGAGCTATCTCCAGCCTACCTCCCCTTCCAGCATACGCCTATGTCCACAGAGCTTTCCTTCATATCTGGCAAACATTGAACTGTTGGGATAAATCTGAGGCAGTAGACAGGGTTTGGCAAGGGAGAGCAGGCTCATTTTATTATTGGGAAATGGTTCTTTCTCCGGGGTGAGCACTGTGACTCTTACAACTAATGCTGTATTTAAGTTTAAACTGACGCCACTTTTGACTTTGCAATGGCCGCAAGGATTAAAGGTACGACTCTGAGTGCACAAAGGCAGCCTCATGGCAGATACACAAGTGTAGAATTAGGTGTCCTATACTGTTGCATACAGACATTTCTTTTATGTGCTCCAGGTTCATTTGGTTTGCTGTTCACATTATGGGTTATGTTACTCACCCTGTGCACATGATGCTACAAAATTTGGAAATATGCATCGCAACAACAGTGTGTATCTGCATTCCCTTTACTCACTCAGCCTTTTACCTCACTCGTCTCCTATCCTTGCCACTACAGCACTCTCTCCAACAGGGTACCAGCCCTGCTTTGAATGTATTTTTCAATTCCTGGCCTCTTTCCCTTCCACGCTCCCTCTACTTCATTCTCCCCATACTTGGAAACTTTCCTAGCACTGGCCTGATGCAACATTATTTGTTTGCTCATTTTAGAGTGTAATTGTAGTGTAAACAATGACATGTGAGGTCCGGTGTAATGGTGTTTTTCACAGCTGCCATCTGCATTCCATAGCTTGCTGCACCTGTACATTAAAGGCTTATGACTTTTGTTGAAAGTCACACACTGAGTATATGGTCTGCATGGGGTTTGACTCTGCCATTTCTTAGTTCATTACATCCTCACACACTTAGGGAACACTACTTTCTCTGCCACGGGGATGGGGGTCTTGGCTGCTAAGGGCTAGTGGGTGCCTATCATAATTTTATCTCTCTACTTTATGACCCTGGACAGCCCAACTGGGATACACATTCATTTCCAGTACTGTCCCTTCTCTGCCTGTTTTCTTGGCTGATTGCACAAGAGCAATAGTTCCAGTGAGGTCCTGCTTTCATTTGCTTTTCCATACATTACCAGACTGGCTCAGGCATAATGCAACATCTCAATTACCTGTACTTCTGCTTCTGTCCGTTTTCTCGGCCCTGTAGACTGGACCACTAGGATTTGAAGCTTTTCCAGCAAATGGAAGATCCAGTTCGGGAATGCTGCTTCAAAGCAGTGATTCACAATTCAGAGTCTGACCCCAGCATAACATCCACTAGCTTTCTCCTCAAACTATATTCGGAGCACTATTTATTCTGTCATCTGTGTTTGCTATACCTCCTTGTTATACGTTCCTCAGTTCCTCTACTTGTGCTCCTGTGCCTACGATTTATATCCTACTTTCCACCTTCCCATCCTATACCAGCTCTATTACTACTTTCCTGTCTCTGCAGCAGTGTTGTACATTGGCCAGCCTATACCTGCAGTATTCTGGTCTCCGGCCATAACTTGCACCTTCTGAGGTGCTGAGCGAAGATAGGCTTCCCCTGTCTACCGGGAATCATTTCCTCCTACTACTTACCAGCCTGACATCCCCCATCCCTATCTCTGCTGGACAGCATCAGTGAAGATTAGTTCACCCCAAATACGAGGGATGGGAGCCATGTCTATGATTTACGGACTGCTCAATACCTTATCTACCACATATCAGTTGCCGCTTCCCTTCGGGAATGGAATTACCTCTTCCTTACCAACTTGACATCCTCTGCCCTTTACTCTGTTTGGCAGCATCGAGTGCAGCCTAGTTCACCACCACTGCTGGGGATGGGCACTCTGTCTACAGACTTACACCCTACATCCTCATACCATACCCTCTCTACCTTATCCAGTTGCTGTTTCCTTTGGGAAAAGAACTATCACTCTCTGCATACCCTCACCATTGTACTTATGTTGCTTCACGTCACTACCAGTCATCTGCAGTCCCTGCTGGTTGTCTGAGTCACCCATTTGCTGTTTTATCTTCTATATCCTCAGCCTACTTCCCAGATGCCACTCCTTCAGGAAGAGGATCTTGCTTGGCTTTGTTCTCCATTTTATCTTATTTGCAGCATGGACTCTTCATTACCTTGCTGACTTCCATGACCGAGAGCCTCACACTGTCCTGGATTTTCTCCTCAGTTTGCACATATCTCGTTGTGGATTGCCACTTCCATTAAAGGAAGGAACTTCCTCAACCACATTCTCTCCTTTTTCAACATTCACTAGCCAAACCCAGACAGGATCATTTTGCCTCAAATGTCACATCTTCCATTCTGCTGCTTCACATGTGTTTTTCTCCAATTGCTATTCGATGCCTTGAACCTTCTGGATCTGGACCTTCTGCTTCTACCTGAGACTTGGAACATGGACCATGGACCTCTTACTTTGTTTGACTCCGTCCTGCCAGTTTGCCACTTCCCTTCAATCATGACCTTTCTGCTTGTCTGCTTCCACTCGCCATCCCATTCTTTCCTGAACCTTTGTTCTCCAGCTCTTTTGGCTTCCTTTTTTTCATTGTATGGATCCTGTTGGCTTTGTCAGCCCCTCACTCCTTCCAGGTTGACCGCCTCATGGACTTTTCTGCAGCAGGTTTCAAGATCAGTAGTCGTACAACCTTGTTTTCTTTCAGGTTTGGACCGTTGTCCTTTGTTGCTCCAGCACTTTCCATCATTGCTCTGATGGCTTCCAGCCTTTGTCAAGACATCGGACTCTTGTTGCTCATGATGCTTGGCTTGGCTCCTTGGCCTTCGGTGGATCAGTCTCAGTTACCTTACTTCAGCTTTCCTGCACTTCGCTGTGTTCACTGTGAACCTGCCCTGGTCCTGTTCCTTCCTCCTCTGGCTGTCCTTCAGCCTCACCTGGCCCATAGCTTACTCTGCTTATTCCTTCAATTCCTCAGGACCCAATCCGCATCTCATTTCATTTGGACTGGCTGCCTACTCCTCTCCTCGCCACCTTGCTTGCTCAGGGCTTTGCATCATCTTCTGTGGCTCTTTTGGGCCTTGTATTCTGTCTCCATCAGTACTCCTAGTCAGCTGCTTCTCCATACGATCCATCCCCTACTTCTACTCCAGCCCTTCTAACAGAACCCTTCCACTACTCATTTGATCATTTATTCATTACTCTGGAGTAACTCAAAAAGTACTGCCAGCAAACATTCCTTGGCTCAAATGCCCATATACTGTTACGTTATTATAGAAGTTTCATAATGCTTATTCAGCTCTTCACAATCATGCATGGAATCCCATTTCACCTGGACAATGGGAAAATCTCCTGACTTCCCTGGATGCCTAGTCTTGTTGGCCATCCTCCTATATGAAAAGGACTTAACTCCTTCTGTTTTACTCAGACTTCATAATCAGCATCGCTTCTACGAATATCAGGAATCACAAGATGACCATTCAGCTATGGACATCATCCATTTTACCTTCTACTACCTTTTATTTCAACAATGACTCTGATAACTAAAGTACTTGGCTCCTACTTCCCATCTTTCACTTGCTCGTCTTAGGAATTGCACATATATCGTTCATAACATTCGTTGTGGGACCTCCACAGTTAGCTGATTACTAACGACAAGTCATCCAAACCTCAATTTCACTCCCAGACATTGACATTCTTTATACTCTTATCTGCATCTTTTTCACCTAGTACTTTCAGCTGGGTCAACCACTCTCCAGCAGACCCTTCAACTTATTCTTCTCGAAGTCTTTTGATAATCTCTACAGCAAAGATAATCACTGAGAACTGCTTCCTGAATTTAACTGGTAATAGATAACAACCAAGACAAATTCACCAAATCAGCCTTGCATCCCAATCAGTATTAATCAGCTGTAGCACTAAAATCCTATGGCATTCTGCGCTACTTGATCTCACTACCAATCCAGCCTACAGGCTCTTCCTCTCATCCACCCTAATCTTCTCTCCAGCACTTGAGCATCAGGATTACCTGTAAATGTAACCACCTATGCTACCACAGTGCATCTCCTAAATGATCACACCTCAGGAATACTCACACTTACTTCAGGCAGCATACCAGCAGAGGATTTGAGCATAAAATTCATGAACATCATGACCAAAGAAGCCATCTATTCTTCATACTGATTTTCTAACCATTCCTCATACATATTAGGCTACCATCTGGATGGCGTGGCAAATCTTCTTTTAGTGCTTACCAATTACTTATGGCATTACTCTCATCAGGTACTCAAAATCTCCTCTATTCATTTACTTTTTGGGGTACTTACGTAGTGACTCATTGCTCACTAATAGATTCTTAACCTCTAATCTACCTCGAATATCAAACCTTATATGAATTGGAGCAGTCACCCATAACTTTACAAATCATTACTTCTCCCACGGTGTAGTGTCTGATCTTATATCAATCAAATCTTGCTCTCTCAACTCATTATGCCCCTACAATTCCTTGGACATGCATCCTTAGTCACTTCAGAAACATGGTCTGTATTAGCCCTTCTTTATCTAGATCTGCTTTATTCATAGGATTTTACCATCCTTACGGAAAAGATGTAACCTTCATATTCAGGATCATAATTCAGGCTATATCATCCCCACATTGAGAATGAACCATCATCTCCAGAGCACTCAAAGACTCTTCTACCAGTTTTACTTTATGGATGTTTCCTTAGCTCCTTCTTGTTCAATACATAGTTACTAGCCTCCAGACCATATCCTTACATTCAAACCTCTCACAAGTTGGATCATTTACCAATGACTTCTTCTACCATTGTATTTTCACCATTCCCCCGTTTAGTACCTTATTGACCCGCCATGTGCCCTCTGTTTATTACAATTCAGTTGGACAAGCATCATTCATCATCTTGGAAACTCAGACTTCCTTCATCCTCCTGCACTCAGATTTACTTCCTACTTAGGATTCTATCAGTCTTTCAGAACAGATCAACTGTTCAACCTCAGGATTATCATGAGATTATCATCCCTCCAAGCAACTCACCAACCTCAAATTAGCTATGGTTACTAGAATCTAGATCCTTCTCCATTTAACATGCCCAGAGGATGGGCAGACCTCTGGCCATGGGTTCTCAGAGGTTTCCTCCACCTGGGTATTTTTCCTCTCCTGAGTGCCAGGGGGTCATACTCTCCATGGGTTGGAGGAGGCACCTTTTTGGGCCTTCGATTTCCTACAAATTACTACCTACATACCTACTACTCAAGGGTGGGAATAGACTAAAGCCACAAAAAGTACTGCTAGCTACACAAGCACTTTATACTCCATCTCTCCTTATTGCTATTCTACAGACATTGAATGGGAGGGCTTGCTCAAGGTTCAGTGTGGGGAATAGCTCCTCCCACAACCTCTACATAAGCTCTCCTCTAACACACCTCCCTTGCTTAGGGAGTATTTTATCACGCACCTGCATTCTCTCCTCCTCCTCCTTCTCCAGTGCTTTTCTTACCCTTGCTCATGGGCCGTCTATTCCCTACAAATGACTACCTACATAACTATTACTTAAGGCTGGGAATAGAGTAAAGCCACAAAAAGTACAACTAGTTACACAAGCACTATATACCCCAGCTCTCCTTAATGCTATTCCATAAACATTGAACAAATGTTAACAGTACAAAAAGTACCCATTTTGTCTGTGCAGGTCAGTTGTGTTTCTGTGTTTCTCTGATGAAAAGTGCTAGGTTCACTATTGCTGCCTCCAATGCTTGTTGCTCTATGGACTGTAACAGCCACATAACAGCTGAAGTGATTTCTTGTGGAATTTAATAGGCAATTTTTACAGCTCCTGAATTTCTGGCTTGGTGTGAATCTCTTCTCCTCTTGTATCTCTTGCCTCAGTTGAATGCAGTACTCTTCCTCCTCCTATCCAGTGGTTCATTTTAGGGTACTTTCTACCAATGTGCGTCACTTTGCGTTTTTTTGCATTGAACCTGAGTTGCTGTAATCTAGAACACATTTGCATTTTTTCCAAATATATACTTATTTCTCTATATATTTATTTTTTTATGAATTTAGAAGTGTTCTGCTATGAGATGTTATGATACAAGATCATTAAATGTAAAACTATTTTGTGAAAAAACAACTAAATTGAAAATCTTTACTCAGTCTTTTTCTTTTTACAACCCATTTGTATTAAATAATTTACCTGAAGGAATTGACCTACATCACAGTCCAAACTGTTATAAATAATTTAAACTGGCAGCCATTTATAATATTCGTACATTCATACCCCTAAATGATCCATGTTTAACTATACCAGAACAAATAATCATGCAACAAACTCTATTTTGCATTGTTTTGTTTTAATGGGCAACATTCTGTTACAGTTCATGTAATGGAACCAGTGATCTGGGGCTAGATTCACAAACAATCACAAAGCACAGCGCAAATGTTTGCACTGCACTTTGCAGTTGCACAGGTGTTAAATCTTGCTATTCAGAGTCAGATAGCACACTGAGCAATCCAACTGAAATTAGGATCAGATCGAAGTAGTTCTAACCCCAATACTGCTAATGTGAACCTCACTAGCGCTGCTCCCACACATGCAGCCTGTAGTATGGCTCTGCAATGAATAGTGCAGGTGCACTGTTTCCATTTCCCTATATCAGCCATGTAAATAACATCACTTGGCATGTGAGGTGCTATGTGACTATTTGCATGCCCACTATATGCCCATTTACGTAGTCTATGGTGATTGTAATGCACCCTCCCCCCATCGCCGATCACTGGCCTGAGAAAAAAACAACATTCTCCTTGGTGTTAGTGGATCCCACCCACTGATCACAGGCCAAAGAACAAACAAGAATAGTCCCTTGTGCCAGTGGTGCTCCCTCCCCTCATGACTGCCAATCACCAGCCGAGAAAGAAATAAAAACAGTCCTTGGTGCCAGTGGTTCCCCTACCCTCCCCCCTGTCATCACTGATCACTGGCCTGATACCAATAATAATCCTTCCTTGGTGTTTAGTGGTCCCTCCCCCCACCCAATTCCTCACCCGCTATGAGAAAAAGATATCTCCGGTGTCCAGTGGTCCCTCTCCTACCCAATCACCTGACTGATACACACAATGGATCACAGTGATTGGCAGTGAGGGGGCATTGCAGTACCTCTGCCAGTCACTAGGGTTGTGTGGGATTAAAGAAAGATCACAGTCAGTGGTATTTGCTCCATGCAAGGGAACCCCGAAAAAGGTTCTTGCACAGAGCAAATGCTTTGTGTATCAGACTGTGCCAATATGCCAATCCCCTCACCCTCATTTGCATTGCGGCCCCCTCCTCACTTTCTCCCGGTGCAAATCTGGTTTGAGCACACAAACCAGGCTCTTCTAAATAACTCAGTGCAAAACCCAGTTTCTTTGTGCAAAGTTTTATGACTTTAGCCCCTGGAGTTTTAACTGTATCGTGGTTTGTGTACAGAACTAGGAGCATGGTTGTGATAGGTTAGCAGCTTATGCTTAGCATTCTGTACATAAACTGCGACATATTAAAAACTCCAAAGTTCTGGCTCTATGAGGAGAACTGTGCAGACTATTATCCATAAAAGGAAAACCATTGAAAACCACATTTTTTCACGTAAGTGTTTATTTAGGTATCATTATAAATATGGATCATTTGGTGGCATGAAGATAATTTATGTCAATGGTAACATTACTGTTGCCAGTCAACACAAATTTCCTTTCCTCTTTACTGGACACTTAAATGTTACTTGAGAACAGCAGATATCTGCAAAAGTTTTGGTGTAACCTGATATTAAGATGTTATTACATAGAAACATAGAAACATAGACTTTGATGGCAGATAAGGACCGCTTTGCCCACCTAGTCTGCCCATTTCCCTATCTGCTAGATAAGCTGCAGATCATAGTTAACTAACTGCTTATTTCTTACTAACCCCCACAAGAATTGCCTTATGCCTGTCCCATGCATTCTTGAATTCTGCTACAGTTTTAGACCCCACAACCTTCTCAGGAAGGCAGTTCCATTACAAGAAGCATTTTATCAATGATTTTATTCTACTGTATTATCTATAGACTAAATTTATCTTTTACTTTTATTTCTTTTTTTCTGTTGTGTAACTTTATATCAGGCATTGCTGAAAAAGAGTGTTTCACCCAGTCCACCTCCTGGGGAAAAAAAAATAAATTAAAAAACAAATGATTGTGCCATTTTGTATTACATATGCCATGATCATTGTGGAAAGGTGCTGATATTTAAGAAGGAAATTGGTGCAATTCCTCATATTACATTTGGATATAGAATTTGGAATCATGCAGTTAAATTACTAATAAACTGCTAGGCCACTGTGTTCTAAGCGGTATGACATAAATCCCCATTTGTATTACAATTTGACTAGTAAACTGCTAGTCACATTGTAAGACAAATGTAAATTAGATTTCTGTCTCACAGAACCTAGCCTGTAACTCTGAACCTTTAAATAAAAAAAAATAAAATAAAAAAACTGTAAAACAAGAGCGACTTCTCAAGCTTGCAACTGTAGAATGAGGGATACTTACCTGCTTCTGGCGGAGAAATGTACATGATATTTTTGTTTTTTAATTTTTTAGGTTGCAACTGACAAAGACAATGGTCTTTTGCTGTATAAGGGTGACAATGAACCACTGTCTCTGGAGCTATACCAAGGACATGTGCGTCTTATTTATGACACAGCAAACTATTCACCTACAACAGTGTACAGGTGAGTTGGCCAGGTTTGGGTGTAAGTACTTATTTCACACTTGTTAAGATGTACAGTATGTGTCAGAAATATCTCACTGATTCATTGGAAACCAACAGTTTCACAATACTTGGTTTCCTTCACCAAAAGCAGCCAGCAGAACTTGTTTAAGGAGATTTTAAAGCGCATACATCATGCTGTCAAACAGATTGCTCTATTTTTCTAATTTAATTGTTTTCTGACAAATTCACTCCAGCAGCAACATACAAATGCACCCTTGGTACATGACCACACAAAACTACAGTATGCAGAGGCTAATAAAACACTGGTAGAGCATATAGAGATCAAAAATGACAAAAGTTCTTCACGGAGGAAATTAAAAATTAAAGCATAAATGCTTTACTTTTTCATAAATGTGCAGTCTCAGTAGTGTTTAACCTGAAAAAAAATGTTAACATATGTGTGGAGGAATTTGTTTCTCTTTCATAAACTATTTCCTAGATTCCTGGTGTAATGCCTAAAGTGAGTCCTTTCTTTCCATTTATGGTACCGCTCCATGTTTATTCCAATCTTTCTTTTTGCTTATTCTGTATGCTGTCCCACAGGCCTAGCGCGTCAGCTTTCAGCTCCCTCCCACCACCAACACCACATAACTTATGATGTTGAGTTAATCCCATGGCTTACCCTGCATGATGAGGCACCTGGAGTGTGACAACCCCTTCCAGAACATGACGTGAATCCAGAACTCCCTGTCTCCCTGTGACTTGGGTGCCCTAGCATATTATAATTTGCAGACCCTGACATATTATTCTCATTTTCTTTGCCCACCCATAGCAATACTGGAGCTCATTGACACCCCCCCCCCAAAAAAAAGGTGCTGTGGCATCCATAGCACCCCACAGCCTCTAAGGCAGTCTACCCTCAGCAGAGGAGGACAGCACCTTTTGGGGTTCTTGCTGCTACTCCGGCTTGTCTGCAGTGCCACCCAGGGCTCAGAGCATGAATATGGTTTGCTGCTCCCCTGCAACTACACCAACAGGTTGGCCCAGTCCAATCTGGTTTTGTATTGCTAGTTCTTACTACTCCTGAGATGAAGTTGTGCAGAGTATTTCTAGTGTATGTTAATAATCTTTATCTAGAGATTTTGTTTTGTTTGAGTTTCAGTAATTAAACAGTGAGATATGTAGGGCAAGATGAATAATAAAATAATTTGGTGGAGAAAATAATGCTCTGTCCCATGTACTTTTGTGACATAGATAGTATAACTAGAGCCATGCATTACAAATGCACAAACTGCACTTCTTACAATTACAAATACAGACAACATTCTTAAATATTTGTTTTTATGTCAAAACACATAAATTAGCATTCAACCTTGGCAGAGGCTGGTGCACACTTAGAACTAACAGTGCCCGTAACTTGGATGCATATTTTACAAAATATGGAGAGAAAATCCTGTGATCTCATTGATTGTTGCCTGTACATCAAATCTGGTTACTGCACAGGTTTAAATAAGTGCTCAAATGCAGGACCCGCACTACAAAATACATCACTGTGCCATTAGAGCACTCAGCATTTAAACATCACAATTTTTCTTCTGTTACCAAGGAATTCGTCAATTAAAATTTCTAAGCAGCACAGCTCTCCAGTAACCATAGTTGCCAACTTTGTGTAGTTGATGTAAGTCAAGTATACATCTCACATTTAAAATGAAATATAAAACTGTATTTTCTAATATCTCCTTTTCATTGTATGCCTATCTGCTCCCCCTGCCTGTGCTGCCCATTGTGCTGCTGCAGTTTAAAAAGTTAAATCCGTTGCTTTTAATATTTCTTTTGTTGGAAGTTATGCTGAGCATGCAGACTCCTTTCCTATAGTGCATTATGTGTGTGTGTGGGGTGGGGGGTGGGGAGTACAGCTACTCACTGAAGTATGGCTGCATGCTCAGTGAAATGGGAGGATAGCACAGAAGTGCAGACAGTCATTCCTAAATGCTCATGCACTCCAAGGCATTTTGTTTTGTTGTTGATAAATTGAAACTTAATTCACAGACTCTGATCCTGTATCAAGCTAGTGAGCTGAGGGTACAGCCACTTGCTACAGTATGGCTGCATGCTGCATGGGGGGGAGGGGGGTGCTGAGCTCATTGTATGATAACTACAAATCCCAATAAGTGACAAATGTCCCAAAGCAGTTATACAACAAAAATTCGGAAGAACTATTTTATAATAAATATAGTAATTTTATCATATCTAAACAGTTTTTTAACACACAAAATTATATATATATTTTTTTAAAAGGGAACCCATTTTATAAGTGCAGTAGTACACACCGAGGTGTTTATTGAACCGATCTGATTGTATATCCCGGGGCTGAAGACAGTCAACCTGTGGCCTTGTGTGTTATTATACCCCCTGGGCATGTGGTCAGATCTGCTCAATGCACACAATGTTTGGCTCTTATTGCTTCCCTATAAATAACTCTGCATATTTTCTTAATAGCTGTCAAACTCTCAATCTTTTGCCATCGTTAGCAACAGAAAAAAGTCTTCAATGTAAAGTACTGTAATACTTTTTAGAGATCACCAACTATAAACACAGATACTGTACATGTATCAGAGATAGATACAAACACCAAAGCTCAGCCCCATGCACAGCTGTAATATTAGCATAATTATTTAAAGAGAGGACAGGGAATGATAGTAATGACATTTATATTTCTAACTGATCCATATGTAACTGTACCTGAAAAAAACATGATGTGAAAAATTGTATTTTACATTGTTTCCTTTTTATGGGCTGAATTCTGTTACAGTTCTCTTCATAGAACCAGTGATCCAGAGTTTTAATTATGTCATGGGTTGTGCACAGAACTCTGAACATGGTTCTGATTAGACAATAGCTCATACTTAGCATTCTGTAAACAAACTGTGACACAGTAAAATCTCCAAATTACTGGTTCCATGAAGAGAAATGTACTATGTACAGAACGACATCCTTCAAACAAAAACAATTGATAGCATAGTTTTTTTTCACTTTGGTGTTTATTCCGGTACGATTAAATATGGCTCATTTAGATCCAAGTCTTTCATGTCTGTTATTAGAGAAATTACTAATTGCTGCAAATTAGCATAACGTTTTATTTATTTTATTTAGTTTTTTGTTTTCCAGCTGGGTGCACTAACCAAAAAATGACTATTTTTAGGCACAATCCAGGAGGTTACATGAACAATAAATGTAAAAACAATGAGCATGAGAATACAAAGTGAGAACATTTCACAGTAAATGCAAGAGCCAAGCAACATACAGCAATGACCAAGAATACAAGTTACAACAATAGCTATCAAGTGATCTAAAATAATGATTATAACATGAAATGCTGTAAATAAGTAGTGTAAAGTAAACAGGAAGTACATCAAACAATGCAAAACATTATTTTTATATTGACAAAGCAGCAAATAATCTAGGCAATTCAAGGTTATCAAACAAATACAGTTGAAAGCAGCAACTAATCTTAAGCAATTTAAGGTTATCAAAATATAGTTTGAGACTCAAATACAGGAGTCATGATGAAGGTAAGGGGCATAAGGAAACCATAGGAGGTTATGAAGAGGGAGACAGTATGTAAAAGATGGTTGACTAATAGGTAGGTAGGGGGGTCAAAGCAAGAGCAGTGGCCAGATAAGGACAGTAAGTGGTGATAATTCTTCTTGAAAAATAGCATGTGCAGGAGGTAGGTGGACATCCAGAGGAAGGGAGTTCCAGAACGTTGGGGCATAGTGATAGAAGGTGCAGGTTCCTTTAGTGGTTATACATCTTGGGACAAGGAGAAGAGCCTTATCCACAGAATGGAGGCCATAAGAAGTGGGCGGAGGATGCAGCATTGCAGAAAGAGCTGGTGGAATCTGTGACCTCACAACATTATCCATAAAGGATCCATAGGCAAGAAGTCGGACAGCTGAGGGAGAGAGCCATTTGAGATCAGCATATAGCAGGCAGTGATGTTTAAGCCTAGGGGAGGAGGAGGCATACCTGTAGATATTATTGTAGGTGGTGTCCCACTTGTGGAGTGTAGATGTATGTGCAGCTGCATATGTGGGAATGCCATAGGTCAGGGTTGTGAGAAGGATGCCTCAGGCTATGGTCAGTCTCTCTAGCAGAGGGGGTAAGTACATAGCTGGTCTTGTAGGCTATCCCAAGTTTAGAGTTAACAGATTTGCACATGAACTGTATGTGGAGAGTGACATCAAGGGACTGGTCAAGAACAGCACCCAAGTATTAAATGAGGTTACATTCTCAGTGGGAGAGCCATCAGAGCCAGGCACAATGAATTTGTCTTGACAAGGTCTAAGTTTGGTGGGAGTACCAAAGAGCATTGCCTGGGTTTTGCTTGCTTTTAGGATAAGTTTATGCCTGGTTAACCAGGTATGAATTGAGAAGAAATCAGTGAAGAGTTGTAAGTTTATGAGCTGGGCCGGTGGTGCTGAGGGTTGAGGTGCTGGACACCACACCTCATACCACACCGGTGACCCAGGTTCAGGAATGGACTAAGGCTGCAGGGGGCTGGCAGGGGAGAGGAAGGATCAAGCATCCAGTGAATGCTCTCCTTCCTCTGGGGTGGGTAGGGGGCATCACATCACACTGTAGCAGTGACTGGCAGAGGCAATCTGTCCTACAGTGGCCTGCCTAACAAAGTGGGGGAGCATGGCAGGTGTCAGCACAATGTGCTTTGACGCCATTGCAAGTCCAACACCCATGGGGAAGAAATGGTGGAAAATAGTGGGGAGCGATCTCTGTGGCTGATGGCCATGCCCTGCACCCCCAGACTCGAGAGAGGCACCTAACCAGGGTGCCGAGCAATGAAAGGCTAGCCCTGAGTGTGTGGGTTTGTGTGGTCTACGTGCATGGCATGGTCCTGGGTGTGGGTGTCGGTGGCCAGAGATCGTGGGGGCAACTCCGCTGAGGAGGATAAACTGTTCTATGATAAAACAAAAGATTTCTTGGTTTTTGGTGGAGACAGATCAAGAACTGTTGTATGGGACAATATCATCAGCATAGAGGAGGACTGTGCAGGAAGAGGTACCCACTGTGAAACTGTTGATGAATAGGGAAAAGAGGAGGGGCTCAAAACAGAGCCTTGGGAACTCCATTGTTAATAGTGGCTGGCTGTGAGAGTGCTGAGTTAAATTTTACCACCTGAATCCTATCCTAAAGGTAACTATTGAACCAGGCAGTTGTCGGAGGTGAGAAGCCCATTGTCTTAAGCGTAGCTAGGGGTATTGTGTGATTTATGAGGTCAAATGCCTTCATTAGATTGATAAAAAGTGTCCCTGTCAGGAGTCCAGAGTCCATGCTGGAGATAGTATCAGAGGTAAATTTAAGCAGGGCAGTAGATGTGCTTAGTCCTTTATTGAAGCCATGCTGGGCTTCCGAGAGGAGGTTATTTTTGTGTAGGAAGTCAGTCATTTGTGTGGCTACTAGTTTTGCCATAATCTTGCTTAGCATAGACAAGATGGCAATAGGCTGGTAACTGGAGAGAACTTTGGGATCTCCTTTTTGAAGACCGGTGTAATATGGGCTATCTTCCATAAATATCCTGTCCCCTTTAAGATCAGGAGGGCCTTCAGGTCTATAATGTCCCCCTTCTCTTCCTGGCTTTATAAGCCAGATGAATCCTGCAGACATGTACCAATTCAAAGAAGTTCACTACCTACTCTACTGCTTAGGGTACTCAGTAATTCCAAAACACACAAAGGGCTGCTTAGGAACACTGCTACCTATTGAACATGTACCCAACTAGAAAAATATGGCATAACACTGAAGATATCAAATAAAAGATAAATCTTATACTCACTGGAAACTGTAGTTCATGTGGTATTTATTCCATAAGCAGTGTAAAACAGGGTGCAACAGTGCAGTGCTGCCAGGATCCCCTTGTTATGCAGTAATTTCCTTGCTAAGCAAGCTTTTTTTGTAGTCCAGAATAGAGGATATGCAGTTACCTTTTCACACTTTATAGTCCTTCAATGAACATGCACACAGAAATATTTGGGTAGAGTAGGCTGTGCCTTCCCAAATGCTAAACACAGAACTATTGTAGTCAAGGATGTCTGTACCAGTTGAGAGCCTTCTTACTGTAGTATTATCAGCCATAAAATACTGTCATACTCCTGAGCTCTGTTCCAATGGCAGGTGTGGAATTGTGCTGACAAAACAACCCCAGTTTTTGCCTACAGCAGATTAATGGGTTTCCTTGGTGAAAACACTGAACATTATAATATATGGTCTCAATGTAGCTTACGTATTATATATTTATTGTATAGATACATAGAATGTGATGGCAGAAGGAGACTCTGAGGTCCGTCTAGTCTGCCCATGATTTGCTGTATTCTACCCCCCCTCCCTTGTTAACTGGTCCAGCTAATGATGCCCTTATATTTGTCCCACGCCTGCTTGAAGCCACCTACAGTTTTAGCCGTGATTACCCCAGGGGGGCAGGCCATTCCAGGCATCTACCACCCCCTCTCTGTGAAATAAAACTTCCTGATGTTTGCCAAGAACCTGCCTCTGCGTAGTCTCTGGACATGTCCTCATGTTCTGCTGTCTTCCTTAAATAAAAAAAGTATATTTGTCTGTGTCTTGCTTATACCCTTGATGTATTTGAAAGTCTCCATTGTGTCTTCCCTCTCTCTCCTCTTTTCCAGGGAGTACATGTTTAGCTCCCTCAGTCTGTCCTCATAAGGTTTCTGGTGCAGCCCTTGGATCATCTTTCTTACTTTCCTCTGCACTGTTTCTAACCTGTCTATGTTCTTTCTTAGGTGAGGTCTCCAGAATTGTACCCCGTGCTCAAGGTGGGGCCTGACCAGTGCTCAGTGGCAAGACCACCTCCCTTCTTTTATCCCTTCAGTTTTCTTGCTAAGGATATGTATTTTATTTATTTATTTATTTACGTACTTTTTGAAAACTTCAGATAATACCTTTAACCATAGGTGCTCATTTTTAAAGGTTCCACATCAAATACATAGTGACAAAAAAACCTTGCAAGCACAATAGGCAGTTCCAGTGGAAATGCAGTCTGGTCAGTCTCAAAGCACAAAGGACAGATCAGTTACATGCAGTTTTGAAAAACTCCACACAGATCATTGTATAACAAGTCTCAGGATATGTACAGAGAGAAACCAAATAAAACAGTTTAACAATTGCATTTACAATGGCCTGCAAGGGTAAACTACAAAGATCTCTTACACTGATTAATCTTAAGGGGGATTCAGCAAAGTATCAGGCAGCTCATTTAACCAGTTAGTGGCTCTGACAGCAAATGGCCACTTTCCCAGCTGAGTACACTGCCAAAAAGGCTTGCAGGCATTCCTGTCCATACTCCTGGTGTTGTATTGGTTGGAGATGATATGGAAACAATTTATTAAATCACGGGGTGTTAGGCTCAGGAGCACCTTTTTGACTAGATCTGGAGCTTTATTCTGCAGGGTGAAGGTAGACAGCTTTGCCCTGGCCAAATTTCCCCCATTCACTAAAAATATCACCAACAGCTTAATCTGGTTCAAGGGCAGTTGGCATTCATCTGTATCCCCCTTCCCTGGGTCATGCCTGAAAATAGGCAGAATTTTGCCTAGTGTACTTACCTGGTCAAGAAAAATTAACTAAATAAATAGCGAGTGCTGCATAAAGGTAAGAATTGTGTTCCATAGAATTCAACAACTTCTACACTAGTACAACTGAAGTCACAGTCCTCAGTAAATTACATCATAATATGTTGTGCTGGAAATGAGCATATTGTAACAAACAGGGTTATGACCTAAGACATATATAAGTTGCAGGAGCACATTCATATAAGCAATGAGACACAACAGGGTGTGCATGAGACAGTTCTAACATATGGTTAGGGGGTATAGAGGCATGAGGCTGTAGGCCAAGTGCATTCAGTTCCCTAGCCATGCATTAGAACTGCCTAACGCACATTCCTGGAGTAGCTCATTGCACTTATAAAACTGCACTGTGCATTTTTATAGATACATAGACAATATCGGCAAATAAGGGCCGGTGGCCCACACAGTCTGCCGATTTGAGCTTGTAAGTTCAGTTTATGTTTCCCTAGAAGTCTGTTGCCCCTTACCCCTGACCTCCAGAATTCCTTTATGTCTATCCCATGCACTCTTATATCCCGTGATTGTTTCAGCCTCCACCACTTCCTCTGGCAGGGTGTTTCACTTGTCCACCACCCGTTCTGTGAAGAAATTCTTCCTCATGTTTCCTCTGAATCGTCCTCCCTCCAACTTCATCCCATGCCCTCTAGTCCTGGAGCATCTTTTTCACTTAAAAATAGTGTATTCCTGCACCCTGTTCCTCCCTGTAAGATACTTGTATGTCTCTATCATATCCCCCTCTCCCTCCCCTCCTCCAGGGAGTACATATTCAGTTCCTTCAACCTGTCCTGGTAACTGCTAACTGGTAACTGGCTGGGTGGCAGGACACAGAGGGTGGTGGTAAATGGCTGTCACTCCACAGAGGGAAGAGTGACCAGTGGGGTACCACAGGGATCAGTGCTGGAACCGGTCCTATTCAATATCTTCATCTGTGACATTGCACAGGACCTAGAAGGCAGAATTTCACTGTTCGCTGATGACACAAAGCTCTGTAACAGAGTAGACACACCAGAGGGTGTAGACAGAATGAGAAGGGACCTGCAGAAACGAAAGAATGGTCAGGGTTTGGTAGTTGAAATTCAATGCAAGGTAGTGCAAGATAATGCATATGGGGCACAAAAACCCTGGCACAATGTATCAGTTGGGGGGTGAGGATATAGCATGTACCAAGCAGGAAAGGGATCTTGGGGTTATCATCTCTGATGACCTCAAGGCAGGGAAACAGTGTGACAAGGCAGCAGGTAAAGCAAATAGGATGCTGGGATGCATAGGCAGGGGCATCACCAGCAGGAAAAGGGAGGTCATAATTCCACCATACAAGACACTAGTGAGGCCCCACCTGGAGTACACTGTACAGTTCTGGAGACCTTACCTACGTAAGGACATAGACAGGATAGAGAAGGTTCAGAGGAGGGCAACAAAGATGGTGCATGGATTGCATCACAAGTCATATGAGGACAGGTTGAAGGAACTGAACATGTACTCCCTGGAGGAAAGGAGGGAGAGAGGGGATATGATCGAGACATACAAGTATCTTACAGGGAGGAACAGGTGCAGGAATACACTATTTTAAGCAAAAAGATGTTCCAGAACTAGAGGCATGGGATGAAGTTGGAGGGAGGACAATTCAGAGGAACATGAGGAAGAATTTCTTTACAGAACGGGTGGTGGACAAGTGGAACACCCTGCCAGAGGAAGTGGTGGAGGCTGAAACAATCACAGGATTTAAGAATGCATGGGATAGACATAAAGGAATTCTGGAGGTCAGGGGTAAGGGGCAACAGACTTCTTGGAAAACATAAACTGAACTTACAAGCTCAAATGGGCAGACTGGGTGGGCCATAGGCCCTTATCTGCCGACACTGTCTATGTATCTATGTCCTCATAGGACTTGTGATGCAATCCATGTACCATCTTTGTTGCCCTCCTCTGAACCTTCTCTACCCTGTCTATGTCCTTACGTAGGTATGGTCTCCAGAACTGTACAGTGTACTCCAGGTGGGGCCTCACTAGTGTCTTGTATAGTGGAATTATGACCTCCCTTTTCCTGCTGGTGATGCCCCTGCCTATGCATCCCAGCATCCTATTTGCTTTACCTGCTGCCTTGTCACACTTTCTCCTACCTTGAGGTCTTCAGAGATGATAACCCAAGATCACTTTCTGCTGCTTGCATGCTATATCCTCACCCCCAACTGATAAATTGTGCCAGGGTTTTTGTGCTTCATATGCATTATAGCTTCTTTGCATTGAATTTCAACTGCCAAGCCCCGACCATTCTTCAAGTTTCTGCAGTTCCTTCTCATTCAGTCTACACCCTCTGGTGTGTCTACTCTGTTACAGAGCTTTGTGTCATCAGCTAACAGTGAAATTCTCTGCCTTCTTGGTCCCTGCAATGTCACTGATGAAGATGTTGAATAGAACCAGTCCAGCACTGATCCCTGTGGTACCCCACTGGTCACTCTTCCTCTGTGGAATGACATTTACTACCACCACCCTCTGTGTCCTGCCGCCCAGCCAGTTACCTTCCCATCACACTACTGTCCTGCCCACACCCATATTCCCCAGTTTGTGTAATAGTCTTCTGTGTGGCACAGTGTCAAAGGCCTTGCTGAAGTCCAGATAGGCCATGTCTACTGCTCTCCCCTGATCCACCTCCCTAGTCACCCAGTCAAAAAATTCAACGAGGTTGGTCTGACATGACCTCCCCCTGGTGAAACCATGCTGCCTTGGGTCCTGTAGTCCATTGACAACCAGATGTTCCACCAATCTCTCCTTCAGTAGTGCTTCCATGATCTTCCCCACTACCGAGGTGAGGCTGACTGGTCTGTAGTTCCCCTTCCTCTTTGTTCCCACTTTTGTATAAGGAGACTACACCTGCTGTCCTCCAGTCTTTGGGTACCTCCCCTGTTTCCAGTGATCAGCTAAACAGGATAGCCAGAGGTTCAGCCACCACCTCTCTTAGTTCTTTAAGGACCCTGGGGTGCACCCCATCTGGCCCCATTGCTTTATCAACTCTTATTACTTCCAGTTCCTTCAGGACTCTTTCTAGTGTAAAGGGACTTGTGTCCATTTCTGCATCATTCTCACCCCTTGTACTCCCTTTAGACCCAATGCCCTCCTCTTCCTCAGTAAAGACTGAGCAGAAATACCTGTTGAATATGTCAACTTTGCTGTTGTCATCCTCCATGCAGTCCCCATCCTCCCCCTTCAGTCTCACTATCCCTCCCTTTGCCTTTCTTTTTTCAGTTATGTACCTGTAAAAGGTTTTGTCCCCTCTACCCACTGATTTTGCAATGTGTTCTTCTGTCTGAGCATTGGCTTCCCTTACTGACCTCCCTGCCTCCCTTTGCTTCTCCTGGTACTTCTCCCTATCCCCTTCTGCCTGTGTCTTTTTGTATTGCCTGAATGCAGTCTTTTTGGCTTTCACTTTGTTTGCTGCCTCTTTTGAAAACCATAATGGTCTCCTCTTCCTCTTGCTAACCTGCTTAATGCATAGTTCTGTTGCTCTTATAATCCCCATTTTAAATACTGCCCACTGTTCCTCAGCCCCTGATTCCTGCTCCATTCCCCTTAATGCCTCTTTCAAGTATCTCCCCATTTACCCAAAGTCTGCCCCCCTAAAATCCAGGATACGTGTTTTTGTGTTGTTTGGTTCTGCTCTTTCTGTGATTTCAAACCACAATGACTGGTGGTCACTGTTTCCCAGGTGCTCCCCCACTGTTACCCCCATCACACTCTCCCTATTTGTGAGCACAAGGTCCAGTATTGCCTTCTGCTGAGTTGGTTCCATGACCAGTTCCTTGAGGAAGGCACCTTGAAGGGAGTCCAGGATAGATCTGCTCCTAGTTGATGCTGCTGCTGGGACGCTCCAGTCCACGTCTGGAATATTGAAGTTTCCAACCAGTGCTACCTCACCCTTGTCTGCCATCCTTTGGATGGCTAGCATCAGCTCCCTATCTGTTCCTTCCTCCCTCCTAGGCTGGTGGTCTATAGATCACACCTGTGTGGATGGCTGGCCCCATTTTCCTTTCCAGCTTAACCCACAGTATCTCTCCCCCATTTTGTTCCTCCTGGATCTCTGTGGCCCTTATGTCATTTTTCACATACAGTGCCACTCCTCCTCCCTTCCTACCTGCACTGTCTCTTCTGAATATGTTGTAGCCAGGTATGGCCATCTCCCAGTCGTGGTTATCATTACACCAGGTTTCAGTGATGGCCACAATGTCCGGGTCTGACTGCACCATGACAGCCTCCAGATCTTCCATCTTGTTGCTGAGGCTCCTGGCATTGGCAAACATGGCTTTCCATGATTTGATTTCCCTAGACTGTTTCGCTGTTCTACTCCAGCCCCTTTCTTGGTTGTCCTTTATCCCTGGTTCTCCTTAATGTCTGCCCTTCTGCTGAATTTTGCCCCTTTTCTGCCTATCCACCTCTTGAGCGCTAATCTCCATCTTTTGCACACTGCTTTGTAGAGATAGCCACTTCTCCGGTTCACTGGTTCCACTGATAGCTGTGGGGGGTGAGCAAGTAGGTACCCTCCTTGCTGGCCTAACACCCCCCTTTGCTAGTTTAAATGCTTGTCAATGTAGCATTTAAACTTATCATTGAGTGCTTGGATTCCCCTCCAGGATGGACGCAGGCCGTCAGGCTTGAACAAACCTCCATCCTTCCAGGTGGGTTCCCAGTGACCAATGAATCCAAAACCTTCCTCACAGCACCAGTTCTTCAACCATGAGTTAAAGTTCCTAATGCATGCACCCTTATGCTCTCCCTTGCCTCTCGCAGGTAGTACTTCTGAAACAGTGACAGAAGTAGCTACTTGCTTGAGACCCCTTCCCAATTTCCTAAACTCTTCCTGAACTTCCTCTGGCTCCCCATTTGCCAGGTCATTAGTACCTAGATGGATAATGACATCCAGCTCACCCTCCCGTCCTGCCTTCCCAGTGATCCCCAGGATCTTCCTTCTATCCCGCCATGCCATGGCACTTGGTAGGCATCTCACCTCCATGTCCTCCCCCTCCTGTGTTCCTAGCTGGAAGCCTCTTAGGATGGAGTCACCCACCAGGATTCACTTCCTCCTCCTCTGGGGTCCACTGCTCTCCCCACTGAGGTCACCTCCTTTGCTAACCTCCGCATCCTTTCCTTCCACTTCTCTGGGTACCTCTATTTGGTTGTCCCCATTTGTCAGTGTAGCATATGAATTCTTGAGTGGAATAGGATCTGGGATGTGCCTCTGCCTCACTGCTCTAACCCTCCCTGAGCCCACTGTCACCCAAGTGCTCCTCATTCTCAGCATCCTTTGAGGCAGTTGCATTGGACTGGGTGGTCTCTGGATAGGGGTGATGGTACTCCTGACCCAGTTTACTTCCACTCTGAGTCTGGCTACCTCATCCTGCAGTCCAGAGAGATGCATGCAGACAGGGCAGCACCTCAGTGTTCAGAAGGTCTGCCTGAATATGGCTGCCCCACAGCCACTGCATTGCACCACTCCCCACATTATACTGCAATTATACTGCTATTCCACTACTTGTCTGTTATTGAAGCTCTCCTAGTTCCCTTTTTATTAATTTACTTCCTAAAAATCCTGCCATTGATCCTCAGATACTTTTCTTTTTAAAAAAAGAAAATAAACCAATAAATAAATAAATGAATCACAACACTTTGTCGTGCTGAGGGTGGGCTTCTTCCCCCTTATACCCCTCCTACTCCACACCCGTTACTACCCCCTGTGTTTAGCTCCTGTCAATCAGATTTAACAGGGCATATAATTAAGAGTTAGTGGAGGGGGGGGCGAAAATTTGCAGCAATTAAAGACAGCAAAGAAATACACCACCACTATGTTTTAAACTTTCAACAGCCCAAAAACAATTCTAAGTAAAGACAGCAAATAAATTACAGTGTCACTAAAAGCCCACAATCTAAGTTTAAAAGAAAAATAGCAATTTCATAGGGGTTCCAGTTTTAGTTGTGCATTAAACACTTCTAACACATGGCTAATGACCACTCACATAGCTAATGACCAATTAGAATTAATCAAATCCCTTCCCCATTTTGTAATGCTTTACAATCCTATATAAGGGACACATATTATCCTGCTTTCATGCAGATGCCTTTGGTTATGAGGAGGAATTAAGATACAGAAACTATCTGAAAAGGATGCAGCAACAGCTAATTAACAACTCTGTATAAAGACAGTAATTAATGAATCTAAGACAGAGCAGGTCGTATAGTTTACAGTGGCAGTTCTGCATTGTACAAGGCACATAACTCAAGTAAGAACAATTGCTCGATCTGTTTCAGTGACAATAGCACTAGTCTTGGGTAGATACCATCCTTCAAGATTCAGATACTTTGGATAATTGCATGATTTATCCAGGAGTATGGCTATATGTATTAGCATATCCAATCCACAACTATCCGGTTTGGATAAAAAGGATATTACTAAAAATATCTAACACCATGCTGTTAGCTTTCATGCAGGGGTCCCCCAAAAATCATCCCCCCATGGATATTAACCAATACCATTCCAGACATGCTGTGACTCAGGGAAATTTCCTGGCAGCTTTGAAAATATTGGTTATTGAAGCAGCATGTGATGGGAGCATGGAGTTAGCCATTGATGGCTATAATTTAGCCAGACAGTGGCTCTCAACTCCATCGCACTGAACTGTGTCCACCCACTGACCTCCCATTGCATTCATTGTGGTATAAGGATTAACTGTGGTAGTTGAAGGCAACAGGACATAGATTGAAGCATTCCTGGAAGAGACTTGGCTTGATGGATGATAGGATGCCTCTGAGGTCCCATTACAAGGGCTATCAGAGGGGAAGAAACCTGAGAAAAGCAAGATTCCTTTCACAGATCATTACCTCAGGAGGAAATAGACACACTCTTCTGCATTGTGAACAGGTTGCCCAAACGTGACTGTCTACAGTCTGGTGGAGTTTTGTCTCAAGAGAAATGTGAGGAGTTTGGGTCTTTCTTTCTGAACTTATATCTGGGTGGGAATCTTGATAAGTGACCTGTCATTGGTCACCAGTGCTCTAGGGAAGAGGCAAGAGAGCACCTTGTGGCCCTGGAGTGAGTTACAACCAGTTTTTATGAAGAAGGTGCTTGAAGTGATGGCAGCATTGCACCTCACTTATTGTATGTGTAATGCAAGGCCTGCTCAGCTGTAGGCTGACTACCAGGTGGCACTAGGTCCATTGTTTGCCAGTGCTACTCAGGGTTTCCTAACAGAGGACTGTTTCCAACTGTCTCTGAAAAAGCGGTGGTGATACAGCTCCTAAAGAAACCATCTTTAGACACAGTTGTGCTGGCGAACTACAGGCCAGTCTCAAACTTTAAATTTCAGGGTAAGGTTATAGAGAAGTTGGTGGTGGCACAGCTGGAGGCTCATCTTGAGGGATTTGACTTGTATGAACCACTCTATTAGGGTTTCAGACCTCACCACTGTACACAGACCGTGCCCTGGTGGTGGCACTTTCTTTACACTGAGCTATGCACCTGTGTCTATAACATCACGGAAAAGGGTGTTTTTTTAAAGTGCAGACTTGGATGCTTGCCTCTGTATATTTTTTTCATAGGGTATTTTTGGAGACGTTTCAATGGAATGTTGCTCTGCAATTGTAAAGATATGGGGTGTCTCCGGGGCCCAGGGGCTGGGCAAATGTAACTCTCCTGCTAACTGTGTCTCCCCGTCTGTCTCCCAAGATCTGCAGTGTCTGCTGGGGTGCCCGCTATTGCAGCAGCCCAGTGGCCGTGGTGGAGCTTGTGCCTGGAGCTTGTGTGCATACACAACTCGAGGTCCAGAGACACCACTTGACCCTCATCACCTCACGTCATCACAAGAGCAGGAGGAAAGATGGCTGCCTTATTGCTACTGCTCTCTCTCTCTGTGCTAGGCCTCTCTGCGACTGTGAGCCTAGTCCTGAGGCCTAGTCAGAAGTCATCTCCTTGTCTCCCGTGCAGAAGAGAGAGAGAGTGCTGGAAAGAGTAGTACCACCCGGGAGTGCCACTTCGCCTGCATTTGACTCGGTGGGAGACTGGAAGTCCAGGAGTAGGAGGAGAGCTATGTGTTGGGGTGCTGGGAGGCTGGGTCCAGCCAGGTGAGCAGCTGAATAAAAGGGTAAATCAGGGGGTGAATAAATCAAGGACTGGAAGCGACACAGATGTGAGGACCCACCGGGGGGAATCTGGGTGAACCGCCTTTGAAAGTTGCACAGGAGCACCCCCAGTGCACCATTTGCCCGTTTCCTCTGGGTTTGCCCGAGTACACACATCTCTGTCCTGCAGAATCTCAGTTTTGGGAAAAAGTCATATCTTACCAGGAAAAAACATGGGAAACTATCTGTTGGGAGGGAGAAGTTTGCGGAGACCAGGTATAGTTGATTACATTGTGTTATTTAATTGAAAATAATGCTTGCTAGTTCATAAATGTTTTAACTAATTCTGAGAAGCTGTCATGGTAAAAAATCCAGGTAAAAAGTATATTGGAAGCAATGCTTCCCAGGTCCTTATTTTATAATTATAAAATGGCAAGAAAAAATCCTGGACTTCGATTGGTCAGTCTTGGGCTGGACCCGTGATGTTATCCCAGTACAACATCAAGGGTCTAGTCTCTGCCTCATTGTAAACCTGGAGATGATTGTTTGGTTGATTTTTTTCTGCTTGATTGTTTCATCTTCTCTTAAAAAACAAAAATATTTTTCCACACAAAAACATCTTTAAAATTTTTTTTTATTCTGTATAACAATGAGCCATTGTATAATAGCAATAATGCCCTCCAGGGTGTGTGTCATTTGGGATAACGTCATGCCTCATTCGTTGGACGCAATCGGCCTGCGGCCTCGTGCCCAACCACCTAAGGCATGACGTTATCCCAGCACAACACACACCCTGTCAGGCATTATTGCTTAAATACTGAATCTGGAGGAACTTACCCCAGTAACTTACCTTTTGTTGAATCTACACATGCCTTTCACAACAAGTATTTGTCAATGCCAAATGTTGTCATGCTGGCATTGGCAGTGGGAGTGGCCGAGCTAGAGATGCATAATGCTTTGATTTTGTGAATGTGTCTCAAAAGGTGATTTTGCACAGCGAGCAGACCATTGTGCGCCACAGCTGAGGAAACATGTTTTGGGCAGGCTGTGAAAAATGACAGCTGGCTGTTGATAAGGAGATATGCACAAATGCCATTGGTTAAAATGTGGCATGAAAATATTGCAGATTGACGAAGTTGCCCGCTTGCAACACAGTCATTGTATGGAGTTTCAGCACCAAATTTTCAACATAGGCATTTTAGGAGCTTTGCTCATGAGTAGTGTCACCGTCATTTCCTCAAATTGTCCTGAAAACTGATTTCGCAAAGTGGCCGTGCAATTCTGTGTCGGACGTGTGAAAACACATTTCGGGCAGCTGTAGTGTTCATAAGGAGGTATGGAAAAATGCCAGTGATGAAGAGCTGGAGTCAAACTATTACAGATTCACAAAGTCATGAGTGTGCGTGCAAACTGTGCAATGCACACTCATAAAACACTCATTTTATTGACTTTCGTTCCCAAATTTTCAACATATGTATTTTAGGGCATCTGCTAATGAACAGTGTCACTGTCATTTTCATCATGTGTCTCGAACACGGACTTTCCACAGCGACCACAGATTTTGGTCAGGATGTGAAAAATGACAGCTGTGATGTTCATTAGGAGGTGCAGAACAATGGCACTGTTGAAAATCTGGAATGAAAATATTAGAAGTTTGCGAACGTACTAGTGTGCATGTAAACTGCGCAACGCACGCTCGTAACACAGTCATGTTATGGAGTATTTTCACCAAATTGTCAACACAGGCATTTTAGGACCTCTGCTCATGAACAGTGTCACTGTCCTTTTCGTAATGTGTCCCATACACTGATTTCGCACAGCGAACGTGCTATTCTGCGCTGAAAGTGCGATAACAAATTTCAGCAAGGATGTGAAACATGACAGCTGTACGGTTCACAAGAAAGTGTAGTAAAATGGCAATGTGGATAATCTGGCATGAAAATATTGCGAATGCGCTAACTTATGGGCATGCATTGTGCAGATGCTACGCACACTCGTAAAACTGTCATTTTATGGAGTGTTGTCACCACATTTTTAACACAGGCATTTTAGGACCTCTGCTCATGAACAGTAAAACTGTCTTTTTTGTAATGTGTCCCAAACACTGATTTCGCACAGCGAACGCGCTATTCTGTGCCAGAAGTACGAAAACAAATTTCGGCCACGATGTGAAAAATGACAGCTCTATGGTTCACAAGAAGGTGTGATAAAATGCCAATGGTGAGAATCTGGCATGAAAATAATACGAATTTCCTAACTTATGAGTGTGCATCACACAGTTGCTATGCACACTCGTAACACAGTCATGTTTTGGATTTTTCCAACCAAATTTGCAACATAGGGTTTTTGAGAGCCCCCTCATGAACAGTGGCACTGTCATTTCGTTATGCAGTCCCAAAAGGTGATTCCGTGCAGTAACTGCGAAATCACCTTTCAGGACTGAATAACGCCATGACAGTGCAAGAATTCGTGAGAAGGGGTCCCAAAAACCCCACGTTGAAAATATGGGGCCAAAATTTGCAAAAGTGCCTGAGATATGTATTAAAGTTGAAAAACCCCTTTTTATTACATTATATAGCTTACCAGCATTTCCTCAGTTCGCGGTCAGCTTTGAAGAGTACAGAAGGGTTACCAGTCCACCTAAGATCATCACACTGGACTCTGGAGGTAAGTATGGGGTGAAGGGGGGGTGTGGGAAGGTAGGGTGCGTGCAGTGGGTAGGTGCAGGTGGGGGGGGGGCATGGAGACAACGAGGGACTGTTTTCCTTTTACATGTTCAAAAAAAAAAAACAATGCGGGACAGTTTGTTTTTTTTCCAGAGATTGGCATGCTGGTGGGCCCAGCATGCCACCTAACTGTTTGGGTGGGTGTCTGTAGCTGACAGGGATTGGGCACCCTCATCTGCAAATGACAGGGGGATTATGCGGCCAGGGATTGGGCACCCCGTTGCACACAAAGAAGGGGACACAGAGACAAGGGGATTGGGCACCCCTCAGCATTAAATAATTGGGGGTTATTTCTGCTGATGGGGAGTGGACTGCCCCATCGACACCTGAAAAGGGGTAAGAGCCGAGTTGGGCACCCCTCGGCACTTATCACAAATGGGGGCATGCTTTGTTGCTTTATGCCCGACGGGGTGGGCTCCCCATCAGCACATTCACAGGGGCAGGGGCAGTCGACAGGGGGATTGGGCACCTCCGAAGTCAGCAGCTCAGCAGCCAGTGTGCTGCCATGTACATAATGGAGGCAAGCACGGCAAGAAAAGGACCGCTGCATCTGATGAGCTTTGCTCAGATTGCAGCGGACCTTTTCTTAGATGTGCTTGCCACATTATATATGCATGGTGTGGCACCGGCATGCAGGCTGATTGAGGAATGCGGGACGCACCTACTGATGCATGTCCTGCATTCACCCAACAGCGACTGCACCTCCAAAGCTGCACTGTCCCAAGATGTTGGCTGCACAAGTGTGCCAACATAAAAATGGCAAAACAAGTATTGTAGTTCCACATACAAAGGTTTGAAGTGCTTTGGCCTTTCTTGAAGCTGGGTGGTAGGAGTAGCACACTCTGGCACCCTGATAAGGAATGAATGGTGTTGTGAGCACTAAAAGAGTATTTGAGTAAAAGTACAGTACATACCAGAGGTTTGAGGTAATCAACAGGTGGCAATGTTTTTTACTACCTTACTGGTGGGCCAGATGACTGTGCCATGAACTCTAGTATGGCATGGGTGGCTCCCCTGGCTAAGAACATTCACTACCACTAATTTAAATCAGTAAAGGTAGAAAAGTAGGTTCCATCAGTTTTAAATGGAGGAAGTAGAAGGCTAAAATCTAAGATAAGGAGAAACCATACTAAAAAGTCAAAAGGAATTAGGAACTTTGTGTAACACCAGGTGGAGCTCAGCATGGGTATGTGTAGTTCCTGGGTTTCTGGCTGGGTTTGCAGTGTAAATATTCTACTTAACAGAAAAGTCCATGGCAAAAGGACTGGTTGGGTAATCAGGTGAGTCATTTGGCTACAAGTGGCCCTTATTGTCATAGAGTATCCAGTAGGGCACACATTGTCCCTGTATGGGAGCCATGTTACTTTTACCTGCCTTTCTAATGGCCAGAAGTTCACTACATGTTTTTTGTAAGATGGTGACTCCTGTATGGCATGCTGGAGGAAAATGGTGGCTGGCAGAAGGTGATGTATATGAAAGCCCCTTGCACATAAACCTTAAGAAGACGAGGTAACAGATGAGCCTACTAGCTTGTTTATTGGGTCCGGATATTTGTGCATTCTAGAGCAGAGTTTAAAATATAGGAGCTCAGCATTTCACTGGTTAGATATTAAGGATTAAGAAGAAATTGAAGGGTGTGGATGGATTTACTTGCCCCACTGTACTGCAGACCAGACAATGTATAGATTGCAATACCACTGTTCTTACTTTCCCAGGTTGGGTGTGGAAGCCCCGGATGATCTTGCACTTCTTTGCGTTAAACCACAGTTGCTACTTTTCTGACCATTTTTACAGTTTATCCAGATCTTTTCTCATTCTGCCTACTCCATCTGGATCATCTACTCTGTTACAGATCTTGGTGTCATATGTAAACAGACAAACCTTACCCTCCAGTCCATCTGCAATGTCACTGGTGAAGATATTGAAGAAGACTGGCCCCAGGACTGATCCCTGAGGTACCCCACTTGTACCTTGCATCTCTACTGACTCTATACCTTGTACCACCACTCTCTGTTTTCTGCCCGCCAACCCAGTATTCATGAATGAGACAAACCCTACATGCCACATGGTGGTCTGTGGGCAGCTAAGTTACAAGAATTACTGTTGGTTTGTGGTGCTGACAACAATGCCATAATGTGCAAGCCCTTATTTTTATTTGTAACTAACAATTCTTTCTCTTTGAACAGATGCATGCAGTGGTTGTGACTCTATAATAGAACAGTTTATTGTGGCTGTGCATAACATATTGGAGAGGTGGTTGCAGCTTTGTGCCTATTAGGGGAAGAGGTGGCTGTTCGTGTATTAGGAAGGTGTTTGCGGCTCCGTGTGTATGTGTGTGCAGAGGTGGTTGCCACTCTGTATTGGGGAGGCAGTATGGACTATGTGTGTATTGGGCAAGTGGTTGTGCCTCTGTATTACAGAGGTGCTTGTGGCTCTGTGTGTACTGGGGAGGTGCTTGTCACTCTTGTGGCTCTGTGTATTGGGGAGGTGGTTGTGGGTCTATGTGTACTGTAAGAGTAGTTGTGTTTCTGTGTATTGGGGATGTGACTGTTTCCTCACTTGGAGTGAAAAGGGGGATTAGAGGCCATAACTGGCTCCTTATTTTTGTATTAAAGGGGTTAATTTTTTTTCAGAAAAAAAAAAGGAAAGAGGTCATTTCTAAAATGTGCAGATGAGCATGGATACAACTTTTTACAGAGAATGCCACTACTGGGGACCATGCTTTTTAAGGTGTTTGATCATCTTCTCTTAAAGAGGAAGGCAGAGCTAAATCATTCTTCTGCTGGGTTTCTCATTTGCTTTTGACACTGTAGACAATGAGGTTTCAATAGAGTGCCTTAGGAAATATGGAAAACTCACCAGAACAACTTTAAAATGATTTGAGTCCTTCCTGTGTGGCTGAACGCAGTAGGTTGTCATGGAAATATTCTTATTGCAACCAGTAGCAGACTGCTGAGGTGTTCCCCAGGGCTCAGTTCTGCCCTACATGTTGTTCATGCTGCAATTGGGGTAGGTTATCAGACAGTGCCTGGTGAGTTTTCACTGCTACAGTATGCAGATGATTCCCAACTGTCCATGTCCTTTACATCGGACAGGTGAGAGGCAGATACTGTGCTGGAGTATTGTCTTAAGAAGTCTCCAATTGAATGGCCTCAAGCTGGCTGAATCTCAGTCCAGACAGTACGGAGTTGTTGCTCATGGGACTGGGTCCTCGAGGGTCTGCTAGAAGCTATGAAGCAGTCAGGCTTTTATTCCTGAATAGCACATTGCTGAACACTGTGGATAGGTTCAGAAGTCTGGGAATTATTGTGGATTCACTGCTGACTCTAGAACATCAGGTGTCAGCGGTGGTTCACAATGGATTTTTCTAACCTAGCAATATCTCCAGGATTAGACCCAATCTAGTGCCAGAAGACCTGGTGACCCTAGTACATGGCTTCCTGACCTCAAGACTGAACTAGTGTGATGCTCTATATCTAGGGCTATCTGGGGGGTTTCTGCGTCAACTGCAGCTGGTGCAGAATGCTGCAGCCAGGTTGCCTGGTGCACAATACTGCAGCGAGGTTGTTGGCTGGTGTGCTGTACAGAGAGCATATTACAGCAGCACTATGGCAACTGCACTGGCTTCCACTTAGGTGGCAGGCCACCTTTAAGATTGCTTTGTTAATTTCAAAGATTGCTTTGTTAACATACAAGGCCTTGCATGGTTCAGGCCCCACCTTTCTTAAAGACCTTTTGGTCTGGTATGTCCCCAGCCACTCTCTCTGCTACACTAAAGAGCTGTTGGTAGCCAACCTAAGATCCCGTCACATGCAGTCTAGGGACAGGACATTCCTAATAGTGGCACCTGCAATTTGGAATTACCTGCAATGCCATCTTAGGACTCCCTCCTCAGTGGGAAAAGCCACCTTTTTAAATCAGCATATGGAGTTGAAAATTAATTATTCCTGTGACTAGTAACTCCGTATATCTTCATATTTCTGAGTTTTATTATTTGGTAGTTTTATATTGTATGTGAAACTTTCTGATAGGGCACTATATAAATAAAATTGCCATGCCTTGCTTAGTTCAATTAATGCTCCTACCTCTCTATAGAAAAAAATAAAGTAAAATAACAACCACTTACTTTAAAGAAAATATTGCCACCATAGTGAAGCATTCTTTGTATACTGCAGCTCCATCACTGAGCTGCAAGGGGACAATTCCCAGCCTTAGCTGCCAAAAAAACCCATCTATGTGACTCACTGGTGCAGTCACCATCAGCTAAAATGCCCCTTGTTCCCCTTTCCAGAAGCAGTAACCCCTATACATTTACCTTGGAAAAATTTGTCTTTAGGAGTATAAGTCCTCTTTACATAATCACCTCCTCTCTTCATCTAGTCTTGGGAAGGATTCTGGTTCCAGTAAATGCAAGTTGGCAGAATGGCCACAAACCCTTCTCCATGTGATCACTGCAGTTCAAATTCTCAGTAATAACAGCAGTTTGAGATGCATTACCATTCTAGATACAGACCATGCTATCTGTGTATCTGCCCCAATAAATGATCCTGCAAAGAAAAGGGTTGCTCTTGGGGTCATAGATGGTGCCTTCCTCCCACAGCACCAAAAAAAAGGGTATACACCCAGGACGGCGATGCTATTAAAGTGAAAACGTCGATGCCGACAACATCTAAGTTTTCACTGTAATAGAATTCTCTCTCCCAGTCCTGCACCCATGCCCCGATCTAACTCTGACTTGGAGTTAGAATCCTAGAGATCGGGGGGTGCAGGGAGTGGTTTTGTGGGCTAAACCCCCCACTGAAAAAATGTCCAGGGTCCCAAATTGGATTTATGTCAAATGCAACTTGCAGTTGACATAAATTCATTGCCGTGATGGTGGTCGACAACTTAGTTGTTGAACCAGCATCATAGAGCCCATAAAAAGCATGGCATGGGAGGGCTCCATCAATGCCTCCATTGCAGTCTTATAAGTCTGTAAGTAAAAATGGTCGTTTTAACATGAAGTAACTCTGGGGCAGGATCTGCTCCAGTCAAGACAAACTCTGTCAGTCCATTAGGCAGTATCTCATACTGGCTGAGGGCGTAGCCAACTGTTTCAGTGCCAGTGTGATGATGTATGCGGGTGTGCAATGACACCATATAAACAGTGAGCCAGAGATAACCTGGTTGGCATTCAAATTCCAGGACACATAGCACCTCTATATTGTTTCTTAAATAAGATGGTTGAAAAGTAACACATTTTTAAGAAAGCCATCCATACGTTTGGACAGATTCTTAGTGAGTTCTCCAGTGCTGGAAAATAATATGGCACTCTGGGGAGTGCTGATTAAGGTCGTTGAGAGTCTGGGGGAGTAATGAAATAGTTGTTGTGATGAGGTGATCTAACTGGAGGTATTCATGCTCCAGTCTAGTGATCCATCTGCATGGCAAGGTTAGCTCCAAAATGTCATTCACTTTCTTCTTAAAGAAGAGAATAGGATGCCTAGCCAGTAGTCTATAAATAGTAATTTCACCTAGTTAGAGATTTAGCCTTCTCAAGATAACATAAATTAAACATAACCACCACCTGTTTCGTCTTATCAGAGTTTTTAATTTTTATCAATGGGTTGTTCTTGAGCTAATGTTTTGTCTGCTTCTCAGTGGTAATAAAACTGATAGCCCTTCTGCCCCAAGCACATGTAAACAGCTGTTTCTATATTACATGTATGCTTGCTCTCCATCCTTCAAATGACCAAGGTGATAAGTAGAGTGACTGTGCCATTTTCCATCTCCACAAGTAACAGTACACATCTCTTAATAGGTAGGGTGAGTTGAGTACCACCAGGGGAGGTGGTCAAGGGTGTTGAGTGGGTGGGAGAGAGAGGGTGTGTGTGTGTGTGTGGCTGTGATCAGGGGGTTGCCACTGGATAGCAAGAGATATGGATTATCACATGTACTGGGGATGATGTTAGTGACATTGGGTGAGGGGTCCACTGAACAGTCAGGAATAGGGATTATCACATGTGCTCTGGGATCAGACATGCTATTGGGGGGTCAACTGGACAGCCAAGGTCAGGGATTTACACATTTTCTGGGGGATCAGACTGATGACTGGAGTCTACTAGATTGCCAGAGATGGGAATTTTAACATTTACTGAGGCATCAGTCCTACGAGGTGGGTGCATAGCTCTGCACACTGTTTCCATGCTGTCATACATGGCGGCATTGTGCAGATCTGCTAATGAGCGCATAATGACATGCAAATTGTCCTTTAGCACTCTGCCTGCAATATGCACTTATCAGCATCTTACCTGCAGTACATGCTCAATATCATGCAGGCAGCTGAAAATGGCTCACAGTGTCACAGTGGCAATATCACTATCCTGTTTGGGACATGCTGTCTCCTTTTCTTCCTGTGAGTCACTTTCTTGCAGGGAGCTATTGTAGTGCAAGGCATAGTCACTATGTCTTGCGCTCCCATAACTCCTATATTCTACCAGGCAGCATGCTCACTGGAGCTTATTGCCTGCTTGCATACATCTTTCAGGGTGGCCACATGCTGTCTCACATTCACCACTGAGGGGTGCACAGTGCTAAATTGCCTACTGTGAAAATGGGGCCCCATATGCCTTGTTTAGGAGTTCAGTAGGAGGATACTGCATTATAAGTTATAAAAAAAAATCAGTAGCCTATTAAGAAGATACAGTAACTTGTTGACAGAGTGCATGAATTCATTCAAACACGTTCGTACTGAAAAGGAAGGTTTCCAGAGTCACTGCTCTAAGAATGCTGGCTAAGTAGAAGAGCTGATAAAATGTTTTCATTTTTTTTTTCTGAATTAAGTGGTTTCTTGTTTGGCAGAATCCGCACATCAGGTAGTTAAACAGTTTTGTACTATTATTAGCATACTGTAATGCTCATTATGCCCAAGTAGTATGTAAGGAGACAGGTTTGGGTGGACACATGCCCTTGGATGTCGATTACAAAATGATGTGCTGACAGGAGTCATTTCCGGAATCAGATAGATTTATAGATTGCTGCCTTCATCAAAGCTGCAAGTGACACTGTGTAACACCATTTGAAATATTCTGCTGCCTTCTGTATTGACCAAGACTGAGTTCTGCATTTGGAGGGACATCTCATTACCATATGATTAATGGGTTTCTACCTGGATGCAGCAGAATCTACTGCTAGAGGAATGCAGCAGCTTAATACAATGCCCTTTTCAAAATGTCACACTAATCTCATATTAGTACAAGGAGGAGAGCAGAATGGGATTAACATGCAGCCTGATGGGGAAAAAAGATTAAAATGACTGAGGGAAATTGATTCAGAAGAATGTTAGAAAGTGACTTCCTGTTGTGCTTTACATGCCAACTGGAAACAAGCATTTGTCAATGCAGAATGTTGTCTCGCTGGCATTGGTATTGGTAGTGCTGGAGTTAGAGAGATGAATAATAGGAATGGCAGTGAAGTATTGAACTGACACTAACCTCACCTCCACCCTGTAGAGACTGATAGGCATTGGGGTGTGCCTTTGGGTCATCAGCTATAACGCTTATGCTGTTGTACCTCACTCTACCCTGTAGACACTGACAAGTGTCATGGTGTGCTTTAGGGTCTTTGGGCATTATACTTTCCCCATTCCATAAGGAAATACACTGAGGTGGGTGCAGTATAGGAGAATGGGGTGAACTTTGTGGCCGAACAGTGCAAGGCACACCACGATGCCTGTCACTGGCAGCAGGGTGGAGGTGGGGGCGGAATGGCGTGAGCATTACAGCCGATGATCCCAAGTCACACCCCTGACGCCTGTCAGTCTCTACAGGGTGGGGTGTTATAGTTGGAAACCCTAACACCGTAGACGTGTATTGGTATTTTCACTCCAAATTTTCAACGTGGCTTGTTTGTGAGCCCACCTCATGAAAAGTGACACTATCAGTTTGTTAGCTGAAAGGTGGTTTTGCACAGTGGCTATGCCATTTGGCAACACAGGAATGAAAACACATTTTGGGCAGGATGTGGAAAATGACATCTGTATTGTTCATGAGGAGGCGTAAAAAAATGGCAACGTTGAAAATCTGGAGTGAAAATATGAAAAATTGTTAAAAGTCATGAGTATGCACAGAAACTGCGCAACACACATCCGTAACCCAATTATTTTTGGGAGTTTTTTAGCCACATTTTCAATATAGGTATTTTGGGACCTCTCTCATGAACAGTGGTGCTGTGATTTTGTTAATCAATCCCAAAAGTTGATTTCCTACAGCGACCATGCCATTGTGCACCACAGGTGCAGAAACACATTTTGGGCAGGCTGTGAAAAATGTCAGCTGTACTGTTGATAAGGAGGTGTGGAAAAATGCCAGTGTTGAAAATCTGGGATGAAAATATTGCAAATTTGTGAAGTTACAATGATGCGGACTTTCGGCACCAAATTTTCAACATAGGTATTTTAGTATCTTTGTTCATGAACAGTGTCACCGTCATTTTCTCAAACTGTCCCAAAAAACAATTTCATACAGCGACTGCACTATTCTGTGCTGGACATGTGAAAACACATTTCGGCAAGGATATGTAAAAGGACAGCTGTACTGTTCATAGGGAGGTGTGGAAAAATGCAAATTTTGAAAATCTGGAGTGAAAATATTACAGATTCACAAAGTTACGAGTGTGTGTGGAAACAGCGCAACTCACATTCATAAAACAGCCATTTTTTTGGATTTTTTTCACCAAATTTGCAACATAAGCTTTTTGAGAGACCCCCTCATGAACAGTGGCACTGGCATTTCATTACTCAGTCCCGAAAGGTAATTCCGCTCAGTGACTGCAAAATCACCTCTCGGGACTGAATAATGCCATGACAATGACTGAATCTTGAGGAGAGGGCCCAATAACTCCATGATGAAAATTTGGTGCACAAATTCCAAAAAATGGGCAAGATTTGAACCAAAGTTGAAAAAACCCTATTTATGTCATTATAGAGCTTACCGGCATTTCTTCAGTTCGCGGTCGGCTTTCAAGAGTGGAGACGTGTTCCTGGTCCACCGAAGATCGTCATGCTGGACTCCAGAGGTAAGTATGGGGTGAGGGTGTGTGTGGGGAGGCAGGGTGCGCAGAGGGTGGGCAAGGGTTGTTGAAGGGGCAGGGAGACCGTGAGAGACCGTTTTCTTCTTTCACGGGGTAAAAAAAAAACAAAAAAAACATTGCAGGGATGGTTTTTCCTTTTCAGGGGATTTGGCACGCAGAGGTGGGCTCCCAGCTTGCCACCTAAATGTTTTTGGAGGGATGCTGTAGCCGATGGGGGATTTGGCACCCCCCTCAGCACATAACAAATCGGGGGGGGGGTGCATGATGCCGATGGGAAGTGGGCTCTCCCGTCGTCACATACATTGGGTCGGGGCATGCCGACAGGGGGATTGGGCACCCCTGAAGTTGGCATTATGGCAGACAGTGTGCCACCATGTTTAATTAACTTTTTCACCAGGGCAAGCACGTCGGGAGGTGTCGCTGCTTATGACGAGCTTTGCTTGCAATGCAGCAGACCATTTGTTAGACATGCTCACCACATTATGTATTCATGGTGTGGCACCGGCATGCAGGCTTATTGGGGAAAGAGGGACACACCTACTGATGCGTGCCCTGCATTCGCCCAACAATGACTGTGCCTCCAAATCTGCTACTACCACAATATGTTGGCTGCATATGCGTGAGCCAACATAAAAAAGGAGGTGCAGTAAGAAACTTTATCGTCCTGATGCTGTATTTTGTATGGCTATGATCTCCAGGCAGCTGTAATTCTACCTGAACATTTGTATGGTGGTTATAGGCTTTTTAAATATGTTAGATTGGAATTAAAATACAACACGTAGTCTGTTGAAACCTCTACTCTTTCCCCTCCCAGTAAACCCCGTAATCCATTCATGTTTAATGCTAAGATGTACCTCTAATTTATTCATGCACTAAGATATGTATTGTTTAATAGTAAAGTTCCATTGAGAAAGATTATTTTTCTTAAGGGAGTTCTGAAAAAAAATTGAGGCACAAATTACACTATCATACTGTACATGAAAACAAGTGCAACTAAGGGCAGAAAAATACTTGAGGTGGGATTTTCAGAAAAGTGAACACAGCATTTGCTTCCATATTTCAGAAATGTGCAACATCCATGCAGGTGGATCCAGAAATGTGTGTCTTATTCACATACATTTGAATGCATTTGCAACAGTTCCCACAGGTTACAATTTCTTCCGCAACTGCAGGACTCGCGTCCATTTTTCTGATGTAGCTGCATAATTCGGTCTTGGGCGTTAGACCAAATTTCTGTGGTCTAACTTTTCCAGCAGAATCCCACACTTGTCTCCAAAACATGGATGTATTTAAAATTTCAACATTGGGTTACATTCAGTCAGCCCTAGAACCCTACCTGAAGCTATTCTGATTTAGCAAATTGGCTTTTTATTTGCTGGACTCTCATTGGCTAGTGCCCCTGCCAGGGGGGTACATTAACTTTCAATAGATGCCCAGCAAATAAAAAGTGCCAGGCCAAACCTGCCTCATGCCTAGCCAAGTATCATTGTGTCAAGCCTGCTTCCTTATTGGTTAAAGCACTGGGCACACAATTCAAACTGCCGCCATTTTTTATACAGTTAGCGAGTGAATAGGTCTCCTCTCTCCCCCCTGCCCCAAACACCACAAAATAGCAGTCACTATACTTGCCAGTCACCGAATTAAACCATGCTTAACAGTATCAATATCCTGTCCCTGCTCTCGTGCCTGAGTCACTACACAAAACACCACCTGCCTGCTTCTCAGCAGTAATGAAAAAACAGCCTCTTTTTTCTGCTTTTTATCAAGTGAACGAGTGGGTGTGCCATTTGAGTTCCCTGATACATTCCTCCACAACTGTATAGTTCCCTAGTTCTCCCTGACTCTTAATGAAAAAAATAAATTGCCACAGCATGCAGATCCCCTTCCCAATACACAGACAACACACAGACCCAGTTACTGATGCATCCATATTCGTGTTCTTTTCGGTTGGCTCGGTGGGTCCTCCTCTTTAGTACCTAGGTACAGGATGACTGACTGGCCAAAATGACACTCCTCTTCATACTCCCGGTCCTCATCGAAGGCAGCGAGGAATGGGAACTCTAAAACAACACAGGGCAGGTAGCAGGGACCAAAAAAAAACAAAAAACAAAACAGTCTGATTTGTTCCTAGTTCTCAGGGCAGGCAGCGAGGATCGGGGAACAGTAAATAAACAAAAAAAAAGACATGAGGCAGCACTAGGTCTGAGAAATGTCGGGGGTGCTTTGAATGTATGCACTGATGCTTCAAATCCCTGGGGCAGGAAAAAAGAAACAGTCTGATTTGTTCCCGATCCTCAGGGCAGGCAGCGAGGATCGGTAAACTGTAAATAAACAAAAGGAAAAAAAAACCCACGAAGCAGCTCTAGCCATGAGTGGTAAATATTAATTTTAATGAAATATAACAGCTCCCCCTACTGACCACTAGTGAAGTCACTGTTCCAACAGTACTAACATAGTAAAATGTCAGCAGAATATGCCTAACAGTCTTTCGTGTCTGCTCGTTTGGTCAGCCCCCACCCTGGAAGCTGACCTTGCTGCCCCCCCCCCATCCTCTCTGGCTTCTCCCTTCCCAGTCCCAAATGTTCGCACTGCACAGGACTTTGCATCCAGAACCCTTCCCCTGTACCTGTCCCACCCCTCTTGAACCCCTCCAACATCTCTGCCTCCACCAGCCCCCTGGGCAGCACGTTCCATGGCTCCAGCACCCTCTCAGTGAAGTAGCACCTCCTCCTTTCTCTCTGATCCCCCCAGCTTCCACCATGAACTCTAGTACAAGGCACTACTTTAACAAAAAGGGACTAAAAAGACATTTTCTGTCATTTTTTTTACAAGATTACTTGAATGTTTTTGTAATCCTATAAAAAATGGCACATGTACCTCATTTTCTAAGTGCAATAATACCCTCCAGGGTGGGCGGCATGGACAATACCGGACCTTTCAGGGGCTATAAGGCCCTTCATCTACAGAGTCAGGCCTCATTATGCCACTGGGTGGTATGGTATTGCCCAATACTGCCCACCCTGTAGGGTGTTATTGCTTGCATAGATATTTCCTCCCTCTACTCCCTTCCTCCCCACTGGCCTTCTTCACCTTCCCCTGGTTAATAACTCCTTTGTAGCCATCCTATCCATTTTGTGGGTTTCAAATCAGTTTATATTTTTCACATGAGCATTTAAGGAGAAAAAAAATGCCCAGTACTCATTCAGTTTATCAAATTTCATTTTGAAGAGCAGCCGATGCCTCCAGTTGAATTTTGAAAAACATTAAACTGAGACTCAGTTTTATTTATTCAGTTTTTGTTGACTGGGAAAGAGCAGCTAGGTAATTCAGCCTATTTTCAGCCTCATCATGGGAGAGGGTACATAGATACAAACTAACATATTGAACCAGATTAAGCTGTTGATGGTGTTTTTGAGTGAGTGGGGGAAATTTCTGATATATAAAGTTCATTTTTTTTGTATCATTTTGGCTCTGTATTTCTCCTCCCCATTACTTGGTTCTATGGTCATCTGCAAGAAACCAGGATCTTTGTTCTGTCAGAGTTCATCTCCTTTTGCTTATTCTCCAGCTGATGTCATAACACTCTACTTGTGACATCATGCTGCTTCCCATGGCACAGGGCTGTGACATCACAACAGAGGATGATGACGTCATTTGTATAGTAACTTGTAGAGGCAGATGAACTTTAAAGGATAAAGATCCTGTTTTGTGCACATTCCCTCAGTAATAACACAGAGGAAAAATCTATAGAAGCTGTATGAGAAGGACAAGCTAAACAGTGTCTATCAGCACTGCAATCCTTCAGACAAAAATAATTAAAACACTCAAGTGATAATGATTGCAGTTAAACTATCTGCAAGTCCCAAGAAGCCAGACCTACAGAGAAATCCACAAATGAAAAGCAATCAATCAGTCACTGTACCACTTTTGAACCCCCTTCCCTTAAAATCTTCTCCAGCCACAAACTCTCCTCCATCCTGATTTTTTATCTGTTTAGTGTAATTTGTTTCTCCTGTCTTTTCCAAAACAAGGGGGCCGATTCCAGGATGGCCGGAATAACTTGCATGCAATTGCAAGTTACGCCGGTCTCCACAAAGCCAGGGACCCATCGTTGCATTCCAGAAGTGGCTGGGTCCCGGCACTTGAGACATGCAAGATACACCATGCGTGTGGCAGTAGCCTAGACATGGCATATCGCAGCCACATGTCACAACTCGTGGCGAGCGACAGAGCCCCACCCACCCTGGACTACCACAGCACACATCAGGTGGCATGGGGGGGCCTGGACAGATGGCACAGGTGTCCGGGGGGGTGCTTCTGAAATGGACCCCCAGGGGTCCCTCATGATTGGGGGTTTGGGGCAGGGGTGTGCATGTGGGGGCCAAGGGGACAGTATGGCACTGTTGCCATGGCACTGCATGACTGCATCCGATGGTGCCAGCCATCAGATGCAACCTAAGACAGATCCAGCCTGTCATACATTAGTTACACCACCACATCACCTGTAATCGCAACTGTGGGTTACGACAGCCGCCCTACCGGAATTAGGCTAGGTTGCTATCATAACCCGCAGCTGTGCCAGGCATTGCAGGTTGTGGCATAAGTGTTGATGCATCCTGTGACTGTCACAGCCTGCAGATGCCATGGCACATCTCGCCTCTTGTAATAGGGGATGATATATCACCTGGCATACATAGCAAGATACGCCATGGGGTTTAGCATATCTCACCTTACACCAGTGTATGCCCTTCTGGAATCGGGATCTAGGATTTTTTTTAAGCTTGCAAAATCTCCCTGGCTATCCCAAGCAAAGCTTGCTCTCTCCCTTCTTCCCTTTATTTATTTATTTATTTATTTATTTATCTATCAGTCAATCAATCTTTATTTATAAAGTGCAATTCCAATCGAGCAAAGCTCTTGCGAAAAAATTAATTGAATATTAAAACAATAATGTAAAACATACAGACACTAATTAAAATTCGACAGTTCTTAAAACTACATAGACTATTTAAATAGGGTCATTATATTAATTTATTTTTTTTATTTTTGTTAACTGGGTAGGTACAGTAGACAGAAACTGACGGTTTTCAGGTACAACCCAGGAGAGTACTACAATTGCAATACATAACATATTACTTCGGGAATGGACTCAAGTTGTTGGAGGGCTTGTGGGGGAGGGAGAAAGCTGGAGTGTCCAGCGACAGCTCACCTTCTGCAGGGGGAGGGTGAGGTTACAGCCCGGCACTTCCTGGCCCCTGGTGGAGACTGGGGGCATGGCATGACATCAGGCCTTAGCTGGCTAAGGGGAGTGGTGAACATCAGTGCAAGCCATGACATCTGTGGCATGCCACTCCTCGGGGAGAAAACGGGAAAAATGGCACCTTGGTTGGGTCGGATGACAGCCTCCTGGACCCTCACTACGGAGCTCCTGGACCCCTATCACCACCTCAGCAGCACCCAGAAACACTGGTATAGCCATACAGGCTCTTCCCCTATGCAGGTAAGGGATCCTCCAGATGCAGGGATACATTGGGGTTGCCTGGGGTTGGCTGTGATGTGGGGTGGTGAGGTCCAGGTTTGCCGAGTGAGCAAGGTCCATGCGGGGCCCAAAGGAGAGACTGGGCTAAGGTACAGGTGGGAGTATAAAGAAATAATGCAAAAAAAAAAATAACATATTACAATGTAGGAACAGAGATAACAAATACAGGGTATAGCATTCAAGTTTCAATGCTGCTGTTGCCTCTGCATGTTCCCAACACAAGCAATACTATTATTTATTCAGATCTTCACAGGTTTCCCTCCATGTCTGAAAATTCTGATCTGCACAACTCTGTACCCAATCCCTCACAGATGGTTAAATTACTTTCTTACACTATTCTACATACACCTATCAGTCACCATAAATCACAGCAGAACCTGTAAACCAAGTATTGCAACTTTTCTGTCATCTCACCTGATAGATTTGCAATACAAGGCCTTATGTCTGAATTCCACCATTTTGTTTCTGTCCTTGTATCACAGCTGAGATCAGAGGAAAGCAAAAACAACAGCTGCTAGTGATAGATGTGATAGCTTGGTGTGGGGGTATGGGTAATCACAGAGTGCACCCACTACAGGCTAGGGTAGTGATGGCCACTGGGGGGATAAGGTATTTGTATGCCTGCATTTAGTTGATGAAGGTAGCTTTACTGTACATGTGTTGCCAGGGTGCAAGTGTGCATAGTGCATGGTTTGAAAGTATGGCTTGGATGCAGGTTTCCACAGCAACCCAAGTGCCTGCTTTTGTAAATCAAAACCTCCCGTATGAAGGCAGGACTCAAGGCTTTGAAAAAGCAACCCATTAGCCTTACCTTGTACCTCACGGTGACCTATGCCGAGTGAGCCGCGAGGGGCTGGGTTCGCCAGGGGAAGATTGAGGCGTCCAATGGACTGCTCTCTCTCCTCTCCTGGGAGGAGAGGTCTGAGTCCCATGATGCTAGTGGTGCCCAGTAGAGACTGGATGCACTGTAGTTGAGGGACCTAGAGAAGAGGAATGATGCCAGGCGGCCATCCAACGGATGTGGGCGGGAGTGCACACATGAAGCACTGGGTGGCATTGCAAGTCCTGCATCCAGGGGGACAGAAGAAACAGAAAAGGAAAATCCCTGGAGGACGGAGGAGGTGACAAAGGCCCCAGGGTTATGGCCTCACATCTCCAACACCAAACCACTGCTCTGATGGTCCCCAGGCACCACCTACAGGATGGACCCTCTAATTACAGAAAGATGCCACGAAGGTAGGTGAGGCAGGCACTCCCCCGGGGGTGTGATCTGAGGGTGGGCTGGAAAGTCCTGATGGTGGGACCAATGGAGGCATGGTCTCAGTGGGGAGTAGCAGGTCAGGATCTAGTGGGCACCTCCGAGAGATGCCTTAGACAGAAAGTGCATAAACAGAATTGTAGAAAAAAAAACTCTGTTCCATTAAATAGTCCACAAACTCTCATTGCACTCAGATGGATTTTTAAACTTTTAATTTGTTTTATTATTTTTTTTATATGTTACAGTATACAGTATGAAGGATGCTTTATAAATTTGACTTCTTCTACCTTTATGTCAATAGCATCCCAAACTCCCGCAGTACTGAAAAAAAAAAAGGAAACTCTAATCAAGGGGTAGCCACTTCCTTTCCGGCCACAGTAAACACCACAGGAAATAGGAAACAGGGACCTCTCACCCAGATTTAATTTAATTATTTATTATAGTACAGCTTTAAAGACACCCAAGGATACCACCGATGTTTTGGAGTGGACCCCATCCTCAGGGTGGAACTGAGTAATGTACCTAATAAATTGTAAAACTCAAATATACATTTGTGTTTCATTTATAAAGGTAAATAACTATTAAAAACCAGAAACATTTTCAAATACCAGTTTGTACCTTGATACCATACTACAGGATTTAAAGCCCATGGCTGTATAATACAGTATCAAGGTACAGGTTGTCATCTGACATTTTTTCTGGTGTTTTTATTATCAATATCAGATACTCCATTCCACCCTGAGTAAGGGGTCTGCCCTGAAACATCAATGGGTTACTTGGGGGGGTCTTTAAAGCTATACTATAATAAATAACTGAATTTGAATTTTTAATCTGGGTGAGTGGTCTCTCTTTTTTATTTCCTCTGATGATTAATCAGACTTGACCCATAAATAGTATAGGCCATAATGTATACCTATTGGAGCATAATCATTGCAACCAGTTAATTCACTTGTTTTATTAGGAAATGCACCCCTTTACAAATTGCCAATAATTATTTCAAGATATTTGTCTTCAGAAAAAGAGAGAAGATTAAACATAGCATCACTGCACAGGTATTCCAAGGATTTTGTAAAATTAAAAACATTTCTAAAAAGAGAACTTTGTAAAACTAAAAAAAAATTCACTAAAACTGAAGAACCAAATTAACAGCAACATTAAATCACAGTTAGTTCCCCTATCAGTTGCAGTTTAGTTGTCTGACAATGTAGTTCAGTCAACAATTCCTACTATTCTTACTGTTCTGTTTATAAAGATACTAGGAGTGGTACAGATTAACTTACAGTACTAACTGCACACGTTGTACATACAATTCAGATCAGTAGTGCATACTTCAGACTTCTTTTACTTACTCTGGGCCTTCTTACACCTTTTTACAATTACAGCTGTTCCTTGATACTGTACAAGCAATATTCTTCATCATCATCATCATCATCATCATTATTATCATCAACATAGTTTTAACTAGTAATCAGAGTGATCAGTTAGCAATTGGAAATACCATTTTCAATGGTTTGCATTGTGCAAGAATGCAAATGTAAAATGTTTAGATGCAAATGACATCATAACAATACACAACACAAACAATGTCACAAGCATAACTTGAGCTTTTAGCAACAATCATAAGGAAAAATAAGCAAGCCTGTTGGACAAGCCAGAATACAATTACAGTGAGTGAAGTCAATTGACAGTGGCTGGGACACAATATTAATAAGACAGTGTTCTACACATAAGCAAAAAGTTTGGAAAAAGCCTGAGAATTAGGGATGGGCAAAGTGGCTGAAATTCAGTTTGTGAATTGATTCACAAATTCCACACAATCACAGACTGCAAATTCATCAAATTCACAAAAGTGTAAATGGTGAAGTTACCTTTTTTTGGCAGATTTACCAGAATTTACTCTAGAAGTGGTTACTTTGCTGAATGGCCAGTTTGCAGTAATAACTTTTCTACTTTGGCGAAATCAAAGTTCTTAGGGTCCGTGGAAATTTTGTGAAGCTTTACAAAAGAGAATTTCACCCACTTTGCAGCCATTTCACCAACAAAGCTCAAATTCACAACATCTCTACTGGCATTACATTGGTACATTCAATAACAGATGGGGTAAACTGAAAACCAGTTGCAGAACTTAAACTGGATCTGAAGACTTTTAAAGTAAAAAAAATATATAAAAATCTATTGAAATAATAATGGCCTTTGAATTAAGCACACTTGCAAACAGTCTACTGAGTAGGTATGTTTTTGATCCACCCGATTTGCCACTCCAGATGCTGGTAAACAGTGCAATGTTAGGTATCCTTGGGTGCTTCAAGAAAAGAGTTGGTCGGGTGACTGTATAAAACATTAAGTCATTACTGACATGTCTTATTAGCCTGACCATTGCTTAGCATGATCAGATTCCACTAGTTTTGTTCTAGCAAAACCTACTTACACCTGGACATCTGCCAGGTCCACTTCCCCAAGCCCCTGCACACAGTGCCATGAGCAGTCCCATACAAATGCATTTAACGCACATGCACATGTTGCAGTTTGGCATTCCCATACCTATGGTTGCATGAGTTACACAAATTCACAGTGCCAATTACAAGAAACTTTGATTGTAACCTGAAATTAAAAAAATCTCCCTTGGTACCCCTGGATGTTACCTCTAGGTGTGTCCACTTGTCCAAAATGAAGAGTTGTACAAACCTTTTTTTTTTCCAGTCCAGTAAGGGAAGACAACATTGGACCATTGCTAGTCTAACCCAATTCTGGCCCAGAAATTATGCTACTGTTCTTATGAAGTGAAGAATCATGTGTGTTCCCATAGCTATGTCCTCTGCTCCAGCTGCACACACCTCCCTGCCACCTAACCACAGCCAAGTAAGAGACTGTGCATCTTGCAGAGACATGAGAGCAAGACTGTACAAGACAGAGACAGTCATCGTGGTGGTAGCAGATGAGAAAAGGGCATGGGCTTCAGTCTCTGCAAATTAAAACAGAATTGCCCAATACAGTGCTAAACAGTCATTGGAATGAACCTCATTAACAGAAGAACTTTTAAGAGAAAATTACAAGTGGAGAACTAGATCAAAAGCAAACTTTTTGCTAGGTTAATTTAGGCAGGCATAGATCCAAAATTATCAGGTATTTTCAGTGCCAATTTAGGGAGAACCAGCTTGAAAATAACACGCACTTCTCAGGGTCTTCCTCCCATCTGCTGGCTACCATCTAATGAATGACATAGATTATAGTGCACTCCATTTAGTAGGTCATCATGGTACCAGGCAATATGCCGTATGCTTAACAGTGTATGACACAAGCGCTAAACAGAAAAAGCACTGTACACGACAGTGAGAGGGTGCAATACCGTGAATCGTTCTGTGCACAGTACTGCACCATCTCACTGTCCCAGGCAGAGGATAAGACCTCTGCTGGGACAGACTTTCACCAAGCAGCTGCTATGGCTTGGCAAGATGAGCCACTGGCAGCAAGGGACGGAAGCCAGACATTTGGGATCGGGTTCGATTTCCAGTCTCAGACGCATGGTAACTGTATTTTGTTCACACTTTGTGCAATATTTACTGTACACCCCCCGGAGTTAGTAATCCTAATTGGGAGTGGTTCAGGGGGGCATAACACGGGTGCGGGGGTGGAGCCCCCTGCAGAAACAAGACATATGCCTCATGCAAGAAATTGCGCTATATTGGCAGTGCACTTTATGCATGCGGCATAATGTCTTGCGACATTATGACCCTATGCTGGTAATCATTAGTTCTGATCAGGTGATTATTATAGGGAGTGTGCAGTCAATGGTTTTATTTATTAGACAGGCAGCCAAGGAGGAGGGAGGGTTATGTTGTTCTCCACCATAATACCTATATATCCTTTGTGTGCCATGAAGAGAGAAAGAGTATGGTGCCTAGTGGGTGGGGGTGTCATTTTCTTTTAGTGGATAAGGATGTGGGAGGAGGTTTGTTTCTGGAATTGTTATGAGGGTGGGATAAGGGGTTTGCATTAATAGATGTGATTGATTTATTAAAAAAATTGTTGGGGAGTGAGTGTGGGTTGGGTGTTATTTATTTACTTACCTTTTTTTACATATTGAAAGAGAGGCTGAACTTTATTTCTGGCATACTTGCCATTAGAGGGGATCAGGTAAGGTAGTAGGATATGTTTGAAACACATTGTCTGATTTTTTTCCTTTTGTGTTTTTATCTTTTTCTTTTCTGAGGAAAAAGGAGGTGGGTGGAAAAGTATTGGAATGGAGGTGGCTGGAAGACTACACCAACTACCCGGGAGATGAAAAAAAGCATTAGAAAGTTGTTTTTTTACTTCCATACCCAAATACCAAATAGCTGAATAATGAACACCAACACATTTGAAGTCCAGTTACCAAATATCTGCCACGCATTCAGTAAAAAAGCTATTCCCAATGCCCTATGCACAGTGCTACCAACATTGTTTGCATTTTATTTTTCTTGCAGTGGTTTAAAGATCAATGCAGTTTGCATGGAATACATTGTCATGGACCGCATATGTGAAGAGAAAATATAAAACAAAAGTATTGTATTTCCATGTCCTCCTGAACCTTTACTGCAACTACTGGGCAAAAAGAACAGCCAAGAGACCCTACTGAGTCTCATAACTTCACAAGACTTTTGCTGTGTCGAAAAGAAAAAAAAATCAGGCTTCTTTCCATAATGCAGTGCTGCTGAATGTTAACACCTTTTTGTTGGGATTTTCAGACAGCACTTTGAAAGCATCCCTTGTGTGCTGGTGGAATGAACATAAACACTGCCGAACTGAAAGCGTGTTTGCTGCTAATCTAAGCCAGCTGTGCTAACCTGTCTCCATGTTACACAGCTATGCTGAATGAAAATGTCATTAAAATGTAATAAAACATGACTCCAGTGTAAGTATGCCTATCACAGGATGTTCTTAAGAGGGCGGTTTAGAAGGTCTTCATCTCCAATAAGAATTTAATTAGCATTTTAATGAAAATCTTGCTAGCAGTAGTGTCACAGAACTCTTGTGAAAATAGCACTGAAGGCCTAGGAGTGACATGCTGTTTGGCGTCTGTGGCTTTCACTTCCTCATCATATTCCAAGCAACTGTCTCTAATTGTCTGAGGCATTTGCAATTTCTCCTGAAGTTCCAAAAGCAGACGAAACTTCGCGGGAGACATTCTGGTTCTAGGTTTTTTGAGTCTATATGTTTTTTTACCAAAACAGCCTAATACCCTTGCAAGTTACAACAAAGAGCTATAACGTAGGATTACATGCCTTGTTCTGTATCCTTAATTCAGTTGACTTTTAAAGGCTTGGCATCTCAGCTGCGTGGCTGAGCATTACATTAGTAGCCTATGTTTAAAACATGCATCCTCTTCATCATGCATTCTTGTTCACTCCAGTATTATCCCCTGCTATTTTTTTTGTTTCTAACCTGTTTGGTGTCAGTTTCATTCCATTTTTCTTGCATTATCATTTTAGATGTAGTTTAAGGACATTTGACTATGAAGCACTGGCCTAGTGTCTATATAATCAATCCTGGACAGAAGGGTTTGGAGTAACATAATAAGATCTTTATGAGTAATTGGTCTTCTCGTGCCCCTCAAATCAATGCCGTTTCTCTTTTAGCATTGAACTTCCTTTTTCTAAATGTTTTGCTGTTGTGAATATATGAAATTTGCCAGCAGATAAAGGCCGAGAGGTCTATCAATTCTGCTTGAATGTGCAGCTAGCACCCCTTATTCAGCAGCTGTCCTTCCCTCCCACCCTCTCCCTCCTTTGACCCTCCCCCTTGCCCTGTCCCAGCCTCTTTTGAAGCAGCCCAGTAATGTAAACAGTAAAAAGCATTTGCTGTACAAATATGGCATGTCACTCATAGGTGCCAGGTTTGTAACATTTTTGGTGGGGCCCAGGGATCATGGGACAAAGCCCCCAGTGGTGTTCTATGGGAGCAGAGCCCCCTATACTCATATTTCATTCTAATGCCATCAACCCTCAACATCTTTCAATGAAGCTGTCATATCCTCCCCCCCTCCACACACACACACACACACACACACCTCCTGCACTAGAGCATGGACTGAAAATATTTGTGTTTTCCAGATGAAACCTAATCATATGGTGTAGTGATGTGCCCTGCAAGTGCTGGTTAAATGCTTAAGGGACTGCATTGGAGTGTAAACCTATAGCCTTCCACCTCAAACCAAAAGCTATAATGCATGAAAATATCACAAAATATAGTACATTGTATAGGCTTAATGAATAATTAATTCGATATTTGTTCAAATATCTGAATGACATCCAAGGTGAACTGACTCTATATGTAGTAGAAATTCCACCTACAGTATCTCCGCATTGTCAACACAAGCCAGAAGTTCTGTTGGTAGGAACATTTTCAAAAGGTAGTATGCTAGTAAGTAAGTAAGAGTTTAATTAATTAAGCACCCCATCCCAGAGGCTCTGAGTGCTGTACACATAGATAGGAAACACAAATCACAATAAAATAAGGTAAAACAGTTAAAATACAATATAAATAGAATTTTTGCATCTTATTTCTGATTAATCTGTAAACATGCCGACAAGGCACAAAATAAACCTTTGTAATGTTTTGGAATGTGGGACACACACAGACAACCTACCAAGTAGAAATATAAGTCAAGAGTCTCTTACCTGAATACTAGGGAGCCAGATGCATCAGTCTTTAGAAGATGAATTCCATGGCTCAGAGTACTGGGGCATACCCCCTTGAAATTAATGGAGTTATTTTTTTATTACTGTTTTATACATTATGATGGCAAGTTGGAGAATAATGAAGGCCACTGTTCTACTAACAAGGTCCTTCATCAATCTTCAACTCTCCATAAATACGGTCCCAAGCCATTTAAAATGCCCACTGATAATGTAGGCAGTCGGTTTTAATGGGCATTTTATATTTTCCAATCACCATTTCCTATGTTAGCAATGTTATTCCTTTCATTTAAAATGAATGTTATAAGCCTGCTATAACATCCATTTCAAATGCTATTCCACACATTTACTTCACCCGAAAACAAACTTTATTATTCAGTCTGTTAAAATTGTAATTGATCACCTGTGTCACTGTCAGTACTTAAGTGAAAGTTGTACGGATGTACTCAGGTGTGATACAGTGATCCACTGTGCATACTCCACTACTGTTTCTATCCACAATGGCAAATACAGCATCAGGTTCTGGTGCCGAATGGAAGGCTTTCACATTGACAGAGAAGGTGGAACTGCTACAGAAAATTGACAACCTTCCCAAAATGAGTCAGTGTGACCATGCTCAGCACTTACAAATGGCAAAGTTGACTATTGATGTCTTGCTTCGGTAGTAGGATGATATTTTCAAACAGTAGCATTCAAACAGTAATCAGAACTGCAAATTTAAGAGAGAGGGTAAGGACGGGGAGGTGGAAGAGGCTCTCTTATATTGGTTTGAGAATGCCAGGGGAAGGGATGCAATCAGTGGCCCTCTGCTTGCCAAAAAAGCTGTACAACTGGCCATGGCACTGGGAAAGACTGATTTTTCTGCATCTAAGGGCTGGCTTGGACGATGGAAAGCCAGACACAGTGTTGGCTTCCATTGTACACATGGGGAGAAGCTAAGCACCAATGCCACAGGTGCTGAGCAGCGGCTGCATGATGTGCTCCCTGGGCTACTAGATGGATATGAAACTAAAACTGTATTTAATGCTGATGAGACTGGGGTGTTTTTCCATTGTGTCAGATACGGCACTATAGCATCCAAGAGTGAATCGGGGCTGGGGCAATAAATGGCTAGCGAGAGGATTTCTCTTCTGGCATGATATAATATGGATGGTAGCAAGAAAAACGTCTTGTTAGTCATCGGAAAATCTCTTATGCTGCACTGCTTTCTTGGAGTTCATCACCTACCCATAATTTACAAGGCAAATAAAACTATCTGGATGACAAGTGACATTTTCAGTGACTGAGATAGGGTGTGGAACTGCAGTCTTCGTGGTCACAAGATTGCGCTGATTTTGGACAATTGTTCTGCCCACCCTGCATTCCTTGGTCTCCGAAACATTAAATTAGTGTTCCTTCCACCAAATACTACATGTATCATTCAGCCCCAGGACCAGGGGATAATCTATTCATTAAAACAGCACTATGTCTGCTACATGAGGGAGAAAGTTATTGAAGCACTTGACACCAGCTCTGACTTTACAGCAAGTGAGCGTGTAAAACAAATCACTTTGCTGGAAGTGGTGCAGTTGCTGAAAAAATCTTGGGACCTTGTCACCCCATCACCATTCAGAGATGCTTTAAGAATGCTGGCTTTTGGAAGCCAGAGTTGGCAAATGTTAATCTAGAAGTAGACGCAGAGGAGCGAGATCCATTGCCACTTCAGGGGCTTACTGAGATAAAGTTCTCTGAACTGTGTCACCTTGGTGATGGAGACCAGAAGCAACCACTGAATGCTGTGGAGGAAGTTGTTTCATTGATGTGGCCCCAGTTAGTAGAGGAGGAATCTGAAGTGGATGGAGCGGATGAAGCTTCAGAGGAAATCAAAATTACACACATGGACGTGCGAGCTGCCCTGCAAATGCTTCATCATGTGATGGAGCAAAACGGTGATGTTGTGCCAAATTGGGACTTGCTGGCATACACCAAAAAAGTTGTGGAAACCTTACTACCAGAAGGAAGGGACACAGAGAAAAATAACTGATTTTTTTAATGCACCAGAGCAGAAGGAGGAGCCGGAGTTGCTACAGAACACACAGTGACTACCGTATACTAATCCTTTTTGTTTCCTCCACATGACATATTCAGTTTAATATTTTTTTTTAATTGCTTGACTAAATAAAAATAACATTTCTTTCTCATAAATAAAGTGACAGATTTATACTACATTTATATTGTGCCCTGGAAAACAGAACAGCACAGTTTGTAATTGTAGTACACCACATGCTCTGTTTAAAAACTGCTGTTTTTGGTAGATGGCTTTTGTCTGCATAGTATGACCACTCTGTATAGTGGGCAGAGTGGTGGAGAATGTATGCACCCACTATAAGCAGCTTTAACTGTAATGTATAAAATAGTAATAAAAAATTCCCCCATTCATTTCAATGGTGCATGACCCTGCAGTCTCCCTTGGCCTGTGTCATAATGTACTTGAGACTGGGGATGTGGAGGCCAGCTCCACTGGGGGGCATAAGCCTGACTATAGTGGGACTCCAATAGTCTATGCATACTATACTGCTCAACTGTCCCTGAATGCAAGGGACAGCCCTCATTTTACCTCTGAAAACTGCTCTGCTCATCATCCATCCCTCATAGAAAACATGCTGCTCACACAGAGGATGTCCTGTAAATTTAGACTTTATGGCAGGGGTGCCATTTTGGATTTCGGCAGGGGGGAGCCAACACGCAGTGGAGTCCAGGTGCTAGTTAGTCCCTAGGTGACAAGCTCTAGTATGTCTGGAAGATCTCTTAAAGGTAAAACTTATTTGTTGTGATGGAAAAGTAGTATGCAAATCAGGAAGAATTAAAATGTATAAGAGCCATCTGTCTATACCCTGGAGCAGTGCATCTGATTTGGGCTTAAACCCACTCAGTTGCTAACCAGTATTTTTCCTGGCTGAATTTCTGACCATACCCCCCTAATAAAAATAACTTGGTCGCGATTTCTCTCCCTGACTCCATTCCATTCAATACCCATCCCATATGTGTTAAAATATATCAGTATTTCAGTCCTTCCTCTTTCCCCAATTGCCCTGTAAAAAAAAGTATTTGCTTTTACTTACCCAGCCATCTGGCCAGAACCTGCAGTCTGGCCCCATGTGCCACCAGCCCAGTTTTCAGTCTGCTCCTCCTCTGTCCTTCTGTCAGAAGCTAGATGGTAGAACTGACCATCCAAGGTCAAACATGATTCGCAACTAAGTCACCTCACAAAGCAAACCCACCCATCTGGTGTTGCTTGCTTCTTGCTTGGCTGCTGCCATAGGTACTGCTGCACTGCACTGATCGAGGCCTATGAAGGCTGCTCACACTGTTGTCACTGCTGCTGCTCAGCTTAGCTTGCTACTGTGGGGGGGCCTGTGCTGTTTTTTTTTTGTGAGGTGAGCCTAGTAGAGTAAGTAGGTAGCCTAGTCTCGAGTTAGATTCTAGCTCACTCTCTGCCCCCTTCAGCCACCAGAGAAGGCAGAGACTCACTAAGAGTAAACCACTAAAAATATGCTGCCACAACACTGCTATTGAGAGTTCAGTGCTCACCAACTCCTCCAAGCTGTAGTGTGAAGGATGTCTACTCTGTGGTGGGAAAGAGAGTGCCGCACTTGCGTGACTCATGCACTTGCTTGGCTGGAGCTTTTCCACGTCATGTGTGATGGTGCCACCACTAACAGGTGGAGAGAGTGGACTAAACAATACATACATAGTTGAGTCAGGAGTGCACCTGCAACGTGAATGCACACAGGCTGGGAGGGGGGCACTTAATGGCAAAAGATTCAATCCAAATTTAATGCCATTATTGCCACACTATGAGAACAATCTAGATACAGATGTGGGGGGGGGGCAAATGTCCCCCTCTTCCCTACCTAAATGGCACCCCTGCATCATATTAGAAATTTATTCTCAGGGGGCTAAAATTGGTACCAGTTAATACAATGCTTTCCATTGTGTTCTGGGGTACTCCTTCTCCATGTTTCAGGATGTGTCCTGAGCATCGTGAGGGTTAGTGTCCCTCATTGTTCCTCATTTTGAGTGTCCATGACCCTCATTTCAGTGACAAAATGTGGGGTATGGTGCATGCTTCCAAGACCCTACTCAGCATAAAGAGTGCTGAGCATGGCCATAGTGTACATGCTCCATACAGAATGACAAAGGAAAAGTAAGTGAGCTGAAGCAGTCATGGAGAAAGGCGCTATCTCTCTGGAGGGCACCCCCAGTTCCATCCTCTGACATCCACCAGCCAGCATCGACCATTACTCCCAGTACTTTCCCCCCTGGTGGGCTGGTGAGGCTCCCCAACACCGCCATAGACCGGATCCAATGTGGCCAGCACCGTGGCTATTCAGGGGTGTGACCTGCAAGGCATCCTCCATCATCTGCAGAGCAATCTGTTTTCTCTTCCAGTGTACTCCACTAGAGGTGGGTGTGCAATGATGCCAGCGACAGTGGTATGCACGCTTCTGTGTGTGCTGTGCCAGGCATCTGCCCTGTCTCTACCCCACATCAGTAGGGTCAGCACACATCCCCCAACCACCGTTAGGGGCTAGTCATTCGTCGACCACTGGAGTTCCTCCATCCTGGAGAAGGAGAGCAGTCCTTAGGATGCTTGATCCTTCTCCTCCCCCCCGCTGACCCCCAGTGGCCCATGCTTGTTCCCGAACACGGGTTGCTAGCGTGGCATGAGATGTGGCATCCAGCGCCTCAACCCTCAGTGCTACTGATCAGATTTGCACCAGCTTAGTTGCTACACACATGAAAAGTGTGCAACATGTGAACCTGATATGATTTTTAAATGATGTTCACACCAGCTTCACTGCTGCACTCATGTCAAGCGTGCAGCATGCGAACCTGATGTGATTTTTCACACCAGCTTACCTGCTGCACACATGTCAAGCTTGCAGCATGTGAACCTGATTTATTTTTTAGACTTGGTTCACTTTGTGTATGCGAACCACATGCAAATATTGCACAATTAAGCATCTGGCATGCATTCTGCATATACACAGTACACTTACATTTCTGTAAGGGAATACATATATAGAATTGCTTTTTTTTAAACCAACTCCAACTACAAGAAAATGTGACACTTCATCTGTGGTATTTTTGATTTACCATGAGAATTTTAAGGGTGGTGCAGATACGCGTGGGGTTTCATCTGGTATCAATATTCTTATAAACCAAGAATCACCAAAGTACTCATAGAAGTTATAGCCAGCTGAGATGCACAAACTAACACATAAGGGGTTACAAGTAGCCTTAGAAAGAACCTATCTTGTCCCACTCAAGAAACATCTACATTGATACTAAAAAGTATTCAGGTACTGTATAAAGCATCAAATCAAACAATTCAAGTTCTGACTTATTCTGTAGTTGGCATCCTAAATGGGTTGGGTACTATACCGTACTGCTAGCTGGGATGTCGATGATGGTCCTCCACTCCTTCTCAGTGGTTTTCCACTGTTCTGACTCCTCAGCATGGTCACTCATACAGTGACACACCCCATCCCTGGCTGCTCACAACCTACTGACTCGGGGCCACCCAGGCCACTACTGCATTACACTGCCACATCCCGACGACTCACCTCCTTCGAGTCATGCTGGCTGGCTGGCTCGCCTCTCACTGGCCCCTCTGGGTCACCAGCTGCAAAATAGTAATGCCCTGCCACCTGTGATTTCCTCCTGAACACAGTTAATTGAGTCCAAAGATTTGCTGAATGACTGACTTGTGACCACTTGCTCTGCTGTGTCTCCAAACTCGCCTCATCGTCCACTGGCTTTGAGTCCTTTCCTTGCTGCTTGATGGCTAATCTCATTCCCCACTCTCTGTGCATGCATGTACATTAAATTGGCTGGCTGAAAAAAGCACTAATATCAAAAACCACCAACTTGGCATTGGGGGTGATCACAGATCACTCCTTCCTTCCAGTGGAAGTCACAGAGAACTGCGCATAGCAGCTAGAAGACAAAAAAAAAAAAAACAACAGTGTCAAGCAAAATATTGATTACAAGATTATTGATGTGGTAGGGCCCACTTCACAGAATATTGCTGACGCCCGTGCCCCATGGGCCCATATAATCAGGCACCTATGATGTAATTTACCTTGTTTAAAGAAAACAGTGCTTGCTCCACATTGATCTGTGATGTTGGAAGGTAGGCCTTTGTTTACATTCTCATGTAGAAACTTTGACGTTTTGGGGCAACAGTTAGGGTTGATGTTGCCAGATTTCCCATAAGGTCAGTTGCTGTAGATGGCTACAACAACAACTGTAGACATTTAGAGCAGTGCTATCCACAATAGGTGTGACTGCTGGAAGTAACAAAGTCCTGTTGTGCTGAGGAGTGGTAACAGCAGTGCCCTCTATTATGACACACTTATAATAATGGGAAGCAAACAGCAGTCTGACCTTGCAGTTAATGGGAATTTCCTTTAACCAGACTGGTAAGAACTGCTGCTTTTCATACTTGGATCCCAGGTTTGATGTGCTGCAAGGGATCTTGGTTTGTCTGCCCAACAGATGGGACAGATGTAACAACAATGTCCATTGCCTGTTGGTCTAACATAGTCACTAGTGTGGTAACATGAAGCACTGGGCTTTTTAAAACACCTAAGAATACTACTGGAAACCTGGTGACAGCTGTGTATTAAAAGAATTGTTATAATTTTCTTTATCAAGCTTGTTCTCCTCCATTGCTGCCGACCCAATCTTCAGACCTGGGGGCATAACCTCTGCAGGGGCTTCCCATCCCCCTCATTTGCTAGTCTCACAATGCCCACCAGTGGGATCAGTGTGTCATGGGACCTAAGGATGCTGATGACCATCAGCCTGGCAATGTGTCTCCCCCCCAATGTTCTTCTCTCTCACCACCCCAGCATCAGTCATCAGCCTCTGTTGGTCTTGACAGATGCAGTGCAAGGTCTACAACCCTTCCAGAGGGGACAACCATCCCATCACACTGCAAGGGATCACCTAGCCATGGTTCCTGATACCACCCTCCTTGGACTTTATCATGCTGCCCTTGGTAGCACTCCCCAGCCCTAGAACACCCGATCTTCGCTTCATGAGTCCTTTTATTAACCTCGGTCACTGGCATTGAGGTGCAATGTGCTTTTGCCTGTTCATTGGTTAGCCACTGTTCTTCATTATTTAATATTTACAAAAGAAAACATTTAAATTCAATCAAAAAATAAGAAAAGGAAGGACATTTTACAAGGGAAGATCAAAGAGCAATCCTAAATAGAATACATAGGAATGGTTTGGAAAAGGTAAATATTCTTTGTTAATCCCATAGTTCTTAAGTACACCCAAGTGTAAAAGTGTACCTACCGTAACTGCATGCACCCACGAGGTGAGTGACACAGCTGGGTAGTTGGAAAGAAGTAGCTAACTCTTTAGGCATTTGGGTGGATGTCACCTAAATTAGTGATATTATTGAGAAGTTCCAGTGGCACAGTGTCTCCACCTGAGGGAATTCTTAAACTGTCATCAAAAGTGGCTTTTATTATCTGAGGAACACTGCCAGGATCAGGGCCCTCATACTAGCTGAGGACCTGCCCACTCTGGTACATGTTTTGTCACATCCAGGTTGGATTACTGTAATGCCCTGTACCGGGGGTAATCTGGAGGTAACCTCCACTGACTGCAGCTGGTGCAAAATGTGGTGGCTAGATTGTTGATGGGCGCCCTGAGATCAGTGCATATTATGCCTGTCCTCCAAGAACTGCACTGGCTGCTATTTAGGTGGAGGATTGCCTTCAAGGTCAGATTGCTGACCTACAAAGCTCTGCATAAAGGAGGACCAGACAACCTGCAAGACCTACTTGTTCCTCACTGCCCTTCTCAGGCTCTCCATTCTTCCGATGGTTGCCTCCTTGTGGTTCATAGGGTTAGGCTGCGGCATTCTGAAGAACATGCATTTTCAGTGGCCATGCCAACCTTGTGGAACTCCCTGCCTAGACATCTGTTCGAGGCACCCTCAGTGGAAATCTTCAAAAGAGGATTAAAAATGTTCCTATTTAACCAGGCTTTTAATATGTAAGAAGTAAGGTGCACTGACTATTATATTATTAAATTATGTCATTGAATTATTTTAATAATATGATAAAATGTTATGCTATATTTCATTGTATGCTCCATTGTTATGTATTGTGCATATTTTATGATGTTTTAATGTTGGTCTTAATTTTGTATTGTTAAGTGCTCTGAGTTCCTGGAAAGGGGTGCAATGTAAATAAAGTTTCTATCTATCTATTTATCTGTCTCTCTAGCTATCTATTTAGACAGAACCTGCTGGATGCTTATGTGCCCACCCATGGAGACAGGGACCCGATCAGCATTCAAAACAGTGCCCCTTATTAAGTAATAGCCATTAGCATTCAATATGGCAAAAATATTGCAGTGCAATAACAGCAAATGTGGCAGTAATCATGGTACGAAAAATAAAGAAGAGCCTTAATATGGTAAAACGGAACTGACTCTTGGAAAAAAGCATGAGGTAATGCAATTGGCAACAATAGAATAATGTACTTGTCAGCTCAAATAGCCACCACTCTCCTACAGATGGTATCCCACCATTCATCCCGTAGTGCTCACTCACTAATGGGAGCTTCCATAGTCTCTGCAGTGTGCACACAAAGGCTATGAGGTTGCATGCCTAAGGTGAACTGTGTGGTACCCGAAGCAGAGCTGTTGAAATTGCAGATCCCAGAAAATAGTAGACCACAAAAAAGTTTTTAAGATGTTTAAATTCTGGTGCAAATGAAGCCACAGAGGCTGTTCCACTGAGTGTATAAAATTTGCCCAATCATTGTCCATGAAACACAGAAACATAGAATGTGACAGCAGAAAAGGACTAGTAGGCCCTAGTAGACCCATCTAGTCTGCCCTATTGTCCCTATCTATTACCACACCCTGGACCCTATTGGTTACAGATGTCCCTCACTCCTCCCTTTCCTCTACCTGTTATGCCCATGAGCCTATAGATTGCATGCTTGAAGCTTCCCACTGTCCTTACCCCCACCACATCCTCTGGCTGACTGTTTCAGGTGTCCACCACACTTTCTGTGAATAAGTATTTCCTCACATCACTCTTAACTTCCCCCTCAAACTCCATAGCATGCCCTAGTGTTCCTGTATGTCTCCTCCTCCTCTGAAAGACTTCCCTCCTGCACCTTTTTTCACCTTGTGAAGTAGTTAAAGATCTCAATCATGTTCCTTTTCACTCTCCTTTCCTCCAGGCAATACAAATTGAGCTCCTGTAGCCTCTCCTTATATGGTTTCTTGTGCAACCCCCACGCAAATTTGGTAGCCCTCCTCTAGACTGCTTCTACCCTGTCAATGTCCTTGCAGAGCAGCCTCCAGAGCTGGGCACAATTTTCCAGGTGTGGTCTCACTAATGAGCAATTCAGTGGCAACACCAACTTCCTTTTCATGCTAGAAATCCTCCTTCCTATGCACCCCAGCACCTGGCTAGCCTAGCCTACTGCCTCATCACACTGTCTTGCCACCTTGAGATCATCAGATATGATTACCCCTCGGTCCCCCTATTGCACGGTGACTGAAACCATGTACAGCGCAGCCAGCTAGGATACAGCACAGTGTCACAGATTCTTGCATGACAAAATGGATTAATTGCCACTGAAATTGTTTTGTTTCCTGCAGTAGCTCTGCTGCAGAATTCTGCAGTATTGTGTTGCATCCTAGAAGGCTCCACTGTAACTGAGGCCCTAGCTATCTAAACCTGTTGCACATTGGAGGGACCTCATTTTGTACTAATGGCTGGCCTCAAGTACTGGTTGTGTGTTCTTATGACTGCAGCAGCACCCCCAATACACTCCAGTGCTGTAGGATGAAAGTTGTGCAAAAATTCTTTTGAAAGAAAACCCTCAGTGATGTTCTTCACCCCATCAGGGGGCCTTTTCTTCAATTTCCTGAAGGTAGGCAGCCATACAGAGCCTTGATGATGTGGCCCTCAACCACGACTGACCCTGGCACAGGATCTGGAGAAGTGCCTACCCTCCCCCACAGAAACAGAGCTAAAGCATGGAAACCTTGCTCCAAGTATTAATGCTCTGGGCTGGTACTTCACTTCCATGCTCAGAATCTGTTAGCTGAAAAATCCCAGACACTTATTTCTAGTAGGAGCTATATTCAAATTATTAAGCTGCAGAAAGTAGGTTTGCACTCTGAATCAGGCAGATCTGAAAATGGCAGGCTGAACTAGTGTTTGAGCTGTGTTAGGTACTCTGCAGACATCTCGCTGCTGAAGATCCAGTGTGTATTGGTCAAGGCATTCACAAGCGGAAAAGGAGCTCTCATCAGTCTGTTTTTGTGCCCTTTCATTACTACTTCCAACAGACTCTCTCTTGCAGGACACCTTCTTATCATCAATATTTGTCATGGGGAGGCAGGTTCTGAGTCCTTGAGGGCCTCCTGAATGGTTCACAACAATATGGGTATAGTGGTGACCTCTAGCGCTTTTTCATAGTCCTGTGGGCCAGGAGATAAGATGGTGGTGCCTATGACCTCCTGGGTATTTTCTATTATTCTTTAAACTTTCTGTACCACAGTAAGGCTTTCTGACATTGCTGACATGCCTCCTATTAGTAATCAACTTGCAATTTCATCAGGGTCGGGAAGAGTAAGAGCAGTATCTGTGAGCACTGTTGTGTGCTCTGCTCCAGGCACTGCCATCTCTATGATCCCTGCCAGCTCCTGCTGGGGAAGCAACACCTCCTTGTTTCTTTAACTCCAAGTCTGATTCCATAGCATAGCTTTAGGACAGCATAGCTTTCATCTAGTTTCTTGTCCCATGAAGCCATCTTGGGCCATTGTGGTGAACAGTGTCTTCAGCATGGCCACTGGAAAATTGCAGGCACAATTTTCCGCAATTTCCACAATTTTCACCCTTCTTCCCACAAAATCCGCAATTTCTTACAATTTCTTACATTTATGGAATTTATGACTAAAATTATATAAAAATATTTAAATTCTCAAGGAAATCTACTCAGATATGCTAACAATTTAGTACACAGACTTGGATTTGACCAAAACAGTATAATGTGAAGTGAGAAGGGGTCAAATGTGACTCTGCTTTCATGTGATTACCTTTCCTGCTTTGGTTTCAAAATCCTCTGGTCATGCATATGTAGACTTGAACACTTTTAAAATCTGTGTGAAAGCAAACTGTTAGAGAACTTTTTGCTGGCACAGAGACTGAAACAATAGGTGTGAGAAGAGGTGCAAAGTGCCCCATTCACCTGAATGAAGCATTGACCACAATGCTTGTTTTTGAATGGTAGGGTAGATTTTCCCTGTATAAATACTTTCAATCTGAAAGGATTTTGATTCAAATGTGTCAGGAGTTTGGATGGCCTTGCTAATTATAAACTTGAATGTGCTTCTGAGGAGGTTGGTGACAGTGATTCCTTACATGTCAGCCTGCCACAACTGCATACTCACATACAAAACCTACTGTACAAAAAGCAAACATTTCTGAAAACATGCTGAACAGGTTAAGTATAGTTAAACATTTGCCTTGAAATGGCCAAAATAATTGCAATCCAAGTAAAATCACTGCAAACCGAGTAGAACAGAAGTACCATGTATTGAAAACTATTGTATGATGTAATGAAAAGCTACTCTTATGATTTGATACTTTTATCTTGTGATTTTAAAAATGTACTTACAGTGCTGATTAAAAACAGTAGTTATTTTAAGAAAATAAACATTTTTCTTACTAGACCTTTATTAGGCACCCTGGTTATCTGTTTATTTTTTTTCTTGCACCAAAGCAAGTAGTTTAAACAGGCTTCATTATTTAACATCTAGAAACTGGCAAAATATGTTGTTTCAGGATGCATTCAGTATAGACTAACTGTAAATTACTGAATAAAATCTAGTTAGCACTGCATGACTTAGATGTCTTGATTTTTAGAAGATATGCTACATAATGATTAATTTGCAGTGCATTTCAAAAACAAACACCTTTCTTCACATCAAAAGCATTTACAAGAGGCAATACATTTATCTAACAATTTATGTGACCGATACATGCTGCAGCAAGCAATAAAATACTTATTAGGAGGATTGGGGATGTATAGTGAACCCCCACAATTTTATGCAAAAAAGACCCCGCATTTTTGGGTAAAATGTTCTGCAATTTTCCAGTGGCCTTGGTCATCAGGCATGAAAAGAGAAAGCTGCCAGATCCTGTGTTTTCTGCTACCCAGTCCTGCACTGCCAAGTCCTATGGGAACAGGAAGCAGAAAATTGACTGTGTGACTGAACAGCTCCTGGACAAACTATGGGAGTCCTTGGTAGAGATGTGTAAAATTGACAAATTTCACTCCATAAAATCATTCACAAAATTTACCAAATTTGTGAAGGGCAAAGTGCTGACTTCATAATGTTTTTGGCTGCCAAAGTAACATTTTTTCAAGAAATGTTATGCAAATTCACTGGCAAAGTTGCAACTTCACCTAAAGTTCACTGTAACTTTGCCTGATTTCACCTGAAAAAGTGTAATTTCCCTAGGAAAACTCAATGCAAAGTGGCAAAATGGTGAAGTGGGCAATTCACAAAGTTATTGACAAAGGCAAATTTAGCAGCTTTGCTGGAACTTTGTTGCTGAAGCACAGCTTTGCAATATCTCTAGTCATTGGCATACTTTTAGGCAGGGAGGTGGATAAGGAAAGCCCCTTTTTTGGAGGGGGTTTACAGTGTGAAAGTTGAACCACACTGAAAATGAGATATTGTATCTCACCTGGGCTGTCGTGGGTAAATATAGTGTGAGCCAGGAACAAAACTCCAACACCATCAACCACAAAGAAACAGTCACAGAAACAATTGAAATGCAAACTTGTAAAATGATTTCTTTTCCAAAGGTGTGCAAAATGTATATATATACACAACCCCACCTCCATTAATAAACACCATTAAGCATAAGTGACAAAAAAATCCATCCCTATAAGTTACAAAGAATTGAAAACATCAATGTGCCAAGTCCTAATATGACTAGTAAATTACATACTCATGCTGAAGAACAGTGAACTTCATGAATAGAGGGGAGGGGGTGTATGTATACATGTTTTATAACAGACTCTCTAACATATCTATTTTTGTGATGAGAATGTTAACCTAATTTGGTATTCTCTCATGATTGTGTTATTTATAACTCTGCTTTTGAGCATCTGTTTATGAACTTATATTTAAGCACTATGCACATTTAAATATTGGTGATTTGCATATGCAGCCCATGATGCTTTGCATTGTGTGGGCATGTGTGATTTTGTATTTTCTTGAAACTTGGCTTCCCAGCCAAATGCCCTTTGGGGTAACCCTTGCCTCAGTGTTTTGCCCACAGAGGTTCTTTTTTTCTTTTAAATATTGTGTGTTACCTTTAAACACCATGTTTAAATATTTTCTTCCACATGTGGTTGCCACTCCCTGAGGATGGTTTTCTGGCAAAACTGACAGCAGGTTGTGGTTTGATCCCGTGTTCTCCCCACTAAGAGATATTGCTGCACACCTTTAGAAAATAAATATTTTTTCAAGTTTGCATTTTAATTGGTCGTGTGACTGTTTCTTTGCAGTTGGTGATGCTGGAGTTTTGTGCCTGGCTTTAGTGTTGAGTCTCCATGGACACCTTAGCTAAGGGACATTTTTTTCTGTTGCTTTTAAATATATTATGAGAAACAACTTTAGTACACAGAACAGAACAGAAAATAGATTTAGACATAATTATTTGACTGAGAGGCCTACAGCTTGAATGATCTGGAAACGAGAAAAATAAACATACCGTATACAGTGTCTTCAAAAGTTTTTGCTCATTGTAATCAAAATGTCTTCAGTCTGAGGTACTTTAATTTCAAATAAACACTTCTAAGATGAGGTTTCTCACATACAGTGAATATCAAATATAAACTTGTCATTAGACTTGAAAGTGAAGATAACTTTTTTACTCTATTTACAGGTCAGATGTTGACACTGCTCCCCATACTTTTTTGTGCAGTACTTAAAGCTTTTAAAACTTCTGAAATATAATTTTGTGTTAATTACATTTTTTTAATAGATCAAGTCACTATTTTCTGGAAAAAACATTCAGCATCTTGTGAGTAATTGGATGTAAACCTCTTGATCTAAGCTTCCATGAAAGTGGTAATGCTAGTTAAGAATACCCCAGAAAATGGTGTTATAATAGACAACTAGTGGTTCTGTTGCCACATAAGTGCTTGTTTTATGAAAGGAATGTGACTGTGGCATTCTTCCAGGTTTCTGTGGTGTTGCACACCATGGTTTGCCAAACTCAAACACTGAAAAGTAAAATGTTTTTAAAGCCATACTCTCATCAACCAGAAGGGTAGAATGTGCTGGTAGACAGTTGTTCATGTTTTCTGAGGAGGGAGCCTAATTGTAGAACAAATATGTGAAATATTTGATTGCTGCTTAACTTAATAACTTTTTGATTTGATCTTTAACATCAATCACTTATTATGTTCTAATTTTTTAATTTTCTGTCTGTATGTATTAACTTCCTTATTTTATAGTATCTGTGACACAATTGTGTGTGGAAGATGCTGAACAATACCCAGACATAATATAGTTCTGGAAGACTAAATCTCTGGAAACAGTAGGGCTCAATTCTGAGTAGCAATCAGATGTAGCATGAAATGAGAACTTTGCACCTGCTACGTTGAACCATAACATTATTGAATTATATATAAATGGGTATTGAAATCCATGGTATTCATTGGTCCCATCCCCCTTTACCCACCTCTTCTTATCCTCTGGTGACCCCTGAAATGTTTGCATATGGTATGTAGAATTGTAAGTAGTTATTCAGTGTGGCTACCTAAAACTATGTCTTGCTTGCATAGACAAATCTAAATAACTTGAGGGATGCTCAGAACATGTTTAAAATATACCATTTAGTTGTTTCAGGTATTTGGAGAAAATATTTGCCACACTATTTCCCCTCTCCATTAGTCTACCTCCACCTCACCTCCTCCAAAAGCCCACAAAATCTCTACCTTATTTTAACATATTTTTAATTTATTTATTTATTGAAATGTTTCACCAGGAAGGCACACTGAGCAATAAATGCTCATCTCCCAGTGCAACCTGGGAGGTGGGGGGTACAGAGGAGAGGATAACATACGGGTTATCAAGCAACATTCATTTAACAAGTTTATACAGATAATAAGTAGGATAACCAAGGAGCATACATTTAACAAGTTATACAGTAGCAAAGGGCTACATTTGGCCAGGATACCAATAATAGGATTACAACTTAGGATACATTAGGTAGAATAGTACAGCGATACGAAACGAGGCAGTTTAAACATAAAAGTAGTGCAGTAGTAAGGCTTATTTAGAGGACAGGAGCCAATAGTGCAGTAATTGGGCTAATAAGCCAACATTTGTAGTGTGAGCTAGGTGCTGCTGGTCAGGCAATCATGGTTGGATGGGGGAACTCGGGGCATGCACTTGAGGTATCAAGTGCAGAAGCAATTTATTGAGTAATAATTTGCCAAGGTGGTAGATAGAGAGTGGGTAGAGGAGGAGTGGCAAATTTGTGGAGGAAGTGCATGCCAGAGATGGGGGAATTGGTGAGACAAGGCTGCTTGTCCAATGGAGGTCCTCTCCCTGGGAATTACTAATTTGTGGGAGTCAAGGGATCTAAGGGCATGAGTAGGGGAAGGGGCTAGCAGTAGTTTGGAGGTAAAGTATGAAGGGTGGGTGCCAAGCCAAAATTTAGAGATAAATTTAATGCATTGCTGTAGGCTGTGATTTTCGAGGCACAAAAAAGCAAGGGAAAGGTAGAGGTGGCAGTTGTGGGTGCAGGGTGGCATCAAGAACAAAGTGGCAGAAGGCATTAAAGAGGGAGTCGAGTTTTGACAGTGTCCACTTGGGAGCAGCACAGTAGACTATGTCACAGTAGTCGAAGGATGGGACCATCATATTCTGGTCAAGCTCCCAATGCAAGGTTAGTAGGAGGTTGCTGCAGTTTCTGTAAAGGGCTCCAAGCTGCGGACAAAGCTTTTTCTGGATAGTGTCGATGTGCTCAGAGAAGGATAGTTGACAGTTGAGCCATACCCCTAAGTATCGGAAGGAAGTAATGTCCTCTAGTATTGACCCATCCAGGGTGCAGAAGGGGGGAGGGAGGGGAGTTTGGACAGATGTTGCCTTGTATCGAAGGTCATGGTGACTGTTTTTTTAGCATTGAGGGAGAACTAGTGGGAGCTGAACCAAAGCTGAATATGGTTGAAGTCAGACTGGAGGTCCAAATGCATTCCTTGACATTTTCAAGGGCCAAGCATTGTGTGCCCCCCATGTATTCTTCTCCTCAGTGCTCCTGGCCTGTTTACCTCTATTTTTTGGGGGAAGGGGTCAGAGAAGTTGTAGTCCTTCCCTAGTCCATGGAGGGAAGGTTGTGGTTACTGTGACATAGTAATTTAAGGGCAAAATGGACACTAGGTCTATCAGGTTTATGCTCCCCTCTCTATTTCATAAGCACTGCCATATTTCTGTTTTTTAAAGTTTGTCAGGGCTTTGGGAGCCCAGCTGCTTCAAATGTTGAAGATTCAATTGGAGGCAACACTATATATCATGTATTGAACACTATTGTGCCAAAAACTAGTAGTATAACTACCTGATAGTAACATGCTGGTGGTAAAACACTCAAAGCTTTATATTTCTTTTACTAAAGTCAGTTATTAACCATTTCCAGCATGGCAATTTTATTTATTTAAAAGTTGATAACCGGGAAAGGCACACTGAGCCGAGGTTCGTTTCCAGGTGCAATCCGACAAAAGGTGTGTAAAAAAAACTCAGTGTCCTGTAGATATATGACACTCCACCACAATGTATTCATATAAACAAGACTGAGCAAATACTGCTCATAAAAACTTTGAAACAGGCTAAGTCTACATAAAAATGTTGCCTCTCACCTTGCTGATAGCTTGCCCAGCCCCAGCATTTCAATCCTGGACCATGATCTTCATCAGGGAGCTTTTTTTTTCACAGCTTTTGTTGCACTGGAAATGATTGATAAATGACTTTTGCAAAAGCAAGTTAAAGCCTGGAGTGTATTACCACCAGCATTTTACCAAGTTTCACCAGTTCAACCAGTGACTCAAAAATAAATTAGAAAGTGTATTAGTATTCTGTCCTATGGGGGAGGCCAAACTCCAGTATAAGCTTACGCAATATTAAATTCACAAAATGTACTGGTTAACTGGCCCACTCACCCCATAAAATGATAAAACATGCTCCAATCTATTTCAAATACTGAAATTTATTATTTTAACATTCAGTCACATACTTTCTACTTTCTACGTTTCGGGAAATATCCCTTCGTCAGGAAGACTGGTTCCTTTTAAAATAACAAAATTATAATTCTTAATTAACATATTTACATCTCCACATTTTTATCATTTATAGAGACAAGAAAAGACATACATAAAGCATTTATGTTTATAATACTTGTAATTCATTCAAATGTCCCTTCATTCCATATGTTATATTCGACTCCCACCACTTACTCCTAGCAAGAAATAGTAATATGTATAAACAATCACTTTTAAACTCATAATTAAATAGGCTACTTCAAATATTTAAATGTTCCAGATGTACATATCAAACTAACCTGAATTTATTTAGTTGTAATGAACTTGAAAAGGCATCATAGTGTTTCTTACTATTTTCAGCTGTAAAACAATATCCCTACATTTTAACTTTCTTCAACACTTGCTACATTCCCCAAAGAAAACCTAATCTTATAACTGCTTTTACTAGTATCCATGACTACTGGGATACTGCTACATTTTAACTTACTTCAATACTTGCTACATTCACCAAAAAAAAAAAACAGTTTACTTTAATAGAAATTTATCTTATAGCTGCTTTTACTAGTGTCAGTGACTACTAAAATACTCGCTTTAAATAGAACAGATTCACAATGCGTTTCTTGCTGTTTTCACTACGTTTTAAAACTGCTTGAACACATATTACTTTCCCTCAAAAAAGGATTACTTCGGTAAAACGCTTAGTCACATACCTACAATCGCTGATATAACTAAACAGCATGTTACTATGAGCTGGTAGTTAGACTCCTAGTTTTTGGCACAGCAGTGTTCAATCCATGATATCTTTAACTTTCGGAGCAGTTGATTACATTTTAGGGGTTTAACCACCCTAATCTGATACAACAACCCTCAAAAGAGTAGCACTCTTGAGCCTTTGAAATTGATTGCTTTGGGAGCCCACCTGTGTGTGTCTCCCTATTTTTTTTTTGAGCCATGATCATGTGCTCTGTAGTGTGCCAATGTTTGACTGCTTTTTTAACTGTGGCTGCTGTATGTGACTACTTCCTAATGCTGTGTTTGTTTTAACAAAATATTTTTATACATGAACTTTTTTCTTTGACTGTTTGTAAGGTGGTAGTAGTGGTGTGTGCGTGTATTTGTACTTTAAACATTTACTTTTTCCCATGACCCTGGCCACTACACTTGAAGCAGCTGCTCTGTGTACTGTATCTCCCTATCTTCATTATGTTACTGTTTCTAATATATGGGCCAAGAAGTGGAGCTGGGTGGCTCATTAGATGGGAACCTCAGCTTAGAAGTGCAATTAATACTGCTGGTAATACAGGAGGTGGGGGACATACAGTTAGGTCAGGGTGGGGTTACCCTAAAGATATCCAGACATAAAGGTTAATCTTCAGCAGACCCCACCCGTACCCTGGTTCTGAAATTACCATAAGAATATCCAGTTGCAAAGGTTGACCTTTAGCAGATCCCACCCACACCCTGACTTCATTCTAGTTCTGCCTATCAGAAAGCCTTCAGCAATGTTCACAATCGAAAATAGTTCCAGCTGCCTGAGTCCCCCCTCACCCCCCAGTTTACTTTTTACATGGCCACATTTAAAACAAACTCTGGACAGAGCCAATATGGCTGAGCTGAGCTTTTAGGAGTACTGCCATGCACAAGATGGTAGTGATACCTGAACAGGGCATGTGCGATAGTCACGCATGCACAGTCTGATTTGGTGCCGCCATGTTGTACACAGTGGCGGTCACTTCAGCGGTTACAGAAGAAAAATAAGTGCCCCCAAAGTGGGTGTGTTTATGCAGCCAGCAGAGGGGAAGGGCCGAAAAAACACAAGCACTGGAAACTGTGCCCCAGCACTGTGGAAGCACACCAGAAAGCGATCCGGTCATGTGCTTCTGCAGTGCTCTTCTCAGATGTCAGCATAACATCTGTATTGCTCTGCCCACACAGCCATAAAAAGAAGAAAACAGTTAGAACCTAGAAGACCTTCAACCATGAACTTCTGTCAGACTAATCACAGTTAAAGAAGGCAGCTTATCCCACTGCCTCACATGCAGCTCAGCAAAAGGAAAAAACTCAATGTTGTCAGTCATAGATATAGCAGAACTGTTTACTGATTGATATTCAACTGTGTTTGTGCTTACTATTTAACCTATGTGCAGCATTTTAGTAAATGTTAAATAAAAATATTAATACATCTTCCCTTTTTGATATGCTTTTAGTGTGGAGACCGTCAATGATGGACAGTTTCACATCGTGGAGCTTGTGATGCTGAACCAAACACTTAGTCTTGTTGTGGATAAAGGAACTCCTAAGAGCCTAGGCAAGCTACAGAAACAGCCCTCTCTCAGCCTGAATACCCCACTGTATATTGGAGGTACTGATACATTATCATCACAGCACAGATCATAAATGCAACAAAAACTTAACTTTTACAATTTTATTATAATCAGAACTTTGGGCAGCTGGACAATCTACTTATGTAAAATTGCCAGTGCTTAATTTTAAATAGTTTTGCTTTTTTCCATGTTTAGTGACCCTTGTATACACTGACTTTTACTACTTGATATTCATTTGATAATGACTATACTTTACTTTATGCTTTCACTGGTTTCACCAGGTTCTGAAACTGACTGATAAGTAGGAAAAAGGAACACTATCAAAGGACCTTATGAAAAGCAAAAGAAAACTCCTTCTTGCACAAGCAGCAGTTCAGTAGGGCAATTAAACATATCATAGATATGCCCAAATTTGTACTATTAATAGAAGAGAGAAATCCATGTTTACTATACATTTCCTTTAAAGGGGCAATGCCAACTGTCATTTTGTTTTTGAGAAAAACAAATCTGTGTGTACATGTAGGGGTCCACGTTGGACAAGCCCACACTGGGAAGTAAAATGAAAATGTAAATATGAATGCTGAAGCACAAAGTGTATAGGCATATAATTCACAATTTATATAAGCTTGCATGATCATATAAGGTTACAAAATGCCTGTCATTAACCTTTTTGGGGTCTGAGCCACAATCCTTCATCTTTGATTTAAGTCTTTACTAATGTATTTGAAGGGGGTCTAAATAGCTGTCCAAACTTTCAGTTTTCTCCAGTATATACATTAAAATGTGTTCTCTAAATCTTTAGTAATTCTGCCATTAGATTTATTTATTTATTTAATTTATGTGTGTGTTACCAGGGTGGGTACACTGGTTGCAGGGACTGTTTTTTAGTCAAAACCTGGGCCATCAAGGTGGCACAAAATAGTGAACAGTTCAAGCACACAATAGTGAACAAAGAGAGCACAAACAATACAAGAGTTTAAGCTTGGAATTATATCATTAATAAACTCTGACAGAGATTGTACAAGGCAACAACCAATAAATATACAAATATCAGTACAAATGTGCAATTGTATCACCTAGTCTGGCTATGAGTAATGACCAATGTACGTCATTTTACAGCACAAACAACAGCAATGCAAATGTACTGACACAAAGTGGAAGGCAGACCAGCAGGAGGGTTGAAAAAATCCAATTATGATAGTTACTGATCTCCATATGAGTGGGGGGGGGGGTCACATGCTGGCAGAGGTAGCTTCATTGACAGTCCAACAGTGCAACTTAAATGGGGGTTTGAGTCAAGAGAGCGGAGGAAAGTAGACAAGTTGTTCCAGTTCTTAGGAGCATCAATAGAGAAGGCCCTTTGACTCACACAGGTGCCACTTTGGAGATATTCTAGTAGAAGATGTGAGGAAGATTGGAGTCTCTGGGTACCACACTTGGTTTTGAGGAGGAGTGATAATGGTGAGAGCTCTTTCTCCCAGAGGAATTTGTCAAAAAGGTTGCCCAATAGGTACTCAGAGGTGGGTAGCAGGAGGAGCTAGCCAGGATCTTGATAAAGGGAGCAGTGAGGAGTTGAATAAAGAGCTGATAAGGGAAACCTACAGATGCTGTTGTACGTACAGTCAATCCTGGGCAATTGAATGATAAAGTCTGAGAATAGGTACAGGATTAGTAGTAAAGAAGGGTGATTTTCATACCCTGAGCTATGTTCAACCAACTTTAGGGGGTTAAAATGTCTTTTAGTTGGAAGCAAAGGGGTCAACTATGATCCCTAGGTATTTGAAGGTTGTTACCTGTTACAGGGGGTCCCATCTGGAGATAGTCAGCTTGAGTTTCAAAAGGCAAACTATGATGCAAGATGCTTGCATCAATCAGAGATGACGCAAGTGGCACCTTGCATCATAGTTTATGGCAATCCCAATTTTCAAACACCGACTGTGGCAAAATCAAGATGCCCTGCAGCAAATCCACCCTACACCACTCTTGCAGTAAAAGTGCCAAAGTGCCAGGTCCCAAGGAGGCTTGCACCATGGCAAGGCTACACTGTCCTTTTATTTGCTATCCTATAAGCATGGTCACAAAAGGGTGCTGCCTTTAGACCAACCAGGATGTGGTCTAAGAGCCATGCATCACTGCTGGGCAGGGCAGTAATTGGTGGGGGATGCAAAGAGGGGGCCAGGAGGTAGAAGAAGCATGGGGGGAGACCATGGGAATGATAGAGGCTCTAAGGCACTATGCGAGGGATGAGGTTGCACCCTGCAGTAATGCCTTATGCTACTACATAAGGCCAATCAGACCGGGCACAGAGGGCTGGCAGAAAAGGACCAGGACCCAGCCTCAGGAGTATACAGCTCTGGCACCTGCCCCATAGATGCCACTGATCCTAACACCATCGGCGCACGGCAGTGGCTGCAGGTTACAGGATGCAAGTGGTTGCTAGGAACAGTTTCTGCACACCACAACAGTCCCATGGTACCAGACCCCCAGCTTGGAGGCAGACTGCTACTCACCTATGGTATGGTGAGTGGCACATATGGGGCATGTGCCAGGGCTGCATGCAACAGAGGACAGGTCCCAGTCCCTTCCTTCCAAACCCCTCATACCTGGGCCAATCAGCTGCCTACCCTTGTACAGTGTACCCCCACAGGGTGCCACCTCACCACTCTCACATTTTTGCCATGATTCCATCACTCCCTATGCCATCCCTGTGCTTCTTATGACCCCAGTCCCTGTCTTGCAGCCAAATTAACCCCCCCACACACACCTTCATGGCCCCTTGAGTATTGCTCCAGGTGGGGGGGTATGAAATATCCTTCCGCTAAAACCCCACAGATGCACCACTTCTTCAGTGCAATCCTGCAGATGTGGCAAATCTTGGGTCTTGGGCACAAGGACCCTCATTTTTCTAAATACAGTGCAAGGTCATTAATGCACCCCGAGATCGTGGCAGCCCTAAATCACTGCAATGTGCAGCAATCTAAGGGCTTTTCAAAAATCAAGCTCAGTATGTTTAGGGGGTTCAAGCATATTGAGTCCTCCGGCCTTTTGGCAAACCTAGTTTAGGACACACATAGCATAGCCTTAGTCTTCTTGGCATTGACTAGGAACCTGTTTTCAAGGAACCACTTCTGGTTGGCACTGCACTCCTCTTGTACTCACATTTCAGAAGGGTCATGGCATTATGAAAGAGAATCAAGTCATCTGCATAGGGAAGCATGTGGTAACCCTTGCATTCCTTTGCGTGGGAGTTGACAAATAGGGGGAACAGAACTGGTGCTAATATTGATCCTTGCAGGACCCCACTTGTTTTTTTTTTTGTTTTGTTTTTTATTTAGTTGTTTAACCAGGTATAGCACACTAAGCTGAAAGCTTTTTTACAGGAGTGACCTGGGAGCACAAGGAGGTTAAGTGACTTGCTCAGGGTCACACAGTATGCAAGTGGGATTCAAACCCAGGTCTGGTCTGCTGGATGTCACCAGATTTGCAGCTCAGAGCCTTAGATCACTGTGCTATACTGCCTCCAATACTTTTGACGCCCAGTGTGCTGTAGGTGTCCCCTCCTGTACAAACCACCTGGGTTCTCCCTGTGGGGTTTTTGAAGAATGATGATGTTGTTATGGCAGAGAGAGCAGTGAGGCATAGTTTGTCCAGTAGGATGCTGTGGTCTGCTAGGTCAAAGGCCTCTGTAATATCCACAAAAATGGCACTTGTTAATTTACCCTAATCCATGCCCTTGATAACATGGTCAGTGAAACATGCCATGGCCGTAGTGGTGCTATGGCCCTTCCTGATGCTGTGTTGGTGAGGAGAGAACATGTTATATTTAGACACATGCCCCAATATTTGCTAGAAGATAATTTTTCAAAGATCGTACTTAGGTGGAAGAGGATGCAAATGGACAGTAGTTGTTGAGCAAGGTAGGGTCACTGGATTTGAGTATAGGCACTACACTGTCCTGTTCCCATAATGTTGGTACCAGTGAGGAGGTCAGTGACATGTTAAAGATGGCAGCATGAGGTTTAGCAATATATTCGGCCATAAGCTTGAGAAACCTGGGCAGAGAGCATTGTTGCCAGCACTACCATAGTTAGTGAGTAAAGGTGTGCAAAAATTGCCATTTCAGCCTTAGCGGAACTTTTACGGAATTTGGTAATTTTTGTGGCAGATCAGAAAATTTCCTAATGTTTGGGCAAAATTTCAATCTGTTCAGCCCTGCCCCACCTGACATGTTAATAACCACACACACACACCAATGGCTAGCCTTCACTCCCCCCACCCGATCACCCACCAGCCTGACATGTATTTAGAAAAAAACAACCCTGGTGGCTGGTGGTCCTTCCTCCCACCTGATCACTAGCCCGTGTCCAGTACTAGACAATAATCAGATATTTAACCCCCTCCCCAATCCCCCATTTAGTAAAAAATATTTTTGTTCCCTGGAGGTCTAGTGAAACCCCTTCTCTCTCTCTCCCTATCCCTGATCCCCAGTTTGAAGTTTTTTTTTAACTTCTTCTCTGGTGGTCTAGTGGCCTCCCTGCTCCCCCTAACCCTGGCTTTTAGTGTCCCACCCTGCTCCCCCATCCCAAAACAGAGTGGGTGACTGGGACAGCTGTCCTCTCTCCTCCAAGGCAAACAGTTCACTGAGATGTCAATTAATGAGCACGTGCTTAGAATAGTAATGACACATAAAAATTGTATCGGTAGGTGTGATTCTTAATGACCTGACTCAAAGCATTTGTTAAAAAAAAATACATTTCTAGACTCATTGATTTCAATGTTAGTTTTTCTTAATTTTTTTTTTTTTTATATAGGATAACTTTGGAACCATTATGGCTAGAAATGATGCTTTTTTAAATGAAAATTAGGAGTCAGCTAAGTTTATATATCAATATATAATAATAATAATAATAATAATAATTTTATTTATATAGCGCCTTTTGAAATATCAAAGCCCTGAACAGATTAATAACATAAATTCAAATATCCATGCAAACATAAAAACATATAAAGACAGGTCATAAAATACATCATAAAAACATAATAAATTACAGTAAAATCCAGTCAAATTCCTACTAACTTGATTCTCCAAAAAGGCCATTTTCCATAAAAAAGGGTTTAATTCTTTCTTAAATATCTCAACGGAGGTGCACTCCCGTAACTGACCTGGTAGAGTGTTCCAAAGAGTGGGAGCAGCATGAGAAAATGCTCTGCTGCCTGAAGATTTTAAACTCACTCTTGGAATCTCCAGCAACCCCATGTCAGCTGAGCGGAGCAATCGGCCAGGGCAATAAGGAACCAGGAGGTCTTTCAGATAGGACGGACCCTGATCGCGAAGGGCTTTGAAAGTCAATAAAATGACTTTAAAGGTGATCCGTCACTGTATAGGAAGCCAGTGCAGTTCACACAGCACCAGGGTAATATGACAGGACCTACTTGTCCCAGTCAAAACCCGGGCTGCAGCATTCTGCACCAGTTCTAGGCGGCAGATTTCAACCCCAGAAAACCCAAAGTAAAGGGCGTTGCAGTAGTCTAGGCATGAGGACACAAAGGCGTGGACCAACGTTGGCAAGGAGTCAGATGGAACAAGGTGCCTAACCCTGGCTATATTCCTAAGATGGTAAAAGGAAGTGCTGATGATGGCTGACACCTGCGATTGTAGAGTCAGCTTATCGTCAAAAATCACCCCAAGGTTACACACCCATTCAGAGGTCGTAGTAACATATCACGAGAAAACCCAGACGGCACGCCAGTAACACCCATCCTCTCAATCTGACCACCCGGGTCCACCACCAAAACCTCAGTCTTCTCCGAGTTCAATTTTAACCAACTAGAATCCATCCAGTCTTGGATTTCCCCCAGACAGTTGTTAAACACCGAGATAGCTCCATCCTGGTCGGGTGCAAAAGACTGGTATAGCTGGGTGTCATCTGCATAGCAGTGAAACCTCAGCCCATACCATCTTATGATATTTCTGAGGGGCAGCATATACACTGCAAATAACATGGGTGACAGCACAGAACCCTGAGGCACTCCACACAACAAAGAGACTGGGCTGGAGGAAAAAATCCCCGACACAACTCTTTGTGATCTCCCAGTAAGGAATGAAGTGAACCATTGCAAAATGGTTCCCGACATTCCGAAGATTTGCCTCAGGCATGTTAACAACACCACATGATCCACAGTGTCGAAAGCTGAGGAGAGATCAAGGAGAACCAAGATAGAATTTCTCTTTTGATCCCTCGCCCTCAGAAGATCATTAAGCACCTGAACCAGCACAGTCTCGGTGCTATGTCTTTTACAGAAACCAGACTGGAAGGATTCGTAGATACTATGGATGGTTAAATGGTCATCCAATTGAGCAGCTACAACTTTTTCAATAACCTTCCCAATAAAGGGAAGGTTAGAGATAGGCCTGTAGCTTGAAAAACAGTCAGGGGCTAAGGAAGCTTTCTTCAAGAGAGGTGTCACCACCGCCCCTTTCAGGGAGCTGGGAAACTCACCTGACTCCAAGGAGCACCAGACTATTTGCGCCAAAACTGGACCAATGATATCAACACAACCCAAAATTAGGGTAGTCGGTCCAGGATCCAAGCTACAGCTTGTAGGGTGCACACATGATATATATGATGTTGCTATAGCTTACATGTACTGATACATAAAAAATAAAATGATTCAAAGCATTTCTTAAATCCTGTTATTTTTAATAATGTATATTGATACATACACGTATCAACACGAGAACTGTACTGTAATTATATATATACATGTTTATTATATACCAAGCTTTCATTAAAAAAAAATAATACTCTTCCAAGTCCAACAGTCTAAGGGTTGAAGCTTTCAAAATAGCTCCAAGTATTATAAAATAGCATAAATTATTATTTTTGGAATTGGTAAGAGGATAGTAGAAGTTGCTCCATTTAAAAATAAACATTGGGCTCAATTTTCAAAGTCCTCATAGATTGACATAATTTGCATCGATCTGTACCTGCATTGAACTCTGGGTGGAACAGGGACCCTGCAGCCTATTTTATAAAACAGAAGGTCCCTTTGCCAAAGACCTGGGATTTGCTGCAGCTGCAGAGCTGCCCCAAACATTGGATGCACCTACAGAGTTTGATGGAGGTTTTGTCATCCCCCACCGGCACTACCCTAGATAATCCATGGAGGTTGGGTGTTACCTATGCTGGGAAGGGGGGACTGGAGGTTGATGGAGCCCTGGGTGACTTTGGGGGTGAGGGGTGGCACATAGGCAGTGAAAGAAACATAAGGAAGCACCCAGTGGAGGTGCCATGGGACCTGCCACACAGCCAATTGGGCTGGGTGGTGGGGCATGGACAGACCATGATGTCTCAGACCCCATTGGACAGCAGTCCTGGCACTGGCCCTACAGAATGCACAGTCCCTGGTATAGTAGTCAGGCATCTGCCCACCACTACATGGGGGGACTCTGTACATGCGGAATGTTGTGGTGTCCAGGGCATGCCTCTGGCCACAAAATGCACCTAGCAACCTGCACCTACTGCCACTCATCACCTTTGGGTGCCTGTGGTATTTGTGGGACAGGTGCCAGGGATGCAGTCACCTGGGGTCCAGGTCATGATGGTCTGGACATGCCCCCCCAACTGGGCCCATTCAGTTGTATGGCAAGTCCCATGGCACTTCTAACAGGTTCCTTCACATGCCTCTCCAACTGCTGCCATGCTCCCTTCACTCCCATGGCACCCCCAGGGTTCTTTCAGCCCTCAGCCCCCACCTGCTAGATCCCCCCACCCCAAGTACTGCCCTTCCAGCCAGTGGCAAAGTACACCACTATCTGGCTGGTCTAATGTCAGCCCCTTGTTGAGTCCATGGAGGGGCTTCTGGAATTGAAAAAAAAGGAACTGGTGCAGCCCCACCATGGTGCAGCCACCTTTGTGACCTGGCACATGGGTGCTTCTGCCACAAGGGTGGTGCAGGGTGCCTTTGCCACACAACATCCCAAATTTGATATAGCCAACATTCGATAATTGGGATGGCTGCAAACTTTGACACAAGATGCCACTTGCATCATACCCCTTTGGTGCAAGCCCCTTGTGTCAAAGGTTTTCTTTTGAAAATCAAGCCCAATATTTTTTAATTTTGTGTTTCAGCAACAAATACAAATAGCACAATTACATTTCTATCAGCTTTTCAAAAAGTGGGGCATGCGTCTTAGCTGGTAGAAATCACCTAAACAAATACCAGCTTGTAACAAATGCCAGTTCACTATTCTTCAAATATTTCTGGCATAGTGAGGAAAACTAGCAAGACTGTGGTCAGTAGTAGTTATGACTACAAGAAAGTCAGATATTGGATTTGACATTATTGGAGGGTTACAGGAGGGGGAGCAGGTTGGGAGGGGGCTCACTGGGTGGGAGATAATTATAGGATGGGCCACCTGAGATGGGGTATAAATGTCCTTTGCAGCAAAGTTACTGCAAAACACAGTTGGTACATGAATACAAAATGTGACCATCATGATCCTCTGTTTTTGGAATCTGACAGATATACAGCACCTTGATATTGGTGGCATTTGGAATATTATTATCTATATTTGCAACCAACTACGAAAAAGAGCAAAAGTATAATACTTTTACAAGGTGTTTATGTTTTACTTTATTTTGTATGTTGTTTATTGAGATTAATATTCATTTGTATATTTTGTACAATTCATTTTATGTATTTTGCTTGTATATTGCATGATTACATTTGTGCGAGTGACTGTGGAACCTGGTTAAAAATGAGCTACTCTCAGTCAGGATTTTCTTTTTCAAGTTTTTATAAATGAATATACAGTACTTACTATTGTTACTAATACAAAATTGTGAAGGCATGAGAAGTGGAGGATCTAGCCTTCCAAATTCAAAAGTTACTAATTTTCTTTCCTTTCCATTTCTGTGCCCTATTTCCCTGTTACAGTCCTTGCCTAAAACAGGCAAACATGTAGCCTTGTCCACAGCCTTCTCTGCCACTTGCCTGCCTTGTCTCACCACACATTTAGCCCTCCATGGCTGGGTCTTATGGGTTCTTACAAGATTTTCTTAGGATAACTGCAGTTGGAAGTGAAGTGCATCAGGACCCAAGTGTTCTGGCATCAAGATGCATGGGGCATTTCCTGTCTTCTGTCACTGTAGGGTGCTGATGGCAGGGGCTCTGTGGCAAGCATGTGCATATAAGTGTGTGCTTGCATGCCAGATGCGTTATAATGCATTATTCAGTCCATAGCTGGAGTTTTACTCTCCTTTTCCATGCTTTACAACTTTAAGCTGTTGAATCTCCTATTCTAATTCCTTCAGTACTTAGCAGCTATTTATATAGCCTCCATTTTATTGTTATATTTTGTTACAATTTTTTAATGTATTTAAAAGAATGTTAATATAGATTTTGTAGCATGGCACACATGGCGACCTTGAAAATGGACTATGTCTTGTGATCATATCCTGTTTAAATATAGTTAACAAACTTGAAGCATGTGTATTTGTGGGCCTTTCATTATAGAAAAGGTGTAATACTAGCACTTGAAAAAAGTGCAGTAATGATCTGGATGATACCAATGATAAAGTTTAGTTTAATTTATTAATTTGTTTGAGCACTCTGTCTCATTATGACTCCAGGTGCTTTACAGATACCTGAAGAGTACAGACAAGATAAAAAATATACATAAAAAAACATAATAGATCAAAAGTTTAAAGTAAGGAAAAGCTTTAATAAATTAAAAGGTTATATATAAAGATATATAAATATAAAGAGTTTAAGTTATGAATAAAGTCTGGAAAGCTCTTGATATAGTCATTTAGGATAAGAAACTTCTAGGGGATTGGGATTTGATTAAGATATATACAATAATTGTATGTCACAATTAAAGGGCCACATATATTTTCTGTAGATCCACAATAATGAGAGTTCTACTCCTTTGTGATTTCCTCAAAGTTTCCTTTTCACTTCCACCATAAAAGGAAGCCAACTTTTGCAAGGCGACCCTTACTTTGGCAAAACACAATACCCAGGGGCTCTCATTTTATATACAGTATCTGTAAATGGTATATCATCTGTCCTATGCAGTGAATTATAACCATGCTTGTAATTGAAAGGGGCTTTCTTGGTCCACCCAGAAGCTTCTCCATGTGATTGTACTTTTCTTCTTTTTCTCTAAAAGTAACTTGTATTGGGCATCTGACTCCTCTGTCTAGTGGGGAATGTCACCCAATGCAGGATACTTTTAGAGAAAAAGAAAGAAAACTGCAATCATACAGAGAAGCTTTCGTGTTGGCTAGGAAAGCACATTTCGATTATGAGTGATTATAATTCACTGAATAGTAAAGATATGCCATTTACAGATATACAAAAGGAGAACCACTGCTCATTGTGCCTTGACAAAGTAAGGGGAAGTCTTGGAAAACATAAGTTTACTTTTATGGTGGAAGTGATAAATTAACTTTAAAAATATCATATAGGAGTCAAATTCATATTCTTAGGACTCTACAGATTGCTAGCCTAGAAGTTCCTCCAACCTAACGGTTAAAGTCCCAATGGAGAATTGGGCTTCCTGGGACATTTGTTGGCTGACTGCAGACATCTTCTGAAATTTCTGTGATATCGCAAAATAATTTTTCTGCCTATCTTAAGTGCTTCTGTAAGGCTACTGGAAAGATTTCCTTTGGAATATCACAGCTTATCTTGAAATATCAGGACAAATTGATTGCTACAGTTATTCTTTCATAAGGTGGGTGAAATGATGCAATTCCACAGATTTCCCACAATGATAATTCTATGAAATTTTCATTGAAAATTACGTTAAATTTTTTTTGCAATACTGAAAAATTCCACCAGCATGTTGATAGCAGAGCTTTTTCAATTTGCACTTCTATAAATATTTCCAGTACATGGTGAATCAGTAATATATAGATGTAATTGTAGAATAATAGTCACATGAAAAAGGAGATCAGATTAAATTTTTATTGATGCAGAGAAACTCTAGGATAAGAAATGCTTTGCTGCTGATGGGTGTAGATTCCACATTGATTTCAATATTAAAAGGGAACTAGGTAAATAATTGCCTTAAACATAATATGCATAATATTATATGGAGAAAGGAGGGTTTGACTGTTGTTTAGGCCAAATGACAGTATCTGGCACTGAGAAAAATAGGGGACAGTTCTGAAGTAAATGCCAGTCTAAGGGGAAATGTCTTTTACCTACTCACCCTATCTCAATTGTTAAGTTTTAATTAAGGTTTTTGTTTGTACTCCTATAGGAATCCCGACATCCAGTAAAATAATAGGGGTGCGACAGAGATCTGAAAGGACTCCCGTTGGTTTCCATGGATGCATTCATGATGTCCGCATTAACAATGAGCTGCAGGATTTCAGTGAGCTACCTCGTCCTCCATTGGGGGTGGTGCCAGGGTGCAAATCATGCAACATCTGCCAGCATGGAACATGCCATTCCACTGACCAGTCAGAGGTCATCTGTGAATGTCTACCTGGTTGGACAGGACCCCTGTGTGACCTATCAGTTAATGATCCTTGTCTTGATAACAAGTGAGTCAGAATATGCCAACAGAATTGTTACAGGCTGATTCAGGGCCATCATGCCAATAGAGTCATGTGGAGGGGGGGGGGTCATGTGCCATATTCCTATCCAAGTTTTGTTTTTTGTGATTAGGCTTCAAAAGTTTCAGTAAGTGTTCCTCCTGCATTCATATTTTTTTATTTGTCCCTCTACATATATTTTTTGGGGTATGGCATCCCTGGTTGGTACTGAAGTAGTTAGCTACTAGGATTGACAGGGCTCTTTTTTCTACTTAAAATCAAATGCTAGTATGACCCAGTAGCATGGAAGGGTGAAGTGCCATATGCTTTACATCCTGCCATGCCAGTGACATGGCTTCAGAAACAGACTCAAGTCATTCAGGGGGCTGGCAAGGAGAGGGAGGATTGAATGTCTATAGGACTGCTGTAGACCCTTGAACAAGGGCGTTTGGTGTAGCTTGCTGTTGGACCGCCACCCAGCGGTAGCTGGGTGGCAGTGTATCTGATGCCACCAGAATGAGATGGGAACCCACATTCAGCACACCGGGGGCATCTCTGTGGAGAAGGAGCTCACACATTGCACCCATTGCACATATGTGGGCCCACATCAAAAACTGATGGAACCCCCGCCCTTGCTTCAGGGTGATGACTGACCATTTGTGGGCCCCACACTAGTGACCAAGCAGCCCCCATCATCCTGTGGCAGAGGATGACAGTGGGAAGGAAAGTCCCTGGGAAGCCAGGTGATGGGGCTGGGTAGGTCAGTAGGAAGGGGCAGCCAGGGAAGAAAGGAGATAAAAAGAATATGGGAAAAAGAAAATACAATGCTACTAGTGCAAGCTGAAGACATTCCAGTGCACATTATACATTTACTGCTTATTTTGCTGTCAGTGTGACTTAGTCAGAAGCACATCTATCTCTGGGCCAAAAGGTTGTGGGTTTAGTCCAATACCAGGATTAGGCTCATTCCATAAATTCTTGCACCCCAGTACAGCACTAAGGGGAAACTGTTGGGATATGCCATCCTTTGCATGAAACAGTATATTGAGGTCCTGCCTGTCTTTTCTGGTGATTGTTCAGGTGGACATCAAAGATCCCATGGCACTTGTCTAAAATAATTTTATTTTATTTATTTATTTATTTAAAGGTTTTACCAGGAAGGCATGCTGAGCAGATTAGTGTTCTATTACAGATGCGACGGGGGGGGGGGGGTACAGGGAAAGGGAGAACATGCATAATAAACAGTGTCCAGAGGACAATACAGCAAAAATCTTACAAGGTGAAGTGCGGTACAGCAGGTAGTTGTACAAGGCATATGACAACTTACAAATTAGTAGCAGTACGAGACTTAATACAATAATGTATGGCAACATTTACATCGTATACGAACCTGTTATACATAGATTGAATGCTTATAGATGCAGGAGCTAATATTGGGTGCAAGAGCAGATGGAGGAGAAATGAGCTTTGAGAAGTGCATTGAGATACTGATTAAGGGAGGCTAGCTGAATATCCGGGGGGAGAGAGTTCCATAGTGTGGGCATGCGATATGTGATTGCTGACTGGCCTGCCAAGGTGGACCTGGGTGGGATGGACAGGAGACGTGAGTCATTTTTCCTGAGAGCATATCCCAAGAAGGTGGTGACTGAGAGGACTGAGGTGAGATGTGGAGGGAGGAACTGTGCCCGGTATTTAGCCGTGATTTTGGCACAGTGGGAGTGGTGCCAGTCCTGAAGTGACGGGAGGTCAAGGGTCCATTATAGGTCACAGTAATAAGTGGTGGCAGGACAGTAAAGGGCAAAATGGCAGAATGAGTAGAAGAGGGGGTCCAGTCTGACTAGAGTGGATTTTGGGGTGGCACTGTGTACTATGTCTCCATAGTCAAAAATAGGGAGAATCATCTTCTGCGCAATTGCACATTGAGCTGGCAGGGGGATGCAGCCATGGTTACGATACAAAGCTCCCAACTAGGGGTGAAGATTTTTGTGGATGGCAACAATATTGGCAGAGAAGACTAGGTGCTAGTCAAGCCAGTCCCCGAGATATCTGCAGGAGGTACAAGACTCAAGAGAAGTCCTGTCCAGGGTGTGGAAAGATGGGGTATAGGGGAGCCTTGAAAGTCTCTGCCTAGTACCAAAGGTCAAGGAGACAGTTTTCTTGGCATTGACAAATAGCTGACTTGAGTGAAACCAGTGCTGAACTTCATTGAAGTCCAGCTGGATTCTGTTTGCTACATCAGAAGATGTGGGGCAGGATATGTATAGTACAGTATCATCTGCATACATATTAATGGATGTGCGGGGGCAGACAGAGGGCAAGTCATTGAGGAAAATAAAGAACAGGAGTGGGCCAAGGACTGAGCCTTGGGCACACCAGAGGTAACAGGGAGGAAAGCAGAGATGGAGTTATCAATTCTGATGGATTGGGATCTGCCTACCAAGTAGAAGTGAAACCAGCTGGCCATGCTGGAGAGTCCTGCGAGAGAGAGTTTGCATAAAAGAATGGAGTGGGAGACGGTGTCGAAGGCTTTGGCCAGGTCAACAAAAATGGCTGAGGTTATATGTTGGGACCCATACTTTTCAACACATACATTGGGGACATTACGGAGGGTCTATGGAGGAAGGTGCGTCTGTTTGTGGATGACATGAAAATTTGTAGTAACAGGGTTGATATGTCAGAAGGGGGAGGTAGAGGATATGAGAGAGAATTTGGTCAGGCTGGAGGAGTTATCAGAAAGGTGGCAATTATGGTTCAACACAAAAAAATGCAGAACTATGCACTTAGGGTGTAACAACCCAAAGGCGAAATACTAACTTGGGGGGGGGGGGAGCTAGAGGAGACAGAGCAGGAAAGAGACCTGGGGTTAACCATCTCAGACAGTCTGAAAGTATAGAGTCACTGTGACAGAGCAGCAGGAAAGGCCATAAGAATGCTGGCATGCATAGGGAGGGGTTTCAAAAGCAGGAGGAGGGAGCTGACCCTGCCGCTGTACAAAACCATGGTCAGACCACACATAGAATACAGGGTCCAGTTCTGGAGGCCATATAGGCAAGGGGACAAGGACAAGCTGGAAAGGGTACAGAGAAGAGCGACCAGAATAGTTTGGGGGCTGCAGTGGAGGTCATATGAGGAAAGGCTGGGGGAGCTGGGCCTGTACTCACTGGAGGAGAGGAGGGAGAGGGGGGGATATGGTGGAGACATTCAAATACTTGAAGGGCATATATAGGATAAAAGTTGACAGCATATTCAAATTGATTAAGAATAATTCCACTAGGGGACATATCCCCCAAACTGGGGGGGGGGGGTAGATTCAGAGGGGACATCAAAGGGAGGTTCTTTACTTAGAGGGTGGTACAGCCATGGAACAGGCTGCCAGACTGGATGGTTGGGGTGGATATAGTGGAGAGTTTAAAGAGGGCCTGGGACAAGCATATGGGACTGGTTGGCAGGGGGCAGGCTAGAAAGGGATGGAGGGACTCTTCATAGGAGAAGGGGGTTATGGGCAGACTAGATGGGCCTAGGGGTCCTTTTCTGCCAGCAGATTTCTATGATTCTATGAAAAGGGAAGAAAAGAAGATTCCAACTGTTACAATCCAGTAGCTGTCAACAGCGAATAACACCTTACTGGGAGAATATCAAATACATATTTTCCACAACTCTTTCAGTATCTTGACAATTTATCTAATTCTTGTTGTAAACACCCAACATACATCCCTTAATAATTTTAAGCTTTGTAACATTGGTTAGTTTGTTTCATGGAGTTGTTTATGATAACCCCCAGGCCCCTTTTTTCTGAAGTAGCGGCCAGCTTAAGCCCTCCCATCCAGTATTCTGGCCTGGGGCTCTTGATCCCTATGTGTTTCACCTTGCACTTTCTGGTGTTGAATTTTAAAAGTTAGACCTAAAACCACCACACTAACCTTTGCTGGTCCTTCTGTAATTCCCTCACCCCCTCTTCACTCTCTACCCTGCTACAGAGCTTAGTGTCATCTGTGAAAGACACATCTTGCCCTACATTCCTTCTCCTATGTCACTGATAAACATATTGATACAGACTGGTCCCAGGGTATATACTGTACATACACAAGTGAGTAAAAACTGCAGCAGTTGAAAACACAAGATATATGGCTGGAGATGCAGCAAAGTTTTACTAAGCAGGTGAAATTGCCGAAAAGTCAGCAATTTTGCCCCACATTGCATTTCGTGTAGGTTTTTTAAAATTACCTGGAATTTGCCATTTGTGACTTTGCCTTGCTTAGAGGGGTTTTAAGTGCAAATTGTACTTAAAAACCCCAAAGCAAGTTAAGGTTACAAATCATGAATTCTCCCTAACACCACCCCTGATCTATCCCTGGAGTGTAGTGGTCCCTCCCCCCGACCCCATCGATTGCATGCTCCCAAAAAATATATTTAATTTTATCCCTTCCCTTTTGTCTAGTGGACCCACCACCCTGTCAGGAAGTGCCTCCACCCCACTTCCCCCAACCCTGACTCTGATCCAAGTTAAAAATATATATCTAATTCAATCCCTTCCCTGGTGTCTAGTGGACCCCCACCCTGTCAGATAGTACCCCACTCCACTCCCCCCAGCCCTGAGTCCAAAATTCATGAATCCCTTCCCTGGTGTCTAGTGGACCTCTCACCCTGTCAGGTAGTACCCCACACCACTTCCCCCCAATCCCTAGTCTGATCCGTTTAAAAATAAAAAAATAAAACAATAATTTATCACTTCCCTGGTGTCTAGTGGCCCCCCAGCCCTTACACTGTCAGGTAGTACCCCACCCTGCTCCCCCACAACTCTGAGTCTGATCCATTTAAAAATTAAAATATAAAAAATCATTGATCACTTCCATGGTGTCTAGTGGCCCCTCCATCCCCACCCTGTCCGGTAGTGCCCTCCACCCTGCTCCCCCCCAACCCCAACTGGAGCTGGACACCCACACATCCCTCCACTCACCTCCACAACTGGCAGCCTGCTTACTGAGCTCAATCAATCTACAAGTATTCGCTCATTCATTGACAACTCATGATGATTTACTCAGCTGTTTAGAGGTGTACAGGAGGTGAGGGGGTTGGGTGGATTATTCTCTAAGACAACAGCTAGAGTCTTTAATAACTATAGCATTGATGATCTTGGGGATTTGTGTGCTTTTTATGGCTGTGTAGTTTGTTAAAATGAAATGTTTTAAAACCAAAACATTTACTCCTGCTGGCTAGACCTGATACACACATAGAGCACAAAAACATTGAATTAGAGCTATTTAGTAGAGGCCAGAACATCAGGCTACTATCTGTAGTACTTGCTGAATCAGTGGTCTTGGACGCATCACTTTCACATGAGACAGGAGGCATTGTAGGAAAAAGAAGAGCAAAAAACCTTGCCAAGATGAAGATCCCCAGGAGCCATAACACTACCATATAACCAACGTGCTAATTTAGAAAATAGAGAATACTGGATGAGCAACTATGCACAACCAGTGTGTTCTGCTACAGAGGGGTTCTGATTCCCTCTGACCATGAGAGTGAAGCTTGAGGAGTCTGTGGGAATCAGAACACCAAGGTGGCAGAACACACTGGTTATACATAAAGTTGCTCATCCTGTATTTTTTAGAGTGTATAGTGTTATGTGAAATGTGAGCATGTGTTTTGTTTTCTCTTTCACAATGAAAATGTCCTGTGCAGTCTCTAGAGGTTATAGAATGCTGTTCTACCATAGAAGGGTACAATCACATTCCATGATCTTTGAACTGTGGTACAACAGCAATTTGAAAAGGACTGATTTCTATATAGAACAATGCTCCACTAAACACTATAAAACTCTTCATAGCAAAGAAAGGGAAGGACGCACCAGGACTACACACACAGTTCAAAGCACTCCGCACAACATATGTGAAACACTGTTATGTAGCTATAGTGAGGGAGGCTGGCACATGAATGCAATTATAACCAGTTGATTATTATAGCAATTTACACTCAGCTTTCCCTATGGGAAAAAACAGTAACCATTTATAATTTTTTTCCCCAATTGTTTAATAAGGAGTAGCACACTAAGCTGAAAGCATGTTTACAAGTGCGACCTGGGAGCACAGGGAAGTTAAGTGACTTGCTCAAGGTCACACAGTATGCAAGTGGGGGCTATGGGATTCAAACCCAGGTCTCTGGATTTGCAGCTCAGAGCCTTAAACCACTGCACTATACTGCCTCCCATAAATAAAATAATAAAAGATTAAACTAACCTTCGAGAATATAATCTTTTTACAGATCAATCTGCATTGCCTGAAGACAATGAAATCATTCAAATGTTGGCTTATGGAGTGCAAACTTCTAAGCTGAGCAGATGGCAATAATCTACCTGGTGTATTATTTTTGTAGATGCCTGCATGGTGTATGTGTGGCAGTCAACTCTGCTTACACCTGTAAGTGCAGTGAAGGATACAAAGGCAAATTCTGTGATAAGAAAGAGGATTCCATGAGCCGCTGTAAGTCTACAAAGTGTATCCATGGACAGTGCCGAATCTCAGAGCAAGGAGAGCCACTGTGTGAATGTCATGCCAACTTCACTGGAGAAGCATGTGACAGAGGTAAGCATTTCTAAATCCATTTGGGACTGCAGACAGGTTATCATTTAGCAGACCATTACAGACTGCTTTATCTTTCCATATAGTCATTTTACATATAATAAAGAAAAATTCATGGTATCCATCGTAGCAGAAACTTCTGAAAAGTAGTTTGGGCAACTCATGTCTTATGCACGTCATTGTACTGTGCACATTACTCAAAAATCGTATGTTCTGAATTTCTCTAAACTGAGACATATAGTAAAGTCATTCAGCTGTGTGAAGAGTAACACTGTAATAGCTCTTTTTCTAGGTAACTTGGCAGGTTAACATTCCTATGTCCAGACTTTGACAGAGATAATGTGGTCCTCTTCTCACCTTTTTTGGAGAAGAGGGGTTAGCTTGAGTAAGATACTGCTTGCAGAGGAAACCATAGGCAGGCAGTGCCAAATTATTGAAACCTTTCACCAGGTATGAATATCCCTTACAGTGCAAGTACATTTTGCAATTTGTTTATTTTGTCTTTTTCTTGATGGGGAAAGGAGGACTAGGCAATATTTTCTTGTTTTCAGCCTTATTGAAGGAGGGGCAATAGAGGAAGCATTACTTGATACTGAACCAGTTTACACTGTTTGGTGGGTTAGTGAATGGGAGAAATTTTGCCAGGTTACCATGGGAATTGCCTCACTATTTTTAAGAAGTGACTTGGGATCTACAACATCCTCCTGAACCAGCAGATGACTAGGTGACTTCACTTTAACATCTCATCCAAATGACGGTACCTTATAGCTGCACAGTGGGCTGAATTCAGGATTGTCCGAATAGTAGAGCACCTACTTGCAGAATGAAAGCAGTGGAACTGGAGTGTAGTATTCAGGGAGCCCGCTGCAGAACACATGAAGCAACAGTGACATGAATACTGCACTGGGAGAGGGAATGAAGCCACAGGACTGTTGCCAGCTCCTACATATGTATAAGTGATAGCCATGACAACTGGACCCTGATTGATGATGTCACATAAACTATATCACTGCAGCACAGGCTGTTGCATTGACTGTTGTGAATCTCATAGCAAAAGGGTCTATCGTGGATAGAGGTGGTACTTTAGCACAGCAAGCTGGCTGAAACAAAGAAAGCCATGTTTGCTGTGGGCAGCATTGCACATTCTCTATGCCTGGGTGCTAGGGCTTGCAATTTTTGTCATCAAGTATGTTCGGGGATCTCCAGCATCACCTGCAACAAAGAAATATATAAACCATGAGCATATATACATGCCATGTGTGCACATATTCTGTGTTTGTATCAACAATCTACCTTGGAATATGCCCTCTAGGCTGTGGGTCCTTTTAGTACTGCATGCAATTCACTCTGTTCCCATAAGTAGCCATCATGGCTGGACTGCACATACTTTGTTGCATTATTCATTATTGTGCGGTCTGCAGGGCATACTCCTTGCTCATTCCTTGAATAAAATCCCATGTGGCTGCAGTATGCATGCCCATTGTTGACTGGTGCACGTAAAGATATGTGCATACAGTTCTAACACAACTGCGGTATCCCTCTTGGCATGTCTGCAATAACAAAAGAATGCCTGTACCAATACATTCATCTCCATCATGGTGGGAAATTTAATATGCTAGTGGATATGGCATACGAGGGCTGTGATGACCTGAATGATGGTATGTGTCACAGTAGGCAATGTCATCACAAATATATCATCTAAGGCATGATGGAATGAGCTTAAGCCATACAATAACAATGTCACCATAATGTTATCCTCCAGGGACATGAGTCAATTCCTATGCATTAGTATGCAGAGATGCTCCTTCAGTACATCCATAAGATGATTGATTCAGGTCCTGTCTAGGCAGCATCTCCTATTATGCCACTCATCAGCAGGCAGGGTGGCTAGGGTTTGTCTGCATTTGTACAGACGTGGCCTGCCAATGCTTTGCTGAATGCCCTTGTCCTGCTCAGCATTCCCCTCTTCAAGCAGGTGTGTGGCTATCTCTGCTGCAAAGGCCATGTCCATATGTGTATGACCCCACCATGCCTTTCGGCCATTTTTTGAGTGCATTTTTTTTTATTATTATTATTAATTAATGGGCACAAGCATTTGCCTCCATTGTCCCTTTATTTCAGTTTCCTGTATTTGATGCCCATAAGGGGAGTCTGGTATGCTAATGGATTCTGCACTTCCCTTTATCTGTGCATGACTCTATGATGCTGGTTTGACAACACTTTTGTCAACCAGCATCACAGCGTCTGGAATTATGTCGACTGCAAGTTGCAGTCGACATAATTCCTGAATGTTTTCCGGTCCTGTTTTTCTATGGGGGAGACTTTGCCTCCTGAATCCCCCTTATGGGGGGGCTCTGCCACCCGCACCCCCCATACTTTCGATTATCAACTGCAGCTGGGGTTGATTTGGGGAGGGGATGCAGGACTAGAAGACAGTGTGCCCCTGTCTCAGTCACGCTAACACAGCGACCTATCGGCGAGCTGTCGATTTTGTTGACAGCGATATATGTAGCTGTGTTGGTGTCAGTGTATAGGGGTATACCTCTGTGCAGAACTCATGTGATAATGTTGTGTATCATGCACCTTCAGCCTGTGGTCATTTCCACATTGCGTGCAGCTATGCAGCCCTATATACCTCTCGGTGTGTACTGCTGCATGGTAAGCTATCACCAGTTATTTTATTTATTTATTTATTTGCTTTTGGTAACTGTGTGGGTGCACTAGGCATAAGAATGCCTATTTTCAGGCATGACCCAGGAGAATACAGTTTGAAATACATGAGCATACATGTGACACAGTACATGGATATGTAACACAGTTAGGAGGAGAATCACATACAATCCAAACTTAGGGTGTAGAGAAACATTGTTCGGTATAATACAGTCAATACAGTTTGGACAAAGTAAAAAAAAAATCAGAAAACATGTGAGAAAACAGGCATTTCAAGAGAAAAAATATACACATACAATACAATAAGTGCCATTATGTGGTAATTGAAAACAGGGAGGAGAGGAATGGGAGATTGGTGGGAAGCAAAGGAAGAGGGTAAGGGATGAGGGAGAAACATGTAAGGAGGGTATTAAGAGAGGTGGAGAAAAAGGTGTCATAGAAAGTAGATACCTAGGGAAACAGAGGGCAGGGAGAAAGGATGGTCTAAGGCAGAAGAAAGCAAGTTCAGGGGCTAGCAGCTTGCAGATGATCACGGTGAAGTTTCTTAAAACTAGCATGGGAGGGAGCTTGATGAATAGTTTGAGGTATGGAGTTCCAGTACTTTGGAACCATGTGTGAGAAAGCACGAGCACCCATATTGGTTTTTCATCTAGGGATGTGAACAGGGGCTTGGTCAGTAGATCAGAACCCATAGGAGAGAGGTTGTGAGTGCAGCAGAGAGGCAAGGGATAGGGGGAGGCCTGATCTGGCAATGAAGTTAATCAGTGAGCAATAGAACTGGAGTCGATGGGCAGAGGGGCAGGACCATTTTTGGTCAGCATAGAGCTGGCAATGGTGTTTGTAACATGGGGATGCAGAGGCTTACCAGGTAATTGCTATTATAGGTGGGGTCCCATTTATGGAGGGAGGATTTTGAGGCAGATAGGTAGGTGACTGAGCCATAGGCCAGGGCTGGGAGAAGAAAGCCTTGTGCCACAGCTAGTATAGCTGATGGGGTAAGGGCATAGCTAGCACGGTAGGCACCTCCTATCTTAGCGTTGACAGATTTACAGGTGGTAGTTATGAGCAGGTCAAAATCTAGAGATTCGTCAAGAGTAATGCCCAGATATTTAAAGGATCTAGCGCTAACCTGTGGGGAGCCATCTGCACGTGAGATTTTGAGAGCATTTTGGTTCGCTTTAAGTCTGGCAGGTGAGCCAAAGAGCATCTGCTGGCACTGGGTATCCTGAAGTCAGTCTAGTGTTGCCCTAACACTGTGCTGGGGCATCAGCATGGTTACTTATAATCAAGATGAGAGTTCCCCCTGTACAGCTGCAACACCATTTACTGCAACACCTGGTATTCACTGGAAGTCTTCAATCTGACTACAAACCAGGATCAACCCTGTTTTGGTGCAGCAGTCTGATGGGATCAGGCTCCCAGGTGGTAAGGTTGTGGCATTTTAAGTGGTTCTGGCTCACTGTCATGAAATGCTGTTGAATTTAAATGTATAGAACCTCACAGTGACATTGATCCAGTGTTTGCTGGGATAGTTGGGTGCTCATTTTCAGAGGGGGTCTTCCATGATGCCTTGAAGGAGGCACTGGTGAAGCCACTTCTGAAAAAACATATCTCGACTCAGAAGTCCTAGCGAATTATAGACCAATCTCCAACCTCCCATTCTTAGGGAAGGTCGTTGAGAAGGTGGTGTTTCTGCAGCTTGAGGAATACCTGGAGGCCAGTGACATCTATGAGCAATTCTAGTCTGAGTTCAGGGCGAGACACAGCACTGAGACGGCACTGGTCCAAGTACATAACGACCTCCTCATGACCAGAGATTGAGGGGAATGGTCAATTTTCATTCTCCTTGATCTGTCACCTGCATTTGACACTGTGGACCACATTGTGTTGCTGGATCACCTTAAAGAGCGGTGTGGACTCACTGGGATTGTCATCAACTGGTTTGAGTCCCTTTTCTCAGGCAGGAGGCAAAGGGTGGTGATGGGGACATTTTTCTCTTCCCCTCAGCCATTTGTCTGAGGAGTTCTGGCTTGATCCTGTCACCGATGTTATTCTCAGTGTTCATGCTACTATTGGGGAGGATAATTAGACAATACAGTTTGAGTTTGAACTGCTTTGCAGATTATACTCAACTGTATATGTCCTTTGTACCAGGGACAAGCGGTGCTGTTGAAGTGTTGAACAAATGCCTAGCTAAGATCCAGGACTGGATGAACTCTAACTGGTTGAGGCTCAACCCCAGCAAGACAGAGGTACTACTGACTGAGCCTGGTCATAGGTGGAGTGAGGGCACTTCTGGGATGATCACAGGCTTAGCTCTGGGGTCAATACCGTTGATGGCATCCTATAGGGTGCAAACTCTGGGCATGATCTTCAACAACAGGCTGATATTTGAGGCTCAGGTGTAGGCTGTCATTAAAAGCAGTTTTTACCATCTGAGGAACATTGCTCAGATTAATCCCTTAATCCCTCCTGAAGACCTGCCATCACTGGTGTATGCTTTTGTAACATCAAGGCTCAACTACTATAATACCCTATATCTTGGGGTCAATGGGGAACCTCCACTGGCTACAGCTAGTGCAGAATGCAGTGGCCAGGTTGCTGATGGGATTACCCAGATTCTGTCATGTCACAGTACTGTGAGGTCTGCACTGGCTGCCAGACAGGTAGCGGGTTCTCTTCAAGCTCAGCTTGCTCACCTATAATGCTCTATATGGACTGGACCCTGGCTACCTATCAGACCTCTTTACCCCAGCCATTCTGACTCACTCCATCTGATCCTCCACCCAGGGCCTCCTTGTTATTCCAAGGACCGGGCTAAGAATCTCAGGTGATCGCTCATTTAGGGTGGCCGGCCCGGTCCTCTGGAATTCGCTGCCAAGATCTCTCAGGGAGACCCCTATGGTGGCGGTATTTAGGAGGGGCCTTAAAACTCACTTATTTTATTTATTTATTTATTTATTGAGGTTTCGGAATAGTACCTTTGAGTCAGAGACTCCTTTTCAAAGGTTCCACGTCACAGAAATCAGATACAAAACAGACATTACATGGCAATTCACCTTTACCAGGGCACAAAAGTAAGCAATAAACATTGAGCAGGAAGAAAACTAACTGATTGATACTAGGACTAATAAGCACAGTTCTTAAAACAATACATTAATACTACTCAGAGAACCAGCTGAACCTGACAGACTTAGGCTGGGGACTCAACGGGGGAGGAAATAAGCCAGCCAGTGTCCTTAGTCAAGGAGGGGAAGGTAATCAGTGGCAATCACAGTAATTAGAGGACTGGAGGTGTTCCTTAAGCTGAGTTTTAAAGGAGCCAATTCAGTTTTCATTAGTAAGGGAGGTAGGTAGGCCATTCATCCAAGAGGGGTTCTGTAGCTAAAGGACCTTTGGAATTGGGAGGTACGGCAGTTGGGTACTGTGAGGAGCAGCTTAATGGAGCTTCAGGTGTGCTGAAGTGCTGGGGCCAAGTGGATTAGAGGGGTGAACCTGGAGGGGGGCGAGGTCAAGGGTAACCTTTTTTGCTATGAGCAGGCATGGTACCTGATTCTGTTTTCAAGGTTGAGCCAGTTGGTGGTACTGTATAGTGAGCAAGTGTGGGTGAGATGGTCACAACCTAGGATAAGGTGGCTGGCATTATTAAGGGCAAGGCGTAGTCTGGACAGGGCTGAGATGCTTGCTGCACTATAGATAAGTAAGCCATAGTCAAGTAGGAAGAGGACCGAAGAGGATACAGGACGCCTAAGGGTGTCTTGAATGAGACAGTGTTTAAAGTGATGCAGTATCCCTAGATGGATGTTGAGGGTGGTGGATAGGAGGAGTATATGCTGGTGGAAGCATAACGCTGGGTCTAAGGTAATTCCCAGGTATTTGAAGGAGTCCACCAGTTTGAGAGGGGAATGATTGACAGCTAGTAGAGGGGGCCAGTGCTCCCTCTGGGAGTTCTGTGGGTGGGCAAAGATCATTTCTTTCGTCTTCTTATAGTTCAGGCTGAGGTGCTGTGAGGAGAACCAGTTTTCAGCATCACTAAAGGAGGTTTGAAGGGAGTGATGGTGTTGAATGGGGTCAGAGTTGGAGGAGTATAGGAGAGCATCGTCCTAGTAAAGTAGCAGGTTGTCTGCACAGGACATGGGGAGGGAGTTAAGGAAGAGGCTGAACAGCAGTAGCCCGAGAATGGACCCCTGAAGGATGCCAGAGAGAATGGGCAGTCTGCTGGATAAGGTATGACCTATTTTGACCTGCTGGAATCAGTTTGAGAGATAGTTAGTGAACCAGCAGAGGTCGCCCCAGGAGAAACCGAAATTGGAAAGTGTGGTTAGTAAGAGAGAGGGGTTGTTGGTGTCAAACACCTTAGTGAGATCAATGAAGACAGCACCAGTGATATGGCCCCTGTCTAAGGTGGAGTGAATATGGGCAGTGAACTTCTAGAGAGCAGTAGTGGTACTGTGTCCCTTGCAGAAGCCATGTTGCTGATTGCAGAGAAGGTTGTATTTATTGAGGCGGTCAGTGAGCTGATCGGAGACAACCTGCTCTAGGGCCTTGGAGAGGGGAGGGAGGATGGAGACAGGGTGATAGTTGTTGGTGCTGGTACGGTCCCCACTTTTAAATACCGGTGTAATGGAAGCAGATTTCCACCGGGAGGTGAATTTACCCTGGCACAGGGAGCAATTTAGAATATGTGTGAGGGGGTTGAGTACTTCCTGTAAGGTGAATTGGAGGAGTTTTAGATCTAAGGAGTCACTGCTATAGCGGGAGTGGCTGAGGGCTTTTCTGAGGTACAGTTAAGTTAGCATATCCTGAAAACATATTTTAATGCTAACTATCTGATTTAATAATTACTGTAATTTTATCATTTATTTCATTGTGATGTTCCTGAATGTTATGTATGGTGCCCAGAGCCTCCGGGATTCGGTACCTTAAAGATAAACTCTTACTTACTTAATAATGATAATTTAATAGCTGTGAATGCCAAAATTACGTTTATGGACAAATAAAGTTAGAAAACATATTTTTATTCCTCCACCATCTCAATGGGAAAATGCCGTCACCCTTTTGTCTTCCACCTTGAGCTTGAAGATGTCTAGTCTGATCTTGTCCTGTATGTAATAGATAGGATTCAGTAGTAACAGCTAAATAAACCCAAGGTTTCCCTTCCTTATTACTCGGACTCTCGTAGAGGGACCACATTGAATTTTCAGGGTTTGAGTTTGGTGACAAAACATATTACTCTTGAATACAGTGGTAGTTACAAAAAGTTGAAAGGTAGCGTGGTATTTGCCATCAACCATGGAAAAAAATACTGTGGATTTACTGCTACTACAGTAAAATAAAATGCATTGAATAACATTGTTTCTTTTTCTGCAGTAAGTGGTAAATCCACTGTATTTTTTCCGTGGTTGATGGAAATTACCTTGGTACCAGTCAACTTTTTTATAACTATCACTGTATGTCAATCCAATAAACATGTAGGTGACCCAGATATAAACAACCTGGGAATGTTTAAACCTACATATGTTGAAACATCTTTTCTGTTTTGTATCAGCAGTGGGTGGAAGTTCAAAATGGTCTACATATAAAACTGCAAAACATTAAATCATAGCAATGGGAATAGCATTAACATGTGCTGTACCTCCCTGTGTGCTTTGTGGTGGTGGCTCTTGGAATTAAGGATAACCAGGGCACAGGAAGTATACATGGGGGTTGTGTCTGGGCATACAGGGCAATTTAATTCCAGACTATGTTGCCAGTTATGCATCACTGTTGGAGCACAGCTTGGGCACAGCAGATTTTTACTGGGGCATGTGCCCTGTAGTGCCCTGTCCTGTAACTGCCCATGGTGCCTTGTTACCATATGGCTAAGAACATGCCTCTGGTCACCTACTTGCACAATGTGGTTAGGTTAGTATGGTAAAATCAGCCCCTCATTAAGCTATGCTGAGAGGTGTTGAGCAGTTTGGCATCAATCACCTGATCCATTATTCAGTCCTTGATCATGGATAACTGGACTAGGACTTTGCCCCACATTGCTGTCTGGCTGACTGGCCTGTAGTGGCCTGGGTCCACCCTTGCCCCATTTTGAAGATAGAAATCACAATAGCCACTTTCCTGTGCTCCAACACCAATTATAAACTAATATATATGGAAAAGCTTGGGGGAAAAAGTTGGGTTAATAAGTCAACTGGTTGAACAAACAACCTCAAATGATAGGTATCATTAAAACATTATTTATTAATTTTTTTTGCTCTTTCCTGGGCTCCTCCAGCCAGCCACTCTTTCAGGCCACCTAGGCCCATTGCCACCAATCAGCCCATCGCCATCCTTCACCCTTTAGTGCCACAGCACCAGGTATCTCGACATTATCATTCATCAGGTGGGTCCCCCCCTTAGGGGGGAGAAGCACCACATAGGCATAGAGATGGATCCAGGGCATGACGGGGTTGGCTCGGACACTTCCAGACTTTGTGGCGATGAAAATCAGCAGCCATCATCCAGTCAACCAGGGGTCAGTTGTCCACTTTTCTACCCCTCCCAGCTCCCCTTCTCCCATAATGGTCCTGGTTAAGATGGTGACCTGGGGCAGGGATGTATCATGGCATGTCAAGGCATCACACTGACTAGTATGTCTCCCAAGCCACTGACAGTTGCCAAAGACCTGTCCATGCCACCCGAGGGGAAGTGTTCAAAGGATGCTCTGAACTCCCTCCCTGCCTGCCTCTGCTCTCGGGGTGCAAACCCAGGTCACCATTGTGCCAAGCGAACCCCTTCACTTGGTGCCATGGAGCCAGCAAACATAATTTATTAATAAAAATTTAAAAGAAACAGCAGCACCTTACCACAGTCATGACTGGGGTATGGTGCTGCTACACTTTTTAACCTCTTATTAATAAATTATATTTTAATGATACGTATCGTTTGAGGTTGTTTGTTCAACCTCTGCAGTTTTGAAGTATTTAACATCTGTTGGCTCCAGTCATTTGTTTAAGTTGCTTCCTTGCACCTGTGTATACTGTATATAGAAAACTATTCAGCCATCCCATAATATATTTCAGAGGGGAAAACCTGTATCATTTATAAGATGTTGTCTACAAGACAAGAGACTATCTAAACCACCAAAAACAGCAGTAACAATGCAAATGTTATACTAAAGGATTAACCCATGACAACCCATACACATCATGGAGATAATGCATGATAAATGGATTTATTGCACACTTGTAGTGCTAAGAAGCAATAAGGTGTAGTGGAGTGCATTTGTGCTCTGGATTGTGAATGCAAAGCTTAGAAGTGCAATACAGTATCTTGAGTGATTCACAACCTGGAGTGTACAATTCTCACTGTAAAATTCGGCTTCTAATACCAATAAAAGTGATTACAGTCTGCCCTGTCTTTTCCAAACTACTGTATCTTTGAGCAGTGCAGGAGCTGTAACCGTTACCGTAATTGCTGTAGAGCAAGCTAATTACCATATCTATCATTCTCAGAGTGAAACATTTGTACAAGCTTTTCTGTAGCATTAAGTAAACCTTTACCTTTTTACACAGTTTACCAGAATAAATATTTTTTTGCATGAAAATACTAGCAGCATTTTGTATTTGAAATTATTAGTATATTAGTGCGGCTGATTGAGCAAGTTGGGCTAGGGTGGAGTCAGCAGCACTGTCCCTGCATGAGAAGCTAGCTTCAAATCTCACTGCTGGCTGCTGAACAAGGTGGTTACCTAGCCATCAGTCTCATAGCGTAGGAAAGGATTGCTTGTCAGAAGTAGTATTACTGCAATATTTTACTTGAAAGCTAACCTACCACTGCACAATTGCACATTAAATTTATAAAAGTACTGTTTGTGTGGCAGTGTACTAGAAATTAAGTAACTATGTTCTTTAGTGGACCAATTTGGTGGCTGGATCTCAGCAGCATTATCTCAACTAGAGATGGGCGAAGTTGGAAAACTCCGTTCTGCAAATTAATTAGCAGATTTTCTCACTTCACTGAGTCAATCCACTGTGCAAAGCCCAAATTCACGCCTCCAAAAAACTCCATGAAATACAGAGGTTAAACACTGCTGGAGGAGATTGGCAGAGAAGAAGTTGTTCAACCAAGTAAAATTGTCCTCGGTGTCTTCTGGTCCCCCCACCTATCACCGGCCTGACAATATCATGCCCCAGTTTCTAGTGGCTCCCCTTCCCACTGATTGCCGGCCCCATGTAGAATAAAATTCCTTGGTGTCTAATGGTCTCCTCTCACACCAGTTACTGGCCAATGTAAAATAGAATTCCCTGGTGTCTAGTGCTCCCCCACCACTGATTGCTGGCCCAAAGTAAAAGAAATGCATATTTCCATGGTGTCTAGTGGATCCCCCCTCCCTATCCCTGATGCCCTGAAAGAAAAATAAAAAAGTAGTCTATGCCCTGGTGTGTAGCAGACCCCCTCTCTGTCCCCAGTCCTCTGTAAAAAAATGGTGGTCCCCATTCCCTGGTGTCTAGTGGACCCCTCACCACCCCACTCTGGCAGGTAGTGCCCCACCACCCTGTTCCCTCCCACCCTGACCCAAGCCAGTGACTGGCACAGCCCTCTACTCTCCAAAGTTGATGCCCACTGACTGAGCCATTATTCAATGAGATCGTTCATGTACCAGCTCGCATTCCTTCATGGACAGCTTGCTTCATTTTTTCAGCTCTATCAGTGGTTGGCCATGGTTATCCAGACATGCAAAATCCACATTTTACATTTCTTTGTACATAGTCTATGAACAAATTATTTTTTTTCTTGTAGTCTCTCAGTACTTTGCACTAAATATCTCACAGGCTGCTGACGTGTGTAAGATTTAGTACAAACATTTCCTTACTACTCCCACCCTTCGATGGACTCACACTAATAATTCAAGTGTTTCATAGAACAATGTTTGTTCATGGACAACAACACTTCAGAAAGGCAGAAAAGCAGGGAGTCCAAGGATTTCAATGCTCTAAAACATGCCTAAATCATTCTAAGAATTGTAACCTGGAATTTGGTCAAGTACATTTTTACCCAGTTAATAATGTTTATAAAACAGTAGTTGGAATTGGAGTATTCTGATTAGCTGCCAGCATTCCGAGACCTTACAATAAAGGGAAACGCCCCCCATACTCAGGTTGTGCCTTAGTCTGAAGCATGGTCCAATTAGCTTTTTCACAAAGTGTTTTCAGTTGCTGAGATATATAGATTTTATCCAGTTGATCCTGTCTCCCTCCTGCCAGCATTTTGAATTGCTCACTGCACCCACAACCTCCTGTTGCTGTCCTGAGGATGATGTATGAGATAGAGAGCAGCCATGGGTGCAAGCATAGATGTTCTGTGTAAATGTAGCTATTAATAGCTCCAGTTTCAAATGTACATGTCCTAGTGCTATACTGAGAACAGGTATAGACTAGCAGTTAACTACCAGTCTATATCTGGTCTCGATATAGCACTGAGACATGAGAACCAGAGCAATTACTAGTTCCATTTACAAACGATGTTTATGCACGCTCCCATGACTGCTCCCTGTCTCATATGCCATCCTCAGGACAGCCATGGGAGGTTGTGGGTATGCTGAGCAATTCAAAATGCTAGTGGGAGGGAGGTAGGATCCACCAGATAATCTCTACATTTCTCAATAACCACAAGTTAAACAAAATTAAAACACTTTTTGAAAATGCTAATCGGGATATGCCTCACACTGAGGCATGGTCTTATTACAGGTAGATGTTTCCATTTAATCTGTGTTACACTATCATTTACAACCTGATGATCACCATTGTTTTTGAATTCTTCCTATCAGCTTTCCATCTTCTGGCACTGCTGAATGACTGAATGAATTCTGCTTCTGAACCAGCATTTTAAATGGTTTGTGGATGAACTGTGCCTCTTACCACATAGGGCCCCCAGGGGATGATAAAAAGACTGTTACTGTAACCCCTGGTTATGTCTTGCTGTTCAAAAACAGCCAGACAGCTCTGACAAATTTTCAGGATTCCTTTGAGTTCCAATACTTTTATGAAAAGTTTTGTGTAACATTCTGTATGGTGGGAATGTGCCCAGTATTCCCCTCTACCCCATCTGTATACCAAAATATGTGGCTCTGAATCCAATTGCCACAGCAACACATATTTGATTTGGTGCATATGCCCTCCCATTTAGGATAAACAACCCTACCAGTGTTTTGGTTCTTGTCATTATCTTACATTTTCACACTGATGTTCATACTTGTTCAATCATGTTTTTCTGACTTTGCAAAGCTTTAATGAATGCATAACTTATATAAAGTACGTACCTTGTGTCATACTATCAAACTATGACATTAATTGGTTGAAGTTCTTTGGGTGGGCACGTTGCAAAATTTCCATATTGAAGGGCTTCAGTTGTAGAACATAAACACTAATAATTGAGCTGAAGTTCGATTCTCCCAGAGAGTTGAAAAACTCAAACTTAGACTGCTCCTTTCTATCAGAGTGTGGTGAACATTTGGAGCCAACGTTGAGCCTTTTCTTTCACTTGTTTGATAGGTGTGAACTAGTCAAACTGGGTAACTAATCAGTTCAACCACAAGGTCTCCAGGTTTCACTACCTCTCATACACACAAAAAAGGCTAGCTACTGACCTAGTGCCGGAGTGGACACCATCTTTTAAACCTCCATCTATAGTCCACCCACCCTCAGCCTTGAAATACAATATATTGTAGGTGCCCCCAAACTGACATTTGAGCCTTGATTGGGGGAATGGTACATAATCTTCTGGCTAGCTAGTTATGTCCCCTTCTCCAGCCTCTCAAGTAAAACATTTGGCGTAGATTGCTCCTGGCACTGAGGTTCAAGGTTCAAAGTTCCTATGGTTGAAGTCTAGGAGGGTCAAATATCACTAATTAATACACTTGGAGCACATCTACCATTTGAATAAGCCTGGCAACATATGGGAAATGTTCAAGCAAGCAGACCTAAATGAAGAGCTGTACTACAAATTCTAAATTGGGCAGGCACTATGGTCTAGCAGCTAAAACACAATTTTAGGAACCAACAGATCCATGGTCATATGCATCAGAACCCTTACATTTTGCATGATCTTGAGTAACTCACTTAGTGCTTCTGACATCTTGGCTGCAATATTGGATAGAAGCAGGAGCTCACCGAAAAAATATTATTTTACATCTCAGCTGGGCTACTGTATTTTTGGTAAATGTATTTTAACAAGCACCCACCAAGCACTGTGGCTTTATTGCTGCTCTTTTAAAGGGAAAGTCCCCTCAACCTATTTTCTGCATACATGTGTAGTCTGTATGCATGAACAGTGATTCACTCTCTTGCTTCCTCTAACATCATCCTAATTTAAAAATAAATGAGGTTGCTTCACTCTGTTTCCCCTGGTGTGAAAACATGTCTGTCTCCATTCCAAATGTCGCGTCCCAATTCATGCAAGGCATCATGGAAACTGATGATGCACACTTGCACAAGCCAGCAGAAGTTATACTCTCATACAGTTCTGTTACGTGTCTTGTGAAGTCTCTGTATTCTATAAAAGCATTTTTTTCTAACTCAGATATACTTTAAATTATAGAAAACAGCAGGACAGTTACTATGTCTTGAAAAGTTTCATAGCCAGCATAAGACACAAACGAACATTGGGATTGCAGAGCACAGCAACAGCGCTTGACTAATTAGGCAGTAATGCATGACGGGATGTGGATCATGCTGGGATAACCTCTCGCCTGGGGTGGTTGGACATAAGGCCACAGGCCGAGTGCATCCAACGCCTCAGAAGTGAGGTTATCCCAGCATGATCCACGCTCTGGAGTGCATTATTGCTATTATACAATGGCTCATTTATAAATAAAATAAAAAGAAGATAAAACATGCTATGAAAATAGTTTTTGTCTTTTATTTTTGACTGTGAAAGTATATTTACATAAAAAATAGTCCCTGTTCTAGTTTTACTGTAGGTGGAACTGTGTGTTTTTGTTTTTGGTTGGTGATGTTGGCTTTGTGCGTTTCCTCTTATCTTCTTCTGAAACTGTGATGTTTTCCCATCTGGACTGTGAACCCTCCCACAGGTTTTAGAAGTACTTTTTAGTTTTGTTTTGTTTCTGTACATATAAAGCAACTGCTAAGGTGATCAAGATCTTAGATGTTACTTATTGAGGTTTCAGCCATTACCTTGACACCGATGGCAGGTACTCTCATCATTATTTCTCTACAGTGGCACAATCTATGTGTCCATTTTTTCTGATTTATTTATTTTTTTCTGAATGTTGCCATTATCAGTGTGTGGATATTTGAGGAAGCAAGTGGTCTGTGCAGTGGGCAGGAGCGTGGCTGTTTGAAAAGGCTTGCACTGCCGCTGAGGGGACCGTCAAAATGCCATATTAGAGTACAGCTATTTGTCATTGAAAAGGCATTTCTGTTTTATGGGAATAGTGTGTGGGGGGCAGTAGGTTGTTGTGGCTGGTGGCAATAAGTGAGTTGAGTTGACTTCAGTTATGGTGGATTGCCAGTAGCAATGACTAAATGGGTGCCAAGTGGACATTCTTAGAATGGGTATTCAAGTGGCATGTTGGAGTTGGCAGTTTCTGCTTATGTGTGTTGCAGGCAGAGTGATTTTATGTTGATGTGCTGCAGTCATGTGTGTGCCTGGACTTCTTACAGTGAGGTTATACTCAGATACTCTCACTGTCCCAGGCACACACTGACCAATCAGAGTCCAGGAAATGTTCTTGCCATTATATAGTACAGTACAGTATAACTACTGCAGGCTTTAGCACCAAAACGTCATAAAATTCCAGTATGCCTTACAAGAGCCAGGCCATGGCCTTTGCAATGGAATAAGGCAGCTTTTTACACTAGACTCAAGTATCTTCATTTACATTTAAATCCTGATGAAATAACGAGGGTGCAATAGAGACAATAATTTTGTATACCTACAAACTGCACAGAGAAATAGAATAAAAGACGGAGGGGACTTTCCCTTTAAAACTGCATCACCATTCCCATAAAAAGTCTAGAAATACAGGAGAAAGGATGATTAAAGCATTCAGTTTTGTATACCTTCAGTTTACTGATGATGATGCTGAATGGATTGATGATCTGTAATGACTTGCTGTTAAAAATTATTTTATATCTTTTAACAGAGGTTTCCTGTCAAAGTGAAGTGATCCGAGAACTTGTTCGCAAGCAGAATGGATATGCCACTTGTACAACAACTTCCAGGGTACCCCGAATGGAGTGCCAGGGAAACTGCAGTAGTGGGCAGTGCTGCACATCTTTGAAGAGCAAACGGCGGAAATATACTTTCCAATGTACGGATGGATCCTCCTTTGTGGAAGAGCTAGAACGAGTTGTGGAATGTGGGTGCACAACATGCCAATCCAGGTCAACGTTCAACTAACTCAGATTATAGCTATTACCAATGTGGACATGTTTACTTCCATAGTGAAGAAGATTAAGTATATTGTAAAATAAAACAAATAGAACTTATTTTTATTATGGAAAGGGACTATTTTCATCTTATATAAAAATATCACAACACATGGGTATATGTATCATATAGTGAGTAATTTTCTACCGTGAAAGATTTTTAACAATTTAAAAAAAGCATAACCTAACAAAGGAATTATGGGTATGATATATGTTTGCATGACTGGATTCAGATGAGAAGCTATTTTGAAGGACCTGCAATAGGAGCCATGCCAGTGGCTGAGATGTCTTTGCACACTGCCATTTGCCTGAGACTGAAAATTTAACACTGAACGAAAATAAGGATATACTATTTTTGGACACCAGAAAATATAGAGTCTTTGCTTCTACCTTCCTTTAAAAGAACACAGATTGTGATAAACTTGACATCTGAGCTTTTGTTGATATTCTGTGGGGTAAATAAACAACTATATAACAGGTCTGACACACTGAATTCATAATTCATTTATTTAAAACAATACCATGCTATTATATGCTGCTTTGTATTTCATTTTCGTACTACAGTGTATTATTAGCAAAACAATGTTATTTAGAGGAGCTGTCATGTAGCTTCTTTGATGCTCAATTTGTTAGTAAACAAAATGTATAGAACAGTTTGACTCACAACATACCTAATATTTAATTGTATTAGCACCATACTAAATCATTAACAATGATCTACACCAAGCACTCCATATTTGGTAAGTGTTTTCTATTGTTCATAGTATTGGATAACGCTTTTGTTTTGTTGCTATAAAATAAGAGGTTGGAGGTTCATGGAAAACCTTGCAGGTGTCCACTTAAACATCTAACATAACACACAATGGGGTTTGGGTTTATATTCATATCACCTTTGATATGCATTTTTAGAAAGCACTACAGAAATTCACTACTGTAGTTAGATATTGGTAGTACAGGGTAATGACTGCATACAGACTAAAGGGGAATGCCCTTAGTGGGCAATGACATCACTACAAGAGCCATGGAAAATTGCTTTAAAACCTGTATATTTTATTTTATTATTACTAATTTGCTTTTACAATGTATTTACCCATTTACCCAGGTAAGCCTAGATAAAATACAAGATATGGTTTCCATTGCAGTTCTACTTCAACCCATTTGTGCTGCTGTGTGGATTAAGAGGTTAAGTGATTTTCCTAAGGTCACACAATGAGTATTTGGCTCTAGCAGGGCTGGGATCTGCAATCTCACAATTCCCAAATCCCAAGTTGGTGCTGTAAATGTTAGATGAGAACAGCAAATTAATCTTCTGCACTTTTTAAGACATGCCAAGGAATGTTCAGCTTCCTACATAATAATAACCAGAAAAGGTGATTCAGTTAAATACAAATTTGGAATCAAATGGCCTTTTAAACAGCTTTCAATCAAGTGTCCATATATGGCACAGTACAGAGATAGCTCTAGCTAGTCACCAATGATAAATTAGTGGTGCTAGAAAGGGGAGGTGTCATGCTGTCTTATTTTTCTTAGACTTAATTGCTGCTTTTAAAACCATTAGCCAAAGCAGTTTATTGTGGAAGCTTGAAGACTGCATTGCTTTTACAATGGTATACGTAGCTTGGTTCAAGTCATGCCTTGTTGCTTGATTGTATTTAATCTTCATGAGGAGCTATACTTTCTCTTCTGGAAAACTTCTTGAGGGGTTGCCACATGAAACATCTTCACACATAAATTGTCCCCTTGTGTGAGTTATTACATAAGATGAGTGCATCATACCATCTTTACACTGATGAAACTGTACACAAATAAATATTATGGTTTATTCTATTGACAAAAAAGGTCCTATTCTTGTATCTTGTCTGTGGGAAATTAAAAATTGAATGAGTCAGAACTTCTGGACCTGAATTCTACTAAAACTGATTGATAATTTTTGGGGCTTCAGTAACACTGAGAAATGTACCTGAAATTAAGCTCCTGTTTAATAGTATGTGACTAGTGTACAAATCAATGGTCAAAAATGCAGGTGTCCTCATAGTGTCCTATATTTTCCTTCAGTTTTCATAGTTAGTGTTTCCTTTAGTATATTATTTTCTTTCAGGCCAGATTTCCAAAGTGGCCAAGTATATGCACAGGTCAAGCATATATCAGCATGTCACTCTGCACCCTAATGACCATCTGCACCAGATGCCATTGACAGCCCCTAACTGCTGTGTTCTGCTAGTATGGTGCTGTACATATGGGTTAAAAGGAAAGGCAGAGCAGTGCCAGTCACCTAGCATCCAAACAGATACATGGGTTTGCTCACTGGTGGATCTGTAACCCCACACAGAGCAGGGGATGGTGGGATATAACAGTCCTCCAAGGACTGTTATATCCCCATCAGCATGTTGGTGCTATCAACAACTGCACCAGCCAGTGTCATTATATCCCTAGCTCTCCATGGAGGTCCAGAGGGCTGTTGGCATGTGGTCTGGCTGCCAACTGAGTGGCATAGAGATTCCCATGTGCATATGGATAGTGATGCACAGCTGTTACTGTAGCCCTTAGTGCAGCATAGCCTCTACCCCCTCAACTGGTCCTTTGCAGTGTGGACAGTGTTCCCTGAATGCGGCATATGCCTGCCTCTTTACCCACTCCTGTCCCAGCTGTGCACATTAGAGTACTATCAGCAAGGGTTCAGATGTGGTAGGGACACCATCTTGGGGGGGGGTTGATGTGCTGAGGTCCCCATCTGTGCAGAGTGGTGCTTCTGCACTTCACAAGCCCATGCAGGCACCCCTCTGTGGGTGCATATGATGTTGAGGCTTGGACTCTTAGTGTTCAGATCAGGTGCATGCAAACTGACACATTTCAACTAAGAAAAATTTGCAAATTATGTAATACTCTAACCTTGGTTATCTTTAATCCATGTGTTTATTGCCAGTATGCTGGATTACTGCAACTCTTTCCTGGCAGGCCTTTCTATATGTACATCAGACAGACTTCACTATGTTCAAAATGCCACAGCTCAAGTACTAATCACGTCAAAAGTCCATGATCATATTACTCCTACTTTGATGTCATTACACTGGCAGACTGTCTAGCAGAATGTTGAGTTTTAGATCCTGTCTCTGATTTATAAGGCGTCTTTGGGACTACACTCTGCTTACAATTTATGAGGCCCCTTGTTTGATGATTTTCTAAGTTAAGCTAAAGGCTTATCTTTTTAGACAAGCATTTTAACTGAACATCTGATGTTATGGAATCTATGGATTTCTTCCTAGTTCAGATGTAATGTTAAGTGAAAATATTTATCTGATTTGTGCTGTAATTTAGTGATTGGTAGTTTAGTTTTGATTGATTAAAATGGACAGAATGTTCTTTATATAATGCCTAATCTGTATCTAATATCTAAACATTATAATGCAGTGCAGTGCAGTGCAGTGTTAATGATGAGTATGAGTCCAAGTCTCTGAATTAAGACCTGGAAATCACTTTTTTGTGGTCAAAAGACAAGAGTGTTGCAACTGTGTAATGCTGTACAGAGTTTTCTCCACTGCTGCAGAATCTGCCTGCTGAATGGAGGAAAACTAAACTGTGGGATTTTCTTTGCATATTGTATGGAATTTTAATGTGGAATTCCTCAGTTCAGCACATATTTTCATGGGATTTTTTTTAGCAGCTCTACTGAATGCAGGAATGCATCTAAATGAATTTTGAAAAGAATTCCATAGAATAAAAATACTGGTACTTTCCTCAGAGGAGCTTAGCTCTACAACTGCCCTACCACTAAGTCACGCTTGATAGATACAAAGACTTGAACAGTCTTCTGCTGTAAAATGAATAATTTTGTCTGTTTCACATGCCTTTTGGATATTTTAATTATTGTTTTCTAGTGCCAATGGTATACATTTGTACATCCCCTACTCAGTTTTTATTTTTTGCATAATGTACATGTCTTACACATCTGGACAGCATTATTTTGGCGAAACCCTATTTTTCAAGAGGGTCCTGGATAACTATTAAAACAGCGGAGTCAATATCTACCCATTACGTATTTCCCACAGGGGTTTAATCAGGCAGAAGCCCACAGGAACTAAGTTCCACCACCTCTTAAACAATTGTATGACAATTACACCACACTTCAAGTTTCAGAGTTTATTTGTTCAGCATGAAAATGTCATTAAAACATTAAAACAGATAAGTTTTATACCACATAGAGCAAAAAAAATTGCACAAAACGGGCTAAAATATAGTATTAATCTGCAAAATTACCCATCATATAATTACAACACTGAAATATACAGCAGCATAACAATATTTAAAAGTTTAAGACCCTAAAGAAATTATTGTACATGAATTATGATACATATGTGTATTTTGGCAGAGATGTACAGATCATACATAGTATTATTCATAGAACTATCTAGTTAATTTGCCCAGCAACAAATAAGTATCTTCTATGAGACTGAAGCCTTCTTAAAATCAAAGAAGGGAGAAATGAGATGCCTTCTGGTTCATTTATCAAAATAATAATTAATGAAATATTTGATTTTTAAAGTTCAGTGTATGATGACTCAATTAATTAAATGACTTCCTGTATTTTATCATCTTCCTGAAGAATTTTGCCACACTAATGACAGCACCAATACCTCTGCCATTTTCTCTATGCACTACTATAGGAGAGTTCCACCACCTAGATATGACAGTTCCACCATCTAGAAATCTAGATGTGAGAGTTCCCTCACCTAAACAGTCCCACTGAAGTCGCCATCATATATTTCCCTAAATATCACACTTCAATATTCTATACCATATCAATTAACCAATCAACACAAGATATACAGTAACAGCACATAAAAACAACCTTAAAAACACCCTATTATCTAAAAAAGTAAAGGAACGGAAACCACCCCCCCAAGCCAACCCACTAACAGCAAGCAATAAAGAAACCCTTTACACAACTGAAACCATATGAATACATAACCCAGCTGCAGTACTTCCCATGCTGTTTTTTAGTATCAGAATCCATTATGCATTAAAAATTGAACAGTAAACCTACAATAGGAGACATAAAGCTGGCAACAGATGCAGTGGAACAAAATTTCTCCAATACACAAAATGGAAAACAATCAATCAATCAATCAATCAATCAAGTCTTTATTTAACCAGGCATTCATCGTTGAGCAGAAGCTCATTTGCAAGATGGACCTGGGTGGAGCATGAACAATTGTATATACAGGTCAACACAGGTATTTACAAGGCAATACAGATAATACTCTTTACAGAGAGGAAGAAAAAGAAGTTCATATGTACATAGAATTATACAGATATTGTACAGATTACACGGTATTTACATACATAGAAGTGTCTATAGGAAGATAAAGCAGGTTATCTAAGGTTGCAGGAGGAAGTAACGGAAGAGAAAAATAAAAATAAAAATATACACCAGGTAGAGGTGAAGGTAGGGGGGAAGAGAGGGAGGAAAGTAGGGGGAGAAAGGCTAGGAGGGCACGGTGCACAGAAAGGAGTTGGTAAAGCTGGATGTAGAGAAGGTGGATGGAGCAAAGGAGTATGTGTGAGCCCCGGATTGAATGCTATAGCACGGGGTATGGTAGGATGTCACAACCAGGGTAGTGAGCTCCTATCCGAGGTTGGGAAAGGAAGAATAAGGGGATGGATGGGCCTAGTGTTGATAAGACAGGGGGATAAGAGAGAGAACAATTAGGCTGGTGAGGAGCAAGCTGGGGGGGACAGTACTTAAAATTGGGTCTAGGCATGGCTATATACCAGTACTGGGTCTGAGTGGGTGAAGCAGTTACATACTTCTCTGATTGTACCGAAATAAAGCATCTTGAAAGCATTTATACCAATTAGAGTGCTTAATTTGAGGGTTTTTTGTAGATCGTTCCATGAGGTAGGTAGCATGAAGCTTATGGCTGCCCTGCTCAAGCAGGATTTTGCTTTGGGTACTTTAAGTGTATTAGCTGAGTAACTTCTTAACACGTATTTCCCAATTATACTCAGGGGAAGACAGCAGGAGATATAGTAAGGCAGCTCATTAGAGGTGGCTCTATAGGTCCAGAGAGCGGCGTTTCTGTGGCGCCTGAACTTTAGTGATGTCCATCCCACTGCCGCATATAGGGTGCAGTGATGTGTGTCGAAGGGGAGTCCCGTTATAAACCTCAGTGCTCGATGGTAGAGTGTGTCCAGTTTAGCCATGTAAGAGTTGGGGCATTGGCTATAGAGGAAGTCAGCGTAATCAACCAATGATAGGAAAATGGATTGGACCAGTTGTTTCTTGGCATCTCTGGTGAGAAATTGGCTGATTCTAAAAAACAGTCCAAGCCTTTGCCGAAGTCGTTTTAGCAAGTCCTCGATATAAAACAAATATAAGAATCAGAATAGTCCTGCAAAAACCATAGAGAACTCAAACCCAAGTTATGCAGTACCACAGTTAAACCCATAGGGACAGAGACACAATAATAACATACTGGATGAACTCTATGTAATCCACAGACCACCACAACTAATGTCTGCAGATTTACCCTTCTACTTGGCTCCCGATATAAACCATAAACCTGACTCTCTTTGATTCCACAACCTGAAAATAGGAGAAAACTATTTGTAAAAATATAACAAAAATGATGAATCACAATTTTTAGCTTCCTGAAAATAACAAATTTACAAGTCACTGCACAAGAAAACCCTTCGGTCAAACCCTGGTGAAGTCAATATTCCACCCGATGAAATAGCACAAATCTCATTCCACAGGAATATGCAATCCTTGACTAACTACTTTATAATATCTGAGGAACAAAACATATCTCAGCATTTCTATCCAAAGGCATAAACACACACAGTCCAGCTACAAAAGGTAACCCTGACCTGTACAAACTATTTTCTACATGACCAGAAACTGCAACTGCATATCAAAAACAATACATGAAAAACACAGTGGTACCTCCATTCTGAAAAGACCTCTGGCAGAAATAAAGTGACAGTAAGCCTGAACCAGCATTACTACGATGGAAGCAGGACACAAAACCATGGCAAATTCTATCTACAATGCCTGCATGGAAAACACATCCCAAGCCATGGCACATACCAAAACACAGATCGAGTAGAGCCAAATACAGCAGGAAGATTGAAACACTGAAACATAGAATATGACGGCAGATAAGAACCATTTGGCCCACCTAGTCTGCTCATTTTCCCTACCTGTTTCGTATACTGCAGATCCTAAATGATCTGTGGCTTACCCTCTTTTTCCTATCACTAGAGTTTCTTTATTTCTGTTCAATGCATTTTTGAATTCCTCTACTCTTTTTGCCCATACAACCTCTGCTGGGAGGCTGTTCCAAGGATCCACCACCCTTTCCTTGAAAAAAATACTTTCTCACATTACCCATAAGTCTACCTCCCTCTATCTTCATATCATGGCCCCTTGCTCTTGAACATCTTTTTTTTTTTGAAAAATGCTACCATCTTGTAAGCTGTTGAGGTGTCCATGCCTAGTAGAGACTGGAGGAGGGCAGGTGTAACTCTTCAGTTTAAATGGCAAGTATGTTAGAAGTGACCCACATAGCATTAGACTAGAAAGTCTGACCTCAATTGAAGCAATAATATTGGAGATAGATATCAAGGATCATATTATCTAACAGCTGGACATATTCCACCTGTTAAAGAAAAGTAGAAATTGGTTCACTAAAGGGAGATCATGCCAGTCTAACTTCATGTGTTGAGGAAGTAATAAAGGAAATATACAGGAAAAGCAGTTGGTGTAACATGCTTAGATTTCAGTAAAGAATTTAACACCATTCCACCAGAAACAACTGCAATACAACCAGCTAACTGATATGTACAATATATGCAAGCAGCACATACTGTACCTCTGCCACTGTGGGAGCCACCTTCCTTGAAACTGTACAACAGCGAACCACCACATCTGCAAGCTGACAGCTAAATGCCACAATTGCCAGTGTGCTACAAATGCTGACCTGTAGCCTGACCCAAATCAGAACATCCACAGCCACTGATGCTGATGTGAGCATCAATAGTTGCACACATAATAATGACAGCAGCACACTATTGGCCAACACACATACTGCCGTCACCCTGGAATGCCCCTCCACACAGAAAAAAAGCACATAACATTGGTTGCTATGCTAACCAGTATGAAAAGCAGCTCAGTATAACCAAATAATTCCTGCATTTCATATTTACAGTCATTGCCCATTAACAATACTAAATAAACTGGACACTCTTTACCACCAGGCTTTAAGATTTATCCTAAATCTACCCCATGGTACACATCACTGTCGTCTATACCAGGTTTTGGGATGGACCTCACTCTCAACTAGGAGAAAAAGGAATGCTCTTCTCTGGTTCTTTACAGCATTATCTGATAACCTCCCTGCATACATCTCGAACCTCTTCAAATGGGCTAAAGGTTCCTATGGCCTGAGACGCTTCTCCATAATTTGCTTCCAGATTCCTAGAGTGAAAACTACCCTTGGCTCGACAGAAATCAACTTCTCACTTCCATCACTTTGGAACGCTGTGCAAGGCCAATTAAAACTATCCTCACTTCTAAGCATTTTCACATTCAAAGCTCTATTAATGGATTATCTGAAGGAATCATGCAACTGTTTCAGATGCCTATGATCCCTAAGTCCCGGGTGCCACTCTCAAATCCTACGCCTAAGTATCTCATCCACCCCACATTCCTAACAACAGAAGCCTAGGACCTGCAAGCCTAGTTCCTGTAATCCGAGATGGCCCTGCCTATTTTCTACCTTTTACCTATTCTGGCCTCCCTCTTGGCTGCCTACTCATTCACCCCAATTTCTACCCTATTCCTTAATACCTCCTTATTTATTATCATTTAGGTATGAGCTCTTACTTAGCGGAGACTATATGGGATTGTTGTCTCTTCTCATTCCAGTAAAGTTTATCATTATGTAACTCTGCATGTTAATTATGTTGACCGGTATGTATAGGCCCATATTGACCAGCACATTCACAATGTTTTTTCTTCTTTTTTTTTTGCACCGCTGTCCACTGTAATTGTAATCTTATGAAGTGTACTGTATTGTATTAATACCAGGGCCACCTTGAAAATGAGCTTGCTCAATGGTGTTTATGCCTGGTTAAATAAAGTGATTGATTGACTTATATAGCCAAATCTCCTCCAATATATGAGGTATAATACAAAGGGAATGACCCACATTGCCACCCTGGGACACAACTGCAATGTAACCGAAAATGTTGCAGTAAACCTATTCAAGATAAAGACTGGTGGCAAAAAGCAGACAAAACCAGACAGAGAATCAGACACAGACATAGACTAACACACTGAACTGTCTTAACCCCTTTTGACCTTAGCAACATATTGCAAACTATGCATACTAGACTACCCTAAACAACAGTAAATTGACTATACGCATGACACATGGATATTATGGTGCCTAATTAACTGTGTACCTGTAAATGCATGTATTGTCATAGATATGCTATACAAATCAATTGCATGTGAATAAACACATAAACTCCACTACAACAACTAGCCTGTGTCCATCCTTATGTATTATATAAAATACACGATCACAAAATCTGCTATACTTATGAAATAATCCCAACTCGGAGACTAACAGGCCAAGTAATGCCACACTGCCTTTGGCCTCATGGCTTTATGAGCTCATTAGGCACATAGATGGGATTATTTCCTTGTATACCACACATTGCCATCATTTATTCTTTATATTTACATGTATTCATTGCAAACACTACATTAATGCACACATTGAGTTTGCAAAAACACAAAATGGGCAATATAAGGAAATAAAAAATAAAGGCTTAATGTCTTATGATGCTTAGAAAACTAACAGTGTGGTTTTCCTCAGGGTTTTCAACCCTAATTCCTATCCCCGCCTTCAGCACATAGCCTTGTGAGTTAAGGGCAAGCTATAGATCCAAGCCTGTGCCCCATACGTCTGTTGCTTGAAGCTAGACAGCTATGGTTCCCCACATGGGGTCTGAAGAATCAGCCATAACTTTCTATGTGGAGGGCCTTTCATGAAACAAGAGATAATTTATAGCTTTCTTCTTTCAGGGTCCTGAGAGCACTGTGTGAAGTGCAGGTGATAATGCATTTCTTTCTTCTCACAGGGTTTGCAGGCCCTGCATAAAGCAGGAGACTGAAATCATTCATAACTTTTTCTTATGCAGGGCCCTGTGTGTTGTGCATGAAGCAGGAGATAATTTATTACTTTGTTCATACAGTGACCACATGCTCTGGACCTGTAGCCTGTCTTTGGGTAAGAACGCTAGAGGCTGGGGATGGGGCAGGCATTAGGATTGAAAACCTTAATAGACACCACATTAGCTGGCCCTACATGAATAAAGTTATGTCTGATTCTACAGGCTCCATGTAGAGAGCCACAGTTGTGTATCTTCAAGCACTAGGCCTACTGGGCATGTGCTTGGATAGAATCTTTCATCTTTCCCAAATACATTTCAATATCCACATCTGCTATTCTTGTATTGACAAGTCATTTTACATATTGCAGGCTAAAGTCTCTTAGTCTATCTATGGAAACTAATGGAGCAAACCCAAACTTATAGCAAATCCCACATGCATCTCCACCATTTTTGTATATTATGATTTGAAGTGGCCTCTATAAATTATTGCTTTGAGAGCCTCCCATCATTCATTCCCATTATTGTTATAAATAAACTAGTGCTGTTACCATAGCCTGTGAACAAAGGGACTTTAATCTGGATTCTGATCTTACATGTGCTCCTGTTATATAAGACAAACAGCCCATGATAGTTTGTAAAAAAAAAGGTAGACAGAGAGAGATACATAGATAGATAGATAGATAGATAGATAGATATTATGAGTTCCAAAACATCTTCTGTCTCATGTTTGTTTATCAAAACTATAGCTAAAACTAAGTAATCTATTTAATTCTTTCTGTGACTGTTTACTTAATTCCCAGGACAGATTCAATGTATTATTTATGCTAAAATGAATTCCCAAATATTTATAATTATCTACAGTTCTAAATGTTCATTATCTATGTGTCATTTATGTGCTGAAGAGGAATATGTGCCAAAAGCTACCACTTTAGTTTTACTAATATTTACTTTCAGAAAAATCTTATTAAATGTCATCACCAGAGAATCCAATGACCTTTGAAGCCCTATCAGTAATTATAAAAGTAGCATGGCATTATCCACAAGAAGTAACATTGGTATTGCTGTTTAATTAATGTAAGGACAATGTGAATTACTATACAGGTTCAGGACACTGAGATAGTTTATATAAATGTTAAATAAAAACGAGGCCAAAATACACCCCTTTTTTACTCCCTTTTGTGTATGTTTTGGGTGAGAAAAACTATCCCTGGCAATTCTAAATCTGGCAATCATATTCCTATGAAGGTTTTTTATGATAGCTGTCAATCACTTGTCCAATGTTGATGCCTGGAGTATTTCCCTTAAAGTACTTATACAAATAGAATCAAATGCACAGGACAAGTCTAGACTGACTGTATATAACCTTCCACCATCTTTTTGTATATAGTTGTCACCAGATACTTCTGAACAAAAGTCTGATCAACAGTAAATCTTTATGTCCTACATCCAGCTGGCAGTTCTGGTATAAATTGTTGTTCTTTCTCCCAGTCGTATAATACATGTGACATATATATATATCTGATATGTATTTTCATAGTTGTGGTCTGGAGAGACATGATTCTATAACATCCAGGGTCCATGTATTTACCATTCTTGAAAAGAGGGACAATTATTCCTGTGTCCCATTTCTCAGGGAGGCATAGTCATATTAATTACAGTAAACACTATGGACAGTATTGATGTCCATTCTACTTCTAAAGTATGTAGAACTTCTGCCGAGATCATATCTATAACTTCTGCCTTGTTCTTTTTCTGTAGTAAAATAAATTTTCTTATTTCTTCAAAAGGCACAAAGACCCACTCTGGTAAAGATGTCTCCTTTTCCAACAGTATTTCATTACTCTGTATATCAGCATTAACAGTTTCATTCTTGTAGATCCATTGAACGAACTCAGCCCATGTTGTCTTCCTCTACATAGAAACATAGAATTTGACAGCAGATAAGGACCACTTGGGCAACCTAGACTGCCCATTTCCCTACCTAATGGTTAAGCTGCAGATCTTAGTTAACCAACAGCCTTCTTCCTCCTACTCCCCACTAGAATAGCTTTACATCTGCCCCATGCATTCTTTAATTCCCCCACTGTTTTTGATTCTACAACCTCCTCAGGAAGGCTGTTCCATCCATCTACAACCCTCTCTGTGAAGAAATACTTCCTCATATTACCTCTGAGCTGTCCCCCCTCTATCTTCAAATTGCTCCCCCTTGTTCTTCCACATCTCAATCAATCAATCAATCAATCAATCAAAATCTTTATTTATTCAGGCGGACATCATTGAGCGAAGCTCATTTACAAGATGGACCTGATAGGTCAAAAACAACATAAAGGTACAGTAACATACATATACAAATAGAAAAAAACAAAAACTTTAAAAATAAACAGGTACAGTAATATAAACATATATACAAGCAAGGTAGCTAGTGGTTTTGGGCCCCAAAGCAAAAGTAAATCAGACAGATTTGACTAAAGTATTGGTAAGGTATTGGGAATGTGGAACTGGTCTGGTGTGTTGTAATTGGATAGTTGTTAAGCAAATAGAGACGGGGAATACAAAGGAAATGGCAATGAATTGCAGGAGATGTTATAGCTAAGGTTTAGCAAAAGCATATAAAGGAGATAAAAAGAAAAGGGGGTAGAGGGTAAGAAGGACTAGGCTTTGTGAAAGCAGTTGCATATCTCGGAAAGAGACTTGTGTAAAGCTTTTAAAGGATGCTATAGGAATAAAGGTGTTCAACTTTAGGGTCTTCTGCAGAGAATTCCAGGCAGATGCTAAAAGTAGCTGATCATGGATCTCCCATGCCGGGTACAGGCTTTTGATATCTTCAAGGAGATGAGGCTTATTGCTTTAGGGCATATGACCTAGATGTAGCCAGAGTAAAGCAATCTGAAATATAGGATGGAAGTTTGTTTGACAGAGCTTTGTAAATCCATAAAGCAGCATTTTTGTTCCTCCTAGGTATAAGGATGTCCAGCCAACAGCAGTATAGAGAGAGCAATGGTGAGTGTTGAAGGAAGATCTGTGATGAATCTTAGAGCTCTATGGTACAAGGTATCCAGTTTACTTAAATAGGACATAGTACAGTGGCCAATAGGAAATCTGCATAATCGATGAGAGATAGAAATGAGGCCTGGATTAGTCTCTGTTTTGACTCTCTGGTTAGATAATGTTTGATTCTGAAGAAAAGGCCGAGCCTCTGTCTGAGTTTTTCAGGAGCTCCTCAATATGCCGAGTGTAGTCAAGTCTGTTATCAATCCATACCCCTAAATATTTGAATTTATCAACATAGTCAAGACTTTCTCAAGGATGGTGGATAGTTGGGGAAGAATGTTGGTGAGAGAGGGTAGAATATATATTGGTGGAAAGAACATAGCTTTTGTCTTCTTGGCATTTAATAGGAGTTTCTTTTCAAGTAATTGGTGTTGCAGCAGGGAGAACTCTGATTGTAGTAATTCACAGGCCTTTGATGATGAGGGATTACTGACATATAAGACAATATCATCTGCAAAAAGGTGAACATTGGCTTTAGTGAGGTTGGAATCAATGTTGTTGATGTAAATGGCAAAAAAGATAGGGCCCAGGATGGATCCTTGACATCTCTTTTTCTGAAAGATGCTACCCTCTTGGACTTTGTTGATTCCCTTGAGGTATTTGAAAATTTATAACATGTCCCCCTCTCCCTTCTTTCCTCAAGGCTATACATCTTAAGCTCCTTTAGTCTTTCTTCATATGTATTCTGGTGCAGAGACTGCACCATTTTGGTTGCCCTCTTCTGGACAGCCTCCACCCTGTCTATGTCTTTGTGGAGATGGGGTCTCCAGAACTGTACACAGTACTCCAGATGTGATCATCTTACCAACTGTCTGTACAGAGGGCCAACAACTTCCTGTTTTCTACTGGTGATGTCTCTTCCTATGCATCCCAGTACCCCCCAGCCCTCCTTACTGCCTTCTCACATTGCTGGCCCACCTTTAGGTCATCTGATATGACTACCCCCAGGTCCCTTTCCATTTTTGTTGTTGCCAGTATCTCACCCCCCATTGTGTACTCTTCCCCTGGGTTTTTGTTTCCCAAGTGCATTACTTTGCACTTCTTTGCATTGAATCTAAGCTGTCATACATTTGACCATTCCTCCAGCCTTGCCAAGTCCCTTTTCATCCTTTCCACCCCACCTTGCATATCAACCCTGTTGCAAATCTTTGTGTCATCTGCAAAGAGACATACTTTCTATTCCAGTCCCTCTGCAATGCCACTTATAAAGACATTAAAAAGGACCGGCCCCAGTACTGAACCCTGTGGTACCCCACTAGTAACCCTTCTTTCTTTACAGTGGACTCCATTTACTATTACGTGCTGTGTCCTGTTGTCCAGCCAGTGTCTTACCCAGTCTACCACCCTGGGACCCACACCCAAGCTGGCTAATTTGTTTATTAATCTTTTGTGCAGTACTGTGTCAAATGCCTTGCTAAAGTCTAGGTAGGCCATGTCTACAACCCCTCTCTGGTCTACTACTTTGGTCACCCAGTCAAAGAAATCAATTTGATTTGTCTGACATGACCTTCCTGCTGTGAATCCATGCTGCCTTGGGTCCTGCACCCCACTGGCCTCTAGTTGCTCAACAATTCATTCTTTCAGAAGTGATTTCATAATTTTCCCTACCACTGAGGTCAAACTAACAGTTCTGTAGTTTCCTTCCTCTCTCTTGCTCCCACATTTGTGAAGGGGAATTACATCCACCCTCCTCCAGTCCTCAGGTACCACAGCATCCTTCCATGATCTATTAAAATGGGTAATCAGTGGTGTTAATAGTTCTTCCCTTAATTCTTTCAGAATAGAAACATAGAAACATAGAAACATAGAAGTTGACGGCAGATAAGGACCGCAAGGCCCATCCAGTCTGCCCATTTCTTTTTCTACCTTATAAATGTGCCATCGGCCTTTGCTCTGTCAGTGACCTATCTATTCATAGTCATTTGTATTGCTCCCTTATGCCTATCCCATGCCTGTTTGAAGCCCTGCACTGTATTCATAGCCACCACTTCTTGTGGTAAGCCATTCCATGCATCTACCACTCTTCTGTGAAAAGAATTTCCACATTCCCCTTAATCGGCCTCCTCTAATCTCATGCTGTGTCCTCTTGTCCTGCTATTTTCTTATATTTAAACATGTTAGACTCTTTCACCTTGTTTATGCCCTTAAGGTGTTTAAATGTCTCGATCATATCACCTCTCCCTCCTTTGCTCAAGGGTATACATATTGAGCTCCATTAATCTGTCCTCATATGTCTTCTGATGCAGTCCCTGCACCATTTTGGTTGCCCTTCTCTGACTGCCTCAATTTGGTTAATGTCCTTGTGAAGGTATGGCCTCCAATACTGCACGTAGTACCCAGATGGGGCCTAACTAATGTCTTGTACAGAGGGATTATTACCTCCTTACGGGCTTGTGATACCCCTACTAATACACCCTAACACCCCTAGCCTTACCTACTGCTTTAGAGGTCTGCTTGGATGATTTAGGTCATCAGTGATGATGATGCCCAAGTTTCTTTCTTCCTTTCTTTTCCTAGAATTCTAGGGTGAATCTCATCAGGCCTCATTACTTTATCCACCTTCAGTTTTAAGAGTTCTTTCAGAACCCTTTCTTCTGTGAAACGACTAATATCAACCCCCCTATCCAGAGTGCTTCTATTGACTGGATTAGGTATCTCCCCCTGCTTTTCCGTTGTGAATACTGAGCAGAAGTATTCATTCAGTATCCCTGCTTTTTCACTGTCGCTGTCTGCCCAACCACCTTCCTCTTTATTTAGCCTCAGTATCACTGCCTTAGTCTTTCTTTGCTCCCTAATGTACCTATAAAAGGTTTTACTCCCCTTCTTAACTGAGTTGGCTATCTTTTCCTCGGTTTGGGCCTTTGCTATTCTGACTACCTTCCCCACTTCCTTCTGCTTTAACTTGTACAGTTCTCTGTCCTGCTCCTTTTGTGTTTCCTTATACTTCCTGAATGCTATCTTTTTCTCCCTTACCTTCCCCACCACTCCTTTTGAGAACCATAGTGTTTTTTTCTTTCATTTTGATTTGTTTATTTGCTTCACACAAAGGCTTGTTGCCTCTCTGATGGTGGTCTTGCTGTTTTTCCATTGTTGCTCCACCCCATCTTCTTACCTGTTTGTTAGTGCTTTTCTGAGGCATTCTCCCAATTTGACAAAATCAGCCCACCTGAAGTCCAGTACCTTCACTTTTGTGTAGCTTGATTCTACAGCTAAGTTTATTGTGAACCACACTGTTTGGTAGTCGCTTGTTCCCAGATGGCTACCCACTTGAAGATCAGAGATCCTCTCTCCATCCGCATTTGAGAATACCAGGTCTAAGATTGCTCCCTCCCAAGTGGGTTCCAAAACTAGTTGTCTGAGGCATGCCCCCTGTAGGGCATTGAGAATGGCCCTGCTATTTGATGTGGCTGCAGCAAAGGTGCTCCAGTTAATATCTGGCATATTCAGGTCCCCCATTAACAATATCTCCCCTTTCTTTGCATCCCAAGGATGCCTTCTATCATTTCATTGTCTATTTCCTCCCCCTGAGATGGGGGTCTGTATACAACACCTGGGCGGATTATGGAGCCATTTCCAGTCTACAGGGTGATGCACAATGCCTCCTCTCCTCCCTGTTTACCTTTTAGTTCTGTTTCTTTGACCCCTTCCCTTACATAGAGAGCTGCTCCTCCTCCACTTCATCCCTCCCTGCCCCTGCTGTAGATTGTGTACCCTGGTATGTTGACATCCCAGTCATGGTTGTCTGTGTACCATGTTTGTGTGACTGCCATGATATCCAGGCATCCCTCTTCCATCAAGGCCACCATTTCAGGGAGCTTTTTACCTAGACTATGGGCATTGGTACGCATTACCCTCCATTTTTTTATGGCTTTATTTGTTTTTGCCCCATCCCTGTCCTTACTGCCTTTGTCTTTTTCTCCATTTACCCCTTCCTTCTCCCTATCGACTGCTCTGTCTTGGTGTTTACCTCACTAATTACCCTGATTTTTAGGGAGGTTAAGATTTCCTACTTCTTTTCAGTGCCTCCCCCCTTGGCTAGTTTAAATGCTTGCCAATGAAGCATTTAAACCTATCACCTAGGATCCTGGTTCCCCTCCTGGATAGATGCAGACCATCATGCCTGTATAGGCCTGCATTCTTCCAGGTGGAGCCCCAGTCCCCAATGAAGCCAAATCCTTGAGCTCTGCACCAGTTTTTCAACCAGTCATTGAATCCCATGGTGTGGAGTACCCTAGCCTAACCATGCCATAGACAGGTAGCACTTCTGAGAAAATTAAAGTGTGTGCTACTTGTCTAAGGCCCCTCCCTGACTCCACAAACTCCTGTTGTACTGCTCTGATCCCATTCTCAGCCAGATCATTTATTCCTAGGTGGATAATGACATCCAGCTCACTCCCCCTTGCAGCTCCTCCACAATCCTGAGGATTCATTTCCTGTCCCTCCAAGCCATGGTGCTGGGCAGTTACCTTACCTCCCTTTCCCCTTCCTCTGCCAGTTCTACCCCCTAGCAATTGAGTCCCCCACCAAGAGTTGTTTCATTCCCCTGTGGGGTCCTGTGCCACCTTCCTGTGGGTCTCCATTGTGGAGGTTCCCAGCATCCTTCTTGGTCTCCACTGCAGGTGCCTCCATAGAGGAACCATGCTCCACCAGAGTGGCAAATGAATTGTGGAGTGGCACAACTGGAGGGATGCACCTCTGTTCTATCAGTCTCACCCTCCCTGAGCCCACCATGGTCCAACCACTCCTCTTTGTTAGCAACCCCTGAGGTAGTGGCGGTGGCCTGGGTGGCCCCTGGGTGGGGAAGCAGGTTTCTTGAATCCTTGCTAGGTCAGCATGGAAATGAACAACCTCCTCCCTCAGCCCAGAAAGGTGCCTGCAAATAGGGCAGCAATGCAGTTGCCAGAATGTCTTCTGGAAGACTGCTGCCCCACAGCCAGTGCATTGCACCACTCCCCATTATGTGTTCCTTCCTGTTACAGATGCTTTTCTTTTGTTGCTATTTTGTTCTTGTTTTAGTGTGTGCAAGCTTGTGAGAGTCTCTACCCTCTATTCAGTGTGCTGTTCCTTTAAGGATATGAACAGGTGTATGTCGTTAGCAGTTTTGGGGAAGTGATGTCAGAAACCCTGCTATAAAGGAATTTATGCACTTGGGGTGGTGGGGCAAGGGGAAGGGTGGGAGGGAGTAAATTTATACCTTCCAGAAACAATCAACTACAACTCTGAACCTCCACCCTGGGGAGTGCTTTCCTTCCTTTCAGACACCTATTTCACAGAGGTTAAGTAACAGGTCTAGTCACAAATGACTGCAAATATCTCCCAGTTACAGTTCCTCCCTGGCAAATTAAAGTTAAAACTAAGAAAAGTCAACCTCAAAAACAGAATCAATATTAGTTACTTACACAGGTCCAAAAAGTAATAATTCAGTTCAGCGTAGCCTAGAAAATAACCTCCTTGATTCAAGGAAGCTGTGGCTGCTTTCTGACTCTCTCTGTCTCAGCCAGATTACAGTGTTTACTCTTTATTTTTTGAGACCACATGTTACTATGTGCCAGAAACTGAGTGTCCTTACTGTTATGAGTACTTGCTAGATCTTCACATAGTTTATTTTGAAAAGTAATTTTTTTTCTCAACAATTGTCTGTATTCAATTGACTTTAATTAAACCATTTGACCCACAACACTAGGGTTTCTGAGGATACAATCTGAAATGTTATTCAAATTTGTATTTTTTTATAATGATGTACATGCTTAGTCATACCAGTATTAATTGGATTATCATTATTTTCTTGAATCCCTACTGGCACCAAATCATACTTGTGAGATATTATTGACTATATCGTATATTAAACAATGACATCTCCCAGAGTTAACCTTTTATAAGGAAGGGCTGATAGCTGTTTAGAGTCTTCCACACTTTCATGTGTTACAATATTGGTAAGCAGATAAGCAGTTCTTTTACTGTTGGATGCCATTTTTTTTTATTGCTTGGTCAGTCCTACATGCTTCAGTGTGACTGTGCCTATTATTTATTTATTTATTTATTTATGACTTTAATGACCGGGTAAGTTCACTGGTCCAAGGGATCATTTACAGGCATGACTCAGGCCAACAGGCATGAGTATAACACAGTGATTAAAACATAAAGTTTCACACATAAATGGTACAATATATACAATCATGAGAGAAAGTAAATCACTTTTGGCAGTAAACTGGATAACTACATAAAAAAGCTAATGAAGCAAACAATGCAGTATGCACCCCTGCTCACACATGCTAAAGTTTCCATGCAGGACTAGTAACTGAATAGGAGCAGAAAATAGGAAGTAACACAGGTTAGCATTGGGAAGAGAGGGACATGCTGGAGGGGGGGTTGCTATAAAGGTGGACAGGTACAGCTGTCTTTGTCTAGGAGCCAGGATTTGAGGCTATGCATGAAGGTAGGATGAGTGCTGGAAGATCAGAGAGGTGCAGGTAGCCCTTTCCAATGAAAGGGGACAGCAACTGATAGGCGTTCCCACCCAATTTGGTAGAGATTCTTGGAACCTTGAGAGGAGGGATGACAGAGGAGCAGAGATTTCTAGGCATGGTGTGTACCTTAAATAAGGTAGAGCAAGGGGAAGCAATGCCACTCCTAATGGTAGAATCAACAAAGCAACCTAGGGTAACTTCAAAGCGTCCTTGTAGGGAAAGCCAACCAAGAGAGTGTTAGAGGTCTCAGTGATGAGTAGCATAAGGGGCCAATAGGTCAAAGTGGCAAGCACTATTATAAATGGTTGAGAGTCTAGCCCAAAGGGTGGCAGAAACTCATGAATAGATGGGGGAACAGTAGTATAAGATAGGGAGAAGGTTGCCTAAGACTATAGCCAACCAAGCCTGATTAGAGAGGTAAGGTTTAACATGATATACAGCTCCCAGTTTCTGATTGACTCTGTGGACTACAAGGTTGATGTGCTCAGTGAAGGAGAGAGAAGGGTCGAGTGTTACCCCCAGACATTTAAAAGAGGAGACATTTTCCAGGGCAGAGCCATCAGGAGAGTAGATAAGCAGAAAAGAGTTTTGCCTTGAGGGTTCTAGCAAGATACGGTTTTGACCCAAACAGCATTGCTTTTGTTTTTTTAGCATTAACTAGGAGCCTATTGGATGTGAACCATTGATGGGCAGAGCAGTGCAGTAGCTCCAGGTGAGGATGAATGATATGGAAGGGAAGGATTTATAACTATGGAAGATGACTAGGTTATCTGCGTAAAGGAGTGATTTGCAGTTTAGGCTATCTGAGAGGAGTGAGTTGACAAAGATGAAAAAGAGCAGAGGGGCCCAGGATGGAGCCTTGTGGTACTCCGGTGGTAACTGACAGGGCAGGGGAAGTGGCAGTGCCAATGCACAGTTACTGAGAGTGGTCAGAAAGGTAGCTCTGAAACCAATTTGTGGTCTCCATGGAACATCGGAGCAAGGATAGTTCTGAGAGGAGGAGGAGGAGGAAGTAATTTACCATATCAAAGGCCTTGGATAGGTCCACAAAGACAGTGCCAGTGATGCACCCAAGATCTATATTAGAGAGGCTGTGATCAGTAAATAGAGCCAAGGCATGTATTCGTACTATGATGTTTATGGGAACCATGCTGCTGACTGCACATGAGGTTGTATTTAGTGAGATATTCAGGTAGCTGGAGATGGACAATTCTGTCAAGGAGCTTACTCAAGTGAGAGAGAATAGATATGGGCCGATAGTTATCAGAGGAGTGGTGGTCATCACCTTTAAATATAGGAACCACCTTAGCAGACTTCCTGGGGTCAGGAATGGAGGAGGTAGTCAGGGCATGATGAAAGATAAAGGTGAGTGGTCTGGAGATCACCAGGGAGATGAGTTTAAGGAAAACAGGTGAGAGGCCATCAGATCCTGGACTACCCCGAGTGGGGAGACTCTTCAGTAGTCTTGAGGTGTCCTTGGGGGAGATGGTCCTAAAATAGAAAAGGGGGTGATGGGGGTAACACAAGGGGGGACAAGGAGGTCGGGGGTGTGTGGGTACTCAGGTGAGAGGATCTGCTAATGGGAGGCTGGGTGGAACAAGGGGTAGAGGGAGAGAAAGCACTGGTTCCCAGGTAAGTAGCATGACTGGAAGGGAGATTACAGAGGATGGCCAACAGGTCAGTGAATTTAGCGTTGGAACTCTTGGCAACCTCAGTGGGGTTGGTCAGAGGGCCAGAAGGGGAACTTAAGTGTATGTTAGGGCTGTTTGTGCACAGATTTAGATGGGAGCTAATGGAGTCCCACAATTTTCTTGGATTACCAAAGCTCTCCCTCTAGAGTTTCAGGTAGTAATTTTGTTTTAAGGATCTAGTCAAGAGCTTGCAATGATTGTACAGGTGCCTATATTCATTCCACAGCGCAGGGGAAGGGGTCAATTTGTGGGAAATCCACTTACGGCCCCTTTCCTTCATAAGGGTTCTTTGGTTAACCAATGCATACACCCACCTTTAATTCCCCGAGTTGTGATCAGAAAGTGGTGGTCCTGAATGGTCAAAAGAGCATTGGAGAAGTAGGTAACAGTAAAAGTCATGTCAGTGAGGAGATAGAGGCCCGACCAATTTATGGCCCTTACGTCTGCTAGAAGGAGGGAGGTATCTGGACAGTTGAAGTTGCAAACAGATAGGTACTCGAGGGGGCGGGAGACCTTAGTGGACCAAATGGCATACATAGGGGAGTGGTCACTTAAAGAGTCTGATAGAGTGCCTGCCTTAATAACTCTATCCCATCTATTAGTGATCTCCCAGTCAAGTAAGGTGTGGGTAGAGGTATGAGGGTTGTGTCGAGTTGGGAGGGTGATGATTTGCACCAGGATGTACTGTTTTAGTAGGCTGGCATAGTCGAGTTCGTGAGCACTTAACCAATTAAGGTTGATGGGCCCAGTTCTAGAAGCTTAGTGCAAGTCGCCGCCTAAGGCAACTTGCGCCAACGCCATTGAGACATGGACCCTGCGCCCTATTCTAGAAGGGGCAGGGTCTCCGCGGCTATGTCCCATGATTTGTGACATGCAGAAAGGTACGCCAACCTAAGAGCATACCCAAGGGATATGTCACAAGTCACAGCCTCTCAGCATGCATAAGTGTGCTCTCAAGCCCCACAGGGCAGCTGTGTCCCTCAGATTAAAGTTCCAATCTCTGATGCTTTTGCCGTTCACATAGTAATAGTAAAGTTTCTAGATCCCTGGTTGTTTTAGTGGCCTCCCTTTCTTTCAGGATGTCGTGTGTGACATTCCTTCTTCCTATCCTCTTCATCTGTCTCCTTGCACAGTTTACTCTTCACTTCCATGGTCAGTTGCTGACTGAGTTTGCGTGAGCGCTTACTGAATAGACACGCCAGAAATGAATGAGCATTCATTCATTTCTGAACACGCTTCTACAGTGCGTGCATCTCGCGGGGTTCAGTCGGTGGCTGGCCATGGAAGTGAGAGGTGGGCTGTGCCAGTCGTTGGCTGGGGATGGCTGGGGGGATGTGGGTGGATTGACACTGCTGGGTGAGGTGGGTGAAGGACCATTAGACTACCAGGGATCTCGAGGGGGGTTCCTTTTTTACCATTTGTGGCAAAACATCAGGTCGGGGCATGGATGGAGGGGACACAGTTGCCCAGCGGGGCTGATAGCAGTGTGAGGATTGGGGGTATGTTGTGTGTTGGCTGCCCTGCAGGGCATATAGGGTATGGGGGTTCTGGGGTCTGTGGGTGTGTGATGCCCAGCTGGGCACCTCTGCTATGGAGGATTGGGAGCTGTGGCAGTTGTGGGCTGCCCTGTGGGGCGCCGACGGGGGTGTTCTGGGCATGTGGGGGCAAATCCTGGAGTGGGTGCAGCTGATCTACAGAACCCCTGGAGGATGTATGCACAGTTACGCCAGCTAAATGCTGGTGTAGCTTACATTGACAGTTCTCCTCTGGGGGGTTCTTGTAGAATCCCGGCATTGGTGACTTTGTAGCTGCTCTACTAGAACAGAGCACAACTGCTGCCATAAACCCCCTAGTGCCATGTCGCAGGGAGTTTATGGTGCAACTGCTGGCATAACTGCTGTTTGGTGCAAATGGCCTGTGGCATGTCGCAGGCCACATTGTAGAATCCCACACCTTGCAACTGCTGGCGTAACTTGCTACTTGCACCAACCTTTTTGGCACAAGTGCTGTTACACCGGGAATATCTCTTGTAGAATTGAGCCCGTAGTCTCCAAGAAAGATGGTTTCCATGGGGGTTGGGGGAGAAACACGTACCCGGTTAGAAGGCTTTGAAGGCCCTCTGCAACCCCATCGGGAGGGTTGTAGCAGCATCCTAGGAAGAGTTTCTTAGTTCAGCCTAGAGTAACTTTTGTGATTAGCCAATCGCTGGGGGAAGCATTGTCAAAGATGAGGGTAATTGTGGCAGTGAGGGATTCCCTGACAAATACATCAATACCTGCTCCCTTTTTTCCTACCAGGTCTGTCTTTGTGCAGCAGGAAGTAACCAGTCAGTGAGAATATGGTATCAGTGTGCTGGAGTTTTGACCAGGTTTCAGAGAGGCAGAGGATGTTGGTTTGTGGTGGGGAATCCAAGCTTCCAGATCAGGGTATTTGGCAGGAAGGATGCAAACATTCATGTGGGCGATTTTCAATCCAAGACTAATCCAGATGCCATCTGTGGAGGAGATTATTTATTTATTTATTGAATTTTGTTGACCGGGTATGCCCACTGGGCCCCGGAGGTCCCTTTTTCAGGGGCGAACCGGGGGTAAACATGATGGTGGTGTTTGCAGGGCCCAGGTTAGATTCAATGTCCCCTGCTAATAAGAGCTGGAAAATTGGAGGCAGTATGGGCATGGCAGGATCGAGGAAGAGGGGGAGAGGGAAATGGAGACTAGGAAAAAAAAAAGGAGTCAACAGTCAAGCTGAGAGAGAAAGACAAGGGTGAGTGGACCAAGCGGGGTTCACTCCCACCTTATTTGTGGAGGGAGAGGATCAAGTGGATGTTTTGCCTCAGTGAAGTAATGTAGATCCACTTGGTGAAGGGACTGTACTAAGGTACTGAAATCAACTAACAGAAGGGTACCTAGCAGCAAAACTATCACAAGGATTAGAAATAGAAACTTCATAATAAGGGCTCAACAGCTAAAGCAGCTCAACAATTAATAGAGTGCTGCTAAGCCTAGATGTGAGGGCTGTTGGATGTAGAACATAGGCAACAGCCAGCTGAGGTTAAAGTCACCGGGGGCTCCAGACTGTGGAAAGGTCAGGGACACGTGGAGGGGGAGCAAGGAAGGGGAGCCAAGACTAGAAGAGAGGGTGCAGAAAAGTCAGAATGTAATAGAGGAAGAGATAATCACTGAGACTTTGTGGAATAGGAATAAGTTTTCGGCTATAGGGATTCAGCTGTGTGTTGAGCAGTACAACATTAATAGAGCGCCTCTAGTGGGCGACAAGTATAACGAGCAAATGTAGAAGCTGGCACTTAGACATACACATGCTAGACCATGCAACTAGCTATACTTATATAACTCTACCACCAGGAACCATGATGCAGCTTGCTGGCAGGCTGGGCTTCAGAGGAGCAGGCTGCAGCTGTTTCTGTGCCGAAGTGAATCGAGGGGGGAGCACCCAGTTTGGGGCATCCTGGCTACAGGGGAGAAGGGAGAAAAAAATGATAACTTAGCAGGCTGCAAATCAGTGGGCAGGGGGAGATGGACAGAGACAGGGAGGCAGCATGGGGCCAAGGACACAGAACAAAATTCAGTCGGAGACAGGTAACACAGGATAGAGAGACACAGAGAGTGAGTGAGGATGTGTGAGAGAGGGGGGGTTGGTCAGTGACAGTAATCAAAAGCCAAGTAAGAAACAAAAAGTAAAAGCAATTTAGCAAGCAGAGGGAGTGAGTTACAAAAACATGGCTACAGCATGGGCACTGGTAGGAAAGATAGGGCAAATGTGACAGTAGCAAACAGAGCAGACTAGCGAATGAAAAAGAAAATACTTCAGAGGATTTAACAGAAACACTCAAAGGAGAGGTTAAAAAATTCAGCTAGATAATGCTACCCTATCATCAGTCCGAAGCAGGCACAATCTATATAAACATTCAAATTCTAAGAGCTTCAGAACATAAAATACAGAATGGCGGAGAAACCGTAGAGATTCAGTTCATTAACATTAAATAGTAAAAGTTCCGAACTGCAGTGAAACCGCAGAGTCCATTGTAGAAATCAGTGGAACCAATGAGATAGATTCTGATGGGGAAGGGAGCCAATAGAAAGATTGTCTGTAGTAGGTGCCAGATATTCAAAGAAAGAGGGGTAGGCGCAGCTGCTCTGGGTATCGTACCTTCTCTAGATGTGGCTTGCTGACAGGCTGGGCTTCAGAGGAGTGGGTGACAGCTGTTTCTGCACCACAGAGAATTGAGGGGGGGGTCGCCCAGTCAGGGGCCTCCTGACTACAGGGGAGAAGGGAGAAAAAAAACAGATAACTTAGCAGGCTGCAGATTGGTGAGCAGGGGGAGACAGGGACAGAGACAGAGACAGGGAGGCAGCAGGGGGCCAAGGACACAGAACAAAAGTTCAATCGGGGAAGGTAATACAGGATACAGAGACACAGAGAGTGAGTGAGTGAGTGAGTGAGTGAGTGAGTGAGTAGTTGGGGGGGCTGGTCAGTGATAGTAATCAGAAGTCGAGTAAGAAACAGAAAGTAGGAGCAGTCAGTTTAGCAATCAGAGGGAGCGAGTTACAAAAACAGGGTTGATACACAAGGTGGGGTGGAAAGAATGAAAAGGTACTTGGCAAGGTTGGAGGAATGGTCAAATATGTGGCAGCTCAGATTCAATACAGAGAAGTGCAAGGTAATGCATCTGGGAGACAAAAACCCAGGAGAAGAGTACACAATGCGGGGTGAGTTAATAACAATAAAAATCAAAAGAGACCTAGGAGTAATTATATCAGATGACCTAAAGGTGGGCAAGCAATGTGAGAAGGCAGCAAGGAGGACTGGGGGGATACTGGGATACATAGGGAGAGGCATCAACAGTAGAAAACAGGATTTTTTTATCCCTCTGTACAGACAGTTAGTGAGACCCCATCTGGAGTACTGCTTGAATTCTGGAGACCCCATCTCCGTAAAGACATAGACAGAGGGAGGCTGTTCAGAGGAGGGCAACCAAAATGGTGCAGGGTCTGCACCAGAAGACATATGAGGAGAGACTAAAGCAGCTTAATATGTATACCCTTGAGGAAAGGAGGGAGAGGGAGGACATGATAGAAACGTTCAAGTATCTCAAGGGAATTAACAAAGTACAAGAGGGTAATATCTTTCAGAAGAATAGATGTGCAAGAACAAGGGGGCACCATTTGAAGATGAGGGATGGCTCAGAGGTAATGTTAGAAAGTATTTTTTCACAGAGAGGGTTGTGGATGCATGGAACAACCTTCCTGTGGAGGTTGTGGAGTCAGGAACAGTGGGAGAATTCAAGAATGCATGGGACAGGCATAAGGCAATTCTAGCGGGGGGTAGGAGGAAGTAAGCTGTTGATTAACTAGAATCTGCAGCTTATCCACCTGGTAGGGAAATGGGCAGATTAGATGGGCCAAGCGGTCCTCATCTGCCATCAAATTCTATGTTTCTATGTTTCTATGGCTACAGCATGGGCACTGGTAGGAAAGGTAGGGCAAATGTTCTGAATTGTGGTGAAACCGCAGTCCATTGAAGAAATCAGTGGAACAATGAGATAGATTAGGACGGGGAAGGGAGCCAATAGAAAGATTGTCTGTAGTAGGTGCCAGATATTCAAAGAAAGAGAGACAGGTGCAGCTGCTCTGAGTATCGTACCTTCTGTAAATGTGGCTTGCTGGCAGGCTGGGCTGCAGAGGAGAGGGTGGCAGCTGTTTCTGAGCTGCAAGGGATTGAGGAGGGGAGTGCCCAGTTAGGGGTTTCCTGACTTCTCTAGAAGCAGCTTGCTGGCAAGCTGGGTTTCAGCGGAGCAGGTGTCAGCTGTTTCTGCACCAAGGTGAGTCGAGGGGGGAGCGCCTGGTCAGGAGCCTCCATCTTCGGTAGTTGTGGCTTGCTGGCAGCCTGGGCTTCAGAGTAGCTGTTACTGCACCACAGAGAATCGAGTGGGGAGCGACCGGTCAGGAGCCTCCTGGCTTCTCTAGATGCAGCTTGCTGGCAGGCTGGGCTTCAATGGAGTGTTCGGCAGCTGTTTCTGCATTGCAGGGAATTGAGGGGGGGGGGAGCACCCAGTCAGTGGCGTCCTGGCTTCTCTAGATGTGGCTTGCTGGCAGGCTGGGCTTCAGAGGAGTGAACGACAGCTCTTTCTATAATGTGGAGACTCAAGGGGCGAGCGCTCAGTCAGGAGCTTCACTAAATGTTTCTTATTATGGAGTCACGTGAGTCCCTGCTACTAATGACCAACCCCCGGTGCGACTCTGGTCTCCTGGGCAGAAAATTAATAAAATAGTTAATTTTTTGCCTCCAAGAAGTTCATTTGACTTACTGATTGTCTTTGACCCATCTTGTGCTTTCAATCAGTGACTGACATGACCTCCAAAATGGAAATCATTGATGACCCTGCTGCAGTGTATCACTCACCTCCAGCTACACCTGAAAAAGACTGAGATCCAAAAATGGCCTAAACCAACACCAGAATCTGCGGTTGCATCTCCTGAGTGTTCTGATTTACTTATGGTGTCTGTATTCCTCGGAGAGTTGGTGCCCCTCCGTGATTCTATTATCCACCTTATATAAGAGGTCCAGTCCTTTAAGTCTGCCTTGTCTGAGCTCAACAAGTGAGTCAAAGACACTGAGACCTGTATTGCTTTCCTGGACGCCTGGAGGGTGAAGACTGATCCCATCTTGGTGTCCCTATGGCAGAAAATATCTAAGCTGGAGCTGAAGGTGGCAGACCTTGAGGAATGCAGTAGACAGAATCATTTAGTTATTATTGGTCTCCCAGAGAAAGTGAAAAGCAAGGACGTCCTTGGTTTTATCCAGAAATTCTGTGAAGCATTGCTGGTTCCTCCCTGAATGGCCCTCAATACTTTAGTCCATGCCTGGTGAAGGTGAGAAACCCTGACCACTGCTGTTTAAACTGCTTAATTTTTAGACAAACATCATATACTGTCTAAAGTCAGGAGTCATCCTAAGTTGTATTTGGAGGGTACAAGGGTCTCTTGTTTTCCAGGACCTTCTGTTGAGACCCATCAGTGTCCACCCTGTTATTTCTAAAATGGCTGCTAATGGCATTAAGTTTAAGTTACAGTACTCGGTTCGCCTTCAAATATCCAGAGATGGTTCTCAAAAAACCTTTGACACCATGGAGCAAGCCAAAATTGAATTGCTTCAGCTTCTACAGTACCTGAATTGTTTATGCCTGCCACCTGAATTTTGTCTACCTGCAGTGCGGACATCGATATAGCTGGTAACTTGATATGCTGCAAGAACTTTTGATGATTTGAGCGGTTTGCCTGTCTTCACTGAACCTACGTGGGAGATATGGACTTTGTACTACTGGACTTCTATTATATATTTGGTTTGTTTTCTTCATGCATCGTGGACTTTAAAAGCTGATAAGGCTTTATAAGGACCTTATTTTTTGAGGGGGGGGTATGTCAAAGGGGATGGTTGGGCAGACTAGATGGGCCAGAAGGGTCCTTTTCTGCCATCAAATGTCTATATTTCTAAGATTATTTATTCTGTCCTCCAGATGGTTGAACTGAACTTTGATTACCTACTGCACCATTTTATTTTGGACATTTTGGTGAATACTTTTTTTCCATTCTTATTCAGAATCTTTTGGGCACGTCAAAGAGAAGTTGCAGGAATTGTGTGTGGAGCAGATTCCACTCCTTTTTATGGCTGGGGGTGAAGTCTACAGCCATTTTGCGAGCTGTTGCTTTAAAACGGCTGATCGTGGCACCTTCCATTGGATTTTTGGAAGTATTCTTCCAAAAGTCCAATGGATCTCCACCACGATCGGCTGCTAGGGAGTAACAGCCGCACTATTTTGGCTGTTATTTCCACATTCCAGGGCAAGCACTGCACATGTGTGCCTCATGCATGCGAAGTTCCACTGGTGCTGCCATCACTGCAACTATGCATGCGTGAATGCCACATATGAGCAGTTACATTGCTGCCGGTCAGCGTCACTCACTTTTGGAGTTCTGCAATCTCACCATAGCCATATTGGCTCTGGCTAGAATTTGTTTTATGTGGCTACAGTACTGCTGAACATTACGTTTTAGACTCAGTACAAGACATCTTTTTTTTCCCCTTTATTCTTTGCTGCCACCTCATGGATTTATTAAGTCATCACGCTCCCCAGGCTGTTCTTATTAATGTTATCTAGTCTTTTTTTGCATTTGTACTTTTTACACTTATTCCTTGATATCTTTTGAAGGGGGCTTCTGAAGTGGGTCACAGGAGGGGGGTTGGTCTAAACATTTCTCTCGTTACTTACTCTGGGTTTTGTTTTGGACTACAAGATTGTTGACAGATATTTCTTCTTTTTCCTCTCTGCCCTATATCCTTGTCTATTCAATGTTACTTTCCACTGACTTTTCTATGTCTTTCACATAAGATTGTCTCTCCTAGTATTTTCTCCTCATAGTTTCTTCCCTTTTGCTCTTTGCTTTTTTCCTTGTCTTTGTATTTATTTATTTTTTTAGTCTTTAGTAACCGGGTAAGGCCCACTAGGCACAAATGCCTGTTTTCAGGGGCGACCTGGGAGCACTGGGCGGTTAAGTGACTTGCTCAGTGTCACACAGTATGCAAGTGGAGGTTGTGAGAATCAAACTCAGGTCTGGTTGTTCACACCTTGTTCCTCTAACCTCAAGGCTATACTGCTAGCCCATTTATTACAGCTCCTTTCCTGCTTTCTTTCTTTCTTTCTTTCTGAATTCCTTCTTATTATGCTTGGTATGTTGGGACCTCATTGCTCCCCTCCTTAGTTAGGGGGTGTTTGTCTCTCTGGCCTCCCTTGGAGATGTTTACTTTTTTTTTCTTATTTCTTTCTTTCTTGCCCCCCTTTTTCTTGATACTGCCTCTCCTCTTTCTCTCTCCCTTACTACCTTTAACTCTTTTATTGGCATTTTATGTCCAGGGGAGTGGAGTGCACAACTTCTAGGGTGTTCATTGGGATGCATCACGGGTCGAGTGGGATGGGAGTTAGGGTTCTAGGGGCCCTGGGTGTTGTATATACTGTGTTGAGATCATATCGGATGAGGTTTGCTGCCCTAGTTGGAGTTATATAGGGGTGGGTGAGGGATTGGAGTTTTTATTTATTTATTTGAATTTTGATAACCGGGTAAGTCCACTGAGACAATTACAGTCCCTTTTTCAGGGTCAACCTGGGGCAGACAACAGAGGTAACATACAGTGCAATACAACAACTTGGGGGATACAAGATTACAGAAGCAGGAACATACATACAAGAGTCGATAAAATAGATTGAATAACAAAGTACATACAAAATGTGTCACTATACACTATATAACAAAACTATTGACAAACTTTGATATATACAGAATATCATTTTGCTATATATAGAATAGGATACAGTATAGAGGGAACACTGTTAGCAGGATCAGAATGTAGGTATGCAGGAATAGGTAAGGGAGAGGGGAAGGGACAGGTTGGCAGATAGTACAGATGGGCAGCTAGTGAAGGTGAGGGAAGGGTCAAGGAGAGGGGACAAGAGTAGGGTATAGCAATAGAGTATAAGGAGAGGGAAGGAGGATTAACAGAAGCAATTACATATTGCAGAGGTGGAGAAAACGGCTAAAAGGGAGATTTGGAACAAGGAAAGGGTGAAGCAAGACAAGCCGGGGGACAGGAAGTTCCAGTCAGAAACTGCCACAAAGGAGAAGGACCTGTGTGCTACAGCAAGCCACAGATTAGGCCTTATGAGAAGGGGGAGAGGCTAATCTAACGGTTCATGGGGCTTGTCTAAGATGAATAATCTCTCTAAGGCAAGGAGGGGTGAAATTGTGGATAAGGGTATACATGAAGCTCAGGGTTGAATACCTCAATTTTGATTCATAAGGCAGACAACCCAAAGAGGAGAGGACAACACAGTGGTGGTGCCTAGTGTTTACCCCTAGGAAGAATCTACCCATCCTATGATATGCCTGAGCAAACAGTGACATGGTAGAAGCAGTGGTTGAAAGCAGTGAAGGAGCACCATAAGTAAGTAGAGGAAGGAGAGAGGAGGAAGAGATCTTAAGGCATGAGGCAGCTGTAAGAAAAGGATGGATGTGGTAGAGGTGACCCAACTTCTGATTCAGATTCTTAATTAGGGCAGAGACATGGGCAATGAGGGAGAGAGAGGTATCCAGGATGATGCCTAGGTATTTAAAGGTGATGACAGGCTCAAAGGTATCACCATTAAGGAAAGTAATACTAAGTGGGGTGCAGGGACTGGATTGGGGATTTGGTCAGAAAAGAACATACATTTAATTTTTTTCATATTTAGGGTATGTTGATTACGACTGAACCAGTCTTCTAGGTCTGCAAAGTCAGCAGCAAGTTCACTATTAATCCAGGTGACATCAGGAGAAGAGCAGTAAATTATGGCATCATCTGCATAAAGATGTACAGAGGCCCCCCACAGTGCCTAGGCAGATCATTAATGAACAGAGAGAACAACAAAGAGCCCAATATGGAGCCCTGTGGAACCCTCTGGTTTATGGAACTAAAGCCTGAAAGAGTTCCAGACCATTTTACCTGTTGGGAAAGACAGGATAAGTAACTTTGTATCCAGTGCAAGGAACTTGAATCCAAGCCTATAACCTGAAGCTGTTGAAGCAGGAGGCAATGGTTCACCAAGAAGTCAAACGCTTTTGTAAGGTCAACAAATATGGCACCTGTGGCAGAACCTTGATCCATGGCATGGAAAATGTCAGACCTTACTTATAGTAATTCTGTGAGGGTGCTATGGTTCTTCCTAAATCCATGTTGGAAAGGGGACAGCAGATTGCGATGTTTGAGGTAGTTCTGAAGGTTATTGTTAACAATACGCTCCTGAATCTTGGCTAGAAGGCATAGATTGGATATTGATCTGAAGTTCTCGACAGCAGCATTAGGTCCCCCTTTATGCACCAGAATGACTACAGCTACCTTCCATTTGTCGGGGATAGTGCTAGATAGGAAGGAGCAGTTAAATAAGTCACAAACAGGGTGAGAAAGTGCAGGGGCTCAAAACTTTGGAAATTTTGGCTCCAAAGTGTCATATCCCAGAGAGATTTTGGCCTTTAAGTTAGCCAGAAGCCTTTGGACCTCTTTGCAGGTTTCCAATTTCAAATGGAAAGCTGGGCAAGTTACAGTACTGCAAGCAGAGGGTGGGGCATAAGGGGAAGGAGAAGAGTCCTGGAATAGTGAGGAATAATTGTGAAGATCTGTAAAGAAGCCATTAATCCCAGAGGCAATAGATGAGGGGCCAGTGAGGGTAATGCCCTGGGCAATGAGAGAGCTTTGGAGTTCAGCAGATTTCCCTTTGATCAGGGAGTTAACCTGCCTCCAGAACTCTTTAGGTTTGCAAAGATGCTCCATTTGAAATGCCTTGAAATGGTGTCATCTAGCTTCATGATGGGAGTTTTTACACTGATTTCCGAGTTGCCTGTAGGCCTGCCAATCAGAGGGCAGACCACTTTTTATGTGACCACTAGGCCCGGCCACGAGATAACATAAGCATCCTTAATTCCCTGTTGAGACAAGGAGCCTTAATACCCTTGGATCTGCATTTTTTTAAGGGAGCACAGTTGTTTACAATATGAGTGAAGGTGGAAATAAAAAAATCCAGATCTTGATTGATATCCGGAAGAGTCTTAATGGGACTCCAGTCAATGTTGCTGATTGAAGTAAAGAAGCTGTTAATATCCAGGCTGGACAAGTCCCAGACAAGAGTGATTGTGGGAGGGGGGTTAGGGCTATTATTTCTCCATATGCAGATTGTAGGCAAATGATCACTTATGCAGTCTGACAGTACTCCTACCACTTTGAACTTGAAGGGGCAGTTAGTGACAATCCAATCCAACACTGTGTACTTACCAGACTTATTGTTAATGTGTGTGGGATGCTGGATAAGTTGGGCCAGATTGTGATCAGATAGAGTGTACGTACTTTTTCCACTGCTGGGTTGAGCCAGTACATGTTGAAGTCACCACATAGTACTAGGTCGTGCCGAGGAAGATTGGCAAGAGAGGAAAGGAAGAGGGGAAGGTCTGTGGGGGCCTGTTTAGGAGGCAGTTAGGCACATCCAATGATTAGCTTCTTCACATTTCCAAGGGTCAGGCAGAGGAACAGAGATTCGACTGCTGGAGATCCAATGTCAGGATCAGGGAGTTCAACGACATTTAGGTCAGACCGGGTGTACATTAGAACTCCTCCAGCCCTTTTACCAAACCTGTCCCTTCTAAACCTATTATATCTGGGTAACACCACCTCATGCTGTTTAATCACAGGCTTAAGTCAGGACTCAGTGATACAGAGAATATCAGGGGATGTCTGAGAGACCCATGCCACTAACTCTGCCATTTTTGGGCAGAGACTACAAATATTCATCTGGGCGATTTTCACACCCTTAGGAGGGGGTACTGTAATGGCACTTGGGATCAGTGCTGGGGTGGGACAAGGAGGCCCAGGATTGGGCTCCATATCTCCTGCCAGTATCAATAGCAAGATAATGGACAGCCAGAGCAATAGTGAGGCATGGGGTAGCACCACACAAAGCTCAATAGTTGTGGTAGATATTCGTAAGAGCTTACAGTGCCAAAAACCCAGGTGTGAAGTGTCTGACTTTGGAAGGCACGTAATATGTAAGAATATACAGGAGTAGTCCAGGCAGAGAAGGCACCGAGGGGGAGGGGGAGGGGTACAGTCCTGATGGGTGTACCATAAGGAGACAGCAATAAGATGGTCCAGAATGCAAAGAATAGGGAGGCCAGTTAAAAGGATTAACCAGGTAATGCAGTCCATGATGGAAGGTTTGGGGTGGGGGAAGAAGAAAAAAGGCAGATAGTATAATATTGAGTGGCCGCTGGGGAGCAGTTAAGAGGGAGTAGACCCCAAGTGACCAAAAGGCAAGTAAGCAAATCACAGTGGGGGGCAAGCAATTGAAGCCTACAAGGGAACAAAAAAGAGAAAAAAAGCAAAAAAAAAAAGCAAACTAAGTAAAATGCCTAAGACTAGAATATGGAGAGGGTACTTTTAGGTAAGAAGCGTAAGCCCTGATTTCGTAGAACAGGCGCAGTCACAAGCTATCTGGAGCCTATGGGGTAAGGAGAAATAAAATTAGTGAAATGCCTGACACTATGATATGGAGAGAGTATTTGAAGGTAATAGCATAAGCTACAATTTCGGGGAACAGGAGCAGTCACAGGACAGGCTAAAGACTGTGATATTGATGAGAGTTGAACACTGAAATTGATTCAAACGAGAGCTATAACTGTGTCAATGGGATGAGGTTGAGGGGATAGAGAGGAGCTAAGGTCTATTTAATAAAGGCTGGGGCAGGGAGGGTGGGTGGAAGAAAATTAAAACTCTGTACAGTACAGAGAAGCACCAAGGACAACAGTTCTCTGGGAAGCAAGATGGCAGGGTCCAATCGGAAAGCGAGCCGCAGAACAGCCATCAAATGGAGTGGCAGCCGAGCGGGACTGCAGCCAATCAAAGTCCCATTTCAAATCCCCGAGGAGCGGGCAATATCTTACCCAGGATAGAAGTATTGGGAGTGGGCAGCAGATGATGACATGGCCAGCAGGCAATCCGGACCACGGCCACTGAGGAGCGGAGAGGCGCCCAGTGAGGGCAGAGCTAAAAGGGAAGGGAAAAAAGGAATTAGCCAGATAAGTTCCAGAGGAACAAAATTGAGACAGAAGGATAAATCAGGGGGCATGGGCAGGAACAGAAAAGACAAAAAGACAGGTAGTTAGCAGAGATGAGAAGATGGGAGGGGTGCAATCAGGAAGCTGTTAAGCCTGGAGCTCTGGGAGTGAGAAAGAGAATAAATTAGTCTGAAGAAAAAAAAATGAAGCTTCTGGGGGAGGACAACCAGGCAACTTTAAGCTCAGGGTTCCAGCTGAAATGGAGGTTTAACTATTATGATATAGGGGGGTAGGAGGCAAGGATAGACAGAAGAGGTCAGATAAAATAAAAACAGCAAAAAATACACTTTTTTTTAAAACACAACAGCCCCAGTCCCAGCACATCATAGCCCTTGGTTAACACTTGCACCCACCTAAGCAGCACAAATACACTTGTAAAGACAATAATTCTAGTCCCCATAGAATACTAGTAAATGAAGCCCCCTGTTAACAAATTGCTCCCCAAAAAAAGCAAACCACTTCCCCCACTTTTGAAAATTCAGACTTTGTACAGTACAGAGAAGCGCCAAGCAAAACAGTTCTCAGGGAAGCATGATGCCAGGGTCCAATTGGAAAATAAGCTGCATAGCAGCCAGCCAATGGACTGGGAGCCGAGCGGGACTGCAGCCAATCAAAGTCCCAATTCAAGTCCCCGAGAAGCCAGCAGTATCTTACCCAGGACAGAAGGCTTGGGAATGGGCAGAAGATGACAGCATGGCCAGCAGGCAATCTGGGTCACAGCAACTGGGGAGTGGAGAGGCACCCGGTCAGGGCAGATCCAGGATAGAAGGCTTGGCAGCAGGCAGCAGATGATGACACAGCTGGTGGGTGATCCAAGTCGTAGCTGCTGGGGAGCAGAGAGGTGCCCAGTCAAGGCAGATCCAGGATAGAAGGGTTGGGAGCGGCAGCAGATGATGGTGCATCCAACAGGGAATCTAGGCCGTGGCCACTGGGGAGCGGAGAGGTGCCCAGTCAGGTCAGATCCAGGAGAAAACGGTTAAGAGCAGGTAGCAGATGATGGTGTGGCTGGCAGACAATCTGGGCTGTGGCTGCTGGGGTGTGGAGAGGTGCCCCATCAGGACAGATCTAAAAGGGTATGGGAAAGGGACTGTTGTTCTATGTGGGTTTGGGTCAGTGGAGGATGGTAGAATTGGGGGGGGGGGATTCTGCTATTTTTTATTTTAGTCTGCTCAATTACCTTGCTGTTTCATCTTATTTTATGTTTTTGTTATGAGTAAAATGTATATATATATATACAGAGTATATATATATATATATATATATGTTTTCTGGAATGTTAAAGGTGCTCAGGAGGTTAAGAAGAGGTACATGATACTCAGACACCTGAAGCAATTATGTGCCAATATTGTTTTTATACAAAAATCCCACCTGGTGAGGGACAAGATTAATCTCTTATGGTGTACTCGGGTTGGGGCCGTCTTCGGAGCTGGGAACAGCTCTAAAAAGAAATGGGGTCTATGTATTACTGTACTGCATAAACGCCTTTCATTTCAATTACTTACAGAACATGGGGATGCTGATGGGAGATATATCTTTTTACACAGCAGATTGGACCCCACTGAAATTTTATTGGATTCCATTTATGGCCCCACTTTGGATTCCCCTCCGTTTTTTCATACATGTACTTGCTATACAGGCACCTTACAGTCACATTCCTGTGGTAACTAGTGGGGATTGGAATCTTGTCTTTCAGGCCAACTTGGACAAATCAACTCATGCCAGGAAAGGTTTATCTCCTATGCAATGTGGTCTTAAGAGAACTCATAGACTCTCTAGGCCTTGTATATCACTGGTGCATATTTCCCCTTCTGATCAAACTTATACTTTCTATTCTTCCCCTCACAATTCTTTCTTGTGTATTGATTATTTTTTGCTCACTCAGGAACAACTACCTGGGGTGTTCCATTGTGACATTAAAGAATTGGTTGTTTCAGACCATGACCCAGTAGGCTTTGTTCTTGGTCTTTCAGGGGACACAGAGTGGGACTATTTTTGGAGTCTGGGGCCCAGATATTCAAAAAGGTTGCGCATGGCACAACAGTGTTGCATCATGCACAACCCACTGATGAAACCCAGTGCGATATTTAAAAGGGAATAGTCGCCGCTACAAACCCGATCGTAGGCGCATCAGTAATGTCTGAGCACAGGTAGGCGTGCCCATGTAACCTGCACAGCCCAATATTCAGCCCTGGCTGTGCAGAGTCATGCATGCACAACCCCTACCTGTGCCTGCACAAAGTTACGCCTAAGGGAAGGAACAGGATGGCCACCCACGGGTGAGCTGCCGCATTGCAGGGCGCAACACAGCAGCTGCCACCTGTGGGTGGCTATCCTGTTCCTACCCGCCTGACAAGCGCCATGCCCTGATCGTGGGCATCATTATCCCCAAGTTCAATATCCCTGGTGGTCAGTGGACGCTTCTGTGCCCGATCGCGGGCATCACTGTATTCCCTCCCCAGTCCGATATCCCTGGTGGTCCAGTGGACCGCACGGAACCCGATCGTGGGCATCATTCATCACCCCCCCAAGTCCGATATCCCTGGTGATCTAGTGTACGCCCCACCCCACCAGACCACTGACCCCCACCACCCTGTCCCTCCCTGTCAGCCGGTGGGCGGCACCACCCCACCGCCCGCCAACTGACAGCTCAGTAGGGCTGCATGCCCATTGGTTCAGAGCATGAGCCAATGGGCGTGCAGCTATACCGTCTACTATGCAGTCCAGATATGTGAATGAATTCATTCACATATCTGGACTCGATAGTCTGGTATGATCTCACACCCATTGGCTCATACTCTGAACCAATGGGCATGCAGCCTACTGAGCTGCCAGTCAGTGGGCGGCGGGCGGCAGGCAGGTGGGGTGCTGCCACCCGCCGGCTGGCGGGGAGCAGGTGGTGGGGCTCAGTGGGTGGGTGGGGTGGGGTACACTAGATCACCAGGGATATCAGACTTGGGGGCTGATGAATGATGCTCATATCAGGTTCGTGGTGTCCACTGGACCACCAGATATTGGATTGGGGGTGAAGAATGATGCCCATGATCGGGCTCTGTGCGGTCCACTGGACCACCAGGGATATTGGACTTGGGGGGGGAATAGAGTGCTGCCCACGATCAGGGCACATAGAGGTCCACTGGACCACCAGGCATATCGGACAGTTTTTTCTCTTACAAGTCTTCCTGCGATCGGGCTGCAGGGTGTGTTGGTCCCCGACGGCTGCTGCCTGGCAGGGCGCTAGGCGCAAGTCATCAGGGATCGGCACACATGCATGCTAATGGCATGCAAATGGAGCTGTAATGAGATGCAAATGCCCCCCTGTGCACCTTGCATAAATTATGGCCCCATTTGCATGTCCCTCTTTGAATATCGCAGGTGCTGTGCATGGCGCAATGGCACTTGCGCCACTGCATCTCCATGCTCCACTCTTGCCACTTGCGCTGGTGCAGTGCCACTGCATCATGCACAGTGGTGGTGGCCAGTGTGTGATATTCAAAGCTGTTGTGCCATAGCACAGCTCCTTTGAATATCGCCCAGGCCACACCCATGTGCAACAAGTTGAGCTGCGCCCAGGCTTGCACCACAGCCTGGCGCAGTTTGAATATCCGGGCCTGAATGTTCAACTATTACAAGACCCTGTAATAGTTGATTCACTGCATCAATTTATGGGAACTTTTTTCAAGAATAACTCAAATTCTGAGGTTTCAATAGCTGTAATGTGGTGCCGGTTCCATGGCGCCAGGCAATAGAGCTTTGCCTGGCACGCTGACTACCCAGGTTCACATCCTGAACCTGGGGCGGCAGGAGCAGATGATGGCAGGGAGGGCTCAGGGCATCCTTCAGGCCCTCTCCACCTGGGTGGGGGGGGTGTGATGGGAATGCAGCACTCTGGAGCGGCTCCTGGTGGCCAATCTTGGCATAATGCAATAGGCCGTGGGTGACCACACTGCATGCTTGACAACCAGGATGCTGTGGCATGTGCCCAATAGGGGAAGGGGCTGAAAATAGGAAAATAGCTGCTTTGTCACTGGCTGAGGGCAGCCCCTATGCTCCCATTGCTGCAGTAGCCAGGATAGCCCCTGATGCTGCATCCCTAAGCTGCTCCAGCTAAGATGGCAAAAGGTACCTTCGAGCATTGAAGTCTCCTCTCCCAGTTGCCATTGTAGGTAGGGGGAACCCCTCATTGAATGGATATGGTGGGACAACCGGAGCAGCACAACAAAGGGGCAGCAGATGGCAAAAATGGAGAATCAGGGAGGTAGTAAGGAGACCAGCCCCCCGAAGGATAGGTCAATGGAGGTGGTCATGGCAGAGGAGGTAAAAACAGAAAATGCAAGATGTAATGTGGGGATCAGCCAAGGCTGCTACATTAGGAGAATGTATTTGCCTTGCTGCCAAGAGGGTACAGGAATGGTGCAAGTAAGTACAGGATTAGTTAATGCAGATTAAGACTCTTGAGTCGACATTATCCCCTACCACAATGGAAGCTTCTTGGTTGTCTCTTAACTACCAATGAGCCAAATATTGTTCCATGTTAAATGAAAAAGCAGAATCATCCATTCTCCATACTAAATTCAGATATTTGGATCTTGGGGAACATGCAGGAAAGTTGCTCACATTATGTCTGTGACAACAAACAGGGGCCAAGGTAGTTTGTGGATTACATAAGACCAGTACTGACACCTTTGTGACCCAATCTCGGGACATTGTGGACATTTTCTGCCAATATTATGAGAACACATACTCAGTCTCCCCTAATCTGTCCCATGACCCCATACACATAGAACCATTTCTACGAGTTGACACTCTCCCCCAACTATCGGAATAACAGAGACAATATCTGGGTGGGCCTATTTTGGCAACCGAAGTCACAGTGGCCATCTTCTCCTTTTCAGTTAAGGGTGCTCTTGGCCCAGATGGTTTTCCCATTAATTCTTATAAAACTTTTTCCTTTGAGCTTGTTTCATTTTTGGTTGATATTTTTAATTTATTATTCAAGCATGGCCTTACTGACCTTTATTTTAATAGAGCATGCATCATTCCTTTGCCTAAACCCAGGAAAGATGGGTTCTATGTCATATCGGTGATCGCAAAACAGTGATCGCTATTACGGTGAGTGTACATTGCCGAAAATAAAATCAGTGATGTACACTTACCCAGACAACAGAAACAAGCAATAATGTGGGGGGGCAGCACCCTCCACACTCCTCCATTATGAGGGGCTTTGCCCCCCCCCACACCCCCCTGATTTTAGATTACCAACTCCAGGGGGGTGTATGTTTTGGAGGGGGAGACAGTCCGAGAAAAAAAAAAAAAACAATTACAGCAGCAGCAACAAAATGTTTCCTCAGTCCCTAGCCCTGAATCTGGCACCTTCTGTACTAAATCTAGCCACCCTCACCACCACACCACATGGCTAGCTCAGAGGCAGCAGGCCACACTATCCCACACAAACTGTCCTCCCTTTCTCTCCACTTCCGGTCACCATTGTAACCCTCCCTCACCCATCCCTACCCTCGCTGTCTCATTCCGTTGCTACCCTTACAAGGTAGCTCTCATGTGCCACACTGTAAATGAGTCACCCTTTTGAGAGTCACTCATTTGTAGTCACTATTATCATGGGATAGCAGAAGGACGAGTTTTCTCCATCTAATTACCATCTGATTTCTCTTATCAATACAGATTTAAAAATTTTGGCCAAAATCTTTGCCACTTATTTGGAGTGATCTTGTCTGGTCTTATTGGGCTGGAGCAGGTTGACTTCATAGCTGGAAGGCACTTTAGTGACCCCACTCATTAAATCTTTCATTTGCTTTCTGCTTCTGAGAAATCCAGGGTGGCAGCTGTCCAGGTCTCCTTGGATGCAGAGAAAGCATTTGATAGAGTGTCTTGGCCTTACTTGTTTGCTACTCTAAAGGCTTACAACATTTCAGAGGATTTCATAAAGTGGGTACACCTCTTATACTCTCAAGCTTCTGCATTTATTTTATGTAATGGAGTTGTGTCCTTCCCATTTTCCATTTCATCCCATACTCATCAAGGATGTCCCCTCTCCCTTTCTTTTTAATCTTTACTTGGAGCCCTTTATATTAAGATTGAAGAGTAATCCCCATCTCCATGGCATCTCTGTAGGAGGCATTGAATATAAGCTCTCTGCTTATGCTAATGACATTCTTCTACATCTCTCCTCCCCTACTACTTTCCTGCATATTGCCCTCACAGAAATTACTAATTTCAGCAGCATTTCTGCTTATAAGCTTAACCTCAACAAAACAAAGGTATCACATGTTAGTGCATTTGTTGATAAGGGCTTTGTTCTCTCTCTAGGGCAACAATGGGACTCAAAAGCCCTTCCCTATTTAAGTATTTTTATCTCTCACAGGCCTTCCCTTTTACATAAATTAAAGTTGGATTCCCTGTTACAGAATATCTCTCAAGACTTGAGGAGGTGGTCTGTACTTCCTTTATCATTTTGGGGAAAGGCCAGCATTATTAAAATGAATGTTCTTTACTGACTTTTGAATCCACTAGCATGCTTAGCATTTTTATCCCTCAGGTCTGGTTTTTGTGTTTTCGTTCCATGCTATCCAAATGTTTATGGAAAATGATGCTATCAGGCATGCCTACCATAAACTTTAATTTCCCACAAAATTGGGTGGTACTCGCTTGCATGATTTTTTTTTCAAATTTTCTGGCACTTCATGGTACCAAATATTTTTGCTGGAGTGTTCAAGTTACTTCTCCCTAACTAAACTATGTACCCCAAAGGCTCACTATGGAAAGCACAGTATGTCAGCAGTTGAACATAGACCATTACTCTTTTCTCTTCGTTCCCCCCCCCTCGGCCTTTAAAAAAAATGCCTATATATTGGTTTTCTTTAACCCATGCACAATTTTGTCAATACTTCCATTTAGACACAAAAATTTGCCCTTCTCAACCTATATTGGGGAATCCCAATTTCTGTATAGATAGAATTCCCATTTCGCTCTCCTTTCTTCCCCTACCACCTTCCATTCTGGCATCTACACTGCTGCATGCAGACCATTTGCTGGATTTTATTACATTTCAAAGATGGTATGGTTTAGATTCCAAGTTCTTCTTTAAACACTTACAATTGTCCAGGTTGGCTTTGACATATCTTGGTTCACCACCCTGGATGGATTCCTTCTCCCACCATTTGGATGTGCTAATGTTAGCAACTTCCTCACCACATGCAACTTCTCAACTATATTGACAATCAGTCCTTCCATCCCTCTATTCCCATTGGGATAGCATATTATTGGCAAAATGCCTTGTCATTAAACTGGGGTTCACAGGAGTGGGGGGATATTTGGGAAGATATGTATAAGATAATAAAACAAGATCGGTGCAGACAAACTCAGTTTAAGATATTATATAATATGTATTTTACCCATCAGGTAAAATCGGATGGGACATCAAACACATTCTACTTGCCTCAGGGGGTCAACAAACAGATGGCTTGTTGTTCCATATTTTATGGCACTGTGATAAAGCTGCCCCATTCTGGTCAACCATTTAGATGCATTCAGATCCTTCTTTTGATTTAAAACTGTTTTTCACTCATGAAATCTGCCTACTGGGCTGATATCACAATATTCATTTTTGATATCAGAGGAACTATATAGAGGATAATGTATGGTCCTCTATCCGTAACAAGTTTGTAAACTCTTCGAGAGGCCATCATGGTGACGTTTGGAACCTCGAGAGCGAAGCTCGAGAGGTTCAGTTGCCATGACGACCTCAAGAAGTTTTCAAACTTGTTACGGATAGAGGACCATACATTGTCTTTTATAGTGTATGGTCACCTATCTATTGTATTTCAAGTTTGAAATCTTGTTACATGTGCAGTTACACCCTTATGCTTTAGACAGAAACAATCAGTCGGTACAGTTGCTTAATGAAATATTTACTTACGTTTGGTTTGAACAGCAATAATCAACATCGCTAGTGACACATTAAAAAAAAAAACAATACAGCATTTTTGTTGTTTTTTTACTTAGACATTTAATCTTTGCATTAGTCTATAGTGGTGTGGATGATCCGATGTGCTGCCATGACCTCTGGAGCTAAAGACATGACCTGTGAGTAGACAAATGAGAGGGACAGTTGGAGTCAAAGTTCAAAGGAAGTAATTTTGTTAGGGCAGGGGTCATGGGAGTTTGTGTACTTAGGTTGCAATTCATCAGTGTCCTCATTGCAGTTTTTCTGATGCCCGCCTGTGAGGTAATTAATCATTTTAACATTTATAGCGGCCGACATTGTGTGTGTGTGATTTTAAAAAACACTCGCTTAACTGTTTACAATTTGAAGGATGAGCAGCTCACACCACGAGCATTTCTGACAAGATTCTAATCTGTTATGCTGCAGTAGCTACGTTCGTGGTGCAGCATAACAACAAGCTACTGCAGTATAACAACTTTTAAGCTTGTATAGATTTTTATTCGTAACAGCGTTCTGCCATACATTATATAATTCTTATCGCTGCTGCTGCAAAAATGGTTTCACTTAGACACTGGCTAGATACTATTGTACATGATATTCTTGATTCATTATTTTCATTGGCAAGGTTATTTTTGTTATGAGCATTGAGCAGCATCCTAATTGGGAGTAGGGAAGTATCATCTATTAATCATCCATTGTGCACTCACTAAAACAAGCAGTTCTTCAATTACAGCCCCAGCTAAAATAACACATATTCCCAGATAGTGTAAATTCACATATTCTAGCATAATTGTGAACAGCCAGAGTGACTGATTTATATTTGCTTTAGTCATATTTGGTAGTACATACATATTGATTAGATGTAGAATGGAACTTGCTCTCTGGACAATAACAGCACACAGAGAGTATGGTGCCCCTATTTCCATTCTAAATTAATTCATATTAAGATGCATAACAATCAAGGTTAGTAGGCCCATTTTATTCTTCCTTATGGTTTACCTTTAAAAGCTGGATGTGTAAATTGATGGAACCCATTCAAATCTTCATGATATATTTCACTTTTCCATGTCTCCTGGAGTAGCACAATGCCATAGTTTTTTATGTAAGTAAACAATTTTTTATCATTATGTTTTGATTCTGAGCCATTTACTGTATATTCCAAGAAACAATGGTTACACTTTAATCTGGTAGTCGTACAAGAGATTCTTCACTTTCCAGAGCCTTATACCTGTTTTTATCCACTAGATATTCTAGGATTACCACTTTATCCTCCAATCCTCCACCACTGAGTCTGTTCCATCATCGTCATCCTTCAATTTCAGTATATAGATCCAAGGACTGTAAAATTTGAGGCTAAAACGTAGTTTATTTAACAGATTCAAAAGCCTAACACACAGTAGAAATACTGTACTTAACAGTGAAAATAAAACAATCTGTCTGCCTGAGGAAGCTCATTCACAACCTGAAGCATTAGGGAAAGGTTGGCTCACTGGGCTTGTGGACTGATTGCTTTGTTTTTTGTTTTGTCATTTCCACTGTTAAGTATTCTTACTGTGTGTATGGCCTCTGAATCTGTTAAATAAAATACATTGTAGCCTCAATCTTTGTATTTTTACAGTCTGTGGACCTATATTTTGTTCACTGTCACTAGATTGTTTGATAAATTGGGTTATCCACATGACAGCAGAACCATCCTGCATCAATAATTTGTATCGCCTTTGTGAAGGTATTCCATTCCAGTACCATGCTATCATTAATCTGATTTACATTTTTTTTTTATTTTAGCACATCAAAATATATGGCTAACATGGAAAAGAAACAGGAGGACATTTAACAAAATGCAAACTACTGTTTTCATATCACTGTTTAAAAAGCTATATTAGTCAGAGAATATATGACAAAAGAGAATAGTGTGCTATCATAATGCTAATCTTTTCTCTGAATCACTCATAGAAACATAAAAACAAGGTCAGAACAAGATAAACAGTCTATTCAGTCTGCCATATACGACCCTTAAGCACAAGCCGTCAATGGATTCAGGCATGGCTGGGACAGTGTAAAGGGTTTAATGGCTACTTTGGGGGCAGCAGTAAGGCAGGGAGAAATGGCAGAGGAAAGCAAGGGCAAAACTCCATCTAAACAATAGGACTCAGGGTAGAACAGGGTAAAACAGGGAAAACTGGATGGCTGGATTGTCTTTTTCTTTCAACATTGTCTGTGTTTCTGTATAGACCTGTGATATATTACTGTGAGCTAACCCTCTCCCTCAGAGATCTCTCCACCTATCGACTCCCTGTCATACGTCTCAACCTTTTGTTACTGAAGTGCAAAACGCTAAAACTCAACATGTGTGACACTGTGGGACACTCATCCTTAAAATGAGGAACACATTCTTAAATGCTAAGATACAAACTTAGATTACTATGTAAACCAATGCCTTTATTTATGTAAAATATAATTTTGATTTGGCATGTCAAGAATATTATGAGTGTCTGCTTCAAGTCTAAACCTACAGGACCTACTTTGTGTAGACAGAAGCTTTCCCATGATGAATGAATGTGAAACAAAGAAATTTTAATAGGTAAAATGAGGGATATCCCTCATAATAAAGGCCAATTAAGAGGTATACTCCTTACTCTCTGATAACATCCTTGGAAATGTATAATTGCTTTTGAATCATGATATAGTCTCAGTATTGATTATGTTACTGGGCAGAATGTTCCACCCATTGATCGCCTGCTACATGAAATACATATTTCCTGATGTTTTGAATTTTTCCCTTCCAGATTGAGATTATGCCCTCTTGTGAATGCCATGTTGTTCCACTTGAACAGCACTGTGATTTTCACTTTGTTGTTCCCACATGAGTACTTGTATAATTCTGTCAACCTCTCCCCCTTTTCTCTGTACAACACATATTAAGACTTCCCACTGGTCTCTCTTCATAAGACCTTCCCTATTGCCCCAAGATAATTTTGTCATCTTGTGCAGTATACTCTCCAACCTATTCCTGTCTTTCCTCAAGTGAGGTCTGAAGAATTGCAGGCATTACTCTAGGTGAAGTCTAACCAGTAGCTGTATCACCTCTTCCTTACAACTAGTGAACCCTCAGCTGATGCACCCTGACTTACTGGTAGGCTTCCTGTGTGCTATACATGTTGAGAAGTGTTTTATAGACTATTGTTACTATTAGAATTTTTAGAATTCTGGCACTAGCAGAGTGGATGTGTTTGAGAAAAGCTCCCAGAGCTAAGTGAAATTTACAATACTTTTCAAATTTAAAATATTTTCCTTTCATGTTAATTTAGGTGGCTGTCAAGGAGGACATTGTTGTCTCCAGCAAGGTATAGCATTTGTGTGGTAGATGCAGGGTGGGAGTGAGGATGGTCATCAGCAGGGCCACTGGAAAATTGCGGAAAATTTTACCCAAAAATGCGGGGATTTTCTTGCAAAAATTGTGGGAAAATTGAGGGGGTTCACTATACATCCCCACTGCCCCCTAATAAATATTTTATTGTTTGCTGCAGCATGTATTGATCACATAAATTGTTAGGTAAATGTATTGCCACTTGTAAATGATTTTAATATGAAGAAAGATGTGTGTTTTTGAAATGCACTGTAAACTAATCATCATGTAGCATATCTTCTAAAAATCAAGACATCTAAGTCATGCAGTGCTAACTAGATTTTATTCAGTAATTTACAGTTAGTCTGTACTGAATACATCCTGAAACAACATATTTTGCTAGTTTCTAGATGTTAAATAATGAAACCTGTTTAAACTACCTGCTTTGGTGCAAGAAAAAAACAAACACATAACCAGGGTGCCTAATAAAGGTCTAGCAAGAAAAATACTTATTTTGTTAAAATGATTACTGTTCTTAATCAGCACTGTAAGTACACTTTAAAATCACATGATAACAGTATCAGATCATACCAATAGCTTTTCATTACACCATGCAATAGTTTTTAATACATTGTACTTTTGTTCTACTCGGTTTGCAGTGATTTTAGTTGGGTTGCAATTATTTTGTCTATTTGAAGGTAACTGTTTAACTATACTTAACTTGTTCAGCATGTTTTCAGAAATGTTTGCTTTTTGTAGGCTTTGTATGTGAGTATACAGTTGTGGCAGACTGACATGTAAGGAATCACTGTCACCAACCCCCTCAGAGCACATTAAAGTTTATAATCAGTAGGGCCATCCAAACTCTTGACACATTTGAATCAAAATCCTTTCAGATTGAAAGTATTTATACAAGGAAAATCTACCCTACCATTCAAAAACAAACATTGTGGTCAAGGCTTCATTTAGGTGAATGGGGCACTTTGCACCTCTTCTCACAACTGTTGTTTCAGTCTCTGTGTCAGCAAAAAGTTCTCTGATAGTCTGCTTTAACACAGATTTTAAGTGTTCAAGTCTACATATGCATGACCAGAGGATTCTGAAACCAAAGCAGGAAAGTGACTCACATGAAAGCAGAGTCACATTTGACCCCTTCTCACCTCACACTGTACTGTTTTGGTCAAATCAAAGTCTGTGTATCATATCTGAGTAGATTTCCTTGAGAATTTAAATGTTTGTATACAATTTCAGTCAAAAATTCCATAAATGTAAGAAATTGCAAGAAATTGCGGATTTTGTGCGGAGAAGGGTGAAAATTGAGGAAATTTGGGAAAAATTGCTCCCGCAATTTTCCAGTGGCCCTGGTCATCAGATTTCTTTTTGATTTGTCAACTCTGGTATAGTTAATTTTATTACATTTTTTTAACAGTTTCAATGTATGTTTTTTGTAATGCCTGATCTTGAGGATCTAGGTGTTATTTCTTGGCATTTTGGCTACTTTGTTTTTTTTTTTTTTTTGTTAAATGTTGAGTTTGTCTATTGATGTATGCCTGATATGCTGTAGTGCAAAAGTCTTTCACTATAAAGAACAGAATGGATCCATAATGTGTGTTCATTATAGCTCTCTGTTAAAGTGAAGGATGCTGAAATAACAGAGCACTTAGTATATTATATTGTTGTACTGTACTCAACAGAACTGTATTGTATGTATCAGAATGTGTTAACCTATCTCCCTTCATTTCAGCTGTTGTATCACTATCTGTGTAAGTTAACAAAGTTTTCAAAGTGCTGTATTTTGTATTTGATACTAATACTGAATCATAGATGCATTTCATGCTGCCACTCACCCTCCTGCCCACAGCTTTGAGATACAGCTTGTACTTCAGATACATGAGATACACCTTGAGCTATCCTAATTTATTTTATTCAGTTACTTTGGTTATTTTGGTTTCTGTATTTCAAGAGGTACAGTGTTGACATGGTGAGACCAATGAGACTGAGATCAGTCATCAAAGTAAACAAGCAAACCCCATCCACAATTTAGTGCAGTGGGTGATTGTACAGTGCCATATTTACAATGCAGGTGTTTGTTTGATTGCTTCTCCTTTGGTTCCTTGCTACTCAGACACTAAAGCACTCACAGACAGGTAGCAGAGGGTAGCACATAGATACACAGACACTGTCGGCAGATAAGGGCTTATGACCCACCCAGTCTGCCCATTTAGCTTGTAAGTTCACTTTGTTTTTCTAAAGGTCTGTTGTCCCTTGAGTAGAGCACAGTATAGGTGAGCAGTAATGCCATGGTGGAGTTTAGCATAGGAACAGCTGTTTGCTATCAGGAGCCTTGTGCCTCATTCAGTAATAGCTGGGAGTTCCCTATGGCAGGGCACACTATAATGAGGGTGTACTGAATGAAATAACTTACTGAGCCTTCTGATTTTTTTTCTCCAATCATTTGAATTTGTTCATCTGTTGTTGTGGCAGCTAGTGAATGATGTGGTGCTGTGATGTCATTGGTTGCTTGGAGTGCCTTCTTGGCTGCTAATTTCTACTGGTTTAAGTATATATATATATATATACACACACACACACACACACACATATATATATATATATATATATATATTATAGTGGCACAGTAGTGCCACTATAGTTAGGGTTGAGTATCCCATTTAAGGTTAAAGTGTGAAATTTTGCAGTTTAATAACTTTGCCACTGTATGACAGATTTGCCTGAAGTTTGGCAGGCACAGAGTGGAACCATAGATCTCAGGGTCTGCCAAGTTTCGTACCAGTCAGGTATACAGTTTCAGAGTTATAAAGTGACATTCCTTAGCTCATTTACGCTTTTTTGGGCATTCTTTGCTCATGCCTACAGGTCACACATTTTGCATGACTAGTCCAAAACCTTCAGGGAACATGCTGCTGGGGTCCCCGATGTGCCTTCCAAAGATTTTGTGAAAAAATATTAAACGGTTCAAAAGTTATTCAAAAAACAAATTTCCCATTATAGTCAAAGGGAAAAGTTAACAAAATGTTTGACAAATGCAATTTTTAGTGTCGCAAATGACCCCTGTAGTGTCGTGAGTCAGCCATTTTTTTTTCAGTTAGAGGTCACAGAAATGTTTGGCATTTAAATATGGGACTCTCTAGGGACACAATTAATTTTGTGTTCACCTAGTCAAGCCCTGAGGATGCTAGCCATGTCTTTTTTGGGGGGTTAAACACCCCATAAATATGTTTTTGAAATTTTTGTAAACTGTAGTGTCGCAAAGTCTTGCCACACCTGTGACACTTTCATGATTTTTTTTTTTGCGAAACTGTCATAATTTGCAACACTACTTTGCGACACTATGTCGAAAATAACAGGAATTCTTTGCCACCCTGCTGTAAAAGAATGGTTTGGTCTTTTGGGCTGAAATTTGAAGGGAAGAAATCCAACTTCCCACAGATGTGCCTTTTTCATGGTTTGGTGACAAAATATTACAGGGATGCAAAGTTACGGTACTCTGAAATTGAAACTTTTCTCATAGACTAACATTACGGCATCCACTGCGCCTTTCTGGACCCGTATCTCGGAAATGCTTTGAAATACTGACTTTTCATTGGAAAAATGCTTAATCCCTCATTATGGGTCTAAGTGCAAAACTAGCTAGGAAAGTCATAATTTATATAAAATTTTATTTTTTTTTCTACATCGTATAGTTCCTGAGATATAAGCAATTTAGTATTCCAAGTACTCATTTTCTGCTCCAAGGCCCACTATTATGCATACATTCTTTGTACTCACTGTGTTTCTCTATACAACTATTGGGCAAAAACAGAGTGTGTGTGTTTCCGTTACTGTTACAGTTAACGTTTCCACTTGTGTTTCTGTACTCGTTTACATTAGCGTTCCTGTGTACACCACTGTGTGCGTTTCACTTTGTGTTTACATTTGTGCTTGCGTTTGCACTACTGTTACAATTTGCATTTCCACTACTGTTTCTCTGTGTGCATTTTGTTTTCGTCACAGTGTGGATTACCATTGCATATGCGCTTCCATTTGCATTTGTTTTTCCTTTGGCTTCATCATTGCTGTTACTATTACCATTTGCATTTCCAATTGCATTACCATGACCACGCATGTTACAGTTTGTGTTTCTGTACCCCCTTGACTTTGCGTTTCAGTTTCCATTACCACTTGCATTTGCGTTTCTATCACCATTTGCATTATCGTTAATATTTGCATCACCATGTGCGTTAGAGTGTGCGCTTGCATTTGTGTTACTGTTACCATTTGTATCTGTGTATGCACTTCTGTTTGCATTTGTCTTTCCTTTGGCATCATCTTTGCTGTTACCGTTACCATTTGTGTTTCCAATTGCTTTTCAGTGACCGTGCGCATTATGGTTTGCATTTCCATATGCGCTTGCATTAGCATTTGTCTTTCCTTTGGCATCATCATTGCTGTTACCATTAGCATTTGTGTTTCCAATTGCAGTACTGTGACTGTGCACATTACCGTTTATGTTTCCATACCCGCTTGCGTTTGCATTTCTGTTTGTGTTTCCTTTGGCATCATTGTTGCTGTTACCATTAGCATTTGCATTTCCAATTGTGGTACTGTGACCATGCATGTTACCATTTGCATTTCCATACGTACTTGCGTTTCCATTTCCATTTGCGTTACTGTTCTCTTTGGTGTCATTGTTGCTGTTATTGTAACTGTTTGCATTTCCAGTTGCCTTACCACTACTGTTCACATCTTCATCACTGTTTGCGTTTCTGTTGCCCTTAGTGTTTGCATTTTCGGTTGCATTTCCATTGTCGATTGTGTTACTGTTTCCTTCTGCAGGGCCGTTGCCTTAACCATTTGCATTTCTGTTTGCGTTTGTGTTACTGTTTGCTTTTCTGTTGCCGTTTGCGTTTCTGTTGGCGTTACTGTTTACATTACTGTTTTCATTAACATTTGCATTTCTATCACCGATACCGTTTGCATTACCATTTCTGTTTTCATTACTGTTTGCGCTTGCGTTTCTGTTACCGTTTGTGTTACCATTTACGTTTGCATCACCATGTGTATTACCACTGCTCTTAGTTGCTCTATAAAGCAACTTTTGGCTACACACTTATCTAGAGCTTTCAAATAATCTGCTTGTTTCAAAATTAAAGAAACCAAAGTATTAATTGTTTCACACAAACAGTCAGTATTTAGTGATTTCAAATTCAGGCTTGTATGCTGGCAATGGGCATAACAGATGCCAGTTAAAAAAAAATCAGTGCAAATGACCCCGCCACACACACACACACACGCACACCACCATGCAAAACAAAGAAAAAAATCAAAATGCAATGCATCCATACTATCAAATCGGGCACACATTTGCGAGATAACATTTATTTAATTTTCAGGGGTTCTACAATGAACATGTTGGCTAGCTCACCCAAAAATGAATACATAGAAACATAGACTTTGACGGCAGATAAGGACTGCTTGGCCCACCCAGTCTTCCCATTTCCCAACCTATTGGAGAAGCTGTAGATCCTAGTTAACCAACAGCCTACTTCTTCCTTCCCCCCACAAAAATTGCCTTATGTCTGTCTCATGTGTTCTTGAATTCCCCCACTGTTTTTGACCCCACAACCCCCTTCTAGATGGCTGTTCCATGTGTTCACCACCATCTCCGTGAAAAAAAATACTTCTTCACATTGCCCCTGAGCCATCCCCCATCTATCTTCAAATTGTGCTGTCTTGTTCTTGCATGTCTCTTTTTCTGAAAGATGCTACCCTCTTAGACTTTGTAGATTCCCTTGAGGTACTTGAAAGTTTTTATCATGTCCCCCCCTTTCCTCGAGGGTATACATATTAAGTTCCTTCAGTCTCTCTTCATACGGCTTCTGGTGCAGACCCTACACCATTTTAGTTGCCCTCCTCTGGACTGCCTCCATCCTGTCTATGTCCTTGCAGAGATGGAGTCTCTAGAACTGCATGCAATACTCCAGATGGGGTCTCACCAACTGTCTGTACAGAGGGTAACAACTTCTTGTTTTCTATTGTTGATGCCACTCCCTGTGCATCCCAGTAATCCCAGTATTCCCCAGTCCTCCTTACTGCCTTCTCACATTGCTTGCCTACATTTAGGTCATCTGATATAACTTCCCCAGGTTCCCATCCATTTTTGTTGTTGTTAGTGCCCCCCCATTGTGTACTCTGCCCCTGGATTTTTGTTTTCCAGGTGCATTACTTTGAACTTCTTTGAATTGAATCTAAGCTGCCATACTCTTGACCATTCCTCCAACCTTGCCAAGTCCCTTCTCATCCTTTCCAACCCCCTTGTGTATCAACCCGGTTGCAGATCTTTGTGTTGTCTGCAAAGAGGCATACTTTTTCTTCCGGTCCCACTGCAATGACACCTATAAAGATATTAAAGAGGAATGCCCCCAGTACTGAACCCTGTGGTACCCCACTAGTGACCCTCCTTTCTTCAGAATGGACTCTGTTTACTATTACCCTCTGCATCCTGTTGTCCAGACAATTTTTTACCTAGGTTACCACCATGGGACCCACTGCCAGGCTGTCTAACTTGTTTACTAATCTTTTGTGTGGGACTGTGCAAATGCCTTGCTAAAGTCTAGGTAGGCCACATCCATAGCCCCTCCCTGGTCTACTACTTGGGTCACCCAGTCAAAGAAATCTATTAGATTCATCTGACATGACCTTCCCACTGTGAATCCATGTTGCCTTGGGTCCTGTGCCCCACTGTCCTCTAGACACTCAACAATTCTTTCTTTCAGGAGTGATTCCATACTCTTCCCTACCACTGAGGTCAAACTAACAGGTCTGTAGTTTCCTGCCTCTGCCTTGCTCCCACTTTTGTGAAGGAGAATCAAATCTGCCCTCCTCCAGTCCTCAGGTACCATATCTTCCTCCCATGATTTGTTAAAAAGGGTAGTCAGTGGTGTCACTAGTTAGCCCCTTAATTCTTTTAGAATTCTGGGGTGAATCCCATCAGGCCCCATTGCTTTGTCACCTTCAGTTTTAAGACTTCTTTCAGGACACTTTCTTCTGTGAATGGACTGGTATCGACCTCCCTATCCAGAGTGCTTCTATTATTTGGTTTAAATACCTCCCCCTCATCTTCTTTTGTGAATAGTGAGCAAAAGTATTCTTTCAGGATCCCTGCTTTTTCACTGTCACCCTCTGCCCAACCCCCTTCCCTTTATTAACTTTATCACTCCTTAATGTACCTATAAAAGATTTTATCTCCCTTCTTAACTGAGTTGGCTATCTTTTCCTCAGTTTGGGCCTTTGCTATTCTGACTGCCTTCCCCACTTCCTTCTGCTTAAAGTAGTACAGTTCTCTGTCCTGCTCCTTCTGTGTTTCCTTATTCTTCCTGAATGCTATCTTTTTCTCCCTAACCTCCCCTGCCACCTCTTTTGAGAACCATAGTGTTTTTTCCTTCATTTAGTTTTGTTTATTTGCATCACGTAAAGGCTTGTTGGCTCTGTGATGGTAGTTTGATTTTTTCCCCACTGTTCCTCCACTACTCCTTCTTGTCCATTTGCTAGTACTTTTCTGAGGTACTCTCCCATTTTGCCAAAGTCAGCTCTCCTAAAGTTCAGTACTCTCACTTTTGTATGACTTAACTCAATGGCTGTGTTTATCATGAACCACACTGTTTGGTGGTCACTTATTCCCAGGTGGCTATCCACTTCTAAATCCGAGATCCTATCTCCATCCCCATTTGAGTACCAGGTCCAAGATTGCTCCTTCCTGAGTGGGTTATAACACTAGCTGCCTGAAGCATGCCCCCCTGTAGGACATCGAGAATGACCCTGCTCTTAGATGTGTCTGCAGCAAAGCTGCTCCAGTTAACAATTGGCATATTCAGGTCCCCCATCAACAATATCTCCCCTTTTTCTACCATTCTAAGAATGCTTTCTATCATTTCCTTGCTCGTTTCCTCCCCCTGAGATGGGGTCTGTATACAACCCCCATGTGGACTGTGGTGCCATTTCCTGTCCCCAGGGTGACCCACTGTGCCTCCTCTCTTCACTATTTACCCTTTTGTTCTGTTGCTTTGATCCCTTCTCTAATGTAGAGAGCTACTCCTCCTCCTCTTTTTACCCTCCCTGTCCATCCTATAGATTGTGTACCCTGGAATGCTGACATCCCAGTCATAGTTCTCTGTGTACCATGTTTCTGTGACTGCCACGATATCCAAGTGTCCCTCTTCCATCAAGGCTACTAGTTCAGGGAGCTTGTTACTTAGACTATGGGCATTAGTACTCATCACCCTTCATTTTTTGATGGCCTCATCCCTTTTACCCCCCTCCCTGTCCTTACTGCCTTTGCCTTTTACTCCATTTACCCCTGTCCTGCTGACTATTTACTTCTCTGCCTTGGAGTTTACCTTAATAACTACCCTGTTTTGTGTGTGGGGGGTAGGATTTCCCTGCTCCTTTTCAGTGCCCCCCTTGGCTAGTTCAAATGCTTGCCAACAAAACATTTAAACCTATCAGCTAGGATCCTGGTTCATTTCCTGGACATATGCAGACCATCGCACCAGTATAGGCCTGTATCCCTCCAAGTGGAACCCCAGTCCTCAATGAAGCCAAAATCCTGAGCTTGGCACCAGTTTTTCAACCATTCATTGAATCTCATGGTGTGGAGTACCCCAGCCTCACCCATGCCATAGACAGGCAGCACCTCCGAGTAGGTTACTGTGTGTGATACTTGTCTAAGGCCCCTTCCCATCTCCACAAACTCCTCCTGCACTGCTCTGATCCCATTCCCACTCAGGTCATCTGTCCCTAGGTGGACAATGACATCCAGCTCCCTCTCCTGTGCTGCTGTTCCCACAATCCTGAGGATTCACTTCCTGCCCCTCCCAGCCATGATGCAAGGCTGGCACCTTACCTCCCTCTTCCCTCCCCTCCCTCCCCCAGTCCTACCCCATAACAATTGAGTCCCCCACCAGGAGTTGTTTCCTTCCCCTGTGGGGTCTCATGCCACCCTCCTGTGGGTCTCCTTCTTGGAGGTTCCCAGCATCCTCCTTGGTCTCCACTGTGGGTTCCTCCATAGAGGAACCACACTGCCAGAATGGCTTATGAATTGTGGTGAGGTACAGCTGGAGGGATGCACCTCTGTTCCACTACCCTCACCCTCCTTGAGCCCACCATGTTCCAACTGCTCCTCTGTCTTGGCAACCTTTGAGGCAGTGGTAGCAGCTCTGGTTGTCCCTGGATGGAGGAGTAGGTTTCCTGAATCCTCACCAGGTTGGCCTGGAGACAGGCTATCTCCTCCATCAGACCAGAGGAGTGCCTGCAAATAGTGCAGCATTGCAACCTCCAGAACATCTCTTGGAAGACTGCCGCCACACAGCCATGCATTGCACCACTCCCCACATGTCTCTCTCTCCCTTCATGTTTAAATTTGTTGTTGTTGTTGTTATTGTTGTTAGTGTTTGCAAGTGTGTGCGTGCATTTACCCCCTACACAGCATGCTGGGCTGTTAAATATGACCGGTGTGTGCCCTTTGCCCTTTTGGGGAAGTGATGTCAGAACCCTGGTATAAAAGAAATTACACCTTTGGAGTGGGTGGGGTGAGGGGCAACATGGGTGGGACTATGCCCATTTCCTCCAGAAACAATCAGCTACAGCTCTGAACAACCACCCCAGTGAGTGATTTCCTTCCCTTCAGCAAGACAACCTGCACAACAATTTAACAGAAAATATACCCTGCAAAAAACAATATCAGCTGCTGCACTCTTGCTTTCCATTGCTTCTTTGCTGTCTTCCTAGTTTGCTGACTCTCTCAGAATTTAAAGGCTTTGTGGGTGGGCAGGTCTGGGCAAGTTCTGTTTTCAGCTGCTGCTCTCTTGCTTTCTTTGCTTCTCTGTTGTCTTCCTAGTTTGCTAGCTTTGTCAAAATTTAAAGGCTTTGTGGGTGGGCAAGTCCTGTTTTCAGCTGTTTTCAGCTGCTGCACTCTTGCTTTCCCTTGCATCTTTGATGTCTTCCTAGTTTTCTGGCTCTGTCAGAATTTAAAGGCTTTGTGGATGGGCAAGTCTGGGCAAGTCCTGTTTTCAGCTGCTGCTGTCTTGCTTTCCCCTTGCTTCCCTGCAGTCTTTTACATCTGCAATAGACTCAATTTATGACCAGTATTTGCCATCATTCCTACCATCTCTACATCAAAAAAAAGTAAACAAAAGTAATAAAGTACCATTTATCAGACAGTGAAAATATCCTGTCAGTCTCTTCATCAGATTCACTGTCTTTCCTACTAGAGATTTAATTTCAATATGACTAAATATTATGGCAGTTTCATGAGATAAGTGCTGAAAACTCAATTTTCTAATGAGAAAACATGCTGTGCTATTTTTAATTATAAATTCTAGAAAAAGCTGAATTCAGGTTGCCATTCCCTTCTGTGGGAGAAAGTTTTTTTATGCCTGGGTCATCCAAAAATTGACCAATCAAATGTAAGATGTTTTTGCAAGGATGAACTCCACTCAAAAAGAAAGGTTCAAAAATCTTTTTCTTTATTTCACCATTCACTACAGATGGATGATGGTTTCATCTTAAGAAGGATAAGGCTGATATATAAGGGAGAATGAGGTCTTGAGATGACCCTTTTCAGGAAGGAAACCAATAAAACAGAACTCTCCATTATACAAGCTATAATTTCCCTAGTCTAAAGAGGAGCATCTCGAAGACCCATCTATTCAGAGCCAAGAGAAACTGCAGTGAACAACATAAATATAAAAAACAAAAACATCAGGAATGATGACCTAGAGGTTTAGAGCTAGGGGCCATAACATTACACTTGTACAGGAGGTAGAATAGAAGATAGCAGCAGTTCCTAGAGAGGAATACTTAAGACATTCATTGAAGCACAAAAAATGAATAAAAGCATAGTATTTTCCAAAAACTACAGTCATCTTACAAAGGGAATAAAGGGAATACTATGTAACAATTGGCAGATACTAGAATAAGGGAATTTCCAAAGCCCCTGGATGAAATGCCTTCCTATAGTGACATCTAAGAGAAATAGAACCCTGAGAGATACCCTAGTACATACTGATTGCAACAAATGCACTCAGCAGGTCAGGCCCTCTACTCCCACAGTGCAACCTCCGAGCACAGTAATGTGAACAGGTAACAGACAGGGTAACCCTCCTGTCAGCTTTTGCATCCAAATCAGCTTTAGTCTCAAGTTCTGGGGGGATTCAAACTGTGAACCTTATGCTAGCATACCCAAATGTACAGGCTCAGATACATACTCTCTTCGGGGATTGAGGAACAATCTCTCTCCAGGGCCACCTAGCCAAGCTTCCAAAATGAACCCTTAAAACTCTATAAAAGACCTTAGGTATATTCTTAATTTTCCCAATTTAGGAACACCATCAAGCTTTAGAACAGCTTTTGTCAGTCTTAACCCTCTATACGTCACATGCAAAAAGAACTGGTAGACACCACAGGCAGTCTTTTGAAAAAAAAGATACTTTACTACAAGGTGATAAAAATATGAAAAATGTAAACACAGAACAATATATCAAAGAGCAAACAATCACTTAAAAGAACAAGGGCAAAGTACAAAACAAACAAAAACTCCTACCACAATACATTTAGACTTTTTCTGTCTAATGTAGTACCTCTAAGTGCTTATCAGAGAGATGTGTCTTTCTAGGGTCCCAAAATAATATGACCTGTTCCTCAGTTACAAGAATACATTTCAACTCCGTCTCCCCACTCCTGGGTGAGTCATCTAGCTCCTCCTTTTTAGAATTAAAAAAAAGGTAAATAATGATTTCCTGTCAGGAGATATATTAAATAATGTGACATCAGCAAAACCTCCACTTCCTAACTATGACTCCTTAATTAAACATGTTCTCTTTGATCTTGTGTGGTTTCCTGTTCCCAAGGCAGATTCAAAGGGTTTTACAACTTTTTAACACCAGGTTGATATAAAATGTTCTTCCTCTTAAGATATAAAAGTTTATTAGACTCATCCCCAGGCAGACTCATAAAGTCACATTTCGTTTCCACTTCAAAAAGCCAGTGCATATCATAAAAATGTAATAAAATGTCATTCTGAAGTAAGTCAGTTAATAAATGGTTCCTGCTTCTCTGAAACCTGGGGGGAAGGGTCACCCATGAGCACAGGCTGTCTTATGTGAGACAATCACCTACTATATTTTTATATTACAAATAGCATACAATAATCATAACCAGCTGGCCCAGCATCACAGTCCTCCCCACCTAGACTGAATTGGGGGGCTCTATCCCCTGCATGGGATAAGCTTCCCAAGTTAGTTCACTCCTCATTAAGATGCGACAAGCCATCTGTGTTCTTATTGGTCACTCCAGCCCTATGTAAGATTGTCATATCATACCCTTGCAAGGCAAGACTCCATCTTAATAGTCTACTATTAGCTTTTCCCATTTGTGTCAGCCAAACCAGGGGGTTGTGGTCAGTTTGTACCTCGAAATGCTGCCCATATAAGTATGGCTTTAACTTCTTTAGGGCCCACACTATGGCAAGACACCCTTTTTCCACAGTAGAGTAAGCTTGCTCCCTGGGAAGTACCTTTTTACTCAGGCACACTACAGAGTGATCTTTCCCTTGGTTGGATGTCTGAGGCATCTGTCTGGAATATAAAAGGTCTGCTATAGTCAGGACTTGTCAATACAGGAGCACTGCACAGTACCTCCTTCAGTCTGGTAAAGGCTTTTTCACAGGCTGGTTCCCAGGTAATTTTCTTAGGCATCTTTTTCTTTACTAGGTCAGATAGGGGAGCAGCCAGGGCACTGTAATTGGGTACAAATTTCCTATATTACCCTGCTGTCCCTAGAAAACTCCAGTCCTGCTTCTGTGTTTCTGGTTTGGGCCACTCCTTGATCACCTCTATTTTTACTTGGTTAGGATGGAGCTGTCCCTGGCCTACAACATGCCTGAGGTATGCCACTTCAGCCATGGCCACCTGGCACTTCTCAGCTTTGACAGTGAGCCCAGCCCTCTGTATCCTGCCCAGCACTTTCCTAAGGTGGGACAGGTGTTCCTCCCAGCTGGCAATAAAGATGGCAATGTCATCCAGGTACACCACAGCATATTCCTCAACACCATTTAACACCTGGTTCACCAAGCTTTGGAAAGCGGCTGGGGTGTTCTTCATTCCAAAGGGCATTACTTTAAATTCAAATACGCCTAATGGAGTGATGAAGGCTGACCTTTCCCTTGCTCTGTCAGTTAACTCTACCTGCCAATACCCCTTTGTCAGGTGAATAGTTGTAAGGTATGTCACCCCTTCCAACTTGTCCAGGAGTTTGTCCATCTGGGGCATTGGATGAGCGTCTGACTTTGTGACTGCATTCAGTCCATGATAGTCCACATAGAAATGAATAAAGCCATCTGGCTTGGGTACAAGGACTATGGGTGAGGCTCAGGGGATGTGGGATCTCTGGATTACCCCTAAATCCAGCATTTCCTCCACTTCCCTCCTAATGTCCTTTTGGACAGCCTCTGACACCTGATATACTGTCCACTGTATGGGTATCTGTGTCCCTATCTCTACATCATGCATTGCTAAGGGTGTCAGTTCAGGATTGGTGCTAAACAGTGGGGCGAAGTCTGCTAGAACCTCCTTACTTCCTGGATCTTGTCCAGAGCCAACTGGGGTGAAAATATGACTGCCTCCACAGAGTACTTCCACTTGCTTTCTTTCAGCAAGTCTAGAAGGGGGTCTCCTTCATCCGTACCCTCCCCAGGACTACATACTGTAAACACCATGTCATCCCTATTAGCATATGGCTTCATCATGTTGACATGGTACATTCTTTCTGTATGTCTTCTGCCAGGTAACTCTATGATATAGTTCATGACATTTACCTTTCTAACTACTTTGTATGGTCCTACCCACTCGGCCTGTAGCTTATCTTTCTGGACCGGAATAAGGACCATGACTTCCTGTCCCACCGTGTACGAGAGAGCTCTGGCTCTGCAGTCATACCACACTTTTTGTTTCTGTTGGGCAGCTGTCAGGTTCCTCTGGGCTGTCCCCATGAGCTCCTTCAGCCTTTTCCTAGACCTCAGGGAGTAATCCACTATGGGAATGCCCTGGGTGGCGTGCTTGCCTTCCCAGTCTTCCTGAATCAAGTCTAGGGGCCCATGTACCCAGCATCCATATAAGAGCTTGAAGGAGGAAAACTCTGTCAACTCTTAGGTCACCTCCCTGTATGCAAACAACAGGTGGGGAAGGTATTTCTTTAAGTCTGTCCCATGTTGTTCAGCAAACACTGGAACCTTGACTTCAGGGTATAGTTAAATCTTTCCACAAACCCATTGGTTTGTGGGTGATAAGGTATTGGGCACCTCTGCACCACCCCACACTTCTCCCACAAACATTTCATCAGGTCTGACATAAAGGAACCCCTCAAACTGCGATAACTTCCTGTGGAAACCCAACACAGGAGAAAATCCCTAGTATGGCATCTGCCACTTTGTCTGTCCTCAGTGAGGATAGGGTGACTGCCTCTGGGTAGCAGGTGGCATAATCCACCTCAGTCAGTATGAACCTCTTCCAGGAGCAGCTGAGGTATTTAAAATCCCCACAATATCCACTCCCACCCTCTGGAATGGATCCTCCACTATGGGCAATGGAATTATGGTGGCTTGGGTTTTCTTAACTGCCTTCCCTATTTCTTGGCAACGGTGACAATACTTGCAATACTCCTCCACCTGCTGGGTGAAGTTGGGCTAATAGAAATTCTGGGCCAACCACTGCATAGTGCGTGTGATTCCCAGATGGCCAGACAAGGGAATATTATGTGCAATCATGATCAACTGCTCACAATACCCCTGGGGAATGACAAGCTGCCTGCCTATCACCCCTCTCTCTGTCTTCACATCCTGAATATACATCAGCCCATTTTCCCAATAAACCTTATGTTTACTGTCACCTCCCTGTGCTCCATCAGAGTCTGCCCAAGCCCTCAGCTTCTCTATATTAGGGTCACTTTTCTGAGTAGTTGCAAACTCCTGACACATTCCCAAGGCATGGGACAGGTCCCCTTCAGTCTCTAAACTAGGGTCCCTAGCACTAGCATTGGGGCACTCAGGATCACTGTCATCCCTAACCCTCTGACAATGGGTCACCCCTCCTTCTTCAGAGTAACCCATCATAGTTGTTTGGTTAACTGCTACTGGGGAAATTCCTACACCTTTTCATTAGTTTCCATATCAGGAGACACAGGCTGGGGAACCAGCCTCCCAGTAGTTTCCACAATGACTTCTGTGGGGTCCAGAGAACTGCAATTTCCCCATCCCCCTTGGCTACACGTAACTGCACACACCATCCCCTGTTTGAGATTGTTGCCAAGGATGACATCAACTGCTAAAGTTTTGGCTACAGCCACCTGTTGCATAGTTCCCCCTGTTTCACCCCAGTCTAGGAGAACACTAGTGAGTGGCAATGTTTTCTCCTCACCAGTGAAGTCTTGTACAGTTACAAATTTATTGGATATAAGCTGACCAGGCTCTACCAGATCCCCTTTTACCAATGTCAGGGATGCCCCTGTGTCCCATAACCCTTGTGTCTGTACACCATCCACCGTGACTGGGTGTATGTGTTCCCTCATGTTCACAGGCATGCTTCCAGGGACACATAAGCAACCCACTTCTTTCCTAGCCTCATGTTGAAAATTGCTCATTCATTTGGGACACTGTCTGGCAATATGACCAGTTTTTTACAAAACCCAACATTAATTTCTTTTCTCAGAGAAATCTTTTCTCTGAAACCTGGGGCTAACTGGTTTTAGTGAAGGCAGTGAGGGTTTTATATGCCCTGAAGGCATGCTTTTCCCTTTCTGTGCTGCCACTCCTGCCTCATTTGCTCTCAGAGCAGGTCTGCTCTTGGCATAGTGATCTGAGAGTTCAACAGCCTCTTACACTGTTTTGGGATCTCAGTCCTCCAGCCAGGTTTTCAGCTCTGCTGGGCATGCCCAAAATAACTGTTCTAACAAAATAGCATTTTCAATTTTATGTACAGAGTTTGCTTCAATTCCTTCCCACCAATATTTTAAACACTAACTTTGTTTCATGGCTAGCACCTCATAGCTCATGCCAGGGCTTCTCCTGAGCTTACAGAATTTAGCTCTGTATGCTTCTGCAGTTAAATCAAACTTTTTTAAAAGTGCAGCTTTAAGTTTGCTGTAATCATTACTGTCCTCATTGTCCATTTGATCCAATGCATCCCGAGCTTTCCTGGTAAGATGCAGGGATAGCTGGAAGCTCCCAGGACCCTCTAGAAATATTTGCCTGAATACAAACCTTTTTAAAAGAATTTAAAAAGGCATCCATATCCTCCCCCTCTTTAAATTCAGCTATCCATTTGGAATTTAATTTGTACTCCAGTCCTGTAGTTCCAGTTAAATGAAAGCCACTTACCTGCTCTGGTGCTGGTGGTTGGAGTTGTAACTACTCCAGTTCATGTCATCTCTGGCTCTCACACTGTTCATGGTCTGCCTCTCGCTGTTCACGTTCAGCTTCTCACTGTTCCTGCTTCTCTTCTCTCTGGAACTCCATCTCCATTCTGTGCAACTCAATCTGCAGCTTGATTGCTTCTGGCTCCAGAATGCTGGTGACCTTCCCTATCTGCTGTGGCCCTTCACTGGCACTGGCCCTGCTGTCATCCTCACCGGATCTGGACACTGCACTGGCTGCTGGCCCCTCCACGCCCAAGGTTTGGTGCTTTACAGTCACAGTCTGTGACTTAATGCTCCTGGGCATCTGCTGCCATCAGGGCATTGATGAGGTTCTGCTTGGTGGCTCTCGCCTCATGCAGGACTCCTCTGTCCTGGCACAACTGCCTCAAGTAGTCTGCAGTTTACCCACTGTAGTTGGAAGCCATCTTCTTCCCTATCTACGGCTACTCTAACTTGCACTTTAGAAAAAAAATGAACCAGGTAGGAACTTGACTGTAAGCCAAATGATATAGTTCTGTTTCCTTTTAAAAAAATAAATCACTGCCTTATTTTTCAAGTGAGCTGTACAGTATTAAGTTGACACACTGAACAGTTAAAGCTTGTGTTACCAAATTTATCACACCACTGCTAACCAAATCTGTCACAAATACACTTAACAGGTCAGGCCCTCTGCTCTCACAGTGCCAACCTCTGAGCACAGTAATGTGAACTGGTAACAGACAGGATAACCCTCCTGTCTGCTTTTGGGTCTGAATCACCTTTAGTCTCAAGTTCTGGGGGGATTCAAACTGTGAACCTTATGCTAGCATATGCAAATGTACAGGCTCAGATACATACTCTCTTTAGGGATTGCAGTACAATCATTCACCAGGGGCACCAAGCCAGGCTTCCAAAATAAATCCTTAACACCCTATAAAAGACCTTAGGTATATTCTTACCTTTTCCCAGTTTAGTAACACCATCAAGCTTTTGAACTGTTTTTGTCAGTCTTAACCCTCCATATGTCATATGCAAAAAAACTGGTAGACACCCCAGGCAGTCTTTTGAAAAAAAAAAGATACTTTACTACAAGATGATAAAAATAAGAAAACTGTAAACATAGAACAATATATCAAAGAGCATACAACCACTTAAAAGAACAAGGGCAAAGTACAAAACAAAAACCTCCTACCACGATACATCTAGACTTTTTCTATCTAACGTATTACCTCTAAGTGCTTATCAGAGGGATGTGCCTTTCTAGAGTCCCAAAATATTATGACCTATTCCCCAGTTACAAGGATGCATTTCAACTCCATTTCCTCACTCCTGGGTGAGTCATCTAGCTCCTCCTTTTTAAAATAAAAAAAAGGTAAACATTGATTTCCTGTCAGGAGATATATTAAATAATGTGCCATCAGCAAAACCTCCACTTCCTAACTATGACTCCTTAATTAAACATGTTCTCTTTGATCTTGTGTGGTTTCCTGTTCCCAAGGCAGATTCAAAGGGTTTTACAACTTTTTAACACCAGGTTGGTATAAAATGTTCTTCCTCTTAAGACATCATAAAAGTTTATTAGGCTCATCCCCTGGCAGACTTATAAAGTCACATTTCATTTCCACTTCAAAGAGCCTAGGCATATCATAAAAAGTAATAAAATGCCATTCTGAAGTAAGTCAGTTAATTAAATGGTTCCTGCTTCACTGAAACCTGGGGGAATCACACATGATCTTATTTGAGACAATCATCTACTATATTTTTATATTACAAATAGCATACAATAATCATAACCAGCTGGCCAAGCATCACACTGATCACTATGAAACAAAACTTAAGTGTCAACAGCTTTTGCCGGGGCTACTGAAAAACAACTTTCCATGTGGACGGTGTTTCCACTGTGGGAATACAAGCAGGAAATCTACATTTGAACACCTATATATTAACAGAACATACAAAATAAAACAACACATGAATTGCTCTAGTGACCACATTGTTTACCTGCTGCAGTGCCCGTGTGACAAACTATATGTGGGCAAAACAACGGGCAATTGAAAACCCACATCAGTGAGCATAAGAGCAGGATAAGACTGCATGATGACAAGTTGCCTGTTGTGAGACATTTTAATTCTGCAGGCCATTTAGTTGCCTCACTTTGGTTTTGGGGCCTTGAAAGGGTAGAATAACCCAGAAATATAAGACTGGATTGGGATACAGTTTTAACAAAAAGAGAAGTTTTCTGGATTTTTGCAATGGTCACGATTAATCCAAACATTGGATTAAATGAGAACTGTGATTGGGACTTGTACAGATGATTAGAAATTACACTTTCTGTCAATGTATACATTTTGGACATTCTGACACATCACGTTGGTGGTTTCAAAGATTTTTTTTAGAAACAAATAAGGCAGAACAGCATTTAATAGTGAGAGTGAGAGTATTGAAAAGAGCTCTTGTAGAAAAGATAAATGGTGAGCACTGAAGCAATGTTCCCCAAAAGAAAGATAAACAGTAGCACTGTCTGAAACCCCAAATTCTACCTCCACCCTTGACAGTGTCATGCTTCCATCCTCACCACCTACCTGGTTATATATTCTTTTGTAAAAATTAAGCAGACAGGAAAGAAATAACACAAATAGAGGAATCTGTTTTCTTGTACAAAGAAGAAATTATAATTTAAAAATAAAATATAATTTTCAGCATCAACCGAAGGTGGGGGGGCAAACTGCCACTGGACAGCTGTACAGGAGTTGTGATGCTCTGCTAGGCATTTAACCTCTACTCCATTGGTAGTTCTGTTAAGCTCCTTCGAGCAAGAGGTGGTACTCCTGAATGTCAGAGTCATGAATGACATCACTGGTAATGTCGGCACCCCCACCCGCCAATCAGAATGAGTATAAAAAGGAGCAATTGTGTGAGACTGTCGCTCCCCTGAGAGTACAGAGAAAGCATCCACACACAGTAACTAAACTGCAGCAATCCAACCTTGCCTTACTGCTTTATAAGGTTCAAAAATGAGCAGGGTACAAAAATGTTAATGTTTTATCTGACTCTTTAGAGTGAACAGACTAGTTCCCTGGTGCACACTTTCAAAACAGAGAGGGAGTAAAGAAAGAAAACATAAGCTAAGGAAGTGAAGGTTTATTACTGATGAATATTGAAAGTTTTTTGCAGTAATGGGCCTAAGAGACGAAAGTGTGATTTAAGAAAGGAAAGCACAATGTTCTATGATTGTTCCCCTATACAGGCATTGCTTGAAAGACCGTTAAACTGTTACTTTGAATGTAGGAGACAGTACTACTATTATGATTTACCAGGTGAGCTGAGAAGCTGACGATTTGTTAAACAATGAAATACTGTTTCTCAAATGTAATAGAAAGGCTTGAGGCACATGATAAGAAGGCCTGAGAAGAATGAGAAACCTGTAAGGTGTTGTCATGGAATATGTATTTATATGAAGTTTAAACTAGAGAATGTTTAAATTATTATACACACTGCAAAGTAAATAGCAGAGGTCAAGCAGTTTAAAAAGATATGGAGAAACGTTATGTAGAAAATAAGTAAGAAGGAATATAGGAATGACTTGATATGAATTAACATGTGCCACTGAGTAAAAGGAATGAAGAATTTTAGGAGTATTTTGGCTTGTATGGTATTGTGGTTGTTTACAGAAGCTCATTATGAGAGGAATTACAAGAGACATTTATTGTGATTTTGGCTAGGAAGGAACAAGAAAGTAACTGTTGGTGGAGTAATGAGGACACAGGTGGGATGTTTTGTTAAGAAGAATGAAGAAAATATACCGTTCAGGGATTCAAGAATACATGGGGAAGGCACATGGGAACTATCAAGCTAGGGTGAAAATGGGGGAACCTGTCATAGCATCTAGGGTACCTTAAGCATTAGAATGAGGGATAGAGCAAATTGGATGCGTCACAAAGCCCTTATCTGCTGACAACATCTATGAATCTCTCTACATTTAGACAAAAGTAATGATTTAAATATTTTCAAACAGATATATAACTGATTGGGCCTGATGAAGTGGTGGAGCCACAAAATCATCACCCATCTGTAGCGGATGATGAAATAAAGAAAAAGATTTTTGAACCTTAGTTTTTGAGTGGAGTTCATCCTTGCAAAAACTTCTTGTTATTTTTAACTATAAACTACGAACAAAGATTTCACGTGCCCACAAATTGAAGGTACTGTTACATAGATTACATAGATCATACAGAGCATAAAGACAATTTGTCCGTGAGCTTGTGAGCCGTGCTTTACTTATACCCATTTATATTTTTATTTAAAAGATATTTATCCAACTGTGTTTTGAATATCTGCATTTACTACTCTCCACAATCTCTCCTGGTAGCTTGTTCCACACTTCTGTCACTCTATTATTTAGCCAATATTTCCTTCTGTTTGTATTATATCTATCTTTAAGCAATTGATAACTGTGAGCCCTAGTATCATATGTTTGGTCCCTTTTAATCAGGCCCAGGAGATCACACATATTTGCATCAGTCAATGCCCTGTAAATCAAACACATATCTTCCCACAATCTACGATACTCCAAGGGATATCATTTTAAATTATGTAGTCTCTGTTTATAGTTCATACCCTCTGTCCCCTTGATACTCTTTGTCACTCTCCTCTGGACTCTCTCCACCAGCTCAACATTACCTCTCTTATATGGGGCCCAGAACTGGACACAGTACTCCACATGCGGACGCACCAGTGCACTATACAGCAGCATCATAACCAGCCTATCACTGCTTTTAATGTGTCTTGCTATGCAATTTCCTATGCCACTAAGTTTTTTAACCACTGTATTGCATTGTACACTAAAGCTAAAATCCTGGTTTACCATAATCCCCAGATCTTTTTCTTCAAAGACTACCTTCAATATGGACCCTCCCAGGGTATACTGAAATCTGTTATTATTTTTCCCAAAATGCATAACATTGCACTTATAAATGTTAAATATGCAAAACAAAATGGTTATATTAAATGCACGCTGAAAATAGAAACTAGAGTTAAAAATCTACGTTTCGACCTTAGGTCTTCTTCAGGAAATATCTAAAAGAGAAAAAAAACAAGTTAGTGTACAGGAGAGGTAAAATGAGAGAGATATATATGTGGAGAAAGAAGAAGGGGGAGGCTAAGGGAGAAGAAGTGATAAATGGTAAGATTAAGAGAGAATCTGTGAAACAAAAAGGTGATGATGGAAAAGATAAAGCATAATGGGAGAGAAAGAGCTGGGGAAGTTCCCAGGTGGACACTAATTAACAGGGCCTTGTAAGAAGGCTGAAAGGTGACAAATGTGTGGGAAGGAGACAGAAATGGAGACATATGGTGAAAATGAGAAATAAATGAGTACAAAAACAAATTGACTTTAGGGAAAAAAAGGGATGGCTGAAAGATGTTAGTGGAAAATAAGTCTATCATTTAAACCAGAGGGCTGCTGGGAGCAAAGGCGGATGATCAGCTTGGCTTCCATGTTTTTTCTATGGTCAGGATCCCGGAAGCCCTGCTGAAGGACACAAACAGAAAGGTCATTGACATTGTGGTCCCTGGAGATAAAGTGGGATACAATGGGTTTAGCAGTTTCACCATTCCTGACTGCTCTGTAATGTTAAATATGGATTGCTTCTGGGTGGCCCACATGTCCAATCTATTTAATGCAGTTTGCAGAACTACCTGCTCCTCCAAATTATTCATGGGACACCCAATTCTGGTGTCATCCGCAAATTTAGACATCCAGACAGCTGATTCTACTTGCATCGATAAAACGTACAAATTGAACAAACATGGTCCTAGCACTGAGCCCTGGGGGACACCACTAGTCACCCCAACGTAACCAGAAAATTCACCTTTGACACATACTTTCTGACTTCTTCCAGTAAGCCAATCCTTCACCCATTTTTGTATCCAGACTGGTAAGCCTAACACATTCAGTGATTTAACAAGCTCCTCATGAGGGACCTTGTCAAAAGCCTTCGCAAAATCCAGGAAGATCATGTCTACTGACCTACCCATATCAATGGCCTTACTAACCTTGTTATAAAATTCCAACAGGTTAGTCTGACATGATCTACCTTTAGTGAATCCATGTTGAGTCCTATCTATCTTGCCTGTATTTTCAATATACTCAACTATATAATCTTTGATTATACCCTCTAGGATATTTCCAAGCATGGAGGTCAAACTAATAGGCCTATAATTTGAGACCTCCTGCCTACAACCTTTTTTATGTATGGGTATAATCACAGCTTGTCTCCAGGCATCTGGTACCTCACCTGTGTCGATGCTTTCCTGATATAAGTAAGTTATTGGTCCCACTAAAAATGTTGCCATTTCTTTTATCACCCTGAGTGGATCCCATCTGGTCCCTGTGTCTTATTCTGATTTAGCTTCTTTAACCTACTCAGGACATCAGTAGGGTCTATCCTTCTAGGTAATCCCCCCTGTTTAACTATCTCACTGTCCCCGGAAGTCTGGGAATTTTTATTATAGACTGATGAAAAGTAAACATTACATTCCTCGATGAGTGCCTTATTTTCTATTATAATGCTACCATCCTGAGTTTTTAATGGTCCTATAGTAGTAATTTTCCCTTTTTTACTATTGATGTATGCATAAAAGGTCTTATAGTTGTCCCCAACCTTTGATGCTATTTCATACTCATATTCTCTTTTGGCACTTGCTATGACTTTTTTTTGCAATTTTAAGATTGTTTCCATATACTTCCCATCCTTCCTTGGTATTAATATTTTTTGCTATGTGATAAGTTTTGTTTTTAGTTTTAATCAAACTTTTAACTGTTTTGTTCATCCAGGGTGCAGGTGGATTCTTTTCCTTGTTATATTTGTTTCTGATAGGTACATATCTAGTGATTAATCCATTAATCAAATCCATCAATGAATCCCACATGTGTGCTACTGTCTGTTTCTGAAATTCTGTTTGCCATTCCCATGTGGCCAAATCTTGACCCATCTGTATAAAATTGGCAGCATTATATCTATGTATTATAGTAGTACCTTTATTTTCCCCTAGACTACCAGAATACTGGAAACCTACCATATCATGATCACTTGAACCCAAAGGGGGAAATATGCAGCAGTTTGAAATGTTATCACCCAGGCTACTTAATACTAGATCCAATATATGATTATGTCTTGTATTAGCTGTTACATATTGATCAAGACCTCCAAGACTAAATGTCTCTAAATATTTAGATTCAACTGATGTGCTAGCTTTCCAGTCACCCCACTCTATGCCAGGGAGGTTAAAATCACCAGCTAATATCACATTTCCTGCTAGTGTTAAATGGTTAACTAAGTTTAATATAATTTCATCCTCCTTTAACCTCATAGATGGTCGCCTGTATATTACTGCCAGATTGATTTTAGCTGCTCTGGGTGGGCTTATCTTGACCCAGATATCCTCGGCTTCCTGCCACCTACAGTAGTTGTATCCATACTTTCGGTAGTAATATCCTCGGCAATATATAAAGCAACCCCCCCACCTCTAGATTGTACTTGATCTTTATTATACAATACATACCCCTGGATTTGCCTATCCCAGGTGTCCTCGGGTTGCCACCATGTTTTTCCAATTGCACAAATATGTATGTTTTGGTTTTGCAGGGTTAATTGTAACTCGACAAATTTATCTGTTAAGCTGCTTGCATTAAGTAAAATAAAATTCCACTTGTTTACTGGTTGGCCAGATTTTATATCCCTGTCATCCCTCTGCTTTTTGAGTTTAAATGGTGGTTCACACTATTTTTTAGTTGTTGTGCTAGTATGCGTTTTCCCATTTTATTAAGGTGTAACCCGTCTCTTGCAAACAGCTGCCTGCTTTGACATTTTTGCCAGTGGTTTATCTATAGATAGCCTTCCCTATTAGCCCATCTCTTTAACCATCCATTAAATCTGTATATTTCCTGATTTGTTTGCTCATTGGCCCTTGGTGTAGGTAGAATTCCTGAAATCAGTAACTCACACCCCCTCCTTCTGAGTGTAGCTCCTACTGCTTCAAAATCTCTCTGTTTTTCCAATGTATTCCTTTTTCCCACATCATTTACTCCCACATGCAACACTGTAAATGGAGCAGTGGTGTTCTCTAGTAAACCTGGCAACAAGTTTTTGTTGTCCCCTATATCTGCTCCTCGTAGTACACTGACGGTTGTATATTCATTTTTCTGTTTGCATAACACATTATCTCCATATCTTAACATTGAATCACCAATGTATAGAATATCACATGGAGTATTGTTTGCTGGGACTTGAAATTGTGATGGTAGACATTGTGCTGTATTTTGGGTAATTCCACTTCCATTTATTAGTTCAAACAGGTCTACATCAGTATCTAATGGTCATACTGGTATCTCTTTTTTCTGTGAGCTTGCGCATGCACAGTGTACAGCCAGAGGGCCCAAATCAGTATTTATTTATTGAGTTTCATCCCCCTCCTCATTTATTGTCAATGCCTGAAATCTGTTTGGAGTCAGGATGTTTGAGACACCTCCAATATTCCGTCTTCCTCTTTTATATGATCCCTTTTTGGTGACCTCTGACCATTTTTCTGGACTTTCATCTATCATGCATGGTAACAACACCTCTCTACACACCTCCTCGGTTTCCCTAGTACTATCTTGCATATTGCCTTCAGCTCTAGCATCAATATACTGTTCCAACAAGGATATTTCTAACTGTACCTTGATTCTTGTTTTTAGTTCAATAATTTCAACCTTTAATTCCTTGATCTCTCTATACTTGCTGCATATAAAGACTTCCTTGTTTTCCTCTTTCTTAAACATCTCACATGCACTGCACCACAGCATTATTAGACTCAGTATTACTCACTCTTTACTTTTTAAACTCCTGGTTTGCTTAGCTGCCTCAGCTGACACAGCCAACATGCGCTGACAGCGCGTGTCTCTGCGCGCGTCTCTGTGCGCAACAACACGCACCCTGCTCTCGCTTGCCCTGCTCACTCCTATCAGAGACTTATAATTCACAACCCGGAAGTAGCGGTGCATACCGCTGTACTGCTTCGCAACAAAAGTTGCAATGTTTCAACTTAAAAGTTCAAAGTTTGAGCCTCCTTCCAGTATTAGGACTCCTGGGCTACTATCAAAACTCACAACAACAGATGGTATATTTTAAGCGCTACAGTGCGATGGTAGTATTGCCCCTCAGAATGTCATACAGGGCTAACACTCCCCTCTGCCTAACACCATGCAGATATTAGGGCTCCAAAGTTCAAATGTGCAGCACCGTTTAAAAATAAATCTGTTCCAAGATTCAACTGTTCTCTTTTTTTTTTTTCCCTAAATACAGTAAAGAACAATAGTGGAACCAAATTGTATAGCCTACAGGACTCTTTTTCTCCTGTACCTAGTTATGGTCTGTTAAGCCTTTTAATTCTCAAAACGGAGAGAGGTAAACTCCTTGGAAAAATAAATGAGTATTTTGTTTGATGCGTAAGTACAAACAATGAGTCCTTAAAGGCTGAACTTTTCACTTTTCCTCCTGGAAATATATAGGAAATATATATACTTTATAACTACAGTATTCTTCATTGTGAACAAATGATGTCTGTGGAGCTGAATCAGAAGAATGTGATGGGGATAAAGTAAATTTGTGCAGTTTTTCCATGTAAGTCAAATTTATCTAAGAAGGAAAGGAATAAAAGATTTGGGGATTTGTGCAGTCTATTGGACTCCTTTTTCCTAAGCCTACTATTTAGGCACTGTTAAGCTTTTAACACTCAATATGGAGAGCTTTAACTCCTTGGAATACTAACTCATTATTTCATTTGAAGCTTGATTTATAAATTATGAGTCTTTAAAAGCTGAACTTGCTCCTTACTATGTATCTGCACTATAAGTGACAGATCCATTTTATTTAAGAGGGGTCAGGTAACCGCAGCCTAATGGAGCTTTCCTGTTCTGTATACCAGGCACTGTGCCAAACAGGTAGCTGTCCAACCTACACTGTATGCCACTGAGCATGATAAGACACATCATCTTAAGATATTGGGATAGACATAAAGGAATTCTGGAGGTCAGGGGTAAGGGGCAACAGACTTCTAGGAAAACATAAAGTGAACTTACAAGCTCAAATGGGCAGAATGGGTGGGCTGTAGGACCTTATCTGATGACAGTGTCTATGTATCTATGTATTTATGTAACATATCATATAATCTCTTAATAGAGTGTAACCAGCCAGTCTCCTGAGGTTATTAGAATCCCATTAGTACTAGTGTTAGGTAGGTAGAAAAGTCAGTTGGTAAGGAGTTCACTTAGGGACTTCTTGCATAATGACATAGAGGCTAATGCTTGATGTACCGGTGATAACCATGGTGTAATCACCTCGAGTGGTTGTTATGGCATCAGTAAACCTCAAGAGCACAGCTCAAGAGGTTTACCATTGTCCTAGCAACCCACAAAATGTGATTACACCCTGGTTATCACCTGCACATCAGGCATTGTCATTTACATTGTATGGGACTTGACATTAGAAGTTACCAGCCCCCCTCCCCAAACACAAGTAATGTAGCCTTACCTTATTAATGAATCTGCACTATGACCTTATGATTGTGTAGGAAAACAATTCATTAGCATACATGGACTGAATGACAGCAGGCCGAAACAGCACCAGAGGTAATATCTCTATCATACATGGAGAGTTTGCTGGACTCAATAACAGCAAACTGTGACAATTGGAATGTTTGTTTTTTTCAAACTTTGTTTTTCTGCTCCTGCACACTGAGGCATCTCTTGGAGGTGCCTACATGACTCTAACCCCTGCTACTCCCCACAAAAATACACCACTCCGGTTCTCCCTTCCTTTCGAGGAACTTCCCAGTGCCCCGAATCACCCCCCAGGGCAGGACCTGCCACTTCTACCTTGGTAGCATCTGTCTGAGATTAGAGGTTCCATCCCTTTCATGAAGTCAGCCATGGATCCTCGGTGTGGCCTGTCCAGTGTTGGAGATGTGAGGGAGGTCCCTGAGGCCCTCGTCGCCTCCTCAGCATGCCGGGGTATTTCTTGATTGGTCCCCAGATGTGGGTCATGTAATGCCATCCAGCCCATGATGTGGATGCTCCCACCCATGTCTGGAAGGCAGCTGCTCGACGTCTGCTCCTGCATGCTAGCCCTAAGGGTTGCAGTGCCTCCGGTCTCCACCAGGGGCAGCAGTGGTGCTGGACTGTCCCTGGATCCCTCCCTGAGAGAGGAGAGCGGTCCTCTGGATGCTCGATCCTCTCTCTCCCCTGCCAAACCCTTGTGGTCCGGGCTTGTTCCGGAACCTGGTTGCCTGCATGGCACTAGGTGTGGTGTCCAGCACCTCAACCCTGAGCACCACTGGGCTGGTACAATTGGAATGTTATTTGAATACTGTACTGAAACTAGCAATCACATTCTTGGTGTGTAGAATACTGAATAACACTGGCATTCTACTTTGTAAACTCACTGCTATGACATAGATGAGAAGGGTTTATAAGGTTCTGACATCACAACAGTGGGACTACATAGAGGATAATGTATGGTCTTTGGTTAATAACCATACTGTAAACACTTCATAAGGTTGCCATGACATCATTGTAAACCTCGAGAGCACAGCTTGAGAGGTTTTTAGATGTCATGGCAACCTCGAGAAGTGTTTTTAGTGTACTTGTTAACCAAAGACCATACATTATATTTTATAGTGTATGAGCTACCTCGATTGTATAGTCATGGATTGAATTTCTTTACTGAATTCATTTACAGAACATTGATTGTTGTGAGCATTCCAATTTGTTAGAACATTGATTGTTGTGAGCATTCCGTTTTGTTATACCATTGCTATGACATGCTCAAGAAGTGTTAACAGCAGAGTGATGTCATAACAATGGCAAAAAAAGTTTGTAATGTATGGGAGCTTCTTGTTATGTATGGAAATTATACAGATACATTTCTTGTAATCTCATCGCTATGACGTCAGTGATAAACCTCTCTTAAGTACATCATAGTGAGGAGTTTACAAGATGGAACTCAAACACTATTCAAGATTCTTTTTTTCAGCGTGCCAATCTCTAGCCCACTGCAAGCATTTGAAATATCAATTCCACGGTGAAAGTTAAAACTTGCAGGAACTAATGATCAGCTGTAGCTTGTTTTTCTGCCCCCAATGCTAAGTACCTGCAAGGCTGTGTGTTGAATTTGTGTCCTGATGACCGTTGCAGGGCCTTCTTGGTGGTTATTTAGACAACGCGTAGATGTCTCCCAGCATTCACTGCAATGACACCACATGGTGGCAACTGACCAACTGGATTTCCCCAAATGGATTTCTCATAAAACGGCTACTTTTTAAAATGTGTGGAGTTTTTTTGGTTTGTGATACTGAAGCATTTAGTTACGGGGTTTGAACACATGTCTTCTGACCCATACACTATAAAAGCTAAGGTATGGGGTTTCTATTAGTAATCTTGCTGAAATCGCTTCACGAGGTTACCATGAGAACTCTGTAAACATTTCGAGCTGTGCTGTCGAGGTTTACAGTTGTCATGGTAACCTCTTGAAGTGATTACAGCGTGGTTACTAATTCAACACCATGCATTATCCTCTATGTAATCTGCTTGATTTCAGTTAATAATAAGGGTTCCCCATACATTATATCATTGTTTACTCAGCTAGCCTGAGAGAGAAGGATGATTATGTCATTTACAACTCTCACTACAGCATAACTATTTCTGAGTCAGTTGCTCTGAGAAGTTTTAGAATGTTCAGTAAGTCTGAGTTTGGAAGTCAGAGCGGCAGTAGGTCTGCGAGTGGGGCTCTGTGTCAGAGAGCCCTGTGTTTCTCACACTAGTTTTTATTTATTTATTTATTTATTTATTTTTTTGACTGGATAAGTGCACTAGACAAATCCTGCCTATTTTCAGGCACGATATCGGGGAGGGGGATATAGATGAATGTCAACTGACCTTGAACCAGATTAAGCTGTTGGTGGTATTTTTAGTGAATTTTTAGTTTGGATTATATTACCAGCTCCCAGAAAAGTGGTGGAGACCTTTCTTCAGCAGGATTTCTTGATTTTCAATACAGGAGAAATGAAAGGAACTGCTAGTTCAGTGGATCCAAGGGGCAACCCCCTGAAGGTCCTTGTGTAAGTACAGTTGCCTTTAAGAAGGACTTTTGAGTGAGATTTCTGGCAATCTAACATGGAAAAGGATGCTTTCTGTGTTGCATGAATGCCTAAAGGAAGGAGCAATTAATCTGTTGTAAAGGGTGCTTTCTGAGTTGTTACCATGCCTAAAGGAAGAAACAACTAAACTGTGAGTACACAACTGGAGACTAGTTCTCTAGTTAAGAGGTTATCTGGGGTGTTTGTGCCCAGAGATAAGGCTAGATCACACTTGTCAGGACCACGTTCACTTAAGTGTGGAAATTTGAAGTAAAGTTTGGAGTCTTTAGCAATTCAGTGGGGATTGAAGGCTTCTGTGGTGTAACCCTGAAGGAATGACAGAGACTGTCGGTTGGGTCAAAGGGTGAAGGGAATGCCATCTGGAGTCTACAAGGTAGGGCTAACTGGGTCATGGAAGGGCACCAGATTTCTTTGGGAAAATGCCATTGCTACAGGAGGATGTTCTGAGTGTGTGGCACAGTCCACAAAAGTACACTCACTGGAAAAAGAAGATGTTTTGTGTGTGTGGCAACAGTCCTCAAGCATACACTCTTTGGAAATGGAAATGTTTTGGATGTGTGGCAACAGTCCACAAGCATACACCATGGGGAAGAGAAAGGAATTTGTTTATTTGGAGAATTGTACTGCCCAGCAAAGAGTTGTGGAAAGAAAATGTATTTGTTTGCTATGACCGACCCATGAGGATCCACTACTGCTTTGGTAACATCTGTGACTAAAACCATGCTGTACAATCCCAGCTACTGCATTGGACAATCTGATCATTGCTTCTGTTTGGAATTATTGGGACCCCCTCAGCAGTTAGGTCTAGCATACGCCTAACATCCTTTCCCCTGTACCTAGTTGTAGTTACAAAGGTTCAAGTTTGGTAATTGTACCCCCACCCACTTTCCTTTAGACAATGAGCCTGGTATACACGCTAAAGCTAGGGGTGGTACCAATCTAAGTATTTCTGCTAAAAGTAAATGATATGCCATATTTGGGCACTAGTTCTGTTTATGAGGGTGCCAACTTTCCAAAAGTGATGTGGGGGTTACAAAAAACATGGGGGCTCATCCTTGGGATATGTTTTGGTGAGAGGTAAAATGCTGAGGGTATGTCTAGGATATTCCTGTCTGGTGACAGTGCACCCAAACAGAACAGTAGGCAGTATAGCACAGTAGTTTAGGCTCTGAGTTGCAAACCTGGAGACCTGGGTTTGAATACCACAGCCCCCACTTGCATACTGTGTGACTCAGTGCAAGTTACTTAACTTCTTTGTGCTCCCAGGTCACACCTGTAAACAAGCTTCAGCATAGTGTATCTCTCCTGGTTTAAAAAAAAAATCATTGCAAGAAAAGCAAAGTCTGTGCCAAGGAAAATGCCACCTGAGATTATTTTGCTGCCTGTGGTTCTGTGAAAGAAAGTGGAAAAAATGTGCTGCTCATGTGCTTAAACTGGAAAAATGAACTGTTGAACTGAGCAATGAGTGTCCTTGCTTTGCAATTTTAAGGGTTTGAAAAACTGTTAAAAGTTGCAAATTTCCAAGAAAAAGTATTTGTGGACTTTAATAAGCCAATTCTAAGAACCCAGAAAGTTTCATGTGTGTACAGTAAAAATTGGGGGAGTTGCTAAGGAAAATCCACCAAGAACTGTATCTAAGTGCCTTAAAAGTCCTTTACTGAAATTGCCAGCTGAGAAAAAAAGTGACAGTTTGCTTTTTAAATTCATCTTCTTGATGATCGCTGTGCAAGAGTGCGACTGAGAGAAAGAGAGAGAGAGAGAGAGGTCATTTGCATGGCATTGTGTGATTGGTTCAGTGAATCTAAGCCCCGCTCTTTGCCTGAGTCTCAGTGTTGTGGAGCATTTGAGGAGGAGCAGCCAGTAGTGCGTGAGCAGCGTGCTGGCTTGAGTAACAGCAGGAGGAATTGCCAAGAAAGAGTAGCATTCCTAAAAAAGCATTTTTTGGGACTTTCACAGTTAAAATTAGGCTCAGCCAATTTCTGACTGCCAGTAGCAGTGATCACAGTGTTTTTGCGACTGATCTGTGGGTCTGCCAGCCCGATCATTGGAAACACCTACAGAACCTGCAGCAGGCCATTAAACATCAGTGGAGGGAACCAGCTACTCCCTAGTAAGTACCAAGTGCAAAGTAAAGTGAACTGTGTTGCAGAAAAGTTGGAAAACTGTAGAGCAATGCAGCAAAGTAACAGAGGAAGAGTTTGTAAACTTTTAAAATTGGACTGCGTATGTAGTGACTGTTTCAAAAGAGACAGCTCTAAGGCAGTAGTGATCTAGCAGTTCCAAAGAAATGCAGAGACAGTATGAATGTGCTGAATAGTGCTAAAAGTAACATTGAAGTTGTGCTTTAAGTAAAACAGTTAAATGAAGGATTGGACAAGCGTTCTAGCAATTTTTAACTTTGTGTGATGGAAAAAGTTACTGCCGCCAGTTTAAGGTGTAGTCAGCAAATATAAACAACACAGCACCCTTTTGGACTAGTGTCTCAAATGCTGAAAAGTTTCAAGTGGTTGTGCTAAATGTTGTGGAACAAAATGCAAAAGTCAGGCAGCCTGTTAGAGAGCTGTTACAGGTATGTTTAAAGCTAAAGCTCAGTTTGATTGCAAAATAGTAACTTGGGACTTGTGTGTTTATTTACAGAAAATGGCACATCAGCACCCCCACTACCCACTCCATGCTAAGGTGTGTGTTGTGGAACAAGAAAAAGAGTTAGCTTATTTTGAACAAATGTAAAATTGTCAATCAGCACTATCTTATGTGGCTTTACCAAACTTTCCTGTCAATGTATGCATTGTTTGTATGAAGTCAGGGATGGATGTTCTGCTAATCCCTCATGGCACAGACTGTCGCAAGCAATTTGGGATGAGTGAAGCAGGTGGCACAGCAGTAGCAAAAGCAAGAAACATTTGCTTAACCCCAACATGGACACTGGCAGGGGACCTTGCCAGATCAGAACAGCAGGAGGCTGGGTGCAGTCAGAGGGACCCAACTGAGTTTGTCAAGGAGTTTTTGGAGACTGTCTGTGCAGACACTTTGCAAGGCCAGGAAAAGATGGAATTTTTCACGCTGCAGAGGGTGGATTTGGATGCAGCAGATGCAGGTTCTGTGGATCCTTGGGTGGAAGGCCCAATCCCAAATCTCATGAGTGAATCTGAGGTAGAAGAAGCTTTGTCTTGGGAGGCCAGTGTCTCCATGTGCAATGAGGAATGGACAATTTCAGAAGCTGGTGCAATGGTCAGTCCCTGGGCAGAGATTCTGGAACAGGAAGAAGCTGCAATGGCTATGGTGGGACCCTGTAAGTTGCCATTAGCACTGGCTTCAGTGGAGCCTCCTGAGACAGAAATAGAGGAGGACTCTAGAGACATGTCATCAAGTACAGAGGTGGACTGCTTTTACTCTGCACTATGTGTTCAAAGCTTTCTCAGCCAGGAATGACCACCCCCAAGGCGTGCCTGTGGGTTGGAGCTAATCAAAAGCAGCAAGGAAGAATGAATAATTCGAAGACGGGCTGTAGCCGAGTATGAACAGACATAACCTTTCTTTCCTTGGAAAATTTGGGAGGAAACTGAGGAAAACAAGCTTGCCTGGTTGTGGTAGGAAGCTAGTGCCAATCTGCATCCAAAAGTAAACAAATTTGTTAGCATTGAAGTATGCAATGAGAAACTTCAATTTTGGAAGCATGGCAGAACTTTGCTAATTAATTCAGTGCAAGTTGTGGACAAGACTGGCCAAGAGACATTTTACAATGTTCCTGTGGTTCATCCTGATAGAGAGACAGTCTATGCCCCACACCCCGAGTGGTACTACCCATAAATGGTGCCACTCATCAGTAAATATGCCCGCTTGCCAAGTTAGATGCAGCAATGCCAGTTCAGCAAACTGTCACAGAACAGGCAGCAACCAAGGAAGACATGTCTTTCTTCTGGTGTCCCAGATTCATCTGCAGCAGCATCCAGGTTCAGCTCCATCAACATCTAGGTTCATCTTTAACAGCATCCAGGCTCGTCAGCCTAGCAGTAGGAGAATATTTCCCGTCCAGATCCAGTAGTAGGTTGTGGAAGCATCTGATCTGAAGATGTCATCTGCCCAGCAACAGAAGATCAGCAGGCCGCAGGTCCAGAGAGGTAATGTAGACATCCATCACCTAGAAAATGGTAAGATGCATTTTACTTTTTAATTTTTAATTTTACTGTTATGCCTATAATTCAGGATGTTTCAGGAACTTTGTTTCACTTACAGACACTCTTGAACTGGACTGCAGTGCTAGCAGGCCTCATGCCAGTCCAAGAACTGTGTTTCAGCAGGCTCTGGCCTAGGAGAGACTCTATGTATAGTGACTTCGCACTCTGGACCTTCTCCCTAGAATATCGGACTTGTAGGGCTTCCCTCCCTCAAAATGTTTTTGTAAATGCTTTTATGTTTTCTATTTTTGTACTTTTATAGAAAAAAATCTGTTAAGAAATAACTTTTTGGGATTGTGTAGTATCTGCAGTGGGAGGGTTTGGTCACTGTGTGGTTTACAGGTTGTGTTTGTTTGCAGAATGTGTTTTGCAATGTTTTCTTTTGCAGTTGTTCCTGAAAGAAGACAAGAAGATTTTGTGGACTGATTGGAGTCCTCCTGTTTAAGGTTGCTATTCTTTGAGTAACTGTGTGGTACAATGTCTAACCATTTTTTCTGCTTTGCAGGTATAGAGTTTTTGTAGTTCTTAGATTTAGAAAATGTGATGCAATGCATGTTTCTAAAGTGGGCTACAGTGCTTTTGGTATCAAGTGGTTTTGGGTATGGGCAACTGGTAGGTAACACAGGTTAGATAGTTTTTCCCTAGAGGGTTAGAGGGGTAGACAAGCTGGGGGTCCTGATCTATGGTAGGGGCCTTCAGTGCTGATCTATTATTTCATGCCTTAGGCAGTTTCTTGGAGCCACTGAGAATCCATAGACAGTACATTAGTAGGATAGGGGATGACGTTTCTTCAGCGGGCCTCTATCCTTTAGTGTTACCTGCCTGTGCCTAGCACATGGTAGAGGAGAACCTGATCAACCCTCCCCATAGGGAGCATGGAGGCAGGAGGGTCTGGTACTGGACTGTAATCTGGCTGCGGACAGCCAGTGGTCTGGTGGCAGTGAGTGTAACCAGCCAGTCCCCTGGGGTTACTAGAATCCCATTATTACTAGTGTTTGGTAGGTAGAAAAGGCAGCTGGTAAGAAGCTCACTTAGCGGCTTCTTACATAATGACATCATTGTTTACTCAGCAAGACTGAGAAAAGGATGATTATGCCATTTAGAATTCCCACAGCAGCATAACCATCTCTGAGACAGCTACTCTGGGATGTTTTAGAAAGTTCAGTTAGTCTGAGTTTAGAAGTTAGAGTGGCAGGAGGTCTGCCAGTGGTACTCTGTGTCAGAGAGCCCTGTGTTTCTCACCCTAGTTTGGATTACATCACCAGCTCCCAGTGAAGTGGTGGAGACCTTTCATAAGCAGGATTCCTTAATTTTCACTTCAGGAGAAGTGAAAGGGATTGCTAGTTCAGTGGATCCAAGGGGAAATCCCCTGAAGGTCCTTGTGTGTGTACAGTTGCCTTTGAGAAGGACTTTGTGTGAGATTTCTGATAAGCTACAATGTAAAAGGGTTCTTTCTGGATTGCTTCCATGCCTAAGGGAAGGAGCAACTAATCTTTTGAAAAGGGTGCTTTCTGGGTTGTTACCATGCCTAAAGGAAGGAGCAACTAAACTGTGAGTACAAAATGGGAGACAAGTTCTATAGTTAAGAGGTTGTCTCGAGTGTGTATGCCCAAAGATAAGGCTAGATCACACCTGTCAGGACCCCTGTTCACCTAAGTGTGAATGTTTGGAAGTAAAGTTTGGAGTCTTTAGCAATTCAGTGGGGATTGAAGGCTTCCGTGTTGTAACACTGAAGGAATGGCAGAGACTGACAGTTGGTTCAAAGGGTGGGAGGAACACCATCTGGAGTCTACAAGGCAGGGCTAACTGGTTCATGGAAGGGTGCCAGATTTCCCTTGGCAAAGGTCATTGCCACAGGAGGATGTTCTGAGTGTGTGGCACAGTTCATAAAAGTATACTGATTGGGAAAAAGAAGAGTGTGTGGCAATAGTCCACAAGCTTACACTCTCGGGAAACAGAAATATTTTGGGTGTGTTGCAACAGTCCATGAGCACACATCATGGGGAAGAGAAAGAAATTGTTTCTGTGGAGAATTGTACTGCCTAGAAAACAGCTGTGGAAAGAAAATGTACTTGTTTGCCATGACCGACCCATGGGGATCAATTAGTGCTTTGGTAACATCTGTGAATAAAGCCATGCTGCACAATCCCAGCTACTGCACTTGACAATCTAATCATTGCTTCTGTGTGGAATTATTGGGGCCCCCTCAGCAGATGGGTCTAGCATACACCTAGCATCCTCTCCTGGAGCTGGTTATAGTTACAAAGGTTCACATTTGGTAACTGTACCCCCACTCCCTTTCCTTTAGACAATGAGCTTGGTACACGCTCTAAAGCTAGTAGTGGTACCAGTCTGAGTATTTCTGCTAAAAGTAAATGGTAAGCCATATTTGGATACTAGTTCTGTTTATGGAGGTACCAACTTGCTAAAAGTGGCAAGGAGGTTACAATAGCATATGCTAACACAAGCTATATTAAGATAAGATATGATATCTTAAGATGTCAAATGAGCCTTAGATCAGTGTGCCAACTGGTCGTCATCTTTTAAATTAATTAATTAAATAGTAACTAAATATATAAATGAGTAAAACTAGAAACATAGAATTTAAGGACTGCTTGGCCCACCTAGTCTGCTCATTTCCCTACCTGATGGATAAGCTGCAGATTCTGGTTAATCAACAGCTTACTTCCTCCTACCCCCCACTAGAACTGCATTATGCCTGTCCCATGCATTCTTGAATTCTCCCACTGTTCCTGATTCCACAACCTCCTCAGGAAGGCTGTCCCATGCATCTACAACCCTCTCTGTGAAAAAATACTTTCTAACATTACCTCTGAGCTGTCTCCCTCTATCTTCAAATTGTGCCCCTTGTTCTTGCACATTTCTTCTTCTGAAAGATGCTACCCTCTTGTACTTTGTTAATTCACTTGAGATACTTGAAAGTTTCTATCATGCCCCCCCCTTCCTCAAGGGTATACATATTAAGCTGTTTTAGTCTCTCCTCATATGTCTTCTGGTGCAGACCCTGCACCATTTTGATTGCTCTCCTCTGAACAGCCTCCACTCTGTCAATGTCTTTGAGGAAATGGGGTCTCCAGAACTGCATGCAGTACTCCAGATGGGGTCTCACCAACTGTCTGTACAGAGGGATAACAACTTCTTGTTTTCTACTGTTGATGCCTCTCCCTATGCATCCCAGTATCCCCCCAGCCCTCCTTACTGCCCTCTCACATTGCTTGCCCACCTTTAGGTCATCAGATATAATTACTCCTAGGTCTCTTTCAATTTTTGTTGTTGTTATTAACTCACCCCCCACTGTGTACTCTTCCCCTGGGTTTTTGTTTCCCAGATGCATTACCTTGCACTTCTTTGCACTGAATCTTAGCTGCACATATTTGACCATTCCTCCAACCTTGCCAAGTCCCTTTTCATCCTTTCCACCCCACCTTGTGTATCAACCATGTTGCAGATCTTTGTGTCATCTGCAAAGAGACATACCTTTCCTTCCAGGTGCTCTCCAATGTCACTTATAAAAACATTAAAGAGGACCGGTTCCAGTGCCGAACCCTGCGGTACCCCACTAGTTACCATCCTTTCTTCACTGTGGACTCTGTTTACTATTACCCTTTGCATCCCGTTGTCCAGCTAGTTTTTTATCCAGGTTACCACCTTGGGACCCACTCCAAGGCTGTTAACTTGTATATTAATCTTTTGTGTGAGACTGTATCAAATGCCTTGCTAAAATCTAGGTAGGCCATATCCACAGCCCCTTCCTGGTCTACTACTTTGGTCACCCAGTCAAAGAAATCTATTAGGTTCATCTGACATGACCTTTCTGCTCTGAAACCATTGTGCCTCAGGTCCTGTGACCCACTGCCCTCTAGGTACTCAACAATTCTTTCCTTCAGAAATGATTCCATCATTTTCTCTACCACTGAGGTTAAACTAACTGGTCTGTAGTTTCCTGGCTCTGCCCTGCTCCCACTTTTGTGAAGTGGAATCACATCTGCCCTCCTCTAGTCCTCAGGCACCACCTCAACCTCCCATGATTTGTTAAAGAGAGTAGTCAGTGGTGTTACTAGTTCTACCCTTAGATCTTTTAGAATTCTTGGGTGAATCCCATTAGGCCCTATTGCTTTGTCCACCCTCAGTTTCAAGAGTTCTTTCAAAACTCTTTCTTCTAATTGACTGGTATCGACCCCCTTATTCAGAGTTTCTCTCTTGTTTGGTTTAGGTACCTCCACCTCCTCTTCCGTTGTGAATACTGAGCAGAAATATTCATTCAGTGTCCCTGCTTTTTCACTGTCACCCTCTGTCCATATTCCCTTCCCTTTATTAAGTCTCTGTATCCCTTCCTTGGTCTTTCTTTGCTCCCTAATGTACCTATAAAGGGTTTTATCCCCCTTCTTAACAGAGTTGGCTATCTTTTCCTCAGTTTGTGCCTTTGCTTTTCTGACTACCTTCCCTGCCTCCTTCTGCTTTAACTGATAAATTTCTCTGTCCTGCTCCTTCTGTGTTTCCTTATATTTCCTGAATGCTATCCTTTTCTCCTTAACCTTCCCTTCCAACTCTTTTGAGAACCATAGTATAAGCCCCTGTCACCCGAGGATACTAGAATCCCACTTAGATCTAGTGGCAGGCAGGGAAAGGCAGCTTATGAGACACCAGTTAAATGGGTTTTACACTGTCTTACTCTGTCCTCAGTCTCAGCTGAGCTGGAGGGATTACATCACTTAGAATTCTCACAGCAGCATAAGCCACAGTGGAATGTTGCAGCAGGAAGTTAGGTTAGAATATTGGGGTTTTCAAAGAGTTGGTGGAAGTCTAGTGGGAGACTCAATGGAAGGAGGAGGTGTGCTGCAGTTGGCTGCCCCTCAGAGCCTAGCTCTGTAATAGAGCTGCAACAAGAAGAGGGTGTGTGTTCTCACCCTAGAGAAGGACACAGAAGAAGCCTATAGAAGTGGTTGAGACCATTCCCCAGTTTGTTCCAGTGCCCCATCCATGGAGGGATGGGAAGGAAAAAGACCAGCATTTCAGGGGCAACCTCCTGGCCCTGCTGGAAGAGGGAAAGCTGCCTGACAAGAGAATTAATACTAAGGTACCAGATGTGTGTTTTCTGTAAGAGAAGCCCTGGGGCACCTGAGAACCATGGTGAGTCTGCTCTGACATAAAACCCATGTTTTCACCAGTAGAGTTGTGTAACATTATCTGCTTCTGTGGGGTCAGGAAAGGACAGCCCAGTACAGTACTTTGAGACATGTGTATGACTTAAAAGGCATCTAACCAGTGGGGGTCTACAGAGATGGACATAGCCACTTGGAAAATGCTGCAAGTCAGGACACCAGTTACATGGTCAGTAGATTGTTAAATGTGATATACATTTCGAGATAGCATTCTACAAACAGAGAGTTCAAAGGAAAGGTCTTGATTTCAAAAGAATTGGTGGATATGGATTTGGGAACAAGAGGTGGGAGACCCCCCATCTGGAGTAACTAGATTTACCTCCACGGGTTCACTTTGGGCACCTATAGCTTTCTCCCAGGCACTTGGCCAGTGTCTGCAGAAAGTACCCAGACATGGGATTAAGGATGTGTTTTTCCCTTTAGCGCTAGAAGCGCTCATGGGTGGTTGAGGGAGCCACCGCTGAAAATCCATGACATTTGGAAAAGTGTACTAGTGCTGGCCGAGTGCCATGCCAGGGAATTCAAGAGTGAGAGTACCAGTTGGGGCATGAGAGCCCAGTGTGTTCAAAACCTGTGTGTTGTGTGATGATAAAGAAGATGTGTTCTGACCTCTATAGATCTGCATATCCAGTGAGTGTAGCCTCATGGGGGTCCATCTTGATTTGTATTCTTGTGTTGAAGTGAAAAAAAGCCCCACTTTAGAATCCCACACCTGGTTTGAACATTCTCAGTTATTGCTTCCAGTGTCCAGAATTACTTGAGTGCCCCTGACCAGAAGTGCAAACCTAGCCCTGATGCCAAGCGAATGTTTTCTCCCCGAACCCAGGCTAGCCAGGTAATGGGTTACAAAAATGGAGGCACCAGGTGCTAATAACTAATTACAACAAACCCCCAAACCCTGGTTAGAAATTGGAGGCAGCACTGAGGATTTGGGTTTGGAATTTAGAGAGAGAACAAGAAAGATTTGTTCAAATTGGGGCTAGCATTTTGGCTGTCTGGCAGTAGGTAGCCCAAAAAGTGGAAGCATTGCCACTCAAATGTCCCTCTGTGTGCTGCTGTTCATGTGATGCTGTAATTGTGCCACCAGTTTACAGAGGAGCAGTAAAGCCTGAGAGTGTATGTCCCTTGTCCTTCATCAAAGTTATAACATTTGCCCATTTGCCAGCTTTCTAAAGTTATGTGTGACAGGAAAAAGTGTGGAAAACTATGGGAAACAAACAGAGATTTGCGCCCTAGATTTTGGAAGTGCTTGTTGTATGGACAGTGAGAGTCGCTGAGTGAAATGCCATGAAAAATGGTCGAAATGGTGCTCCTGCTAAGGACTGCCCACCCCTTCCACTGCACAGTAGTTCATTAGTTACTTATCCGGAAGGACTCAAAAAGTTAAAGCAGGAGGCTTGTTCTCATCATCTCTGCCTATTACCAGGGGAGTTCCGCAAGGATCCATTCTAGGTCCCATTCTTTTCTCCTTATATATCAACAATCTCAACCATCAGATAACCAAATCAAACCTGCATTTCTTTGCAGATGATATGGTTCTATACAACTCTGGCCCTACATTGTCTGTAGTCAGGGACTTTCTCCAAGCTGACTTTGCTCAATTAGAAACCAATCTAATCAATGCCAAGCTATTCCTAAATGCCAAGAAAACCAAAGCCATGATTTTCTCCCCATACACCTACCCCACTACTATTCTCAATTTACCTAAAGACTTCATCATCACTTCCCTAGGAGAACCGTTGGAAATTGTCTCAAAATTCAAATATCTTGGCATTTGGCTCGATAACAAGTTCTCCTTTAACGATCACCTCCAGGACCTGTCCAAGAGATTAAAAACAAGGCTAGGTTTTTTTCCTCTGCAATAGGTCTTTCTTCCATTGGAGATCAGAACGAGGCTTGTCCAGGCCACATTCCTCCCCTTACTTGATTACGGCAACATAATTTACAACTCTTCTCCAATTACCAGCCTCCATAAACTAGACACCCTCTACCACCATGCCCTGTGATTTATCACTAACTCCTAGTACCGAACTCACCACTGTGATCTATACGCAACTGTTGGCTGGACCTCACTTACCATTAGACGTAAACTCCATGCTGGAATCTGGACCCTAAACCTTCTGTTGAATAAACTCCTGAGCTACCTAACTTCTGTTGTCTGCTTCTCCTGCAGTGTTTACTCACTCAGAAAGATGGACTTTATCTTCCTTGATGTACCCAGGACTCGTACCTCTTTTGGTAAATGCACCATCTCATGTTCCCTTCCAACTATTTGGAATCAGTTACAATCCTCCCTGAAATGATCCAGTATTGTCCCTGTTAACCTCTTCAAAAGGATAGCTACTGATAAACTAAAAGATACTTGTAGCTGTTTCTAAACTCCCTCTCCTTCTTAGTTTTCCCCACTTCACCACCACCCAATCCTCTCCCCTCTTACCTGTACTGTACTCCCTACTTCTCCTGTTCCTTATGCCTCTTCATAGGCTCAGGCTTTTTATACCAACACTGTTATTTCTTATCCTGAGCATTATGTACCACGTGGAAATTTTATTGTATAGTAAGCACTGTTCTGTTATTCTACATATGTTGTTGTGTACTTGTCTGTATATCTGTCTTCAGAACCTCCTTGTGAATGAGCTTGCTCAATGGAGTTTTCCTGCAGTAAACTTGAACTTGAGCCACAGTTGAAAAAAAAAAAAAGTGTGGTTTGTAGTTTAAATTTTGCCTGCTCGACGATCGCCTTGGAGGAGAAGACCACGAGAAGAAAGAAGCTCATTTGCGTGGTGTCAAGTGATTGGTGAGACTGCAATCAGTTCCACCCCCAAGCCAGCTCTAGAGTGACTGCACAGTATTCGAGAGGGAGAGAGAGAGTAGTGTGCGAACTGGCTTGCCAGGAGGAGCATCGAGGTGACTGAAAACATTATAAAAGTGGTAAAATCTGACTTTTCTGTTTAAAATCAGGCTCAACCTGCATTTTGATTCATCTGGGAAGAGAGCGAGGTGTTCAGAGGGACAATCGGCAGGACTGCCAGGACGCTTAATTTCAGAGGCCTCCAAGATCGGCTGTAAGGCCAAATTTTTCCATCGCAATAACCAGCTACTGATTAAGTGAGCACCAATCTAAAAACCACTCAAACTGTGTGTGATTTTAACTAAAGCCAGCTGAATCTGTGTGTAGCATGGTGATCATTTTGCAAAGAAGGATTGAGTCATAGTTGTGGGTTCAGCAACAGTATAATTTTCAAAGCCATGTGAGAGACTGTGGGTTGTATGATAGATGCAACAAGAAATACAGGCAATCCTATGCAATGCAATACTGTGGCTTTAGGGACTTTTAAGCAAGAACAGTGAGTTACAGCAAATAAAAAGTCCAGTAAAAATCACATAAATGTGCTAAGAGAACAGACAGTGCTGTTTAAACAGTCTGAGTGAACTTTATCAGTAGGTTGTGTAAATCGGATGTGCAGTGGCTTGTGTCAGAAACAGAATGTTGATGTGCAGGAGTGCTGCCCCTGCCATTACAGGGTGAGGTAGTAAAGTAAACACAGCAGCAGGGGAACCATTTTGTAAAAGTTTTTCCAACAGATTGGAACTTGAGATAACAGTGAGTTTTGTTTTCTCTGCAGTCATAGCTTTGGGATCAGCCCACTACCCGGATCATGCCTGGGTTATGATAGAAGAAGTTAACAGACTGAAAGATATTGAGAGATGTTACTGCGGGGGATGTTTGCCTCCTCATGTGGTGATTCCTGGATATCCAGTAAGAGTATGCATAATGTGCTTAAAGGCCGGAAGGGACATCTTCATGGTTCCTCACTGTTCTGGGTGCCTAGAGAGACATGGTCTAACCAAAGCATCCAAGATCCATTTGTCTCCCACATGGACAAAGCTTCAAGAATCTGCAGTTAGCAGCACACAGCACCAGGTAGAGCCTGTTGGAGGAGGCTCAGTAGAGTGTGGCATGAAGCAAGAGGGTGCAGATCTACAGGCAGAGCAAAGTACTGATGTATCCAAGTCTGGGTCACAGAGAGACAGTGTGGAAGGAGCATCAGCTGATCTTTGGGGAAAGGTGGCCTAGCCCAAGTCTCATAGGAGAAGATGAGATGAGGGAGACCCTCAAATGGGAAGTGTTGACCTCCATGCCCAATGAGGAGTGGATAGTCTCAGGAGTGAGGATGACTGTTCACTCCTGGGCTCAGATCCTTAGCGAGGAAGAGGATGAAGGGGAACCTATGTGGCCTTATGAAAAAGGTACTGATCCACAGCTTCGGCCTCTTGCCTCAGGGGAGTGAACAGAAGGAGAGATTGGTGACTCCACAGCTCTGTCCCCACAAGGAGTCAAAGATCCATTTTACATTGCATTAAGTATACATAGCTGGCAGAACCAGGACTGACCACCCCCAGGCCAGAGGTCTCAAGTTGACCAAGTGTAGTAAAGAGAAAAGCCTAGTTTGTAGGAAGGTGAATGAGATGTATGGGTTATCCTTTCCTACCTTTCCTCAGAGCATCTGGGAGGAGACTGAAAGAAACAGGAAATCCTGGATAATGGAAGAGGTAACAAGATATGTGCATCCTGGAGCAAGTCGGTATGTCCAAGACAGAGTGTTACAAGAGAAATTCAGACAATGGGAAGGGGGCAGAACACTGTTTATAGACACTGTTCGGATCATGGATGGAGGGGGACATGAAACCTTCTTCAATGTGAATTATGAGTGCCCAGACAGGGTAATAATTCTTGCACCTGACCCATTGTGTTACTTCCCGTAATGCAGGCAACTTCCTGTGAATATGCCTATGCCTACCAAGTGGAAATCAGAGCAGTGGTAGCCAGTGCTGACATCCAGCCGTTGCCGCACCTATGTTGTTCCACCAGACTGGCATTCCAGGAACCAGGTTCCCCAGATTCATCAGCCTTGCAGTGTACTGACTTTCCAGATTCCATCACCTGCCCTTCCAGATGACTTCATATCCAGAGAGGACACCAGCCCAGCTGTATCCTGATTCATTGCCTGGGATTTCATATGACTTCAGACTAGCTGTTTTCCTGTCCTGTTCCAAGGTTCCATCTCCTATATAACATCAACCCAGCAGTTTCCAGATGTGCCATTCTGTCATTTTCCGAAAGATGTTCACCCAACTGTATCCGAAGAATGGTGCCAGGGAGAGTTTTCTGCTGGAAATCCAGGTGTCATATTGATTTCATTCTTCAAGGGACTGGTAAGTACAGACTCTTCTATTTTAATGACATTGCAGTGCACACCCTACACCAAGGCCCCTACTTTTCTGCAGCACAGTGGGATCAAGTTCTGCGGCAAGACTATCATTTGCCGCAGAATTTCTGCGGCGGTGGTTTATAATTTCTGCGGAAGTTCTGCAGCACTAACAAACTACCACATCACAGTGTCAGCTTGTCATCCTGACTTCACTTTCATGGCAGAGGTTATAGCAATCGGGATGGGGGAAAGCACAGTAACACTAGTTCAAAAAATAACAGACTTATATAATTGTTTTGCCTAAAAAAGTAAAACGAATGTCTCTCCCTTAAGGTCCTAGCCTATTGCATAAATGACATATGCAGAGGGGACCTTATGTGATAAATAAGGTATTTCTATATGCATGTTATCTATCCCACTAATGAGGTCTCTACTGTGTATCACTTTTATATTTATATGTGCTTTCTACACCACTCATGAGGTTCCCACTGTGTATCATTTATATATTTATATGCAATCTGTAACGTACATACAAATATGTGTATATGTGTATGTGTATATAGTGAGAGACAGAGATACTGTATATGTGTGTGTGTGTGTGTGTGTGAAATTTCCATGAAATTGCATCCTCATTAATACAGGTCCCATTGGAAATGGAATAAACGGAATAGAGGAGTTATTGTAAAACTCATTTTTCATGTCAACCTGCTTCCCCAGACACACTACGTAACACCATCAGGCCATCACATGCATGTGAACCGATTGTGATGGGCTGGAAAGCTCTATCTCACAATGTGTCCCCCTGGTGACAGAACACTGCACCATACCTTCCCAGGCTCCCAGCAGTGATGTGTTCCACCAATCCTTGTGCTGCCCAGCCAGCTCCCAGAGCTAATCTCTGAACCTGAGTTGCTGGCATGGAAACACAGCATGCTTCCCTTTGGCCCAACAGCTGTCCCTGCACACAACATTTCTCCATAACTTTTAGGTGATTCTATCAACCAATGACAATATGTAATCAATAACCCTGGCAAAAATGCATACAGTGCAATTATTTATTTAACAGGTCAATTCTTTCAACAGGTCTACATATTATTATATTCCTCTTTTCTGGGCATAATTACATTATTATATTATAAAATGGCAGTTAAATTCATTTTACCAGTTATTCATTTTAGATGGCATTTCTATACCTTAAATGCACAAATAAGTTTGTACAAAGTGAGGTATGGACTTAACAGGTTTGTGCCATTGACAAGGTTTTGTTTAAGCTGGACCTAGTGCAATAATGTAAGACTGAAAATTTTATTAAGTTGTAGTGCAGGTTGAGCAGATATCACCATGCCTGATGTGTTTTGCCACCATCTCTGGCAGTGGGAGCTGTGGTAGATAAGTGACTGTTCATTCATGTTGCAGAATGCAGCCATTTCATTAGCTAATGTATGATGTTATAGCAATAATAACATCACTTTCTGAGCATATGTGGGGTTTTGGTTATAAAAAGAGAGGAAGGGAACCAGATTCTATGGATAAACAGAAATATTAATAAAAAATCACCAAGAGTGAATTCTGTGGCACCGCAGAAGTTCTGCGGTAGATTGCAAATTCTGCACAAAATTCTGCAGCCGCAGAATTCTAGGGGCCTTGCCCTACACCTAGCAGACTTCAGACTGTCTCAACTGTCCTCAAAGACTCTCCCCTTTGAGATTACAGTCCTACCAGAACTGTGCTTCACTGGGCTCCAGCCCAGGAGCGACTCTTTCTTGGACTTGCTTTCGGGGACTTTTGTCACTAGATGGGACTTTTAGGGCAGTCTATCCCCAAAAATTTGTATTGTAAATAATGCTGTTGTTTTTCTACTGTTTCTACTGTATTTTACTTTTCCTAAAAATATATTTTTTTGTGATTCTCCAGTGTTTGATGGCAGGGGTTAGATAGTACTGTGTTTTCAGATTAGGGGTTGTTTTGTATTTTCTCTTGCAGGTGATCCTGAAGAAGACAAGAAGAGAAGGCAAGAAGAGGAGGAGGGACTCAGCGGAGTCTTCCATGTGCTTTAAAGTAGAAGTGTTGTTGTTTGCTGTGTTTAACTTTTCCTTCCATAGGTATGGTTGTGGGGGAGTGTGGGAGTAATACCTAGAGTATGGTATTAGCTCCTTGTATTTGGTTGCAGGTGTCCAAGGTTGGGGGGAGACTCCCCTGTGTTTTGGGTAATCTTGGGTTTGGCCAGACAGGTTTTCCCTAGAGGGCTGGGGGGATAGACAGACTGTGGTCCTGACTGGCTGTAGGGGCTACAGTACTGACCAATTGAGGGCTATGCTCTGGACAATTCTACCAAGGCCACAAGGTAACCATAGCAAGATCATAGAGTAGAGGCTGATGCATCAGACGATGGCCTCTGGGCCCTTAGTGTTGCCTGCCTGTGCCTAGCACATGGTAGAAGAGGGCCTGATCACCCCTCTCCATAGGTAGCACATAGGGTAAGATGGCCTGGCCCGGGTCAGTAATGACTGCAGACAGTCATTTTCATGGCCAAGGGTGGGTGTAACCCCCCTGTCTCCCAGGGTTACTAGAATCCCACTTGAATCTAGTGGCAGGCAGGGAAAGGCAGCTTGTGAGACACCAGTTAAATAGGTTTCACATTGTCTCACTCTGTCCTCAGTCTCAGCTGAGCTGGAGGGATGACATCACTTAGAATTCTCGCAGCAGCATAAGCCACAGTGGAATGTTCAGCAAAGAGTTAGGTTAGAATGTTGGGGTTTTCAAAGAGTCGGTAGAAGTCTAGTGGGAGTCTCAGTGGAAGGAGGAGGTGTACTGCAGTTGGCAGCCCCGTAGAGCTTAGTTCTGTAATACAGCTACTACAGGAGGAAGGTGTGTGTGTGTGTCCTCACCCTAGAGAAGGGTACAGAAGAAGCCTGTAGAAGTGGTTGAGACTGTTCCCCGGTTTGTTCCAGTGCCCCATCCCTGGAGGGATGGGGGGAAAGACCAGCATTTCAGGGGCAACCCCCTGGCCCTGCTGAAAGAGGCAAAGCTGCTTGTAAAGAGAATTTGTACTGAAGTACTAGATGTGTGTTTTCTGTGAGAGAAGCCCTGGGGCGCCTGCGAACCATGGTGAGTCTGCTCTGACATAGAGCCCATGTTTTCACCAGGACAGTTGTGTAAAATTATCTAATTCTGTGGGGTCAGGAAAGGACAGCCCAGTACAGTACTTTGAGATATGTGTATGGCTTAAAAGGCTTATAACCAGTGGGGGTCAACATGGATGGACATAGTCACTTAGAGAACGTCGAAAGTCAGTACACCAGTTACATGGACAGTAGATTGTTAAATGTGATATACATTTCAAGATAGCATTCTGCAAATGGAGAGTTCAAAGGAAAGGTGTTGACTCCAAATGAATGGCTGGATATGGATTTGGGAAAAAGAGGTAGGAGACTCCCCCATCTGGAGTAACTAGACTTACCTCCACAGATTCACTTTGGGCACCTATAGCTTTCTCCCATGCACTTGGCCAGTGTCTGCAGAAAGTACCCAGATGTGGGATTAAGGATGTGTTTTTCCCATTAGAGCTAGAAGTGCTCATGGGTGGTTGAGGGAGCCACCGCTGAAAATCCATGACATATGCAAAAGTGTACTAGTGCTGGCCGAGTGCCATGCCAGGGAATCCAAGAGTGAGAGTACCAGTTGGGGCATGAGAGCCCAGTATGTTCAAAACCTGAGTGTTGTGTGATGATGAAGAAGATGTGTTTTGACCTCTATATATCTGCATATCCAGTGAGTGTAGCCCCATGGGGGTCCATCTTGCTTTGTATTCTTTTGTTGAAGTGAAAAAAAAGCCCCACTTTAGAATCTCACTCCTGGTTTGGACATTCTCAGTTGTTGCTTTCAGTGTCCAGAATTACTTGGGTGCTACTGACCAGAAGTGCAAACCTAGCCCTGATGACAAGGGAATGATTTCTCCCTTAACCCATGCTAGCCAGGTAAGGGGTTACAAAAATGGAGGCACCAGGTGCTAATAATTAATAACAACAAACCCCCGAACCCTGGTTGCAATAGTGTTTTTTTCCTTCATTTTTTTTTTGTTGATTTACTTCACACAAAGGCTTGCTACCTCTGCGATGGCTGTTTTGATTATTCCCCGTTGTTCCTCCACCCCTCCTTCTTGCCCGTTTGCTAGTGCTTTTTTGAGGCACTCTCTCAATTTCCCAAAGTCAGCCTTCCTAAAGTCCAGTACTCTTGTTTTTGTATGGCTTGACTCTATGGCTGTGTTTATTGTGAACCACACTCTTTGGTGGTCACTTGTTTCCAGATGGCTACCCACTTCTAAATCTGAGATCCTTTCTCCTTCCCCATCTGAGAGTACCAGGTCTAAGCTTGCTCCTTCCCGAGTGGGTTCCAACACTAGCTGTCTGAGGCATGCCCCCTGTAGGGCATCAAGAATGACCATGCTCTTGGATGTGCCTTCAGCAAAGGTACTACAGTTAACATCTGGCATATTCAGGTCCCCAATCAACAATATCTCCCCTTTTTCTGCCATTTTAAGGATGCTTTCTATCATTTCCTTGTCCATTTCCTCCCCCTGAGATATGGGTCTGTACACAACCGCCATGCGGATTGCGGTGCCATTTTCTGTCTCCAGGTAACCCATAAAGACTCATCAACTTCCTGTTTACTCTTTAGTTCTGTTGCTTTAATCCCTTCCCTTATATAGAAAGCTACTCCTCCTCCTCTTTTACCCACCCTGTCCCTACTGTAGACTGTGTATCCTGGTATGTTGACATCCCAGTCATGGTTCTTTGTGTACCATGTTTCAGTGACTACCTCAGTATCCAGGCATCCCTCTTCCATCAAGGTCACTAGTTCAGGGAGCTTGTTACACAGACTGCAGGCATTGGTACTCCTCACCTTCTATTCTTTTTTTTTATGGCCTTACCCCTTTTAGCCCCATCCCTCTCCTTACTGCCTTTTTCTGCATTTACCCATGTCCTGCCCCCTACTGACTTCTCTACCTTGGTGTTTACCTCTCTAACTATTGTGTTTTGTGGGGGTAGGTTTGGATTTCCTGGCTACTTTTCAGTGCCTCCCCTTCTGGCTAGTTTAAATGCTTGCCATTGAAGCATTTAAACCTATTACCTAGGATCTTGGTTCCCCCCCTGGACAGATGCAGACCATCGTGCCAGTATAGGCCTGCATACCTCCAGGTGGCTCCCCAGTCCCCAATGAAGCCAAAACCCTGAGCTCCACACCAGTTTTTCAACCATTCATTAAATCCCATGGTGCAGAATACTCTAGCATCATCCTTGCCATAGACAGGCAACACCTCCGAGAAGGTTACCGTACATGCTACTTGTCTAAGGCCCCTCCTCAATTCTACAAACTCTTCTTGCACCGCTCTGATCCCATTCACAGTCAGGTCATTTGTCCCTAGGTGGACAATGACTTCCAGCTCCCTCCCTCATGCAACTGTTCCAGTGATCCTGAGGATTCACTTCCTGTCCCTCTGAGCTGTGGTGCCAGGCAGGCACTTTACCTCCCTATCCCCTTCCTCCCCCACTTCTGCCCCCAATGATCGAGTCCCCCACCAGGAGTTGTTTCCTTCCCCTGTGGGGTCTTCTGCCACCCTCCTGTGGGTCTCCTTTGTGGAGGTTCCCAGCATCCTCCTTGGTCTCTACTGCAGGTGCCTCCATAGAGGAACCACTCTTTACCAGAACAGCATATGAATTGTGGAGAGGTACAACTGGTGGGATGAACCTCTTTTCCACCATCCTCTCCCTCCCTGAGCCCACCTTGGTCCAACCACTCCTCTTTCTTGGCAACCTCTGAAGTAGCGGTGAAGGCCCTGGTGGTCCCTGGGTGGGGGAAGAGGTTTAATGAATCCTAGCCAGGTCAGCCTGGAGATGGGCAAGCTCCTCCCTCAGACCAGAGAGGTGCCTGCAAACAGGGCAGCATCACAGCCTCCAGAATGTCTCCCAGAACACTGCTGTCCCATAGCCATTGCACTGCAACACTCCCATCTTGACTTACTTTGTGTCCCCTCTCCTGTTGCTTTGTACGCTTACTGTCTCCTCCCTCTATGTATGTTTGCTTTTACTTTTCTACTGCCTATGTCCTTACAACTCTCACCCCTCCTGTTCTGGGACAAGAACTTCCTGTAGTCTTCAGTAGTCTCCTTCTTCTGTGCTTGGATTCACACCTCCATCAGCCGGGGGGGGGGTAAGAAAGATATATTTTTTAGGTTCCTTCAAGGTTAATGAAAATAATGTGTCTCAGTGATCCTTCCCTTCCTACTGCCAAACAGGAAGTTCCTGTTGTCAGTCAAATCCACTGCCTATACAAGTAGAACTGGCTTAGGGTGGGAGGATGAAGAGGTGGGAAGGAGGGCAATTAGTAAACAAGCTGTAGTTCTAGACTGCTGTTTCTTGCTCTGAAAGCAAAGTTCTCCTCTGTTAAAAATAGCAGGAAGCTGTAATTGGAGACACCTGCTTTTGTACTCCTAAGATCCTAAGCCACACACCCAATTAGATTCACCGTCTGCTCCTGACTCAGTAAATTAAGCTGATACAATCCCTTTCTCAGAGAAACACATAGTGACTTTCTTCTTTTTTTTTACTTAAATGAGACCCCCATCTTCTAATAAAGTATATGTTTGCTTAATCCAAACAGGCAGTGACTCCTGCTGAGAAGGAAGTGATTTATCAACCAAAAAGCTATAGTTCTAGACTGCTGTTTCTTGCTCTGAAAGCAAAGTTCTCCTTTGTCAAAAACAGCAGGAGGCTGTAATTGGAGACACCTGCTTTTGTACTCCTAAGCCACACCCCAATTAGATTCACCCTTTGCTCCTGACTCAGTAAATTAAACTGATATAGCCCCTTCATCAGAGAAACACACAGTGACTTTCTTTTTTTTTTACTTAAATGAGTCCCCCTTCTTCTAATAAAGTATCTGTTTGCTTAATCCAAACAGGCACTGACTCCTGCTGAGATAGAAGTGATGATTTATCTGTCAAAAAGCTGTGGTTCTAGACTGCTGTTTCTTGCTCTGAAAGCAAAGTTCTCCTCTGTCAAAAACAGCAGGAAGCTGTAATTGGGGACACCTGCTTTTGTATTCCTAAACTCCTTAGCCACACCCCCAATTAAATTCACCCTCTGCTTCTGACTCAGTAAATTAAGCTGATACATCCCCCTTCCTCAGAGGAACACACAGTGACGTTCTTTTTTTTTTTTTTTTTTACTTAAATGAGACCCCTTCTTCTAATAAAGTATCTCCCCACCCCACCCTGCAGGCAGCTGCAGGAAAAAAAAATATGGTTTCACCTCTTTTGCATCTTCACAACTCAGGCATGGGGGTGTGCCTTGGGGTTGTAAACCCTAGCGCTCACGCCATTCTTATATACTGTACCCATCTCAGTTGACTTACTGATGGAATGGGGTGATAGCTAGGTTCTACAACCCCAAAGCACACCCCATGCCTGATTTGAGAAGATGCAAGAGAGTTGAAAGTGAAACCATAATGCTTTTTTCCTGTTGCTGCCTGCAGGGTGGGGTGGGGAGTTAGGCTTGGAAACCCTAATGACCATTTTGTGATATTTTTGTCATTGAGGCACCATAACTGGTGCCTTAATACATTTTTTTTTTTGCAAATAATTTATTCTCTAAAGTTCTGTGATTGTTTTTATATAAATGATTAATAAAGGAATATATTTATACACTTGAACCACTATTTTATTTACATCTAGTGTGCCACGGCTTCCTGTTTCTTTTTTTTTTTTTTTTACTTTGTTGTTACGTTCACTGAAAATCATTTGTTATCTTTGTTATATCTGTTCACCCATGGAAACAGGCTTTATGCTCATGGATCTACCAGATTTTAAATAAACAGACCAAACCATTATTAGTTAAATAAAAGACCAAGAAGGTCAATAATAAATTTAAGAGGTGCACAGGTTGCTAAATGAAATTGCATTACAGGGCTTGAATGTATATTTTCCTTAAAACCTGATTTTCCACCTTGTCAAAGAACCTTGTGCATGGAAGTGTGGTAATATTCTTCCATTTCATAAAGGAGGTGACCCGTCCTCACCTAGTTTGTTGGAATAGTTACTTGTCTATGGAATCATACACATGTTCTCTCTTTCTTTCCCTTTTTCCACCTCCTACTCTTTCCTCTGTTGATGCCCATTCCTTCATCTGGTATCCATCCATACCCCTCTTTCCCCAGAAAGAAAACACAGACACATGTCTTGGAGGAAATGGCTGCAGCCATGCATTTATTGATTAACAGACCTAACTGAGAGCAGCGTGCACACTGGGGAGGATCACTGCCCGTGGTCATAATGACCAAGGCTGCTTGGCCACCCCCATCAGGCACCGTTAGCCTTGCAGTATAGCTGTACCTGCTGGAGGTGGACCATGACCCCTCCCCTGGATCAGGGTACTCAGTTTCCACCTCCACGCTGACCGGGGGGGGTCATGAGCCCTTCAGAAGAATTTGGCTCATCACTGCCCCTACCACCCTTCCATGTCATAGTGATCCTCCTGAGGCACCAAACCATTACTGAGACAGATTAACATATCACCCTTATCCTGACTATTTAGTCTAGCCTATTTAGTATTCTCCCATATCTGCCTCAGTTTAACCACTCTTGGAGGAGGTGAAAAACCCGGGAAACCCTTTTACAGGGAAAGAAATGGGAAAAGCCACTCCCGACCCCTTATGCAGTCACCCATATTAGGTCAAAAGAGAGACCCTAACTACCTGGCCCCACTACTCTGCTTTTACAAGGGTGGGTGGGTGGATGATCCTAGCAGGGTGAAAGGAGAAAGAGGAGGAACTACTGGTCACAGTCCAAGAAATTCCTCATTCTCCCCCTCACAGGATGTGACCCCCCTCCCAAGTGGAAGAACTTGGAGGTTCCTTGTCCAATCACTGGACCCTACCTAGCCCCTCAAGACCACCTCTCTCTTCCCCCTCCCTTCTCTTTCCCGGGTCCATGGGAGGATGGCCTCAGACAAGATACAGCTGCTGCCAACTGTTGCAGCCTCTGTATTATCTGGTATCTATCCATAACCCCCTTTCCCAGAAAAGAAAACACAGACACATGCCTTGGAGGAAATGGCTCCAGCCATGCATTTATTGACTAACAATCCAAATGTAGAGCAGTGTCCACACCAGGAAGGATCATGGCCCTTGGTCATAATGGCCAAAACTGCTCGGCAGCCCCTGTCAGGCACCATTAGCCTTGCAGTAAAGCTGTACCTGCTGAAGGTGGAGGGGCACTGCTAGCCTTGCAGTATAGCTGTACCTGCTGGAGGCGGACCATGACCCCTCCCCCATGTGAGGGTACTCGGTTTCTGCTTCCATGCCAACCAGAGGGGGGGTCAAGAGCCCTTCAGAAGAATTCGGCTTGTCACCACCCCCCTAGCACCCTTCTGTGTCATAGTGATCCCCCTGAGACACCACAGGATGGACAATGTCCGACCCCCCAAGCCAACTACTCCACCACTTCCTCCAAGACCCACACCAGTTTTCCTGACCAGAGGTCTAACCCCCTCTCAGTCAACTGTCCCATCTCGGTTCCCATGATTTGACCAGAGGCCTGTATCTGGCTATGTTTCATCACAGTCCCCACTAAGGCCAGCATGACCTTCCTCATCTCCCTGTTGATCCAAATGCAGGTCCTGTTGAAGGAGGCCACCCGCTCCCCATTTGGCCAGCTAGATGTCTAGATCAAATGGGACCAGATAAACAAGGCATGTGGCCACCACTCCCTCAAGGTCCAGAAATCCTCCTTCATCGCCAACAGCAAGTCCACCATCTTCCAACTGCCCAAATCTTCCCCTCCAATATGTATCACCAACATCTCTGGGATATGCTGGGTCAGCCCTTCCTCCTTCAATGGGGGGAGCAACTCATTCCAGCGGATGTGCTTCAACCCCAGTCATCAGATGCAGACCCTTGGATGACCCTTCCTCTGGGGCTGCCTACCTGCCCCGGCTGCCACTCTTGCTGCTGCTTGCTGGATGAAGGCCTGACCACTGATCCAGATTGCACTCATGCCCTCTGTGGGTCCTGAAAGAAACAAATGCTGTTATTGTAAAGTGAGCACACATATTCCAAGGCTTGTGACCTACTTTGCCTCAGCACTTGGATCTGGCCATCTGCCCACCCCATGCTCCTAGCGCCTCCTGATCTATTTCAATCTCCATAAGCCTCACTGAGGTCCCCTTGCTCCATTGGGAGAATGTTATCCAGCTCACATACTATGAGCCTGGTACTCCGGGAGGGCTGTGTGAGCTCTGACTCCCTGAAAGCCTCGCATAACCACCAAAACCCTAGTATCAACCAGGAGCACCTCGAACAGGAACCAACAGCCCCCTGAAAGCACCCCATGGATGCTCCCCAGGGTTGCCAAGGTGATGGGATGCCTCATGTCCTGGAAAGAAGTGAGCAACTTCCCCCACCCTACTAGCACCTCCCTCACTTTGACAGTTATGGTGCTGTTAGTGGCTAGCAAAGCCCTGTAGACCCAAGACAAGTCAACAAGATGCCCCACAATCATCCCGGTGTGACCCCATTCTACTTCAACAGCAAGATGGCCTGGCACCACTGGTCCACTGGAATAAGCCAATCCTCCGGCCAGCCCTGTTGTGCATGCAAGCATCAGCAATCACACTTGTCAACCCCAGCTATATGCACACCTTAAGTGATATGTTCAACAGCAATCAATTTAGTACACAACTGTGTCTCAAATCCCCCATTGGGCCCTACTATCCCAAATGCCCATTGACTACATGTTCGCCTCATTTTGTCTGACCCGAGTCGGACCTAGCTGCACCTACGCAAGCTTCTTCCAGACTACGTGCAGATGGGCCCTAGTGAATCCCATGTGTGTTCTGCTTTGAGACCCCTATTGGGGCCAATATATAGAAGACTGAAACCCACCGTGACCCTATCCCAACAGGTATGCATTCTACCTGTCCAGGTACTGGGCCAGCCACTTGTTAGACCTGTGCCCCCTTACTGGGGTAGGCTGGTTTGTTCCATTGCTGGTTACCTGGCTTCCTGGTGGCTCCACCAAAACCCCCTTTTGGGGAGCATGGTGATGCACACTGAAGGAAGGGGTGTTGCTGCCCACAAACCATACATATGTGACAAAAGCAACACACTGCCCTTGAACGCTTCTCCTGGTTGTAGGCATAACGTGCCTGCAATCCGGTGTTGCTCCCTTCAGCCCTCTATGGTGGTGGCAGTGCCGCTCACAGTGGCAAGCCACTGGCAATATGCACTCCCCCCCCATGTTTAACATCCACTAAGAGAGTCATATCTAGGGTGCTGTCATCCTGCCTCCACCACCGAAACTCCTCATCGTATTCAAGCCATGCTTCCCCTCCCTTTCTGCGGTGTATCAGCATAACCCTGTTCTGGTACATGTACAATCCCAGCCCCTGGTACTTATCCACCTGCAGGATAGTGCCCACATAGATAGGGAACACCACAATCCAGTTGTCAAAGGTGCAGAGCACCTTCAGCAGCTTTTTTTCTACCTCTTCACCCATTTCTTTCTTTTTATCATCCCACTCAACAAGTCTGTTTAATAGAGAGAACATATCTATATATTCCCTCTTCCTTATTTGCTGCCTAACCTTAATGGTGAGGTGGGACCCCAACTGTTTATCCAGATCCACATACAAGCTCAAAGGAGGAGGAGGGGCCTCAGGGGTGGTCTGGGCTGGGGGGACAGCCATCCTCACAGCTACATCCTTCCCTTCCATTTTCTCGACCATCACCACCATGGGGTCCAGTAGTTTGTCTAATTTAGCCTCTGTCCCCGTGCGCCCCAGCCTGTCCTCTGATGGAGACCCCTGGTCCCCCATCACCACAGTGACATGCTGCTGTCTGGGTGGTAAAGTGACCTCCATCCACACCAGGCTGCCTGGCTTATCCTGCTCCTGTGCCCCCATCCCCTAATGCCACATTGAGTACCTGTAACACCTCCCCATCAGTCAATCATCTTACCTCAGATTGCTGCTTACCTCTCTCTGGCATCTTGGGGTCCTTTGCAGGCAGTGCCCCCCCAGTTCTTCACTGGCCGTTTCTTTGGTTACCCCCAGTCACTGCTGTTGATAGATTCTGCAGCCCCTCCAAACAAGCTTCGACAACTTGGCTCCCCTTCTCATGCACATGTCCCGCAGCTGTACCTCCAGACCCTCCATGGCCTTCACCGAAGGTTTTCTCTGCCAAGTTGACATCTCCCTTGCAAGACACTGAGAAAGCCCCCATCCCCAGAGATAGTTAGTAGGGTCCTCAACAAGTCCACCCCCCTGCCGGAGGATGTTGAAGTTGCTGGACGATGTTTGGCAGCCCCCTCCTCTTCCTGGGAACCCATCCCGTAGGCGGCATGAGCCCCCCTTGTCGGCGGTGGTCCCCACAGCCCCCCCTTCATGCCCCACCAATCATGTTCCAAAAGCCATACCCCTGGCCTAATGTGCTTATTGACTTGGCTATTCTGGCAATTATACCGATCCGGGTTTCTCATTTTTTTTTTTTTTTTTTTTAGAGTTAATCTTCCTTTTTATTTATATCTTTGTCTATATTTATATCTTTGTCTATATATATATATATATATATATATAGAGAGAGAGAGATACACAGATGTAACCACTGGGTGGCACTATCCCTAGAGTTACACCCCTGAAGCACTACCCTGGACATAGGCTGAGGGGATTGGGTTTGCTAGCTAATAACATGTTTTAAAACCTTTGCACGGTGCCTCCACTCGTGGTGCTTTACGTGGGTGAGATGGTGATGAGTGTAGCTCCCTGAGATGCTACACCACCCACAATGACCATTTACCTTCCCCAGGCATGCCCCAATACACAGTTCCCTACATTTTAACATTTCAAATTAAAGGCTCTCTCTAATAATATACTCATGCCAGAATTTCAAATGACAAATAAGATATTTATTTAGGGGGTAGTATAGGAACTAGGAAAGGGAAACAGGAGGAGTAGAGGTTATCTTATCCTATTTACACAATGTATACAGGTTATTGGGTTTTGCTGGTGAACCCTCCAGCTGGGTGGCTAAATACTAACAGGCAGACATAAATCACATTTTACCATGTGACTTAAAATATCTAGCACCCTGGCTATCTAGTTGTTGACAAATCAGATGTAAAACATAATTATTATTAATGCCCATACTGGTATCAGTCCCAGATACAGCAGAAACCCCACAATCTCATACCATACTGGAATCTCAGATACCACAGTCCAAGGTGTTGCAGACCTGGTGGATGTTGCAGCTGGTCAAGGTTGCCGGCTATTGATTTGAGGGAAGGGGCAACTTGGAAACAGATTCTAGTAAGATGGCAGATTACTATTTACAGCCACAGCAGGGATTACCCTGCACTATAGTAGACATGGCAGGGTTTGTCCTGCACTTGCAGACTTCCGAACATTCTAAGACAAGCTATATGGATCTTACATCCAGAACATTCAGCACGATATTTGAAAGTCTCATCCAATGCAATGAGAGTGATACTTTTGTCAAGCATCCTATATTTACATTAAATAATGTCACATTCAGTATTTTATATACCAAAAGGCATCCATTCAAAGTAAACTGACAGCGTCACTTTTATCAAGCCTCCCATACTTTAGTTACAGGCAGTCACATCCAGTACCTTCTAAATACCAAGAACATTATTCACAAGCAGAGTCTTATCCAGCATGTCTAGACATTGTACACTTATCCCAAGCATTCTCAAATGAAATTGTGGTCGGATACAGGTAAATTCTCTTCAGGGTATCTTGGACATAATATGCTCTAGGGCCTCCTGTCTCATGAAGTGGCAAACGCGGCTTGGCAGTCAGCTCCATGAAGGCAAGACTCTAACCCTTAGCTACAACAACTTGCAAAACATTTGCATGATTCACAATGCCAAGCATCTTGCTGCACCTGCGACTTATCCATTTGGGCCACAGACGAGATGTATCCATTTACTTAAACTAGGCAGTCTCTTATGGGGTTAGTAGCCCAGACTGATAACATCAATACTTCAGACTTAACAGTACATATTTCTTAGTGGGGCTTGAGGCCACCAAGATTACTTACTCAGCTTCTCCATCGCACTGGGGGGTATGAGGGTACTCACTCAGGTCCTCCACAGGTTTATTCCACAATCTAAGGCATCCTGAAGACTTCTTCAGCTCTCTTACCGCTGGTGAACCCAGTCAGCACTCTCACCACTGCATGAGTTCATCTGGTCAGTGCTCTTACCACTGCTGGACAACTGATCTTCGTTCCACATCTTTCCTTGATGTGGGGGAGAGGGCTAGCTTCTGGAGGACATGACTGACAACCTCCAGACTAGGTGTTGCAGGATCTACCATTACTTTAGCTGGTAACTTTAACTTAAGAAAATAATGATTGCCCCCCTGAAGACTGAAGGGGCTTGGATTAAGTGGCCCAGGTCTGCTGTCCCTTCCTCTCATTCTGGCTGCTCTCTCTCCAATCTAATCTCCAGACAAACTGGCAACACTGTCTCTTTATAGAGCTCCTAGCTCGACTCCTGATTGGTAGCAAAGATGGGGTGACAGGTCTCCAAGTGGCTGAGGGACCTGTCAATCAGAACACTCGAGGCACAATTGAGTTGTGGATTTGGTGCCTAAAATGATGTCCTTGTATGTCCCCATGAGCACATGAGTGTTTACCCATGAGGTGAAGTGAATGTCCCACAAGTCCTGGCTTTCTATTCCTGGCATTCCAATTGGCTGTGACTGCTAACAATGGCTGTTTAACCCACTGTCCCTCATAACAGATTAGGTACCATCCTGAAAAATATGCTAGTGCAGCCGGAAATAAATAATTATTTGCCCCAAATGCCCCACAGTTCTGTAGCTTAAAGGCTGTACTTGTAGATGCTGCACAGTTGAAGAATCTGGCTCCTTTAGCTTTCCTATTGCTACTGCACTTATGCAAGTTCCTCCTGCAGCAGCTGACAGGCTGAACCACAAGAGTCCCAAAATACTGGAATTGTCAGGGTAAAGCACTTATTTTAAATTAGAACACTTTCCCTCACATGTACAGCCAATCCCAACTATGCAGCAACAGTTCACAAAATTTAAATCACCTGGTTTCTTCTTTATTTGGCAAAAGCTGAACATAACTACCCTGGATGCAGTCAGGCACTGAGTTATTAATTACACAGAAGACAGGGGCCCTTCTCAGGCATACTTAAATGAGAACCTGTCAAACTCTTTCAATTTTAAGCCAAACGGTCCCCCAGTAAGCTGTCCATGATCACCGGGTCCCAAATAGGTAGAAGGGATCCCGGGACCCATGGCACAGACCCGAGGTGACCACAAAACAAGCAGTTCCACAGCAAAGGTGCTTTGTGCGCCAACGTGCCTCCCACTGCCCTGGAGGCAGCGCTTTTACAGTGGGAGATCATGGTCAGCATTTTAAGCCCCAAGGGGCTGGATTTCTATTTAGCTGCAGGCTGGGGCACTAAGGCAGGCAAACAGGACCTGGGGGAACCAGAAAAAATTAGGGGCCAAGTCGGGAGAAGCCCGAGAGACAGCGGGTGAAGGACAGAATGACAAGGCTAAGGTAAGCCCAAGCAGGCATTTCTTGGAACCCTTATTGGTAAGGTGGTTACACTCTCCCATGGCAACAGACCTTGGCATCCGCACCAAGGGTATGCCAATCCTGGCACACAAGGGTACCATCACACAATAACTATTAACATACAAAAAACACTTTGTCTTAATTGGTGCATATGGCTTCCTAGTCGACATTGGTAACCAAAACATCCGGATCTAGACAATTGCATCCTATTCTAAATCAGCCAAATATTTTTAAATCAATGTGAGCATAAGCAGATGTTACATTGTACAGGGACCCTTAAATAAACAATTCTTTTAGCTACAAAAAACATAAGAGGTGCCATTCCATTTTTTGCCACTAGGGGGCATGCACTCCCCGCTATCATTCACTGAGTGAGCAGTGACCAGACTTAGGCAGTTTTGGCACCAAAATACATTCTGGAAGCTATGCAGTGGCAGCCATTTTAGAGGGCCTATACACATTCAAAATGGGGGGGGGGGTCCATGCTGGTTTGGCGCATGGCAGAAAACATAATCCCAGCAGTACCTCCATTGTGTAACCCCTGGGTGGCACTATCCCCAGTGTTACAGCCCTGCAGCACCACCCTGGACATAGGCTGTGGGGGTTGGGTTCACTAGCTAATAAAATGTTTTAAAACCTTTGCGCAGTGCCTCCACTCAGGGTGCGTTACGTGGGTGAGATGGTGATGGGTGTAGCCTCTTGAGATGCTACATCACCCACAATGACCATTTAGCTTCCCCAGACATGCCCCAATGCACTGTTCCCCACATTTTAACTTTTTAAATTAAAGGCTATCTCTAATAATATGCTCACACCAGACTTTCAAACAACAAATAAGATATTTATTTAGGCGGTAGTATAGGAGCTAGGAAAGGGAAACAGTAGAAGTAGAGGTTATCTTATCCTATTTACACAATGTATACAGGTTATTGGGTTTTGCTGGTGAACCTTCCAGCTGGGTGGCTAAATACTAACAGGAAGATATAAATCACATTTTACCATTCGACTTAAGACATCTAGCACCCTGGGTCACGTGATGAGCTAGCGGGAGGCAGACGTCTTCACCAAGGCTCCCGACTCCTGGAAGCTATTAAGTTTTAAAACTCCTTTTTTTTGGGCTTCCGCAGCTGAATAGGAGTGAGAGGTGTCCTGTTCAATGGGTCTGTGTTGCTGGGAATCTACCTTGGGTTGGTGGGAGGCCGAAAAAGACCGCAGCAAGATTAGGCACTTTGGCCGGAAATGGCAGGAGGGAACTAAGCGCCCCGCCCCTCACAGCGAGAACGCTCGGCACTGTTGCTCGAAGCCCACCCCGTCCCAGACGAGCCTGGGAGGTCAGGAAAGGGGAGGCCCAGGAGGGTCAGTCAACCTCGGAGGACATTTTAGAAATCAAGCAGCTCCTGAAGGGGCTAGTCGCCGATTTTACCATTTTGAAACCGGCATTATATGCTCTCACTCAACGAGTGGGGGATTTAGAAGTCAGAATGGTCTCACAGGAAAGAAAATCTGCAACAATGGACCAGGATATAATCAACATGAAAAGGCAAGTGAGAAAACTGGAAAATCGCCTGGAAGATCAGGAGGCAAGAAGTCGGAGGAATAATTTAATAATGGCTGGGCTGCCTGAGAAAACGGAAGGCTCAGACTGTGTTGCCTTCATGCAGAATCTTCTTTTCAAGCTATTTGTGCCCACGCCATTTGGCGAATCCTACAATCTTGAGAGAGCCCATTGGGCACTGAGAGAAACCCCACCCGGGGGAGCGGCCTCGAGTAATTATAATGCGATTTCTAAACTACAAGGAAAAAACCCATGTCCTAATGAAAGCCAAGGCCAACAGAAATCTGCATTGGAATGGGGCTTCGGTGTGGTTGTTTTAGGACTTAGTCCCCTCGGTGAGGGAAAAGCAGAAGGAGTATGCGGACATTAAAAAGAAATTGTACATGGCCGGTTTGAAATTTAGACTGCAATACCCTGCTACTCTGGTGGTCAAGTTGGCGAAAGGGGACAGAAAATACCTCTCAGCAGAAGAAGCCTTAGAAAGCCTTAAAGTGGAATTACCTGATTTATTTAAATCAATGACCTGAAAGCAAAGGCGAGACTGGAGAATGTATTCAGGACAGTGTCTAAAGTGTTTTAGCTACGCTGTGGGGAAAAGGCATTAGAGGATTAACTTGTTGTTACTGAATTGTTCTTCCTTCCCCTTTTTGTATTTTCCACCTAATGATTATGCAGATTTGAGAGTTCTTCGAAGGGGTTAAACAAAGCCCCCTTTTTCCCCCTTCCTCCTTTTCCCCTTCCTTTTTTTTCCTGCTACACAGGTTGTGGTAGCGGAAAGCCATGAAGACAATGGCTTAGGCGATGGTGATATAATCTCTCCCATTAATAATTTAATTGTGCTGGTTTAGTGGTCTCGTCTGAACCAGAAGGTATGGGAGAAGGAGGGCTACTAAGGATTTATATAGGGACTCGGGGCGAAGGAGACATTGTGTGAGTGGACTCGTACACGTTCCGGACTGATTTAGGAGGGCGATCGAAGGATAGGGGGTAGTATGTGGGGGGAACATGGGGAGGGTAGGAAAGAGAGAGAAATCAAGCCATGCGGTACTAAGGAACTTAAAAGGCAGACAGGGAGGTTTCAGGGTGTGGATGTGGTAAATGGGGTCACTTCCAATTCTATCATGGAATGTCAAGGGTCTCAGGGGAAGGAGGAAAAGATTGGTTATCCTTAGATATATTAATCAGATGGGGGTTCATATAGCTGCACTTCAGGAAACCCACTTACTGACTGACGAACTGCACTTGCTTAAGAAAGGATGGGTTGGTAAGGTATTTGGAATTGGAATGCGAAGGCATCGGTGGGGTGGCATTATTAATTGGAAGGATTCCTTATGTGATTGAGAGCTTTAGTTCGAGGATGATGGTAGGGAGTATACATAATGGGCTCGTGTTTTGGATGCCCATTGGTGTGTGCCTCCATTTATGGACCCACTCGCTAAATCAGAATTTTTGCCTCATTGGAGGCTGATATTACCACCTCCTGCAGGGCTCTTTATTTTGGCAGGTGACTGGAACACTTGCTTAGACAATAGGGTGGATAGGATTCCTTCCAACAAAGCTCTTAATCTTCCCAGGCGCACTACATAGATTCCTGGAGAGAACTGCCTTAGTGGATCCATATCGGATCTACAGAAAGAGAGAGACTGAGATGACCTTCTATTCAGGGCATAAGGTTTATACTAGGATCGACTTTTTTGGTCAATCGGGAGGTCTTAAGGGGGGGGTCTGGTATCGACTTTCGAGAGGATCCTTTCTGATCACTCCCAATACAATTGGTATGGAGGATAGATAACATTCCCCAAGCCGGTTCGCTGGCACTTGGACGAAAGGGTGTTACTGAACGATAAGACTCTAGCCAGGTTGGAGGGTAAACTCAAGGAAATTATCCAGACTCAAATCCCGACTCTTGAGGATAGGAACTTAGCCTGGCCTGTTTGCAAGGTGCTGTATAGGGGATGGGTCCAGAAATACTTTGCTAGGCAGAATAAACTGAATAGGGCTCGTGAAGAGTTTATATTAGGGGTCATCAAATCACTGGCGCCACTAGAGGGCTCCTCCGAAGAGACAGACAGGGAGCTAAGAGAGTTAAAGGAGGAATTTAAGGGTATACTTAATTATCGGGTAGATTCCTGGCTAGGGAGATTGAATGCCAAATATTTGTTGCAGGGAGACATGCCAGGTCGGATATTGGCCCATAGGATTAAAGAGCGGGAGGTGGAGAGAATGATCGTGGCAGTGAAATTCGGAGATGAGTTCATCTCGGATCCACAAGGTTTGGCAGATTCCTTTGCCGACTACTATGTGGCAATATACCAAGGAGGGACACAGTGCACAGTGACAGAAATTAAGGCGTTCTTGGAGGAAATATCTCTGCCAAGACTGAGTCCAGATCAGGCCCGAGCCCTGGCTGCCCCAATATCGGAGCAGGAAATTTTGGAGGTTATTATGGATCTGCCTAATGGGAAGGCACCGGGGCCTGATGGTCTCCCGGCCAAATTTTACAAAGCTCATGCGGAGACCTTAACACCTCTGCTGAAAGAGCTGTTTTCAGTTATCAAGCAGGAAGGGATTGCCCACCCTCCACTGTATCAGGCCTATATCACTTTGATCCCTAAACCAGATAAACCCAAGCATTTGCCAGGTAATTATAGACCCATAGTTTTAATAAACCAAGACATCAAGATCCTTACCAAGATATTAGCTAATAGGGTTTTGAAAGTCGCCCCAAGATTGATCAGTCAGGAACAAGTTGGGTTCATGCCAGGAGGGGCCCCGGATGCATTAAGGAAACTTCATCATATTTTAGAAGCGGCTCTTTAGAACTCGGCTATGGCATTAATTGCATTGGATGCTGAGAAGGCTTTGACTGAGTTTCTCATCAATTCTTGTTCCTTACAATGGAAAAGATGGGATTTCCAAGGGAGTTTTTAAGTGGCTTTAGAAATCTCTATGAAGCCCCTACTGGCCGAGTTTTATGCAATGGATATCTCTCTAAGGAGTTTCTTCTTAAGAGTGGAACGAGGCAGGGGTGCCCCCTTTTGCCAATTTTATTTAATATATATCTCGAGCCTCTGTTAAGGTCCCTTATGAAGGATACAGGGTACAGGGGATTGATGTTCTGGGTTAGAGCATAAACTATCGGTCTTCGCCGATTGATATTTTATTACACTTATGTAATCCATCTGAGTTTCAGTGTGCCTTAGAAATTATTGGGAAATTCTCCAAGGTTGCTAATTACAAGTAAATTGGCTAAAACCCAGGTCCTACCACTCACAGTGCATACCCATAGGGCAGATTTTGAGCATTTTCAATTTAATTGGGCCTCAGAAAAAATTAAGTACCTGGGGATCTGGATTATGGCTAGATCAGAAGATGGGGTGGAGGAGAATTTGGGTAATATTGTGGTCAAAATTAAGCAGGATATTGAAAGATGGAGGGCTTCCGCTAAACTTTACTGCTAGGCTGGGTCTTATCAAAATGAACCTTTTACCTCGACTGCTATACCCTATTTGTCTCTCTCCTATTTTATCCGAAGAGCTAGATTTGTCAGCATCAAGGATCATCTCAGATTTTATGGGATTGAAGCCCCTAGGAGGAAGCATAATATTCTCTGTCTTCCCTACTCAAGGGGTGGAGTGAAACTTCCCTACTTACTAACATATTATGTAGCAGGGCAACTAGGATATATGGGGCGATGGGATCGCCGTCCGCGAGATGGGGAATACACTCCAACATGGCTCCGAATTGAGCAGTTGCTCCTGGAAAATACTAAACTCCTGCCAGGGGCATTAATACATGTAGACCCGGAGACTTTGCAGGGCATAGGAAAGCATTCTCCGATATACAAATCAGTCAGGGCTTGGTGGGAGTGGCAGACTCCAGCCCAGAAAAAAGCTCAGAAGGGGGCCGGAGAACAGCCCTTAGTGGGGAACCCTAATTTCCGCCTGGGAAATAGCATTTTGAGGGGTCAATGGGTATCATTATTGCAGGATTCCAGAGTGGCAGACTTTATAGTTTCTGGCAAAGTCCTCTTACCAATACAGGCTAGGGAGTGGGATTTCTTTAAAAAGATTCAGATTACCAATTTACTTCAGAAGTTTGTGCGGGACTATAAGGATAGGGGAGAAAATTTAGTGTTTACATGGGATAAGCTAAGGGAAATTGATCTTTCACAGCACCCCCTATCCAAAGTTTATAAGGTGTTAATAGACTATGTGGGTACAAATTTTGAGTCTCGTGATTGTATATTGGGAGAAAGCTTTATCCCCTGAGACCAAACTGGTCTGAAGTTTGGAAATACATGAAAGATTTGCCTATACCAAGTATAATATGATGCAATTTTTCATTTGTTCAAATATTTACTACACCCTACCAAGCTATGCTCTAGAAAACTCAGACAGACAGACCTATGTTTTCGTTGTGGCTTACAGCCAGGTGACCTGTTGCATATATTCTGGAAGTGCTCTCGAATCCAACCACTCTGGGGTCAGATTGTTAAAAAAATGGACCCGGTTTTGGACTATGCAGAATACATTAGTCCAGAGATATGTGTTCTAGGGGATTTGGGGAGGATTATGGTGGGTCGAGCTAAATATCATATCTCCCTGATGTCAGCTGTTGTTAAAGCAATTGTTCTAAGACATTGGAAGGAGGATTTAGTTTACGACTATGATCAATGGGTGAGGGACCTTCTACAGGTCCTAGAATTAAACAACACATGCTGATGGAGGAAAGAGGAAGTTTATAATCGGAATTGGAGGACTTTAGAGGTAGTTTATGCAATCCAGTTATAAAGTCCTAGGGTTCGAGTCTGTCTGTCTGAGGGGAGTAGTGGGACAAATGCCTATTATATAAGGTTTAATGGGGTTTGTTGGTGACTGGACCTGGTTGACGACTGTGTAATAAGTTTTGTATAAGCACTTCTAATACCCTCCACATAGGGGCTTATTAACTGTAGAATTTATTTGTTTGGCTGGGCATATGGGTTCTCTCTCTTTCCTAGGGACACAGTTACCTTGAGATGGGCTGGAAAATCTTTTATTTACAGATTGGGCTGACAATTAGAATTGTTAAACTGGGCCAGAATTCGGGCCCGTTGTAGCATAAACATGAATACTGGATTGATAGTCTATAACAGTGAGATGTGGAGTAATAGGTATGGGGATTAAAATTGGTAACTGTGATTGTATATAGTTATGGGGATGTACATAGTTTCTGCATCCAGTTTTGGGATGTGGGCCTGGGGGTATATCCCGGGATATATGGGTGTATGTGTTCAATTTTAAAATCTCAATAAAGAGGTTTAAAAAAAAAAGACATCTAGCACCCTGGCTATCTAGTTGCTGACAAATCAGATGTAAAACATAATTATTATTAATTTTTATACTGGTACCAGTCCCAGATACAGCAGAAACCCCGCAATCTCATACCATACTGGAATCTCAGATACCACAGTCCAAGGTGTTGCAGGCCTGGTGGATGTTACAGCTGGTCGAGGTGGCCGGCTATTGATTTGAGGGAAGGGGCAACTTGGAAACAGATTCTATTAAATGGCAGATTACTATTTACAACCACAGCAGGGATTGCTCTGCACTCTAGCAGACATGGCAGGGTTGGCCCTGCACTTGCAGACCTCTGAACATTCCAAGACAAGCTATATGGATCTTACATCCAGAACATTCAGCACAATATTTGAAAGTCCAATCCAATGTAATGAGAGTGATACTTTTGTCAAGCATCCTATATTTACGTTAAACAAGGTCACATCCAGTACTTTATATACCAAAAGGCATCCATTCAAAGTAAGCTGACAGCATCACTTTTATCAAGCCTCCCATACTTTAGTTACAGGCAGTCACATCCAGTACATACTATTTACCAAGAACATTATTCACAAGCAGAGTCTTACCCCGCATGTCTAGACATTGTACACTTGTCCTGGATTCCCCCTTTTCCCTCCACAAAAGACAGACCACTTGTGTGTTGTTGCGCTCAGATTGGCAATTAATTTATTATATTTCACATTTTTATTTTACAACTACTACCACCATTTTTCATTATTGTCTTTTCCACAATTCTTTGTTTATATTGCATCAAAATATCTATCTCTGGTCACCCCTCTTTCTTCCTTTTCTTCTCGCCTCCCCAGGTGAAAACCTGGTTGCCTTCTTCTTCTCTTTTTCTTGTAGCCAACGGTGAAAACTGAGACTGCTTTTCTCTCCTGTTGCTTCTTCTCCTCATATTCCTTTATCATTCCCCCCTCTCCTCCTTCCCCCCTTGCCCCCTCACTGCCATCCATCTCTGGCAGTCCACCAATGTCCAACCTGACACCTTCTGTCATCCATCTCTGACAGACCATACCAAGCCCCCCCCCCCCAAACAACCCTCTCCCCATTCTCCGTTTGATGGGAGGCTGGGAGGCAATATAACTTCAGCAAAAGAGGCTGAAAACTTCTGTGCTGGCCTTTATGTACCCTTCTTTGGCTCCTCCTCTTCCTGTCTGCCTACCCCTTGTTCTGGCTCCTTGTTCCTCCACCTACTCCTCCATCTGAGCAAACCATCTTACTAATGAGGGAGGGGTCTACCAGGACAACTTGGTCTGCCCCTTAAAGGGCAAACTCCAGTATCCCGAATTTCCCCCTTTCCCTTCACAAAAGACAGACCACTTGTGTGTTGTTGTGCACAGATTGGCAATTAATTTATTATATTTCACATTTTTATTTTACAACTACTACCACCATTTTTTATTATTGTCTTTTCCACAATTCTTTGTTTATATTGCATCAAAATATCAATCTCTGATCACCCCTCTTTCTTCCTCTTTTTCTCATCTCCCCAGGTGAAAACCTGGGTACCTTCTTCTTACCTTTTTCTTGTAGGTAACGGTGAAAACTGAGACCGCTTTTCTCTCCTTCTGTTATTTCTTCTTCTCCTCATATTCCTTTATCATTCTCCCCTCTCCTCCTTCCCCCCTTGCCCCCTCACTGCCATCCATCTCTGGCAGTCCACCAATGTCCAACCTGACACCTTCTGTCATCCATCTCTGACAGACCATACCAAGACACCCCCAAACAACCCTCTCCCCATTCTCCTTTTGATGGGAGGCTGGGAGGCAATAAAACTTCAGCAAAAGAGGCTGAAAACCTCTGTGTTGGCCTTTATGTACCCTTCTTTGGCTCCTCCTCTTCCTGTCTGCCTACCCCTTGTTCTGGCTCCTTGTTCCTCCACCTACTCCTCCATCTGAGCAAACCATCTTACTAATGAGGGAAGGGTCTACCAGGACAACTTGGTCTGCCCCTTAAAGGGCAAACTCCAGTATCCCGAATTTCCCCCTTTCCCTTCACAAAAGACAGACCACTTGTGTGTTGTTGTGCACAGATTGGCAATTCATTTATTATATTTCACATTTTTATTTTACAACTACTACCATCATTTTTCATTATTGTCTTTTCCACAATTCTTTGTTTATATTGCATCAAAATATCAATCTCTGATCACCCCTCTTTCTTCCTCTTTTTCTCGTCTCCCCAGGTGAAAACCTGGGTGCCTTCTTCTTACCTTTTTCTTGTAGGTAACAGTGAAAACTGAGACCGCTTTTCTCTCCTTCTGTTATTTCTTCTTCTCCTCATATTCCTTTATCATTCCCCCCTCTCCTCCTTCCCCCCCTTTTTCCCCATAGCCTGTCTCCAGCTTGTGTTGGATGACTGACCTCTCCCCCCTTTTAGGCCCTCTATCTTCCTTCTTGCTCCTCCAAGCTTCAATAAAACCCATCATTTCCATAGTGAACATGTCTATTGCTAGATCTGACAAGTGAACCCCTTCTGACCTGTAAAAATCCTCTACCCATTCTTCCACCCCTCGCAGTATTACATGCCCTCCCATGCTCCTTATCAACGTCCCCACCCTTCTATTCATCTTCTTTCTGGCCCTATCAACTGCTACATGGCTTTGTTCATGTCTCCATACTCTCCTTGGTATCATATCTGACCATGCTATGCTCACCCCCGGCCACCACTGCTGTATCTTCTCCAGATCCTGCTTAACCCGCACATACATGTCGACCTATGGCTTCCCCCCAATATCATTACCCCCAAGGTGTATAATAATTAAATTAGGGATAGGTCACTTCTCTCTCATTTCTTTCAGGGTAGGGAGTAACTGTGCCCATTTCATTCCTCAAATGCCATGCCATACCAACCTACATTGTCTGGCATCCTGGTACAGCTGTTTTCCCCGGGCCTTCGTCTCTGCTCTCCTTTCTGCCCAGTAAAGGTAGGAGTGCCCGCAGATCCATACTTCCATGATCCTCCCTCTACCTATTGAATCAAGCAAAATATATCTTAATCTCTCAACTGTCTTAACTTGCTTGTTCTGATTCTAATCCATTTTTTCCTCTAATCCCTTCCCCCCACACTTTTCGGTTCTGTTTCTGTAAGACAAAACAACAGATGACATGTTAATCTCAGTCCTTTAGAGCCCGAATGTACCTCTTGTAACTGGCCAACTGCCAGCGTCCCTTTTCCAACATGCTGGTCACTGTCTCCCCTGCCGCTGCCCATTTTGAAGCAGCCCCTATTCGAAAAGAATGGAATGAATAACTAGATGGGTCCTTGCCCAGGAACTCCATGCCTTTTTACCTGGTAACTTGTCACCTTCTTCCCATCTCCATGCACAAATAGTCTCCCTTCTTTATTACAGTACTCTGCGGCGCAAGGCCACAAAGCCTTTACCGGGCACAAGGTCCCATCCAAGTGAGCCTTAATGGCTACGACACACCCCTTCCCCTCCTGATCCATCTTGGACCTCTTAATTATGAGTTGTATTTCCTTTTGCCCCCCAGGTTGTATCTCCCCATTCCAAACCTCCCTGTTCATCCTTTCTGTCATGTCCAACTGCCTCACTTACTCTCAAGGCCCCTGTGAACATCACTAAATAAATTGTGTGGAACAACTGTGCCTCATCCTTGGACTTACAAATTTCAGGTAGTATCCCTCCTAATCTGGATAGCCACTGATCTGCTATCGGACACTGAACATCCTTGGTCTTTTGTTTCAACCTACTCCAGCCTTGCATCATTCTCCATATCAGCATTGACTTCGCAGGGTCCTTCCACCTTTTCAAACTACAAACTAAGCTGATCCTCACTAGTCATGGTGTGAGCCATCCCTTTTTGCCATTGATCTACTGTAAACTTTCCTAACTGCTTTTCCATAACTGGCCCACTTACCTCCATGTGGCGTGCTTTCCTGAATGTTTGCAATGCCCGCCATGCTACTTTATAGGCCCTCAAGGTCTGTGGTGCCCATGAGTTGTGAAAACAGCATTTTGGCTCCCTCTTGCTAACGTCCCAGATCTTCGTTGGAATGGGCGTTTTCCACTCCTCTGCTGTTGGTGCCAGCATCTGTAAACAGATCCAGCTGCAGACGGGAAAGACTGTCAGCTAAGATATTTCTCACCCTGTCTATGTGCCTGGCTCTGAATGACATATTCAATTGCAAGCCTCTTAATACTAGCTGTCTCAACACTCGCATAACTGTCTCGGACCTAGCTCCCCTGTTGTTCAGAACATCCATCACTGCCTTATTGTCACACCAAAATGTAACCTTCTGGTTCCATAATTCTTCTCCCCATACCAGGCTGCAGGCCCAAATTGGCATGATTTCCAACAATGTGATGTCCTTTACCCTTCTGTCTCTTACCCAGTCTGCAAGCCATGGCTCCAAAAATCATTTTCATCTCAAATAACCCCCCATTACTAACCCCCCCGCCACATCCGTATACAATTCCAAATCCATGTTATAAACCCACTCCTCCTGCCAAAAGGAACGGCCATTACAGTTGCTGAGAAATTCCTCCCATACCTTGAAATCTTCCTTTACCCTTTTTGATATATACACCCAGTGGTGTGGTCTTTGCTACTCCTGCCGTGGCCCTTGCTAGCCACCTAGTAAATGTCCTTCCTGGCCCGATTGCCCTGCAAGAAAAATTCAAATGCCCCATTACCTGTTGCACCTGTCTCATTTGCACCCACCTCTTGCTTGTATGCACCTGAATCAGCTCCCTTAGCTTCTGTACTTTGCAGTCTGGTAATTTAAGCACTTCCTTCAATCTTAATCTCTAGAAATTCCAGAACCTTATTGGGGCCTACCATTTTGTCCGGTGCCAATGGCACTCCAAGCTCTCCACACAGCTCTTGAAAACTAGCCAGCATCCTCTCTGTCTCCACATATCCACTTCCTATTAACAGGAAATCATCCAAGTAGTGTATGACCATCTTGTAACCTGTTTTTTCCCAGAATAGCCACTGTAGGCAGGTGCTAAATGCTTCAAATGTAGCACATGCTATGGAATAACCCATAGACATAACCTTGTCAAAATAATACTGGTCTCCTACTTTAAAACCCAATATGTCTCAATCCTCCCTCCTAACTGGGAGCAAATGAAAGGCAGATTCTATATCTGTCTTTGCCATCCATGCATCGGGGGTTGCCTAGATAATCTGTGCAGCTTCTTCCAATGTGGCGTAGGTGACCCTGCTGTGCTCTTCCCAAGTAAAATCATTAACTGAGCCTCCCTCTGGGAATGACAGTTGGTGACTCACCCTGTATTCCACCTTTTGCCTTTTGGGGACCAAACCCAATGGGGAAATTCTCATGTTGCGTAACAGGGGACCTGGATACGGCCCTTCCACCCTACCTGCCGCTTTTTCCTTTTCTATTTTTTGTCTCAAAATGTCTTCCTTTCCCCTGACTGATCTCAGGTTATTAGCCTCTCTTGCCTTTCTTGGACCTTTGCACTGTAGTAGAAAACCTGTTCTAAACCCCCTCTTTATGGTTTCCGCCACACCGCTATCCAGGTACCATTTGAGCCACTTTTCCCACACCTCTATCATGATGGGGTTTCTTGCATCCTGTAATTGTTCTCTTTCCCCCATAACTTCCTCTGTCCTAACCCCCCAGCTGAGTCTCGTTTGTCCTTCACCTCAGTAAGACTGGCCCCCCCAACCCCATAACCTCTGCCTCTCGAACCTCTATTCCATGTCTGCCCCCTATAACAATGCCCTTCCCGAAAGGGCTGGTGGCCGGATTCCTGCCCCCCTCCTGCCTGGGCCCCCTGTGTCAATGTGTTCCTGCATCTAGTCGCTGGGTGGTTCCCCCCCACATCTTGAACATGCATGATGGAGACAACACTGGGGCCATGAACAAAATGCCCTGTTATATCCCCAACAACACTTCTGGGGTAACCATCCCTTTTTCCTGTTTCCCCTTCCAGTGTGGATTGATCAGTAACATAGTCCATCCACAAATCCAGCTGCTTTGTGTCCCAGCTCACATCCCTATATGTTGCCATCTGTTGGCAGAAAAACCCATCATAATATATCCACCCCACTCTCCCCTTTAGCCTTTGCCAGCCATATGATCAAGGAATATGTAATAAGTGGGATGCCCAGTTGTGGGTTCTTTTCCATCACTATGGCTGAGTATGTGGCAAAACCAATGAACCACCCATCCCATGTCTTTCCTTTCATAAACTTGTCTTCTTCTTTCTTATCCAGTAAAACCGCCGCCGCTGCCATCTCGCTCTTCCCGATAGTCTCTGTCTCCTCACATTTTTCTGCCGCCTCTCTACCCACTAGAGCAAAAATTTCCATGTACTCCCCTTTCCATATTTTGTTTTTCGTGGTCAGTGGCATGTGTTCCCCTATTCTCATACCTGGGGCTCCGATCTCCCTCGTTCCTTTTCCTGCCCCTTTCGTCACTTTTCCCACCTCCCCTGTCATTTCTTTATCTTACCTAATCTCTGCCAGTTCAGTTTCCATCTATCCTAAACCACTTGTCCCAAGTGTAGCAATAATTTGCCCAATGTACTCTTTTATACTCTCTCCCATGGAACCTGATACACTACCTGTGGGCCTGTCTGCTCCATGTGGCCTGCTGTCATCAAGCTGCACTGGTCAGGATTCTTGTGGTGGGACAACTGGCTAAGGCATCGGCCACAGTGGAACTACCATGGTCAGAGGGTCCAGTCTGGGTTCCGGTAATGGCACCACCACCGGCTCCAGGGTAGGTGCTAACAGTTCCAGTACACAAGGTTGCGGTGTTACTAGACTGACCGCTCAGGGAGGAACCACAGGTGGTGGCTATGGCCTTTTTGGACTGCATGGCTTCCCCGTCGGTCATTTTCCATCACCCCTTTTCCTTTACCTGCTTTCTGTTTCTCTCCGGACCTCTCTGATTCCTTCCCTTCAACCAGCTGCCACATCAAGTTGGCCTTCTCTGCCAACTCTATGATTGCCTTGTAGGCATCCTCCTTTGATGGTCTTCTCCTCTTCGGTGCCATCTTTTTTGACTTTTCTACACAAAAGCTGTGAATAGAAACTGACAAGGTGCCCTCATTAGTGACCGGTAATGCTTTCATCCCATTCCCTTGTCTTGTCCTCTTACTAGAGAAACCAAATTCACCACCGGCCCCCCCCCTTCAATTCACTCCTATCCAGGCTTGGCCGTTCCCCCACTCCCTCTATGCCAAAAACCTTTTCCAACCCACACACACCCTCCTGTAACAGCCATGCTCTCTCTTTGTGCAAAGAGCAGACTCTCCTCTGTGTCTTGCCACCACCCATTCTAGGCCTGGCCACGTGCTTCTGCTTGGACCCTTGGATTCAGCTGTCCCTGACCCTTATTCTCGTCATGCCTTATGCAGCCATCACCTTGCAATCCCCTGTTCTGCTTTACTTTAAAATTCAAATATTCACAATTTGCCTGACCCTGCCCCTTGTAAGTAGTCATGCCTTATGCAGGCCATCACTTTGCAATCCCCTGTTCTGCTTTATATATAGGTCCAACCTCCTGCATTCCCTTCCCCATGACCGTGTGGCACCCCGTATCTAACTTGCCCCCATTAAAGCCAGCATGCCAAGGACCATGCCCGTATAGTTTGCATAACCTTTATTATTTCCCAGCTAGCCTAGCCACAATATCCTTGTTAAATCCCCCCTGTCTAGGCCTCATGCCATAGGGTCCACATCACAGGGAAAATGGCATCTGACCAGAAAAAATTAGAGGCCAAGTCGGGAGAAGCCTGAGAGACAGCGGTAGAAGGACAGAAGGATAGGGCTAAGGTAAACCCAAGCAGAAATTTCTTAGAACCCCTATTTGCAAGGGGTTACACAGATAGATATAGATATAGTTTATATTTAAATCTCTCCATACAACCCCCCCCCGGAAAAAGCCCTCGGTAGCACACCCTGTGTGAAGGTGCAGGGGGAAGGTGGCTGCTGGAGAAGAAAGGCCCCCGTTAACTGGAGGTTATTAACATGTGTGAGGATAATGGGATCTTCTACCTGATGAGCCCTGTTCCCTATGTTATTATTTGTTTTATCATTTTTGTTTTGTATTTATTTTTTTCCATATAATTGAGCTCTATGGCATGACAGCTGGCACCGAATTTGACAACCAGCAAACCACCCCACCATGTTGCCATCCTCAGGATGGCCACCAAGAGTCTGACAAGACCTCAACAGCCAAGCCTCATGTTGTTCCATCTTGGGAGACCCACTCCTGAAGCCAACGAGATCCCAACTATAGGCTGTAGCCACGAGCCACTGCCCAGCCAGCTCCCGAGGCTCTCCTTGACCTACAGGAGGATCCCAGGACTGGGACTCCTCCCAGAAGCCATCGTTCACTGTCTTGAGCTGTAGAAACACTCCTGGAACTTCTATCCCATGTGCCGCAGGAGGGAGCGGCACCCGGGCCGCTGCCACCCAGGAACTCCCCCTTCCGTCAACTGCAGGGGACTGCTGATGCCTGCCTGGAAGTAACACGAGGACAATCCGCTGCCTGGGTCGATTGGAAGTGCTGTCACAATGGCCAAAGTATCCCTCTGGCCACCATCAAGCCTAAGATACCACACTCACCCAAAATGCTGAGGGTGGCTGCGTCACCTCCCTACCCCCTCCCCACCCAGAGAAGAGCACTGAAGGAAGCGACCAGCCAGCAAGTGAGGACTGTGGATAGTGGGCTGGGAAGCTCAAGAGAACACATCAGGACTCCCAGCCCCAGCACTCCAGGTAAGCTCGAACCTCTTTTGGGGGGGTGCCACTTCACAGAGGCTGTTGCCGAACCCACCTTGAAGGCATACCCCATTCTCCAGTAAACTTTTTTCTAATTGTAAGGAGGTTGTGGGAATTACCCTGGTCTGCTGTCTGCACCCAGCCCATACCCAGCTCATAGCTCTAGCCTCCTTGATACTGCCTACCTCCCTCTCCCACTGGCCCTGCCTCCCCAAGCCCCAGGCATGAGTGAACCCTCAGGCTTACTAGGCCCTCACCTGGGTGACCTGGATAGCTGGATGTATGGACGTGTTGATCCTAGCTGGGTGAAAGTAGAAGGAGAAGGAACTGCTGGCTACAGTCCAAGAAATTCCTCTTTCTCCTTCTACCCCACAGGATGTGACCCTCCTCCCAAGTGGGAAACCTTGGTGGTCCCTTGTCCAATCACTGGACCCTACATAGCCCCCTCATTACCACCTCTCTCTTCTCCCTCTCTGGGTCCAGGGGAGGATGGCCCCAGACAAAATATGGCTGCTGCCAACTGTTGCAGCCTCTTCATTCTAATCCCAAAGGGTAGGACCTTAGCAGGTCAGGCTGCTTTCTCCACTCTCCAGTTTTCTCTTAGTAACCGCCTCCCCCCCAACACACTTCCTTTCCTTTCAAATGCTTCCTTTATGCTCTTTTGGTACATACCTGCTTCTGTCACTAGCTCTTTTCCTCACTCCACTGTTACATTCCTGTATATAGTGCTCTGCTTCACTCCAACTTTCCTACTTGCTCCCTAACTAATTCTTGATCAGTTCCTGTCCCATGAAATGACACAATCAGCAAATCCCAGCCCTGTCAGTGATTTTGTTCATGCAGATTCACATCTAGCTTTATAAACCTTTATTTTTGTATCGGGGTAGTGGCAGCTACTCTGTGTTTTGTTCTTTGATCATGAATGTCATTCTGTGTTTTCTGCCCTGTTTTAATGTCTGAATTACTATATCTTGTAATCCATTCCCCCTGAGACAGACCTAGAAACAAGCCTTGGATTAATGTGTTTTTCCAAACTGCAAATTTCAAATATAGAAAATAAATAAAATACAAATATGATTGAACAATATTGGGAAGTTCCCTAATCTAGAAGCATCACTTACAAGGGATCAGACCCAGGTTGTGATAAAGATGTACAGTAATCAGATCATATTCAGACAAATAATGTGACAAATAGGACAAAATATCACATGGCTACTAAAGTTCTGAAAGACCAGAACTGTTTCAGCTGCAGGTCTTGTTTTGCATTGCATGGTAAACTGGTTCCCTCTAGTGGTTCATGACCATACATTACAAAATGTTACTTATTAAAGTCTATAAAATTAAGATTTGCTTTGCTGCCTCAGCCTGCCAGCTGTTTCCAATGGTTGTTTCCTTATTGCCAGCAGATACCTCTCTTGCCATACGAACCTTTACTCCTGCAAATTAATATTGTACCTTTTTGTAATATTTCAGCATTGGCTGTTTCCTGTTGTGTAAGCACTGATGTTATTTTTTTTTCCTTTCAGGCCATACTTACAGAGTTTTATACTCCAATGTATCTGTCTGTTAGATAACAATTTTATATAAATAGATGAACTACGATGTCTCGTTTGAATACAAGCAAAACACCCAATATTAATTTCAGCATATCTGTATTTAAACTCTTCACAGTCTTCAATGGTTTTGTACAGTTCTGGTAAACTGTTTTTCCTGCCCGTGCTATTTACTAAATGTGCATACTCTGCAATGGCTATTAGGCAGACCCTGGGAATTCTTTAGCTTGTATGTGTCCTAGCATACTATTTTACTACCAGTAAAGAACAATTACATCACTCGCTGCTTAGCAATTAAATCATAAATTGTAGCGAGAAAGAAAAAATGTGACCTGCTGGTAATTATACCCATGTAAGCCTTTGACGTCAGGAACACTCAGAAACCTTTTCTAGAAGGGGCCACACATGGTGATGTGCAACATCGGCACTTATAAAATGTGGAAGGCCCCACTGCTCCTCAGATCTCCACTGGAGACAAGCTTGAGGGCCTCTTACTGTGAGGAACCAGAAGATCAACCCACACCATTCACACAAGGAGAGGCATGGGACTGGAAATATGGTATACATAAGACACATATGGACACCTCCAGACAAGGCAGTTGCCAAACCTGCCAGTTTATACTTCAGAAAGTGGGAAGGAGGGTGGGTGTGCTTGGCCCATTGGAGGAGATTCTCTCACAAATTTACTGTTATGGGGAGTAACTGTTCTATCTCTATAGAGGATATCTCCTTCATTGGGCTACACTTTTGGAATGATTAACAGGCAGTACAAAAGGTGCCCAGGGAGGATGGCAAAGTCTATTATGCAACCAGGACAGAAAGCCTTGCAGAACAGCATGCTGAAAGCTAGCATATCTGTGTGATGTGATTTAATGCCTAGGCTGCAGTGCTTAATGAAAGTATGCAAGAAGCTTAATATGCTAGCAGCACATATGTCAGCTGCAAAAACATTCAAAAACAGTTAACGCTTGTGGCCACATCACATGTAGACTGGCCATGCACAGCACCTGGAAGTTCCTTACCATACTCTTTATAACACAATTCAATACAGTGGGCAAGACATTGGGACAAGCACTGTTTAGTAACAGGGGTAAACAAAACAAAAAGCTAAGAGGACTTTCTGCAGTTCTTAGTACGATTGAGATAGAAGCATAGGGTTCTGTGCACATCTAGTGTATGGAACAGTGCCTCACCATTGTCAGCATGCTCAGGATGACAGCCTTGAGAAAGCGCGGGCCATGCATGAAACCATTTGGCTGCTTTTCACTGGGAGGAGCACCTGTAGCTATGCTGCTAGTACTTTGGAGTGAAAATAAATGTTTTCTTTGTTTATCCTGATGAATCCTGTGTATTTATGTGGCAAAAAATGATGGTGTAACCGAATCTTCCATCTGCTATTGTGAGTACCTTACCTGGCTCCATTTATTGCTTGTGTAGTCACCTGTTGTACTTTGCTCTGCTCAGGATACTACACAAGAAGGTTTATGGTTTGATTCAATATGAAATTTGTGTTGTTTTGGCTTCTCAGAAGGAACTAGAAGGGAAAGGATTAGATCTTTTACAGTACAGTAGCTTCTTGCTGTTTTTACATTGTTTGGAGTTTACTTGGTAGAAAGTTATTTCTTTTCTTTCTTACTACTTCCAAGGGGCTAGCAGGGTATTGTTTTGGGGCTGTTGGAATTTTGAAAACTGTTTTGGTGGCTATAAGTGGGCTCACTTGTTTGATGTTTCACTGTGTAGCAGGCTGCATTGTGGAGGCCTGTTTCTTCTGATTTAAAATTTATTTGGTGTGATTTAATGGGGGCAGTTTCTTTGAATCAGAGACCCATATCTCCTAATTTCAAGCCTATTTTGATGTGTTGTTGGTGAAGCTGTTTGAATTGGAGACCTGTTTCTTTTGCTAGAAAACCTATTTGGGGGGCTTTGAGTAGAATTGTGATTAATTTTTGCTGGCTTCACTAGCTGAAAAGGTTAGTGTATAGTGGGGGAAGGGTGCTAATGGTCTGACCAGGGGCCTTAGCTACCTGATTGTTTCTGGAAGACTTAGGTTGGTTCCACCCCCCAAACCCTCACCCCACCAACCCCTGGTCTGTGATTTCCTTTACACCAGGGCTCTGACATCACTTCCTCAAACGGGCAAAGGATATGCACCTGTCATAGCAGAAGCAGACATCCAGGAATGGAACAGCAGCGAGTGAAGAGGTGACTGCTATCTCAGTGGAAGGGAAGTAACTGCAAATCTAGGAACTTTCATTGTTACTTCTTTGCATTGTTATTGCATTGTGGAAAGGAGGAGTAGGAGTTTGAAGAAGGTTGTGCAATAGCTACTTAAAGTCTCTTTTTGAGTGTGGATAGGAAGGTTAGGAATATAAAAGACAGTTGCTCAGTCTACCCAATGTGTACAACAAAGGGGTAAGGGAAATTAAGAAAAGAATGTTTTGCACTGATAGAGGGGAGAGAGGAGACTTGGGGAGTGTTTGGTATCCTGCATCTGGAAGGGTGGAGGTCACTGGTGGCAATGACAGCAATGGGTAGGGTGGTGGCTGCAACAACTGCAGTGTACCAATCTTTCTAAAAATTGCCTGGAGTGTGGGAGGATGTTTAGTGTGCAACCACATAGAGAAACTTAGAAAGGAGATTGAGGGTCTGCAGGAGGAACTAAGACAGGCAAGGCAGACTGGGGGTGGGTTTAGCCCAGTACTGGAGGGAGGAAGAATGGGAGATGAGGGAAGGTGATTTAAGCCAACAGTGGTGAGGAGAGGGTCAGAAGAAGGGAAGCAGGAACAAGGGAGCCCATGCCAGGAAGAATGATTGCCGGGGAAACCAGGTCAGGAGACAAAAGACAAACGGAAGGAGGAGACAGGGACTTGTGAGGGGAGGTGAAGAAGTGGCAAAAGTCATGGAGTTGAAAGGAGAGAACAGGTTACTATGAAGAGGGAGGGAGCGGGCATTTGTGAAGGGTCTTCAGAAAATAGTTTTGCACTGCTGGAGAGGAAGAAGATGGAGGAGGGAAATGTTGAAATTAGAAGAGTAATTGATAAATGCCTGGACCAAACTGAAGTGGGGGAAGTTCTGCTGGGAGAATTGCAACAGGGGCAAAAGGGGGAAATAATGTGCAGGAGGAAGAAGTGAAGCTGGAAATGAGAGAGGGAGATGAATGGAAGCAAGCAGGGAGTAAGAGTGGTGGAATTTTAGTGCTGGGGACTCAATACTAAGAGGAGTCAGGTGGGGTAGCAAAAGGTAGAGAGATAGTCGCATTTGGGTGGAGGCCATGCCAGGAATGACAGCGGAAAGGTTGAGACAAGCTGTTCTGAAATATGCTAGAAGGGGTAGGGACAAGCCTCATTTAATTATACATCTTAGGATGAACGACCTGGCTGACAAGACAGTAGATATAGTCCAGAGGAGGTTTGAGGAACTAGAACAATTATGAGGGGCAGGAAGATCAGTAACTTTTCAGAGATACCTCCAGTGCCCAAGGCAAGCACAACAAGAAAGCTGAGAATAGAGGAATTTAATGGATGGCTAAGAACCTGGTGTTGTGCTAAAGGGTATGGGCTGTTGAGGAGGTGGGGAGGGACCTGGGAGGACAGTAGTCTCTATGCCAAGGACAGACTACACTTGAGTGAGGAGGGAAAGAAAGTGCTGAAACAGAGGATGGAGGAGTACATAGGGAATTTAAAATAGGAGCGGGGGGTGGCAATTAGGCAAGAGACATGCAGAGACCACAGGTTGGGAAACCATGTGAGCTTACCCCCCATAACAGTGACAAAGGACAAATGGAAAGTACTATTGGTGATGCTAGTAAAGGAGGGCAGGATGGGAGGGAGGGAAAAGGGTGGAAGGTGGTTTCCCTTAATGCTAGGAGCCTTGGGAGGAAACCTGCAGAGTTACAGATGCTCATGGCAGAGGGAGAGGTGGACATTGCAGCCATCACAGAAACATGGGCCACTCAATACAATGACTGGGACCTGTCTGTACCAGGGTACAGGTTATTTCATAGGGACAGGGTGATTGGGAAAGGAGTAGGTGTGGCACTATATGTGAAGGAAGGACTGAAGTGTGTAAGGGAGGAAGGGGAGGAGGGTAGTACGGAGTCACTTTGGATGCAAATCCAGGATTCCAAGAATAGGATTCTTAGAATGGGAGTGGTGTACAGGCTGCCATCTCAGACGGAGGAGTTAGACAGGGAACTAGCGGGACAGATCAGGAGGGCATGCGAGAAGGGTAGTGTGGTGATTGTGGGGGACTTCAACATGCCAGGAGTGGACTGGAGTACCCCAACAACCAGGAACAGAATGGAGCAAGTACTGCTGGATGCCTTCCAGGACAGCTTCCTGCTGCAAATGTTCAGTGAACCAACCAGGTTAGGGAATACCCTTGACCTTGTTCTGGCAAATGGGGACTTTGTGAGAGAACTTACAGTGGAGGAACCGCTGTCAGGGGAGTGACCACCACTCAGTATGGCTCACATTGGATATGGGCAAGGAAGGTGGAATCTGGCACAAGAGTGCTGGACTTCAGGAGGCCAACTTTGGGAGGATGGGGAAGTGGAAAAGGGTACCTGGCCAGAATTCAATCTAGTATGGACACTAACCAGAGGTGGGAGCTCATAAAGCTGGGGATAGTGGAGGCAACCAAAACCTGTTGCAAGGCCCAGAGCAAGAAGGCTAAGGCTACGAAACTGAGCTGGTTGAGCAAGGAGGTCATGGAAAAGGTAAGGAGGAAAAGATCTGCCTTTAGGAAGTACAAGAAAACAGGGAGACGAGAGGACAGGGAGGAGTACTTGATGGAATCAAATGAGGTGAGAAGGGCAGTAAGGGGAGCCAAGGCATCTAAGGAACTCAGGCTGGCACAAGGCATTAAGAAGGGGAAGAAAGACTTCTTTAGGTACATAAGAGAGAAAAGGAGCTGTGAGGACCACATAGTAAGGATTAGGAAGTAGGGGAGTTGGGTGGAAGCAGGGTGCTATAAGGCAGAAGCACTAAATGAGTACTTCTGCTCAGTATTTACTAAAGATAAGAGGGAGGTGACACCCAAGGGGGGAGAAATGGCAGAAACAGGGAGGAGGGGGTGACAGATGAGGAAATCATTGAGGGCAGAGTTCGGGAAGGTTTGAAGGCACTGAGGGTGGATATGGCGCCAGGCCCAGATGGCATCCACCCCAAGATACTGAAGGAGCTGGTAGAGGTCCTTGCAGGACCTTTGGCAGACCTATTTAATGCCTCACTACATTAGGGGTGTGTACCTCAGGACTGAAGAATGGCTTATGTGGTGCCGCTCCACAAGAGTGGCCCCAAGGATGAACCAGGAAACTACAGACCAGTAAGCCTCACATCCATTGTGGGTAAGCTAATAGAGACTATCCTGAAGGAGAGGTTGGTGGCCCTCCTAGAGGCCAAATGACTACAGGACAGTAGACAGCATGGCTTCATATGGGGCAGATCCTGCCAAACCAACTACTAACTTGGTGGAGTTCTATGACTGGGTAACTAGGCAACTGGACAGGGGCCATGCAGTGGATGTCCTGTATCTGGACTTCAGTAAGGCATTCGACTCGGCGCCGCATGGAAGGCTGGGAAGTAAGTTAGTAGGCATGGGGCGGGTGCAAAGCTGGTGAGATGGGTAGGAAACTGGCTTCAGGGAAGGCAACAGAGTGTGGTGGTGGGTGGGGAGCTCTCACACCCAAGGGTAGTGACTAGCGGTGTTCCACAGGGCTCGATGTTGGGGCCAGTGTTGTTTGGGATATTCATTGCAGACATATCATTGGATATCAAGAGCAAGATCAGTCTGTTTGCTGATGACACCAAGGTAGGAGTGGTGGTGGATGACCTAGGGGGGATGGCAGGGGTTGCAGGATGATCTGGCAAAGCTTGAAACCTGGTCAGACACCTGGCAACTGTGGTTTAATGCCAAAAAGTGCAAGGTGCTGCATTTTGGGATGAAGAACCCAAGGAGAAGTTACCAGCTGGTGGTAGTGCAGCTAGCCCAGACAAAGGAGGAGGAGGAGAAAGATCTGGGGGTGCTCATTACAGGGTCAATGAACAACTCGGTACAATGTAGGAAGGCAGCTGCAAAGGCCAACAAAATGCTGGGTTGTATTGCAGGGGGTATATCTTCGAGGATGGAGGAGGTGATTCTGCCACTGTACAGGTCATTAGTTAGACTGCATCTGGAGTACTGCATGCAGTACTGGTGTCCGTATCTGAAGAGGGACATTAAGTTACTGGAGGGTGTGCAGCACAGGGAGACAAAGATGATCAAGGGGCTGGGGACTTATCATACAAGAGGAGGCTGAGGGAGTTGAACATGTACTCACTGGAGGAGAGGAGGGACGGGGGGGGGACATGATTTAAACCTTTAAGTACATGAAAGGAATAAACAAGACGAGTACAGAGGGGCTGTTCAAAGTAAAGGTGGGGAGGGACACCAGGGGCCATGATATGAGACTGGAGGAAGGAAGGTTCAGGAGGGAGATGAGGAGACACTTTTTTACAGAGAGGGTGGTGGCTGGGTGGAATGCGTTACCTGCAGAAGTGGTATCCAGTAGAACAGTGGACTGCTTCAAAAGGGGATGGGACAGGACAAGGGGGAGGGTCAATGAAGGGAAAGGGTGGAAGGGAGGAGCAGCTGCAGAATAAGGGGTGCTAGCTGCATATTCGAGCAGACTTGATAGACCTCTAGGCCTTTATCTGCTGGCAAATTTCATATGTTCATATGTTCGTATGAAATCAGAGTTCACTTTGGGGTTACATTTTAAGTGTCAGTTTCAATGTAACTAACCATTAATTGCATGCAACAGGGTAATTACACTATAGTTATGTTTGCTGCATGCAACTTCATTGCAGTTGTGATGTATCTACAGTATAGTCAAACTATAACTACCTACAGTGTAGCTAAACGACACTTAAAGCATAACTCACTTTGAGTAGAAAGTGTGGGTTGGTATGCAAGGATACTCTGTCCTTATGAGAAATACAGAAAAGGGGGGCTCCTGCATGAGAGCTTGAAGTTCAGATAGCAAACAGAAATTGTCTTCCATAAAATGAAGTGCATCTATCAAGTCATGGCAGGCTCAAATGAAAATAAAATCAATATTTTAAGGATGAAATTAAGGTCCTCAGATGGAACCAGTTTACGAATTGTGGGAAGCATGTGAGTAACACCCTTAAGGAACGTACATGACACTTCTAGTTCTGCCACTGTGCGCCCATCAATACGGGTATGGAAAGCTAAAATGGCAGCCAATTGCACCTTAAGGGATGTGTACTTGAGACTTGGATCTGATAGAGACAGGAGGTAAGACAGCACATTATTAATAGAACATGTAAGTGTGTCCTCAGACCGGGAAGAACACTGTATGGAGAAGCATTTCTACTTTAGCAAATAGATGTATCTTGTGAAAGGATTTCTAGCTGCTAGTTAGACATCAGCCACCTGGGGGGGGTAGCCTTGGGCGAAACTTGTTATTTCCACCATAGCGGAACTTCCGCAAAATTTTGCAACATTCGCGGAACTTTCCGAAACTCTGCATGTGGTGGAGTGCAAAACTTCCAAAAGATTTTGGTCAAAATTTTGTGGAAGTTCACCTCACCTAGACAGTGGGCATGGAAGAAAGAAAAAAAGTAGACTGTTGTGTGGTGCCCCATCTAGTGCTGCCCCCCAGCCCTGCCTGAAACAAATAAATAAATAATCCTTGGTGGTTAGTGGTCCCTCCCCCCACCTAATAACCCACCAGACATTAATATAAAATTCCATGATTCCCCAATTCCTGGTGACTAGTTGTCCCTCCCCCCACCCAACACCCACCTGACATTTAAAAAAAAAAAGCTTCCCCTGTAAGCTCTGTTGGCAAGTGATCCCTCCCCCCAACCAATCATCCACCTAACCACATCATGCCAACACCTACCCATCCTGATGCCCCATTACACAGTGACAAAAAATATAATCAACAAAATAAACTACTTCTCCCTGGTGGTGTAGTGACCCTCTCTCCCTACTCCCAACCTATGAATCAAATATTTCTTCCCTGGAGGTCTAGTGTACCCCCTGCATCCCCACCCCTGCAGGCAATGCCCCTCCAGTCCCACCCCACTCCCCCCATCTGAAACCCAAGTGGGCCACCAGCACAGCCCTCCTCTCTCCTCCACAGCCAGCAGCCCACTGACATTATGAATGAATGAGCGCATGCTGCTGTGAATTTCAGATTTCAAACTTTGGTGGAAATATTTTTTTCACGCACCCCTAACCTGGGAAGAAACCTCAAACTGGACAATGCGTATGTCTTCAGAAGCCATTCATGCTGATGAACCAATAACCACCTGTCCTGTGATAGTAGACCCTGATACAGGGGCAATTGAACAGGAGGTTCCACTGCCAGGTGTTGTAGCAAGTGAAACCATATCTGGCAAGGCCAGAAAGCAGCCTCCAGTAATAGGGTGGCTTGCTCTGCAACCAGCTTAAGTAGAATCCTCTGAACAAGAGGGATCAGTGGGAATGTAGAGCATATAGAAACCTCCCTTTCCAGGAGAAGGCCATCATATCTTGCCAAAAACTCCAGGCCCTGGAGTTAGTGAGTGAGCAGAACTGTGACAGTTCTGATTTGTATGAGGAAGCAAAAAGGTCAAACTCTGAATAACACTATCTTACAAAGAGGTCACCTGCTACAGAGGTCAGCAGTTTTCAGTTGTGTAGCATTACTGAGACTGACTTAGCTTGTTTGCTAAGATGTTTTAGACACCTGAGAAAAACGCTGCTGTCAGTTGAAAGCCATGAAGCAGCACCCAGTGCCACACCCTCATTGCTTTTCTGAATAGGGGGTAAGAGTACCAAGCTCTCATTGCTTCTCATCATAGAAGGTAAGAGTGAGTGCACCTTGCTTGTTGCTGTAATGCATCACACCAACATTGTCTGTTTGTATCAACAGGGGCCTAGATGAAGGTGTTCTGTGAAGGCCTGGAGATCAAATAGAACAGTCCTCATCTCCAGATCATTGATGTTCAGATCTGAGTCCAGGCTAGTCCACAACTCCTGGGTCTGGAACTGCCCCAGATGGGTCCCCCATCCTGACCCAGAGGCATTTGTTGGGAGCATCTGAACCAGCGCTGAGGAGAAGAATTGGATTGCTGCAACTAGTGCAGGGTTTGTATCCACCACATCAGTGTCTTGAGAAGGAGTGACATGATGAGAACCATCTGTTCCAGCTTCTCTATTAATTGATCCCACTGTACTTGAAGTATCCATTGTGGCAGTTGCATATGGAGGTGTGCCAAGAGGACTGTCACAATAACAGCTGTCGTAAACCCTAGGAAATTGAGCATTGTCCTGGTGGACACATAATGGCTCCTGTGTACCAGCTGGGTTTGGGCAATCAGGGCTTCAGCCCTGTCTGTAGGCAGAAATGCACTGCCCACCTTGATGTCCAGCACTGCACCAATGTTCATGATGTGCTGGAAGGAAATTTGGAGAGATTTTAGTACAGTGACAAAAACACCCAGGTTCACGAACAATTGTTGTGCTCTGGACATTATGTAGTTAACTACTTTCCTGGATAACTCTGCAGTAGCCAGTCATCCAGACAAGAGAAGACAAAAGGCCTTTCCTTCTGGAGGGCTACTGCAACAACTGCAAAGCATTTGATAAATGCTCACGATGCTGAGGATAAGACAAAGACAAGACACAGAATTGATAGTGGCTGAACTTCAGCATAAAGTAGAGGTACTATAATACTTGTGGCAATTTTGGACTTTTACATGAAGTTAAATAAACAACCTTCATATCCAGATCACATAGCCAATCCCTTTTGTGTGGTAGGAGAGTGAGAACCTGAAGAGCCACCCATCAAAACATTTTGCATTCAATGAATTATTCCACGTCTCAGAGGTCCAAACAGGATAGAGGTCTCCTGTTGACTTGGGAACCAGGAACTATCTCAGATAGACCCCCCGTTCAATTCCTCATGAGGAAAGTTTTGTTTGCTTTATTCAGAATCAGTGTACACTTCTTCTCTCTGAAGGAACAAGTGGCCTAGAGTATAATGGAAAGGAGGTGGAGGGTGAACTGGAGGGATGGACAGCAACTCTAGAGCATATTATTTCCAGGACCCACTCATCCATGGTGATCTCCTTCTATTTTGACAAGAGAAGGGAGATCCTTCCCCCCACATGCACCCCAGTAGGCAACAATGGAGGGGGAGAAAATAGGAAATCAAAAGGTACCGAAGGAGATGGTGTCACCAGGACTGATTCGGTTGCTTTGGAATGGGAACCAGTGGTGTGTTACGTGGAATGGGACTGCCTTCACAACTATGAGACTGCCGACAGTGGCCATGGCCTGCTGACCTACAAAATGCTCCTATATCATGCCTTCTGACATTCTGAGGGGTCAAGGATTTTACAGACCTTCAAGTCATTTGGATGACTGAAGTTCCTCAAAGGTATTGTCAGCTTTTGGTCAAAATATCTTGGAGTCTCTAAAAGGGGCATTCAGTATTACTTGTTGTACATCAGTAGCAAAGCCAGCCACCCTGAGTCAGGAATATCTCCTGACACAAATGCCAGAGGCATCACATGCTGAATGCAACAGATACTTTCAGGTACCAGCTAAAGTGGATTTAAGGAGATCAGATTTGGTCGGACTATCAGGCAACACCTGAATAGTAGTCATGGCAGATTTCCAGAGGCTATTTTGATACATAATCATGTAGGCCTGATAATATGCAATTCTTAGGCCAAAGGAAGTAGAGGCATACATTCCTTCACCGATAACATTCAGCCTCCTTGATTCCTTGCCAGGAAGAAGAGTACTCATTACTCGAGGGGCCCTAGAATGATAATTTGCAGCCATTATAACCACAGAATTTGTTTCTGCCTGGGAAGCATAATAAGGCTTAACAGATGGAGCAGGGTACTGTTCATTAGCCTTTCTAGGAACTGTAGGCTAGGTGTTAGGCCTGTGCCATGCAGCAAAGGTAACATCTTCCAATGTAGGATACACCGGAGGCACCACAATAGTAGGTATAGTTGTAACCTCTGAGAACTCCATTAAATTTCTTCTACTGGAGTTTTTTCGTTTCCCCCTCAAAGTCCATGGCATCTTATATTAACCTGAGCAACCCCTAACATGAGGAATCTTCAGAAGGAGGCCTGTGGTTATAAACCACTGAGTCCTTACTCCAAAAGGAGAGGGTAGAGCTGGAAGAGAACCCTCCTTCATAGGGATCTTCTTCCTCCTTCATCCTCTAAGTCTTCCTTCTTGTTTAGGGGATCATGATTATACTCTTTTTTTTAACTTTATTTGTATTGCTTTCATTTAAGCACATTACATGTAATTATACAATGACAAGAACATTTCCTGGACTCTTGACTGGTCAGTGTGTGCCTCAGACAGTGAGGTTATCTGACTATAACCTCATTGTAAGAAGTCCAGGCACACACATGACCATACCACATGAATATAAAATCACTGCCCCCCCCCACACACACAGAAGCCATCCTCAAGTTTATCATCTGTGCTGCAAGACGCCGTTATGAGCTCCCGCTGTGAGTGACATCAGCTCCCCCAACAGCCTTACCATGTGTTGTCTTCCTTGTCTTCTCCTGTCCTCATACCAAACCAACAATTCTCAGACATTCACTAAAACCCCAAAGTTTGTTTCTGTTATATTTAGAATACATGTAAGTGACAGAGAACAGCTTGAGCATGCCCAGTGAAACAGCGAGTAAGCGCGTGTTTAAACAGTCACTGCTTGGCTCTAGCGCTCACTCAAGACACTTTCTTCTCATTTTTTTCTTTTTCTTAACTGGACTGTGTAAAAGCACTGGGAAATTTCCTCCCTACCTCCTTTCTAAAATGTTCTAAAACTTTAAGAGAAAGCTCTTAGCTGAAAACAGCAGCTCAGACCCAAAGGGCACCACTAGGAGGCATACGCCAAGAGCAGTCCGGCACCTAGCCTTGCTGTCTGCTGAGCTTCACTGATCTTCACCAACTGGGAGAGAAACCAGTCACCATGGAAAGGCAGACTCCAACAGGAACAGAAGCAGGGATTCCTTCACAGCAGTTCTACCTGGGTGAATCCCCCTTGGAGTGCACAGTCTGGGCTCCTTTCTCTGCTGAGGCTGCTTCTCTCCTTGCTTGCTCTGCTAAGATCCAGCCAAGCACTGCTATCTCAGCATAAGGAGCTGTTGGAACACTTACCAAGAATATCTGGCTGTTGTATGTAAATCAGCATTTGTACTGCTATACCCACTACTGAACTAGTGGCCAGCTAAGAGAAAGCTGTCAGCCGAAAACAACAGCTCAGATACAAAGGGCACCCCCCATGAGGCATACACTAAGAGTGGTACATACCCTAGCCTTACTGTCTGCTGAGCTTCACTGATCTTCACTGACTTCTGTACGCACTACTGTAATAGTGGTCAGTTAACAGAAAGCTCTCAGCCAGAAACAACCACAAGTAATAGCTCAGACACAAAGTACAACTCTAGGAGGCATATGTCAAGTGCTGTGCAGAGCCTATCGTTGCTGTCTGCTGAGTTTCACTGATATTCACCAACTAGTAGAGAGACCAATCACTGTGAGAAGGCAGACTCAGACAGGCACAGAAGCAGGGATTCCTTGACAGCAGTTCTACCTGGGGGAATCCCCCTCGGAGTACACAGTCCGGGCTCATTCTCCACTGAGGCTGCTTCTCTCCTCGCTTGCTGTGCTCAAACCCAGCCTAGCGCTGCTCTTTCAAGAGCAGACCAGGCTGGAGGTGACTTAAATTGTTTGTTTTTACATGGCTAAACACTCAAGATAATCCACCCACCAGAAGCAGAGACTCAAATCAGCAGTATGTGTTGATTGTTTTCAGTGGCAGCAGATAGGGCCCACCCACCCTCACCTAGCTACTGATTCCTTATATAGGCAGAGCCTATGACATCACCCTACCTCACTGGGCTGAGCAGGTGACCATTCCACAGAAAAAAAAAAATGTATATTTGTTTTCCGTGCACTCTGACAGCAAGTCACCAATGTTATTTCATCCACTCTCCTTCCCTCACCAGGCAGTAGATAATATTTCCCTGCCAGCATATCTAGAATACTGCCACAATGGGCATTATTAATTGCAACACCTGTGGAACACTCTTTGCAAGGGCATTTATCCACAGGGTAGGGCACTGTTCTACATGCTTTGCTATAAAGGACCTAACAACTCAGCTAAATGCAACATGATCTGAGATACACTGCCTTCGGCACAAGCTCATTCAGTTCTCTAGGAACAACAACATTGCAACAGCAACCAGCTACCCCCCCAATGCAAGTACCCCTACCACAAAAAGCACGCTATCCAGGGGGCTGGCAAAGGGTTGGAAATCATGGGATAAAACTAAATTGCATAAAAAAACGATGGAATCCTTCTTACATACTCATCAAATAAATAAGCTGCATTTAGCTGAGTTGTTAGGTCCTTTATAGTGAAGCATGTAGAACAGTGTACCACTGGGCTAGACTCCAAAATGCTCTACCTCTCAGCCCCAGCCATAGCCATACCCTTGGCCTCCCTTTTCAACTTAACCCTCTCTCTTGCTGAAGTCCCCTCTGAATGGAAACATGCCACCGTAATCCCCCTTCCCAAGGGTGGGGATGCCTGAAACCCAAGCAACTACCGGCCCATCTCCCTACTCCCAATCGTGGCTAAAGTACAAGAGTGTCCAGTTCTCAGTCACCTATCACTCTTTCTGAATTCCTCCTCCTTTTTCACCCCCTTTCAGTCTGGCTTTAGGAAATCCCACTCCACCACTACCTCCCCCCCAGGCTCACTGACTCCATCCTTACTGGGATGGATGCTGGCCACATCATGGCTGCCATTTTCATTGACCTGGCCAAGACATTTGACACTGTCTCCCACTCACTCCTCCTGACCAAACTCACCAATGCTGGCCTATTCAGCTGGGCCACCAGTTGTTTCCACTCGGACCTTGCAGGCAGGTCCAAATCCATCAGAATCAGTTCTTCTACCTCGGCACCCCTCCCTGTCACCACAGGGGTACCAAAAGGCTCAGTCCTAGGCCAGCTCCTGTTGTCCATCTTTCTGAATGACCTGCCTTCTGCCTGCCCACACACCTCAATCCATATGTATGCAGATGACACTGTGCTGTATACTTCTGGCCCCTCAGCCTCAGAGGTTATGACCAGACTGCAGCTGGACTTTAATAAGGTCCATCACTGGCTTTGCTCCAATTGATTCTTCCTTAATGCCAAGAAAACAATCTCAGTAACCTTTGGCACAAGGCATAGACTACTGAGACTCCACTCCCCGCTCACATTCCACACCCTGGAAGGGACACCCCTTGAGGCCTGTACCTCCTTCAGATACCTCGGGTCTGGCTTGATCAGCACCTCAACTTTTCTGCACATGTTGACTCCAAACTCAAGAAGCTGCACCCCAGACTTGGAGCACTTTACTGTAACTGAGGCAACATTCCAGAATCTGCCCATAGAGCCATTGTGCAGAAAGTGATTTTCCCAGTCTTTGACTGCGGGGATGTAGTCTACAGTATCGGTCCCAAGTCCACCTTAGCCAGGCTGGATCCTCTTTTCCACTCTTTCTGTCACTTTGTACTGAACTGTCCATACTCCACATACCACTGCACCCTCTACCACTCAATGAACCTCACCTCTTTAGACAATCATAGGCAGTTACACTGTGCCAAGATCCCAGCCAAGTACTGGTCCCAGTTGCTCCCCTCCTACCTCACCACTGCTCTAGCCAACCCCACCTCCTTAACATATTCCCTCAGAAAACTTGATTCACGGTCTTTAGCTGTCCCATGTAGGTCCACTGGTGCTGGACAGGGAGCATTCAGCTACCGCATACCAAAGTTGTGGAATTCCCTCCCCGCAAACATTTGTCTATCTCTCACCCCCTGCATCTTAACTCCTTGCTCCAAGCTAATTTCTCTGCTACCTGCACATGTGTCTAGGCAATTTTACAGAACACAGAGTGGCAGGACTGTTTAACCATTCTGTGTATATATCAATAAATGTTCTACCTATCGATCTATATTTATGTCAATGTATCTAAACTATGCCTGTATTCTGCTTGTTCTCCAGATCTATTATGTCTTTATATCTGGACACATTGTGTAGTGAATACCCCTAATGAATCTCAATTGTATTTGCTTGACATTCAACTGTGTATGTGTACCCCCTTCCCCCAGGATGCATCTGGAATCGAGCAGTAACCTGCTCAGCATGGCTTCCTGGTTAAATGCTTCAATAAATAAATAAATAAATAAATAAATAAATAAATAAGCACCACTGTCAGTCATGCATTCTGAAAATGAGGAGTGCATGTAGATGGTTAGGAAACCTGCACCACACAAGTTTGTGCAAGCTACCAAGAAAAGGACGAAACAAAGCATCACAAAACCAGTACTCATAATTGGAGACTCTATGATTAGAAAAGTAGAGTCTCAAGTCCAACATTATGACAAGGCTAGGCTCACGGTCAGGTGCCTCCCTGGGAAGTTGGCATGGAGTGACACAGACTGCATAGAAAATATTGAGTGCAAAAGGGAACCTGGCGCTAATGTCATCCTCCACATAGCAACAAACAACCTAGCCAGTAGGTTTGTGGAGGAAACAAAACAAAACCTTATCAAACTTGGCAACAAACTGGCTTCACTTTATCCAGTGTTTCTTTCTCTGAGATTCTGCCAGTCTGGGAGAAAGGGGACCACGGGCAGAAGATCAGAGAGAAAGACATAACCAAGCTTAACAATTGGCTAAAGGTCTAGTGTAAGGAAAAAGACTTCACTATTTAGGAGACTGGTACAGTTTCTGGGAGAAGGTGTTTCTTGCCATCGGTGGCCTACACCTCATAAGGCAGGGGACTCGAGCACTTGTGCAAAAGGTTAATGTCCATATCTCTCAATTAAACTAGTGAAGAAAGGAGGAAATTATGACAACCATTGCATCAAAAAAGGTGCCATGTACCCCTCCCCCCACCATTAGTTAAAACAACATCTTAGCACCATAAGAAAAGCAAAACTTTCAATCAGAATGAAACAAAAAAGGGTAATCCACCAAGGAGGAGAGCTAGGGTTATGAAACACAAACAATGTAAACCAAAACTGCATATTCAGACTCAGCAAAGGCAATTCCAGGGATGGCAGGCAATGTGCATTAATGCTCGTAGCCTACCAGACAAACTCCTGGAGCTCGCAGCCATGTTAGCAGAGACACAACTAGACTGGGTTGCAGTCACAGAAACATGTTTCACCATGAACTACACCTTGAATGTGGCCATACCAGGTTACATGCTCTTCAGAAGTGACCGAGAAGGGGAAAAAGGGAGGGAGTTCTTGATCGCACTGAAAGGTGTAGGGCTCAACCAACTAGTGAACTCACCCATAAGACAACACAACCCTAGACCTGGTTCTCATAAACAGCTAAAAAATTTCAAATGTACAGGTGGGCTTCAACCTGGGCACCAGCGACCACAGGTCAGTTTGGTTAACAATCAACAAAGCAAAGGGAATATGTCACACAAAAATCAAGATCCTTGATTTCCGTAAAGCAAACCTTCCAGAGATGAGATCAAGAATCAAATCAATGCTGTCCAAGGGTAGCTCAGGGAATGTGGAAGAAGACTGGCAACATTTTAAGGAGGCCATAACTAGTTACTGAACAATGTGCACGTCAAATCAGTAAATCAAAAAGAAGGAAGACCCCTCTCTGGTTCACCAGGGACATAGTAGCAAAAATTAGGGAAAAGAAGAGGGCCATTAAGTAATACAAAAAGTCACAGAAGGATGCTGACATTGACAATTATAGGAACAAACTCAGGGAGGCAGGAATGGCCATTCAAGGGGCCAAAGCACAAATAGAGGAAAGGATAGCACAGGGAGTCAAGAAGGGAGATAAAACCTTCTCTAGCTACATGAGGGAAAAGAGAAAGAGTAAGGGAGTAATAGTCAGACTAACAGCACAAGACGGCCAGATGGTAGAAGAAGACAAACTCAAAGCAGAGGTGTTGAACAAATTCTTCTGCTCTGTATTCACAACAGAAGATAGTGGTAAAGGACCTCCACTAAAGCAGATGGAACACAATAACAAGGAGGCCAACACTAGCTCCTTCACAAGGGAAAGGACCCTAGAAGAACTAAACAAATTTAGGGTTAATAATGCAATGGGACCGGATGGTATTCACCTGAGAGTGTTGAAGGAGCTACAGGAAGAAATTTCAGCACCACAAGCAGAACTATTCTGTAAATCATTGGAGAGTGGCACAGTACCTCAGGACTGGAGACCAGCAACAATAGTGCCCTTGTACAAGGCAGGAGGCAGAGAGGATACTGGAAACTATTGCCCAGTCAGCCTAACCTCTATACTGGGAAACATTATGTAGGCACTACTAAAAGAGTGAGATAGTGGAATACCTGAGGGAAAATGGAAAATCAAACCCCAAGCAACATGGCTTCATGGCAGGTCAATCATGTCAAACAAACTTGACTCATTTCATTGACTGGGTTACCAGAACAGTAGACATGGGCAGTGCGGTGGACATAGTATTCCTAAACTTCAGCAAAGCCTTTGACACCATCCCTCACAGGAGACTGGGAAACAAACTAGAGCACACAGGGTTAGGGCATAAGATAGTTAACTGGGCTAGGAATTGGCTACAGAATAGGAAGTAGAGAGTCTTGGTCAATGGGGCTTTGTCACAAGAGGGGGAAGTGGTGAATGGTCAGTGCTGGGTCCAATCCTCTTCAGTATCTTTATCAGTGACATCACAGAATAATTGGAGGGGAGATTGTGCCTGTTTAATGACGATACAAAGCTCTGCAACAGGGTGGATGCATAGGATGGGACCATAAGAATGGTAGCTGACCTCAGGAAACTAGAGGAATGGTCAAAACACTGGCAGTTAAAATTTAATGCCAAGTAATAGAAGACCATGCACCTGGGGCAGTGAAACACAGGGGTGAAGTACACTCTGGATGGACACCAACTGGAAGTGAAAAAGATGGAAAGGGACCTGAGTGTACTCATCACCAATGACTTCAAAGTTACAAAACAGTGCAAAAAAGCTGCACAGAGAGCAAGTGGCATCCTCGGATGTATAGGTAGGGGCATTACAAGCAGAAAGCGAGAGGTAATCATGCCACTGTACAGATCCTTGGTAAGGCCACACCTGGAGTACTGTGTCCAGTTCTGGAGGCCATACCTGAAAAAGGACATAGACAGATAAGAGACAGTGCAGAGAAGGGTTACTAAAATGATGCAAGGGATGCACCATGATACATTTTTATTTATCTTATTTGATTTAGTTTTTGTTGACCAGGTAAGTGCACTAGACAAACCCTGCCTGTTTTCAGGCACGACCTGGGGGAAGGGGATACAGATGAATGCCAACTGACCTTGAACCAGATTAAGCTGCTGGTGGTATTTTTAGTGAATGAGGGGAATTTGGCAAGGACACCAGGAAAATTCCCCTACTCTTTTCAATAAGTGTCATGGGATCTTTAACATCCACCTGAACTACCACCAGTCCAGGCAGATGGGACCTCAGTTTAACATCTCATCTGAAAGACGTATGAGACATATGAAACTAGGCTCAAGGTACTAAAATTGTACTCACCAGAATAGAGAAGAAATAGAGGAGACATGATATAAATGTTCAAATATGTCAAGGGAATAAACAAGATGGAGAATATCTTCCACGTAAACAAAGTAACTCAGACACAGGAGCAGAACTTGCATCTGGTAGGAGGCAAGTTCAGGAGCAGCTATAGAAAGTACTTCTTCATGGAGAGGATGATAGACCCATGGAACAGCCTGCTAGCATGGGTGGTGGCAATTAAGACAGTAAGAGAATTTAAACTAGCATGGGACAGACATGTGGACAGCTTGGCTTGAACAATTAAAGGGGACAGGGGTAGCCACCTTGGGCAGACTAAATGAATCAAATGGTCCCCGTCTGCCAACACCATTCTTATGTTCTTATGTTCACACTGTTACATGAGGTCCCTGCACCCTGATTGGTACCCCCAGAGGTACACCGTAGACAGCTAGTGCTTAGGCATATGTTATACTAACATATAGGGCTAAAGGCATCTACCATATAAGAGTAGATGTCAGGATATATACGCATATTATTGTAATACACTTTGCTTGCTAATACATATATTTTCCTATGTATTTTCCGTGTATTTCTTACTCATAAGATGTTAGTACATCTGTGCCTTTGTAATGATTATGATATATAAGTCGGCATTGCCACCTTTTGGTGATTTGTACTACTACACTGAGTTATGTAAGACTCTGTATAATGTACTCTTTTTGTTTCACAAACTGATGACTACTACAAAATTGTATAGTGTTATCTTGGACCATGGAGCCACCTCTAATTTAGCCAATAGGGCTCATCTCTGTAACTAGAAATGTTTCTATCTTACAGTAACCATAGTAATTATCATAGTATATAATGTGAGACACTGAGTCTTATACCTTGGAGACCCCAAGAGACATGAAGAAACCTCAAGGTATAGGGAATGCTTAGCATTGGCTCCTGGTTCGTATTGGTAAGAACTGCTTAGGGCAACTGTGATTTATCCTTTGGTAGTAATAAACAAGTTTATTACTCTTATGCAATGTTTTTGTGATTCCTTGCATTCCCAATATTGCCAAGAGCCTGAGAGTGAGGTTTAGATCTCCTGACAATTGGCGACCTCGTGCAGACAATATTTGGTGTTTGTAAGCTTTTACTTGTTGCTCAAAACTCTTCCCTTCCCAACGGGGACAGTAAGTGTGCATTTTTGCAACACTTCTCCCATTTTCAGACCACTTTGTAGTCATTGGCAAAGTCTGGCTGCTTTTACTGGGTGTGGTCGATGCCGACTCAGCCCACTCTACAGCAGCTTTGAATTGCAAGCCTATGAAGTATACAGTAGCCCGACTATGTGTAGAGTATTCCTGCTGTGGATCGATACACAGCAAGATGCCTTTTTCACAGTTTAATTTTTCATTCCCTTCCACACAATGGCCACCGTATCAAATATCTGCGCAGAACTGCGACTCGATGTCTTTAACTTCCTTGCCTCCCATGGGGGATGGGCCGACTTCACATGGGAGGCATGTTAATCCGAGAACCCTATACTGGGGATCTCAACCCAGTATTGTGAGATGAGACAAACAGCCAATAAGAGTCATGCCAAAGGGCTGTTGGTCACGGCTCTCTACACTGCTCTGGAAGCCTCCAAAGCGAGGTTTCAAACCCTTGATCTGTAGATCGCGTCTTTTAAGCAAAAGATGGGTTTGCAGGAAATGGAATGTGCTAGACTGCAGTGGAATTTGGAGTCAGAACTCCAGACTTTGCGCAATTAAAAGCATTCACTTTTGCATCATTCAGCACAGGCTGGTGAGCAAGAAATTTGTATGTTGAAGCAGTAGTGAGAAAGTTTGAGACAGGACAAGGGGCAGGCTTTGCATATGAATGACTTGCTAAGTACAGCAAACACACAGTTGAGTGAGGAGATGGGAAAGCTACAGAACGAGATAAACCTGGTACGTAATGATTTAGAAGTGGCTACTAGGGACAATCACAAATTGAGTGCTGCTTACAGAGTGTTGCAGAAACAAATGCAAGATGAGATTGATATGAATGTTGCAAATGTGAGTCATGCAGAATGTGAATCCAAGATGGCGAAACTGCGTCATCAGCGAGAGGTTCTGGCTGGACATGTTAAGGTGATGGGATGCGTAGCCCCTGCATTACATACGTCATCTGAAGGGGAGGTCTCAGATGACATTTTTCAATACAACACCCAGTCACACCCCTACTATGGCCCAGAAACCCCACCCAGCCATCCACAACATGGCGGGTTCCCACTCCAACCACACCGTGTCATACGTCATTGACGTCGTGATGCACATCATGGGACATGCCAACATGGCAGCCCCCATGATGGGGGAAAGCAGGCCCAAGCCTGGTCCCGACGGCACCACTGATAGCTGTAATTAATGTGGTAGATAGGCAGGAGATAGAAAGCATGATTGATAATGTGGTGAATAGTGTATCCATTCCGGAGAGGAATAAGTGAGTTTTAAAAGGCCAAATTAGGCAGCTTATTTATGAAACTGGTACTCAGGATGGCATAGTCCATTGGGTAGTGGAGGCCACAGCTCAGACAGCCCTGGATGGCACCTGAGGAAATGTACCTCCACTTGATCGTCCCAATAATCCCCTACAAATGGCCTACTCTGTTTAGCAGATAGCTGACAGTATCGGTCGAATGAGCCTATCTGACAACCTCAGCTGCCACTTAGAAAAGGTGCATTCCAAATGCGAGATGCTTAGCCTTCCTGCAGAATAACAAGTCCAAATACTATGCCAAACTATCGAGCCTGGCTTGTTGGCCAAACTCCCCGATGCCATCCGCCAGGATGGTAACGCCACCTTTGATGAGGTTGCAGCCGAGCTCATTTCTGCACACAGCCCAGGTGTAGTAGGAGTGATGCTTGTATATCCTGTAAAACAGAATGCAAAGGAAAGTCCAGCGACTTACCACCAGAGGCTGTGGATGGCCTATGGAGCAGGAAAACACCTTGCCCAAGAAGTTGCAGATGTGGACCTTATTGAATATAAGATCCTGTTCCTTAGGAACATGATTCCTGCAGTGAAAGAAAAAGTAGAGCCAACCACTTATCCCTCAATGGAAAGGTTTGCCGACATTGTTCAGAAAACCGAGAGAGTATATCAACTCTATATCTGTGATCTGGGCTCCGGTTCCAAGAAAGTAGCCACCATGGAGCCTACTCAAGAGACTGCAATGCACTACATGGTAGAAGGGCAGGCCCATCACAAACAGCCCCACCCTGCAGACAACCAACACCCCCAGCAGGCCCAACAACCACAACAGCAGCAACAATGGGGTGGGAACTGAAATTATCATAAGAATAAAAAGCATAAGAACAAGGGTAAACAACAACAAAGACCAGGCTTTTCATATAGGGAGCTAGCCAAAGAGAATCGGAAGTTTAGAGAACTCCTGGGGCAAGTGTGCTCTGTAGCAGATGTTGTTCCCACTCAGTCTCTTGCAGCCATACAACCGGGAACCCAGGCTTTAACAGGCAATGGCAACACTGGAAGTATAGGCCTTCAGGCCCATACAGGCCTGAACCCAGAAGCACCCCCCTATATAGCATCAGTGCAGCATGGTGAAGTGGTTCACATGATCCAGACCCAGTATCTCCATGCTCCCTCCAATACAGATTGACAATTACAGGCCCTAGACCGGATTGTAAACAAGCTGGTCTTGGATACAAACGGAAGGCCCTGGACTGAGGCCGAGGTCGGGGGAAGCCTACTTTCAGTGTTATTAGATACAGGCATGGCTGTGTCTGTATTACATGATGACCACCCAGACATATTCCTTGGTCCACCGGATGGAGGACCAACATGTCAGGAGTAGATGGCACTAGGTTACCGAATACCGCTCTCTACCTTTACCGGTAGAGTTGGGCAATTTAAAAGCCTCACATACCTTTCAACTAATGGTATTGCATGATCATCCTAGTATAATTGGAATCGACTTTCTTGCACCACACGGCTGTGTGGTTGACCTAGCTAATATGCTACTAATACAGATTCAGGGCCAATATCACACCATCTTGATCCCTGTCTCACACTTTGTGGCAATGATATCTGCCAACAACAAGGAGTATGATGTCGTAGATTTGTTCAAGAACCATGAGCTTTTTCCAAAGCTCCTACCCATTTTGAAAAGGCATTTGGAAGCGTTTGCTATCAACAAGCATGACTGTGGCAGAATGCACACTGTCATCGAAGTGCCAGGCCCAGCACATGAGAGGCAAAGGCAGTATCCTTTTCCATCTGAGGCCTTGCCTTCTGTCAGAGAAACAATAAAATCACTCCTCAGTCAAGGGGTAATCAGAACATGTGTTTCTACTGCCAATTCCCCAGTGTGGCCCATGAAAAAACCCACAGGCACCTGGAGACTTACTATTGACTACAGGAAACTGAACCAGGCCACCCCCGGTTGTGCTCCAACTGTGACATCTGCACCTGATGTGCTATGACTCTTGACCCCTGATCTAGAGTGGTTCAGTGCCCTGGACATTTCTAATGGTTTCTGGTCCTTGCTATTGGCCCCTAAGAGTCAATATAAGTTTGCCTTCACCTTTGAAGGAAGACAGTACATGTGGACCTGCTTACCACAGAGATTCCATAACAGCCCATCCCTGTTCCATCTGCACTTGATGGATGGCCTTGAAGGTTTCTATCCTCCCCAGTGTCTCTTGTAATATGTGGACAACCTGCTGTTGGCAACTGCCACACAGGAACAACACTTGGATGTCCTGGACAAACTATTGACTCTCATCCAGAAAGCATGCCTCAAATGTAACCCAGCAAAAGGACAGCTATGTCAGAAAGAGGTACTCTTTCTGGGTCTAAAAATAACAGACCAAGGCCTCAGCCCTACCTGGAAAAAGATACAAGGATTGCAAGACTTGCCACTGCCCACCAGTGTGGCAACTCTTAGAAGGTTTCTAGGTATGGTAAACTACTCTAGAGATTTCATCAGTGACTTTGCTCAGAAGGCTGCTCCTCTGTATGAACTACTAAAAAAGGACATTCCTTGGAATTGGGGTCCTATACATACCCAGGCTGTGATGTCACTGAAGCAGGCCTTAGCCTCCGCCCCAGCTCTGGTCAATTCCAATCCAGCACTACCATTCCATCTGGAATGTGCCACCTCTGACATTGCCATGTCAGCAGTGCTGGCCCAGAAGGTTCATGGCACCTTGAGCCCCATTGTTTATGCATCACAGCTCTTGACCCCAGTAGAACAGAAGTACAGCCTTTGTGAAAGGAACCTTCTGCCCACCTACTGGGCTGTCAAGCATTTTCTGTATATCATTGAGTACTCTCCACTGATCATTAATACTAACCACACCCCAACTACCTTTCTGTTATCAGCTAGAGTGAAGGATGGTTCAGTCTCTAATACCAGACTGATGCACTGGTCACTTCTTCTCCAGCATCTGGACATACAGGTACACCCAACCAAAATTCCATCTATGCTGGTGCATGGACTCCTTTTCCAAGGAGAATCCCATAACTGTACACTGCAATCACCTGATCTTCCAGATCCAGGTCCATTCCCTCTCTTCCACACCACAAATGCTTGAGAACACCTCTTTGTGTCATATTTTCACTGATGATTCAGCTTCTTACTATCAAGGAGAGCAAATTGTAGGGATGGGTATCTTAGTAATTTACCCCATGGTAACACTGTTAAGATTTCTAAGCACTGTAGTGTAGCATCATCACAGTATGCAGAGATGACAGTGGTGGCCTGCACCTTTTGAGTTCATCCAGCATGGAACTGAGGATACCATCATTTTCACAGACTCTAACTGAGTTTGTTGTTCTCTTACAGAATTTCTTCCTTTCTGGCAGAAGAACTCCTTCCTCTCTTCTGATGGAAGTCCAGTGAAGTACAAAGAACTGGTAATATACATACATTCACTGGCACAGAGATTTGTGTACAAACTGTATGTATACAAAGTCAAAGCTCATTCCCTGAATGACCCCTATCATGCCTTCAATGACACAGCTGACACCCTTGCCAAGGAAGGGGCCCAAGGAGGGGACACATGGATGATGGATCATCCAGCGGCCAATGTAGCCATACACATTGCAGCAGTTAGGAAAAAACCTGAACCCTTTCCCTCCTTGGATCTCTCAGCAGCCCAATATGTTGATACTGAACTCAAAGAAGTGTTCAGATTCCTTGACAAAGGTACTGAAGAGAAACTTCCCACACATAACCCCTACCAGAGGCATGAAGGTAAGTTGCACTAGTCACCAGATGACAAGCTCATCTGGTACCAACCAGATGATTCCACCACCAAGTTGTGGGTGGTCCCCAGATACCTTAGGTCTGAATTCTTGCATCAAGTACATGATACACCCACCGGTGGACACCGGGAAGTGGAAAACACCCTCCAAAGGCTCAAGACCACCACCTGGTGGCCTGGTGTCACCAAAGATGCCAAACAGTACATAGATAACTGCCTTGTTTGTGCACAAAATAACTCCATCCCCACCAAACGAAATGTCAAACTCTTACCACAAAGACACTCTGGTCCTTGGCATGCGATACAGATTGATTTCATTGGTCCTCTAACCAATACTAGCAGAAATAATAAGTATGCTCTTGTGGTAACTGATCTCTTCTCTAAGTGGGTTGAAGCTTTCCCCATGAAGACGTGTACTGCTAAAACCACTGCCAAAATACTGGTTGAACAAATTTTCTCCAGGTGGGGCCTACCTCTCGAGGCAGACTCAAACAAAGGAACCAGTTTTACGGGTGAGTTGATGAAAGAATCTCTTGAACTCCTTGGAGTTCAACAAAAGTTCAACATACCCTGCCATTCCCAGTCTTCAGGTCAAGTAGAGAGAGCCAACAGACAGATTAAGCAAATGCTTTCCAAATTTATTGAGGACAATCCCAAGACCTGGGATTCCCTATTGTTGTTACTCCTTATGGCAATTAGGGGCACACCCTCAGCCACCACTCAGTTGACACCCTTCAAGGTAATGACTGAAAGACAGATGAGATTACCTGAACACCTGTTGTTTGACCTGCACACCCCCACTGCAGACCATGTGTCTTTAGACCAATATGTGGAAAAACTGAGAAAAGACCTCATACACTCACACTTGTATGCTGCCAACTGCATGGGCAAGGCCCAGCAACAGTCCAAGAAACAGTTTGACAAGCACACACAAGAAGTGGATTGGCAGGTTGGAGATCAAGTAATGGTCCTTTGATTTGCATATCCCGCACTCTCCTTCTCTAACAAATAGGAAGGCCCTTACCCCATTTTCAACAAGCTCATTCCGGCAGTCTATCAAGTTAGACTCCTACAAAACAATAAACTGACTGACAAATGGTTACACGCAAATTAACTAAAACTGTACAAAGGAGCTTAATTACTTTTCCTCACCCCATTGGGAGAAATAGTACTAACCTACTAATGTTTGATTTTGCTTTTCAGATACACTGACAAGATGGCTATCTTGTTCCCTTTCCTCCTCATCTCAGGAGTTATCCCCTGCATCCAAGGCATGGTACAGAACCTCCTACCACACCTCAATCATCCAGCATCTCCTCCAGAGGGAGTCTCCATCAAAATACCTGATAGTTTGATTACTGTCCAGGAAGGTTCTGACGCTTACCTCACTGCCTCGGTTGTTGCGCCTGATAAATCTACCCTACAAATTGAGTGGCAAACCACATCACAAGGTCAAATTCTCCCTGTGGTCAAACTCTCTAAGGGAACTTTCCAGGGTTGGCCTAATGCTAAATTATCCCCAAATGGTTCTCTGTCCTTGCTACAAACTGTTCTTAGACATTCTGGTTTATACAATGTCACTGCTTTAATTGATCCTTCGTATTGTAATTCTTTGTCTAAGGACTCTGCTCGAAAATTTTGTGCTGTACACAACATGGCCTCTGCTGCCATGTACCTATCTGTACTACCACCTATTTATAAACAGCTTTTGGAATGTCCAAAGCACACCCCTAGTTCTCGTAGTGGTCTAACAGCCACTGCCTTACCTGGTTCACTTATTAATAATCTGCAATTTATGCATATACCTATCTTGTTTAATCTTACTTACTAGAATATGAAAGAATTTGTTAAGTGTCACAATACTAACACTTCAGCATTTTATAGTACATTATTGCTTGATAGTCTAGCAGCATTTCAGATTTGTACCCAAGACCCTATTGTCAGGGTACACACCACCGAGCATAGAGGCAACTTCAGGAGAAAATCTAATCCTGATGATCAGAGTCATATGCATAATACACATGAGGTTGACAGTTCTGATGCCACTGGTGCAACAGGTACTGTCACAGGTCTCTTTGGTACAGCTGTGTCTATCTGGAATAAGGCAGACATTGCTGCTATCAAATCTCATTCAGCAAAATTTCAAACTGGTTTGGTGAATAATATACTACCCCCATTATTGCAAGGTGTGGATGGCCTTAGTCAGGAAGAAAGATACACTGTTTACAGTATGCATGACATTGCTAAGGCATTTACTGATTCCAAAGAAAAGATTAACGCACTCATTGCACAGAATAACAAAGAAGCAGATAAACAATACATTGCTAGAGACATTCTCTTCTCAGCCTATGGCTCATATATCATCACTACCATCAACAATCTCTTCCGTGATCTAGAGTCTGGAAGAATCCCTGATATAATACATGACAGGCGTATTTCCAAATGGTATTGTCCACAATGCAAAACACCTGGCTGTATTTCTATGTGTATGCAACAATCTCTAACTATTCCTCTATCTACAGCTAAGAATCTGGGTTTTGTGACCATGCACCTAATACTGGTCCATGTTTTACTTCTAAGAAATGTTCTATCAGAGATACAATGTTTGTTTCTTTTACTGTCTCTTTACCATGCTTTGATCCCACTACAGTTTTATTCAACAAGCTTGTTGCTGTACACTCGATTGGGCAGCTTGATGACGACATCTACAGAGAACACCTGGACTTACCTCCTCTACTGGTATACCATCTTTTCCTGGATGCCTGGGTTGCTCAACACACTGACTGCTGTGAGAAGAAACAGTATATTTACTTGTGTTGATGTGATGTGTTTGATGTTATTAAACCTGTATGCGGTTATTCTCCAGATAGTATAGACTGGACCTTTTCCATAGACGATGACATCAGCACTAATGGTACATATTTTCTGGACTCAACATTGGCTCCAGACAAGCTTCTCCAATCTTATTGAGAGGAGGTTCATCCCTGTCAACATGGATTTCCAAGATGACCTACACCTGCCCAGTACAGTTGCAAAAGTGGCGCCTTCCTACTGTTAAAATGCAATATAATTCTGATGGTGAATACTGTGTGGTTACCAATTACAAAAGTTAAACTTACGGAAGTGAGACATGTGTTATTGATTACCCCAATTTCTGTTTTGTCCCCCATCAGCAGTTTGTCATTGGATATACCTTTATTACCCCTGTCCCCCTAGTGGATGCGGACATCATTGATGGTATCCCTGATTATCTGCTCACCCTTTCTGAATATTTATCATATTTTAATGTACACATAGATCCACTGTCACTTACATTAAAATCACTTTTAGACAGAAAAGGCACCCACCTCATCCACATCAGCAATAATATTACCAAGGCCAATGAAGCTATCCTTTCATTAATTAAGGATGGTGCTATGAATGATACATTAACTAACACTTGGCTAGAAATTACTTTTAAAGGTTTTGTTATTACACAAGCATTTTTGATCTTTTTCTTGATTATTATGCTATGCTGCCTACAGCGAACACTGCGCAAACACCATGAGCAGCTGGAGTTCCTCTACAAAGTTCACGTGTCGGGTTTGTAAATGACCCCTGTTCCCTGATCTTTCCCTAGATTTGCATGTATTGCCCTTGGAAGCAACAAGGGAGGAATGTTACACAAGGTCCCTGTACCCTGATTGGTACCCCCAGATGTACACCATAGACAGCTAATGCTTAGGCATATGTTATACTAACATATAGGGCTAAGGGCATCTACCATAAAAGAGTAGATGTCAGGATACATACGCATATTATTGTAATACACTTTGCTTGCTAATACATATATTTTCCTATTTATTTTCCATGTATTTCTTACTCATAAGATGTAAGGACATCAGTGTCCTTGTAATGATTATGATATATAAGTCAGCATTGCCACCTTTTGGTGATTTATACTATTACACTGAGTTATGTAAGACTCTGTATTATGTACTCTTTTGTTTCAAAAACTGATGACTACTACAAAATTGTATAATCTTATCTTGGACCATGGAATCACCTCTAATTTAGCCAATAGGGCTCATCTCTGTAACTAGAAATGTTTCTGTCTTACAGTAACCATAGTAATTATCATAGGTATACAATGTGAGACACTGAGTCGTATACCTCAGAGACCCTAAGAGACACAAAGAAACTTTGAGACATAGGGAACGCTTAGCATTGGCTAATATTCATATTGGTAAGAACTGCTATGGGCAACTGTGATTTATCCTTTGGTAGTAATAAACAAGTTTATTACTCTTATGCAACATCTTTGTTATTCCTTGCATTCCCAATATTGCCAAGAACCTGAGAGTGAGGTTTAGACCTCCTGACAACACACATCAATGCAACACCTACAGCAGTTCATAATGGGGGGGTAGCGGCAATCTCGGACTTCAATCTGTGAGCATAAACAGTGAGTTTCACAAACACCAAGAGAGGGAAAGTGAAATGCAAAACTGTGGCAAAATACAACACAAACACAGAGGTTATAGAGCAAATTAACAAAGAAAACTGTCAGCACTAACAAAGGTTGCTATATGTACAACAGAGCCTCTAAAAAAACACATCAATTCCTCCTGCTGGCTGAAACAATAAATCAGCACCACTTTTTTATCAGGTTACCCTATCCATAGAAAAAATGACAAAAAATCTACTTTAAATGTAATTTTTCATCTTTTTCGGGTTGTTTTACAAACAAGTCATTTGTATAATAGCAATAATGCACTACAGGGTGTGGGTCGTGCTAGGATAACCTAACTTCTTGAGTGTTGGATGCACTCATCCTGCGGTCTCATGCACAACCACCCAAGGCATGAGGGTATCCCAGCACGACCCACACCCTGTCGTGCATTATTGTTTAAGTACTTACTGGCAGGTATAACACAAATACACATTTGCATACCAATAGGCATGCACTTTATTTTTACAGTAACAAAACAAAAGCACCCCTGAACTATGTTACAACACTTGGGGGGTTACGTACCTAGTACAGCAAGTAGGTTACTATCAGTGGCTCTGAGTTAATTACCCAGGTTCAAGCATAAAGAATAGCAGGCTAATCTGTCTAGTAAAGGCCATTGTAGCCATGAGCAGGGACTATTAATATTCATTCTACATCGCACACCCAGTCAAAGGGTTGTTTGTCCCACACCATAAACTTCAGGTTTAAGGGATCATTTAACAGCACTACTCCTGCAGATGTCAACAGTTTACGATCTATCATTTTAACTTTTCAAGTTGTTAAACTTCTTAAAACCTAAAAATTCATCTCACAGAGGAGCTTCAACAAGTCTACAAATAGCTTTAACTATTCCTCTCTATGAAAGTAGTAGTCGAACATTTAAGCACTAAAACTAAAAGTGAAATGAGACAGGCTTCTTCATGTCATGCATATCAAATATATGGGAGGATAGGTTTGCTTAGAGGTATACAAATATTAGTCTTTGTGCACCATCTTAGAATTTGCCATAAATGTGGTTAATCACATCATCCACAATTAAAAAAAGAAAATAAAAAATGTATCCGAGTGTAAACATGATAGTCTATATGATACCAAGTTATACCAAAACCTCACATTTAAACAAAGTAGTTTCCTGACCATATACCTCTTAGATGCCATCTTCATTACACTAGTGTTGCATAATTGTATTAGGCTTCCTCTTCACCCTCTGAATCGGTGTCATTTCAAGATGTTTCTCAGTCTTTAGAAGAAGCTTGGATGCCACTGCCACATCAGAGAATTGAAATGCCTTACCTATATAGATAATCTGAAGAGAATAGCAGGGATTAAAACTACATGGTGGAGTCTGAGTGCTCGGAGGTGGGTCCGAACTCCACCAAAGCTCTTCCTCCTCATTTGGATAGCATAACTCAAATCAAGAAACAAGTGCACCCTAATGTCTCTCCAGAGAAGTGGACTGAGATGTTTGGCATGTTGGAGAATAATGTCTCTTTCTCCCGATGTGCATATATCCAGCAGAATAGTTTGAGGGGTAGGTTCTCCGGTAACTGCTCAAGAGTTTCCACCTAGAGGTGAGGGAAAGTTGTGAATTCCACTTTTGTGGAATGTCTGCAAAAATTCATAAATTTCACGGAATTTTCTGAACTTCCGCTATTGGTGAGATCGGAAACTTCCAAATGTGTTTGGTGTATTTTCTCCCTGCTCAGTGGAACTTTTTGGCTGAACTGTGAAGTAATACACATGGGTCTGGATATTCAAAAGGGTTGCGCCATGTGCAATAGGATTGCACCAAGCGTAAAGTCCAAAAATCACGCTATGCTGCGATATTCAGCAGGTGGCAGTTAACGCCACCCGAAAACATGCTGAGCAACAAGCGCCAATGATAATGAAGGCATGCGCAACCTAAGGGGGAGGAACCATGCATAAATGACGCAGTGCGATGTTCAAAGACTTGCGCAATGCGCAACAGTGGAGCAAGCAGAAGTTGCGCACTAGTGGAAATGAGCCAATATAAAAAGGAGCAATGAAGATGCACAAGAATGCTACAGGGAAGCCACATGAGGCAGAGGGAGAGGCAGGGACAGAGAAAGTGGCAGAAGGAGGGCAGGCAAGGGAAATACCACAGCAGAACAGAGGCACAGGCAAGGTGTGTGGTGACACACAGACAGAGGCCAGCACAGATAGGTGTACTCAGTGCAGGGGAGGTAGCAGTCAGGACAGCGGGGGTAACAAAGCAACAGCTGCTGGGGGGGAACGCAAGCCAGGGACATGGCCAGTGCCACATTCAACATGGATGCTGTAATGAGGGGGGTGAGAAGGCATGTGGCAGGGGGACGTGGCCGTGGAATGGCCCATCGGCGGTATGCCCCCAACAGGCAGTACCGAGCCCGCACCAGCTTTGAGCCGTATACAGATACTGAGATTGTGGGCCGGTACCGCCTGAACAGGGCAATACTGAGGCAGCTCTGTGAGTTGTGCAGTGATGTGATGCAGGCACCCACACAACGGAGTCATGCTCTGTCAGTGGAGACAAAGGTAACTGCCTGCTTGTGCTTGCTCACCACGGGTACCTTCCAGAGACCAACAGGGGACACCACAGGCATAACACAGTCGGCCACGTCATGCATCCTCACCCAATTCCTCAGCGCACTGCTGCTACATGCTGCGGAGTACATCCATTTCCCCAGCACTGCGGCGGAGCGCACAGCATACATACAGGAGTTCCACAGGGTAGCATGTATGCCTGGCATGCTAGGGGCGATAGACTGCACCCATGTGGCCATACGCACACCACCTGATGATAAGGGGGCCGCCTACATGAACCGGAAGGGCTTCTCCAGTGTCAACTGCCAGGTGGTGTGCGATGCCAGTGGGCGCATCATCAATGTCTGTGCCACGCACCCTGGGGGAGCACATGATTCATACATCTGGCACCAGTCGGCACTGTGCCATCGATTCGAGAGTGGGGACATCCCCACAGGTCATCTAATGGGTGAGTATGTAAATAGAATTGACATATCGTGGGCATGGGGAGGTATGGCCAGAGGTGCCATGGGTGTGGGCCACAGGGCCTGGGGCAGTCTGAAGCTGAACACAACACCAACCACCACTTTCTGCACACAGGTGACAGTGGATACCCACTCCGTCCCTGGCTGCTCACACCCTACCGGTGGCCCACAACCCCATCGCAGCAACGCTACAATGAGGCATACGCCACCATACTCAATGTCATCGATGCTGAAGGCACGTTTCTGTTGCCTGGACACCTCTGGCGGTGCCCTACAGTATAGCCCCTCAAAGGTCTGTGGGATATTCCTGGCCTGTTGCATCCTGCACAACATGGCCAAAGACTGTGGGATAGCCGTACAGGTCGAAGAGGGGGACAGCGATGGGGACGATGGAGACACTGGTGATGATGGGGATGTGCAGCCCCCCTTGGCTGAGGAGACCCTCGACTGATCCAGCTGGCACAGCTACATCGGGACACCATCACAGAGAAGCACTTCAGCCAACCCAGGTAAGTCATGTTTCCATGCGCAACCACCAGTGGCTAGAGCACAACCCACAGACAGGCATGGAAACCCACCAGGGGTGCATGCTGGCAAGGGATGTGGTAGGGCACAGAAGCACACACACACAACCAGGGAGGGGTGAACAGTAACATGCCACATGGACAGACACACACACACACACGCACACACAATAGGCACAAAATGTGCACAGGGGTCAGGTGCAAAACTGAGCCGGAACACCAACACTAGCAACACACGTGTCCACAGGCCACCATGTCCACTGACTGTCCATGTGCATGTGTCAGATGCTGGGCACCATCGCACTTTTGTGTACAGTTCAATGCAGGCATCATCATGCACACGTACCTGTGGACAGCAGCTGGGAGGGTGTGCAGGTGGACCGTGTGTCTGCATGTAGGGCCGGGCACCCACCCGTGCACTGCCCACCGAAACACACAATGCACACAGGGCAGCACCAGACAGAGCCAGCGCTGGGAGACAGGTTAGTCTTGCGGCACAGTGCCATGTCCACCTCGGATGCGTGGGCGGCCCCGCCGATACCCACCAGCACTGGCAGGCTGACCACGGGCCTCATGGGGTGGCACTGATGGTCCACCAGGGGTTCCACTGCACAAACGCGACCATGCCTGCACAGGGGTCTGCAGCACACTGAACAGTCCTGCACCAGGAGTGCTCGGGATGCCCACAGCTGAACCTGGCATTGACAGGGTGGGTGTCGAATGACTCCGGGAATGGGGAATGGACAGTGCACTGCGTGGTGTGAGCGATGCATGGGCACCTGACGGTGTGTCCATTGTGGCCATGACAGCAATTAACGGCTGTGCAAGCCTATGAATGGCAGTGGTCACATCCTCCCACAAATGGTCAATCCGTGACATGATCCTATCAGTGTCCCTGCTGCGTCGCTCCTCAGCCTACTCCAGGGCCAGACACAGTGCCTCCATGGACGTTGCAGGCTGCATCTGCTGCTGGACCGATGCCACCGGTAAGTGGTGTGCTTGTCAAAGAGGTCGTCTGCCTCCTCGGCATCCCATCCCTCAGGGTGTGCAAGTGCCTGATGTTCAGCACCCCTTGTGGGTGGGTGCTGCACACCAGGACCAGGTATGGGCATGTCCACAGGCAGTGCACAGATGCCACCGCTGAACCCTAAACCCCCAGTCCCGGTGTCCGAATGCTGCTGCCGCCCCTCTGCCTGCTGTGCCCAAGGGATCAGTTGTGCTGCCGCTGTGTCCGCAACAGTCCCACTGTCCTGATCAGCTACCGGTGCTGCACCACTGGTACTGACAGGCACAGCCTGGAACTGTGCTGACATACTGGCACACACTGCGCCACCAGCCACAGCCATAGGCACGGGCTGACCTGCTGTGTGCCCATTCCATGGCACACACATGTCACTGCCCATTATGGTTGTGTCTTCATCAGTGGTGCAGGTCTCTGCCCCAGCCACAGCCACAGCGTGCTGTCATCCCTGGATGCCAGAATGCTGAGACACAGGAAGGGCTTCCCCCACACCTGTCTCAACATCATCAGTGTGGACAGCCAAGCGGACCCACTGTTTCAATGCTCCAGGTATACCTGTGGAGGTGGATGGTCCCTCCTCCAACTCCAGCTGACTGTCCGCAGTCGACAGGCCCACCACCACTGACCCATGCAGATGCACAGGATCTGTAAGGGAAAGCTGAGTCGCGTTATTGCGTGTGACCTACCCTGCCCCCCCATCGACAGACCATGACTTACCATGCAATGATGGGCCACCACTCATCTGGAAGCCACCTCCCGGAACACCCTCTATGGCACTGCGGTGCATGCTTGCAGCAAGCCTGTCCTCTGCTGGTGTGAGCTGCACCACCTCCGGCTGTCCCCCACCTGTTGCAGCATGTGCCGCCCTGATGGCAGCCTCCTTCTCCTTCACCCTCCTCCTGTCAGTACCCATCTTCTTCTTACACTCCTGCATGGAGCGTTGGTGGCTGCCATGCAGGTTGATGGCATGTGCCACCTCCTCCCATGCAGCAGCACGGGCCTGAGGGGGTGCCCCGCCATCCACTGAGCAGTGGTTCCTGATTGAGGTAGGCCTTGAAGAGTGCCTTGGTCTCGGCCTTTGTGAAGTTGGGCCTCCTCTTCTGCCCACCATCGTTGTCCTCCTCACCCAGACCTTGCTCGGTCATTATTCCGCCTGTAAGGATGACAGTGGTTACCTGTGACTGTGCAGTACAAAGCATGTCCCTGATTCCACAGTCCAGACACCCACACAGCATACAACTCACCAATAAAGTGCAGTAACCCGAATATGGCCACTGCAGAACATTGTCACAGTTTTATAGCGTAATGGATGCAAATTAGGTGAGGAGCAACTTTAATGAGATGCAAATCACGTTGCTGCACCATTGAATGGCTGATCAGATGATTAGCATATGATGGCTGAATATCGCGCTTTTGCGCTTTGCGCAATTGTGTTGAACGTGCTGAGTCAATGGAGCAGTTCCATGGCATGCGTAATACACCACATTGCGCATGCCCACATTGCTTACACAGTCGTATGCCGTGCTGATGACGTGCTGTGCATGGTAGGCAATGCAGGGCATGGCCACCATTGTGCCAGTGGCGCTATAGCGAAGGTCAGTGCATGCCGCTGTGGCAATGGGCCTTCATAGGTGCAATGGCACAACTGTGCGATAGTGCACTGTGGTGCTGGCACACAGGCAGCCAATTGCGCTACATGCATTGTTGTCCGATGGTGCTGTGCGTGGCCTTGCGCCAGGGACCCTTGACCCTGTGTCCTACCTTTGCCCCCTTGGCACCATGCGTCAGGCATCGGTGCACCTCTATCGCACTGTTCGGTAACAGCGTGATAGGGAATGGCAGCGCTGTACCACGCAACATCTGCACGTCGGGTACCATGCTGCATAACGCCATATTGCCTACTATCGCATTGGCAATGGCGCGGAGAAGGGCTGCTCCCTGGTCTGCAATACAGCTGGCAAACCTGGTGGCCACAGTGGAGCTACATCTTGGGCATCTCTTTGGGGAGGCCCCCCTGGATAGGCCTAGGTTCCAGGTGTGGAGTGAGGTGGCCACAGCCCTAGAGGCGGTGACTGGCAGGGGCAGGACGGCGGAGCAGTGCAGGCACCGATATTCAGACCTGATGAGGAGGGAGCCTGAGTTACTGGCCAGACTACGGTCACGTGCCAGGAAGGGCACGGTACCACAACCAGGTAGGGGTTCCGTCAACACACTGTTTTCGTCCATATGAGTCACATTGTTGTTTGTGTCCACATAGGGGAGGGACTGTATGGGTTAGCCCGTGGCAGTGTTCACAGGGTGTGGGGTGGGTGGGTCTGGCTGGGTGGGGGCACACTCCTTGTGGCAGGGGGACTTTGCTTCGGGACTGCACTGATGTTCTTCACTGCTTTTTGTCCCCCAGGCCCGGAAGAGTTACGCCATTTGAGAGCGGAGTGCAGGGCGGTGGAAGACAGAGCCAGGCAGGCCGGAGGTCCACAACAGCCACCTGACCATCCCGATGAGGGTGAGTGACAGACATCCTTTCTTAATATTGCATGCTGTGTGGCAAGGTGGGCAGCAGGGCATGGCCACCATTCATTGATATCACTGCCATGCACGTCACTGGTTACAGTCAACACTGTCCAGTGGCAATGCATGTCTGGGTGTGCATCACTGGTGGTACATGCATGCACCAGGTGCATGGCTGTGCCACTGTCTTTGCACCACATAGCCATGTCACTAGACGGCCACGGTGGTGCTGTGCGTGACTTGGCTAGTGGGTGTGTGCAGCATTCAGCATGGCTGTATGTGCCTGGGTGGGCAGGTCCTGTGGACGTGATCACTGCAGCTTGTCACACACCATCACAGTGGTATGTCCCATGGCCATATGCCATGCACAGTGGGCAGGCTGTCTGGGGTTGTGCATTCACACCTATTGACTGTGCTCCCTTGTCCTAGGTCTGAGACATCTCAGGGAGATGAGGGACACCATGAGGGAGCTCCTCGATCTGGCCCGGGAGTCTGTGGTGATACTTCGGAGGCTGGACACATCAGGAGTACTGCGGCAACACAGGCCAAGGCAGACCCAGAGCCAGGAACAGCAGACACGCTGAATGTCCCTTGGTCCCTGACTCCCCCCCCGGACCAACCCTCACACCCCACCTATCCCATCCCATTTGTCCACCCCTTCCCCCTGCCCACCCCCACCTTGTTTGTGTCCCCACCCCAGGCTTGCAAATAGTTATTGTTATTGTACATAGTTGAGTTTTATATTTTTACAATACATTTGAATTTTACATGAATATCTTGGTGGTCTCTGATTTGCAGTGGGCTATAGGTGCTCGGCTGCAGTGATGTGCATGGCTTCATGGGTGGTGCAGTCATGGGTGAGTGTGTGTGTGTGTCCATGTGGAGGTGACTATGGTGTGGGGGTAGATATCAGTCAGTGTCTGTGGTGTATGTGTTGTTCCCCGTGCACTGGATGAAAATGTGCAGTGGTCCATGGCACATGATCTGTGTCCATGGTGCACCCATCGGCCTGTCCATGGCCTGTGCAGCTGACACACATACCTGTCTGTGACCTGCATGATCTGTTGGCATGTTGGTGGTAGCATTCCCTACAGGATGGACACTGTACCCGTCGCTTTGCTGGGTTGCCCATGTCACTGGTGTGGTGCATGCTTCCACGCACCACTGTGGGTGTCTGTGCTGGCTGTTGTGGCCAGTGGTGGGCCGAGGTGTGTTACTGGGATACTGTGCTGTGCACTGTACCACTGGGGGAGGTGTCCCTTACACGACCATCCAATCTGGGGTCACTCTTCTGCCAATGCATGGTCGGTCTCTCAGCAGTACATCGGGGGACTGTGCATGGTGGCACTTTGTCTGCCGTTGTTGCATTGCCATGTGCAGCAGCCTGCTGAAGGGTGCTCATGGTGGAGCTGGCTTGCATGGTTCTGTGGTGCACAGGGTTGCATTGTCACTGTGGGGGTGGTGGCATGCATGGGGATTCCTGCAGTGCTGGTCACTGCTCATGGGGGGTTGTCTGGGGGTCACGGTGCAGGGTGTGCTGTGCACTGGGGGGATGGTGTGGCACAGAGTGGTCTGCCCTCCTTGTGTGCCAGTCACAGCTTGCTGGTAGGTGTGATAGGGCACCATGGCCAGGCTGTGGGTTGGTTGCTTGACTCCATGGACCAGTGTTTATTCCAGCCCTCCCCTGGTTGTGATGTGCTTGGGGTATGGGGGGACAATGTCTGTTCTACTATGTGTTCCTGTGCCCATCTGTGGCATGAGTGGTGGGCCCCTGCCTCCCTAGTTGTACAGTTACATTGCTCTGCAGCTGTGGGGCTCCCTGCTTGCGCTATGGCACCTCTGGACTGCTCAGCTGGGCATCCCTTGTTGCGTCATAGTGCATTGTATCTGCTCAGCTTCCCCTTCCTTGTTGCGCTATGGCGCTGGTTTTGCGATATTCAAACGTTGGCTGTGGGCACAATTTGGCTTGCTCCTGTTTTGAATATCATGTCTGTTGTGCATGGGCGCAATAGACTTGCGCTTGCTCCTGCTATTGCGCACATTTTGAGTGCAGTTTGAATATCTGGGCCATGGTCTGTGGAATAACCATTCTGAGGAATTTTTTCCGCAGTTTATTGAATTATTCTGCAAAACATGTAATTATTCCACAGTTCAGTTATCAGTTCTGTAGACTTTTTTCTCTGCAGTTTAATAGAATAATCCACAATTTATGCATTTATTCTGCTGTTCTAAATCAGAATTTCCGCAAAAGTTGCTCATTTAATTTCTGCTCTTTTGCAGAAGTGAAAATCTGACTTTCATGGAAATTCCACTGGTGGAAGTTTTTTTCCACACACCTCTATTTCCTTCACGTGGTGATATACGATACGTTTTTATAATATCAAAATCTTCCTTGATGTTTAGCAGTTGTTTAAGCCAGTTCTTCAAGAACATCCTCAGTGTATCTCCCCTGTTCCTTCAGGCAACCCTAATACTCTGATGTGGGCGGCTCAGGCTGTGTTTTCTAAGTTTTCCAACCATCTTCTCAGTAGAGTGTTTTCTTTTGTTAGCCATGTCACCACTGCTATGGCTTTGTCTGCATTTTTTGTAGCACCCTTTATGTCTTCTGCAAGCGTTCCCACCATTATGTTAAGCTGCTTAAGTTCGCTGTTGAAATCCTCTGTTTTGTGGTTGACAGTTGAATGACCTCCAGTAGAGCAGCATTAGATGGCTGGGTGGGTTCCTGCTCCCTGACCCCAGGATGTTGATTTTTGCTGCCCCCTGCTCTTGTGTCCTTTGGACCAGCATACAGCTGTGGATGCTGCCACTTTATTTCCCCACACCATAGTGCCGATTTAGTGTTTCCAAAATTAATGATTTTTTGATCTTCCAATAGCTGCCAAGTTATTCTCTTGACTGTATAAGTGAAGTTTCAAAGTTTAGACTCAAAACTATATTTGACTTGTAAAAGTAGTAACTGTTTATAGAGCTGCATGGAGATACTGTTCACAGCTTGGCTGCGGGCTACTCCTCCTCAGGATTATATTCTAAATTGATGTAGTCCTGAACATTGTTAGGGCAATTGATGGAGGTGTTGGGGGGGCATGGCAGCAATGGATGAGGAGGGTTTCAAAATTGTTTTCTTTATTTTTCTTTAAGCTTGGAAATCCTGTACTAACCCTGACACCTTGATAGTTACAGAAACTTGGCTGAAGGCTTCTACCCCACTCAGCAGGTAACATTGCCGTCCCTCAATACCATCTGGCTGGGCAGACCAACAAGGGGAAGGGGTCTGATTTTGTATATCAATGAAACATTTCCAGTCAAAGAATTATTCACTAAATCTAAACTAAAAGAATTTGAGTGTATAACCCTAAAATTAACCTTATCATCTGCTGAAGCAATCAATATAATTTATTTTTTTTTATTTTTAGTTTTTGTTGACCAGGTAAGTGTACTAGACAAAGCCTGCCTATTTTCAGGCACGACCCGGGGGAGGGGGATGCAGATGAATGCCAAATGACCTTGAACCAGATTAAGCTGTTGGTGGTATTTTTAGTGAGTGAGAGAAATTTGGCCAGGACACCGGGGAAATTCCCCTACTCTTTTCGAGAAGTGCCATGGGATCTTTTAACATCCACCTGAACTACCACCAATCCAGGCAGATGGGACTTCGGTTTAATGTCTCATCCAAAAGACGGCACCTCAGAAGTGCAGCACCCCTCTCATGCTGCACTACAGTGTTAGTACTGGGATATTAACCCAAGTGCCAGATGCGGGAACTGAACCCACAGCCCTCTGATCTCCCGGCCTCAGAGGCAAGTGTGCTACCTGCTGAGCCACTGACACTGAATTGGTGGTTACAGACCACCATCTGGGGGACTGGGGCTTCTAAATACCATTTGAAACTTCGTTGATGCTAATTCTAATCAAACAATTACATACAGGGATTTTAATTTGGACTGGCTAAGCCCTAAATCTAACTGCCTTAAGGACCTTTGTGACAAACTAGGTTCCTCTCAATTAATCTCCGAACCAACCAGGCCCAACACCAAAAACCCTACCAAAAGCACATTATTAGATCTTATATTAACAAATAGGTTACACAAATGCACTTGTACCACTGTATTTTTCAATGACATCAGTGATCATAACATTGTGGTTGGCATAAGGAAACTGGAAAGGTGTTTTACTAACTCAAAATTCATGACTAAGCACAGTTTCCACAAATTTAAACTGGATAGCTACTTAACTGACCTCAGGTAAATAAACTGGCAGAAATTTCATCTAGCTCCCTCAGTCAATGAGGCAGTTGACATTTTCAATTCACTGTTTCTAGCAATAATAAAAAAAAAATCCTCATTTTCATAAAAACTAGAGTAAAAAAAGGCTTCCTAACCATGGTTTACTGCTGACCCCCAAAAAAGCTATAGCCACTCGAGATAAACTTTTGTCTATGGCTTGATCCAACAAAGCTAGCTGTGATTGGGTGACTTTCAAAATGGCAAGAGATAACTGTACTAAACTCACTCAATCAGCTAAAGTTAATTATCATATGAATGCGCTAGAAGAAGCCAAAGGTAATCCATTGAAAATGTAGTGAATCATTGAATCTGTTGAATGTCATATATCTCCACCAGCAATTCCTACTAAAATTATTTCCCAAGGTACTTATATCTTGAACAAAGCCAGTATCCTTGAAAAACTAAATTCCCACTTTGCTACAACTGGGCTGGCATTTGACTCTTCACTTGCCGCAAAGCTCATAAACAGCTCCCTGCCAGAGGATGTTCAGGTCAGTCTGCAAACATTGAATCCCTTTTGACACTCCCCAATAACATTCAAGCTGGTTGAGGATATGTTATCAAAGTTAAATAAAAAGTGCACAGGTGCCAGTGGGATAGATCCCTTTTTGCTGCAGGCAGGTTCGCTCTTCTTTAACAGCCCCTATAACTCACCTCTTCAACATGTCAGTCACCTTTGGCACTGTCCCTTCCTATGGAAAACAGCCCATCTACTCCTCTTATTTAAATTAGGTGATCCCTGCCACCTAAATATCTACAGACCCATCTCTATTTTACCTATACTATCTAAATTACTAGAAAATATAATCAATACACAACTTTGGGACTATCTAGATGAGACGAATTTACTAAACCTGCTTCAATCAGGCTTTAGAAAAAATCATAGTATGGTCTCAGCCCTGGTCAAAGTAACTGATGATTGGCATACTGTCCTTGATAGCAAGCTCGTCACTGGAGTTGTATTCCTGGACCTGAGCAAAGCATTCGATACAGTCAACCACAATCTTTTGCTAGCAAAACTTAAATCACACAGGCTAAGTTACTCTTCAGTATGCTGGTTTGCTAGCTATCTCACAGGCTGAGCCCAATGCACGAAAGCGGATGAGCTCCTATCTTCTCCCTTACCATTTCTGAGAGGTGTACCTCAGGGATCTATATTAGGCCCCCTGCTTTTCACAATACATATATCAACACTTTAAGTGATAATATTCACTCAGCAAAATTACATTTTCACAGATGGTACTGTTCTCTACACCTCTAAACATTCCCTAGAAGAAATCTACACCACACTGCAATCAGATTTGAATCAGTTGCAATGTAACCTTATTAACTCGAAACTTCGGCAAAAATCCAAATAAAACTAAGGTACTGTGCTTCATACTCTCCATGTCTTCCCCCTCATTACCAAGGAAGGCCACATTATCTATTACAATGTTGTCAGGGGATATCTTAGAAGTCATAGACAAATTTAAATACCTGGGTCTTTGGCTCGACAATCACCTCTCCTTCACTGTTCACAAGTTAGACTAGGATTCTTTTTCAGAAATAAATCTCAATTCCCCACAGATATTAGGAAAAGGTTACTCCAAGCTTCCTTTCTTCCTCCCCTGGGCTATGAGGACATTTTATACACTAATAGCTCAGCTTCCCACCTGCATAAACTGGATGTTGTCTTTCACTGAGCTATTCTATTAATTCTAAATGCTCCCTTGAATACTCACCATTGCTCATTTTATTCTGCGGTGGGTTGGATGTCGCTTGCCTCAAGAAGGAAATTGCATAGCTTATTTAGTTATACAAAGCCTTGCTTAACAAACTCCCCTCATACATTTTGTTCCTATTCCATTGCTGCCTTAGCCATTATTCCTTAAGGGAAAAACTCCTTTTGTCTACTAAATGTGCTGAGATTTTGCTCCAAATTTGAACACGCTACAATTAGTTATGCTTTTCCGTCTGTCTGGAACAAACTTCAGGCTACCCTTAGGCTCTCCAATTATGTTTCTTTGAACATTGCTAAATCCATTATAAATATCTCATGTAACGATGACTGCCTCTGCTACTCCTCTTAGTTGGATCTCTAGGTCACCTCAGTATCCATCTTGGGTTCTAGCACTTGTTAGTATATGGCAGGGATCCTTGCACTCTCTCGCTATGTCACTACCTTGCACTTCTCCATCCATACTCTATGTTGTTAAATGTATATTATTTCCTCCTAACATATTTTGTCTCATGCCTTAATTTGGTAGTTGTTAGTTTCACTTGTTAGAGTCTGTACGTTTTAACCAAGCACTGTTCTGTAATTTGTTTTGCTGTTCTACTGAATTATGTACCTGATGTTTGCTGTTATGCCTGTGGCTGGACCTCCTTGTAAATGAGCTTGCTCAAAGCAGCTTTCCTGAGGAAATAAACTTCAACTTGAAAAAAAATTCTCTAGCATCCTTGCCAACTGTGGACATGACAGCATCACTGCCCACCTAGCTGTATCCTTCTTGGTGGCATCTGGGCTTGAGGGAGAAGCCGATTTGCAGCCTGTGGCCTTGGCTTGGGATTCCATGTCCTTGATGGCAAAGAAGGTTTCTAGAGCCTTCTTTCATTGCATTCTTGAGGCCTGGTCGAATCCTTGACAGATCTTATAGTCCATCATATTGTGAGACAGGCCCAAACAGTCAATGCACATAGTACGAGTGTTACCCTTGTCAATCTTGTAACTGCAGGCACAAAACCTAAATTAAAGTTCTTTTGATGGCAGCATACAAGGAAAATGTTGGTAAATTAAGGAAACCTAGAAAAATAGGAAAATCATAGAAACCACAGAGTTGTTTCTGTGTAGGTCTGAAGAGCAGTCAATGCAGAAAAAGAAATGAGAAGCAATGGGGCAGCCCACATTTTATGGTCACTGACATTGCACCACATTGTGAGCGGCCCCCAGCTAGCAAAAGTTTCTGAGCAGTCCTGATGCCAATGGCTTACAGTTCCAAAGGTGCAGCTCAATGGAAGAGATATGCTTAATGAAGATCCACTCATGGTACACTAGTTTGAATTGTATAAGTTTATATTTTCCTGTTTGATTTGATGGGCCCTCTTTGATATGATTTCAGTAGCTGTAAGTGCAGGGTGTTTTCATTTTTTCTGTTTATTTAGTTCAGTATCTCTCAGTTGTTATTTATTCACCACTTCTGGTATTCTTTATTTTGTGCTATTGTAATTTTTTCTTTTTTTATTACTATGTGGGGGTGTTTGTGTCAGAGATGTGAAGGGTTCCAGCATAATGTTTTTCAGCAGGTTTTTTTATATTGATTCTGCGCATGTGCAAGAAACATATTGTGGCAGCTTTCTCCACAAGCAGGTTGTGGAGGTGTGGCACTGTTGTGGCCAATGCCCCCACAGCCTTTAAAAGCTTGTCCGGCATCCCCCAATGCGTGGCACACTGCTGCTGATGCTAGTTCAGCCAGCATGCCACCAACTTGTAAAAATTTAGCCGCTGCAATCAGGAGTCACTTCATCATTGCAGTGTAAGCCATTCGCTGCAATGAGGGTGTGACCCATCATTGCAGGGTGGGATCTTGACACACTGATATTGTTTGTGAACATGGTGGCGGTTTGCTGCCATGTTCATAAACAATGTTCACCTCCCACAGTGTTTAATTGCCAATGGGGGCCCCAATCCCCATCGGCTTCAGTGCCCCAATGTTTATGTTACCGACGTGGAGACCACTCCCCATCAGCATTATGTAAACCCCCCATGTTTATATTGTCTGCCGATGGGGTGCCCAATCCCCCATCAGCTACAGCTTGTCCCTCCAAAAGAAAGACTCCGGTGGCACACTGGGAGCCGACCCCAGCATGCCACATGCCCCTGTAAAATAAAAAGTGGTCCAGCGATGTCTTCTTTTTTAACCCAGAAAAAGGAACTGTCCTCGGTGGTCTCCCTGCCCTCCGCCAACCCGTGCTCACCCACTCGCGCACCTGCCTCCCTCCTCACCCCATACTTATCTCCAGAGCTCGCACAATGATCTTCGATAGATCAGAACACGCCTGCACTCTTCAAAGCCAACAGTGAACTGAGGAAATGCCGTAAGCTGTATAATGGAATAAATGGGGTTTTCCAACTTTAATGCATAGCTCAGTCATTTTTGAATTTTGGAACCAAATATTCAACATGGGTTTAGGACCCCTCCTCAGGAATTCTGAACGAACATGGCAAGACTAGCCCTGAAAGGTGATTCTCTGCTGTCACCGTGGAATCAACTTTTGGGGCCATCTAACAAACAACAGTGCCAGTGTTCATGAGGTGGGCTCTTAAAAGCCTATGTTGCAAATATGATGGAAAAATCCAAACAATGACTGTTTTATTAGCGTGCATTGGGCAGTTGCTACGCATGCTTGTAGCTTCATGAATGTCCAATATTTTCATGCCAGATTTTCAACATTGGCATTTTTTCACACCTCCTTGTGAACAGTACAGCTGTCATTGTTCACATCCTGGCCGAAATGTGTTTTCGCACTTCCGGCGCAGAATAGCGCGGTCGCAGTGGGAAATTAGTGTTCAGGGCAGATTAAGAAAATTACAGTGATACTGTTCATGAGCAAAGGCCCTTAAATACCTATGTTGAAAATTTGGTGATGAAAGCCCATCAAATAACTGTGTTACAAGTGTGCATTGCACACTTTCCACGCACCCTTGTAACTTCGCAGATTTTTAATATTGTCATGCCAGATTTTAAACACTGGCATTTTTTCACACCTCCTTATGAGCAGTACAGCTGTCATTTTTCACATCCTGACCAAAATGTGTTTTCACAGTTCCGCACAGAATAACGCGGTCACTGTGGGAAATCAGTGTTAGGGACAGATTAAGAAAATGACAGTGGCACTGTTCATGAGCAGAGGTCCTAAAATCCCTATGTTGAAAATTTGGTGATGAAACTCCCTTAACATGACTGTGTTACAAGTGTGCATTGAACTGTTTTCATGCACCCTTGTAACCAGCAAATCTGTAATATTTTCATGCCACATTTTCAACAGTGGCATTTTTCTACACCTCATATGAACAGTACAGCTGTCATTTTTCACATCCGGCTAAAATATGTTTTGCACTCCTGCTGGAGAATAGCATGGTTGCTGTGGGAAATCAGTGTTTGGGACAGATTAAGATCGAGCGACTGAGAGAGGGGAGTGACCGAGCTCAACTGAGCTCCGTTGGGACTGCTGCGGATTTGTTTGTGGGCAGAAAAAGGCCCCAACACAAGAGCCCAGTACAAAAGGGCAGCCTGCAGCACTGGGAGAAACAGAATGAGAGAGTGAGTGAGGGAAGGGGAGTGAGCGAACTCACCGGGGCACTGTCAGGACTGCTGTGGATTTCATTGTGGGTAGAAAATGGCATCAGTGCAGGCAGAGGCCCAGTACAAAAGGCCAGCCTGCAGCAGTGGGAGAAACAGTACGAGCGAGTGAGACAGGGGGACTGAGTGAGCTCAACAGAGCTCTATCAGGACTGCTGTGGATTTCTTTGTGGGAAGAAAAAGGTGCCAATGCAGCAGGAGCCCCGTAGAAAAGGGCAGATTGCAGTGCCAGGACAAACAGGATGAGCGCGTGAGAGAGGGAGACTGAGCAACCTCAATGGAGCTCTGTCGGGACAGCTGCAGATTTCTTTGTGGACAGACAAAGGTGCTAATGCAGCCAGGAGCCCCGTACAAAAGTGCAGCCTGCAGCGCCAAGAGAAACAGAAGGAGCGAGTGACAGAGCGGTAGTGAGCAAGCTCAACGGAGCTGTATTTTGACTGCTGCAGATTTCTTTGTGGGCAGAAGAAGGCGGCAATACAGGCAGGAGCCCAGTACAAAAGACCAAACTGCAGTGCCGGCAGAAACGGAACGAGCGAGTGAGAGAGGGGGAGTGAGCTAGCTCAATGGAGCTGTATCGGGACTGCTTCAGATTTCTTTGTGGCCAGAAAAAGTGGCTAAAGCAGGCAGGAGCCCAGTACAAAAGGGCTGCCTGCAGTAGCGGGAGACACAGAATGAGTGAGTGAGGGAGAGGGACTGATTGAGCTCAACGGAACTCTGTTGGGACTGCTGCAGATTTGTTTGTGGGCAGAAAAGGGCAGCAATGCACACAGGGGCCCTTTACAATAGGGTAACCTGCAGTGGCAGGAAAACCAGAATAAGTGAGTGCAAGAGGGGGAGTGAGCGGGCTAAACACAGCTCTTTTGTAACTGCTGCAAATTTCTTTGTGGGCAGAAGAAGGTGACAATGCAGACAGCAGCCCAGTAGAAAAGGGCAGCCTGCAGCACCGGCAGACATGGAATGGGCGAGTGAGAGAAGGGGAGTGAGCGAGCTCAACGGAACTTTGTCCAGACTGCTGCAGATTTCTTTGTGGGCATAAAAAGGTGCCAACAGAGGCAGAAGCCCAGCACAAAAGAGCAGCCTGCAGCACCATGAGAAACAGAATGAGTGAGTGAGACAGGAGGAGTGAGTGACCTCAACGGAGCTCTGTTGGGACAGCTGCGAATTTCTTTGTGGGCAGAAAAGGTGCCAATGCAGGCAGGAGCCCAGTACAAAAGGGCAGTCTACAGTGCCGAGAAAAAGACAATGAGTGAGTGAGACAGAGGGAGTGAGCGAGCTCAATGGAGCTCTATCATGACTGCTGTGGATTTCTTTGTTGGCAGAAAAGGGTGGTAACACGGGCAGGAGCCCAGTACAAAAGGCCAGCCTGCAGCGCCGTCAGAAACGGAATGAGTGAGTGAGAGATGGGGAGTGAGCAGGCTCAACAGACCTGTGTTGGGACTGTTGCAGATTTCTTTGTGGGCAGAAAAAGCCACCAACAGAGGCAGGAGCCCAGTATAAAAGGACAGCCTGCAGCACCAGGAGAAACAGAATGAGCGAGTGAGAGAGGGGGAGTGAGCCATCTCAACGGAGCTCTGTCAGGACAGCTGCAGATTTCTTAGTGGGCAGGAAAAAGCTGCCAATGCAGGCAGGAGCCCAGTACAAAAGAGCAGCCTGCAGCACTGGGAGAAACAGAATGAGTGAGTGAAACAGGAGGAGTGAGCGACCTCGACGGAGCTCTGTTGGGACAGCTGTGGATTTCTTTGTGGGCAGAAAGGGTGCCAATGCAGGCAGGAGCCTAGTACAAAAGGGCAGCCTGCAGCACCAAGAAAAACACAATGAGTGAGGGAGAGAGGGGGAGTGAGCGAGCTCAACAGAGCTCTATTGTAACTGCTGCAAATTTCTTTGTGAGCAGAAGAAGGCGGCAATGCAGACAGGAGCCCAGTAGAAAAGGGCAGCCTGCAGTGCCGGCAGACATGGAATGAGCGAGTGAGAGAAGGGGAGTGAGCGAGCTCAATGGAACTTTGTCGGGACTGCTACAAATTTCTTTGTGGGCAGAAAAAGGTGCCAACAGAGACAGGAGCCCAGTACAAAAGAGCAGTCTGTAGCACCATGAGAAACAGAATGAGTGAGTGAGACAGGAGGAGTGAGCCACCTCAGCAGAGCTCTGTTGGGACAGCTGCGAATTTCTTTGTGGGCAGAAAAGGTGCCAAAGCAGGCAGGAGCTCAGTGCAAAAGGGCAGCCTGCAGCGCCAAGAAAAACACAATGAGTGAGTGAGACAGAGGGAGTGAGCGAGCTCAATGGAGCTCTATCGTGACTGCTGTGGATTTCTTGTTGGCAGAAAAGGTGGCAATACAGGCAGGAGCCCAGTACTAAAGGCCAGCCTGCAGCGCTGGCAGAAACAGAATGAGTGAGTGAGAGATGGGGAGTGAGCAGGCTCAACAGACCTGTGTTGGGACTGCTGCAGGTTTCTTTTTAGGCAGAAAAAGCCACCAACAGAGGCAGGAGCCCAGTACAAAAGGGCAGCCTGCAGCGCCAGGAGAAACAGAATGAGTGAGTGAGAGAGGGGGAGTGAGCCATCTCAACGGAGCTCTGTCAGGACAGCTGTGGATTTCTTAGTGGGCAGAAAAAGCTGCCAATGCAGGCAGGAGCCCAGTACAAAAGAGCAGCCTGCAGCACCGGGAGAAACAGACTGAGCAAGTGACAGAGGGGCAGTGAGCGGAGCTCAACAGACCAACGCAATCAACATTCAGCATTGACAAATGCTTGTTTACAGGTAGGCACCAGTTTGCTATCAGCACTGTTAGTCTGATATATGTTTTTCTCATAATTCACTAATAAATTATATTAATTGTGAACTGATATATAGTCATTATTTAAACATTAGTATTTTTAGTCCTATAACATCTCATTGGATTATTTAAGTCTTTATTTTAGCACTGTCACTTTAACAGATGCTGTATTTAAGTACAGTAAGTATCCTTCTGCAGTGTTCTGCACCCTGACAAAGACTCCTGTAGAAGTAACACACTTACCCTTTTGTAGTGCTTCCTTTTGGCTCCAGTCATAATAAACCTTATTAATTTAGAATCAGCCACAGTGCTATGTTTCCTTGGTTTGCAGTTTAGTAGTGTGTCCACTTGTGAGTGTTGCAAGTGATAGGGGCACCTATGAAAACACAAAACAGAGCCCCTCTACCCCTTGACTCCTCACCTTACACTCTAATTCCTGTTCCTTTCAGACTGCAGGAGGCCATCCTAATCCCCTGACTCAAGTTGTTTCCTGATGCTGTCTACTCTGACAAATGGTTCCACGTCAAGTATCCTGGGTTCCCTGGGGTGCTATCACTGCTTTCTCTGCAGAGATCTGAATGAGAAGACTTCCAACTGCCTTCTTTCATAGCCTGATGCTGCCACTGATACTGAAGGTATGAGGTAAAACATTACATCCTGAGTTTCTGCTCTTCCCAGCAGGGATCATAGGTTGCAGAAGCATCATCTGCCCATCACTGTGCTACGTTTCCTCAGTTTTCCTTCTTTATTGCACACCAATGTGGGCACAGTAGCATGTTTATGGATCAGAAATTCTGGAATGCTGCCCTTACAGTGCATATTCTCTTTTCCTATGCTCCTTACTCTTTTCTTCAAAAACTTGAATAAGTACAAACAACATCTGCCTATCTCCTCACATAGGGCCCTACACAAGAAAAAGAAAAATGCCTATGCACTGCATATCTGCAGCACAAAGGCAACCCTAAGACTGAAAACTGCAAATTGGAGAACTTGCCAATCTCATGGTATGCACAAAAGGTGCATACATTATAAGGTTAACATATACCACCCTTGGGCACCCAAGTGGAGTGAGTCAAACAGCACCTGCCCCACATTGTGCACCACTCTGTAAGGGTGATGATGATACACTTGGGCACTACAGTGTAACAAAAGCTTGGGCATGGCAGTGTCTTTGGATTCTTTTCCTCTTCCCTTGCCCATATCCCTCCAGCTGGGTATAACCTGAATGTACCACTGGTGTGGCTGTGAGTTGCCAAGAGAGAAACAGGTGTTGCACTGGACTGGCCTGGAGACCCTCAGGAATGTGAGACACTGGCACTGCAAATAAGGACACCGACACTTGGATTGAGGAAAAAATAAGGTAAGCTTTACTGAAGGAATTGTAAAGCATTGTGTAGTGGCAAATGACAAAGAACATGCACACTTTGCAGCTAAAATATCAGAAATAAATCACAGTTGTAAATTGCATTACAGAATAACACTTTCTTTTGTTTTCCCTTGCAGGGTAATCTACCCACCACAATTTTCCCCTTGAGTCTGAAGGTAAACACCACCCACCAGCCCTTCAGAACACAAATGGTCCCTGGATAAAGCCCTTCCCTGGCCTTAATCACTGTACTTGATAGTATTTGTGATCTTAAGGGCATGGAGGGGCTTCTCGGCTTTGTTCCACATCAGACAGCACACTCATCCCTTTTTCCCAACACACTTTGCCTTTGCGGCACTAGGCTCTACCTCCGGCCTCAGTGCTGCACATATATAAATTGCCTTATGGATGTGCAGTGGCTACCAGGCCTTAACCCACCTTAGTCAGCCCACTGACCACTGTACCACAGATACCCTCCCTGGTATCCCACACAGCAGTTTTACCTGAAAATTAGACTCTAAGGCTACACCAGTTCAGTTACTTTGCATTTATCTTCAGCAGATAAAACACTTTGCTACACAGTTTCAGAACAGTGGCATACTGTATAACATACTTCACTCCTAAGACTATTTGCACTTCACTCCTAAGAGTATTGCCTGATCTTAAAACATTGTACATTCTCATTTGTATTCATTGTAGATATGGCATGCATTTGCAATATTTCTTGTATTTTCTTGTATATATTTTGAAACACATCCTGTATTTTATTGTACCTTTTGCTATGTATACACCTCTGTATTATTGTTGGATCTTTCTCCACTTCCCACTCCCAGGGTCGCACCTGGAAACAAGCTGCGGCTCAGTGTGCCTTTCCTAGTTACTAAACTTTTAAATAGATAAATACAGCTTACAGCATTTGCACGTAAACTTTAAAGGACACAATCACTCAGTCTTTTAAAAGTTTGGTTCTTCATTTAGACAAAAGTCCTTTTTTATGAAGAAGGATTGAGGTAAATTAGGTTCAATTCAGTGTCCTTTTCCTTTTAAAATAAATTTCAACTTATTTATTTATTTATTCATTTATTTATTTCAATCTAGTATTACAATACCTTTGAGCCGAGGCTCGTCTACAAAGGTTCCATGTCAGCGTGTGCAACAGGCATCATTTTTAGTTACAAACATATAGTCACTGACTTACAGACATGTAATAACCAGTACAAAGACTTGAGCTATGAGCAAGACAAGGGGGGGGTGTGGGGAGAAGTGAGGGTAGGAGATCGAGGGGGTAGGAGGTGCAGGGGGTAAGGGGGGTATGGGAGGTGGTTGGGGCAAGGGCAGGAGTGGAGATATGGGGGGGAAGGTGGGCGAGGGTGGAAGACAGTGCAGCCAGGAGGCCTTGTCGAGGGAATATGACAGGTAAGGTGCTAGGGGTGCAAAGACTGATTGTAAATGCTGGGTGCTGGGGCATGTGCGGCTGATGAAATTGTTTTTGTTACTATACCACATTCCTTTGACCATAGAAGATTTTCTGAGAGCCCTCTGGAGCGAGCAGATGTGGAGTTGAAATTCTGGAGAAGTGATGACTTCTTGTAGCAGTTTTTTCTCTGTGAAGGCAACTTGACAGCTTCTGGAGTCATCAAGTACTTGAAACAGCAGGCAAACTATACTTTCCCTGCTCTCGCTCACTACCCTTACTGACCCTGTACTGGGATCCCCTAGTAGTATTTGATCCCCTATTCATATTACACGTTAATTAGTCAAGGGCTATCCCCTAGGCTCCATCACTACAGCAGGATTCTTCTATCTGGACACTCACTTCACACAGGACCCTCCTTCCTGGTCATTCTCCTTGCTTGAACTGCCTGCACACTGGCTGTGCAGCTCCTTTTGTCCCCCAAAATCACTTACATTTGTTAATCCCCAAACACTGAGTGGACACTGACCAGTCCAGAGGCTTAGGACCAATCACATTTCTTTTTGCAGCAGCATAAGCCACAATAGAATCAATAGCTCTTTGAAATCTAACTGCTTTTCTAAAGATTCCACAGCTACTTTTCCTGTCAGTATGGATTCCCATTTTGCTACATTTACTTTTGTGACACAAAAATAACTGTTTCTCAATGTTTAACCACTACCACACTCTTCTGACTAGAAAGCCCCCATTCTCAGCTTTCCCTAAAACATTTTGTATAATCAGGCTTGCCAATAAAAGGCAGGCCAGTTTGTCTAATGTCCCCCTGCCAGAAAAGCAAAGGGGGGAAGGGATAGGAAAGTAGGAAAGGGAAGGGGATGGGAGGTCAAGAGAGGGTGTCAGAGAGGGTCAAATGACTACGGACAGGAGAGCTTCCCAGTTGGTCAAGGGGAGGGGCCAGAGAGGAGAGGCTTGGAGGTGAGGCCTACTTAGGCTATGTAAGAGCCTGCAGAGCTTTTGGTCTCCCTCTTTTTGCTGGGATAATGTTTCCCCACCCACCCTCCACTAAGTAGAGAGGTTTTTGCCTCTGGCTGGCACTGCATGGGAAGTTGAGAGTATAAAATACGGTCCCCGTTGGACCCTGAAACAGGGTTGGTGAGATGCAGAAGGTCAGCCTAGGGTCCTGGAGGGCTGGCAGGGGACCAGGGGGTGGGCAACAGGTAGCCCACAAAAGGAGAAAAGGACAAAGAAAGGGAAAAGGGGGAACAAAACAGAGAAAGAAAAAGCAGGAACAAAAGGGAGAAAGGGGGTCAGGAGAGGGGCGAGGGGGGTAGGCAGCATAGGCTGGGGGCAGAGGAACCCAGGCATGGAAGTAGAGGAGGGAGGAGATAGATACTAGGTGCTGGATCACGTGTCCAGACCTAGTAGGGTATGGACCAGGAACAGACCCTGTGCGGGTTGGGCCTGGGTAAGTGGGGGTACCTGCCAGTGGTACTAAGTGGTGGTGGTACTTGGTGGTGGTACCAAGAGAGGGTACCTGGTGGTGGTACCTGGTTCTGGTGATGATGGGAGGGCTGGATCAGATGGTGTCTGGACCCCGAAGCGCTACAAGCAAGGAGGAGAGGATCAAGTAGGCAGAAGGTTTCTGGAAAGAAGAAACAGAATGAATTATTGTGGTGGTACTGTACTGTACTGTATACTGTTGAAATTGAAGTTGGGATGTAAATATAACCTGCATGCCTTTAATAAATGTTGCCAGTGTGCAGCCAACAGAAATAGTTGTGGAGAGATTTATTTCTGGGAGAGGGATCAGAGGACAAAGAAATTCTTCCACAGGAACCTCAAGTTGCTAATGGTTAAACTTTTCTTTCAATAAACTTTTAAACACCATTTTTGTGAGTGCCTTTCTCTTCAGTTTTCCACATAAATAGTCCTTTCACCTATAAGTAAGCTGCCCTCTGCATTTTTTTCAGTTAAAAATTACATATTCATTGTTCTCACACTTAGATCCACCTTCAATATAACTGACTGCATGGATTATGCTTTCCAGGACACTTTCTCCCTACTCAGGTTAGCAACTCCCTTGTTTCAAATTGTATTCATAAAAAAAAAAATTTTTTCACAGCAGAAAAGATTTAAAACTAAAACCTTGCCAACACTGGGATGAAATAAACATAAACTGGCTTGGCAGCACACTTTAAAACATGATTGTTCTCTCTGCATACAGTTTCTGACTGAGCCATGCTTTATAACAAGGAGTTCACTTTAAAACAGCTCTGTTTTGAAAACTACATATTCTTGTAGCTTATCTTTATTTTTATAACATTCACAGGACTACATTTTAGCCTCTTGTAGCTTTGATATAAAACATTTTTGTTTTTGTGTGTTTTATTCACACTATTCTTGCCATGGGTTCCCCATGCTTTGAGCGCTTTCCTCCACTCTAAAATTGCTCCCTTACAATCCTTTTATGTGCTTGTATTCACATTACTGTGGGATTCCTTGGAGCCCCAAACCAGACTATGACCATTTTATTTATTTTTATTTCCCTTTGTGAGTCAGTCACTAAATATTTCCTCCTGGCACATGTTGCCTTCACAGCTAAAGAAGGAAGAATATCTGGTTGTCCTGCCTGAGAAAGGAGTGCCTACGTTACACTCCCTCTTGCACTGTTGCACTGAAGTCCATTGCAGACCAAAGCCTGTTTCATGACCAAGGTCATGGCAGAGGAGTGGCTACCCTAGAGAAGCGCTCAGGATTCCACTGCAAGCATATCAACGCTCAGCTGTGAAGCCGACTTTTGGCTTCTCATACTCCCCGCTCCTCCTGGATGATGCATCCTGCGCCCACAGCTGCCACTCTGCATTACTATAAAATCAGCAAAAACTGTAATCCTTTCTTTTTATTCACACAGGATCCACTGTTTTATTTTAAAAAGATTAAATTACTTAGAGATAGAGATAAGCGAAGTGGCCCCAATTCGCTCTGAGAAGTGATTCGTGGAGTGAAGGTGAATTTGCGGAGTGCTCCACAACGTGAAGCGGGGTACTTCGCATTACAATGGGTAAACGCAAACTCCATTGAAAACAATGACTTTGCATTACTCAGCCTTCCAAAAACCACTACTCCACCAATTCTTAAGGCGAAGTACATTGAAAACAATATACTTCGCCTCACTTCTCCTTGCTTTTTAAGCTCCAAAGGCGAATTTTGCAGTGATTCATGGGATTTCAGGTCACATGGGCTCTAGATTGTTCTGCACAGCCTCAGTTTGGGGTAGTGTATATAGGAAGATGTAGGAGACAATCTGCTTTGAGAGCTCTCTGCGATTCAAACCTTCTAAAAGCTGTTACAAAAAGCCTTTTTGAGTCTTTTTTGTTGCTGAAACTTTAGTTCATCAATTATAGGAAAACCCTCCTGTGCTCATATCATCGAGCATTTATTGTTTGTGTGTGGATTTTGAATATTAATATACAACATTCAGTCTGTGTACTGAGAGACAATGGAAATGTGCTTTGGGGGAGGGGCGTGTCTATGGTGTAGGTAGATTAACTTGGAGAAAAAGACAGTGCTTTCTGTTTTGGTGATATTTTTCTTGCATAACTGTGTTAATGTACACACATTAATATTTTCAATAGTTCTTGCCATTTTTTAGCTGCTTGATGTGGTGCAGCAGTGCATAATTTTAGTTTGTTTAAAATATATGGTTATATTACTGAAGTTTTCAATTTGCTATGCATTACTGAGTGTGTGTGAGTATGTGTGTGACACTAGTCATCAAATCAGAAACCTTTTATTGTGCCACATAATAATTTCAGCAATATGAACCTGCTATCCACTGCAGCTGTGTGATTTTTGTACTTCTTTGTGGTATCTTTACTGGTTCTAGTACTAGTGACTGTCACTGCCCCCGCTGCCTGCCACAACCGTCAAAGGTATTCTTTTTTAGATTTGAATTTCTGATGGTGAGCACTGGTTAGGTGTTGCACCTTTGCATCTGCATCTCTTCAGTGCACAGTGCAATCTTAATCTGTCTGTGCCTTTGCATCTCTTTAGGGCCCAATCTCCATCTGTAACTTAAGTCACAGTTAGTTCTTTGGCTTCCCTTTAGAGTACTGAACAGGTGTGGTGCATAATTCTGCATGAACATTGCACTCATTAATATGCGTTTTTAAGTCAGGACCATCATCATGAGTCCCTCGTGATACAAATTACGTTCTTCATCATCACAGTCACAAATGCAGTCACAAATCACGATTCACGATCACGTCATGAATCACAACATTAATTTTTTTACTGGTTACTTGGATGTATTGTAAGCATGTTTTATAGTATTTCTCTAAGCTTCACCCCCCCCCCATTGCACTCATTAATGAATGTTTTTAAGATGCAGAGTTTATGCTACAGCTCATTGGGGAAGTAGAGCCGTAGGCATTCGCGTTCCCAATACAGTTCCATACTGGTTATCTCACACCATTGACACCGTTGACACCGAATCATGTTCTTCATCATCACAGTCACAAATCACGATTCACGATCACGTCACGAATCACAACATAAATATTTTTACTAGTTACTTGGATGTAATGTTAATATGTTTTGTAGTATCTCTCCAGACTTCACCACTCCACCATTGTACTCATTAATAAGTGTTTTTAAGTCAGGGAGTTTTGTGCTACAGCTCATCAGGGAAGTACAGCCACAGGCATTTGTGTTCCTTCCCATACAGCATGTGAGTTACAGTACTATAAGTAGTGGTGGGCGAAGTGACCCCAATTTGCTCTGGGAAGTGATTCACTGAGTAACGTGGAATCCGCAGAGAACTCCACAATGTGAAGCGGAGTACTTCACTTCATAATGAGGAAGGCAAAGTCCACCGAAACCAATGACTTTGCATTATTCTGCCTTCCCCAAACCACTTCTCTACCAATTTTAAGGTGAAGTACATTAAAGTCAATGTAATTTGCCTCACTTCACCCTGTAATTGTGTTCCAAATGAAATTCTGCAGTTATTCATGGGATTGCAGGTCACATGGGATCTAGATTGTTTGGCACAGCCTCAGTTCCGGCCTGGGTAGTGCGTGTGTAGTGGTAGCTGGAGACAATTTGCTCTCAGAGCTCTGCGATACAAAACCTCTAAAAGCTTTTTAAAAAGCCTTTTTGAGTAATATTTTTTGCTCAAAATTTAGTACATCAATTGTAGGAAACACTTCTGTGCTCATAACATCAAGTGTTTATTGTTGTGTGTGGATTTTAAATGTTAATTTAGAACAGTCAGTCTGCATACTGTGAAGTGTGCTTTGTGGGCAGGGCGTATTTGTGGTGTAGGTAGATTAACTGGGAGAAAAAGGCAGTCTTTCTCTTTTGGTTATATTTTTCTTGTATAACTGTGTTAATGTACACACAGTAACATTTTCAGTAATTCTTGACATCTTTTTGCTGATTGTTGTGGTGCAGCAGTGTACAATTTGTCTGTTTAAAACATTTGGTTATATTACTAAAGGTTTTCAATTTCCTATGCATTACTTGAGTGTGTGTGTGATGCATGCCATTAAATCAGACACCTTTTGTTGTGTTACAGAGTAATTGCAGCAGTGTGGGCCTGCTATCCACCGCACCTGCATGAATTTTTTATATTGCTTTGTGGTATCTTTACTGGTAGTGGATTATTGCTGCCATGAACTAATCCCCCAACTGGCAAAATGTATTCCTTTCCAGATTTGGATTTATGACTTGTGAGCACTGGTTAGGTGTTGTTGTGCCTTTTTGTATGCATCCCTTGAGTGTTGAGCACAATCTTAATCTGTCTGTGCATTTGCATGACATCATTAATTCTGGGAGACTGCATTTCTTGTTACGCTCTCATTTCACTTTGTCAGCAGTGGGGAATTTTCTGGACACAAGATAGTAGCATTTTGGGGATGCACATTAATTCTGGTGACTCTGTGTGTGACCTGACCACTGCGCACATGACTGAGTGCACTATTAATTTTGGGAGACTTTGCATTTCTTATTACACACTCATTTCACTTCATCAGCACTGGGGAGTTTTCTGGACACAAGATAGTAGCACTTTGGGGATGCACATTCATTCTGGTAACTCAGTGGGTGGGATGCTGCCAATATTGTTGTCTCTTCATCTTACTTTGCTTTCAAGGCGGAATGACAACGCAACGTAATTATAACAAGGCAAAGTGAGCCTTTCCTATGGGGCACTCCACATAGCGAAGTGCCAATGAAAAATAGCCACTTTGCATTCACTTTGCCAGTGGATTTTAAATTTGCTGCATCTCTACTTGGAGACCCAGGCTGGACCTATCAAACCACTGGATCACCAGGGCTGTGTTACAGTAGCCAAGGTTCACAGTTAATTAGTCCACTGGCAACCACTTACAAAAATTATTTTGTCTTCTTCCTCCCCTTTGCTAGCACCCTCCTTCAAAAGCACTAGTATTATACACACACTGAACCTTAATCTACTTATTAATTAATATTTCCCCATTTATTTAATTACTATTACTATTGTTTCATTTTTATTGACAGGGCCACCATCTCTCTGATTGGTAGCATCCTCCAACCCCAGCACTAGAACCCAGGTCCCTATGACTAACCTCTACAGGTATCCAATCTAACTATATTGTTTTATTCTCAGTGTAACAGCATTACATGTCTGGTGCTTGTGCCACACAGCAATGGCGCAAGGGGCACCTTGCTTCACGGCCCCCTGCACCACACCAGGACTTAGTGCCAGGTCTGTGCAAGCATCTGGGTGCACTGGGTCACTAGGAGACTTGCAGCAGACACAAGCTGCCATATCGCCAACATTGAGATTCTGTAAATCTCCCCAGAGGGTATATTTCCAAGTACCTTTAGGCCATCCAGGGCTGGTCTAATGAGCTTTATGCCATCCCAGGATTCCACCCTGGGCAGGAGGGAATATGTGCAGCAGTCTCCCATGCCCCCATGACAGCTGTGGCTGTGAGAGAGTGCTAGTACCCTTCCATAATTCTGCTCTCTTTGTATGTATGAAGCCTACTGCAGTAGCATATGTGTGTGACCAGGATATTCTTCTTCTTTCTGTTCTATTTCTTGTTCCTTATTTCAGACTGGCCACCTGGAATGGGACATCTCCTTTCTTCCTTTCATGCTAAATCCTTCACTGTCTTTCTGCAGATGTGGAACTGTGGTGCTCGACCCCCCCCCCCACCACCAAAAGCAACAAACCATAAATAATGCTGGTGCAGCAGTCTGCAGCCTTAAAACATTTATTTATTGAGGCACAGGAATGTCTGCTGCTATTTTGTTTTTGTTTTTCCTGTTTGTTTATATTCTTTCTTGTTTCTATAAAGAAGAAAGGTATAAGCTGTAGTGCACTAGCAATTTAGTAACAGACTAGGTTGGTTGTCCAATCCAAAAAGTTTTTGCTGCTAAGTCCAGTGCTTTTCATAGCAATGCTAATAAACAAACAAATGCAGCATTAAGTATTTTCTTTAATAATGTAAATTAATATATTGTGACTGAGGCTGAGTGAGCCATGTAACAACTGCTGTGTGCTACTTGCTAGCCTTGCCCTGCCCTCTTTACTAGTTCAAGTTAGAAATTCAGACAATTGTAAACAGAAGTTCAAACATGTTGAGAAAATGTGTAAAAGTCTCCCGCCTTAGTAACAAGTGTTTAGTCTCATTTCTAATACATGAAGTAAGCAGTTCTTACCCAAATAATGAGAAACCCAAGCTTGGTAACAGAGGTGGGTCTGTTTGAGACCTGTTCAGAGCCCTGCTATGTTCTGCTAGGAGCCAGCCATCCCTCTCCACTCCATTTTTATGTTGTGTGTAAGTGGAGGGAAGGGCTAGTCCAGAGATAATGATGTTAAAATTGTTCAGGCTTGCTTCTTTTTGAGTCTAGGAATATGTTAGATGTATAAATATGTAAGGTAATGTGTGCACACTTTTGACCTAACAAAAGAAAGGTATATTTAAAAAAATATGTTTAAGGTTTAAAAGGGGTGGAGTCTGATGTGGTCACCTGATGGGTTCCTAGTATAAAAGGGAACTCATTCTGTGGAACATTCAGATTTCGTTGGAGGATCAGTAGGTGCTGGTCCAAAGCATTAGTCTGCACCTCTTTAGACTAAGACTATCTTTGAATCCAGGATGGCTCATTGCTGGAATAGTCCTTGGAAGACTGGAGTATTGTTTTGTTTTTTGTATCTTTTGTATTTATTTTGACGTTGCAAGTTCACAAGTTTTATTTGGTTATTTACTTGTCTCTATTTAATAAAAGATTTGGCTTGGTAACATTAAGCCTTGCCACCTTACTGTGGTCTCAGTGTCCATCATTGCACCCACACCCTTTGACATTGGTGTCAGAAGTGGGATGCTCAGGTGTTACTGGTACCTTCCAGTCAGTGGACACTGAATGCAGGTGGAGACAATGGAGCAGACCCTCAGTAAGCCCAGCAGAGTTCTCACATGGACTATGGCTGCCAAGTATGGAGAGATCCCTTTGCCTGGTCTGGGACCGGATGTTCAACAGAAAACAGCCAAAAAGGAAGGCGAGCTGGAGGAAGAGGGCAAGGATACCTCAGAACAGACCATTGAAGAACCACCAGAAGATGTACACAGCCTGTTGCATTGGCTATGTGTAAAGCAAATTGCTATGGACAAGCAAAGAGAGATGGATCTACAAAGGGCTGAGGCACAGTGGAATGATACCCTGTGAGCCATCCAAGATATAGGGGTACATAATCCACCACCAGCAGAAATCCCTAAAGACATTAAGTTGACTAAACTGGGTGCAACTGACAACATTGAGGCATACATGACAACATTTGAGCGAATAGCTCAGGCTTGTGGGTGGCCCCGAACCCAATGGGTCATCTGCTTAGTGCCTTACCTATCTGGGAAATCCCAGCTGACATACAGCCACATGGACAGTAGCCAGGCAGAGAACTACGATGCTGTTAAATAAGCCATCCTACAAAGGTACGATATCAGCCCTGAGACCTATCGACAGCGCTTTAGGACTTTCAAATTTCATAATGTGGTCACTCCCCGAGAGGCCTATACCCGGTTAAAGGACTTGTGTCAGAAATGGCTACAACCAGGGGTGAAGACCATAGAACATATCCTGGAAAAGATCATTCTGGAACAGTTTGTTCGTATCCTGCCCTCAGATGTTCAGGTATGGGTGAGGGAACACCGGCCAGATGCTGCAGAAAAAGCCATCACGCTACCCGAGGATTACCTTACAGCTCATCCCAATCATCAATGTGGACATCCTGGACCCGGTGCAACCCCACCCACGGTAAGGCCTGTTTCTTCTTCTATTGCTTCATCTGTGACTGAAGGGGGTACTAAAACTGTCCCAGATAATAGACCCTATAACCCCAACATAATCTGCAAGGAATGCCAGGGGAAGGGGCACATAGCTAGAGTTTGCCCTCGAAGAAAAGTTACAGTCACGCAGTTAGCCCTAGCCAATTGGGGACAATTTGTCACACCCATCAAGATTTGAAATCAGGAGGTTACTGGGCTCATAGACTCAGGAAGCAGACAAACTCTGGTAAGAGCAGATTTGGTTCAACAAGCTGGTGAAAAGGGGTCCCGTACAGCAGTAATTTGCATCCATGGGGACATACATCATTATCCTGTGACTGACCTTGATTTACAGGTACAAGGGAGAAGTCATAACATGACTGTCAGATTGGTTCCCCTTTTACCTGTTCCTGTCATTATTGGGCATGATTATCCAGACTTTTCTTGCTTAATCCATCCTGAAGAAAGTGTGTGTGCCCTAACAACCCGTGCCCAGACTTAACAGGAACAACAATGGGCACAACTATTCCCATTCGATGATGAGGTGTATGGGGAGCCTGGCAAAACACCTAAGTCTCGACGAGAAAGGAAGAAAGCAAAATATAAATGGACTCAGAGACACACTAAAACTCTGAATGTGACAAATGACAGTGATGTATTGTCTGATATTAAAACTGATGGGTTTTGTGAAGAACAAAAGAATGATAGTTCCCTGACACCATTTATGCAGTTGGTAGGGGTACCAGTGAAAGGAAATGAACCATACTATGTCATGAAAGATGACTTGTTATATAGAAGATGCATACACCCCACCATGGTTGAGCAAATAGACCAATTAGTAGTGCCCAGTAAGTATAGAGAGAAACTACTGCATCTGGCACATGAAATCCCAGTAGTGGGTCATTTGGGTAGGGACCGCACCTTGCAGAGGCTACTATTAAGATTCTATTGGGCGGGTATACATGCTCAAGTAGCTGATTACTGTCGGAGTTGCCCAAATTGTCAGAAAGTGGCTCCTGTGACATGAAAAGATACGGTCCCCCTCTAACCACTGCCCCTTATTACCACCCCTTTTAGCCGCATCACCATGGATGTGATAGGACCTTTACTGAAAAGCTCAAAAGGAAACAGGTTTATATTGGTAATATGTGATTATTGCACAAAATATCCTGAGGTTATCCCCCTCCGAACTGTGACAGCAGAGAAAGTTGCAGATGAGTTAATCAAGCTATTCAGTCGGGTCAGGATACCCAGGGAAATACTGAAAGACAGAGGGAGCAACTTCTGCTCTAGGATGTTAGCTTGGCTGTATGAGACATTAGGAGTGGAGGCCATACATACCACACCCTATCATCCTCAGACAGATGGTCTGGTTGAGCGATTCAATCAGAACCTGAAAAGAATGCTGAAGAAATATGTAGAGGATAAAGGAAAAAGGTGGGATGTATACCTACCGCTCCTTTTATTTGCATACAGGGAGGTACCACAAGCCTCCACAGGATTTGCCCCCTTCAAATGATTATATGGAAGAAATGCAAGGGGTCCCCTGGATATTATAAGGGAACAATTGGAGGAGAGAACAAAAGAGAACCCAAGTACCACCCTTGATTACCTGATAGCTTTGCGTGCAAAGTTGCTGAAGTTTACCCAGATGGCACATCACCATAATTTGCACCAACAAAGTGTACAGAAGGGGTATTATGACCAAGGAGTAAGTACCAAATCATTCCAAGAGGGGGATAAGGTTCTATTGTTACTTCCTTCTACTACGGAGAAGCTTATGATGAAGTGGCAAGGTCCCTATACCATCTTGAGGCAAACAGGTCCTGTTACCTATGAGCTCGACTTACTTGATAGAAAGCAGAGGAAAGGTATATATCATATAAACCGTCTAAAGAAATGGGTGGAAAGACCAAACCCCGGGTATTTTATTTGCCCTGAGACTCACACCAGTGAAATGGAGGTAGCCTATGACAGGCTAGAAAGCAAAGGAGAAGTGAGTGATCTAACCATTAACGCCACTCTGACTGAACAACAGAGATCAGAGCTGGACCTCCTTCTTGCTAAGTATTCACAGTCCTTTACCTCTAGGCCTGGGTTAGTACATAGCATTAGGCACCATATAGAGGTCACTACCAATAGCCCTATCAGGCAGAAACCTTATCACCTACCAGAGAAAGTGAGAGGGGAAGTAATAAAGGAAGTGAGAAAAATGCAAGAGCTTGGGGTGATAGAACCCTCTGGTAGTGAGTGGGCATTCCCAATTGTAGTGGTGGAGAAAAAGGAAGGTGGCATACGCCTCTGTCTTGATTTTAGATGCCTAAATGCTATCTCCAAATTTGATGCCTACCCCATGCCTAGGATCGATGACATTATGGGCAGACTGGGCAACGTAAGATACATCACCACATTCGATCTTATGAAGGGGTATTGGCAGATCCTTTGGATGAGGCCTCTAAAGAGAAGACAGCATTCAGCACTCCCATAGGGCTGTATCATTTCGTTACCATGCCCTTCGGGCTACATGGTGCCCCAGCCACATTTCAGCGCCTAATGAATCAGACTTTACATCAACATGAATCCTATTGCTCTGCTTATTTAGATGATGTGGTGGTGTACAGTCCTACATGACAGGCCCATTTACAACATCTCACTGCTGTTATAGACTCTCTGACAAAAGTGGGTTTGACAATCAATCCATCCAAATGCAGTATAGCAATGCAGGAAACCAAATACCTTGGCTTCATTATAGGTAATGGGCAAGTCAAACCAGAAATCGAAAAGGTTGATGCAGTGGCGCAATGCCCTAGACCCCTGACTAAGAAACATGTTAAGTCATTTCTGGGGTTAGCGGGGTATTACTGTAGGTTTGTCCCCAACTTTGCCACAATAGCCACCCCTCTAACCAATCTTACAAAGAAACACTGTCCCACTAATGTAAAATGGACCCCTGACTGTGAGAAGGCCTTCTGTACCATAAAGGCATACTTGTGTGCAGTCCCCGTACTGAGAAGTCCTGATTTTACTCAGCCTTTTATGGTACAGACAGATGCTTCAGACTCAGGGATAGGAGCTGTTTTGCCCCAGATGCTAAATGGAGAGGAACATCCCATCATCTATTTAAGTAGAAAACTGCATGAAAGAGAAACACGTTATTCGGCTATAGAAAAAGAATGCCTTGCCATCAAGTGGGCCATTGAAGCCCTTAAATTCTATTTATGGGGAGTGGAGTTTGAAGTATTAACAGACCACAACCCACTCTGCTGGCTCCATGTAATGAAAGATAAGAACCCCAGAATAATGCGGTGGTATTTGGCCTTACAGCCATATAAATTCACTGTACACCACCAACCTGGTACTGCTAATAAGAATGCAGATTTCATGTCCCGTTATGGGGCAGATTAATGTGCAGTCAGACCTCAGGGAAAATGCAAGTGAAGTGAAAGGTTCATTATAGCCTTTAATTTGTTGTTTATTTTGTTTCAAAGGGTTCCCGAGGTGGAGCTTTGAGAGTGGGTGGGCTAAAGCTCCATCTCTCCCTCCTTGCAGAGAGAGAGAGAGATCTAACGATTGTGCATACGTTTCATCAAAACTGGAAACTATAAAGGATTAGTACACTAATAGTATAGTTTCCTCTTAAGTGAGGAGGAGTGTGAGAGAGTGCTAGTACCCTTCCATAATTCTGCTCTCTTTGTATGTATGAAGCCTACTGCAGTAGCATATGTGTGTGACCATGCTATTCTTCTTCTTTCTGTTCTATCCCTCGTTCCTTATTTCAGACTGGCCACCTGGAATGGGACGTCTTCTTTCTTCCTTTCTTGCTAAATCCTTCACTGTCTTTCTGCAGATGTGGAACTGTGGTGCTTGACCCCCAAAAGCAACAAACCATAAATAATGCTGGTGCAGCAGTCTGCAGCCTTAAAACATTTATTTATTGAGTCACAGGAATGTCTGCTGCTATTTTGTTTTTGTTTTTCTTGTTTGTTTATATTCTTTCTTGTTTCTATAAAGAAGAAAGGTATAAGATGTAGTGCACTAACAGTTTAGTAACAGACTAGGTTGGTTGTCCAATCCAAAAAGTTTTTGCTGCTAAGTCCAGTGCTTTTCATAGCAATGCTAATAAACAAACAAATGCAGCATTAAGTATTTTCTTTAATAATGTAAATTAATATATTGTGACTGAGGCTGAGTGAGCCATGTAACAACTGCTGTGTGCTACTTGCTAGCCTTGCCCTGCCCTCTTTACTAGTTCAAGTTAGAAATTCAGACAATTGCAAACAGAAGTTCAAACATGTTGAGAAAATGTGTAAAAGTCTCCTGCCTTAGTAACAAGTGTTTTGTCTCATTTCTAATACATGAAGTAAGCAGTTCTTACCCAAATAATGAGAAACCCAAGCTTGGTAACAGAGGTGGGTCTGTTTGAGACCTGTTCAGATCCCTGCTATGTTCTGCTAGGAGCCAGCCATCCCTTTCCACTCCATTTTTATGTTGTGTGTAAGTGGAGGGAGGGGCTAGTCCAGAGATAATGATGTTAAAATTGTTCAGGCTTGCTTCTTTTTGAGTCTAGGAATATGTTAGATGTATAAATATGTAAGGTAATGTGTGCACACTTTTGACCTAACAGAAGAATGGTATATTTAAAAAAAATATGTTTAAGGTTTAAAAGGGGCGGAGTCTGATGTGGTCACCTGATGGGTTCCTAGTATAAAAGGGAACTCATCCTGTGGAACATTCAGATTTCGTTGGAGGATCAGTAGGTGCTGGTCCAAAGCTTTAGTCTGCACCTCTTCAGACTAAGATTCTCTTTGAATCCAGGACGGCTCATTGCTGGAATAGTCGTTGGAAGACTGGAGTATTGTTTTGTTTTTTGTATCTTTTGAATTTATTTTGATGTCGCAAGTTTACAAGTTTTATTTGGTTATTTACTTGTCTCTACTTAATAAAAGATTTGGCATGGTAACATTAAGCCTTGCCACCTTACTGTGGTCTCAGTGTCCATCATTGCACCCACACCCTTTGACATTGGCTTATTGTATTTGTCCTGCCAATGGTTTGAAACTATACAAGTTACTGTTTGTTACTGGGACGCCAATAGGGACCCTAAGACATGTTACTACAGCTGTATATTGGGTTATTTGTGTTATGTTCATTATCTATTATACTATTATTTAATGAAGATATTATATGTATTCTATTCTTAGGTACATGCACACAATGTCCAAAACCACTGTACATACTGTCATTGTCCTACTGAAAGTTAGTTTTAATATTTGTATGCTGATGGTTACATTCTATATCCTCACATCCTATGTAGGCATTATGGCATTACCCTACAACACATATCTGCCCATACATGAGTGCTGCCCAAAAGCTCCCATAGTTTGCAGCACACCTCTCTGGTGCGCCATCCATCTGGAGCATGGCAACATTTGCCCCAAGCAGCGAGACTCTGATGCTGGGACCCTACCTGATAGTAAATTGGGTGCAGGGTCCCTGGTGCATCAGCTTGCATTGGTGTGGTTTGCACTGAGAGAATTGGGCCCCCCTCTACTTCCATAGTATTTACAAGATTGAGGGGCCCAAGTTCTGATTTTCCTGACTGGTGGTTTAAATCCAGATATTTTATGTGTTTGCCCAGTGCCCCCACCCAGAGTAAAATGTAAATGGGCCTGGTTTCAGAGTGGTACAACCCCTTGGGATGCAGTACCTCCCCGACTCCCCATAGTGTTCCACTACACATTGAAAATCACAGGCAACCTTAGCTTCAACAAAAATACAACTAATGACTTATCAGCAAGAATACATTCATGAAACAAAATGTAAAAAATCAATAACATTTTTATTGGGAAGCATTCAAAAGGGATAGGGGAATGCAAAGCAACATTTAATTTGGCAGAAACTCATTAATTCTGGTTGTAGGACTGAAATTAAGTGCCTGACAAGACTCACCCTATAAAACACTTTAAAACAGTAACAGTGCCCACCCCCACCAGGCAAGACAAGGCAGCAGCAGAGACTGTAAATCTGTTAGTATTACTAGCCCACCTGTACTGGGGACACTACCCACTTGTACCAGTTTAACCCTTAAACCCTAAAGGGAGCTCCCTGTGCTTCACTGGGTATCTAGCTGTAGGAACAATGCAGGTCCGGTGATGTTGCAGCTGGTTGGCCGGTGGTGCTGCACTTTAAACCAAGCAGAACAGTTAAACCCAAAACCTCACAGGCCATGCAGTTGCTTAAATGGCAAAAATCTCCAAATTAGGTATTTGTAGCTCCTGACTCATTGGTCAAATCTGTAGATGTCACAGCAAAACATTATACAAACATTTTTAGTTGCTGGGCAATCTTGACAGTGCTCATGGTTCTGATGTACCAGCTTGCTTGCTAACTTGGGATCTTTCTCCTCCTTCCTGCATCTGTAGGTTCTATGATTTTGATGGTTCCATTGTGCAGTTGGGGGTAGCTAAAAGATGCAGGTCACAGGTACCTCAGGATGTAGATCAGACTCTCTGGGCTCAAATCTGAAAAGATGGTGCAAGCAACTCCAAAGGTGGCTTGTGCCAATTGCTAGTGCTCCAGGGACCTTGCGCTCAATTCTCGATCAGGTAGGGTCCCAGTGGAAATGTCCTGCAACTTGTGGCAACCATAGTGGTGTGCCAAATGGAGGACACACCTGGACAGGGTGCCCCAAGCTGTGGGCATCCGTGTGGCAATGTCCCTTAATATTTCCTTGTGGTGTAGTGGATCACCCCCCCAGCCCTATCCTCCCAGTATAATGCCTGATCTCCAGTTGTATGTAGTGCAACACTCCCTAGTAGTTTAGTACCCCCCAGTCCCTGAACTGCCCATAATATATATTATTCATAAATTATTTATAGTGAAGCCCGCTAGGATCAAGCACAGTGTCACAGTTTCCCTGCATGACAAAAGGGAGTAACTCCCATTGAAATTGCATTGTTCCCTGCAATAACTCTTCTTCAGAATTCTGCATAGTTGAGCTTGATTCTGGTGAACTTCACTGCATCTGCTGATTTAGCGCCCCCCCAACCCCGATTGACTATAGTAGTCAGTATAACATCCCATAGTGACCTCCCCAAGCCCCAATCTCCTGGTATAGGAATGAAATTATCCCTGATGGTCTAGCGGAGCCCTCCAGCCCCAATCCCCCATATGTAAATTACACAAATACCTGGTGGTCTAGTGGATCCCCCCACCCTGCAGTAAACTACCAGTCCACTCCCCCACCATCCCATATCTGAGCCAGTGACTGGCACAGCTCACCACTCACCACCACGGCCAGCCACTGACTGAGCTCTGAATGAGTGTGCACTGTATATATTATGAGCTCAGTGATTGACAGTAGCTGTCATTCACTGAGTGCGTACTATATACACTACACGCTCATTCAGTGGCTGGACATGGTGGTGAATGGTGGACTGTGCCAGTCACTTGCTCGGGTATGGGGGGGCGTGGTGGTAGGGCACTACAGGGTGGGGGGTCCACTAGACCACCTGGTTTTTGGGTAATTCACATATGGGGGATTGGGACAGGAGGACTCCACTGGACCACCAGGGATAATTTCATGCCTATGCCTGGAGAGTGGGGCTGTGGTGGTCACTACTGGGTTGTTATATTGATTATTACGAGCAATCAGGGTTTGTGGGCAGGGGGAGCTGCTAGATCATCAGATAATTTATGACATAATGAACATTATGAGCAATTCAGGGCTTTGGGGGCAGTAGATCATCAGGGATATATAAGATATATCAGTGGAGATCATGGCTAGGGTGGGGGACCATGGCACATTGCCACACAGCACTCATTTAACCCAGAGGGTGAAGTTCTAAGTACCCTACCCTTAGACCAGCCCCATTAGTCTAAGGGTACTTGGAAATTTGCCCACTCGGTGATGTCTGCAAACTTGATTGTGGAGCTATGGGAGCCTGCATCTGCCACAATTTCCTAGCTCCATGCTGCAGCCTTTTTTCTGGCACAAAGGTGCTGCAAGCCTGGTTCTGTGCAGGTTGCCTGCAGTAGATGCAGGCTGCATTTATGAATTGCTCTCAGGGCATTGTTTGGTGCAAGGGGCATTTTGCATCAGTCATTGGGGCACAAGCCCCTTGCACCACCCTGGGGGCTTTGAGAATAGAGCCCTCTGTGTCAGCAGTCATCTCAACCTTTCTGACTCTTACCTCTTCCTCCTCCACAGGATAGATTTGTCTAAGGGTTAGGGACCACATGCTTTCCATCCAAATCTAGGCTTCAGAACCCTAGTGTCAAGCATTAGCTAGTATCTGGCAGTAGCGCTAACTAGCCAGTCTCCCAGACTGTCTTCTGGACTGATGCACACATTCTTTTACACACCATATCTGGTATGGACTGTCCTTTTACATATATGGCAAACCCACCCATCCATGCCCAAACCAGAGTCCCTCCCACAGTCAGCTGTTGCAGATCTTCACCTGTGTCCATCCCTCACCATGTCCTTGCACTCACCCTTGACCTTGTGCAAAGGTTGCGCATCCTGTACACCTATCCTCTGTGAGCCCAGTTACCAGTCCTCCTGAATCAAGCCAAGGCTAAGTGTTCGAACCCCAGCTGAAGTGTGAGTTCTGCCTTTATGAAAATTCACACCACTCATTTTCCCGTATCAGGAAGGAATATGTTTTCATATTGCTTTTAAAGAAGATTTAGCATGTGTCTTAAGAATGATGGGTACCCAGAGATTCACAAACTATACCATTTTTATTAAAATTCACAACCAGTCCATATATTGTGATAAATGATAACTACTTCATTTACACAATATATTAACATATTGGACAACGCTGAACAGCAGTGCTTATAGGAGAAAACATGGAAAAATAAACTGAGTTGAACCACAAAATATTCAGTACAATTCAATTCAATTTAAGTGTATTGGCATGAAAAGCTCCATTGAGCAAGCTCATTTACAAGGTGGTCCTGGAAGACAAAATGAGTCAAATGCACAGGCGTATACAAAAAAACATGGTACACAATAAATAGACAGTACATCGGATACAGAGAAGGAAAACAAGAAAATGTACCCAATATTTACAATAAATACACAGGTGCAGCAGATAACAAGAAAAGTTACTCAATGCTTCCAGTGAGAACACAGGTGCAACAGAGCATTGGAGGTTGTACATTTTATTTTTATTTTAGTCTCTGGTATCCGGGTAAGGCCAACTAGGCACAAGTGCCTGTTTTCAGGGATGACCTGGGAGCACTGGCCAGTTAAGTGACTTGCTTAGAGTCACACAGTATGCAAGTGGAGGTTGTGAGAATCAAACCCAGGTTTGGTCTGCTGGATGTACCAAGCTTGTTACTCTAACCTCTAGGCTACACTGCCAGCCCAACATGGTACATCTACATGGTAAGAATACTGAGCATTTGGGCAGTATTTTTGTATTAGCGCATATCAACTCAGGTAGTAGTACTACTGGAAGAGCTACAACAGCAGTGTAGGCATGGTATGGGTGACAGACAAGGAGGAATGTGATAAAGGGAGGGAGGAGGTGAGTGAGTCTGGGGTGCCTAGCGAGGTGGAGCAAGGAAGCGGGGGGGTGCTGGAAGGGAAAGGAAAAAATAAAAAAATAGGGGTAGCGCTGAAGTTGGAGAAGGTGGAGGAAAGAAGCTGGGGGGAAGAGAGATGGTAATATAATTCAGTCCTAATGAATATAAAATATATACATAAATTTAGCTTATATATAAATATACATTTTATAAAATATGAAATATAAATGTAGCTTTCTTACAGCTATGTTAAAACTTGCTGATGAACACATGGAAAAGAAACAGTTTCTTATCTTTGGAGAACTTGAACCCATAGCAGTGTCCTTCACTTTTAGTTTGCAACCAGTGAACCATCTCTCTTGCTGAACGTAGCCTCTTTATAGAGAGACCATCATAGCTTAACCTTGCACGTCAAGGAAAACATTATTTTTGACAAGGATGAAACAAAATTTCCTCCATTATCACAAAGTAAAATACATTTAAACAGTGTCAACTGTATCACCTTCCCCCTGGAATGTCTTCCCCAGAAACAGATCATTCGTGTCACTCCCATCTTATAAACCAGTTGATGAGCAGCAGGCCCACATGTTTGAGTCAGTGACAGGACTTAAACACCTCATGTTTCACAATCTTTTTTTTTTCATTTTGTTTTTCATTTTTCCCCAATTTTCTCCTGCTCCCCCACCTGCATATCCTTGGCAGAGGTTGCACATGTGGAGACACATGCACAGCATGCACTGTGGGATACCCCAGCCTACCCGTCACCCATTGCCACCTGTGCCACCACCAGACCTCCATCCAATGACGGCGGGACTATGGATGGGTGACCCACCATCCCGGGAGAGGAAAGCAATCACTCAATCATGCTCCCACCTCCCCCCCCCCATGCAGGCACCCCGACGACCTGAGGTCATTCCGGAACCTGGGTCACTGGCATAGCACGAGGTAAGGCAAGGATGCCTCAGCCCTCAGTGCCACTGGGCCAGCTCTGTTTCACATTATTAATGGTTCTTGGAATGGTGCTTAGACATAAGTCTATTAATGTCTTGGTTTGAGTTTCCACTGTTCCTGTCTGGGGCCAAGACACACCTTTGAAATAAGGAAAAATTGGCTCAGTTTTCTCAATAAACTAATCTAGTACATGTCACAGATAAACAAGTTTAAAAAAGGACAATACCCAAGACTGACTATGGGATACTCCACTAGTGACTTCCTTTTCCACTTATGGCTCCACCATTTCTCCACCATTTGCCACCACCCTCTAGAGTCTTTTAATTATTCAGTTCCCAATACACCTGGTTATACCCTGTCTTAGCCCCAGTGCCCCTTAACTTCTTCACCAATTTTCTGTGTGATACCAAGTAAAAGGCTTTGCTAAACTTCAGGTATAGGATGTCAACAGCCTGATCCTTGTTCACTGCCTGCAGCACCATAGTGAAACAATCAGTGATGTTCATCTTGTATGATCTCATTTTAACTAAGTTATTCTGCTCAAATCTTGCAGGCAATTCGCCTCTAGGAACTCCACTTTCTGCTCCTTCAAGATTGTCTTGAGCATTTTACTCACTATGGGATCAGACTAACAGGCCTGTAATAACTCGAGTCTCACCAGGCCCCTGGCTAGTGGAGTGATATTACATCTCCCATTCGCCTGTTCTCAGGGAGTATCCCTGAATCCAGTGAATAGCTAAAAACATCTGTCAGGGGTACAGATAGCTGTCTCCCAAGGTGGCTTAACACCCTGAGATGCCAAATATCTGGGCCTGGTGATCTGTTGACCATCAATGCCATCAGACCCTTGCAAACCCTGTTCACTGTCACTTGCCCCACTGCTAGATTTTTTGTAGGGTTTTTTTTCTGAACTTTTTCATATAAAACAAACAGAAGAAACAGTAGAGGGTAACGTATATGCATACACTTTTTAAAACTTAATACATACAATGAGACCCTTACAGGTATGCAATCCTGCAAACATAATTATAATATAATTACTGGTCACAATTTTTTTACATTGTCAAATCGAGTTGTAATTTGCCGTTATAACTACCTCAGCTAGTTATAACGGCAAACACGCGCCACCTCTGTCTAGACTGGTCAGCAATTCTTTCCATAGGCTGAACCAGTTATAATTTCAAACACGCGCCACTTCAATCGGACTACAGCCACATCCTGATTGGCTCTCCTCTTCTCATGGGTGGGCTAAACACTCAACAAACATGGCGACTCCTCGTCCCGCTTACCGAGCAGCTGCTACAGACCAGCCCTCACACCGGAGTTCGTTTTTTTTTTTTTAAATCTCTTATCTGGTTGATCCTGCTGTCCATAACCCGTACAGCCCGAGAAATGCCTCCGAAACACAACATCGCACTGGAACGGCTCCGAAGCGCTTAACAGAGGTAAGCGCTGTTGCAGCAACTTAAACAAAATTCAACCACAGCACGAAGAAACACTTGCAAGAAACAAAAAGATGCCTAACAAAAATCTATTTTTCTAATAAAGATTGTGTGTGTGTGTGTGTGTGTGTGTGTGTGTGTGTGTGTGTGTGTGTGTGTATGTATGTATGTGAGTGAATCACAGACGAGAAGCATCAATGTGGGAAAAAATTGCTGACCAGCAATTATAAAAAATAAAGTAATAGGCAGGTGGTTATTTCTGAGAATTTTACACAAACCCTCGGTGTGGGATGCCTATATAAACCCCTCGGGCTTCGCCCTCGGGGTTTATGGGGCATCCCACACCTCGGGTGGGTGTAAAATTCTCATAATAACCACCTGCCTATACATTATTCTCTATATAATTAGTGTATGTATAACCTTATAGGATATCTTATGATGTGTGGAGAAGCAGAATGAGCCCAAAGAAGAAAAGGGAAAAGTACAGCATAGTTCAGCCTAAGGCAGTCCAATGGGACACAAGTAAGTGAGAACAGAAGGAAAAGAACAAAAGAAAGTTAAGCAAGAAGAAGACAGGACAACAAAAACAACATGCAATAATTACCACTGCTGAGCATACTTCATTAATTTCTTGTCAATTTTATTAAAGATTATCTATGACTTGCTCAGGGTTGTCTCATTTCATTGGGAGTAATGTAAATGGGGCACTCTAATGTTCATTCTGTGGGAGCTAACAATAAGTCCTCCCTGGAGATGTCATGGTGGTGGGTTAGATTGTAGGCCTCCATTTCAGGGATGAACTTCTTAATCCTGGAATTTATACCATAGGTGCTTTAAAGAAGTGTTTCCTTACTTAATAAAAAATTTCCATTTTGTTCATTATAAAGCACAAAAGCCTTTCATTAGCTACTAATTTTGTCACGTTTCAAACCCATTGATCTAAGATGGTGGGTTTGAGGCCATAGCCAGCAAGTGTGTACCACAATGAGATGTCTCACACATAGTATTTACCCCGTGTCTTTGTCTATACTGTAGGGACTGATTTTGAGGCATGTGTGGATCCCTGGCTGATAGCAGCCACCATCTGGACTGGAGCAATGTTGCTGCCAGTGCACTCCCTTTCAACCTGTGAGACCTTAGTTGGCAATGCTGAATCAGGGCTCTTTACCCTCCCATGGTATTGCTTTATAAATTTACCTATTTGCAGGAAAGTATTATTTGGAATTTTTAGTGGAAGGTTGGCTGTGATGTATAACATCCTTGGGAGGCTCATAATTTTCAAGGCACTAATGTTTCCCAGTAGTGAAAAATTCAGGACTTTTCATTTGGTGGTATTCATTTCCAGGTCTTGCAACAGGGGAGCAGTATTCAAAGGCATTATCTTACTCCTCTCAGTTGGGATTGTGATACCAAGATAGTTGAGTTCCTTATGAGCCTACTTAATAGGGTGATGACCCAATAGGGTTTTCTTACATTTGGAAATGAGCAGTAGCTCAGACTTATTCAGTTTATATGAAGCCACAACATCTTTGCAAAGCCCCTGAATTCCATCATCAAAGAGGATAGCTCACTAACCATGTCTCTTCAACAGCTAGTATGTTGTTCTTGTATGTAAGTGTAGGATACGTTGTTGGCCAGTCCTGAATGCTGACTCCAGGGTCCTCATGACAGCTGGAGGGGGCCAGCCTGTGTCCTTGTGTGATAAGACCGTAACTACTAAACTTTTGGTGGTGTTGTGCCTCCATCTGGGGACTCAGACAATTAAACAATGATCTTCCCCAATTCCCCAAGACCAATATTTCCACCTCCCAAGCCCCTCCAGACAATTCCCTACAATACATAGTACCCCAAAACAGTCATGGATATAGTAATTACCATAAGCACAGCAAGCATTTATTACTGGAGGGAGTAGAACTTGCAACTTTGGCTGCAAGAAAATGAGGTTAGATTAAGCACTTGTACAATACTCTCCAACTCAGAGATTATAACCAATACATCATTAGTAACACCAAATGCAACTTTCCCCAATGCTCCCACCTGTCTGGTACCACAATTGTCCCATTGTCTATTGGGGTACTCCACCATGGTGGCAGGCCTACGATGCAGCGGGTTGGTTGACAGGGCCCTAGATGAAGAACTAACACAAGGCAAAGCAACTTAGAACAACAGGAACCATTTATAATCCCCCTGGTGGTGAAACTGTACTTAACTGACAGCATACAGGTAAAAAAGATGTAGTTGACTTCCTCCCACTCCAGCGGAATCTTCTGGAACACTTGACACGTGGCAGCTAGGGTAGGAGCTTCTTGGTTAAAGACAAACTGCAGCTCCATCACTCTGGCAGGAACAGTTCAATGAAGACCCCGATCTCACTGGGGTCTAAAGTAACACACCCTGGGGTGAATTATCTTCAAACATTAATTATGCAATAGTCTTTTGTAAATTCAAAACTGAGTCCCCTGAGCTAAAGATGAGCGCCAGACCCTGAAATGTCTTATCCAGAATCTTAACCACCCTTTGGTGGACATAGGGAGCTTTTTTAGCAAACAGCTTCTGTAGACAACAAGTTAGTTTATGTAGTAAACAGTTTTGAAAAACACAGCCCGACCTAGCAGCAATCCACCTGGGCTCTTTGCAAACACTTCAAGTTTCTCTTTTGATTCTTCGGTCAGAGGTAGTGGGGAGGAGAGCACACAGACAGAGGGAGCAGTAGGGTTCTCTTGTACTGCCTGGATAGGGAAAGGAGGGTTTGGCTAACAGCACTATGTAAAAAAAAGAAATGAAGCACTCTCATTGAAGCACTTAATTTCTTTCAATTAGAGAATGGCTTCCAGCTGTGAAATTCAGACTAGTGTCACAGTCTGGCTACATGCCCATTGTTATGTCAGGGATGAGTCTGCTGTAGATTGCTCAACATTGGACTAGACCCCGACACACCTCTCAAATGTCCTTCTACTACAAGCTGTTTCTTGTGCATGCACAATGAAACAAAAATTGGTAACCAGGAGAGGCACACTGAGCCAAGGCTTGTTTCCAGGGGCAACCTATGGGGGGGGAGGGAAGATGGAGTCCAAAACATTACACTGACACAGTGTTCAGAAGAATGCAAAACATGATATAAGAAGAGAACGAAGCAAGTCAAAAATTGGCAAGAAAGTAATGAGTTACAATGCATATATGGTTATGGGAGCAAATAACCTGAAAAGGGGGCCCATAACATACAATGTGGGTGGGGAAGGGCAAATAACTTGCAATGGGAAGGAGGAGATAATTACCTGCAAGGGGGAGAGGGCTCATAGACTGCAAGGGAACAGGGGGCACTAATAATCTGTGAGAAGAGAGGACTATTATTGTACAAGGGAAAATGGTACAAAAGTTTCCTGAGGGAGAGGAGGGCTGTTACCATCCGGCATGTGCACATGTTCTGCAATCTGCTTTGACACTTTTTGGTGATGCAGATTTTGAGAGGTTTGCACCCCCCAGGTTAATATCATAAAGCCCACTAGCTATAACCAAATGAACCCCTTCCTTCCCTACCACAAATTTCAGTTCAAATGGCACAATTTATACACCTCCCCAGGCAGTACTTCTCCAAAGGGCTTGATCTACATCCCCCCAAGTTTATGTACTTAAGATGGCCCATTTAAGATGCATCATCTTATTTTCAGTGGGGTCCTGCTTCTTGCTATATGTTACTGCTTGGAAGTAGAGATGTTGCGAAACTAAAATTTGCCAGCGAAATAGTCGCGAAACTGGCAATTTCATCACGTGAACACTTCATGTAATTCTCCAATTCCATTAACTTTTTCGCCAGGTGCAAAATTTCATGGTGAAATGTGCAATTTCACACAAAATGGCAAAACTTTGACCAAATTTTGCATTTTGCCTGTGGAATTTTGCATTTTGCACCTGCAAAATATTTTGCAAAACACAAGAATTTCATGAAATATTTTGTGTAACGAAACTTCCTAGTTTCTACTTGGAGGACTGAAGTGTTTAGAGGTGAATGATTTGCAGGAGGTCATACAATTAAGTGGCTCTTGTGGGATCTGAATCTAGGTTTCCTTGTTTGGAGGCCTGTGCTTCAACCATTGCCCCACAGTGCTAAAGGGAGTTAATAAAGGTGGCCACTGACAAATTTACTTCTGCTCTGAATCCAAAACCTTATTTGATTCAACTTTTGGAATTGGTTCCACGACTTCATATTAGAATGTAATAATTCACATAGAGGTAAAACAAGACTACAAATTTGTGAGAGTGTACCAAGCTGTAAAATCATCCCAGTCATTTTCCACCCTTCAACTCCCTTTCAGTTCTCCCACTCAAGTTTACAAAAAAAAAACATTTGACAATGCCGTATGTTGTTTTGCTGGTGTTGGCATTAGTAGTGCAGGAGTTAAGAGAGATGCATAATAGGAATGGCAGTGAAGTACTGAACCGACATCAACCCTACCCCACCCTACAGACACAGACAAGTGTTGAGGTGTGCCTTGGGGTGTTCAGACTTTACACTCACCCCATCCCATAAGGAGATATGTTGAAATGGGTGCAGTATAACAGAATGGGGTGAACTTTGGGGCTGAAGAGTCCAAGGCACACCTCGATGCCCATCACTGGGTGCAGAGTGGGGGTGGAATGGCATGGGCATTACTGTCAACAATTCCAAGTCCTACATCTGTCACCTGTCAGTCCCTACAGGTTAGGACGTTATGGTTGGAAAAACAGGGTAGGGCGTTATGGTCAGAAATCCTAATGCCCTCGGTGTTTTTTGATATTTTCACTCCAAGTTTTCAATATGGGCTTTTTGTGACCCACTGCATGAATGGTGACATGATCAGTTTGCTAGCCAAAAGGTGATTTTGCACAACAACTATGCCATTTGGCACCACAGGTGCAAAAACACATTTCAAACAGGATGTGAAAAATGACAGCTGTACTTTTCATGAAGAGGTGTAAAAAAATGGTAATGTTGAAAATGTGGAGTGAAAATATAACAGAATTGGTGAAGTCACGAGCGTGCATAGAAACTGCACAACGTACACCCATAATGCAATTATTTGGAGGATTGTTTTACACCAGAATTCCAACATTAGCATTTTGGGACCTCCGCTCATGAACAGTGGCACTGTGATTTTCTTAATCTGTCCTAAATGTTGATTTCACACAGCAACTATGCCCACTGTGTGCCACAGGAGTGAAAACATGTTTCAGGCAGGATGTGAAAAATAACAGCTGTACTGTTCATCAGGCAGTTTGCAAAAATGCCAATGTTGAAAATCTGCAGTGAAAATAAAATAATTGGAGGAGTTATGAGCGAGCGTAGAAACTGCACAATGCACGCTGGTAAAGCAGTCATTTTTCGGGAATATTTTCACCAAATTTGCAACAGGGTCTTTTTGGGACATCTCTTTATGAACACTGTCACTGTGATTTTCTTAATCTGTCCCAAACATTGATTTCATACAGCGACTGTGCCATTGTGTGTCACATGTACAAAAATACATTGCGGGCCAGATGTGAAAAACAACAGCTGTACTGTTCATAAGGAGATGTGGAAACATGACCATGTTGAAAATCTGGAGTGAAAATATTAAAAATTCTCAAAGTTATGTGCGTGGGAACTGCACAACGTACGCTTGTAACACAGACATTATTGGGAATTTTTCTACCAGATTTTCAGCATAGGCTTTTGCGGAGGCTACCTCATGAACTGTGACACTGTTGTTTTGTTAATCAGTCCCAAAAGGTGAATCCACGCAGTGACCACAAAATCACCTTTTGGGACCGAATAACAAAATGACAGTGACTGAGTTCATGAGGTGGGGTCCCAAGAGCCCCATGTTGAAAATTTGGTGACAAAATTTTGCAAAAATGGCAGAGATATACGCCCAAGTTGAAACCCCCCTATTTATGCCATTATACAGCTTACCATCATTTCTTCGGTTCACAGTCGGCTTTGAAGAGTGCAGACATGTTCCCAGTCCACCAAAGATAGTCACGCTGGGCTCCAGAGGTAAGAATGGAGTGAGAGGGGGGTGTGAGGAGGTGGGGTGAGTACAGATTGAGTAGGGGTTGAGAGGGGGGCACCAAAGACAATGAGAGACCGTTTTCTAGTTTTCAGATTAAAAAAATAAATAAAAACATTGCAGGAAGGTTTTCTTTCTTTACAGGTAGATTTGGCACAGTGGGGTGGGCTCCTAGCATGCCACATGCATGTTTTAGATGAAGGGACTGGAGCCGAGGGGGATTGGGCACCCTCTTGGCAAATAAAAAAAGTCCAGTTTTGGGGTGGAGGCATAATGCAGAGGGGGATTGTGCACCCCCCCTTGGCATACAAACTGGAATATAGGTGCCATTATGCTGATGGGGATTGGGTTCCCCTGTTGGCAAATGATCTGAGAGGGGGCATGCCGACAGGGGGATTGGGCACCCCCAACATCAGCTTGTTGGGGAGTGTGAGAAGTGGATGGCAACAACCGCCATGTTTTATTGAAATGTTACACCACGGAAGGCACGCCTGCAATGAGGGGTCACTCCCTGTTCAAGGTGGGTTTTCTCACCTATAAGACCCTACATGGACAGGGCCCTGGTTACCTTTCTGATATCCTGGTACCGTCCACCTCTGTCCAGGATCTCCGCTCCTCTAGTGGTGGCCTCCTCAAAGTTCCAAGAGCAAGGTTGAAATCAGCAGGGGATAGATCATTTGGAGTTGCTGCTCCAGCTCTCTGGAACTCGTTGCCGCTTGAAGTGAGAGAGGCCCCCACTATAGAGGCCTTTAAAAGTCGTCTGAAGACCTTTTTATTTATGCAGGCTTTTGGAGATTAAGTTTTATATGTATACTATTTTAATGTAATGTATACGGTATGACATACTGTACAGTTTTGTGCGGCGCCCAGAGCCTTTGGGATTGGGCGTCTTTTTAAATAAAATTGACCTTGACCTTGACCTTGACCTAATTGCGGCTGCAAATTCATTTTAAGTTGGTGGCACGCTTTTCAACTGCTGTCATAGACAGCATGCAATCTAACTTGTGCTACAGTGCCCAGCCCGGAAAAACAGTGGCACCACTGGCCACAGCATGACTGCACATCCAAAACCTGCTATTCCAAGCTACCACTATATGCTGTTTTCATGTGTGCAAGACAACATAAAAATGCCTGCTCTTATGGCAGTGTCAGGAACTGAATATCTTCACAAACATCTCTGCCTTCATAGCAACTCTGTCAGACTACAAAATGTTATCACCCCTTCTTGGGTTCCACACTTTACTCAGCCTCTCAGATGACTGTTAGTGAATGGGTGCAGGTGCACTGTGAGAAGTGCGACTAACTTAACTGAGATTTTGACTACTGTTGCTCCACATCTCTAAATCATGGATCTGCACTAGGAGGACATTTGAGGGATTAAGCGGGTTGAGCTACTGTGTGGATGGAGGGGTGTTTAAAAAGACAGTCAACTCCAGGAACCTTTGTCAGTTCATAAACAAATCAAGCTGAAGAGGACAGAAGGGAGTTGGTGGGCAGGAAATCACTGGGTGAGGAAGAAGTGGCTAAAGAATTGGCCATTGCCACATAATAATGGATTCTCCATCATTTTGCTGGTGTGCCCCCAAAAACATTGAGCACACTTTGTCACCACCCCTTCTAAAGCAGTTGCCATGATCACATAATTTTGTATAGCAAAAAGAAAAAGTTTTAACATTTTCCACGTGCTTGTGTGTAACACCCCTACCACCACTGTTGAGTGCAATCAGATACATAGCAAGGAATGATCATATATAAACATTTTGTACAGCAGTTCACTAAAGTTGTGTTGCATTTTGCTACTCTAAGCCAGGCAACATTCTCCCTGTCTGCAAGAGCAATGATCAATAACCACAAGCAGCACTGCAGCAGTAATCAAGATCAGTGGGTCTAATTTTTCCTGGTACTGAGTACAGATCACGTCTCTGTCTTTACGTTGCTGGGTTCCTCTTGAGAGGAGGCAGAAGATGTCAAATAAGTACTTTTGGGGCCTGGGTACCATTCCAAGTTAGCGTATGTTTATTTTTTTACCAATATGGTGCTGGCTAGTGTGCCACATTACTAAGTGGTAGATCCAGGACTGGCTCCTGATCCAGACTCACCCACTGCACATGAAGGGACAGTATGTGATATGGAAGTTATTAAGCCATGATGCTGACAGCTGACAGCAGAAACACAAGGGCCAGAAATCACATCCCACAGCACATGACATGATGCCTGGATGTTAGGTGCTGCTTACAGACTATTTCCCTCCTCACCACTTCATATATTTTGCTATGTTCTTCTGGTGGGCATGACAGTGAGGGCCTGCTTTGATTGACTGTGAGTTAGGAATTGTGTGGCTACCCCCATCCCCATAACAATCTTTTACCACCATCCTCTCCCTGGTGGTTCTTCCCCACCCCATCAACATCTAACACAATTCCCTAAGCCCTCTAAAGGCACAAAGTATAGGCCACTGTGCCCTCTAATCCTCATCCATAACTGGCAGTGGAAGAATTTAGATAAATCCTAGCTGCTCAATTGGGTCCCCCTTTCCATTTGAAATCATCTTGACAGCAACATTCCCCTGCCAACTGGGTCCTGCCCAGACCCCTTACTGTACAAATAATGGTAAGGCAATGAATGGTTGATGCATACTCCCAGTCTTGTCAGGCAGGGGATGGGGTCTTGGTATATTTGCCTGGCTGCTCAGTTCACACCATCAGATGGTAAGTGTCAGATGTGTGATAGCGACAGCTACTGAGACGTCAATGAGCTCCTATTGAAAACCTCTATGAAAGTCTGCCCAAAGTCACTCAGCAACTTTAATCATAAAGAGGTTTGCCTCATATTGTATGTCTGAGATTGATTAGTCATCTACTTCAGGGAGCTGTGGCAAGAGGGGAGTCTAACTGAACAGCTGGAATGGGATACCCTTCTACCTCCCCTAATTATGAGTTTTATCATTACCATTTATCTTTACCATTTTTGGGACAATAAGAGGCCTGAGCACAGTTGTGTGTGTTGTTGGGGGAACAAAGATTTACATAAAATGCCACCTCCATGGTCTTGGATTGGGGTTAAGGGTTTTGGGGTTGATGGAAATATGTTGTGAGGCAAGGGGGAAATGGCTAGAAGGATGTCAGGCTATGTAAGCCCAAAGAAGGACCAGGCAGGGTAGGATACAGATGTGGGACTACACCTCACCACCTGGGAAGAGGACCCTGAAGAAACACATTTTAAACAGTAGTGGATGGGAGGACTACCTGACATGGGTTAAAGGGCTTCAGTCTCGGATGGTTAAAGATAATGGAGACAATAGGGTTTAGAGTTTAGAGCACAGGGGTTTGAACCAAAATTGCAGGGTTTAAATCCCATTATAGCCCTCTGCTACACTCACTATGTGACCTTGAACAAGTCACTTTTACCTCTTATTGCTTCAATCCATCCAGCTGTAAAAAATGGGTTTATTAGTGTGGTGCATAGTAGTGGAGATGAGTGGTAGTATGGATGGGTGGGTGATAGTATGACTGCCTGCTGATTTGGTGCTACTAGTTGGGGCCAGTGGTGGTGTTTTGCCTTGTAGTAGTAAGGAGTATTTGTGTATGTGCATCTAGTGGTGTGGGTGAGTGATGGTGTTCTGCCTGTTGGTTGGGGCCAGTGATAGGGTGATGCCTGGTAGCAGGGATCAGCAGTAGCATTTTGAGTGTCTAGTGTTGTGGGTGGGTGGGTGATGGTGTGCTGCTTGTTGGTTGAGGCAGTGATATGGTGATGCCTGGTAGTGGGGATGAGTGATAGCATTTTGAGGGTCTAGTGACTAGGGTCTAGGGTCGAGCAACTTCCTGTTGCTAGCCTTGCTTGTAGAGCAGAAAGCAGCTAACTAAAAGAAGCTACATTTTCTTCTTAATTTAAAATGTATATCTCAGCAGGAGTCAGTGTCTGTTAAGATTAAGTAGACAGATAACTTTATTAGAAGTAGAAGGGGACTTATTTAGAGTTAAAAAAAGAAAGAAAAGAAGGTCAGTTTGTATTCTGTGCAGTGAAGGGTACTGTATCAGCTGACTTTGCTAAACCAGTAGGAGGAAAGAGAGCTTACCTGGGGGTGTGGTTTAGACACTATAAAAGCAGGTGAGTCAAATTACAACTTCCTGTTGCTAGCCTTGCTTGAAGAGCAGAAAGCAGCTAACTAAAAGAAGCTACATTTTCTTCTTAATTTAAAACATATGTCTCAGCAGGAGTCAGTGTCTGTTAAGATTAAGTAGACAGATAACTTTATTAGAAGTAGAAGGGGACTTATTTAGGGTCAAAAAAAAGAAGAAAAGAAAGAAGGTCAGTGTGTATTCTGTGCAGTGAAGGGTACTGTATCAGCTGACTTTGCTAAACCAGTAGAAGGAAAGAGAGCTTACCTGGGGGTGTGGTTTAGACACTATAAAAGCAGGTGAGTCAAATTACAACTTCCTGTTGCTAGCCTTTTTTCTTACTAATTGCCCTCCATCCCACCCACCCAAAGCCAGTTCTACTTTTATAGCCACTGGATTTGACTGTCAACAGGAACTTCCTGTTTGGCAGTAGGAAGGAAAGGATCATAGAGAAACATTGGTTTTGTCAACCCTAAAGTAGAAAAAGTAGTTCACTCTCCCCCCCCTAGCTGCTGGTGGTCTGATATTGAGCAAGGAAGAAGGAGGCTACTGAAGAAGATAGGAAGTTGCTGTCCCAGAACAGGAAGGGTGAGAGTTGTAAGGAGAGGAGAGAGTAAGCATCCAGAGAAACAGCAGAGGGGACACAAAATAAGACATGATAGGAGTGGTGCAGTGCATTGGCTGTGGGGCGGCAGTGTTCCGGGAGACATTCTGGAGGCTGTGATGCTGCCCTGTTGCAGGCACCTCTCTGGTCTGAGAGAGGAGGTTGCCCGTCTCAGGCTGACCTGGCTGGGATTCGTGAAACCTCCTCCCCACCCAGGGACCACCAGGGCCAATGCCACTACCTCAGAGGTTGCCAAGAAAGAGGAGAGGCTGGACCAGGGTGGGCTCAAGGAGGAGAGGTGGTGGAACAGAGTTGCATCCCTCCAGCTGTACCTCTCCACAATTCATTCACTCTTCTGGTGGATAGTGGTTCCTCTATGGAGGCACCTGCAGTGGAGACCAAGGAGGATGCTGGGAACCTTCACAAAGAGACACACAAAGGAGGGTGGCATGGGACCCCACAGGAGAAACAACTCCTGGTGGGACTCAATCATTAGGGGGTAGAAATGGGGATGAAGGGAGAGGGAGGTAAGGTGCCTTCCTGGTGCCACGGCTTGGAGGGACAGAAAGTGAATCCTCAGGATCATGGGAGGAGCTGCATGAGGAGGGAGCTGGATGTCATTGTCCACCTAGAGACAAATGACCTGGCTAGGAATGGGATCAGAGCAGTGCAAGAGGAGTTTGTAGAGTTGGGAAGGGGCCTTAGACAAGTAGCGCATACGATAACCTTCTCGGAGGTGCTGCCTGTCTATGGCAAGGAGATGCTAAAGTGCTTCTCACCAGGGAATTCAATGAGTGGTTGAAAAACTGGTGTGGAGCTCAGGGTTTTGGCTTCATTGGGGACTGGGGAGCACCTGGAGGATGCAGACCTATACTGGTGCGATGGTCTGCATCTGTCAGGGAACCAGGATCCTAGGTGAGAGTTTAATGCTTCATTGGCAAGCATTTAAACTAGCCAAGAGGAGGCACTGAAAAGAAACAGAAATCAGGCCTCCCTACAAAACATGGTGATTAGTGAGGTAAACACCAAGGTACAGATGTTATTAAGGAGCAGAACAGATTAAATGTAAAAAAGGCAAAGGCAGTAAGGACAGAAATGGGGCTAAAGGGGTAAGGCTATCAAAAAGTGGAGGATGATGAGTACCAATGCCCGTGGTCTGTGTAACAAGCTCCTGAACTAGTGGCCTTGATGGAAGAGGTTTGCCTGGATATTGTGTGCATCACAGAAACATGGTACACAGAGAATCATGACTGGGATGTCAACATACCAGGATACACAATCTACAGGAGGGACAGGGAGGGTAAGAGAGGAGGAGTAGCTCTCTATGTAAAGGAAGGGATCAAAGCAACAGAACTAAAGAGTAAACAGGGAACAGATGAGGCACTTTGGGTCACCCGGAGACAGGAAATGGCACCACAATCCGCATGGGGTTGTATACAGACCCCATCTCAGGGAGGGAATGGACAAGAAATGATAGAAGGCTTTCTTAGAATGGCAGAAAAAGGAGATATTGTTGATGGGGACCTGAACATGCCAGATGTTAACTGGAGCACCTTTGCTGCTACATCCAAAGCAAGGTCATTCTTGATGCCCTACAGGGGCATACCTCAGACAGCTAGTATCAGAACCCACTCAGGAGGGAGCAATCTTAGACCTGGTACTTTCAAATGGGGATGGAGAAAGAATCTCAGATTTAGAAGTGGGTAGCCATCTGGGAACAAGCGACCACCAAACAGTGTGGTTCACGATAAACACAGCCATACAATCGAGCCATACAAAAGCAAGAGTACTAGACTTTAGGAGGGCTGACTTTGGGAAAATGAGAGAGTTCCTCAGAAAAGCACTAGCAAACAGGCAAGAAGGAGGGGCGGAGGAACAATGGGGAGTGATCAAAACAGCCATCACAGAGGCAACAAGCCTTTGTGTAAAGCAAATCAATAAAACACAACGAAGGAAAAAAATGCTATGGTTCACAAAAGAGGTGGCAGGGAAGGTTAAGGAGAAAAGGACAGCATTCAGGAAATGTAAGGAAACACAGAAGGAGCAGAACAGAGAACTTTATCTGTTAAAGCAAAAAGAGGCTGGGAAGGCAGTCAGAATAGCAAAGGCCCAAACCGAGGAAAGGATAGCCAATTCTGTTAAGAAGGGGGATAAGACCTTTATAGAGTACATTAGGAAGCGAAAGAAAGACCAAGGAGGATACTGAAGCTTAATAAAGGGAGAGAATGTGGGTAGAGGGTGACAGTGAAAAAGCAGGGATACTGAACGAATATTTCTGCTCAGTATTCACAAAGGAAGAGGAGGGAGTTACCTAAACCAAAAAGAGAAACACTTTGAAGGCGGAGTCGATACCAGTCCATTTACAGAAGAAACGGTTCTGAAAGAACTAATAAAATTGAAGGTGGACAAAGCAATGGGGCCTGATGGGATTCACCCAAGAATTCTAAAAGAACTAAGGGTAGAACTAGTGACATCGCTGACTACTCTCTTTAACAAATCATGAGAGGATGGGGTGGTACCCGAGGACTGGAGGAGGGCAGATGTGATTCCTCTTCACAAAAGTGGGAGCAGGACAGAGGCAGAAAACTACAGACCGGTTAGTTTGACCTCAGTGATAGGAAAATGATGGAATCACTTCTGAAGGAAAGAATTGTTGAGTACCTAGAGGCCAGTGGGGCTGGGACCCAAGGCAGCATGGATTCACGATGGGAAGGTCATGTCAGATGAATCTAATAGATTTCTTTGACTGGGTGACCAAAGTAGTAGACCAGGGAGGGGCTGTGGACATGGTCTACCTAGATTTTAGCAAGGCATTTGATACAGTCCCACACAAAAGATTAATACACAAGATAGCCAGCCTTGGAATGGGTCCCAAGATGGTAGCCTGGATAATAAATTGGCTAGACAACAGGACACAAAGGATAGTAGTAAATGGAGTACACAGTGAAGAAAGGAGGGTTACTAGCGGTGTACCGCAGGGTTCAGTACTGGGACCGGTCCTTTTTAATGTCTTTATAAATGACATTGCAGAGGAACTGGAAGGAAAGTATGTCTCTTTGCAGATGACACAAGATCTGCAACAGGGTTGATACACAAGATGGCATGGAAAGGATGAGAAGGGACTTGGCAAGGTTGGAGGAATGGTCAAATGTATGGCAGCTCAGATTCAATGCAAAAGTGCAAGGTAATGCACATGGGAAACAAAACCAGGGAAGTGTACACAATGGGAGGTGAGATACTGACAACAGTAAAAACAGAAAGGGACCTGGGGTGATTATATCAGATGACCTAAAGGTGGGCAAGCAATGTGAGAAGGCAGTAAGGAAGGCTGGGGGGATACTGGGATGCATAGGAAGATGCATCAATAGTAGAAAACAGGAAGTTGTTATCCTTCTGTACAGACAGTTGGTAAGACCCCATCTGGAGTACTGTGTGCAGTTCTGGAGACTTCATCTCCGCAAAGAGATAGACAGAGTGGAGGCTGTCAGAGGAGGGCAACAAAATGGTGCAGGGTCTGCACCAGAAGACATACTAAGAACTAATGGAGTTTAATATGTATACTCTTGAGAAGAAGGGAGAGATGGGACATGATAAGAAACTTTCAAGTACCTCAGGGAGATTAACAAAGTCAAGGGCAGCATCTTCCAGAAAAGGGATATTGCAAGAACAAGGGCACAATTTGAAGATAGAGGGTGGGCGGCTCCAGGGTAATGTGAGAAAGTATTTTTCACAGAGGGTTGTGGATGCATGGAACAGCCTCCTGAGGAGGTCATGGAGTCAAGAACAGTGGGGGACTTCAAGAATGCATGGGACAGGCATAAGGCAGTCCTAGGGGCGGGTAAGAGGAAGTAAGCTGTTGGTTAACTAGGATCTGCAGCTTATCTGTTAGGTAGGAAAATGGGCAGACTAGGTGGGCCAAGCGGTCCTTATCTGCTGTCAAATTCTATGTTTCTATGTAGTGTTCTGGGTGCATGATGGTGTGAATATGTGATGGTGTGGGTGCGTGATAGGGTGGTGCCTGGTGGCTGGGGCCAGTAATAGTGTTGTGCCTAGCATTGGGGATGAATGATAATGTGAGAATCTAATGGTGTGAGTGGGTGATAGTGCTTTCTGTGGTGTTAGTGAGTAATGGTCAGAGTGCTTGATGGTGTTTGCAAGTGACAGTGTAGTGTGGTGTGGTGATGTGGTGGGGTGAGCGATACTATGTTGCTTAGTAATGAAGGGGAGTGATAGCCTAGTGCCTGAGGTAGGGGAGTTGGGACAGTGTAGTGCATAGGGCAAGGCTGAGTGACTATGTGGCAGAAAGGGGCAAGTGACAGCATGGTTTTATGGGTGTGGGGTAACTGTGAGGTGTTATTTTAGTTACAATGTCCCCCTGAATAAATCATGTCTGCACTTCTGCCTACTGTATCTACAGTGACCCTGACCCTCTCCATTTATCCTCCCAAGTGGTCCTCTGTTGTTCTAGCTCCAGATTCAGTAGCCTTGTTCCCAACTATGACCCCTATTGTCCGCATATACCCAATCATTTGTAGTGACTTCTAGAAATGCCATAATGAAACTGAGTGGTAAAAATGTAAAGGAAGAAAAACAAACTTGCCTGCAAGTCTAGAGTCTGCATCCTTGTGTGTTCTGTTCCTTCTATTCTGAAAAATTAGAGACTCTCTAAAGAATCATGTTTTAAATTAAAGCTAAACATTTTAAGGATGACTAAACACTATGCTGGTTGAAGACTATTATAATTGATCCCTGGGTACGTTACCAAAAGGTATGCCCTCAAACTATGCCATACATTACCTTTCTCTATGTTTAATGCATCAAAATGTGTAAAATAACCCTTGTCAAGGACAAAATTGCCCAGTGAAGTACTCGGATTCTAAAAGGGTGCAAAAAGGCAACTGAAGGGATAGTGCTCCACAACCAGCATTTTAATATACATGGTGCTGTAACACAGCTTCAGTATCAGTAGTCCATATGAGGACTTGAAGAAACGGGCACATTTTGTTATATTAAGTTACAGCACCATATACATCATATTGCTAGCTGTGAAGAGCTGTTGCTCCATTAAAATTGCCAAGTGACATCCGGCACCATTTTCAGGTCTCACCATGGCAAAGGGTTAAGTCCTGAAGGATGTTGGTTTACAATTTTCAAGCAAGATGAAACAGCATTAAACACTATGGAAAAAATAACTCAAGACTATGAGCCCGATTCACAGGGCTCCCCTGAATGGTGCAAGGGGCTTGTGCTACAGGAATGGAGCAGGTGCGGCTTGCACTACAAGATGCACTGGGAAAAATTCACAAGAGCAGCCTGCATCAAACGCTGGTTGCATGCACCAAATGGGTTTGCACCACAAAATGGGCTGTGACATGGTGCTGGGGTGCTTGCGGCAGACGCAAGCTGCTTTATCCCCTAAATCAGGATATACAAAACCCTCCCAGAGGGCAATATTCTAAGCACCCTTAGATCAGCTAGGGCTGGTCAAAGGGAACTTAGAAGTGTGTCCTCCGGGAGGATTTCGAACCTTGAGCCAATCCCCCTCCTGAGCCCCTTTTATTGAAAAACATGTCCCTTGTGGCTAGTGGTCCACCCCAGCTTCAATCCCATTTTAGTAAAACAAAGCATATCCCTGATGGTCTAGCAGACCCCCACCAGCCCCAATCTACTCATATATTTAAACAGCATTCCTTGGTGGTCTAGCAGAACCCCCAACCCAAGCTGTTCATCTAATACATCTTTCCCTAGTGGTCACGTGGACCCCCCCATCCAATATGTGCCCATATAATATACACATATATTTCCCTGGTGGTCTAGTGGGCCACACACCCCCATCTCCTCCCTGATCCAGCAACTGGCACAGCCCTCCACTATCCATCGTGACCTGCAGTCAACTGAACTGTCAACGAGTGCATTCTGTATACAGTACATGCTCCTTGACAGTTCAGTTGGCAGCTGGATGTGATGGAGAGCAGAGGGCTGTAATGGATGCCAGCTACCTGCCAGGGTAGAGGTCCACCAGAACACCAGGGAAATATCTCTGTATATTATATGGGCACATTGAGGATAGAGAGTGGGTCTGGTAGACGGCCAGGTAAAAAAACTATTATTATATGGCCAGATCAGGGGGAGGGGGAAGGAGATCCTACACCACCAGGAATGTGCTTTTTTTTTTTTTTACTAAAAGGGGATTGGGGTTAAGGAGGGCTGCTAGCCATAAAGGATGTCCTAGAATGGTGCACAGCCACCCCGTAGCTTGTGGCACACTGTCCAGATGGGCCTTCTCTTTGGCACACAGCCACAGTAGCCAAAGGCTGTGGGACTTTGCTGCCAGGACACTACCCAATACTGAATTGGGTTGGAGGGTCATTGGCGCATTGGCAATTAGCACAAGCTGCAACTGGCAAATTGCCTTTGCTAGAGTCCCATATGTTTTTGTATTGTTCCTTGAAATTCATTTCACCAGTCATCAACCAGCATTTGAATTACTTTAAAGAGACTCACCAAGATATACCACTGCACTATGGCCATCGGTGCCTTGCCACCACAGGATCAAAATAAAGTGAAGATTTCCTCAAAGTTTTAAATAATTAAATAGATCTTTTGCTCATAAAATGTAAAAACTGGGTCCCAAGGACTTCCCAGTTGTTTCCTGCTGCCCACGCTCCACCCCTATGCTCACTAGCATGCTGGCCAGATGCCAGTGCGAACGCAGGGTGCTTTACATTATATGCAATGGGAAACAGCTTTTCCTTTTTAAATTATATAGTGGTCACTTGGCAGTGAAACGTAGGCACTAGTCAACTAACAAGGCCCTTGTTAGTTGACCAGTACCTACGTTTCATTGCCAAGTGGCCACTATATCATTTAAAAGAAGATAGAAAAGCTGCTGCCGATTGCATATAATGCAGCACACCCCTGCACTCTCACTGACATCTCGTCAGCACTCTAGTGAGTGTGGGTGCAGAGCGTGGGCAGCAGAAAAAAAAAATGGAAGTCCTTAGGACCTGGTTTTCACCTTTTTATGAGAGACGGATCAATTCAGTTATTTAAAACTTTGAAGAAATCTTCATTTTATTTTGATCCTGTGGCAGCAAGGCACGGATGGCTATGATGCAGGGGCTCACTGAGTTATCCTGGTGAGTCTCTTTAAGCATCTAAAATGTATCTTCACATTTTTATTTCAATAAAAATAAGTTATCTGATGCCTGTTTGAAATTTGGTGCCTTCTTTCTTCTTGGAAACTCACACCTAAAAAGAGAAACAAAAACAAACACTATAGACGTTGAGTTCATTTCAAATATTTGCCTATTGTTTTTTTTTGGGAGGGTTACTGACTTACCTTGGCTGAGTATAAATAGTAGGTGTCAAATAAAATAATGCTTCGTGTTGTTCAGCTGAGCCCAGATTCTTCTAGTGTAGAACCCTTAGCACACGGGGGTCAGACTATCCACCAAGGAAGAAGAAGAAAAGGTGTGAAAGTGAGCTACAGACATACAGCATACAGACATCTACATAAAGAGTATGACAAACCTGTTTATTTGATGAGTAACTGTGTAAAGAAATGTATTTATATATAGAGTTACTACAACATACTCCGTTTATGTACATAGTTTCTATGTCACTGCCCCACCCCCATTGCCCACTGGGATTACTTTAAACAACTCTAAATTTCAGGTTTCGTGTTTTCTCTGCTCCTCAGACTCTGCCCATGGTTGTTACCTCGCCTGACCACTGCCCCCATCCCCATGGCTGTCTGCCTACTTGTTACAAGTCTGCCAACTCCTGTTCTACTCTGGACCCATTAGCTCCATTCCATTCTCTTTTGCACTACTCAACAAAAGCCCCAAAACAGGAATTGTTTCTTTTTAAACTGCCATTTCTGAATGATGCTGACCAGCAGTACCACTCGTTCACTCCGACTCCAACACTGCAATCGCTCACTTGCCCGGCAACAGGAAAATGCAGATCAACCAGATATAAAAATGTTACCAATTAATTAATAAAAAATAAATAAAAGACTGACCAGTTCATGCATATCAAAGAAACACAGGTGAGGGCGTACAGGCAAAGTGGGCAAGCATTAAGGATGCAATACTTGAAGCAACATCCCATTGTGTTAGACAGAAAAGGAAGTGCAAAAGAAGAAGGAAACCACTTTGGTTCTCAACTACAGTAGCAGAAAAGGTCAGAGCCAAAAGGCTGGCCTTCAGGAAATATAAGGGAACACAGCGGGATGAAGATAGGGAGGCATACCAAACTGACCTAAGGGAAGCAGGGAAGGCAGTAAGGCAGACAAAGTCCCAAACTGAGGAAACACTAGCACGAACAGTAAAAGAAGGTGACAAGACTTTCTCTAGATACATTAGTGAAAGGAGAAAGTCCAGAGGAGATATTGCTAAGCTCAAAGGAGAAAAGGAGGCATGTGAGGAGGAGGAGGACCCTGTAAAAGCATCTATCCTTAATAGATACTTTTGCTCAGTATTTACTGAAGAGATGGTAGAGCAGAGCCCACAGCTCAGCACCATGGACACAGTGGGGAGGGAGGTGAGCACTACTCCCTTCACAAAAGAAAGGGTCCTACAAGAGCTCGCTAAGCTCAGGGTGGACAAGGCAATGCGACCTGATGGCATACATCGCAGGGTACTTAAGGCGCTAAGGGTGGAACCAGCAGAGCCATTAGCAGAACTGTTTAGTGAGTCTCTGAGCACAGGAGAGGTCCCAGAAGACTGGAGAAGGGCTCATGTGATCCCGCTCCACAAGAGTGGTAGCAGGGAGGAGGCAGGGAACTACAGACTGGTCAGTCTTACCTCAGTAGTGGGCAAGATTATGGAGGCACTCCTTAAGGAAAGGACAGTGCAACACCTGGAATCCATAGGGGCACAGGATCCAAGACAGCATGGGTTTACAAAAGGAAGGTCCTGTCAAACTAATCTCATAGATTTCTTTGACTGGGTAACCAGAGTGGTGGACCAAGGGGGAGCAGTTGATGTCGCCTACCTTGACTTCAACAAAGCTTTCAACACTGTTCCACATAGAAGATTGATAAATAAGCTGGGTAGGCTCAGGGTGGGTCAGAAGTTGGTCAACTGGGTGGCAAACTGGTTGACAGGCAGAAAACAGAGAGTGGTGGTAAATGGTATACAGTCAGAAGAGATGCAAGTCACAAGTGGGGTACCTCAGGGATCAGTCTTGGGCCAGTCCTCTTCAATATCTTCATTAGTGACATTGCAGATGGACTAGAGGGTAAGGTTTGTCTGTTTGCAGATGACACCAAGATCTGCAACAGAGGAGATGATCCAGATGGGGTGGGCAGAATGAGAAGAGATCTGGATAAACTAGCAAAATGGTCAGAAGAGTGGCAACTGGGATTTAATGCAAAGAACTGCAAGATCATGCACATAGGGAAGAGAAACCCTGAAGTCACCTATAGGCTCGGAGGTGAGTTGCTGGAAGTCACAAAGGAAGAAAGAGACTTGGGCATCATCATAACCGATGACCTGAAATCATCCAAGCAGACCTCTAAAGCAGTAGGTAAGGTTAGGGGGATGGTAGGGTGTATTAGTAGGGGTATCACAAGTCGTAAAAGGGAGGTAAGAATCCCTCTTTACAAGACACTGGTTAGGCCCCATCTGGAGTACTGCGTGCAGTACTGAAGGCCACACCATCACAAGAACATTTACCAAATTGAGGCAGTCCAGAGAAGGGCAACCAAAATGGTGCAGGGACTGCATCAGAAGATGTATGAGGGCAGATTAATGGAGCTCAATATGTATACCCTTGAGCAAAGGAGGAAAAGAGGTGATATGATCGAAACATTCAAACACCTTAAGGGCATTAACAAGGTGAAAGAGTCTAACATGTTTCAATATAAGAAAAATAGCAGGACAAGAGGACACAGCATGAGATTAGAGGGAGGCCAATTAAGGGGAATGTGAGGAAATTCTTTTTCACAGAAAGAGTGGTGGATGCATGGAACGGCCTACCTCAAGAAGTGGTGGCTATGAATACAGTGCAGGGCTTCAAACAGGCATGGGATAGGCATAAGGGAGCAATACAGATGAGTATGACTAGATAGGCCACTGACAGAGCAAAGGCCAATGGCACATTTATAAGGTAGAAAGAGAAATGGGCAGACTGGATGGGCCTTGCGGTCCTTATCTGCCATCAACCTCTATGTTTCTATGTTTCATCCTAGCAGGTGCCTCCACCAAATCCACCACGCTTGTTAACCCCTGCTGCCATCTCTTATGAAAACTTTTCAGACGCTAGATCCTGAACCAACCATGGCTATGTCTTCATGTCAGCATCTCTAACAATGGACGTAACTGGCCAATCACACCCCATTCACAAAAATCCCCTTATAATGCAGAACCACAAAAAAGACAAATTACAAGAAGTACCTCAAAATTAATATGAGTACCATTGTAATATAATAAAAATAAACCAAACTGATATCGACCAAGAAAGGCCTGTTGCATGAACAGAATATGTGGGGGGGGGGGGCTGACTGTGTGATATCTCATTTATCTGACAGTTACCTCGTAACCATCATTCGTGGCTTTGCCACTCATGATGTTCCTTGAGGTCATGGGCAACTGTCTCAAAAAAACAAGCATTTGTCAATGCCGAATGTTTGCTTGCTGGCACTGGCATTGGTAGTGTAGAAGTTACAGTGCTGCATAATAGGAATGGCAGCGAAGTAATTGAACTGAAGCCAACCCCACCACCACCTTGCAGAGAGTGACAGGCATTGGGGTGTTCCTTTGGGTCATCAGGCATAACGACCATGCCATTTCACCGCACCCTACCCTGCAGACACTGACAAGTGTAACGGTGTGCCATGGGGTCTTTGGCCCTTATGCGCACCCCATTCCATCAGGAAATACAGTGAGATGAGTGCGGTATAGGAGAATGAGGTGAAGTTTGAAGAGTCCGAGGCACACCTTGATGCCTCTCACTGGCTGCAGGGTGTGGGTGGGGGTGGAATGGTATGAGCATTACAGGCAAGAATCCCAAGTCATACCCCTGATGCCTGTCATTCTCTACAGGGTGGGGCGTTATGGTCGGAAACCCTAACGTCTCAGGCATTCGTTGGTATTTTCACTCAAATTTTTCAACATGTTTTTTGTGACTCCACCTCGATAACAGTGGCAATATCAGTTTGTTAGCCGAAACTGCTTTTACACAGCGACTATGGCATTTGGCACCACAGGTGCAAAAACACATTCCAAACAGGATGTGAAAAATGACAGCGGTACTGTTCAAGGGGAGGTATAAAAAGTGGCAATGTTGAAAATTTGCTGTGAAAATCTTAAAAAAACTGGTGAAGTCACGAGGGTGCATAGAAACTGTGCAATGCACATCCGTAATGTAACTAGTTTGGGGATTTTTTTACAGCAGATTGTTAACACAGGCATTTTGGGACCTCCGATCATGAACATTGTCAGTGTGATTTTCTTTATCTGTCCTGAACAATGATTTCCCACAGTGACCACACATTTCTGCACTGAAAGTATGAAAACACATTTTGGCCATGTTGTGGAAAATGCCAGCTGTACTGTTCATAAGGAGGTGTGGAAAAATGCCACTGGTGAAAATCTGGACTGAAAATATTACAAATTCATGAACTTATGAGGGTGTGTGGAAACTGTGCAATGTTCACTCGTAACACAGTCATTTTATGGAGTTTTGTCACCAAATTTTCAACATAGCCATTTTAAGACCTCTGCTCATGACCAGTGTCACTGTGATTTTCTTAATCTGTCCCAAACATTGTTTTCGCACACCGATTGTACCATTGTGCGCTACATGTGTGGAAACACATTTTGGGCGAGATGTGAAAAATGGTAGCTGTACTGCTCATAAGAAAGTGCGGTAAAATGGCAATGTTGAAAATCTGGTGTGCAAATATTACAAATTCGCAAACTTGCCAGCGTGCGTAGGAACTGCGCAACGTGTGCTCCTAAAACAGTCATTTTTGGGAATTTTTTCACTAAATTTTCAACATAGCCATTTTAACACCTCTGCTCATGACCAGTGTCACTGTGATTTTCTTAATGTGTCCCATACATTGATTTCGCACACCGACGGCACCATTGTGCGCTACATGGGCGGAAACACGTTGTGGGCGAGATGTGAAAAATGACAGCTGTACTGCTCATAAGGAGGTGTGGTAAAATGGCAACATTGAAAATCTGGAGTGAAAATATTGAAAATTTGCGAACTTACGAGCGTGAGTAGGAACTGCAACGCACACTGGTAAAACAGTCATTTTTAGGAATTTTTCCACCAAATTTTCAAAATAGGCTTTTTGAGAGCCCAGCTTATGAACACTGGCAGTGTCGTTTCGTTAATCGGTCCTGAAAGGTGATTTTGCACACTGACTGTGAAATCACCCTTCGAGCCCGATAAACGCTATGACAGTGACAACATTCATGTGAAGGGGTCCCAAAAACCCCATGTTGAAAATTTGGTGCAAAAATTCCAAAAAATGCCCGAGATATGCAGCAAAGTTGAAAAAACCCTATCTATTACATTATACAGCTTACCGGCATTTCCTCAGTTCGCGGTCGTCTTTGAAGAGTACAGACATTTTCTCGGTCCACCGAAGATCGTAGCGCCAGACTCCGGAGGTAAGTATGGGGTGATGGGGGTGTGGGGAGGCAGGGTGCTCAGTGGGTGGGTGGGTGGGGTCAGGGAGACTGCGAGGACTGTTTTTAATTTACAGGTTTTTTTATTATTAATATCGATAGGACGTTTGCCACGCTGGGTGGGCTCCCAGCATGGCAGCTATGTAAGGCTGTTTGGGGGTCTGGAGCCAATGAGGTTGGGCACCCCGTCGACTGGCCTACAGTATGTGCGTTGGGCAGGCGTGTTAGCACGCAATATGCTGTGCGTGTTGAGGGGAGCTCTGCTCACTGAAGCGGAGCTCTCCCTTTCAACTGTACGCCACTGCATTTTCAACTGCTGTCATAGACAGCTGGAGCAGTGATTGGTGCACTGCGACTGCGCCTGCAAACACACTGACTGAATTGGAAGAGGCTGACACACCTCTGGAAAACTCGGATGATGGCACTATGTTTCTTGCACATGCGTACAAGCAAAATAAACCAAACCAATAGCAAACAAGAAAAGCATGTTGCATAAAGAGAATATGCTTGGGGGGGGGACAACTGTGATAACTCATTTATCTGTCAGGTACCTGTGACCTCGTAACCATCACTTGTGGACTGGCCAATCAATGATGTTACTTGAGGTCACAGGCAACTATCAAAGATAAATGAGTTATCACACAGTCACCCCCCTCGCATATCCCAGATACAGTCCTCTTACATATATCGCTTCATGGCTAATTCGGCATTCGATTTTAAAGGGCTTATTTCTTTTTCCAAAATGCCGCTCCATTGAAAGCAATTAGAAGTATTAGCGATATAACGAACACAGGGCACCGTCTATTTTGACCGATTTGTGTTAGCAATCACACCTTTGAAAAGGTGTTGCACGGTGTTAAGTACCCTATTATCAACTGTAGACAGTTCACTACATCCATTAAAGCACACCTGTGTTGATTCCTCGCTATTCCTCGCTATTCCAACCGTGCTATGTAACAATGTCCTGCAAACGTAAAGCCATGACTCTTAGTGAGAAGGTAGAACTTCTACAAACAATTCAAAAGTTACCTAAAATGAGTCAGCGAGACTTATCTCAGCATTTGTCCTTGCCTAAATCAACGCTGGCTGATCTTTTACGGCAGAGAGAGAAAATCCTGGTAGCATTGCTTTTCTGTGTCTGTTGTGGGCTTTGCAATAAAACCGTTTATCGCAAACAAGTTTTTTTTTTTTTTTTTTTAGTTACAGCGACCAATGCATATAACGGGCAGTTTGCGTATGCACATTTGTGCCCATTATAAGTGGATTAGACTGTATATGCCTCAGCTGCCCAGCTCCAGACTGACTGGGTTCCCCCCAGAATAGGACAGTAACAAAGGTCAGTGCCTAAGCACATCCTGATCTTTGATCTCTGAGTAGGTGTTTTTCCTCCTTACATTTCTATCCCCTGGGATGTCGGGGCACTAGATGACCCAGTTGGAAGCAAGCTAATGTGCTTCACTTAGGCCTTTACCAATCTTACACTCTCACTGCCTGCCGCATTACCATCTGTGGTCACCCAAGTGGCAGAGATTTCCCTCCCTCCCCAGAGGGAGTGTGCATATGAGATGTGCTGTCATCCTGCTCTGGCTGGCCCCTGACAACCCAAGCTAGTTCCCTAATTTGGATCAGTGTTATCACGGATGGTAGCACTACAATTGTGTTGATGGACTGGCACTGTGTTTGACATTTTTAAATAACTTCATCCCAATGCCCCACTCAGAAATGGAACACTATAACAAACTGCAATACATCAGTGTGGTGCAGTTCGACTCGGGGGGGGGGGGTAAAAGAGGGAAAACTGTATGTGTTGGCTATCTGACTATTCAACAGTCCATCAACAATCCTTCCTGCCATCATCATTAGTTAATCCACCACATACCAGTAACCAACATAACCAACACCCCCCAGCACCAAAAGTCCTACCTCTCCTTGACCAGTAAGCTTGGTAGAAACCAAGGAATTCTCAACTACTCACCTATCCCCACAAATCGCCAGTGCTTACGATTAATGGAAACTAAACCCTGACAACTAAAAGCTTCAGCACACCAGGAAGAGGGGGGGGGGGTAAGGGAGATGTCAGTGTTTTGTGCTACCATCCAATATTTTTTTACCACCCCCATTTACCTTTTTTTGTGTATCTTTTTGCTCCCCTGCACTGACAAGCCCTCATCCACCGGTCTCCACAGTCCTGTCACCCTGTCATCCACCAGGACTTGCCTTGTGTGGCTCTTGCTCAAGGGTTCCCCTCACCACAGCAAGGTTCCCCAAGCCCCACCAGAGACAATGGACATCTGCTTGGATAGCTGGGTGCAGGGCCTGCAGGAGACAGATGTCATCCTACCAGGAAACCCCTATCTTCCCTTGTTGTCCTATCCACTGGTACACAGTAGTCGGTGTTCAATGACACCAGTGGCCAAGCTGTGCACCCTTAACGCATTAATGATGCTGGGCATCTGCCCTGCATCTGCTTTTCCTGCTGGGGATCTCAGCTTTCCAACCCAAAGCAGCCACTATGGGTCAAGTTAAGGCCATGCACTGGTCTTACCTCTCTCTCTGGAGAAGAGCAGTCCCCAGGCACTCAATCATGCTATCCCCAGCTGGCACTTTTGACTTCTGAGTTTGCTTTCAAACATGGGTCATCGTCGTTGCAAGCCATAGCACTACCGCTATGCTATCTGGGTGGCCCTCACCTTTATATGTCTTTTAACAACCTGTAAAGTTTTGCATCAAGAATTACTCCAGCTCTGGGGCAGGCCCACTGGTAGTTCTACCACTTGCGACAACAGTGACCTGGGTTTGGTAGCGAGCCTGGGTCCTCACAGGGCCAGCTGGGGGGAGAAGGATTGAGTGCCCGATGGGGCACTCTCCTTCTCCGGGAGGGGTGGACTGTTTCTCCTCACTGCTATACCACCACCACAAGGGTGACCACGGGTGGTCCTGGTGCAGCTGAGGAAACAGCGTGAGGGAGGGACGGGTGTTGACTTGGGACTAGTACAGAGGTGCATCTCTGTGCGCCTCCACCTAATTGGTCCTCCTTGTGCATTGTCATAGGCAGGAAGCAAGGGTACCAGAACAAAGAGGAAAAAGACCCACATCTATGCCAAGAGATGGGCCTCGCGCAAATGACCATGACTCGAGAGATGCAGGCTCCAATTGTCCACTTCTCCCCCCGAGACTCAGAGGAAGGTAGGATTACTGGAATTGCAGAGCAGGGCACTAAAGGGAGCTTAATGTGTCCATCTGAGTTCCCCGGCATAGCTGAGTGGTGCATTGAGGACCTCAGGGAAAGGGGTGGACATGGGAAGCAGAAGGGGGAAAAACAGAAAGTAAAAAAAAAATAATTACTTCAGCTCTGTTAAAATTTCACTTTAACACCACACTTTGAGATTAATGTTCTTACTATTAAAACCTCATACTTGCATATTGAGTGTCAAGGAATGACATGCCCCAGCCCCACCCCCTCATCCCTACACTGTGCTGAATCTCTGGTCAGTGGGAACCTTGGATCTCCGCATCACCTCATAAGCTTCAATTTGGTCCTCTATTAGAACTTGTACACACTGTGCCTCTCAAAACATTTTTGAATCATTGCTCATTGTGTACAGGGCCCACTCTATCTAGCATAAGTTATGATGGGCAGACCCACACTAGTGCTCCCAAACTAAGTTGGCACTTTTCTGTAACTCCTGCACAATTTTCCTCGTGTTTCCTGTCAATTAAATTGTTTCCTATGGAGACCAAACTTCTCAGTTTTAACATATAACCAAGGTAGGTCTATGGTGAACACTTTCTCTCTAGATGGCTCAGTTTCCCTATAAAATAGAGTAATCCATGTAGATCTGGAAGCCACATGATGCTGAAGTGCACACACACACACACCTACAGTACACCATCCTCAGCTCACTTGGCTTTTTTTTTCTATTGGATTTCACAAACATAAATTTGCAGCCATGCATTTGGTTTTTAAATAATTTTTGCAGCTCCTCACTAACCAACTTGGGAGGAGGGGGCTCTTAGAAGTGGTGCAGCATACTGCATTGCACTTTATACTTAAAATATATCCAAATTGCTGACAAAAAGCAAGAGAGGGGGTGTTGGTGCTCATATCCACCAAGGCAAGCAGATTAATGGCGCTGCTTTTGAGAATCAAATCAGAAAAAGACCCACAAACCAGGAAGTGGCTTCTATACCGACATGCTAATGCATTCCAACAGACTATCATTACATAAAACAAGCATTTGTCAATGCCGAACATTCGCTTGCAGGTATTTGCAGTGGTGTTTGGCACGTATGGTGCGTTACCCTAATGCCCTGTGCGATTGCTGGTATTTGCACAATAAATTTTCAGCATGACCTTTTTGTTACCCCCATTATGCGCTACATAGGCGGAAACACGTTTTTGGGCAGGATGTGAAAAATGACAGCTGTACTGCTCATAAGGAGGTGTGGTAAAATGGCAATGTTGAAAATCTGGAGTGAAAATATTGAAAATTCGCAAACTTACGAGCGTGAGTGAACTGCTAGCGACGCAGCTCGTAAAACAGTTCATTTAGGAATTTGTTCACCAAATTTTCAACATAGCCATTTTAAGATCTCTGCTCGCCAGACAGTGACAGTGTGATTTTCTTAATGTGTGTCCCATACACTGAGTTCCGCTGGCGTATTGCCATTAATGCGCTACCTGGGCGGGAAACAGGGTTTGGGCAAGATGTGAAAAATGACACCTGCACTGCTCATAAGGAGGTGTGGTAAAATGGCAATGTTGAAAATCTGGAGTGAAAATATTGAAAATTCACAAACTTACGAGCGTGCAAAGGAACTGCGCAATGAACACTCGTAAAACAGTCATTTTTAGGAATTTTGTCACCAAATTTTCAACATAGCCATTTTAAGACCTCTGCTCATGAACAGTGTCACTGTGATTTTCTTCATGTGTCCCATACATTGATTTCACAAACTCACTACGCCATTGTCGCCACATGGCGAAACACGCTTTGGGCAGGATGTGAAAAATGACAGCTGTACTGCTCATGAGGAGATGTGGTAAAATGCCAATGTTGAAAATCTGGAGTGGAAATATTGAAAATTCGCAAACCGACGAGGGTGCGTGGGAACTGCATAACGCACGCTCGTAAAACAGTCATTTTTAGGAATTTTTTCACCAAATTTTCAACATTGCCATTTTAAAACCTCTACTAATGAACAGTGTCACTGTAATTTTCTTACTGTGTCCCATACATTGATTTTGCACACCGACTGTGCCATTGTGCACTACATGGGCAGAAACAAGTTTTGGGCAGGATGTGAAAAATGACAGATGTACTGCTCATAAGGAGGTGTGGTAAAATGGCAATGTTGAAAATTTGGAATGAAAATATTGAAAATTCGCAAACTTACGAGCGTGCATAGGAGCTGTGCAATGAACACTCGTAAAACAGTAATTTTTAGGAATTTTTTCACCAAATTTTCAACACAGCCATTTTAAGACCTCTGCTCATGAACAGTGTCACTGTGATTTTCTTCATGTGTCCCATACATTGATTTAGCACACCGACTACGCCATTGTATGCTTCCATAGGCGGAAACACGTTTTGGGCAGGATGTGAAAAATGACAGCTGTACTGCTCATGAGGAGATATGTTAAAATGCCAATGTTGAAAATCTGGAGTAAATAATTGAAAATTCGCAAAACGACAAGCGTGCGTGGGAACTGCACAGCAGCTCGTAAAACTGTCATTTTAGAATTTTTCACCAAATTTTCAACATTGCCATTTTAAAACCTCTACTAATGAACAGTGTCACTGTGATTTTCTTACTGTGTCCCATACATTGATTTTGCACACCGACTGCGCCATTGTGCACTACATGGGCAGAAACAAGTTTTGGGCAGGATGTGAAAAATGACAGCTGTACTGCTCATAAGGAGTGTGGTAAAATAGGCAATGTTGAAATCTGGAATAAAATATTGAAAATTGCAAACTTACGAGCGTGCATAGGAGCTGTGCAATGAACACTCGTAAAACAGTAATTTTAGGAATTTTTTCACCAAATTTTCAACACAGCCATTTTAAGACCTCTGCTCATGAACAGTGTCACTGTGATTTTCTTAATGTTTCCCATACATTGGGTTCGCACACCGACTGTGCCATTGTGCGCTACATGGGCAGAAACACGTTTTGGGCAGGATGTGAAAAATGACAGCTGTACTGCTCATGAGGAGGTGTGGTAAAATGGCAATATTGAAAATCTGGAGTGGAAATATTGAAAATTTGCAAATGTATAAGCGTGCGTAGGAACTGCGCAATGCACGCTCGTAAAACAGTCATTTTTAGGAATTTTTTCACCAAATTTTCAACATAGCCATTTTAAGATGTCTCCTAATGAACAGTGTCACCATGATTTTCTTACTGTGTCTCATACATTGATTTCGCACACCGAATGCGCCATTGTGTGCTACATGGGCGGAAACACGTTTTGGGCAGGATGTGAAAAATGACAGCTGTACTGTTCATAAGGAGGTGTGGTAAAATAGCAATGTTGAAAATCTGGAGTGAAAATATTGAAAATTTCTGAACTTACTAGCCCTACGTAGGAACTGCATAGCATACTTGTAAAACAGTCATTTTGGAATTTTTGCACCAAATTTTCAACATGGGGTTTTGGGACCCCTTCTCATGAATTATGTCACTGTCATGGCATTATTCAGGCCCAAAGGTGATTTCATGCAGTGACTGTGCAGTGACTGTGAAATCACCCTTGAGCCTGAATAACGCCATGACAGTGACATCATTCGAGAAGAATCCCTAAATCATTGGTGAATTCTGCAATTCAAAATGCCTGAGATGTCGTAAAGTTGAAAACCCCTATCTAGCCCATTATACAGCTTACCGGCATTTCCTCAGTTCGTGGTCGGCTTTGAAGAGTGCAGACGTGTTCCCGGTCCACCGAAGAGCATCGCGCTGAGCTCCAGAGGTAAGTATGGGGTGAGGGATGTGTGGGGAGGCTGGGTGCACAGTGGGTGGGTGCGGGTTGTGGGGGCGGGAGACTGCGTGGGATGGTTTTTAATTTGCAGGTTTTTTTTTTTTTACTATTGTGGGACATTTGCCACACTGGGGTGGGCTCCCAGCATGGTAGAAGATGGCTGGGGGCCGTGGAGCCGGCAGAGTTGGGCACCCGTCGGAGGTAATGTCAGTGTTCGCCATGCTGGGGTGGGCTCCCAGCGTGGCAGAAAAGATTTTTGAGGGGGCGGCGTGATGCGGGGGGGCGGTGTGACGTGGGAGGGTGGCGTGAGCGGTGCTCTGTATGACAGTGGTGGTTTTCTTTGAAGCGAAGACCACTGCTGTCATACACAGCTCCCATACCCATTGGTGCAGGACCGCCACGCCTGCTTAACGGAGCAGTGGATTGCAAGGGAGAGGCACACCTTCAAAGTGTGCTACTCTCCCAAAACGACGTTAAAAAGCAGAAACATACATCAATACTTTTCAGGCATGTTTATTTATCCTAAGAGCTTGTTTGCATTCCCATTTCTCATGACACCAACCCAATAGCTGCAATCTGTTCACGCTGAAAAATTGTCAAAGTGTTTGCAGGCTTCAAGCAGGAAGACCTGCCTTCTTCTGTCAATGGTATTGGCTGCTGTGCTTGGACAGATTCAAGAATAACTTTTCCTCAGCCAGCCATGCAAGCTGTCAGACAAACGGCAGTAACTTGTATTAAGCTTAAAGCTATAGCTGCATATTTAGGAGTGTCACTCAGATTAGGAAGTAGCTAAAAGTCATTTGTGTTTGCTGGCCAGGCATACAATGCTGGGAGCAGCTAAATAACATTTTTAGAGTTAGGGCAGTGGAATAAACAACAGTTTAAAATCTAAGGCTTCACTAGCGCATCTATCAATAGCAGTGAAATATCCACTAATAGATAGCCTAGCAGTGCTGTTAAGATAAGACTCAAATCACCAGAAGTAGTTTTTAAGATCATATTACCATAGCAAATGCTGCTCTGTTTTTCACTTACTAGCCATGCTGTTTGTTGTTTTTCAGAGGTTCTGCTGGCTGCTGTTTATCTTCAACTTGTCACCTCATGGTAACCTGGAAGGGAAGGGGTTGGGATCATTAGCAGTCAACCTTACAACTCCTTACATTTCACTGGAGTATTACATATATTATGCAAACATTTCTAAGTACAACAATCAACTTCCTAAGCCTAGGGTGTGGGTGTAAATAATATCTCCTAACTGCAGTTAAGTGATATTGTTTTGCATTTTGATGGGGAACCATTAAAGGGGGAATTAAAAATCAGAAAGAACTGATGTAACATTGCAGCAAGGGGCATCAATAAAGAGACATGGAGACTGGAGCTTACCCCATAGCATTTGCAGTTCTCTCAGATTGAAATGACATTTTCCAAGTAACTCCAGGGCAAGTTTCCCATTTTCCTGTAGATTACATTATTTCCTATGGAGTCCAAATTGCTCTGTTTTCCAGTATAAGCTGTATACCACAAAAAAAATAAAAACCTCCATGCTCAGAGAAAAAAGTGCCACAAACTTATTTTGTTTGTAGAAATATAAAAAGCAGTTTTATTGTTAACAAGTAGGCACATATAAGTAAAAGACACCCCCCCACACACACACGCAGAGGACCAAGAACACCCAAAGATCATCGCTTGAAAAAGCATCTACAGCTGGCCCACTGGTGCAGAGGTAGGGCTACCATTTGTGGCACCGGCAACCCAGGTTTGGTAGCCAGCCAAGGTCATCGTAGGGCCGGCCGGGGGGGGGAGAAGGATCAAGCACCAGACGGGCTGCTGTACTGCTCCAGGGAGGGATGGGCAGCTCTCCTCATTACAATACCGCCACCACCGGGGTGACCACAGGTGGTGATGATGCAGTAGAGGAGGCAGAACATTTGGAGGGGTGGGCATTGTCCAAGGACTGGAGCGGAGGTGGGTCTCTGCACTCCTTCAACTCATTGGTCCTCCTTGGGTGCCAATGTCTGCAGGGGATGGACCAAAACAAGGAAAAGACCCCACATCCGGACCAGACAATGGGCTCCCACACCAACCAAAGCAACTGCAGAGGATCCGGGGGGAGTTCCAGCTGCACACTCCTCTGCAAGCTCAGAGGGGGTAAAATGGGGAGAACCTCCTCTGCTCCACCTGGGGGGGAGTTACCCAGGCCTCTAGGTGTCCTGGAGCAGGGCACTTATCAGAGCGATCCCCCGGTCCCTGCAACACTAGCCTAAGAGAAGCATTGGATGCCCCGAGTTAGGGACTGGATGTGGTGATATAGGGGGGGGGAACTGAAAGTATGAAAAAAGCATCTTCTAGGGCACAAAACAATCACTGGGTATTCTCGGTCCTGAGTGGGGGGTCTTTTACTTACATGCTCCTACTTGTTAAAGGGAAGCTGTCATTTGCAGAGGCTCCCACCCCTGCAAACATTAGTCTCCAGTTAAGCTTTTGGCACAAAAGTGCCTTTTTTCATAAGGTGCCAATTAATTTAATTTCATTTATAAAAATCTGCTACATGGAAGTATAGTGAAGGCTTGAGTGGCTCCATTAAGTGTAATGGTGTGGGGCTGTACCATGCACTTCTATACAAATGCATTGAAGTGCACGGTGCTGCGGCGCACCATTACACTTTATGGAGCCTCTCAAGCCAACACTATACTTCCAGGTAGCGGATTTTTATAAATGAAATTAAATTACTTTGCGCTTTATGAAAAAAGGCACTTATCCGCCAAAAACTTAATTGAAGACTAAAGTTTGCAGGGGCTGGAGCCTCTGCAAATAACAACTTCCCTTTAACAATAAAACTGCTTTTTATATTTCTACAAATAAAATACATTTGTGACACTTTTTTCTCTGAGCATGGAGCAGGATTTTTTTTGTAGTATACAGATTGTTTGACATTTTTGAACCAACAACCTGCTTGCTCTAGGTGGTGGCTCTATTTTGATTTTTAATAGTTTTCCTGAATATCCAATGCAAATCTGTGAGAAGAATTTCCCTGTGGATGGCTACACATCCCTGTAAAATAGAGAAATCCCTGTAGATCTAGGAGCCCTGCATTTTCTGCCTGCATACCCTTTCCTGCATCTCAGAGTATGCCCCTCTTACAAGACAGAACTGTGCCCCCACACCTGCCTCTTGTCAGGAGTGCCCCACTGCCACCCTGAGGTTCCAGTTGTGCCTTTACCACCTAGAAACATGGACTACTTTGCCCAAGGTGGGAGCTATGCCACTTTGCCCAGGAACTGGAGCTGTGCTCTAGTCACCAGAGTTGCATCCCTCCCCCCAAAAATTCTGCCTTTTAGTGTAATCTAATAAATGTATTATGTACCTGTAGCTGGGTAAATCAAGAGGTCTCAGAAGATGGATGCTTGTAAAACAAAAATAAAGGTCATAATTAAAGATCGGTATAGTTCTATGAAGAAACAAAATTGTTCAAGAAATGAAAATCAATACTTATCTGATGGTAGTACTGGAGATGTACAATAGCCAAGAAGGCCGACCTGTAAAACAAAAAACAAAAAATAGTTTTCTATTTATGAGAAAAAGAGCGGAACACAAGATTAGATGAATGAAGAGACCTTAAGAAAAAGGAAAATTAAAGCTTAAAAATGAGAGCTCAAATAAAAGAAATGAAGGGAGAAAAGGAGAAGATGGGAAATGTAGTTGCAGAGGGAGTTCACTTGTAGACCCCTCAGTCCTGTAGTGCCTTGTTCACAAGCAACGCTCACCTTGGTTGGCTCTACAATGCCTGTTTGACAACAATTTTGTCGACTGTCCTCACAGCGATGGAATTTATGTCGACTGTAAGTTGCAGTCGACAGAAATACCAATGGACTGCAAGTTCATTTTTTATAGGGGGGCTCCCCCTCTGTTCTAATTATAATCAGCTGGAGTTGATTTGGGGAGGGAGTGCAGGACTGGGAGACAGTGTGCACCTGTCTCTGGCACACCATTACATCGACCTGTCGATGAACTGTCAATTTTGTCAGCAGCGATATAGGTCACTATACTGGTGTCACTGCCGGGGGGATACCACCCTGGTTCACCGAAGCTCAGACTGTGGCCCATTAGTTTGTTGTCATTAATAAATATTTATCTTTTCTGATGCAGAAGTGTGGGACCCAATTTTATTAACTAAGTTTATTTATGTATTTAAAATTACTCTAGCTAGCATAACTCCATGAGATGCAACATCTTGTTTTCATGGGGGTGCCAGGGAGAACAGACACATTTGAAAGGTTAACATATTCTAGCAGGAATAGTTACATAAAGCTATTATATATATATTTTTTTCTTTTGCTTGCTAAAAACATAAAGCCATTTTTTGGAGGAAGTAGTAAGGCACACAAAACTGAGATGATGCCAGGATTGATTCCTAACTGAAAGAAACTTGGCACAGGTAGAAAAAGGAGGGTAGCTTTGGCCATATTGATATTGTGTGAAAATGGAATATGAGGTTGGAGGGCAGAGGCTTAAACTGATTCACATTGTAGAGGATGGGAACACACAGGGAAATGTCATTTGTTTTCATTTTAAAGCTTACTGTAGATTTGGCGAAACAACTACTGTTTTTAGTCCTAATGATGTAGCAGGTGCTACTTTGCTACATAGCCAGTTCTCCTGTACTGTACATGCCCTCCAGTGGTTCCGTTGGTTTGTTCCTTTCTTCACTTGAGCCTCCCTCCCAGTTATCTCTTTAATAGAAGTGTATGTGTGAAACAGTGATGCTAATTAATTTAGATTCAGTTAGTACTGTTAATATAAAATAAATTTATACATTGTAATTTACACAGATTTGTAGATTGGTGCAAGTTTACATTTTCTCTAAAAGTTGCAACATGGCTTGTTGATTTGAATACTGACTTCATAAATATTCTTTCTTAGGTATTTAAAAAATAAATGGTTTGCTGTAGCACAAGCATGGTCCCAATGATGCCTTGTGACACTAGGTAGGAGTGTTTGCAACCCTGATGGGGTAACACTAGATAATACAATTATTCAATTCACATTGTCTTCATCATTGTGAGCACCTTTTTCTGTTTTTTCAGTGTTACATTTTATGAAAGGTAACACCTTTAGCTGCACACTGTTCATGTTTCTTTGGGTAACCTCACTGCACAGTATCACAGGGTACAGTAGATGATGGCAGTCAGCATACGCTGTGGGGATCTCTGTGGGGAATTAATCCTGGCTGGGGAGTAGGGCTAGGAAGTTACAGTATGGCACTCACCGTGGGACACACGTCCAGGTGATCTGTGAGAGACTCCACTGAGCAAGCATAGCACTTTCCTCCACTTCATCCTTCTCATCATGTATTTTTTTTTCCAACAGTATTTTTGCATGGATGCTGGCAGGAGTTGCTTATCCCGTTCTGTCCCTCACCTCACACCCCATCCCTGTCCAGCCACCCAGGTTAGAGGTCCCATAGCTTGCACTCTATTGCGGGGTTCCCTAAGGGGAGATCATGATCCACCCAAAGCTGACCCAGGACTTACATTTCCTGGTGTCATTCAGCAAAGGTTGAGTATCATTCAATAGATGTTTAGGGTCATTCAACAGAGGTTAAGCGTCATTCAGCAGAGATTGTGGGTTATCATGAAACGCTGCTGCACAGAGTGTTTATCTTTGGTTGGTTTCCCCTAAGGTGTGGATGTGCGATGATGTCAACATGCTGCACACATGCTCCCCCATGCATACCCTGCAGACACCCACTCCTTCGCTTGCAGTCCTCACATGGTGTATACCCATACTCTGCAGTGAGTTGCCCAAGTGCTGGGTGCCACCATCCCTCCCCACCAGAGATAGAGAGCAGTCTATGGGATGCTCATCCAATCACCCCCCAGCCAGTCCTCTGATGCACGGTGCTCATTCCTGAACATTGGTCATCAGTGTCACAAGCAGTAGTACTACTGTTGTGTCAGAGGGCCAGCCCACCTCATGTTGCTTTTACACATTAAATGGAAACAATTAACAATGATAGAGGGGAATTGTGAAACTGGGAGAGGGGATACCAGAGGGAGAGAAGGAGTTGGAGTTTAAGGAAGTGTGATAGGGAGAAAAGAAAAAAAAGAATGCGAAAGGGACCTACTAGAGACATGGAACGTGAATGGGAAATTGGGAACACACAGGAAGTGAAAGAGACAGAGGAGACACTGAGTGTGACAGTGAAAACTGAACACAGACTGTGAAAGAGGGATCCAGAGAAAGAGAGAATATGACATGTATGAAAAGGAGATAGAAAGGACCTGGACTACGAAAGAGAGATGGGATACAGGAGTAAAAGAAGAAAAGGACAATGGGAGCTTTGTGAAACCTTTGCTTGCTTGTCCGAAGTCTGTACTGCTACTTGAGAACTCACCAGCTGTCCATGCTAGATTCAGGTACATGGGGCTAACAGCCCTGTTCTTTCCAGCCTTGCTGTGAAGGAAATATTTGTAGGGGTAACAGAGATTTTAATTGAGTCCTAACCATGGAACCCTCTGAAGATGCTCAGGGTTCATGGGGGTGGTGTGTGAGAGGAATCACATCTGAATCTTTGTACAGATCTGCTTTCTTGCTGTTCCCCCTATGACTTGCATAGGGACCCAGATGGGGGAAGGAGGAGTTCTAAGGACATTGATCAGCTGGAGAGGCTGGTCAAGGGGCTGTTATTTGTGTTTTTTGAAGGGTGGTCAGGTGGGAAGGAGTCCCAACTTCAGGGAAGATGGTATACTAGGAGGATGCAGATTTGAAGATTTCTGAGATGCCTTTCTTCTGATGAGATGTTAAACTGAGATTTCTTCAGCCCATCTCTGGTCACCGTCTAGGTGGAAGTAAATGATAATAATAATAATAATAACAATAATGACTTTACTTATTTTATTTATTTAGTTTTTGATGACCGGGTAGGTGCACTAGCCATAGCAATGACTATTTTCAGGCATGACCCGGGAGGGTACAAGGCAGAAACAATCAGAAATAACAGGTTACACTATATGGATTCACAATATACAAACATAGGAATTAGAACAGCCTAGAGTTTTAAAACAGGTTTGGCAATATACTCAAACAGAGTCAAAGTCAAAACAAAAGTAAGGAGAGTAAAAATTACAATAAGGCAGATAACAGTTTGATTAGGCCATAAGTACTAGCAATACCATGGAATTACAGAGATGATAATGATAAGGTGAAACGGAGACATTAACTTAGTCAAAATGGGGCACATTCAGTTATAACACTCTTCGCAATGTATCAGAACACTACACTAAAACAATAATTAAAAAACATAAAATATTAAAATACTGTTCCATAATTCCATAATCGCTATTATTCATAAAACAGTCAGTTACAAGATAGCCCTAAATGCTAGTTAAATAAGTGGGTCTTAAGGGCAGTCTTGAATCTCTCCACTGTCAGGCACTGATGTACTCAACGAGGCAGAGAATTTCACAGGATAGGGGCCACAAATCAATCAATCAGTCTTTATTTATTTAAGGCGCCTTTCTTAAACCAAGGCACCTTTACAAATGACATAAAACAATAAATATTTAATCAGAGTTTAAACAGAATTAAAATTAAATAATTAACAATCATTAAAAGCTTTGTTAAAAAGGTAGGTTTTCAGAGCTACTTTAAAACTCTGGACAGTCGGGCAATTTCGTACCTGACGAGGCAAAGAATTCCACAGGGTCAGGGCCATAAAACTAAAAGATCTTGGCCCTGAAGTTTTTAAACAGACCCTGGGAATCTCTAGCAATCCCTCATCAGTGGATCGGAGCGGGCGGGGGGGACACAGGAGATCTTTCAGGTAAGCAGGTCCCTGATCATGTAGGGCCTTATAGGTCAGCAAACCGACCTTGAAGGTGATTCGCCAACAAACTGGCAGCCAGTGCAGTCCATGGAGCACAGGCATTATATGACTGGACCTAGAAGAACCAGTCAAAAGCCTGGCTACCGCATTCTGCACTAGCTGCAGGCGGCTAAGTTCAGCCTCCGTAAGCTCTAGGTATAGGGCATTGCAATAGTCCAGGCGGGAGGTAACGAAGGCATGGACCAAGTTGAAAGATCCTCTGGAGGAACCAGGAGCTTCACCCTGGCTATGTTCCTCAGATGATAAAAAGAGGTTTTGATAACGGCTGACACCTGAGACTTAAAGGTCAGACAGTCATCAAATACAAAGCCAAGGTTCCACACCCGGTCTGAGGTAGTCAGCTGGACATCCCCAAGCTATAAGTCCGAGGGTGATCCGACTAACAAACCCACCTCACAGTGACCCTGGTCCACAACCAACACCTCAGTTTTTTCAGTTCAAATGAAAATATTCTTGAACCAGATGTTTTTAGTCATTTATTTTATTTATTTATTTAGCTTTTGCTGACCAGGTAGATACACTAGACAAGTTATATGCCTATTTTCAGGTGTGATCCAGGAGAGTACAATGAAAATACAGGTTCAAACATGGTACATAACAACAAGTAGAACAATGTACAGAGTCACTAAAGAACTAGGTGAACATAGACAGTCTACAGTAAGCAGTAATAGGTAAAAAAAATAAGAAAACAATATATATATATATATATATATACACACACACACACACATACAGAATAAACAGACTAAGTCATTCAATGGCAAGAGCAGTAATTTCAGTGTATGAGTGACCCTTTATCAGAGCCACAGAAGCAGATAATTCCTGAGCAGATAAACAAGCAAATCGCATGCATCTCAGAGTAAAAAGGACAGTAGGCAGCATCATTAGAGCCTGCAAGAGTAACCCCAATGGCTAGGTGAGTCCAATTTAGAGACCTGGTTAAGGTGGCTTAGGACACCCACATGCGGAGGCCAGCTTTGAGTGCTCTCACAGGGAATTCTGGAGGCACAAGTGGGAGGGGGAGGAATGAACATGGGCAGGAAGAGAGCTCCATCATCTCTGAACACATGTAATGAAGTCCCTATCCCCATTAGGGTACGAGTATAAGGAACTTTGAGCACCCCAGGACCCTGAGACCTGAGGGAGTAGGAGGAGGAGTCAACAGGCTTGAGAAGCTGTGCCAGCCCTGGAGGTGTGCCTGTTCTGATCACCTTGCCCACGAAGCGGCCCAACCCAAAGTTCAAGTAATTGGCCGGGGAAAGCGAGCCAAGTTTGTCGTATAATTCATAATGATGGGTGAGGTGAGGGGCAGCCAGGGCAAAGCAACAAATGTTATTGTAGATCATGTTCCACCAAGTGAGGTGGACCTTGGAGGTGGGAGCAAATGGGAGAAGACCATAGCTAAGCAAAGGGAGCAGCACACCTCTGACCAATGCCAAGCGAGCAGCAAACATCAGATTTTTCTTTGCCCTGTAGGCAAGACCCAGTTTACAGTTTACGGCTCTGCAAACATTTAGGATGTGACACCCCATGCTGAGTTGGGGGTCAAGTGCCACCCCATGGTATTTAATGGAAACTGTGGTTAGGAGGGGAGCACCGTCCACACCACTGACACACAGAGGGGCAGGGGAGGCCTTGTTCTTGGCCAATGACCCAAAAAGCATGGGCTAAATTTTTTTAGGTTGAGGACCAGCTTGTGAGATGTTACTCAGGACTGAATATTCTTAAAGTCCTCAATCAGCTGAAGGTTGAGAAACCCAATGTCCTGGGAATGTGCAAGGATGACCAGATCATCTGCATGAAGGGTGGCACTACAGTTGGTAGCAGCGGCAGGGAGGTTGTTAACAAATACAGAGAAGAGAAGGGGCCCCAGAACTGATCCCTGGGGGGCACCAGAGGTCACTGGTGTGGTGTCAGAGAGGACCTTGTTGAATATGGTCAGTTGTAGTCTGCCCTGGAGGTAATTTGTAAGCTAACTCAGGACAGGAGGGGACAGGTAAAGAGACCGCATCTATGAGCAAAGTAATGCATGGTCCACAAGGTCGAAGGCCTTGGATAAGTCAATGAAAATGGCCCCAGACAATTTGCCCTGGTCCATGGCCACCCCGATACTAAATGAGTCAGAGACAAGGGTCTCCAGCAATCCTTCGCCGATCAAGCGGAGCAGCTGGAGGGGTAGTAAGGATGCAAGACATCTTGCAGGTAGCCCAGTCCCACTCCATGTAGGGCCTTATAGGTCAGCAAGCTGACCTTGAAGGTGATCTGCCACTGAACTGCCAGACAGTGCAGTTTGCACAGCACAGGTGTAGTATGACTGAATCAAGATGATCCAGACAGAAGCAACATTCTGCACCAGCTGCAGGTGGTGGATATCAACCCCTGGAAGCCCTAGGTAAAGGGAGTTACAGTAGTCAAGGCGTGAAGTCACAAAGGCGTGAATCAGGGTTGACAAGTCACCAGATGGAACTAAATGCTTAATCTGGGTGATATTCCTCAGATGGAAAAAGAGGACTTAATGACAACAGACACCTGAGAACTAAGTGTCAAACCATCATCAAGAATTACTCCAAGATTTGGCATCTGTTCAGAGGTCAGTAACTGGGACCCTCCAAGCCAAAGTTCTGAGGTGCACCCCATCCCTGACCTCTTTATCCGGTGACCAGGATCCACCACAAGCACCTTGGTCTTGTCAGAATTGAGCTTCAACTAGCTGGAATTCATCCTAGCCTGGATTTCCACCAGGCAGCTATTATAGACCAAGAGCGCAGTATCCTGGTCAGGTGTAAAGGACAGGTAGAGCTGTGTATCATCTACATAACAGTGAAACCTCAGCCCATACCATCGCTCAATGTCTCCTAATGGCAGGATATCCACCGCAAACAACATGTGGACAGCGTTGAGCCCTGCAGTACCCCACAAGATGCTTTCTCCCTGAAAGCCTCAGAGGAATAAACCCCCAAGACCACCCACTGTGATCTACCAGTGAGAAATGAATGAATGAAACCATCTGAGGACTGTACCAGACAGGCCGCAGATGGCATGCAGGTGATACAAAACACATGGCTCTAATCAAAGAAGAGTCAGGGAGGTTCCACAGTGTCATGGCCAACAAAGGTGTCTGTAATAAAAATCTTCATTTAACAAAATCCTGTTTAAGGAACCTGATGTATAGAAATGCACATACAACAATCTCAGTTACTTTAAAACCGTATAGATTTCAGGATGGCTATTGTGAACAATAAAAGGGAAAAAAGCTTTCCAAACATAAATCATAAAACCAGACAGAGAGAAAAAATAAAACTCCAAAAACTAGTACTGTAGTCTAAAAACAGGATGATGCAATGAAACTATAAAACAATATTTTTAAACATTGACATTACAAATGATTAAAATAGGAAAAAATATATCATTAAATCAGCCCTTTTTTTAAACAAGATAAATCAAGATAATTTGTTTTGATGTAAGCAATTTTTTCTTACCGAATAAGAAAAAAAGTCTAAAGATATTACTGGGGAAAAAATTTAAGATTTTTAGTTAGTGAAATAAGATATTTAGTCTTGTCAAGATATTATTTTTTGCAGTGTAAAACCTTAAAATATATTAGGGGTATAAATAAGGTTAAGACCCAGGAGCTGTTTCAGGTAAAGGAGAGTGGTAGAACTAGAGGGCACAATATGAGGCTGAAGGGTGGAAGAGCAATGCTAGTAAAGTTCTTCCTTATCGAGAGGGTGGTGGACCCGTGGAATAACCTGGCCCAGGAGATGGTGGGGGCCAAAACAGTGAGGGAGTTCAAATACGCAAGGGATAGGCACAAGGGTATCATAGTAATGAAAGGCTAAGGGGGGGTAGTATACTATAAATATTATTTTAGTAGATTACATTGATTTTATGGTCTCCTTCTGCAATCACTTTCCGTGTTTCTATTATGGATGTTACGGTCTAGTATCGCCTGAGCCAGTGAATGGAAGAATCCTGGCTCTTAATTATTAGAGCCCTAGGCATTTCCTGTCACTATTTCCATTCCATTAAGGATGTATTTCACTAGGACACATCTGCACCTATTATCTGCTACTGTGCATTGGGCAGTAGTGTTAACACCTCTCCTACAGTAGATTGCAATTTTCCTTTGTTTGCCATTAAATGAACACTCAAACACTTGCTTTACCCACATGCTGTGCACCTTAATCACCTCTGTTTGTTTCACATTGGTTTACTGGATCATTGCCATATCACATTTCAGTGCTCTTAAGTGTGCTGCTACCTTTGCACATTTAATAGTGTTCCCATCTCCCCACATTCCAAAATGTAACCTTGAGCTCAGGTTTCCCCATTTGCTGACTGTAGATGCAGGATGTCATGAAGGGCCTTTCACTCTCTCAGACCCCCTTCCCTGCTTCTGATTTTCAAGATTTTGTTTCAAAATCCTCCATGTAGCAACCTTTGTCAGGCTACCAGCATTTAATCACTCCATATAATTCAATGCATCAGAATCGCCAGTGACATACACACAGCCTTAGTTTAAATTATACTAAAGTTAACAAGGCAAACAGTAAAATAAACCATACAGTAATAATAACTCCAACAAGAACAAAATCTGAAACTTCAAAGTTCCAAAGTTCCAAAAACTGTCTTGGCCTATTTGGTCAGCCTCCAGTGCCAGAGTAATTTCACAGCAGGCCAAGAATCAGTCAATTTCATTCAAGATGCACCAGGTTCTCATTAGCTAATTTATTCAGGCAGCTGATGTAGGCTTCTGCATCCAGGTCCTCCCCCTTTTGTTCAACTGGGTCCCCACCTAATTAGCTTGCCTAATTCCTGGAGGATACTAGCCTGATGTAACCTGAAGAACATTCTCAGCTCCTTCTGTGGCTCATCTTGTTGAGCTTAGTTTTTTCTGCAAGCTGCAGGAGGGGAAGTCCAGTGCCCCAAAATGGCCACAAGCTGCCCTCTCTCAACACTGCATGCTTCATGCACCTCCCTTCACTGCCATTTTGCTTTGTATAAGGTGGCACAAGCACTGGCATAATGGTCCTGAACCATTGATAGGGTGGTGAGCAAGAGAGGGTGGCTGTGATAAAGTGAAGGGAGAAGAGGAGAGGCCTTCTCTGCATACAAGTTGCAGTACCTTTCACCCATACATAAAATGTTAGCAGTTTTTATGTTGCTTGCATGCATGTGCAAGAAACATAGTGCCATCATCGGAGATTTCGGAGGTGTGTCACCTCCTCCTTCAATTCAGTCAGTGTGCTAGCAGGCGCGGCCCCTGTAAGCCAATGCATTCTGGAGCTGTCTATGACACACTCCAAAATGCAGTGGCATACAGTTGAAAGGGGGAGCTACGCTTCAGTGAGCACTGATAAGATGCTCGGCTGCTCACGTCGCAGCCCCACAGACACCCCGCGGGCGTGCATGCCCCGCTCCTGCATGCACTGTATGCCGATGTGGTGCCCAGTCCCTGGTCGGCTGAGTTGCGCCCCCCCAGTAGGTGCCATGCTGGGAGCCCACCCCAGCATGGCAAGCGATCCTTGGCCGATGGGGTGCCCAATCCCTCGCCGCTGAATGCCCCTGCCCCAGCCATGCTGAGCCCACCCCAGCGTGGCAACAATGCCATGGCCGACGGGGTGCCTATCCCCGCTCGGCTGAACGCCCCTAACGTCCTTGTGCCATGCTGGGAGCCACCCCAGCGTGGCAAACGTCCCACGAGTCAATTTTTTTAAATACCTGTAAAACAAAACGGTCCCGGCACATCTCCCAATCCCTCTCCACAACCCGCACCCACCCACTGCACACCCAGCCTCCCACTTCACCCCATACTTACCTCCAGACTCCAGCATGACGATCTGTGGACCGGAACACGCCTGCACTCTTCAAAGCCGACGAGAAATGAGGAAATGCCAGTAAGCTGTGTAATGGGCTAGATAAGGGGTTTCAACTTTGTTGCATATCTCAAGCATTTTGGGAATTTTTGCAGCAAATTTTCAACATGGGGTTTTTGGGACCCCTTCTCATGAATGATGTCACTGTCATGGCGTTATTTGGGCCCGAAGGGTGATTTTGCAGTCACTGCACAGTAACTGTGCAAAATCACCCTTCAGGCCTGAATAACGTCATGACAGTGACACTGTTCATGAGAAGGGATCCCAAAAACCCCATGTTGAAAATTTGGTGTCAAAATTCCAAAAAATGACTGTTTTACAAGCGTGCCTTGCGCAGTTCCTACGCAGGCTCGTAAGTTCACGAAATTTCAATATTTTTCACTCCAGATTTTCAACATTGCCATTTTACCATACCTTCTTATGATCAGTGTAGCTGTCATTTTTCACATCTAGCCCAAAATGTGTTTCCGCCCATGTAGCGCACAATGGCGCAGTTGGTGTGCGAAATCAATGTACAGGACAAATTAAGAAAATCACAGTGACACTGTTCATGAGCAGAGGTCTTAAAATGGCTATGTTGAAAATTTGATGAAAAAATTCCTAAAGATGACTGTTTTACGAGAGTACGTTGCGCAGTTCCTATGCACGCTCGTAAGGTCGCGAATTTTCAATATTTTCACTCCAGATTTCCAACATTGCCATTTTATCACACCTTCTTATGAGTAGTACAGCTGCCATTTTTCACATCTCACCCAAAACGTGTTTCTGCCCATGTAGCACACAATGGCGCAGTCGGTGTGCGAGATCAATGTACGGGACAAATTAAGAAAATCACAGTGACACTGTTCATGAGCTCAGGTCTTAAAATGGCTATGTTGAAAATTTGGTGAAAAAATTCCAAAAAATGACTGTTTTACGAGCGTGCGTTGTACAGTTCCTATGCACGCTCGTAAGTTCGCGGATTTTCAATATTTTCACTCCAGATTTCCAACATTGCCATTTTGCCACACCTTCTTATAAATAGTACAGCTGTCATTTTTCACATCTCACCCAAAACGTGTTTCTGCCCATGTAGCGCACAATGGCATAGTCGGTGTCTTGAGGTCAATGTGGGACAAATTAAGAAAATCACAGTGACACTGTTCATGAGCAGAGGTCTTAAAATGGCTATGTTGAAAATTTGGTGAAAAAATTTCCTTCAGATGTTCTGCAATATTACTAATGAAGACATTGAACAGAACTGGCCCCAGGACCGATCCCTGCAGCACCCCACTGATCGCCCCCTCTCCCTAGACTGCATACCATTTACCACCACTCTCTGCCTCCTGTCTGTTAGCCAGTTTCTAACCCAGTTTACCACCCTTTCACCCATGTCCAGCCTACCCAGCTAGTTTATCAGCCTCCTATATGGGATGGTGTCAAAGGCTTTGCAGAAATCAAGGTAAGCGTTGTCCACTGCCCCACCTTGATTCACTTCCTTTGTCACCCAGGCAAATAAATCAACCAGATTTATCAGACATGATGTCCCCACTGTGAATCCATGTTGTCTATGGTCCTGGGTTCCGATGGCATCTAGATGCCCCACTATCCTTTCTTTAAGCAATGTCTCCATGATCTTCCCCACTACTGAGGTGAGGCTGAATGGCCTATTGTTCCCTGCCTCCTCCCTGCTGCCAGACTTGTGTAGAGGGACCACATGTGCCCTCCTCCAATTCACTCATGTTGAATGACTCAGTGAACATGGCTGCCAGAGGTACTGCTATCTCCCTTCGCAGTTCTGTTAATGTCCTTGGGCATAAGCCATCTGGTTCCATTGCTTTGTCTACCTTCAATTTAGTGAGCTTCTGCAGGACTCTTTTGCCTTTCTATTGTCCACCTCTTCACCCCCTTGGCAACTGCTGTACTGCTGTGGCCCTTGCCCCTTCCACTCTTCTGTGAATACTGAACGGAAAGACACAGTGGATGTCTTGGGAGGAAGGCATGAAACTGTCACTTCCAAATACCTAAACAGCACATACAAGCAAGCAACATTCAGCATTGACAAATGCTTGTTAATACTGAGTTATCACTCATCCATTGCTTTGAGGTCCTTTCCCATCCCATCTAGAAAATTATGAGAGACCTGTAGAAGCTTGATGGGTGGAGATGTGGCAACTGAGGTTCAATGCAAAAAAGTGCACAATAATACACATAGGTAGAGGGAACCCTGGGGAGAGCTACAGGTTGGGGGGAGGAGCTGACTGTCACCAAGGAGGAAAGTGACCTAGGGGTTATCATCTCTGATGACCTTAAGGTATCAAAGCAGTGTGAAAAGGTGACAGGGAGAGCCAGTGGCATGCTGGGGTGCATAGGCAGGAAGCGGGAGGTGGTGTTGACACTGTATAAAACATTGGTAAGGCTTTACCTGGAGTACTGCATGCAGTTCTGGAGGCCACACCTGTGCAAGGACATAAACAAGGTGGAGACTATCCAGAGAAGAGTGACAAAGATGGTGCAGGGCTTGTACCACAAAACATATAAGGAGAAACTAAGGGACCTCAATATGTACTCACTAGAGGAGAGGAGAGGAGAGGAGAGGAGGGAGAGGAGAGGAGAGAGCAGGGAGACATGATTGAAACTTTCAAGTACCTCAAGGGCATAAACAAGGTGCAGTTGGGGGACCTTTTCCAATGTAGAAAAAGTACTAGAACAAGTGAGCACGATATAACATTCAAGTGGGGTAGATTAAGAGGTAACGTGAGGATGTTTTTCTATGCAGAAAAGATAGTTGATGCTTGGAATAGTCTGCCACAGGAGGTAATGGGGGAAAGTACAGTGGGGGGTTTAAGCATTCTTGTGTGAGGCACAAAGGAACCTTGAGAGGGAGAGTGAGTGATGAAAAGACATTGATCACAAAAGGTCAGTGGCCACATACAATGTATAGGGCCTATGGGTACACTGGATAGGACTGGCAGTCCTTATCTGCCGGAAATTTCGATGTTTCTATGTTTCTATCCTATCCCACATATGTGTTTACTTACGTGGCTAACCAATATTAAGATCTAGTCATCTAAGTCTGTATTTATACGATGATGGCTCTTAACAGGAGAGGGGTGAGAACAGAAGCCCTTTATACTTAAAATTATCCATGACTCAGATTTAAATCTTTAACAATCTCCTTGACCTATTAGCAACAGTGGATGGCATTGTAAGATGTGGTGCCAATCAGCCCATCTCTTTTAAACTCAGTACATTTTTATTGATAGGGTACAACACCATAACTGCACACATTGGCCCATATATTCAAACTGCGCTAGGCTGTGGCACAAGCCTGGGCGCAGCGCAACTTGGTTGCGCAGGGGCATTGACTGGGCGATATTCAACGGAGCTGCGCCATGGCACAGCATCGTTGAATGCTCGCACCTAACCACCCGCAGTGTGCATGGCACAGTGGCACTGTGCCAGCACAAGTGGCCAGAGTGGAGCTGGGGGATGCGCTAGTGCAAGTTCCATTGCGCTATGTGCTGCAACTGCGATATCCAAAAGTGCACATGCAAATGGGGCCATAATGTATGCAAGGTGCAAATGGGGCCATTTGCATGTTATTATGGCCACATTTACATGCAGGTGCACTTATCCACGGTGACTTGCGCCTGGCGCCCTGCCAGGCAGCAGCTGTTGGGGACCGACGCCCCCTCCACAGTGTGGCAATGTGCCCCTCTGCCCGATCGCGGGCATTTGTAATAAAAATAATGAAGCCCAATAGCCCTGGTGGTCCAGTGGACCACTGTCAGCCCCATCACGGGCATTTGTAATAAAAATAAGTCCTATATCCCTGGTAGTCCAGTGGACCACTGTCAGCCCGATCACGGGCATTTGTAAGATAAAAATTAAATCCAATATCCCTGGTGGTCCAGTGGACCGCTTGCAGCCTGATCACAGGCATATGCAAGTTTAAATTAAGTCCAAGATCCCTGGTGGACCAGTGGTACCCCCTCACCACCGCCCACTCCCGGTCAGTGGCAGGCAGCAGCACCCACACCACCTGCCCCACCTCACCGACTGACACTGTGGTTGGGGCTGTCGCCCATTGGTCCACAGCGTGAGCCAATGGGCATGCAGCCCGCACCATACTCACAGATTCCAGATATGATCCATTCACATATCTGGAATGTGTAATCTGATATGGACTGCATGCCCATTGGCTCACGCTGTGGACCAATGGGCATAACCCCACAGCATCAGTCTGTGGGCGGTGGGGTGGCCGGGTGGTGAGGTGCTGCCGTGCCGCCACCGGGGAGCGGGGTAGGGGGCTCAGTAAGCGGGTGAGGGAGGTACCACTGGTCCACCAGGGATATTGGACTTAATTTAAACTTCATATGCCCATGATCGGGCTGACAGCGGTCCACTGGACCACCAGGGATATTGGATTTCATTTTTATCTTACATATGCCTGCGATCAGGCTGACAGCAGTCCACTGGACCACCAGGGATATTGGATTTAATTTAAACTTATATATGCCCACGATTGGGCTGACAGCGGTCCAGTGGACTACCAGGGAGATAGGACTTTTGTATTTTAAATAGATGCCCAAGATCGGGCATGGGGGGGTCGCCACCACGGAGGTGCAGCCGGAGCTCGGGTGGCCACCCACAGGTGGCAGCTGCCGTGTTGTGCCATGCAATACAGCAGCTCACCTGTGGGTGGCCAGCCGTTGTTCCTTTTTTTTTTAGATCAACTTTGTGCAGCGCAAGTAGGGGTTGCGCATGCATGGACCCAGCACATCCTGGGCTGAATATCAGGGATGTGCTGAGTATGCATGGGCACACTTCCTACCAGCCAAGATATATTGATGCGCTTTCTGGCGCATCGGGATTTGTGCCAGACACAATTCCTGTTTGAATATCGTGCCTGGGCACATCAGTGGGTTATGTGCAACCCTTTTGAATATCTGGGCCACTATATATAGTATATATGACCATACTTGGGGTTCTAAAATACTTATGCAGACAGACAGCAACTTGAACAGTGACAGTCCTACTTGGAACAACATAATTCATATATGTGACAACCAAATCATCTGGTTCAAGATTCTGAGGAGGAACTAATTTGTAACTTAATCTATGTACTCAGAAAAAAAAGGTCCATATACATACATAGATACATACATAGACAGTGTCGGCAGATATAGAACAACATATCTGAAGTGTTGTGCAGGAATTTTCAACCTTACACAAAAAGATGACTCCCATTGAGGAATATCCAATAAGAACCCCCAATTAATCTTAAAAAATAAAGGAAAAGGTAGAAATCCAGGATATGTGTGCAAATAGGGTGCAATAACTCCAGTATAATGAGACTATTATATCTACAGAAATTAAACTCTAACAGTGTAAAACTAAGTTAACACAGTGCGCATTACCCCCCCATGAAATAATAAGTACTACAGATAGTCTTGGAGTCAGACATAAGCAATGAAAGACCCATTAAAAATTATTTTTGTCTGCTACAGTTATTATAAGTCGGTCATTTCTGACTGATGCCAAGGGTGGCATATTTCCAAAAATGTATCATATTTGAGCCAGACAATACTAGTTATTTTCTCCATTCTCTCCAATTTGCCCACGTTCAGCCTCCAGCACTCTACTGAGGGAGGTGTGGGGCTAACCAATTAGAAGTAATACATTTGAGTGCTTCCACCCTCAGAATCTGGCCCAACTTTCAAATCTTGCTATGACAAGATAGTAAGGCGGGAAACCCCAGTACCAATTCCGTGAATGCAAATGGAAAGGTTAGTCTGCTTAATTGCTGGATTTCAGTATAGATAGCTTGCCAGAAATGAAAAAGCTTTGAACAAGCCCCCAAAATGTGGTAATGAGTCCCCAGGGCCTCTCCACAGTTACACCAACACAAATCTGTATAATTTGGATGGAAATGCTTAATAATAACTGGAGTTCTAAAAAAATCTAACCAATATTTTCCAGTTAAATTCTCACCATGAGGGACACGCTGTGACCTACCAACCCAAGCAGAGGCACCTCACCCAGTGAGCTGAGGGAATCTGGGTACCACTTTCCTGTTCCCATTTTATTCTTAAAGCTTCCAGTGGGGGTGGGGAGACATCTGAATGAGACAGTAGGGTATATAAGTTAGAGAGCTATCAAAATTTACCTCAAGGAATAAAAGTGTGATAGATGAAGGATTCTAATCTGATTTGATCCCTCCCAATCGGAGGGAGAATGCCTGTGGACATTATATAGTGTCTAATTTGTAAATATCTAAAATGGTCCTATCGTCTGAAAGAATACTTTACTTGTAGTTGAGTAAAAGATAAGCATCCCTGTTCATTTGTACACTGAAGAAAGGTAGTTAACTTATTCCTTTCCCAATACCCATAGCCAGAATCAAATTTGGGTGGAAGAAAAGAGTCTTCATGTCTAATGAGAGAGAGGTCCTATAGTGTTTGGAGTTTTAGTTAATTTTTGGAGTTGTATGAGAATACAAAGGGAATTTTTAATCAAGGGATTATGTGTATGCAACCAAATTTGAGGGGAGTTGCACTAGTGGGTAACATCTGCAGGACCAACCTGGTAATGTGGCCTCTTCTATCTGGTACGAACCTGAGTTAACCCATTGCTTGGCCGAAGTACAGAGTTGGGTGCCCTGTGCATCTAAATAATAAAGGTTAAGGTTGGGGAATGCTAAGCCTCCCAGATGATGAGGAGCCTGCAAAATATTCCTTGAGAGCAAGGGAGCTTCCTGGACCAGATGAAATGGTGGAGATCTTTATTTAGATTGTTCCAAAGAAACCTGGGTACAGGGATCGGCAGAGTATGAAAACAAAACAGAAGACTGTGTAGGACAGTCATTTTAACTGCTTGGATTCTGCCATATAGTGTAAGAGGCAAGAGATTCCACCTGGAAAAGACTGCCTGAAGTACACTATATAGTTTAAGGTAATTGTTTTTACATAAGAAGAAGGTATATGCTGAGATTTGAATCCCTAAATATTTAAATGTGTTTTTCTTTGCCCAAGCAAAAGGGAAGATACATCTAAATTCAGGGGAAGGAGATCCACTTAGTATCACTGCTTCTGATTTAGTTAGGTTAATTTTGAAGCCTGCCAAAGATCTGAAATCTTGAAGGGCCTGGAGAAGGTGCGGGAGCGATATCTGTTGGTCGGAGAGAAAAAAAAGGGAATCATCAGCAAAAAGTGCCAGTTTCTGTTCTATGCCACCCACCATCACCCCCTTAATGTGAATATTACTTTGAATTAAAATCACCAGGGGTTCCAAGGACAGGGCAAATAGCAGGGGGGGACAGGGGTAACCTTGTTGGGTACCTCAACTCAGGGAAAGACGCTTAGAGAGAAAAACCATTCACTTTAACTCTTACTTCTGGGGTGCAACAAAGCGAGGTAATTGCGGTGAAAAAATTCTGGCCAATCCATAAACGACCAGTCTGCCCTGTCAAAGGCTTTTTCAACATCCATACTTATAGCCAATTTAAAATAATTTTGTTGGGCTGTGATAATGTTTAGGAATCTACAGGTGTTGTTCTGAAGGAAACCTTCTGAAATAAATCTGGTTTGATCTATGTGGGCAAGGGCGGGGACGCATGTTGCAAACGGTCTGCGAGGAGTCCTGTAAAAATCTTTTAATCCACCTGGAGAGGGGAAATGAGGTGGTATGATCCGCACTCCTCAGGGTCTTTGTCCAGCTTTAAAATCACTAAAATCTGGGTGAGTTTCCAAGATGGGAAATACCCTGCTTCCGTACTAACACTTCACTATAAGCCGCCAGAAGGGGTCCAGGAGTGAGGGGAAAATTGTTTATAAAGTTCAGATGCAAAATCATCTGTCCTTGGGGTCTTACCACTTTTTAGTTGTTTGATTTTGGTAAGAACTTCAGAAGAGGTAATGGGAGCATTCAGAAAACCCCATTCATCATTACTTAGCTTGGGGAGGAGTAACTGGACCAAGTATTGTTGTACCTGAGTCTTGTGGTCTAAGGCATATTCCAAAGTACTGTATATGAGGTTTCATAATAATTAGCAAAAATTCAGGAGATTTAAACAGGATGGGTGATAGAGGATTCCGTGATGGGGTTTTTAAGGTGGACAACCACCCTATTGTCTGCCTCTTTTTGAAGTTGCCAGGCTAGGAGTCTGCCTGCCCAGTTACCATGTTCAAAGTATTTTTGATTTGAATAGTGAAGCTGTCCTTCAGTCTGAGTGTCTAATAACCAATTCAGTCATCATCTCTCCTGGTCCAGCTCAGTTTTCACCTGATCATCTAAAGGCACCTGATGTTGAAATTTCAACTCTGCTATCCTATGTTCCAGGTCTAGTCACTTTTGAATATGCTCTCTTTTTAGTCTGAAAGAATATTCAATAATTGCCCCATGGAGATAATATTTTAAGGCATCCCACCTCAAGCCCCCTTCCCCGTGTCTATCGGAGGATTATTCTGGAGAAAAGTTTTAGTGGCACAAGTTACAAGATCCTTAAACTCTGTCTGCCTTATCAAACTAATGTTTAGTCTCCAGAGTGAATCAGAAGGCAACGGAGAGGTATCTAACTGGATACAGATTGGGGCATGGTCTGAAATGGTAATGGAGCCAATAAAAGACTTAGTAACTTTGGATACCCAGTTAGCCGAAAGTAAAAAAAAAAAAAAAAACTATATGTGAGTATGTGTTGTGGCTGGGGGCATAACAAGTGTAGTATCTCCCTTGTGGATGCTGGAAGCATCATGCCTCTACCAGACCCATTTCCAAATATAAACAAGAGAGCACTTTGCCAGTCCTAGCAGTCCCCTGTGTCCCCAGGCACCGTTTGTCTGCAGAGGGATTCATAAATTTGTTTAAATCTCCTCCCACCACTATCATGCTTTGAGCATCTCCCACTGTCTTCTGCAAGACCTTAATGAGAAATGTAATGCATTCAGCATCTTCATTAGGGACACATTAAGAAGCATGCATCTATGTCCACTATATTCCCCTTGTAAGTGGATATACCTCCCTTCCAGATCTTTATCTATTTGTATCACTTTAAATGGTGTGTTATCACAGATTAGAATGGCAACTTCCTTACGATGGGGGGTTTTCCTCATAGTGAAAGGCATATACTTCTGTTGAAAGTGGCCAGTGGCCAAAGTTTAGTGACCAGTGGCCAAGGTTTTAGTGACCAGTGACCAAACTTTTATCAACAATATGTAACTGGCTAACCAAAAGGTTGAGCAGATAGAAAGGGGTAGAATGGCTAGTGTAGAGGCTGCAAAGGGCTAGTAAAAGGTGAAGGAGGCTAGTAGATGACTACATGATACCTACATGTAGATTGATGTGCCTTGTAAGTGCAGAGGTGTTTGGAGACTAATTGTTGAAACCATGCAAATAATGATACCACTGTGCAAATTAATGTCTGTGTAGATGCCCAGGTTCAAAAGGTGTTGGGACCCTTTAAATAACTGTAGAAAATAAGTGAACTGTGTTTAAAAAAAATAAATGTTTTAAAGAAAATTAGCTTTGCTTTGCTCAGCAGAGATATTTTGTACAAAACCTTCCTTCAACCAAAGGTCATAGCCAAAATAAGGTTCAGCTGCTTCAAACCACTGCAGCTTAGATACAGTTCCTCATTTTATAATTTCTTGTGTTTAAAAAAAATGTGTAACAGAGAGTTAATAGAAAATGGTTATGTCCTTGTTTTGGCCACTGTCTAGTCAGCAAGTTATTTAAAGTGAATGTGAAGTCCCCTCATATGTTTTCTGTATCCTAAAGTAAGTATTTTTGATAAATAAAAATCCCCTGATCACTTGTTTTTCATTTAAGAATGGCTGTATGTCTCGGCAAAGTGTCAAAAGTATCTTATGACCAAGGTATCTTATGGCCAATGTATGTTAGAGTCTTATGACTTGTTGAATGACATATTGTCTGTGTCTATATCTGCTGTAGTAGTTTTGGGGAAATTCCAGCCTTGCTTTTTTTTCCTAAGCTTGCTACACATAAATATGGGACCTATGGTTATGTCCAGCATCCCTTCAAGAAGACGCAGTTGGAGACTATCCATAGATTGCTTGAGGGATCCAGAGATATATGGTTTCATAGCTCTCTGAAAATCTGTAGTCTTGTAATGCAAATATTACTAGCTGTCTAGATTGCACATTAGAAACACCCCAATGGGATTGTTCCATTGGCTGTAAGATTAAATTGTATCAGGTACACTCAGGTAGTAGCAGGCTACCTGATGCCTAGAAATGATATACTATTTCAATAAATTACAACTAATTTGGCAAAGAAGTAGTGTGGTGGCTTTATTGAATTACTGAGAATTACCAACCAGGAACCTGTATAATTGGGTCTATTTTACACTTCCCCCACCCAACTGCGTTGCAACATAAGGTGTTCCTGAGGGGTCAAATGAGTCTCTACAGGAAGGCCATAGTTGCATTCTGACATTGCAAATCTTTTAGGATACGGGCTCCCTTAAATGGGCTATTAATGCCCTGCATATTATAAGAGATAATCTTAAGGTCAGTCATTATCAATTATCAGAAAATAAAAACATTCAGCCTATCTCAATCCCACACCTTCCTCCACTGCTTGAGGCTGGCTGCCCATTATTATTTTGTTTTTATTGAAAAATTTAACACAAGTATAGAAAATACATAAAGCACCCATCAAACAGTACAAAATAACAGACTGATATGATACAGCATATAGCAAGGAAAATCTGTCAACATAAATAATCATAATAGTAATATGGGTTGAAAAGAAAACCCACATTCCAATGACAGTCTTAACACTGTTACATAAAACACCAATGCACTGTACCACACATGGACTGACCCCATAAAACCACACCACCTAAAGAGAGAACCAGAAAATATTTTTATTAATATAAACGATAAACAAAAAAGGTAAAAAAGAGAAAAGCACTAGGCTAAATCAATGGTGTCTACCTGAGGAAAGAATAGAGAAATGCAGTTAAATCCATCTAAATGACAAAACAGGAACTACAACTAATACTAGTATCAATACTAAGAGTGTACCTAGTGGCTCTGCTGGACTGTCCCCCATTATCCCATGTCTCCAGCCAGTCTAGTATTGGAGTGATTTCCACTTCTTCAACAATAGATGTAAAGGGGTACCATCTGTAGTGAAATTTCTCAGTTCGGAGCATAAGAGTGCAGTAAGAGCTTCCATAGATTGTGTATGACTACAATTCAGCAGTCAAGTAGAAATAGCTGGAGAGGGTGTCACATGATGCATGCTTCGGGGTAGACTAACTATTTAGCTCTCCGTGTCAATGGTACAAATAACTACTTCAAAAAGCAGAACTTTGTACTGATCGCTTGCTCCAGCTGCTTTCCAAAGCTTCTAACAAAGGCAAGATGATGCAGAAAGCCTCCCAAGCTGACATAGCGCAGAGGGAATTCAACAATTCGTCCATGATGGAGGAGCCGGCTGAGGATCCACTGCCTACCCTGGATGCTTAGAGGCCCTGATGGGATAACTCATCAATGCAACCCCCAGGCTCTAGCCAGGATGCGTCAGCAACCACTCACATAGTCCTGGAGCTTACTACCATTAAAACAGCAGTCTTTACAATACTGGAAGATCTTAAGGAATTTAAACCTGCGATGAAAGAAATAGCCCGAAGAGCTGATGATGCAGAAGTTAGAATATCCTCAATAGAGGACTAACAGAAAAAGATGGAGCCAGCCTTTACTGTCCTAAACCATAGATTGGGGAAACTGTAGGACAAGCTAGATGACCTAGAAGGTCGTAATAGGAGAAACAATCTGGTGCTACTTGGTTTACTGGAGGGCCCGAACACTATAGAATTTTTACAAATATTTTGTAAAAAGGTGGTGGGACAGAGCCCCAACGGTCCAGCATACATCATAGAAAGGGGTCACAGAGCGCTCTGGGCCAAACCTTCCCCATCCGAACATCCGAGACCAATAATTTTTAAATTACTCAATTACCTGCACAGAGATCACATCCTTTGTAAAGTTCGTCAAGTGGATGCCGTGCAATGGGAGGGGAAAGCACTGAGAGTGGTCCCAGACCTTACCTACAAAGTCCTCCAAGCATGGCAAGCTTACTGACCTATCCTTTCAAAACTGTAGGAAGCACAAATTAAGCACTGGCTATCACATCTAGCCAAACTAGAAGTACATTTGCAGAGCGGTACAGTCAAATATGAATCTGCTGAACTGGCCCAGAGGGATCTCGCTAAGCAACTCCCTGATCTGTTTAAAACTTGAAAGTGGTTGTTTGTTTACTACTAGACAAATCAACTGCTGGCATGATCTGGCAGGCTACGAATGACTAATAGACTTTCTTTCAAGTTTACGGTTTGGCAATGAGTTAGAACGATCAATGTTGTGGAAGTGACTGACCTAGTTCTCCTAACTTCTATGGTTATGCCCGTAGATGTTCCATTTCTGCAGCTATTATCTCTGATTCATGGGGACATAGCATGTTGCCACCAATTTTTGAGTTCAACTGATTCCAGCTATTGTGTGTGCTTTTGGACTGTTTCTTGCTTATTAATGTTAAGTTCTATTATAAATTAGTAAGCCGCACCGTCTAGTGGCTGAGCACCGAAATGATATCATCGGCTTTCTAGTCTCTCCTACGCGAATACGTGCATCTTCAAGGAGCTTCATGAATAATATAGTATGCTGTCCAGATAGTTAAGTTCAAGCAGTGACCATTAAGGATAAGTACTGGAACTGTTTTGGCAATACTATCTCTACATAGACAGACACCTTTAGTTCGGAGTCAATTTTTTTGTTTAGGTTTTAAAACTGTTGCAAGCTTAGACTATATGGCTGAAGATGTGCATAGCTGGCTGACTGGGGACAACATAGAACTGCTTTTTTCTTTTGCCAGAAGATTTTGTACATGGTCCTCAATTCCTGAGTGCTAGCAGATTAGAAAATATTTTTTGCAGTACAGGCGAGCCTTCTAGATCTGGCTGATAAAGTGGCATTATTAACTTATTTTCTATTTCCTTTTAATGTAAAAGAGCTATTAATCATTATAATTTGGAAAAAAAGAAGCTTGTATACTATTGCATTAAGCTCAACTCAACTAGCCCTAAATCATGGGCTCAAGCTTAGAGTATGAGGGTATTCCCCCCCTTAATTACAAATTATACTAACTGACTTTATAGATAAGTAATGGTTTAATAAGATTAGTGTTTGCCCTTGCAGAGCTGCACTGCAGGCTCACATAATTGTAAAAGTTTCTGCTTTGGATGTTCTTCAATATTCTTACCTTGAAGTAGTTACTTTAGCCAATGGTACCTTAGGCATAATGCTAATTAATACTAACAGAAAGTTCTGTGATTCTTGGATACTTCCTATTATGTAATTACCATTGTCATGGAGCCCACAAGGTCTGCATATGGACCTGTGGGTAAGGAGAGGGCTTCAGGCCTGGAGACTGGTGGATGTATTTAATTAAATTTGGGATCTTGTATTATTGTTTAGTTTGGAATTTTTTGTGATTGGGGTGGAGATGGTAGTGGGAGGGTAGGGTATTTGGAGGGGTATAGGGCATCACCAATAAGGACAACATGGAAAAAAAGAATAACCTATTAGGTATTAAGTGTATTACCTGGAATATCAAAGGAGGCAGAGATAACAAGAAAAAATATATGGTTCCGAGACATATGAACCAGTTCTCCCCACAGATAGTGTTCCTACAAGAAACCCATCTCCCTGAGTCACAGGTCTCACTACTCAAGAAGTTATGGGTTGGTCAAGTTTTTTGGGGAGGGAAGAGTACCAGGAAAGGTGGGGTAGCCATTTTAATGGCAAAATCTCTACCTTTTAGATGTGAAGAGGAGATTAAGGACCCTGAGGGAAGATTTTTGATTCTCAGAGGAATATTAGGTAATATAGAAATAGTGGTTAGTACTGTTTATGTCCCGAATGTTGATTCCCCATCCTTTTTTACTAAGTTATCAGTGACCCTGGCACCGTTCTCTCATTTACCCTGTTTGTTGGGAGGAGATTTTAATTTGGTTTTTGCTAACAATATAGATAGATCATATAAGACATTGGCAGGGTTATCACCTTTGCAAAGAGCCCTGACAGACTTAGTAGACACCTTAGGTTTGGTAGATGTCTGGAGGATACTAAATCCGAAAACCATAGACTACACTTTTTATTCTACTCCACATAAGGTTTTTTCCAGGTTGGATTACTTTCTCATCAGTAAACCGCTGATGGCAAATGTGCTTGGCTGTACAATACATTCTACAGTGGTCTCCAACCACTCTCCTGTCCAAATCACATTAGATCTCCCCCACATAAATATCCATCCATGTACTTGGTCACTGAATAATCTGCTACTGAAAGAGACAACCTTAGTAGACCATGTCAGGAGTTATATGCAAGAAACCATACAGATGAACTGGACTACTATTCCAGCTTTAGATATCCTTTGGGCAGCATTGAAAGCTATGTGGAGGGGAGAATTAACTTGGTTAGCAACCCTAAAAAAAGAACAGCCCAAGCCCAGGCAGACACCTGGCTTAGAAAAATTCACTCCATAGAGCAATCTCTTTCCCCTTCCCTACCAGAGGAGGAGCACCTCAATCTAGCAAAGCTTCATGCCCAATATTCTAACTACTTATTAGATAAAGTAGATAAAGCTACTTCCCAGCTGAAAGCTACCTACCTGGGCCAAGGCAATAAAGCTGGTAAACTTTTAGCACTACAGCTAAAGCAGCAGAGTTCCTCTAGGTGGGTCTCTGCTCTGACGCATCCTGAGTCATGACAAGTCAGTAGTAACCCAAAGACATATTGGAGATATTCTGACAATATTAACACGCTCTTTACTCCCCTACATCTCAAGGGGCACTAGAGGATTCCCAAATGACCCCATTTTTACAGAAAATCAATCTGCCTACAATCCAGCCAGACTTCCAAGTTCAGTTAGCCAACCCTATTACAGAGCAGGAGGTAAGCCAGTCTATAAGATCTCTACCCTTAGACAAGTCTCTTGGACTAGACCGTTATACAGTACTGTTTTATAAAACATATTCTTCACTGCTAACTCCACTGCTAACTTTCCTATTTAATTACTGGACAGCATCCCCAGTGATGGAGAAATCACTTTTTGAGGCCCAAAACATCTTAATTCCCAAGCCGGGGAAAGACCCAATGCAACCAGAAAATTATCATCCGATCTCACTTATAAATAATGATATTAAAATATATGCAAAAATCTTGGCAAACCAGTTAGCCGATGTATGGCATCATTTAATAGGACCTGAACAAGCTGGATTTGTTGTAGAACGAAATGCTAGTGACCACTTTAGGCAACTTTTCTACTTAATCTCTGCATCTGGGAATCTGGAGAAAGAAGCTGCTCTGGTATCCCTAGATGCAGAGAAAGCCTTCGATAGAGTGTTGTGGCTGTATTTATTTCTGGTCTTAAAAAAGTATGGTCTCCCAGCAGACTTTATCCAGAAAATACAGGTACTATACCAATTTCCTTCAGCTAGGGTATCATGCAATAATGAGTTGTCTGAATTATTTTGGCTAGTTAGAGGAACAAGGCAAGGATGCCCCTTATCCCCTTACCTCTTTAACCTTTATGTAGAACCCTTTACATGTAGATTAAACATGGCTGAAGGAATAAGAGGAATCTCAATAGCCAACCAGCAATTTAAGATCTCTGCTTTTGCAGATGACATATTATTGCATATAGAAAACTGGCACCCTTCCCTGATGGAAGCCCTTGATATCATTGGTCAATTTAGTTGTTTCTCTGGTTATAAGCTAAATAAGAAAAAAATGATGGTCTATGCTCTCTCACCACTTTGTACTCAAATAGAAGTCAAGGAAATGGGGCTAAAGTGGGAATCTAATGCCCTAAACTATTTAGGTATTAAGATAACTCGCGATCTCTCAAAGCTAAAAGTCCTTAATTTGTATCCCTTAATCAAGACCCTGACAGAGGACCTAGAACAATGGTGAAATATACCCTTCTTTTTGTGGGGGAGAGCAAATGTTGTCAAGATGATGGTCCTTCCCCATCTGCTATATCCTCTCTCTATGGTCAATTTGCCACTTCCAAAAAAATGGTTTACAGGGCTGCATTCCCTATGTTCCCGATTCTTATGGTTGGGGAAGCCTCCAAGAAGGGCATATGCAAACCTGAGAAATCTAAACAGGTGAGAGGACTGCAACTCCTGGATTTTTACTTATACTACCTATCGCTCCATACCTCTAAATTTTTAAAAAGATCACACTCTAGTTCAAACTTGGAATTTCTAGCAGGTTGGCAGAAAATAGAACAGACATTACTTCGGAAATACCATATTTCTTCAGCAGCCTTACCCTATCTCACTCATGCTCATCTCCCTAATGAACTAAAAGAAACACCACTGTGCTTGGATTTACAGGCGCATACGCAACTTTGCAGCAAGTTTGGATTAAACCAAATCTGAGATCTTATGCAGCCATTAATTGGTAATCCAAATATTACTATAGCTGGTAAACCAATTGTAAACTCTTTCTGTTCATTACCACCAGGCAAAATTCTCCGCGACCTAGTCTCAGACTCAGTACTCCTGTCTCCAGCTAAACTTCAAACTACTTTTAACCTGCCATCAAAAGAAATCTTTAAACTAATCCAAATAAGATCTTCGGTTACCAAGCATCTCGGCCCTGCCCCATGGCTTTCTCAGGCAGGGATGTGGTTTCATGACCTATCAACATTAGCCCTACAACCCAAACTGCTCTCAGGCATATATAAGGAATTAATCCTTCAACTTCAAAAAACTGTTCTCCCTGCAGCCTTCTACTGGAAATCTGAATTAAAGATAGATAAACCTCTGCAGTTTTGGCAGCGAATTTGCAAAAATGTGACGTACTATCTTAAACAGGATAGATTACATCTCATCCAGTATAATACCTTACACAATCTATATTGTACTCCAGTTAAAATATTTAGAATGGGCAAAATGCTGTCACTAAGTTGTGATACATCTGGAGCTGCACTTGGTTCATTATTTCACAAGTTATGGACCTGCTCCAATGCTAAAGGCCTATGGCAAATTGTCAAAACCAAATTGCAGGGTATTCTCCCCCGTGCAACATATTTTACACCTCATGTATGTCTGCTGGGGGAGTATTCTCAAATTCCTGTATCCCATCATAGGTATTTCATGGCCTTAGTGCCATCAGTTACCAAACTAATAATCTTGCGTCACTGGAAAGATCCCTGGCACCCTTCTTTTCCAGAATGGTATCAAGAAATTCTAACAGCCCTAGCAGAAGAAAGAGCAATAGCATGGGTTGCATGAACCTGGGTAAAATTCCAAAAGTGGTCTTCATTCTATACCAAGCTCCAACAAGTGTGAACTTCTACAAGCATCCCTTACACAATGGTTTGCAGACTTTATGACCCATCCCAGGTGGAACTAAAGCAATTTAATTGTGGTAATCTATTTAGGTCCTTGATTTTACTTAGATTAAACATCTGGGTATCCTACGATGTGGTGATGCACGGGACGAGTAGTAGGGAGGGAGGCTTTAGAGTTAGGAAGAGAGGGGAAGGGGGCTATTATTAATTTTATGATTTGTTTTGTTGTATATTGTCTTAACTGCATTATTTAATTGTTTATTCATAATATTATATTTCTCCTTTTTCATTTATTATCTTGTAAGGACAAGGCAATGCAAGGTTAACTACTTGATGGAACAACAACTGTATATATATTGTTTTTTTTGTTTTGTTTTTTGTTTTGATTTCCTGAAAAACAATAAAGTATATTAAATTGCATAAAAAAAAAAGAAATAGCTGGAGGGAATGGCAGCAGCCAGGATTGTGTAATTGGTTCTAGAGCAGCTATTGTCAGAATAAGAAATAGGTATCTTGTATTACCTCTGCTGGATCCCTTTTGGGGGGATCCCAAATATGACATGGCTGAATCCTAACAGTGTATCTAGGTATTAAGCATCAGCAATCAAGTGACAGATCTCATGAAAAGGTAGAACAGCTGGAGAAACTCCCAAAAGTCATGAAAGGGAGTGCCTTTTTGACCGCAGTTCCGCTAACACTGATTAGTGGGGATGGTACCCATATGAAAAGTTCTATCAGTGGTAAAAAAGTACAATACCATAACTTTCCACTTAAATTCTCTTCAAACAGCAGACCCCATGGTTTTATGTGTCAGTCGCCAAATTGCCCCCATGTCCTCTCCTAAAATAGGAATGTAAGCCTCCTTTTCCCACAAATCCTGAACCCATATCACCTGAGCAGACCTGATCCAATTTAAAATTGCATAAAATTTAGAAATAAGATGAGAATTGTCTGGGTGCGCAACTGCTTTCTTCACCAGAAGTAAAAGAGGGGGAGGATGCTGGAACAGAAGAACCTCCAGCAATCCTTGTGTAACTATGAAATGTCGTACTTGTAGGTATCTAAAAAAATCTGAAGAGGGTAAATGAAACTTTTTTTGCAAGTGTTGAAAAGAATGTTCCCATCCTCAACAAACTGGCTAAAGAGAGAAAGTCCCTGTTGTGCCCAATACCAAAAACCCATATCAAATTTTTCCGGAAGAAACCAAGGATGTCACTGAATAGGGATCCCGCATAATTTCTGAGACAGAGTGGAAAAGGTTCTCTATAACAAAAGCTACCATTGTAATGTGTGGCGGGTCCATCTATTAGAAAACTGAGCTAGATAAGCAGGCCTACTAAGAAGCGAAGTTTGTATATGCAATGGTTCTGCCCTAGTCAGGGCTGCTTCAATTTGCAACTAAGAAAGGTTCAGTAAATCTCGCATGAAATCTACTATATAAGTAAGCTGATCCACGTTAAAATAATGTTTAAGATTGAGAAGGCCCATTCCCCCTCCTTGTTTAGCTAGCTGCATAACCCCCCCCAACAAACCCTCAGCCATTTACCCACCAAATTAATTTTTTAATAGCCTGATTGAAAAGACACCAATCATGTTGAAGGATCAAAAAAGTTAAAGTTTGATACAAAAAGAGTAAACAGGGCAAAACATTAATTTTAATAGTTTCAATTCTATTTGTTAATGAGGGAGGGGTCAATTACAATCATTGGAGATCCAGATAAATTGCCTGGTAGAGCCTGTCATAATTAACCTGATAAAGGGAGGACAGGGACATAGGAAGAATAACTCCAAAGTATCAGCCACATCCCTAATCATACAGTAGCCAGAATGCAGTTTAAATTCCTGGGGGAGACTACAGTTAATCAGTATAATCTCAGATTTAGAGGAGGTTCACATTGAAACTAGAAAGAGAGCCATACCGAAGCAACAAAGAATCAAGTTTAGGTATGTTAGTCATGGGGACATGAAGAAATATCACTGTGTCATCCACATATAACAGCACTCCATTATCCACACCCACCACAATTACCCTTCAGTTGACTGGAAAGAATTGCACTGCCTCAGTTAACAGTTCTATACTAGTAGCAAAGAGAAGTAATGAAAGGGGACAACTTTGTTTAGCACACCTTGCAATTGCAAGAGGAGAAGAAAGGGTGCCATTTACTTGGACGGCAGCTCTAGGGGACTCACATATCATATTATAAACAGGGTAAAGATTTTATTAAATTTTGGAAAACAATGAGCTCCTGATACTGAATGGTAGAATGAGTGGTGATTTAGAAGGTAGAACCACCTATTCTCTTCTTGTGGTCAGAGTACAACAGATTATGCTTTATGCAATTTGGAACTGGTAAAGCCAATATCATTGAGGAAGGTAAGGTGCCTGCCTGGCACCATGGCTTGGAGGGACAGGGAGTGAATCCTCAGGGTCGTGGGAGCAGCTGCATGGTGGAGGGAGCTGGATGTCATTGTCCACCTAGAGACAAATGACCTGGTTGGGAAAGTGATCAGAACAGTACAGGAAGAGTTTGTGGAGTTGAGGAAGGGCCTTAGACAAGTAGCAGACAGGGTAACCTTCTCAGAGGTGCTGCCAGTCTGTGGCATGGGTGAGGCTAGGGTGCTCCACACCATGGGATTCAATCAGTGGTTGAAAAACTGGTGCAGAGATCAGGGTTTGGGATTCACTGGGGACTGGGCATCCACCTGGAGTGATGCAAGCCTATACTGGTGTGATGGTCTGCATCTGTCCAGGAGGGGAACCAGGATCCTAGGTGATAAGTTTAAATGCTTCATTGGCAAACATTTAAACTAGCCAAGGGGGGAGGCACTGGAAAGAAGCAGAAAAATCCTAGCCCAACAAAAATCAGGGTAGTTAGTGAGGTAAACACCAAGATAGAGATGTTGATAGGGAAAGGGCAGGGGTAAATGGAGAAAACAACAAATGCAGTAAAGACAGGGATGGGGCAAAAAGGGGTAAGGCCATCAAGAAATAAAGGTTAATGAGTACTAATGCCCATAGTCTGGGCAACACACTTCCTGAACTGGTAGCCTTGATGGAAGAGGGATGCCTGGATTACATGGCAGTCAAAGAAACATGATACACAGAGAACCATGACTGGGATGTTAACATACCAGGATACACAGCCTACAAGAGAGACAGAGAGGGTAGAAGAGGGGGAGGAGTAGCTCTCTATTCTCTATGGAAGGGAAGGGATAAAATCAGCAATGGGACAAAAGAGTAAACAGGGAAGAGAGGAGGCACTGTGGGTCACCTTAGTGACTGGAAAGGTACCACAATTCACAAAGGGGTTGTATACAGACCCCCATATCAAGCAGAGGGAATGGACAAGGATATGATAGAAGGCATCCTTAGGATGGCAGAGAAAGGGGCGATATTGTTGATGGGTGACCTGAATATGCCAGATGTTAACTGGAGTACCTTTGCTGCAGCCACATCCAACAGCAGGTCCATTCTCGATGCCCTACAGGTGGCATGCCTCAGACAGCTAGTGTTGGAACCCACTCAGGAGGGAGCAGTCTTAGACCTCATACTCTCAAATGGGGAAAGTGAGAGGATCTCAGATCTAGAAGTGGGTAGCCATTTGGAACAAGTGACCACCAAACAGTGTGGTTCATGATAAACTCAGTGGCAGAGCCAAGCCATACAAAAGTGAGGGTACTGGACTTCAGGAGGGCTGACTTTGTCAAAATGAGAGAGTGCCTTAGAAAAGCACTAGCAAACATGCAAGAAGGAGAGGTGGAGCAACAATGTGGAAACATCAAAACTGCCATCACAGAGGCAGCAAGCCTTTGTGTGAAGCAAATAAACAAATCAGAACATAAGAAAAAGCCACTATGGTTCTCAAAAGAGGTGGCAGGGAAGATTAGGGAGAAAAAGATAGCATTTAGGAATTATAAGGAAACACAGAAGGAGCAGGACAGAGAACTGTATCAGTTAAGGCAGAAAGAAGCAGGGAAGGCAGTCAGAAGTGCAAAGGTCCAAACTGAGGAAAAGATAGCCAACTCAGTTAAGAAGGGGGATAAAACCTTGTACAGGTACATTAGGGAGAGTAGAAAGACAAAGGCAGGGATAGTGAGCTGAATAGAATGGACAGTGGGTGGGCAGAGAAGGACAATAAAAAAGCAGGGATACTGAATGAATACTTCTGCTCAGTATTCACAAAAGAGGAGGAGAAGAGGTACCTAATCCAATTAATAGAAGAACTCTGGATGGGAAGAGGATGGATGATCCCAGTCTTTTCACAGAAGAAAGGGTTCTGAAAGAACTCCTAAAACTGAAGGTGGACAAAGCAATGGGGCCTGATGGGATTCACCCCAGAATTCTAAAAGAACTAAGGGGAGAACAAGTGACATCACTGACTAACCTTTTTAACGAATCATGGGAGGATGGTGTGGTACCTGAGGACTGGAGGAAGGCAGATGTGATTCCCCTTCACAAAAGTGTGAGCAAGACAGGGGCAGGAAACTACAGACCTGTCAGTTTGACTTCTGCAGTAGGGGAAATGATGGAATCACTTCTGAAGGAAAGAATTGTTGAGTATCTAGAGACCAGTGGGGCTCAGGACCCAAGGCAGCATGGATTCACAGCAGGAAGGTCATGTCAGTCAAATCTAATCAATTTCTTTGAACGGGTGACCAAAGTAGTAGACCAGGGAGGGGCTGTGGACATGACCTGCCTAGACTTTAGCAAGGCATTTGACACAGTCCCACACAAAAGATTAATAAACAAATTAGCCAGCCTAGGAGTGGCCCCAGGGTGGCATCCTAGGTAAAAGGCTGGCTGGACAACAGGACATAGAAGGTAATAATAAACAGAGTCCACTCTGAAGAAAGGGGGTCACTAGTGGGGTACCACAGGGTTCAGTATAGGGTCTAGTCCTTTTTTATGTCTTTATAAGTGACATTGCAGACTGACTGGAAGGAAAAGTATGCCTCTTTGCAGATGACACAAAGATCTGCAACAGGGTTGATACACAAGGGGGTGGAAAGGATGAGAAGGGAGTTGGCAAGGTTGGAGGAATGGTCAATAGTATGGCAGCTTAGATTCAATGCAAAGAAGTGCAAAACTATGCACCTGAGAAACAAAAACCCAGGGGAAGAGTACACAATGGGGGTGGTAGTAACAACATCAAAAATGGAAAGGGACCCAAAGGTAATCATATCAGATGACCTTGAGGTCAGAAAGCAATGTGAGAAGGCAATAGGGAGTGCTGGGGGGATACTGGGATGTATAGGAAGAGGCATCACCAGCAGAAAACAGGAAGTTGTTATCCATCTGTACAGACAGTTGGTGAGACCCCATCTGGAGTACTGCTTCCAGTTCTGGAGACCCCTTCTCTGCAAGGACATAGACAGGATGGAGGCAATCCAGAGGAAGGCAACCAAAATGGTGCAGGGTCTGCAAGAGAGGCCATACAAGGCTAGACTAAAGGAGCTTAATATGTATACCCTTGAGGAAAGGAGGGAGAGGGGGGACATGATAGAAACATTTAAGTACCTCAGTGGTATCAACATAAAAAGAAATGTACAAGAACAAGGGGACACAATTTGAAGATGGGGGATGGCTCAGGGGAAATGTGAGGAAGTATTTTTTCACAGATAGGGTGGTGGATGCATGGAACTGCCCCCCCACAGAGGCTATGCGGTCTAACACTATGGGAGAATTCAAGAATGCATGGGACAGACATAAGGCAATTCTTGTGGGGGGGTAGGAAGAAAAAGGCTGTTGGTTAACTAGGATCTGCAGCTTATCCCGTAGATAGGGAAATGGGCAGACTAGGTGGGCCAAGCAGTCCTTGTCAGCTATCAACATCTATGTTTCTATGTAAGGCTAGAAAGTGACCGTACCAGTTTGCTTAAAAATTAATTTTAACGAAGGTACTTCTGATATGTTAGAATCAGGTCCTCTTGTGGAACTAAGTTGAATTGGTAATAAAATTTGAAGGAGAGGTAAAATAACAAGCAATGCCTTATGTAAAGTCATTCAAACTTTTGTAAATACTAATGAACCACTTGGACTAAGTTATGAATCCCCAGAACAAATTCGTAATGCGTTGAATCAATTGAACCAGGATATTAACGCTGTCATGTATGCTAGAACTACATGTAATATCCCACCAAACTATAATTGGTTTGACAATGAATGCAAAGAGACAAAGTCTCAATTAAATAAACTTATAAAGTGGACTAAAACAGTCCCTACAAAGTCAAATTTTTAAAATTTAAATAGAGCTAGAAAACAATACAACAGATGGTTAAAAAATTAAAAAAAATGTTACATCAGCAAAAATTACTGGCTGAAATGCATAAGGTAATACAAAATAATGATATGCATTCCTTCTGGAAACTGGTGACAAATGGTATAAAAGAATACAAACCTGTATTGTCACCTTATATTCCCAGGGAGACTTAGCACATTTAAAGCAAATATTTACCAGAATTGAATTAGATAATTTGGATTGCCAATTGGTGAACAAGTTATGTCTAAATTCTAATAAAGCACTATTTTTTCTGAAACTGAAGTAGAATTGCCCATCCTAAAATTTAAAAATAATAAGGCTGCTGGAGAGGATGGTATCCCAGCTGAAATATATAAGGAACACAGGGTCTTTTGGATCCCCTTACTTACACATTACTTTCATTTGTGTACAAAATTTAAATATGTTCCCCCTTCCTCAGTTAAAAATATTACCATATCGCTTCATAAAAAAGGTTCAGTACATGATCCATATAATTATCATCCAATAAGACTCCTAAATATGCTGTCAACATTTTTTACAAGACTGTTACTTGGTAGATTAACAGACTGGGTTGAAACAAACTCAGTTATTTCCCTTACCCAGGCTGGTTTTAGAAAAGACTTCTCCACAACTGATAATATATACTTCTTCTTACATTTAATTGAGAAATACGTTAAATGGAGAAAAATGAAACCAGAGTATATGCCATATTTGTTGATTTCTCCTCTGTCTTCAGTTCTATAAATAGGCATACGTTGTGGTTGACCATGCATTCTTTAAACATGGATAATGTACTTCTGATTATGATTTGTCTTCTTCATTGTGGAACTGTTTCTTCTATCAGATATGATAACAAAGGTAACAGTATTTTGTGACCCATAAAGGGGTTAAACAGGGATGCCTACTGACTCCCCTGTTATTTAACATTTATGTAAATGAACTACTCCTTTTTGATGATGAGGAAAAGTTAGAGTCCCCTAATATAAACCACATTCCCCTACATGTGTTGGTCTCCACGGATTATATGGTTTTATTTGCCTTATCTATAAAAGGACTACAAAAAGAAATAAATATTTTTCAGAAAAAATGTGAAACACTAGGGCTATCTATATTCTTAACAAAACAAAAATAATGATTTTAATAGTTATGGCAAAAGTTCTTTTCAATCTAAATTTACACTGGAAAACAAGAAAATTGAAATTGTGAATTGTTATCAGTATTTGCGGGTATAATTGGTAAATACATTTAACTGGGCTCCACATCAAACAGATCAATACCTGAAATCTAAAATCATAGCTAAGGCACTACTAAAGTTTATTGTGCAATTTGGAGGTAATTCTATTCTCTCAGCACTTATTGCTGGTGATGCAAAGATTAACCCAATTGTCACATGTGGTTCAAACCTCTGGGGCTTCTTTATAACAAAATAAATTGATAAGAAACTAACATATTACTATAAAGCCTTATTAGGAGTACCTAATAACACAATGGTCAGATCTGAATTAGGAAAAATTCCAATGGGTGCTATAGCTGAATTAGAATTATTAGCTTACTGGTTGAGAATAATAAATAATAAACATAATACATTACCTCAAAATTGTTTGAAAGAAAAAATAAAATGGTCTAATGAAGGTCATAAATCTAAATGGTTAAAGGCCCTATAAATTAATCTAGCAAAAATAAATATGACTCACTTATGGAGCGATTGTAACAAGAACATAAATATATCTGTACACTTCAGAACCATAATTAAGAAAAAAACTATTTGATCATGCTAGAAGTTCAGAGATGGTAAAAATAAAAGGGCAGAAATGTGCTGAATGGTTTAGAAATAACAAAACAGGGCATTGTCCAGAAGATTTTTTAAACCTTCCCATACAACAATCTGATAGAAAACTGATCACATAGGCGCGGTTTGAAGTGAACAACTCCAGACATATTAACTATAATATGGGTCCACACAATGATGTGACCTCAAATACAACAACTGTTAAATGTAGGTGTAATTATTGGTCTTCAAGAATCCTTATTTCACATAATTAATACATGTTCTTTATATTCAAAGCCTAGAAATAATTTACTTATAAATTTCTTGAGCCTATATGCAAAAACTTATTATGATTGGGTATTTATTTTGTTACACTCTAGTTGTGTGGAAGACACACTGCTGGTGTCCAAATTCTTCTCCTCAGTAGTTCAAATAAAGAAACAACATTATAGATTAAATTACAATACCACTTAGATTAGCCCGTAACTTGTTTTTATGCACTTTTATCAATTGCACTTTATTAAATGCACTTTGTTTATTGTTGGTAAGCTGTAATACTGCTTTAAAATATGTTGAGATATCTGGTCTTTGTAGTATTGCATTATGTATTATCCTTATAGGGTTGTTTTCGTCCTAGAGATACACTGTGATGAAGTTGATCTGTTAATAATGTTCTTTTTTTTTTTTGCTGTCAACATTTTTATTTGTCACTTTGTATTTTTGTAGAAATTTGTGAATGCTTTTAACTGTAATAACTTTGATTGTTAACAATAAGAAAGTTGAACAATACACTTTTAAACTTTAGTAATATCATATTCACCCATTTTCAAAAGAGATCCCTCATACCCACTTGGTGAAGAGCTTCTTTCAGAAACACCCAATTAAGTCTATCAAAGGCTTTTTCCACATCAATCAAAAGGGCTATCCAGAGGACAGCTGCTTTAGCACCTTCAGATAAAACATTCAACATGCACCTAACAATGTCATGTAAGTGCTTCCCCAGTATGAACCCTGTTTGATTAGGATGGATCAAAGATGATATCACCCTCTGTAACTTGTTGGGCAGTATTTTAGTAAATAATTTAAAATCCTAGTTTAGTAAAGAGATTGGCCAATATGAATCACATAATTCAACATCTTTCCCGGGTTTGGGAAAAACAGAAATAATTGCATCATTCCAGGAGGGAGGCTATGGTGCCGATATGTTGACCATCTTGGAATAAATCACGAAGAACTGGGGCCAGTTAAACTTCAAAATGTCTGACATTCACCAAACTGAGGTGGTGGCCGGTGGCCCTTGTGGTGCATGTGAAAGATATCAGCCTAGGAAGATGCAGTGAGTGTTGTGAGCTCCCCTGCAGTGGTCCCTGGTAGCTGTTATAAACTCTTTTAGGGTTTTATTTGTTAGGTTCTAGAGAGAGAGAGCTTACTTTTTCCCATATCCCTCATCTTCATTTGTCAATGTCTAATCAGTTCTGATAATCAGCGGAGATAATCTAATTCTTTAAATCAGCATTGGTATCTAGTGTTGCTTCACAGCAGAGAAGAAGAGAGCAGATTTTGGAAAGACACCACTCCCTAGATGCTCGCAGAGTGCTTGCTATCTCAGAATGGGACTAAGCAACACCCCTTGAAGGTAACAGTAACCATAATGGACAAAACAGAAAATGTACTCTTTTTACTTCTTTGCCTGTCATAAGTGGTATAAAACTTAAAAGCATCATTGGCATCTCAGAATATCCCAACTCAAACTCAGGATACAGAATCAACTGGTTTTAAATCAGGGGCTGTTCCCTCAGTGTTTCCTGTATATGTGTACATCAGGTTACATTTGAGCAAGTGCCTTCACCAACTTGTGTAAAAGAAAGGCAGTTTTACAAGAGTCAGGAAATTATTAATATGACTTATGTATCAAAAACACAATTGGCTAAGGAGAAGGGGGATAAAGGGGAAAAATAGAAAGTTGTTTGAAAAAAATTAGAGCTCTGGTGATATAAATAAAAGTTCCTTTCTTGACTCTAGAGGTGGTCAGTTCCTCCCTCCAACCTCACCCCCCTCTCCAAAAGATGCCAATGCTGTATCAATGGTAGGAAAACTAATTAATATGGAAAATAATGTTGAAAAAGAGCCAAGGGCTGAAAATTCTTCTATCCAGAATTTAGAACAACCTTGGCAAAAAAATGTAATTGAGTTGTGTCAGGGTTTTGGTAATATTAATAATACCTTATGTGCACTGGACATTAAGCTTAATTAATTAATGGGCAAAGTGGAACATCTCTGATTAAGAAACCTGGAAGCAGAACAGAGGCAGAGGTCGCTGAATATCAGCTTTCTAATGTTTCTGAGCAGATGAAAAACACAAATAAAGAACCTGAATCTCTTAAATTAAAACTCGAAGACTTAGAGGCAAGATCTTGAAGAGACAATATAAAAATAGGTAATTTGCCTGAAGGATTGGAGGGACTAGACCCCTTAAAATTTTGCAAGTAAATCCTTATTAATATTATGGAACTAAAATATCAGGAACAACAAATTGAGTTAGATGGGGCTCACACAGCCTTTGGACAATGACTACCAGATGCCAGACCAAGATTTATGTGTGTAAAAAACATTAAGGTTCCAGGACAGAGGATGGATTTTGACCAAAGCAAGGTTGGAAAAAGGCTTATACTATAATGGGGTTAAACTTCATGCCTACTCTGACCTCCCTCTCTCCATCAGTAATTACTGAAAGGAAAATGTTTGACACAGCTTGGGACACTTCGGAAAAAAAGGTAACCCAATTGCACTCATTTACCCTGCAAAACTTCAAGTGAATCTTGATGACAAAATCTAATTTTTCTATACTCCTTTTGAGGTTATTGAGGCTTTAAACAAGGAAAAATATCATGCTGCAGGTTCCTCTCAGTCTGAGAACACCTCAGATAAAATAGCCTCAAATGATAAAGGAGATGACTAAATTATTTTATATGTTTTCATTACTAAACCCTCTACATTGTACTTCTACTATATATTTACAGGGAGGAAGGGGAACAAAAGCAAGGGATGACTGGTATAAGGGGATGAGAAAGAGGGAAGAAAGAGAGGTGGATGGGAAAGGTTGGGAAAGGGAGAAAAAATATGATGATGAAGGGATTAAAGGAAGTGAATTGTAAATGGAAGTAAAGGGAAGAATGATTGGAAAAGAAACTCTCCCTGTGAGACCTGTGGATTAACTATGAATAAAACTGGGTAGTTTGATACTTGGAGGTGGGGGTATCCCTCAAGGGGAATAGTTATAGAGGCTTAGATGTATGGGGATTGGATCTCACAAATGACCTGACACACACTGACAAGTTCTGCTATCTTCACATTTTCATGGGAAAGGGAGAAAGATCTACCCATAGGTGGGTGAGATCAAGGGGGTTGGGAAGGGATCTTATTGGGAAAATAAAACTACTTAAAAAACTATGCTATGGGACAGAGGGTGAGGGGGCACTAAATGGAGCTCAGAGTCAAGTTAAATTGGATAACAGAAAGAAAAAAATACTTTCTTATGTATCATAGAAACAGCAAAAGCATGGATGGATTACTTTTCTTTTCTGAATAAGTCCAGATTTAAAAAACATTATTTTCTCAATTTTGAAAAATCTAATGCCAATTGCCCTGCTGCCCCAGAGCAAAATAGTAAGGGGCTGTTTTAGGGGTGATGCCTAGTTTAAGACTAACGGCATGGAACTTAAATGGTGCCAAAGACAGAACTGAAATGTGCAAGATTGTTCAGTTGACTAACAATATAAAAATTGATTGCCCCTTTTTACAAGAAACCCATTTCAGTAAAGGTGATGTATGCTTTTTTGCAAACCTTTTCCAGGTATTAGGAGTTATATGATGTTCTCCAGTAAGGCAAGGGGAGTTGCTATCTTTATTAAAAATAATTTCAATATACAGGTGTTAAACTTAGAGATAGATCCAAAAGGGAGATTTGTTTGTTGGAATTTAAATGTTTTTTCATATCCAAATATCCTTGTTATTTTACCTAATGAAGAAAATTGATAATTGTTTACTAAAATGCTCCTAAAAATAGCTGCATGGGATACCACTGTAATAACTGGAGGATACTTTAATGTTACTCTGCACCCCCTGGATATGGCCTTCTCCACATCTGAACAGAAAACCATAACAGCTGCTTTACTGAAGGACTATATGCAAGATATGGCCTTATAAGACCCATTAGATTTCTTTATCCTATGTTGAAAAATACTCCTATCATTCTAAAGCCTATAATACATTCTCAAGAATAGACTTTTTGTTTCTGATTCCCAGCAACCTAATTTCAAAACCTAATTTTGTAAATTACAATTCAATATCAGTCTCAGATCATGCAGCTTGCTACAGGCAACTGGATTTAAATCCTATCCCAAGTTTAAAAAAATAAATCACGGACCCTGGATAACTACTTGTGGAAAAATGAAAAATTTAGGAAACAACTTGAACAAATTCAACTGTTTCTGTCTTGGAATTCTCCCAGTGATACTTTAATATATTTGGTTTGGGAATCATTAAAATGTTGGATCCCAGCATATGGTTATACTCAATGAAGAAAGAAGGTAGCTGAATTAAGTAATTTGAAATCAGAATTATCTGAAGCAGAGACATCTTTTGCCCAAACTCCATCAGAAGAAAATAAAATAAAATGACTTGATGCTAAGAATATATTAGAGAAAACCCTTCACACTCAAGCTCAATGTCAGATGTTGTGAGCCAGAGCTAAATTTTGCTTTTATTCTGACCTTCCTTCTAAACTGTTAGCATATCAGATAAGAACTGAAGAAACTAAAAATAGAATTGGCAAATTAAAAAACATGTAATGGTGAAATTATAGCACATCCCTTAGAAATAAATTCTCAGTTTAACAATTATTTTTTTAAATTATATACTCAATAAAAAATGGCCAAATCTCCGAAAATATTAGAGAAAGTAATAGTTCCTAAGAGAACACCCCCTGATAAAAATATGCTGAATGCTCCTATTACCTAGCAGGAAATTCTCAAAGTAATCGAGGACTCAACAAATGGGAAATCTTCAGGATAAGGTGGGTTCTCATATGAGTTTTATAAAAACCTTAGAGAGGTAATAGCTCCCCTACTTTTACAAATATTCCAGGGTGTTCTGGAGAAGGGAACCCTTCCCCTTCCCCTTCCTTCAATGAAGCCAGCATTAGCCTGTTGTTAAAAAAAGATAAAACCCCTGAATTATGTTCATCGTACAGACTCATCTCTCTTCTTAACTGTGATTATAAAATCTTTGCAAATACTTTAGCCAACAGATTAGTTAAGATTGTCCCAAAAATCATACACAAGGATCAGACTGGCATCATTGATGGTAGGAAGCTACAGCATAATATAAGATGTGCTTTGGATATTATGGAAACTTTGCAGGGTCTGGAAGTGGTGGTTCTTTCTTCGGATGCTGAGAAGGCCTTTAAAACCTCCATCAAATAGGGCACTGTATTTTGTTAAAGTCTTTTGATTTTTTACTATTTACTCTAATCCCACTGTTAGAGTGAAAACCAACCATAATATATCAGCTACATTCTCTCTTTCCCTTGGTACAATACAGGGATATTCCCTTTCCCCATTATTATTTGCAAATTTTTCTAGAACCACTGGCAACTATTGTTAGATTACCAGACAAGATTGGGGTATCCAGATAGGAGAACATCTGCATACTATGTCACTTTATGCAGATAATAGTCTTCTCTTTTTATCTAACCCAGAACAATCTTATAACCAATTATTGGAAACCATTTCTGAGTCTGGGAAAATTCCTGGTTCTAGGATAAATTGGGAGAAAAGCAATGCTTTATTTATGAAAGAATTTAGTAGGAACTATACTAGGAAGGTTTAGATGAACAGAAGGCAAAATACCATAGAGTTCATCTCCTGCACTAGCAGGTCATCTCATCCTAAGCTCAAATAATAGGTGGTTATCTAGTTTATTTTTGAAAGTTGTGAAGGTGCTTGTTTCAACTAAGTTCCTGGGTAAATTATTTCAGAGTGGAATAATCCTTTGTGTATAAAAATTCCTTCTCAAATTCTTTTTAGGGTAAGTTAATCTCAGCTGGAGCTTCTGGCTGATTAATGACCTATCTCTGTTGTTAAGCTGTAGCCCAAGGCTGTCTATTAATCCATTATCTTTAGAGGTGTTATACATTAACAGCAGGTCTCCCCCTAATTCTCCTTAAATCTAAGAGTTGAGGCTGAGGCTTTTAAGTCTGTTTTCATAGCTTAATGCTTGCATTCCATTAATTAATCTACTTATCCTTCCCTGAACTCTCTCCAAGCCATCAATATTCCTTCTTAGATATGGGCTCCAGAGTGGTGCACCATAGTCCAAGTGGGGTCTGACCATAGATGTATGCAGCGGGATGATGCAGGCCCTACTCCTTTTAGTAAAGGCCCTGACAATACAGCCAATGATCCTATTAGTCTTTTTAATAACTTCGATATGTTCATCAAAGCTAAGGTCATTTGAGACCAATACTCCAAGATATTTTTCATTTTCTACTGTTTTCAGCCTAACACCATTTAGCCAATATTTGTACTGTTTATTTCTAGTTCCGAAATGCAGGAGAACAAACCTTTGCAGATTAAACTGCATCCTGTTATTATTTGCCCATTCCTCAATTTTCTTTGAGTCCTTCCTGAGATTTTCAACCTTCTCACTACTACCAGCTTCACCACCTATGTATTTTGGTGTTGTCTGCAAATTTTGTACAATAGCTAGTTATATGACATGTCATATCTGATATAAATAGATTACACAAGATTGGCCCAAAAACTGACCCTTCGGGGACTCCACTCGTTACTGGGCCGTTTCCCAAAATATAACCCCTGATCCTCAACTGTTTAGTTCTGTTACCTATCCACGCTTTCACCCACCTAACTAATATATTGTTTATTCCCATATTGGCCATTTTCTGTATTAGAATATCATGAGTACTTTGTCAAAAACTTTCTTAAAATCCAAATAAATGATATCAACAGGCAACTGCTGATCAAACTGTTTGCTAACTTTCTCATAGAATACCAAGTTATTAGTAAGGCATGATCTATTGGGCTTGAAACTGTGTCATGTTATGTCATTTTGATTACTACTGGTAATTTCCAGTTGTAATGTACTCTTAATCAGGGATTTCAGAAGCTTTCCTAATATCGATTTGAGGCTGATAGTTGGATAGTTGTCAACATCACCCCAGCCCCCTTTTTATAAATAGGCACCACAGTTGCAGTTCTCCAATCCTGAGGGAACTCACCAGTCTGCAGGGACTTGTTAAATAGATGATAAAGTGGTCCTTCCAACCATTTGCTAACTTCCTTAATCAATCTAAGATGAAGTCTATCAGAACCTGCAGATTTTGTAGTGTTAACATTTTTAAGCTCTGACTCAACATCCTTCCAGGATACAACTGTACACAAATGAATATGAATCATCTCCTGATGAAGTTAAAAAAGAATAACATGAGATATTTGGGTATTCAATTGATTTCTAACCAAGTGGATCTGTTTCAGTTGAATTATATTCCTATTATGAAAAAAATGTAATTGGATTTAGAAAGGTGGCAACATCTACCACTAGTACTAACAGGAAGGGCAAGCATCTTAAATATTAACATTTTACCTAGGATATTATTTTTATTTCAATCCTTACCTATTCTTTTACCAAAATCATTTTTTCAGATTATGAAAAAATTATAAGAAAATTTCTATGAAATAACTGTTCTCCGGGGATAGCTTTAAAAAAGCTATATTCATCTAAAGAAAAAGGGGGATTAAATATTCCAAATCTTTAATATTATTATCTAGTAGCCCAGTTTGCACTAGTAATAGACTGGTTTAGAGAGGAAGAGGAACAAGATTCTTATTACTATATAGAAAAAAACAAAGCACAATTTCCAAAAAAGATTAAGGGCCAGATATTCAAAACTTTGCCCTGGGTCTAAATTAGCACTGCCCGGTGGGCAAACTTAGCCCAGAGCACAAAGCAAGCCATAATCAAAATGAATAGCCCAGGGAAAACAGCTTCTGAATAAAGCATGGGAATCAGGCTGGGCAAACTGGGCTGGGAGTGCAAGGCAAACTTAACCCTGGAATAAAACAGCTCTGTATATGGCAACCAGGAAGTGCAAACCACAACAGCAACACAGTGCACAGCAATGTGAAGGTAGGTAGAGGTGAACTATGTGGCCAATGTGTGTGCCAGCAAATGTGTGGACCCAGTACAGCTACAGGCAGCAGCATATGTGAAAGTACAGTGTGCAAAACTGTAAAATATTCCCCGAACTGTTTGCGCAATGCTAACACATTTGCACAGGTTTAGAGCAGGGTTCAACCATTAGCTCGGTGCAAACATGTTTGCCCAGCACTAAACTTTACCATATTCAAAAGTGACATGCAAATGAGCCTACTTAAGTAATCTATGGGCAAACATCCAAATTAGCATCTAATTATGCCTGATTTGCTTGTAGTTTGCACTGGGCTAACGGTTTAGCCCTGCGCTAAACCCGTGCAAATGTGTTAACGCTGCCCAAACAGTTTGGGAAATATTATACAGTTTTGAACACTGTACTTTCACATGTGCTGCTGCCTGTAGCTGTACTGGGACAACATGGCATAGGCACAGACGGTGGTGGTGCTGCATGCAACTGTCACACTGTAGGTCATGCTACAGTGCACAGCAGACACTACGGTAGTAAGGAGGCCTGTAGTGCATGGACACAGCAGTGCCTATGATGTGTAGGGCAGTGATGCTGACTGCACTTTACACAGTGAGAGGCCCAACCTGCAGGTGTTTACTGACAGTGGACATTACTGTTATGCTGTTGTGTGACCTACAGATGCTGCACCTCTGGCATTGGATGCTCACAGTGACATATACATGTCCAGCTTTGTGTGGTGTGGTAGTTGTACAGCTGTGCGGTATGTTGCCGGGGGGGCATATATTATCAGAAAGGCACACTGGTGTTGGGGTATTCCCAATACTGGCCCTTGTGTACTGCATGATGTGTACCAGCCTTGTGGCCACACATGGTCTGTGGTGCAAACTGGCTACACGTACACTTTCCTCTCAACATCCTCCATGCCCACAGTGCTGCATGTGTGTGCTGACATCTGTTGGTGTCCACAGAAGGGTGGTCCACAGTTGTGTCCTGTATGTCCACACTGCCATGCTGTCCACTGGTGGCAGGGTCACCACTTACTGTCTGGCGTGACTGGGACTGGTGGCAGATGATGGCATCATTGTGATGCCATCAGTTAACAGCATGTTTCCTCTATGTTTGGCTTTGTCTATGTGTCATATTTATTTGTTAGGGTCGTGCAAAGCTGCACAAACACTGTGCAAAGCTGATTGCCCAGGGTTAAGATAAACTTTTCCTGGGCGGTAATGTGCACTGCACTAAGTGTTGCGCTAAGTCACGCAAAACCATTTAGCGTGGCACTAGTCATTGAATATAGCATTGCATCTGTATTCATGTCCGTTTGCCTCTTGCATACATTATGATTTTGCTTGGCGCTAATGTAGTTTGACCAGGCTATTTGGCCTTTTGAATATAGCAGACCCGCGCTAATCCTGCGCTAAAGCTGCGTAAACGTTTTTTGCCCGGTGCAAAGTTTTTAATATCTGGCCCTAAATCTCTAATGATAAATCTAAATAAGCTGAAGAATAAGAATTCAGTGTTGTCCTCCACTAATGTTATAAGCCATCTATGGACCTTAGCTCAAAGTTTACTTGGAAATGATAAATATATATCTAGGTTTTGCCCTATAATAACAATGGATATATTCCATCTTCAATGGAGGGCAATGCATATAAAGGAGCATTTTATTATAAAGGTATAATAAAAATAGGTAACTTCTTTGAGAACTTAAATTTCTTGTCTTGTAAGGCCTTGCAAGAGAAATTTGGTATTGCAGACAATGTATTATTAGATTACCAAATAAAATCATATTTCCTTAAGAATAATGGAAGTTTAACATTATCCAAAATATCAAATTTGGAGGAAATTATGGCTTATACTCCCCGTGAGCAAAACATTATCGCTATACTATATAAACATTTCAAGACGCTGAACAGTTTTTCGTTATTATGCCTAAGGAAGCTTTGGGAAGAAGAATTGCATTCTCCAATATCAGACTCAAGAGGGACATCAATTATAGATCTATCTGTACTCAAAATTAAAAGTAATAGATTAAAACAAATTCATATAACTACAATACATAGAACTTATTTAACTCCAGTGAGATTAAAGTCCGGTCTACTTCTTTTCTGAGCCTCTCCAATATTACTTTTGTAAATATTTTTAAATTTACATCTAAAAGGCTAATAGACCTATACATAGTTGGATCTGATAAGCTTCCATTCTTATGTATGGGAACAACATTTGCTCCACTCCATGTCTCTGGATAATTATTAGACTCTATACATTTGTAGTAGAAAATAGTCAGAAACTTGCACCACAAGATTGGTTCTGTTTGATATACTTCTGAAGGGATTCCATCTGGCCCAGCAGCTTTATGTGTTTTTAATGAGTATATGGCAAGAAGAACCTCATCTATTGTGATGTATCTAAATGCAGGTGTACTTAATTGCATCCAAATAATGTTAGACTTTTCATCTGGGTCATAAAAAATACTTTTAAAATATTCCAGCCATCTTTGCTGAGAAATATGGGTATCAATATCAGCTTTAAATTTATTTGTCCCATTGGCCACCAGTGTCCAAAACACTTTAGTGTCCTTATGCTCAATTGCTACTAACATTTGATGCCATTGTTTCTCATAGTACTTCTTCTTGTCTTCAAGTAGAATTTTATAATTTCTTCTTGCCTTATTTAAATCTAGCAGCATCTGTTTAGTTTTTGATTTGCAATATAACTTATAAAGTCTCCTTATATTTGCTTTCAATTTCCTACGTTCCTTATCATACCAGGAATTATTGCCCATATAATGTTTTCCCCTGACCAGAAATTCCAGCTTAAGCTTGATCTTTGTATATAGTGAATTTATACACAAACAAAGGGTTGAAAAGTCCTGAGCCCTTAGTGTTTGCAATGTACTACTTAAAAGGAAATGTTTAATCAGTGTAGATATATCACCCTGTAAGGTCTGTCTCCATATAATCTTCTTTGATGCTCTAATTTCAGTAAATAAAAGGGCGTCTACATCTCTAACTTCATTATTTTTCTTATTGGACTTAGTTTCAATAACAACAGGAAAGTGATCACTTTCAGCTCTTGTCAGGACCATAGAGTCTTTCCAGAAATCCATTGGCCCAGTCCAAAAAATGTAATCTATAATGGAGGAACCCCGTGTTGAAACACAGGTGTAATTACCATCACTATCCCCCTTATAGCTACCATTTAAGGGATAGATGTTTTGCTCCTTCAGAATGTCCATTAACATCTTACCCATAGTATTAACAGTGAGATTTTCTAGGATACAAGGAATCTTCTGGGTAAGCATGAATAAACATAGAATTGTCCATCATGCCATCGAAGGCATCAATCTGATCATTAAAATCACCCATTATCAAAAGCTCAGCTTCTGGAAAGACCTGTATTGTTTCTAAAATGACTTCATTTAGATTGTTCCATAGTGAGCTATGATAATACAGCGAACTCTCTGGTGGGATATAGGAATTTATTATCAACTCCTCAATTTTCTCCTTCAAATATATCACACTAAAATTATTGTGAATTTTCCAGCTTTCCAACCTAAAAAAGCTACCAACCTTAACCATCATAATCAGGCCTCCTGAATTCCTCCCAAACCTTGCATATCTGGTTTCAGGCATCTGAAAACATTCATACCCATTGAACTGTACAATATCACTCATAGTATGCCACATTTCTTGCAGACAGATGACATTGTGCCCTGTCAGAACATTTTTACACTCAAAGTCTGCCACTTTATTCTGCCATCCTGCAATATTCCATGTTAGAAATGTATTCCCTTTATTAATTTGGTTCACTGGCACTGCATGTGAACTATCTATATCAAATAGTCATTCTTCATTATAACCTGCTAACTGCATAAACCTGTTTGACAATGGAATAGGTGTTACTACTTCATGATTTGGATATCTTATTACATCCAAATCAGCGGCATCCCAGATTTTACAATCTACTATATTTAAACCTAGAAAATCAAGCTTGGCTGATTGTGCTAGTATTGCCTCTACCAGAATCATGTTTGATATTATAATATCCACCTGACTGTTAGTATGGATTCTTTTGGCTATAATAGAGCCCAATTTTTCCACCTCTATGAACAGGAAATTTGTAAGGAGATCAAGTATTGCACGGGCCAGCTTATAATCAATTTCTTGTTTTAGACGACCCATCCCAAATAAAGTCAAAATGTTTTGATTTTCTTGTCTTTTCTGTTTTTCTTTTATTAAACTGTTCTCTGTTTGGATATGTAAGTATAAGTTCTTTGTCCTGAATCATCCAGCTATTAATCCAAATATAGTTAGCTGTTCTAAGGGATGAAAGAGTACAGTAAATACTGGGGCAAGGAATCCATGGTATGATAATGTATGCAAATCTTAAAAGAAAAAATAAATAAAGTTGGGAAATTAAGAGCTAAAAACCCAATTTGCTCAGTATTGGGTGCATTAAAAAATCTTAAAGCAGAATATAAGAAACTTCTTATTGGAAATAGAAACACAGAAACTGATTATGGGATGACCTGCAAGAATGTATCCTAAAAAAGATACAAAAACTTTTTTGGACTCTTGCAGCCTTTGGTGATGAAAATAATTTATGCTATATTACCCTTGGTATGATCACTGCAGATATGTTGGTAGATCATTTCTCAAGGATTTATGGAGACAATAACAATGGTGATATTGTCCCTGTAGTAATAAATCCATCAAAACAAGCCCCAGATGGTATACCCTTATTTATTATTCCTGAAGTAAAAACAGCAATCTTAGGAGAAAAAAGAAATAAAGTAGCTGGAGTCAACGGATTGCCTGCTGAAGTTTTTTTTACACATTCCTGATTACTGGGCTTACTTTCTTACACTAACATTTACAGTTACAAGTCAATATGTTATCCTCCCACAAAATTAGAATAGAGGTACAGTAGCATTATTCCTCTTTTTAAAAAGGGTAACAAACAAGATCCCAAATGCTATAAACCTATTACTTTGCTCCCCATAGTTTATAAAAGTATATAATAGAATGATCTGTGGTTCAGTTCCCACATCTGGCACTTGGGTTAATATCCCAGTACTGACACTGTAGTGCAGCATGAGAGGGGTGCTGCACTTCTGAGGTGCCGTCTTTTGGATGAGACGTTAAACTGAGGCCCCATCTGCCTGGGTTGGTGGTAGTTCAGGTGGATGTTAAAGATCCCATGGCACTTATCGAAAAGAGTAGGGGAATTTCCACGGTTTCCTGGCCAAATTTCCCTCATTCACTACAAATACCACCAACAGCTTAATCTGGTTCAATTTCAGTTGCTTACCATCTGTATCCTCCCTCCCCCCAGTCGCCCCTGAAAAAGGGACTTCTAGGCCCAGTGGGCCTTACAGGGTCAATAAAATTCAACAAAATAAAACATCTTAGATAGACTTTCAAATTGGACTAAGGAAAAAAAATAATTTCAAAATTCCAATATGGGTTTAAAAAGGAACATGGCACTTTGGATTTAATCTTTACCCTAAACTATCTGACTGATAAGTATGTAAATGGGAAAAATGGAACATTACATATTAGCTTTGTCGATGTAAAAGCTGCATTTGATTCGGTTAACCAGTCCATTTTATAGGAGTTACTAGATAACTTTGGGATAGATCCTCATTTATTAACAATTTAAAAAATGTTACATTTCAACTTCATGCCAAAAATCAGATTTACATTAACAAAAGAAATATTTATAAAAAAAGGAGTGAAGCAAAGGTACTTACTTGCTCCCCTACTATTTAACCTTTATTTTGAGCTACTGGTCAAAAACATCTCTACTATTGATACCTATGCTCCCTCTATAAACAATGAAAAGTTTCAATTGTTATTATATGTGGATGATATGATAATAATTTCTCAAACCCCTGCTGGACTCCAGAGGGGTATGGCAAACATTATGCAATCCCTGGCTAAGTTTGATCTGGAGTTAAATTGATAAATCTAACATAACTATACGGGGGAAAAAAACATCTAATTTCTGGATTATTGAGGGAAAGAAATTTGAAGTTGTAAAAGAATATAAATATTTAGGTATAATTATCGACTCTAATATGTCATGGAAAACACACCTGATGGAAGTGAAAAATAACTCATATAAATCCAACAGTGGTATCAGAACTTTTGCCAACAAATTTCAAGTAACTCTTTTGTAGCAATGCAGAAAGCCTTCAAAGCAAAAACAACGAGTCAGTCCCTTTATGGGAGTGAAATTTGGGATCTTTACAAAGATAGTTTAAATATCGACACAATACAAACCTCATTTATCAGGATCATGTTAAATCTACCAAGGGATTGTCCAACCAGCTTTTTAAGGTTAGAATCTGGTATGCTTCCAATAAAAAACAGAATTTTAGTAAGAGCAATTAACTTATGGGGGATAATAATGAAAAGGGTGGATAACTTTCTACCGCAAATGTGTTGGCTACAGCTTCAAAAATTGAAGACCATTGATAATCTAAGTTACAGCTGGTTCAGTAAGCTGAATATAACATTGATAAAAATGGGATGTATGGACCTTTGGTCTGTTAGAGCACTAAGTGATATAGATAGTACAGTCAGGAAAATTGTAATTAGACTAAAAGATATCGCAATGCAGGAAGATATCACTAGAATTCATGATTTAGATGTTTATGGTATATATTCAAACATAAAGAACTCTTGAGGCCTAGAAAGTTATTTGATCCATTGAGAAAATTATGAACACAGAAATAGTCTCTGTACATTAAGATTGTCTAGCCTAGGACTTCAACTTCACAATCTGAATAGATTTGTTCATTTTGGATAGATGGAAAAATTACTTGCTTAACTAAGTCATTAATAGAGCCTTTGCATACTCTCCTCAAATGTAAAAACAGAGTAAAGCTTGGAAAAAATACTTGAACCTTTATTTCCCTTACAATTCTCAACCCAGGACATTATATTGAATATAATCCAGTTTAAAAAGGTTAAAGTCATGTATGGAGTTGTAAAATATTTCAGTGACTCTAAAGCCCAAACAATTAATAATTAAATGCACTTTTCTATGTATTTATGTATCTTAAAGTAAAGAATATGTGTATTTTAGTTTATTATGTTTTTTACAAATGTATGTAACGTAACAAACCATTTTCTGATTTTATACATTTCTTTTCTACAAATAAAAATTGAAATTGAATCAAAAACTCAAGATAGGAAGTCATTTTCACACTAAGCATTGTGTTAAAGCTTTGGTAAGTCAAAAGACTAGAGTTAAACCTTCAGTAAGGCTACCTATTTCTCCTATTGAAACCAACAACAAGAGAAGTAGGAACATGGTCTGACTGAGTAATAGCGTGAATCTGCATAGTAGAAAACCGATGAGAGTCCCAATAGTCGACTAAGAAAAAATCAGCTCTAGAATATTCCTGATGAGGATGAGAAAAAAGGTACAGTCTCTCTCCCTCAGGTGTTGACTATGCCATATATCAACTAGGCCAAACTCCTCGGTAAGTCCTCTCAAAGTCCTACATGAGGGTTTATTTGTGTCTGACTGTCTGGAGTTTCTGTCCAAAGTGAGAGACAATACACAGTTAAAAATCCCCTTTAAGCACCAGCATCCCCTCATCCAAAGCATCTAATTTATTAAAAACTAAAATATAAAAAGGCGATGCGTTAGTGTTGGGTCCATACATGATAATAAAGTGGACTTGAAGCAAGCTTATAGAGCCAGATAGTATTAAAAGTTACCCATCCTGATTGACCTCAGAAAAGGAGACATCAAAAGGAACCACTCAATGAATTAAAATAGCCACCCCATTGTGCTTGGATGGGAAGCAGCATACATCTGACCCACCCACCTTATACACAGTTTTAAATGTTCTGTATCAGATAAATGAGATTCTTACAGAAATGCTATATCTGCATGCAGCTTATGCAACTCCGCAAGAATCTTCACTCACTTTACCACCATGTTGGTACCCTTCACATTATATGAAATCACATGCAGTTTATCCATAAACAAAAACCCAGAAAAAAATATATTAAGGTGACAGCCCAGGTAGGAACAAATACCAGGACAAGACAGGTGGACACGAAAGTAATAGTGTGGATCTTAAGAAAATAACACCAGAGTTCAGCCCAACCAGGTATAAGAACAATGTAAACAAGTTTCTTCCCCCAACATGAGAAAGAGAAGTACTATCATAAATTAGAAAGTCAACACCAACAAACAACATATTCAAATTTCAAAATCCAGTAAGGAAACAATAAAAAAAAAAACCTGAGCATAGAGGCCACTTAGGGGCCAGTACCAAAAAGGTGCATATGTAGGCAGCAGGTGTAAGCCACATACAGAAATGCCTAAGGTTCCAAACAGAGGAAAGACTGCTCCCCCAAACAGAGGAAAACACATTGGGAGTGAGACTGCTAACAGCGCAGTTCACCACCATCAAACATAAGCTCTTCCAAAACTGGGGTTTCTGGATCCACCAATCAAAGACCCCAAGCCTGGAGAAGAAAGTAACAGAAAAAAGGTAGGGCAAAGACCAAGGCCGGGACAGAAAAAACTCGAACCTCCCCCAGTCCCCTGACTCCTAAAGCCCAGAAAGTCTAACATCCCAGAGGGAACAACAGATATAGTCAAAACACCACTTAGGGAAAAACCCCCAAAATATAAGAGATGGCACCCAGAGAGGGCTAGGAGGGCTCCACATCAAGGAAGGCTACCACCTGTCTCCCCCAAACCAAACTCATGAGGGCTATGGCACCATATCCCATACAAGTTTGTGCCCCCTACCATGAAAATCTCCCCAAAGACCAACTAAAGTCCCCTGAAAGGGACATATATGGTACGTTCAATAAAAATCCTGACAGCTTGAACACATACTGTATAAAAGCAACCAAAATAAATCAATGTCCATGATTCCTCTGCTGTACTGAGGAGAGTATTTGAAAATCATGAGGATAACAACCTATGTGAGGAGTGTCCATTAGAGAGAAAAAGAAAAAAGAGCTCACTGATAATGTTCAGCCCCCCCCCCAACGACTGGTTAGCATGGCAGAATGCAGCTAAGAAGCAGCAGACAAGCAGATGATGCAGGTCAATGTGAAAAGGCTAAAACTGCCCACAGTGTCTGAAGCTGTAGAATGTTGCCACCCCTGGAAGCTAAGGCTAGCAGGGATGTCCAAATTCAAGAGGTCCGGTAAAAGTCTGACATGTCCCAGAAAGCAGCTTGGCAAAAGAACCTCAAAATGAAGCTGGCTTCAAGCACCATCTATCCTCACAACACAGAGGAAAAGTACAGACTGGAAGAAAGGAGGGGGACTGTAACTGAAAAGTCAATGTAGAAGAAGCTACCACCAGGGTACTGCAGCCTGGTCATCCAAAAGACTGCCCATGCCAGCCAGTCCAAGGCAAATGGGTGGGGTGGAGGGTGAGTTGGCTATTCAGTTCAGTTCAGTTTATTGTGAAGGGATGAATTCCATTGAGCATGCTTATTTACAAGGAAGTCCCTTTTGCAACATATTCAATTTCACAATTACAGTTTTCAATAAAGCAGTAGACAACAAGGATACATGAAGGTACAGACAGATGTAAGACAGCAATAAATACATAAACTACTAAATGAAATATACAAATTGGTACAGGGAATTGAGCAGGACTATCTAAACTGGAGGGACTAATTATATAGCCTAGTAATACAAAATACAAATATAAAGAATAGCAAAATGCGAGGTGGGACAAGGGAGGAAATGCAGGAGGAATAAGTGCTGACAGTGAATCTGCACAATGTGATCGGGGTGACAGTCAATAGGGGAGCTAGGTGCACTGACATATGTCAGTGACATGATTTCTGACCAGCCTGTTGAATGCTCTTAATGGAACTAGGGTACTCAGTTTCAAGGAGGTTTGCAGCTTGTTCCATAGGGTGGGAAGGAAGTAGGTAAATGATGCCACCAAAATGGGTTTGACATTTGGGCACCTTCAGAGAAATATACAAACATGATCTAAGGGCGTATGCACTACTTAAGCAAATGAGGGCAGATGAGTTGTAAGGGGGCAGCTTGTTTAGCAGTGCTTTGTAAATCCAGGTGAAGGTGTGGATAAGTCTCCTGGCAGATGAAAAGGGCCAACCTACAGCCTTGTACAAGGTACAGGGGTGAGTTCTTGCTGGGGCATTGGTTATAAAGCAAATGGCCTGATGGAAGAGCATGTCCAATTTGGTGAGATGGGAGAATGCATTGTTATTGTAGAGAATGCCAGCATAATCAAGGAGATGCATTAAAGTAGCATGTACCAGCCTGATTCTAGAATCCAGGCAAAATAAGGGTTTATTTCTGAAGAAGAAACCAAGTCTTCGTTTCAATTTTTTGGATAAGGAGTCGATGTGCGAGAAAAATGACAGGTGGTAATGGAGTGTAAATCCAAGGTACTTGAAGTATTTTACCACCTCAAGTGTATCATCTAGAAGAGTGGTTTTAGGTGTATTGGGGTTTGATAAGGGTTTGATAAGGGGCAGACTGAAGGGGCATTGGGAGGATAGAAAAACGAAATCTTTGTTTTTTTGGCATTCAGAAGCAGCTTCGATAGAACTAGGTTATGCTGGAGTAAGTTAAAATTGGCCTGGAGTGAGGTACAGACTTGTCCGACATTAGACTTTGATGTATAGAGGACTGTATTGTCCACAAATAAATGGATACTGGAATCAGTAACACCTGAGCCTATGTTATTAATGTATACCAGGAACAGCAGCAGACCCAGTATGGATCCCTGAGGGATCCCTCTTAAAAGGGAGAGAAGCAAAGAAAAGGTTCCATTAATCTTGATTTGTTGTTGCCTGTTGCCCAGGTAATTGGCGAACCAGGCTACCATGGAGTCAGAGATACCATAGAATTTGAAACTGTCATGCAACAAAGAATGACTGTATCGAAGGCCTTACTAAGGTCAAAAAATACTGCCCCAGTGATTTGTTTTCTATCCATGGTGTCAAACCAGTCACTTGTGACTTTGCCAGAGCTGAGACTGTACTATGGTGTATTCAGAAACCTGATTGGAGAGGGTTTATCAGCTGATTAGATTCAAGGAATGATTTATCTTGGGTGCTGACCAATTTCTCAAGATTTTTGAGAGGGATGGCAAAATTGAAATTTGTCTATAGTTGTTAACATCGCTGGGGTCACCAGACTTGAGGAGGGGTATAAGATATGCCACTTTCCATTCTTGAGGTAAGATGCACTCAGATAGTGAAAGACTGAGTAAGTGAGTAATTGGTGCAGTGAGGAAATAGTGGCTCAGTTCCAAGAAGAAAGGGTCTAAGTTATTCATGCCCCCCTTTTTGTTATTCAGCTTAAGTAATTGCTCTTCGACCTGTTTGAAGGTAATGGCAGAGAAAGAGAAGGACACACTAGATAGATGCTTGGATGGAGTGACCGCAGGGGGTATAGAGGGCCTGAGGGTGGCTAATTGGGAGGAATCAAAGGCAAGGCCAGCTGTAATGAAGTGCTCATTGAGTGTGTTGAGAATGGTGGGTTTATCTGAAATTAAGGTACCCCAATAGGAGATAGTAGCAGAAAGGGATGGAGGGGCTTTACTACCTTCAATTAATCTGAAGGTACACCAGATTTTAGATAGATTCCCATTTGCTGATTCCAGGATATTTAGATACTAGTTTTCTTTTGTGGTTTTCACTAGTTTAGTACAGGCATTACAGCAGATCCTAAAAGCTGTCTAATCTGCAGGAGATTTTGTGCATCTGACAGTGGCCCATAATTTATCTCTTTTGAGTAACACTGATTTAATTTCTGCATTGAACTAAGGACTAGATGCTTTTTTTACTCTGCAATTTATGACAGGTGCATGAGTATCGGTGATGCTGGTAAGGGTAGAATTAAAAATGGGCAGAGCCTCATTGATTGAAGGGCTAAATAAAATTGTTGCCAATTAATGTTTCTCAGATCGGCTAGGAAATTAGCAGGGTTGAACTTCCTATAGAATCTCTTGGTAATAGTTTTGTTGGATCTGAGTGACTTGGGCATATTTCTTATACATACTACTATATTGTGATCACTAAAAGAGTTACAGTATGCCAGACAGCCTCATGGGATATATTGTGTGGTCTGTTAGTCAGAATGGCATAGAGGAGTGAGCTGAGCGAATGGGTTGTGCGGCTAGGCCTAGTTACTTCTGATATTAGTTGTGAGAGACCTAATTCATCACAAACAGTCTTGAGAGGGGATGATTTTGAGCTGAGCCAATCCAGATTTAAATCACCTAATATTAGTGTCTCACGCATATTGGTGCCTAGGAATTGGTGGAAATGAGACAGGATGTGCAAGCCTGCAAATGGTGGTCGATAGCAGTCAATTATATCTACCGATTCTGATGATGAGATGGCTAGCTTGAGGGCTAGACACTCAAATTGTTTGGGTTTAGAGATTGCTCCAAGGACAGAGACAGTGAATTTCACAGTGATATAGATAGCCACTCCTCCACCTCTTGAAGGTCTATCTATGCAAAATAGTGAGTAGGAGAGCAGTAATTTAGCTTGATCTGAGGTTAAGCATTTTTGCCAGGTGTCTGTCACAACCAGTACATCTGGCATGAAATAGAACACCCATGCTTGCAGTTCTGTGAGCTTCTTTTGTAGGCTGCATATATTTATTAGCATTGATTTGAGGCCCTTAGGTGTGGTATAATCTGAAGAGGTTAGGGTCGAGGGTGGTCCAAGGTTAAATTCTACATTGCCAGAATTTAAGCAATAACAGTACTTGTGAAAGCCACGTTTTGGATGTAATATTGAGTAGCTTATGATGGGGATCGAGTTTGTGACTAACACTATTGGCCCAGAATCTGTTGGGTGGAAAGTGGCTGGGTGAAATTGCAACCAAGAGTGTAATCGCTCTGAAGTTGTATGTTACTATGGATACTACGAAGAGTGACAAGTTTATGGTGGACATATCCCAATCCGGGTGGAGTACAAGGAAGAGAAGGGATTCGGGTTGGAGATAAGCCTATGATCAAACCGCTCATGGCACGTATACTTGGGCACTTCTGAGAAGGACAGGAGGACAAGGAGGACTATGTACATTGTTGGTCAGATGGTGTGCTGATAGTTGTCAAAATTTGGTGGTAAGGATAAAGGAAAAGTGCAAAGTAGCCCAACAAAGGCATCTTAATTAGAGTCCAACTGATAGGCGGTATGTAGACCAGCTGAGGTAAACCAGATGAATGGCACAACTAGTCGAGTGGTGGCCAGGAGTCAGGTAGGCAGGAAGTGGGGATTGGCAGGTAGTATTAAGTATGTAAGAGGCCTAAACCTGAAGAAGGTTATACAATGTGGATGCCGGAGGAGTGGACTATGCTAGCAGCTGCTAACAAGATAGTTTTGAAAATTGGGGTAGGACACTTTATGGGTAGATAACAGCAAGGTACACAGCTTAGAGGAGGGAAGCTAGTGGGCATTGCTTTATTGGGGAGGAAGAGTATTTAATAGAGGTCAAGGCTGGAGTGGAAGGGTGGGACAAAATATATAAGGTAAGAGATAAGATAGCAAAATAAATAGCAGGCAAAACATTTTTGAACTTTAAACAGGGTGCCCCAAGCTATGGATTAGTGCCAGTCCAATCAGAAGTGAGCAGGAAATGGCTTCAACCAATGATGAGCCCCATCTGACCCAGAGCAGCCAATTGGTAGTGCTGCCTAGGAACTGGGGCTTCTCGAAGATTCAGCGGTCTGTACCTGTGCCTGGGCAGGCAGGCAGGCAGGCTTAGAAGGAGGTGCACCCAGCAAGAGCTGAGCCAGGCCACATTGCAGAAGGCACCTTATCGAGAGTGGTGATCTAAATGGACAAGAAAAAGAGCAAGGATCAGTGATACAGGATACCAAGTTCATTTGGAGCTGAATCGGGGGGGCGGGCTAGAGAGGTTACAATGCCAGGTGGGAGTGAGTGAGAAAAGTAGGCTGGTGAAGGGGAGGGGGGCAAGAGACATGTAGATGAGGGCACAGGAGGATATGGCACCAAGGAGTAAAGTTAGGATGAAGAGGTAGATGGTAACAAAAATAATTGGAGGGATGGGGGATGAGCAATGGCAGAATGCAGCAGACAGGTGGGGGTGAGGGGGTAGCCGAGGAGCTCCCTGAATGGGACTATAGCCTAGGGAGAGGCAGAGAGAAGCGAGGGGTAGGGCAGTGAAATGAGAGGAAGAAATGCGAGAAAAAGGCAGAGAGGGGTGACGAAAATGTTTCAGCTAGACAACTATCATTAGTGAGGATAATTATTAGAGCTGTGTAATAGAATTATTAGCGAGGCAGCTCTAATAATTCTATTACACAGCTCTAACAATTTTAAACAGTTCTAGGCAAATCACATATCAGGCAATAACAATTAGCTACAGTTGTACAGTAATTTGGCAGTATAAAATCTATAGGGTAAGAGATAAGCTAACAGGAAAATAGCAAGCAAAATACTTTTAAGCTTTAAACAGGGTGCCCCAAGCAATGTATCAAGCTTGGTCCAATCAGAAGTGAGCAGAAAATGGCTTTGACCAATGAGAAGCCCCATCTGACTCAGAGCAGCCAATCGGTAGCACTGCCTAGCAGCTGGGGCTTCCCAGAGATTCTGCGGTCTGTACCTGTGTCTGGGTGCACAGGCAGGCTGAGAAGGAAGAGCGTCCAGCAAGATCTGAGCTGGGCTGTGTTGCAGCAGGCACCCTATCGAGAGTGGGGATCTATGTCTGGGAAGGCAGGCTGAGGAGGAAGCATGGCCGGCAAGAGCTGAGTCAGGTCACATTGCAGCAGGTGCCCTATCAAGGGTGAGGATCTGTGTCTAAGCGGGTGGGCAGGCTGAGGGGGAAGCATGGCCGGCAAGAGCTGAATCAGGCTGCATTGCAGCAGGTGCCCCATTCAGGGCAAGGATCTAAATGGGCAAGAGACAAATGTGCTGAGGCAAAACAGACCCAATAAACATGCAACAGCAACACCAACAGCAGAAATAGGGAAATTTGGAGATCACCATCCAGTAGACAAATCCATACAAGCAGGTCATGAGGGGTCCTCACTCTTAAATGTCTGCAGCATTGCTTTAATTTCAGTGACTGCCTGCTCGAAACGCTGATTCTTGCTCATAGGGGAAACCTTGACCCAAGAGTCCCGCTGTAAGGCGCATTTTTCCCTTGTGTCAGCCTCATCCATCAAATCATCAGGATCATCAAAGTACTGAGCCTGGAGGTCCTGCCAGGCTGCCTCAGGATCAGCAAAAGGTTTGGCACCATGAGAAAACTAAATGCAGAGTCGGGTGAGATAAGGCAGAGTGAACTTGAACTTTTGAGTCTTCAGGAAATACATTAGCCTGTTGCCTATTCAAAAGGGCTGTTGAATAATCATTATCAAAGTAAAGATGATGCCCTTTGTATAAGATAGTCCCCTTGCACTAGGCTCGCTGTAGAACTGCTTGCTTTACGGTGAAGTTATAAAACTACATAACAATGGAGCGGGGGCGCTGTGTGGGACTTATAGGTTTTGAAGAGAGAGCACTGTGTGTACATTCTATGGGAAGAGGGCAGAGGTTGTCTATATCCAACACAGAGTGGAGAAAGCTCTGCAGAAATGTGATTAAATCTTCACTATCTACTTTGGCATCCATATATGCAGAGCTTATTTCTACAGGACCAATTATCTAGATCATCACATTGGTTTGCCAGAAGCTGCTGGTCCTGTAGAAGTTTAAACAGAGCTCTCTCTAGGTGGTCCACATGGATGTCACCATCTGGCACCTGCTGCTCCAATTCTCCAACCTTGGTCTCCAAGGCAGTTTTTGAGGATTTTGACACTGGATACATGGCCCTAATTTCAGACTGAAACTCTCTTAACTCCTCTAAAGTGCCAGCATTGGAGGGTTGAACCAAAGAGGTAGCATCTCCGGCCACCATCTCACTTACATAGGTGGCCTGCTGGGGGTCTGCTGGTGAGGACTGTGAGGAATTGCTATTTGTCAGCTTTTTGTGTCTGTCCATCACCAAGAATAGCTTCCCAAACAAAAAATCACACAGTTACAAGATAAAAAGCACTGAAAGGGAACCAGAAAACCAGATCAGAAATGGAGCCCCATACTCAGCTGACCATACTGTGGGTTGATATCACCAGAAGTCCAGGTTGGCTGCCCATTAACTTCTTAATGAAACCCAGAGCTTCAGCAGAAATTATGTATTCATGCAGCTTTGTCACAAACTTATATGGTCTGGCGATCACGGCCTATCTTGAAGAGCCCTGTGGGCACCCTTGTACTCAATCTATTCATTCAAACAATGATTTAAAATATTCAGGAGAGCTCTCTGCAAATCATCAATAATATTGTTGCCCCCTATTTTTGCAGGAATGCCTATGATTCTGATGTTGCTCCTCTGTCATCTACAGTCCAGATCCAGCACTTTCTTCTGAAGGATTTGGATGTCTTGGTTGTTATCTGAGGATCTGGCTTTACCTCATGCAGCAGGTCCTCTGATTTCCTTATGTGTCATGTATCTGTCATTGACTTTGCTCAGTGTACTTCCCATCAGGTCTTTCGTCCCAAAGTGGACAATGACATATAGCCTGTCCCCCTGCCTATGTTCCTAACAATCCTTACTACTCAGTCTGTGTCCTTCCTTGCTGATGCCTTTTGGAGGAATATGACCACTCTGTCCAGTCGGTCCACAGCACATAATACCTCTTCTGTTTCCCTGATGATGAAGATCCTACTTTCCAAGTCCTCCTATCCACTGTCCAACTCTTAAATTCTTCTTCTAATGTTGATGCCACTTTGAGGGCAGATCTAGATTCCTGCAAGGTAGCAATCTTCCCAGCTCCCTATGTAAATGGAATTGCTCAGGACTGCAAAACAATTCCCTGTTACTATCACTGTGTACCCCCCTACTTACACACAGGAACCCCTTGCCAACTACTTTCTACTCTCCATCTTGGACAATTGCTATCCGTTGGGGAACTGGAGCTGTTGCCACCTAGCCCAGCCATCACTTGGCCTGCCATGAGAATTCAGTCTTTTCTGCCGCAAATTCCATCATATGTTCTGCAACCTCCAAACCACCTTTCTGATGATGGGTGCCTCAAAGTAATGGCAGCACACTAGCACCCTAATTCCCAACCTCTCTCCTTCATGCCTCCTTCTTCTCTAAATGTACCCTTGAAAACTCTTTTTGCAATACAGTTAATTTATTTTCAACTTAACCAACTTTTGGTTGTAGGCCTTATTAGGGTTTAGTAAGCAGTCCCCCCGTCACCTAAACAGTAGTATTTACCCTCAGTCCTATACCTGAATCCCTTATTGCAACACATCCCAGACAGGTCTTTATTAGGACATATACTGTACTCACTGAGGGCTTACAGTGGTTGTCTTATCCCCCTAACCACCATCCATACTTCTAGCTTGCCTGTCACAGCAAACCCCCTCAGTGCACTCTGACTTGGTCTGACTTACATCCAGCAGATATCAATGCAGACCTGTATGGGTCTTGTAAGAGGAACATGTGCCATACCGTGAGTGAATGGTAAATTCCACAGAGGGACTTGCAGACTTTCCCTGTCAATGCCTCTATGGACATTATCCTCTTTCCTCATGGTCATCACACTTCAGGGTTGCTCACATGCCATATTTATGACTCTTAATAGTAAGACACTGTAAATATTGTCTTTTGACTATTATGTTCTCTGTTTTGTATGATTTGTAGTATGTTATTGTATTGTGAGACTTTTAATGTAACTTTAGACAAACACAGGACTGTCTTGTGAACTAGACTGAAAAAGTCCAAATGACATTTATTCCTTTATAAAAATTAAGTTTTACCTACCTACCTACATGAGGGACTGCTTGCTTGATGGCAAATAAATACTTAACTGTGAGTACCTGATTGGCACTAACAGATCATGTTTATTTCTTCATTTGAATTTTGGTAAGTGGGTATGCCCATTGTGACTTACAACGTCTTTTTCAGAAGTGACCTGGATTTAGTTACATTCAGGTAACAGAAGACAATATACAATTTGTTTTCAAACAAGTAAGCTGATGTACAAATAAGAAGTACAATATGCCAATATACATATTGTATAACTGATGACAGATATTTACAGTTTACAGGGTTACAGGCCACAAATTGTGGATTGGCATACACTTCAATGTGATTAATTACACAACACAGGATCTTACAGCAAAGGAATACAACATAAATCTTTACACATCATGAAAAGGTGCATAGCAGGCAGTGACTGGGCCATAAGTGCTGGAACTTATGGGTGAGGGATGGCAGCAGCATCCCCAGTTTTGCTCAAGCATTCAAAGTGCTCCATTAATGTATTCCAGGTTAGAAGGGAAGCAATTGTGGTCTCTTTTTTAATTACTACAGCTTCTACACTATTCCCCATGTTCTGATACCCATGGGTAGGGCCACAGATAACCTAGTAGGCACCTGAGCTCATGAAGTGATTTGGACAGTTGGTCAGGTCAGCAGTTGCATAGAAACTGTGAGACTTTAATCTGATGGGCCCTGAGGTTTGTTTTAAACATGGAAAGGGAGGAGCAGTTTTGAACCTTAAGTGGAAGTTTGTTCCAGAGGGACAGGGCTGAGATGGCAAATGACCTTGTACCAGAGCAGATACGAGTGCTAGACACACAGAGCAATGGGTAGCTTGAAGAGCAGAAAAGCTATCTCTGGGGCATATATCTGAGAAGGCCTTTAAGATGGGAGGCTGTATCCATTGTGAATTTATAGGCAAGGCAGAGTAATTGGTAGGCTAGTCAGGTCAGTGAGAACTGTGCAGCGATGGTCCCTGAGGTGGGCACCAGATGCAAACTGTGCAACACTACTGTACAGGATACTCAGCCTACTGAGGTTAGTTTCACGAAGGGAGTGAAGTAGGGGCACACCATACTTTAAGACAGGTAATATATTACTGGTAGTAATGGCTAGTTGTGCCTCCTTCATGAGACTGGAATTAAGTCTGTATAGGAGGCCAACATGCTGGTGAATGGACCTAGTAACTGCATCACCATGAGTTCAAAATGTGAAATTCTTGTCTACGTTAACCACTTCAACCTCTGCCCCTGAGAGGTTGGATCATTTAAGTAAGTCCTGTCTTTCAGTGACTAGGGGTCTAGGGTCAAATAGTAGGGCTTTATTTTATTTTTTTCTTGCAATTTAATATAAGTTTTATTATTTAATAACTGGTTTCATGGAGCTTGAAATCAACATCTAGGTCATGATTGATTTGAGGAAGGTCGGATGAGCTTCTGTAAAGAACAGCATAATCTTCATAAAGCTGTAGCTTAGACCCTCCACAACTAGGAGGCTGATCATTAGTGTATAACAAATAGAGCAGAGGACCAAGAATGGAACCTTGGGGCACACAAACAGTAATGTATTTAAGATCAGATATACTACCCTGCCACTAACCAGTTGTTTCCTATTAGACAGATAGTACTTCAACCAGCTGCAGGCAAAATTGCCAAGACCTACCCTCTTAGCTTGACCAGCATAAGGTCAAAACTCAAATGCTTCAGTAAGAGCCATGAAAATGGCACCAGTAGATAGAACTTGGTACATTTCCCCAAGTATGTCAGAGGTTAGTTAAACTAGAGCAGTATTCATGCCACAGATCTTTCTGAAAGCCATGTTGGGCATCAGATAGGATGTGCTGGCTTTCAAAGAAGTCTTGGAACTAGTTATAGACCAGTCAATTGTGTACCTTAGCAGGAGTGCAGAGAAGGGAGATGGGTCATTAGTCTTCAATTAGGTCTTTAAATTCACCATTGTGTATGGCTACAGCAGTGTCAATGTTCCACTTTTCAGGGACAGTACTCTGGAGAAGGGATTAGTTGAATAGGTTTCTTAGGGAAGTGGCAATAACTGAAGCTGCAATTTTAAGTAATTTTGGTTCAAGATTGTCATAGCTGTGGGTAGCATCAGTTCTAATCTTTCTAAGTTTCACAAGAACTTCCTTCCTGCTGATTAACTGAAAGTAAATTGCGAAGTGCATGGTCCAAGTCAGGCAGGCCATTTCATGGTTCACTGCTTCCGTTAATCTTGGAGTTGTGCTGTCGTTACATGGCTGGAGGTTCCAGGTACAAGTTAAAGAGGAATGGTGTAAGGTGGCATCCCTGCCTGATACCTGTTACTAATTTATTCAGATCAGAGAGCACCCTATTACAATATATCTGACATTGGGATTTTGATATAAAACCTTTACTTAATTAATAAATTCACTTGAATACGGTATTTCACCAGCACTGAAAAATAGAAATGATGTAGAAACACAGTCCTATGCTTTTTCTGCAACAAGATAGACCAGGGTTGCTGGCACTTCACTGTCCCTTCATGCAGAAATTGGGTGACGTAACTTTAGAGGTGATCACTGGAAACTCTACCCTTCATAATTGCTCCATACCCCTAAACCATCCCAAACTCTCTACAGTCAATTAGCCAAGACTTTGGATGAGATTTTGAAATCAAGATGAATGAGATGGGCCTGTAACCTCCAGTTTTAATGTCATCTATCCCAGGTTTCAGTATTGGGGGAAATTCTTACAGCCATATGGGTTTGATCTGTCACACCCTCAGAATGCATATAGTTAAAGACTTGTTAGGAGTGGAATTAATTCTCCACTATAGTGCTTAAGAAATTTAGCTGGGTAACTATCATGCCAGAGCACTTGTCCAAGGATAAACTAGAAATTGCTTTGGTGAGCTGTGTCCATAGCACCAGGTGATGAGGGATCATCTGGCACACTGGCAATCCAGGTTCACAGCCCGAGACCAGGGTGACAGGAGCAGAGGTAGGTAGGGAGGACTCAAAAGCACCCTTGGGTCCTCTTCTCCCGGAGGGAACTAGGACATACTGCCCTTTATAGCCACTTTGGTGGCTCCTAGTGGCCAGTATTGCATTGTGCAATGTGGGGTGGTTGACCACACACCACATGCATGAGCAACCAGAATGTAGCAGCGTACGTCCATTGTGGGTGAGGAGAAAATGGAAAAATGGATGCCTCACCAGCAGATGACAGCAGACCATCCTGCTGATGCCACGGTGGCTGGAATCCCTCATGCTGTCCTCTTGCCACCCTGATGAGGAATGTGGAAGGTGCCTCTGGGCATTGAGTTCTCCCTATACCAGTAGCCCCTCCAGGGTTAGGGGGCACCCCCATTGAAGGGATATGGCAGGACAGTCGGAACAGCAGGAAGCAAGACAGCAGATGGTGGAATGGAGGATCGTGGCAGCAGTAGGTATCAGCTGTCCGAAGGAGTGGCTGGCGAGGCTGGCTCAGCCCATCAGAAAAAAGATAAGACAAAAAAAAAAAGCAGAAACAGCTTTGGCAGTCATAAAACTGCCTGCAACTGTTTTGACAGGTATGGGAGCTACACCTTATTAAGATATTCCTCTATGTATCAGTATAACTGTGCATTATTTTGCTCATCCTGTTATATCTCCTGGTTAAACCTCTGAAACACCTGTACTATCTTCCTGAGTTTGGTGATTAAAGGTGAGGTATCCCTCTCTCGGAGGCCTTTGAATACTTGTAGTACTTCGTGATGCCAGATTCATAGGGCCATGAGTTTGTCACCTTCTCCCCTGGTCCGTATATTTAACCTTTGCTTTAAAGATAGCTAGCTCTGCTTTCTCCCTCAACAAGTCTGAGTATCAAGTCCTGAGAGCATTGAGAGGCATGCAAACATGTTTTTCTCTATTCTTCCTAAGTCTCCTTTCGACAGTAAGACCTAAATTTGGGATGAAAACTCATTCACCAGCCTATCCTTCTACTGTTTGTGGATAGTAGCCAATCTAATGCAACCACCTGTAATCATGCTTTTGGCTGCTCCCCATAAGAAATCTTGGTTGCCTCTTCTGCCCAAGTTTTCTGCAGTGAAGGTCTGGGGATATTCAGCTTAGCATCTATGCCCCTATCTCTCAAGAGTTGGGTACTGAAACACCAAATTTTGTCGTCAATATCTACCCCTCACCTGACATTAAGTTTGAGGCTAATGGGGGCATGGTTGGACAATACCATTGTTTCTATTTCGCACTCGAGGAGCCCCAACACACTTTCCAGATTGCGTGAAAGTAGTCAAGTGTTATGACGCTTTGAGTAAAAAGTGCAGTTCCAGTTAATCCCCAAGGAATTACTGGGGTAGTTCCTATCCTGTGGATGGAGGAGCCTCCAGGTGTCTGTGAGACCCATCAAATCCATCCACTCCTTTAAGCCACTCTGCTCTGGCATTAGTCCCCATCTATGGTACCCTGACCTATCCAGAGCTGATTGATAGAGAAGATTCCAGTCCCCCCTTCCCCAAGTTTTATAGGCAAGCTGGAAAATGGTCAATTCTGCTGCTATTATGGTGGAAAACAAAGAAGAACCACTAGTTGTCCCATAAATGGATCCCAAAAGTATTTCATGCTATCCTAATCAACTATGTAGGAAAATATTTTGCCCCTCCTCACCACAAATCTCCCTAAGAAGTTGGAAAGCAACTAACTAACCTGACTATCACTATAGCCACACCACATTGCTTACTACTGTCCCATGCCCCATAAATCTGACCCACCAGTTCCCACCAAAATTAATTTATATGCTCCAGTTTGACATGAGTATCCTGCAAATAAGCAATGTGTGCATTCAATGTTATAAGATGCCGAAATACTACATGTCTCTTTTCTATCGATTGCCCCCAATAATATTCCAGGAAATTATCTTGCACAGGCTATTCATTACTCCAGAGTTCTGAAAACAGAACAAATCTGTAACATTCCTTTCCACCTGCCATGCTACTTGTTTGTCAACTATCCTCCAGATCCCCCCCAGATATGAAATCCCCCCTAATATACAGCATGCAAACATCTGCAAAGTACAAATAAACAACTATATGAAGGAAAACGTAACAACATTTGTATCACCAGTTAGCCCCAGTCCTAAAGACTGCAGTCCTACACTGCTGTTCTATAACCATCCTAAGGACCCCTCCAGTCCAGCTTATACTGCTCACACACCCTAGATTGATGTACACCACATTCTCAGACCCCCTCTCGCCCTCAAGTCATCATCACCAGCAAAGAGACAGCTGCAGGAGGTGCCATCAAGGCATATAATGTCTACCAATATGCTGTCTGCCATCAGTGTGCCCTTCCATGCAGCAGGCATTGCACCAAGAATCACAATTTGAAAGTGAATGAAGGGCATTTATAACCATTCCTCACCCCCTTCTGACTGCAATTCCCCAGCTAGCAGGCATAATCAGAAGAACCACAAAATGCTTCTAAAGCACATGGTGTAGTACCTAGTACAAATATGGATCAATTCAAAATGTCATTGGATACTTATCTAGTTAGTAAGGGCATAACTGGATATATCCATTGACAAATGATGAGTCATACTAGCTTCTGCTTATTGACTAATATTATTCCTGAGTCCTATGAATCCTATGAAAAACAAAGTCATCAAACAGAAAGAACAAAGAAAAAGGTGCTGCTGCATAGGGTACAGCACTGTTCAATAAGCTGCTGGCCTCCTTTGTGCCTCAATGTCCTCCGTCGTCCACTTCAAATCAGCTGGGGTGGAGGGTGGGGTTGTTGCATGCCAAGTCTGATTAAGAAATCAATCCGGCAAAGATGGCATTCGAGGGTAAATGTGGGAAGCTTTCCACAAAACATCAAGTTAGAGAGTACAGACACTCAGGTCTGGCTCCACTTATACAGTCATACCTTCGATTAGTATTCTCCTCCTGGGCCCATCCTGTTTCAGTCACCACAGAATACTTCCAGTTTGGAAGCAAGTACTAATAGGTAGAGATGCAGTGAATTTAAAATCCACTGGCAAAGTAAATGTGAAGTGGCCACTTCGCATTGGTGCCCCATAGGAAATATTCACTTCACCTTCATCACAGAGTTATTGTTACTTCTCGTTGTCATTCCACCTTAAACGCAAAGTAAGGCAGAGTGACAACAATATTGGCAGCACCCTACCCACACAGTCACCAGAATGAATGTGCATCCCCAAAGTGCTACTATCTTGTGTTCATAAAACTCCCCAGTGCTGATGAAGTAAAATGAGAGTGTAACAAGAAATGCAAAGTCTCCCAGAATTAATGGCACACTCAGGCATGCATGCAGTGGTCACACACAGAGTCACCAGAATTAATGTGCATACCCAAAATGCTACTGTCTTGTGTCCAGAAAATTCCCCAGTGCTGACGAAGTGAAATGAGAGTGTAACAAGAAATGCAGTCTCCCAGAATTAATGGTGCACTGCAAACACAGAGACAGATTAAGATTGCACTGCACACTCAAGGGATGCATATGAAAAGGCACAACAACACCTAACCAATGCATACAAGTCACAAATCCAATCTGGAAAGGAATACTTTTTGCCATTTGGGGGATTAGTGCACAGTAATAGCAATCCACTACCAGTAAAGATACCACAAAGCAGCATAAATAATTCATGCAGGTGTGGTGGATAGTAGGTTCACACTGCTGCAATTACTCTGTGGCACAATAAAAGGTGTCTGATTTAATGGGATGCATTACACACACACTCACACACACACTAGAAGTAATGTGTAGCAAATTGAAAACCTCTAGTAATATAACCAAATGTTTTAAACAGACAAATTATACACTGCTGCACCACAACAATCAGCAAAAAAATTTCAAGAATTACTGAAAATATTACTGTGTGTACATTAACACAGTAATACAAGAAAAATATAACCAAAACAGAAAGACTGCCTATTTCTCCCAGTTAATGTACCTACACGACAAATACACCCCTCCCCCAAAGCACACTTCACAGTATACAGATTGACTGTTCTAAATTAACATTAAAAATCCACACACAACAATAAACACTCAATGATATGAGCACAGAAGGGTTTCCTACAATCGATGTACTAAATTTTGAGCAAAACAAAAGACTCAGAAAGGCATTTTAAACAGCTTTTAGAGGTTCTGAATCGCAGAGCTCTGAGAGCAAATTGTCTTCAGCTACCACTATACACACACTACCCAGGCCGGAACTGCAGCTGTGCAGAACAATCTAGAGCCCATGTGACCTGCAATCCCATGAATCACTGCAGAATTTCATTTGGAGCTCAATTACAAGGTGAAGTGAAGTGAATTACATTGATTTCAAAGTACTTCGCCTTAAAATCGGTGGAGAAGTGGTTTGGGGAAGGCGGAATAATGCAAAGTCATTGGTTTCAAGGGACTTCGCGTTCCTCATTATGAAGGGAAGTACTCCACTTCACATTGTGGAGTACACCGTGGATTCCACTTTATTCTGTGAATCACTTTATGGAGTGAACAGGGGCCACTTCTCCCACCACTACTTACAGTGCTGTAACTCACATGCTGTACAGGAAGGAATGCAAATGCCTATGGCTGTACTTCCCCGATGAGTTGTAGCACAAAACTCCCTGACTTAAAAACGCTTATTAATGAGTACAATGGTAGGGTGGTAAAGCCTGGAGAGATACTACAAAACAGGCTTACAATACATCCAAGTAACTAGTAAAAAAATTAATGTTGTGATTCATGAAGTGATCATGAATTGTGATTTGTGATTTCATTTGTGACCGTGATGATGAAGAATGTGATTCAGTGTCGATGGTGTGAGATAACCAATATGGAACTATATTAGGAACATGAATGCCTACGGCTGTACTTCCCAGATGAGCTGTAGCACAAAACTCCCTGACTTAAAATGCTCATTAATGAGTACAATGGTGGGGTGGTGAAGCCTGGAGAGATACTACAAAACAGGCTTACAAAACATCCAAGTAACTAGTAAAAAAATTAAGGTTGTAATTTGTGACGTGATCATGAATCATGATTTATGACTGCATTTGTGACCATGATGATGAAGAACATTACAAGTGACTCGTGATGATGGTCCTGACTTAAAAACACATATTAATGATACAATGTTCATGCAGAATTATGCACCACACCAGTCCAGTACTCTGAAAGCAAGCCAAAGAAACAGCTGTGACTTAAATTACAGATGGAGATTGGGCCCTAAAGAGATGCAAATGCTCAGACAGATTAAGATTGTGCTGTGCACTGAAGAGATGCAGACGCAAAGGCACAACACCTAGCCACTGCTCACAATCAGAAATTCAAATCTGGAAAAGAATACCTTCTCTGGTTGGGGTGTGCCGCGGGAGGGGGGGGCAGTGTACTGCACTGCTGCAGTAACAGTCACTAGTAGTAGTACCAGTAAAGATACCACAAAGAAGTACAAAACTCACACAACTGCAGTGGATAGCAGGTTCACATTGCTGAAATTACTATGTGGCACAATAAAAGTTGTCTGATTTGATGACACGCGTCACACACATACTCACGCACACACTAAGTAATGTGTAGCAAGTTGAAAACGTCAGTAATATAACCATGTATTTTAAACAAACTAAAATTATGCAGTGCTGCACCACAACAATCAGCAAAAAAAGGGAAGAATTACTGAAAATATTACTGTGTGTACATTAACACAGTTATACAAGAAAAAGATCACCAAAAGAGAAAGAACTGTCTTTTTCTCCAAGTTATCTACTGTACCTACACCACAAATACACCCCTCCCCCAAAGCACACTTCCACAGTCTCTCAGCACACAGACTGAATGTCATACATTAAAATTCAAAATCCATACAAAAATAATAAATGCTTGATGATATGAGCACAGGATGGTTTCCTACAATCGATGTACTAGAGTTTCAGCAAAACAAATGACTTAAAAAGGCTTTTTTAACAGCTTTCAGAAGGTTTGAATCACAAAGAGCTCTCAGAGCAGACTGTCTCCTACAGCTTCCTACACACACTACCCCAAACTGAGGCTGTGCAGAACAATCTAGAGCAAATGTGACCTGAAATCCCATGAATCACTCTAAAATTCACCTTTGGAGCTTAAGAACAAGGCAAAGCACTGCATTGCTTTCAATGTACTTCACCTTAAGAATTGGTGGAGTTGTGGTTTGGAAAGGCGGAGTAATGAAAAGTCATTGTTTTTAATGGACTTCACGTTACCTATCATAACGTGAAGTACTTCGCTTCACGTTGCAGGGCACTCCGCAAATCCACTTTCACTTCATAGAACGAATTGGGGCCACTTCGCCCATCTCTACTAATAGGCCCCTAGTATAGTTCTAAACAGTACCAGGAAAGTGCGTCAAATCAAAACAGAAAAGAACCGCGAGGGCTGCTCTGTATTCTAGTACTACAAGCTCCCCCAGAAACTTATTTTTAGAGCTGAGAAGAACTCCCTCTAGCTGTGTCTTTTCTTCTATTCAGCACAAGCAGCAGAACAGAGGTGTCAAACAATCCAAAAAAGAACACAGGTACAATGGAGTTCTGACACTCTGACCAACTGACTGAGAATCATGGAAAATTCATAAGTTATAACTATGCTCCTAGAAAATGATGATCCATATGGGACTGGTAAAAAAGCAGTCTAATCTGACAAACTGGATAATAACTGACTCAAGCTATTTGAGATGGCTCCAGCAGTCATGCAGTTTTATACAGGTCAGGAAACATTTTGTATAGCTTCTGCTTGGCCTGAAGTCAGTATCCACGATACAGCTCCAACTACTCTAAGGAGGGTGCAAGCAACAGAAGTTGACAATGCAAGCACAAATCACCACACTCCTCATCTGGGTTATGCAAGGCTTTAATAAAAAGACTGACTTGCTGTGCTTACTGGAAAGTTTTCTGATCCCAGATGTAGACACCACCAGGCTTGGCAGGGTATTGTAACCTGAATTTTATATGAGTCGCATATAGCTTTGATTTTAAATCCTTGTAGGCTGCCTGCTTTTCCTAAGCTTTAGTGGAAAGATCCTGAAACAGTAGCCTGTAATGATGGCGACCGCGACTGAGCACTTTCAAAAAGGGTGACTCAATCACAGGGCTACCGGGCAGGGAAGGAGACTGGATGGGGGGGCAGCGAATATAGCGTTAGGATGTTGCTATATATACACATGCGCTGGGGGACATGCCGTGTGATGGGTGGAAGGGGAGGGAAGGTTTGAAGGGTGTAGTGCGGTGGTGGGTTGCCAAGCTGGCCATGTGGCATGGTGGGTTGGTAGCAGGCTAAGGTTGGGATGGTGCCAGGTTTGGTTCTAGGCACTCGGTTGTATTTTGCACCGGTCTGGGAATTTTTTTTTTGCCTTTTGCATCCCCCCACCTCGACATGCACCCCTGGGTTGAGAATCCTTTAGTAGGGGGTGCTGGAGAGCAAAACCCACATAAAAAATCCAAGTTTCAGAGCCCTTTTGCTGTGCCCTGGGAGTGCACATCACCAAAATTGATTTTCGGTGATGTACACTCGCCGTAATGGTGATCTCCTTTCTGAGATCACTGTTATGACATGGAACCCCTAAAACCAGAATAGCCTTTTCTCCACCCAGAGTATTTCCTGAATTTTCCACACCTTATTGAGGATATGGACTTTGTCTTGGTGATTTAAAAAGATGGGAAATCACCAAAGTATCTTTCCCAGTGCAGGTATCGGCCTCAATGCCCTTTGTGCTCACTCAATTATACACGCAGGGCAGTTCAGCTATGGCCCCACCACCTTTGACACAGCTTCTGAATTAACTGTATGTCATCTGACCCTTCAGAACATTCTGGTAAGCCTACTATAACAATATTATTCTTCCTGCTCCATCCTTCTTGATACTAAAGATGCTCCTCTAGGCATGTAAATTTCCAGTGAAGAGCTACAAACTCTAGTTCCATGCTTGTTCAGTAGTTTTACATGCAGCTGACTCTTGCCTCTGCATCCCCAAACTTACAGGACAAATCCTCCCATGCAGGGTAAATGGCTTTCATGTCCTCAGACAAATCTAGCAATGCCTCTTTTAAGGGACTTTCACGAAGCAACTGCTCCGGAGTTGAGGCTTCCAAGCCAGTAGAAGCAGATGCAGGTCCCCCAAACTAGAGTGGTGAATGATCCAACCTGTGATGCTAAGGCCCTTCCAATCCCACTGGCAGAAGAGGCAGGGAATGTAAGGGCTGCTCAGATTCCATCTCCATGTCATGTTGTTCGACCCAGCTGTCCAAAAGTAGCTTCCCGATGATTGCCTATTTAGCACAGATGACTTATATTGCTATGCAATGTAAGATTGCAAGAATTTTGACAAATTTTATGGCTAGGAGTTGCAGAGCTGGCTTGGAAAGCTCCCACTGTCTCTGAATGATCATGTGATGCACCCTGTCCTGATGATTCCAGATTACAGTTCAAGAATTTAAATAAGACTGTTTCCTGTTTAGCTGACAAAACGTATGTTTTAAAAATTAGTGAGAACAGAGATGGTTGGAGAGAAGCTGCATGGATGATCCAGATGAGGTTGTTAGAGGTACTGTAAAGAAGACACATAAGGGGCTAGGGCAATGTGAAACAGTGGGAAATGTACAACATGCACTTGAATAATACAGTGTGGGGCAAAAGACACAAGTATATACAAAAGAATGTTTTAAATGTACTTGGAATGCACTGTTTGTCTACCTTTTTTTTGTTGTTGTAAGGTATGACCATGTGGTTCACAATATGTCTCCTGACTGTTAAGCAGAAAGAGAAAGTACAAGCCTGCTTATAATTTTCTGGTTTAGCAGTTTTTGTTCTCCAGTTCATGCTAGCTTCATTTTTTATACATATATGGCACAATTTCAGTTATGGTTATTAATATGTTAAGTTACCTGGACCATATTTATATGCCATAAGAGGAATTTTTAATTGTTGTTGAAAATCTTTCTTTACATTTTTATTTGCCAGTGGCCACTGTTGTTTTAGTATTTTAATTTCTTCAGGTTTACCCCGACAGTGCAACAATTTAAAGAAGGGAGAAGTGTCATAGCGTGCCTGTTTGTTCTATCTGTTACTTAGTTATTTTTGTAATTCTATGCAATAAAATAAAAGTTGTTAAAAGTGTTGATCACTGCCAGACCATCAAAACATCAGTAGCACTACCACTTGTGACATCAGTGACATGGGTTCAGGAAAAAGTCAGAGTCATTGGAGGACCGGGCAGGGGGGAGAAGGATCGAGCATTCCAGTTGTTGCTCTCCTCCTTGGGGAGGGATGGTTCCCAGACTCCTTTGTGATACTACTACTACATAGGTAACCACAGGTCTTGATGCAAGAAGAGCTGGTAGTCAGGTAGTGGGTTGTCAATGGAGGCTGATGAGCGGATGTGTGAAAGCAACAAGGGCTCTGGCCAGTTGATCTTCAAGTGTGAGAAGTTACACAAAAACCAGAACAAAATCATCCAAAGCACAACGATGCTGGCATCCACTCCGAAGGACCTGCACTGCCAACATAGGCACCAATCTATGTGTAAACCCCTTGTTACCCGGGGTTACTAGAATCCCAGTAAGACCTAGTGGTAGGCAGGGAAGGCAGCTTGTGAAACTCCAGTTAAATGGGTATCACACTGTTTCACTCTGTTCTCAGTCTCAGATGAGACTGAGGGATGACATCACCAATAGAACTATCGCAGCTGCATGAGCCACATTGGAATCTGCAGCAAAGGGAGTTGGTTAGAACGTTGGGAGGTTTTGAAGTCAGTCTTCAGTCAGTCTTCAGTGAGTGAGTGTAAAGTTGGGAGCTTGCTGAGAAAACAGCTCAGTGAAGGCTCTAAGAGCCTCAGCCCTGACAGAGGGCTACTTTTAAGTAGAAGGGTGTGTGTCTCCACCTTAAAGAGATACACAAAAGATAACTGAAGTAGTGGAGACCGCTGTTTTCAGGTCTCAGTGTCCCCTCCCTCGGGGGGGGCAGGAAAGGTTACCCTGCAGATTCCTGGGGCAACCCCCTAGTTCTGCTTGTGAAGGAAAAGCTGCCTATGTGTTCCAGTGTTTATTTGGGAGAACAAGAAGATTTGTGAGTCGCCTGTGGGGCACCTGCAACATGAGGGTGAGTGTATGCTCTTACTAAAAGGGCCTATGTTTTTCACCCTGGGAATTGTGTGACAATATGGGGATTGAACTACTAAATATTGGGAAGCCTAGAGTAATGGGCTAAGCAAAGTAAAAGTAGGTTCAAGTCCAGAGCTTGTTGGGATGCAAATGTTATGTAGAGGAGATGTGACAGACGTCTACCCAGAATCCACATTTGAAAGTTCAGCAAAGGAATTGTTCAGTTTCCAGAGAAATGGCTGGGTATGGGCTGTGGGAGCTGGAGGTGGGTGGCCCCCATCTTTAGTGACCAGGTCCACCTCTACAGATTTCTTCTGTGGATTTCTACTTTACCTCAGGCACTTGGCCAGTGATGAGGGAAGTACCCAGACGTGGGATTGTAAGGAAAATTCTCTCTAGGAGTCGAAGACTCTAGTGTGGTTTGGGGAGCCACAACAGGATAATTGGTTCATTCCTCAAATGGACCGTGGATTAAGTGGCCGGCGGGAGAGCTGGGCCAGTGGGGAAAACCCAAGTAGTGTACCAGTCGGGCTGTGTACCCAAAGCTGTGTGCAAGTCCGGGCTGTGTGCCTGGTGGGTTTAGAGCCTGAGGGCTGGAAATAGTGATAAAGTGTTCTGTTGTCTCTAATCTGCATTATCAGGAATGTAACCCCATGGGGGTCCATCTATGCTTTGTTTGTTCAGCTTGGGAAGTGAATAAAAGCCACACTGAAGAATCCCATTCCTGGTTCTGGACATTACAGTTATTGCTTCCTGTGTTCGGATTTACTTGGGTGCCCCTGTTCAGAGTAGCCAAACCTAGGTCCCCTGTGCCGAGTAACCTCATCCTCCCTGAATCCAGTCCCCACCAGGTACTGCTGTCAGCTTCAACAGCATGCCACCTGTCATTTTGCTAGAAAGGCAGGGGTGAGGGGTTACATATGGACTTAAAAGGACCTACAACTGGTCATGGCCCATGCCATTAACCCCCCCCCCATGTTATGCCAAGTAGGAATGAGGTGTCAGGGCTATGTCCAGGAGAAGAAGAGTGATGGTTTTGTGAAGGCTGGTGAGGACAGACTGATGACTGATTGCCAGGAGATAAAAACTAGAAAAGTGCAGGTCAGTGGTGGCAAGAAGGTGATGGCTGGTAGTGTGCTGCACTAACATGTGAAGAGACTCAGTTGGACTGAGTCTTGATCCCAACTCCCATGCTTCAGGATGGCATCTCTCTGGGCATAATGCAGAGGCAGGGTGTACAAAACCTGGTAATGGCAGGTTAGTGCTGATTGCTCCACAGTGCCTCCTCTAGATTGGTAGGAACTGGGTGACAAAATGGTGTGAGTTCTTCCACCACAAGGCAAGACAGGAGTAGCAGTAGATATGTTTTTTCATGTGGTAAAGAGATGACCAACACAGGAGGGAAGCTTTGCTATTGGCCTTAAGGATGGCCTGCCCCTCACCCTCTGTTATTGGAATTACTATTCACAGCCCCATAATGCTTGCATAACATAATTACCTCTTCAACTGATTCCCTAAACACTAGCCTGAGCACCACAAAAGTGAACAGGTTTTGGGACATTGCTGGCTATTATGGTGTTGTGTTTTCAATGCTATATGCTAGAACGAGACTGACAACAAATATGGTGGCTGAAGTTGCAAAAGGCTGCCGTTCCTAATGACTATTTTTGCTCTGTGTTCACTAAGGATGAAGGAGGGCCCCTGACTGAGAGTGGTATCAAAGTGGCCTCAGAGGGAAACCCAGAAATGAGTCTGCCAGTGATTACTTGAGAAAAAGACTTGAAGGGGCTGGTAGTCCTCAAGACTGATAATGCCGAAGTCCAGATGGATTGCACCTGACGATACTGAGGGAGTTATCAACCAAACTGCATGACCCACTGACTGAGCTGATCAACAGCTCACACAGGACTGGTAAAGTCCCAGAGGATTGGAAGTTGGTAGACATAGTACAGCTACATGGGGGGAGGGGGCAGAGAGTAATCAGGGAATTATAGGGCTGTTAGCCTGATCTCCATCTTGGGGAAGCTGATGGAATCCCTGATTAAAGAGAAGCTCATACAATACCTGGAGAGCAGCGAACTCCAGGATGATAACCAACACAGCTTTGTCGCAGGAAGGTCTTGTTAGATTTATCTAATAGTCTTCTTTGTCTGGGTGACAAAAGAGAAAGACAAGAGCCATGCAGTAAACTTGTACTTTGACTTTAGTAAGGCCTTTTGAGTTGGTTCCACACAAGAGATTGCTTAAGAAAATGGTGGGCCTGGGACCATCTAATGCTCTATTGAGTTTGGTGGGAAACTGGCTAGCAGAAAGGAGACAGAGGGTGGTGGTCAATGGGGTTAAATCAGAAGGGAAAGAAGTAAGGAGTGGGATTCCACAGGGATTGGTCCTGGGTCTGGTCCTCTTCAACATGTTCATTGATGACATTGGTGAAGGAATCCAGGGCAAGTTGGGTCTATTTGCAGATGACACAAAACTATGTGGAAGGGTTGATAGTGAAGAAGGAATAAGGAATATACAGAAGGACCTGCTGATGTCAGAGGGCTGGTCAAAGATCTGGAAGTTAAAATTCAATGCAAAAAATTACAAGGTAATGCACCTAGGGGAAAAAAGAACCCCATGACCAAGATTTGGATGGTAGTGGAGAGACTTAGCACTACAAAAGAGGAGTGGGATCTAGGAGTTATCATCAGTAACTCCCTTAAATAAACTAGTCAGTGCAACAAGGCCTGTCATAAGGCCAACAGGATGCTGGGGTGGATTGGGAGGGGAATTGATAGTAAAAGAAAAGAGGTAATACTGCCAGTCTAAAGAGCCCTTGGTGAGGCCTCACATAGAGTACTATACCCAGTTCTGGAATCCTTACCTCAGAAAATGCCAGGATAGGTTAGAGACAGTGCGATGCAGAGGAACCAAAATGACTGACGGACAGCAGGGTGAATCTTATGAGGAGCGCCTCAGGGCACTAAATCTGTACTAATTGGAAATCAGAAGAGAGAGGGGTAATATGACTGAAAGCATCAAATTCCTGAAAGGAACTAATAAAGTGAACTGCAGAGCATTATTTAGCCTGAGTACCAAGTCACAATCATGAGATCACCAGTACAAACTGGTAGTAGGGAGGTTTAGGAGGGACATGAGGAAGTATGTCTTCATGGAAATGGTGGTTGAGCCACTGAACAGTCTGCCAGTTGAGGAGGTAGGAGTGAGCACAGTAAGGGGGATCAAACAGGTATGAGATCGAATGAAGGGAATAGTGTTTACCTGTGCTGACAGGACAAGAGAAGAAAGTAGGGAAAGTCCAGGATGGTTAGTACCCTGGGGGAACATTAGGTTCCAAGAATGATTCCAGGAATTTAGGGAACTTGTGCAGAATAGATGGACAGTGGGTCTTTTTCTGCCATTATTTTTATGTTGATTACGTGCATGCGCAAGAAACATATTGCAGCAGCTTTCTCCAGAGCAGGTTGTGGAGGTGCGGCACTGCTGTGGCCAATGCCCCCACAGCCTTTAAAGGCATGGCCCGCTTCCCTCAATGCTGTGGCACACTGCTGCTGACACTAGTTCAGCCAGCGTGCCACCAACTTGTAAAATTTTAGCCACTGCAATCAAGGGCCGCCTTGATTCGCTGCAATGAGGGAGTGACCCGTCACTGCAGGGCGGAACATTGAAACACTGATATTTTTGGTGAACACGGTGGCGGCTTGCAGCTGTGTTCGCAAACAATATTAATCTCCCTCGGCAGCATGTGCCCCCCCATTGTGTTTGTTTTCCGATGGGGGCCACAATCCCTGTCGGCTTCAGTGGCCCAAGGTTTATGTTACTGACAGGGGAGCCCACTCCCCATTGGCATTATGTAACTCCCCCACTTTTGTTGTTTGCCGACGGGGTGCCCAATTCCCATCAGCATAATGTCACCACCCCTTTTGTTGTGTGCCGACGGGGGTGCCCAATCCCCATCGGCATAATATAACACTCCCCCTTTTTGTTGTGAGCTGATGGGGGGTGCCTAATCCCCTGTTGGCTACAGCTGCCCCCCCAAAAAAAGACTCCATCGGCATGCTGGGAGCCCACCCCAGTGTGCCACATGCTACTGTAAAATCAAAAATGGTCCCGTGATGTCTTTTTTTTTAACCTGCAAAAAAGGAAATGGTCCCTCTGTGGTCTCACTGCCCCCTCCCACAACCAGCACTCACCCACTGTGTACCTTGCCTCCCCACACCCTCCTACCCATATTTACCTCCAGAGTCTGGCGTGACGATCTTTGGTGGGCCGGGAAAACGTCTGCACTCTTCAAAGCCGACCGCGAACTGAGGAACTGCAAGTAAGCTGTATAATGGAATAAATAGGGTTTTTTCAACCTTCATGCATATCTCAGGCATTTTTTGGAATTTTGGTACCCCTCCTCATGAATTCTGGCACTGCCATGGCGTTATTCAGCCCAAAAGTTGATTTTGCAGTCACTGCGTGGAATTCCCTTTTGTGACCGATTAACAAAATGATAGTGACAGAGTTCATGAGGTGGGTTCTCAAAAAGCCTACACTACAAATCTGGTAGGAAAAATCAAAAAAATGACTGTTTTATGGGCTTGCGTTGCGCAGTTGCTATGCACGCTCTTAACTTTGCAAATTTGCCATATTTTCATGCCAGATTTTCAACATTGGCATTTTTTCAGACCTCCTTGTGAACAGTTTTTTTTTTTTTAAAGTGGCTAGTTTTCCATTAGCAGGTAATACAGACCTGCCACTAGAGGGATTCTTGGTCTTTCTACGCAAATCACTGTACTCAATCGTGGGCAATATGGCCTGCATTACCATTCTACTTCTAATCCTGGCAAAAAGTATGACTCATAAAGCACTGATCCATGCTAAGTCAGAAGTCATCCCAGCCTGGGAACTCATAATCATAGTTCCTGCTGCATCTTCATATTGCTTCCCTACTCTTAATCTGTCGGGTTTTCATTTTAATTCTCATCCTTCTCCTCTGGCCCTCCTCCCTTCACCAGTGTCTTTCCGTGCACTTCCCCTGCTAACCTTGAATGACCATGTCAGCATCTCCTATGCTGTGGCTAGACGTACCTCAATGACTGAACACCACACAAGAACCCATACGAAAAGAGCCCACTTCTACCTGATAAATGCCCTCAAGAAAATGTTTCTAATTCTCCTTTTCTGTTCAGGCAATGTCAAACTAAATCCAGGTCCCCCAACTCAAATCACTTCTCTGTCGGAGTTTGCAGCTGCTCCTGGGATGAAATTGATGATGGTCAATATTCTAAGCCTGCTCAAAAAACTTGATCATCTTCAAGTTTGGGCAGCCCACACTAACCCAGATCTGATTATAATTACCGAGTCATGGCTAAAAAAGACCAACACTGATCCGCAAATTACTATACCAGGCTTCAAACTCTTTAGGGCTGATAGGGATTAGAGGGGGGGGTGGTTGTATACACCAAATCAAAATTTGATGTTAGCAGCATTTCCTGTAAAACTAAGCCCAAGGAATACAAGATTGTCTCGCTTAAACTTCACCTTCCATCCTCAGAGTGCATCTCAATCATTGGTGGCTATAGACCCCCGTCAGGAGGCACAGAAATTCTTAATGTTTTGAAATCCATAACTTTGGCTACTAGCACGGAAACAATAATCTTAGGGGACTTCAATATGGATTGGCTAACTGCTAAATCTCACTCCCTAAAAGCCATCTGTGATGAGCTGGGTCTTACACAGCTAGTAACTGAACCCACAAGAATCAATGCTTCTAACTCTGCCAACAGCTCACTCTTAGATGTCATCTTAACTCCGCATCCCCATAAAATCTCACATTCTGCAGTTTTCCATAACGACATGAGTGACCACAGTATCTTTGTATGTCCAAGATTCCAATCTAAAACCCAGCAGCACCCTAAATTCAGAATCAAACGCTCGTTTCGTAAATTCAGTCAGCAAACTTCCTAACCGATCTAGCTACGATCAGGTGGCAAGACCTATATCTTGCCAAATCTGCTAATGCTGCCATCTCTGTCCTAAATGACAACCTCACCACCCTAATTAACAAGCATGCTCCTCTTATTAAAATGAGGGTGCTGAAAATCTCGCATCCGTGGTTCCCCCAAGAGCTCAAATCTGCACTTACCAATAGAGACAAGCTATGGGCTAGGGCCAGGTACACAAAGAACCGGGCAGACTGGCAGGCATTTAGAACTGCCAGAAATGCCTGTGTTAAAAGTGTACGTGCTACTAAAGCAAACTTCTACATCTCTACTTTGGAGCAGGCCAAAGGGAACTCACAAAAAATCTGGAAGACACTGAGATCCATTGAAGGCCATCCTGCTGCTACCTCCCTTCCCACCAAGATTCTGGCCAAGGATGGGATGGTTGAAAATAAACTGAATCCTCAAAGAACTTAACCTTCACTTTGCCACTGCCGGGTTGGCATTCGACTCCTCCCCATACGCTAGCTGAGTGAATAGCAACACTAGCCCAGATTCTACACATGCTACTCCACCTCATCCCTTCCAGTTGTGCCTGTTTAGCTACAAAGAAGTTGAAGACATAATTCTTAGCCTTGACACCAAGAAAAGTGCAGGGGTTGATGGCCTTAAATAATTTTTCTTGCGGTTAGGCTATGCCCAGCTCACAGCCCCCATCCTTCACATCTTCAACCTCTCTATTACCACAGCCACTGTTCCATCCTACTGGAAATCTGCCCATGTTCTTCCTCTCTTCAAATCAGGAGATCCTTGTGACTTAAACAACTACCGTCCTATCTCTATCTTGCCCGTTCTCTTCAAAGTGCTGGAAAAACTTATATACAACCAACTAAAAAATCACCTTGAAGCACACTCACTCCTAAACCCTGTCCAATCTGGCTTCAGGTCGAAGCACAGTACCATCTCAGCCTTGGCTAAAGTCTCGAATGACTGGATCCATGCTATGGACACCAAGAAGGTCACTGTTGCAGTATTTCTAGACCTCAGTAAGGCCTTTGATACTGTAGACCATCACCTCCTAATCACCTGTCTTGCCTACATAGGTGCCACTCCACTTACCTTACAGTGGTTTAACAGTTATCTCATGGGAAGGATACAAAAAGTCAAAGCTGATGGCCTACTATCTGTCCCCCTTCCAATTGCCAGAGGAGTCCCTCAAGGCTCCATCCTAGGACCAATCCTTTTTTCCCTGTACATCAACAACCTTGACTCACACATAAAGAACTCTAGCATACATTTCTTTGTGGACAATACAGTTTTGTACGCATCAGGCTCGTCCTTAACTGAAGTCAGGGAAGCACTCCAAGCTGACTTTATCCAGTTAGAAACAACCTTATCAATTCCAAGCTTCTCTTAAATGCCAAAAAAAACAAGACAATGATTTTTTTGAGACTTGCCTTGTCTGGTGCCCTACCTACCCCACCTAAAAACTTCATAGTTACCTCCCTAGGTGAATCCTTGGAAGTCTTAACTAAATTTAAATATCTAGGTATGTGGATAGACAAGAGGCTTAAAGCATGCTTGGGTTTCTTCTTTAGAAATAGGACCCTCTTTTCTCTCATGACCCGCAAAAGACTTGTCCAAGCAACATTTCTTCCCTTGCTTGACTACGGAGACATTATCTTTATCTCCTCCCCAACCTTGAGCCTATCTAAACTGGACATACTCTATCACCGTGCTCTTCATTTCATTACTAACTCTGTGTACAGGACCCACCACTGTGATCTTTATGCAGCAGTTGGGTGGACCTCTCTTGCCACCAGACACCTCCTGCATGCTGGCATTTGGACCCTCAAATTACTACTCCACAAACTGCCTGTCTATTTAACGTCTCTCATACACATCTTGCATAGTGCCTACTCCCTAAGGAACTCCGACCTTATCCTACTAGATGTTCCCTGGACACATACCACAGCTGGCCAAAGAGCTGTCTCATACACCCTCCCAAACATTTGGAACCAACTACAAGCCATGCTGAAGCTAACCAGCATCATATCAATTAACTCCTATGAAACACTAGCTGTCTCTAAATTAAAAGACATATGTAGGTGCTACTAGGCCCCCAATGCCAAGTCAACTTCCTAGGTACCAACTGGCTTTCTACTTATTAAGCTGAAATGTGTTGCATAATTTAGGGCAAGGTTAAAGCTGGAATGTACTGTATATATAGCATAAGGACTTCTACTGTGTATACCTCTTGTATTATATATTTTTTTCTTTGTTGTTCTACATTTTATATCTCCTGTCTATGTAATTGCGAACTGTATGTGTATGTGCCTCAGGATGTCCTTGTGAATGAGCTTGCTCAATGGAGTCTTTCCTGCAATAAACTTGAGTACAGCTGTCATTTTCCACATCCTGGCTGAAATGTGTTTTCGCACTTCTGGCGCAGAATAGTGCAGTCGCTGTGGGAAATCAGTGTTAAGGACAGATTAAGACAAGCATTTGTCAATGCCGAATGTTGTCATGCTGTCATTGGCTTTGGTAATGCAGTGCGGAAACACATTTTTGGTAGGATGTGAAAAATGACAGCTGTACTGTTCATAAGGAGGTGTAAAAAAATAGCAGTGGTGAAAATGTGACATGTAAATATGCAAATTTGTGAAGTTACAAGGGTGCATGGGAAATGCGCAACGCACACTTGTAACACAGTAATTTTATGGAGTTTCGGCACCAAATTTTCAACATAGGCATTTTAGCAACTCTGCTCATGTACAGTGTCACTGTCATTTCCTCAAACTATCCCAAAAAGTGATCTCACACAGCGACTGCTCTATTCTGCGCCGGACGTGCGAAAACACATTTCAGGCATGATATGTAAAATGACAGCTGTACTGTTCATCAAGAGGTGTGGAAAAATGCCAATGGTGAAAATCCAGAATGAAAATATTACAAATGCACAACGTTACGAATGTACGTGCAAACTGCGCAAATCAAGCTCGTAACACAGTCATTTTATGGAGTATCGTCACCAGATTTTCAACATATGCATTTTAGAACCTCTGCTCATGAACAGTGTCACTGTCATTTTCAGAATCTGCCCTGAACACTGATTTCCCACAGCAACCACGGTATTGTGCACCAGAAATGCAGAAACACATTTTGACCAGATTGTGAAAAATGATAGCTGTACTGTTCACAAGGAGGTGTAGAAAAATGCCAATGTTGAAAATCTGGCATGAAAATATTGCGAATTTGCAAAGTTATGAGCTTGCATAGCAACTGCACAACGCACGCTCGTAAAACAGCCATTTTTTGGATTTTTTCCACCAAATTTGCAACATAGGCTATTTTGAGAGCCCACCTCATGAGTACTGCCACTGTCCTTGTGTTAATTGGTCCCAAAAGGTGATTCCACGCTGTGACTGCAAAATCACCTTTCTGGACCAATTAACGTCATAACAGCGACAGAATTCATGAGGAGGGGTCTCAAAAACCCAATGTTGAAAATGTGGTGCAAAGATTCAAAAAAATGCCTGAGATATGCATCAAAGTTGAAAAAACCCTATTTATTCAATTATACAGCTTACCAGCATTTCCTCAGTTCATGGTCGGCTTTGAAGAGTGAAGATCTGCTCCCAGTCTACTGAAGATCATCGCACCAAGCTTCAGAGGTAAGTATGGGGTGGGGAGGTGTGGAGAGGCAGGGTGCACAGTGGGTGCATGCGGGTGGTGGGTAGGGAGACTACAAGGGGCTGTTTTCTGTTTACAGGTAGTAAAAAAAAAATTGCAGATGGTTTTCTTTTCTACAGGTGGTTTCTTTTGGGGGGGTACAGTAGCCAACGAGGTATTGAGCACCCCCATCAGCACAGAAGAAGGGTGGGACATCATGCCAACAGGAAAAGGGCTCCTCCGTAGGCACATTAAAGCAGGAAAGGGGGGATGGATGCTGATGGGGAGTGGACTCCCCCCTCAGCACATACTTGAGGGGCAGGGATAGCCAACTGGGGGATTGGGCACCCCCGAAGTCAGCAATTTAGCAGCCACTGTGCCACCATGTTTCTAGCTGGCGAGGCACTTAGGAAGGGTCCACTGCATGTGACGAGCTTTGCTCGCATTGCAGCGGACCTTTCCTTAGATGTGCTCACCACATTAGTATGCATGGTGTGGCAACGGCATGCAGGCTGATTGGGGAATGAGGGACACACCTAGTGGTGTGTGCCCTGCATTCGCCCAACAGTGACCGTGCCTCCAAATCTGCACTACCGCAAGATGTTGGCTGTGCAAGCGCACCAACATAAAAATGACAGTGGCACAGTTCATGAGCAGACATCCTAAAATGCCTATGCTGAAAATTTGGTGATGATACTCCATAAAATGACTGTGTTACGAGCTAGCATTGTGCAGTTTGCATGCATGCTCATAACTTAACAAATTAATAAAATTTTCACTCCAGATTTTCAATATTGCCATTCTTCTGCACCTCCTTATGAACAGTACAGCTGTCATTTTTCACATTCTGGCTGAAATGTGTTTTCGCAGTTCCGGTGCAGAATAGTGTGCCCGCTCTGGGAAATCCACGTTTGGGACACATTATGAAAACAATAATGACACTATTCATTAGCAGAGGTCCTAAAATGCCTATGTTGAAAATTTGGTGATGAAAGTCCATAAAATGAGTGTGTTATGAATGTGCATTGTGCAGTTTCCACGCACGCATGTACCTTTCTCAACTTTGCAATATTTTCTCTCCAGAGTGTCAGCATTGCCATTTTGTCATGCCTCCTTATGAACAGTGCAGCTGTAATTTTTCACATCCTGTCCAAAATGTGTTTCGCTCTTCCGGCACACAGTATCACGGTCACAGTGGAAATCATTGTTCGGGACATATTAAGAAAATCACAGACACTATTCATGAGCAGAGGTCCTAAAATGCCTATGTTGAAAATTGTGTGATGAAATTCCATAAAATGACTGTGTTACGAGTGTGTGTTGTGCAGTTTCCATGCATCCTTGTAAATTTGCAAATTAGTAATATTTGCACGCCAGATTTTCAACACTGGCATTTGTTCACATCTCCTTATGAACAGTGCAGCTGTCATTTTTCACATCCTGGCCAAAACGTGTTTCCACGCTTCTGGCACAGAATACTGCAGTCGCTGTTGGAAATCAGTGTTTGGGACAGATTAGGATTGAGTGACTGAGAGAGGAGGGGAGTGAGCGAGCTCAACTGAGCTCTGCCGGGACTGCCGTAGATTTCTTTTTGGGCAGGAAAAGGCAGCAATGCATACAGGGGCTGAGTACAAAAGGGCAGACTGCAGCGGTGGGACAAACAGAACGAACGAGTGAGTTTGGGGGAGTGAGCGAGCTCAACTGAACTCTATTGTGACTGATGTAAATTTCTTTGTGGGTAAGAAAAGGGTGACAATGCAGGCAGGAGCCCAGTACAGAAGGGCAGCCTGCAGCGCTGGCAGAAACGGAATGAGCAAGTGAGACAAGGGGAGTGAACAACCTCAACAGAGCTGTCGGGAATGCTGCAGATTTCTTTGTGAGCAGAAAAAGATGCCAACAGAGGCAGGAGCCCAGTACAAAAGGGCAGCCTGCAGCGCCAGGAGAAACAGAATGAGATAGTGAGACAGAGGGAATAAGCAACCTCAACGGAGCTGTGTCAGGACAGCTGCGGATTTCTTTGTGGGCAGGTAAAGGTGCCAAGGCAGGCAGGAGCCCAGTACAAAAGGCCAGTCTACAATGCCGGCAGAAACAGAATGAGTGAGTGAGTGAGCAATCTCAACAGAGCTGTGTCGGGACTGCTGCAGATGTCTTTGTGAGCAGAAAAAGCTGCCAACGCAGGCAGGATCCCAGTACAAAAGGGCAGCCTGCAGCAGCGGGAGACACAGAATGGCAGAGTGAGAGAGGGGGGGACTGAGTGAGGCCAACAGAGCTCTGTTGGGACTGCTGTAGATTTCTTTGTGGGCAGAAAAAGATACCAACACAGGCAGAAGCTCAGTACAAAAGAGTAGCCTGCAGCGCCAGGAGAAACCGAATGAGAAAGTGAGACAGAGGGAGTGAGTGGCCAGGAGAAACAGAATGAGTGAGTGAGACAGGCGGAGTGAGTGACCTCAACAGAGCTCTGTTGGGACAGCTGCAGATTTCTTTGTGGATAGAAAATGCAGCAATGCAGGCAGGAGCCCCGAACAAAAGGCCAGCCTGCTGCAACAGGAGGAACACAATGAACGAGTGAGGGAGGGGGAGTGAGCGAGCTCAGCAGACCTCTATCGTGACGATGCAGCATCAGCTTCTCAGCAAAAAGCTACTGCTAAAAGCTACTGCTAAATGCAGCACTAGGGCCTACTCTGCTGCTGCTGGTACCCTTCCTCCCATAACTACCCTTCTAGACGAAGATCTTGAGTTCGTGCCTAAATTCAAATATCTGGGTATATTGCTGGACAACAAACTCTCCTTTGTGGAGCACACAGAAGAACTGATGAAAAAACTTAGGCAGAGGCTTGGCCTCTTCAAAATTAAACACCTTCTGACTGCAGACGCAAGAAGACAACTTGTTCAATCAACTTTCCTCTCATTAATCGACTACGCAGACATTATCTATGGCCAATGCTCCATCTCACACATTGCAAAACTGTATGTCCTGTACCACAGAGCGCTAAGATTTAAAACTGGTCTCCCATCCTCCACACATCACTGCTCTTATATGCAGCCGCAGGGTGGCCTTCCCGTTAATATAGGCGGTGTAGAAATGCAGCACTCTGGACATTCCGAGCCCTTACCAACAAACTCCCAGATTACATTGTTGCCTGCCTCCTCCTGAGCCCAATCAGTAGCTACGCACTAAGTAGCCATTCGCTAATTTCTCTGAAAATCCCCAGGATCAGTACCCACTTTGTCAGGGCTGCCATAAGCCATGCTTTGCCTACGGTCTGGAACAGGGTACGAAGATCCTTGAGACTCAGCTCTTCTGTCAGTTTTGCCCTGTTTAGGATCATTTCTGACAAAACATTCTCCGAAATCTGTAAGTGTTTCCATAGTTTCTAGCTGTCCTGCTGACGGTTCACTCTGTATCCTTACCACATCCAGCCACGAACCTAGTTCCTCCCCTTCCTATTTTAATCAAGTCCACTAGTCAGCTGCCATAGTGGCCCTCAGCACCCAAGGCACTACTTCTCCCATATTACTCTCCTCTAACCATTTAAGCGGAACATACAGACCTCATTAGGGACCCCTATGCAGCCCAGGACCCTCACCCAAGTATGGTAAACGGTCACTGAGGGCTGAAATGCAAATAATTGTACCCTTTGATGTTGGCTTGACTAAGAATGACTAAACATACTACCTCAACTTCTGCATACATGGAGTCTGTATATACCACAGCAAAGTTGAGTGATGCATGTATGTTCCTACAAGAATGCTTGGAATGTATATCCTGCACCTACCACTTTTCTGTAAATTTGTTTGTACATGTTGTACTTTGTATTATCAATCTATATATGTATTACTGTCTTGGACAACAGCAGGTCCATCTTGTAAATGAGCTTGCTCAATGATGATCGCCTGGATAAATGAAGATTTGATTTGATTTGAAATTCCAAGGTGTGCACAATTTCTACAAATATGCAGCAACAGGCAGCATAGTGACATTGTCGATGGTGATTTTGGAGGGTAGTGCACTACCTGGGGAGTGTCCAGACAGTTCCTTTATGGTGGACCAGAATTTGGTTGGGCTGTTGGATGCGGATAGTAATTCGTTTTGATAATAATTGGCCTTGGCCTGTCTGACCATTTTCATGTAGGCATTTCAAGCTGTCCTAAAGAGACACCAGTCTGCATTGGCCTGCAATTTCCGGGCCTTTTTCCATAGCTGGTCTCTTTTGAGTAAAGCATTCTTTAGATCCGGGTGAAAACCAACGGCAGGTTCTGGTTTTTATTCATGCTTTAACTAGAGGAGCATGGTTGTTTAGGGCACTGGCTATGATTTCATGGAGAACATTATAGGCATCACCCACTGATTTAGTCAGGTAGAAAGTCTGCCAGAGCAAGGAGTTTTTTAGTTCTTGTATGTAGGCCAGAGGGTCAAAGTTCCGTCTGGATCTTTTAGTAGAAAACTTTGATGTAGATAGTGGGTTCGAGACGGTTCTTATGCCAGCTATGAGACAGTGGGCACTAACATCTGCTGGAAAGATACCGGCATGGGAAAAGTAGTGTGGTTTGTTGACAAGAAGGACGTCCAGAAGTGTGCTTTTCATTGGATTTTTCTTGTTGATGCGCGCTGGTTCTGTAATCATTTGGGTGAACCCGTGGGAGTCGCAGAATTGTTTTAGGGGTAGCTATCTGTTCCATATCCAGTCATAGTTAAGGTCACCTAATATAATTGTCTCCAGAGGTGTCATGTCCATTTGTGAAGACAGATGAGCCAGGAGCTGTAGTCCTGCTGCTGGGGGTCTATAGCAACCTATTATGTAGAATGCCACAGATTGGGACGGTTCAACCCTGAGAGACAGGCATTCAAAGCCCCCTGCAATGGAAGTAGCATCTAATATAGCTTCACCCTTGACACGGGTGCCTCTGTTGCTTCAAGCAGCTGGGCGGACCCCTTCTGTCTGTCGACTGCCTTCCTCGCTGTACTGCCCGCCGATCACCAGACCGAAGCTTCACCCTTGACACGGGTGCCTCTGCTGCTTCAAGCAGCCAGGCGGACCCCTTCTGTCCGCTGGCTGCCTTCCTCGCTGTACTGCCGCCGATCACCAGACCGACGGTACGTTGCAGAAACTGGACTGTCCAGAACCATCGACTCTGCCTGCTGACAGGCTGCTGCAGTTCTTTAATTCTTTCTACTGCTGTTCCTCTGGACCTTAAGCTAATGTTATATTCTGATTGTGGTACTTGTTAAGTCTCTACAAATTGTCTTGTAAATCCTAACTTAAACGCGAACCTAAGCCTGTTTACAGCAATTTTGCACTCCAAGGGTAGTTTGAAGTGCAAGTTCATTTAGGCTGCAGGTTTGTAGATTGTAAAATATTACAACTCTCTTTTTTTAAGGTCCAGTGGTAAGCTACCCTGGATCAGAAACTAAGTTTAAAGTGATACAGTTTTTTCCTGTTTAGAGCAGATTCCATTTGGCTCACAGTTGTAAGCTTTGCCCTGCAAATAATTCAGTTTCTCTTTCACTTTCTGTCCTTCTGTCTCCTTGCTGCTTGAATTTTTGTCCTTATTCTCCTATGTAGACCTGGTTTCTTTGTGCTTCAGTCCTAAGCTAAGCCTTGCAACTAATACCTTTTCTGTCTGCCTTTCTGTCTCAGCCATATTCCTCCAGTTAGAATTTCCTCCTGCTGTGAGGCGTCTCTGGGACTAGACATCTACACCTTTTCTTAAGTGTCCCCCTGTCACTACTCTTTGTTCTTATTGACCAGCTACTGGTGCCATAGCTCCAGTCTGTTAATTTTCTGCTCTGAAGTAAATAACTCCTCCCCCGACGGCTGTAAACAGTCCCTCTCTTACAACTTTATAACCTCTGGCTGTTTCTGATTTCTCCCCTTAGCTTCACCCTTGACACGGGTGCCTCTGCTGCTTCAAGCAGCCGGGTGGACCCTTTCTGTCCGCTGGCTGCCTTCCTCGCTGTACTGCCCTCCGATCACCAGACCGAAGGTACGCTGCAGAAACTGGACTGTCCAGAACCATTGACTCTGCCTGCTGACAGGCTGCTGCAGTTCTTTAATTCTTTGCTACTGCTATTTCCTCTGCACCTTAAGCTAATGTTATATTCTGATTGTGGTACTTGTTAAGTCTCTACAAATTGTCTTGTAAATCCTAACTTAAACGCGAACCTAAGCCTGTTTACAGCAATTTTGCACTCCAAGGGTAGTTTGAAGTGCAAGTTCATTTAGGCTGCAGGTTTGTAGATTGTAAAATATTACAGCTGTCTTTGTTTTAAGGTCCAGTGGTAAGCTACCCTGGATCAGAAACTAAGTTTAAAGTGATACAGTTTTTTCTGTTTAGAGCGGATTCCATTTGGCTCACAGTTGTAAGCTTTGCCCTGCAAATAATTCAATTTCTCTTTCACTTTCTGTCCTTCTGTCTCCTTGTTGCTTGAATTTTTCACACCCACCCTCACATACCCCACCTCTAGCCTTTATTAAATACTCTCCCTCCCCCCTCGGCACCACCCCTAGCAATGTTCATCCTCTCCTCTCACTAATATTGCAACTCTTCTTAAAGATGCAGAGTACAGCAATTAGGCCTAACACTTTTCCTGTCTTCCCTTTAAAGACATCTTCCTATTTTCACCATCTGCTTGCCTATCAGCTTTGCTTAGTGCCTGCTCTGCTGTCTACTGTGCAGTTCCATACCTGGCTTCCTCTCTTGCTACCCCGAAGAATTTTCAAGTTGCCTTGGTACCCCCCCCCAGCTAATAACATCCTATCCTAACCTACATTTTATATCTTAAAATTGATCCATTGTGCCTGATTGTGCTCCCAGTTAGCGGCGCAGCTAATCCTGCCAGCTGCCTGTACCTCCATCCTCCTGATGAACAGGACACCGTCAAATCCAGTTAAGTGTCCTGGCTAGCACTGTGCGGGTTTGATAGGTGGCCACCTGCTGCCACCCTCCTCTAATTGGACTGCTGCTCTCTGCTCGGCCACTGTTTGGCCCTGCATTTTCTCTGTCGAATTATCAGTCTCTGGGCTTCTGCGCCCTCTGCTTTGCATTGACTTTTGCCGAACACTACTGCTATCTATCTAGTCTCCCATTGGTTCCTTATAAAATTCCGCCACAAGGGGTGCCGTCTAACATATTTTGAATAGGTCTTCATTTCCTCACTGTAATCTTTACCACAAGTAGTGCTTCCGGCTGATCTGCTTTCCTAATTAACCTTTGTGGGGCTTTACTTTCTGCTTCTCTGTTCCACTTCTTCTAAATAATTGCTACGCTAGCAGGAAACACTTTGTTGTTTTTGCTCTATCTCTAATTTCGGCCAAGGGTTAAAACGGTGGAACACGGTCACCCTTGGCAGTCTTAATTTTACACACACTATCTCTTTATCCCTAAGAGCTAATCCTCTGTCTCAGTATACCACTAGCCTTCCTACCCAAGTCAAATAGTAACACTATGGCAAAGTATAGTCTGCTATGGGCACTCTTGTCATTTGTCCTTTTACTCAGCCTGGACACTGCCACATGTGCTCTCCCATGTAACCAAATGGTAAAAGACTCCTCAGAGGCTTACCGCAACTATATTTTCTCAGCCTGATCTGCAACCTAACCCTATCCTCCTTGTTAGAGGCAGCATCTATTACCCTCTACATGCCAGGAGGAAGCTGCCATGGAGATGTGCTTCACCCTAACCTGCCACTATGCAAGGCTTTGGTTCCTAGCCATGATCATTATTCTGCTTTCTGGGGATGTCAAACTAAATCCAGGTCCACCTACCTGTTTCTTTTCCCCAAATGAGTTATCTGGCATGTCCAAGAAAGGATTATTAATTGCCCATATCAATATCAGAAGTCTTACCTGTCACCATGTGGAACTCGAGGCCTGGGTGAAACTCTACAATCCTGATGTACTCTGTCTCACAGAAACTTGGCCAAAACCCGGAATACCTGATGATGTATGCTCCTTGCATAACTATTCCCTGTTCCGGTGGGAAAGATCCTCATCTAAGCGTGGAGGTGGAATTGCCCTGTTCTTTAAAAACCACCTCAACATCTCTATTGTCCCAGCATCTGCCTCTCCTGGAGTGTGCGAATTCATACAGGCAACTATTGTATTGGGGGAAAAGAAGCTTCATATAATCCGTGCCTATAATCCCCCCTGCTGGGGGAATAGTAGGTCTTCAAGAACTGCTTGACATCACCTCCCAGACTATAAACCATAATGAGGCTGTCATCCTAGGTGATCTTAACCTCAATTGGTTAGGGTCAGCTCAAATATCCTTGCAATCACTCATGCTTAGTTATAGTTTACACCAGTTGATCTCTGAAGCAACTAGAGCCACGTCATCCCATCAAATGGGTACACTCCTAGACTGGGTGATGGTTAACCATATGGAACATGTGTCAAAAGCAGGAATCCTTGCAGATGCACTAACAGATCACTCACCCACTTTTTGTATCCTATCTATGGTTGCGCCTCCATCTCCTCCATCAAGACAAATCACGTTTACAAATCTAGCTCATATTGACCAGGATGCATTTCTCTATGATGTCTCCAATATCGACTGGGCAGGTATCTGTCAAACAAAGGATGTGAAGGTTGCTCTACAGATATTCATAAATGAATTTCTTACCATTCAATATAAACATGCCCCCAAGACTACTAGGAGGGTCAGAGGAAAACAGATGAGGTGGCTGCATAATGACCTCCTTGCTAATCTGCGCCAGAGGGATAAGCTTTGGATTTGCTACAAACAAACTGGCCTACAGTCAAATCTTATTGTCTGTCATGAACTAAGGAACAGATGTAAGAGACAAGTTAGAGCTGCTAAAAGTAAATACTGCAGGGACCTTCTACAAAGCTCAGCCTGCGACCAGAGGAAATTCTGGGCCCATGTCAAAACATTTCTCGGTACCTTGCAGTCGGTCACTCCTGATGAAATGATCATAAATGGGGCACATTGTAATGACCCTAGGACCATCTCAAACAGTTTTAACAATCTTTTCTCTGATCTGTCATACTATACCTTGGCTTTACAACCTAGTGGATTGCACTCCAATCTACCTACCACTCTACCATCAGACAACCATACTGCCCTATCGTATGATCCTCCTCCAGTGCCACCATTCTATTTCAAGGCTATAGCAAGAGTGGAAGTTCTGAAATTACTGAGATCCATATCTGCCAATACCAGCTCTGGTTCTGACTCACTGGAACCTCGTCTTCTTAAGCTGGCTGCTCCACACATTGCCTCTCCGATTGCCAGAATCTACACTTTATCCCTTATCCATAGCACTGTACCGGACCTATGGAAATCTGCAAGAGTAACGTCTGTCTTTAAAAAAGGTGACCCAAAGGACATGGCCAATTACAGATCTATAGCAGTTCTCTCTGTCCTTAACAAGATCCTAGAGAAAATAGTTGCATCACAGACCACTGATTACCTTACACGCTACAATCTCCTCTCAGACACCTAGCATGGTTTCAGAAAAGGTCATAGCACCACCATGGCTCTTCTTCAACTAACTACTGATATTCTGTCCAACATGGACTCTGGAAAACTCACAGGTGCCATCTTCATTGACCTCACTAAGGCTTTCGACCTTGTAGACCATCCCCTGCTTCTCTCCACTTTCCATAAATTCCATTTCTCTACCCCTGTTGTGGACTGGTTCTGTAGCTATCTGTCAAACAGGTCGCAAGCTGTCAAATTTAACTCCTACCTGTCCAACACGTCTACTATCAACCTTAGAGTCCCACAGGGCTCTATCCTTGTGCCCCTTCTGTTCTCAATTTTTATCAACAATGCAGCTGAGGTCCTGGAATCCTGCTCAGCTATTCTCTACGCTGATGACCTGATCATCTACACTAGTTCTTCTAGTATTGCCTGCATAAACACATCACTTACTTCAGACTTCAATAAGGTCTTAGACTGGCTACTAGACCATAAGCTTGTACTAAATGAAAAGGAAATGAAAGCCAAGCTCCTAGGTTTTGCACCGAAGATTAAGACCTGTTCTAGTTTGCTGGAGGTTCTTCACCCAGGAGGATTTCCACTTGAAAATGTTACTTCCTTCAAGTACCTTGGGATCCTGCTGGACTAGTCCCTGGATTTTAATCTTCACATTCAGTCCTTGTGCAAAGCTGTAAATTCAAAACTAGGAGTAGCTTACAAAATGAGCTACATGCTTACACCCTCGGCCAAATTAGCAATTGCCCAAGGTATTCTGCTCCCAACCCTTACTTATGGTGCCTCTATTCTTACCTCTGCCCATAAAACCTCCCTACTAAAATGGGATGTAACATATAACAATACATGCTGATTTGTCTCTTCGTCGCCTCGACTCAAACATCACTGCCTTCTTTATAAGGATCTGAATTGGCTCTCACCCTCTGCCAGTAGACAATACTACCTTGGATCACTAATGGACTCGATCATCCGGGAAAAAAAACCCATCCCAGCTGGCGGCGTTGCTGGTCCCTCAACCATCCTCCCATGGCCTGCGATCAGCTGACAAATCCTTGCTCTATGTTCCAAGATGTCAGACGACTAAAGGCACAGGGGCCTTCCAATTCTCTGCTCCCAGGCTATGGAATGCTCTTCCACTCAACCTCCAGCTGTCTCAGTCTCACTTTGGATTTAAAAGTGGATATTGTCGTTATCTATCCTTAGCTGATGCTTGTACATGCTTTGACCCAACCTGAAGCTCCTGAGACTTACCAGTAATGTCACCCCTGTTCAAATCCAGCTCCAAGACTGTCTCCTCTTCCCCTCCCCATAGTTTTCCTTCTCTTTGTAAATAACTTCTTGACTAGTAGCTCTCTTCCTTCTTGAACCTTGTTGCTGACCATCCACTGTTGTTTTGCCAGTTACCACACCTGACCTTCCTTCTGTCAGTCTTTCTTGTTATGTTTGAACATTCCTCACATTTCTCTCTATATAACCTTACTATCTTATTAACCCTTTCACTCCACATGTCGGGTCCATGGTTTTTGTACTTACTATATATCTTACTGCCATTATCTGTATAATGCTTGCCATTATTTTTTGCTGTTTCTACCCATTGTATTTTTGTAGCACTGCTGTACTGTTCCTCTATTTGTATTATTGTACCCATGTTGCTGTTGTTCAACTGTTCTCCTTTTTTTGTACTCTCCTGGGTCATGCTTGAAAATAGTAATTTTATGGCTAGTGCACCTACCCGGTTAACGAAAACTAAATAAATAAATAAAATAAATAGATACTGTAAATTTGTTTTTAACATAAATTGCTACCCCCATCTTTCTATCTGCTCTGAAGAGGAGGTAGTTGGGGATATTAACCTCACTGTCTGGTGTGGATGCCCGGAGCCAGGATTCCGAGATCACAAATATGTCTGAGGCAGTGTGGATAATCCAGGCCTGGACAGAATCCAACTTCTTTAGAAGGCTGCAGACATTGGCATGCAGAAAACTGATTCCTTTTAGGGTAGTAATTTTGGTTGGAGATGAAATCAACTTTGTGGGGCCAGGATTGAGCTCAACGTCTCCTAAGCACAGTAGTAGGAGGAACATGATACTTCTCAGAGTGGCATGGAGATGTTTAAAAGCATGGGTCTTGTTGCATTTTGTGTAGGTTAGATTGCAGGGATCCAGGAACTGAGTTGACCTCTTGTGTTGCCCTGACAGTATGTAGATTAAGGTCCATGCAGAGTAACACCCGACTATACAGCGTTTGGGTGGCTGGGGTTTGGGGCCATGCATAGCCGAGTAGTTTGCAGTCCCCCTTTGAGTGAATTCAACAAATTTAGACTGAATCAGGGCCAACCAGGGGCAGCATAATGAATACATTGTCTTATTATGTGGATGTCCTACTGGCGTAGGGCATGTCCCTTTATTAGAGTCAGATCTGTCAGGGGGTCCACTAATATTAGGTCTCAGGGAAATGCAGGCTAGTAAGTAAAGCCAGCCGAGACCTGCCATGGTAGCTTATTCAAAAAGTGGAGTGTACTATCATGGGAGCTGCTAACCAGAGTCTTTAGGTTCCCAAATGTGTTGTACAGGTAGTTACTGCTGTGGTATAATAAGGGTCAGTATGCCCTAAAAGGGGATCTAAGAGTAGCCCTGACAGTGGCACGTCTCTGAACAAAATTTATTTGATGTGGGTTCCTTGTTAAGAGAAGGAGAATGAACAGGAGGACGGAAAATGTCAGGATTGCAAGAGATATATTTCTTCAGTGGGGGCTGATAGAGGTGCCAGTGCAGAGTGGAGTGGACCAATGGAAGATTATATAGGTCCCAGGGGTCGTTGTTCTGTATGCGACTTGTTTGGGGAAGTTTAAAAACGGAGTTACGCAAGATAAATGTATACCGCCCTCGGCTAGGGAAAGGAGAGAGTAGCTCAAATTAATAGTGGGACAACACAAAGGCTAGCAGTCTGAGCAAAAACAGCTCAATTAGCAGCCGAAAGGCCTGCGATTTCCTTGGCTCCTTGCAGTCTGGAGAGAGAGCTACAAAGTCACGAAGGGGCTGTAACACTTGGTTGCTGGGAACATTTTTAGACAATAAACACAGTTTTTTGGCAAATCAGTCACAGTTCAGTAATTTTTTTTTCAGTAAAAAGGATGTTTCAAATAAAACAGTGCCTTAGCAAGACAGAATATGCTAGTAAGCAGGACAGGATATGCTAGTCAGCAATAAGCAAACATAAAGTATCAAAATAGTATGCCTCAGCAAGACAGAATGAGATAAGGCTGCTAGAAGGCTTAGTTGCAAAAAGGGGATGGGAGGAATTGCAGTTGTTGACAGTAGGTAACCAATAAATTGAAACATCAGATAGGAGTGGGCGGAGACTGTGTGCATTTAAAGGAGGCCAGGGAGGGGGAAGGGGGTGGGAAGGAGGGGAAAGGAGGGGTGGGATGAAAAATCAAGTGGAAGTTTGCAGAACTAGCACTGAATCAGTGCACATACAGTTGGAGAGAAACTGCAGCGCCGGGAATGGTAAGTTACTTTACACAGGCCGAGAACAGGCAAAATTAAAATATATAAATTAGAAGCCGAGTACAGGGATGCAGGCTTACATTAAGCCACACGTCTCGGGTGCTCCTGTCTCAGGTGAGTGAGACCAGCCAATCAGGGAGCTCTACACAGGCGTGGAGCCAATAGAGCTACCCTGAGAAGGCGCTGAAATTGAAAACAGCAAATTGCAAGTGATGATCTGGTTCAGCGTTGACACAGCCCAGAGAAATTGTGGCAATTTTTCAAGCATCGTACCTTATCTATCTCTTTGGGGGGGGAGTAGGTGGATCAGGCTTCTTGCACCGTGGAGGTGCTATGGCTGGATCGTGACCGCTGTCCGAGGGGGCAAGTGGCACCTTATCTATCCCTTTGGGGGGTAGGTGGATCAGGTTCCTTGCACTGTGCATGTTATGGCTGGATCATGACCGCTGCCTGAGGGGGCATTTGGGGGGAATCTGACAGGCAGACAACTGAGCTATAAGCCTTATTCAGCTAGAGGAGTCCTTGAGAATCTCATAGAACAAGGCAATGTGGAGGTTAGAGCAAAAGACCGTGAGAAGATGTTATGATGTAAACTCCAGACTGTAGGGCCTAGAAGTGACTGTGGACCAGTCATATTTTCAGCTAAGTATAATAATGTGGCAGGAAGATATGTTAACCTGATATGGAGGGATTGGCTGTCTTACTAGGAGATGAAACAGTGGGAATAGTTCTTTGCAAACAGTCAAGAATTACTTTAAAAAAAAGTACAAGCATTAGGATACATCTTATTCACAGCCATTTTGATGGTCTAAACAATGGCAACTCTACTTGAAACATAGAAACATAGACTTTGATGGCAGATAAGGACCGCTTGGCCCACCTAGTCTGCCTGTTTTCCTACTTACAGGATAAACTGCAGATGCCAGTTAACCAACAGCCTATTTATTCCTAGCCCCCACAAGAATTGCCTTATGCCTGTCCAATGCATTTTTGAATTCTCCCATGGTTTTAGACCCCACAACCTCCTCAGGAAGGCTGTTCCATGCGTTCACCACCCTCTCAGTGAAAAAAAACCTTTCTCACATTGCCCCTGTGCTGTCCCCCCTCTACCTTCAAATTGTGTCCCCTTGTTCTTGCACATCCCTTTTTCTGAAAGATGCTACCCTCTTGGACTTTGTTGATTCCACTGAGGTACTTAAAAGATTCTATCATGTCACCCCCTTTCCTCAAGGGTATACATATTAAGCTCCTTTAGTCTCTCCTCGTATGGCTTCTCTTGCAGACCCTGCACCATTTTAGTTGCCCTCCTCTGGACTGCCTCCATCTTGTCTATGTCCTTGCAGAGATGGGGTCTCCAGAACTGGATGCAGTACTCCGGATGGGGTCTCACCAACTGTCTGTACAGAGGGATAACAACTTCCTGTTTTCTGCTGGTGATGCCTCTCCCTATACGTCCCAGTATCCTCCCAGCCCTCCTGACTGCCTTCTCACATTGTTTGCTAACCTTATGGTCATCTGATATGATTACCCCCATGTCCCTTTCCATTTTTTGTCATTTTTGCTGCCTCCCCCTATTGTGTAATCTTCCCCTAGGTTGTTGTTTCCCAGGTGCATTATTTTGCACTTCTTTGCATTGAATCCAAGCTGCCATACTTCTGACCATTCTGCCAACCTTGCCAAGTCCCTTCTCATCCTTTCCATGCCTCCTTGTGTATCAACCCTGTTGCAAATTTTTGTATCATCTGCAAAGAGGCATACCTTTCCTTCCAGTCCCTCTGCAGCGTCACTTATAAAGACATTAAAAAGGACTGGAACAAGTACGGAACCTGTGGTATCCCACTAGTAACCCCTCTTTCTTCAGAGTGGACTCCATTTACAATTATCTTCTGTGTCCTGTTGTCCAGCCAATGTGTTACCCAGGCTTCCACCCTGAGACCCACTCCTAGGCTGGTTAATTTGTTTATTAATCTTTTGTGTGGGACTGTGTCAAATGCCTTGGTAAAGTCTAGGTAGGCCATGTCCATAGCCCCTCCTTGGTCTGCTACTTTGGTCACCCAGTCAAAGAAATCAATTAGATTCATCTGACATGACCTTCCCACTGTGGACCCATGCTGCCTTGGGTCCTGTGCCCCACTGGCCTCTAGGTACTCAACAATTCTTTCCTTCAGAAGTGATTCCATCATTTTCCCTACCACAGAGGTCAAACTGACAGGTCTGTAGTTTCCTGCCTCTATCTTGCTCCCACTTTTGTGAAGGGGAATTACATCTACCTTCCTTGAGTCCTCAGGTACCACACCATCCTCCAATGATTTGTTAAAAAGGGTAGTTAGTGGTGTCACTAGTTCTCCCCTTAATTCTTTTAGAATTCTCGGGGTGAATTCCATCAGGCCCCATTGCTTTGTCCACCTTCAGTTTTAGGAGTTCTTTCAGAACCCTTTCTTCTGTGAAAGGACTGGGATTGACCCCCTATCCAGAGTGCTTCTGCTAATTGGATTAGGCACCTCTCTCTTCTCCTCTTTTGTGAATACTGAGCAGAAGTATTCATTCAGTATCCCTGCCTTTTCACTTTTCATCTCTGTCCACCCACCATCCTTTCTATTCAGCCTCACTATCCCTCTCTTTGTCTTTATATGCTCCCTGATGTACCTGTAAAAGGTTTTATTTGCCTTCTTAACTGAGTTTGCTATCTTTTCCTCAGTTTGGGCCTTTGCTATTCTGACTTCCCTCCCTGCTTCCATTTGCCTTAACTGGCACAGTTCTCTGTCCTGCTCCTTCTGTGTTTCCTTATACTTCCTAAATGCTATCTTTTTCTCCCTAACCTTTCCCGCCACCTCTTTTGAAAACCATAGTGGCTTTTTCTTGTGTTTTGATTCATTTATTTACGTCACACAAAGGTTTGTTGTCTCTGTGAAGGCAGTTTTGATGTTTCTCCATTTTTGCTCCTCCCCTCTTTCTAGCCAGTTTGCTAGTGCTTTTCTAAGGCATGTTCCCATCTTGCCAAAGTCAGCCCTCCTGAAGTTCAGTACCCTCACTTTTGTATGGCTTGACTCTGTAGCTGAGTTTATCGTGAACCACACTGTTTGGTGGTCACTTGTTCCCAGATGGCAACCCACTTCTAAATCTGAGATCCTCTCACTGTCCCCATTTGAGAGTATGAGGTCTAAGATTGCTCCCTCATGAATGGGTTCCAACACTAGCTGTCTTAGGCATGCCTCCTGTAGGGCATCGAGAATGGCCCTAGTCTTGGATGTGGCTGTAGCAAAGTTGCTCCAGTTAACATCTGGCATATTCAGGTTCCCCATCAACAGTATCTCCTTTTTCTCTACCATCTTAAGGATGCCTGCTATCATATCTTTGTCCATGCCCTGTTCCTGACATTGGGGTCTGTATACAACCCCTGTGCAGATTGTGGTGCGTTTCCAGTCTCTAAGGTGATACACAGTGCCTCCTCTCCTCCCTGTTTACTCTTTTGTTCCTTTGCTTTTATCCCTTCCTTTACATAGAGAGCTACTACTCCTCCTCTTCTACCCTCCCTGTCAATCCTGCAGGTTGTGTACTCTGGTATGTTAACATCCCAGCCATGGTTCTCTGTGTACCATGTTTTTGTGACTGCTATGATATCCAGGCATCCCTCTTCCATCAAGGCCACAAGTTCAGAGAGCTTGTTGCCCGGACTATGGGCATTAGTACTCATTACCCTCCATTTCTTGATGGTCTTACCCCTTTTTGCCCCATCTCTGTCCGTATTGCCTTTGTCATTTTCTCCATTGACCCCTGCAATTCTCCCTATTAACATCTCTATCTTGGTGTTTGCCTCACTTACTACCCTGATTTTTGGGAGGGTGCTAGTATTTCCCTGCTCCTTTCCAGTGCCTCCTCCCTTGGCTAGTTTAAATGCTTGCAAATGAAGCATTTAAACCTATTACCTAGGATCCTGGTTCCCCTCCTGGACATATGCAGACCATCACTCCAGCATAGGCTTGCATCACTCCAGGTGGACCCCCAGTCCCCAATGAAGCCAAATCCATGAGCTCTGCACCAGTTTTTCAACCACTGATTAAATTCCATGGTGTGGAGCACCCTAGCCTCATCGATGCCATAGACAGGCAGCACCTCCGAGAAGGTTACCATGCATGCTACTTGTCTAAGGCCCCTTCCCAACTCCACAAACTCTTTCTGCACTGCTCTGATCACTTTCTCAGCCAGGTCATTTTCCCTAGGTGGACAATGACATCCAGCTCCCTCCCCCATCTAGCTGCTCCAGCGATCCTGAGGATTAGCTCCTTGTCCCTCCAAACCATAGCACCAGGCAGGCACCTTACCTCCCTGTCCCCTTCCTCCCACAGTTCTACCCCCCTAACAATGGAGTCCCCCACCAGGAGTTGTTTCCTTCCCCTGTGGGGTCCCATGCCACCCTCCTGTGGGTCTCCTTTGTGGAGGTTCCCAGCATCCTCCTTGGTGTCCACTGTGGGTACCTCCATAGAGGAACCACACTTTGCCAGAATGGCATATGAATTGTGGAGAGTTACAGCTGGAGGGATGCACCTCTGTTACACCACCCTCACCCTCCCTGAGCCCACTGTGGTCCAACCGCTCCTCTTTCTTGGCAGACTCTGAGGCAACGGCAGTGGCCCTGGTGGTCTTTAGGTGGGAGAGGAGGTCCCCCAAATCCTGGCCAACTCAGCCTGGAGATGAGCAACCTGGCTGCCTGTAAAACCTAAAGGCCATTTCAAATGTCAAAACTGTAATGTCTGTCAGCAGTACAGAACAGGAAAAAACATTTGCGAACCCCACAAATGTAATGCCAGTAAAAATAAGATATATTATCTTCTGTACAGCTAACTTTGTTGTTTGTCATTTGATATGCTTGCAGTTTCTTTTATTTGGGAGAACTGTAATAATGTTAAAGGACAGGATACAGGAGCACATCCACTCCATAGTCAGCCAAAAAACAGACACCTCCATTGGCAGGCATTTCATGGAGTTTCACATTGCCAACCTGAAGCATCTTAGTTTCATTGGGTTGCAATATATGAAGCCACCAAGGAATGTAGGCAACAGACTTAACTTCCTTTTGAGAAGGGAATGTTTTGGGATTTTCAGGTTACAAACAGTGAGCCCAGGTGGTTTAAATGAAATGTGGGATCTGAAACTTATTTTGTTAGTGTATGTGTGATAGCTTAAAATATTGTGATTGCATATACTATTTTGGTATCTCTGTACATATTAGCTTTTGTTGTATCACCTCCTCCTCTGCTTTGGTTGTCTCTTCTCTTCTGTCTTCTACCTAGCCTCCACCTCCCCTTGTAATCCTTCCTAATCCCCCCGCTCAAAACCCACACCCACCCTCCAACTACCCTTATGAGTATCAACCACCACATAATCCAGATATCACTTTCCCTTTCCCACCACTGTCCCTGTCATCTGAGCATTTGAACAAGCATTGCAGACTTCACAGCCCCCTGAGTACACATGATCATCTTACAGTGTAGCATGGCATATGGACTGAGCAGGAGAAACACCACACCAGGATGAGGGCCCTAGACTTCAGAAGAGCAGATTTTAAGAAATGGAAGGCTGCCTTAATAAATACTTTAAAGGGGAGATGACCATGGGAGACTGGAAGTACAATGGAAAAGCATAAAGGAGGGAATAACTAAAGGAATGGCAAGCTGTTTGAAGAAAACAAGCAATGGCTAGAGGTCAATATGTTTCTCTAAGAAGATGGCTATGGCAGTAAAGGAGCAAAAACAGCTTTTAAGAATTACAGTACAAGGAAACCCAGACAGAGGGAACAGGTAGGTATATCTGCATAAACAAAGGGAGGCAGGGAGGAGGGTGAGGGCAGCAAAGGCTCAGACAGAAGAAAGGATCAACCAGGTAGTCAAAAAAAAGGGAATTAGACTTTCTTCAAGTACATGAACAAAAAGAATAAGAGAAGCAGAGCAACAGTGAGGATCAGGTGGTGGGGGAGACTGTGTGGAGCAAGGAAAAAAGAAAATGTTTTAAATGAGTATTTCTACTTTTGGTGTTCACAGGGAGGGGATGGACCAACATGCATCAGCAGGTAACGGGGAGAGGGGGAGTGGACACAAGTCCATTTTTGGAAGAGTCTGCTGAGGATTGAAAGCCTAAAGGAAAACAAGGTGATGGGACAGACAGGATTCACCCAAGAGTACAAAGGACCTGAGCACAGTGCTAGCCACCCCTCTGGCTAACCTACTCAGCATCTCACTTGAGAAGCAAGTAGTTTCAGAGGATTGGAGAAGGACTGTTGAGGTCCTTCTGCCCAAGAGCAGCAACAGGGAGGAGTTTACAGACCAGTCAGTCTCAGATCTGTGTTGGGAAAATTAATGGAAAGGCAAAACAAAAAAAGACTGGCTCTGACAACATTTAACTTGATCATTATTATTTAATAAAGTGCAAAAATCCCTTACAGCCACTAGTGTAAATGGGGAAAACACCAGAAACAGTCTTCAAGGGCTCTGATGGGTTTCAAGCATGTGTTCTTCCTCAGGGAGGCTGTATTCACATCAACATCCACATTTTATGGTATTTCACTTGTTAAAGTGACTGTGCTCCAAAAGAAGACAATAATGCATAATAACCAAAATTCTGAATGACATGTCTTTAAAACATAAATTGCTGCACTATTTTGATTCAACAAAGCTGATTTCCATAAGTGTATAATGATACACAGAAACATAGAAACAGACCATGATGGCAGAAAAAGACAAGAGGACCATCCAATCAGCCCATATTACCTATAATCCCTGGAACCTTCCTTAGAACCTATTGCTCCTCGACGGTACTGACCCTCCCCATCCTGTCCCCATTCTCCTACCTGAGCTTGTTTCCCTGAGTGACCGCTTTTCCCTTCATTCTGTCCCATGCCTGCTTGAGTACCCTGACTGAGTTTGCACCCACCGCCTCAACAGACAGACAGCTCCACGGTTCCACCACCCTTAGCATAAAGAAGTACTTCCTCATGTCCCTCCTGAACATCACTTTTGTTAATTTCTTCTCATGATCACAAGTTGGTCTTCAGGGTAAATAATTCCCCACAATTTACCTTGTTAATTCCTTTAAGAAACGTGAAGGTCCGTATCAAATCTCCCCTCTGCCTTCTGGTTTTCAAAGAGTACATATTTAGTACCTTGAGGTGCTCTTCATAGGATCTGCTCTGCTGGCTCTGAATCATTTTTGTTACTTTGCGCTGCACTTTTCCAACCTATCCCTGTCCTTTCTGAGGTGAGGGCTCCAGAATTGGATGCAGTACTCCAGGTGAGGCTGCACCAAGGATCTGTATAGGGGAAGTATTATTTCTTTTTCTCTGTAATCATTACCCCTCCAGATGCATCCCAGCATCCTGTTAGCCTTGCTATAAGCCTTGTTGCTCTGGCTCATTTGTTTAAGGGAGTTACTGATGATAACTCCAAGATCCTGTTCCTCTTCTATAGTGCTGAGTCTCATTCCATCTATCTAGTACTCCATCTTAGGGTTTATTTTCCCTAGTTTCACTACCTTGCACTTTTTGGCATTAAATTTTAACTGTCAGACTTTTGACCACCCTTCTAGTTTTTGTAGGTCACTCTGCATATTCCTTATTCCCTCATCACTATCCATGCACTCACATAGTTTTGTGTCATCTACAAACAGACACAGCCTGCCCTGGATTCCCTCACCTAAGTCACTAATGAACATGCTGAAGAGGACCAGACCTAGGACAGATCCCTGTGGAGCCCCTTTTGTAACCTCCCTTTCCTCTGATTTATCGCCATTGTCCACCATCCTCTGCTGCCTCCCTTCTTGCCAACTACCCACTAAAGCTGGGCAAGCCTTGATTTTTTGAGAAAGAGCCAAGCCAGAGCTGAGCCAAGGGCCTGACTTGGCTCTTAGAGCCAAATCATGAGCCGAGTCAAGGGTAAGGTGGACAAGCGATAGTACCACGCAGCCTTCGCCATGTCAATCAGCTTTATGTGCTTAGTGTTTCATGAAAAAAGTATGACCCTAGTTAGAAGGAAAAGTAACCTAGGAAGCATGTGAGAATAGCTTAAACAAATGTGATTTCCATACATAGCACCAGAATATGAAGGCCCAATACAGTTATGTGCCAACTTAAAAAAAGATAATATTATCTTTAATAAATTCCAATAGCTAATGAATATATGAATATTTGGGGGTTCTAAAGCATTACTATGTGAAGGGGCTGCCTTCTGCAATTCTGAATTCTGCATCTCTGCTTCACAGAAGTATCTGCCTATTTGCAAAAGACTGTTTGTAATGTAGGATTTCCTATAAGGTATTGGACCCAAAATGGCATTTCACATGCTGCCTATATACTTGGTCAACTGATTCAGCACCCCTAGGGCACACTTTTGTTTGTCAACATACAAATAAAATGACCCAGTTGAATTCTGTATTGTTTTTGATTAGCTGTAACACTTTTTGTTGAATACAATGATCCAGACATCCATAAAAAGAATGTGGACAGCATAGTAGTTCATTTAAATCCATTTGTCTTGCACATTGGTAAGTTCACCAGAAAAAGAAATTAACTTATTTTCCTCACTTGTAAATGTGAGCTGCTAAACATAACAAATTCCAGTAAATATATCATATGAGACCAGTTGGGTCAGGATCATGAAATCCAAGCGATATTAACCCTTATGATAACCAAAAAAAAAGTGTTACAAACTACAACAAACTGCTGCATTCTCAAGCAGTAAAGTGCAAACGCAGACCTTTGAGACACAAAGCATCTTCAAACATGCATAGGAAATCTGAAATAATCATATTTGAGATACACCTGCTAGCCCAAACGCCCAAACTGTTGCATATTGAAAAACGTAGCTCTCTAACCACAACAGAAATGCTACATGTACTGAGATGGTCAGTCAGATAATTACAGTGATGTAATGAACAATGTTTTTAAAAAAATAAATTCAAATATTGCAAACACCAGGGTCAGTCAGGATCATTATAAATGGCCAGAGGTGGCCCCCAGAAGCCATAGGGTTTTTCATGCTTGGTTTTGCATTTTTGGGGGGGTATTGGGATACATCTGGGAATGAGTAGGCTACCAACACAACTACTGTCATGAAGAGGATGCCATGGTGCCATTGGGGACTCTTTGATGCCTGAGCAGGTGCTAAGCTCAATAGGAGAGTAAAAGATAGTCTGGCGATCTGTGAAATCTCTGCTGAAAGGAGGGTGCACGCACAAGCAGGAAGCTATCTCAATCTCTACCAACACCCCAAATGGGTGAGTGCACTCCATAGTGTGGCCAGTTTGTTGCACTAATATGCTACTGTTGCCCCCCCCCCCGGCATGGCAGGCTCCTAAATCCCTTAGCTGTGCCTGCTTTTGTTTTATTAGCTTTCACAGTTTCACCAAGTTGCCATTTCAAGGACTTAGAGTGTTGGGTTTCTTCCTACCTCTGCTCTGTTGTTTTGGCAGTGGATGAGCTTGTGTTTGCAAGTGAGGTCCAGAAGCAGGACTAGGGTTGCCAAAATTTGAGTTAAGAAATAAGGGACAGACTCACCCCCCTGCCCCCACCCCATCACCACCACTACTACTCTTCTATAGCCTGTTCTTCCTTCCTTCCTTCCTAGACCGGAGGTAGGAATGTTTAAAATACCATAGTCTACTCCTCTAAGTCAACGCTCATTTGTCTGAGCTGTCATTACCCTTGGACAGGCTGAATCAGAGTCAGCAGCAGTTAGAATTGTACTGCTTGCTAATGTGTGATGTACATACTCTCACTCTCAACTGTCCCACATTACGAGGAACAGTTCCTCACGTCACCTCAGAAAAGCCCTCTGTTCCACATTGAGTGGGTAGTGTCCACATTTTATGCTGAAATTTTAAAGTTGACATCCAAACAATGAATGTGAAAAATGTGTTACTCAATAAATGTGAAAACACACATTTAGACATTGTTCTCAGCTTCTATCTTTGTCATTTGATGAGGTGTTCCACATTCTGCCTATTTTTCCCACATTTTAGAGTACTATGTTCCACATTTGGAGGCTGAGAGTTATGGAGATGTATTATGAACCTTTGTTGGTTGTGTACTGTACACTGTACCTGTATGTTTTTCCTGCTTGTTCACTGTTTAGTTTAGTTTAGTTTAGTTTAGTTTAGTTTATTGTTCTAGGAATTACTACCTTTGAGCCAGAGGCTCTTTTACAAAGGTTTCACGTCAGTTAGGTACAGTACAAAAGATTACATAGATAACACAACAATTTGTGTTGTGTCAAGAGCCAGAAAACATATACAAATACATATCAAATCACTGGTACAAAAGGACATGAGATTTCAATAATCACATTATTATTACAAGAAAGAGGTCATGCCAGAGTAGGAGAAACAAATAGGGAAAAAGTCCAGAATAGACAGGGTAAGTGAATGGTGTGGGGAGCAGACAATAGCAGGGGAAAAGGTTTCCCAAACGTGTCTTTGTCAAATAACGGAACAGGGTGGGTAGTGAGAAAATAGGAGGTTTAATCAGGGCAGTCACAGGAGCTGGAGGTGGCAAGGTGAGAGAAAAGCCTTGATTTGAAAATACCTAGAGAGGTGGAGGCAGTAATATGAGTGCTGAGGGCATTTAGCCAGCTGTGGGCATGATAGGCAAATGATCTTTGTCCCTGAGAAGTCCAGCATCGGGGGACTTGGAGAGGCTGGTGTTCTGATCTTCTGGTAAAACAGGTGCTAGCGCTCAGGCATAACAGGTCTTGGATACAGGGTGGAGTGAGGCCCAGAGTGGATTTTTTCGCCATCAGGCAGGTAAGGTACTTTATCAGGTTTGAGAGTTGCAACCAACCTGAGTCAGCATACAGTTCACATGTGTGGGTATGTCGATGTGCACCAGTGAGCAGCCGACAGGCCTCATTTAGGGATGTTGTAATGCGACTAAGTGCTGTAGTAGTGGCAGATCCATATATAACTAAGCCATAGTCAACGACTGAGATGATAGAAGATTGGATGGCAATCCTCAGTGCAGAATGGGTAAGAAGCTGTCGGTTCCGATACAGAATCCCAATTCGCTGATTAATAGTTTTTGCTGTACTATCAATGTGAGTTGCAAGGTTAGGCCTTGATCAAAGTTGATTCAAGATATTTGAAAATTGGCACTTGTTCAAGGGTATTTCCCAGGTGTGTATTAATGGTGAGTGGGACTTGCCGTTTCTTGTTTGCGGGTTAGAGAGAGCATGGATTTAGTTTTTTTGTGGTTTAGAACCAGCTTATGTTCAAGGAACCACATCTCAACTTTGGAAAAAGCATGCTGAAGGTTGAGGCGTAAGAGGTTCATATCTTTATGAGTGGCAAAAATCATGGCATCGTCGGCATAGAGGATTATTTGTTCAGGGCAGGATTTGGGGAGGGAGTTTAGGAAAAGGCTACAGTGTACACTGTATTCAACATGTATTATCCACTCCCCCCAGGACGCATCTGGAATCAAGCAGTAGTCTGCTCAGCATGCCTTCCTGGTAAAACTTTAAAATAAATAAAGAACTGTCTCTGCTAGTGCATATTAGTGTAATTTCTTTGACACCTTTAATGTCAATGCTCTTTATTGAGTAACCGCTGCCTACAGCCGTAGTCCTCTTGAGGCAGTGTTGTTGAGCAGTGTGGGTCCCAGTCAGAGAGTGCCCAGTGCAGGCCACCCCCCTTTCCTCTCTTCCCAGCTGCAGTCAGCTCCACCTGCTGCCTTCCAACACTGAGTACCACTAGAGAAGCAGTGCCTGTGGAAACTGTGTTGGAACTTGGAGCAAGTGGACAGAGAAAGCACCCCCCAAAAAGGCACCCAGCAATGATCTAGAGACTCACTGGCACTGCACTTACTTTTTGCTTAGTCTTACTCGACTCTTCGCTCACTCCTCCACCAGGCTCCTCCAAAGACTGTTAGGCAGTGCAGCAGAGCAGTCTTCCATCTGGACCATCTCCCCGATTGACTCATCCTCTCAGCAGCAGCCAGCAGGCCAAAATGATCCCCACCCTCACCCAGTCATCCGTCCCCACCACGCAGCACCACACCCCTCACATCAACAAAATAACAACCCATGGCACAGCCTGGCATTGCCGTTGTGGTGGCAATGACTCAATGAGTTGACATTTGACTGCTGGACTGGTGGCTGGTAGTTGTACCCATCTCACGATCGATCACAGAGGACATGGAGTGCAAATCTGGCTGTGTGCAGTTCACTACTGTGATTGGAAGTTTAGTTGCCTGTTGCAGCAGTTCCCACCAGGTAGTTTCCTAAGTTGTAAGATGGACCGGTGGACGGAATTCGGACTGAGGCAGCTCAGAGTGAGTAGCACTAGGAGCATACTAGGAGCATGGGCAAATGTACTGCTCTGCACAGCAGGTTTCTCCCACTCTGAGGATGATGACATGCATCCCTGACCCCCAACCATTCCTCGCACATGTGCACAAGTGCCGTGTGGCTACTAGGAAATCTGGAAGAGAGAGTTTTTTTAAGCACTATAGAGAAATCCAAAAATATGGGAATAGGTATCCCATATGGATTTTATAAGGGACAGACAAAGCAATTTTACCCATAAATACAGGACATCCCATAAAAATATGGGTCTGCAGGACAAAAAGGGGACACTACAGAATTTGATGTGGCTGAAACTTTTTTCCCCATGCTGTGGCTCAGCTCGTGGTCTGCTCGAGATTTTGTACTGCTGTCAAGCCATGTCTTCAGCTCGAGCTTGGCTCAAGCCATCATTGGCTCGCCCAGCTGTACTACCACCCAGTTCACTATGGTTTTAACCGCACCCAGGTCTTTCATATTTTTGAGCAACCTTTTGTGCAGTATGACTCAAAAGCCTTGCTGAGATCAAAGTACAGCAGACCAACAGCATGGCCCTTGTCTTCTTCCTTGGTCACCCAGTCAAAGAAAACAATCAAGTTAGTCTGACAGACCGTGTTGTTTACTACATTGGAGCCATTGCTGTCTAGTTAGTCCATGAGGTCCTCTTTGATTAGTGATTCCATCAGCTTCTCCATGATTGAGGTCAGACTGACAGGTCTGTAGTTCTCTGGTTGCTCCCTATCACCCCTCCCTCCACTTATGAAGCAGTACAATGTCTGTCATTCTCCAATCCCTTGGAACTTCCCCAGACCTAAGTGAGCTGTTGAACAGACCAGCCAGTTGTTCAGCCATTTCTGCTGCTAGTTCCCTAAGGGTCGTCAAATGCAACCCATCTGGTCCTTAGGCCTTATCTATCTTAAGGGCTGCCAGCCCTTTCAGGACCCTCTCAGTAATAAATATTGGCTGCCTCATTTCCGGGATTCCCTTAGTGGATGCTTTGATGCTGCTTTCTAGCATGGACCTTTAGTCCTCCTTAGTTACTTCTGGACAAAAGTAGTCATTCAGGATAGTGGCCTTTTGCTCATCCTATTCTATCACCCTACCACCCTCAACTAGCCATTCGATGCCCCATTTATCTTTTTTATTGATATATCTAAAAAAAATAGTTTTTCTCCATTCATGACCCCCCCCCCCACAGCTCTATGTCTGCTTTCACCTCCCTGATGGCCCTCTTTGCCTCCCTATTTTTCTGTAGAAAATACTCCCATTGTGCCTCTCCTGCTTTTCCTTTTATTTATAGAAAGCCTTCTTTTTGGCCCTAATCCCTTCTCTGACCCTGGCTGAGAACAAGTGGCCTCTTAAACCTATTTTTTTTAAATACTGTTCTTATGCTTGCATTTGTGCCTCGAGAATGGCTCTCTTTATTGCTCCCTATATTTCCTCCCTCCCCCCTTATATCCTTCATGACTAGTAACTTACACCTGACCAGTGCTCTCAACCTTCTGAAGTCCCGCCCTTCTAAAGTCAAGGACTTTGATTCTTGATTGTGGGTTGCCAGCCCTGAGGGTCAATTCATCCACATGGAGTTGTGGTCACTGTTCCATAATGGCTCCCCCACTCCCACGGCACCCACTATCTCTGAGTCAGTGAGCACCACATCAAAGATTGCATTCTGCCTGGTAGGTTCCTTAACAAGGCAGTCTTGGAAGGCATCCATATACAGCTAGTATATATACATAAAATCACACTATTGCATCCATATAGTATTATAGCGGCACAATAGTGACCCTATAGTTAGGGTTGAGTAGCCTGTTTAATGTTAAACCTAAAATCGTATATATTAACATCTTTGACTCCCTTTGATGAAGTGAGACGAAATTTTGTATGTGTTGTCTAGGAGGCATAGTCTGGATGTGTGGAATGTTTTGTGATGGCAGCTTGTGTGGTTTCTGAGATACTCATGTGTCATTTCAAGAAAAAAACAGTATATTTTTCCTATACTTAACATTGTTTTTTTTGCTGTCACCTATAGTCTACATGGAAAGGAACTGTTGCCCCAGACTTGCAGGGTTAAGTGTCATGTCCCAAGGTAATGCCTTTGACAGGTCTGGTGAAAACATATAAAATGTTTCCAAAGTTATAAGTCTTTAAATGTTAGTGTTTTCTGACTTGTGCATGTGCAGCAGGTGTTTTGAGATAACATTTTGTGCGAAAGTAAATACTTGATGCTACAAATGCTCCTTTTTGCTATTGCACCACTGAATTGGAGGGCACTACACATTTTTTAGTGCCATGCCAACTGCCATCTTGTTGATTTTTTTCATGAACTGACAAGCATGGAAATACATAAAAGTGCCATGATTAAAAAAAAACAATCATCAGAACCTATGTAAATGGGACCCATTTAGCTAGTCTCCAATGTTTATTTTTGAATATCCTGTTGTATTCCTCAACTTAAGCAAGGCTTTTGATACCTTCGACCATGCATTCCTCTTAGTTTCTCTCCGCAATATTGGTCTGGATGCGCCTTTCCTAAAATGGTTCTCTTGCTACCTGGCAGAGTGAATGCAACAAGTAAAAGCAGTAGGAGATCTCTCCACTCTAAAACAAATTAGCAGAGGTGTATCTCAAGGCTCCATCTTGGGGATCTTACTTTTCTCACTTTATATCAACAACATTAACCTTGGAATCAAACTTTCCAGTGTACATCTCTTTGTGGATGACACGGTCCTTTACTCTACCAGGCCTACTCCCAAAAGTGCCTGCTCGGACTTGCAAGCAGATTTCCTTATGCTGCAACAAAACCTCCTGAGTCAAAAGCTCCTACTGAATGCCAAAAAGACCAAGGCTATTCTGTTATCCCCAATGACCAAGTCCATAAACTCACTTAAGCATGACAATATTCCCACGATCACCACCCTGCTTGGTGAGTCACTTGACTATGTGACCAAGTTCAAGTACCTAGTATGTGGATTGACAACAGACTTTCGTTTGCTGATCATATAGACGAGCTCTCAGAAAAACTTAGAGGCTTGGACTTTTTTTAGAATCATGCATTTGATTACCCAGGAGGCCAGAAAAAGCTTAGTTCAAACCATGTTCCTAGTTATCTTGGACTATGCAGACTTCCTGTATGTCCAAGTCCCAAAAACCACCCTATCTAAGCTTGACACCCTTTATCATAGGGCCTTACATTTCATCTCAGGTGCGGCATATAATACCCATCACTGTGTACTCTATTCCACAGTAGGATGAACCTCACTTACATTCAGGAGGCAAAGGAGCACTATACTATGGACCTATAGAACTATATCCAAAATGCTACTCTCCTACATTTCTGACTGTCTGCCCTCCTGCACCATATGAAACTATGCCTTGAGAAGCCATTCGTACATCTCACAAGCTGTGCCTAAAGTCTTTTCCCATTTTGGCAGAGCCTCCTTCAGCTATATGCTGCCCCAGCTGTGGAACAACTTCCAGAAATCCTTAAAATTGGTATATCCTATTGGTTTCGTGGAATTCAAGTGTCAGACTCCTACCTCGGAGGTTACGCTGACACTTAACTCTGCAGCTCCTATTCTGTCCGGTAACTGGAGACACTGAAATGCAATCTGCTGCAGTGAGTGGGAAGAGAACTGGGATCAGCGTCACAGAGGAGGAGGGGCAGTTCAGCATTAAAACCTCATACAGCTCACAGTGTGAGCAATGTGGCATGAGCACCACTCCTAAGAGGAAAAAATAAAAATACAATTTGGTATTTATTATTGTAACTTAAAGTATTTACAGTAGTAGCCACAGACATTTCCAGCTATCTCCAGATATTTCACGAAATTTCTAAAGAGTTTCTCTCTGCTGCCCTTACTGTAGAAATGGAGAAAGCATTAGATATATCTGGAAATATCACAGAAATTTCAGGAAATAGCTGACAGTGTCTTTCGGATGAGACATTAAACCGCGGTCCCATCTGCCTGGCTTGGTGGTAGTTCAGGTGGATGTTAAAGATCCCATGGCATTTATCGAAAAGAGTAGGGGAATTTCCCTGGGGTCCTGGCCAAATTTCCCTCATTCACTAAAAATACCACTAACAGCTTAATCTGGTTCAAGGTCAGTTGGCATTCATCTGTATCCCCCTCCCCCGGGTTGTGCCTGAAAATAGGCAGGATTTGTCTAGTGCACGTACCCGGTCAACAAAAACTAAATAAATAAATAAATAAGTGTCTGTGGCTGCTACTGTAGGAAGAATTTGTTTATTAGAATAGTCTAGTGATAGAGAGACAAATCCCTGTTTTGTCCTGGTACTTCGGTGAGTAAAAAACATAATTTTGGTTTGTCCCTATTGTTGAGGAAAAGACGTTTAAATACTTGCCGTCATCTCTGGGCACTTGGGGTTATTGTTTCTTTTTATGTTTTTAATTTACTCAGCATGAGTAGTTATTACAAGTAACAAATAATGTAAGGTAAAAGATAACTGTGTTGTGTTTTCTATCTTTAAATAATTTAAGCCACACAAATGAATGTTTTTCCCCTCTGGTTTATTTTCTTTCTGCAAGTTTCACATCAACTTCAAATACATGTATTTCTGCTTTCTGTTTGGTGCTGCTTATTCAATTTTATACAGTGCTTATATAAAGTTTTCTTATCTTAAAAACTATTAATTCCCTAGTATAGGCCAATCATATAACAAAATAACCTGTTAATCTTAGAGTGTGGTGAATAACAGTCAAAATATAGATAACCTGAATTCTCTTCATAACATCACAAGGTGTTTATCACAATTCTTACTCAATCTCATAAATGCTGACTGTACTGATAGAAGGTTCTTTGTGTGTACACCTCTCTTTAATAAGTCAACATCATCCTAATAAAGGCACAACATCCTGTTAAGTGTTATTATAGGACATTAAAATGCTTACCACTTTAAAATCATAAGGCAAAGTGTTGTGTAATATCATCACAAGACTAAGGCATCACAAGACATTTAACTAAGTCTTGCTAATTACTCGGGTAAACACATTTGGTTATATAGTATAAGAAATTACACTGAAACATTCTATAAAAGGCTATACTTAAACACTCAGTTTAACTATTATAAAGGATTATACTGAAATAAATGTTATACTACAAAATGTTACACTACAACATCCCCACATCCCCCCTTTGTGACTTTCGATACCTGGAGATTACACAAGACAATGTTGCCATTGTAACATTTGTATTTGTCTAACCATGTGTTTCATTTTATGATACAATGACAATTGTATAATAATAAGAACACATATCACTGCAATACCGCAACCCACCACTATGAGGGTTGGACTAGTACCCAAAACAGCTGATCCCCAGTTCCACCAGGATATAATAGGAATATATGATGACTGCTTCTTTACCTTTTTAGCAGAGGCCTTTTGTGTGAAAATAAGTCATTTTGTTTGTTGACGATACAACAAGGAATCAAGTGTAATTTTAGCAATTTTGGATAATTCTAAATGAGGTGGAGTTGCTAAATCAGTGAGTAACTCCAAGGCCATACTGGAACTATCGATATGGGTAACATTTGTTCAGCCATCAGCAGGACATTCCCGAAGGGTTCAATCTGCAACCCACCAGGTCTTGTCACTACACCCCCATACATTCCAAGGTTGACCTGCAATTACACACCATGATTGGTTCCATCTCATAGCTTGGCGGTATTGATTTGCAGACTTTAGGGTAAATTTACATTGTTCAGGAAACCATGGGGCAGTTGATGTCTCTTCCCCACATATTAAGGTTTCATGTTCTTGTACACACTGTTGTTTAGGTAAGACAACATATTCATTGTGTACTTTAATAATAGTATCACCTGGTATTCAGAGTCTCATAAGCTGGTCATGTATTAATACTCCCAAATTGCTGATTTGCCATGATATTTTTAGTGGTTCAAAACATACAGGTATTATCACTAGTATGGGAATCACATGTCGCAGCACTTGTGCATATTGATTTGGTGAATTCCATACTTTTACCATAGCTAAGGGTGATAGAAACACATCGGGATGATCCAGTAATCTAGTCACATTGCTTCTACCAATTCCTAAAGGTAACCTATTGGTTTCAATCCTATTTAACTCATTAACTAAATAAGCATGCGCTTTGGCAGCTATTTGTGAGCAAGACAGTTCTACATAGCTTTCTTTAGACAGATTAGAAAGCAAGTTGTAAAAACGGGCTGCTATCTGAGTAATAATTTTAAAATTTTGTAAGGTTTCTTTAAATGCAAACCAATCAATTTCTTCATTATCAGCCGCTAATCTCACATTAATCGATAATGGTCCAGTAGCCATATTCTTTAAAGTCATTTCAAATGAATGAATATGACCCTTTAAAACCATAGAATCAATATCATTAGCAATTCCTAATCCTGAGCCTAACCAGCCCCTCATGTCTGTTGCTTCTGCAGGAATTTTAAATGACCACGCTCTATGTCTAGCATGGTATTGATTCAAGGTATTATTATAATGCTGTTGCCACAATAATACTGAAGCCCGATTCTTACATTGAAGCGTTATCGTGGAAAAGGCAAATGTAGAAAAACATTATAGTACTCTAACTTACATGGATAATATAAATGATATACATTTTGTGTCAAAATAATACCATCTGACGAGGACAAAAACTTTTGCCCTGATATACATTGTTTTTGATACACTATGTTTCATGCCCCAAAATTATGCCATGCTATTAGGTTAACATTACAGTCCATTCCTGGCCAATGTGCCTTTTGAAAAACACGCACATATGTTAACAATGGATATACATTTATTAATGGTAATACTATAAACAATTGCTTTAATCCTACAGTATATATTCTGGATGTATTATATAGAAAATGCCACATATTACGTCTCGAACCATGAGAATAATTTAACGCAATTGTATTTAATGGATATTGTTATATGTCCTTTAAGTTCATTCAAAATAAATCTTGTTCTTCTTTGTTAAATTCATAATATCTCCCAATGTGGAATGGATGTAGATCCCTCTCTGGGTTGTGGTGTTCACTACACACATCACCATGCCAGGCCAGGCTTCTGGCGTGCATCCCCATGTCACATTTTGACATTGTTTACTACAAATAAAGTACCATTTGACAAGGAGATATCCAGTTTTTTCATGTCGTTCTCCCCACAGCACTGGGAGACCCCATGCAATACGATTTGTGATGTTTTGGCTGTTTAAACTGTTCCAGATATGCCCCAGACATCCATTTTTGTCAGGATTTACCAGGGTCAGTAAGGTACTACACAGTATAAGTACAGGAAACATCATTGTACTTCATCTATTGGGAGAAACAGAGCAGTATCAGTTGTTATCATTTAAAGGCTGATACAGTTTACATTGGTCCACATGGACCAATTTGGTGTCTGTAGACCATTGTCGAATTCGACGGACCTGAAAGACCCATGGCCCCAAAACATCAATGATGGTATAGAGCCCCATCCAATTAGCATCCCATGGTCTCTTCTGACCAAAATTTTTCACCATGACGTGATGACCCTGTTCAATGGGTGGTATCACTTTTTCATCATGCCTCTGTTTGTTTTTCCAATGAGTCTGTGCCATATTCTTGGCAGCATGGGGTAAATATACAGCTAACTGTTTTTGTAGCTGTTGCAAAAACACATCAGTTTTGACGCAGTCCAACACTGGTGTCGATAGATCTGGGTCTGAAGGATAATGCAGCCACATATCTCGTCCAGTCATCAATTGATATGGGCTATAGCCAGTACTCCTATTATCAGTACCTCTAATACCCATTAGTATTCCTGGTAAGTGTGTCACCCACCCTTTACCAGTATCCAACACTGCCTTTTACAGTGCATTTTTCAGAGTGTGATTTAACCTTTCTACCATTCCAGATGATTGTGGATGGTAGGGTAAAGACAAGAGTTGAGTGATATCCAGAATATCACACACAGCTGTCATTACTTTTGCTGTAAAGTGAGCTCCTCTATCACTTTCAAGTATTCTGGGAATACCCCCATCATGAAAACACCTGTTCCCATAGTGCTTTTACAGTAGCTGTATCACTATCATTTCATATGGGCAATGCTTCTACCCATTTGGAAAATATGTCAACAATGACTAGTAAATACTGGAACCCCCTTTTTGCAGTAGGCAAGGGCCCCACATAATCAGTTTGTAAGCTGGACCAAGGACCGTCCGCTAAGGGTATACACCCTAACTGAACCCTGTTACCAGGCACTGGAGGATTCATCTGTGCACAGATGAGACATGCCTCCAGGCATTGCTTGACATCTTTTCCCATTTTTGGTCACCAATATTTTTGTGCCAACATTTTACAAGTTTTGTGGAGTCCACAATGACCTCCATTTCGATGTTTACCCATGATAATAGAAACATAGAAACATAGAATTTGATGGCAGATAAGGACAGCTTGGCCCACCCAGTCTGCCCATTTCCCTACCTAATGGATAAGCTGCAGATCCTAGTTAACCAGCAGCCTACGTCTCTCTACCTCCACCCCCTAGAATTGCCTTATGACTGTCCCATGCATGCTTGAATTCAACCACTGTTTTTGACTCCACAACCTCCTCCGGAAGGCTGTTCCATGCAACCACAACCTTCTCTGTGAAAACATACTTCCTTACATTACCTCTGAGCCGTCCCCCCTCTATCTTCAAATTGTTCCCCCTTGTTCTTGCACACCTCTTTTTTTGAAAGATGCTTCCCTCTTGGACTTTGTTGATTCCCTTGAGGTAGTTGAAAGTTTCTATCATGTCCCCCCTCTCCCTCGTTTCCTCGAGGCTGTATATATTAAGTTCCTTTAGTTTCTCTTCATATGTCTTCTGGTGCAGACCTTGCACCATTTTAGTTGCCCTCCTCTGGACAGCTTCCATCTTGTCTATGTCCTTGCGGAGATTGGGTCTCCAGAACTGCACACAGTACTCCAGATGGGGTCTCACCAGCTGTCTGTACAGAGGAATAACAACTTCCTGTTTTCTACTGGTGATGCCTCTCCCTATGCATCCTGGTATCCCCCCAGCCCTCCTTACTGCCCTCTCACATTGCTTGCCCACCTTTAAGCCATCTGATATGACTACACCCAGGCCCCGTTCCATTTTTGTTGTTGTTAGTATCTCACCCACCATTGTGTACTCTTCCCCTGGGTTTTTGTTTCCCAGGTGCATTACCTTGCACTTCTTAGCATTGAATATAAGTTGCCATACATTTGGCCATTCCTCTAACTTTGCCAAGTCTCTTCTCATCCTTTCCACCCCACCGTGTGCATCAACTCTGTTGCAGATCTTTGTGTCATCTGCAAAGAGACATACTTCTCCTTCCAGTCCCTCTGCAATGTCGCTTATAAAGACATTGAAGAGGACCAGTCCTAATACTGAACCCTGCAGTACCCCACTAGTAACCCCTCTTTCTTCAGAGTGGACTCCATTTACTATTACCCTCTGTGTCCTATTCTCCAGCCAATTCTTTACCCAGGCTATCATCTTGGGCCCCTCCCAGGCTGGCTAACTTGTATATTAATCTTGTGTGGGACTGAGTCAAATGCCTTGCTAAAGTCTAGGTAGGCCATGTCCACAGCCCCTCCCTGATCTACTACTTTGGTCACCCAGTCAAAGAAATCTATTAGATTCATCTGGCATGCCCTTCCGCTGTGAATCCATGCTGCCTTGGGTCCTGTGCCCTCTGGCCTCTAGATACTCGACAATTCTTTCCTTCAAGAAGTGATTCCATCATTTTCCTATCACTGAGGTTAAACTAACAGGTCTGTAGTTTCCTGCTTCTGCCCTGCTCCCACTTTTGAGAGGGAATCACATCTGCCCTCCTCCAGTCCTCAGGTACCACCTCATCCTCCCATGATTTGTTTAAGAGGGTAGTCAGTAGTGTCACTAGTTCTACCCTTAGTTCTTTTAGAATTCTGGGATGAATCCCATCAGGCCCCATTGCTTTGTCCACCTTCAGTTGTAAGAGTTGTTTCAGAACCCTTTCTGCTGTAAATGGGCTGGTATCAACTTCTGTATCCAGAGTGTTTCTATTGTTTGTTTCAGGTACCTCCCCCTCTTCATTTGTAAATACTGAGCAAAAATGTTTGTTTAGTATCTCTGCCTTTTCACCGTCACCCTCTGCCCAAACCCCCCCTTTATTAAGCCTCACTATCCCTCCCTTAGTCTTCCTTCACTCCCTGATGTACCTAAAAAAGGTTTTATCCCCCTTCTTAACTGAGTTGGCTATCTTTTCATCGGTTCGGACCTTTGCTGTTCTGACTGCCTTCCAATTCTCTGTCCTTCTCCTTCTGTGATTCATTGTACTTTCTGAATGCTTTCTTTTTTTCTTGAACCTTCACTGCCACCTCCTTTGAGAACCATAGTGGTTTCTTACATCATTTTGTTTTGTTTATTTGCTTTACACAAAGGCTTGTTACCTCTGTGATGGCAGTTTTTATTATTCCCCATTGTTCTTCCACCCCTCCTTCCTGCCCATTTGCTAGTGCATTCCTTAGGCACTCACCCATTTTGGCAAAGTCTGCCCTCATGAAGTCCAGTACTTTTTCCTTTGTATGGCTTAACTCTATTGCTGTGTTTATTGTGAACCATACTGTTCGGTGGTTGCTAGTTCCCATGGTTACCCACTTCTACATCTGTGATCATCTCTCCATCTCCATTTTAGAGAACCAGATCTAAGATTGCTCCCTCTCAAGTGGGTTCCAATACTAGTTGTCTAAGGCATGCCCCCTGTAGGGCATCTAGAATAACCCCACTCTTAGAAGTGGCTGCTGCACCTGCACTCCAGTTAACATCTGGCATATTCAGATCACCCATCAGCAATATCTCCCCTTTATCTGCCATTCTAAGTATACTTTCTATCATTTCCTTGTCCATTTCCTCCCCTGAGAGAGGTCTTTATCTAATCCCGTGCGGATTGTGGTGCCGATGCCTGCCTCAAATTGACTCACAGTGCTTCTTCTCCTCCTGTTTGCCCTTTTGTTCTGTTGCTTTGATTCCTTCCCTTATGTAGAGAGCTAATCCTCCTCCTCTTTTACCCTACCTGTTCTTCCTGTAGATAGTGTATCGTGGTATGTTTACATCCCAGTCATGGTTCGGTGTGTACCATGTTTCTGTGACTGCCACAATATCCAGATGTTCCCCACTAATTCAGGAAGCTTGATACCCAGACTATGGGCATTGGTACTCATTGCTCTCCATTTTTTGATTGCTTTAACTTCTGTAGCAGCATCCCCCACTGACCTTTCTACCTTGGTCTTTTTCTCATTTAGCACCCTGTTTCATAGGGGGAGGCTGGGATTTTCCTGCTGCTTATCAGTGTCTCCCCCCTTGACTAGTTTAAAAGCTTGCCAATGAAGCATTTAAACCAATTGCCCAAAAGACTTGTTCCTTCCTGGACAGATGCAGACCATCCTGCCAGTATAGGTTGGTGTCCCTCCAGGTGGAACCCCAGTCCCCAATGAAGCTAAACTCCTGTGCTCCACACCATTTTTTCAACCATTTGTTAAACTGCATGGTGCAAAGTACCCTCGCCTCACCCATGCTACTGATAGGCAGCACCTCTGAGAAGGATACTTTGTGTGCTACTTGTCTTAGGCCCCTCCCCAACTCTACAAAGTCCTTCTGCACTGCTCTAATCTCATGATGAGCCAAGTCATTTGTCCCTAGGTGGAAAATGATGTCCAGCTCAAACTCCTGTGCAACTGTTCTCATGATCCTAAGGATGCGCTTCCTGTCCCTCCAAGCCATGGCACCAGGCAGGCACCTTACTTCAGTTTTCCCTGCTCCCCCCAGTTCTGTTCCCCTAATAATTGAGTCCCCCACCAGGAGCTGCTTCCTTTCCCTGTGGTGCCCTCTGCCTCCTTCTTGAGGGCCTCCCTTGTGACAGTTGTCTGTAATCTCCTTAGTCTCCTCTGTGGGTGTATCCATAGGGGAACTATGCTCCCCCAGAATGGTGTATGGATTGTGGAGTGGAACAACTGACTGGGTGTGCCTCTGTTCCACCACCCTTACCCTCCCTGAGCCCACTGTGGTCCAACTGCTGTGCTTTCTTTGCAACCTCTGAGGTAGTGGTGGGGGCTCTGGTGCTCCCTGGATGGGGGAGGTTCCCTTACTACTGTCTAGTGTGGCCTGAAGACAGGCAACTTCCTCCCTCAGGGCAGATAGTTGTCTGCAAACAGGGCAGCATCTCAGCCTCCAGAAAGACTCCCGGAAGACTGCTGCCCCACAACCATTACATAGCACTACTCCCCACATGTCTGTCTACCTTTTTAGTTTTGTGTGTGTGTGTGTGTGTGTGTGAGAGAGATTGGTTTGTTATATAGAAATATATGTATTATATAATGTGTATGCATATATTGTCAGTGCAGTGTGCTAGAGAGGATATGACAGTGATATACACCTTACCCTCTTGAGGAAATGATGTCAGATCCCCAGGTATAAAGGAACTATTTCCAGGGGTGGGTGGGGTGAGGGTGGGAAGGGTTTGGGCCTAAACTGTGCCTCACAAAACAATCAGCTAAAAGCTCTGACCTACTGCTGTGATGAGTGACTTCCTGTCAGCAAGATGCCCTACATGACAGTTTGACAGAGAAAATACCCTGCTAATCAAACAGAGAAAAATCCAAACATCCAAGCCAGATACAGGTAAACCTCCCCAGCCCCAAAACAGCCTGGTGACTTGTGCTCTGAAAGCAGTCAGCCCCAAAACACATCAGCTGTGCACAAGGACAGACACAGTAAACAGTATTCAGTCCCTGTGGGTTTAAACTCTTCCTGCACTGAAAATCTTAACAATTGTAACAAAAGTAAAGCAAGGTCCACCTCCCTCTGTTGATTGAAAGACTGGCTTTTCTGATAATTCTAAGTTCCTTATTTCACCCATTCCTAAATGAAGTGGGTGGTATCCACTTCCTAAACCCAGGTTGTCTTTACCATACTACCATATCTTCCCATACGATAACATGTTTGGTTGCACTGTCCAGTGTCTTTCCATTGGTTCTGACAACCCACTATCCAAGCATCTGTATCTTGGATACGTCCCAAACTTGGGACTTGTGAGATGGCAGCAATCCATTTAATATGGTATTTGTCAAATTCGTCCATCTCCCACAATTGTGTAGAGTCACCTCCTAGAGCATCTTCCCATAAGTTTGTTTGTTTGGCTGCCAATTTTGGCAAGATTATCCACATAACCATTATTTAGCTCATGTATATCCTTTGGGTTTCTTTGATGAGCTCGTACTTTACAAATGGCTATCCTTAGTGGAGTCTGAGCACCAATATCCCATATATGCGCCAAAATAGGTACATATTGTATTGGTTCACCACTCGCTGTTTTCATACCCCTTTTTGCTCAAATGGGGAGAAAATCAAGTAATGAGTTAACTACAAAGGCTGAGTCAGAGTAGATATTAATATCCCTAGCTGTGTTAGGCATAATATCCCCTCTTACCGCTTCTACTTCAGCTCGTTGTGCTGAAAATAAGGAAGGGCACCTAACCAAAATTTCCTGATTAGTACTGGGTGTCCAAATGGCATATCCCATATGGAAATGTCCATCCTCCCATTGTCTTAATCCATCTACATACACATCCCTAGCCTCCGGGCTGGGTTCTGTAGCAAAAATGAGTTTAAAATTGGTTCCCATAACAGTCCCACAGTCATGTGCCTCTCCCTCCCATGCCATTAATTCAACTAACATAAGTGAGGTACATTTTTCGACAGTAGTATTTTTTCCTTGTAGAGCTAAAGCCCATTTAACCAACCGCTGTGAGGACACACCTCTTACATCCCTTTCAAGTAGAAATTTTATTGGTGTGTGAGATGTTTGCAGGATAATTTTATCAAACCCCACAATATGGTCTGTGGCTTGTATAGCCCAATATACAGCTAACAAATGTTTTACACATTTCTCATATGTCTCTTCCACAGGTATTAATACATGAGAAAAATATCCCACAGGACGTAACGTCCCTGCTCTCTTTTGTAACAGTACTGCATTGATTACCTGATCTGTCGCATGTACCTGTATTACAAAATCAGAGGATTCAGAAGGACTAATATGAGCCAGAGCTGTCATTAGTGCTTACTTTAGAGCCAGAAAAGCTATCTGACATTCTGGTTCCCAATGGAGAATATCAGTTTCCTTTCTCCCCTTCAGTAGATTAGAGGTTTTGCCATACTACAGAAGGCTTCAATAAAATCTCTGCAAAATCCTATCATGCCCAAAAACTGTTGCAATGCAGTTTTAGTCTTGGGTCTCAGTAACTACTGTATTACCTGATTTTTATCAGGATCTACAGTTCGTCCTTCTTTGTTAATACATATTCCCAAAAAGGTAACTTGTGACTGCCCAATTTGTGCTTTACTAGTGTTCATTTTTAACCCTCCTTTACCTAAGACTGTTAGTAACTCATTCAGTAAACTAACATGCTCTTAGTATGTATCAGTCTGCAATAAAATATTGTCAACACACTGTATTATCGCTTCTGTACTGAAAAACACAATAATATTTCTGCCAGACATTGATGAAATAAAGTGGATGATGAGTGAAAACCTTGTGGCAAACACTGGAATGTGTATTGCTTATCCTGAAAGGTAAAAGCACATTTATACTATCTGAATGTACAGGGATAGACCAAAATCCATTTGACACATCTAGTACAGTATAGAGGATTGCAGTGAGAGACAACCAAGATATTAAGTCCGGTAGTCTAGATACCACTGGCATGACTAAAGGTGTTACCTTATTCAAGACCCTATAGTCTATTGTCAATCTCTAAGTACCGTTCGATTTATGAACTGGCCAAAGAGGGGAATTAACAGTTGAACATATCAGGCGAATTACCTTTTGTAATTGTAACTGTTTAAAATAATTCCTACCTCTTCCAGTGCTTCTTTTGGAAACGTATATTGCTTTTGTGGCAGTAGGTCTGGTCCCTCAATTTGGACCTTCATATTAGACACTCGTCCACACTCTGTAGCATTTTTAGCCCAAATTGTTTCATGCCTTTGTACAACAGGTTTTATCCATTGTGGCACCTGCTTCCATAAATCATTCATGTGATAAATCTTTAATGACTTTATTGTGTACACACCATGTGAGTCATCCACATTTGGTCCTTGGTTAGTAGTGCTTCCTTTCCATAAATCATGTTACTAAGATCTACTACTAAACCATGCTGTGCTAGAATGTCCATACCCATGATGGCACCTTCATGTGTATTACAGTTCCAAAACATCCATTTCAATTGTTGTTGACCTATCTGAACCAAAGCTGGTTTTGTCAAATATGCTGTTAACACACCCCCGAGAGACCTTGAAAATTAATTTGTAATTTTCCATGAGTTGTTAAAGGCATATCACTATCTGTTATACTAACAGTTGCACCAGTATCAACTAATGTCACAGTCTGGCAGCCCCTGACCATTGCTGATATTGTTGGACACCCTTCCCGATCCTCTTGTAATTGACCAAGGATTTGAAAGGTGGGGGCTTCGTCCCATCATTTCTTTTTCTTCTCATCTCTAGTGAGAAGCTCTTCTTTATCCTCTTCTTCTTCTTCACTATTGATAGGTGCAGTAGGTTCCTTTACAACCACTGCAACTGTCTTAGTATTAATCAAATTACTTAGCACTTCAATACATTTTTGTAAGACTGCCTTACCACCAGGTTTAACATTATTATCTGGATTTTGAGCACATCTTCTCTCTAAGACCTGCTGCTTCTTTCCTTCCATATCGCCACCTTTTGCCCAACAATCACGTTTAAAGTGGCATACTTTATTGCAATTGTGACAGGTAAACCCTCCCTTGCCTTCCATTTTGACTATGGCGGCTACCTTTCACTTGTCCTCTCCTTTCTCAGGACTGTCATCTTGTTGCATATGCCATCAATCAGTGAGTAACTTTTCTTTATCAGAGGCCTGTTCTGCTCTTTTACATAGCATATGAACTGACACAGGCCCAATAGTAGCTTGCTGGTCAATTAAACTGAGAAAGGGCTCTTTATCTTTACTAGGGTCTGCCACGCCTCCATATGTTGCGTAGGCAGCATACAAATGGTTAATAAACATAACTGGGGATTCACCTGGCTGTCAAGTGATCTCATAGATCTTACTCCAATCAGTATGTGAGACTCTGTGCATAGATTGCAATTCAGCTTGGATTTCATCCACAGTTGCCCAGTTGTTATCAGTCTCTGGTCGTGCCTGATTTCCTGTCATCTTGGCAGGTAAACTTTGCAATAACACTGCAGGAAGTGACAGTGTTACTATTTTACAGGCATCTTTGTTGGTCAAATTAAAATTTGCTACTAATGTCTTTAATTTAGAACAATATGGGACTGGATTTTGACCTGGTTCCCATTTTCCCAACTGATCTACTAACTGCATAGATTCTTGGATGGAGAGATCCCTTTGGGATAGTTCCATATGGACTTCTACCTCATCTATGGCTTCCTCAAGCCTTTTTGATTGTGCTCTAGCTTCCTCATCTTGCTCATACAACTCTTTGTTGCATTCTAACTGATCACACTTTAATTTTACTTGGTCAGTTAGATACTGGGAGTCCTTTTCTGGCAAAGTTGTATCTTTCTCCAAGCGTTCTTCTATTTCTTTTATATGAGCCTGTAACAGCTCATCTGTTTTCTGTAACTCCGCTCTCTTTTTCCATGTCAATTTCTTTAACCACTTTCCTCTAGCTTGCTGCACTTTCTTTCCTTCGCCTTTAGTTTTAGTCCTGAAAGGAGCCATTTTCTTTTTACTGCATAATGCAATAATTTCTGCTACCTCCAAGTCATCTGATTCGGTTTCTGATTCTGATGTGTACGTGCGCTTTCCAAAATTGTCACATGGAACAGGCATGTGCTGTGCCTGAGTAGGCATTTGCTTGTATTTTTGTACCTGATGCCATAATTCTAAAGAAATTTGGCATTGTACCTGGGCTTCAGCTTGCAAAGTGTATAAAGTTTGTTCTTTGTAAGCTATGTCTTGTGCATGCTCTTGGTTGGCATGATCTAATCTCACTATGGCTTGTTGTAACTGAAGAGATAATTCATTAATCTGGGTTTGACTCTGTTAATAAATTTAATATTTTCTTCCAATTGGTTATTCTTAATCATTAAACCGCATACACCTCCTTGACAAACATTTAATTTGTATTCACTGTTCTTAGTCTCCATGACAGATGTGGCTATATTTAAATAATGAGCATCATCTTTTTATAACATTTCTTTCTTCAACTGACACGTCCTAGCAGTTATTTCTAACTGATACTGTACGTACATTTGACATATGTTAGCCAACGTGATTTTGTTGGATTTACTTTTCTCATTACAGTCTATACATTGTTTAGTTAAACATAAGTATGCATCTTCCTGCTGTTCAGGAGAGCTGTACAGACCTTCTTTAAGGTTTGTCTCTAAAAATTTATGTAACATGGCATCCATACTTATGTCAGTAAATTCACTGGCAAATCACATCTGACTTTTTCCTCAGCTTCCTTGCTTGTCTCTTTGACCTCCCTCCGTACATGAGTAATTAGTTCAGGTATGGTAGGTGTTCCTCACAGTGGCTTCCTTCTCAGTTCATTTGATGTCATCAGCAACCATATAGATTGTCTTCAGACATCTGAGTCATGGCACCAATTGTAAGGTAAAATATAACTGCATTGTGTTTTCTATCTTTAAATAATTCAAGCCACACAAAGTGAATATTTTTCCCTTCGGTTTATTTTCTTTCTGCGAGTTTCACATCAACTTCAAATAGATGTATTTCTGCTTTCTGTTTGGTGCTGCTTATTCAATTTTATACAGTGCTTATATAAAGTTTTCTTATCTTAAAAACTACTAACTCATTTGTATAGGCCAATCATATAACAAAATAACCTGTTAATTTTGGGTGTGGTGAATAACAGTCAAAATATAGATAAGCTTATTCTCTTCATAACATCACAAGGTGTTTATCACATTTCTTACTCAATCTCATAAATGCTGACTGTACTGATAGAAGGTTCTTTGTGTGCACACCTCTCTTTAATAGGTAAACATCATCCTAATAAAGGCACAACTTCCTGTTAAGTGTTATTATACGACATTAAAATGCTTACCACTGTAAAATCATAAGGTAAAGTGTTGTGTAATATTATCACAAGACTAAGGCATCACAAGATATTTAACTAAGTCTTGCTAACTACTCAGGTAAACACATTTGGTTATATAGTATAAGAAACTACATTGAAACATTCTATAAAAGGCTATACTTAAACACTCAGTTTAACTATTATAAAAGGTTATACTGAAATAAATGTTATACTACAAAACGTTACACTACAAATAGTTTACAAGTAACTGACCTTGATTAGTTTAAAGGATAGTGCCATAAAAATTATAGAGTTTTATCAGGTTATTTCTATTCAGAAAATGTTACTATCTAAGTTCATAGGTTGTTTGATCCTTTGCTCCTTCTTGAGTGTTGCTGCCTCAAATGATTTCAGTATAACAAGTAAGTTAACAAAAGATAAATCTCTAATAAATTGTTTGATTCCTTATAATCAACCATTGAAAAACAATGGAAATAAACTGAGAAGAAATTATTTTCAGGTGCACTGGAGGAAACTAAACTCAGGGGATCACTATGGATCGTTTAATTCTTACAGATTCAGTATTTCAGTTAAGAATTTTTCAGGAGCTTGTTGTCTGTTGTTGATATTGGGGGGAGATATTGAAATAAATCCTGGGCCTGATGCTTTGAATATGAAGTTTCTACATGACAATGCAAGAAGTATAGGGGTAAAAAATGATATCTTGATAACACTGCTAGCTGAACACAATCCATGTGTTCTGGGATTAAGTGAAACATGGCTTTCTGATAAATACCATGACCATGAATTTGGTACACAAAACTATCGTGTATGGAGGTCAGATAGGATATCTAGAGGTGGAGGGGTAATGCTCTTTTTAAAATGAGCTCTTGGTCACTCAGAAATTCTGTTGCAAGGCAGTGACAAAAATATAGAATATTTGGTAGTAAATTTGGAACAGATTGGATTAGTTACTGCAGTGGTCTAGTCACCTCCAAAAACTAATATATTAGACTTAAAAATAATATTAACAAAAATAGTAGACAAAGTGGGGAGTAAGCCATTACTTTTATTGGGTGATTTAAACTGTAATTGGAAAAATTCACGAGGAAGACTCTTAAAGGATATAGTTTCTACATTAGTGCTAAAACAACTTATAAAAAGCCCAACCAGATTTACTTCTAATGAAACAAAAGGATCAACTTTGGATTTAATTTTGGTTTCTAGTCAAATTGAGATTGAATCCTCAGGTACTTTATCTCTCTGTCTTGGAGACCACAATCCAATTTGAGTTAGTCTGCCACGGCCTCAGTTCCAACAAGATCTTACCTATCAATGTCAGGACTGGACCAAAGATTTTAGAAAATTCTCTGAAATCCATTTTCTGGACAGTGTGAGAAAGGAGAACTGGGAACGCTGTAGCCTCATCCCAGATATTGATGTAACGATTGAATATTTTACTCAGACTTTTGGAGAGATATGTGATTTGCATGCACCTAAAGTTAAAACTCTAAAAAAAAAACCTCCATATTGCCATGGATTAATGATAGTTTACTAAAACAAATTCAGATTAAAAATAGAATCTGGAAAAAAGCATTGAAATCCAAATTAAAGAAGGATTGGGTACTTTTTAAGGCAGCTAGAAACAAATGCAAAAGGTTAATTAAAACTTCTAAAAAGTCCTGTTATAAAAATAAAATTGATTTGAGTATAGACCCAAAACATTTCTGGAAAGTAGTTAAACAACTAACTAATCCGGGAGGAAAAACCCACAAAGAAATAACAAGGTTAAAAAATGGAGAGACCCCTATTGAAGATCCAAAGGATATTTCAATGTATTAAATGATTTTTTCATTGACCTTCCTAATTGCAAGATCCCTTTTAATCAAGAAATTGTACATCAAAAAATTAATTATCTTCAAGATGGATTGCCTCCTTTTAGATTAAAAAATCTTACAATCACTAGTGTTTATAAAGTACTACAAAAATAAATATTACCAAGGCCTCTGGTAGTGATTGGTCTTGAAGGTAGGTTTCTGAAGTTAGCAGCACATCATATAGCACCAGCTATTTCTTATTTGTTTAATTGGAGCCTTCAAATTGGTCATTTTCCATCATCTTGGAAAGAAAGGAGGGTAAAACCAATTTATAAGGGGGTGAAACCTAGAAGTTAATAATTATAGGCCCATAGCCCTGCTATCTTTACTATCAAAAAGTTTGGAGAAACTTATTTCTGTTCAGGTCAGAGATTATTTAAATAAATATAAGCTCCTAACCCCAAACCAATATGGTTTTAGAAAGGATTTCTCTAGTACCACAGCCCTTTTAGAGTTTAATGACCTGGTAAACAGGTAATTGCAAAATGTCATGGAGACGGCCATGATTTTTGTGAACATTTCGAAGGCCTTTGACCTGGTGGACCACCCCTTATTGATTGAGATACTGCAAGGTTTAGGTATTAGTGATGGTCCTCTTGACTGGTTTAAATCTTATTTGAGCAATCGTTCTCAGGTGTTGGAGGTTCTGGGTTATTCATCAGCGAGTAGGGGAGTTACCAGGGAAGTCCCTCAGGGATCAATCCTGGGACCTCTTCTGTTTCTTATTTTTATAAATGACCTTCCTTTAGTGGCTGAGCATTCAGAAATCTGGCTGTATGCCAATGATACGTTAATTGTTGCATCAGGCCACTCTGATCATGAGTTGTAAACAAACCTGCAGTCTGATTTCTTAAAAATTGAAGGGTGGTTCACCAGGTCAAGGCTGATTATGAACACAAAAAAATGAAGTGTATGAATTTTTTATTAAAAACAAAAAAAAATGATATTTCTTCCAATATGAAAATTCATACAACAAATTTGATTAAATTGGAACAGGTAACAGATTATAATTATTTGGGAGTAACCTTTGATGAGCAGATGTCCTTTTCTCAACACATCATGGCCTTAGCAAAAAATGTGAACAAAAGGTTGGGGGCTTTAAGGAGAACTGCAAAATGTCTAACATTAACAGACAGGAAGAAATTAGCTGAGCAGTTAATTATTCCAGTATTAAGATATGGTGAATTGATATACAGAAAAGCCAATAAAACACTTCTTGTCAGATTGGATCAAATTTATTTTAGAGTGGCTAGATTTGTACTTAAGGGAAATTATCATACACAACATTGTATATTGTTAAGTAAACTGAATTGGTTGCCACTGGATACAAACTACATCTGCCAATGGTTGACATTAATTCACAAAATGAAATATTTGTCTCTTAATCATCCAGTCTCAAGATTATTATTTCCTGTAAATCAGTATACAAAAAGGGTAATAATGAGGTCAGTACATTTAAATAAGATTACTATGGAAAAGTCACAAAATAAATATGTGGATAGGACTTTAATTCACCAAGCTGCCATTATTTGGAATTCATTTCCCCCTGATGTAAAGAAAATTGCAAATTATTCTATATTTGTCCACGCTATAAGAGAATTGAAGGCCCTTAATTGCAACTGTTAATTGCCATTTTCATGTATTGAAAAGTTTGATCAATCTTTACACTTTAAGAAGATCTGATGGTAGCTTTTTATATTATTGTTTATATTGTTGCTATATTATCAACATGTATAACTCTATGTGCAAGTGTTAATGTTCATGTTACATTGGAAGTTTGTATGTATTCGGCCTATTCTAATTTGATGTTGTAACTATTTTTAGATAGAGATTACACAGGTCTGTCTTGTAAACTGGACTATTGGTCCAAATGACATGTATTACCTGTATAAAAATAAACTTTTACCTACCTACCTACTCTATTCAAAATACTTCTCGAAGCATTGTCAATGCCCCCCCGTCACTAAACTGTAGCCATACATTGCTATTCTTGCAGTCAACCCTATACACGTTCTATCCTCACTTTAGAATTACCCTAAGCCATGTTCCTGGATTCATCCTTGCTTTTTACTCGCTGCTGAGCCCCCAACTTTCACTGTCACTAGCATTAACTCTGTTCTACTAGAGCTATCAGTGTCTGAAATCACTGGTTCAGCACATTAGTGCTGACTTGCTACCACCTCTCTGCTGCACTGTTTACTGGGATGAGGCTTCACCTTATGACCGGGCCTCATTGATTATCCTTGTACCTTGCTTTTATTGCTATGTACTGTATTACTATGCCCAATTGTGCTATATGTTCTATTGTGCTACTGTATTATTTATTCTGTACCTACCAGGCCCTTCTTGAAAATGAGCTTGCTCAATGTATTTTCACCTGGCTAAATAAAGATTGATTGATTGATTGATTGATTGAATGATTGATTGATATATGTTTACTGGGCACCCAAAATCCCGAGTGCCCAGCTTAGCAAGAAGAGTGCTTCCTTGCATTCTCTGTATGAGAACAGTGGGATTTTCTTGACTTCTGCAGCTGCAGCTGGAACTCACGCTGCCTGTTGCAGATTTAACAGTGATCCACCCTTTTTCCTTTTGTCAAGTGGCACCCCTCACCCTCTGATCACTGTCCCTGGTGTCTAGTGGCACCCTCCACCCTCCGATAATCATCCCTCTCCCCTTCCCCCACAGCCCATTGCCCTAATGGTGAAATCACACATCATGCAGTTGCAAGGTACTTCCCTGAGCTTTTACGGCAAAACATTTAATTGGGCAAAATCAGGGCTACTGTCTCTCAATTAGCACAGTATACAGACCTGGTTCCAACAGTGGGATTTATAGTGGTTACCCAACACACTTACATACCTATGTACTATATGGGCACTGTCATTAAAGAAGATGCAGGATGACAATTTTACATCACCACTGCCAACACTCTAGTCCAACATGCTTAGATAGAAAGCTGTACAGTTATCATTATTGGGAAACATACAAGCACTCAAAATGATAGAGGCCTCCAAAATATTTTATTTGTTCCCTTAATCCACCACTTTAGTTCCACATAAAAAAAATCAATAGATTGGACAAAATGATTATGGGGGCTACTGTGACATAGGAAGCCACCAAGTTTTAATGCAGTCCATTTGTGAGACCATATATGATTGAAAGTGGCCTAAGCATATCATGGGTTAACGGGTATTACTTAGCATTTGTAAAGCATCACACAAAAAATTGGTTTGTTCACTGCTCAGTATTATAGCTCCCCATGAAAGGAGAGTTGGAAGCAGCGGCCTTAGGCTCCACCCACCATTTGAAGTCTGTTGTTTAATTTATCATGCCAACATCATGGGGGGGGCAACCCCCATGTCGGCATTATGAGCCTCCCTCAAGTAGTGTAGGACAGTGGGGAGCCCACCCCCAGTGTCCCTGAATATTTATTTTTCTTTTTAATCCTGTGACAAAAAAGAAAACAGTCCATCTGTCTTTTTTTTTACCCCCAAAAAAGAAATTGGTCCCTTGTCTTCCCTGCCAGCCCCCTCACCCATCCTGACCCTCCCACTGAGCACCCACCACCCCACACCCTCTCCCTTACCCTATACTTACCATTGGAGGTCAAATGCTGTCCTCTTCTGTGGACCAGGACACGTCTGTACTCTTCAAAGCCAAACCACGAACTGAGGAATCAAGGTAAGTGCCGTATAATGTATTTCAATTGTGTTTTATGAACATACGAACATATGAAACTGCCAACAAATACAGGCCAAATGGCATATTGTGTCTGCTCGATTGTGCAACACAGAGGTTAGACTCCTGCTGCCCCCCACCCCTTGCCCCTCTCTCTTTCCCCCTGATTTTCCCACTGACTAATATCTTGCCCTTAACCTTATCCCACCCCCTTTTAAAGCTCTCCACTGTTTTAAGAGATACCACTTCAGGAAGCGTGTTCCATCATCCCCTTACCACCCTCTCCATAAAGTAATGCTTCCTTGCCTCCCTCCTAACTCTACCTCCACCAACTTCAGGCTGTGCTCCCTAGTAAACCTTTCTCCCTTTAATCAAAACATGCCCTCTCTACTAACCCTGTTGATGCCCTTTAAGTATTTGAAGGTTTCGATCATATCACCCTTTTCCCTTCTCTCCTCCAATGAGTACATGTTGAGGTCCCTCACCCTATTCTCATAAGACTTCCCCCTCCATACCTCTGATCACTTTACTTGCACTCCAATGTACCCCCTCCAGTAACTTGATGTCCTTTTTTAAGTATGGTTTCCAGAACTGTTCATAGTACTCCAAGTGCGACCTCACCAGTGACCTGTAAAGTGGTAGAATGACTTCCTCCCTCCTAGAGGTGATTCCTCTAGCAATGCACCCCAACATTCTATTGGTGTTTGCCACTACTTTCCTACATTGAGATGAGTGATTCATATTCTTTGTGACCATTACCCCCAAATCCTTTTCCTCCTCAGAGATGGACAGCTGAACCCCTCCCAGATGGTAACTGTACCCAGGATTCCTCTCTCCCGAAGAGCATTACCTTGCACTTCTTAGCATTGTAACCTAGCTGCCATGTGTCTGACCACTGCTCAAACCTTCCCAAATCTTCTTGGAGGCCTTTTCCTCCCTCTGCCCCATCCACAACTTCCACTATCTTGGTGCCATCCATGAATAGACTGATTCTGCCCTTAACTCCAACTGCTATGTCAGCTATGAAGATGTTAAACAGCATTGGCCCCAGCAGTGAACCCTGTGGGACCCCACTGGTGACTGCCTTACGAGTTGAGAGTCCCCTCCACAACTACCCTCTGATGTCTGTCCCCCAACCAGTTATCAATCCACTTCTGCCTCCTGATGACGCATCTGTTGCGAAACTGGTAGAGGTTTAGTAGGGCTGATGCTGGTTTGGCATTTGGCGCTCTTTTTAAATTCAGAATAAAGCTGCTTTTTTTGTTCAGCGTTGTGTGGTGTGGATATTTGCTTTGCATTATCAATCCACTTAACCAGTTTCTCCCCTGCTCCCAGGTTCCTCACTTTATTAATTTATCTGCCATGCAGTACCAAGTCAAAGACCTTGCTGAGGTCCAGATACAGGACATCTACGGCCTGACTGGTGTCTAGTTCTTTTGTCACCCAGTCACAAAAGTGAACCAAGTTTGTTTGACCTGATCTCCCGGAGATGAATCCATGCTGTTTGTTGTTCATAAGAACGTTCACCTCCAATTAGGGCACCGACCTTTCCTGTAGGATCATTTCCATGAGCTTACCCACAATGGATGTCAGACTGACTGGTCTATAGTTACCAGGCTCATTCTTGGAACCGCTTTTGTGCAGGGGTATCACATGTGCCATCCTCCAGTCCTGAGGCACACACTCTGTCTGCAGGGAGCTATTGAACAAGTCTGCCAGTGGTGCCGCCAGGTCCTCAGCCAACTCCCTCAGGACTCTAGGGTGCAGCCCCTCTGGCCCTGGAGCCTTCTCCATGTTCAATGACTTAAGGCCCTTACCATTCTGCTCACAGGGATCTCCCCATCCATTATCCTATCTCCTCCCATGCCAGTATTGCCCTGCCCCTGCAGTATTGGCCCGTCTCTCTCCCCAGTAAAAACTGAGCAGGAGTATTCATTGAGCACCTCTGCCTGTTCAGTCCCCTTCTCTACACAACCTCCATCCTTCTTTATCCTGGTGATTTGCTCCCTGAAGCTCCTCTTCTCCCTTATGTACTTGAAGAAGGCCTTATCCCCCTCCTTAATGCCCTCTGCTAGCCTTAGCTCCTTTGAAGCCTTGGCAGCCCTCACAGCACTGCTTGCCTCCCTGGTTTTCCTTGTGTACTCCTCCCTATCCTCCTCTCTTTCGGACCCCTTCCATATTCTGAAGGCAGTCATTTTCCCCCTCACCCTTATTGGCACCTCCTTTGACCACCAACATGGTTTCTTGGTCCCTGCCTTCTTATTGCATTTCTTTGTGCAGGTGTCTGTGGCCACTAACAGGCCTTGTTCCTGGATGGCCCATTTTTGGATGGTATCCATGTTAGGGGTGATAATAGCCAAATGCCCCCTGAGGATTCAGCCATCCTGCAGAAGTCAGCCCTTTTTAAGTCCTCTGTCTTGGTTTTTGTAGATGTTCCCTCCCTACCCATATCCAGGGAGAACCACACTATTCGGTGGTCACTACCTGCTATGGGACCCTCAGTCCATACACTTTGTACATAATCTCCATCAGTCAGCACAAGATCCAAGGTGTTCCCCTCTCTTGTTGGTTGCTCCACCTTTTGTGACAGGAATACATCCTGGAAGGCTTCCAGAATGACCTGCTCTCTAGCGCTTGTGCTAGACATGGTTTTCCAATCCACCCCTGGTAGATTGAAATCCCTGACCACCACAGTGCCACCCCTTCCACAGTGTTTCTGTAACTGATCTGCCAGTTCTCTATCAATGCCCTCTGACTATAAAGACGGTCTGCACACAACCCCCAGTCTGATCATTTTACCATTATTGTTCTGCAGTCGAACCCATAAGGCTTCTGGCCTCCCCACACCTCCCTCCGCCATACTGCTCACTATCCCTTCCCTCACAAATAAAGCCACCCCTCCACCCTTCTCTTTTATCCTATCCCTGCAATACAGTCTGTATCCCAGTAACATGATGTCCCAGTCATGGTGCTGGTTGGCCTATGTCTCGGTGACAGCAGCTATATCAACCTCCCCTTTTGCCATTAAGGCTTGGAGCTCAGGTATTTTGTTTCCCAAACTCCTTGCATCTAGTGACATCACCGTCCAGCCGGATCCCCTGCTTACCCCAACACTACCATCTCCTCTACCTCCTCTGCTTTTTGATTGCCCCCCTTCCCATCCTTGCTAGCTGGGGGGAGGCACATTGCCTCCCTCTCCTTTTGGCTCTGGCTTCTGCCCAGTGCTAAGCCCCCCCTCGTCAGTTTAAATTATACTTGGCTGTAATAAACTCCTCCAGTTTCTGTTTCAGTACACAGGAAACCTCCTTGCTCAGCTGAAGCCTATCTGGTGAGTAGAGGTTCTTGTTATCCCATGTTGCCCCATAACCCCCTACTAATCCAAACCCCATAGTTCTACATCACTCTTCTAGCCATGCATTATGTTCTATGATCCTCTGTTTCCTGGTTGTGCTTGCCCTGGGTACTAGTAGGATCAGAGATAATGTGACTGTTTGCCCCTTGATGCTGCACAACCTGCCCAACTCCCTGAAACTGTCCTGCACTTTCTCCACTCTGCTGACCTCCACACCATTAGTGCCTAAGTGTACCACTATGTGGGGCTTCACCCCTTGCCTTTTCACTCAATTAATGACATGCTTGCCTACTCTACCTGCTGTTATACCTGGCATGCATTCTACCCATATAGAACTCTTCCTGTCTCCTTTGCCCCCCACCTGATACCTTTCACTACTGAGTCACCCAGTATGATGGTCCTCTGTTCTAATCCCTGCAGCCCCCCCAATTTCTCACCTATAATCTGCCTCTTACTCCACTGTTCCACAACTCCAGTACTGTCATCATCCCCTGCTGTCTCTGCTTCCTCCATTGTGGTCTCTCCAGGGATTGTCTTTTCTCTCACTGGCATAGTGTTTCTGCCCTCCCTCCCATGATCCACATGCTTCCCTCCCTCTCCTATATCCCAGTCTCCCAATCCAGTGAACCTTTCCACTCCATCATGCTCGCCTCCTGGCTGGCCTCCACTTTGCAGGCCACAGTCCCCATGTGGGTCCTCATTCCCCACACCTCCATTTCCTCTTGCTCTACCTATTCCTCCTTCACCCCCTGAAGCCTTCTTATGTTCTGATGCACTCCTGACCCCCACCCATGTCATATCACCAGCTGGCCCTCTGTCATCCCCACTGCCTCCCAGACCCCCATCCTCCCCAACATTACCACCTTCATTCAACTTCTGCCCACCATTTGCTTGCTTGTCCTTCCCTAATGCCTCCTCCATCCCACCCACCCCCTTAGCCTCTGCTATCCTACTTATATCATCTGACACCCTGACCTTGCCATCAGCCAGGCCGATGACCTCTGTTGTGTTTCTTTTCCCCCTTGCTATTGTCATCCCTTGAAATTCATTGCCCTCCAGCTCCTTCAGACTAGCCAGCACAAAGTACCTCTTGTTCTCCTCTGTCACCTCTCCTTGATTTTGTCCCTGATCCTTTATACTGAGTGTTCCAGCTCTGTACCCTCCCAGGTCCATGTCTAACCCTTTTGGGGACCCTTGTCCACACCTTTGCCCCTTCCTCTAGTGCCTCATGATGATACAGCAGTGCTGGCCCATTGTTCCCCCTATCTTTCCAGTCTGTGCCATTTGAGTATGCCTTCCTATGGTGCCTTGTTCCCAGCTGACTCCTCCACCCCCTTTCCTCACTTCCACACTGCTCCCTCCTCAGCCATGCAATTTCCTCCTTTAGCTACACAAGCTGCTTGCACACCAAGCACCCCTTGCCCTCTATGCAGTCTTTAAGAAGATGGCAGTTCACATCCATTGCAGCTAACTATCCTCCCTACATCCCCTCCTGCACTGTTCCTGCTCATCCTCCCCAATCCTGTGCCCATCCCCACTCCTGCCTCTGCCCATGAAGCTCACCTGCCTAATTCCCTGGTACCCCTGTACTCTTTATGTATCTAGTTCCAATGCCCCCAATCTAGAACTATATCCTAACTCGATAACATTAAGATATGATATCTTCCTTTAATTCTGTTGCACAGCTTGTACCATAATGTTACATTGATACCTGTGATTGTTGGGGAAGTCCCTTTCTCCTCCAATCAGGAGGCAGCAGCCTCACTATAAATGGAGATGAGTTCAGGGAGGGTGGATTTGGGCCTACCCCCGGTCTCTCATGAGACAATCAACCCCCTCACAGTAAATAGCAGCAACTCTTAACTGTTTTATGCCCTTGCTGGTAAAAGAAAAAAAAAGTTAAAGTTCACTTCCCTCCAAACTGTGCTCTTGCAGTTCTCTGCTGTGCCTGCTCTTCCCTCACTGCAAACTGTAGCAAACAATCCCAGCTCACATCAATTTAAACTCAGAAGCAGAACACAGAATTAGCTGAAGCAGTTACATCACCCACAGAAGCTTCCAGAAGTGTAGCATGCCCTTCCCCCACTGCAAACTATTATTTATTTATTTATTTATTTATTATTTCAGAAGACACCTTTGAGCCACGGCTCTTCTACAAAGGTTCCACATTGGAGAAACAATACAGAACATAGTGAGGACAATAACAAGTACAGTAGTTTCAAGCAGCCATAGGATTTGTTGGGTACATTAAAACTTTCATATGGAATTACTGTAATATGTACAATGATTCACAGTATGTATGTTAAGTTACAGTAATCTGTGTATATTATTCAGGAACATATGTACAATAAAATAAAACAGTTGTAATATGGTTCACTAGAGTAAATTAGAAACTGCATGGAGAGCTGGTAGATACATGTGCAGGAAGCTATGGAGAGAGAATGTAAATAATAGTGGGGAAAATAAAAAGGGCGGGGGTAGGAGATAGTGGGGGCAAAGGTGGAAGGGACTTAGAGGGGTGAAATTAGAGGGAAGGAGAGTAAGTTGTAAACTGTGGCAAACAATCACAGCTCACATCAATTGAAACTCAGAAACAGAACACAGAATTAAAGCAGTTTTGAACTTATGCTCATAACTGGCATTTTTAGGACTTTTTTCACCAAATTTTCAACATGGTCTTTTTGGGACCCCACCTCCTGAACACTGCAACTGTCGTTTCATTAATCAGGCATGGAAGGTGATTTTCAGTCGGTGCATAAAATCACTTTCCTGAACAGAATAATGAAATCTCTCCCCTGAGTTCATGAGGTGGGGTCCCAAAAAGGCCATGTTGAAAATTTGGTGAAGAAATTCCTAAAACTGGTTGAGTTAGGTGTGCTTATTTCAATTTTCCTATGTAAGCATATAACTTTGGTAATTTTCAATATTTTTACCCCAAATTTCAACATTGCCAGTTTTTCATACCACCTCATGAACAGTACAGCTGCCATTTTTCAAATCTTGGCCAAAATGTGTTTTCGCACCTGTGGCATGGAATGGAATTTTAGCACAGATTTGAAACTTTTCAACTATGGGGTTTATGAAGAGAGGTCATAAGAAGACTATGTTAAACATTTGGGGTCAAAACATGTAAAAATATCAAAGTTATGACCATTCATTGCAATTTCGCTATGCCCACACGGAACTTTGAAAATTTTAGATATTTTAACCCCAGATTTTAAACATAGCCTTCTTATTAGCGCACCTCATGTATGTCACAGCTGTCATTTTTAAAATCCTGTCCAAAATGTGTTTTCACACCTGTAGCATGGAATGGCATTGCAGTTGCACAGAATTGCGTTTTCTCAGGGATTCAAAAGTTTTCTCTGCTGGGTACATGAGCTGTGGTAATAAAATACTGTAACTATGCTGACAGTTTGTGGTAAAAATATGTAAACATTTCAAAGTTATGACCATGTGTTGCAATTTCATTATGCACACTTGTAACTTTGAATATTTTGAATAGTTTCACCCCAGATTTTCCAAATGGCCATCTTATTATCCCACCTTATGTATGTCACAGCTGTCATTTTTCAAATCCTGGCCAAAATGTGTTTTCCTATCTTTGGGGCAGAATGGCTTTGCAGCTGTGCAGAATTAGGTTTTGGCAAGGATTTAAACATTTTCTGTACTGGGTACATGAGGAGAGGTAATAAGATGGCTATGCTGACAATTTGGTCACTGTTGTCTTATATATAGAAGTGTATCACCTGGAGAGCCCCGTGCTTCCACAGCTACATACATATACGCATCTATGGAGGGATATAAGTGCAGGGCCTGGAGGGCCCTACACTCCCACAGACAAATAAGGATATGATTATACTATTTCAAAAAGTAAGGAAATAAATTGCAAAAAACTGTGTTAATGCTCTAGTTAGGGATAAAGCCACAAATGGTAAATGTGGCATTAGGGCTTTCAAAGCTAACACTCCACACCCACTCTGCACAAACCAACAGGCATTGGGGATGCAGTGGGATCTTCAGCCCTAATGCTCACCCCATTCCATAAGTAACTAAGCTGAGTTGGGTACAGTATAGGAGAATGGGGTGCGCGTTATGGCAGATGACCCCAAGGCATACACTCAACGCCTGTTGGTGTGTGCAGGTTGGGTGTTGGGCGTTAGCTTTGAAAACTATAAGCCACATTTCCCTACTTTTGTGGCTTTATCCCTAACTTGAGCATTAATGCAGTGTCTTGCAATTTATTATTAATATAGCCATCCTCCACGGAGATATACGTATATCAACAAAATTTTTTGCAAATAAATTAGAGCCCTCTTTATCCATAATCCAGACTCCTAGGGCTTGATTTTCAAAAGAAAAGCTATGATGCTAGGGGCCTGCTCCAAATGGATATGATACAGGTGGTATCTTGAGTCATCATTTGCAGCTATTCCAATTTTCAAATGCCAGCTGCATTAAAATTGGAGTGCTGTGTGGCAATGCCCCCCGTGCCACTCTTGCAACAAAAGCACACATGCACCAGGTTGCAAGGATGGTTGCACCATGTCAGGGTGCACCATCCCCTTTTTTTCTATTTCAGTAGCCTTGCTGTGGTCACAAGAGGAGTCTTCCTTTAGACCAGCCAGGAGGAGGTTTACGAGCCCTGTGCTGCTGCCTGGCAGGGTGGTGATTGGGGGAAAACCTCGAAGGAGTGGACTGAAACATAGAAACATGAAATCTATGAGCAGATAAGGACCATACAGCCCACCTAGTCTGCCCATTTCTCTACTCACTGCTGCAACATCAGATCCTATTTGATCTGTAGCTCTTCTGCTCTGCACATCTCCAGGTTACCATTATGTCTATCCCATGCACTCTTAAACCCCTGTATTGTTTTCACCACCACCACTTCTGCTGTTAGGCTGCTTCATGGCTCCACCACCCTTTCAGTGAAAAAGTAATCCCTAACATTACCCCCTGATCCTTCCACCCTTCAGCCTCATATCATGCCCACCTTGTTCTTGTGCAGAGTTTTCTCTGAACTATGCTTTCCACCTGTACCCTGTTTATTCCCCTAAGGTACTTGAAACTCTCTATCATATCTTCCCTCTCCCTTCTTTTGTATAGGAGGCAGTATAGCACAGTGGGTTAAGGCTTGGAGCTGCAGATCTGGAGATCTGGATTTGAATCCCACAGCTGCCTAGGTGCATACTGTGTTATCCTGAGCAAGTCACTTAACTTCCTTGTATTTCCAGGTTGCATCATAAACAAGTTTCAGCTTATTGTGTTACTCCTGGTTAAACTATGTTCCCTTTCCCTTTTTTTCCCCTCCAGTGACTATATATTAAAGTCCTTACATTTCTCCTCATAGGGCTTCTGGTGCAGTCCATGTACTATCTCCGTTGCCCTTCTCTAGACTGTTTCCATTTTGACCCAGGTGCATGATCGCGCACCTTTTGGCATTGAAACTCAACTGCCAGACACACATCCACTCCTCTAATAGACTTAGGTCCTTTCTCATTTTTTCCACCTCCTCTGATGTGTCCACTGTGTTGTAGATCTTGGTGTCATCTGTGAAGCGGCACACCTTTCCCTTCAGATGCTCTGCAATGTATACACTTTTTAGAATGGATAGGGAGGGGAAGAGGGGAGGAGGGGTTGCTATGTATGTGAAGAAAGGGATTAAAGCTATGGAAACATAGAAACATAGAATTTGGCAGCAGATAAGGACCACTTGGCCCACCTAGTCTACCCATTTCCCTACCTGATGGATAAGCTGCAGATTCTAGGTAATCAACAGCTTACTTCCTCCTACCCCTCACTAGAATTGCCTTATGCCTGTCTCATGCATTCTTAAATTCTCCCACTATTCGTGACTCCATAACCTCCTCAGGAAGGCTGTTTCATGCATCCACAACCCTTTCTGTGAAAAATACTTTCCAACATTAGCTCTGAGCCCTCCCCCCTCTATCTTCAAATTGTGTCCCCTTGTTCTTGCACATCTCTTCTTCTGAAATATGCTACCCTCTTGTACTTTGTTAATTCCCTTCAGATATTTTAAAGTTTCTATCATGTCCCTCTCAGGGATCCAGGGAAGAAGCAGAGGCATTGTGGGTCACTCTGGAGTTAGAGAATAAAACAACCATCCATACTGGAGTAGTTTGCAGGCCTCCCATGCAGGGGGAGGATATAGATCCAGTATTAGTGGAGGCCATCCATAATATGGCAGCCAAAGGAGAAGAACTACTAATGGGTGACTTCAACATGCCAGATGCAGATCGGAATACCCAGACTGCAAGTACATCAAGGAGCAGGGACCGCATGTCTGCCATGTATGGGGCAAATCTGAGGCAGCTTGTGGTTGAGCACACCAGGGAGGGGGCTGTACTGGACTTAGTGCTGAAAAATGGGGACAGAATCATGGATGTTGAGGTGGGCAGTTCCCTTGGCACCAGTGACCACAGAACAATGTGGTTTAGAGTTAACACATTGGCAAAAGAAAGCCATACAAAGATTAAGGTCCTAGATTTCCAGAAGGTCAACTTCATGGAGATGGGGGAGCAGCTCAAAATTGTTTCAAGTTTTAAGCTTATTTATTTTTTACTGGAAATGTATGTGAGCAAAATTGTCCATTTTCACAAACATCCAGTTTTCGAACAGTTAACATAAATTATTAGACACATGTACAAGTACAATAACTTAATATATACAGGGTAACAACACTGATATTTGATATGCACAGAAGGGTCATATATTAGTATATACACATGTAAAATAATATAAAGGTCTAACAGTGTAGAAGTTTAGACACAGTTGTAAGCAGAGAGATCGAGTAACCTACATTTGATACTTCTGATACATTTTTTGACTTGGTGTGGGGAAACCGGATCAAGCCTTTCGTTATGTTACAGATAGAGTGAGAGTTAGGGTGTAGGAGGTACAGCCACCTTTATAACCTGCCCTGGCAGCAGAGGTTACAGGGGGAGGAGTAGAAGAACAGTGGCTTAGGCTTAGGCTCAAGAGATCCAAAGCAGGAGTCACAAGTCCATGTGTTAGACTGCTTAGCAAAAGCAAAAGAAAGAAGTGGCCATTGTGGTTCTCTAAGTTAGTAGCCGAGAAAGTGTAAGAAAAAAGTAAGGCATTCAGGAAATACAAATAGACACAGAAAGAAGAAGACAGAGTGAAATAGCAAGAGAAGCAGAGAGAAGCTGGATAGCTGTCAGAGGGGCTAAGACAAGAACAGAGGAAGGAATAGCACAGGCTATTAAAAAGAGAGACAAGGCCTTCTTTCGTTATATTAGCGAGAGGAAGAAGACCAGAAATTGTACTGTTAGGCTACAGAAGGGAGGGAATGGGTGGGTGTAGGATCACATTGAAAAAGCTGAGATACTGAACAGGTATTTTTGCTCAGTATTTACCAAGGAAGAAACAGGGGAGGGGCCAAGACTTACAAGAAGAGGTTTACAGAAGATTAGAGGTGGACAGCAGCCCATTTATGGTGGATAGAGCTTTGAAGGAACTAGGGAAAGTAAAGACAGACAAGGCAATGGGGTCAGATGGTATTCACCCTAGAGTTTTAAAGGAACTCAGGGAAGTCCTAGCAGGTCCTCTGACAATCCTCTTCAACCAATCACTAGAGATGGAGGAGGTACCTGGGGACTGGAGGAGGGCAGTGGTGGTCCCCCAGCACAAGAGTGGAAGTAGGAAGGAGGCAGGCAATTACAGATGTGTAAGCCTGACCTCAGTGGTGGGAAAGCTGATGAAGTCCCTGCTTAAGAAGAGGGTAGTGAAACTTCTGGAGTCAAGCAGTGCAAAAGACCCAAGGCAGCATGGATTCACTGAGGGAAGGTCCTGTCACACTAATCTTTTCAATTTCTTTGACTGGGTAACCAGGGTGGCGGATCAGGGAGGGGCTGTGGATGTGGCTTACCTGTAATTCAGCAAGGCCTTCGACACCGTTCTACATAGAAGATTGCTTAACAAATAGGGGAATCTGGGTGTGGGCTCTAAAGTAATAAAATGGGTTGAAAACTGATTAAAAGGCAGGACCCAGAAAGTGGTTGTAAATGGCATAAAATCTGAAGAAAGGGAGGTGACCAACGGGGTGCCACAGGGATCAGGGCTGGGTCCAGTTCTATTCAATGTCTTCAGAAGTGACATTGCAGAGGGACTGGAGGGGAAAGTATGCCTGTTCACAGATGACACCAAGATCTACAACAAAGTTGACACACAGGAGGGGCAAGATAAAATGAGAAACGATCTAAGACTACTTGAATGGTCAAGGGTTTGGCAGTTGGGGTTCAATGCTAAGAAGTGCAAGATAATGTACCTGGGACACAGAAACCCAAGAGAGGAATATAGGATGGGAGGGAATGTTCTAGCCACTACAAGTCAGGAGAGAGACCCAAGGGTTATCATATCCTGATCTGAAGTCATCCAAACAATGCGAAAAAGCAGTGGGGAAAGCAGACAAAATACTGGGGTGCATAGGAAGAGGCATAACCAGTAGGAGGAGTGAAGTGGTGATGCCACTGTATAGATCACTGGTGAGGCTTCATCTGGAATACTGTGTCTAGTTCTGGAGACCGCATCTCAGGAAGGACATAGACAGAATGGAAGCAGTCCAGGCAAGGGCAACAAAAATGATACTTGTACTACACCAGAAGCCTTATGAGGAAGGACTGAAGGAACTTAACATCTGTTTACTGGAAGAGAGAAGATAGACTTTCAAATACCTTAGAGGAATAAACAGGGTACAGGAGGGGAGCATTTTTCAGAGAAGAAAGTGCACAAGGACAAGAGGACATAACACGAGATTGGAGGGAGGGAGGCTTAGGGGGAATGCTAGAAAGTATTTTTTTCACAGAGAGGGTGGTGGATCCGTGGAACAACCTACCAGAAGAGGTGGTGGAAGTGAAAACAGTATGGGGATTCAAAAGTGCATGGGATAAGCATAAAGGCACCCTGCTGTACAGCAGAGCAGGGGAAAGACAATTCAGATAAGAGTAGGGATTGCCAAACCAAGTAAGGAAATGGTCAGACTAGGTGGACCGGTTGGTCCTTATCTGCTGTCATATTCTATGTTTCTATGTTTCATGTCACTAATGAAGACATTGAATAGGACTGACTCCAGCACTGACCCCTGTGGCACCCCGTTGGTCACCTCCCTCTCCTCAGATTTCATACCATTTACCACCACCCTCTGAGTCTTGTCACTTAGCAAGTTCCCAAACCACTTTACCACCGTAGGACCCACTCCCAGACTCCCCAATTTATTTAGCCATCTCATGTGCAGGATGGTGTTGAAGGCCTTTCTGAAATGCAGGTAGACTACATCCATGGCCCCTGCCTGATGTGCCAGCCTTGTTACCCAGTCAAAGAATAAGATTTGTCTGACAGGACCTTCCCACTGAGAATCCATGCTGCCATGGATCCTGTGCCCCGCTATCCTCCAGAAACTTCCACAATCCTCTCCTCAAGTAAGGACTACATTAGTTTTCCCACTGCTGAGGTCAGGCTTACAGGCCTGTAATTGCTTGCCTCCTCTCTGCTTCCACTGTTTTGGAGAGGAACCACATCTGCCCTCCTCCAGTTCTCAGGTACTTCCCCAGTCTCTAGTGATGCACTGAAAAGGGCAGCCTGTGGTTCCACCAGCACTTCCCTAAGTGCCTTTAGTACTCTGGGTGGATCCCATCTGGCCCCATTGCCTTAACTGCTTTTATTTTCCCAGAGTTCTTCTAGGACTCTTTCCACCATGAATGGACTGGTGTCTGCCTCTCTCCCTTGAATACCCCTTTTAATGAGTATCGGTCCATCACCCTTCCCTTCTCTGGTGAATACTGAGAAAAAGTACTTGCTCAGTATCTCCTCCTTTTCTAGGTTGTCCTCCACCCATTCTCATCCTTCCTTCTTCAGCCTAACAATCCCATTTTCTGGTCTTTTTCCTCTTACTAATGTATCTGACTGGGGGTTGATAGTGCCATAAGGGGTGAGGGGGGCACAGTGGCAGTGGGAGGGGCATGAGGAGGCACCCAGCAGTGGTGCCCAGGAGTTGGCACACAATGGATGGGGCCAGGTGGTGGGCCATGGCAGGACTAGCATGACCCATATCCTAGTACACAGCAGCCCTGACACCATCCCCTCAGGACTCACAGTCCCCTACATGTGTTTGATGACAGTGGGTGCCATTAGCTGGGTGTGTTTGGTGGCCGAGGACATGCCCTGGGCACCAGGACAGTCTTCTGGTACTGAGGCCCCCACAAGAAAGTGGGCTGCCACCCACCCACTGTGTTAGGGATGGCTGCATCTATGGGGAAGGTGCCAAGCTTTGAGCAGCTGGGGCCAGGTCATGGCCTGTTCCTGGCAATGGCCCTTTACCCTTTCTGATAAGCTCACTGGACCTGCCTATGGCACCCCTGCCAGGTGTCACCCCACCACCCTGACATTGCCCCCATGCCTCCTGTGTTCCTGTCCTCTCTCCCCTCATTGCTGGCATAGTTCCCCCCCCCCACCTTTGTGGCTTCTCTCAAGCTCCACTGGGTGCGGGTTACAGATCCTCTTTCAAATCTCCAGATGTGCCACATGTTTGGCACAACCCTGCATCTGTGGCAAGTCCTGGGTCTGTGGTGCAGGGAACCCCCTTTTTACAAAATATGGGGCAAGGTCCCTGATACACTTGGAGTTTGCCACAGCCATAGATCAGCACAAATTGCACTGATCTAATGGCTTGTTGAAAACTGAGCCACTTATAAAGAATCTACTACAGTTCAATTCATACCAAATTAACTAGGCAAACCCATCATGTTACTGGGAGGTCAAAAGGTCAAGATGATATAATTCAACATAATGTTAAAAGTAGGGAGAGTAGGGAAAATACATGTAGACCATAAGAGGTATTCTACTGAAAATATGTTAGCCCTTATGATGGTCTATAGGTCAGGGGTCAAAAGGTCATGAGCACATTATTTGAACAAATACATGTTTTCTTTCATAAGGGCTAAAATCATTTCAGCAGAATACATTGTATGATCTCCATATGAGATCATCTTGTAAATATTTTCTCTACTCTTCCTACTCTTAACATTCTGTACAGTATATTAATTTCATCTTGACCTTTTGACTCCCACTAACAGGATGGGGCTGAGTAATTAAATTGGTATGAATTGAATTGCAGTAGATATAAGGAGTCCGCATTATGGATAAAGGGGGCTCTAATTTATTTGCACAATGTTTTGTGTGTGTGTGTGTGTGTATATATATATATATATATATATATATATATTATAGTGGCAAGGTAGTTAATGTTAAAACTCAAATTTTGTACCTTAATAACGTTGCCATCGTATGATGGATTTGCCTGAAATTTTGAATGCATGGTTTGGTATCATAGATCTCTGGATGTAGCAAGTTGCGTTATGGTCAGATATGTAGCTAAGAAGCTACAGAATGCCAAAAAACACAAAAAAAGGACTTTTTGCACGTTTCTTTGCTTGTGCCCACAACCCACATGCTTTGTCCATTCGGTCCAAAATCTTCAGGGCAGATGCAGTCTTGGTCACCATTGTGCCTTTCGGGGATTTGGTGAAATAATATTAAACCATTCAAAAGTTATTCAAAAAACAAATTTCCCATTATAATCAATGGGAAAAGTTAACAAAAATCACGACACTTTTGCAAATGGACGTTTTTACTATCGCAAATGGTCTTTTTATTTTGATGATTTTGCCATCTTGTTTTCAGTCAGTGACACAGAAAAATACCTGCCATTTAAAATTGGGACTCTCTAGGTAAACACTGATTGTCGCATTTACCTATTCGGGTCCTGAGGATGCTAGCCATATCTTTTTTGGGGGGGGTTAAACCACCCAGAAATGCATTTTTAAATTTTTCTGAAAAATACTTTTGCAAAATACTTTCTCAAAAGTTTCATGTTTCTTTTGTGAAGCTTTCTTGATTTGAGAAAGTATTTTGTGAAAGAAAGTCAAAATAACTACAAATAGTTGGCACCCTCCTGCAATCAAATGGTTTGGTCCTTTTGGCTGAAATTTACAGGGTAGCAAGCCATGGTCCCACATATGTGCCTTTTGGTGGTTTGGTGCCAAAACATTCAAGTGGCCCAAAGTTACAGCATTCCAAAGTTGAGCAATTTCCAATAGGATAACACTGCGGCATCTGTCATGTGTTTCAGCGCCCGTATCTCAAAACAAAGTGCATCTTCAGGTGAACTAACCTATTGAAACAAGTTTGGAAATAGTAGATGACACCTGAAGTTGAATTTTTTTCCTACTTTCTACGGTTACAGAGGTACAGACAAAAACATATTCCAAGGGTTGGAAGGGTGCCTTCTCACTGCATTTCAGTGCCCGTATCTCAGAAATGAGGAGAGACACAAGCTCAGTTATTGGTTGTTGTGTGAAGTACTCACTGTCCTGATTGCAACCATGCTTTAATTTTTTTCTACCTGCTATGGTTCTTAAGATATTGCCAAATTACTGCTACTAGGACTCCTTGCCTTAGACGGCAGCTATATGGCTTCATACTTATGTGTAACTGGGAGCGCAGGGCCCAGAGGGCCTGTGCTCCCACAGACACATATCATTATGAGAAAATGGGCAGCTTGGTGGGAGTGCAGCGCCCAAATGACCCGCACTCCCACCAACACATATAATTTGCTACTTATATTACACTTTTTCCAAAAGAAGGAATTCATTGCAGAAAACTCCATTAATGCATCAGTTAGGGTTGTTTCCATTTGCAACAAAAGTGTGGAAATGTGGTGTTAGGGTTACCCCCCACCACCACCCACACCCCCATCCTCAAAACCCTAACTCCACATCCCCTCACCCCATCCACCCACACACATGCAAGACACATCCAAGATTATAAGACACTATACATGTCAGTCACAGCCGTAAGCTCAATAATCACTACATTGTATTAATTTCACATAACACTATGTAATGAAAAAACAAATACAGTATGATAAACTCTATACTGCCAGCAGAGTATGATGAAACATTATAGCTGGCCTAACTTTTTAACACAATGAAACTTAGTCTGTGCAAATTTTTTGAATATTAATTTTTTATGTGTCATACTTTAACAATTGGCTCACTGCATTCAGATATCACTGCAACCACATAGGCATGTGGTGGTAGGAAAGATAGAGCTGACACATACATACCAGTTTTCAGGTACTATTCAGATATGAAACTAACATCATCACATGTTGCTATACTGCTGCATTACCAGGAAATACTCCTTAGAAGCATGTTATGCTTAGCTTTGGATGTTACAACTGCTGCTGTCACATGCTGCTTGTAAACTATGCTACAAAACATTACTTTTATTATTACTACCATTTGTTATTATAACTGACTCACTCAATCAGAAAGAACATATGCAAATATCCAATGATTATTGATACGGTTACCCAGACTGTTATTTTCAGTATAGCTATCTACAGATAATATACTGTATGTTTCATCATTTCTTAAGAGGTAAACTATAGGCATCTGCTTAAATCATGTTATTGATGTTTGTAACAGAAAAATGCTTGCTGTGGGCCATCTCTTGTGGTTGTCCAGCATGTGTGTGTACCCACAAGGCACTCTGATGGCAGCAGAACTCATGCAGTTGCTGGACCATGATGATGGATGTGTCCTGTACTATGTTTAGAGAATTCTATGTTACTTCTGTTATGTGATGCTGGTTGTTTCTGATTAGTTGTGTTGCCTTGTCCCATCCCCTACTTGCATATGTGTGTGTGTGTGTGTGTGTGTGTATGGGGTGGAGTTAGGGTTTTGAGAATGGGGGCATGGGGGTGGGATGGGGGTAACCCTAACACCACATTTCCACACTTTTGTCACTCTGGAAACAACCCTAACTAATGCATTAACTGAGTTTTTTTGCAATGAATATATATATATATGTGTGTGTGTGTGTGTGTGTGTGTATGTATGTCTGTGGATGAAGGTGATATTAATATACTATATTAATTAAATAGTATGATTATATACAGTATATATATATATATATATATATATATATATATATATATATATATACTATCGGCATCATCATATGGTCATATGGAAACCAACTTTGTTGAATCAAAATAGTGTAGCAATTTATGTTTTTATCACGTGTCACTCACATTTTTGGTTATTATGGATTGTTGTCCTTCTTGGAGTACGTTGTCACTTTAACAAGTGAAATGCTATAAAAGGTGACTATTGATGTTAGCACGGACTCCCTATGGAAGAGTGCACACTGGAAATCTGGCAGGGCCTTTTTAAGACTGTTTCTGGTGTTTTCCCCATTTACATTGGTGGCTGTAAGTGATTTTTACACTTTATTAAATAATATTGATCAAGTTAAATGGTGTCAGTGCTAGTCTTTTTTGTTTTGTCTACTATTGTGGTACGTTTGTGAGCAGGGCTGCTTTCTCTTGAACTGTGAAATTAATGGAAGCCCTGCTGAAGGCAAGACAGATTGACTGATGGAGTACCAGGAGGCAAATGGGCTATAAGACTACCAACAGCATGGTGACCTCACATAGGTGAGGTCATGTCAAACAAATCTCAGATTTTATTGCCTGGGGTATGAGGGAGGTGGGTCAGGGGAGGGCAGTGGGTGTGGCCTGTCTAGACTTCAGTAAGGCCTTTTACTAAATCAACAAATCCAAAATTAGCAGCTAAAAACAATATTTTCCACAAACTTTAAATTGATTTTCTCATTGGGGTGCTACTGGTTATGGCATACATAAGTTAAGACAAAAGGCCTACTTCACACCCTCCCCCCAATCTCCCAAAAACTGACAAGTGAATAGATTGTTACAGTATGCTTTCTGCCTCAAATGGCCACTCACTTATTACATCCTGAAGTGGAGTGGTGGTCTCTAAGATTTTCAAATCAGAACTCTAGTGTGAAAGTAAGCTTAGTCACAACTTGCAAGGTCCACCAGACCTCCCATCAGCTGAGGCTCTATTCTAACATGCAACAGCCAGAATTGCTCACTTTTGAAATATACAGTGTTCATCTTAGTCATGCCAAGAGTACGTTTGCATAGCTATTTGCTTCTCCACACAGTGCTACCATTTAAAGTTTCTGCTGATCAATAATTCCATGTATTTTTCCATTGTGTATCATTAATCTCAATGCCTTTTATGTAGTATTTTGTTTATATGTTTATCTTTCCTAAAGTCATAGCCTTGCATTTCTCCATGTTAGAGTTTATCTAACTGGCTGCCCAGATCTGACTCTATTTCATTTATCTTCTGCTGCAATGTAACTAGCTACCCATCCCATCTTGGTGTCAACTACAAACTTGGCGATCAAGCCACTGTTGTCAACCTCAAGATCATTTTTAAATACATTGAACAATGAAGGTCCAAGGATAGCCCTATCTGGGACCTTGCCTTTCTCTTAATTCCATGTTGTTAGGGTATTAGTTACTGATGCCTTTTGAAACAATTTTATCACCCCCCCTACACACACACGCACACCCGTTACATTTATGAACTAGCTTCCTGTGTGAAAGTCTAACAAATGCTTTACTGATGTTCCACTATACATCTAAAGAACAAACACTAAGGCCTTATACCTTTGAAAAACTCATCAGGTAATGAGGTTTGCTGATTGCTCTCATTAAATAATCTCACATCTGCAGTAGCACACAGGAATACTTGATCAGGGCCTTCAGACTCTAGCAAGAAGATACATGCCAGGCTCCAGACAGGAATAAGAATGTAACATTTTGAAAAATACAGTTTCTGAGCTAGGGGAAACGTGTGTGTAGGGGAAGTGGGGGACAGTACATTTGCCAGAAACTTCCTCTGCTAATTAATGGTTGCAAAACCTAATTATACAATGGAATGAAAATTTCTTGCATCCTGATTGGTCACTGTGTGCCTGCGACAGTGATGTTATTGGACAACAACATCACTGTATGAAGTATAGGCACACACATCACCACATTACAGAGCATGAAATTATGCCTCTGGTACACAAGCAACTACCGATCTGGTCATCCTCTGTAAAGCACTTTAGCCCCCTCCCCCCCCCCGATGTTATGACCACAAAACATCAATTCCACAGAAAAGATATGAACTCAAACAAAATGTACTACTGCAGGACTTAGAACTAATGCAATGTTCATGTCCATTTATTTTCCTTAATTTTATTTTTCCAATGTGAACAGCTCAGTGAACCACGGAGACTGTAATTTCTGGTCACACAGTTGACTGAAGCTGCTCAGTTCAGATGGCTGTAGCATGTCTAATCTGCCTTACCAACAGTGTAGAAATGACAGAAAACAGTCACAAAACATGACATTCATTTACTGTGCTGCCAAGAGAGAAGAGCTGGAGGAGCAACAACACTGCCATTTAGAGTTCGCTGCGCCATCAGCATATGTTTGCTCACTCCTCCACACATAGCCATTGAAAACCCAGTCTAAAGCAAGAAAACCTCCTCAAAGCACATGCCCACAAATATCATCTCTGTATGTGTGTTTTGTGCGTGTTGGGCGGGGGGGAAACACATACAAACTGGGACATACACAGAACCACAAACGGAGATGGAGGCACTGCAGTATGAACCACCAGCACCACCTACTGGACTACATTTTTCATATGTCAAACATATGCCCCCCACACACACATACACACACAAAAAAAGAGAAAAAACTGATACAAAAAAAAAAGACTTTAAAAAAATGTTTTATTAATATTTCAAAATGAGCGATTGTATAATAGCAATAAGTCACTTCAGGGTGTGTGTTATTGTGTAATAACATCACTCCTGGGGTGGTGGAAGCATGAGGTGCAGCCAAGTGCTTCAACCCACCTCAGGAGTGATGTTACTACACAGTAACATACACTGTCTTGCCTTATTGCTTAAATCTTTCCCCTCACACCCAGAATTAGACTTTGGGCCCTGTTTCTAGTTTTATAAACCTGTCACTTCCCTAACTAGTACTTCATCTGTATATTTACCATATCTGTTTTCCTCTCTTCATTTGTTAAGATAGTATACAATTTTAGTTTTTGACACACCCAGAGTATTCTATATTTCAGAAACATGATCCCAGAATTACACACAATATGTTGACTAAGTAAATAAATTTCCATTCCCTTCTCCCCACCGGTTCCTCCCTTTCCAAGTCTGTCCACCCCCTTCTTCCCCAATCTACTCACTCCTTTCTCATCTGCCACTCCTCCCTCTAAATCTACTCCCTATACTCTGTGCCATTTCAATAGCATTTCAATTCAGAGCCAAGCCTTTTTTGGAATAGTTTATCACCAGAGTTAAGGAATGTAACAAATCCTGGACCTTCAAATCCTTGCTTATAAACACAATAAGAAAAACAATAAGAAAAATATGTGATCTGTTAATTGTTAAAAAAGTTGCCTCCTCTTCTAGATGAACTATTTAAATAGTTTGGTATGCCTATGTCTGTACATTTAATTGTGTTTTCAGTTGTGTGGGCTCGGTGTGCCCTTCTGGTGAAACATTTCTAAATACAAATAAATAAATTATTTAGTTATTAATCTATGGAACAGGAGGTTATATGATCTTAACCTTGATATTTTTCATATAAATGTGATTGATTGGTTGTTCTGTTCCACCTCCTTCCACTCTTTCCACTCTTAACACCATCCGAACCCCTTGCTGTGTTCATTTCCCTTTTTCCATCTATACCTCCTTCCTCTGACTGTTTTCCTCCTCCTCAATCCTCTTTTACCTTACCAAGTTGCTCTAGCAACTTGTTCCACTCATCTGAGATGATTAGCTTTATGCTTTTCAGGTCCTCTTCCCCATATCGTCCCCCACCAACTCCTTCTTTGCTCCAATCCCCCTCCTAATCTATCCCCCTTCCCAGTCTGCCTTACTATCCCCCTTTTTGAGCTGATCCAGACTCGTGCTGCACTAGTCAATGATGAAGTGTAATATGTTTTGGGTTCAAGCTCTCCTTCCTCATCTGTCATTTCTTTTCCCCCCATATTACCAAACTGCTATAGCATCTTATAACAATTCTTCCCTGAAAAGCAATTGATGTGTTTCTTGTCCAGAGGAAGTAGTAGGGAACAAGACTGTGGAAAACTTCAAGCATGCATGTGATAGGCAGGAACAAACTGGGTAGAGGAAGAGCGGGATGGAGGGACACCAGTGCAGGGGTGTAGCCAGAAATTTTTGTTTTGTACACACAGTCTCCAACAGTTACCCCCCCCCCCATTAAAAATGTACACGTCCTCTCCAAATGGTACCCCCTTCCAAACAAGTCAGATTGTATGTCAGATGATTCCTCTAATCTCTAAAGGGGTTATACATGTATCTGTCTCCTAAACAACAGAAGTTTAAACAGAGACACTCTTCAGTTGCCTACACTAACCCGAATACTACAGATTAGAATGATAATGTTAACAGAAAGTCATATGGTTTGTGACAGGCACTCAACGAAACTGTACACAAATGTGTACAGTGAGTATGGCTGCCTACACCCTTGCACCAGTGGCCACATAGTGTGACAGGTACTGGAATAGGCAGGACAAGGGGCAGACTAAATAGGCCTACTGGTCTTTTCCTGATGACAAAGTCTATGTTTCTATGTTTTTTCCAGCCCCTCCTACCCCTTAACCCTTATAAACTGATCTAACATCTTGTTACGCTAGTTAAAGATGAAGTGACTGATGTGTTTCAGAATGAAATGATCACTGTGTTTTTTAGATTATGGTCCTTCTCACCTGTCTGTACCCCCTCCAGATCTGCCCCCTACCCTTCCCTGGTCTGCTTTCCTCTTCCCCCTCATCCCCATTAGCAAGCTGCCCTCACACACTCAAAATGCACTATGCTTGTGTTTCAAGCTCAGTCCCTTCTCCCCATCTGCCCTCTTCCCATGCAGGCAAAACATTTTATATTTCAAATTTTGAGGTTGTTTATGGGAAAATAAAACAGAGCAATTTAAATGTCTCTGATTGTCTTCATTATTTTTTTTTCATGTTTATTTCCTTAAATGATTTCACAGGTGAAGTAAGGTCCTGTTGCAAGCATGCACAAGTAGAGGAACTGCACCGAGTTAGTTCATATCACAGAATGCAGATCTTGAAGATGCAACCAAGTTTCTCCCTCTACTATCATATCATGGCTTTCCTCATGATTCATCATAACTATGTGACTCCCAATGGTAAAAGAAAACATTTATGTATTGTAAGCTGTAATAATATCCTGGTGTATTGATGAAGATCACCTGTTTACAATAATACCAGAATTAGAATACTTTGCAGTGGTTTCAGTCACATCATTCTTTCTTTTCAGAATCTGTGCAAGTGAAATATTTCACTGAAGGTGATCAGTTACTTGTCTTAGAGCTGATTATATCAAATTATGAAACAACAGAGATTGTCTGGTACAAGCATTGTTATGACTGGAATTGCAAACATTGGATAGCTAAGGTTTTCTTACAAAACTCAGATGATCCAAAGAAGTGGATTGTGAAATGGCAGAGTGAAAGCTATGCTACAGACTCCACCCAGCTCTCTTTTTCCCTGAGGATAAAGCAGCCTGTGCTCCAAACTGGAGGGATCTATTGCAGTAAACAATTAATACCACGTGAAATGGACCTTCAGCAATATGAAGTGACTGGCATAAAAGGTAATTAAAAAGGGAAAATTACACTTTTTATAATGCAAGTAATCTTATTACATATTATTATGTGACTTATTATAGTATATTATAGTGCTTGGTTTGAGGAAATTCTTTTAGTTTTTGATTCAGGTAGTTGATCACGAAGACACTGCATATAATCTGCTTCTGTTCTGCAGCATTTCTTTTTATCATTCATTTACCTAGTATAACCTTATGGTTATACTGGGTAAATAAATATAATATATCTTATTTACAGCTGGGTTCTGCTTCTTCCCAAGTTTACATTTGAGACATCTGAAAAACAAGGAGGAAAAGTATCTCCATGTATAAATATTTCCAACAGATAATGTACAAGCACCAGGGTAATCCACTGAAGCTCACTGAGGAGTAGTTAATTGGGGATGTGGAAACTACTTTTCAATGGAAAGAATGGTGGACAGGCAGAACAGACTGCTGAGTGAGATGATCTGTGTTAAAACAGTGGTTGGTTTCAAACAAGGATGGGAGAGACACAGGAGCGTGATAGGATCAGTGGATGTAAGAGTAGGAGATGGTAACAGTGGGATGGATGGCCACTGGAGCAATCACACACATATTTAGCAGGACTGGGCACACTGCATGGACTGATGGATTTTTTTTTTTGTACCCCAAAGTCCTTTGCTTTAGATCTGCTTCCAGCTATTATAAATATCTGTATCCCATCCCTGAAGACCCTTCTAGTCAGTCATGGAACAAGTTTTTTTTTCAATAAAGCTTAGCAGCTTTGAAGTAATACATGTGTGGATTTGATTTAACTAAAGAATACATTTTAACCTTGTATTTTATCAATTGAATCAATTTTCATAGCAAATGTCGGCAGAAAAAGGCCCTTGGACCATCCAGTCTGTCCTTATTCTGGAAATTCAACATAGTCACTAAACCATGCAGCATCATTACTGAGTTAATTTTTAAAGGAAAATGTGATTTTTATGGAGATATTCAAGCGTAGTGGTTAAAGGGCAATGCTGTGATGCTTGTGACCCAGATTTTAATCCTACCATAAAATGTAACAATTAACAGTCAAATCTTTCACTTATTTTTTTGCTTAATGAGAGAAGGAGAGAGAGTGTATATATGTGTGTGTGTGTGTGTGTGTGTGTGTGTGTGTGTGTGTGTTGTGTATGTTCCTAATGGGTCTTGCTACTGTTCATCCCATATGAACAACTATGGGATACATAGAGTAATAACACAGAATTTATTGGTGGAAGATGGCCAGTAGATATATCTAGTCTGCCCTGTTTTACCTGCCTTATTTCTACACCCTTGACCATATTTGGTCACAGGTGTCCCTCCCTCCCTCCTCCCTTTCTTCTACCTTTGATGCCCTTATACTGATCCCATGCATACTTGAAGCTCTCCTTTGTTTTTACACCTCCCACCTCTACTGGTAGGCTATAATTTTGTGAGGGGTTATGAGAGAACCACCCAGGTATTGTTTTTATTTTGATTTTTATGTGTTTATTTTTGGACATTTCATCATATTTTAACAAAGACAGAGAGAGAGAGATAGAACTTTGATAACTCTGGGACAATATTGGGGATATCTTGTTGCAACGAGAAGGAGGTGGTGAGAGCCCTCTGTTCTCTGGTTGGAAGCTGCAACTAACAGCATTGTCTGGTGGTAGTGAAAGTACCACAGACACTGGACAGTGAGGGTGGGGGTGAGAGCTCCATCCCAAATGGATTATTATTTTGCTGTTTTTTTTTTTTTGTGATTAATATGCTCTTCCTTGCTATGTGAGATGTGGGAGGGAGGGGTTTGTTGGTTTAATTTAATTTTATGATAGTTTAATTATTATTTTTGTTTAGATTTTTTTTTAAATTAGTTTGTGATTGATATAGTAGAAAGTGTTAAACCCATATTAGCATGTGCTGGGGCCAAGTTCCTGTGGTCAGGCGCTATTCCCCCTCTAGGCTGAGGGACCTGCACCCCTTCGATTGCCCTCCATTGCAACCCAAGGTTTACAGATGTTGTCGTGCCTTGGGGATTGCATGGAGGAGATGAGGGGTGGGGTACTTCAGCCGGGGTGAGGGAGCAGAGTGAACGGATTGGGGTGGTGAAGTCAAGAAGATGCCTTGGGGTGAAATGGATCCAGGATAGAGGTTGGCGATGCCTGGTTCCCATACCCAAGGGCTCCACTGATAGTGGGCAAGTGGCCTGTCCCTACAAGGTCTCTCATCTAACTCGGGTGGTGTTATGCTATGCCAGGTCTATAAAGAACAAGAAGGCAATTAGTGCTGATCTTGTTGAATCATCTGACCTGGCCTGCATCACTGAGACCTGGCTGGATGAAAATGCTGGTCCTATATTGGAATCAACTATTCCAGCCGGGTACTTGGTGATACATCGCCCTAGGTTGGATCAAATTGGGGGGAGGGGTTGCTATTTGTTTTAAATCAGAATTGGGCCTTGTGGAAGTTCCAGTGGTGACCCCCAGATCCTTTGAATGTAATCATGGGAGTAGGTGTGAGCTGCAGAATTCTGCTCATTTACCATCCACCCTGTGATGAGAAAGATTTTCTGCAGGAAGTTGCAAACTTCATTGTCGATTTGGTGTTGGAGCCTTCCAGGTGGCTGGTCCTGGGGGACTGCAATGCCTGGTCGATGATTAACTCTCACATTTTGGCCGAAACTTCCTCCAACTAATGACTTTGTTGGGCTTTACACAGGCTGTTACCACTGCTACCCATATTTGGGGTCACTCTCTGGATCTGGTGTTTACTCTGGGGATGGAGATCACAGAGCTGGTGGTGGAACCAGTTGGGTGGTCTGACCATCACTCCATAAGGTTCAATTTCTCAACCCCCCCATGAGACCACCCCCTTTGGAGATGGTCCGGTATTGCCCTTTGAGGGGGGGTTACCCCAGAGGGTCTGATGGCGGTACTGGACCTCTCGAGTTGGCCTGTGGAGTGCATGGAACCAGATGCCTTAGTGGTGTACTCTAATAGTGTGGTACTGGGAGCTCTGGATTCCAATGCACCTGTCCGTGTTCGCCCCCTCTCCCTTCGTCCTCAGTCCCCATGGTTTGATGGGACTTTGAGGGAGTTGAGGAGAGTGGGATGAGGATTGTAACGCTGCTGGAGGAAATCTGGTCTGGAGGAGGGCAGACTTAGATTGATGGCCCATTATGTGGACTATCAATCAGAAATCTCACGTAAGAAGGCAGAGTTCTTGTCCAGGGAGATAGCTGCATCAAGAAATCGACTGGCTCAGCTCTTGCAAACCATGGACAGACTGTGAATCCAGCCTGCCTGTGGGGTTGGACAACCTTTTCACAAAAAGAGTGTGATGAGTTTGCTCATTTTTTTGATGATAAGGTGTCCTTGATCAGGTCAGAGATCCACAGTATGCGTTCAGATGAGCAGGGCAGTGATTGATATGAGGTCACATTCCCTCAGTTTATCTGGACAGACTTTGACCAGCCAGCAATCATGGACATCATGAAGACTGTCCAGGGCTTGCAACTGACTTGCTGTAGTTTGGATGCTGGTCCCACGCGCCTCCTTGTGGGGTGTATGGATGTGATCAGACCAGCCCTTGCTGAGATTGTCCGATGCTCTTTGGAACAAGGGGTGTTTCCAGAGTCTCTGAAAGAGGCTATCGTAATGCCCCTTTTGAAGAAATCTTCCTTTGACCCTGACTGTCTTGCTAACTACAGACCGATCTCTAACCTACCCTTTTTGGGCAAGGTTATTGAGAAAGTAGTCACGTTGCAGCTTGAGGATTTTCTTATTGCCCAATGAAGTTTATGATCCTCTCCAGTCCGGTTTCAGGAAGAGGCATAGCACCGAGACGGCGTTGATTTGGGTATTGAATGATCTCTTAATAGCGAGGCATCAGAGGAGTCATTCGATCTTGGTCCTCCTTGATCTCTTTGCAGCGTTCAACACCATGGACCATGGGATGTTGCTAGATCGCCTGCAGTTACTCTATGGACTGTCAGGAACAGTCCTCAGATGGTTTCATTCTTTCCTTATGGGCAGAACTCAGAGGGTAGTATCAGGAATTTTTTCCTCTGTCCCCTTTGTTCTGCCCTGTGGGGTGCCACAGGGCTCTGTGCTTTCCTACATGTTGTTCATGGTGTATATGCTGCTGTTAGGAGACATTATAAGGCATTATGGGCTGAGTTTTCACTGCTACACAGATGATACTCAACTCTATATGTCCTTTTTACCCGAACAGAATGACGCATTATCGGTCTTTAACAGCTGCCTCGCTGAGATTCAGGACTGGATGAGTGCTAACTGGTTAAGACTGAATCCAGACAAGACAGAGGTGATGGTAGGGGACCCTGGTCACCGTGTAGAGAAGTTGGCACCTGGGCTTCCCTCTGGCATTGTGCTAGGGGGAAGCCAGTTGAGAACTTCTGAACAGGTGCAGAATCTGGGCGTAATTCTTGACAGTAAGCTGACGCTGAAGGCACAGGTATCAGCCATTGTCAGGTCTTCCTTTTAGCATCTGAGGAATATAGCCCAGATAAAACACCTAGTTCTGTACGATGACCTTTCGATATTGGTTCACGCCTTTGTTTCTTCGTGTTTTGATTACTGCAATGCTCTATATCTAGGGTTGCCGGGGGTGGACCTCCACCGCCTGCAGCTGGTGCAAAACGCAGCAGCCAGTTTGTTGACTGGATTGGAAAGATCGTACCACATCACTCCTGTGCTGCGCGAGCTGTACTGGCTACCAGTATGGTGGAGAATCACCTTCAAGGTCGTGTTGCTGACCTATAAGACCCTACATGGTCAGGGGCCAGGCTCCTTGCAAGATCTCCTTCGACACTACTGCCCTCTCCACTCACTCCGCTCCACTGATGAGGGATTGTTAGAGATTCCCAGGGTCCATCTTCAGTCATCTGGGGTCAGAGCTTTTGCTTTTATGGCCCCGACCCTGTGAAATTCTCTACCTCATGGGGTTCGAGAGTGCCTGCCACAGAGTCCTTTAAGGCAGTGTTAAAAATATATCTGTTTGAACAAGTTTTTATTGAATAGATCATTTTACCCTTTACTGTTTTTAGGATTTATATTTACATTTTTATTGCAACTGTTTTTATTATGTATGTGTGCTTTGATTACTGAAAAGTGCAATATAAATAAATTTGATTTGATTTTGATTTGATTTACCAGATGTCCACCACCCTTTCTGTGAAGAATTATTTCCTCACATCTCTTTTAAATTCCCCCAAGATTCTTTGCATACCCAGTTCAATCAATCAATCAAAATCTTTATTTAACCAGGTGATCAGCGTTGAGCTAAAGCTCATTTTCGAGGTGGACCTGGGTGAAACAAGTACAAGAAAACAGGATAATACACAACAGTTACAGTACACTAACATGATCAGCAGAGGGCATGGACAGCATGAGAGTGAAGTAATGCAGGTTAAATACAACAATATTACACAGACAAGCAATATGTACAAACAAACAGTACTGCAGATAATTTCAACAACTATAATGTATATATAGGGGACAAAAACAAAAGGTGAGCCATCTGGAACCCCAAGAAACAAATCAGAGGATGTACTAGGAGCAGGAGATAGATGCGGAGTAGGGAGGGGGAGTAGGATGGATAGGAAAGGGACAGCAGTTATGGAATAAGAATCTGCAAATGCAAAGTATGAGGTGTGGTCTTTCAAAAGGAAAAACCAGTTGTTCTGGTAATCCTTCTCCACTGAAAGAGACTTCCATCTTGCACCTTGTTCACCCCTGTGAGGTATTAATTTGTCTCAATTATATCCCCCATCACTCTCTTCCCTTCCAGGGAGTTCATGTTAATCTACCATAGCCTCATCTCATATGGTTTCTAGTGCAATCCCTTGCACCATTTTGGTAGCCCTATTCGGGACTGCCTCCACCCCGTCAATCAATGTCCTTGTGGAGGTGTGGCCTCCAGAACTGGACATTGTACTCTACGTGGGATCTCACTAGCTCATGAGTGCTATAGTGATAACAGTACCTCCCATTTTCTGCTAGAAATTCCCCACCCTATGCAACCCAGCATCCGGCTACAATTGCTTGTTGCATTGTTGAACTGTCCTGCCACCTTGAGATCATCTGATATGATTACCCCAAGGTCCCTTGCTTGCTTGGTGACTGTAATGCCCCCCCACTCATCTTATTCACAGCCCCAAGGTTTCCCCTCCCCAATTGCAAGATTGCACTTTTTGGCATTGAAACCCAGTTGCCATACCCTAGACAACTCCTCAAGTTTCACCAGATCCCTTTTCATTTTCTCCACCCTTTCTTGGGTGTCCACCCTGTTGCAGACTTTTTTGTCTTTTTGCAAAGAGACACACCTTCTCCTCCAGTTCCTCAACAATGTCAGCTATGAAGACTTTGAAGAGGACTGTACCTAGTACTGGTCCCTGAGTTACTTCACTGGATACTCTCACATCCCCCAAGTGACTGCCATTTACCACCAACTGCCTTCTATCCTACAACCAGTTTGCTATCCAGTTTACCACCTTGTGTCCAATTCCCAGGTTTCTAAGTATCTTAATTAGCCTCCTGTGTGGTATAGTGTTAAAGTCCTTACTGTAGTACAGGTAGGCCAAAGCCACTACTTTCTCCTGATTCACTTCCTTAGTCAACCAGTAAAAGAAATCTAAGAGATGTGTTTGACATTACCTTCTCCCTGTTAAACCATGATTCCAGTGGATTTACAGCTCCTTTATTTCCAGGTACTCCATCAGTCTCTCCTTCAGCATGTGTTCGATGAATTTCCCCACCACTCATGTGAGATTGACTGGCCTCTAATTGCTAGCCTCTTTTACTGCCACTTTTGTGCAGAGAGACTACTCAGGCTCTCCTCCACTCCTCTGGAGCTACCCCCATCTCTACTGAGTTGCAGAATTGTGCTGCCAGATGTGCAGCTAGCACTGTGCACAGTTCTTCTAGTATACTTGGGTTGATCCCATCTGGCCCCATGGCCTTATTTTCCCTTAGGTCTTCAAATCTCTTTCGGGCTCTCTCCTCTGAAAATTGACTTGTCCCACCTCTCCCAGTGCCTTCTGAGACATGTTCATCCACCCCCCCACTGTGAAGAAGACTGAGCAGAAGAACTCATTTAAAATTTTAGTTCTTTCCTGGTCTTCCTCAGATCAATCTCCTTCCCGTTCTCCAGATCCTCACTATTCTACCCTTGCCTTCCTCTTTTCACTCACATACCAGATGAAAGTCGTATCCCTTATTTGACCTTCTAGTCTATCCTCCTCTCTGTTTGTGCTGTAGCTGCATCACCTTCCTTCATGCCTCCCTTTGTTTATCTATAGATCGCTCCATGTCACTTTCCATCTGGGTCTTCATGTGCTTCTTATAAGCTATTTGTTTCTTCCTTAATGCCTTAGCCACCTCCTTTGAGAACCATATTGGCCTCTTCCTCCTCCTACCCTTACTTAATTCCTTCAAATAACTTGCTGTTTCCTAGTTATTACCTTTTTTATCTTTTTCCATTGTTCTTCCACTCCATCCCCAGTCAACATCCCCTTCAAGGTATTTAATAAGGCATTTTCCCATTTCTTTAGAATCTGAACTCCCAAAGTCCAGGTCCCTCATCCTAGTGTGTTTTCTCTCTTGCCCAATCTGTATGCTAAAGCACACTATACAATGATCATTTGTACAAAGGGGATGCCCCACTATGACTCCTGCAATGCTTTCCCTGTTCTTAAGAGAAAGTTCTTGCACTGCCCTGTCCTTAATGGGTTCTGTAACCAGCTGCCTGAGAAATTCCCCCTGTAGAGAGCTGAGGATGGTCCTGCTTCTCTTTGTAGTTGTGGCAAGAATGCACCAATCTTCATCCAGCAGATTAAAATCCCTCATTGTTAATACCTTCCCCTTGCTTGCCATTTTCATTTGGCCTCCCTTAGAACCCTGTCTAACTCTTCCCATTGTGTTGATGGTATTTACACCACACCCACACAGATAAAGCCCTGGATACTGTTTCTAAGTCAATTCATAGAACCTCCAGTTCTTCCATGTCCCCGCAGTGACCTTGTATCTCCATGGTCTCTGTGTCTTCCTTCACATATAGAATGACCCCACCTTCTTTCTTCCATGTCCTGTCTAGGGCTGGGCATTGGGTCAGATCACAAGTTTGGGCCATTCAGGTTTGGCAGTGTTTGGAAATAATGGTCCAAATCAGGTTTCACATTGCCAAATCCAAAACACAAAAAAAACAGCAGCTCTCACAAGCAGCAGCATTAGGAAGCTGCCCAGCCATCCATGGCCACATCTCCAGCTAGCAGATGGGGGAGTCAGGGGATGCACCAGAGATCAAGCACTGCATGGAATCATGCCAGTGCAGGCACACACATACTACAGTGGAGGAGATGAGGGGGGGCACCAGAGATTGAGCACTGGATCGCACTACGTAGGTTCACATGAATAATTAAGCTAAAATAACTACTACTTACAGCAGTTTGGTTCTTCCCTTAATGTGACTGACAGCCACCACAGCAGTTACTCTCTTCTCCTGACCCATATCCTCCAATCCTGCAAAAATGAAAGCAGGCAATCATGTGACTACATTAATGGCAGTCCAATCACAGCTACTGTATTTCCGTTGTTGCTACCCTGCTGCAGTGTGCTGCTCACTGACCGGAGCAAATTTAGTAATGTTGAGAGACAATATAAACCCCTCACATCACACAGCAGCCATTACAGCAGCAGGATTTGAAACAGACAGCATGTCTGTTTGTATGAGAGCAGTGAGAGCATGTTCTTCCTTGTGATGCTTCTGCTTCACTGTGTGAAAGGAATCTCTTCAGTTCTTTCCTTAAATCATCAGCCTTCACTGTATGTAAGATAATAATTATTATATCCTTATTTTTTTAAAATATTATTGGTTTTAAAAAGAGGAAGCGAAAGAGAGGAGCAGGCAGCAGCAGTCCCAGCTTGGAGGGGCTTCACTGTGGTGTTGTTGTTGAATCTTCTCTTCATCAGTTCTTTTCTTAAATCATCACTGGTCACTGATGAATAATTTTAATGATATTATAGTTCTCCTTAATTTTTGTATATTACTAGCTTAAAAAAAGATACAAGAGAGCAGCAGCAATCCCAGTTTGGAGGGGCTTCACTGTGTTGTTCAATCTCTTTATCAGTTCTTAAAATAAGTAATCACCAGTCACTGAATAAAATTAATAAGAATAGTCATTTTGTTTCATATTACTGGCTTAAAAAAGATTCAAGGAGAGCAGCAGTTCCAGTTTGAAGGGCTTCACTGTGTTAAATCTCTTCATCAGTTCTTTTCTTATATCAGCAGCAGTCACTGAATAATATTAATAATAAATCTCCTTCATTGTTGTACTGTGTATTAATAGCTTAAAAAAAGATACAAGAAAGCAGCAACAGTGCCAGTTTGGAGGGGCTCACTGTGTTAAATCTCTTCATCAGTTTTTTATAAATCATAACCAGTCACTGAATAATATTAATAAAAAGTGTCTTTAATTGTTTTATATTACTGGCTTCAATCACGCAATCAAATTTTATTTCTATAGCACAATTCACAGGATATCAAAGTACTTTGACAGATAGATTAAAATCAGATAAAAAAAACTACTAAATAAATACAATATAGTAATAACATCTATTTTCACACATAGAAACATAGAAAGGACCACTAGGCCAATCTAGTCAGCCCATGGGCCCTATACATTGTATGTGGCCACTGACCCTATGTGATCAATGGCTTATCATCTCTCCCTTCCCTCTCAGGCTTCCCTTGTACCTGTCCTAGGCATGCCTAAACCCCTCCACTGTGCTTGCCCCCACTACCTACTGTGGCAGGCTATTCCAAGTTTCGACTACCCTTTCTGTGCAGAAAAACTTCCTCACATTACCACTTAATTTACCCCCTTCCAATTTCATATTGTGCTCCCTTGTTCTAGTACTTTTTCTACATTGGAAAAGGTCCCTACCTGCACCTTTTTTATGCCCTTGAGGTACTTGAAAGTTTCAATCATGTCCCCTAGCTGTCTCCTCTCCTCCAGTGAGTATATATTGAGGTCCCTTAGTCTCCCCTCATGTGTTTTGTGGTGCAAGCTCTGCACCATCTTTGTTGCCCTTGTCTGGATAGTCTCCACCTTATCTATATCGTTGTGCAGGTGTGGCCTCCAGAACTGCACTCAGTACTCCAGGTAAGGCCTTACCAATGTTTTATACAATGGCATCACCACCTTGCACCTCCTGCTAGTGATACCCCTGTTTATGCATCCCCAGCATGCCATTGGCCCTCCCTGCTGCCTTTGTACACTGCTTTTACACCTTAAGGTCATCAGAGATGATAACCCCTAGGTCCCTTTCCTCTTTGGTGACATTCAGTTCCCCCCACAACCTGTAGCTCTCCTCAGGGTTCCCTCTACCCAGGTGCATTATTTTGCATTTCTTTGCATTGAACCTCAGTTGCCACATCTCCAACCATCTTTCAAGCTTCTCCAGGTCCCTTTTCATTTTCTGCACCACTTCTGGAGTATCCACCCTTTTGCAGATCTTGGTGTCATCTGCAAGCAGGCAGACATTTCCCTTCAGCCCCTCTGCAATGTCACTAATGAAGACATTGAACAGGACTGGTCCTAGTACTGATCCCTGTGGTACCCAACTGGTCACTCCCTCTCCCCAGATTGTATCCTATTTACCACCCTCTGTCTCCTGTCTGTTAACCAGTTCCTAACCCACTTCACCACCTTGTCTCCCATGACCAGACTACCCATCTTATTAATCAGCCTTCTATGTGGATTGGTGTTGAAGACTTTGCTGAAATCTAGGTAGGCAATGTCTACTGCCCTCCCTGATTTAGTTCCCTAGTCACCGAATCAAAAAAATCTATTAGATTTGTTTAACATGACCTTCCTGCTGTGAATCCATGTTGTCTCAGATCCTGAGCAATGCTGGATTCAATATGTGCCACTATCCTTTCTTTCAGCAGTGTCTCCATGATCTTTCCCACCACTGAGGTGAGGCTGACTGGTCTGTAGTTCCCCACCTCCTCCCTACTGCCTCTTTTGTGTAGTGGGACTACATGTGCCCTCCTCCAGTCCTTTAGAATGACACCCGTGTTGAATGACTCTGTGAACAGGGCCACCAGAGGCACTGCTAGTTCTCTTCGCAGCTACTTTAATATCCTTGGGTGGATGTCATCTGGTCTAGACCCTGGAGCCACCCTTGGAATCATGGGCTGCAATTCAAGGCAATTGCAATTAGCTGCAATTGCCCTTAGTTGTAGCCATAATTGAATTGCGTCTTATTTTTCCAAAGTCAGCGACTCTGCCATGGCCAAATCCCTTTCACCTACTCCCATCCAATGTCAACTGCTGCAGGCATTTTTTTTTCTAAATTTGGGTGTAGTTGCTGACAGCCTGAGCCACCAACCACATTGTACCTCTGACTCCTCAGTGCTAAGCCTCCAATAGAGGATGAGAGTGAGGAAGGAGCCAGGAGTTGTTTCATTTGTGCACACTGCACGTGCAAACTGAGTCACTTGGGCAAGAGCAGAGAATGAAGTGGCTGCAGGGAGGATTCAGAGGAACACTGGTGTGTGCCCATGCCTATACCAGGTTTTCTTGTGAAATCGGGGTCAGGGGTTCGCAATCTGTCCTAGTCAACTTGCAGAACTCTGAAGTTGACTAACAGCAGAAAGACGGTGCGGTTAGAACAGGAGAACAAAGTTGGGAGGAAGTAGCCTGGGCTCGAAAAATCAACATTCAGTAGTGGCAGAGCACCAGGAGCAGGGCCTAGACCCAGAGGAATGAGAGAGCATGAGGTGGGAGTCTAGACTGGAGGAAAGCGGAGACAGATAACCATGTAGGTGGATGGGCTTGCACTCTTGGTTCACCGGGACTTGGGAGAGGAGCAGAAGGACAAACTTCAGTTTGGGCAGTCAGGATGGGACTGAGCAGGACACAGTGGTCATGAGCTTGTCATGTGGGTATATGTTCCCAAGCTGTGGTAGCACTAAGCACAGCAGGCAGGACCAAGCCCAATCAGTATTGGTTCAAGAGAAGCCATACATACATGCCCAGGAGGGAGGAGAACTGAGGCAACAGGCCATATAAGAATTAGGCAAGGCAGGTAGCCTGCCGCAGCAAAATATTCTGCAACAACATGGGTGGGCAGGGACAGGGAAACAGTTGAAGACTCAAAGGATGGGTCAGAACTGAAGCAGACCACTGTAAGAGAGACCCCACTGAAGAAGACTATGATCGCGATTGCCATCAGGTGCTGGTCTGAGTAGTCCACTCCAGCTCGAGGAGAGGGCCCAGGCAGAAGGAGGAACTGAAAGATTGAATCAACAGACTATAAATTGACAGCCTCAGGTAAGCTCCAAGTATGATTTGTGGCTTTGCGCTTTGTGCTCTAATGTAAATGTCTGGATGGAGGACCAGCCACTTTAAATTTATCAAATATGTAATTTATTTTGGGTGGTGCACCTGTGGTAAAATTTATGTTGGGACCACAGCATTTTCCTTCAGAGTTCTTGATTGCATACCATGGCAAGAAAGGGGCAGGGGGAGAGGCTTTAAACCAGTTTGAAAAAAAAAAAAGAAACAAAGTGGATTTATCGCTTAAATACACTGGCCCAGATATTCAAACTGCACCCAAACAGTGTGCAATAGCAGGAGCAAGCACAAGTCCATTGCACCCATGCACAAGAGGTGCAATATTCAAAAACTGAGCCAGCCAAGATGCGCCTACAGCCGACGACTGAATATCGCACCACCTGTGCCATAGCGCAACTAGGGAAGGGGAGGTGAGCATATCTGATGTGCCATAGTGCAACAAAGAATGTTCAGCTGAGCAGTCCAGAGGCACCATAGCATAACAAGGGATGCCCCCAGCAGCAGGGCAGCAATGCAACAGCACAACCCGGGATGCAGGGGCCCACCACCCATGTCACAGATGGGCAGAGGAACACACAGCAGAACAGACATCATCCCCCCACACCCCATGCACTGCACAACTGGGGGAGAGCTGGAATAACCGCTGGCCCATGGAGACAAGCAACCAACCCACAGCTGGGCCATGGTGCCCCATCACACCCCCTGGCAAGCTGTGACCAGCACACAAGGAGGGCCAACCACTCCATGCCACACCATCCCCCAAATGCAGAGCACGCCCTGCACCATGACCCCCAGACACCCTGCCCAGGAGCAGCGTCCACCAGTGCAGGATACTCCATGCATGCCACCACCCCCACTGTGACAATGAAACCCTGTGCACCACAGAACCATGCAAGGCAGCCCCACCACAAGCACCCATCAGCGGGTGGCAGCACACAGCGATGCAACTACGGCATACACATTGCCACCATGCACAGCGCCCCCAGAGGTACAGCTGAGAGACCGACCATGCATTGGCACACGAGGTACCCCACACATGACAGGGCATGCCCCAGACCCCACCACCAGTGGTACAGCACCTTGCACACCCTCCCAAGGACACACCCCAACCCAGCACTGGCCACAACAGCCAGCGCAGACACCCACAGTGGTGCGTGGAAGCATGCACCACACTGGATGCAACACAGTGCATGGAAAAACACCCACCCATACCCAAGGGCACACCAACACAGTGACGCAGTAGCGGGGCAACCAAGCCCCCAGCATGGGCCCATGGAAACTGTATACACATGGCCAGCAGTCCTCCATGGCACAGGAGTGCCAGCCACCCTGTGCAGGCACTGTGGACCTATACACCACCAGCATTTACCCAGAGCACAAGTCACAGACAGTGGTGCACATCCCCTGCAACACACACAAGCCACAGCATGGAGGTGGGACAACAACAGCAGAGGCCACAGTATCACCCGAGGCAGACATGCACCACACCAGTGACAGGAGACAACCCAGCATTGTGATGGGTACAGTGGCTGCCCTGCATGGGCAGCCACCACTGACATGCCAGCAGGCCGTGCAGGTCACAGACATGCAAGGGTGTCAGCTGCACTGGCCATGGATGGGCTGACAGGTGTGCCATGGACACAGAGCATGCACCATGGACCACTGCACACAGTCATCCAGTGCACAGGGAATAACACACACACCACAGACACTAACTGATAGCTACTCCCACACCATAGTCACTTCCCCACGGACACACACACATACCCATGACTGCACCACCCCTGACGCCATGCACACCACTGCAGCTGAGCACCTATAGTCTGTTGCAAATCAGAGACCACCACAGTATTCATATCAAAAGAATTGTTATCAAAAACATCAAACAAAACTATTTACAATTATGTACAAATGTGTGGGGGGAGGGCCACAAACAAGGTGGGGTGGGTAAGGGGGCAGGGGTGAACAAATGGTACAGGAAAGGAGGGTTGTGAGGGTGGGTCCAGGGGGGTAGGGGAAATCAGGGGCATATATATGGTCAGTGGGAGCCCCGCTCCCCACTCCGGCTGCTCTGTCTTCCATGTCTCCGCCGGACACCCAGCCACTCAAACCTCCGCAGGATGTCCAGCGATGCCCTGGCCACGGTGAGTATTTCCTGCAGGCCTCCCTGAATGCCTGCAGCTGGCAGACACCTAGGACAAGGCAGCACAGTCAATAGGTGTGAATGCGCAGCCCCATACAGCCCACCGACCGTGCATGGCATATGGCCGTGGGACATGCCTCTGTGATGGTGTGTGACCACTCACAGTGATCCTGCCCACAAGAACTGCCCACCCAGGTGCACACAGTCATGTGGACTGCTGCACACCCCCACCAGCCAAGTCCTGCACAGCACCAACATGGCAGTTCAGTGACATGGCTATGTGGTGCGAAGGCAGTGGCACAGCCATGTACCCGGTGCATGCATGGACCACCATTGACGCACTCCCAGACATGCAGTGCCCCTGGACAGTGCTGACTGTAACAAGTTGCGTGCATGGCAGTAGTGTCAATGGATGGTGATCATGCCCCTCTGCCCACCCTGTTACACAGCATGCAATAGTAATCATGGAGGTAAGGCACTCACCATCATCAGGCTGGCCCCTCTGGCACTGTGGACCTTCACCCCTCCTATTGTTCTGGTCCTCCAGTTGGCACCACCGCTCTCTCGCCAGCTGTCTCTCTTCCAGCCCAAAGGTGCAAACATGGAGAGAGGAATGTCAGTACAATCCTGTAGCAAAGTCCCCCTGCCCCTATGTGTGTGCAATCCCACACAGCCAAACTCACCCACCCCACACCCTGATAACACCACCACAGCCAACACCGGACGGTCCCCCCCACATGTTCTGGACATATGCAACCGTGATACCCATATGGAAGATAAAAGTGTATGGACATTACACCTACATGGACGTGGCACCGTGCCCCTCCTGGCACGTGCCCACAGGCAGGCAAGCAGGTCTGGGTCCCTCTGCCTCAAGTCCCCATACCTGTGGCGGCACTGCTCCACCATCTGCCCCATTCCTGTGGCCTCCTCCAGGGTGTCGGCCACCTCCTGCCACACCTGGCTCCTGAACCTGTCCATGGTGCCTCCCCAAACAGTGGGCCATAAAGTGGCTCAACAATGGCAACCAGGTTTGCCATTTCAATCTGGCTCCGCTGGGCAGCTCTCCTCCGTGCAATCTCTCTTGCTCAGTAGGTTCAAAATGGTGCTCTGCAGCGCAGTTCCTCCATGTGCAGATGCTGCACGGTACAGCACTGCCATTCCCTATCGTACTGTCACTGAACAGCGTGATAGTGGTGCACCCATGCCTGATGCATGGCACCTAGGGGGCAAAGGTCGGGCACAGGGTCAAGGGTCTCTGGCGCATGGACAGGCACAGTGCGATTTGAACCCAATGTATGTAGTGAGATTGGGTGCCTGTGTGCTACCTCCAGTAGCGGCCTAACGCGCTGTTGCCCCAGTGTGCCTACGATACCCCAGTTCCACAGTGCCATATAGGTGAACATCGCTGTAGCACCACTGGTACAATGGTGGCTGTGCCCTGCATTGCCTCCCACACACAGCATGTCAGCAGCGCAGCAGGCACCTGCGTCATCAACCTGGGCATGCGCAGTTAGGTGTGTACTGCGCATGTCACAGAACTGCGCCCTTGGCTCAGCACGTTCAACACAATTGCGCAAAGCACAAAAGCGTGCTATTCAGCCATCATGTGCAAATCAGCTAATCAGCCATTCAATGGCGCAGCACTGCAATTTGCATCCACTTAAGTTGCGCCTCACCTAATTTGCAAGGGTTGCACTATAAAAGTGCGACATTGGGCTGCACTGGCCATAGCTGGTTACTGCAGTCTATTGGTGAGTTGCATGCTGTTTGGGAGTGTGGACTGTGGATTTTGGGACATGCATGGGACTGCACAGTCACAGGTAACAACTTTCATTCTCACAGGCTGAATCATGGCCGAGCGAGTTGTGGGAGAGGAGGAACAGAGTGGTGGGAGGAGGAGGAGTCCTGATTTCACCAAGGCCGAGATGGATGCCCTGTTTGAGGCCTACCTGGACCAGAAGCTGATTCTCAGAGGACGGCAGGGAACACCACAGGCCCATGCTGCTGCACGGGAGGAAGTGGCATGTGTAGTGAACCTGCATGGCAGCCACCAGCGCTCCATGCAGAAGTGCAAGAAGAAGATGGGCGCAGACAGGAGGAGGATAAAGGAGAAGGTGGCTGCCATCAGGGCAGCATGAGCTGCGACAGGTGGGGGACAGCCGGAGGTGCTACGCCTGACCCCACAGGAGGAGAGGGTTGCTGGCAGCATGCAGCATTGTGCTATTGAAGGTGTTCCAGGTGGTGGCTTCCAGACAGGTGGTAGCCCGTCACTGCATGGTAGGTCATGGTCTGTCTATTGGGGGGGCAGGGTAGGTCACATGCAGTAACGTGACTTTGTTTTCCCTTACAGATCCTGAGCATCTGCATGGGTCAGCGGTGGTGGGCCTGTCCACTGAGGCCAGTCAGATGGAGATGGAGGAGGGCCCATCCACCTCCACAGGTATACGTGGCTCAGTGCGACAGTGGGCCTGCCTGGCTGTCCAGACAGATGTTGTTGGAACAGTGTGGAGGAGGCCCTGCCCATGTCCCAGCGTGCCAGCGTCCACGGATGCCAGCATGCTGTGACTCGGGCTGGTTCCGGGTCTGTCACCGGTGATGATGTTGCTAACGTCATGGGCAGTGACACATGTGTGCCACAAGATGGCCACACAGCAGGTAACATCGCGGCCATGGCTGTGGGTGGTGCCGCCGTGGAGGCCTACATGTCATCACAGTTCCAGCCTGTGCCTGTCAGCACCAGTGGGCAGCACTGGTGAGTGTACAGGACAGTGGGACTGTTGTGGCCACTGCGGCGGCACCAGTGAGCCCTTGGGAGCGGCAGCTGGAGGAGCAGCATCAGCAGTTGGCCAATGGGCTTGGGGGTACAGTGTAAGGGGGTGGCATCAGTGCACCGCCTGTGGACATGCTCAGACCTGGTCCTGGTGTGCAGCGCCCACCCTCAAGGGGTGCTGAGCATTAGGGCCGCGCACACCCTGAGGGACAGGATGCCGAGCAGGCAGATGACCTCTTGGATGAGCACACCCGCATACTGCAAGCATCAGTCAACCAGCAGATGCAGCTTGCAAAGTTGGTGGATGCACTGTGTGCGGCTCTGGAGTGGGCAGAGGAGCGTCGCAGCAGAGACACCACTCTGATCCTGGCAGGGATGGACCGGTTGCAGGAGGATGTGACCACTGCCATTGACAGGCAGACACAGGCATTCACTGCTGTCATGGCCACAATGGGCACACAGTTATTTGCCCATGCATCACAGACACCACGCAGTGCACTGTCCACCCCCCATTCCTGGCATCATGCGACGCCATCCTTGTCGACACTGGGTTCAGCTGTGGGCATCCCGAGCACACCTGGCGTAGGCATGTTTGGTGTGCTGCAGACCCCTGCGTGAGCATGGTTTCGTTCACGCAGTGGAATCCCTGGCGGACCATCGGTGCCACCCTATGAGGCCAGTGGTCAGCCCGTCAGTGCTGGCGGGTCTCGGTGGGGCCGCCCATGCATCCGTGGCAGCCGTGGCACTGTGGCGCTTGACTGACCTGTCTCCCAACACAGCTACTGTCTGGTGCTGCCCTGTGTGCATTTGTGTCATTCAGCGGACAATGAACGGGTGGGTACCTGGCCCTGCACGTGGACACACAGTCCATCTGCACACCCTCCCGGCTGCTGTCCACAGTTGCATGTGCATGATGATGCCTGCATTGCGCTGTACACCAATGTGCAATGGTGCTCAGCATCTGACACACGCACAATGACAAGCAGTGGACGTGGTGGTCTGTGGCCATGTGTGTGTGTCTAGGGGTGGCGTTCTGGGTCGGTGTGCATCCTACCCTTTGTGCATGTCTGGTGCATTGTGTGTGTGTGTGTGTGTGTGTCTGCGTGCCATGTTAGACCTCACCCATCCCTGGTGCTGTGTGTGGTTCCATGCCCGGACAGTTCCCTTGATGGCATGCACCCCTGGTGTGTGTCCATGCGTGTTTGTGGGTTGTGCTTTAGCCACTGGTGGTTGCACATGGCCCCATGACTTACCTGGGTTGGCTGAAGTGCTCCTCCATAATGGTGTCCCGGTGCAGCTGTGCCAGCCGGAGCAGTCGGGAGGTCCCATTGCCCAAGGGGGGTCTGCCCATCACCATTGTTACCGGCGTCCTCATGGTCCCCATCGCTGTCCCCCTCTTTGACCTGTACGGCTATCCCACATTCGTTGGCCATGTTGTGCAGGATGCAACAGGCCAGGAATAACCTGCAGGCCTTTGAGGGGCTGTACTGTAGGGCACCGCCGGAGGTGTCCAGGCAACGGAAACGTGCCTTCAGCATCCTGACACCCACTCGATGACATTACATGTGGTGGCGTGTGCCTCATTGTAGCATTGCTGCGATGGGGTAGTGGGCTGCCGGTAGGGTGTGAGCAGCCAGGGACGGAGTGGGTATCCACTGTCACCTGTGTGTAGAGGGTGGAGGTTAGTTTCTTGATCAGCATCGCCCTTCCCCTGGCCATGTAGGCCACTACCCATGTCACCTCTGATCATGCCCCCCCATGCCCTATGATTGTCTGTGTGGTTTGCATACTCACCCACTAGGTGGCCAGTGGGGATATCCCCACTCTCGAATCTGTGGCACAGTGCCGACTGGTGCCAGATGAAGGCATCATGTGCTCCCTCAGGGTGCATGGCACAGACATTGATTATGTGCCCCCTGGCATCGCACACCACCTGGCAGTTGATGCTAGCATAGCCCTTGCGATTTATATATGGGGCCCCCTCTTGGCCAGGTGGTATGCGGATGGCCACATGGGTGCAGTCTATTGCCCCTAGCATGCCAGGCATTCGTGCTACCCTGTGGAACTCTTGTATGTTTGCTGTGAGCTCTGCTGCTGTGCTGGGGAAATGGATGTACTCCACAGCACGTGGCAGCAGTGCGCTGAGGAATTGGGTGAGGTGGCGTGACGCGGCTGACTGGGTTATGCCTGTGGTGTCCCCAGTTGATCTCTGGAAGGTACCTGTGGTGAGCAAGCACATGCAAGCTGTCACTTTCATCTCCACTGACAGAGCATGGCTCCGTCGTGTGAGTGCCTGCATCACATCACTGCACAGCTCACAGAGCCACCTCAGAATTGCTCGATTTAGGCAGTACCGGCCCACGATCTCCATATCACTATACAGCTTGAAGCTGGTGCGGGCTCGGTACTACCTGTTGGGGGCATACCGCTGATGGGGCCCTTCCACGGCCGCGCCCCCCTGCTTCCCGCCTTCTCAACCCCCTCATTAATGCCTCCATTTGGATGGTGGCACTGGCCATGTCCCTGGCTTGTGTTCACCCCCACTGGCAGATATTTATGTGTTCCCCCCGCTGTCCTGGCTGCTACTTCCCCTGCACTGGGAACACCTGACTGTGCTGGCCTCACTGCTGTGTGGCAAGTACTTCCCCCTTCTGCACTGTGGCTCCCCACATCTTCCCCTGAGCCCGTGGGTTCCAGGTGCCCTTCCCCTGGCCTGCCCTGTGTGTCCCTTCTGCCCTTTTTCTCTGGCTTGGGTTCAGCCTCATGTGCCTTCCCTGTAGCGTTTTGTCATCTCTCGCTTGCTCCTTTTTATTTTAGCTCATTTCCGCTATGGTGCAACTTCCGCTTGCTCCCCTATTGAGCATGGCCCATGTTGTTGAATATCGCACTGCGCCATTTATGCATGGTTCCTCCCCCTTCAGTTGCACATACATTCATTATCATTGCACTGTTGCTCAGCGTGAATTGGGGGGCGCAACTGCCTCCTGCTGAATATCGCAGAATGGCGCATTTTCAGACTTGCACTGGCACAACCCTATTGCGCATGGCGCAACTCTTTTGTATATCTGGGCCACTGTCTCAAAGTAGCCTGAATGCAGAAATTGATTTCAGGCCATTTATATAAATATGTCAGAACTACTGTGCCAAGCTACTGATGTGACTGATTGATATTGATTAATTGATCAACTGATTCTTTATTTATGTGTATTCCCCTTGGAAGGTCAGATATTTTTTCCAGAGCTGTACTTTTCACAGCAAGGTTTAAAATTATAATCTATTCAGTTAATTTGTCGGGAGGTTCCCATTTTATAATGTAGTATGTTCACTTTTTTCATGGCAAATAGGTGGCTCTGTATACTTAGCATGCATCAATATATTCTTGTGGTAGTTATTTGTTCAGCTGTATTGAATTATATTGGAGTGAGACTCTAAATATGTGAAATGATTTAATATGGAATATTATTAACTAGGAAATTATACATTTTTGTAAGTAAGTATTGATGTGTGCTTCAGAGATGACCTTATTTTACACTCTGCTCCTCAGTGTCTTTCATCCATCTTCATTTTTGCTTTTACACCCTCCTTATACAATGGCTATTTTGTGTGGGGAGGGGAGCAACCTTGCACAGGTGTCTGTATCGGCTAATCAAATCATTTCTTGAGAAGGCTTTAGTTCATTCAGAGAAGTTCTTCAGTAGTTTGTAGAAATGAAATCTAGACAAAATGGTCTGTGGAGGTTTCATTAAAATGTATTTTTTATCCCACCCAACAGTTTGGGAAACAGAAGATTTGCTGAGGGAACCAACAGCTGTCATGTGGGACTGAACTTATTTTATTTTTTATTTTATTTAAACAGCAGTTTGGAAAACCTTTGCGCCATAGGCTCATTTACAAAGGTACCTTGTCACAGTAAGACAAACCAAAATACACAGTATAGCAGTACAACACATAAGTATAACAGTAAAATTAAGACATAGATACAAACAAGCTGGTACAGGTAGGATGGATGCAAACAATGCCAGAGTTATGTCGTCTTGCCTGCTTAGGGGTCGGGGCAAATTTCCTCTTGTAGTTTGCATGTCTACATATTTCTTAGTAAATGTTTGCCTTTCAATGAGTATGTTTGGCACATTTGGCACATTAGCAACAGACAGCAGTCCTTCACCATTCTACTCCTGGAATCAGGTTTTTGATTTTACTCATAGAAGTGAGCTACCATGGAGTTCCCCCATTTCCAGCACTGATTCCCACCTGTCTTGCCCAGTCCTATATCACGATCTGCTCCTTTTTCCCATTAGCCAGATGTAGAGGCACTCCATCCAAGATGCTCTTTTACCACAAGCATCGGGTTCAGAGACTGCTACAGGCATCTCAACACTCCATACAGTTCAGGGGAACAGCACACAGTTAACCCCAACACACACACGCATGCATATTGTCCTAATGTCCTTCATGTAACCTGGCTATTTTTTATCACCTGAGCTAGCAGGTTGGAGCATAATTAAGAGGTGCAGCATTTCCTCATAGATTGAAGCAGCCTATGCTAAATAATCAATATATTTTGTGTATGAGAGTTTTGTGAAGTACTTATATCTGTGCCATGCTAACTCACTTGGGGCTTGGTTCTGCCTGGGCAGCATAGCAGGCTGGCAGCTTCCTCCCTTCTGATCAGTGGCACTCTAGACCAGCATGGGATGATTTTTGTCTAGTGGTTACTTGCTTTGTGTGGTGGCAGCAAAGATTTATTATGCACATTTCAGAGGTTGCATTATGATTCCCTAGATAGGGCATTGTGATCCTGACACTTCTGTATGTATTGGCTTTCAGAAATTCTGATGTGGGTGGGTTCCTCTGTTTTGCTGGGCAGTGGAGCAGTTTACAGAGAAATTGTTCCCACACTTAAACTGATTATTACAGTAAGAAAAACTGAGTAATTACATTCATAGGAAATAATGTGATCTATGGTAAAATTGCCTAGGAGCTGCTGGGAAAATGTCTGACTGACCTGAAAGCCCTGCTTTGTAACTGACAAATACTGTTCACTTTTGTTTTGTTGTCTGTGATTCTTAAATTGCTTGCATTCATCTCTGTGTATGTTATGGCACCTTGGCATTTGGAGATGCCCCTGTGTTTTGCAGTCTCCTGACCCTCTACAATATGTTGCTTTTCTGGCACTGAAAGTAAGGATTTTAATGACATGATGCCGGGCAGCATTAGTGTTACAGTCTTACCTGTATTTTATTTAAAATTTGTTTACAGGGACTATGGATAGGCACACTGAGTCAAAGCTTGTTTCCAGGTAGGACCTGGGGGAGGGGACACAGCAGAGAGTTAAACAGCAGTAACGAAGTGATGATGACAACTGGTACATATACATAAACCATAAAAGCAAACTACAAATAATTTTCTAGATATAGAGGGAAAACAATGTAAAATGTTAGTGTACAAAGTACACTGGGTATAAAGGTAATAAGGCTGACTGTAGTTCTCTTAGGATTTCCCTAGTTACAGTATGTACTGTAAATGCCATTGTTTTCTCATAGACAATTCTCAGAAGCTTGTGCTAAGAATTGGGGGTACTTGTTGTAATATTGTTGTGCCATTTGTGTTGCTGTGTGGCCCTGTGTGTTAATTTACACGAGTTGGGATCCCCTTGCAAATGCATAAATAAAATTCCACAATGGCGAAAGTTGAAAAAATTGGTTGGATTTTCTTTATTCAGTTGCAGTCATATATTTTTCCACTGGTTGAAAAAATCAGTCATAATTGTTGTAAATCAGTCATAATTGGTTATTCAACTGACTCAGGGGTCTAATCTGGTCCTATGGCATTATTCACTTTCAGCTTTGTGAGTTTTTCCAGAACTCTGTCCACTGTGATTGGACTAGTGTCCACCTCTCCCCTCTTTGCCTCTGCATCCCAACTATGGTCCTTGACCCTCCCCCTTTTTAGTGAATACTGAGCAGAAGTATTGTTCAGTATTTTTGATCTGTCCAGGTCCCCCTCCTTACAATCTCCCTTCTCCTCTTTGAGACTCACAATCCCTCCCCCCCCGGTTTTCTTCTTTCATTGATGTACCTATAAAATACCTTATCCCCTTTGTTTACAGACTGTGCTAAGCCCTTTTCCATCTGCACCTATGCCTTCCTAACAGCCATCCCTGCTTCCCTTAGGCATTCAAGGTACACCTCCCTGTTCTCCTCCTTTTGCTCCCCTTATATTTCCTGAAACTCAGCCTTTTAGCATTGACTTTGTCCCCCACCTCTTTGGAGAATCATTGTGGTTTCCTTCTTCTTTTCCCTATGGCCACTATCCTAATGCACTGGTTTGTTATCTCCACTATGGCTCCTTTCGGTTTCTTCCATAGTTCTTCCACACCCTCTATTACCTCTCCCTTCCCCAGGACTGCTTGTATACATCTACCCATTTCAGTGAAATCCACCCTCCTGAAATCTAATACTCCTGCCATTGTGTGGCTTAATTGAGTCCATGTCTCCATGCGAACCACACCATGTGGTGATCACTGGACCTCAGCTGCCCACCTGTATTTCTTCGACTCTGTTCCCATTTGTCCATACCAGGTCCAGAATTAACCTGTCCCTGGTTGGCTCATGTACCAGCTGTCTGAGTCCAACCCCCTGTATAGATTCAAAGATGGTTGTGCTTCTGGCTGAAACAGCCTTCTGGGTGGACCAATCCACATCCGGCATATTGAAATCCCCCAGTAGAAGGATTTTGCCTTTAGCTGCCATGTCATGTATGTTCTCCACTAGTTCCCTGTCTACTTACTTCCTCTGTGCTGGAGGTCTGTAGATCACCCCTGTGCGTATTGCTGTTCCATTCTCTGACTCCAGGGTAACCCACATTACTTTGGCCTACCCCTGTCTTCCCTGAACTTCTGTAGCCTTTATACCATCTCTGATGTACAGGGTCACTCCCCCACCTTTTTACCCTCCCTGTCCCTCCTGAACAGTGTATAGCCTGGTGCATTGACTTCCCAGCCATGATTAGCAGAGTACCATGTCTCTGTTCTTGCTGCTATGTCATGGTCTGCATCTGCCAACAAGGCCTCCAGGTCTGGAACCGAGTACTGGTCTGTGGCAGCTTGGGGGTCTGTGCTCTATCTGCTGAGTAGCCAGCAGTTGGTGCTCTGTCCCTTGAGTTTCCTGGGGGACTGACTAGGTTGGGTTCTGGTGGGGGTCTCGTAGTGGCTGGCGCTGCTCAGTCATGGACTTTGGGACAGATTTTCTGGGCTCTCCCTGGCTGTAGAACTGACTGGTCCTGAAGAGACTTTTTTTGATTCCTTTTCCTGCTCCTGCTCCTAGTTACGGTTTGACTTTTTATTTGACTTTCTTTGGGCAGTAAGAGTGTTTTTACTATATCAGTTTTGTTTTCTGCCTGTTTCTTGGACAAAGTCTAAAGTTCATTTACTTTTGGCGGGGAGAGTGCCATAATCAGTATATCCTTGGGCCCTGACAGTGAGAGTATCAGTGGCCTAAGGACTAACTGTACCATCACTGAAGGAAAGACTGCTTTGCCCAGGGGCTGCGCTCCTGAGGATGTTTCTAATAGTCCTACTGCTAGTGAAAGGACCAGCGGGATTTGGTCTAGCTGGTCTTTTCTTCATACATTTTTCTGACTGTATTATTTCTATTTTGTTTATTGATGTTTGTTTGTGTTTGTTTAGTGCTGTCCTCCTCTGAGCTGTGAGAGGGTTCTGGGGAGGGGAAGTTTTGTTATTTGTGTTTAATGTTGTAATTACTATCTGCTGTATTGTAGGGTTTTGATTTTTGATTTGTTGTGTAAGGGAGAAGTGTATGATTTGTTATGGGCTTTAGCTTGAGTTTTATTGGGTATACTGCAACCTTTTTTGGGTATTCTTATGAAAACAACAGGATTTTGTTGTGTGCCTTAGTTCTTGTTGTAACTATTAGTTTGTGGAATGTGCCTGTTGCCCCCAGTCTTGCACTATTCTGCTTCTTCTCTCTGTGCCCTCCGTCCTTTCTCTCCCCCCCTTTGCACTTTTTTATTTATGAACACTGTTGGGTGTTGGGTATTGTACACAGGAGAAATGGGGATGGGCATAGTGGGGGGTGCAGACCTTGGAGGCCAAAGGAGTGGTCCTCTCACATAGGGGTGGTTAGGTCCAGAAGACGGCCTGGGGCGAAATGGAGCCTGGAACATGGTAATCCATGCCTAGTCCCCATACCCAAGAGCACTATCTCTTTTGATGGGCAATTAGCTGGGACGGCTCAGGAACCCCATCCAACTTGGGTGGTGTTATGCAATGCCAGATCTATTAAGAAAAAACTACAATTATTGCAGAGCGTGTTGGAACAGCTGATCTGGCTTGCATCACCAAGACCTGGCTGGATGAAAATTCTGGACCCATTTTGGAGGCAGCAATTCCAGTCAGGTGTTTGGTGATACACTGCCCGAGATTGGACCATGGCGGGGGGTAGCGGTCTGTTTTAAGACTGAATTGAGCCTCATTGGTGTACCAGTTGAGGAAGCTCAATCCTTTGAATGTACTGTGGTAGCTGGTGTGGGTTACAGGATAGCTCTTGTCTACCATCCACCTGGGAACGAGAAGTGATTCCTGCAGGAATTGGTAGATTTTGCTGCCGAAATGGCATTGGAGTCGCCCAGACTGATGGTTCTGGGTGACTTTAGTGTCTGGGTCGATGACGAACTCTCACTGTTTGGTCAGCACTTTCTCCAGATGATGACATCACTGGGTTTCACTCAGATTGTTTCTTCAGCTACCCATAATCACGGTCATTCTCTGGATTTGGTTTTCCTCCTGGCAATTGAGACCTCTGATTTGGGGGTGGACCCTGTCAGTTGGTCTGATCATTGCACCATGAGGTACAATTTCTGTGCCCCCCTTCATAGGTCTGCCCCTGTGGAAATGGTCAGTTACCTACCTTTACAGGATGTGTGCCCTGAAGACCTGGCAGTGGTGATTGACCTCTCGGAGTTTCCTGATGCCAGCTCAAGTCTGGAGTTTTTGGTTCTGGCCTAGAATAACACCATTTCCTCTGCTCTGGACTTGATAGCTCCTGTCTGTGTTCATCCCCTACCATTCTGCCCTCTGGCCCGTTGGTTTGATGGGTCTTTGAGGGAATTGCGTTATGTGGGACGAAGGTTAGAATGTCATTGGAGAAAATGTGCCCTGGAGGTCAATCACCTTAGCTTGGTAGAGCACTACCAGTTCTACCAATCAGCGATCTCCCGTAAGAAGGCAGAGTTCCTGTCCAGGGAAATCACTGTCGCTCAGAACTGACCGGCTCGGCTCTTCTGAACTGTGGACAGGTTTTGCAACCTAGCCTGTCTGCAGCTCCGTTGAGCTTTTTCACAAAAAGAGTATGATAAGCACGCTCTTTTCTTTGCAAATAAGGTGGCCAACATCAGGTCAGAGATTCGTATGACTCGCTCTATGGGGGATGTGGTCGGTCAGCGTTTGGTCACTACTCCTCTTATTTCCTGGAGTTCCTTTGGCCTGCCGGACTTTGTTGATATGAAGCAGATTGTTCAGGGGATGTGCCCTATGTGCTGTAGTTTAGATCCAGGCCCAACCTCCGTGATTTTGGGTTGTTATGAGATCATAAGCCCATTCCTGGCTCAAATTGTCCAGTACTTCTTGGAATCAGATGAGTTTCCAAGCTCCCTGAAGGAGGCAGTGGTGACACCCCTTCTGAAGAAAGCTTCGTTGGACCCAGATATTTTTTCTAACTACAGACCCATCTTGAACCTTCCTTTTTTAGGCAAGGTTATTGAGAAAGTAGTGGTAATCCAGCTGGAGAACCATTTGACCATCCATAATGTCTATGAACCTCTCCAGTCCAGTTTTCATAAGAGGCACAGTACTGAGACCGCTCTGGTTTGGGTGCTCAATGATCTCCTGATGGCGAGAAATCAGAGAAACCATTTCATTCTGGTACTCCTTGATCTCTCTTCATCTTTTGACACTGTGGACCATAGGGTGCTGCTTGAGCACCTGAGGTCCGTCTGTGGCCTGTCAAGTACAGTGCTCAGATGGTTTTCATCCTTCCTAGCTGGTAGAACACAGAGAGCTGTGTTTTTATTTTTCTTCTGGCCCTTTTTCTCTGTCTTGCGGGGTTCCTCAGGGCTTAGTGCTGTCCCCCATGTTGTTTGCAGTGTATATGATACCCCTTCGGAGACATTGTAAGATGGTATGGGCTGTGGTTTCATTGCTATACTGATGATACCCAGCTCTACGTGTCTTTCACCCCCGACCAGGTTAATGGGCTCTCAGTATTTAATAACTGCCTTGCCGAAATTCAAGACTGGATGAATTTGAGCTGAAGTTGAACGTGGGAAAGACTGAGGTTATGATTGTGGACCCAGGTCACAGGATAGAGGGGTTGAGGACTGATCAACCCTCTGGAATATTTCTGGGGGTCACTCAGATCCTTACCTCAGAATGGGTACACAGCCTTGGAGTGGTGCTTGACGACAGGCTGACCCTTCATCATCAGGTGTTGGCAGTCGTTAAGTCAGCCTTTTACCATCTTAGGAACGTCACCAGGGTCAAACACCTTGTTCCATCCAGCAATCTGCCTGTGTTGGTCCACGCCTTTGTGACCTCCCGCCTTGACTACTGCAACTCCCTTTATCTGGGGCTTCCCCGTGTTGATATCTTCTGCTTGCAGCTGGTGCAGAACGCTGCTGTTCGGGATTACGCCAGGGTGTCTAGGACAGTATGTTTCCACACCAGGGCCCGCAGGGCACGTGCCCCGGTAAAAAAATGCTGTGCCCCAGTTGGTGCCCCATATGGTGCAGAACTTCCCCCATAGTAACAATATATCAGTGCTCTGGCTGCCATCTGTTGTGCCCCAGTTGTGCCCTGGTAACCATTTGTGGCTAGAGCCGCTACTGGTCTAGGAGTTTGTATATCAACCCTGTGCTGTGCGATCTGCACTGGCTGCCGATTCAGTGGTTGATCACCTTTAAGTAGGTTTGTTGAGCTACAAAGCCCTACATGGTCTTGGTCCTGACTACTTGAAAGAGCTTCTGATTCCTTACACACATGTGTGACAGCTCCGCTCGGCTGACGAGGGGTTGCTGGAGATTCTGAGGGTTACTTTGAAATCTTCTGGGGCCCATGCCTTTGTGTTTGTGGCCCCTACCCTCTGGAATTCTCTGCCCTGTCAGCTTAGTGAGTGCACGACTGTCAGGGACTTTAAACAGGCACTTAAGACTTTTTTGTAGACTCAGGCATTTCAAGAATTATCATGATTCTGTTAATGGTATTGTTAATCTGTAATAGCTGATGTTTTTGTTTTAATTCTGTAAGGCACCTTGACATTTGAAAGGTGCCTAATAAATAAAGATTAATATTATTATTATTATTTCCTAGGCTACAGGCATTCATTAGCATGACCTTCCATGTTTTATAGTCTCTCCTTGCTCTGCTCTTGTTCTCCCTCTCCAGTGTCTTCCTCCCACCCTGGTTTCCTTTCCTATGTGCTCTTGGCCCTCCTGTATCACTCATTATAGATTCTTCACCTGCCTGCCCCTCCCTTCCTGCTATAGCTGTTCCTGTGGTCCACTTATGTTCCTGCATGTTTCCATGGGAGGGGTGTTCCTAAGCCTCCTGACCCACCTGGCTCATCCCCTTGGCCAGTTTTAATGCTCACAGCAGAAGCATTAAAACTTCTCACAAATGATCAAGGTCTCCTCCTTGGACAGATGCAGGCCATTCTCCTTATGTAACCCCTCACCCCTGCCTTTTTAGCAAAACGACAGGTGGCATGCTGTTGAAGCTGACAGCAGTACCTGGTGGGGACTGGGTTCGGGGAGGATGAGGTTAGGTTACTCGGCACAGGGGAGCCTAGGTTTGGTTACTCTGCACAGGGGCACCCAAGTAAATCCGAACACAGGAAGCAATAACTGTAATGTCCAGAACCAGGAATGGGATTCTTCAGTGTGGCTTTTATTCATCTCCAAGCTGAACAAACAAAGCATAGACGGACCCCCACGGGGCTACATTTCCTGGTAATGCAGATTAGAGACAACAGAACACTTTATCACTATTTCCAGCCCTCAGGCTCTAAACCCACCAGGCACACAGCCCGGACTTGCACGCAGCTTTGGGTACACAACCCGACTTGTACACTACTTGGGTTTTCCCCACTGGCCTGGCTCCCCCGTTGACCACTTGATCCGCAGTCCATTTGAGGAATGAACCAATTATCCTGTTGTGGCTCCCCAAACCACACTAGAGCCTTCGACTCCTAGAGAGAATTTTCCTTACAATCCCATATCTGGGTACTTTCCTCATCACTGGCCAAGTGCCTGAGGTAAAGTAGAAATCCATAGAAGAAATCCGTAGAGGTGAACCTGGTCACTAAAGATGGGGGACCACCCACCTCCAGCTCTCAAAGCCCATACCCAGCAATTCTCTGGAAACTGAATAATTCCTTTACTGAAAACTTTCAAATATAGATTCTGGGTAGACGTCTGTCACATCTCCTCTACATATCATTTGCATCCCAACAAGCTCTGGACTTGAACCTACTTTTAATTTGCTTAGCCCATTACTCTAGGCTTCCACTATTTTAGTAGTTCAATCCCCACATTGTCACACAAGTCCCAGAGTGAAAAACATAGGCCCTTTTAGCAAGAGCAGACACTCACCCTGACATTGCAGGTACCCCAGAGGTGACTCACAAATCTTATTTTTCTCCCAAATAAACTCTGGAACACACAGGCAGCTTTTCCTTCACAAGCATAGAAACATAGAATTTGACGGCATATAAGGACCGCTTGGCCCACTCAGTCTGCCCATTTCCCTACCTAATGGATAAGCTGCAGATCCTAGTTAACCAATAGCCTACTTCTTCCTACCCCCACCCCCTAGAATTGCCTTATGACTGTCCCATGCATGCTTGAATTCCACCAATGTTTTTGACTCCAAAACCTCCTCCTGAAGGCCGTTCCATGCATCCACAACCCTCTCTGTGAAAAAATACTTCCTTAAATTACCTCTGAGCCACCCCCTCCCATCTTCAAATTATGCCCCCTTGTTCTTGCACACCTCTTTTTTTGAAAGATGCTACCCTCTTGGACTTTGTTGATTCCCTTGAGGTACTTGAAAGTTTCTATCATGTCCCCCTTCTCCCTCCTTTCCTTGAGGCTATACATATTAAGCTCCTTAAGTCTCTCTTCATATGTCTTCTGGTGCACACCCTGCACCATTTTAGTTGCCCTCCTCTGGACAGCTTCCATTCTGTCTATGTCTTTGTGGAGATTGGGTCTCCAGAACTGCACGCAGTACTCCAGATGGGGTCTCACCGGCTGTCTGTACAGAGGGATAATAACTTCTTGTTTTCTACTGGTGATGCTAGGAGGTAGCCTCAGAACTAGGGGGTTGCCCCAGAAATCTGCAGGGAACCCTTTCCTGCCACCCCCCTGAAGGGAGGGGCACTGAGACCCAAAAACAGCGGTCTCCAACACTTCAATTATCTTCTGTGTCTCTCTTTAAGGTGGAGACACACACCCATTTAAACTAAAAGTATCCCTCTGTCAGGGCTGAGACTCCTAGAGTCTTCACTGAGCTTCTTTCTCAGCAAGCTCCCAACTTCACACACACTCACTCAAAGACTGAACTAATTTCAAAACCTCCCAACGTTCTATGCCAACTCCCTTGCTGCAGATTCCAATGTGGCTCATGCAGCTGTGATAGTTCTATTGGTGATGTCATCCCTCAGTCTCAGCTGAGACTGAGAACAGAGTGAGATAGTGTGAAACCCATTTAACTGGAGTTTCACAAGTTGCCTTCCCTGCCTACCACTAGGTCTGACTGGGATTCTAGTAATCCCAGGTAACAAGGGGGTTGCACTCGCCCTTGACCAGGAAAATGACTGTCCGCAGTCACTATTTACCAGGCCTTAGGCCATCCCACCTTATGTGCTACCTGCAGGGGGGGTGATCAGGCCCCCTCCTACCATGTGCAAGCACAGGCAGGCAACACTAACGGCCTAGAGGCCTTTAGCTGACATATCAGCCTCTACACTATCCACTTACTATGGACACCTAGTGGCTCTGGTAGAACCATCCAGAGCATAGCCCTGATAGATCAGCACCGAGGTCCCTGCTGCAGGTCAGGGCCACAGCCTGTCTATCCCCCTAACCCTCTAGGGAAAACCTATCTGCCTTTAACCTAATACCCCCCCAAAAAAACAACCCGTGGACCTCCCCGACCTTGGGCAACCTGCAACCACAAACCATTAGAATACCACATTTTATACCACGTTACTGTCTCGTCCCTACCCCCACAACCACACCTGTGGAAGGAAAGGGTTAATGCAGTAATAACAACAATAACACCACAGTACTTTAAATTTCTACACACTAAAGTACTAATGAGGAACTCCGATGAGCCCCTCCTCCTCTTCTTGTCTTCTCTTCTGTCTTCCCAGGAACACCTGTAAGAAAAAGAAAGACAACACACACTCCTAATCTGCATACACAGTCTACCTAGACCCCCTACCATCAAAACACCAAAGAATCCCAAAAAGATTTTTTTAGAAAAGGTAGAAAAACAGTATTTACATTAGAAAACAATGACATTATTTACAATACACATTTTGGGGGGGATGGAGTGCCCTAAAAGTCCCAACTAGTGACCACAATTCCCAAAGACTAGTCCAATAAGTGAAGCACAGCTATCAGGCCAAAGTCCCAAAGGGGAGAGTCTTTTCGGACAGTTCACACATTTTGAAGTCTGCTAGTGTAGGTTGTGTACTGCAGTGTCATAAAGATAGAAAAGTTCGGACTTACCAGCCACTTGTAGAATGGAAATTTTGAGACTGACCTGCACCTCTGACGAAGACTCTCCCTTGCAGCATTTCTTCCAATACAGCTGGACAGACATCTTCCAGGAACCACAGGAGGGCACATCTGGGAACAGCTGGGCTGATGTCATCTCTGGAGATGGAACCTTAGAACAGGAACAAAAAGGAAACAGCTGGTCCGACGTTATCCAATTACCAGCCAATGAACAGGATACAGCTGGGCTGGTGTCCTCTCTGGATCTGAAGTCATCTGGTGGGCCAGTCGATGGAGTCTGGAAAGGCCAGTACACTGTAGACTGATGAATGTGGGGCACCTGAGTCCTGGATGTCCATATTGGTGAATCAATAAGGCACTTCACAGTCTGGTGTGGCAGTATTGACTACCACTGCTCGGCTGTCCATTTAGTAGGCACGGGCACATTTGCTGGGAGGTCCTTGCACTGAGGCCAATAGTACTGGGGTCAGGAGCTTGAATTATTACCCCGTCTGGGTGCACATAATTCACACAGTGGGGGATTTCATGTCCCTCTCCATCCACTATTCTCACTCTGTCTATAAACAGTGTCCTGCTTCTCTTCCACTGGGTATACTTCTCGTGAAACAGTCTGTTCTTTACATGTTTGTTGGCCCCAGGATGCACACTTTTCATTGCTTCATCCCAGATCCAGGATTTCCTGCAATTCTCAATCTCCTCCTAGACTTTCCGAGGAAAGGTAGGAAAGGTCATACCATACATCTCATTTGCCTTTCTACGAACCAGTCTCTCCTCTTTACTTGCTTTGGTCAATCTGAGACCGCTGGCCTGGCTTGGGGGTGGCCAGTCCTGGTTCTGCCAGCTTCGCATCCTTAAAGAAATTAGAAACGGATCCCTGACTTGTTCCTCTTGTGAAGCCAGGGCAGTGGCATCACCGCTCTCTTCCATACATTCCTCCAAGGCAAGATCTTGAGGCTGTGTACCCGTTCCTTTTTCATAAGGCCACATAGGTTCCCCCTCATCTTCCTCTTCACTGAGGATCTGAGCCCAGGAGTGAACAGTCGTTCTCACTCCTGAGACTATCCACTCATCACTAGGCAAGGAGGTCGACACCTCCCACTCAAAGGCCTCCCACATCTCATCTTCACCTAAGAGACTTGGGCTAGGCCCCCCCCTCCAGGGACCTATTGAAGCTTTATCCAAACTTTTCTTCTGGGATCCAGCATCCAAAACTTCAACTTCTGGTTCTGTCTCTAACTCTGCACCCTCTAGCTTTGTGCCACACTCCCCCGAAGGGCCTTCCTCCACAGGCTCTGCCTAGTGCTATGTGCTGCCAACTGCAGATTCCTGAAACTTTGTCCATGTGGGAGCCAACCGGATTGGAGGCGCTTTATACAAGCCATATTTTTCTAGGCATCCAGCACAGTGAGGAATCATGAAGACATCCTTTCCAGCTCTCAAGCATATTTGACATACATGCACTGGAAAACCAGGAATCGCCACATGAGGAGGCAGCTGTCCTCCATAGCACCACTTTTCAACATCTCTCAGTCTATTTACTGCTGCTGTTACTGCAACCCAGGCCTGATCCAGGTAACGAGCTGGTCCTGAGGCCCTAACTGCAGAAAAACAAACAAAAGTTCACTGTAACTGAAAGTCCCAACTTTACTGAACACATCTCTTTTGTTGTAAAATGGCTCCTCTGCTGCTGTGTTTACTTTACTACCCCACCATGTAATGGTGGCGGCAGCACTCCTGTGCATCAACATTCAGAATCTGGGTCAAGCCACTGCGCACCCGATTTACACAAACTACTGATAACTTTTGCTCAAACTGCACAACTTGCTCTGTTCTTGCTTTAAACACATTTACAGGATTTTCCACTGACTTTTTACATGCTGGTAACTTTTCTTTTACTACAGTCCCTTAAAGCTTCAGGTTTTTATCACAGGATTGCCTGTATAACTAGTGCTGCACATTGGCTACAACCCACAGTGTCTCTCTCTGGCTTCAAACTTTAAACTGAGGCTGAATTCATTTTTATGCACACAGTCAATGGTTTAACAGACTTGCACTTGCTGGCAGGACTTTACACAGTCGTTATTTGCAAAGCGACTACACTGCTGCACACACATTTATATGGCATTAGGGCAGAAAATCACTATTTGAGCAGTTTTTAGGTTGTTACTTACTGTTATCAGTAGCAGTTTGCTGCGATGGGGAAAAACGGCCTGCAGCCAGTTCTTGGAGGCCTTAGAACAGAAACGAGCGGGCAGTCCTGCCGATCGCCTTCTTGACCACCACTTTTGAAATTCTGACGATCGATTAGCGGGTTGAGCCCAATTTTAAACTAGAAAGTCTATTTTTACAAAGTGTACAGCGATTGTAACACTCCGCGACGCTCCTCCATTAGCCAGTACACGCACTCCACTCACACTCCCTCTCGAATGCTGGGGCAGTCTCTGTAGAGCTGGCTGAGGGGCGGGACTGATCTCAGCCTGACCAATCACACGACACCATGCAAATGAGCCTCTTCTTCCTCGTGAGGGCTCTTCTCCTCACAGCGATCGTCAAGCAGGCAAATTTAAACTGCAGAATGCAACTTTTTTTCTTTACCAACTGACTCCACGGCGGGAGCCCATTTCAGCCATTTAACAGAGCCATTACACCTGCAAGTCTCTCATACATTTCAAAAAGTATTTCCAACATCCAGGGCACAATTTTCCTGTTGCTACCCCTAGTCTTCCACACTTTTTTTTACAACAGTTCATTTTAAAGCATTTCCAACATCCAGGGCACAATTTTCCTGTTGCTACCCCTAGTCTTCCACACTTTTCTTTACCACAGTTCATTTTTAAAGCAGGCAAAAATGCTGTAAACAATTTAATGCAGGACAAGGGCACACTCTTTGGCTTTACTGCTCCTTGGTAAACAGTTGGCAATTTTAAACAGCAGCATAAGATCCACAGCTCACAGCAACACACTAGGGAAGTTGCTTCAGCTTTTTGGGCTACCCACTGCCAGATAACTAAAACACTAGCCCTCTTGCCTGAGCACCTTCATCCCTGAATAAAATCCAAAGCGATGCCTCCATTTTTGTAACCCCTCACCCCTGCTTTTTTAGCAAAATGACAGGTGGCATGCTGTTGAAGCTGACAGCAGTACCTGCTGGGGACTGGGTTTGGGGAGGATGAGGTTACTCGGCACAGGGGGGCCTAGGTTTGGCTACTCTGCAAAGGGGCACCCAAGTAAATCCGAACACAGGAAGCAATAACTGTAATGTCCAGAACCAGGAATGGGATTCTTCAGTGTGGCTTTTATTCACCTCCAAGCTGAACAAACAAAGCATAGACGGATCCCCACGGGGCTACACTTCCTGGTAATGCAGATTAGAGACAACAGAACACTTTATCACTATTTCCAGCCCTCAGGCTCTAAACCCACCAGGCACACAGCCCGGACTTGCACGCAGCTTTGGGTACACAGCCTGACTTGTACACTACTTGGGTTTTCCCCACTGGCCCGGCTCCCCCGCCAGCCACTTGATCTGCAGTCCATTTGAGGAATGAACCAATTATCCTGTTGTGGCTCCCCAAACCACACTAGAGCCTTTGACTCCTAGAGAGAATTTTCCTTACAATCCCACATCTGGGTACTTCCCTCATCACTGGCCAAGTGACTGAGGTAAAGTAGAAATCCACAGAAGAAATCCGTAGAGGTGGACCTGGTCACTAAAGATGGGGTGCCACCCACCTCCAGCTCCCAAAGCCCATACCCGGCCATTTCTCTGGAAACTGAATAATTCCTTTACTGAAAACTTTCAAAAGTAGATTCTGGGTAGACGTCTGTTACATCTCCTCTGCATATCATTTGCATCCCAACAAGCTCTGGACTTGAACCTACTTTTAATTTGCTTAGCCCATTACTCTAGACTTCCACTATTTTAGTAGTTCAATCCCCACATTGTCACACAAGTCCCAGAGTGAAAAACATAGGCTCTTTTAGCAAGAGCAGACACTCACCCTCACATTGCAGGTGCCCCACAGGTGACTCACAAATCTTCTTTTTCTCCCAAATAAACTCTGGAACACACAGGCAGCTTTTCCTTCACAAGCAGAACTAGGGGGTTGCCCCAGGAATCTGCAGGGAACCCTTTCCTGCCCCCCAAGAAGGGAGGGGCACTGAGACCCGAAAACAGCGGTCTCCACCACTTCAATTATCTTCTGTGTCTCTCCTTAAGGTGGAGACACACACCCATTTAAACTAAAAGTAGCCATCTGTCAGGGCTGAGGCTCCTAGAGCCTTCACTGAGCTGCTTTCTCAGCAAGCTCCCAACTTCACACACACTCACTCAAAGACTGAACTGATTTCAAAACCTCCCAACGTTCTATGCCAACTCCCTTGCTGCAGATTCCAATGTGGCTCGTGCAGCTGCAATAGTTCTATTGGTGATGTCATCCCTCAGTCTCAGCTGAGACTGAGAACAGAGTGAGACAGTGTGAAACCCATTTAACTGGAGTTTCACAAGCTGCCTTCCCTGCCTACTACTACTAGGTCTGACTGGGATTCTAGTAACCCCGGGTAACAAGGGGGTTACACTTACATAAGCTTGCATCTGCCCAGGTCAGGCCTCAGTCCCCTATGAAGCCAAAACCCTCCCTTCCACACCAATCCTTCAACCAGGAGTTGAAGGTATGGATGTGTAGTGCCCTAGCTTCCTCTGTGCCCTGAACAAATAGAATCTCCGTGAATGAGATGGAGCATGATATTTATTTCAGGTTTCCCCCCAGCTTTCAAAAATCTTCTTGGATTCCGGCTAACTCCACCTTTGTCCTGGCCAGGTCATTTGTTCCAGGTGGACAATGACATCCAGCTGCTCCCTTCTAGCTGTTATGGAAGCGATCCTATAGATCTGTTTCCCATCCCTCCATGCAGCACTTCCTGGGAGGCACTTGACCTCCCTCTCTCCCCTGCAAGGTGACCCTAACTACACTCCCCAGACAATAGAGTCACCCACTAGGAGAAGCTTCCCCATCCTCTGGGGTTCCCTGCCTCCCTTCCCTGGGGCTCCACCCTGGAGAACCCCCCATCCTCCCTGGTTCCAGCCTTGGGTTCCTAAGTGGGGGTTTTCTGTTCTTCCAAAACAGTGTAGAAGTTATTAAGTGGGACTGGTTGGAGGATGTGCAGTTGACCTCGCTCCTTCCCTCACCCTTCCTGAGCCCACTGTAGTCCAATCACTCCTCTTCCCTGGCATCCTTTGAGGTACTGGTTGTGGACCCAGTGATCTCTGGGTGGGGGTGGATGCCACCTTCAGCTTGGCCAACTCTGCTCCTAGACAGGCAACTTCCTCTCTCAGCCCAGAGAGGTATCTGCAGATAGGGCAGCATTGCAGCCTCCAGAATGTCCCCCTGAAGACAGCTGCTCCACAATTTCTGCAATTCACCACTCCCATCATGTCTGTTTCCCTTCCCAATCAACTGCCTGCTTAAGACGGCTGTTTGTTATAGTCCTAATATTTTTTTAATTTCTGTTGTGTTTTGTTATGCTTCCTCTCTTTGCTACTTCCTGTCTGGATGCAGGATGTTGCACGGCCCTATGGGATCCAACCAATGTAGGGTGAGCCCTGTGGTGTGTGGGTAGTGGGTTGGGAGGGTGGGACTACACCACAGGCTGTGTCCAAAAACAATCAGCCAAGGAGTCCTCTGGCAGTGACTCCTCACTTCACACACTGTAGTACAGACACAGCTACTTTCAAACACACAGTCACAAAGTTGTTAGCTAGAATCCCTCAATCCTGCACAAACTAAATGGAAAAGCACACCGAAAGGCAGTTAAGAAAATACCTCAAATACAATTACAGTCGCAAACTCACCAGAGTCCCTCTCTCCTGCTCTAACTAAATGAAGCATCAAACTAAAATGACAGTTAAAGACTCACAATCAAACTACACTAATCCCTGTAATATGATGCCTGCACTTTAAGTTCAGATAGAAATATAATTACAAACACAGTCACAAACTCACCAGCTAGAGTCCCTCCCTTCCTCCTGCTCTAACTAATTGAAGACTCAAAGTGAAATGGCAGTTAAAATCTCACATTCAAACTACACTAATCCCTGTAATGAGATGTCTGCACTTAAAGTTCAGACACAAATACAATTACAAACACAGTCACAACCTCACCAGTTAGAGTTCCTCCTTCCTGCTCTAACTAAATGAAGAATCAAACTGAAATGGCAGTTAAAACCTCACTTACAAACTACACTGATCCCTGTAATAGTATGCCTGCATTTAAAGTTCAGACACAAATACAATTACAAACACAGTCACAAACTCACCAGTTAGAGTCCCTCTCTCTCCTGCTCTAACTAAATGAAGAATCAAACTGAAATAGCAGTTAACACCTCACATTCAAACAACACTGATGCCTGTAATATGATGCCTGCACTTAAAGTTCAGACACAAATACAATTACAAGCCTCCAAAAATATCCCAGATGGCTGCCGAGCCAAAAGCCTCTCTATCTGAAGACCTGGGTCCACCACCAAAACCTCAGTCTTTTCCAGATTCAACCTCAACCAGTTGGAACTCATCCAGTCCTGGATCACCAAGAGACAGTTGTTAAATACAGTGACAGCATCCTCATATTCAGGCACAAAGGACATGTATAGTTGAGTGTCATCTGCATAGCAGTGAAAACTCAGCCCATACCACTTTACAATGTCTCCCAACGGCAGCATGTACACTGCAAACAACATGGGTGATTGAATAGAGCCCTGTGACACCCCACGGGGTAGGGAGAAGGTGCCAGAGGAATAAATCCCTGACACCACTCTCTGAAATCTGCCCATGAGGAAAGACTAAAACCATCTAAGGACTGTACCAGACAGTCCACAGATGAGTCGCAGGTGCTCTAACAACACACCATGGTCCACAGTGTCAAATGCTGCAGAGAGATCAAGAAGTTGCAAGATGGAACGGCTCTTCTGATCTTTCGCTATCAGGAGATCGCTGAGTACTTGAACTAGGGCCATCTTGGTACTATGTCTCTTCCGAAATCCTTAATTCCTTAGCTTTTTAAAAAGATACAAGGACAGCAGAAGCAGTCCCAGTTTGTAGGGGCAAGGCTGGGGGGAGTGGCTGGATCCTGGGGAGACCATGAGAGTGCCAGCTGTGCCTGATCAGTAATCTTAGAGGCAAATAAATAAAACAGAAACTTACATTTTGCAGGCTAATAGGTGTGGTACTGGGCTATGGACAGCAGGCAGATGTGTGTGTGTGTGTGTGTGTGTGTGTGTGTGTGTGTGTGTGTGTGTGTGTGTGTGTGTGCGTGTCTGACTGTCTGTTTAAGGGATCAGAGATAGCATTAAGAACAAGGTCTAGCCAGAGCTGTGATGAACTGTCAAATGACCAAAGTTACACGTATGCATAGAAAATATTGAACGCATGGGTGTAACTTGGCCATTTTGTAGAGGTGTTGCACCAGATTTTCAACTTGGCCTTTTTGGGACCTCACCTCATGAAGAGTGCCAATGTCATTTTGTTCACTTGTCCCGAAAGATGATTTCACAGAGCGGCTATGCCATTCTGTGTCACAGGTGTGAAAACCACTATCATATCACTAATCGACTACGGCCTTCCTGTCTATGGGGCTGCAGATCAGACGGCCCTGCGCAAGGTTCGTCTTACACTTAACAAAGCCTGCAGACTTATAACCAGTGCTCCTAGACTTACCCACACCTGTCTGCTGTACTCCATGGCTACGCTACTCAACCTGGATGAGTGGCTCATGTACCAAACCTGCCAACTCACCTTTAAAACCCTCCATGGCCTATCCCCCCCAGTCTATCTGACTCAATCCGCTGGGCTAATCCAACAGTGAACACCCGCAGCTCATGCAAAACAGCTCTGGTCATACCAAGAACTAGGACCTTAAAAGGCCCAAGGGTGTTTCCTTACAGAGCACCCACCAGGTATAACTCCCTCCCTGCCATTATCTCTGATGCTCTCTCGTTAGCATGCTTTAAACGCAGCCTCAGAAATCACCTGCTTACCTCACACAGCTGCCGCTGCCCCTAAATCCCCTCCCCTCTGACAATGCTCACTGAGCTGCACTCCCCCTTTCTACTCGCCACCACACTTGCTCACTCTACCTCTCTGGCCTTCCCCCTTCTTCTGCTTCCCAGCCCTACTCTTATCCTCCTTTACCCACCACCCCACTAACCCTAACTAGCCTATTTATTCTTCCTATGTATTGGAAACAACTGTAACCTTGACTGACACCTATTGTGAACCAGTATTGCTGTCTATCTGTTGTCTCTTGTACCACTGTCTGTGTCCTCTATGTGACGAGGTACCTTTGTAAATAAGCCCCTGGCTCAAAGGTTGTTAAACTGATGTTTAAATAAATAAATAAAATAAATAAAACACATTTTGAGCAGGATGTGAAAAAAATTTAAGCTGTACTGTTAATAAGGAAGTGTGCAAAAATGGCATTGTTTAAAATCTGGAGACAAAATATTAAAAATTGGCAAAATTAGGAGCTTGCGTAGAAACTGCACAACACACGGTCATAACACAGTCATTTTTTTAGAATGTTTCTCCAAATTTGCAATATGGGATTTTTGGGACCCCACCTCATGAACACAGAAACATAGAAATTGTCAGCAGATAAGGACTGCTAGGAACATACAGTCTGCCCGTAGGCCCTATACATTGTATGTGGTCCCTGACCCTATGTGATCAATGACTTTTCATTACTCCCTGCCCTCTCAGGATACTCTTGTGCCTGTTCTAAACATGCTTAAACCCCTTCACTGTGCCTGCCCCACTACCTACTGTGGCAGACTATTCCAAGTGTCAACTACCCTTTCTGTTTAGAAAAACATCCTCACATTACCTCTTACTCTACCCCCTTCCAATTTCATATTGTGCCCCCTTGTTCCACTACTTTTTCTACATTGGAAAAGGTCCCCCGCATGCACCTTGTTTATGCCCTTGTGGCATTTGAAAGTTTCAATCATGTACCCCCGCTGACTGCTCTCCTCTAGTGAGTACATATTGAGGTCCCTTAGTCTCTCCTCATATATTTTGTGGTGTAAGCCCTGCATCATCTTTGTTGCCCTTCAATGGATAATATCTACCATATCTATGTCCTTGTGCAGGTGTGGTCTCTAGAAATGCATGAAGTACTCCAGGTGAGGCCTTACCAATGTTTTATATAATGGCATCACCCCCTTCCACCTCCTGCTAGTGATAACCCTGGCCTATGCACCCCAGCATGCCACTGGTCCTCCCTGCTGCCTTTGTACACTGCTTTGATATCTTAAGGCCATCAGAGATGACAACCCCTAGGCCCCATTCCTCTTTGGTGACAGTCAGCTCCTCACCCCCAACCTCTAGCTCTCCCCAGGGTTCCCTCTATCCAGGTGCATTATTTTGCACTTCTTTGCATTGAACCTCAGTTGCCACATCTCTGATCATCTTTCAAGCTTCTCCAAGTCCCTCTTCATTTTCTGCACCCCTTCTGGAGTATCCATCATATTGCAGATCTTGGTGTCTTCTGCAAACAGGCAAACCTTTCCTTCTAGCCCCTCTGCAATTTCACTAATGAAGACATTGAACAGGACTGGTCCTAGTACTGATCCCTGTGGCACCCCCACTGGCCACCCCCTCTCCCAGACTGGACTCCATTTACCACCTTCTGTCTCCTGTCTGCTAACCAGTTCCTAACCCAGTTGACCACCTTGTCTCCCATGCCCAGACTGCCCATCTTGTTAATCAGCCTTCTATGTGAGACGGTGTTGAAGACTTTGCTGAAATCCAGGTAGGCAACATCTACCGCCCCTCCCTGATTAAGTTACCTAGTCACCCAATGAAAAAAACTATTAGATTCATTTGACATGACCTTCCTGCTGTGAATCTGTGTTGCCTCAGATCCTGAGCACCACTGGATTCCATATGTGCCAATATCCTTTCTTTGAGCAGTGTTTCCATGATCTTTCCCACCACTGAGGTCAGGCTGACTGTCCTATAGTTCCTCACCTCCTCCCTACTGCTGCTTTTGTGCAGTGGGACTACATGTACACTCCTCCAATCCTCTGGAATGACACCCATGCTGAGTGACTCTGTGAACAGAGCTACCAGAGGTGCTGCTAGTTCTCTTTATGACTTCTTTAATATCCTAGGGTGGATGCCGTCTGGCCCCATGGCCTTATCCACCTTCAGCTCTGTGAGTTCTTCCAGAACTGTCTCCAATGTGAATGGACTAGTATTCACCTCTTCCCCCCATTGCCTCTGCAACTCAACTGTGGTCCTTGATCCTCCCCCTCTTTAGTGAATACTGAACAGAAGTATTGTTCAGCATTTCTGCATCATCCAGATCCCCCTCCTTACACTCTTCTTTCTCCCCTTTGAGCCTCACAATCCCTCCCCCCTGGGTTTTTCTTCCTTCACTGATGTATCTATAAAATGCATTATCCCATTTTTTACAGACTGTGCTAAGCCCTCTTCTGACTGCACCTTCACTCTCCTAGCAGCCTTCCCTGTTTCCCTTAGACATTCAAGGTACACGTCCCTGTCCTCCTCTCTTTGGCTCCCCTTATATTTCCTGAAACTTACCCTTTCAGCCCTGACTTTGTCCCTCACCTCTTTGGAGAGCCATAGTGGTCTCTTTCTTCTCTTTCCTTTGGCCACTATCCTAATGCATTGGATTGTTATATTCACTATGGCTCCTTTCAGTTTCTCCCATTGTTCTTCCACCCCCTCTACTACCACTCCCTTCCCCAGGACTGCTTGCATACATCTACCCATTTCAGTGAAATCCGCCCTCCTCAAAATCTAATAATACAGCGGCACTGTGGTTTTGTTTATTGGTCCCGAAAGGTGATTCTGCACAGTGACCGTGAAATCACCTTTCAGGACTGAGTAATGAAATGACAGCAACAATGTTCACAAGGTGGAGTGCCAAGAACCCCATTTTGAAAATTTGGAGCCAAAATGTAAAAATCAAATGGCTGATTTATCAACATAAGTTGAAAACCCCATTGGCTGCCATTATGGAAATTTTACCTTTGATTCTTCAGTTTGTGGTTTGGTTTTGAAGAGTGCAGACATGCCCTGGTCCAGAGAAGATGACAGCGCCAACCTCCGAAGGTAAGTATGGGGTAAAGGGGGGATAAGGGGAGATGGGTGCTCAGTGGGAGGGTGAGGATGGGATAGAGGACTGGAGTGACAATGAGGGACTGTTTTCTTTTTTACAGTTAAAAAAACACATCAGAGGACGGTTTTCATTATTTACAGGATGTGGAAGCATATGATAAATATCAGACACACAGACCGAACTTTGGTACATAAAAAATGCAAATAACTGCATTTATCATTTTATTTCTTATATCAGAAATAAATGTCCAAAATAAATTGTTCTAAACAAAAAAAAAATAACAAAATAAAGAAAGCACAGTTACTTCACAGAAAGGAATATAAAGTGTTAAGTCCAGCACACTTCAAACAGAAATCACTTCTTCTTGGTCTGGCTTCCTTCTTTTAATACCTATAGCTTTCCTTGAACAAGCTTCTTCTTGCTCAGTGTCCAGAACCCTACTGAATACTCCTCCATATCTACTTCCCTTAGCCTATCAAAAAGGGGTTTATATAGTCTCTTTCTGGAACAAATTACTCCTCCACCTTTTTGATGACCTCATACCTTCTCTCTATAAAATCTGTCATTCCTGGGCTGACCAGCTCCTAAGCAGGGCCTACTGGAAGTTCCAGATAAACAAAACAATAATTATTTCTTTTTATTAAAGCAAATTCCACAATATCCTGTGAACTGTGAAATAGCAGAATGATGAAGGGTGTGCTCCTTATCTTCCCCTATTTCCTGCCACAGAATATAGTAAAAAAATGATTGTACAGCTTTAAGAAAGAAGTAGAAACTGTAACATTAAAACATTGAAACTTACCCTATTAGCTCTGACTTTGTCCCTCACCTCTTTGGAGAACCATAATGGTTTCTTTCTTCTCTTTCCTTTGGCCACTATCCTAACACATTGGTTTGTTATATTCACTATGGCTAGGGATGTAAATTTGTCATGGCAGTCATACACATCATGGATTCCATGATGTTTGGACTTTATTGAGGGATTCCATGACTTTCACTATTGTCATCAAAATGTAGCAATGATGACAGTGCCATGAAGTTTATTAATTATTTCATTGAACAACCGATGAGTTATTAAAACCTCATCCATGACAAACTTGCATCCTTAACTATGGCTCCTTTCAGTTTCTCCCATTGTTCTTCCACCCCCTCTACTAGCTCTCCCTTCCCCAGGACTGCTTGTATACATCTACCCATTTCAATGAAATCTGCCCTCCTCGAAATCTAATAATACAGTGACACTGTCATTTTGTTTATTGGTCCCGAAAGGTGATTCCGCACAGTGACTGCAAAATCACCTGTCTGGGCTGAGTAATGAAATGGCAGCAACAGTGTTCATGAGGCAGAGTCCCAAGAACCCCATTTTGAAAATTTGCAGCCAAAATTTAAAAAAATGGCTGATTTGACAATGAGGGACTGTTTTCTTTTTTACAGGTAAAAAAACACATTGGAGGACGGTTTTTATTATTTACAGGAACAGAAAAATATACATTTGGACACACTGGGATGGTCTCCCAGTGTGCCACATGAGTTGATGGGTTGGGTACATGATGCCGACACAGGGATTGGGCACCCTAATGTCATCATAGGAGAAAAAAAAAACAACATATATTTGGGCAAACTGGAGTGGGCCTCCAGTTTGCCACATGAGTTGAAGGGCACATAATGCTGACATGGGGATTGGACACCCCAATGGCAGTGTGGGGAACATATATAAATACATTTGGGAATACTGGGGTGGGCCCCCAGTGTGTTACATGAGCTGCACAGAAGATTTGATTCTGTTCTTACATATAAAAAGTATATAATTGCTACCATACTAGATCTTCGTCTCAAGGACATCTTGGTACAAGACAGTTTGCCATTAATGAATATCAAGGCACAACTCATTGAAGAGATTCAGGAGGTCCAAGACAGACAGGATGTCCAGCAACAACCATCAACAAAGCAGTCATGGCGGAACTCGACAACTACTAGTTTTCTTGCATTGTCTCAGCAAACAGCCTTTTCTTCTCCTTCCGCTTCTCATCCACTTCCAGTTAGAGTTAAAGCTGAAGATATTTGGAATAAGCTAAATACCCTTGACTGCTTAAGGCCAATATCAGAACAGTCATGTGTGCCTAGCACTGAAAAAGTGCTGAATACTTACCTCATGGAGCTTTGAGAGACCAACCCTAAATGTGACCCTCTTATATATTGGAAAAGCAAGTGCTCGATTTGGCATGCCATGACTCAAGTTGCAGTCAAATATCTTGGCTGTCTTCCTACAAGTGTGCCATCAGAGTGCATCTTTAGTACTGCTGGCAATGTTGCATCCTCTGCTCAGAGTAGTTTAGAACCAGAGCATGTTGAACAGTTAACATTTCTGAAAATAAATCTGCCTTGTCTTAATTACAAGTATAATACCGGTATATAAATCTGTAATTCTAGAATCAGTGAGTGCCTTAGTGTGTGCTGCAGATACAGTACATGAAATCTCCTTTCTACCTCTCTTCATTTACTATGTGTACCTAAAGTATATGGGATTTTTTAAAAGGACAAAAAAAAATCGAACACAACCCATCATAACAGATTACAAGCAAACATTTAGCTAGCTCTCATTTATCTGACTGCTTTTTATTTTCCTTTACACATGCTCTCTTGCCATCATCATCATCATCATCATCATTCCCCCAACATCAGTGCTGCCATGGGGAGTACTATCTAGGAGAGCAGGGGTTGGTGGGTCGGAACAATGGAGGAGAAAGTATGTTGCCCCGGGTATGCTGCTCTAATCCAGTGTCCTCTGTTGCCTAGCTAGCTATGATATGTGTTTTCCTCAGTTTCAGCAATGCAGCAGCATAGCTATTAGCTTACTCTCTCATTTTTCTGACTGCTAATTACTTTCCTTTACCCAAGCTGTCTTGCCATCATCATCATCATCATTCCCCCAACATCAGTGATGCCATGGAAGTACTACCTAGGAGATCATGGGTGAGTGTGGTGGAGCTATGGAGGAGGAAGTATGTGTTGTCCCTGGGTATGCTGCTCCACTCCAGTGTCCTCCGTAGCCTAGCCAGCTATGATATGTGTTTTCTTCAGGTTTTGTCAGTCTCACCAATGCAGCAGCAGCATAACTCTCTCATTTTTCTGACTGCTGACCCCACCATCCGTGCCGCCATGGGAAGTACTACTTAGGGGAGCTGGATTGGGTGGGTCAGAGTTAGAACAGTAGATGAGGAAAGTGTTTGCCTGACTCTGAACCTCTTGGTAAGGTACCCTGTCACACTCATTATGAACGTTATACTTAAAGTTATTGTTCATAGCTTTTCATGCATTTTAACAGCATATTTTAATAGTTCATGATAAGCCATTTAAAATAAAATGTATTTTGACCCACAAAACCCATCATTTAATTTTGGGCCAAATTGTGCCAATTCAAGTTTGGTCCAGCCTGGCTTGAAATTGGCCTGTCCAGTCACATCTGCTGACTCACATGGCCCTAGTACTGTCATTCTGGAATGTGTTGTACCCTGGTATGGCCTCTTGCCAGCTGTGGCTGTCAGTGCACCATTATTCCGTTATGACCACCAGATCGAGGTCTGCCACTGCAATGGTTGCATCCAGGTCAGGGATTATATTTCCTAGTCTCTTTGTGTTTGTGCACATGGCACTCCACTACTTTTATCTTTCACTGACCCAATCTTCCTTTCCATTCCCCATTTCATCCTTCACCCTTTTATTGACACTGTTACTGCCATCCCCTTTGTCATTTTCCCTCTGCCCACCCATCTTAACTCTCCAATCACCTGATGAACCACCTACTGACCCTCCCATCCCCTTCTTCTCCCTTTACCTACACCACTCACCCCTTGAGAATTTATATCTCCTGAGCTTTTCTTATCTGTTGCTCCATTTAAAGGGTGAAGGGTAATCCTTGACTCCTTCATTTTTTTCTGCCTCACCCCTTGGCTTGTATAAATACCCATCAAAATAACATTTAAACTTTCTACACAGGACTGCTGTTCCCCTCATGATGGATGGATGGATAGATGGAGGCCATCTGTTTTGTACAGACCTCTATCCCTCAGGCAGGAACCCAGTCCTCAATGTAGCTAATCCCCACTATCCAGCACTATGCCTTCAACTAGTTGTTAAAGGCAGAGGTGCAGTATTTCCTAATCTCCTCCTGGCTGTATACAGGTAGCACCTCAGTGAAGACCACAGTGTGAGCTACTTGCTTCAGGCCCCTTCCCAGTTTCCTAAACCTATCCTGCACCACCCCTGCTGTTTCTCTTATCAGATCTTTTGTCCCCATATGGGCAATGACATTCAGATCCCTGCCCCACCATCCTAGCAACCCTGAGGATCTGTTCACCATCCCTCTGTGCAGTGGTCCCACATAGGTACCTTTCCTCTTTCTTTTCCTTGCTTCTTGTTCCCAAAATTTCCCCTCCAATGATTGAGACCCCCCCAGAAGTTGCTTTCTCTTTTGCTGAAGCATATCTCCCACCTTGGTGCCTCCTACATGGAGGACCCTCCCATCCATATTGGCTACTACCATGGGTGCCTCCTCTTGGAAGTCCTGTTCCAACAGAGCAGTAAAAGAGTTGTGTAGCAGCACTGTCTGAGGAATGTGTTCTTGACACCACACTCCCACCCTCCCTGAGCCAACCACACTCCAGCTGCTCCTTCTTCTTGGCTCCCTCTGGGACGTTAGGGGTGGATTTGATGGTCTTTGTTTGGGGGAAGAGGTTACCTGATGTGACAGGTTTGGATACAGCCCTGTCCCAGTTGTTATGGAGAAAGAGTTTAAATGCAAGGATCTGTTCTATTCTCTCCTTTTCTGTCTCTTCTTTGACTTGTTGTGTAACCAATTTTCTTGTAAGACCTAAGACTTGATCACCTAGACGGTCTCACAATTCTCTGCCTCTCACTATCTCTCTATCCTCACTTGCTGTTCTGTCTTTTCTTCCCCTTACATATATCTGCAGGTATAAAAATATATGTGAATCTTTATGTGGAAATGTCACTGATACTGGGATCACTTTGTTTAAACCTGTATATAGTTATGCTGTTGAAATGATTGCAAAAAGCTGTTTGGAGCTCAATGAGTTAACCTGAAATGCAGCTTTTAAGCTTCTTGCAGAGATGTAAACAAGAGAATAGTTCTGGGTCACTGTGTTCTTTTTGTTGCACCTGGAAGAATACTGGAATCTTATAAGAACATTATGTGAGAAGCATGCTGCTTTCCTAATGTGCTCCTGCAAAGACTTATAAAAAAGAACTGCAATGTTTTGCTAGAGACAGAGACAGACTGAGATTTGAAATTGAGAAGAAAATGCACTCTGCTTTCTATGTTTGTACTGCCATTGTAAATAATTATTCTGAACATTTATTTTTTATTTTACTGTTAATAATAAAACTCTTGTTGCAAATTTTACAACTGTCTGCTCCTGGTCTTCCTATGCTTTCTGACCTGTGCCTCGATGACAGATGGTGTCAGCCTAAGTGGGATTTACGCTATGCATACTCTAAGCCAGGAGTTTTGTGCGTGGGTACTAGACCTAAAACCAGGGAAACATAGCAGAAAGGTATGGATTCTGCAGCAGCAAGCCCAGAAGTCATTACCAGAACAATGGCAGCAAAACTAGAAGCAGAAACAAAAGTCCAAACTAAGACTGTTCAGCCAGCACCAGAGATGGAAAAAGAACAGGCAGTGACAGTACCTAAAAGCCTAACTGCATTTTTCTGATGGTGGGCAATACAACAAAAAGAGATGGAGAAACTGAGAAAAGAAGAAATGCAACAAGTTGAGCAGCAGAGGAGAGAAGAGATGCAGCAACAGGAGCAGCAGAGGAGTGAAGAGATGCAGCAACAGGAGCAGCAGTGGCTGAATGCCTCGCAGGCTATCAAAAGCAAAGGATCTGGCACAGATCCAGATGAGCAACAGGACACAGGCAGCTTGAAATACATTAAACTTACAAAGTTGTGTCCCTCCTGATGATATCAAAGCATACTTGACAACTTTTGAAAGAGTTGCCACTGCCTGCCAGTGGCCAAAGCAGCAATGGGCAATCAGACTGGCACCTTGTCTGACAGGGAAAGCCCAACTTTCCTACAGCAATATGGACACTCCACAGTCAGAAAACTATGACCTGGTGAAAACAAAAAACCTGAAAAGGTATTACATCTCAGGAGAGATGTACAGGCAGATATTTCAGTCTCTGAAGTACAACTCAGTTAACAATCCTTGTGAAACATACTAAGATACTAACATACTATTTGCCAGCAGATTAGGCCTTATGGTCTATCAAGTCTGCTCGAACCTAGATCCTTAGTTGGGTGCCGAGACCCTCCCATCCCTTGTGCTCCAGAAACCCCTATCATCCATCCCCACCTCCCCCGGGACAGGCCATCATCTGATACATCCCCTTTCTGTGTCTGTCCCACCCTCTCTTAAAACCCTCCACTGTGGATCTCTGAACCAGCTCACCAGGCAGTGCATTTCAAGGGTCCACCACTCTCTCAGTGAAAAACCTCCTCCTCTTTTCCCCCCTCACCCTTCCACCTTCCAACTTCAAACCATGCCCTCTGGTTCACCTGATTTAGAGAACTCCTGATAAAATGGCTCCAACCAGAGGGAAAAACACTCCCACAGATCAGTGACACATTTGCAATGGAGCAGTCCATCAACATCCTATCCACAGACATACAGCTTTGGTAAAAGAACTCAGACCTAAAAGTGGGGAAAAGGCTGCTTCTTTGGCTGAACACTACCAAATGGCCAGACAGATGCCAAGGAGTGAGATAACAGCCAAGCACCGGTAATAGACTCTTTTTCCCATTTAAACTCCAAATCTGATAAGAACTGTTGTGGAGGCAACAAATCTGTGCCCGAAGACTTTATTTGCTATAACTGTAACAAGCCAGGTCATGTTGCAAGAAACTGCCATAGTAAGAAGAATTACACTGGAGTAGATTTTTCCTTCACAAACTGGGGCAAGTACTTAACAGATATTAATGTGGGAGCTAAGACTGTGAAGGAACTTACAGATTAGGGAAGCAGGAAGACCCTAGTACATATTGAAGTGCTAGAAAAACAGTGTCCAAAAGGACCAGGTACTGGTGTCATCTGTATCCATGGGGACACTCGATACTATCCCACCATCCAAGTGACTCAGACTATTAAGGGTGTATCGCACCAAATGAAAGTCAGGGTATAATCTAAGTTACCTGTACCTGTGATTATTGGAAATGACTTTCCAGGATTTACTGAGTTAATCAAAGAGGGAGTAAATCCTGATGTTTCAGCAGCTGTGGTGATAAGAGCTTAGGCAAAAAAAATCTCAGATGGTGGGGACTCTTTTCCTTTTGCTGAGTTTGATTTGGACTTATCTGAGAACAGCTCCATGATCCAGAAATCCAGGAAAGTAGGACGATGCCTTAAAAAACAGGGGCAACAAAAGACTGATGGAAATAAGGGATTAACATATGAAAATGCTGACACTAAACTGATCACCGACTGTGATTTCCTTTCAGAACAAACTGACAATGTTTCTCTCCAAGGTTATTTTAAGCAGCTGGGGGTGAAACCAAAACAGGATGAACCTATGTTTTAAAAATGAAATCAGCTACTGTACAGAGTTTGGATTAAACCTCAGACACAGGACCAGATAGAACAACTGGTTATACCACAAATGTAAAGATCTGAATTTTTACCGCTAGTACATGATAGTCCTATGGCTGGTCACTCAGTGAAGGATCACACCCTTGCCAGATTGCTGTCCAGATTTTTCTGGCCTGGAATTCATGAAAATGTTGCTACCTGTTGCAGTTCCTGTGCTGAGTGTCAGAAAGTAGCCCCATTGACTAAAAAAAACAAGGTACCCCTGGTGCCCCTACCCTAGATAGATGTGCCTTTTGTAAGAATTGCAATGGATGTGGTTGGCACCTTAGAAAAAAGTAAAAAGGGTAATTGATTCATTTTGGTGGTATGTGACTATGCTATTCGATGTCAAGAGGCAGTTCCAATGCATACTCTCACAGCCCCAAATGTGGCAGCAGAGCTTGCCAAAATTTTCAGCAGAGTGGGCATACCCAAAGAGATTATTACTGATCAGGTTAGTAATTTTGGTGCAGCATTACTGAAGGAGCTGTACCAACTGCTAGGTATAACTGCCATAAGAACCTAACCTTATCACCCTCAGACAAACGGTCTTGTTGAGCGCTTTAATCAAACCCTAAAACACATGTTAAAAAGGTCTGTAAAAGGGGAAGGGAAAAACTGGGACCAGTACTTGTCTTACCTACTTTTTGCTTACAGAGAAGTGCCACAGGCATCAACAGGTTTTTCACCATTTGAAATGCTGTATGGTAGACAACCTAGAGGGCCATTAGATGTAATAAAAGAAACATGGGAAGATAAACCCCATCAGAAACAATCTATTACATCTTAAATGTGTGCCCTGAGAAAGAAGCTGGCAAAGTATGTTGAAATTGCCCATAGCGATCAGGAAGAGGCCCAAAACCAGCAGAAGGTATATTACGACCATGGGGTAAAAGAAAAAGGTTTTGAACCCAGTGAAAAGGTCTTGCTTCTGTTACCTACTACAGAAAATAAACTGTTAATGAAGTGGCAAGGGCCTTATAAGGTGCTTAGACGTATGGGCACAGTTAACTATGAAACTGAGACCCCTGATAAGAAAAATCCTACCAAAATATACCATGCGAACCTCCTCAAGAAATGCGTTAAAAAAAAACACCAAAAGCTGTTTTTCTGGTTTTACCAGAAACTGATAAAGAAGATATTGAGATAGCTTATTATAGACTGGAACAAACTGTAACTGTTGATGCTGTGAAGTTGAATTTTTCCTTAACCTCCGAACAAACTGCAGAAATTTGTAACTTGTTAAAGACTTTTAACAGTACTTTTACCACAGTGCCAGGCCGAACAAAAGGGGTCGAGCATGTAATAATGACACGGATGCTCACCTTATTAGGCAAAAACACATACAGATTACCAGAGCAGTTAATAACAGGTGTGGTTAAGGAAATACAAAAAAATGAAAGAACTAGGTATTATAGAAGAGTAGAGAAGTGCTTGGTCATCACCAGTGGTGATTATAAACAAAAAAGAAGTGGGTGTAAGAATCTGCCTTGATTTTAGAAAGCTTAATCAAGTGTCAGAATTTGACAATTATCCTCTGCCCAGAATAGATGATTTGGTGGACAGACTGGGAAGTGTTAAGTATATCAGTACCCTTGATCTCACCAAGATTTGCAGACTACCTTGGAGAATGGAAACAGCAGGTTAAAGCTGAAGGTTATCTTTCTCCATTAAAACCTATGCTGAGGAGCGTGCCCCAGGGCTGTATCCTTGGTCCCCTTCTCTTTGCAGTCTACATTAACAACATCAATGACCCCATCAAAAAAGCCAACATCCACTTATTCATGGATGACACTGTACTGTACTTGAGTCGTCCCACACCAGATGCAGCCTGTTAAGACCTCCAAGCTGAATTTAACCTTCTACAATACCAGCTCATAAACAAAAAGCTTTTTCTCAATGCAAAAAAGACAAAAGACATGCTCTTCTCCCCCTCCTTGCATGCTGCAATTCCTGCTGAGGGGGAGCTATCCCACAAATTACCACTGTTCTTGGAGAAACACTAGAGTATGTAGCTAAATTCAAATATCTAGGAGTTTGGCTTGATCATAAACTTTCCTTCACCGACCATCTCGAAGAACTACAGAAGAAACTAAGGCAAAGATTAGGACTATTCTATAGAATTAACCACCTGCTCACAAAGGAGGCCAAGATTCAACTGGTTCAAGCTACCTTCCTGTTTTTAATAGATTATGCGGACCTGATCTACAGTCACTGCACTGGCTAAGTTGGACACCCTCTACCACAGAGCAATCAGGTTCATTACTGGCCTTCCACTTTCCACACACCACTGCTCCCTGTACTCATCATTAGGCTGGATTTCCTTTCACTATAGAAGGAATAGAAATGCTACCCTATGGGCCTTCAGAGCGGTGACCAACAAGCTCCCCTCATAGGTCTCAGATGGTATTCCCCAGAGTGTGTTAGGCACCTATGCTCTAAGGAGCTATTCCCTAATTGCCATCCAAGTTCCAAGGGTCAAAACTCATTTCAGCAAAGCTGCTCTAAGCTTCTCTTTATCCACATTGTGGAACAGTTTACAAAGAAATTTGAAGCTGAGCTTCCCTGTTAGCCTGAATATCTTCAAGGCGCTCTACGATCGCTACATGAAAGCACCTTGCAAATGTTTTCCTCACCGCTAGCTCACTAATTCAGCAACTCCCCCTTTCCATCCTGATGCTCACCATGTTTCTACCCCTGGCTCTCACTCTTTCCTATTAACTCTTCCTGCTGCACCCACCCTTCCCTGTCCACTCCAGCCTGGCTAAAGTCCCACCCCATCCATAGTAGTGTCCCAATTATCTACCCCTCCTCCGTCATTATCATAATAAACAAGTACACGACAGCCATCGTCACTTTCTGTGCTTTTAGCTCAATTTTTCCCCCAGTTGTCGGTAATGTATCCCTCCTCTTCTTTACCTCTCTAACCTGCCACCCCATACACGGCCTCTTTCCCCTATATGTGTAGTTGCCGGCTGCCTCACTCAAAAGATCTTTGCTTATAATCCCTGTATGCCTATGGTTGATTGTACATCTGCTGACTTCTTCAATTGTAAAATAATGCTGTTTTTTTGTATTTATTTCAACCTTGTACTGTATACACTGTATATACTTTTTCTTCCTTCTATGTTATTGCTTTTTGTATACCTGCTTCTGTACTGTACTTTGATGTATTCATGACCAGGTCCACCTTCCAAATGAGCCTTGCTCAATGGTGCCCGCCTGGATAAATAAAGATTTTGATTGATTGATTGATTGGTTACTGACAAATCCTGCTATCTAAAGAATCCAGAGACACAACTACATTTCCCACTCCTATTGGATTCTATCAATTCACCACAATGCTGTTTGGTTTACATGGCACACCCGCTACATTCCAGCTGTACATTGATGTAATCCTATCCCCCCCACACTTGTTATTGTGATGCATACCTGGATGATGTCATGGTGTACAGTACAAACTGGAAAAGCCACCTGGAACACCTACAAGCAGTTATCCAATCAATCAAAAAGGCAGGTTTTACCATTAATTCTACCAAGTGTGCATTGGGCATGCAGGAAATCAGATATGTGGGTTACGTTTTGGGAATTAGAGAAGTCAAACCAGAGGTTTCCAAGATAGAAGCGGTAGCTAACAGCTCAGTCCCTAAAACGAAAAAAAATGTCAGTCATTATTAGGGCTGGCTGGTTATTATCAGAGCTATGTTCCCAGTTTTGCTGAGTTATCTACTCCCCTCACTGAACTCACAAAGAAATGATTCCCGAATAATGTGAAATGGGCCACAGAGTGTGACAAGGCTTTTCAAGCCATTAAGGCTGCATTATGTTCAGCCCATTTTAAGAAGCCCAGAATCTGCAAAACAATTTTTGTTACAGATAGATACATTAGAGGTAGGCCTAGGTGCAGTCATGAGTCAGCATCTAGATGGTAAAGAACATCCTATTCTATACATAAGTAGGAAATTGTATGACAGAGACAAAAAGGTACTCCATCGTTGTTCAAGCAATAAACTGGTCAGCCTTCTACACCCTCTCTGATGTATCTGAGGCTGAAAGTTTCTTCTGAACCTCACTCTTCCATCTCCAAAATCAACATTTCCCCCTGACTACTTGTTGAGTTTAGAGTGGCTTTATGCGTTGGGTTAACAAAGACCTTCTAGCCATGATGAGGGAAAGCAATAAGCTAGGGTCAGTCTACAAAAACGCCCCCTTCCCTACCCAATGAAATGAATTCCGGTCTCTACAAAGCATTTGTAAACAGTCAGCCCTTGCCAAAAAGTGTGCCTTCTTTCAGGGCAAACAAAGGGACAGTTTTGGTTGACCCCCATCGCTTCTGGGGCATGGTTCGCTCATTACTCAACCCACACACTCCTAACCCCATTATTTACCTTGACACTCCCTCCAGACATTTGGCTGACCCTGTTGCTGTGGCTGTGGCCTTCAATAAAAAACTCACAGACCTGTCTGCCCTCCTTGGCAAGCTGCCACCCCTGTTGACCACTGGTTTCTCTGATCATCCCCCCACCCATACCCCTCAAACTCTTCCCCTAACCTCTTTTTTCTTCCAGACCATCACCCCCAGGGACACTGTCAAACTGCTGAAGAGCCTACCTAGCAGGGGCAGCCCGGGCAGCGATAGTCTTTTCCCTACTATCCTTAAACTTATATCACCTGCCATCTTAAAACCACTCACTTACTTCTTTAACCTGGCATTACCTACCTCCTCAGTGCCTAGCACTTGGAAGCATGCCAGGGTGGTCCCAATCTTTAAGACTGGTGAATCGCTATCCCCAGATAACTATCAGCCTATATCCTTGCTCTTCCACCTTAGTAAACTCCTGGAAAGGACTGTCCACTGACAACTGTCTGACTATACTGACACACAACCTACTGTCTAGACAGTGACAAGGCTTCCATAAACATCACTCCTCCATATCTGCCCTCACCCTGTTTACCAATCATATTCTTAGGAACATGGAGCTTAGAAGAGCAATGGGAGCCATCTTTGTTGACCTGTCCAAAGCTTTCAACCTGGTCAACCACATCCTGTTGCTATCCTCCATCCACACCCTTGGCTGCTCTACTGAGACCATGCAGTGGTTCCAACATTATCTTTCAGATAGAACTCAGTTGGTATGTGTAGGACCTTCCACCTCCCCCACCCTCCCAGTCACTACTGGTGTACCCCAGGGCTCCATCCTGGGCTCACTCTTATTCTCCCTGTTTATAAACTCTCTCCCCTCTGACTGTCTCACTTGTGATGCCCTATTTTATGCAGATGACCCTGTCATCTTCACTAGTGACAAGTCTTTTAAGAATATATCCAGGGCTTTATCTGATAACAGCTCTGCAGTGCACACCTGGTTCCACTCACATCACCTAATTGTTAATGCCAAAAAAACTAAATCCATGCTATTTGGATATTAACCCATCCTATCTAAGGTCAAAAAGGCTTGGTCCACCCTCTCAGTAGTTCCACCGGATGACATTATACTTGAAAATGTACTAACTTTCAAATATCTGAATTATCCTGGACACATCCCTCTCCTTTTCCAAGCATATCTCCTCTGTTACTTAGTACGGCTTATCAGATAAAGTCACCACAGACCAGGGAAGCCCATTTAGCCATTGCCCAAGACAACCTGCTACCCTTGATTGACTACTGCTTCCCTATTTACTCACACACATCCTCAGCCTTGGGTGAGTGCCTCTGCTCCACGTCAATCAATCAATCAATCAATCAAAAGCTTTATTTAGCCAGGTGAATACCATTGAGCAAGCTCTTTTTTGAGATGGATCTGGTAAGATACATGAACAATACATAAAGAGGAATATCAACTTATAGGGTCATTACATAGAATAAGGATTACACACAAGAGGTTAATAACAGCACTAGAGTACATTTATAAAATAAGACAGAAAGTTTAATACCATGTGCTACAGAACGTATGCTACAAAAGATACAGAGCAAACCTATACAACCATATATAAAGAGTTTTCATGGCGCAGTCCTGGATTCAGGTATTGAGTATGTGGTGCAAAGAGGGGCATGGTTGAGGAAGGAGGAGGAACTCGGGAATGAGAACATAAATGCAGGGGTGCCTGAGGGGCTTTAGAGCACCAGGGGCAGGAGGCAATGGTTATAGAGCTAGGTGCAATACACCAGGAACAGGGACTGAGGTTAACGTGCCAGGAAGTGTAATATTACTAGATACCAGGATGACTCAGAGAGGGAGACTCCAACTTAGATTGGGTGGAACTATCAGGTGGGGTACAAATAAACACAAACATACTGAGTACTGGGGCAGGAGTACCAGGAATGGAATGCTCCTGACAGGGCTAGAAACTGAATATGGAGGGGGCACACTGGGAGGCTGTGACATCAGGGTAAGCAGTTACATGATTCCTTGAATGAATGAGAATATAGTGCTTTGAAGGCTGATAGTTTGATTGGGAATGCCAATGCAACGTTTTTTGCAGGTTGTTCCATAATGCAGGTAGAGCATGATTACTGGCAGACCTACCAAAGTGTGACCTGAACTTAGGTACTGCAAGCAAGATGTAAGTAGAACTTAGATCATACTTATCTACCACGTTTGGAGGAAGACAGTTCGAGATATATTGGGGCAGTAATTTAGTAATAGCCTGTAGGTCCAGAAGGCTGCATTTCTCTGTCTTCTGTACCCAAGGGAGAACCAACCTACTGCAGCACAGAGGGAGCAGTGATGAGTAGAATAAGGAAGTCCAGTAATAAATTTCAGAACTCTATGGTATAGAGCGTCAAGTTTGGCCAGAGTAGTGGCAGTGTTTTGCCTAAATAGAAAGTCTGCATAATTCAATAAGTTGAGGAAAGTGATTTGGACCAGTCTCTTTTTTGCCTCCAATGTTAGTAGGTTTTTGATCCTGTAAAAATGGCCAAGCCTCTGCCTCAGCTTCTTTATCAGCTCATCAATGTGATCATTGAAGGAAAGCTTTTGGTCTATCCAGACCCCCAGGTATTTTAACTTTGTGACATAGTCCAGTGGTTCGCCAAGAAGCGAATGAGTCTGAGGTAAGTTACCCTGAATTGCAAGGTTATTAACATTTGCAAAGGGAGAAAAAAGCATCGCCTTTGTTTTCTTTCCATTCAGAAGAAGTTTCTGTTGCAGGAGTTGTCATTGTATCAGGTTAAATTCCTGTTGCTGATCCCTGCAAGCTGCTTCCAGGGAGGATCATTTTGAATGTAAAGCACCGTACCGTCTGCAGAAAGGTGAATGTTAGCAGCTTTGATGTCAACATCGATTCTGTTTACGTATATTGCAAAGAGCAATGAACCCAGAATCGAGCCTTGTGGTACAATACTCAGAAGAGGTTTCAGGGATGAGAGCTCCTCTTCTGCCTTAATTTGCAGTTGCTGTCCTGTAAGACAGTTCGAGAACCATCTTAGGGATAAGGAGTCCAGGCCGATGTTTTGGAGGGAGACAAGGAGTAAATCATGGTCAACAGTATCAAACACCTTGCTTAAATCCAGAAATATGGCGCAGACAAAGTTTTTAGTATCCAGGGCACACTGCCAGTCATTGATCACTTTTACAAAGTCTAAGATAGTACTTTGCTGTAGCCTAAAACCAGATTGTAGGGGGTTTAACAGGTTAGCAATATCAGGGTAGTTCCTGAGCTGTATACTCACAATTGTCTCCAAAAATTTGGATAGGGTGGGGAGTAAGGAGATTGGCCTATAGTTGTTCAGGTCACAGGGGTCTCCAGACTTGATAAGAGGGATCATGTGGGCAGTTTTCCGGGGGGGGGGGAATAATGCCTTGTGAAAGGGAGAAGTTAAAGAGATGCATGATAGGCACTGCCAGTACACAATGACTCAGCTTCAAGAAGAAGGGGTCTAAGAGGTCAACCCCAGCACTCTTCCTGGTGTCCAGATGTAGGAGAAGATCCTCAACTTCCTTTAGACTGGTAGGATGGAGGGAGAATGCCGTGCTTGTGACTGGAGCTGATGCATCCAGTAAGCAGAGTTGTGAGCAGAGGGTAGTGGCAGGAGAGGTATCGAATGCAAGTCCTGTGGTTGTGAAATGGTCTTTAAAAGAGTCAAGGATGGAGGATTTGTCAGACACCACAGAAACACTAGTAGTGATTTTTGTGGGCAGGATGTTTGGAGCAGCATGATCTTCAATATCCTTGATAGTTTTCCAGAACTTGGCTGAGGAATTGGTGGAAGAGTCCAATTCTTTACAGAAATATCTAACCTTGGCCTCTAACCAACCTCATACAATGGTTTCTAGCTTTTCTAAACAAGGCCCAATCAGCAGGGAGTTTTGTTCATCAAGCTTTTTTCCAAAGCCAGTGTGCAGTAGAGAGACCTTTAACTGCGCCGTAAACCATGAGTATAATTTTTTCTTAGAGCATATTTTGACCAGGGCCACATGCCTATCCAGTGCTACTAGCACAATCTCCTGAAAGATATCATAAGCTGTGAGCACTGAGTTTATCAGGTAGAAGTTCTGCCATCTCAAGGAGTCACAGAAGTTAGAGAGAAATGCACCAATACCCAGGTTATGCCATTTCCTCCCGAGAGAGAATGTGGGGATGGATCTTACACACACTATGAAGCAGTGGTCACTAAGGTCAGAGAAAAACACTCCGACATGGGTAAACAACATAGAAACATAGAAGTTGATGGCAGATAAGGACAGCAAGGCCCATTCAGTCTGCCCATTTCTTTTTCTACCTTATAAATGTGCCATCGGCCTTTGCTCTGTCAGTGGCCTATCTATTCATACTCATCTGTATTGCTCCCTTATGCCTATCCCATGCCTGTTTGAAGCCGTCCACTGTATTCATAGCCACCACTTCCTGAGGTAGGCCGTTCCATGCATACACCGCCCTTTCTGTAATAAAGAACTTCCTCACATTACCCCTTAATCGGCCTTCCTCTAATCTCATGCTGTGTCCTCTTGTCCTGCTATTTTTCTTATATTGAAACATGTTAGACTCTTTCATCTTGTTAATGCCCTTAAGGTGTTTGAATGTTTCGATCATATCACCTCTCTCCCTCCTTTGCTCTAGAGTATACATATTGAGCTCCATTAATCTGTCCTCATATGTCTTCTGATGCAGTCTCTGCACCATTTTGGTTGCCCTTCTCTGGACTGCCTGAATTTGGTTAATGTCCTTGTGAAGGTGTGGCCTCCAGGACTGCATGCAGTACTCCAGATGGGGCCTAACCAGTGTCTTGTAAAGAGGGATTATTACCTCCCTCTTATAACTTGTAATACCCATACTAATACACCCTAACATCCCCCTAGCCTTACTTACTGCTTTAGAGATCTGCTTGGATGATTTCATGTCATCAGTGATGATGATGCCCAAGTCTCTTTCTTCCTTTGTGACAGCCATCAACTCCCCTCCCAGCCTGTAGGTGGCTTCAGGGTTTCTCTTCCTTATGTGCATGATCTTGCACTTCTTTTCATTAAATCCCAGTTGCCACTCTTCTAACCATTTTGCCAGTTCATCCAGATCTCTTCTCATTCTGCCCACCCCATCTGGATCATCTACTCTGTTGCAGATATTGGTGTCATCTGCAAACAGACAAGCCTTACCCTCTAGTTCATCTGCAATGTCACTAATGAAGATATTGAAGAGGACTGGCCCCAAGACTGATCCCTGAGGTACCCCACTTGTGACTTGCATCTCTTCTGACTGTATACCATTTATCACCACTATCTGTTTTCTGCCCGTCAACCAGTTTGCCACCCAGTTGACCAACGTCTGACCCACCCCGAGCCTACCCAGCTTATTTATCAATCTTCTATGTGGAACAGTGTCGAATGCTTTGCTGAAGTCAAGGTAGGTGACATCAACTGCTCCCTTGGTCCACCACACTGGTTACCCAGTCAAAGAAATCTATGAGATTGGTTTGACAGGACCAACCTTTTGTAAACCCATGCTGTCTTTGATCCTGTGCCCCTATGGATTCCAGGTGTTGCACTGTCCTTTCCTTAAGGAGTGCCTCCATAATCTTGCCCACTACTGAGGTAAGACTGACTGGTCTGTAGTTCCCTGCCTCCTCCCTGCTACCACTCTTGTGGAGCGGGGTAACATGAGCCCTTCTCCAGTCTTCTGGGACCTCTCCTGTGCTCAGAGACTCACTAAACGGTTTGGATAATGGCTCTGCTAGTTCCACCCTTAGCTCCTTTAGTACCCTGGGATGTATGCCATCAGGTCCCATTGCCTTGTCCACCCTGAGCTTAGCGAGCTCTTGTAGGACCCTTTCTTTTGTGAAGGGAGTAGTGCTCACATTCCTCCCCCCTGTGTACATGAGCTGTGGGTCCTGCCCTACGTTGTCTTCAGTAAATACTGAGCAAAAGTGTCTATTTTGGATAGATGCTTTTACAGGGTCCTCCTCCTCACATGCCCCTTTTTCTCCATTGAGCTTAGCAATACCCCCTCTGGACTTTCTCCTTTCACTAATGTATCTATAGAAAGTCCTGTCACCTTCTTTTACTGTTCGTGCTAGTGTTCCCTCAGTTTGGGACTTTGCCTGTCTTACTGCCTTCTCTACTTCCCTTAGGACAGTTTGGTATGCCTCCCTATCTTCATCCCTCTGTGTTCCCTTATATTTCCTGAAGGCCAGCCTTTTGGCTCTGACCTTTTCTGCTACTGTATTTGAGAACCAAAGTGGTTTCCTCCTTCTTTTGCACCTTTTCTCTCTAACACAATGGGATGTTGCTTCAAGTACTGCATCCTTAATGCTTGCCCACTTTGCCTGTACCCCTCACCTGCGTTTCCTTTTGCCAGGGCTAGCTTAACTCTGTTGGCCATCTTATCAAAGTCAGCTCCTCTGAAGTCCCATATTTTTGCCTTTGAATGGGATGATTTAGTTATAGTGGCCAAATTGAACCATACCACGTGATGGTCACTGGCCCCCAGGTGACCTTCTACCTGGAGATCTCTGATCCCTTCCCTGTTGGTCAGTACTAGATCTAGGATAGCCCTATCTCTTGTGGGTTGTTGTACCAGTTGTTTGAGGCCCTCCCCCTGCAGGGAATCCACCATGTGTCTAGTTCTGGCAGATGTTCCTGCTGGTATTGACCAATCTGTATCTGGCATGTTGAAGTCTCCCATTATCAGAACCTCCCCTTTTGCTGTCATGTTTTATATATCTTCTAACAGTAATGTGTCTATGTCCTCCTCCTGGTCTGGGGCCTGTAGACAACCTCAGTTCTTATGGCTGTCCCATTTCCTGTTTCCAGGGTGACCCACAGTTCTTCTGGCTCCTTATGTGTATTCTGAATTTCTGTAACTTTGATATTTTCATTGACATACAGGGCCACTCCACCCCCCCTTTTCCACCTCGGTCTCTTCTGAACAGTACATAGCCAGGTACTGAAGTCTCCCAAGTGCGGTTACTGGTAAACCACGTCTAAGTAATTGCTACTATGTCCAGTTTAGCCTCTGACATTATTGCCTGCAGGTCTGGGATCTTATTTCCCAGGTTGTGAGCATTTGTGTACATGATTTTCCATTGGCCAGATTTCGGTGTGTTAGTTGTTGGGTAAGGTCTGGCATTTCCCCTGTACGTCATATGGGGAGATGGACCTTTTTTCTTTCCTGGTGATGCAAATTAACTGCAAACACGCTGAATCCCTGTTTGACCACTAGCTGAGGGAGGAGCAGTGATCTTCCCATTTGACGTATGAGGTGCTGCACCCCTGTCCCCATTTGCTAGTTTAAATATTCTGCAAAGATGTCAAACTTTTGCCCCAATGCACTGACTCCCTCCTTAGAGATGTGGTTTGTTTACTAAAATAAGATCTAGTAAGAAGTTATTGTTTGAGTCTTTCTTATTAGGGCGTGTTGCCTCCGAGATGAGTTGTGAAAGTCCAAAGGAGTCACAAAGAGTTCTGAGAGATACTGTAAGAAGTAACTGGATGACCAGTCCAAATTAAGGTCTCCTAATATAATAATCTCTGACTGCAAGGATCCCAGCAAATTAGTTAGAGCATCTAACAACTGTAGATCACATACAACATGTCACTTCACTCTCCTGGCACCATATTCCACTCACCACTGCCACCTCTACCAGACTCTTGGCTGGCTCCCACTGCACCACAGATTTGATTATGGGCTTGGCTGCCTCATGGACTTCGCCATCAGGCATGGCAAAGCCTCCCCCTATATGCCTCTCCTCAAGACCAGAACTCCCTCGAGGTGTCTGTGTGCATCCTCAGTCCCCCCCCCCCAGATACCCCTAAAGTCTCCTCAGCTATGGATAGCAGAGCATTATCGGTAGCTGCTCCCACTCTGTGGAACAGAATCCTTGCCCATCCACTCTCTGGACTCCCATGCCACTTTCAAGACACATCTCAAATCCTGGCTGCTTGATGAGGCCACATGCTATCGCTAGCTTGGATAACCCCCCATCACCACCACCACCACAACCACTACCACCTTCAGACTTTTTCCTCGTGGGCTGCTTTAGCCTCCCCTGCCCTCTCTCATTTCTTTGGACTCCTGTCTTACATCCCTCACTACCTGCTTCTCTGGCTCTCCAACTGGGCTATTGTCTTGTATTTTTTTTCATCATGCATTAATTTGCACTGGCCACTTATCCATTGCAAATAATTGTATAATAATTGTTGCTTATCACGATGTACTGATTGATTTTTTCAGCCTCTCATTAATTTTACTTTTCTATGTCACTTTCTTTGTTCACCAGTGATGTCTGTATATTCACATGGCTTGTACTCATTGAATAATTTGTCACTACCTCTGTAACTGCCACCAGTTTGGCTCAGGTTGTGCCTGAAAATGGTCCCTTGGATCAGTGCGCTTATCCAGTTACCAAAGACATAAATAAATAAGTAAGTAAATAAATAAATAAATACATACACACATACTTACATACATACATACATAAATAAATAATAGGAATGCCTAGCAGCAAAGTGGGCCATGGAGTCCCTTAAGTTTTATTTACTGTACTAGGAGCTGACTTTGTACTTGTAACATATCACAATCCTCTTTGTTGGCTTAATCAAATGAAGGATACACATTCCAGAATCACACAGTGGAACCTGCACTACAGTCATTTAGATTTAAAGTGAATGTCAGTACTGATTTTCTGTCAAGGTATGGATCAGGAATTGAGAATTTCAAAGGATGAAAAAAATGTGAGCTGCAACTTCTCTGTTTGCGATACTGCATATGCTCAGAACTGTAAAGGTGATATGCTTATGTTGGATGAGAATTACTAGAACGTTTTGGATACCTGTTTTTGTAAAACAGGTTCCCTCTTAAGGAGGGGGTTATGTGATAGGGTTGAATATGGCCTTGTGCCAGTCATTATGGAAAAAGAGTTTAAATGCAAGGATCTGTTCTAGTCTCTCCTTTTCTGTCTCTTCTCTGTCTGGTTGTGCAACCAAATTTTCTCGTGAGATCTAGGACTTAATCACCCCAATGGTCTTGCAATTCTCTGCCTCTCGCTATCTCACTACCCTCACTTGCTGTTCTGTCTTTTCTTCCACCTTGCATATATCTGCAGGTATAAAAAATATATGTGAATCTTTATGTGGAAATGTCACTGATACTGGGATCTCTTTGTTTATACCAGAATATAGTTATACTGTTGAAATGATCGCAGAAAGCTGTTTGGAACTCAAGGGGTTAACCTGAAATGCAGTGTTTAAGCCTCTTGCAGAGATGTAAACAAGATGTCAGTCTGGGTCACTACAATCTTATTCCTGCACCTGCTAGAACACTGGAAACTTACAAGAACATTGTGCGAGAAGCATGCTGATTCCTTAACTAGCTCCTGCAAAGCCTTATAAAAATAAAAGAGCTGCAATGTTTTGCAGGTGCAAAAAGACAGACTGAGATTTGAAACTGAGAAGAAAAAGGGCTCTGCTTTCTATGTTTGTACTGCCATTAAAAATAGATACTCTGAACAATTTTATTTTTTTGTTTTATGTCAATAAAACACTTGTTGTGAATTTTGCAACTGCTCCTGTTTTTCCTATGCTTCCTGACCTGTGCCTCAACAACACCCGAATCCTAGACAACTTGACCATGAATCTGATCACCTCCACTCTCAACCTATGGAGGTCAATGAGTTAGGGTTCTACATCAGTCTCCAAAAAGTTCTCCATGAAGATGGCCACTCCACAGCCACTGCACTGCTCCACTCCCAATATTCCCGTGCCTATGCTCACTATAATTCTGGGTAGAAATCTGTAACCTTACATCAGATATAGAATGTGTTGGCAGGAAAGGACCAGCAAGCCCATCTAGTCTGCCCTCTTTTTCCTGCCTAACATTACACCCTGGACTCTGTTTCATCACAGGTGCCCCTTCCTCCTCTCTTAGAAACATAGACTTTGATGGCAGATAAGGACCACTTGGCCCACCTAGTCTGTCCATTTCCCTACCTACTGGATAAGCTGCAGATTTTAGTTAACCAACAGCCTACTTCCTGCCACCCCCCACTATAATTGCCTTATGTCTGTCCCATGCATGTTTGAATTCCTCCACTGTTTTAGACCCCACAGCATCTCCAGGAAGGCGGTTCCATGCATCCACCACTCTCTCCATGAAAAAAATTGTTCTCACATTACCCCTGAACCATCCACCCTCTATCTTTAAATTGTGCCCCCTTGTTCTTACACACCTCTTTTTCTGAAAGATGCTACCTTCCTGGACTTTGTTGATTCCCTTGAGGTACTTGAACATTTCTATCATGTCCCCCCATCCCTCCTTTCATCAAGGGTATACATATTAAGCTCTCTCAGTCTCTCTTCATATGGTTTCTGATGCAGACCCTGCACCATTTTAGTTGCCATCCTCTGGACTGCTTCCATCCTGTTTATATCCTTGCATAGTTGAGGTCTACAAAACTGCACACAGTACTCCAGATGGGGTCTCACCAACTGTCTGTACAGAGGGATAACCACTTCCCTTTTTCTACTTGTGATGCCCCTTCCTATGCATCCCAGTATCCCCCTGGCTCTCCTTACTGACTTCTCACATTGCTTACCCACCTTTAGATCATCTGATATGACTACCCCAGGTCCCTTTCCATTTTTGTTGTTGTTAGTACCTCCCCTGCTATTGTGTACTCTTCTCCTGGGTTTTTGTTTCCCAGGTGCATTACTTTGCACTTCTTTGCATTGAATCTAAGTTGCCATATGTCTGACCATTCCTTCAACCTTGCCAAGTCCCTTCTCATCCTTTCTACCCCCCTTGTGTATCAACTCTGTTACAGATCTTTGTGTTACCTGCAAAGAGGCATACCTTTCCCTCCAGACCCTCTGCAATGTCACCTATAAAGATGTTAAAGAGGACTGGACCTAGTACTGAGCCCTTCACTCTATTTATTATACCCATGTGCTCATTCCAAGCATGTTTGAATTTCCCTACTGTCTTCACCCCACCACCTTTTCTTGCAAGCTGTTCCACATTTCCACCACCCATTCTGTGAAGAAGTTCTTCAAATCCCTCTTAAACTCTTCCCCAAGCTTCATAGTATGCCACTGTATTCTGGTGCTCCTCCTCCTCCTCTGAAAGAGATTCCCTATCCTGCACCTTGTTCAGCTTCATGAGGTACTTATAGGTCTCAGACATGCTCCCTCTTGATCCCTTCTCCTACAGGAATTACATGCTGAGCTGCCACAGCCTCTTCTTATATACTTTCTTGTGTAACCCTCTGCACCATTTTAGTAGCCCTCCTCTGGACCGCTTCCACCCTGTCGAAGGCCTTGCAGAGGTGCAGCCTCCCAGAAATTCACACAGTACTCCTGGTGGAGTCTCACAAGTGAGCAATACATAAAAACATAGAAGTTGTTGGAAGATAAGGACCTCTTAGCCAACCTAGTCTGCCTAGCTTTCCCTGTCTACTGTGCCATTACAGACCCTACTTGATCTCCGGTCCACTTATCCCCTTGTCTTACTACCAAGGTCCCCTTGTATATATCTCATGCATGCTTGAATCCCATCACCATTTTGGCACCTACCACCTCCACTGGAAAGCTGTTCCAGGCATCCACCACCCTCTCTGTGAAGAAGAATTTCCTATGAGCATCCCCCCCTCCAACTTCATAGCATGATCCCTTGTCCTTGAGGTTTTTTCCTGTGGAAAATATTATCTTCCTATACCTTATTAATACCTGTAAGGTATTTGAATGTTTCTATCATATCCCCCCATTCCCTCCTCTCCTCCAGAGAGTGCATATTTAGTTCCTTGTATCTCTCCTCATAAGCCTTTTGATGCAGGCCCTGCATCATTTTGGTAGCCCTCTTTTGTACGGGCTCCATCTTATCAATGTCCTTCTGGTGGTGGGGCCTCTTGAACTAGATACTGTAGTCGAGGTTTAGTCTTACCAATTATTTGTAGAGGGGTAATATTGCCTCCTTCTTCCAATTGGTGATACCCATCCCTGTAACCTTACTAGAAAATGTCCTGTGTTTCAAATACCTGGGTGTAATCCTTTAACTCTCCCTCTCATGGAGCACGTGAACTCTGTTGTATAACAGTTTTACCAAAAGCTTGGGGCCGCATATCAGCTGAAACAGTTCCTGACCAGAGAAGCCCATCTAGCAATAGCCCAAGGTAACCTGTTCACTATCCTAGACTACTGCTCTCCCATTTACACCCTTATGTCCTCTGCTCTTTCCTCATGTCTAACCTCTGTCTATGACAAAATATGTCAATTTGCACTACTGGCACCCTACTCCACCCACCACTGTAACCTGTACCAGACTCTTGGCTGGCTCCCACTCTCTGGCAATCATGATTATGCACTAGGCTGCATCACTGACAATGGTCTAAGAGGCTGCAACTCATTCCTGTATACATCCCTCCTAAAAACAAGAACATCTCCCAGGTGCCTACATGTGTCCCCAGTCCCACCTTTGTAGATAACTAAAATTTCCACTGCTATTGGTGGCAAAGCACTGTCAGTTACAGCTCCTTTTCTATGGAACAGCCTCCCTGTGTCACTGCGATCTGTTGAAACCCACTGCACCTTCAAACTCAAATTCAAAACCTGGTTACTGAGAGAGGCCAAATGCCTGTGCCAGCCACAGTAACCTTTCTTTGACCTGATATTCCCTTCTTCCCAGTAACCCTGCCCTCTCTTCCTTTTTTTCCCCTTGATAACTGTACTAACACTAAAGCACTTTGTTCCCTGCTCCTTGAACAATAATCCAGTCCTTCCTACTGTTTTGGAATTAACATGCCATGTTCACTCATATTTGCTATTTGCACTGTTTGTCCCCCCATTGTCTTCTATTTTCCCTACCCTGTTCCCCCAGTGTAAATTTGTAATGTACTCTTGTTCGCTCAGCACTATTGAAATCACAATGCTTCTGCTGATTTTACAGTGACACATTTAGTAAACTATAATGTATTCAACTATTTTCTGCCAGTACATTGATTGCTCCTGTATGTAGGTCATGCCTGAAAGTGGTCCCTTGGATCAGTGAACTTACCCCATAATCAAAGACTTAAATAAGTAAAATAAAATAAATAAATGCACCCAAGCATACTGCTAGCATTCCCCACTGCCTCATCACACTGCTTGGCTACCTTCAGATTATCAGAAATGATTACCCCCAAGTCCCATTTCTGTTTGGTGGTTGCCACTACTTCCCCTCCTAATTTGTATGTAGCCCTCAGGTTTCTTTGCCCAAGTGCATCATTTTGAATTTTTTGGATTGAAACCATCCAACTACCAAACAGCCATTCTTCCAACTTTTCCAAATCATCCCTCACCACCCCCACCCCAGGGTGTATCTATAGATTTTAGTGTCATCCATGAACAGGCGTACTTTCCCTTCAAGCCCTTCTGCAATATCACTAATGAAGACATTTAAGAGGACTGAGTCTAGTTCTAAGTCCGAAGTTACCTCACTGGTTTCCTTGCCTTCTGTAGTGTGGACGCATTTACCATCACCCTCTGACTCCTGCTGCTTAACCAGCTTAACTAGTATATAACCTTTGACCTACTCCCAGACAGGCCAGTTTATTCACCAGTCTTCTGTGTGAAATGGTGTTGAAAGCCTTACTGAAATCCAGGAAGGACACATCTAACACTCCTCCCTGATCCACTATCCTGGTCACCCAGTCAAATAACTTGATCAGGTTTGTCTTGCAAGACCTCCCCCTGTCAAACCATGTTGCTGTGGATCCTATAATCCTCTGGTTACAAGGTATTCCACTAACCTTTCCCTCAGCAGTGTTTCCTTTACTTTGTCCACTACTGAAGTCAAGCTAACAGGCCTGTAATGTCCTGCCTCCACCCTGTTCCCACTTTTGTGAAGTGGGACCATGTCTGCCCTCAGCCAGTACCTCAGAACATACCCTTTTTCTAATGATAAGTTGAACAGAGTTGTCAGAGGTGCAGCCAGAACCTCTTTGATCTCCCTAGTATCCTGGGGGGGGGGCACCCCATCAGATCAGATTGCCTTGTCTGCTTTTAATTGTGCTAATACCTTGAGGACTTTCTCCTTTGTAAAAGGACTGGTGTCCTAATACACAAGCAACACCATTTCTCTTCTCCTGCTAGAGATCTCCCTCATTATATACCCCAGCATCTAGGTTGCCTTGCCTACTACCTGTTGTACTGCCCTGCCATCTTTAGATCATCAGACATGACCACCCCAAGGTTCCTCTCCTGCTTGGTAACTGTAAGTACCTTATCCCCATCTCATACACAGCCCCAGGTTTTTCTGTGCTAGGAGAATGACTTTGCACTTTTTGGCACTGAATCCTAGTTGCCGATCCCAAACCCACTCCTCTAGTTTTTTCATATCCCTTTGCATTCTCTCCACCTCCTCCAGGGTATCAACCCTTCTGCAGAGTTTTGAGTCATCTGCAAAAAGACATACCTTCCCCTCCAGTTCCTCAACAATGTCACTTATAAAGACATTTAAGGGGACACGGCCAGATTGCTGCCAGATTGCCTCTGTTCTCCTTTCCTTCCCCTTGTCCCTTGTGCATTTAATCCCATCCCTCACATAGACTGTCACCCCTCCCCTCCTTACGGTCCTTCCTGTATAATTTGTACCCTGGGGTTGCCAGATCCCAGTCCCAGTGCTCAGTTGCCCAAGTTTCCTTGACAGCCACAATATCCACCCTTCACACTGCCTGTAGCTCAGCTGATTTGTTGCCTCCTCCCCTCAACCCTGGTTGCTTGTGTTTATGAAGTGTTCCACTCTCATTTTATGTACCACGTGGATACCCCTAGATGGGGAGGAGAGGCTTACATGTACTTCTACAATTGCAACTCATTGGATTACTTACTATGAAGTTGGTACAAGTTGCTGTCATTTCCACAGTTCAGAATTGACTATGATTGATTACAACTACACTTAAACTATAGTGTAGTTAAGAGTGATACACCAGGGGTGCAGTATCTCCTGCCGACTGTTGCCCAATGCAGTCTCCCCCCAGTGTGTTGCCCTTATGCTATGGTCTTTATCTTAAGGACTGCAACAGAGGACCCATAAGCCAAAGCCCAGAAGTGCTACAGAGTACAGATGTAATAAAATATACTAGAAAAACACATCTATTTTCTTACATGTACAATAGGTAGTCACAGTATATGTATAAAAATGTGATGATGGTGTACCTTAGAAAGAGAGTAACGTACAAGACAAAGCTGAATGCTTTCAAACCTCCAAAAAGTGCCTGTATCTCAATGATAATTAATACATTATGTCTCACTGCAATAATAAACTGCATGCTTAATGCTTTTCATGGTAAAATCAAATATTTTTAAATTAATTTGAGTTACCTTGTATAATTCAGTTAGTATTGTATTGATAACTGAATACACAACCCTTGTAGACTTTTTATTTAAATGATGTATTCAGACTATCTTTTTCCCTGCCAACAGCAGGTCCACCTTGTAAATGAGCTTGCTCAATGGTGATCACCTGGATAAATAAAGATTTGATTGATTGATTGATTGATTGATTGACTATCTATGTATTTATGCACAACCCTTGCAGACTTTCTATTTAAATAGAGCTATATTCAGATTAAACTAGCTATGTGTTTTATATTGATTTATATAGCCTTATAGATTTACTATTATGTATTGGGGTCAATTTTCGAAGTCATACAGATGACACAAGTGCCCGTGTTAGACGGATTTGAAGCAAGTGGTACCTTTAGTCATAATTTGTGGCACAACCAATTTTTCAAATGCAGACTATGTCAAAAACATGAGGCCTTCTGGCAAACTGACCCTGCACAATCCCTGCACCCAAAGTGATGGTGTACCATGTTGTAAGCGGGCTTGTGCCATGGCGTGGCTGCTGCAACTCATATATCGGGATTTTGAAAGCTCTGGCATGGCTGCAAGTCCCAACAGAGGCTAGACCAGCCATGACCTAGTCTAACAGCCCTTGCAATATGAGACCCACACCGACCGGGCCAGACATGCATAGTGCCCCAGAGGAATGGACCCTGCTGCCACCTGCACGAGGGAGTGGTTAGTGTCCAGGTATGACAAACAGCTGCCTGCACCCCCAATGGCAGTTAGCAGTAACTAACAGATGCAGCCACCTCAGTACTGAGCAGCCCCAGTGGGGATTATGTGGCTGGGACCTGGGGAGCATGCCCTGGGTGAGAGGTGGGTGGCACACCAGTGGGTGGCTCAGTTCTCCCTGAGGGTGAGGTGGTGGTGATCCTGATGGCGGCAGGGCCTGTAAGTCCATCTGCCACACAGCTGTTGCAGTCCTTGGCAGTCTGTATACTACACAGCAACAGAGCTCACTGTTCTGCTGATCTGCAGCCATCTCTGCAGGACTCAGAGAACTGGTTGGGCATGGGGCATGGGATGCAACAGCCTCCATCATTCTCCTCAGGTGTGCATTCCTTTTGATACAATGCATGGCTTATGGCAGCTCTGAGGACTATGGTGCTGGAATCCCTGTGGTACTAAAATATGGTGCGGGTTCCACGTAGTACCCAAAGTTTGCCACAGGCGGGAGTTTGGAGCTCCTTGCAATACTCTAGAGGACTTTTGTAAATCAGGTCCATTGTCTATATTTATTGTATATCATTATATTTTTTCTGAAAACAATAACAATTTATAAAACAAGGGGTAATATAAATTAGCACCATTTCATTTCCACCCCAGTTTACTACTGTATATTACATTTTCACCTCATCACTATTCCAGCTGCCAGAACCTTCCCTTCAAAATTTTCTTTTTATTATTCTAAAAAATCTTTCAGATGAATCTAAAGTTCAAAACACCACCACTGCCAAATATCACTATGCATCTGACATAAACTGCTAATCTGTGTTTAATTTAAAGTGACAATAGAAAATTTAAAGTGAGTTTGTCACTTAGTTCAGCTAAAGTTTTTTTCATTTTCTGTATTCCCATTACTTTTATGTTTCATTGCTGTGTTCATTTGCATGAAAAAATGAACCCTTCCACCATACAGATGAGCGATGCCAGTCATTTAATCCTTTGCTCATCACAGTCCTCTGTTTATGACATCATAATCATTTCCCCAGCAACAGACGGTGATGTCACAAATACAGAATTGCAACTTTAGTACAAGACTGAGCAGCAAAAGAAGGTGAATTCTATGGGGGTAAGGATACTGTTTCCATGGAAATTAATCTACTAATGAAGAACAAAAGCAAGAGAAATATGGATAATATATCAAATGCAAAATATTTTTTTCAATAATTTCTCAAAGTGTTAACTTCAATCTTCCAGGTTTAACTTTACAGAATAAGCATCAAGGACATACCTCATACCATAGATGAGTTCCCAACGTATCCAGCCCCAGTCTAACCCAATCTGCCCCAGTCATGCCTGTCTGCTTTCAAAGCTGCTGTTTGTGACCCTCACACCCAAGTTACATCAGCAAGTGTCTAGGTTTGGACATGTGCTAATGCATTTATACTGTACATAAGCTCTGGACAATCTCATAGTTGTTCCAGAATTTATTTCATACTAGCTGCATCCCACATGCTTAGATAATTGGGCAATTGTACCACTGTTTCAAACAGAATGTGTGCCCCAGTTATTCTTGCCCCCTCTCTTACTATGAAGTACCTTTCACTAGTTAGTATTAAACAGAGATGTGCAGTTCCTGTAAAACACGAGGATGGATTTCCAGTCACATGTTTGGGATTTGTGGCTCATATGTGTCACGTCCCTAATACGGTTCTACATAAAAAGAGCAAAGGCAAAACAGCACTGACGCTAGCAGTGCATGAAAATCAGCACTAACAAAAGCAGCAAGAAGAAATCACAGTGAGCAGTCAAAAAAAAGAGAAAAAAAACCTGCCACAAAACAAAACTTCCGCAAATAATGGAACAGCACTTGTGGAAGGGGGAAAAGTCATCAGGAAGGAAGATAATATATTATCACTTGAGGGGAATGCAATGTGAGATGGGGGGACAAACTCGGGAGGGGGCAGATTATATATTTTAACTCCTGAGGGGGATGCAACTTGGGGACAGGGAGGCAGTCAGGAGGAGGGAATATTATACATTCTAACTCCAGGGGGAATGCAAGTTGGGGAGCGGGAGGCATTTTGGAGGGGGGAATATAATATATTCTCATGCAGGAGAGGGGTGAAAAGGCAGGTGCAAGATTTTAAAAAAGAAAATCAGGAACAGTGAGCCTTGAACCCAAGTGTGCTGGACATAGCAAGCATACAACCAGCCGCCACCTCTAAGCTCTATGCCACGCAGCCAGCATGGTTTTACAAGACACATTAATGACTACATAACTGCCTACATCACTTAAATAACTAGATGCTATAATGACTACATTGCCAACATCACAGTCACTGTTTTTGGCTCGTTATTATTCCTTCACTGTTTTGCCTTCACTGTTTTGATGGAACACCCTCTAATACTTGTGACAAGAAGTTAGACTAATTTATGTCCACAAGTGCTGGACTTGCAAAAATTCAAGAGATGCTTGTGTCAAAATGTGATACATGCATTACTTTTTTGATCCAAGCTATTGTAGTGCATCAGAAGTGTATTAAATGTAGCTCTTTCTCTAAAAATAAGATGCAAGTGATCACGTACATCTAGACAGTAGCAGAAATATAGTCAAAGGTTATGTTGCAAAAATGACTAAACTTCCAGCCCACACTGTGGTTCCAGGCTGCAGCAATGTTTTTTAGTTTGGTATCCAAACCAAAGCTTTTTCTGAAACTAACAGTAAAGATAATTATACGGAAAACCATAGAAACATGGATTGTGTCTGCACAAAATGGCCCAGAGGTCCATCTAGTCAACCCTTTTTCTTCTCTAGCTCATTTCTTTGGCCTAAAGCTGGACTGGATTTAGAGAGCTGACAGATATTCCCTTATATTGGTGCCACCCCAGTTTATCTCATAAAATGGACTGGCTTTAGCTATGTAACCACTTGCTTTGTGAAAAACTTCATCACATCCCACTTGAATTCATCCCACCAGTCTTCACCTGTGCCCTCTAGTTACTTTGCCATTGTTCTCATGAGCAAGTCCTTACAATGTACTCTGTTGATTCCTCACAAGAACTTGTTTTTCTCAATCAAACCCCGTTTTACCCTCCTGGCCTTGACTACACATATGTTGAGGTCCACTAACCTTTCCTCATGTCACTTTCCTACTGCCCCTGGATCATCCTCATGGCCCTCCATTGTATGGTCCCTATGATGTTCCAGCCTTTCTTGAGGTGTGAACTCCAGTACTATGAGGAGTACTCACTTCTTTCCTCTCTCCTACTACAGTAAGTCCCTATTAGAGATGCAGTGAAATAAAATTTCGCCGGTGAAATTGCTGCAAAATTGGCAATTTTGCCGGGTGAAATGTTTCATGAAATTGTGGCAAAATTTCACAATTTCGACTGCAATTTTGCCCATTGCCACCAGCCACAATGTAAATTGAACCCCCCACACACTCAAGTTGTCCTGCACCCCATTTGTTTTATTTAAGAAAAATTCACCCACCTTCTCCACTCCTGGTGTCTAGTATCTTCATTACTGGTCAGAACATTAATAAAATACTCCCCCAAAAATTACTCCCCTGCTGCCTCTGTTTTTTTTTTTTTTTTTTTAAATATACTCTTCACTCCTGGTGTCTAGTGGGACCCCGTGGAGGTGAGTGGAGGCTGTGCTGGTGGCCTGATTGGGGTACTGGGGGAGCTGGGTGCTGCTATATACTGATTGGGTGGGGTGGGGGTCCCACTAGACACCAGGGAGTGAAGGTATATATATATATTTTTTTTTTTGAAACCAAACAATGGAGGTGGCAGGGTAACTTTGGGGGGGGAGCTTATTAATGTTTATGGCCAGTGATGGCTGGAGGGGGCCACTAGACACCAGGGAGAAGTTTTAACACATTTTCATTGAGGGAGGCAAAATTACTCTAGCAAGTGGTGAAATTTCACCATGGGTGGCAAAATTTGACCCCCTGGGTGTGAAATTTCACCTGCGAGCAACATTTCGCCAGCTTGGGGGTGAAATTTTGCTCACAACCGCAGGCGTAATTTCGCATTTCGTCAAGTGAAATATTTTGTGTAATGTGTTAATTACGCAAAATATTTCACTCTGTGAAATATTACAATTTTGCACAACACTAGTCCCTATACATCCCAACACATTATTTTCCTTCCCATATACCTATACTTTGTCTCACTGTGAACTGGGTTTGAGGCCATCACTAATGATAATCCCCAGGTCTCACAACCATCCAGGAACCATAAAAATGAATGAATTATAAATGTTTAACCTTTATCTCTGGTACTGATAGCATTCTAACCATGTCCACATGGCAGCAGCCATTTTATCAATGCAAATACAAAAACACATCACTCACAGAAATGAAGTGCAAACTGCAAATTTATGAGTGCCAAAAGAAAAACTTTCTTTATACTTACCATAATTTCCTTTTCTGTTAGCTCCTACATTGTCGATGGGTAGTTATTACAACTGGCTATTGTGCACCCCTACTAGGGGAAAATGGCACAGCCCAAAGGCTGAATCAGCCTAGAATGTTGGGCTCATGAGCATTCCAGATAGCAGCAACTCTCCAGTCAGTTGTGTCCATGCAATACCTCTAAATATGGAAATAAATATCATAACAGTTGACTTAAAAACCAAAAATACAAAAATCAGCTGTCTACATAGATAGGACTTTAACCATAATAAAATACAGAAAACAAAAAAGGGCAACCCAACTTGTCAGATGACGAAAAGTGAGAGATAGAGGTTTGTCTTCCAAATGTCAACATCTTGGAAGGTCCTACAGGACTGAATCAACTGAAACAGACTTAATAAAAAGGAAAACGGACTGCATGCAGTGTAAGCACACACCTGCAACAAAGGAGGCATTTTTGGTTAACATTAAATTCAAACCTGTTAAATCTGCATGCTAGGAACCAGGGGCCTGATTCCAGAATAGATAAGCATGGTGCAAAGTGTTTGCACCAAAACAAATGGCACAAGTAGCACTTTGCACCATGAGTTCTAACAATCCGTATTCCAAAAGGTAGCCTGCGACATGTCGCAGGCTGCCTGTGCTGAAGTGGCCCTAAGCCCCCATGTACACCATAAATCCCATGAGACATGGCTCAAGGGGGTTTACAGCAGCAATTGTGCCATATTCTGGGAGGGTGGCCACCCGGAACAGCACAGTTGTTATTCCAGGAGACACCCCAGATGACATTGGTCCAAGTACAGTTAGATCAGCTATTAGCTGGTCTAGCTGTACTCTGCGTCCACTGGGGATGTACCACTGTGCCATGTGCACCCAACGGCCCCCCCACAAATCCACATATGCCCCACCTACCTATCCCCCATTAGGGACCACACATAACTTCCCTCTGTGGGCTGCTGGCATCCCCAAGCCCTGATCCCTGAGAATTGCCCCACAGGGATGATCATGTCCCCCTCATCCCCATGAAGTGCCCTGCAGGGCTGATCATGCCTCCCCATCCCCTTGAAGTGCCACAGCCAGCCACCGACTGAGATCCCTTTGAGTGCATACTACTGCATACAGTATGCCCTCAATGAATGAGCTGTCATTCATTGAGTGCATACTGTATACAGTAGCACACGCTTAGAAGGAGCTTAGTTGGCGGCTGGCCATAGAGGTGAGAGATGGGATTTGCCAGTCACTGACTGGGAATGGGTGTGGGGGTGGAGGTGGACTGGTACTGCTGGGTGGGGCGGTGGGGGCCACTAGACTACCAGGGATTACTGGCATTGGTTATTACTATTACCGGTGAGCTGGTGATCAGGGCTTGGGGACTGGGGGGGATATGATCAGCCCTGCGGGGCAATTCTTGGGGATGGTGGGACATGATCAGCCCTGTGGGGCATTACTTGTAGACCAGAGCATGGGGCAAGGGCTTGCGTCCTTGCAGAAAGTCACGGACATAGCCGCCAGGTACCTGGCTGTACTGGAATCAAACACAGGGTCCTCAGCGCATCTGCATTTGGTGCAAGTCTCAATTGTCGGCGACTTGCACCATGTCTTCTGGAATCAGGTCCCAACTTTCTAATGAGGAACTCCTTTTTTTTTGGTTATATAAACACAAGCGCAGCAGGTAAACTGTAGAAGAATGTCCATACAGGCTTATAAACAGAGTTTATAAGAGAACAACGGACATCCCTGCGCTGGCATACCAGACAATATTCCCCTGCAGGAGCAAGGCTCCCGGGCAGGCCCCATTGGCAATGTAGGAGCTAACAGAAAAGGAAATTACAGTAAGTATGAAGAAATTTCTTCTTTTTCTAGTGCTCTACATTGTCAAAGGGTAGTCATTACAACTGGGTTCTTAGAAGCAGTACCCAGAAAAAATTGGATGGGGGAGAATATTGTCCCATACATCAACCATATACAGCAAGGAATTTACCTGTTAACTGCCACCTGCAAAACTCTGCAACCAAAGGCCGAATAAGCAGAGCTTTGAACATCCAATCTGTAGTGCTTGGTGAATGTTTGGATGGAGGACCATGTAGCTGCCTTGCACAATTCTAAAACAGATGCCTCACCTTTTTCTGCCCAGGAGGTGGCCATAGCCCTGGTGGAGTGATCTGATGTTTTGATTTGATTTGATTTTTATTTGTATATGGGTAAGCACTCTGGGATACAATCCCTTTTACAGGTATGACCCGTGTTTAATATAATTATACATATAAAAAACACCACAAATTTTACATCACATACAGTTTCATAAATTGGAATACAAATTCCAAGTCATTAAAAATAGGTCCTAGTAACAAACACAATAAATCACTGAGATATGCTGTAAATACCTTTAGAACAGTTTTTAGTTTTCTCTCCTTCTAAGTTGCAGGGGTATTGCTCATTACTATTAGCACAACAGTTATTAAAGATCTCTAACTAAAAACAATTACACTTGGACAAATCCCTAAGATATGCTTTCAGTGCATTAGAAAATGACCTATGATCACCTATACTTCTAATTTGTACAGGATATTATTCCATACTGTTGGTGCAAGAAATGCAGAAGAATGTTGACCACTTGATGTATACTTAAATGGGAGTCTCAGCAGAGTTAAATCCCCTGAAGATTTTATGCAAGATTTTGTGCAAAACGCCACAGGCTGATTTTTTAACTAAGAGGCACACCTGTCTGTTGTATTTTGTAAATAAATTTAGCCATAACAAACTTACGATGTTGTTTGATTGGTAACTACCCAAGACTTTCCGTTATATGACAGTTATGCACATTATTAGGTAATAAAAGTGCAAATCTACCTATTTTACGTAATAACACTGTTTTTCAACTCATAATACTAATGGGAGATTTATCCACCACAATAGAAGCGTAATGAAATATGGGCAGGAGGCACCGATTTGCAATAGCCAAACGTGCATCATCAGTCGGAAAGCTACGTAACCTATATAATAGTGCAATTTTAGAATGTATTTTAGCTGTAATTGCCTGTATATGTGAATCCTATGTTAATGTAAGGCTTAAAACAACCCTCAGATATTTAGTATTAATAACATTTTCATATACAGTGCCATCCAGTGATTCAATTTGCAGTCCGTTTCCAATTTCTTTCAGCTTGGTTGATGTACCAAGTAACATAATTTTAGTCTTTTGTTTGTTCACCACCAGCTTGTTATTTGTCAACCATTCATGCATTGCATTAAGTTCCTTAGTCAGTGTCATAATAAGCTCAGACAATGCTGCTCCCTGGTAATAGACAACAGCATTGTCTGCGTACATAATAAGGTGTGCATTATTAATAGATGTTGTTACAGACATGACATAAGCCTTGGCAATGCCGGCCCTTATCCACTTAGCTAGGGGTGGGCTTGGAGGCTTTTTGTCCATGCTTGGCCACTCCAAAAAGAATGAACAACCTCTCTGATATCCAGAACTCAGCAGTCTGTCTAAGGCATGTCCTAATGGCCTATCACAAATCTAACTTGTGCAACTCCTTCATTGGGTGAGTAGATTGTGGACAGAAGGATGGAAGACAGATTTCCTGGTTCACATGGAAGGCCATGGGGACCAGTTATGAGCACCACCTAGTCCTTCAACATACCAAGGCATGGTTCTTTGTGGGACAAAGCCTGGAGGTCCCCAATCCTCCTGACTGAGCACATAGCAACTAAGAAACATACCTTGTAAGACAACATGTCCAAACGGTACTGACAGAAGCGGTTCAAATTACTCCTTACAAAGACCATTCAGAACCAGATTCAGGTTCCATAGGTGAACAGGGAATCAGAACAGAGGTCAACTCCTCCTGACAGCCCTCAGAAAATGAATAACCTCCCAGTTAGTCCCTAGGGACAAAGAGACTCCAAGGGCCAACTACTGACCTCTCAAGGTGTTCAAGGCTAAACCTTTTTCCACTCCTTCTTGCATGAAATCCAAAATCTGCAGAACCATGGCTTTAAAAGACCTGACATTTTTTTCTTGGCCTAAGCTGACAAAGTGGTCCATACATGAGCTGAAATGGTGCATGTTGAGCTAGGTTCACTAAGTCTCAGAACCACGGTCTTCTGGGTCCCTCTGGAGCTATTAGAAGAAAGCTTCCTCTTGAATGCCTTAATTTGAGTATGACCTTGGGGAGGAACAGCAGAGAAGGAAAGCCATATGCTCTGCTGAAATTCTGCACTTGTGACAAGGCATCGACTGCCTCCACCTGTGGACCCCAGGAGCAGCTGAAGAACTGTTGAACTTGAGTATTGTGGCTAGAGGTGAACAGGTAAATCTAAGGATGACTGAACCATTGACACAGGTCAAACACCTCAGTGTTCAGCATCCATTCCCCTGGATGGAGATTTTCACGGCTTAGCCAGTTGGCTTGAATGTTTAACTCCCCTGTCAGGTGAGCTGCTGACAGAGAGAGAGAGAAGATTCTCCTCTGCCCATAGCAGGAGATTGACATTTTTCCCTGCTCCTTGTTCCCCCTTGATTGTTTATGTACGCCACAGCAACAGCATTGTCTTACCTTATTTTCATGGCTTTTGACTGCACCTGACTTTGAAAATGAAGGAGAGGGAGGCGCACAACCCTCATCTCCAGAATGTGTATGTGTAGGTACTGTTCCTGTACTGACAAAGTCCCCTGAATGGGAATGTTGTCCAAAACTGACCCCCAACCCCACAGGCTGGCATCAGTTGTTAGAATAGAAACACAGAAACATAGAATCTGATGTTTGATAAGGACTGCCTGGCCCACCATGTCTGCCCATTTTCCTCTACTTATTGATAATACCTCAGACCTCATTCAGTCTGCAGCTTTCCCTTACTCCTTTGTTGATAGTGTTCCTTTATGTGTGTCCCATGCCCCTTTAAATTCTCTTACCATTTTTCCCTTCACTACCTCTGCAGGGAGGCTGTTTCACTTGTTCACCACCCTTTCCTTGAAGGAGCACTTCCTCACATTACTTCTGAGTCTATCTTCCTCCAACTTTAAATCATGACCTCTTGTTCTCACATCCCATTTTCTCTGGAAGAGGCTGCTCCCCTCTACATTGTTAATGTCCTTGAGGTATTTAAAAGTTTCTATCATATCTCCCATTTCTCTTCTCTTCTCTCTTCCAGCCAATACATGTTGAGGACCACCCTAAGTCTCTCCTCATATGACATCTGATGCAACCCTTGTACCATTTTTGTAGCCCTTCTCTGTACTGTCTCAATTATGTCTATATCTTTCTTGAGATACAGCCTCCAGAATTGTACACAGTGTTCCAGATATGATCTCACTACTTGTCTGTAAAGTGGCATCACCACCTCTCACTTCCTACTAGTGATACCCCTCCCTATGTAACCCAGCATCCTGCTGGCTCTCCCTACTGCCTTCTCAAACTGCCTAGTCCTCTTTAGGTCATCAGTTATGATCACAACTAAGTCTCCTTCTTGATTTGTGGTTGCCAGGACCTGCCCCCCCCATCATGTACTCTTCACCTGGATGTCTGTGTCCCAAATGCAATATCTTACATATTTTAGCATTGAAACTCAGTTTTCACACACTCAACCATTCCTTGAGTCTGTGTAGGTCCCTTTTCATTTCCTCCACCCCCTCAGGAGTGTCCACTCTGTTGCAGATCTTGTTGTCATCTGTGATGAGGCATACTTTCCCCTCCAACCTCTCTTCAATATTGCTTATAAAGACATTGAAGAGAATTAGCATTAATACCGAACCCTGTGGTACCCTGCTGCACACTTCCCTCTCATTGGATTTGGCCACATTAACCACCACTGTTTGATCCTGCCACTCCATCAATTCCTGATTCAGTTTACTACATTGGATCCCACTCTCAGCCTGTCAAGCTTATATACAAGCCTCCTGTGTGGGACAATGTCAAAGGCCTTGTTGAAGTCAAGGTAGTCCACATCCACTTCCCCTCCCTGTTCTAGCTCCTTTGTTAGCCAATCTAAGAAATCTATCTGATTTGTTTGACAAGACTGACCAACTGTGAATCCATGTTGCCTTGGATCCTGTGCTCCACTGTCCTCAAAATATGCCACAGTCCTTTCTCTTAGCAATCACTCCATTAATTTCCCTATGACTGAGGTCAGGCAGACTGGCCTGTAGTTACCAGCCTCCTCCCTGCTCCCACTTTTGTAGATAGACTACAATCGCCCTTCTCCACTCTTCCAGAACTTCACCTGTTTCCAACAATGTGTTAAACAGGGCTGCCTGATCTTCTATTTCCCTACCTGCTTATATGTAAGGCGCCCAGAGCCCCAGGGATTTGGCACCATATAAATAAACATGCCTTGCCTTTCCCTTCAATTGTCTTGCCAGTGGTGCTGCCAGCTCCCTCCCAAGTTCTTTCAGTATTCTGGGATGTATCACATCCAGTCCCATAGCCTTGTCTCCCTTCAGCTTTAACAGTTCTTGAAGGACTCTGTCCTCCATGAATGGACTGCTGTCTACTCCTCCTCTTTGTTGCCTCTATCACTTAATTGTGGACCCTCCCCTTCTCTCTGTTTTGTAAAAACTGAACAAAAATATGCATTCATGCATTCATGATTTCTGCTTTTTCTGGGTCTCCTTCAGCACCCCCCCCTCCACACACACACACATCCTGTTTAGTCTCATAGTCTCTCCCTTGGACTTTTTCATTTCGCTGTTGTACCTATAAAAAACCTTATCCACTCTTTTTACAGCTTGTGTTATTTTCTCCTCTGTGTGTGCCATTGATCTTCTGTTTTCCCTGCCTCTCTCTGTTTTTCCAGATATGGTCCCCTGTCTTCCTCACTCAGAGTACTCTTGTACCTCCTGAATGCTAACCTTTCTTTCCCTTACTTTTCCAGCCACTTCCCCTTGAGAACCACAGTGGTCTTCTCTTTCTCTTTGCTTTACTTACTTGCCTAATGGTATGGTATGGTAAACTTTTATTCATATTAATATGAACAGGATTAAGCTCCATTGAGTATCAACTCATTTTCAAGGAGGTCCTTACATCATCAGAGAGGACCTGGACAGACTGGAGAAGTGGTCAGGGAAGTGGCAAATACAATTTAATGCAAAAACATTTAAAACTGATGCACATTGGGAACAGAAACTCAAGGGCAAAATACTGTCTGGTGGGGGAGGAACTTGAGGTAACAGCAGGAAAGGGATCTGGGGATCATCATTTTGAATAACCTGAAAGTAGGGAAATAATGCAACAAGGTGATGGGGAAGGATAACATAATGTTGGCATGCATAGGGAGGGGCTTTCAAAGTAGGAGGAAAGAGGTGATCATGCCACAATACAAAACTATGGTCAGACCACACCTGGAGTACAGGGTCCAGTTCTGGAGGCCACAATTGCAGGGTGACAAAGACAGGTAGGAAAGGGTCCACAGTAGGGCAAACAAGATGGTTCAGGGGCTGCAAAGGAGATCATACGACAAGAGGTTAGAGGAACTAAACCTATACTCACTGGAGATGAGGGAGAGGGGGGATATGGTTGAAACCTTCAAATATCTGAAGGGAATAAACAGGGTGAGGGAGGATAGCATATTCAGCATGAGTGACAACAAATCCCACATAGAAACATAGACTTTGACGGCAGTTAAGGACTGCTTGGCCCACCCAGTCTACCCATTCCCCTACCTATTGGATAAGCTGCAGATTCTAGTTTACCAATAGCCTACTTCCTGCTACCTGCACCATAACTGCATTATGACTGTCCCATGCATTCTTGAATTCCCCCACCGTTTTTGACCGCACATCCTCCTCAGGAAGGCGGTTCCATGCATCCACCACTCTCTCAGTGAAAAAATATTTCCTCACGTTGCCCCTGAGCCATCCCCCCTCTATCTTTAAATTGTGGCCCCTTGTTCTTGCACATATCTTTTTCAGAAAGATGCTACCTTCTTGGACTTTGTTGATTCCCTTGAGGTACTCTAAAGTTTCTATCATGTCCCCCCTCTCCCTTCTTTCCTCAAGGGTATACATATTAAGCTCTCTTAATCTCTCTTCATATGGCTTCTGATGCATGCCCTGCACCATTTTAGATGCCCTCCTCTGGATCGCCTCCGTCCTGTCTATGTCCTTGCGGAGATTGGGTCTCCAAAACTGCACGCAGTACTCCAGATGGGGTCTCACCAACTGTCTGTTCAGAGGGATAGCAACTTCTTGTTTTCTACTGTTGATGCCTCTTCCTATGCATCCCAGTATGCCCCCAGCTTGCCTACCTTTAGGTCATCTGATATGACTACCCCCAGGTCCCTTTCCATTTTTGTTATTGTTATTACCTCCCTCCCTCCCATTGTATACTCTTCACCTGGGTTTTTCAACTATGGGACATGCATTCAAGCTGGAAGGGGGTAGATTTGGAGGAAATGCGAGGGGGAAGTTCTTCACTGAGAGAGCGGTGGGTCCTTGGAATAGGCTGTCAGAATGGGTGGTGGGGGTTGATTCAGTGGACAAATTCACAAGGGCTTGGAACAACTACATGGGGCTAAATAAAAGTATAAATGCAATGGAAGGGAAGGGGGGAATGTAATTTGACCACAGAGGGAGGAATATATGGGCAGACTAGATGGGCCAATGGGTCCTTTTCTGCTGGCAAATTTCTATGTTTCAATATGAACAATAATAGGTAGACAATATATGTATAAATAACAGTTGCACTTCAGTATACATATCATACATAAAAGTTCATCCAGTAACAGTTCACATTTCTACTTTAAAATATCAAAGAGAGGAAAGGAGCACTACAATCAGGTCTCCAAATCACTTTAGAACCCACTTATATTAATTTAAAGTGCCTGTGCTAGATTCTTTTACCAGCATATAATTAACTCATTTGTACTAGAGAGAATCATCCCCATCTACTGATGTTTACAAGTTCTTAGATCTTGTGTAAGCTCCATAAACCAGTTTTTTATCAGTTTTAAATTTATAGAAACATCCTCATCCCTCAGCTCCAGCGGTAGTGCATTCCAGATCCTGGGGCCCCTACACAGGGGCTATGCCCTGCCCAACTCCATGTTACATTTGGGGACAGTATATTCTATGCCCTGAGAGGATCTCAACACCTTCCTTTGTTCCCTAAGTACAGACTTACTCAAAATGTAGCAGGACATTTGTTTACTTCTTATTTTACCCATAAGGATTGCTAAATGTAAATTTCTCCTATCCTCCAGACACCACCAGTTTAAGTCTCTATACAGATCACAGTGGTGAGTATTTCTAGGGGCACTGATGATGAAGTGGACAAGCCTGTTGTACATGACATCCACCCTTGCAAGCTCTGTCCCTGAGCCCCCCCAGACACCAAATCCCATAATCCATCACTGGTAGAACTATGGATTCCACAATCCTGCATCTTAACTCCACAACTGTATAATGCTTCAGTTTATAAAGTATCCCCAATTTTCTACTGAGATTACCCAACAGATTTTCCAAATGCTTTTCTCATTTTAATCTACAATCCAGCCATATGCCTAGATATTTATAACTAGTTACCTGTAATACTTTCTCGCCCCCCTTGGTTCTGATGTCCAATGGTTGGAATTCTCTTGTAGAACCACTAAAATACACCACCAGTGTCTTCTTTACATTTAAAATTAAGTTCAAAGAAGTGAAAAGTGTCAGTAACTCAGAGAAAGCAAGTTGTAGTTTGGTAGTAATACAATCGAAGAACTGCCCTCCATATAAATCAGAATATCATCAGCATGTAAGTGGTATCTATTATCAGGGTCACTAAATTTTATTCCATTTATATAAATATTAAAAAGTAGGTGGCCCAGGATGGAGCCATGTGGCACCCCTACCTTAATTGGGATGCAAAAGCTTGTTTCTTCAGCTATGGCCCCTTTAAGATATGTCCACTGCTCCTCAACTCTCCTCCTGTTTATCTTTCCACCATGAGTGACTTCCCTGAGACATTCCCTCATTTTCGCAAAGTCAGCTGTCCTGAAATCTAGAACCCTTGCCTTCATGTGGTTTGCTTCTTCTACTGTTCTTTCTTTGAACCACACTGTACGGTGGTCACTGGACCCCAAGTAGTCATAGAAACATAGAAGTTGATGGCAGATAAGGACCGTAAGGCCCATCCAGTCTGCCCCTTTTTTCTACCTTATGAATGTGCCAAAAGCCTTTACTCTGTCAATGGCCTATATATTCATACTCATTTGTATTGCTCCCTTATGCCATTCCCATGCCTGCTTGAAGCCCTGCACTGCATTCATATCCACCAATTCCTGAGGGAGGCCATTCGATGCATCCACCACCCTTTCTGTGAAAAATAACTTCCTCACATTACCCCTTAATTGGCCTCCCTCTAATCTCATGTTGTGTCCTCTTGTCCTGCTATATTTCTTATACTGAAACATGTAAGACTCTTTCACCTTGTTAATGCCCTTAAGATATTCGATGTTTTGATCATATCACCTCTCTACCTCCTTTGCGCTAGGGTATACATATTGAGCTCTGTTAATCTGTCCTCATATGTTTTCTGATGCAGTCCCTGCACCATTTTGGTTGCCCTTCTCTGGACTAGACTACCTCAATTTTGTTAATGTCCCTGTGAAGGTGTGGCCTCCAGTACTGCACGCAGTACTCCAGATGGGGCCTTACCAGTGTCTTGTAAAGAGGGATTATTACCTCCCTCTTATGACTTGTGATACCCCTACTAATACAGCCCAACATCCCCCTAGCCTTATATACTGCTTTCGTGGTCTGCTTTGATGATTTCAGGTCATCTGTGATGATGATGCCCAAGTCTCTTTCTTCCCTTGTGACTGCCAGCAACTCCCCTGCCAGCCTATAGGTGGCTTCAGGGTTTCTCTTCCCTATGTGCGTGATCTTGCACTTCTTTGTGATAAACCCCAGTTGCCACTCTTCGGACCATTTTGCCAGTTTTTCCTGATCTCTTCTCATTCTGCCCACCCCATTTGGATAATCTACTCTGTTGCAGATCTTGGTGTCATCTGCAAACAGGCAAACCTTACCCTCCAGTCCATCTGCAATGTCAGTGATGACGATATTGAAGAGTATTGGAGCCAGAACTGATCCCTGAGTTACCCCACTTGTGACTTGCATCTCTTCTGACTATATACCATTTTCCACCACTCTGTTTTCTGCCCACCAGCCAGTTTGCCATCCATTTGACCTACTTCTGACCAATCCTGAGCCTACCTAGCTTATTAATCAATCTTTTATGTGGAACAGTATCGAAAGCTTTGCTGAAGTCAACGAAGCTGGCATCAACTGCACCCCCCCCTTGGTCCACCACTCTGGTTACCCAGTTAAAGAAATCTTTTCCATTAAATCTTTATTCCATTTTTGGTTACAGAGAATGAATCAATAGGCAACAAGCACAAACATATGCGTACTCAATCATGCATATAACAACAGGTAGTAGAATACATCCTCTGCAACACCCTCCTAAAACCCCCACCCTCCCCCCATCCCCTTCCTTCCCCTCCACCACCCCAGCACAAGACCATCTAAGCTACTGACCATCAGTCAGCAGGGGATCTAAGAACACCTACAATGAGTAAATAGTATAAAAGGGACCCCAGATCTTGTTAAACCTAGGAACTTTGTTTTGAAGGATGGCTATCATTCTTTCAACCCTCAAGCTGGCGAGTAATTCCTCCAGCCATTCTGTGTAACTTATCACGACAGAATCTTTCCCGTGTCTAAGAACTACTTTTTTAAGAGTGGCCGCAATTAAGACCATACGGAACCTCCTACTCCTGACAGGGATACGAGAAACGTCCCTCAGCAAGCATATCTCAGGAGTGAAAAGGTCTTCCAGGCCCAGCATTGGGTCCGTTCTGCTTTTAATCTCTGTCCAAAGCGGAGTTATCTTCGGACAGTTCCAGAAAATGTACATCAAATCCCCAACCCCCGTATGGCACCTATTACATGTGGGATCCGCCTCCATTTTTAAGCTATCCAGCTTCTGCGGGGAGTAGTAAATGTTATGGAGAATTTTAAACTGTATCAGTCTCAGCCAGTCCTGCAGAATAAGTTTGTGGCAATTTTGCCAGAGGACAGTCCAATTGATTTCCTCATTAGGAAGCACTGAGGCCCAGTATGGGCACGGAGCCAGATTCTGGGAGTAGGCCCAACCAAATAATACTGTGTATACTTTGGAGACCGCATGGGAGAGGCCAAATAGTGGCCCCAGGGTTTCGTAGAATTCTACTTTCGGAATCTGAATTGACCTCATACCCATCTTACTGAGTAGAAGATGTCGGAGCTGATACACTTTAAAAACTGCTGTGGTGGACATTTCAAATTTATCCAGAATTTCCAAGGAGGAGAGTACCTTTCCATCAACTGTGAGAAGATCTTTTAAATGGTACGTACCGGGCAGGGTCAGTCAGGTGGGATTGAGAGGTTTGTTATCGATTAGAAAACGCGGGTTACCCCAGATAGGCTGTGACCAATCCCTGAGGTGATCATATTTTAGAAAACTGCAAAGCTGCATGTGGTTCCTCACCGAGATCCCTATCAGGGAATTTCGTAAGGGGGAAGGGAGGAATTTCGGAGTAAGATAAAGGAGGGTCTCAGGCGCCAAGCCATACTTCTGAATGAGAGCTAACACAATTTGTAACCATAAAGGCACATACGATGGCTGTACTAGGGAATCCGTACCCTGTATCCACCTGAGATATTTATTAACATGACATGCCCAGAAATAAAGAGCAAAATGTGGTAACCTTAACCCCCCCAATGGTTTGGGCGTGGCCACCTTGTGGTAGGCCATTCGAGCCTTCTTATATCCCCACGCAAAATTGGCTATAAGCCCATGTAGTTTTCTAAACCACAAGAGTGGTAACCAAACATTTAACATACTAAGGGGATAAAACAACCTGGGGAATGCATTCATCTTAACTAAATTTATCCTTCCCCATAATGAAATTGGAAGCTGCACCCATCTTTTCAAGTCTAAGTCAATGACATGCACTAGGGAATCCAGATTTAACTGATGTATACGTGTCGTGCTCCTCGTCAAGGTAAGACCCAGGTACTTTATGGAGTCAGACTTCCAGACTAAACCAAGCTCAGTAATCTCTTGTTTAAAGAGATTCTTACTAAGGGGATATACAATGGATTTATCTAAATTTAATTTGTAATTGGCCAGACTACTAAATTCCCGAATAATTTCCAGTAAAGCTGGGATAGATACCCTCGGATTGGAGACATATACCAGGAGATCATCTGCATATGCTGTTACTTTAACAGTATTGTCTAGGATTTTAATGCCGTTTATTTCTTCTTTACGCACTATACCTCTGATAAGGGGTTCCAGATAAATATTAAAAAGAAGGGGGGACAAAGGGCATCCTTGCCTGGTACCTACATGCAGGGCAAAGGGATCTGAGGTAGCCCCATTACAAGTAACCCTGGCTGTAGGGTTTAAGTAAAGGGAGCCTACCCACTTTAAAAACACCTCTGGAAATCCAAGCTTTCCCATAGTGGTTAACAGGAATCCCCAGTGGACTCTATCAAAGGCCTTCTCGGCATCCAGAGAGACCAGAGCCATGGTGGAACTGCACTCTTCGGACACCGAGAAGACATGAGCCAGTGTTCTAAGATGATCAGAAGCAGATCTGCCTTTCATAAAGCCGACCTGCTCCGCACCAATAAGTCTGGGTAATATCTTACTTATTCGGTCCGCAAGCAACTTCGCTAAGATTTTAATATCATAATTAAGCAAAGAGATGGGCCTATAACTAGCTGGATGTTCAGGGGGGTTTATCTGGTTTTGGGATTAAAACTATAAGCGCTTCAAAAAGTGACTGATCCAATTTCTGACAGCTCAGAATATACCGGAATAACATAAGGAGTAATGGGAATAATTGTTTAGAGAATTTTTTATAAAAATTAGACGAGAACCCGTCCGGACCCAGTGTTTTATCTAATGGGAGACTCTGAATGATCATTTCGATCTCATCTTGAGTAATGTCAGCCATCAGCTGCGCCCGTTGGGATTCAGCCAGTGAAGGAAGCTCCAGACCTTCCAAAAAGGTGAGTATCACCCTTTCAGTGGGGGGACTCAGCCATGTTACCATACAGAGATTTGAAATAATTTCTGAATTCCTGTGCTATCTCAGTGGCCATCCTCCCTGGATTGAACTCCGGAGATTATTCGAAGATTCCAACTGTTTGATGCGTCTGGCCAGGAGCCTACCTGCCTTTTCCCCCTGATCTAGGTAGTTAGCTTTAGTTTTAATTAATGCTAACTCCACTTGTTCCCCTAGTAATTTTAAATACAGATCTGTCAACCTAATAAGCTCAAGCTTCTCACTTTCTGAGGGCTGGGGGCCATGCTGGCCTCCCTGCATCTTATCCGGTCCAGTAGCTCAGACATAATTTGCTCCTTTTCCCTCTTCCTTTTAACTGCCTGCCCAATTAATAGGCCCCTCATAAAAGCCTTGAGCACCCCCCAGACCATGTTGGGTCTAATATCGTCTCTCAAATTGTTAACTATAAATTCTTCTATTTGCATCGAGATGTATTTAACCATGTTGGGGTTACACAAAATCTGATTGTTTATCTTCCACCTACCGCCCCTCTTGGGGAGGGAGGAGAAGGAGATTGAGACCGTCACTGCTCCATGGTCAGAAGGGGGTCCGGACACAATTTCTGCATCCATCACCCCAGGGAGGAGAGTGCGAGAGATTAAAGGAATAATGCACGACAGGGTGTGTGTCGTGCTGGGATAACGTCATGCCTGGAGTGATTAGGCACGAGGCCGCAGGCCGAGTGCGGCTAATCGCCCCAGAAGTGACGTTATTCCAGCACGACACACACCCTGGAGTGCATTATTCCTATTATACAATGGCTCTCCTATAATAAAATACAAATAAAAAAGATTAAAATATGTTTAAAAGTATTTTTTAGTCATTTCTTTACTGAGTAGGTATACATGGAGGACAAATAGTCCTGCTGGCTGTATTGTTTGCCCTGTAGATGGTTTTGCTGTTTTTTTTTACCTAACAGTAGGCTGTTTAGATGTGCCCCCACACAGCTGTTTCCTTCCATAGAGGTTTAATTGAACCAGTCCTGGTGCCGGTGAAGATGTTTGATTTTTAAATATGTGAATGCTGAGGAGCGAAGGCCTAGCAGCAGTAAGCCGCCCTGTTGCTCCTGCCTCTCCTGCCGCCCGCTTTTTAGATTGTTTTTAGGAGGAGGGTTCATCTTCGTGTTGTGGTGGTAGAGATTAGATTTTTTTTCTTTAGCGTGACACAGTAGGGACAGGGAAAGAAAGTGGTTTGAAATTGGGGACAGGAGTATGATCTGAGCAGTGAGGAGCGAGCACGTGCTAGGGAAAGTGAAGCCGTTCGGCCGGTTGCTCACTGCCACGTTTCCTGTTATGTTAAACTGGTGGCTCTGCCGGCAACATTGTCCTGTGTATGTGCTACAAGAAAAGAAATTGGGGTAAAAAAACAGTGTGTGGTAAGTGGGCAGTCCACAATGTGCTTTGTAAGAGATGTGCTTGGTGTGTTTCGGCAGGTAGGGAGTGAGAGCTGTGGAGCGGGGATTGCCGTGAAGCCGATCATAAAGATGGCTTTCACTCAGCTCGTTTTCTTTTTTTATGTTATGAGGGAAAACACTGTTTGGAGGAATGTGCATGAGGGTAGTCGGTTACAGTGCTGGGCACTGGAAACGATACCTTTGCCGGGAGCATTGAAGGATGACAGCAACGGCCATGGACTGATTTTATTTTTTACATTTTAAGCGGTTGTAAGTCTGCTGGGACTTTATCCATGATGTTATGCTGGGATAGCATCACGGGTGCAGTCCCAGAGGGACCAATCAGAGCCCAGGAAATTTTCTTGCCATTGTATAATAGGATATAATTGATACGGGATGCTGTACCATGGACTTGGGAAATGAACGTGTACTCCCAAGATTTCGGGTAAACAACTCTCCACACATCCGATAGGCCAAGCTGGTCCAGTAATTCCCCCAAGGCCCTTTGGGCCGGAGAGAGAGCAAGGTTAGATGTTTTGGACCTATCCATTAAGGGGTCTAAAACAAGGTTTAGATCTCCCCCAGGATCATGGGGACCTGCGCAAAGGGTGTTAATACCTCCAGTAATTTTACAAAGAACCCCTGGGTTTCAGTGTTGGGACCATAAACAGATCCTATCAAAACCTCTGTATTTTGCAGTTTACCTTTGACAAGGACATATCTACCCTCATTGTCCTGAATAAGCTGAAGAGGGGTAAAGGGACAGATCTACGCATAAGCACCATAACACCTCGGCTTTGCGTATTACCTGGTGATGAGAAAACCATCCCCATTTGTTGACGCCTCATACTATTACTCTCCATGTGGAGTAAGTGTGTCTCTTGTAAAAACACAATGTCCGCTTTCACCACATCCAAATGTTTCAATATTCGATACAGCTTAGATTTCTGTCATGCACCTTTAACATTCCAGCTTAAAAATTTAATTACCCCATGTGATGCCATGATCCTGGGTATCAATCCAGAACTGTGATCTGTTCCACCCTATCCAGTGTCCTCTGCCTCCAGTCATAGAGTCTTGTGCTCCCACCCCCCCATTTACCCCAACCAAATGAAACCCATAAGTAAACTGTCCCTCTCCTAATCTCTGTCCCCCCATCCCCTACACCCCATCCGCCCGCCCACCCGCATCATCACGGTCCATGATGGCAGCTCGTGATCGCTGTGAGCCCTCCCGCCTGCCACCCCTGCCCACCCCCAAAATCAGAATATTCCCCGCTTAAGTACTAAACGCTCAGTAACGCATTTAACCTTCCCATACCAAATAACCTAGAACTATTTCTGGAGGGCTCGATACCAAAAACCCACACCGGGACTCGCCTACATAACAACTAGCAAAGCACAACTTAGTATCCCTAAGGCACTCCCAAGAGGCAATATTCAGCCCCTCTAAAACCTCCCATAAGCCCCAATAGCATACTAGAATAACATGAGCCTCAAGAACAACCGTGCTCCAATACTATTAAATTACATTAATCCAAAGAGGGTATGGAAACGCCCATCCCATGTTTACAACCTGCTAACCTGTCTGCTGTTATTATGAAAATAAATGTGCCTAAACGCATGCTTCTGGAGCCCCCAGGTTGCGGTGCTCCAGTAGCGCAACATCATACCACAAGTCCCCCATATGTCGCCAGTCCCCCCCCCGTGTACCTTAATTATGACCATCCCCTTGTGTAAGCCTCAGTCCAGACAGCGCACCCCAAGCAGGCAGAAACCCACCAGTCCCAGTACCATGGGGCACTCTACTTTGATAGAGTACAAATAGTCAGTGTCCAGTGCTCACAGAGCTCTCTATATAAGCTAGGGACCCTCGAGAGATTCAGTTAGTATACAGGCACTCTCTTCTTAACTGCCCTGGATATCACAGAAGAGGCTACGCCCTTATTCGATGATGCGATGATTGAGGGTTTCAAAAAAAATATATATATATATTTTAACTCAACAGTAAAAACGGGTCATATTAAAGAACAAAACCCTCAATTAGTCTTCAACTGGGTGAGTGTGGAAAGTTCTCCATGTCCGGCGCCGACTAGGGAAAGTCAAGTGCTACCATATACGGAGGTCGCAAGTACCTGAGGGGACCACTGAGAAATTAAGCTTGTGCACAGTCACTTCCTCATTAACTTCACTCCGAATAACATCAAGAGAGACCACACATTTATTGGGTATTGCAACAGGTAAAGTTCCAAAAACTTTAAATCGGCTGTGAAGGAGGATCCATGATAGGGAAAACTAAACCCTTATTTAGATTTAAAAAGAGTGAGTAGTGCGAGTTGAAGCGCAGCTGAAGCCGTATCCAAGTCTTCGAACTTCTTCCAAGAATCACAAATGCAGACATGTAGTACGGCCAGGTACACCATTTTAAACTTGATGCCCGCCGCTATTAACTTAGAAACAAGGGGATGGAAGGCTGCTCTCCGCTGCCGTACCGAAAGTGGCAAATCCTGAGTAACCCTCAGAGTTGCACCTTCCCATTGCAGACTCTTAACCTCCTTAGCCTTCTGTAGGAAGATCTGCCTCTCCTGGTAATTCAAAAATTTAGCCATGAAGATACGAGGGGGGGCCCCTTGCGTTGGCATAGGTCAGAGGGCCTGATGTGCTCTCTCAATGTTATAACAGGAGCCATAGGGCAAGGGGCCAGCTATTTTCTCGACGAATTTCTGAAAAAACTTCACTGGATCGCTTCCTTCCTCTTTCTCAGGCAGGCTGATCACAACAACGTTATTTCGTCGACTTCTGCCCTCGAGGTCTTCCACCTTTGAGTCCAGTCTTGAGATATGCTGATTTAACTGCACAATCATGGGGTTGATCTTGTCAGTGCGATTCTCCGGAGATCTAACCCGTGCATCAGTATCTGAGATTTTCCTGTTCAGATCTACCAAAGTAGAGGTAATATTTTTTATTTCGATAGCCATTTCTGCCATTTCTGCCTTGAATGGTCTGAATTCCTCTAAGAATCTTGCCGTGGTTAGTAGCTCTTCCCCACCATTGCTCTGGCTGCAAGGCTGGGCCGGTTGTGGCGGTGAGGCCCGTGACTTCTTTGGGGCCTTCTCGGGGGTTGCTGGAGGGGTGTGTTTGGGGGGAGCTTTTGACATCTCTACTTCCATCCTTGCCACCACCAGGTACACTGTTGTCTCCAGGCAGCAAATAGTCCATTCCTGAGTGTAAATTCACAGCTGATGAGTAGAAAATAGTAAGTTTGGACAAGGGTTAGGCAGAGCTCCCAGAGAGTGCAGCTAGGAAGAGCACTGCATCACGTGACTCCCAGTTAAAGAAATCTATGAGATTAGCTTGACAGAACCTTCCTGTTGTAAATCCACAGTGTCTTGGATCCTGTGCATCTATGGTTTTCAGGTGTTGTACTATCCTTTCCTTAAGGAATGCCTCCATAAACTTGCCTACTACTGAGGTAAGACTGACTAGTCTATAGTACCCTGCCTCCTCCCTGCTGCCACCCTTGTGGAGCGGGATCACATGAGATCTTCTCCAGTCTTCTGGGATCTCTCCTGTGCTCAGAGACTCACTAAACAATTCTGCTAATGGCTCTGCTAGTTCCATCCTTAGCTCATTTAGTACCCTGGGATGTATGCCATCATGTCCCATTGCCTTGTCCATCCTGATCTTAGCGAGCTCTTGTAGGACCCTTTCTTTTGTGAAGGAACTTGTGCACACCTCCCTCCCTCCCCCCTGTGTCCATGGTGCTGAGCTGTGGGCCCTGCCCTACCATCTCCTCAGTAAATACGGAGCAGAAGTACCTATTTAGGATAGATGCTTTTCCTTATTCCCCCTCCACACAATCCCCCTTATCCTCTTTGATCACCTACCTCTACATCTGTAACTCTTTCCCATTTGTAAGCACTATGTACAATATTGCTTTTTCTCTGGTGGGTTCTTCTACTTACTGTTTGAGAAATGTCTGCTGCAGGGCATCCAGGATGCCCCTACCCCTTGCTGTAGCTGAAGTATTGGTGCTCTAGTTTAAATCTGGCAAATTTAAGTTACCTATAAGTAGGGGTGTGCGGAAAAAAAATTCTGCCCGTGGAATTTCTGTAAAAGTGCAAATTTTGCTTCCATAAAAGTTCAGAGATCATTTTCACAACTTTCGTGGAAATTCCCCCTTAAAACTGCATAATAAATATATAGACTGCAGGTTAATTTATTAAACTATGGGAAAACATATATAGAATGGATCACTGCCAGTGGTCAGTTCTGAGGCTTTTTTTAACTGCAGTTTAATTCATTAATCCACCCCCCCATTGATCAGGAGTCCCCATACATAAATAAATAAAAAAAACTACAATCCCTCCCTTGAACCCTCCTGGTGTCTAATGGCCCCCCAAAACATTTTATTTCTCTGGAGTTTAGCTGACCCCCCTCTCTATCCTGGATTCCCTTAATCCACAAAAAAACAGCTGGCAGTCCACTGACCCATCCCCCTCTATTTCTAGTATTCTCTGGTATCTAGTGGACCCTCATCCCTGATCTCTTATAAAAAAGTAATCCCAATTCCCTGGTGTCTAGTAGACCCCCACCCTGACAGTTCATCCACCACCACCCTGCTCCCTCCCACCCTTCCCTGAGCAGGCCACTGGTACAACCCTCCTCTCTCCTCCACTACCAGTGGCCCACTGAACTGTCAGTGAATGACCACGTGGTTGTACAAGCAGTCGCTCATTCACTGAGAGGTTGTTAAACTGTGGATAGAATAAATTCCACAGTTTATATGCATTTTTCTGCAGTCCACAAAAAAGTGTGTTGAACCCGGCAAAAATCTGTGGAAAATCACAGTTTCGCAAATGGCAAAAGTGCTGCATACTTGAGAAGACTAGATAAACTGAATGGCCTGTATCTGCTGGCAATTTTGTATATTTGTAAGTTCTGAAATTTCTGTGAAATTTCTGAAATTTTGCGGAAGTTCCATGAAAGTGGAATTCGCAACTTTAGCCCACCTCTACCTATAAGTATCACTTCCCCATTAGCTGCCATCCTGTTGATGGCCTCCATCAGTGCTCTGCTGCTCCCCTTGTGCCAGGGGTCTGTAGATCAGTCCGGTCTGAATGGAGGTGTTAATTACCTGTTTCTAGTGTGACAGACAGGCGTTCACAGAATCAGTTCTGTGGGGACATCCAAGGGAGACCCTTTACTCAGATTCTCCACAATCACCCACCAACTGAGAAACTGCCACAGTCATGATGGAATTGGGATCCTAGCTTGATAATCCTCCGAGGTCAGATCCTAGACTGACAGCAACTCAATCTGTAGGGGCCACATGTGAAAGCGAGTCCACTGAACTAGTTCTATCACTGCCATCATGAGGCCCAGAATTTGCAGAAGGTGGTGAGCTGAAACTGATGATTGGCTCCTCAGCCACTGAACCTCTCAAAAGGGTCTCCTTCATGGCTGGTGAAAAGAAGACCTTCCTTTCGTCCATCCACAACACCACTCCAAGCTGCTTCAGGGTCTGTGATGGCTCAAAAGAGCTCCTCTCTGAATTCACCACCCAGCTTCCGGACTCCAACACCTCCAGAGTCCTGGTCACCAACTTCCTTGCCAATCGTACAGATGATGCTTTAATGAGTAGATCACCCAGTTAGGGATAGACATGATGTTCTTCTTGCTGGAGTTGAGCCACCAGGACTATAAGCACCTTTGAGAAAACACTGGGGGCTGTGTCCAGTCCAAATGGGAATACCCCATACTGGAAGTGTTGTCCAAGGCCCATGAATCTGAGGAACCTCTGAGACTTTTAGATGGGGTTGTGGAGATACGCATCCCTCAGATCTATGGAAGTTAGATAATCCCCCATCTGGACAGCTCAGATGATTAAAAGCAGGGACTCCATCTTGAAGGTTTTGTGGTGAAGCCCCCCCCCCAACTTCTTGAGAACTATGAAATACACTGAATCGAATCCCTGGTCTTGGTTGCTGGGAGCAGAGGAAGGGTTTCCCACTTCTGAGTATTATTTTCTTCCAAAAATGGGAAACACTGTACCTTAAGTTTCAGCAGATATTTTTTGGGGTCTACACCTGCTCATTCATGTTCAATAATTTGGTCACTGATAATAAAGTTTGGAAAACACTTTGTAGTGGAGGAGGACATTGACAGGACACAATTAACATCCAGTGCCTCCATGGATTGCACCTCCTTGAGCTGTAATGTCCTACATGCCTCAGTTATCAGATAGGACAAAGACTTGGTACCAAACAGGGGAGCGATAGGAATTCTCATCTTCAGCTCCGTCCACCTCCTTCCTCCTCCTCCTTCTCCTCCTCAAAAGATTCATTTTTCTCATCATCAAGTAGCTTCTTAGGGTCAGGATTTTCCCCAAGATCTCAAATGTCCTCATCTTAACCCTCTGTATGGTCAGGGTTAGAGTTTGCCTGCATATGAATATTAGCATTCCTGTCCTACTGCAGTGCACTTGGGCATACCTGTGTAGGCCCCCCTATCCTGAGGGGCCTGATATGGGGTTGGGTTTATCTTAAGGGATGTTCTGTGGACTATTGGGGCCCAAAAGCTCTCCTAAGAGCAACAAGAAAGATTTACACAATTTTGCTCAGAGGTCCAACTTGTGGGAACCATAAGAGACATACAGTAATTGCTTGAGTAACACAGTGGGCCAATAGGAACCCAGAGGAGAAAGTCACATTACTCTTTTACAGGTCTTACATTTTTTTTTAAATGAGAGGTCTCCGATAAGCCATTATTCCAAGTAAACTTGCCCAGCAGGTGCTCAAGGTTAGAAACCTGAAGTTTCTTCCACATGGATATATAGTGTACTACTGCCATGATACCTACCTCCAATTGTGGGGAAAAAGAGAGAAACTTGAAAAAAGTACACCCCTCAGCCCAATTGGTCTGAAAGTTCACTGCCAGAAAGAAAAGAACTGTATGAGTAGAGCCTCTGCATCTCACACTGGGGAAGTGCAGGCACGTGTGTGATCTCTGAAACAGTGTGCAAGTGTGATGTCACAACACTGAGTGTAATATCAGCATGCCAGAGTAGGGTGCGTGCACAACACTGGCACACCAATGGGGCACTGAGGCAAGAGAAGCCTCTTAAAGAAAGGGTACATAGGCAAAATGGTTAGAGTGTGACAAAAAAATGGCAGGAAGCTGCACGGCTTGATGGAGCCTAGAAAAACCACCAAACTGCCTGAAAGGCAGAAAAATGCAATATAAATCTGCCAAAAAGACTCTGAGACTGCCAAGAGTCAAAAGGCTCTTGCTTTAGAAACCTGTTTCTTTTTTTGGGGGGTGGGGGTACTGCTGAGAAGAATTAAAGGGAAAAGTCCCTGTAAGGCAAGAGAGCCAAATTAAATGGGAAATGTCCCTTCAAAGAGTAGCAAAAAAGAAAGAAAAACTGTTAGGCAAACAACCAGGAGACCATAAAAACTGGGGAGGTGGGAGGAACTGATACCTTGAGATAGAAGGGTACTTCTAGGAATACCCTAGACTAAACCTCCAAAGAAAAAAATGGTACTTAGTAAAGCACCATTGTGTCTTAATAAAGAAATTGGAGACCAGCTGAAAATGCCCACCCCTAAAGCATATGGCAGATGTGGCCCCCAAACCAAGCACAGGCAGTGGCTGTGGGAAGAACAGGTTAGCCAATTTGAAACACACAGCTGAACAGGCATGATTTTAATTTAGGGGTGCTGCCTGTCACCAGGTAGCAGTACCTACTATGTAGAATTGCAGCCCCAGACACTAGAAGTTGATTTTTCTTCAGAGAAGCTTTTCAGTTGTTTCCCCTTTGATGTTGTCTGGAATGCTCATGTGCCCATCACTCTAGGCTGACTCAGCCCTTGGGCTACAATATGCTATTTCCTCTAGTAGGGGTGCACAATACCCAGTTGTAATGATTACCCATTGACAGTGTGGAGTGCTACAGAAACACTATCATGACCCAAATCCAGTGCTTCATGGCACACTGCCAGTTCATCCAGGTAGGTGTGGTTTGGTGAAGATAAATATATTTACTGTGTATTGTGGCAGATGCCCCCCCCCTCCACATCTAGGAAGCATCCTGAGCCAATCCCCTTATCTTTTCCCTCAAAGCCTGCTGCAGCAGCATTTATCTCTTTTTCTATTATATTTCACCTTTTCAACTCTGGTAGGGTGGCCTCCTATCACAGTTTCTCTGTATCTCAGTGCTCCCAGATCAGGCAAAGCATTTTCCTGTAGTACACTCTAATTTCTCCTGTATTTTCACTATAAAACTGGGATGAAATTCCTGTAGATTTTCCTGTATGCACAAATCATTGTAAGTACACAATTGGTGTCATTGTGCCAGTTAATAAAATCACTAGGACAAATGTTCAGGCTGTTTTATGTGTTCTTATTTATTTTAAATATAAAAAATCACCTACAACGTATCACATAACTACTCTACAACTACAGTATAAGAACTTTATATGTAACAATATAATGCAATCTTGAGGTTCTGGGGAAATGCTGTAACCTATAAAGCTCAGTTCTCAAGGTTCACATCTCCAGAACCTCCTGAAGGTATTATAACTTTGTAATAATACAGTCCCTTATACAGTATTCTATTTATAGTATGAAATGCCTTAACTTCAAATTTATCCCTTAATCACAGACTGATACATTTTGTATTCTGCTCACAATGCATGAAAGGGGCATAGGGATGCACAAAATGTGCATATCCCAACCTCGTCCCTGCAGCCCATGGACAGGTGCGCCCATACCGGCATTCACCAATGCCGATCACCTATTCACGGCTCCTCCCTCAACAGACAGGACTCTGCAGGGTGGCCGGGGGAGGAGTCGTCCCAGGCAGAAATGCTCCCTGGGACCCATAGTGGATCCCACACGTAGGGTGGCATGGGTCTGGGGCTGTGCATGCTGATAGCACACATCCAGACCAATGCAGCACCCTCCAGTCCTAGTTCTGCCTCACATAAACTTTCTGGGTGCTTTCCCATCCAGTTGCCCCTGCCACCTTCTGCTGCCCAGCAGTCGGGAGCAGCACAGTGTGCCCTGTCCTGGTCCCCCGGTGACCGAATGCCTGTATTTATGGGGGCATGCTGTGGGTTATAGCAGGGTCTCCCTAGTGTACACTGCACCACCCTCTGCACCCATGCGGCCAGCACTATGCAGGTTAGTGAATACACGTAGTGCTGGCACATCTCCAGAACGTCCCCATCATGGAGCTGTCTGCAGACATGGGGGATCGGGTGCAGTGGGTCTGCATATGCCCCCTTTGTGCATGCCATGCAGGGGGCACAGGGGGTGTGGAGTAGCTACTCGCCCCAGATACGCGTGCATAGCCACTCCACACCAGTCGTGCATTGGGCCTACAGCTCTGTGTACCTGTAGCACTCCATTAATAAACATTGTTTCAATGTATTGTTGTGTTTTTCATTAGCATGCTTAAGCATACCCCTACACACACACACACACATACACACACACACACAGCTTTGTGCACCAAACTCTGAGGTAAAAACAAATATTCCCTTTTTTTAATTTATTTCACTAACCTTAGGCCAGACCAGGGTCTATGGGTCCCTTCTGATCTCACACATATAATTCATAACTCCTGCTTATCTTGATGAAGACACCCTCATACCTTTCCTAGGCTCACAATTAAATAGAAACATAGTCTATTTTTTTTTTCAAATTACCTTAACCTCAAGGCTGGTCAGAAGAAGTGCTGCCTTAGTGATCTTTTTAAAAACACAACTCTGCTCTGTGGACCAAACAAGACAAGTAGCACTTAAGCACTCTTTGTGTCCCCATCACCCTTTAAAACCCACCATCATCGAGTCTCTTTTGTCTGACTCACTTTTTGCACTTCATGTGTTTAAAATAGACAAATTTGCAAAACAGAAGGTTTGTTTGCCTTGGTGGTTCAGGGAGCTGCTTCCCTCAAGCAACACTTAAGCACTCTTTCTTGCTCCCCCCCAAAGCATAACACCATCAAGTGGCCAGTCTTTTTTCTGACTCATTTTGCACTTAAAATGAGTTTAAAATAGACTAACCTGAGGCTGCCCACAAGAAGGCTTGTTTATCTTCAGTGGCTTAGGCTCTGCTAGTCCAGAACAGTGGCATTTGAGATGCAGCTCAGGTGACTCAACGGTGTTGCTGTTTTGAGTGGGGCCACATAGCAGGTGTTTGTATCATGCAGCAGCTCACTGGTTCCTGATCAGAAGATATGAATTCATCCTCAAAAAGATGTACTGCCAGCATATTACCTTACTACCACAGAGAAACACAGGCTGCAAATGGACCAACAGAATTGCTTAGTGTAGCAAAGTCAGCAAACTGAGCACCAATTGGAGGGCTCTGTCTGGATCTTGGCAGCCATGAGATTCATAGTGGGCATTTTCCCATAGTGTTTGTCCATCTATTTTATTTATTTAGTTTTTGTTGACCGGGTAAGTGCCCTAGACAAATCCTGCCTATTTTCAGGCACGACCCGGGGGAGGGGGATACAGTTGAATGCCAACTGACATTGAACCAGATTAAGCTGCTGGTGGTATTTTTAGTGAATGAGGGAAATTTGGCCAGGACACCAGGGAAATTCCCCTACTTCCTGTTTCCTGTGAGCAGGGGGGACCCATTTTCTGGTGGGACCAAGATGGCGGAGGAGGAGGACAGTGGAGGAGGACATGCTGTGGCTGAGTTAGCAAGGCTCAGCGGGAAACATGGTACGGCTTTCCGGATGGCTGCAGAGAGCAGTGGAAGTAGGACGGATGTTGATCAACTCCTAAATCATCTGTGCGGGGACAGTGGTACGGCTGGGATGCACCTTGATGGTGACCAGCATAGCGTACTGGAATCCCCGCAGCCTGAAGTATTAGTGCATGATGCGGAAGTCATCGGGAGTGTGGAGTTGGAGCAAAACCGTGAGTTTCTGACGGAGCCTGGGATCTTGGGAGAAATGATGGGCTAAAATGCTGCAGTTTTGTGTGGAGCTCCAGCTCTTTCGCAAGGGTCTGAGGAGCTTAACGTATTGTTGGAAAAAAAACAGCAGCTGATAAAAGAAGCTTTGGCTGAGTTCAACGAATTAAAACAACAAGCTGAGGAGGATTGAAAAAGAAAAAGGCCCATTTTGGACTCTCCTTCGGGCCTACCAGGTACTGTGCCTAAGGTTCTTAAAGGCCCCAGTTTTTTAGATCGATCGACGGATGAAACCCCACCTCAGGATGCTAATCTGGTGGTTAATGAATCCTGGTCCCCTCAACAAGCTCTCCGGGAGGCAGGTTGGATACAATCAGATAAGGGAGGCTGGATAGCCGACCCAATAATCCCTCTGCCGGGAACAAGCGTAGCAGATGGGGAAAAGGCCAAATCTGCATCAAGGGATGCTGTATCTAGCTATGGGCCAGACTGTTTTGAAACTTCCCCTGTAATAACTGTACACTCTTCTTTATGTGTGTCTCCTCAAACCAGTATTTCTAATTTACTATCAAATGGTTCTTTGCTATCAGAGCCCATGTTAGGACAAACTGTCACTCCTGAAGCTTTAAGTTATCGAATGTTTTGGGTTCTGAGTTAAATCCAGTACAGGATCAGCCTGTTATCTCACAACCCCCTGTTACATTTGCTAGTTTATTTAAAAAAACAGTTACTTTGGCAAAACGTAGGAATGCAGTGCGTTTAAGGTTCCTAGGTCCTATGGATGGTACGCCAGATCGTTTTTATGTAGCGAAGGTTTTGATTAAGCAAATGCTGGATTTTTCTCCAGGGGAGGTGTATGCCCTTATACACACCCCAGGGGATAACAGTTATGACATTAGTTTTCGTACACCAGATTTGCTAAATAAATTTTGGATGAGATATGCTCTTTTAAAAACTAACCCAGTGTGGTTACATTTTCAGGCTATGCCTCTCACCAAACAATTCTTTAAAGTAATAAATGTACTTTTTCGGAATGAGGGAGTAAATGTAGAAGATATAACGTACTGGGTGGAAAAAATATACTGTTCAGGGAATCCTGAACCTATATTGGATGATGAAGGTTTCTGGAATGGAGGGTGGAGATATAGGTTAATCTATTTCAAACGATGAAGGTCTACAGCATTTACCTAGTTGTTTCTGTTTGGGTCGGGATAAGGGTTTTATTTTTTATCCAGGCCAACCAAGACATTGTTATAAGTGTGGCTCTCCTAGGCACCTGAGTAGGATGTGTGAAGTGGTAAAATGTGTTCAATGTGGAGAACAAGGACATGTCCTTACTGACTGTCATCACCCCAGTAAGTGTTCACTGTGTGAAGATGCACATTCTTTTGTTGATTGCCCTTTCGCCGCACAAAATAAATCTGGAGACCATAGTATTCAAGATTTTTACATCAATATGGTAGTTAAAGCTGCCCTTAGGAATAAAACCCCTACCACACCCTCTGGGAGACCTCAACCACATATTTCTGGTAATCATGGTTGTGCATTGATTCAAAAAGAAACTCAGTCACAGATATACCCTGATGTTTCTGAGCCTCTGTCAGTGACACAAAATCCTGTCTCTCAAGTGGAGTTTCTAGCAGCAGTTTGATTTCAATGCCTCCACAATCCCGAAGAGGCCTTTACTCTAGGTATCTTCCAGAAGGCGTAGTCTTGATCTGCAATATTAGCATGGTGATTCCTGAACCCCCTATGATGGCTACACATAATCCTTTTATTGTATTACAAGATGACACAGGGACGGAGTCTGACTCAGTTTCTGTAAATTCCTCACAACATGATGGTACGTCTGATATAGACCAAAATCTGGCAAAAACTGATTTAGGCAAAAAGAAAAAAAATAGATTGGGAATGAGGAAAGGGAACAAGAAAAAATAATATGCTAAAATGTGTTCAAAAATATGGCTGGTCGTTTACCCTCTCTTGATGGTAGCAGTTTATAATCTTTCGGTAGCTTCTTTAAATGTGAATAGTATGTTATCCGAGAGGGAACGGGTTTTGATTTTATCCCTTTTTGAGAAAAAGGATTATGATGTGTTTTTGCAGGATACTAGGTTACATACCAAACTCGATATTGAATTAGCAACCGCTGGCTGGAGAGGGGTTATCTATTGGTCTATGGGTGGAGACCCCTGTAGTGGTGTAGGTATAGCCCTAAATAGTCCCACTGCAAAGGTGATACAACTAGTTGATCTTGTCCCTGGTCGTGTATTGTTGTTGGATGTAGTGATTAACGGTTTACAGTGTCGGTTAATCAATGTTTATGCACCTCAAACAAAATTTGCACGTATTGAAATATTTCGCTGATTTCAACCTTATTTATTTACTTCAAAGTATGTTTTTTTGGGGGGTGACTTCAATTGTAGTAGATACAATACAGATAGGGGATGCCGAACCACCAAAATGTTTTGTGATGCTACTTGTCTTAATAATTTACTAGTTCAAACAGGCCTTAGTGATGTTATGGCCCTTTCAGGGAATCCGGAAAAAACATTTTTTCAAGGCAATAAGGCCACAAGGATAGATTTTATGGTTTCTTTCCAATTCCCTACAGGTGATTGATAGTAGAACATTGGCTGTTACTTCCTCTGACCATGTAATTATAGTAGCTACGGTGGCAAGTCATATGCCTATGCATCGGGGTCCAGGGTACTGGAGAATTAACTTGGCTCTATTACTTCTTCCTACAATTGAAGATGGCTTTCTAGCTATTTTAAAGGCCAGGAAATCTGTGTTATGTCTCTATGATACTTATCGAGAATGGTGGATGGATACAAAAACTGAAATTAAACGTTTTTTTCAATTAATAGGGAGATTATATGGTAAATACAAAACTGATACTTACTTAAATTATAGAAAGGAATTTTTGGATTTACACTTTCGTGTGACCAATGGTGAGGTTTCAGTCCTCCCCCAGTTATACAAAATAAGAGAAAAGATGAATAATTTTCAATATGATCGGGCAAAATCTTTAGAAAATGAATACGTTTGGTACCCAAGGCACAAAGGCCTTTCTGAATTCATTTCAATTTAGTGCTTCCCAAAGACATCAGAAATATATGACAGGTCTTAATGATCAGGCAGGGATTGGTGCTGAATACCAGAGAGGTTATCGGATTGTTGATTTACATGTACAGAAACTTTTAGTATTACTGAAACATTGAGTCACACACATGAGAACTGGTTGGGAGGATGTAATTTACCCCAAATTTCAGATTCAGGGTCAGTTAACTTAGTAGCACATATTACAACACAAGAGGTTGCTGCAGTCTTGGCACAAGTAAAAGCTGGTACAGCCCCGGGGAATGATGGTATTCCATATGAAATTTATAAAATAATTTTTCAACAATTATTGGAAGAATTTACAGGTGTTTTGAATGAAATACTATCCTCGGGGATATTACCAAAAAGTATGAACGAGGGGCTTGTAGTTTTTATGTATAAAAAAGGAGATAGAGGGGATTTGTTAAACTGGAGACCTATAACCCTATTAAATACAGATTTTAAACTATTTACCAAAATATTAAACAATAGACTGTTACTTAATGCACATTCCCTTTTACATCTGGCACAAACATGTTCCATTCCAAATAGGAACATTACCGATAGTCTAATACTTTTGCGGGAACTTTTTCAAAAGGGATCTACAGGGGAACTTACAGGTTTGATTTTGAGTTTAGACCAGGCAAAAGCCTTTGATAATGTAAGACATGGTTATTTATGGGACTGTTTAGTTGGGTATGGTGTACCCGATACCTTTATAGAATGGATAAAAGCCTGTTATGCCAATGCTATGCTCAAGCTTTTGTAATGGGTGGTGAGGGACTATATATCCCATATTAGGGGTGTACGTCAAGGATGTCCTCTTAGTGCCCTTTTGTATTTGTTACTATAGATCCCTTAATTAGGCGGGTCTATGGTCATGACAGCATATGGGGACTCTCCTTTTCAAGTACTGATCCTGAAGTTAAATGTATTGCCTATCGCGGATGATTTATGTTTTCGATTGGGATCTTCCTCTGCAAGGGTTTTCAAAAAAGTTTTACAAGGTTTTTGTTATATACGGTGCACAAATTAACTATGAGAATTGTAATTGTATAACACTGGGGATAGAGTATTTTCATCTTACACAGGTTTAGGTATTCGTAATTATGGGATACTTGTAAAATTTTGGGTCTTTTATTCGAGCAGGAGATTTAGCATATCTAAATTGGAAATTTAAACTAAAGGAAGCACAAACTAAGGTAGATGTCTGGAATACATGGAGACTGCCTAAACTGAAACGGATTCAACTGGTTAAAACATTCTTATTACCCATTTTTTATATTTAAGTGCAGTTTTTAGTCTTCCTTTAGCTTTGGAGACACAGTTATATGGATTTTTTGCTTGTATATGGGGCAGTGAGACTGAACCCCATAAAAAAGCCTTGTTGTTTAGGGAGAAAAACATGGGGCCTAAAATGTTACATCCTGTAGTTTTTTTCTTTACTAAGTTTCTCTATACAAATTTAAAACCTCTGTTTATAGATAGAGACATACAATGGAAACCATGGCTTCAGGATACTCTGGGAGATTTATCTTTTTCTGGCCTGAATATGAGGTATTCCGAGACAACGTTCCATAAACCATCTCCACAATCTCTTAAAATATGTTTTGGAAAATTAAATTATGGGGTATTTCAAAGCATACCTTTTTGCATTTTACTAGAAAGGAATTATACATATATTTTACAAAAGTATTTTCAAGATTAGGCTCCATTTGATTATTTTCCATCTCCTATAAAACTTGCAATTGGCAATATGTTAACCTCCCCAGTTCCACCTCATATGTGGGATGTGTTATGGTTATCCCTATATGGCAAATTAAATGTCCGAGCAAATCTAAAACATAAGCAAATTACTGATCGGTATTGCACTAGGGGTACGTGTTTTGAATTAGTGGAGAGAATGGAACACTTATTTTTGGAATGTCCTTTTATAAAAGGATTTTGGAGTCTTGTTTTATGAAAATGGCCTACCTTTCCTTTATACCCTATGGCGTTAGATATGCTGTGTATAGGGATTCTGCCAGTAACCACTGTGCAATATGATGAAGTGACTTTATGTTTGATTTTGCTTTGTTTTAAATACTATATATGGCATGTGAGATGCCGTTTCACCATTCAACAACAATATTTTTCACAAGAAGCATTATTTGGTATGGTTGCTAATGCAATATTGAGATTGAAAAGGCAGGATTATGGGAAATTTTCTTCATTTATATGTCACTCTAGATGGGATTCTGTAGATTGGCTATAACTTCATTGGATTAATTTAGAATAATTATTTTGGATGTATTGAATTAGTGTTTTCTATTTGCTTTTTCTTCTCTTCTTTTTTTTCCCTTTCATTTTATGTATAATTATTGTTTTCTATTATGATAACAATATGCTGTATCATTTTCTTTAATGTGACTTAACATTGATTGAATTTATTGTTTGGTTTGTTGTCTATGATAACAAAAGTTCCCTACTCATTTTTGTAAGTGGGAGGGGAGACTGTTTTGCAGTTTTCCTTTACATTGTTTGGATGATATATCTTTGTAATAGATTATCTTCTATATGATTTATATATTATTTTGTGTGATTTAACACTGTATGTTTTCAATTTTGGTTTACTGAAATAATAAAAATTCCCCTACTCTTTTAGTGGGGTGGGGGGATATTTTTTCAGTATGTCTAGTAAGTTTTGAGTCTATTGCAATGTTAGTTTTGTATTTTATGTATGATGACATATGTATTTTGTTTTGAGTAATTTGCTTTTGCTTTTGTGTATTATTTGACTGTATTTTACTTTCCAACTTTAATAAAAATTCCCCTACTCTTGCTTCCTGTGAGCAGGGGGGACCCTTTTTCCTGCTGGACCAAGATGGCTGCCATCCCGGACCCTGGAGGAGGTGGAGGTGACTGCATTGCTGTCAGTAGGGGGAAACCTATGGCTGAGGAAATGGCCAGTCCAGATCTGCAGTCAGAGAGGATGGAGGTGCAAGCTCTACAGGGGTCTGAATTACCTCAATTAGTGCAAAGTATGGAAATGCAGCATTTGGTTGAAACCTTGTTACACTCAGATGAAGAAGGAAATACTCCTACAGAATTTTTTTCAACAGAGGATCTTACAGCTAACCAACAAATGAGGTAAAGGCCATGAGTTCTAAGGATACAGCTGAAAATGCTGAACAGACTTTACATTTATTTCTACAAAAGGGGGAATTGAGGCACGCTCAGGAAAAAGCCAAGTTGCAAGCTAAACTTGAGGAAGTAACACGTTTGGCTTTAAGCACAAATACAAAGGAGAAGCCAGTCAGGGAACCCTCTGATGCAGCAAACTCAAAGGCCCAGCTGGAGCAGGGTGAGTCAGTCATAGTTGTCAATCATTTCTCTACTGTCTTTGAAAAAGTAAAAGGGAGAATCAGCCAGCTAGCAGTTTAGCGTAGCAGTCTCAGCGTGTGCCTACAATAAACCCATAGTTGAGCAGAACTGGGATTAGTAAGGTTGCCGAGATGCCTATCACTCAGAATAACATTAAAACTGTTGACACCACCTTTAAGTCAGGGCATTTAGCTGTCAAAACCTCAGGGTTTGTGGCCTTACCTGATGGTCAAGCGGCTGTCAGATTTCAGACAAACAACTGGAAACACAAGCTACGGCAATATTTTCTTTTACTAACTTAAACAAGTTCAGCCAAAAGAAATGCAGAAAGATAAAAGGCTAGCACGAACCTTAGCACACAGACATTTAAATACGAAACCTTTACAAACTGTATCAGTACCGACTCTCAAGACAGCTGAATTGCAAGATACAACCTGGACTCTGGGTGAAGCACTGTCCCGGTCAGGTTGGAAACAAAACCCTGCAGGGATTTGGGTACCAGATCTGGAGTGGGATGATAATTTATCATTCACTCCTTCTTCATCGACTTGGACTCCAGGACATGGTTTAGAACAAGCAGAAGTTACTCTTAAAAACCAAGAGACGCCAGATTCAAAACAAACAGATGTTGTTGAGGTGGCCATTGAAGTACATTCTCCAACAGGGGAACTGACACTGCTAGACAGGTTGAAGAAATCCCAATAGCTAGTGTGGATCCTGAAATTGAGCACAATTAGGATGAATCTGCTAATAAGCAACCTCTGCTTTCAGAACTGTTTGCAAATATAAAAAAAGAAGCAGCTCCTAGGAGGAACGCAGTGAGACTTTGGTATAAAGGGGGCATGGACGACAGACCAGACAGGCATTTTGTAGGAAAAACATTATTGAAAGACTCTTTAAGGTTTTCCCCCCAAGAGGTGTTTACCTTCATAAACATCTCAGGGGAGGACAATTTCGACACAAGTTTTCGATCTGCTCACTTTTTAGATCTTTCTTGGGAAAAGTATGCCCAGGTAAAATACTCCCCTATCTGGTCTCCTTTTGTGGTTATCCCACTTTCTAAACCATTGGTCAAATTCATTACGGTAATGTTTCGTAATGAGGGTGTGCATGTAGCAGATATAACATATTGGTTATCCCAGTGTTGTGAAATATTAGGTGACCCTGAGGCTATTTTGGATACTGAACTCTCTTGGACTGGGGGTTGGTGATATAAGGTTAAACTGCAAAATACAGATTCAGGCATAGTCCATATTCCTAACTCATTTATGTTAGGTAGAGACAGGGGGGTGTGCTTTTATGTAGGGCAACCCAGAGCCTTCTACAAATGTGGCTCCTGTACTCATATATCAAGCACATGTGATAAACCTAGATGTGGGAATTGTGGGGAGGTGGGACACATTTCCTTTCAATGTGCATCACACACTAAATGTGATTTGTGTGACGATGTAGGACATGCATTTAAGGATTGTCCCTTGGCTGCTAAAAATGCAGCTTGCAATGTCAGTCCTGATCTCCTACTTCAACAAACACAAGATATAGCTGAGGTACCTGCACAACTGCTACAAAAAGAATCAGAGAAAAAGCCTTGTTCTGAAAGGAGTTTGGGTCAGGTTGCAATTCAGGCTTTAACCACCCAGACTACCATCCCTATCCCTTCCCCCCTTCCCTCCCCACCCCTCATAAGTTGGAACAACAGGGGTTTCAGTGGGAATGCTTGATTCCAGTGTGTTATAGTGAACCAGCTGAGGCTAATGTTGTTGAAGCTTCATCCCCACCTCAGAGGTGTAGATCCTCAAGAAATCAAAGATCACTTTGTATTCCCCTCTTCACTACTCTTCCTTTGGATGTTGTGTCATCCAAAAATTCTTCAGAGGATGTACAGTCCAAAAACCCTTTAGCAGTGCTAGCACCAGAATGGGGGGGACTTAAATATGGGCCAAGAGGAAGGGGACAGTAATACTAGGGACCAAGACATGGAGACTCTGAAAGGATTTGCAAGGTACAAAGGGAAAAAAAAGAAGGAGGAAAAAAAGTTGATCACCGAGAAGGTCTAAAAACGTTTTCATCTGTTGATGCTTAAAATCGGATCAATAAATGTACACAGTTTGTTAAACTCAGGGAAAAGACAGATTGCGTTTGATTACTTGCATATGCTTAATTTGGAAATCTGTTTTTTACAAGAAACTTGTTTTTTTTCTACTCATAATATACGAAACTATCAGAGTGAATGGTTTTTGGGACCATCTTATTGGTCCTTCGGACAGGATACTGCAGACAGAGTGGGGATTGTATTTAACTCTTTTTCTTTTCATTTTCTAAAATCGGTGGATATCCTTCCAGGAAGAGCCTTGCTATTGGATGGGACATGGAAAAATAAGCATTATAGGTTAATTAATATTTACAGCCCACAGACTAAAGCAGGGAGAGTAGCACTGCTGGCGGCAGTCAAACCTTACCTAATGACCACTTAGAATATAATTTTTTGTGGTGATTTTAATCACAAAATTCCATCTAATGTTAAAACTAGAAAGCCTATGGCTAAAATATATTGTGATTCCAATGCTCTGATAGATTTAATATCCTCAGCTAACTTGATTGATTGCAGTAAATTCAAGGAAAGGGGTCCAAACTTTACGTTTAGGAAGGGGAATTTAAAGTCCACTATAGACTATGTACTGGTGTCTAAAGCTTTATCTAGAATTAAAATGGTAAATTGTCCAGTGGAATTTTCAGATCATGCTTTATTAGTAGTACAGATATATGATATCCCTGAATGTAAATTTTCTGTTACCAGATGGAAATTGAATATTAAAGCCCTGGATGACCTAGGGGTCCAACAAGAAATAAGAGCCATTATTAAGGCAAGATGTTCTGTTTGTTTTTTATATATGGATATAGGCCAATGGTGGCTGGACTCAAAAAAAGATTTCCAAAGCTGGTTAAAAAAATATGGGAAACATAAGGTGAATGATGATTTTTTTAAAGTATCTCTCCCTGCGACAACAATTATATAAACTCTACACTTGTGCTAATACTTCAAAAATTAATTATTCTGAACAAATCAAGAAAATTAAATCGGAAATGTTAGTCTATCAATATGATAGAGCTAAAACAGTGAAAGTACTATTTCAGAATGGGATAAAAAAAACAGCGGGCGATCCTTTTCAGGCATGTAAAACTATGAGAGAAAATACAGAAATTACAGCTCTGTTTGATTCTCAAGGGGTGTTGCAAAGTTCAGTTTATGACCTTTTTTCTATCATAAAAGATTATTGAGTAACATTATTACCAGATAGTTATCCCACAGTTCAGGATATTGGGGCTTACCTAAATTATATTCAAATTCCTCCTATACCTTCTAAGCTCCTATACAATGTCACAAGTATTGATTCTTCGGAAATAAAAATAGCAATTCAGAAAATGACATCAGGGAAATCCCCAGGGCTGGATGGGTTGCCCATTGAATTTTATAAAACATTCGAGGTGGAATTATCTGATTTTTTAGCAGTAGTTTTTGGCTATTTTTTCAAAATGAACAGAATCCCCCCAGTTTTTTTAAATGGTATTCTAATGTATTTTTATAAATCAGGTGACAGACAGCACATTTCTAATTGGATGCCTATTACCATACTTAATTCAGATTATAACAATTTGTATGCACATTTTAAACAATAGGTTGAAGCTTTTTGCTGATCAGGTTATATCTCCAGCTCGATATTATAGTTTACCCTCATGGAAAATACAATCAGCCCTAATGATAGTGAGAGATGTTATTGAACATCTTTCTCTTTCAGGTAAATTTGGCACTTTAATAACAATAGACCAAGAAAAGGCATTTGATCGGGTTTCCTATATATATTTGTTTTCAGTTCTGAAATATTACGAATTCCGGAGTACTTATTCTGATTAATTAAATTAATTTATAGATCTATAGAAGTTTACCCAATTATAAGAAATCAAATTATTCATAATTTTAAAACCCAGCTTGGGGTGCATCAGGGCTGTCCCCTGAGCCCTCTTCTTATTGTCTTCTCTTTGGATCCTTTTTTAAGATTTATAACAGATAAACCTAAATGGAAAGGTATTCAGGGACTAGGCTTACAACCAGCTATAAATGCTTAAGCTTTTGAGGATGTTCTCTGCCTGTTTTCTTCAGAAATTTCACAATTTCGGAAATTTTCAAACATTATGTTGGATTTTACTAAAGTATCCAACTCTAAAATGAATATAGCAAAAAGTCAAGGTTTATATATTGGGGTAGGATTCCCGGAGGTTCAAATAGTACAGGGTTTACGTATATCCTCTGAACCATTGAAAATATTGGGTATTACTTTTGGACCCCAGAATATGGCCTTATTTAATTGGGAAAAATCATTGTTAAAAGTTGAAACCAAAGTATCCCACTGGAAGTCATGGAGTATGTCGAAAATTAAATGCATACAGATAATAAAAAAAAATCCTGGTCCCACTTTTACTTTATGTAGCTATGTTGTATCCCCCACCAAAACAGTTAGAGGTAAGGTTAAATGGTGTTTTCTTTCAAATGCTTTGGGGAAACCGTTTAAACCCTATTAGGAGGTGTTTTACTTGTCTACCCCAAAAAAGGGGGGGGGATTAGGTATGTTAGATCCTATTGGTTTTTTTTCACACCCTTTTCTTATAAAATGGTTAAATGTGGTTTAGGATCATCATCATCACCACAAAGGTCATGGTGTAGATTAAGTTTAGACAGATATTTTAGGGCATGGGGGGCAGTGGCCCCAAGATTAGGGTCTTTTTTACATGTTCCTGATTTTTTTAGATCAGCTGTTTCCAAATTATATATTTGGAACCTCACAAAAAAAGAGATTCAGGTTCAATCTAGGAAGCAACTGTATAAAACTGTTTTAGATAAAATCTACCCAATAGAGCCACATTTTAAATTTTGTACCCCAGACTGTAATAAATATATTTTGGCTCAATTAGTAAACCCCAGAATCCCACCTCAGATGTGGGAACACTTGTGGTTATCAGTTTATGGTTGAACCCAGGTAAGGGGGAATGCTAAGCATAAAGCTGTCAAGGAACGGAATTGTCCCTATCCGGATTGTATAAATGTGGAAGAAACCGTGGAGCATCATTTATTTTTTTGTTCCTATTCTACACAATTATGGGGCTATTTGGCCAAAGTATGGAATATACCTTGGCTTATTAATTTAAATTATGAGATATGCGTTATAGGCAATTATTCCTTTTTGGGCTCGAGCTTCCACTCAGAAACTTTTGCTATTTCTTTTTGTTGTTTAAAATTTTATCTATGGCAGGCAAGATGTAGTTGGGTACTTCGTCAGAACAGAATGTCTTACGAGATGTTAGGATCTTTATCTGTGATGCTATGGGTCAAGTATATGTTACTGATACTACACAGGCAACAGATAGGCAAGTCCAATGATGGTGGAAAGGTTTTTCATTTTTTATAAAATATAAATAAGGTGTTTAGAATAAATTTGGTTTAAATTATTTATTTTTGGGGGGTTTTTTCTACTTCGTTTAAATGGGGATTTTAGGGTAAGAGCAAACACTAATGGTGAAATGTTATAAGGTGTATTATGGAAAGTTTTTTTAGTTTTTCAAGGAATTTGTTTCTTATTTTATTTACCCTTCTCAAGGTATGACTTGTTATTTTGTTTTCTTTCTGTATTATAATTGTTTAATTATGTTTCCTTGCTCTGTTTCAAAAGTTGTTTATTTTGATGTATTTACAATGTTTTTCTTCTTAATAAAACTACCCCTACTCTTTTTGATAAGTGCCATGGGATCTTTAACATCCACCTGAATTACCACCAATCCAGGCAGATGGGGCCTCGGTTTAACGTCTCTTCCAAAAGAAGGATCATTTCCCCTGATATTTTAAAAATAAAAAAATTCCTTCCCGTATCCCATTTTTGTAGTAAAAATCCCTTAAAATACAGAAATCCCTGTAGATCTGGGAGCACTAGTATCTATTCTGCCCCTCTTCATTCCCTTTCCTGGTCTCAGGTGCACATTCCCTTTTCTGGTCTCAGGTGCCTTTATTGCAGTATGTGTCCCTATTTAGTTAGAGCCCTGTGATGTTAAAATAAATTGGGCAATAATAAAGGGCCACAGTATTCTGTGAATTGTCTTTGTTCTAATAGGGAATATTGAAAAAATTAAAGCCCTACAATGTATGGACACTCTGCCTTCAAAAGGTGTTCCTGGAGGGCTCAGTTGGGTACATACACTAGACCGCATGTTTTAAATAAAGATAATGTGCATTAGTGGTCCTGGTGCCCTTAAATGTACCCTGACTAAATTTAGAATGGGATGCTGCTATTTGTCTGCTATGGGGTATGCAGGTCTAGTAAAGTGGTCAAGTGCACACACATAGCTACTCCCTACAAAGGTACCCCACCTCACCCCGTATTCTCTTGTAAGAGCCATGGCAAGAGTAAAGTGAAACCGCTGTTTGCGGTTTAAAGAATGAAGTGGGTTTTCCCACTTTTGCATGCTGTAACTAGTAGTGTTAAGAAAATGAAACAGCCACACCATGTTTCCCCAGCATCGTTCGGAGGAAAGGAAAGCTCCAACTTTGATGCACCATGTAACTTCCTGTCAGAGGGGTTTCTCGAAGAGAGGAAAGTGCACGGCCCCCGGAGTGTACAATGGGACTAGGGCAAAGGCTTATATAGGAAATAAATCCCTAAGGAAAGGGTTTAAAGAGAATACTAGATGGCTTATAAGGCACACTTATTCAGAAGGGCTCACATGAAAAGGTTGACCATCGGCTGTAAATTTCAGTCGACAGTTTATTTACCCCTTCCAAAATAAAACTCCCAAGGCAATATCATTTTGATTTACTGGTATAAGTTTTAATAAAACCAAATAGGAAAGGTAATTTTCTTGTTTGTTATATAAAGAAAGATAAAAGGGGATAGCATCTTACCTGTTGCTAGGTATGTCACTGGCCCATGCTATAGGAACCAGCACCCCAAACAGAGGCTTATTTATAGCAACCTTTAAGCCTATGGCACTAGATAACAGGTGGGGATACAAGGTGTAATGAGTAATTATGAATGCAAGCTGAATATTTACTTGTAGGTTTGAATAAGAAAGAAAAGTACTATTGCACCAGTTTTAAAAATACTTAATAAACAGTGTTTGTATTTAATCCCCCAAATGTCTGTATTAGTGTAGAAAACATAATGTATTAGAATAGGGGTGGATCAGTAGATCATGTGATGTGTAAGATGATGTAACCAGACAGTATAAAAGCACCCCTTGTGCTCACTTCAGGCAGATTAGCCTTGAGAATAATACCTGTTCTATGGTTAATGCACAGTAGATAGCAGAGACAACTGAAGCCAAGTATCTCTACTCTGTGGCAGCATCTACTGGGGAAGAGTAGTGCTGAAAGCTCAAGTTAGAACTATTGTTATTTTTTATTTGATTTTTAGTTAATTTTTAATGGAACAATAAAATTCACACTAAGCATCCAGTGTGTTTACAAATTTAGTTCTGTGTCTGTTGTTATCTCTTCCCACACCCTTTTACATACATATTCGTTCAATCACTTTAGTTACTTTGCCTGCAGTAAATTGGTTGTGTAAAACCAAGCCAACTGATAGTACAAAACAAATTCACTGAGTGCCAAGTATTAACCCTTGAAGTGCCAACATGTATACACACCCTCAAACACTGTATGTTCTAAATATTCCAGCAGCCTAAGGGTTAAAATGGAGAAATCATTTCCATGGTATACAGCAGTACAATTAGCAGTAGCTGTACTACTGAGTATATAAATGTTCCTCATCACCAAGCCACAGCTCCCCCTGATGAAGTTGCAATGTGCCACAAGGTACCAGAATTAGGGCCATGGTAGTGATTTTGCACTAATAGTTCACAGTTATCACCTTATTTCAGTGAGTGGTGTGCTTTTCTATTTGCTCTGTATCCTGCTTTACATGGCGGCTCCTGCCTGTTTGATTAGCACACAGTTCGGTGGAATTATTGTTTCAGCAGCCATTTTGTCACCTGCAGCTATCCATATGCACCAAAAGATTACCCTATCTTGAGAGTAGGGTTGTGTGGAATGCTTAAATTCCAACATAAAAGTGTTCCAAGGAATTTAGTGTTCCAAGGAATTTCAGAAAATTCATCAGAATAACATCAGTAGTAGAATTTCAACATTTTGCATGTGAAAATCCATGCCTTCTGTAATAAGTAGATCCTATAATTAACAAGCATTTGTCAGTGCCAAATGTTGTCACGCTGGCATTGGCAGTGGTGGAGGTGGAGATGCATAGCGCTGTGATTTTGTTAATGTGTCCCAAAAGGTGATTTTGCACAGCGAGCACGCCATTATGCGGCAGAGCTGCAGAAACGCGTTTTGGGCAGGCTGTGGAAAATGGCAGCTGGACTGTTGATAATGAGGTGTGCACAAATGCCAGTGGTGAAAATGTGGCATGAAAATATTGCAGATTGATGAAGTTACAAGGGTGCATGGAAACTGTGCAATGCACACTTGCAACACAGTCATTGTATGGATGTTCGGTGCCAAATTTTCAGCATAGGCATTTTAGGACCTCTGCTGATGAATAGTGTCACCGTCATTTCCTCAACTGTCCCAAAAAGTGATTTCACACAGTGACCATGCAATTCTGCACCCGATGTGCTAAAACACATTTCAGCCAGCTGTACTGTTCATAAGGGGGTATGAAAAAATGCCAATGATGAACAGCTGGAGTGAAAGTATTACAAATTCACAAAGTCATGAGTGTGTGTGCAAACTGCGCAATGCGCACACATAAAACACTCATTTTATTGACTTTCATCCCCAAGTTTTCAACATAGGCATTTTAGGACATCTGCTAATGTACAGTGTCACTGCCATTTACATAGTGTGTCTCGAACACGGGCTTTCCACAGCGACCACGCTATTGTGTGCCGGAACTGCAAAAACAAATTTTGGTCAGGATATGAAAAATGGCAGCTGTACTGTTCATTAGGAGGTGTAGAACAATGGCACTGCTGAAAAATCTGGGTGAAAATATAAGTTTGCAAACTTATGGCGTGCTAGGCAATGCTGCAGCTTCATTAACACAGTCATTTGTGATATTGTCACCAAATTTTCAACACAGGCATTTTAGGATCTCTGCTCATGAACAGTGTCACTATCATTTTGTAATGTGTCCCAAACAGTGATTTAGGTACAGCGACGCTATTCTGCAGCTGGAAGTGCCGGAAACACATTTGGCAGGATGTGAAAAATGACAGCTGAACAGTTCACAAGAAGGTGTGGTAAAATGCCAATGTTGAGAATCTGGCATGAAATATTGCGAATTAGCTAACTTATAGCGTGTGGCAACTGTACAGCACTTGCGCCTGAAGAACAGTCATTTTTGGATTTTTCCCACCAAATTTGCAAAATAGGTTTTGAGAGTCCCCTCATGAACAGTGGCACTGTCATTTCATTACTCAGCCCCAAAAGGTGATTCCATGCAGTGACTGCAAAATCACTTTTCTGGACCGAATAACGCCATGACAGTGCAAGAATTCATGAGGAGAGGGGTCCAACCTCTTGTTGAAAATTTGGGGCCAAAATTCCAAAAGTGCCTGAGATATGCAGCAAAGTTGAAAAACCCTATTTATTCCATTATACAGCTTACGACATTTACTCAGTTAGGTGAATTACGACTTTGAAGAGTGCAGGCGTGTTCCGGTCCACGATGATCATCGTGCCAGACTCCTGAGGTAAGTTTGGGGTGAGGGGGGTGTGGGGAGGCAGGGTGCATAGAGGGTGGGTGCAGGTGGGGGCTAGGGAGACTACGAGGGACTGTTTTCATTTTACGAGTAAAAAAAAAACATTGCAGGACAGTTTTTGTATTTCAGGGGATTTGGCATGCTGGGGTGGGCTCCCAGCATGCCACCTAAATGTTTGGGGGAGTCTGTAGCTGATGGGGGATTGGGCACCCTCACCAGCACACAACAGGGGGGTGGAGGAAGTTATGTTGTGAGGAATTGGGCACCCCATCGGCACACAAGAAAGTGGGAGGGTGAGCTGAGGGGATTGGGCACCCCTGCATTTAACAATGGGGGTGCTTAAGCAGCGGAGAGTGGGCTCCCCCATTGGCACACAAAGCTAGCAGGGGGTAAACTGACAGGGGGATTGGGCACCATGCTGATAATGTCAGCGAGCATGTAGGAAGGGTCCGCTGTGTCTGACGAGCTTTGCTTGGATTGCAGTGGACATTTACTTAGATGTGCTTGCCACATTATATATGCATGGTGTGGCGCCGGCATGCAGGCTGATTGGGGAATGAGGGATGCACCTACTGATGCATGCTCTGCATTTGCCCAACAGCGACCATGCCTCCAAAGCTGCACTGTCCCAAGATGTTGGCTGCACAAGTGCGCCATCATAAAAAGTAAACATGCCCTATCACAGCCTTCAGAGACCATAAAACTGATTGTGTAACACTGAACTCTGGTACAGACAACATTCTAACATTCCATATTATGCTGTTTGCCAATTGTAGAACTATTCAAGCAGTTTGTTAAGTCTACAGTACCTCATCTATTCAGAGGAGTACAAGGAGACTGTTTCCTTCAAACACTATACTTATACAGTATATCGTGGCAGCCCCATTTTAAAAAAATGGGAACCAAAAAGTAAATACAGGGGGAAAATAGTAAAAAGGCTCCATGAAGCAATGGAAACCATGTGTTCATATATCACTGTACTGGTCGAGATAACCATGTGGCAGCAGACATTTTAGGCCCAATTCCAAAACGCATGGTGCAACTTGCGGGCGTATGTGAGTTGTGCCATGTGGCATTATGCCATGGATCCTGCACCCTATTCTAAGAAAGGCAGTGTCCCCGACACCTATGGTGGCAACTTGTGGCAGCCGCAGGCTAGTGCCAAGTGAATGGCACACTGGACCTGGTGCCACAAGTCGCGACACACAATCAACTTCCCCCTGAGAGCCCCCCCTGCCTGTAACACACCTGAACACACCTGGGGGCATTGGGGGGGCTGACTGGTTGGCACTGGTGATTGGGGGGGCACAACAGATTTCAGATCCAAGGGTCCTCAATGTTCAGAGGTGGGGGGCATGACAGTGCAAGGGAGGCATGATGGGGACACACTTGTATTTTCCGTGGTGCTTCTGGGAGAGGGCATCCCTCATTGTGCCAGGACAGATGCCCCTTAGACTACCTCCTAGCTGGTCTAATCCAGCTACACCATTGCCTCTTCTGGAATGGTGTAAGTGGGTTACGGCAGCCGTTCTTCTGGAATAGGGCACAATTGCTGCCATAACCCACCCTTGCACCATGCCGCTGCAGGTTGTGGGCATAGTGGGTGGCATAGCCAACCATTGGTGCAACCCACATACAGCATGGCAAAGTCAGAACTTGAATCTCAACTTGCATTATGCCTGCGCAAGGTGTGATTTGAGCCATCGGTTTAAGTGACCGCCTTGCAGCAGGCGTAACGCCTTCTGGAATTGATCCCCTTGTCACCAGCAGCTACCTGCCAGCTCCAAAAGACCCCTATGTATGAGAGCAGGGCTATGCAGAATATTTAAACCATGACAAAAAGGAATTCCATGGAATTTCAGAAAATTCCACAAAATTAAAACGGTAACAGAATTCAGACATTTTACATGAAATGTTTTTTGCCAATTTATAATCTGCAGTTTAGATAAAAAGAAGGTTATTTTTCAGTAATCTGGAAAAAGTATTCTGCAGTTTATGTGATCCATGGAAAATTATTCCACAGTTTACACAGAAAGGCTTTTCAGAATTTATGGAATTTAAAACAAAATTTCCAAAAACATTTCTGAATGAATTACCATTCTGCACCAGTTTTGATGTTGGAATTCTACATTCTGCACAGCTTTGCATTAGAGTTCCACGTTAAAATAAAATTAAACATTTTAATTGTTCAATTGCCTGCAATCTCAGAATGTATTTGGATTAACGATACTACTTCTCCAGCTAAACCCATTCAAATTGCACTCTTAGAGCAACACATTCCACAGATTAAAATGTGCTTTTAACACACACTGTATTGAACAGATCAGCAGCAAATTCACATTCTCTATAATTTCCTTCTGCCTCTGATTTAGTTTCCTTTGCAGAAAAGTTCAAGCAGATTTTCATTTTTACTTGCGTGCATGCTCAAGAAACGTGTATAATGACGCTTAGGAGAGAGAAGCGGGTTGTACAGGTGCGGCACTGCGGTGTGTAATGCCTCCAGTGCATTTTATTTTAATGTGGTGGCATGCTGCTGTTGACACTAGTTCAGCAAGCCTGCCACCAACTTAAAGAAATTGGCAGCTGCAATGAGGGAATGCCCCATCATTGCAGGGCATGCCTGAAAGAAATTGGCCGCTGCAATGAGGGAGCACCCCGTCATTGCAGGGCATGCCTTGAATGCTAAAACATTTCTGTTCACCTCTTTCCATCTATTCTCCATTGCAGCACCAGGAGTGCAAGTAAGCCCTCCAACTGCATGTTGACCACCCCACTCCCTCCGTTCCCCATCCAGGCACCCAGAGTGTAAGTAAACCCTCCCACTGCGTGCTGTCTGCCCATCTCCATCCATTCTCTGTCCCGGCACCTGGAGTGAAATTAAACCCTGCCACTCCCTCCCACTGTGTGCTGTCCACCCTGCTCCTTCCGTTCCCTGTCCCAGTACCTGGAGTATATGTAAACCCTCCCACTCCCTCCCACTGTGTGCTGTCTGCCTCACTCCATCGTTCCCCATCCCAGCACCAGGGAGCTTGTTGTTTCTGTTGGGGGATGTTGCCTGCATGCGAGGCCTATTGGAGTACCGCTTAGTGTCATGAGGTTGCTGGTTTTATGAAGGCACACTGAGCAGGACAATGCATTCAGGTGGGCCTTAGCTGGGATATATATATATGTAACCCCTTGGTGGCACTATCCCTAGGGCTACTACCCCTGCCTGCTTAACTACTAACAGGTTGAGGGGCCTAGATCCAATGGCAGGTGCCTCCATCCAGAGGTCAGGGTTTGCAGTAGTTAAACTAACTTGGTCACAGCCCTCTGGGACACTGTAACCCCCCTTTCTTCCCACTAGTGGCCCATACAATGCATTAGGAATATCTTCACAATGTACACTTACCCCCAGGACTGGCTCTGTCGACTGGACTCTGGGGACCCCCTGTAAAACAAGATGATACAGTGCAAAAACCACAGTACAATACTTTAACATAAATGAATACCTCAGTCAGTATAACTCTGCTGAAAACCAACAGATCTGATTTATTTAAGGAGCAATAACAAGGAAGGGGGAAATCAGGTTAATTAGGTTAAACACATTAATATTCACAGTACTGTGTGCATATTCAGAGTCCCAAATTGTCACTTTCACTGGGTACCCAGGATGGGGGGGGGGGCTAGCCAGGATCGTGCAGCTGGATGAGGCCCTCTGATGGAAAAAACACTTGCACAATACCCAATTGTAATCCAGATCCGGAGGGCTCAGTTCGTGAAGAAATGAAAAAAAGCAACAATTAGATGACACACTTGCGATTTGATAAACAGATGGCAGGGAGCTACCTTGCTTTGTACTCACAAACTAAAGGCTGGGAAATGGATGGAAGGCTGATTGTCCTGGATTGCCAGGAGGAGCAGACCATGTGGACAAGGTCCTTGTGACTGGACCCCACTGCAGTTTAGAGCAAATGGATGTAGTCTGGATTAAGCTGGGGTTTACTTCCAGCTTCATGCACTCAATTCACTGTACAGGGGATTTGAAACGCGATTCCCCACAAGCACTACACACATTTATATGTAAAAGGAAAGTACTATACCAGGCAGGCTGCTTCTCGATCCCAATCGCAATTACTGCACGATACCCGGGAGAACACACAGCAGATTCAGTTCCTGACAGACTGAGCGTGATTCAGCAATTTCTCCAGTCTTCTACAGGGCGAACCTGGTTTCCTACTCTTCAGATCTCCTTAATTCTTTTCACAGGTCAGATTCAGTCTGAACAGGTGCTTGCACAAGCTGCAGACTGAAATTTAGGGCCTCACACGCACTTACAGTGTGGAACTATACAGCGCAGAAGCTCACAGCTCCTTGTCTCTTCACTGCCCCAAACTGATCTGATCTTTCCAGTAGACAGAGCTGGGCATTTCCTTTGAGTTCCTTCCAGTTCAGTTGGCTGGTTTGGCTGTCACTCACAGTAAACTCCCCCTGTTGGTGGAAAAAAGGCACCGAAGTCCAAACTACAATTCCCAGAAGCATTGGCCATACAGTACATAGGTGGCTGGCTCCACAATGAGAGTCCAAGTTCTGATTTGCCAGCAGCAGGCTCCATTTCAAAGGTCCCCCCACACTGATTGGTCCAGTTCAGCAGTTCAAAACCAGAATGGGGGACTAGGCAAACACAGTTCTGACTGAAAAGAAAAGCAGGTTAGACAAAATGTATTTTCGTTATTACTCTATATGATTTCTTGCAAACAGTTACATCTTTGAAAAGTGCTCACTCTGCCCACTTAGTGACAGCAGAAATGGAGTGATTTGGCAGCAGCTAGAGTGGGACTCAAGCAGGGAAACACATAGACCCCCATCCAAATTAATTATGTCTGCAGGCAAACAGCTTTTAAAGAGACAGTACCAGAGGCTCTAAAAGTACTCACAGATAAACGGCTTAGACGCCAAACACCATATAGACTTGGAGCATTCAAGCAAGCTCCTGGAAGACTTTTGGGAACTCCCATTTTCAGGGGGGTTACACCCTTCCCAGCCTGGAAAAAGCTTGGCATCCACGTCAAGCAAGTACCCCCATAAGTTTCAATTGCAACCATATACATGTGCATCAGGATCACATTAGGCTCATACATGTAATCATCAGTCAATATATCACTTTACCAGAAACACATTTCTGAAACTTTGCAGTACATCACTCTTTACACAGTATTACACACACATTGTACCATAACTCAGGTTATTACCTCTTGTATATGAAACCTGAAGAGAGGGAGCCCTTCCCTATCAGCTACCTTGGGGCTGGATGGGGCAGGGGCACCATACCTAGAGGGCAACACAAGTAACTTGGAGTTAGCACTGATGTTCAGTTTGGGCAATGAGCTCGGGGACACATACAGTCCTTTATCGACAACATTGAGAGGCAAGTCCACAGGCCTCCCAGGGGAATCATAACTGAGGCACCACAGTCTTTACAGCTCGACCAGTCTTTCTAGGGGGAACTGTTACAGTCTCTGCACTCTGAGCCTCATTTTCAGTATTGTCCTCACTTGTCAGGGGAGTCTCCATTGGGGTAGAGAGGCTAGAACTTGGGGCACTTTCAGCTCCAGGAGTTACAATCTCGGAGTCCACAACACTTGGCTCTCATGGAGAGCTTTCTGACACTGACATTGAATTATCAGGGCACTCAACACACTCTTCTTGTTCTGGTATGTCACCAATCTGTTCCAGTCCATCATTTTCCTCCCCTGAAAGCTCAAACAATTCAACCATACACAATGATTCCATATCATCTGTCTTGATGCTTTGCACTTCACTTTCTGGGAGCATTGGCTCCAGGGGCAAAGCTGGGGGCTGAGACAGTCCAGAAGGCCCAGCTTCATCTCCAGTATTGACTAGGGGATTGCCCTTAAACAACTGACTCAGTTCGTAAAAAGGGTAGTATTCAAAGTCACACTCACTTTCCTCTGATATGGACTGACAGTCATGCTCAACTGGGACTTGTGGAGGGGAACGCTTTAACTCAGCTTCTGTAGGTGCAGACTTTCTTGATTTTTCCTTAGAAGCAGCTCTAGTCACTGGTCCAGAGGGAGCATTTTCTGGGGGCTCAGACTCAATCAAGATTTGTCCAATGGGAAGTAAATGATTTCTATGCATTGTTTTAACATCTTTTGAATTATTCTCAGGCCTTACTTTATACACAGGCAGACCATCTAGTTTGCCCACTACAATGTGAGGGAGATGGTGCCACCGGTCAGCAATCTTATGTTTGCCATGCAGTCCCAGATTTCTTAGCAATACCCTATCTCCCTCCTGGAGTTCCTGTGCTTTCGCCTTTTTATCATACCTTTCTTTGTTGGCCAGATTTCTTTTGGCAGCCATGGTTTGAGGCAGTTGGTACGCATGATTTAGCTGGGCCTTTAATTTTTGCACATACTGTAAATAGTTGTCAGCTCAAACCCCATCAGGAGAGACCCCAAAACACACATCTACCAACAATCGAGCTTCTCTTCCAAACATCAGGCGGTAGGGGGAGAACCCAGTGGCATCACATTTGGTGCAGTTGTAGGCATGTACCAGGGTGCTAATTTATTGGCTTCATCTAGGCTTGTCCTTTGGGTGGAGGGTGCCTAGCATATCTAGCAAAGTGCAGTTGAAACATTCAGGCTGTAGGTTCTCCTGGGGTGGTAAGGGTTGGTTCTGGACTTTCGCACTCCCCACAGAGAAAGCATCTCTTTGATCAGATGACTCTCAAAGTCTCTCCCTTGATCAGAATGGATTCTTTGGGGAGCCCCATAGTGAACAAAAATGTTTTCTACAAGTACTTTTGCCACAGCGGATGCCTTCTGGTCCTTGGTGGGGAAAGCTTGGGCATATCTCGTAAAATGGTCAGTGACCACCAGCACATTACTAATATTTCTTTGATCTGACTACAAACTCAGAAAATCAATACAGACCAGCTTCGTGGATGCACTGGCGGTGATGTTAACAATGGCGGCAGCCCGCTGGGACAAAGCTTTCCTCTGTAAGCAGTGACTACAAGTTCGAATGTGTTGCGCCACATCAGCCCCCATCTCAGGCCAATAGAATCTGGATCTCACCAAGTCAAGTGTTCTGTCTATACCAAGGTGCCCCATGTGGTTGTGTAGGAATCTCAGCACTGAGTCTCGAAAGGCAGTGGGCAGCACTAGTTGTTGTTTGTCAACTTGTCCCCCTCTGTCTACTGTTTCTCTGTATAACAGTCTATTGATCAGTTTCAACTTGGGACCTTCTTTATATAACAATGCAGTTCTCAAATCAGAGGAACTTAATTTGGACACATCTTTCCCTGCATAGAAGGCTTCTAAAGCTGATTTGATCATGGGATCACGGGATTGAGCCCGCCGAATACTGTCATTGTCCAGCTGAGGCAGTGCACCAATGTCTATTGCAGAAAAGTGGCAATAAACAGCAGGTATGCAATTCTCAGAGGGTCCCAAACAATCCACCATACAGTCCACTGCATCCATGGACATTTGTTCCTCCATGTCAAACTTCTGGCAGAGTGCTTGAATAACAGGTTCTGACAGTCTGACCAGTCATTCTGGGGAACAGGCCTCAGGAGAGAGCATCAGCATCTACTGTATGTGGTTCAGGCCTCTCTGTATTCAACAGCATAGTCCTATGTAGATAATGCAGAAAGCCACCTATGGCTAGTGGCATCCAACTTAGCTGAAGTCTGCACACAGGTCAAAGGATTATTGTCAGTTTTACTAGTATCTTAGCCCCATACAAGTACTGTGGAATTGGTCAACAATAGCCCACTTCAAAGCTAGGAACTTTAACTTATGTACAGGATAGTTCTTTTTGGATGGGGTCAGGCTTCTACTGGCAAAGGCCACTGGTCTCAGGCCATTCTCGTGCTCTTGGTACAACACAGACCCCAACCCTTGCAAGCTAGCATCAGTGTGCATGACATAAGGTTTTGTTGGATCAGCATAGGCCAACACTGGAGCATGGGTAAGTTGATATATGATCTCATGAAAAGCAGTCTCACATTCAGGAGTACAGCAGGCCCCAAATACTTCACTTGGATAAAAATAAACTCTTTCAGTCTTGAGGGACGCTGACTTCTTGTATTTTTTGTGGGTTGGGGGATACCCTCGAGTAAGGTTAAGTAAAGGGCAGATCACTCTTCAATAGTCCTTGATGAAACGCCGATAATAACCACAGAATCCCAGGAATCTTTGCAGTTCTTTTAGAATTTTGGGCTGTGGTCAGGTGGTCAAGGCCTTGACTTTACTTGGGTCGGTCTCTATTCCCTCGGTGGATACTATGTGTCCCACATACTTTACTGATGTTTGAAAGAATTGACACTTATCAATGGACAGTTTAAGGCCAAAGTTTTCCAGTCAGTCCAACACCTTGAATAATCTTGCTCTCATGTTCCTCCAGTGAGCTGCCAAACACAATAACATCATCTCGGTATACCAGGCACTCTAGTAAGTTCATGTCTCCCACTGCATGCTCCAACAATCATTGAAAAGTGGCTGGGGCACCTGAAATCTCTTGAGGCATCCTCATAAATTCATAGAAGCCAAGCATACAGATAAAGGCTGTCTTCTCACGGTCCTCTGGGGCCATCAGGATCTGGTAGTACCCACTGCGGAGATCCAGCACAGAGAACCACTTGCTCCCATTTAGGCAGTCCAAAGCATCCTGAATGCTGGGCATTGTGTACTGATCAGGGATAGTCCACCGGTTTAAAGTGCGATAATCCATGCACATCCTTACTGTCCCATTCTTTTTTCTCACTACCACAATGGGGGAAGCATAGGGGCTCCTGGATTCTTGTATTACACCAGCTAGCATTCTCTTGCAGATGCCACACACATCATCTATATCAGCAGGTGCCAGGCATCGAGACCTCTCATGAAATGGCCTCATCATGCAGCCGGATATAGTGCTCAGCTCCTTGCACATCCTACATCCCATTCCTTTAAAGAAAACACCTGGCTCTCTGGGCAAGCTTCTCACTGATCCTCACTTTCCATTCAGCTGGCAATGGGGAGTCACCGCAATCAAACAAGTCATGCATCACTATGTCATTCTTCCCCAAACTCTTGCCACTGGGTAGCACTGCAGTGCCTGCACAATGCACATTAGCCAGGGTGCAACCTCTATTTACTTGAATCTCTCTGTCAGACACATTATGAACTTGAACCATTACCCTTCTGGCAAAAGCATGGGCTCTAGCAGGCAAAATACTAGGCTTGACCAGCAGTCCCTCCAGCAATTTTTCCATCGCCTGGTGCATCCAACATTAATATTCTATTCTCGACATCCTTTCTGATATGGACCTCTCCCTGTAAGGTACACTGGGCATTTGGCACCAGGATCAGAGACTCAGGATCCTTTTTCCAGACAACTCCAACCGGTTCCTCTGGTTCCACTTTGTCAGCATCTCTCTGTGCCTCATAGGCCTTCTTGATTAAGTTCGGAATTCTTAAAACTCTACTAGTCCTTGACCCTGTTTTCATAGCACAACTGTGGCAGCCATCCAAACATATGTGCATTATTCCCAACTAGTAAAGGAACCCCATCATACAGTCCAGTAGGGGACAGACTAAGGCCAGGGTCTCTCTGCCCTGCCACCCCAGCCACAGAGGTGGGAAAAGACAGCCAAATTTGGATATATCCAGAGTAGGGGTAGGTCTTCTCACTTAACCCCCAGACATGCAGCCCCTCCAATGGTTGTAAGGGTACATCAGACAAATGTTTCTGATATCAGTCTTGGAACATAATTGTCACTTGGGAGCCACTGTCTAATACAGCTCTTGTAGACACTCCATTCACCTTTACAGTGGTCTCCATGGAGGGACCCACTATCCTGGACCAGTCTGGAGAGGTGGTAGTGAGGACCTGGGCAAATGACCTTGCCACAAAGGGATGGGAGTTAACATTTTTGGGACCTTCACTGTAGTCATTTCGTGCACCTCTTAACCACTGTTTTGTGCTCCAAAGCTCTCCTTGTAGCCTGCTCACCACTCTTTCCAAGTCTTTCCAAGACCAGCATTCCTCTTCATGTGCCCATCCTTCTCACAAATATGGCAAAATATGTCAGCTGAAGTTTGGGGTGACCGAAGCATCACATTGGGGGCTGCGGCATTGGTACCGTCAATAGAAAACCTTGGTGCCACCTCAGCCGGCAGTGGGGTGGACATTTGGAGACATTTCTTCAGTTCCCTCACTTCCATGGTCAAGGCATCAAGTTTCAAACTGTTGACAACATGAGGTGCCTGGGTGGGCACCCCATAGCAGAAGCAGTCGGGCAAGTGTCAGTGCCTGTACTCACAGGAGCGGCCTTCATAATGAGACTGTCTGTTGCTTTTCTAATCTCCCTCAGCAGTTTACCCCATGGTGACACACCCTTTTCCTTCTCAGAACACTCTTTAACTGCCAACCCTTGCCCAAGAACTTCACTTGATGGGTCACCCTCAGTCATGCAGGTCGTAGCTGCAGCTATTGGTGCAAGTCCCTCCCGGGGTCGCCTTTTCTCAGCTCCTTGAATTTCTCTCATTAGCTCACCATAGGAGGGTGGGGATTCCAGTCGATTGGCCAGGCGTAACTGAAGCAACAGCAGTTCTGAGAAGGGGGCAGACTTAAGGATCCTGTCCAGCCTGGTTCGGTCCAATTCAATCACTGGCAAACTACTCTTTCTGAGGCATTCTTGCAACAATTTTTCCAGCCGAGATACATACACAGACAACAACTCCCCTTGATACAGTTGTGCATTTATTACTCTCCACCACAGGTCCTCATCAGAATCTGGGCTCCCATACACATTCTCCAAGGCCTCAAGATAGTCCTGTGCAGGTGCTTCAGGGTTACTGGCCCATATGGCATGGATGGTAGTCAGAACAGGACCTCGGAGGCTCTCACTTATCCTCTTTCGTTTTTCTGCTTCTGAGCATTGCCATTCTAGCACTTGAGGGGCAACATAGTCTATCCAGGTCTCCCAGTCATCCTCCCCTTGTGGACACACAATCCCAGCGGTGAGCCGCCAAGATGTAACCCCTCGGTGGCACTATCCCAAGGGCTACTACCCCTGCCTGCTTAACTACTAACAGGTTGAGGGGCCTAGGTCCAATGGCAGGTGCCTCCACCCAGAGGTCAGGGTTTGCAGTAGTTAAACTAACTTGGTCACAGCCCTCTGGGACACTGTAACCCCCCTTTCATCCCACTAGCGGCCCATACAATGCATTAGGAATATCTTCACAATGTACACTTACCCCCAGGACTGGCTCTGTCGACTGGACTCTGGGGACCCACTGTAAAACAAGATGATACAGTGCAAAAACCACAGTACAATACTTTAACATAAATGAATACCTCAGTCAGTGTAACTTTTCTGAAAACCAACAGATCTGATTTATTTAAGGAGCTGTAACAAGAAAGGGAAATCAGGTTAATTAGGTTAAACACATTAATAATCACAGTACTGTAAGCATATTCAGCGTCCCAAATTGTCACTTTACTGGGTACCCAGGATGGGGGCTAGCCAAGATTGGTGCAGCTGGATGGGGCCCTGTGATGGAAAACACTTGCACAATACCCAATTGTAATCCAGAGCCAGAGGGCTCAGTTCGTGAAGAAATGAAAAAAAGCAACAGTTAGATGACACACTTGCGATTTGATAAACAGATGGCAGGGAGCTACCTTGCTTTGTACTCACAAACTTAAGGCTGGGAACTGGATGGAAGGCTGATTGACCTGGATTGCCAGGAGGAGCAGACCATGTGGACAAGGTCCTTGTGACTGGACCCCACTGCAGTTTAGAGCAAATAGATATAGTCTGGATTAAGCTGGGGTTTACTTCCAGCTTCATGTACTCAATTCACTGTACAGGGGATTTGAAACGCGATTCCCCACAAGCACTACACACATTTATATGTAAAAGGAAAGTACTATATCAGGCAGGCTGCTTCTCGATCCCGATCGCAATTACTGCACGATACCCGGGAGAACACACAGCAGATTCAGTTCCTGACAGACCGAGCGCGATTCAGCAATTTCTCCAGTCTTCTACGGGGTGAGCCTGGTTTCTACTCTTCAGATCTCCTTGATTCTCTTCACAGCTCGGATTCAGTCTGAACAGGTGCTTGCACAAGCTGCAGACTGAAATTTAGAGCCTTACACGTGCTTACTGTGTGGAACTATACAGCACAGAAGCTCACAGCCCTGTCTCTTCACTGCCCCAAACTGATCTGATCTTTCCAGTAGACAGAGCCGGGCATTTCCTTTGAGTTCCTTCCAGTTCAGTTGGCTGGTTTGGCTGTCAGTCACAGTAAACTCCCTTTGGTGGAACAAAAGGCCAAAGTCCAAACTACAATTCCCAGAAGCATTGGCCATACAGTACATAGGTGGCTGGCTCCACAATGAGAGTCGAGTTCTGATTTGCCAGCAGCAGGCTCCATTTCAAAGGTCCCCTGCACTGATTGGTCCAGTTCAGCAGTTCAAAACCAGAATGGGGACTAGGCAAACACAGTTCTGACTGCAAAGAAAAGCAGGTTAGACAAACTGTATTTTCGCTATTACTCTAAATGATTTCTTGCAAACAGTTACATCTTTGAAAAGTGCTCACTCTGCCCACTTACTGATGGCAGAAACAGAGCACTTGGCAGCAGCTCGAGTGGGACTCCAAGCAGGAAACACACAGACCCCCATTCAAATTAATTATGTCTGCAGGCAGACAGCTCTTAAAGAGACAGTACCAGAGGCTCTAAAATCACTCACAGATAAACGGCTCAGATGCCAAACACCATCCAGGCTTGGAGCATTCAAGCAAGTTCCTGAAGACTTTGGGAACCCCGATTTGCAGTGGGGTTACATATATTTATCTCTACACGTGGTGTTACTGCTGTATTGAATACCTTGCCAGCAGTCCACCTGGAAAAGGTTAAGAACACCGAGCAACACACATTCACAAGGGATTATACTTTTCAGTTATTTACCTGTTCTAAAATTGAACGGTAAAATTATCCTGCCATAAGAGGGTTACTCAGACCTTGGACAGGGACAAAATGAGATAATTCACTGTATATTTTAGCTTTTTATAATCGATTTGTACTGAACAGCACTGCTTGACATTTAAAGCAATAATCAGCATGAATGATGCAATCTGTTGTAGGTGTATTTATTCAATATGCAGCTATATTGGCTCCAAACTGCAGAATTCGACATATTGTCGGATCAGCATGCTCCAGCTCTTACCTAATGATTTTGATAAGGCTTTCTTGTTTGTTTTGGCTAGTTCCTCCACTGTTCTTTGCAGCACAGTGATGCCCTTACCTTGCTGCTCTCCCGTATCTGTCCCCAAGAACCTCGCCTCCCATCAGCTCCTCTCTCTCTCCATTACTGACTGCTGTAGATGTACCAGATATTCAGGAGGCTCCTACCAATGCAGACTGCACTGTTACCTGGCCCCCCCTCAACCCCTTGCTGCTGCTGTTAGTGTCTTACCACAGCAGCAGGTACACATCCAGCCTTGAACAGTGTAGGTTGGGGTCGGCAACATGGTGATCTGTACAACTGGTGGCTGTGCATGTATGTACAGGGGGTCAAAGAAGAAGGGGCATAATCATCTCCCTAACCTGCCAATCACATAGGGTGAAGGTGAACCAACCTGCTGCAGAAGCCACCAGTAGCACTGAAAACCATATGTGTGTGTGTGTGTGTGTGTGTGTGTGTGTGTGTGTGTGTGTTGGGGGCAGAAAATGACTGGAAACCAAGGAGATCCCTAACCTGATGCCTACAATCAGATCTAAAACTGAAAAATCTGCACACACATATATTGTGAGGGAATTCATATCTGGCAGGGGTGTGCAGCTGAGTCAGTTCCTCAGGCTACTTTGCACAGTGACTGCACCAGATCTGAAAGCATGTGCAAATACAATGGGAGCACCCAATGGCTGTGGAGGCAGCTTGAGCCAGGTCCTATCCCCAAGCTGCTGCACATAGCACCAGCAATAGAGATGGGGTGTGGAGGGTGGTAGCACTCAGGATATATTGAAACCCATGCTCATCTGCACTTTTGGAAGTAAGTGCCCGATTTTGCTAATCAAATGGGAAATTCTATGCAGTTTTCTCATTTATTTACCCATTTTCATTCAACAAATGAGTATGAGAAGGAACCTTGCATAAATAAAAGTGGAAGGGACTCGGGGGGGAATTTAGTTGGGTCCCCAGCCTGCTGCACACTTCTTGCATTAGCACTGAAGGGATGTGCACACACCATTGGGGAATAGGGAGGAATCAGTGAGTGTGTGTGTGTGTGTGTGTGGGGGGGGTGCTTATTCAGGCCTCCAACCTGTTGCAAACTGCAACAGGGATAGAAAAATTACTGGGAAACTAAAGAGGTCCCTAACCTGATGCCTACTCTTGGATCTAGAACTGAAAGGATCTGCATATACCACATACATTGTGGGGAATTGATATCTAGCCTGCTGCACACAGCATCAGCACTGAAGGCATATGCACAACTAGGGACCAAAATGACGGGAAGAGGGAGGGGCAGCTGAATCAGTTCCCCGCTGCTTCACACAGTGATTGCACTGGATCTGAAGGGATATGCACATACAATGGGAAGGCCAATGACTATGGAGGCAGCTGAATCGGATCCCCATCCCCAAGCTGCTGACATAGCACCAGCAATGAAGAGATGGGGTGTGGTGGTAGCACTCAAAATATATAGTGGAACTCATGGTCATCTTCATTTTTGAAGTAGGTACCCCTGTTTCAGTAATCAAATAGGAAATTCTGTATAATTTTCTGATTTATTTACCCCTTTTCCTTGATTCAATAAATGAGGATGAGAAGGCACCTTGCATAAGTAAAAGTGCAAGGTAAGAGATGCTCAGTCAGGTCCCCAACCTGCTACACACTCTGCAGTAGCACTGAAGGGATATGCACACACCATTGGGGGATTAGGAGGAGTCAGTGTTGGGGGGGGCTAATTCAGGCCGCCAACCTGTTGCAAACAGCACCAGTACTGAGGGGATGTGTACACACAATTGTGGGTTGATCGATGTAGGGGGAAGGCCTTTAATTAGGATCCCAACCTGCTACACAAAGCACCAGCACTGAAGGGATATGTACACACACCATTGCGGTGATGGGGCTGAACCAGATCTTCAGTCTCCTGCATACAGCACCAACCTAGAACTTTACAGGCAGTAAAAGACCAGTGGTCCATCAAGTCTACCCAGACCTGCCTACACCAAACCAGTCTATCACTGGCTGAGTTAGGCTAAGGGTCCTATTAGCAGCTCTGCCTTGCTCTCCGACTGCTCCTACAGATGTCCTCACCAGCTCCTTATGCCTGCACCACCTGCCTCAGACTCCAGTTACCATGTTTACATTAACCATCTCACCTGTCAAGCACTGCCACTTGCCTACCACCCTCCTTGTGAAGAAGTACTTTCTCACATCCCTCCTGAAGTGCACCCCCTACACACACACACACACACACACACACATATGAACACTAGTTTGTAAATGAGCTCCCTTGTTCCAGGCCTCTGATAGTGCCTGAATAAGTGTAGGCAACCAACCCTGTTGATACCTTTTAGAAATTTGAATGTCTCGGTCATGTATAAGTGGTTGTACTACACAAGGGGGGAAGCAAAGAGGCTGCTGAAAACTATTGTCCTGTCAGTCTCACCTCAGTGGTGGGAAAGGTAATGGAGACGCTTAATAAAAGAAAGGGTAGCAGACTTCATGGTGGCCAGTGATATGCAAGACGAAAGGCGGATGACTTCATGAATGGGAAGTCATGTCAGACCAACCTAAAAGAGTTTTTGATTGGGTGACCGAGGTAGTGGACCAGGAGGGCAGTGAGCATGGTCTATCTAGACTTCAGTAAGCTTTTGACACCATTCCCACATAGAAGGCTAGTAAATAAGCTGGAGAGCATAGGGTGGGCCAGAAGGTAACTAGGGTGGTGGAAAATGGTTGCCGGAAGGAGCCAAACAGCGTGGTAAATGAAGCACATTCCAGGGTAAAGGGGATAACAAGTGGTGCCTCAGGGTCAGTACTGGGACCCCTACTTGTTAACATTTATATCAGTGATCTAGCAGAAGGACTAGAGGGTAGGGTGTGTCTATTCATGGATGATATGAAGGTCTGCAATAGGGTGGACACCCAAGGTGGAGCAGAGGCCATGAGGCAAGACCTGGAGAAGCTGGAGAGGTGGTGGGAAACCTGGCAACTAAAATTCAATGTGAAAAAGTGTGCGGTGATTCACCTGGGGTAGAAAAACATTCAAGCAGCTTATAGCTTATACCCTTGGGGTTAGGAAATCAAGGAAACAGAGCAGGAGAGAGAGATTTTGGGATTATTCTTAAATCGAGCAATCTTAAGGTGGGGAGCCAGTGCAGCAAGGCAGTGGGAAAGGAAAATGGTATATTGGCATGCATTGGAAGGGGCATAACTAGCAGAAGGAGGGAGGTGCTAATGCCACAGTACAAAACAATGGTGAGGCCGCACCTGGAGTGCAGGATACAGTTCTGGAGACTGCACCTATGTAGGGACATTGAGGGGAAGGACAGGGTTCAGAGAACAGCAACCAAGATGGTGCATGGGATGTGGGGAAATACATATGAACAGAGGTGGATGGAGCTGAATCTATACGCGCTAGAGACTAGAAGGGAGAGGGGGAACATAATTGAAACTTTTAAGTATTTGAAGGGGATCAATAAGGTGAAGGAGAGGAGCTTGTTCAACAGGAAGGAGGAGCTAGAACAAGGAGCATAGCCTCAGATTGGAAAGAGGGAAATACAGAGGCAATCTGAGGAGGAAGTTCTTCATAGAGAGGGTGGTAGAGGCCTGTAACAGGCTACCAGAGGTGGGATATGAAACGGTGGGAGATTCAAGATGGCATGGGACAAACATATGGGGTTGGGAGGGGGAATTCTGAGCCAGTAAAAGGAGGGAGGGATGGGGTGGATATAAGGGCAGACTAGATTGGCCGGTGTGGTCCTTTTATGCTGTCAAATTTTTGTGAATCTGTGAATGTCTCCCCTCTCTCTTAATCTGGCCTCTGTACATGTTCAGGCACTCAAACTTGTATGTATGTATGGAATGATTTCCCCTGCTGTCCATTTATCATCTTGGTTGCCCACCTCTGCACAGATTCTGGGCAATATAGCAAACTTCTGATATTTAACAAAACAGTTACAATAAATGGGAGCAACACTTAGAATCAATAAATACAAGATATGTAATAGGCTTTCTCAAAATATGCACTTTAGCTTCATGTCTGACTGGGCAGGTTCATAACACAGATGTGGCAGACCATAAGTGAGTTATGAATGTCCTGCTTCATCACAAGTGAGGATAAACTACTTTTGAGTCAGTCAAGTGCATATTCACTCTATGCAACAAGTTTACCAGTTATAGCTTTTGAATCTGCTGTTTGTATGAAGATGTAACCATTTCTGTTTGATTTCAAATGCTGGCATCAGTGCTGTACATGGATATTGAGATGTTACCAGCATTTTTAAAGCTACTCTCTTGTTGGTTCGATAGTCTTTGTACTGCACCCAACATGGCTAGATAATATCTGTGACATGCCCAACCCATAAAATAACATGATATCTTGTGAGTTGGGTATAAGATATCACATTTTATCTTGTCATTCGTATCTCCACTGGTGTTGTATAATTGATATAGACCATTTGAAATCCTAGACATTAGACAATGGGAAACATTATTTAAAGTTGGGTATGTAATTAATCATCCATTTAAAAGAACTGAAATGAATGTGCGCCGCCCACCAACGAAGTAATAGTTCCACTGCTCTTGACACTGGTAAAATGGTTCAGGAATGAGCCTGGGTCATCAGAGGGCTGGCCAGGGAAGGATGGTTTAGGGTCCCAGCAGACACGCACCTCCTTGGGGTGGAATAGTGTCTGGGCTCTGCTGCAGCACAGCTACCTGGGTGACCACAGGTGGCAGTGCCCGTTGGAGCCAGTGAACAAGTGAAGGGGATGTTGGCACACTGATACACATTGTATGATCTGAATGCATTAATGCATCACATTAGGGCCTTCCAACATCCGTGGACTGGGGAAGAAAAAAGGTGGAAAACCCCCTGACCATGCAGGATGCTATCTACTGCCTGCTGCAGGTCCCCCACCACTGACTGGGCTCCCGCTCCAGAACAGGCACTGAAACTCTGTTTGGGGGAGTTGAGGCCAACCTTCAGTGACCCTTCCTATGGGGGGGGATTGTCCGCAGGGAACATGGAGTGGAGGTAAGTCCCGGAGATGGCGGGTAAAAGGGCTAGGTGGAACGGAATGACTGAATGAGGACAGTTGGGTGCAAGGGGGCATAAAGCATACTAAATTTAAAAAAATAACAGACATGAATGAAGTTGGGGAAAGTAGCAAGAGAGTTTATAAAATGAGCAGGGAAAATCTTGCATTCTGATTGGTTGTTACCTGTGCATCAGATTTGTCAAATGCATTTGGTAAAAACAAGTGCCCCCAAATCAGGATGCACTACACAAAAATTAAGGTGCCTCGTAGAATGTTCAATTTTAAAAACACTGCCATTTTTATATTTGCCTATGCAAGCAGTGCACAAGAATCATATTGAGGTTAGTAGAGCATTGCAGAAGTGTGGCAGTGTGTGGTCAATGCAGCCCAAGCTTTCATGGGCCCGTCCCTCGGCTACCAATCAACAGAAAAACTGCCAATGACAGCATTTTCAGAGAGTGCCGTACTTAAAAGAAATGTGCAGCTCCAATCAGGGACAGTTTCATCATCCCTGATTGCAGTGGCAGCTCCCCCACAACCAGGAACACACAGGGAGCCAACAAAGACTTTCCACCCATGTGCATTACAGTGCACAGTAATGTGCATGGGTGCAGTTTACTTCTTGTCGGCTGCTGCCCTCTGTCCCGTGCCCTAGTGTGCCTTTCCTGGCAAAACATTTTATATTTAAATTGGCTGCTCCTGCCTCTGGCCACACACTCCCAGGGAAAGCCGACATCGGGATTCCCAATCCCGTGTCAGCATATCCCCCCCTTCATTAAGTGGCACATTGGAGCCCACTCCAGTGTGCTGAAATATGGTGGTCCTGCCACCCGCCACACAGTCCCCACAAGCCAACATGGGGTGCCCAATCCCCTTGTCTGCATCCCTCTCTTAGTGTGTCTTTCCTGGTTAAACAATTCCCCCTTTTTTTTCTGACACTAGGATGTCCACTCCTGGTGTCAGATACGCTGCCTCCAGCATGTCAACACCCCTTGCCAACATTGGGGTGCCCAATCCCTGAGTTGGCATCCCCCCACCCCCAATTGTGGCACACTGGGTGCCTACCCCAGTGTACCAAACTTTTTTTTTTATCCAGTAAATGAAGAAAACCATCCCTTGCTGTTTTTTTTTAACCTGAAAAAAAGAAAATGGTCCCTCGTTGTCTCCCAGGGCCCCCTTCCCCATCCCCACACTCCTCTGCTCACCCCCACCTCCCCACACACCCCTGACCCCATACTTTCCACCGGAGGTCCATCACTGCAATCTTCTGTGGACCGGGAACACGCCTGCACTCTTCAAAAGCTGACCAGGAACTGAACAAATGCAGATAATCTTTATAATGGCGGGCGACGGGGGGTTTCAACTTAAGTTGATACTTCAGCCATTTTTTTGAGTTTTTGGCCAAAATTTTCAACATGGGGGTCTTGGGACCCCACCTCGTTAACACCATCACTGTCATTTCATTTCTCCGTCCTGAAAGGTGATTTTGATGGCTCTGTGTGGAATCACCTTTCGCGACTGACTAACAAAATGACAGTGCCACTGTTCATGAGGTGGGGTCCCAAAAAGCCCATGTTGCAAGTTTGGTGAACAAACTCCAAATAAATTACTGTGTTGTGTGCATGCATTGCACAGTTTCTATGCACACTCGTAATCTGGTTTAACTTGGTGTTGTTAGACAAAGTAGGCTGATGCCCATTTAATTGTCTCCCACTCATAGTAGATCTATTGCCTACTAATACTATCAAGTAAAATGTGTCCAGTCTATATGAAGGAGATGATATAATTAGGTAATGCATTCCACTTTCTGCCGGTGCGTATATTGTAGTAGTTACAGTATGTTGTTTAGTAGAAAATACCTTGGGTATACTAATTTGCTTATTATGTGACCTTAGATTTTTATTTTTAATTGGGAATTGTATACCATATTGAGTTCTTAATGATGGATCCATAGTAATTTTGTACATAAGTAGTAAGTCCCCTCGAAGCCTTCTAATTTCCAATGGAAAAGGTTTAAATTTTGCCAGCCTACCATTGTAATCATCGCTCTGTAAACCATGAACTGATTTAGTTAACCTTCTTTGCATTCTTTCAATGATCCTAATATCTCTTTTAAAGAAGGGACTCCAAAATGGGGATCGATAATCTAAATGGAGTAACATAAGTTTTATAAAGTTTTATCATACACTCCCTGTCCCTGGTGATAAAGGCTTTCTTTATTGTACTAATAAGCTGATTACATTTCCAGCTATTTTATTGCCATGAGTGGAGGAGGACAAGTTCAGTTCCACCCATACACCCAAATCTTTTCTTCTTTACTTGATTTTAGTGGCATACCATTGAGGCAATATTGATACCAAGGGTTGTTTCTACCAAAATGGAGTATAGCACATTTATGCTCATTAAATTAAATTTATTATCAACTCCCATTATTTGATGGCTTTTACTGCACCCATGCCAGCTTATTTCCTTATGGAATGGGGTGAGTGTGGAGGGTTGTGGGATAACAGATGGACCAGACACCAAACTTCAGGTTCAACACAGAATCTCTGTGTGATGTTTATTCAAATACAGGAAATAAGCTTCTGCAATGACATATTCTTTCTTCAGTATATCAGTTTGCAGCAACAGACTATGTATGTCTTTTCTCGCACTTAGCCATCACCTACTGACACTGATCTCTGATCTAACTTATCAGTTGAGATGCAACCTCCACCCCTATGCGGGTCCCATTTGCTTTGGTAGTGGGGGCCCCCCCAAAAAAAACAAGCTATAGACAAAGAACCTCAATGCAGAATCACTGAAAGATAGGTTATCCCAAAGGGCATTGGTAACAAATCAAGTTTCAAAGAAATACAACATCATACCTACTTCCATAATACAAAGCATCATGGGATGTATGCAAATCACCATGACATTTAGACTTGTTCAGTTTACAGCAATTGGCATGCATTTTAAACAGCGAAAGTAACTTCATTTCTGTAATAGTCACTTAGTACTTTTTACCATTATCAAAAACACCTAGTGCCATGGTATTTTCAACATTTACAGGTTTCATAAACATAAGGTATATAAATCGAGGTATTTTATGACATACTGCTATTACATACTAAATCCAACAACAATAAACACAACCTGTTTTACATACACTTGGAGGTCACCACAATAACCTCCCTGTATGAGGACCTGTGAGGGAAAAGGAGAGGGTACCATAGCATAGTCAAGAGAGGGAGTGTTCATAGGTGGCCAACCTTATGGACTAGAAATAGTAAAGGATAGATTAGGTTTAGAAATAAAAGAACTGTTGCAACAGATTTAAGAAAAGGTTGGTCCTCAAAAGTGTCAGGAGCTCCCTATCACATATCCCCCACCTTAAGAGGGAAGCAGTTACTGCAGACTGCTTACCTCTTTCCTGTCCCAAGAAGGGATGGAGCTTCCACCCATCCATCTTCAGAAGGTCTGTCTCAGGGTCCCTATTAATAATAAACATTCTATCATAAACATAGTCGATATCATCATTCTTTACCCTGGGGCATTAACTAATTTCTCAACAGAGACTAATGGTACCTTCCCATCTCCTTTTAGGGAAAGTCTGTCATATTTAACCAAAAATCTGGACATCTGTAAAGTCCAGCACCATAGAGAAACTTTCTCTGGGGTCTGTAATTACCTGCTACAACCCCTCCAGATATGTCAGTGTTAAGCAGGGGCCCAGACCTAGGTTCAACCCCCTCTACATACACTCACTATGTCTCTTGATTCATTTCACTTGCTACAGATACAGACACCTGAGGGTAGACACTGTTTGGTGCTACTCTAACACAGATTCCAATCCATTTTCCACCTTCTTCTCCTTTGTAGGTTTTCACTCAGAAAAGAATAACACATACATACCACCTCAGACTCCTTGTCTGCCCTTGGATACCTATTTCTTTGACATCAGGCCCACCCCCTGACCAAACATGCTACACCTTTGCCTACAGAAAAGGACCATTTCAGAGCCACCTCTGGCCTTGCCTGCAACTAACTTGACCTCTCTGTCTTGCACAAAGTGCCTGCAGGAATATGGAAGGAGCAATAGTAGTTTCTACTCCATTTCAACCTTTTATAACCTATGACCCCAAGTCCTTGGTCATCTTATCCCCAGGCAGGTCTCTACAGAACCTGCAGGAGCTGCAACCTCCCATGCTGAATACTCTGCAATGTTAAACAGCAGCTTCCTAAACCTTTTAACTCTGGGGTGTCTTAGTAAACATGCTTCTAATCATTTTGCTATTTTCAGCCATCTGTTACCATCTAATACCTTGTAACCTATGTGAGAGTTTCCTTTTTCCAAGAGTGACATTTTTTAAATGATCTCTCCTTAACTTTAACATACTGTAACAGTTTGACAACATTAGCATTTGTAGCATGCAGTATACCCCAGTCAATACTGTTAATAGTTTTAGCTGCATCAATAGAAAAGTCCTTCAGCCTCATAGGCTTCTTCTTGCTTGCTTGGAGTCTTCAACCCCAGCATAATATCACTAGGCACAGTCTTACCTGTGGTCTCACATATAAGTTCCATACTACATATCCAACCTCCAACAGGTAACATCCTGGGAACAAAGGAATATTCTGCTCAGTCAGGGGGTCCTCCTCAAACTGAGCCCATGAAAAATCCTCCGACTCTTTGTCCAAACTCTCTGGCAGAAACCTCTCGAGCACCTGGCACCAGTGTTCTACCTTGCTGCATAGTCAGTCTGCCTCCAGCCATTGCCCACTCATCCAGTGGATCATCCTCATCAGGGTCTCCACCTCCTGGGTGTTGTCTCTTGCACCTCCAGTCTGCCTCAAGCTGCATCTCTTTGTTGTCTTCAGGCTTGGCCTTCCTCCGAGCTCCCATGTCCAGTCTAGACAGCAGCTTCTCTCCATCTGTCAGCTAAGGTTGTGGTCAGAACTCCACAGACTTTCTTCCCCAGATTCTCTTCTGGCAACTCCTAGTGCATCGGTCCACCTGGGATACCTGGGCGATATCCACCAGAAAATGTCCCTCTTCAGCCAGTCCTGATGCTTCCAGCAAGTTAGCTCACTTCTGACACCAAGTCTGTGGAGAAGTTATGGCATGACAGATGGACCAGACAGCAAACTTCAGGTTCAACACACAATCCCTATGTGATGTTTATTCAAAATACAGGAAATAAGCTTCTGCAATGCCATATTCTTTCTTCAGTACATCAGTTTGCAGCAACAGACTATGCATGTCCTTTCTCTGCACTTAGCCAGCACCTTCTGACACTGATCTCTGATCTAACTTACCAGTTGAGATGCAACCTCCACCCCTTTGTGGGCCCCGTTTGCTTTGGTAGTGGGGGCCCAAAAAGAAAAAAAAACTAAACAAGCTATAGACAAAGAACCTCAATGCAGAATCACTGAAAGAAAGGTTACCCCAAAGTGCACTGGTAACAAATCAAATTTCAAAAAAATACAACATCATATCGACTGCCGTAATGCAAAGCATCATGGGATATATGCAAATCATCATGACATTTAAACGTGTTCAGTTTACAACAATTTACATGCATTTTAAACAGCACAAGTAATTTAATTTCTGTAATAGTCACCTAGTACTTTTTACCATTATCAAAAACACCTAGTGCCATGGTATTTTCAACATTTATAGGTTTCATAAACATTTGCCAATATATTTTTATTAGCCTTTGAATAAACATAAATCCAAAAGTAGAACAGATTAAAATAGAACATACATTAATAAGTACATTGAAATATGTTGTAAAAAAAACTTATAGGTTACTAAATAAATATTATGAAGTGTAATAAATAATTATAAATATCTAACATCATGAATAGATAACAGCAAGTTATAATACATATTTTGTAATGTAATCACTATAAAGTATCACTTAGAATCTATGGCCCAGATATTCAAACTGCGCCACAATGTAGCGTAATAGCAGGAGCAGGCACAAGTCCAGTGTGCTCATGCGCAACACGTGTGATATTCAAACACTGCACAGGCCAAGATGTACTTGTGCCACACAACTGAATATCACACCAACTGTGCCATGGCACAACCAGAGATGTGCAGTGGCACAGGTCTGATGCACAATAGCACAACCAGGGATGCGCAGTGGAGCAGGGTAGCAGCACATCAGCACAACCAGGGATGCGCAGAGACAGGATGCAGGGGTCCACCACCCATGGAAGATATGGGCAGAGGAGCATACAGCAGAACAGACATCAGCCCCCACACCCCATGAGCTGCACAACCTGAGGAGAGCTGGAAGAACCACCAGCCCATGGACACCAGCAACAATCCCACAGCTGGGGCATGGTGTCTTGTAACACACTCTCTGCAAGCTGTGACTGGCACACAAGAGGTCTGGCCACCCTGTGCCACAATATCCCATCAATGCAGAGCACACCCTGCACCGCAATCCCCAGACACCCTGCCCAGGAGCAGCTCCCAACAGTGCAGGACACCCATGCATGCCACCACCCCACTGTGACAATGCAAACTTGTGCACATGGAGCCATGCAAGGCAGCCCACCATGAGCACCCTGCAGTGGGCAGCAGCAGACACTGATGCAATAACTGCATACACAGTGCTGCTCTGCACGTCCCCCAAGGTACAGCTGAGAGCCGACCACGCGTCAGCACACAAGGTACCCCACATGTGACAGGGGCTGCCCCGGACCCCACCTCCAGCAGTACAGCACACTGCACACCCTCCCAAGGACACACCCCATCCCAGTACTGGCCACAACAGCCAGAACAGATACCCACAGTGGTGCATGGAATGATGCACCACACAGGATGCAACACAGTGCATGGACAAACACCCACCCATACCCAAGAGCACACCAACACAGGGACAAAGTAGTGGGTCAACAAACCAGCTGGTGTGTGGCCATGGCAGTGGTGTACCCATGGCCAGCACCCCTCCATGGCACAGGTGGACCAGCCACCCTGAGCATGCACCATGAAGCCGTACACCACCAGCATAAGGCCGGAGCACAAGTGACAGACAGTGGAGCACATCCCCTGCAACAGACACAAGCCACAGCATGGAGGGGGACAACAACAGCGGAGGCCACAGTGCTACCTGAGGCAGACATGCACCATACTGGTGACAGGAGGCAACCTGGCATTGTGCCTGGTACAGTGGTTGTCCACAATGGACAGCCACCACTGGCATGCCAGCAGACCATGCAGATCACAGACATGCAAGGGTGTCAGCTGCATAGCCATGGACGGTCTGACAGGGGCACCATGGACACAGTGCATGCACAGTGAACCACTGCAGACAGGCATCCAGTGCACGGGGAACAACACATAAATGACAGACAGTGACTGATTCCCACGCCCACACCATAGGCTGTTCCCTTCCAGACACACATGCACGCCCATGCCTGCACTGCCCCAGACGCCATGCACACCACTGCAGCTGAGCACCTGTAGCCCACTGCAAATCAGAGATCACCACAGTAGGCATAACAAAACAAATGTATTATATATAGGTGAAACAAACTATTTACAATTATGTACAAAGGGGGGGAAGGGCCACATACCAGGTGAGGGCAGGTAAGGGGCAGGGGTGAACAAATGGGAGAGGGAAGAAGGGGTGTGAGGGTGGGTCCAGGGGTATAGGGTGAGTCCAGGGGCATGGAGGGCCTAGTGTTCTCCCCACTCTCCACTCCTGTGGTGCCTCCTCATCCTCCGCCTCCTGATTCCATGTTGCTCCATGCACTGGAGTATCTCCAGTGATGCCCGTGCGAGCTGTAAGAGCTCCTGCATGGCCCTCTCGATGACCAACATCCACCATCCACCTAGGACAAGGCAGCAGAGTCAATATGTGTGAATGTCCATCCCGCTGTAGCCCACCCATTGTGCATGGCATACAGCCATGGGCCACGCCCCTGTGATGGTGTGCGACCACCCACAGTGATCGTGTCCACAAGACCTGCCTACCCAGGTGCACACAGCCATGCTGGACTGCTACACACACACACAGCCCAAGCCCCGCACAGCACCACCGTGGCTGTACAGTGATATGGCTATGTGGTGCAAAGGCAGTGGCACAGCCATGTACCCGGTGCACGCAAGGACCACTAGCATAGCACACCCACTCATGCAGTGCCACAGGACAGTGCTGAGTGTACCATGTGGTGTGCACGGCAGTGGTGTCAATGGATGGTGGCCATGCCCTGCTGCCTACCCCGCAACACAGCATGCACAAAATATCCTTGAAGAAAGGCACTCACCTGCATCCGTGGGATCCAGGCGCTGATACTGGATGGGCCGATCAGCCTGTGCCTGTTGCCATGCATCCCCTTGCTCTCAGCATGCCCATGCCTCTCAGGCTTATCGCCTCCTCAGGGCCTAGGGTGCAAACATGAAGAGGGAACATCAGTACAAACCAGTAGCAAAGGCCCCCAGTGTGTGCGATCCCGACAGCCCAGCCATGCTGCAACCCCACCACCACCACCGCCACACTGGATGCCCCCCCTGTGTGGTGGATACATGCCCACCGCAATACCCGGATGGATGCTACCAGTGTATGGATGGAGCACCTACCTGGATGTGGCACTGCACCTCATCTGGCACGTGCCTGTAGATGGGCAAGCCTATCTGGTTCCCTCTGCCAGAGGTCCACATATCGGTGGCGTCACTGCTCGGATGATTGGATGATCCTGGTGGCCTCCTCTAGTGCCTCTGCCACCTCTTCCCACACAGCACTCCTTGCCCTGTCTAAGGAGTCATTCCCAAACAGGGCCCCAGCATGGGGCTCTACAATGGCCACCAAATTAGCCAGCTCCAGAGGGCTCCATAAAGCTGCTCTCCTCCTGGCCATGACTGTTGCAGCTAGGTTCACAAAATGGCACTATGTAGCGCATGTCCACCACGTGCAGATGCTGTGAGGTACAGTGCTGCCATTTCCCATCATGCTGTCAGTGAACAGCACAATAGGAGTGCACCCATGCAGACACATGGCGCCTAGGGGGCAAAGGTCGACCACAGGGTCAAGGGTCTGTCGTGCACTGACCTCCACAGCATGATTGGGACTCCCTTCGTGTAGCGCAGTAGGGTGCCTGTGTGAGATGCCCTGCAGTTGCCTACCATGCTGTGGCACCATAGTGCCTACAGCGCTCCAGGGCATGAGCACCATATGTGTGAACAGCTCACTAGCACCACTGGCACAATGGTGGCTGTGCCCTGCACTGCCTTTCATGCTCAGCACATCAGCAGCGCAGCAGGCATCGGCGTCAGCACCCCGGGCATGCGCCGTGCGGTGCCTACTGCGCACATCACAGAGCTGCCCCTTTGCCTGAGCACGATCAACACAATTGAGCAAGACACAACAGCACGATATTCAGCCAGCATATGCAAATCAGCTCATCAGCAATTCCATGGTGCAGCTACTGCATTAGCATCCATTTAAAGTTGCACCTCACCTCATTTGCATGCCTTGCTCTATATAAATGCAACATGGAGCTGCAGAGGACATAGTATGGTATTTCAGTCCATTGCGGTGGGTTGCATGCTGTTTGGAAGTGTGGACTGTGGTGTGTGGGAGATGCATGGGACTGCACAATGAAAGGTAACACCTGTCATTCCCACAGGCTCTATAATGACTAAACGTGAGGAAGAGGAGGAACAGGGATGTTGGAGGAAGAGGAGGCCCAACTTCACCCGGGCGGATTCAGATGCCCTGTTCAAGGCAGACCTCGACAGGGAACCGCTGCTCAGCAGACAGCGGGGAACACCACAGGCCCGAGCTGCAGCATGGGGTGAGGTTGCACATGCCGTGAACCAGCATGGCAGCCACCGGTGGTCTGTGCAGGAATGTAAAAAGAAGGTCGGCATGGACAAGAGGATAATTAAGGACAAGGTGGCTGCCATCAGGGCAGCACGTGCTGCAATCGGTGGTGGACAGCTGGATGTACCACGCCTGACTCCACAGGAGGAGTGGATGTCCGGCAGCATGTGATGTTGTGCCATTGAGGGCGTTCCGGGTGGTGGCTTCCAGACGGGTGACAGCCCGTCACTGTTAGTAGGCCCTGTGCTGTCACTGTGTGGGAGGTGGAGGGAATGCCACAGGGTAGGGCGGAGACATTAACACTACTGTGTTCCTTACAGCTCCTGAGCATCTACAAGGGTCAGTGGTGGTGGGTGTGTCTACTGTGGGTGAGGCCATGGACACGGAGGGCTTATCCACCTCCCACAGGTGTCCGAGGTCAGGACCTCTGCATACCTACCTGTCGGACTGAAGATGGTGGTGCCGTGCATCGTGGTCCTGCCTGTGTCCCAGCGTGACAGCGGCCACAGACTCCAGCATGCTGGGACACAGACTGGTGCCACATCAGGCCCCGATAATGATGCATCACACATCCCAGACAGTGATACGTGTGGGACGCAGGATGTTCCCACAGCCGGGAACGGCACAGGCTTAGCCATGTGTGGTGCCACCGTGGAGGCCTGAGTGACATCACAGTCACAGCCTGTGCCTGTATGCCCCAGTGGGGCAGCACTGGTGTGCTTCCAGACTGGTGGTGCTGTTGCAGCTGCTGCAGTGGCAACGGTGGGCCCTGGCGACCGGCGACTGGAGGGGCAGTGCCAGCAGTCGGCCAATGGTGATGGGGGGACAGTGTTGGGTGGCAGCATCAATTACTGCGTGTGGATGTGCCTTGGCATGGCTCTGTGTGCAGCGCCCATCTTCAAGGGGTGCCACCCGGCACAGCCAGGAACACCATGAGAAACAGCATGCCGATCAGGCAGATGACCTCTTTGATGAGTACAGCCGCATACTCCAGGAGTCAGTGGATCAGCAGTTGCAGCTTGTGATGGCGATGGATGCACTCAGTGTGGTTCTGCACCAGGCAGAGGAGTGGCACAGCAGGGACTACAGTCTGCTCCTGGCAGGGATGGCCCGGCTGCAGGAGGTTGTGACCACTGCCATTGATAGGCAGACATGTGCAATCACTGCTTTCATGGCCACTGTGGGCACCCAGTTCATGCCATGCACCATAGATACTGTGCAGTGTCACGTCCACCCCATTCCCAGTGTTGTGCGACACCTTCCATGTCGACACCGGGTTGGCTGTGGGCATACCGAGCATGCCTGGCGCAGACATGTTCGGTGAGCTGCAGACCCCTGCGCAAACATGGTCATGTTCCCACAGCATCACCTCTGGGGGACCATCAGTGCCACCCCGTAAGACCAATGGTCAGCCTTGCATGGCTGGCAGGTCTCGGAGGGGCTGCCCACGCATCCATGGCAGCCGTGGCACTGTGCCATGTGACTGACCTGTCTCCCACCATGGCCACTGTCTGCTACTGCCCTGTGTGCAGTGTGTTGTGCACTGTATGACGCAAGGGTGGGGTACCCGGCCCTGCACACACACAGTCCATGTGCACACCCTCCCGGCTGCTGGCCACTGTGGCATGTGCATGATGATGCCTGCGTTGCGCTGTCTGTCAGTGTGCAATGGTGCCCAGCATCTGAGACATGCACAGTGACAGCCACTGGGTGTGGTCGTGTGTTGACCTGTGTGTGGCTAGGGGTTGCAGCCGGGGTTGGCATGCCTTCTACCCCTTGTGCATATCTTGTGGTGTGTGTGTGAGTGTGTATGTGTGTGTGTGCATGAGTGCATGTCGTGTTTGGCCTTGCCCATCCCTAACGGTGTGTGCGGATCCACGTTCAGACCCATTCACTTGCCGCCATCCACCCCTGGGGTTCATCTATGCCTGTCTATGGGTTGTGCCCTTGGCATTGGTGGTTGCACATGGCCTTATGACCTACCTGTGTTGGCCGAAGTGCTCCTCTGTGATCATGTCCCAGTGCAGTTGCACCATCCGGATCAGGCGGGGGTCCCTTCACCCAGGGGTGGCTGCCTATGACCATCTGGACCAGTGTCCTCATCATCTCCATCACTGTCCCCTCTTCGACCTCACTGCTATCCCACAGTTGTTGGCCATGTTGTGCAGGATGCAACAGGCCAGGAGTAGCCTGCAGGCCTTTGAGGGGCTGTACTGTAGGGCACCACCAGATGTGTCCAGGCACCGGAAATGTGACTTCAGCATCCCAAACACCCACTCAATGACATTACGTGTGGTGGCATGTGCCTCATTGTACCGTTGCTGAGATGGGGTTGCGGGGTGCCAGTATGGTGTGAGCAGCCAGGGACAGAGTGGGTAGCCACTGTCACCTGTGTATAGGGTGGACATTAGTATGGTGGTCTGCATCGCCTGCCATGGGCCATCAAGGCCGGTGCCCATGGCACCTCTGACTATGCCTCCCCCACATCTGCCCATGTCATCCTGTGTGTGCATACTCACCCACTAGGTGGCCAGTGGGGTTGTCCCCACTCTCGAACCTGTGGCACAGTGCAGACTGGTGCCAGATGAAGGCATCTGTGATCCCCAGTGTGCATGGCACAGGCATTGCTTATGTGTCCCCTGGCATCACACACCACCTGGCAGTTGATGCTGGCGGAAAGCCTTCCGGTTGATATATGCAACACCATCTGGGCCAGATGGTGTGCAGATGGCCACATGGGTGCAGTCAATGGCCCGAAGCATGCCAGGCATACGCCCTCCCTGTGGAACTCTTGTATGTGTGCTAAAGGCCACCAGTGTGCTGGGGAACGGATGTACTCCACAGCATGTGGCAGCAGTGTGCTAAGGAATTGTGTGAGTAGGCATGATGCAGCCGACTGGGTTATGCCTGTTGTGTCCCCAGTTGGTCTCTGGAAGGTGTCCATGGTGAGCAGGCACACTAACAGCTGTCACCTTTGTCTCCACTGACAGAGCATGGCTCTGTCGTGTGGAGCCTGCATCTCATCACCGCCAGCTCACAGAGCCACCTCAGGATTGCCCGGTTCAGGCAGTACCGACCCACAATCTCTGTGTTGGTGTACTGCTCAAAGGTGACGTGGGCTCGGTACTGCCTGTTGGGGGCATACCACTGATGGGCCCTTCCACAGCCGCGCCCCCCTGCTGCCAGCCTTCTCACACCCCTCATTACCACCTCCATCTGGATGGTGGCACTGGCCATGTCCCTGGCTGGTGTTCCCCCCGGCAGATGTTACCCCATTACCCCCGCTGTCCTCTGTGATGCTCCCCCTGCACCAGGTACACCTCTGGCCTTTGGGTGTCCTGCCTACTGCCACTGCCCTCACTACACTGTGGCACTACCCTGTCTGTCCAGCACAAGTGACTCAGGCTCCCCACTCCTGTCCTGTTCCTGTGTGGTCACAGGAGTGCCCTGTCCTGCTCCTTCACTGTCCCACTCACTGCTGCCCTGTTTGTTTTAGCTGCCAGCTCGCTCCCACCTCTGGCTTCCCTGTAGCGTTCTTGCACCTCTCTCTCTTGTTCCTTTTTTTTGGATCATTTCCACTATCACACAACCTCTGCTAGCTCCCCATTGCGCATGGCGCATGCTGTTGAATATCGCACTGCACCATTTATTCATGGTTTCTCCCCCTACAGTTGCGCATTCATTATACATTACACTCTTGTGCATTGCAACTTGGTGGGCGCATCTGCCTCCCGCTGAATATCGCACAATGGTGCATTTTCGTACTTGCGCTGGATCATCTCTGTTGCACATGGCGCATCCGTTTTGAATATCTGGGCCTATAAGTACAAGGTAAAAGAAAAGAAAACAGAAGGGAACAAGAATAGAAGTAAAGAGAAAGAGTAATAGATTTAAAAGGAAGGAAAGTGTGGTGAGGTTTTTTTTTTGTTTTGTTTTTGAGCATACTTAGAATTATATTTCCATGTATGTTGAAATGTCAGGAGATCTAAGATCTATGTTGATATAAAAGGAGGATATAATTATACTGTCCCAAACAAAACCTTAGGTAAAGTAGACCATTTCTTGTTAAAGTTGACTGATTGATCTCTTAGAATAGTGCTATCTTTTCTGTATTTAGAATTTCTATTAATGAATGTTTCCATTCTTGAATTGTTGGAACCGTGACTTCTAGCCAATGTTTCAATAAAGCATGCCTCACTGAAACTCCTAATAACAATAAAGTGTGTTTTGCTCATATGACCAGTGAGTATCTCTATCAAATGTCCTAGAATACAAGTATGTGCATGGATATGTTCTGATATCAAAGGATAACCTTCAAATAGACTTATTACTGATGACCATATAAAGGCGTTACCATGGGACAATCCCAGAATATGTGTATTAGTGTACCTTGTTCTTCATCACATTTGTGACAAATAGGAGATGTTAGTTATATTCATTTTGAATCATTGGTAAGGGGTGTAATATAAGTCATGTATGGTTTTAAAATGGATCAGTCTTAAATCAACTGAACTGAATATTTGAAATGGATGAGTCCATATGTATCCACTCCCAGTCTTCTGTAGGAGTTCTTAATGTATTAGACCACCATGTATTGGTTTCTGTGGCTGAACTCTAATTAGTTTTAATAATATTTTATAAATAAAAGATATAGAGGTTGGCTTCTAAGACAGCCCGAGAATATTCTTTATTATATTATTAAGAGGTGTAGATAAGTCTATCTGTTTCTGGATTGCTTTTATCACATACAAATACACTATTCTATCTGAATGGGGACAGTCAAATTTATTTGCTATGACTTCAATGGTAAAAAGTCTCATTATATAGAATATCTTTAACCGAGATAATTCCTTTTGTTTCAAACTTTGTTGGAAGAGGGTTCCATTCTGTGTAATGTTAGGATTTCCCAAATAGGTTGAGTTCTAATTTGACTTAACTCTATTTTAGAAGATTACTAATCTGTTTCAATTGTCTTAGAGAGTCTAAAATAATCTTATTTTTACAGGACGTTAGTGGTTTAGCATATATTAATGCACAGAGAGATAGGCCTTGTTTTTATCGTCCTTCTTCTATCTCAACCCATTCTGGGATGTATATCTGTGCAACTCAGTGTAATTCCATCTCACCAGTTGAGCCATTCTTGCAGCTAAATAGTATACATAAAATCAGGAGCCTTAAGACCTCCATTAGCTTTAGATCTGCACATCCTAGTATAAGACATTCTATGCCTTTTGTGTGACCAAAACTGTGCTACAGTGAATTAATAGAGTCCAGCAATTTCTTGGTTATACAACATGGGATCATCATAAAGACATATAATAAAGGAGGCAATATATTCATTTTAATAGTTTCTAAGTTCCCCCATAGGCCTAAAGGCAATTTATTCCATTTAACAAGATCTTTGGTCACCCTTGACTTAATAAGATTTAAATTTTAGTTACTGTCTTGTGTATAGTACTATATATCTTGAGACCTAAGTAATCTATATAATTAATTGCCCAAGTGAGTCCTTTGGAGGTTATTTCTTATGACATAAACTACTGAGAGGAGGAAGTTTGTCTTGTCAATGTTCGGGTTGTTGTTTGCCATGCAGTCCCAGATTTCTTAGCTACCCTCATCTCCTCCTGGAGTTCCTGTGCTTTCGCTTTTATCATACCTTTCTTTGTTGGCCAGATTTCTTTTGGCAGCCATGGTTTGAGGCAGTTGGTACGCATGATTTAGCTGGGCCTTTAATTTTGCACATACTGTAAATAGTTGTCAGCTCAAACCCCATCAGGAGAGACCCCAAACACACATCTACCAACAATCGAGCTTCTTTCCAAACATCAGGGGGTAGGGGAGAACCCAGTGGCATCACATTTGGTGCAGTTGTAGGCATGTACCAGGGTGCTAATTTATTGGCTTCATCTAGGCTTGTCCTTTGGGTGGAGGGTGCCTAGCATATCTAGCAAAGTGCAGTTGAAACATTCAGGCTGTAGGTTCTCCTGGGGGTGGTAAGGGTTGGTTCTGGACTTTCGCACTCCCCACAGAGAAAGCATCTCTTTGATCAGATGACTCTCAAAGTCTCTCCCTTGATCAGAATGGATTCTTTGGGGAGCCCCATAGTGAACAAAAATGTTTTCTACAAGTACTTTTGCCACAGCGGATGCCTTCTGGTCCTTGGTGGGGAAAGCTTGGGCATCTCGTAAATGGTCAGTGACCACCAGCACATTACTAATATTTCTTTGATCTGACTACAAACTCAGAAAATCAATACAGACCAGTCTGCGGATGCACTGGCGGTGATGTTAATAATGGCGGCAGCCTGGGACAAAGCTTTCCTCTGTAAGCAGTGACTACAAGTTCGAATGTGTTGCGCACATCAGCCCCCATCTCAGGCCAATAGAATCTGGATCTCACCAAGTCAAGTGTTCTGTCTATACCAAGGTGCCCCATGTGGTTGTGTAGGAATCTCAGCACTGAGTCTCGAAAGGTGTGGGCAGCACTAGTTGTTGTTTGTCAACTTGTCCCTCTGTCTACTGTTTCTCTGTATAACAGTCTATTGATCAGTTTCAACTTGGGACCTTCTTTATATAACAATGCAGTTCTCAAATCAGAGGAACTTAATTTGGACACATCTTTCCCTGCATAGAAGGCTTCTAAAGCTGATTTGATCATGGGATCACGGGATTGAGCCCGCCTCACTGTCATTGTCCAGCTGAGGCAGTGCACCAATGTCTATTGCAGAAAAGTGGCAATAAACAGCAGGTATGCAATCTCAGAGGGTCCCAAACAATCCACCATACAGTCCACTGCATCCATGGACATTTGTTCCTCCATGTCAAACTTCTGGCAGAGTGCTTGAATAACAGGTTCTGACAGTCTGACCCAGTCATTCTGGGGAACAGGCCTCCAGGAGAGAGCATCAGCATCTACTGTATGTGGTTCAGGCCTGCTCTGTATTCAACAGCATAGTCCTATGTAGATAATGCAGAAAGCCACCTATGGCTAGTGGCATCCAACTTAGCTGAAGTCTGCACACAGGTCAAAGGATTATTGTCAGTTTTTACTAGTATCTTAGCCCCATACAAGTACTCGTGGAATTGGTCAACAATAGCCCACTTCAAAGCTAGGAACTTTAACTTATGTACAGGATAGTTCTTTTTGGATGGGGTCAGGCTTCTACTGGCAAAGGCCACTGGTCTCAGGCCATTCTCGTGCTCTTGGTACAACACAGACCCCAACCCTTGCAAGCTAGCATCAGTGTGCATGACATAAGGTTTTGTTGATCAGCATAGGCCAACACTGGAGCATGGGTAAGTTGATATATGATCTCATGAAAAGCAGTCTCACATTCAGGAGTACAGCAGGCCCCAAATACTTCACTTGGATAAAATAAACTCTTTCAGTCTTGAGGGGGCTGACTTCTTGTATTTTTTGTGGGTTGGGGGATACCCTCGAGTAAGGTTAAGTAAAGGGCAGATCACTCTTCAATAGTCCTTGATGAAACGCCGATAATAACCACAGAATCCCAGGAATCTTTGCAGTTCTTTTAGAATTTTGGGCTGTGGTCAGGTGGTCAAGGCCTTGACTTTACTTGGGTCGGTCTCTATTCCCTCGGTGGATACTATGTGTCCCACATACTTTACTGATGTTTGAAAGAATTGACACTTATCAATGGACAGTTTAAGGCCAAAGTTTTCCAGTCAGTCCAACACCTTGAATAATCTGCTCTCATGTTCCTCCAGTGAGCTGCCAAACACAATAACATCATCTCGGTATACCAGGCACTCTAGTAAGTTCATGTCTCCCACTGCATGCTCCAACAATCATTGAAAAGTGGCTGGGGCACCTGAAATCTCTTGAGGCATCCTCATAAATTCATAGAAGCCAAGCATACAGATAAAGGCTGTCTTCTCACGGTCCTCTGGGGCCATCAGGATCTGGTAGTACCCACTGCGGAGATCCAGCACAGAGAACCACTTGCTCCCATTTAGGCAGTCCAAAGCATCCTGAATGCTGGGCATTGTGTACTGATCAGGGATAGTCCACCGGTTTAAAGTGCGATAATCCATGCACATCCTTACTGTCCCATTCTTTTTTCTCACTACCACAATGGGGGAAGCATAGGGGCTCCTGGATTCTTGTATTACACCCGCAGCTAGCATCTCTTGCAGATGCCGTCACACATCATCTATATCAGCAGGTGCCAGGCATCGAGACCTCTCATGAAATGGCCTTTCATCATGCAGCCGGATATAGTGCTCAGCTCCTTGCACACATCCTACATCCCATTCCTTTAAAGAAAACACCTGGCTCTCTGGGCAAGCTTCTCACTGATCCTCACTTTCCATTCAGCTGGCAATGGGGAGTCACCGCAATCAAACAAGTCATGCATCACTATGTCATTCTTCCCCAAACTCTTGCCACTGGGTAGCACTGCAGTGCCTGCACAATGCACATTAGCCAGGGTGCAACCTCTATTTACTTGAATCTCTCTGTCAGACACATTATGAACTTGAACCATTACCCTTCTGGCAAAAGCATGGGCTCTAGCAGGCAAAATACTAGGCTTGACCAGCAGTCCCTCCAGCAATTTTTCCATCGCCTGGTGCATCCAACATTAATATTCTATTCTCGACATCCTTTCTGATATGGACCTCTCCCTGTAAGGTACACTGGGCATTTGGCACCAGGATCAGAGACTCAGGATCCTTTTTCCAGACAACTCCAACCGGTTCCTCTGGTTCCACTTTGTCAGCATCTCTCTGTGCCTCATAGGCCTTCTTGATTAAGTTCGGAATTCTTAAAACTCTACTAGTCCTTGACCCCTGTTTTTCATAGCACAACTGTGGCAGCCATCCAAACATATGTGCATTATTCCCAATTAGTAAAGGAACCCCATCATACAGTCCAGTAGGGGGACAGACTAAGGCCAGGGTCTCTACTTGCCCTGCCACCCCAGCCACAGAGGTGGGAAAAGACAGCCAAATTTGGATATATCCAGAGTAGGGGTAGGTCTTCTCACTTAACCCCCAGACATGCAGCCCCTCCAATGGTTGTAAGGGTACATCAGACAAATGTTTCTGATATCAGTCTTGGAACATAATTGTCACTTGGGAGCCACTGTCTAATACAGCTCTTGTAGACACTCCATTCACCTTTACAGTGGTCTCCATGGAGGGACCCACTATCCTGACCAGTCTGAGAGGTGGTAGGAGGACCTGGGCAAATGACCTTGCCACAAAGGGATGGGAGTTAACATTTTTGGGACCTTCACTGTAGTCATTTCGTGCACCTCTTAACCACTGTTTTGTGCTCCAAAGCTCTCCTTGTAGCCTGCTCACCACTCTTTCCAAGTCTTTCCAAGACCAGCATTCCCTCTTCATGTGCCCATCCTTCTCACAAATATGGCAAAATATGTCAGCTGAAGTTTGGGGTGACCGAAGCATCACATTGGGGGCTGCGGCATTGGTACCGTCAATAGAAAACCTTGGTGCCACCTCAGCCGGCAGTGGGGTGGACATTTGGAGACATTTCTTCAGTTCCCTCACTTCCATGGTCAAGGCATCAAGTTTCAAACTGTTGACAACATGAGGTGCCTGGGTGGGCACCCCATAGCAGAAGCAGTCGGGCAAGTGTCAGTGCCTGTACTCACAGGAGCGGCCTTCATAATGAGACTGTCTGTTGCTTTTCTAATCTCCCTCAGCAGTTTACCCCATGGTGACACACCCTTTTCCTTCTCAGAACACTCTTTAACTGCCAACCCTTGCCCAAGAACTTCACTTGATGGGTCACCCTCAGTCATGCAGGTCGTAGCTGCAGCTATTGGTGCAAGTCCCTCCCGGGTCGCTTTTCTCAGCTCCTTGAATTTCTCATTAGCTCACCATAGGAGGGTGGGATTCCAGCGATTGGCCTATGAACTGAAGCAACAGCAGTTCTGAGAAGGGGCAGACTTAAGGATCCTGTCCAGCCTGGTTCGGTCCAATTCAATCACTGGCAAACTACTCTTTCTGAGGCATTCTTGCAACAATTTTTCCAGCCGAGATACATACACAGACAACAACTCCCCTTGATACAGTTGTGCATTTCTTACTCTCCACCACAGGTCCTCATCAGAATCTGGGCTCCCATACACATTCTCCAAGGCCTCAAGATAGTCCTGTGCAGGTGCTTCAGGGTTACTGGCCCATATGGCATGGATGGTAGTCAGAACAGGACCTCGGAGGCTCTCACTTATCCTCTTTCGTTTTTCTGCTTCTGAGCATTGCCATTCTAGCACTTGAGGGGCAACATAGTCTATCCAGGTCTCCCAGTCATCCTCCCCTTGTGGACACACAATCCCAGCGGTGAGCCGCCAAGATGTAACCCCTCGGTGGCACTATCCCAAGGGCTACTACCCCTGCCTGCTTAACTACTAACAGGTTGAGGGGCCTAGGTCCAATGGCAGGTGCCTCCACCCAGAGGTCAGGGTTTGCAGTAGTTAAACTAACTTGGTCACAGCCCTCTGGGACACTGTAACCCCCCTTTCATCCCACTAGCGGCCCATACAATGCATTAGGAATATCTTCACAATGTACACTTACCCCCAGGACTGGCTCTGTCGACTGGACTCTGGGGACCCACTGTAAAACAAGATGATACAGTGCAAAAACCACAGTACAATACTTTAACATAAATGAATACCTCAGTCAGTGTAACTTTTCTGAAAACCAACAGATCTGATTTATTTAAGGAGCTGTAACAAGAAAGGGGGAAATCAGGTTAATTAGGTTAAACACATTAATAATCACAGTACTGTGCGCATATTCAGCGTCCCAAATTGTCACTTTCACTGGGTACCCAGGATGGGGGGGGGGCTAGCCAAGATTGGTGCAGCTGGATGGGGCCCTGTGATGGAAAACACTTGCACAATACCCAATTGTAATCCAGAGCCAGAGGGCTCAGTTCGTGAAGAAATGAAAAAAAGCAACAGTTAGATGACACACTTGCGATTTGATAAACAGATGGCAGGGAGCTACCTTGCTTTGTACTCACAAACTTAAGGCTGGGAACTGGATGGAAGGCTGATTGACCTGGATTGCCAGGAGGAGCAGACCATGTGGACAAGGTCCTTGTGACTGGACCCCACTGCAGTTTAGAGCAAATAGATATAGTCTGATTAAGCTTGGGGTTTACTTCCAGCTTCATGTACTCAATTCACTGTACAGGGATTTGAAACGCATTCTCCACAAGCACTACACACATTTATATGTAAAAGGAAAGTACTATATCAGGCAGGCTGCTTCTATCCCGATCGCAATTACTGCACGATACCCGGAGAACACACAGCAGATTCAGTTCCTGACAGACCGAGCGATTCAGCAATTTCTCCAGTCTTCTACGGGGTGAGCCTGGTTTCTACTCTTCAGATCTCCTTGATTCTCTTCACAGCTCGGATTCAGTCTGAACAGGTGCTTGCACAAGCTGCAGACTGAAATTTAGAGCCTTACACGTGCTTACTGTGTGGAACTATACAGCACAGAAGCTCACAGCTCCTTGTCTCTTCACTGCCCCAAACTGATCTGATCTTTCCAGTAGACAGAGCCGGGCATTTCCTTTGAGTTCCTTCCAGTTCAGTTGGCTGGTTTGGCTGTCAGTCACAGTAAACTCCCCCTGTTGGTGGAACAAAAGCGCCAAAGTCCAAACTACAATTCCCAGAAGCATTGGCCATACAGTACATAGGTGGCTGGCTCCACAATGAGAGTCGAAGTTCTGATTTGCCAGCAGCAGGCTCCATTTCAAAGGTCCCCCTGCACTGATTGGTCCAGTTCAGCAGTTCAAAACCAGAATGGGGGACTAGGCAAACACAGTTCTGACTGCAAAGAAAAGCAGGTTAGACAAACTGTATTTTCGTTATTACTCTAAATGATTTCTTGCAAACAGTTACATCTTTGAAAAGTGCTCACTCTGCCCACTTACTGATGGCAGAAACAGAGCAATTTGGCAGCAGCTCGAGTGGGACTCAAGCAGGGAAACACACAGACCCCCATTCAAATTAATTATGTCTGCAGGCAGACAGCTCTTAAAGAGACAGTACCAGAGGCTCTAAAATCACTCACAGATAAACGGCTCAGATGCCAAACACCATCCAGGCTTGGAGCATTCAAGCAAGTTCCTGGAAGACTTTTGGGAACCCCGATTTGCAGTGGGGTTACATATATTTATCTCTACACGTGGTGTTACTGCTGTATTGAATACCTTGCCAGCAGTCCACCTGGAAAGGTTAAGAACACCGAGCAACACACATTCACAAGGGATTATACTTTTTCAGTTATTTACCTGTTCTAAAAATTGAACGGTAAAATTATCCTGCCATAAGAGGGTTACTCAGACCTTGGACAGGGACAAAATGAAGATAATTCACTGTATATTTTAGCTTTTTATAATCGATTTGTACTGAACAGCACTGCTTGACATTTAAAGCAATAATCAGCATGAATGATGCAATCTGTTGTAGGTGTATTTATTCAATATGCAGCTATATTGGCTCCAAACTGCAGAATTCGACATATTGTCGGATCAGCATGCTCCAGCTCTTACCTAATGATTTTGATAAGGCTTTCTTGTTTGTTTTTGGCTAGTTCCCCCACTGTTCTTTGCAGCACAGTGATGCCCTTACCTTGCTGCTCTCCTCCGTATCTGTCCCCCAAGAACCGTGCCTCCTGTCAGCTCTCTCCTCTCCCTGTTACCGACTGCTGTAGATATATTGGCACCATTCAGGAGGCTTCCCTGCCAATGCAGACTGCATTAATACCCAGCCACCCCTCCCCGGCCCCTTGCTGCTGCTGTTAGTGTCTTACCACAGCAGCAGGTATACATCTAGCCTCAACAGTGTAGGTTGGGGGCGGCAATGTGGTGATCTGTACAACTGGTGGCTGTGTGCATGTATGTACAGGGGGGTCAAAGAAGAAGGGGGCATAATCATCTCCCTAACCTGCCAATCACATAGGGTGAAGGTGAACCAACCTGCTGCAGAAGCCACCAGTAGCACTGAAAACCATATGTGTGTGTGTGTGTGTGTGTGTGTGTGTGTGTGTGTGTGTGTTGGGGGGGCAGAAAAATGACTGGAAAACCAAGGAGATCCCTAACCTGATGCCTACAATCAGATCTAAAACTGAAAAAATCTGCATACACATATATTGTGAGGGAATTCGATATCTGGCAGGGGTGTGTGCAGCTGAGTCAGTTCCTCAGGCTACTTTGCACAGTGACTGCACCAGATCTGAAAGCATGTGCAAATACAATGGGAGCACCCAATGGCTGTGGAGGCAGCTGAGCCAGGTCCCCATCCCTAAGCTACTGCACATAGCACCAGCAATACAGATGGGGGTGCGGAGGGTGGTAGCACTATATTGAAACCCATGCTCATCTGCACTTTTGGAAGTAAGTGCCCGATTTTGCTAATCAAATGGGAAATTCTATGCAGTTTTCTCATTTATTTACCCATTTTCATTCAACAAATGAGTATGAGAAGGAACCTTGCATAAATAAAAGTGGAAGGGACTCGGGGGGGAATTTAGTTGGGTCCCCAGCCTGCTGCACACTTCTTGCATTAGCACTGAAGGGATGTGCACACACCATTGGGGAATAGGGAGGAATCAGTGAGTGTGTGTGTGTGTGTGTGTGGGGGGGGTGCTTATTCAGGCCTCCAACCTGTTGCAAACTGCAACAGGGATAGAAAAATTACTGGGAAACTAAAGAGGTCCCTAACCTGATGCCTACTCTTGGATCTAGAACTGAAAGGATCTGCATATACGCACACATACATTGTGGGGGAATTGGATATCTAGCCTGCTGCACACAGCATCAGCACTGAAGGCATATGCACACACGAGGGACCAAAATGACGGGAAGAGGGGAAGGGGCAGCTGAATCAGTTCCCCAAGCTGCTTCACACAGTGATTGCACTGGATCTGAAGGGATATGCACATACAATGGGAAGGGCCAATGACTATGTAGGCAGCTGAATCGGATCCCCATTCCCAAGTTGCCGCACATAGCACCAGCAATGAAGAGATGGGGGTATGGGGGGTGGTAGCACTCAAAATATATAGTGGAACTCATGGTCATCTTCATTTTTGAAGTAGGTACCCCTGTTTCAGTAATCAAATAGGAAATTCTGTATAATTTTCTGATTTATTTACCCCTTTTCCTTGATTCAATAAATGAGGATGAGAAGGCACCTTGCATAAGTAAAAGTGCAAGGTAAGAGATGCTCAGTCAGGTCCCCAACCTGCTACACACTCTGCAGTAGCACTGAAGGGATATGCACACACCATTGGGGGATTAGGAGGAGTCAGTGTTGGGGGGGGCTAATTCAGGCCGCCAACCTGTTGCAAACAGCACCAGTACTGAGGGATGTGTACACACAATTGTGGGTTGATCGATGTAGGGGAGGGCCTTTAATTAGGATCCCAACCTCTCACACAGCACCAGCACTGAAGGGATATGTACACACACCATTGCGTGATGGGGCTGAACCAGATCTTCAGTCTCCTGCATACAGCACCAACCTAGAACTTACAGGCAGTAAAAGACCAGTGGTCCATCAAGTCTACCCAGACCTGCCTCACACCAAACCAGTCTATCACTGGCTGAGTTAGGCTAGGGTCCTATTAGCAGCTCTGCCTTGTCTCCGACTGCTCCTACAGATGTCCTCACCAGCCCTTATGCCTGCACCACCTGCCTCAGACTCCAGTTACCATGTTTACATTAACCATCTCACCTGTCAAGCACTGCCACTTGCCTACCACCCTCCTTGTGAAGAAGTACTTTCTCACATCCTCCTGAAGTGCACCCCCTACACACACACACACACACACACACATATGAACACTAGTTTGTAAATGAGCTCCCTTGTTCCAGGCCTCTGATAGTGCCTGAATAAGTGTAGGCAACCAACCCTGTTGATACCTTTTAGAAATTTGAATGTCTCGGTCATGTATAAGTGGTTGTACTACACAAGGGGGGAAGCAAAGAGGCTGCTGAAAACTATTGTCCTGTCAGTCTCACCTCAGTGGTGGGAAAGGTAATGGAGACGTTAATAAAAGAAAGGGTAGCAGACTTCATGGTGGCCAGTGATATGCAAGACGAAAGGCGGGATGACTTCATGAATGGGAAGTCATGTCAGACCAACCTAAAAGAGTTTTTTGATTGGGTGACGCAAGTAGTGGACCAGGGAGGGGCAGTGAGCATGGTCTATCTAGACTTCAGTAAGGCCTTTGACACCGTCCCACATAGAAGGCTAGTAAATAAGCTGGAGAGCATAGGGGTGGGCCAGAAGGTAACTAGGTGGGTGGAAAAATGGTTGCCGGGAAGGAGCCAAACAGCGGTGGTAAATGAAGTACATTCCAGGGTAAAGGGGATAACAAGTGGGGTGCCTCAGGGGTCAGTACTGGGACCCCTACTTGTTAACATTTATATCAGTGATCTAGCAGAAGGACTAGAGGGTAGGGTGTGTCTATTCATGGATGATATGAAGGTCTGCAATAGGGTGGACACCCAAGGTGGAGCAGAGGCCATGAGGCAAGACCTGGAGAAGCTGGAGAGGTGGTGGGAAACCTGGCAACTAAAATTCAATGTAGAAAGTGTGGTGATTCACCTGGGGTAGAAAACATTCAAGCAGCTTATAGCTTATACCCTTGGGGTTAGGAAATCAAGGAAACAGAGCAGGAGAGAGAGATTTTGGGATTATTCTTAAATCGAGCAATCTTAAGGTGGGGAGCCAGTGCAGCAAGGCAGTGGGAAAGGAAAATGGTATATTGGCATGCATTGGAAGGGGCATAACTAGCAGAAGGAGGGAGGTGCTAATGCCACAGTACAAAACAATGGTGAGGCCGCACCTGGAGTGCAGGATACAGTTCTGGAGACTGCACCTATGTAGGGACATTGAGGGGAAGGACAGGGTTCAGAGAACAGCAACCAAGATGGTGCATGGGATGTGGGGCAATACATATGAACAGAGGTGGATGGAGCTGAATCTATACGCGCTAGAGACTAGAAGGGAGAGGGGGAACATAATTGAAACTTTTAAGTATTTGAAGGGGATCAATAAGGTGAAGGAGAGGAGCTTGTTCAACAGGAAGGAGGGAGCTAGAACAAGGGAGCATAGCCTCAGATTGGAAAGAGGGAAATACAGAGGCAATCTGAGGAGGAAGTTCTTCATAGAGAGGGTGGTAGAGGCCTGTAACAGGCTACCAGAGGGGTATTGGGATATGAAACGGTGGGGATTCAAGATGGCATGGGACAAACATATGGGGTTGGGAGGGGGAATTCTGAGCCAGTAAAGGAGGGAGGGATGGGGTGGATATAAGGGCAGACTAGATTGGCCGGTGTGGTCCTTTATGCTGTCAAATTTTTGTGAATCTGTGAATGTCTCCTCTCTTAATCTGGCCTCTGTACATGTTCAGGCACTCAAACTTGTATGTATGTATGGAATGATTTCCTGCTGTCCATTTATCATCTTGGTTGCCCACCTCTGCACAGATTCTGGGCAATATAGCAAACTTCTGATATTTAACAAAACAGTTACAATAAATGGGAGCAACACTTAGAATCAATAAATACAAGATATGTAATAGGCTTTCTCAAAATATGCACTTTAGCTTCATGTCTGACTGGGCAGGTTCATAACACAGATGTGGCAGACCATAAGTGAGTTATGAATGTCCTGCTTCATCACAAGTGAGGATAAACTACTTTTGAGTCAGTCAAGTGCATATTCACTCTATGCAACAAGTTTACCAGTTATAGCTTTTGAATCTGCTGTTTGTATGAAGATGTAACCATTTCTGTTTGATTTCAAATGCTGGCATCAGTGCTGTACATGGATATTGAGATGTTACCAGCATTTTAAAGCTACTCTTGTTGGTTCGATAGTCTTTGTACTGCACCCAACATGGCTAGATAATATCTGTGACATGCCCAACCCATAAAATAACATGATATCTTGTGAGTTGGGTATAAGATATCACATTTTATCTTGTCATTCGTATCTCCACTGGTGTTGTATAATTGATATAGACCATTTGAAATCCTAGACATTAGACAATGGGAAACATTATTTAAAGTTGGGTATGTAATTAATCATCCATTTAAAAGAACTGAAATGAATGTCGCCCCCACCAACGAAGTAATAGTTCCACTGCTCTTGACACTGGTAAAATGGTTCAGGAATGAGCCTGGGTCATCAGAGGGCTGGCCAGGGAAGGATGGTTTAGGGTCCCAGCAGACACGCACCTCCTTGGGGTGGAATAGTGTCTGGGCTCTGCTGCAGCACAGCTACCTGGGTGACCACAGGTGGCAGTGCCCGTTGGAGCCAGTGAACAAGTGAAGGGGATGTTGGCACACTGATACACATTGTATGATCTGAATGCATTAATGCATCACATTAGGGCCTTCCAACATCCGTGGACTGGGGAAGAAAAAAGGTGGAAAACCCCCTGACCATGCAGGATGCTATCTACTGCCTGCTGCAGGTCCCCCACCACTGACTGGGCTCCCGCCCAGAACAGGCACTGAAACTCTGTTTGGGGAGTTGAGGCCAACCTTCAGTGACCCTTCCTATGGGGGATTGTCCGGAGGGAACATGGAGGGAGGTAAGTCCCGAGATGGCGGGTAAAAGGGCTAGGTGGAACGGAATGACTGAATGAGGACAGTTGGGTAAGGGGCATAAAGCATACTAAATTTAAAAAAATAACAGACATGAATGAAGTTGGGGAAAGTAGCAAGAGAGTTTATAAAATGAGCAGGGAAAATCTTGCATTCTGATTGGTTGTTACCTGTGCATCAGATTTGTCAAATGCATTTGGTAAAAACAAGTGCCCCCAAATCAGGATGCACTACACAAAAATTAAGGTGCCTCGTAGAATGTTCAATTTTAAAAACACTGCCATTTTTATATTTGCCTATGCAAGCAGTGCACAAGAATCATATTGAGGTTAGTAGAGCATTGCAGAAGTGTGGCAGTGTGTGTCAATGCAGCCCAAGCTTTCATGGGCCCGTCCTCGGCTACCAATCAACAGAAAACTGCCAATGACAGCATTTTCAGAGAGTGCCGTATTTAAAAGAATGTGCAGCTCCAATCAGGACAGTTTCATCATCCCTGATTGCAGTGGCAGCTCTCCACAACCAGGAACACACAGGAGCCAACAAAGACTTTCCACCCATGTGCATTACAGTGCACAGTAATGTGCATGGGTGCAGTTTACTCTTGTCGGCTGCTGCCCTCTGTCCCGCGCTCCTAGTGTGCCTTTCCTGGCAAAACATTTTATATTTAAATTGGCGGTTCCTGCCTCAATACACTTTCAGGGAAAGCCGACATCGATTCCCAATCCCGTGTCAGCATATCCTTCATTATACACATTAAGCCCACTCCAGTGTGCTGAACATGGTGGTCCTGCCACCCGCCACACAGTCCCCACAAGCCAACATGGGGTGCCCAATCCTTGTCTGCATCCCTCTCTTAGTGTGTCTTTCCTGGTTAAACAACTCCCTTTTTTCTGACACTAGATGTCCACCCTGGTGTCAGATACGCTGGCCCAGCATGTCAACACCCCTTACAACATTGGGGTGCCCAATCCCTGAGTTGGCATCCCCCACCCTCTTCATTGTGGCACACTGGGTGCCCACCCCAGTGTACCAAACTTTTTTATCCAGTAAATGAAGAAAACCATCCCTTGCTGTTTTTTTAACCTGAAAAAGAAAATGGTCCTCGTTGTCTCCCAGGGCCCCTCCCCATCCCCACACTCCTCTGCTCACCCCACCTCCCACACACCCCTGACCCCATACTTTCCACCGAGGTCCATCACTGCAATCTTCTGTGGACTGGGAACACGCCTCACTTTTCAAAAGCTGACCAGGAACTGAACAAATGCAGATAATCTTTATAATGGCGGGCGACGGGGGTTTCAACTTAAGTTGATACTTCAGCCATTTTTGAGTTTTTGGCCAAAATTTTTCAACATGTAATGGGCCCCACCTCAAGACCATCACTGTCATTTTCATTTTCCGTCCTGAAAGGTGATTTCGATGGCTCTGTGTGGAATCACCTTTCGCGACTGACTAACAAAATGACAGTGCCACTGTTCATGAGGTGGGGTCCCAAAAAGCCCATGTTGCAAGTTTGGTGAACAAACTCCAAATAAATTACTGTGTTGTGTGCATGCATTGCACAGTTTCTATGCACACTCGTAATCTGGTTTAACTTGGTGTTGTTAGACAAAGTAGGCTGATGCCCATTTAATTGTCTCCCACTCATAGTAGATCTATTGCCTACTAATACTATCAAGTAAAAATGTGTCCAGTCTATATGAAGGAGATGATATAATTAGGTAATGCATTCCACTTTCTGCCGGTGCGTATATTGTAGTAGTTACAGTATGTTGTTTAGTAGAAAATACCTTGGGTATACTAATTTGCTTATTATGTGACCTTAGATTTTTATTTTTAATTGGGAATTGTATACCATATTGAGTTCTTAATGATGGATCCATAGTAATTTTGTACATAAGTAGTAAGTCCCTCAGCTTCTAATTTCAATGGAAAAGGTTTAAATTTTGCAGCCTACCATTGTAATCATCGCTCTGTAAACCATGAACTGATTTAGTTAACCTTCTTTGCATTCTTTCAATGATCCTAATATCTCTTTTAAAGAAGGGACTCCAAAATGGGGATCGATAATCTAAATGGAGTAACATAAGTTTTATAAAGTTTTATCATACACTCCCTGTCCCTGGTGATAAAGGCTTTCTTTATTGTACTAATAAGCTGATTACATTTCCAGGCTATTTTATTGCCATGAGTGGAGGAGGACAAGTTCAGTTCCACCCATACACCCAAATCTTTTTCTTCTTTACTTGATTTTAGTGGCATACCATTGAGGCAATATTGATACCAAGGGTTGTTTCTACCAAAATGGAGTATAGCACATTTATGCTCATTAAATTAAATTTTATTATCAACTCCCCATTATTTGATGGCTTTTACTGCACCCATGCCAGCTTATTTCCTTATGGAATGGGGTGAGTGTGGAGGGGTTGTGGGATAACAGATGGACCAGACACCAAACTTCAGGTTCAACACAGAATCTCTGTGTGATGTTTATTCAAAATACAGGAAATAAGCTTCTGCAATGACATATTCTTTCTTCAGTATATCAGTTTGCAGCAACAGACTATGTATGTCTTTTCTCTGCACTTAGCCATCACCTACTGACACTGATCTCTGATCTAACTTATCAGTTGAGATGCAACCTCCACCCCTATGCGGGTCCCATTTGCTTTGGTAGTGGGGCCCCAAAAAAACAAGTTATAGACAAAGAACCTCAATGCAGAATCACTGAAAGATAGGTTATCCCAAAGGGCATTGGTAACAAATCAAGTTTCAAAGAAATACAACATCATACCTACTTCCATAATACAAAGCATCATGGGATGTATGCAAATCACCATGACATTTAGAGACTTGTTCAGTTTACAGCAATTGGCATGCATTTTAAACAGCTAAGTAACTTCATTTCTGTAATAGTCACTTAGTACTTTTTACCATTATCAAAAACACCTAGTGCCATGGTATTTTCAACATTTACAGGTTTCATAAACATAAGGTATATAAATCGAGGTATTTTATGACATACTGCTATTACATACTAAATCCAACAACAATAAACACAACCTGTTTTACATACACTTGGAGGTCACCACAATAACCTCCCTGTATGAGGACCTGTGAGGGAAAAGGAGAGGGTACCATAGCATAGTCAAGAGAGGGAGTGTTCATAGGTGGCCAACCTTATGGACTAGAAATAGTAAAGGATAGATTAGGTTTAGAAATAAAAGAACTGTTGCAACAGATTTAAGAAAAGGTTGGTCCTCAAAAGTGTCAGGAGCTCCCTATCACATATCCCCCACCTTAAGAGGGAAGCAGTTACTGCAGACTGCTTACCTCTTTCCTGTCCCAAGAAGGGATGGAGCTTCCACCCATCCATCTTCAGAAGGTCTGTCTCAGGGTCCCTATTAATAATAAACATTCTATCATAAACATAGTCGATATCATCATTCTTTACCCTGGGGCATTAACTAATTTCTCAACAGAGACTAATGGTACCTTCCCATCTCCTTTTAGGGAAAGTCTGTCATATTTAACCAAAAATCTGGACATCTGTAAGTCCAGCACCATAGAGAAACTTCTCTGGGGTCTGTAATTACCTGCTACAACCCCTCCAGATATGTCAGTGTTAAGCAGGGGCCCAGACCTAGGTTCAACCCTCTACATACACTCACTATGTCTCTTGATTCATTTCACTTGCTACAGATACAGACACCTGAGGGTAGACACTGTTTGGTGCTACTCTAACACAGATTCCAATCCATTTTCCACCTTCTTCTCCTTTGTAGGTTTTCACCAGAAAAGAATAACACATACATACCACCTCAGACTCCTTGTCTGCCCTTGGATACCTATTTCTTTGACATCAGGCCCACCCCGACCAAACATGCTACACCTTTGCCTACAGAAAAGGACCATTTCAGAGCCACCTCTGGCCTTGCCTGCAACTAACTTGACCTCTCTGTCTTGCACAAAGTGCCTGCAGGAATATGGAAGGAGCAATAGTAGTTTCTACTCTCCTATTTCAACCTTTTATAACCTATGACCCCAAGTCCTTGGTCATCTTATCCCCAGGCAGGTCTCTACAGAAACCTGCAGGAAGCCAAGCAACCTCCCATGCTGAATACTCTGCAATGTTAAACAGCAGCTTCCTAAACCTTTTAACTCTGGGGTGTCTTAGTAAACATGCTTCTAATCATTTTGCTATTTTCAGCCATCTGTTACCATCTAATACCTTGTAACCTATGTGAGAGTTTCCCTTTTTCCAAGAGTGACATTTTTTTAAATGATCTCTCCTTAACTTTAACATACTGTAACAGTTTGACAACATTAGCATTTGTAGCATGCAGTATACCCCAGTCAATACTGTTAATAGTTTTAGCTGCATCAATACAAGAAAAGTCCCTTCAGCCTCATAGGCTTCTTCTTGCTTGCTTGGAGTCTTCAACCCCAGCATAATATCACTAGGCACAGTCTTACCTGTGGTCTCACATATAAGTTCCATACTTACATATCCAACCTCCAACAGGTAACATCCTGGGAACAAAGGAATATTCTGCTCAGTCAGGGGGTCCTCCTCAAACTGAGCCCATGAAAAATCCTCCGACTCTTTGTCCAAACTCTCTGGCAGAAACCTCTCGAGCACCTGGCACCAGTGTTCTACCTTGCTGCATAGTCAGTCTGCCTCCAGCCATTGCCCACTCATCCAGTGGATCATCCTCATCAGGGTCTCCACCTCCTGGGTGTTGTCTCTTGCACCTCCAGTCTGCCTCAAGCTGCATCTCTTTGTTGTCTTCAGGCTTGGCCTTCCTCCGAGCTCCCATGTCCAGTCTAGACAGCAGCTTCTCTCCATCTGTCAGCTAAGGTTGTGGTCAGAACTCCACAGACTTTCTTCCCCAGATTCTCTTCTGGCAACTCCTAGTGCATCGGTCCACCTGGGATACCTGGGCGATATCCACCAGAAAATGTCCCTCTTCAGCCAGTCCTGATGCTTCCAGCAAGTTAGCTCACTTCTGACACCAAGTCTGTGGAGAAGTTATGGCATGACAGATGGACCAGACAGCAAACTTCAGGTTCAACACACAATCCCTATGTGATGTTTATTCAAAATACAGGAAATAAGCTTCTGCAATGCCATATTCTTTCTTCAGTACATCAGTTTGCAGCAACAGACTATGCATGTCCTTTCTCTGCACTTAGCCAGCACCTTCTGACACTGATCTCTGATCTAACTTACCAGTTGAGATGCAACCTCCACCCCTTTGTGGGCCCCGTTTGCTTTGGTAGTGGGGGCCCAAAAAGAAAAAAAAACTAAACAAGCTATAGACAAAGAACCTCAATGCAGAATCACTGAAAGAAAGGTTACCCCAAAGTGCACTGGTAACAAATCAAATTTCAAAAAAATACAACATCATATCGACTGCCGTAATGCAAAGCATCATGGGATATGCAAATCATCATGACATTTAAACGTGTTCAGTTTACAACAATTTACATGCATTTTAAACAGCACAAGTAATTTAATTTCTGTAATAGTCACCTAGTACTTTTTACCATTATCAAAAACACCTAGTGCCATGGTATTTTCAACATTTATAGGTTTCATAAACATTTGCCAATATATTTTTATTAGCCTTTGAATAAACATAAATCCAAAAGTAGAACAGATTAAAATAGAACATACATTAATAAGTACATTGAAATATGTTGTAAAAAAAACTTATAGGTTACTAAATAAATATTATGAAGTGTAATAAATAATTATAAATATCTAACATCATGAATAGATAACAGCAAGTTATAATACATATTTTGTAATGTAATCACTATAAAGTATCACTTAGAATCTATGGCCCAGATATTCAAACTCGCCACAATGTAGCGTAATAGCAGGAGCAGGCACAAGTCCAGTGTGCTCATGCGCAACACGTGTGATATTCAAACACTGCACAGGCCAAGATGTACTTGTGCCACACAACTGAATATCACACCAACTGTGCCATGGCACAACCAGAGATGTGCAGTGGCACAGGTCTGATGCACAATAGCACAACCAGGGATGCGCAGTGGAGCAGGGTAGCAGCACATCAGCACAACCAGGGATGCGCAGAGACAGGATGCAGGGGTCCACCACCCATGGAAGATATGGGCAGAGGAGCATACAGCAGAACAGACATCAGCCCCCACACCCCATGAGCTGCACAACCTGAGGAGAGCTGGAAGAACCACCAGCCCATGGACACCAGCAACAATCCCACAGCTGGGGCATGGTGCCCCAGCACACCCCCTGGCAAGCTGTGACTGGCACACAAGGAGGTCTGGCCACCCTGTGCCACACCATCCCATCAATGCAGAGCACACCCTGCACCGCAATCCCCAGACACCCTGCCCAGGAGCAGCTCCCAACAGTGCAGGACACCCCATGCATGCCACCACCCCCACTGTGACAATGCAAACTTGTGCACCATGGAGCCATGCAAGGCAGCCCCACCATGAGCACCCTGCAGTGGGCAGCAGCAGACACTGATGCAATAACTGCATACACAGTGCTGCTCTGCACGTCCCCCCCAAGGTACAGCTGAGAGACCGACCACGCGTCAGCACACAAGGTACCCCACATGTGACAGGGGCTGCCCCGGACCCCACCTCCAGCAGTACAGCACACTGCACACCCTCCCAAGGACACACCCCATCCCAGTACTGGCCACAACAGCCAGAACAGATACCCACAGTGGTGCATGGAATGATGCACCACACAGGATGCAACACAGTGCATGGACAAACACCCACCCATACCCAAGAGCACACCAACACAGGGACAAGTAGTGGGTCAACAAACCAGCTGGTGTGTGGCCATGGCAGTGGTGTACCCATGGCCAGCACCCCTCCATGGCACAGGTGGACCAGCCACCCTGAGCATGCACCATGAAGCCGTACACCACCAGCATAAGGCCGGAGCACAAGTGACAGACAGTGGAGCACATCCCCTGCAACAGACACAAGCCACAGCATGGAGGGGGACAACAACAGCGGAGGCCACAGTGCTACCTGAGGCAGACATGCACCATACTGGTGACAGGAGGCAACCTGGCATTGTGCCTGGTACAGTGGTTGTCCACAATGGACAGCCACCACTGGCATGCCAGCAGACCATGCAGATCACAGACATGCAAGGGTGTCAGCTGCATAGCCATGGACGGTCTGACAGGGGCACCATGGACACAGTGCATGCACAGTGAACCACTGCAGACAGGCATCCAGTGCACGGGGAACAACACATAAATGACAGACAGTGACTGATTCCCACGCCCACACCATAGGCTGTTCCCTTCCAGACACACATGCACGCCCATGCCTGCACTGCCCCAGACGCCATGCACACCACTGCAGCTGAGCACCTGTAGCCCACTGCAAATCAGAGATCACCACAGTAGGCATAACAAAACAAATGTATTATATATAGGTGAAACAAACTATTTACAATTATGTACAAAGGGGGGGAAGGGCCACATACCAGGTGAGGGCAGGTAAGGGGCAGGGGTGAACAAATGGGAGAGGGAAGAAGGGGTGTGAGGGTGGGTCCAGGGGTATAGGGTGAGTCCAGGGGCATGGAGGGCCTAGTGTTCTCCCCACTCTCCACTCCTGTGGTGCCTCCTCATCCTCCGCCTCCTGATTCCATGCTGCTCCATGCACTGGAGTATCTCCAGTGATGCCCGTGCGAGCTGTAAGAGCTCCTGCATGGCCCTCTCGATGACCAACATCCACCATCCACCTAGGACAAGGCAGCAGAGTCAATATGTGTGAATGTCCATCCCGCTGTAGCCCACCCATTGTGCATGGCATACAGCCATGGGCCACGCCCCTGTGATGGTGTGCGACCACCCACAGTGATCGTGTCCACAAGACCTGCCTACCCAGGTGCACACAGCCATGCTGGACTGCTACACACACACACAGCCCAAGCCCGCCAGCACCACCGTGGCTGTACAGTGATATGGCTATGTGGTGCAAAGGCAGTGGCACAGCCATGTACCCGGTGCACGCAAGGACCACTAGCATAGCACACCCACTCATGCAGTGCCACAGGACAGTGCTGAGTGTACCATGTGGTGTGCACGGCAGTGGTGTCAATGGATGGTGGCCATGCCCTGCTGCCTACCCCGCAACACAGCATGCACAAAATATCCTTGAAGAAAGGCACTCACCTGCATCCGTGGGATCCAGGCGCTGATACTGGATGGGCCGATCAGCCTGTGCCTGTTGCCATGCATCCCCTTGCTCTCAGCATGCCCATGCCTCTCAGGCTTATCGCCGCTCCTCAGGGCCTAGGGTGCAAACATGAAGAGGGGAACATCAGTACAAACCAGTAGCAAAGGCCCCCCCCAGTGTGTGCGATCCCGCACAGCCCAGCCATGCTGCAACCCCACCACCACCACCGCCCACACTGGATGCCCCCCCTGTGTGGTGGATACATGCCCACCGCAATACCCGGATGGATGCTACCAGTGTATGGATGGAGCACCTACCTGGATGTGGCACTGCACCTCACCTGGCACGTGCCTGTAGATGGGCAAGCCTATCTGGTTCCCTCTGCCAGAGGTCCACATATCGGTGGCGTCACTGCTCGGATGATTGGATGATCCTGGTGGCCTCCTCTAGTGCCTCTGCCACCTCTTCCCACACAGCACTCCTTGCCCTGTCTAAGGAGTCATTCCCAAACAGGGCCCCAGCATGGGGCTCTACAATGGCCACCAAATTAGCCAGCTCCAGAGGGCTCCATAAAGCTGCTCTCCTCCTGGCCATGACTGTTGCAGCTAGGTTCACAAAATGGCACTATGTAGCGCATGTCCACCACGTGCAGATGCTGTGAGGTACAGTGCTGCCATTTCCCATCATGCTGTCAGTGAACAGCACAATAGGAGTGCACCCATGCAGACACATGGCGCCTAGGGGGCAAAGGTCGACCACAGGGTCAAGGGTCTGTCGTGCACTGACCTCCACAGCATGATTGGGACTCCCTTCGTGTAGCGCAGTAGGGTGCCTGTGTGAGATGCCCTGCAGTTGCCTACCATGCTGTGGCACCATAGTGCCTACAGCGCTCCAAGGCATGAGCACCATATGTGTGAACAGCTCACTAGCACCACTGGCACAATGGTGGCTGTGCCCTGCACTGCCTTTCATGCTCAGCACATCAGCAGCGCAGCAGGCATCGGCGTCAGCACCCGGCATGCGCCTGCGGCGGTGCCTACTGCGCACATCACAGAGCTGCCCCTTTGCCTGAGCACGATCAACACAATTGAGCAAGACACAACAGCACGATATTCAGCCAGCATATGCAAATCAGCTCATCAGCAATTCCATGGTGCAGCTACTGCATTAGCATCCATTTAAAGTTGCACCTCACCTCATTTGCATGCCTTGCTCTATATAAATGCAACATGGAGCTGCAGAGGACATAGTATGGTATTTCAGTCCATTATGTGGGTTGCATGCTGTTTGGAATGTGGACTGTGGTGTGTGGGAGATGCATGGGACTGCACAATGAAAGGTAACACCTGTCATTCCCACAGGCTCTATAATGACTAAACGTGAGGAAGAGGAGGAACAGGATGTTGGAGGAAGAGGAGGCCCAACTTCACCCGGCGGATTCAGATGCCCTGTTCAAGGCAGACCTCGACAGGGAACCGCTGCTCAGCAGACAGCGGGGAACACCACAGGCCCGAGCTGCAGCATGGGTGAGGTTGCACATGCCGTGAACCAGCATGGCAGCCACCGCGGTCTGTGCAGGAATGTAAAAAGAAGGTCGGCATGGACAAGAGGATAATTAAGGACAAGGTGGCTGCCATCAGGGCAGCACGTGCTGCAATCGGTGGTGGACAGCTGGATGTACCACGCCTGACTCCACAGGAGGAGTGGATGTCCGGCAGCATGTGATGTTGTGCCATTGAGGGCGTTCCGGGTGGTGGCTTCCAGACGGGTGACAGCCCGTCACTGCTTGGTAGGCCCTGTGCTGTCACTGTGTGGGAGGTGGAGGGAATGCCACAGGGTAGGGCGGAGACATTAACACTACTGTGTTCCCTTACAGCTCCTGAGCATCTACAAGGGTCAGTGGTGGTGGGTGTGTCTACTGTGGGTGAGGCCATGGACACGGAGGAGCGCCCATCCACCTCCACAGGTGTCCGAGGGTCAGGACCTCTGCATACCTACCTGTCGGACTGAAGATGGTGGTGCCGGTGCATACGTGGTCCTGCCTGTGTCCCAGCGTGACAGCGGCCACAGACTCCAGCATGCTGGGACACAGACTGGTGCCACATCAGGCCCCGATAATGATGCATCACACATCCCAGACAGTGATACGTGTGGGACGCGGGATGTTCCCACAGCCGGAGCGGCACAGCTTGCACATGTGTGGTGCCACCGTGGAGGCCTGAGTGACATCACAGTCACAGCCTGTGCCTGTATGCCCCAGTGGGGCAGCACTGGTGTGCTTCCAGACTGGTGGTGCTGTTGCAGCTGCTGCAGTGGCAACGGTGGGCCCTGGCGACCGGCGACTGGAGGGGCAGTGCCAGCAGTCGGCCAATGGTGATGGGGGGACAGTGTTGGGTGGCAGCATCAGTGCACCACGTGTGGATGTGCCTTGGCATGGCTCTGGTGTGCAGCGCCCATCTTCAAGGGGTGCCACCCGGCACAGCCAGGAACACCATGAGAAACAGCATGCCGATCAGGCAGATGACCTCTTTGATGAGTACAGCCGCATACTCCAGGAGTCAGTGGATCAGCAGTTGCAGCTTGTGATGGCGATGGATGCACTCAGTGTGGTTCTGCACCAGGCAGAGGAGTGGCACAGCAGGGACTACAGTCTGCTCCTGGCAGGGATGGCCCGGCTGCAGGAGGTTGTGACCACTGCCATTGATAGGCAGACATGTGCAATCACTGCTTTCATGGCCACTGTGGGCACCCAGTTCATTGCCCATGCACCATAGATACTGTGCAGTGTCACGTCCACCCCCCATTCCCAGTGTTGTGCGACACCTTCCATGTCGACACCGGGTTTGGCTGTGGGCATACCGAGCATGCCTGGCGCAGACATGTTCGGTGAGCTGCAGACCCCTGCGCAAACATGGTCATGTTCCCACAGCATCACCTCTGGGGGACCATCAGTGCCACCCCGTAAGACCAATGGTCAGCCTTGCATGGCTGGCAGGTCTCGGAGGGGCTGCCCACGCATCCATGGCAGCCGTGGCACTGTGCCATGTGACTGACCTGTCTCCCACCATGGCCACTGTCTGCTACTGCCCTGTGTGCAGTGTGTTGTGCACTGTATGACGCAAGGGTGGGGTACTGGCCCTGCACACACACAGTCCATGTGCACACCCTCCCGCTGCTGGCCACTGTGGCATGTGCATGATGATGCCTGCGCTGTGCTGTCTGTCAGTGTGCAATGGTGCCCAGCATCTGAGACATGCACAGTGACAGCCACTGGGTGTGGTCGGTGTTGACCTGTGTGTGCTAGGGGTTGCAGCCGGGTTGGCATGCCTTCTACCCCTTGTGCATATCTTGTGGTGTGTGTGTGAGTGTGTATGTGTGTGTGTGCATGAGTGCATGTCGTGTTTGGCCTTGCCCATCCCTAACGGTGTGTGCGGATCCACGTTCAGACCCATTCACTTGCCGCCATCCACCCCTGGGGTTCATCTATGCCTGTCTATGGGTTGTGCCCTTGGCATTGGTGGTTGCACATGGCCTTATGACCTACCTGTGTTGGCCGAAGTGCTCCTCTGTGATCATGTCCCAGTGCAGTTGCACCATCCGGATCAGGCGGGGGTCCCTTCACCCAGGGGGTGGCTGCCCATGACCATCTGGACCAGTGTCCTCATCATCTCCATCACTGTCCCCCTCTTCGACCTCTACTGCTATCCCACAGTTGTTGGCCATGTTGTGCAGGATGCAACAGGCCAGGAGTAGCCTGCAGGCCTTTGAGGGGCTGTACTGTAGGGCACCACCAGATGTGTCCAGGCACCGGAAATGTGACTTCAGCATCCCAAACACCCACTCAATGACATTACGTGTGGTGGCATGTGCCTCATTGTACCGTTGCTGAGATGGGGTTGCGGGGTGCCAGTATGGTGTGAGCAGCCAGGGACAGAGTGGGTAGCCACTGTCACCTGTGTATAGAGGGTGGACATTAGTATGGTGGTCTGCATCGCTCTGCCATGGGCCATCAAGGCCGGTGCCCATGGCACCTCTGACTATGCCTCCCCCCCACATCTGCCCATGTCATCCTGTGTGATGTGCATACTCACCCACTAGGTGGCCAGTGGGGTTGTCCCCACTCTCGAACCTGTGGCACAGTGCAGACTGGTGCCAGATGAAGGCATCATGTGATCCCCCAGTGTGCATGGCACAGGCATTGCTTATGTGTCCCCTGGCATCACACACCACCTGGCAGTTGATGCTGGCGAAAGCCTTCCGGTTGATATATGCAACACCATCTGGGCCAGATGGTGTGCAGATGGCCACATGGGTGCAGTCAATGGCCCCGAGCATGCCAGGCATACGTCCTACCCTGTGGAACTCTTGTATGTGTGCTGTGCGCTCCACCAGTGTGCTGGGGAAACGGATGTACTCCACAGCATGTGGCAGCAGTGTGCTAAGGAATTGTGTGAGTAGGCATGATGCAGCCGACTGGGTTATGCCTGTTGTGTCCCCAGTTGGTCTCTGGAAGGTGTCCATGGTGAGCAGGCACATAACAGCTGTCACCTTTGTCTCCACTGACAGAGCATGGCTCTGTCGTGTGGGTGCCTGCATCTCATCACCGCACAGCTCACAGAGCCACCTCAGGATTGCCCGGTTCAGGCAGTACCGACCCACAATCTCTGTGTTGGTGTACTGCTCAAAGGTGACGTGGGCTCGGTACTGCCTGTTGGGGGCATACCACTGATGGGCCCTTCCACAGCCGCGCCCCCCTGCTGCCAGCCTTCTCACACCCCTCATTACCACCTCCATCTGGATGGTGGCACTGGCCATGTCCCTGGCTGGTGTTCCCCCCGGCAGATGTTACCCCATTACCCCCGCTGTCCTCTGTGATGCTCCCCCTGCACCAGGTACACCTCTGGCCTTTGGGTGTCCTGCCTACTGCCACTGCCCTCACTACACTGTGGCACTACCCTGTCTGTCCAGCACAAGTGACTCAGGCTCCCCACTCCTGTCCTGTTCCTGTGTGGTCACAGGAGTGCCCTGTCCTGCTCCTTCACTGTCCCACTCACTGCTGCCCTGTTTGTTTTAGCTGCCAGCTCGCCCCACCTCTGGCTTCCCTGTAGCGTTCTTGCACCTCTCTCTCTTGTTCCTTTTTTTTGGATCATTTCCACTATCACACAACCTCTGCTAGCTCCCCATTGCGCATGGCGCATGCTGTTGAATATCGCACTGCACCATTTATTCATGGTTTCTCCCCCTACAGTTGCGCATGCATTCATTACCATTACACTCTTGTGCATTGCAACTTGAGTGGCGCATCTGCCTCCCGCTGAATATCGCACAATGGTGCATTTTCGTACTTGCGCTGGATCATCTCTGTTGCACATGGCGCATCCGTTTTGAATATCTGGGCCTATAAGTACAAGGTAAAAGAAAAGAAAACAGAAGGGAACAAGAATAGAAGTAAAGAGAAAGAGTAATAGATTTAAAAGGAAGGAAAGTGTGGTGAGGTTTTTTTTTTGTTTTGTTTTTGAGCATACTTAGAATTATATTTCCATGTATGTTGAAATGTCAGGAGATCTAAGATCTATGTTGATATAAAAAAGGAGGATATAATTATACTGTCCCAAACAAAACCTTAGGTAAAGTAGACCATTTCTTGTTAAAGTTGACTGATTGATCTCTTAGAGATAGTGCTATCTTTTCTGTATTTAGAATTTCTATTAATGAATGTTTCCATTCTTGAATTGTTGGAACCGTGACTTCTAGCCAATGTTTCAATAAAGCATGCCTCACTGAAACTCCTAATAACAATAAAGTGTGTTTTTGCTCATATGACCAGTGAGTATCTCTATCAAAATGTCCTAGAATACAAGTATGTGCATGGATATGTTCTGATATCAAAGGATAACCTTCAAATAGACTTATTACTGATGACCATATAGGCGTTACCATGGGACAATCCCAGAATATGTGTATTAGTGTACCTTGTTCTTCATCACATTTGTGACAAATAGGAGTGTTAGTTATATTCATTTTGAATCATTGGTAAGGGGTGTAATATAAGTCATGTATGGTTTTAAAATGGATCAGTCTTAAATCAACTGAACTGAATATTTGAAATGGATGAGTCCATATGCTATCCCACTCCCAGTCTTCTGTAGGAGTTCTTAATGTATTAGACCACCATGTATTGGTTTCTGTGGCTGAACCTCTAATTAGTTTTAATAATATTTTATAAATAAAAGATATAGAGGTTGGCTTCTTAAGACAGCCCGAGAATATTCTGGTATTATATTATTAAGAGGTGTAGATAAGTCTATCTGTTTCTGGATTGCTTTTATCACATACAAATACACTATTCTATCTGAATGGGGACAGTCAAATTTATTTGCTATGACTTCAATGGTAAAAAAGTCTCATTATATAGAATATCTTTAACCGAGATAATTTCTTTTTGTTTCCAAACTTTGTTGCGAAGAGGGATTCCATTCTGTGTAATGTTAGGATTTCCCCAAATAGGTTGAGTTCTAATTTGACTTAACTCTATTTTTAGAAGATTACTAATCTGTTTCAATTGTCTTAGAGAGTCTAAAATAATCTTATTTTTACAGGACGTTAGTGGTTTAGCATATATTAATGCACAGAGAGATAGGCCTTGTTTTTTTATCGTCTCTTCTTCTATCTCAACCCATTCTGGGATGTATATCTGTGCTAACTCAGTGTAATTCCATCTCACCAGTTGAGCCATTCTTGCAGCTAAATAGTATACATAAAAATCAGGAGCCTTAAGACCTCCATTAGCTTTAGATCTGCACATCCTAGTATAAGACATTCTATGCCTTTTGTGTGACCAAATAAACTGTGCTACAGTGGAATTAATAGAGTCCAGCAATTTCTTGGTTATACAACATGGGATCATCATAAAGACATATAATAAAGGAGGCAATATATTCATTTTAATAGTTTCTAAGTTCCCCCATAGGCCTAAAGGCAATTTATTCCATTTAACAAGATCTTTGGTCACCCTTGACTTAATAAGATTTAAATTTTAGTTACTGTCTTGTGTATAGTACTATATATCTTGAGACCTAAGTAATCTATATAATTAATTGCCCAAGTGAGTCCTTTGGAGGTTATTTCCTTATGACATAAACTACTGAGAGGGAGGAAGTTTGTCTTGTCAATGTTCGGGTTGTACCCTGAAAGTTCCCCAAATGATTAAATGGTTTTCAAAATGGTATGGATTGGACTGGATTAAAAACCATGAGTAATATATAATCTACATATGCGGAAATTAAGTGTTCTTTTATGCCTACCTGTTTGTCTTGGATTTATTTTATTACTAAGAATTTCCTTATTAAAAGATCAAGTGTAAGATTAAATAGGAGTGGTGATAATGGGCATCCTTGTCTTGTTCTCCTTGATATCTCAAAGTAAGGCAAGATCATCCCATTAGTTACCACAGCAGAACTGGAGTTTTGGTATAGCAGGCCCACCCATTTAATGAAGTTTTCAGGAAAACCATATAGCACTAGAGTGTTGAATATGTGTTCCCAGGAGACTCGATCAAAAGCTTCCTCCGCATCTAAAGAAAGCAAACCTCTGGGAATTGTGTTTTTGTTAGCTGCCAATATCACATGAAATAATTTCCTCATGTTATCTGCAGAGAATCTTCCTCTCATAAATCCAGCCTGTTGTCTGGTTATGAGCAAGTGTATAACTGACTCTAACCTGTTAGAAATAATCTTTGCTAAGATTTTTATGTCTGAATTAATTAATGAAATTGGTCTATAATTTCCACACTCTATAAGGGATCTTTTCCCTGTTTATGAATGAGTGTAATAAGTCCTTTAGTCATTTCTCTGGATATGTGACCTGTCTCAAATGCCTCATTAAAAACCTCTTTTAATATCGGGGCAAGTACATCACTAAATTAGCTGTAGAAATTTTGTGAATACCCATCCGGAACGGGTACTTTATTTTTCTTTGTTTGCTTAATGGCTGATAATACTTCTTCAACCCTTATGCAATCCCCAAGACTAACTTTGTATATTTCTGGAACAGATGGGATCAAAACATCAGAACAAAAATAATTGAATGTATTGTTTTTGTCAGTATTTCCCTTTGCATAGAGCTTCTCGTAATAGTCTTGAAATTCCTTATTTAACTGCTTATGTCCTGAAATGAGAAGTCTGTCCCTCTTGCGTCCAACTGCTGCTATTTTTGTGGAGCCACTATTTTGACGTAATCTGATGGCTAATATTTTCACAGCTTTAGGCCCTTCACTGAAATAATTGATTTTCGATTTCCTAATAACAAATATTGCTTCCCCCTTAATAGACTCATTATATTCCATCTTTAATCATGACCATTCTTTCCATGTAATATCATCTTTATTGTTTAGTAGATTCTCTTCTATTTTTTTGATTTTTGTCAAAGTTTATTTTTGTTTGTTTAGGCTTAGTTTCTTAAGTGTTGAAGCTTCATTTATTAAATACCTCTTAAATAACACTTTAGACAATCCCAATTAATACTCCATGACGTGTCAAGTCGATTATTAAATTCCTCAGACTCTTTTATTGTTTCCCTTATCATTTGTAGCAAGAGAGAGTTATCTAGTAGAAAAGTATTGAACTTCCATCTACGTGTCCAACATGTTTTGTTAGATGTCTCAAATAATATTGATACTGGACAATGACCTGAAATGACTAGAGTTCCAATTATTACTAGAAAAACTCTATTTAGAAAATCTTTTGGTACATATATTTGGTCTATCCTTGAGCCTGATTGATTGCACTGTGACCAAAATGTGAATTCTTTTATGTTTGGATGCAAAATCCTCCATGCATCAATGAGCTGTAAGTTATCTGTTAGATGTCCCAAATCTTTATCTGCCCTGTCCCTATGTGGTCTAAAGGTAGATCTCTCTAATACCAGGTCAAGTATACTGTTAGTGTCACCAGCCAATAGGATGGTACTGTCTAAAAGGCCCTCCACCTTTGAAAGAATAGTGTTGAATATCTCATGTGTCAGTGAAGTGGGTCCATAAACATTAATAAGAGTATAATAGTCTTCTCCCATTTTACCATTGAGTATCAGGTAATGTCCCATCGGATCCTCTATTATGACACTTGGTTCAAATAGAACACCCTTTTTAAAAATGATTAATATGCCCACTTTCTTTGAACAATTACCTGCTCCAAACACTTGTCCCACCCATTCCTTCCTCATTAAAAGGTAATGTTCTTTCTTAAGATGTGTTTCTTGTAAAAAAATCTATTGTCACCCCTAGTTTATTTAAATGTCTTAGAACTGAATATCTTTTGATTTTGTGATTAAGTCCCCTGACATTGCAAGAGATAAGTTTAATTTTATCCAGTGTAGCCATAAAGTTCCATATTACCATAAAAAAGTATTACATTTGGTATAATAGACATTACAGGATTGTGTAAGCTAAATATGTGCAGTGCTACCACCACCACATGTCCCTTGAATAAGATAAGAGGAAACATTAAGTAGAGAAGGAAAAGTTGGATGCTGAGATTTAAAACAATACAAACATAAAATATAACAATACATAGATACATAGACAGTGTCGGCAGATAAGGGCCTATGGCCCACCCAGTCTGCCCATTTGAGCTTGTAAGTTCAGTTTATGTTTTCCTAGAAGTCTGTTGCCCCTTACCCCTGACCTCCAGAATTCCTTTATGTCTATCTTATGCATTCTTAAATCCCATGATTGTATCAGCCCCCACCACTTCCTCTGGCAGGGTGTTCCACTTGTTCACCACCCGTTCTTTGAAAAAATTCTTCCTCACGTTTCCTCTGAATCATTCTCCCTCCAACTTCATCCCATGCCTCTAGTCCTGGAACATCTTTTTCACTTAAAAATAGTGTATTCCTGTACCCCGTTCCTCCCTGTAAGATACTTGTATGTCTCTATCATATCCCCTCTCTCCCTCCTCTCCTCCAGGGAGTACATGTTCAGTTCCTTCAGCCTGTCTTCATAGGACTTGTGATGCAATCCATGCACCATCTTTGTTGTCCTCCTCTGAACCTTCTCTACCCTGTCTATGTCCTTAAGTAGGTATGGTCTCCAGAACTGTACACTGTACTCCGGGTGGGGCCTCACTAGTGTCTTGTATAGTGGAATTATGACCTCCCTTCTCCTGCTGGTGATGCCCCTGCCTATACATCCCAGCATCCTATTTGCTTTACCTGCTGCCTTGTCACACTGTTTCCCTACCTTGAGGTCATCAGAGATGATATCCCCAAGATCCCTTTCATGCTTGGTGCCTGCTATATGCTAATATTACTAACAAAAATCATGAGCACAAGGTGTTTTAAAAGATAAGTACTTTTAGAATGAATATCCCATAGAGTATCAGTGCCTTGCATAATATCAACAAGGAGTAAGAATTTAAGCTCCAGAGATATCATTAACAACATTAGCATCAGCCATAACATTCTCAAATGGCTTAGTGAGTCAAATGGGTCCTCATACACCCAGATGTTCACAACGTTGAGCCTTTAACAGCATAAAAAAAAAAACACCACCCCTCATTATGTGAAACAATAAATCAAATAAGGACTTTCACCTGCAGATGAAACATACCATAAGGGATATGCTTGGATTTACAATGTTATCTTAATAATTATATCAACAATTGAAAACCTTAGACCTCTGTAAATGTGTAAGCAATTTTATACATATGGAAATATATGGATCTATATATCTATCCTATACCTAGCGTGGCATCAATGTACAACTGTAGAGACAGTTTGTTCAATGCAATTTAACTAAGTCTATAGCACACTGAAACAGACCTCATATTAGATTCAGATAATAAAGGTTTTGTCATAAAGTAATTGAGAATGTGCAAAAAAACAATTATACAGTTATGTTGCATGCCAAATATTCTTACCCTCCATGATCAAACACAACCTTTGCATTTGTATTTGTCTACATTAGGCTCCTCCTGTAGAATAAAAAGTTGTAAAATATTAAATATAGCAAGAGAATGATGTATTGTGAATAGAGAAACAATAAAATAATAAAAGTCTGTCGAAAATATGCTGTGTGAGAGAGCGTCTATGTAGCATCATGATGATCCAGCATGCAGTGTAAGGGTGAGAGGTCAAAGATGTCTCTGGGTTGCTATGCACGCACATACACAGAGAGGATCATGTGCATAAGGCTTCACTAGCTACTGGAGAATCCTTCAATGATTTGAATTTAAACAGTTAAGAACAAAAATGGCAAATTTCTCATTTTGTTGTGCAGATCAAATGTGGCTGCTGAGCAACTCCACTGTCAAAACCTTTTATTTATAAGTACTTTAAAGAGATAAGGTCTCCATCCCTTCCCGCCTCCACAAGCAACCACCACAACCAAAATTTGGGTGAGGATAAAAATGAGTTCCAGTCAGTATTTGTTATTGTTTGTCAAAAAGCCTGAAAAAATTGTTCCAATACAAGCATGACAAAGATAAGCATATTCAGTGTAATTTAAACCAATGCCAAAGCCTGCTCACAAGTCACTCAAGGAACATTGTTTTAGCCCTGGTGAGGCTGGGTTAGAACCACTATTTCTGCCCAATCCGTATTCTACTTCCTTCACGAATACCTAAATGGATTTGCAGAGGGCTCTCCCATTTGTGTTACCCCAGCTAATTCAGAGCAAAGCCAGCATCAATTCATCTAGATATCATGCCCTGTTAATTATCGAATTTATGGCTTATCTCGACAACCACTGAACAGGCAGAGACAAACTATTTAACAGAATAAACAAGTAGCTAAACACAGAGAGTGGGTGATTGCCTGGTACAGGGCGAGACACGAGAGAGAGCGCCTCTCCTCACCTCCTGATTATTTATTAAAATAGATAGAATATACTCAGCAGCCCCAGCAAGGTTTACCCTTTTTTTCTCTTTGTCTTTTGGTAAGCAAAGTGAGCCAATGAAGTAATCTGTCTTTTGACAGCAAACCATTAGGATTAACCAACATAACTAAGTGTTAATGCTACTTATGAGACCTAAGTGATTTCTATGTAGCAATTAATGTTGGAAGTCAAAGGTTTTAAAAATGGTGGGAAAGTCAGTCTTTAACCCAGTTTTGGCAGCATCAATTCTGTTGTATTCTCTGACCCCTTCTGGAGCCCAGATTTTTAACAGAGTGGGGAAGAATAAACTGTATTTCAGTCCTGCCTCTCTGAGACTTTTTTTAATTGGTAGAAAGGCATCCCGCTTCTGGATAGTCTCAGGTGCTAAATCATTAAAAATTTTGATTATGCAGCCTTCATAAATTAAGCTGGTTTTGTCTCTTATAATTCTTTGTACATGTGACTTTTGCTGAAAATTTAGAAATTTAAGCATAAAGGATCTAGGTCTCTCTCCAGGGTTAGGTTTTGGCTTCAACAATCCATGAATTCTTTCGATCATGTATGATTTAGTGTCACCAGGTGGGCCAGCAATATTAAAAAGTAATTTGTTTGCAAATGCAATGGTATCTTTACCTTCCAGGCCCTCTTTCAGTCCAAAAATTCTAATATTATTTCTCCTGTTTCTATTCTCCAAATCTTCCAATTTATTCTCCAGCTTAAGAAGTTTCTGACTGTCACTAACCCTTTCCTTCAGCTCCTTGACTGCACTATCTTCTAAACTGCTTATTCTGGCCTCAGCATCTTTAATCTGAATAGCATGTGCTGATATTTCTTGCTTAATCTCTCTCAAGTCTACATACATTTCATTTAATGGAATTTTCGTACTGGAAATTTCAAACATCAGACGATCAAAATGAATCACTGTTAGAGGCGAGGAGGAAGCTAACTTTTTAGCTATGCTATTGCCCTGCTTGTCTGAGCCACTGTCGCTATCAGAGAGAGTTAAAGAACATTTCATAGGATTAATTTCAGCCTGCATTTCTATTAAATTGTAAGTTGATTTTGCATTTAAAGTGTGTTGATCCATTTGGTCTAAGTTGAGAGATGTCTAAATATTCTGATGAATGTTGTACCTTGAATTAATAGCTAATCAGGATGCAGTAAACCCTTCGGTGACTATACAGGACTTTTCATTCTTGCGTATCTTGATGAAACGGCACTTCTAACCGACGGTTAAAACTGCACCTGCTCATGAGGGAAAATAATGCTAAGTACAACTAAAAAGAAATACCAATTAATATATTTGTAAACAAGAACAAAACAGAAAAAACAAAGTTTTTGTTCGGTATCTTGATAGGGTATTAAATTTTGCTATTGTTTGTTCAAAGAGAAAAAATAAATCTCAGTGATGTTTGAAAGTGGAAGGTTGCCAAGGAGCTCACCGCTGGACATCCGCACAGACTGCCACCATTCTATCGAATCCAGGTTTCATAAACATAAGGTATATACATCAAGGTATTTTATGACATAGGTTTCATAGGTTTCATAGGTTTCATAGGTTTCATAGGTTTTTCAGAGTTTTTAAAGACTATAGTCCATATACTCGCCATTTATTTATGTATATCCAAGAATATTGTTTTTGATCATATATTGATCAATTTGCCTTCTTAAAGGATTCCATTGTTCTACTAACTATTATCTCTATTGGCAGCCTATTCCAGATCTTAACCACTCTCACCGTTAGCCAGTACTTTCTTCTGAAAGTTTTGAACCTATCTAATTTAATTTGCAGTGGATGAGCTCTAGTACCATAGGGTTGATCCCTTATTACAAGATTTAGCTGCTCCCAAAGTGTAGGGTCATTTAATGCCCTATATATTAAACATAGATCACCTTGCATTCTTCGATATTCCAAGGTATACAGGCCCAAAGTTGTCAGCCTCTGTTCATACTCATGCCCCTGAACCCCAGCTATCCTCCTTGTGGCTCTCCTTTGTACCCTCTCCAAAGATCTTATATCCCCCCTTGCCCCCTGGTGCCTAAAACTGGGCACAGTACTCCATATGAGGGCGCACCAAAGATGTGTAGAGTGGTAAGAGAACTTCCCTATTATTGCTCTTTATATGTTTATTTATGCAATATTGTATGTTGCTAGCCTTTTTTTTATTATGTGATTATAATGTGGCCTGAAGCTTAGGCTATTACATATTCTGACTCCCAGGTCACTTTCTTCGGTGACAACCTGTAATAATTCATTTCCCAACCTGTACTGAAAATGCATATTATTTTTGCCAATATGCATAACTGTACATTTCGTTACATTGAATGTTGACCCTTGATTTTGTGCCCATTCATCCAAACTGTTTAGTGCAGTCTGGAGAATGTTAGCATCTTCTATACCATTTATCACCTTACCCACACAGGTATCATCAGCAAATTTTGATAGCCACACCTCTGATGTAGAATGCATAGACCCTATATAAATGCTGAACAGACATGGCCCCAACACGGAGCCCTGTGGGACACCACTGGTCACATCTATCCATCCTGAATATTCTCCTTTTACACAAACCCTCTGTTGTCTTCCCATAAGCCATGACTTAATCCAATGAATAATATCAGAATGTATCCCCATATTACTAAGTGCATCAATCAGTTTATTATGTGGCACTTTATCAAAGGCCTTGGCGAAGTCCAGGAAAACCACATCCACAGAACTCCCTTCGTCGATGGCCTTGTTTACTTTACCATAAAATTCAAGGAGATTCGTCTGACATGATCTGCCCTTTACGAAGCCATGATGTGTATAGTCTGTTTTTCCAGTTTGCTGTTGAAAGTCCAAAATGTAATCTTTTATAATACCCTCCAGTACCTTACCCAAGACCGAAGTCAGGCTAATTGGCCTGTAATTTTCCACATTCTGTGTTGATCCCTTCTTATGTATAGGGACAACCTCTGCCTGTTTCCATGCCTCTGGTACATCACCCTCACTAATGGATTGTTGAAACAGACAAGTGATAGGGCCTGCCAGTTGGTCTGCCAATTCCTTTAATACCCTAGGGTGAAAATTATCAGGACCTTGGGCTTTGTTCTGGTTCAGAGACTCTAATCTTTTTTTAACATCACATTCTGTAAGGGTAATAATTGGTTTCCGAGATGCCATGTAATTATGGGGTATAGTGATTATAGGATGATTGAAAACTGAAGCAAAGTAATTATTATAGTGCTCTGCCATCAACTGGTTATCCACTATAACAGTTCCATCATGTTTACTTAAGGGGCCAATGTTCCTTATATTACCCCTTTTATTATTAATATAAGAGTAAAAAGATTTATAATTGTCCTTTACCCTGGTAGCCAGTTTATATTCATAGTTCTTTTTAGCTTGTTCAATGTGCTTTTTAGTGACCTTTAGACATTCTTTATATTTTGCGCAACTACCCTCGTCCCCACTTAATTTAGCTGTTCTAAACATTCTGTTATTTTTCCTTATTTCCTTTTTAATTTTTAATGTCATCCATACAGAGAGAGATTTCTTTACTGTATGGTATTTATTTAAAGATGGAACATGTGACTTAACCAGGTCCTGCAGTTTTTTTTGTAGTTTGTCCCACATTACTGAAAGGGAGGCATCCTTAAATTCTTTCTTCCAGTTCCATTTTAACAAATCCTTTTTCATGCCCCCAAAATTTGTTCTATCGTATCTGTATATGGATGTTTTGCCAGAATTAACACTTATCTGCTTTGCATACTTAAACTTAATTATTAAATGATCTCTAGTGCCTAATGGTAGCAACACTATACAGTCCTGTATCCTGTCATTTGAATTACTCAAAACTAAGTCCAAGATGTGATTTCCTCTGGTATTAGATGTAACGTACTGTTCTAAGGCAGCTAGATTAATTATTTCCAAGTATTGTTCTTCTATGGCTGTATTTACTTGCAAGGTATTCCAATTTATGCCTGGTAAATTAAAATCCCCTAATAGTATGACATTATTTAAGTTTGCCATCTGTTTAACGGTCAGACAGCATGATGTCCTCCAATGTAGTAAGTGAGGGAGATCTATAAATTACCCTGATATTTAACCTGATGTTCTGTTTTGAAGCAATTTTAACCCATAATACCTCACAGTTTTCCCATTTGGATGTATCTACTCCTTCTGATACCATAACCTCGGATATATATAAGGCCACCCCCCCACCTCTTGTTGATGTTCTGTCATTATAATATAGGGTATAACCTTGAATGTTCCTATCCCAAGTATCCTCTGGTTTCCACCGTGTCTGTGTGATTGCACAAATGTGAATATCATGGGTATATAAGACGACTTGAAGCTCATCCATCCTATTGTTCAGACTTCTTGCATTTAGTGAAATACAGTTGATTATGGTTTCTGAATTGCTGTTTTGGGGGGTTATTTTTTGTATAGTATATTGATCCCCCCCTTTTCAGTTTAAATGTATGTCAATTATCTGTTTCAATTTATAGGAGAAAATGCGCTTTCCCTGCCTGTTCAAGTATAACCCATCCTGGGAAAACAAATGATATCCCTGGAAATCCTGCCAGTGATCTATATATTTATATTCTTTTCTCTGACACCATCGCTTCATCCAACCATTTAGCCTGAGTATTTCTTTTAATAGTGCTGTATTAGCCTTTGGTACAGGTAATATTCCGGAAACTATTAACTCCGCACCCATGGTTTTTAAGGACTTGCCTACCTCCTCAAAGTCTCTTTGGATCTCTGTAATATTCCTTTTGCCAACATCGTTTACACCTACATGGAGGAGTGTAACTGGTAAAGTAGTATTTTCAATGAGTCCAGGAAGTAGTCTTTTAACATCCCCAATTCCTGCTCCCGGGAGTGTACTAACCGTCGTGTGTTCCTTTCTATTTCTACTGATCACAGAATCTGTATATTTTATCATTGAGTCCCCCACTACCAGCACATCCTTTGCACCTGTGTTATTTAAACCAGTACTATTACATGTATTAACTGCATTCTTTTCTATCCCATCGGGGGGAATTCCTGCTGCTATATCTATTTTTTTTTATATATATCTGGGCCTTATTGCTCATAGGGGATTTAACTGTTTGGAGGGCACTGTATCTATTGGGTGTTAAAACATTTGATGCACCCCCTATGTTTCTCCTACCTTTCTTATTATTTTTAATTTTACTTTGAACAAGGCTCCATTCCTCAGCTGAACTCCTACCCTCTTCCTCATTCTGTTCTGTTTTTGATGAATCACCTATGTAAGAGTGTAATTCTTCAGAAATACGGTTAGCCATAGTATCTATATATTGTTCAAGTGACGATATATCAGTTTGTACCTGAATTCTTTGTTTTAATACAGTGCTGTTACATATTAATTCCAACAACAATAAACACAACCTGTTTTACATACACTTGGAGGTCACCACAATAACCTCATTTTTTATTCATGAGAATAATGGAATACATTCAGTTGAGCAAGCTCATTTTCAGTGAAGTTCCAGGCCAAATGCAAAAAACATATAGTTGCACATAAACACGTCTCATACTAACACACATTATATATAATTACACAGTAAACAAAAAAAAACACAAGAATTCAATGATACAATAATTAAAGTGCATTACTGATCCTAAATCTACCCTCCACTAGTTTCAGACTATGCCCCCTTGTGGTCCCCTCCCTTTTAAAATAGAAAATGTCCTCTGTTTCAACCTTGTTTATATCTTTTAGGTACTTCAAGGTTTCTATCATATTCCTCCTCTCTCTTCTGTCCTCCAGGAAATACTCATTGAACTCCCATAATCTCTTCTCATATGGTTTGTCCCTGAGGTCCCAGATCATCTTGCTTGCCCTGTGCCCCCCCAGCAGTTTGATGTATTTCTTTAAATAACAGCACTAGAACTGCACACAGTACTCTATGTGGGGGTCTCACCAATGACCTGTACATGAGCAGAATGACTTCTTTATTCCTGGAGGTGATTTCTCTGGTGATGCATCCCAGCATTTTTATTTGCTTTGTCTGCTGATTTACAGCACTGCACAAAGTGCCTCGTATCTCCCCTGACTATCACCCCTAGATCCTTTTCTCCCTCTGAACTGGACACCTGTACACCCCCTCAGCCAGTAACTGGCCCCAGGGTTCCTAATTCCCATGTGCACAACCTTGCATGTCTTGGCATTGAACCCCAACTGTCAGATGCCAGACCAGTTCTCAAGCATAGCAAGATCCTCCCTGAGATCCTATCTCCCCTCCTCTGTGTCCACTCTCCCACAGAGTTTAGTATCATCTGCAGACAGGCAGATTTTACTTTTGATCCCCTCTGCTATGCCACCAATAAAGATTCTGATTAACACTGGTCTGAGTATTGAGTCGTGTAGGACCCCACTGGTTACAGGTCTAGGATTTGATAGCACCCCCCCACACACACACAATCACCCTCTGGTTCCTGGTCTTGCAGCCAGCACTTGACCCAGCCCAGTAGCCTCCCCCTAACTCCCAGGTTACTCAATTTACTGAGCAACCTTCCATGAGTGACAGAGTTGAAGGCTTTACTGAAGTCGCAATACAGGACATCTTCCACCAGGCCCTTGTCCAATGACCTATTGACCCAGTCAAAAAAGTCTATCAGGTTGGTCTGGCAGGATCTTCTTAAGACAAACTCATGCTGCCTATCATCCTGGAGACTATTTACCTCCAGCAAGTTCACCAGTCTTTTAATTTGCCTATGATGGTGGTAAGGCTGACCAGCCTGTAATTACCAGGTTCATACCTGGGACCACTCTTGTGGAGTGGCACCACATGAACCATTCTCCAGTACTGAGGTGCACACCCTGTCTCCAGCGAGGTGTTAAACAGATCCACCAGGGGCCAGCCAGGACCTCTGCCAGTTCCCTCAGAACTCTCTGGTTCATGACATCCAGACCAAGTGCCGTGCCCATCCGAAAGGCCCTTAGACCCTTTAAACCCTGTCCTCCAGGAGATTTCTTCATCTGTTTCATCCCCATTATATTATTTTGTTTTGTCCCAATACAGCTACTGAGGATTTAACTACTGTGTCCATTTTAGTTTTTACCTCTGTGGAGACCAGATTGACTTTTGTCTCCAGGAGAGTGACTCTAGAATTGTGAGGCATCTATTTCCTTGGCACAGTTAGGTAATCATCAGTCAAAGTGTATTCAGTGTGCCACCACATGCATACTAGCTATAAAATCTTATTAATGTTCATTATTTACCTAGATGCTGTTTTTCCTATGTTATAAGCAAGCAATAATACCCAACAGGGTGGGTGGTACTGGGCAATACCAGACTACCCAGTGGCATGATGAGGCTCTACTCTACAGGCAGACGGCCTTATAACCCCTGGAAGGTCTAGCATTGCCCATACTGCCCACCCTGGAGGGTATTACTGCACTTAGAAAATGGGTTAACTGTGTCATTTTTTATAGGATTACAAAAGCATCTTAAGTAATTCTATAAAAATGACAATAGTTCAATTTTTTCTCCTTTTTAGGTAAAGTAGACCCTTTACCTCTGGAACCGTGCTGTTTCAGCCCCTCCCCCTACACCCCCATTTGTCTGTCCCCTTCTTTCTTGTTTAGTTTTTGCCATTCCATTAGTGCAATTTTTTTTTCAAAGTCCTGTCTGTGGAAGTGAGAGGGAAATATAGGACAGAGAAACCATGGTGTTGCTCTAGAGAAAGACAAAAAGTTGTACTCCTCCTATTGCTGGAGAGCCCAATCGCTGATCGCAGTAAGTGGCAAGCTGCAGGAGGACAGAGGGAGAACACTGTCAGCTTTCACAGAATCGCACTATGGAGAGTGACGGAGAACTGCACATTAGGGTACTGTAATTAAACTTAAAAAAAAGAGGAGCCCAGCTGAGGTTGTGTGTGAGTATCATCAGGCAGCTGATAGTGAGCTACAGATCACTGGGGGCCAGTATCGCTTGCTCAGTGAGAGAAACAAATGGCAGTGATTTCAAATTAATTTGGGTGGTTTCAGCAAACAAGGATGGGCAAAGTGATACCTGAGGGAGTGAGGGGCACTGGGGCAGGTACTTTTAATTTCCTGGGCATCTATTGACTTTTAATTTACCCCTAGGGCACCCAGTCCAATTAGCACTACAGGAATAGTGCCAGGCAAGAGAGCACTAGTCCATATAGTGCTACCACAGAGAGCAAGCAGGGATGTACTATACAGTGCTTGCAATATGTGCTCCCCTGATCGCTGTCTGTGGTGCTGCCACAGGACAAGGGCAGCAAAATACCAGTGGCTGGCCAAGCGGCTCCTGTGGCGAGGAGGGTTAGGTCATGGAATAGCTCAGCTGTGAGGCATTGGAGACCAGGTTTCCCATTTTTGCTATGCTGTTGTTTCTTGAGAGCTATATTCAGACCCAGTGCCCCCCCCCCACAAGGTTACCTACCAATCAGATACTAGGAAATAAAAAGCTCATTTTCTAAAAAAGTCTAAACAAGTCACGCTCCATGCTATTTTAAAGAGGCAGAAAATGAGGCAGGGGCAGAGGTAAGAGATAGACAAACACACTGTTACTTCTAAGGAAAGAACATGTATTTCCAATGACAATTGACCACTGAGCTAAACAGAGTTGCAAGTGCCACAAACAGCACTATGGTTTTAAACACAGAGAATTAGCAGATGGGTGGATCACTGATAGAACCTAGGGTTTTCACAGTTAATGCTTAGGTCGATTAAAACAAAATGAAGGCCAGGCAAGGTACTGTGTTCTGATATAGTAAGCAGAAAATAAGAGACACTACCATGGCATCTGGATGCCACAATGTAAAAAGATATCACTGCACAAAATCAAAAAGAAATGTGTTGTAAACCAAATATACATGAGTAAATGTTTATTTTATAAACTGCAAAAGAACCAAAACACTCTCCCACTTTATTAAACAGACATTTTCTAACACGTATTTGGTTTGTAAAGGGAAAGGGAACATCATTTAATCAGGAGTAGCAGACCAAGTCTAAGCTTGTTTCCAGATGCAATGTGGGAGCACAAGGAAGTTAAGTGACTTGCTCAGGATCATACAGTATGCACCTAGCCAGCTGTGCAATTCAAACCCAGGTCTTCAGATCTGTAGCTCAGAGCCTTAACCCACTGAGCTATACTGCCTCCTACACAGAGTCTTTCAGAGCAGAGTCAGGTAAAGGATGAGGTGAGGTGTTGAGCAAGGTACTGGAGGAAGCGGTACCACAGCGATGGTATAGAATGATGGGGTGCAACAGACACAGGTACAAGATGAGGGGTGCAGAAGACACAGATATAGTCAGAAATGATACAAAAGATAAGGGTTCCAGCTGGACTGGGGCAGACTAGCCAGGTGTAGTTTATATGAGCATGGGAGAAAGAGCCATTTGTTAATCTGACCAGTACATGTGTAGTTGGTTCAAGTCTGGTGACAGTTCTGGAAGATGGAAAGGACACACCACACCATATATTAAAGATGGCACTAGCATTGTTGAGAAGCAGGCAGAGGAGGATGAACTGGAGGAGTACAAGAATGCTTTTTTTGTTCAAAATAAATGATGATAATGATAAGTATCCAGAATGATCCTATATTGTTCTTTCCAAAAATATATCTTTACTCAAAAGGAAACAGTTCCCCAAGGAGTCAGGTGACAGGAACTGGCTTTGAAGGGTGAGACTGCTTGGAAGACCGGGGCATTGAACAATCGAAAGAATGGGAGGTCGGGGATACAGGGCAAAGTGCAAAAAACACTAAAAAAAAAGAGAAACAGATTAACACCTGACAACTCAGATTCAACAGATATTGAAGCAGGTAGCAAGAAATAAGCAGAACATGTAACTGTTGATACTAGCTGTGGTGCTACTAGTTTCCTACTGTGACAAGCACACAGAGAAAGCAGTGCAAACATAGTGCAAAACAGTGCAAAGCATCAGTTCTACTTTTTTTGGGTTTGGGTAAGTTTGTTGCATGCAGAATTGACATTGTTTCCATCACTCTTTCCACACTGAACCAAACTAACCAAGCTCAGCAGTAAGATAAGAGTAAAGCAGTGAAAAAAGAGTATAAGCAGACAATACAGTAAGTACAGTAGTTCCTCATTCTTCATATCCCCCCCAACATACATACACACACACACACACACACACACACACACACACACACACTCATCAGTTCAGGGTAGGAGGAGTTCTGTCTGAATAATATTTATTTCTTCTGTCTCTCCAAATAATATTTTAAAGAAAAAAAACTCTTAATATGTGGGCAAAGAGAGAGTGAGAGTGAACTAATGTAGGTTGCAATAAGTGAGAATAGCTCCCCAGCCGGAAAGGCAAAATAAACAAAACAAAGTACATAATTTCATATTAGAGTGTGTTAATAAAACTTGATGAAAAAAAGTATTTCAGTGGTATAGAGAAGTGAAAAGAGCTTTTAATTGCACTGTTGGCTGTGACAAAATGATTACAAACCAGACAAGAAGGAAAAGCTAGTGTGTTTTTTTTTATTATAGCATGCTATTCCCAGAATTAAAAGGGTACGCCTGTAGTTTAATGGGTGGTAGCAATCAGCCACACACCCAAGCTGGCTGCTTCCAGCCTCATTTGGGAGCACTGTTTCTTTACTGTAGCCAGACATTCTGCTGGGGCTTCTCCCCATCCATTTCTCCCTGTGTCTACTGCCACATTTCCTCTGTGCTTTGGGGCTTTTCATTTAGTTAGTGCCTTCATCAGCTTTCTAGGTTAATATTTTGTTTTCTGTCCTTCCTGGCTGTAGCTTGTGCTTCCTCCTTTTCTCTCGGTTAGCCACTGCTGCTGCACTCACATCCTCATGTAATGGTTGTGTTTCCTTCTGTTTTGTGTTTCAGTTTGCTTACTTATAGTTTCTACAATATGTCCTACCTATGTCATTTTGCTGTGTTTTGGTTTGTGATATCCCAGTCTTTTCTATCTGCTACCCATTCCAACTCACTTGCAATTCTCCTTAGTTCTACTACATTCACTTAAAGGAGTAGTCCACCCAAAATTTGCAAAAAACATGTTATGCAGAGTGTTTTGACTTGTATGTAAAGATCTATTGTGTCCTTCCCTCTGTCTGCTATTAGAAGTTTTTTCTAAAGAATTCCTAAAAAATGCACAGTTCACAACAGCAGAGCGGTGTAACTGTTTTTATCTAGTGAGCACAAATGGTAATTTACAGTTTGGCAGATACCTGAGAGCTAGCTGAGTGGTGTTTCTGTAAGAAAACAGCTATTAAATAGCTTTAATTCACTATTTGTGTTTTCTGCATGTGCCAAGTCTAGTTAGCAGTAGTAAGTGTTTTCATTTTAAAATTTAATTTAATCAAACTACACAAAACAATAAAAAGCACATAAATTGCCCCAGATCATCAATGCTATGATTAGTTAAGACTAGCAGTTTTCTTACAGCAACCCTACTCACCTAGCTCTCAGGTATCTGCTAAACTGTAACAGTAGCCATTTGGGCTCACTGGATAAAAACAGTTACACAGCTCTGCTGTTGTGAACTGTGCATATGTTAAATCTATGGGCTTGGCTACATCACTGTCACATGAGACAAGATGCACTGTAGGAGCAAGAAAGGCAATAAACCTATTTGACATGAAGATCCCCAGGGGTCGTAAACTATTATAAAGCTAGCAGACTAATTTAGTAAAAGCTCCTAATAGCAGACAGAGGGAAGGACATACTAGGACTTTACATACAAATCAAAATGCTCTGCATAACATAAGTTTTTGCAGATTCTGGGTGGACTACTCCTTTAAATTGATTTCACCTGGCTTCCTAACAAGTCAGCTGCACCCCCCTTCTACTCTGTCACTTCAGTCAGTTTTACTTACTGGGCTCAATTTTCAAAGGGTGGCACAGGGCTACTGTCAAGCCCTGCATCAAACCTGTTTTTTGGCGCAGTCATGCCATAGTCCATTCATGCAACTGCACCTGATTTAGTACATCTGACACAGCTGCAACAATTTATTCAGTTTATGGCAGATTGCGCCAAAGATTTTGTGAAAGTCCCATAGAAAAGGTTCCCGAAATGGTGCAAGTTAGAAAAGGGAAAAGCTGATGTAACTTGTGACATGTGTCACTCAGGTTTGTAAATTCTGATCATTGGCTAGGAGAATGCCCCAAGCCCCATGTGCCAAACAACTGATGTACCAGGGGCTTGCGGCATTCTCAATACTTTGAAAATTGAGCCATTCAGCCTCCTTCTGCATTTATGACCTTAGTCTCATAATGATACAGCTTCCAGCCTTTCCCACTGGTGGCTGGGTTTGACCTCTGATTCTGACCTTTGATACTTGTTCAGATTTCAATATGTTTTCAGTCATTCACTCTCCTTCAATATCAATCATTCACTTCAGCAGTCATCATTCAGTCAGTCAATTTCTGCCTCCATGCCATCAGAGTCTATGAATGCATTAATTCCAGCCATTAACATACTGCAGTCCCATAAGCTTGCCCTCAGTGTTTATCCTGTGGGTAGACATGCTCACCTGCTCCCCTTGAGGTCTGCATCTTGTAGGTGAGTTCCCCATTGGGTAGGGGTCCTTCTCTGTAGTCTGTTTGTCTGATGTGGTGCCTCTCGTCAGTCCTACTGGGTGGTAAGGTCCAACAATCCATGGAAAGCTTTAGCAGTGCAGACCTTCAGTCCATGGCACCTCATGGTGTAGAATTTAAGACTTAGTTGCCAGAGGGTGGAGCCCTAACACCCATTAAGTTCCTTTAGCTGTGCAGACCACTTCTGCAGCACCTCTGAAAGCTATTTTCTCTGCATCTGGCTAAGGTCCACCAAGTCTCATTCTATGATCCCTTCCTTTAGTTTCCAGTCAAGGTTATGCCTCTTCACTGTCTTGAGGCTGGGTGCTAGCCTTTCACCAGTTGTTATGCTCTTCACTCCATGCTGTGAGGGGTAGCAGTCCATCGTGAGGATTCCTTTTAGCTGCAGAGATTGACGTGTGGCATACTACAGCATTATTTTGTTATATGGATAAAGAAAGAGTTACCACTCAGAAATTTCCCCTGAAGTGTGTAACCCCTAGGTGGCACTATCCCAAAGGTTACTACCACTGCCTGTATTGCTCACTACAGGTTAAGGGTTTGGATTCAGTGTTAAGGTGCCTCCACCAAGAGTAATGGTATTGGGGATAACTGCTTATACTGCTATAGCCCTCTGGGAAGCTATATCCTCCCACCAGCACTCCTAGTGACTCTGTACATGACACAACAGTTAACACACAGTCAGCAAATAAGGGTAATAATATGCACACACCCTTCACACTTACCACCAGGGTAGGACCTTCAGCAATTTCCCTGGAGACCCCCTGTAAAGTAAGGTTAGCAAAACAACTGTACACTTTTGGCACTGTAACCCAACTAATAATATGCACACTAGCCAGGTTAAATGTGAAACGATAACCATATTTATTTAGAGGCATGAACAAGGAAGTGGCATGAATTTAGTTAAACAATTGGTATTCCAATTAAATTCAGGTTTTGGCATGCACTTTAAGTCCCAAATGAACAGTCACATAACACTGGATGCCCAGGATGACTATCTGGCTGTCCACAGGTGTTGCCCGGGATTGGCTGGCATTGCAGCTGATGTTGGGGCCCTTGGTGGAAAGAAAAGCAGTTAACATGCACAGCAACCAGATAATTATTTGTAATCCAAGCTGGTTGGATCAGTGTCTTGCAAACCCAGAAAATTTGTGAAATTAGATGGTACCACAGATGATTTAAATATTTGTTGCAGGAAGCTACACTGATTGTACTCATTCTACCAAAATGCTGCAGGAAGGCAGGTGATATGGAGACCTTGTGGTGTTCACTGATAAGCATGGGGAAGCAGGGCCAACATGATGCACCTCCTCGTAATGGTCTGTCCCTCCAGGTGACCAGTTCCTGCAAGTTGTTTTGGCACAGGGGATGGATCCCAAAGCCGGTCTCTCACCGAAGGTAGTCTCTAGTAAAGGGCAGTCAGTCTGGGCCAAGATGGCAAGGCCCAGGCATGATGAGCACATTAGAACAGTTCAGTGTGGCTGTGCTGATGAAGCCTCCAGCTGGCATAGCAGTCGGGTCCGAACAGAGAAGCTTCGACCCACTGGTAACATTCAGTACATTTAAATCAAACAGCATCAACTTTAAGAAGTTCGGATACAATTCAGTTGCTAATTAAGAAGCTGCATTGAGCAAACCTCTAGATCCAAAATTTGTCTCGTACACATGCTGGGCTGATCGCTTCACAGGAGCACATCTTCAGTCCAAACTGTGAATGGTACTGATAAACTTTTCTTCATTTTGCCACAGTTCCAAACTCAAATCAGGGCACATATGACATCTGCAATAGGCAGTCCCAGGCAGGAGAAATGTGACAGGGAGGCAAGTTAGGCCTCTACCCGCCAGTTCCCCTAGGCTCTGTTCAAGGAGCAGTTGCTTCAAAGCTCAAGCTGTTCACACTTCAAGCTTTACCTCTAACTGATCCACTGTCTCTTATCAGTCTGGGGATTTCTGTTGTAATCCAAGATTCAGGTTGGCTGGGGAAGCTGTCAGTCACAGTTAGGACTCCCCCTCCTAGTTAGTTTTGGTGCCAACCTAAAGACTACAAAAACTAGTTTTTTGATCCCACAAGACACTGTGGCTAAGGACCCATTTTGATCCCCAGAGTCCCATTGGTCTAGTTACTGGAAGTCCTGGAGCTAGCATGGTGACTTCGATTCAGAGACAAAAACTGCAAGGAAAGCAGGTTAAACAAACTCCTCTACTTCAGATACAACAGCATATAAAAAGTAAATAAGTACAATTCCCACATAGGCTCCCTCTGCACTATTATCGACTGCAGAGTGGTGCAAAACAGAGTGATGGCTGGCTGGTTGCAAGCCCTAAATTACTTGGACCCAGCACAGACCATTCACTACACACAGATTATCTAGTCTTTTAAAGGAACAGGCGCAGAGGCTCAACATGGCACTCACACGTACATGAATAGGATCACACTGAGATGGGACACCAGCCTGGTGGTAGGCATTTAAGGAGCCCTGGAAGACATTAAGGTAAACCCCAAATTGATGGGGGATTACACTGTTCCCTGCCTGGAAAAACTTGGCATCCACATCACGTCTACACATAATATGCAATTCTATATAAAAACAATATACATAAAAACATACATGTAGATAAACTGTTTCATTGGCATGCCATAAAATAAATCCTGATGCATTAGAGAAAAAAATAGGCGAACTATAACAACAGTATTGCTATACCTTTTTGCATTTTGCAATGAATACTGTATAGGAACACGTTATTTTTCATGAAACTGGTTCAAGTAGTTAAACACATGGTGTGCACAACTTTAGACTGTATTACCTTCCACACACTAACCCACAGAGTTTGGGGCCTGACCCTATCAGCTATGTTTGGGCTGCAGGGGGGGAAGGACATTAGCATACTGACTGGAGGGCTTTACTATCAGCTTAGACGCTGCAGAGTAACCCAGTTTTGGAAGAGAATTTTCAGAAATGTAAACCCCTTTATGAACTACATTCATTGGAGGATCTACAGGCCTTCCTGGAGATTCATAACTAAGTCACACTACAGGCTTCATGGCTCTTCCAGATTTTCTGGGAGGGGCAGGCACAGGCTCAGTCCTTTCAACATTGGCATTTGGGTTGATCAGTCCTGGCTCATTGTCCATCAGTAAGTCAGCTTCTGATGAAAGGGGTGCCTCTGCACTGGCTGTCTGTTTAGGAATAGAAGGAACACTTTCATTTGCTTGCTCTGTGAGTTCTGTTTCAAAAGAAACACTGACCTTAACTTGTTCTGAAATTTCAGGTTCATCATCGGGGGGAAAGTCCATGAAATTTAAATCATATAACACATTACTGATACTGTCAGAGTCATCATTCTTGTTAGCATCATTGTTTATCATGATATCAGAGTCATTAACTTCAGATATTTCAGTTTCCTCTGGTATGTCACCAGTTGTGCTCTCAGCATTGGGATTTGCCTCTTGAGGCTCAGCTACAATGAGACACAAGGAGTCAGTTATATCAGAAGTCACACTTTGCACCTCACTTTCAGGGGGCACAAGTGTGGTTGAGAGGGCTGGAGGATTAGGCAGTCCTGAGGGTCCAGCCTCATCTCCCATATTACACAGGGGGTTTCCTTGAAACAACTGTCTCAGATCATAAGAAGGATAATAGGTGACCCCACACTCACTGTCATCAGATTCAGATTTGGAGTCACTATCAATGAAAGCATAGCTGGTGGAAGGCTTTGAGGTCTGAACAACAGGAGGAGAGTTTGACTGTCTCTTTCTAGTTGCAGCTTGGGTCAAATACCTAGGTGGGACAATATCTTGGGGTGCAGAATCAATGATGAGTTGCCCAATTGGTAACAAATGATTTCTGTGCATTGTCTTTACAGCTCATAGGTCATTCTCTGGATGCATTTTGTATACTGGCAGTTCTTCCAGCTTACTGACAACAATTTATGGGGTGTGATGCCACCTGTCAGCTATCTTGTGTTTTCCTTGCAATCCTAAATTTTTTAGTAAGACTCAATCTCCAGGTTGTAGCTCTTGGGCCTTGACACTTTTGTTGTGCCTTTTTTTGTTTGCTAAGTTTCTCTTGGCCGCCATGGTGTATGCTAACTGATAGGCATGGTTGAGCTGATCTTTGCATGTTTGAACATACTGGAGGTAGTTCTCTGCCCTGATTCTATCAGGGATACTCCAAAACAGATATCTACTGCTAACCTTGTGTCTCAACCAAACATCAAATGGTAGGGAGAAAACCCAGGTGAATCATTTCAAGTACAATTATAGGCGTGAACTAATGTACTTATTTGTTGGCGTCATCTCGGCTTATTTCTGGGGTGAAGGGTGACCAGCATGTCTAGTAATTTTCAATTAAATATTTTAGCTGTGGATCCCCTTGAGGGTGATAAGGGGTGGTTCGAGATTTATGCACCCCCCAGAGTGAGATCATTTCTTTAATCAGATGGCTTTCAATGTCTCTCCCTTGATCAGAATGAATTCTCTTGGTTGCACCATAATGGACAAATAATTTTTCTATCAGTAACTTGGCTACAGTGGATGCCTTTTGGTCATTGGTCAGATAGGCCTGAGCATAGTGAGTAAAATGATCAGTCACTACCAGCACATTACCAATGTTCTTTTGGTCCAGTTCTCAATACAAAAAGTCTATGCACACAAGTTCCTTGGACACACTGGTGGAGATGTTATCCAGGGGTGCAGCCCTCTGAGGTTGAGTTTTTCTCTGCAGGCAATGGCTACAAGTTTTGATGTGAGTCTCAATGTCAGCCCCCATTTTAGGACAGCAGGAATGGACACGGGCTTTGTCTGAAGTTCTGTCACACCCCTGACACCCCATTTGGTCATGGAGGGCACATAAAACAATATGTTTAAAGGCAGTAGGCAATACTAACTGTTGTTTGACAACTTGACCTTATTTATGCTCTCTCTGTAGAGCAGTTTGTTGTTCAACTTTAACCTTGGCCCCTCTCTAAATAGCAAAGCAGTTCTTTGATCTTTGATAGCAAAGTTTGGATACATTTTTTCCAGCATTTAGGGAATCTACCTAATTGTGGTTAAAACCATCCATACTACCTCACGAGGTCACCCTTCCTGGCTATACCTACTACAGACAGGACGGGGTCCCCAGAAAGGGAGGGGGTGGTTAATTTATTCTAGAGATGGATTGGTAGTCAACGAATTAACTGACTTAAAGATCAACTCTGCTGCAGAGTACGTCTTTATCACAGTCACCCTTGGCCAAGTCAAGAATGTAACAGTAGGGTGCATCTATCTTCCCCCAAATCAAGTGTCCTCCTATGCCTAATTCCTTGCTAGTCTAGACTCCCTTCCTAAGAAAGATACTATGATATGTGGTGATTTTAACCTGAATTGGTTTGGGCCTCTTAAAAACACAGTACCAAGCTGCCCTACTGGACGCTAAACTGGAGCAACTTCTCGACAATCTCACAAGACTGAATATGAAGTCAGGCAAGCACACTCTCCTAGATTGGATACTTTGAATCAAAATTCTATAAAGGCCACTGGAATCTTCCCTGATGCACTCAGTGATCATTCTCAGACATTTTGCATCTGGAAGAATAATTCTCCGCGTCCCCCCAAAAATCCATAAAACTAGGGACCTAACCAACTTTGTTGCTGAAGCCTTCTGCTCAAGTATCACCACAGCTGACTGGTCACCAATGACCTTCCTTCCAGACATAAACCTAGCATTAGAATATCTGGTCAATATCTTCACCTCCATCCTTGACCACCATGTGCCCCACAGACTAAGAAGATCAAAAGGCACCCACTCTCTCTGGCTCTCACAAGAACTGAGGCACCTCATGTGCTCTCGTGACAAAGCATGGCATGCCTTCAAAATCTCTAGACTGCACTCTGACTGGAACACCTACTGCCAGCTATGCAATGTTTATAAATCTAAGATAGGCAAAGCCAAAAGGGAGCATCTTCTATCACTACAGGAACAACACCTCTCCAACCCCAAATGTTTCTGGAAGGAAATCAACATGCTCCTAAAGAGTAATGAAAGGATCATCCCCCAATCAATGGCAGCAAAAGGCTCCACACTATCCTCACCCATGGAGATAGTGGCAGGGCTGAACCACTTCCTTACAGATCTTGATGCCTAGAAAACTGTTCTTCCTGTTAATTGTCCTGCGCCACCGCTAGCCGCCCAGAATTTCCACACTCACTCTTCAACTTAAAAACTGCCTCCCAAAAAGAGGTCTTTAAATTGCTAAGGGGACATAACCCTGACAGCTCAACAAGGCTTGACTCCCTATCACCCAAATTTCTTAAAATAGGTGCACCTGCACTTGCCTACCTGATCTCCTGCCTAATCAATAGATCCTTCCTCTCGCAAAGCATCCCAAACAAATGGAAAACCTCAGTTGTTGTCCCAGTACATAGAAGTGGTCAGACCAACCTTATTGGAAACTATAGACCCATATCTATCTCATGTCCAATTGATAAAATCCAAGAAAGAATATTTTATAATCAACTATCATTCTACCTTGAACAGATCAATGCCTTCACTAGTAACCAGCATGGCTTTCGGAAATCGCATGGGACAGAAACTGCTGTCCTGAGGGTCACCACTGATATATTTCAGGCTATGGACCAGGGCAAAGCCACTGATGTGGTCTCTGTCGACCTAATGATGGCATTCAACCTAGTGAATCACTCACTTCTCATCTGTAAGCTTTGCCACCTTGGTCTTGACAAAAAAATCTCTTGGGTTTCTAATTACTTAAAGAATAGGTTTCAATGTGCCAAATGGGCCGGTACCATCTCAACCTTATCTCCTATCACCGATGGGGTTCCTCAGGGATCAATCCTAGGGCCTCTCCTACTCTCAATATTGATTAATGACCTCCCTCTGAATTGTGGAGGGGCATCAGTTCAGCTATATACGGATGATGCCATCTTATATGGATCCTCCTGGGACGTCTTAAGTATTAACTCTGATCTAACAAATGACTTTCAGACTCTAGAAACATGGTTTAAAAATAACCTACTAGTTCTAAAGACAAAAAAGACTAAATCCATGTTGTTCCACCATATCTGCTTTGACACAACCTCACAGCCCCCCCCCCCCAGTTATCAAAGCATCCACTAACATTCAATTTGAAAATGTTACCTCCGTTAAATATCTGGATGTAGTACTTGACAAGCATCTATCCTTTGATGAGCAAAAAGCCTGTGTCACTAAGGCTACTAATCGGAAACTACGCCTTCTATATCACACTGCACCCTACATCTCAAGTAGTGCAAGAAGCACTATTGCCTCTGCCACCCTTCTCCCAGGCCTCTTCTACAGTGCCTCTATAATCCACTCCTCTAAGACTACACTCCTGAATAAATTCAAAATGACCTATCACAGAATTGCCCGATTTGCTATTAAGGCCCCAGCTTGCACCCATCACTGTGACGTGCTGAACAATTTGGGTTGACTATCTTTCATGGCCAGATTTAACCTCCCAGTATATTGCACCACCTTCAAGCTAATACACTTCCCACCTCCTCTGAGTATATCTAACCTACTAATTCTGAAACCCATCCCAGGAACACTCAGATCCTTACGTCTCCTGATGCTGGGTCTGCCCAAGACTTGCCTAGCTGTTGGAAGAAGATCCTTCTTCTTTGCAGCACCATAAAAGTGGAATGACCTCCCACACTCACTACTCTCATGCAAGACCATTGCTCTCTTCAAAAGACAATACAGGGAAATATTTTGCAAGCACCCTGTCTGTAATGGGAACTGTACCTAATCTTCTCTAAAATTCTCCACCTGCTGCCTATACTCTCCTGGTGTGTATGATCAATGTCTAGGGCTATGACTCTGTGCACAATCAATTGTCTGTACTCTGAACTTATGTACTAATTGACTCTACTACAATTATATTGCATGCTCATATCAACCTTACTGTTTGTTCACCTATGTTGCAATTGAAGCCTGTAATTTGTATTGTCTCCCAATGAATGGGATGGCTAGTTTAGTCCATGAATGTATGTAATTGACCAATGATATTTGTACATGATTATCTGTATCTGTACTGTTTTGTTATGCTTGGAATATTTGGTTTCCCCGGTCACCAATGAAAAAGGGACTTGACTGTCTCATAGGGCCCACCTGGTGATCAAAATTTAAATAAATAAAATCTAACACCGGCTTAATTAGAGGATCTTGGGATTGCACCCACTGAATATTGATGGGAGTAAGTTGAGGCAGAGGAATGAGATCCAATGTCACTAGATTACAATAGACTGCAGGAACACAGGTGTCAGGATGGCCCAAACAATTTACCAAAGCAATCAATGGTTTTAATAGACAGATGTTCATCTTTATCAAACTTTTGGCAAAGAGCTTTAACAGATTGCTTGGACATTCTCACCCACTCAGAGCAGCATTCAGGTCTTCTGAGAGGGCGTCAGCATCAATGTGATTCAGGTTTGGGTGGTATTCTACTGAATAGTTGTAGGTTGAAAGTGATGATAACCAGCAGTGCCCAGTGGCATCTAACTTAGCACAGATTTGAATGTACATGATGGGGTTGTTGTCAGTATTCACCAGAATCTTTGCACCATAAAGGTATTCATGAAATTGATCTTCTATGGCCCATTTTAATGCAAGAAATTCAAGTTTGTGTACTGGGTAGTTCTTTTCAGAGGGTGTTAGGCTTCTGCTGGCAAATGTCACTGGGTGTAGTCCTTCCTCATACTCTTGATGAAGCACAGCTCTAAGTCCTTTAAGCTGGCATTAGTGTGTAACATGCAAGGCTTAGTTGGATCAGCATAAGCAAGTACAGGGCCACGGGTTAGTTGATGAATGATATTGTAAAAACCACATCACACTCTTTAGTTCATCTTGTCCCAAAAGGTTCACTTGTTTTGAAATAGACTTTCTCCTCCTCTTTCATAGCACTCTTTGTAGTTTCAGTTTGTTGGTGAGTACCCTTGAGTTAGATTGAGCAAAGGGCAGATGACTTTGGTATAATCTTTCACAAACTGGTGATAGTAGCTGTAGAACCCCAAGAACCTTTTCAGTTCCTTAAGATTGTTAAGCTATGGCCAGGTAATCAAAGCTTCCACTTTGCTTGGATCGATTTGAATTCCCTCAGAGGACACAATGTGGCCTACATATTTCATTGATTATTGGAAGAATTGGCATTTGTCGATAGACAGTTTCAAACCAAAGTCCTCCAACTGGTCTAGAAGCATAAACAAGCAGGCCTCATGCTCTTCAAGGGTCTTGCCAAACACAATAACACTGTCCAGGTAAACAAGGCATTCTAGCAAATTCACGTGTCCCACAGCCCACTTCATCAGCCTCTGGAAAGTGGCAAGTGCTTCCAAAATGCCCTGAGGCATGCGTAGGAATTCATAAAACCCCAAAGGGCAGATGAACACTGTCTTTTCTTCAGATGCCATCAGGATCTGGTAATATCCACTCTGGAGGTCTAACACAGAGAACCACTGGCTTCCATTAAGGCAATCAAGGGCATCCTTAATATGTGGCATGATGTATTGGTCTGTATAGTTCCTCAATTCAATGTCCGGTAATCCACACACATTCTCACCAAGCTGTTCTTCTTTTGGACTACCACAATGGTAGAGGCATATGGGCTACAAGATTCTTGTATAATTCCAGCCACTAGCATGTCCTGAAGGTGGCGTCAAACATCGTCAATGTCTGCTGGTGCCAATCGACAAGATCTTTTACAAAAGGGCCTCTCTTTGTGAAGTCTAATGTAATGCTCTGCACCAGTGATGCACCTGACATCCCATTTTTTCAAAGAAAATACCTTACTCCACTGGACCAGTTTCCAGCTGACTTTTTCTCTCCACTCTTCAGGAATGGGAGATTTCCCAGAGTCAAACAAATCAGGAGTTACTTCGTCATTCTCTTCAGTGCATGTCCTACTAGGCAGCTCACCAGTATATGCACAGTACACAGTAGCCAGTGTGCAGCCTCAGTTGACTCATATCCCGGTGAGACATGTTTTGGATTTGCACCGCTACTTGTCAAGCATAGGCATGAGTTTGGGCAGGCAGGATGCTAGGCTTAACTAGTAAGCCCTTGGGAATATCCCCTCTTCTAGGGCATCCAGCATAAGAATCTTGTTTGTGACATCTTTCTTGATACGCACCTCTGCACTGACATGACACTGTGAATTAAGTGGCAAGACGAGAGGTGATGGGTCCTGTTTCCAGACATATCCCACTGGATCATGCTTGTCACTTACTTTGCTCTGTAGCCGAGTTTCATAAGCTTTTTGTACCATTGCATGAACAGGTAAAACTCATCTGGGTTTTTTTTGTTTGTTTTTTTTTGTTAATTTTTATTGTTTTCAGCATAAAATACACAACATGAAAAATGTACTGTTAATATTGTAATGGCATATATAGCCAAATGCCTAGGTGCAGAGAATATGTATATGAGATTAATACACCAGTTGTCATGGTTGATAAATGGCCATTCTGGAATCTGAAAGGAGTAGCACCTACCAGGGATGGGAGAACTAGCCACCAAAAATGTGTAATGTAAAATTCACATGTTTAGCTAGGTCCATGTCCTGTGGTGACTTCTCTGTTGTAAGCATTATAAAGACACAAAACAGATAAATAATAGGTAGAGGAACCAGAAACCAGAAAACATTTCTAGAATAATTATGTAGACTCTACAGGGTCAGGCATCTTAGTTAGCCTGAAGCAAGACTTCCATCCAGTTAGCAGCCAGGGAGCAAGCATATAGTGATAATATGTAGTAACAGGGTAAGAAGTCAGCCTATGCTAGTCCTAGGTTTTAGAAATGTGATAAAAGGATTCCAACATGAATATAACTTTGGTAGTATGTTAGCTATGACACGTGACAAATGGTCCAAAGAGGCTGTCTGTGTAAGGGATTGATATAGCTCTGAGATAGAGGACACTTCCGGAGTCCTCCATCGGCATAGAATAAGGTGTTTAGCTTGCATACCAAGCAGTGCTAGCCAGCACTGCTGATGAGAAGGTAGTCTGATGTCCTGAGGGAGGAGACCAAGTACCAAATTAATGGGTCCTGCCTAATCTTAGTGCCAACAACATGTGTAGCCAGATGGCAAACGGCTATACAAAAGGGGGTGAGTAGAGGACAGTGCCATAAAATATGGCTCACGTATCCCTCCTGAATATGGCACCTCCAGCATAAATTATTATTCAATAATTTGTATTTGTAAAGCGTAGCAGGTGTCCTGTACCAGTGGTGAAGGATTTTATTTTGCATGAGTTTGCTCCTCATATCTGGGTAGCAGACATTTGCTAGTTTCCAGCATAATTTCCATTGGGCATCATCAATAGTGATTTTCAGAGCTTTTTCACTTTTAAGCTTGGATTCAAGGGACTGAGAGGGAATGGTCTCTCTTAAAGCAGCGTAAATCTTGTTGACCTGTCCCCTCTGGAGCGAGAGCCACTCTGCCAGCTTCTGGGGCCCAGTTACAGTGGACGATTGGCGTTTAAGATATGCAGTTATGGAGCTATGAAGCTGCAAATACCTCCAGAAGTCAGACTTCTCCAACCCTTTTTGTGAACTTATTTTCAGAAAAGGCAGTAGTGCCTCTCCTGGGTATCCTGTGATCTGGACACGTCACAAGTGGGTGCCTGCCAAAACGGTGACCCACTTACGGTGCATACCCAGACGGCAAGGGAGTAGAGATGCTGAACCTGGGTTATGCCCCCTATCATCCCACATACACCTCATATACACTTCACACTGTATTCCTGGTCTATTGTACTGTGATACTGCTATTTTGCACTAACATATAGATTTAGGCATCCATCATATAAGCATGAGTGCCAGGAATGTGTTTTGCTGCTAATATTTGGCAATGTTTACATCCTTTCATAGGATTAGATCATGCATGACTATTGTACCTCACTATAATGCATTATGCTTATCTTTTACATATATTCCATATATAATCTACCTAATCATTGATAAGATGACTCTGAGGAATCATCAGTGATTAATTTATACACTATATATATATATATATATATATATATATATATATATATATATATATATATTCTCATATAATCATATGTAGCAGTGGCCAGTCAGCACTTCTCTTTGTCTAAGCAAGCTAGCTGACAGAGAGAGAAATCCTTTGTTATGTCTTATATTGTACATAAGCAAGAAATGCCCCATGTAATAGAGCCCAGTCAGCATTTCTTTTGTCCAAGCTATAATACTAACGGAAACATATTCTGTCTCATATGATGCTCAGTAATTCTGTCTCCTAAGTAATTATCCAATACATAATATTTTTCATATCCATTACTATGTTGCAATCTCTGTTGCTATACTGTTATCTGTAGTATTTAGCCTTCTGTAACCTAGTTTCACATGCAGAGAGAATGAGATCACAGAGAGACAATGAGATCTTGCAGAGACTGAGATCTTTAGCAATTCTGGAGATTATGTACATTCTTTAGGAGAGTGGTGAGAAACTCATCTTCCTTGTGATTTTCTCTGTCACATGCTTGGCATAAGTAGCATAATAAACTATATTAGTACTCCCTGCTTGTTTATGAATGTTTCTTGGCAGACTCTGAAGACACAAAAATCTGTATTATTAGTATTATTATTATTTACTCTACTATCTGAGATTGGTTATGTAACAGGGAGGGTGACTGGAATGGGAGGGTTCATGAATGGTGATGGGATGTTACTATATGTACATGCATGTGCCGGGGGAGAGCATGTGAATGAGGGGCAGGAGGGTTTGTGAGGGGTGGTGCCATGGTCAGCCACTGAGCTGGCTCCATGGCGTGGTGGGTGGGTGCTGGCTTGGGGTGGTTGGGATGCAGGGTTTGGGTCCGGGTGCAAGTATGTTTTGTTGTGCCTGGCCCAAGTAGGTACATTTGTTTTTCACTGTTATACCCCCCCAAACATTCACCCCCCTGGAGTTCAGAATCTAATAGTGGGGGGTGGTGGGACAAAGCCCCAATGGTGGGGTGCGGGGTGCACAGCCCCTTGCATAAAAGAAAATATCACTGTTCCTTGCACAGTTTTCTCTGTTGCCGGGGGGTGTACATTCAATGTACACTGACCATAATGATGATTTCCTTTTGGCGATCACCCTTATGACATAGAACCCATGCCCTGTCTTATTCAGAACATTGGCCAGCATAGTGATACCTTTATGCTCCCAATGGCTCCAGCAGGTAGGCTGTTTATCTTCTACTATGTGCATGTTATAAAATATAGGGGTGTAGGGAAGTGGTCTGGGGTTAAGTTGCAGCAGTAGGTGCAATTTATTCCATATTTTAACTGATGGGACAATCGTTGGGTGGTTCATAAGGGGTTCTGGCAATGAATTATAAAGCAAGAGAGTAAGGGTATGTACCTGAGCCACAGATTGTTTGATGTATAAACACTGGGGAGAGTCAGGAGATACACTTGCAAACCATTTTAATGTTTGGGCTGCAGAGTAGGCCCATTGGTACCATTTTAATCTGAAAAGGACCCATACACTGTCTTTCCAGTGGGATCTCAATTTATTCTTACTATACCAGGATTTCTTCTGCTCCCACAGGAAGTTGCCGATAGCCTTGTCTATAGCCTGGAGCCATTTGATGGGTGGCTTTAAAAGGACATAAGAAAAGGGATACAAGATCTTGGGGGCTGTAATCATTTTGAGGGCTAAAATTTGGCCTGCAAAAGTGAGATTTACAGCTCTTCATCTATCCAGTTCAGTTTTAAGCTCTGCTAAAAGTGGCCTCGGTTTAAGGTCACGTATTCTGGTGATGTCTGGGAAAATATGCACTCCAAGGTAGATCAAAGATTCCGAGGCCCATTTTAATCCAGACAGGGTGATTAAGTCCTGAGTACAAAGGGAGTTTAACGGAAGTACCTCAGTCTTGGATCTGCTCATCTTTAGCCCTTAGTAGCATTCAAAGTCAGTCAGTAGAGTAAGGGGGATGGTGTATGGATGTCCATCATATGTATTAGGAGGCATCTGCATACATAAGGGTAGAGTAAACATAGAAACATAGACTTTGACAGCAGATAAGGACTGAAATTCCCACCTAATCTGCCCATTTCCCTACCTACTGCATAAGCTGCAGATCCTAGTTAACTAACAGCATATTTCTTCCTATCCCCAACAAGAATTGCCTTATGTCTGTCCCATACATTCTTGAATTCTCCCACAGTTTTAGACCACACAACCTCATCAGGATGGCTGTTCAATGCATCCACCACCCTCTCTGTGAAAAAATACTTCCTCACATTGCCCCTGAGCCATTCTCCCTCTATCTTCAAATTGTGTCCCCTTGTTCTTGTACATCTCCTTTTCTGAAAGATGCTACCCTCTTGGACTTTGTTGATTCCACTGAGGTACTTAAAAGTTTCTATCATCTCCCTCTCTCCCTCCTTTCCTCAAGGGAATACATATTAAGCTCCTTTAGTCTCTGCTCATATGGCTTCTCTTGCAGACCCTGCACCATTTTAATTGCCCTCCTCTGGATTGCCTCTATCCTGTCTATGTTCTTGTGGAGATGGGGCCTCCAGAACTGGATGCAGTACTCCAGATGGGGTCTCACCAACTGTCTGACAGAGGGATAACAACTTCCTGTTTTCTGCTGGTGATGCCTCTCCCTATACATCCCAGTATCCCCCCAGCCCTCCCTATAGCCTTCTCACATTGCTTGCCAGCCTTAAGGTCATATGATATGATTACCCCCAGGTCCCTTTCCATTTTTGTTGTTGTTACTACCTCTCCCCCAATTGTGTACTTTTCCCCTGGGTTTTTGTTTCCCAGGAGCATTATTTTGCACTTCTTTGCATTGAATCCAAGCTGCCATACTTCTGACCATTCTTCCAACCTTGCCAAGTCCCTTGTCATCCTTTCCACGCCTCCTTGTCTATCAGCCCTATTGTAGATCTTTGTGTCATCTGGAAAGAAGCATACTTTTCCTTCCAGTCCCTCTGCAATGTCACTTATAAAGACATTAAAAATGACTGGACCCAGTACTGAACCCTGCTGTACCCCACTAGTAACCCCCCTTTCTTTAGAGTGGACTCTGTTTACTATTACCTTCTGTGTCCTGTTGTCCAGCCAATGTTTTACCCAGGCTACCACCCTGGGACCCACTCCCAGGCTGGCTAATTTGTTCATTAATATTTTGTGTGGGACTGTGTCAAATGCCTTGCTAAAGTCTAGGTAGGCCATGTCCACAGCCCCTCCCTGGTCTACTACTTTGGTCACCCAGTCAAAGAAATTGATTAGATTCATCTGACATGACCTTCCTGCTGTGAGCCCATTCTGCCTTGGGTCCTTTGCCCCACTGGCCTCTAGGTACTCAACAGTTCTTTCTTTCAGAAGTAATTTCATCACTTTCCCTACCACAGAGGTCAAACTGACAGGTTTGTAGTTTCCTACCTCTGTCTTGCTCCTACTTTTGTGAAGGGCAATCACATCCACACTCCTCCAGTCCTCAGTTACCACACCATCCTCCCATAATTTGTTTAAAAGGGTAGTTAGTGGTGTCACCAGTTCACCCCTTAATTCTTTTAGAATTCTGGGGTGAATCCCATCAGGCCCCATTGCTTTGTCCACCTTTAGTTTTAGGAGTTCTTTCAGAACCCTTTCTTCTGTGAAAGGACTGGGATGGACCCCCTATCCAGAGTGCTTCTGTTATTTGGATTAGGTACCTCCCCCTCATCCTCTTTTGTAAATACTGAGCAGAAGTATTTGTTCAGTATCTCTGCTTTTTCACTTTCCACCTCTGCCCACCCACTGTCCATTCTATTCAGCCTCAGTATCCCTGTCTTTGTCTTTATATGCTCCCTAATGTACCTATAAAAGGTTTTATCCCCCTTCTTAACTGAGTTTGCTATCTTTTCCTCAGTTTGGGCCTTTGCTATTCTGACTGCCTTCCCTGCTTCCTTCTGCCTTAACTGGTACAGTTCTTGGTCCTGCTTCTTCTGCATTTCCTTATACTTCCTAAATGCTAACATTTTCTTCCTAACCTTCCCCACCACCTCTTATGAGAACCATAGTGGCTTTTTCTTTCATTTTGATTTGTTTATTTGCTCTGTATACAGGCTTGTTGCCTCTGTGATGGCAGTTTTGATGTTTCCCCATTATTGCTCCAGCCCTCCTTCTTGCCTGTTTGCTAGTACTTTTCTAAGGCACTCTCCCATCTTGCCAAAGGCAACCCTCCTGAAGTCCAGTACCCTCATTTTTGTATGGCTTGACTCTGCAGCTGAGTTTATCATGTACCACACTGTTTGGTGGTCACTTGTTCTCAGATGGCTACTCACTTCTAGATCTGATATCCTCTCACTGTCCCCATTTGAGAGTATGAGGTCTAAGATTGCTCCCCCCAGTGGGTTCCAGCACTAGCTGTCTGAGGCTTGCCCCTGTAGGGCATCGAGAATGGCCCTGCTCTAGGATGTGGCTACAGCAAAGGTGCTCCATTTAACATCTGGCATATTCAGGTCCCCCATTAAAAGTATCTCCACTTTCTCTGCCATCCTAAGGATGCCTTCCATCATATCCTTGTCCATTCCCTCCCTCTGAGATGGGGGTCTGTATACAACTCCTGTGCTGATTGTGGTTCCATTTCCAGTTTCTAAGGTGACCCACAGTGCCTCCTCTCCTCTCTGTTTACTCTTTTGTTCCATTGCTTTTATCCCTTCCCTTACACAGAGTGCTACTCCTCCCCCCTTCTACCCTCCCTGTTTCTCCTGTAGGTTATGTACCCTGGTATGTTAACATCCCAGTCATGGTTCTCTGTGTACCATGTTTCTGTGACTGCCACAATATCCGAGCATCCCTCTTCCATCAAGGCCACCAGTTCAAGGAGCTTGTTTCTCAGACTATGAGCATTGGTATTCATTACTCTCCATTTCTTGATGGCCTTACCCCTTTTTGCCCCATCCCTGTCCTTATTGCCTTTGTCATTTTCTACATTTACCACTGCCCTTCTCCCTATCAATGTCTCTATCTTGGTGTTTACCTAACTTACTACCCTGATTTGTTTGTGGGGGCTAGGATTTCCCTGCTCCTTTCCAGTGCCTCCCCCCTTGGCTAGTTTAAATGCTTGCCAATTAAGCATTTAAACCTATCACCTAGGATACTGGTTCCCCTCCTGGAAAGATGCAGGCCATTGTGCCATTATAGGCCTGCATCACTCCAGGTGGGCCCAGTCCCCAGTGAAGCCAAATCCTGAGCTCTGCACCAGTTTTACAACCCCTGATTGAATCCCATGGTGTGGAGTACCCTAGCCTCACCCATGCCATAGACAGGCACCACCTCCGAGAAGGTTACCATGCATGCTACTTGTCTAAGACCCCTCCCCAATTCCACAAACTCTTCCTGCACTGCTCTGATGCCTTTCCCAGCCAGGTCATTTGTCCCTAGGTGGACAATAGTAGTAGTAGTAGTAGTAGTAGTAGTAATGATTTTATTCATCTATCTATAAATGAACAAGGTAAACAATCCCATTGAGTACACAAGTACACTCATTTTCAATGGACACCTTCTAAAGTGCATAACCTGGTTACAGTCTAGGGAGAAAATTTATCAAGACATACAAAAATACAAATATACTTATACATTTCAACATGTTAGACAACATCCCACTAATCACAAATTACCCTTTTATTAAAACTATCCATTTTCCAATGCTATACAATAGTCATGCAATTCGTCACTTTGTTTATGATACCACTGCCTAATCCTAGTCCAATTCACTTTGACACCATAGGATCTAAGATCAGCAGGTAGATTATTCAAGATTTGTGGACCTAGGTAAAACAATGTTGCACACCCACATTTTGTCCTACACTTTGGCACTTCAAACTCTATATACTGGGCTGATCTCAAACTCTTAATTGGGTGTTTAATTTTCAGATCTTTGGTAATACATTTGGGTAATTTATTTTCCATATGCATACATAATTTTGGTTATGTGTTGATTTCTCCTATTATACAAATGATCCCACCCCACCTCCCTATATAACTCACAGTGATGTGTAAATCTACGAGTACCCATGTTATACCTAACCATTTTGTTAAATATATACTGTCAATTTTTTTCAAATCAGTTTTATTTACACCCCCCCCACATATATTATGTCAGCATAATCAATCACTGGTACTAAAATGGTGTTTATCACATGCAGCCTGGTGTTCCTTAAGAAATTATTCTTTATTCTATACGGCATCCCCAGTTGTTTCCCCATCCTCTTGACCAGTTTATCTATATGAAAGGACCACTTACAGTTTATGTCCACCCATAACCCTAAGTATTTATATTCATTTACCAACTGTAATTTAGAACCATCTTTCACTATTATTTCCAAGGTTTTTTTAATATACAGGTCTTTATTTTTCTGCTGAAACAATATTACCTTAGTCTTAGTAGTGTTCAGTATCAGTTTGTTTTTGATATAATACATCTATAGTTCATCAAATGCTACTTGTAAAGTATGCTGTATACAACTGGAATCCACTACTGAAGCATGCATAACATTATCATCAGCATACTGATAATATATTAGATTTTCTTGTTTAAATTCTAAGTCATTTGTATATAAATTAAATAAAAGGGGCCCCATGATTGATCCCTGGGGTACCCCCTGCCCAGTCTGCCTAAAATCAGAAGAGTGTGTGTTTAAAGACACATTTTGTTTCCTACCCTTCAAATAATTGGAAAACCAGTCTACAGTATTATCCGAAAATCCCATATTTTCAATTTGTTAATAAGTATACCATGATTTAAGGAACCAAAAGCTTTTGACAAATCAGTCATAATTGCTCCTGTCAATAATCCATTGTCCACTGCAATTTGAATATCCCTAGTTACTTTTATTAATGCAGTCTGTGTACTAGGTTTAATGTCAAAATCGTGAGTTCCGAATCGCGCATGCAATTATAGCGCGATCAACATAGCGCAAGGCCTTCATAGCACTGAATTAATCACGCATGTCATGTTTAGCGCTCATGTGTAATTTCAATGCTGGTATAAAGATCTGGCTTAATTGTAACCCATCAGATGTCAGTAACATGGCGGTACGTTTCTTGAAGAGCCAGAAGGGTGGTGATCTTGCAATACTTGATGGATTTATTTACAGGAGAGAGCGAGTGACAGCTGACAAAACATACTACAAATGCTTAGAGTACGATAAGGGTCACGGCACTGCTCAAATTCACCTGAATGGGGAAATAGTGCTGAAATCCATTGGGGATCACAATCATGTCCCTGACCCTGCATCTCTGGCTGTAAAAGAGGCAGTTTCTACAATGAAAGAACGGGCTAGTACCACTGTCGAGACTACACACCAAATAGTTGCTTCAGGAATCTCTCAACTATCACCTTCTGTGGCATCTCAACTACCAGCTATACCACTGCTGAAGCGTACTGTAAGGAGGAATTGGGAGGGCTCATTCACTACTGTTCCCTGAGCCTATTGATGCCATAGTATCCCAGTGGATTTTGTACAAACAATAAAGAAAGAAACATTTCTACAATATGACAGTGGGCCTGTCAGTGACAGAATTTTGATATTCACCACTTCTGCAGACATGGAACACTTGAAGCGAAGTGAGCACTGGTTTGCTGATGGCACTTTTAAGAGCTGTCCATCTATATTTTCACAAGTATATACAATTCACACTGTCAAGTATGGCAAAGTAATTCCACTGGTGTACATCTTAATGTGTAAGAGAACTGCTGCAGATTATCAAAAAAGTTCTAGCAGTGATTAATGGTTTATGTGAGGGTTTGCAGCCACAGACTATTTTGACAGACTTTGAGTTGGCAGCAATAAAAGCATTCAGCCAGTCATTCCCAAATGCTAAAATGAGAGTTGCTTCTTTCACATGACACAGGCAGTGAGGAGGAAGATTCAGGAATTGCCTGACATAAGTGGTCCAAACACTTCAGACCCAAATTTTGCCCTCAATGTAAGCATGCTACTAGCTCTTGCTTATGTGCCTGTAGATGATGTTTGTAACACGTTCAATGAGCTAATGAAGACGGACTTCTACCAGACAAATGGGGAGACACTATTGAATTTGATAGACTACTTTGAGGATACGTGGCTTGGTAGACCACTCGCCAGGGGGGATGTAGAAGGCTCATTTTAAAACTGAGCAATAATAAAGCAATTAAAGATTGACATACCATTTGTTGTATTTGCAGTATTTGGTGTATGGTGGTGGAACTGTTTAGCCAGTGGGGGGACAGAAAGTAGGAACAGACATGCAACACTGATTTGTGTCCCTAACCAATCATGATTCTTTATTTTTTACCCTGTTCCCTAAATCCCTATTAGCATTGCATGATTGTAGTGATGAAGATGTTAAGGTAAGCATGTTTTTGTTAATACACGATCTTTTACAGTACTCAGGAATAAAAAGAAAAAAAATATTGAGCAGATTTGAAGTTAAGTAGTAGGCTGAAGAGCATAATTAAAAAGAGTAAGCATCCAGACTATCCAACAGACTCTATAATTATCACTTATGATTTGGAGAAAAAGAAATGCTTCCCCGTCCTACAGGTTGTGATCAATGCCCCCTAGAAGGGCTTCTGACCAGATGGTTCAATGTTGAATCGCGCTATTAAGGTAAGCGCGTTTTTGTTAATACGTGATCTTTTACAGGCTCGATTTTGAACGAGCTATTTTTACTTGCGGTATTCTGGCCGCGCAATTTTGACCGCATCCCTGTGTACTATACCTTTCTCTAAAACCTGACTGATTGCTATGCATAATGCCCTGTTCTTTTATATACTGCTTTATCTGCTTAGCAATCATTTTTTCACAAATCTTTGCTACCACTGGTATCAAGGATATTGGTTGATAGTTGGTAATCTCAATTTAGAGCCAGATTTAAAAATTTGAATTACTTTTGCAAGTTTCCATTCATCAGGCACTTCAGCTGTGTAGAATGATGGATTAAAAATTTGTGTCAGGGGATGGGGCAATGACTGGGATGCAAATTTCAGTAATTTACTACTGATCTCATCTAATCCCATTGCCTTTCTTTCATTAATGTTCAACAATTCTAACATTACCTCGTTAGTATTTATGTTTCCAAAATTAAACACCTGCTTTAACCTCCCATTATTGTCAAAAAGCTTTTGTTCCCCAATTGAGGTAATTACATCTCTTACATCCTTTACAACACATCTATTTAAAAATAAATCATTAAAGCAATTCACCACCTCAGAACACTGTTCCATATCCCTACAATTAATACAAAAGGTTTTTGGATATCCATTTTTACCCAGATTTTGTAGTTTATGAATTAAATTCCAAAATTTACAAGGATATGAAAATTGTGAATCTTGTAAAACATATTTATGATAATCTACCTTTGCCTTCCTTACATCCTTTAAGTATTTGTTCCTTAATGCTCTATAACCATCCCAATCTGCCTAAGTCTTTGGTTTCCTTGCCTTTTGCCATTGGAGGTTTATTTATTTAAATAAATTATGCAAATTCCCATTGTACCAGATAACATTTTTAACCCATGATACACCTTTCTCATAGGTGCATGCTGGTTACAGATGTTATCAAATTTCTCTCTAAAATACAGGCAAGCCTCACTTATAGTAGGAATTAAAGCTAACCTCTCCCAAGTCACACTTTCCAGATCCTGAATAAAGGTAATGTAATCAAAATGACATCCAGCTCCCTCCCCCATGCAGCTGCTCCTGTGATCCTGAGGATTTGCTCCCTATCCCTCCAAGCCATGGCACCAGGCAGGCACCTTACCTCCCTCTCCCCTTCCTCCTCCAGTTCTACCCTCCTAGCAATGGAGTCCCCCACTAGGAGTTATTTCCTTCCCCTGTGGGGTCCCATGCCACACTTCTGTGGGTCTCCTTCCCAGCATTCTCCTTGGTCTCCACTGTGGGTGCCTCCATAGAGGAACCACACTTTGCCAGAATGGCATATGAATTGTTTAGAGGTACAACTGGAGGTATGCACCTCTGTTCCACCACCCTCACCCTCCCAGAGCACACTGTGGTCCAACTGCTCCTCTTTCTTGGCAACCTCTGAGGCAACGGCAGTGGCCCTTGTGGTCCCTGGGTGGGAGAGGAGGTCCCCCAAATCCTGGCCAAGTCAGCCTGGAGATCAGCAACCTCGTCCCTCAGCCCAGAGTGGTGCCTGCAGATGGGACAACACCACATCCTCCAGAACATCTCCCAGAAGACTGCTGCTCCACAGCCACTGCACTGCACCACTCCCATCATGTCTTATTTCTGGCCACTTAACTGTTGTTTTGAATACTTACTCTTTCCTCTGTTTATTTATTTATTTTGTTTTTTTTCTCCCCACTTACTTACTTACTGCCTCTGTGCCCTTTAAGCTCCTGATCTTCCTGTTCTGAGACAAGAAGTTCCTATATTTCTCAGTAGTCTCCTTTCTTGCCCAGAATCAGACCTCCAACAGCTAGGAGGGAACTGAGAGCTACTCTCTTCCTTCTAGGATGGTGAGTCTTTTGTGGCTCTGTAATCATACACTTCCTGCTCCCAAACAGGAAGTTCCTGTTGTCAGTAAAATCCTGTGCCAATAAAAGTAGAACTGGCTAAGGGTGGGGGGGACAACATAGTCCCAGTAGAGAAGTATAGTTATAACAGCAGTTCCTTCCTCTTGCTGTCCTCTGCATGTTCTCTTCCAGAGGCTATCTAGGGCAGTTATTAAATCTAAAACACCTGGCTTCCTTCTAGCTAAGCCACTCAACCTAATTTACATCTCTTTCTACACCTAGTTAATTGCATGGATAACAATTATCTTCAGCCAACTCAGACAAACACCTAGATAACTGCAAAGATAGCAATTCACTTCAGCCAACTCAGACAAACACACTAACTCTGGGGAGAGTAGGAGTGATCCCCCACTGGAATCCCTTTAATGTCGTAATGTTGCCATATAGCATCTGCTACAGGCTCCACTGCTAAGATAAAGAGTAAAGGGGATAGGTGGCATCCTTGCCTTGTACCTCACCCCAGCCCAAAGGGGTCTGACAGAACAGTATTAGTCAGGATTCTAGCAGTAGGTTGTTGTTGGTATAGTGCCATTACCCACCTTTTAAAGCACTCCCCAGAGCCCAAGTGTTGTAGGACCAGGATTAGACAGTCCCACTCCAGGGAGTCAAAGGCTTTTTCAAAGTCTATGGCCACTGTTGCCACTGGGGAGTGAAGGGATTTGGCAGTGTGCATGAGATTAATCATGAAGCAGATATTATCTCTGCTGTAGCTGCCAGGGACAATTCCCACCTGTGAGGGATGCACAAGGATGGGAAGTAGGGAATTTACTCTTGTAGCCATAACCTTTGCAAAATGTTTACTATCAGTATTGGTCAAGGAGATGGGGTGATAGCTGGAGGGCAGTGTAGGGTCTTTCCCTTTTTTAGGGAACTCTGGTATAATCTCTTCGCAAAGAGTGGGAGGGACGGTACCATTAATAAGTGCATCATTAAACACGGAGCTAAGAAGAGGGGAGATTTGAGGGGAGAATAATTGCCAGAATTTGACAGGAAACCCGTCCCCTTCCGGGGCGTTGCCAAGGTTCATAGCTTTTAAGGCAGTGGTCACCTCAGTCAGGGTAATGGGCAGGTCCAGTGCAACCGTCTGCAAGGGGGAGAGCTTAAGGAGATGGAGGGCAGATAGGAAAGTCTGAACTTTGAGTCCATGACCCTAGTAGAGGTATACAAATCATTACAGAACCACTTCATAATGGAGTTAATTTGCAGTGACTCCTTACAGGTCATCCCATTCTGTTCCCTTAACCCAGATATGTGGTGCTCGGTCTGTTGTTTCCATAACCTATATGCCAGAATCTTGCCACCCTTTTCTTTTCCCTCCCAGTATTAATGTTGCAATCTCAGAATAGCCACTTCGGCTTTACAAGCTAGTAGATCATTAATTTCCAGCCTGAGTTGGACAATTTCTTTGGTCAGGGCAGAATCTGTGCAGAGCTTAGGGGGTTGCTTGGCTTGGGAGTCCAGGGTCTGCAGTCAGTTCTCTAAGGAAAGCAGAAGGTGCTACATTTTTTTCTAGTGCCTGGCTGCATAACCCATTATGGACCCCCGAAGGGTGGCTTTCAGGGCCTCCCATGTGGTCCCTGAGGAAGTATCAGAGGGTGGGTCTTCAGCTAAGAAGTAGGCAATCTCACCCAAAGCCCATGATTTAAATTCCAGTTCTCAAAGGAGAAAGGGTTCTAACTTCCAGGTAGAAAATTTAGGGGGACTAGAGCCCCATAGAATATGTATATGTACAGGAGAATGATCAGAGATTACCATAGGCATACTGTAATCTTTGAGTCTATCGAGCACTGGCTGATCTTGGAAGAGATGAGCCAGTAATCAGTCCAGCTATGGAAGCCATGTACTGGGTGAAGAAAGGAATAGTCCCTATCTCTTGGGTGGAAAACTCGCCAGATATCCGTCAATCCCATATATGAAATCATCTGCTGTAAGGCGAGTCTAGCTTTGGGGTGTTGTTCACTGGACAGCGAGCTATGGTCTAGATGTGGTACTAGGGAGAGATTAAAGTCTCCCCCAAGCATCACAGGGAAAGGGATTGGGGCTAATACACTCAGTGCCTGAGCCAATTCATGGACAAAAGTGGGGGTGTCTTTGTTTGGCCCATATATATTTCTAAGTAGAAGAGGCCCCTCTGATGTGTTTACTAGGACCAATGCCCATCTGCCTAGTATATCTTTTTTGATTTGGACAGGGGACCACTTGAGGGATTTATGGATTAATATGGCCACGTCTCTTTTTTTTGTTGGGGCCGAGGAGGAAACAACTTGACCCACTGAATCCCTGGCCAATTTTTCATGATTCTGCTTCATAAGTTTGGTTTCCTGCAGGAAGGCCAGCATAGCCCCCATCCCCTTAAGGTGTGCTAACACCTGTTTACATTTTACCAGGGTATTTAGGCCCCGTACTTTCCAGGTGTATCCATGAATATCAGCCATAATACAAATCTAAGGGAGACAGTATAGAGCAAAATATGTAGCTAAGAATAACAGAGGATGAGGAGCCCTCTGGTATCTCTCTCAGGAAAACATCAAAAATCCCTGTTTGAGAGATGTCACTAGCTTGCATAAATCTGCCATTCAACAGTTCTAAACCTTTCTAGTTTGAGAACGTTGAACATATACTCAGTGAGCAAATGGCCCACACACCACTGGAGCTATTTACACCATCCGTACAGATGGATGAGAGTTCAGCTAACTAGAGAGACATAGTAAGGCCGGCAGCACCGCTGCCAATGCCATTTATGTTTCTCTTGTAGGGGGAGACAGAGCAACAATGAAGGGGAGCCAAAGACACCCACTGTGGGCACTAGGATTAAGGTGGGAGATGTACCCTTATGCTGAGGCCTTTCGCACTGCTGGTAGCTTCACAGGCCCGCATACTAGCATGAGAGGCCACTGATCCAAATGAATGAAAAAAGTCTGGTGGGGGAGAGCTGCATATGCTAGTGACTGTGCACAGCACAGGCATGCTAGGGACTAAGATTTAAGTCTTGACTTTCCACTTCCATAGTAATTACCATCCCTCACTTCCGACAATGTGACACAGAGATAACTAAATGGGGGGGAGGCTAGTGCAGAAGGCTTAATATCTTAAGTTAATTGCACTGCACAAACAGTTGACCAAACCTTGAACTGTTGCCCATTACAATCTGTGGGCATGTCAGACGTGTATTAATAACAATGTTTCTCTAATGACACATTCATAACACATAAGCTATTCTAAACACCCTAATAGCAAACAAGGTTTCTGCAAGTGCCACCCTTAGCATGTAATGTGAGCTGAGGGGAATATGTACCTTCACAGGCAAGTCAGAAAGCCCACTTAGAGCCCCAGAATATGAATAAGAGCAGAAGAAAAAAACATTGTAAACTGTTCAGATACTTGAGAGGGGAGTACCCACTGATGTCAGCTTGCATTCATCGCTCAAAGTCCCAAGTGCTTTGTGTCACAAGTAGCCCAGATACAAGGGGGGGAAAAAAGTCTCCCATATGCACCACTTGGAACCCAGTCAGAGAGATGGGGTGACAAGGAGAAAGCCAGGAACTCCCTAGCATAAGACGCCTAGCTTCTCAGGCACCCCCCACCCCAACAACCTAGTAAGCAAGGATATACTTATCTGTATTTCATGTGGGATTAATGTCTCTTGTCTGGGCCGAAGATTGTAACTGTTCCTGTGTGGCAGCGATCTCAGTGCTTAGCGAGCACTGAGGAGCAATCTGCAAGATGGTGCCAGCTGTGTCCTGCTTCGAGCCAGTCACCACAACTGTAGCCCATGATTTGTGGTTATGCAATGGTCTGGTGTTGCCTGAGAGGTGTTGTGGTGAGCCTGTACCTTCATCCTGGGAAGTCTTGTCGAGAGAGTCTTGCAGCAGGGCAAAATGGTTAGGGGAATGAAAATGCACAAATTCAGTACAATCATAGTCCATAGGATCTTCCCCTCTCTTTCTGTCCACCGGGTGCTGCTGTCGCTCTTGCCTGTATGGAGTATGGCTCTTCTTACTCCATGGGAGAAAGGGATGCCTCAAAGACTAGCACCTCTGACCGAGCTGGTGGCAAAGGCAGGAAGGCTGATCCTTCGGTTTGTCTCCCAATGTCCAGTGAGGAATGATCTGCAACAAGGTGGCAATGAAAGTTCTCCAGGAAGATTCTCCTGAGAAAATCCAGCAAGCTTTCCAGGGTTGAGAACAGAAGGTGGTTGCCATTAAACATGACCCACATAGTAGCCAGGTATCTCAGGGTGAAGGACAGATTATGGCGGTGCAGGATTTTGTAGTCCTCTGTAAAGACCTTCAGCCACTCTGATAATTCACGGGAGTAGTCCTGAAAGATATTCACTTTAAAGCCATTCCAGATCAATTGCCCCTTAACCCTGACTGCAGTGGTGACCAGATCCTTTGGGCAAAAGTCCAGAAAATGTGCCAGGATAGGGTGCGGGCATTCGGGCTTTGGTGGAGGTGCAAGGGAGCAGTGTGCCTGCTTCATCTGTAGAGTGGTGCAGGGTGGCAGATGAAGTAGTAGCGGGAGTGCGCATTGCAGGAAACTGGCAGCACCCTTCTGTTCTGAGCCTTCGCGAAATCCAATGAATTGCAAATTGTTGCTACAGTTGAGGTTCTCTAAATCATCCAGTTTCTCCTGAAGCTGATGAATTAATCTGGATTGGTCTCTCATGATGGCCGACAAGTCCTGGATAGCAGTGTTTTGAGCTTTTAGGTGTCACTCCATGTGGAAAAGTCTCATCTCAAGTGAATGCAGTGTTTGAGTAGTATTATTATTGAATGCCAGTCATTTGAGACATTTGGTCCAACAGCTGTGCAAACATAAGCTCCATTTTGGTTGAGTGAATAGGAGTTGGAGCAGGTGATGCCATCTTTGCAGGCCTGAGAGAGCACACAGCAAGTCAAATTATTTAGCTACTCTATCATCCAATGCAGGAAATAAGGTAGGAAATCCAAGGCAACAACATCTCAGCTCTCTGATAAGTAGAAAAAGGGTGCAGAAATAATCCCCAGAAATCAGATGTTACAGGATTCTGTCCCACAGTGTTATGAGCTCCACGATTAAGCAGCCAGCCTGGTTCAAGGCTAAGCCACAACCCCCACTCGTCTGGGTTTCTGAGCCTGCTTCTCTTGACACATCTGCACTAGGCAGCCAAACATGTGAGCGTTAGTGCTGACCAATATGGGAATCCCATCATATAGTCCGGTTGAGGGGCAAACCAAAGCCAATGTTTCCATGGGTTCATCCATGCTGGCCACAATAGAAGGGAAAGATAGCCATACTCGAAGAAACCAAGGTAGGGGTAAGATTTGTCATTTAAACCCTATACATGCAGTCCATCTAGGGGTTCTAGAGGGTGCGTCGACAGATGCTGATCATACCAGTCTTTAAATATTACAGTGACCTGATATCCACTGTCCAATATGGCTCAGGCCAGAATACCGTCAATGTGCACCTGGGTCTCCATGGAAGGACCCATCAATTTGTACCAATATGGGAAAGGGTCTGCATGGGTGGGGACAGACAGTTTGCCCACAAAGGACTGGGATGAAGACTTGCCAGAGGGCTTGGTGTGGATTTGCTTAACTTGATTCAACAGCTTAGTGTTTAACTTTCTTAAATCTTCAGGGAACTGGCATGTTCTCTTAATATGACAATCCTCCCCACAGTTGTGGCAAAATATACTCCCTTTGGTCTGATTTGACTGTAACATTACATTAGAAGAGTGTCTTCTGCCATGGCTAGGGGGCAGAAAGGAGTATTTATTAGCTGCTGGAGCCGAAGCACTGTCAGCAGAGAGCCTCAGCTCAGCCTTCCTCTCTCTTTGCCATGCCAAAGGAAGTGCACTGTGTCCCAAGAATTCTCTCAGCATAGCAGCCAACTCACTTAGTTCAGCCTTTAAGCAGTTATCTGCAGGGGGCACCTGAGCATGCACTCCCACTCCCATAGCAGACACATTTTGAGGGGGGTCATAGTCATTATCCGTGGAAGAGGCATTGGCAGAGGCACCAGCTTTCATTTCTCTGACTTCTCTCAGCAGATCTGCCCATGGTGGGTTATCATTAGCAGTCTCTGATTCACAGGGTCTTTCCAGTACCGGGGCTACTCCAGCAGCACCTGCACAAGAATTCTAATCTTCTTCCTCACCTGCAGCCTCCCTGAATTCTTGTATTAGGTCACAATAAGCAGGGGGATTATCCCTCCTATCTTGGAACTTTAACTAGAGAATTAGCAGCTTAGAGTATTTGGCACATTGTAGTATATGATCTAATCTCATGTGATCCAAATCACTGGCCAGTACTCCACCTTTTCTGTAAGTTCTCTTTAAGACCCTCTCCAATGAGTAACAATGAGTAACATTAGAGGACAGATATTCCCCTTTCCATAGTTTGGTGGCTTTGAATTTCCACATTAGAGCTTCTACAGATTCAGTACTGCCAAATACACCTTCTAGTGCAGACAAATACTATTGAGCAGAAGCATCAGGGTTTGTTGACCTCAAAAACCTAAATGCTTCTAATGCAGGACTCCCTTAGACTTTCCATGATCCTTTTCCATTTTTCTGCTTCCACACACTGCCACTCTTGAACCAGGGGGAATGCATAGTCCATCCAGGTCTCTAGATCATCCTTCCACTATGGTGTGTGAAGAGTGCCTGAAAACTCTTGCAGCCTGCAGTAAGAGTCATGGCTAACTGTAGGCACAGGAGCTGGTGCAGGGGCAGGTACCAGAACTGCCATAAGTGTCAGGGAAGGAACACCCTCAGGTGGCAGAAATAACTTTTTGAAGTCCTCGAGGGTTCGACCTCATCAAGTAACAATTTGGCAAGCTTCTCCTCCAAACTATTGGTTAAGGGTGGGGGTTCGGGTTCTGATGGATCCTCAATATCTTTGGTTACCACCCTCCAGATGGCTGGGGACCCATCAATAGCAATAAGTTTGGGTATCTTAGTACTGTCCACTGAGATGCTACACTCTATTAAAGCCATTAGGATTTGAGCAGTCAAGTCAGCTTGGCGTTGGCGGCTCACCACTACAGACTTCCCTGGATATTCAGTTCTGGAAAGTGCCCCATCTATAGTATCTTTACTAGTGCCCAGGGATATATATCCAGTCTTAATAAAGCATTTGGGGGGGCATTTTCATGCCCTGTACACCAACTATCTAATTAGTGCACAGCCATTTCTTCATTCGTAGCCGTAGAAATTTTAGTTGCAACATTTGGTTTTGTCCACTAGGGAGCACTAATCCCCTAGGCAGCAGTATCCTGAAGGTTACTACCCCTGCCTGTATTGCTGAGCACAGGTTAATGGGCTTGGATTCAGTGTTAAGGTGACTCCACCAAGAGTAATGGTATTGGGGGTATCTGCCTACCCTGCTATAGCCCTCTGGGAAGCTATAACCACCTACCAACCCTCCTAGTGGCTCTGTATGTGACACAGCAGTTAACACACAGTCATCAGATAACAGTAATATTATGCACAAACCCATCACACTTACCACCAGGGTTGTACCTTCAACAATTTCCCTGGAGCCCACCTGTAAAGTAAGGTTAGCAAAACAACTGTACATTTTTGGCACTGTAACCCAACTAATAATATGCACACTAGCCAGGTTAAATGTGAAACAAGACAATCAGATTTATTTAGGGGCATGAACAAGGAAGGAGTGTGAATTTAGTTAAACGATTGGTATTCTGATTAAATTCTGATTTTGGCGTGCACGTTTAAGTCCGAAACATAGGCATTGACTACGGGGGGCTGAAGAGCTGAAGCCCCCCATGGGATGATTAGGTAGGGGCTCTGCCCCACCCCGAATTTACAGAGTTGCAGCAGAGGAAGGGTTAAATTCTGGCAGAATGGACCAGAATGCCGTTCCATCTCACCAGCCTACCAACACCAGCACTTTCATTTTTACTGCCTGCCCTCCCTGCTTACCAGCCCAGCCAATCTGTGTGCAGTTGCCTAATTTTGTGGAAGATGAGTGAGGACCTGACCAGTCAGATGCTGCCATTTCAGTGGGATTGGTGCCACCATGATGGCAGTTTGTTTATTTTCTTGTTAAGCCACCCTTCGTGGAAAAGTGCAGACCAGGTTCCTTTTTGTCACAGGGACCCTCACTTGTGAGTTGCTCCCTCTCCATCACTCTCAGCCTGGAGTCAAGACTTGAGATGGCATGCATGGACCCTGTCAGTTTGTCACTCACCTAAGCACTCCCCCCAGCTCAGCAGGCTAGTAGCGTGACCACATGGCAGCGATGGTGTGGAACGGTTGGGTACACCCCATGGGAAGTGAGGCAGTAGCGGTAGAGATGAATGGACCATCAGCAGCTGGTTTCGGAGGCCCAAGAGGATTGGGAGGTGGCCAAAATCAGAAAGCCACCCAAGGAGGAATCGGAGAGGAGAAGCTAAATGGGAAAGTTAGGAAAAAGGCTTCCAGGTAGTGCTGTGTGGAATGCGGAATTCTGCCCGAAGAATTAGCATGGAATGGCCTTTCAGCCGGTGGAATTTCTACCAGAATTTCACTGGTTCTTCAGCTGAATTCCACCTACTGTGATCCATGGAATGTTATACTTATTCCGCAACAATTTCTGCGGAATATATTGAGATCCGTGGAATAATATTCCATGGAACAGCATTTTTTCCATGGAAAATAATTCCGCAACTGTTTTCTACCACAGAGTTTCATCATTCCGTCTGTGGCAAAATTCTGTGGAATTTTGGTGGAATTTTGAAAATTCTGTGGAATTTCGTTCCACTGGAATTTGAATATTCCGCACAGCACTACTTCCAGGTAGGATATGTGGGGAGCACTGGAAGTTCCTGTTTATGTTTAAGCCTATATATTTGTTCAGATAGCAGCCCAATGGTCTTCTAAATCTTCCACAGGAGGCTGGGGTGGGGTAACTTAACTAGCACATAGAAATGGAAATGAAACACAGAAGGATTACTGTTACTGTGATGTCTGTCTCTGTAGTGAACACCGATCTGGCTGAATAAATGTGCTTGCCCACCAGAACATAATTATGATTCTATAATAATGGATTATTACACTCTACAACTGGTGAGAACATTGCTACTGCTGAACATGTGTTTCTTGGTAGTTGGTGCCTGATATGCACACAATCAATGTCCCCAAACCATGTCTCAGGAACCCTGTCCAGCCTCTTGGATGCAATGACATGAAAGTCCCACTTGTCACTGATGACTATCAGGAGTGAATGGCACTGGCAGTTACAATAAAGCTTAAGCTCACTAGTGCTGAGGCTAACAGGATGACTCTGCATTACAGATTGAAGTTTAATTGCTGGAAATAAAAAGAGACAAAATTAATGCAGCAAGTTTACTGTTGTCAGAGGCAAAGCACTTAGGAGAAGGATTGCTCTGCCTTTTTATTGCCTACATAGATTGTCATGGCTCCATTCAGTTTTTTTTTTTTTACTTTTTCTTCCATTCTTGATGAGTCAACATTAACAGTTATATATATTAACAGTTATATTGGTGACCAGTTACTTGAAGGATTATGGAAATGCAATTATGAAGTGAAAGAAGATTTTACAGAAACATATTGATTTTTGCTGTAGTGACTGGTCTGCTCTCTTCTTTTGTACTTGTTTGAGCATTTATAGCAGATCACACCTCATACACCTGGAAGACTGAGTGGGAGGGTGGCTGTTTTCTGCTTATTTGTAGGACTTCAAAAAGTATTTACAACAATACAGTACAGTATACAGTATCTGTTTTTTGAAGGTGATGTGATGCTGGTATCTTATGTTAACCAGTTTGTGTATGAAGTTTCCTAATTGTATTGTCTGCTTTTTGTTAAGAAAGTTAAAGCTCCCAAACTGTTGTGTGCTTAGGTATTAAGAACTGCTTCATTTCATAACAGGGCAGGATGCAACTTCATTTTTGCATATCCCTACTGTGTGCCAGAGGTCTTTAGACAGTACACATTATAGGTGTTTTGTTAAATGCCACCCACTTTCCACAGACCAGGGATATGACAGGAAAAGATATCCCTGGCCTGTGGGAAGTAGGTGGCATTTTAATAAAACAGCAGACAATATTTTAGGCAAATTCATTTTACTGAAAAAAGATTTGGGGGTTAGACTGCAGAAAACATCACCAAATGAGGGACAGCACCAGTATCTGCAACACTTGCTGGAAGTGGGTCAAGGTGGTAAGTGACAACACCAGAAGATATGCCAGTAGCTGGTGAGGGGGTAAGGGTGGGTGAGTGACACCCCTAGTGTCTGCAACACTTTCTGGGGAGTGGGTCAAGGTGGGTGAGTGACACCATTAGAGGCTCCACCAGTAGCTGTGGGGAAGGAGAAAGGTAGGTGAATGATACCACCACTTGCTGGGCATTAGGTCAAGGTGGTGAGTAACAACAAAAAACAGGCAAATTTGGGCAATGTGCTAGCACTGAAATGGTGTTTGTTATGCTGTGCTATCTTGTTCATAAACCCCCCAAAATGCACCACAGAGCACCAAAAACCCTAGAACTTCTGGGGGCCTTGGCGGCCTCCAGACACTGGTCCATTTCTTAACCCCCCCCCATGGGAAACATAAAAGTTGTCTCCTATGGTCTCAAATAAACAGTCACACAACACTGGGTACCCAGGATGGTGTATCTGGTTAGCCAGAGGTGTTGCCCAGCATTGGCCAGTGTAGCCGCTGATGTTGGGGCCCTTTGTAGAAAGAAAAGCAGTTAACATGCACAACAACCAGATGATTATTTGTAATCCAAACCAGTTGGCTGAGTCTCTTGCAAACCCAGAAAATTAGTGAAATTAGATGGTACCACAGATGATTTAAATATTTGTTGCAGGGATCTACCCTGATTGTACTCACACTACCAAAATGCTGCAGGAAGGCTGGCGATATGAAGACCTTGTTGTGTACACTGATAAGCATGGGGAAGCAGGGCTGACACAATGCACCTCCTCTTCACAGCCTGTCTCTCTAGGTGGCCGTAACCTGCGAGTTGTTTCTGAGCAGAGGCTAGATCCCCGAAGCCGGTCTCTCACCGAAGGCAGTCTCTGGTAGACGGCAGTCAGTCAGGGCTGAGATGGCAAGGCCCAGGCATGATGAACATGTTAGAACAGTTTGGTGTGGCTTTGCTGGTGAAGCCTCCAGCTGGCGTAGCAGTCGGGTCTCGAACAGACAGGATTTGACCCACTGGTAACATTCAGTACATTTAAATCACACAGCATCAACTTTAAGAAGTCTGAATACAGTCCGGTTGCTAATTCAGTAGCTGCACTGAGCAAACCTCTCAATCCAAAATTCATCTCGCACACACGCTGGGCCGATTGCTTCACAGGAGCAGATCTTCAGTCCAAACCACAAATGGTACTGGTAAACTTCTTCATTCTGATGCAGTTCCAAATTCAAATTGGAGCACATCCGACTTCTGCAATAGGCAGTCCCAGGGAGGAGAAATGTGACAGGGAGGCAAGTTAGGCCTCTTCCTGCCAGTTCCCCTAGGCTCCGTTCAGGGAGCAGCTGCTCAAAAGCTTGAGCTGTTCATACTTCAAGTTTCAGCTCTAACCGATCCACTGTTTCTTATCAGTCTGGGGATTTCCTTCGTAATCCAAAATTTAGGTTGGCTGGGGAAGCTGTCTGTCACAGTTAGGACTCTCTCTCCTGGTTAGTTTTGGTGCCAACCTAAAAACTACAAAAACTATAGTTTATTTATTTAAGAGTTTCACCTGGAAGGGCAGACTGAACAACAAGTTGCTCATCTCATGGTGTTTCCTAGGTGGTGGGGGAGTTGGAAGGCACACCATAAAATGTAATCAACACAACAGTATACATTGCCAATAAATGGGAATTGGAAGACATACAAATAAGTCATAGGCAAACAACAAAATAGTATATAATACCAATTGTGCATAGGGTACGTTACCAAATAGAGAACAATTCACAAGCAGCAACAGGTAGCAAGAAGTTACAGATGGTATGTAAATTCCATTACATCATAATGAACAGAAGACCTGCAAGCACGGTAATAGGATAACTATTACAGCCCATTTAGATGCAACATGATCTGCTTAGTTGCAGTTGCAGTTCACAGATAGGTAATTGTGTAAGGCTGAGGAGATAGAGGAAGGGGAAGAAGAAAGGCAAATCTGGGGGGATGGAATTCCACACTTTAGGGAAGTAGTATGAGAAGGCTGCCTGGCCAACAATAGTCATATGGCACGGGACACCTAAAGTACTGGAAACTGAGGACCTAAGTGAATGGGTGGCTGGTGGGTGGATTGTTAGGGAAGAGCTGAGATAAAAAGGGAAGGAGCCAAGCCAAAATTTGGAGTTGAATTAAGCACAGTGGAGAAGAGATCTGTTATCAAGCGATGGGAAAGTCAAAGTGTGGTAAAGCTGACAGTGATGAGTGAGGGTATGAGCATCGAGTGTGAAGTGGCAGAAGGAGTTAAAGATGGTGTCCAATCTGGCTAGGGAGGTATTAGGCATGGCACTGTAGACTATATTGCAGTAGTCAAAGATGGGGAGGATCATCTTCTGGACAAGTTCATGCCTAGATGGGAGAGGGAGGCAGTTCCGGTTCCTAAATAGTGTGCCTAACTTGGGGCACAATTTTTTAAGGATGTCGTCCAAGTGACCAGAGAAGGTGAGGTGTTGGTCAAGCCAAACCACCAGATATCTGAATGAGGAGGTGTCCTTGAGGACTGTCCCATTGAGCATGTGGAAAGTGGATAGGGAGGGGAGCCTTGAAAGTCTTTGCCTAGTGCCGAAGGTCATGGAGACAATCTTCTTGCCATTTAGGAAAAGCTGATGTGAGCAAAACCAACACTGAATGTTGCTGAAAGCATTCTGAAATCTGGTTGCAACATTGGTGGGGGAGTGGCTGGAAGTGTAAAGGACCATGCCATCAGCATACATATGAATTGAGATAGATGTGCAGACAGACGGCAAGTTATTGAGAAAGATGGAGAAGAGTATGGGGCCCAACACTGATTTCTGTGGGACCCCTTTGTTGATAGGGAGGGGGGAGGATATAGAATCTGCTATTCTAACTGACTGAGTCCAACCTACCAGGTAGGCACGGAACCAGTTTGTGGCAGCATCCGACAATCCTGCAATGGAGAAAGAGTGTAACAAGATGGAGTGGGAGATAGTGTCAAAAGCCTTGGCTAGGTCGAGAAAGATGGCAGACGTAATTTGACCACTGTCCATCCCAGTGAGGATGGAGTCAATGAGCCTAATCAGGGAGGTGGTGGTGGAGTGGTTTTTATGAAAGCCAGATTGGAAGGGGGTGAAAAATTTACAGTGAGTGAGATAGGCAGAGAGTTCGGTAAGAACTAGGTGTTCTTGCAACTTAGCGATGGTGGGAAGAAGGGATATGGGGTGATAGTTCCCAGGGAAGGATGGGTCATCACCTTTAGGGAGGGGAAGAACAATGGTATGTTTCCAGACAGAGGGGATAGCTTCCAATGTGAATGAGAGGTTGAGTAGCTCCATCAGTGGAGCAGAGATAGCCATAGCAGAAAGGTAAAGCAACATGGGGTCCAGCCCATCAGGTGAACTGCCTTTAGAAGGGTTTAGGGTAAGCAGGGCATCCAGGGTGTCAAAGGGTGTTATGTTAGTGAATGAGAAAGGAAGGAGCTATGGATAGGCATGTGGTGAGTTAGGAGGAGGATCAGACTGAGGAGATGGTAAGGAGGCTAGAAGGGCAAAGAAGCACAGGAGGTGAAAAAAGAATTAAATTCAGAGGCGACACTCAAGTGGTCAGAGGTAACAATGTTGTTTATAGTGAGAAGGGGGTTAAGAGGAGAAGAAGGGGGGAGAAGAGAGACTGAATGTCTTTCCAAAATTTTGAAGGGCTTATGTTTGATTGAAAGGTTGAGGTCAAATAGTCGGGTTTAGCCAAACGAGTGGCTTTGGTGCATTTGTTATGAGGCTGACGACAGATGTCATAGTCTTTCTGGAGCTTGGAGATTTTGTGTTGCTTCCAGTCTTGGTCCCTTACTCTTTGGCATGCTATGAGTTCTGGTGTGACCCAAGGAAAGTGGTTCCCGCGGACTCCAACTTTACATAGAGGGGCATGCCGGTTCTAAACTTCGCGAAATTTACCTTTGAAATATTCGGCGGCGGAGGTGATCATGTTCGCTGAGATTACAAGGGACCACTTTCTGCATTATAGGTCAAGTAGGAACAGCCCAAGGTGCATGGACTTGTATGAATAAGTCACTAAGGTTTTGGGAGGGACTTTGGTATGGTGTATTTTGCTTATTAGGAAGGTCATGCTATGGTCACTCAGAGCATCTCATAACACTCCAGATTTAATGACTCTGTGTGGTTGGGAAGTGAGAGCTCAGTCAATTAAGGAATGGTTGCTTATTTTCGGGTTTATCCTAGTAGGTTCAAGGATGAGTTGGGTTAAATCATGGGCAGCAATGTTGTTTTTTACTTTGAGTAGGGAAGGGGATAACCAGTTTAGGTTAAAATCACCCATGATATAGACTTCACCTGAGGAGGTGAGGGAAACTATGGTAGAGATGAGGTCAGTAACCATGGAGGGGTTGAGGCCTGGGTGGCAGTAGGCCCCTACAATAAAAATAGGGATTAAGAATGGGAGATAATTGTAAGATGAGTACTTCATATGCTTTAGGGACAAAGGTGAAATAAATGGTAGTGAATGTGATACTCAAGGAGATGTATATTGCCACACCTCTGCCCCTTCCGGATCAGTCTTGTTGTGAAATAGAAAAGCCCGGGATACTGAGTGGGAGGTTGCCTGTTTTATTATTTAGCCATGTTTCAGTCAGAATAATTATGTCAGGGCCTAGCGAAGCAACAAGGGGCTGGAGCAAATCAATTTTAGGGAGAAGGCTACGTATGTTTAGGTGCAGAGGTTTCAAACCTCGGGGCAAGGTAGAGGGTTGAGGTAGTGGGGCTCCAGGGGTTGCAGATGGAGGCATTGTGCCATTTAGGGAGCAAGGCCCAGGGTTAGAATTTCTGTCTCCAGATAATAGGAGCAGGAGCGCAAAGATTAGATAATGGAGTTTAGCACTTTACCAGGGTATCTTAGAGGCTTGCCTAGTAGGAAGGGAAGGGAAGGGGGCTGTCAGTAGGAGGAAGAAAACTGATAGTGTGTACAAGTGAACAGTAGCGAGGGATGAACATGAGAGAGGCACAAGGGCAAAGATGGAAGTGATTCCAAGGAAGAGAAAGGGTAGAGGGGGAAACAGCATTGTTAGGGACCAAGTGAAGAAGTGTGGGAGGATGGGGGGGGGAGTGCTGGTGAGGGGGAAAGAGTGGGAGTTGTTATGAGGAGGGGAAGAGTTAGCGAAATGAGGAGGGTTAGAAGAAAACTGAGAGAGTACATGGTGAGGGAGGGAACAGAATGCAGAGTTGCAGAAGGGAGGGCTAACATAGGAAACCAGAGAAATAAAATAGTATTGGGTGGGTGGACAGTATTACTGTGCCTAGAATGTGCTAGTAGCACAAGACAAATGGGAATTGCTGATGACTACATGACAGTGATCCACCTCCCAGAAGAAGCATACAACAGACAGGCTTCAACATACCGTACAGTAGAACACAACCAAATAGCACAACCCTTCGTTCCCCCTTCCCCCAGTAGACCAATGAAACAGACCAGCCCTGAGCAGTGTACATGTGAATCCCACCCACAGAGTATTTAATAAATGGTGGAGGAGGGCCGAACACTGAGAGACAGAAGGGATCTGAAAGTGTCCCTGGAAAACCTTGATGTACGCAGGTTAATTAGCTAACTTTTGAACTCCATTTTCAGTCACAAAAAAGGATCCCTGGAAAACCTTGATATACACAGGTTAATTATCTTACTTTTTAAGGCCATCTTTAGTCTCAAAACCAATTCAGTTGGAAGCGGGGTGATGCAGGGCAACTTGCTAGGAAAACACATTCCCACTGAGCACAGAAATTATCCCATGAGACACTGGAGCTAAGGACCCATTTTGATCCTCAGAGTTCCATTGGTTCAATCACTGGAAGTCCCGGACCTAACATGATGGCTTCCATTCAGAGAGGTAAGTTGCAAGGCAAGCAGGTTAAACAAACTCCTCTACTTCAGATACAACAGCATATAAACAGTAAATAAGTACAGTTCCCACATAGATTCCCTCTGCACTATTGTCAATTGCAGAGTGTAGCAAAACAGAGTAGTGGCTGGCCGGTCACAAGCCCTAAATCACTTGGACCCTGCACAGACCAGTCACTATACGCAGATTAGCTAGTCTCTTAAAGGGACAGGTGTGAAGGATCAACAGGGCACTCACACGTAAATAAACAGGATCACACTGAGACGGGACACCAGCATGGCGGTGGGCATTTAAGGAGCCCCAGAAGACATTAAGGTAAACCCCAAATTGGTGAGGGTGGGGTTATAAATTAATTCCAAGTTAGCAAAGCTGAGCTGTCATAATAATTACCCATGCTAGGAGAGATGGTAACCAAGGCCATGGATCTTCAGAGATTTCCTCCACAGGTTTTTGTTTCTCTCCTGAGTGCCAAAGTCCATTGTGTAGTATTTATATTTAGTTAAAGTGCTTACCTTAGTAAGATTTCTGCTGTTGGGGTTCGATCGTGGCTCGCTTTATCTTTTATTTATTTTTATTTTTTATTTTGAAGTCTTGGATAGCACCAGTAAGTGGATGCTTGTTAATTGGTTCCACCTCAGTTAACAAGTGCAGATTGATACATAAACATTCAAATACAGAGTGGTTCAGTAGCAAATATACAAACACATGGTACGGTACAACAATACAGTTAAAGTTCATGGTTACACTATACTGAGGCATTGTACAATGTATGCCCGCATCAAAGAGAGACAAAAATCATTAGATCAGACAGAGGGAGGAGAAGGGGGGAGAAGATGGAGAGGTAATGGTAAGAGGAAGGGGTGGGTGTAGGAGGTGGAGGGGTAGGGAAGAGAGGTGGGGGGGCATGGCAGCGCCATGGGAGAGGACGGTGGGCCAGTGACGTGCAAAGTCGGGGCTACCCAGTGGAACAGTGACAGGGTTAAGAAGTGCTAGAGGGTAAGTGCATACTACGGCAATGGAATTACTGACTTGAAGTGGATTTCGAGGGGGCAGGCACAGGTACCCATGGTGAGAAGGTGTTGTCACAGTTTGTGTTTAAAAGAGCCAATCATTGCTGCATCACAGATGTCCTGAGGTAGCGCATTTGTCCAGAAAGGGGCCCGGTATGAGAAAGCCCACTGAGCCAAGGTAGTGTGGCACCTTGGCTCATGGAATACCAGAGAGGCAGCTCTTCTGGTTTGCTTTGTGCTCTGGGAAGGGGTCAGTAGGTTCCATACTCCTGGTGGTAGAAGGTTTAAGGAGGCTTTTTTGGCAAGGAGGCAGGTTTGGTACCAGATTCTTCCACTGAGCTGTTGCCAGCGAGCCATGGTATAGAGATCACATGTGTGCGTGAGTCTAGCAGCACCTGTGAGGAGATGGCAGGCTCTATTCATTGTGTTTGAGATGCGGTGGAGGGCTGTCGGTTGCACATCTATAGATCACCAGCCCATAATCGATGAGTGAGATGACTGAGCTATTGATGGCAGTGCTCAGGGCTTCGTATCGTATCGTTTCAGCCTAGAATCCTGCCATTCCCTCTCTCCTTCTGAAAGCCATGCCTCTGTCTGCTATCAGTCATCAGCAGATTCAGCGGTCTGTTTATTTATTTATTTATTGGAATTTCAGAAATAACCTTTGAGTAAGAACTCTTTTACAAAGGGTTCATGTCCTTTAAACAGTACAAATACAGACATCATTGAATTCACAGTACAAATACAGACATAGCTGAATTATCAGTACAGGAAGTTGCAAAAACATAGAGAACAGCTAAGAGTTTCTTAGGAGTTTCATTAAGGGTTAAATACTAAGTGCTGTATGGCATAAGGAAGTATATGAGAGAGAGGAAAATGTAGGATAGGGAGAGAATCAGTGAATGGAGCATGGGGATAGAGCAACCCAGGAAGAACATTGTCACATTGCATTACATCTTTGGAGCTGAGGAGAGGGGATAGTGCATGTGAGAGTGTGTGGTAAGGTGGGAGAAGGTGGTTAGAGAGAGAGAGAGACAGACAATGAGAGAGTGGAGGGAGATAGAGGGAGGGGAGAGAGGGAAGGAGGGAGACCAAGCAGGGAGGGAGGGAGGAATCTTGAGGTGGGGATTGATGGAGAAAGGGGTGGGAGGGGTGATGGGAGGGTGGAGAGAATAGAGAGGGGTGATGAAGTGTGAGACAAATGAGAAAGTGCAGCCACTAGAGGAATAAGAGCTACTGAGCATGAGGTACCAGAGTCTGGGGGGGCAGGGGTAGGGAGTGGGTAGGGGTGACCCATGTGAGTGAGTCCATGAATAGTTGCTGGTAGGCAGGGTTGGTGCAGACTCTGGAGGCTTTGTCATTAATCCATTTGTCTTTGTGTTTACCACCTGTTTCATAGTTTCTTTGGGCTCCTTCCATAGGTACCTATAGCCTAAAGGAATTATTTTCTAGTGGCACCTCTATGGGTGGAACCCTTATCAACAGGATTCCTTTACCTTCATGGTACCCTGACAGAGTCATCATCCCTTACGGGACAGAGAGTGTGAATGGTGAAATTATTCATATATAACAGTGAAAGAACTCCAGCTGTCCTCTAGACCACAGTATCAACAATGTTGTACAAGTATTACTCCCCATTTAGGTTGCGTACTCACATTGAATTAAAAGGTTATGCCTGCAGTTCAAGGGCCAGGAACAACCAGCAACATACCCCTCCATGACATATTTAAGTCTGCTTTCTCCAGCCTCATATGGAAGCACTGTTTCTTTACTCCCACCATCCTCCCCTCCTCCAGCAGCACAGTTCTCTCTCCTTGTGACTCCTTCCTAAGGTCTTTAGGCTAAAGGAATTATGTTCCTCTGGCACCTCTAGGGGCAGAACCTGCCTTAAGAGAGTTCCTTTGCCTTCATGGTACCCCAACAGGGTGGTAGTCCCTTAGGGGACAGGGAGCATAAATGGCCAAAGTATCCACATCTAACACCCATTGAACATACAAAAAGACAAACAGTGAAAGATTAAACACAGTGCTGTATTGTAAGGTCCTAGAATTGGAACTAATTGATAAGGTTGCAAAGCAGTGATATTAGTAAATAAGTTAGCGATAGCATGAAAGGTAGTCATGAAAAGAAACCCTTAGAACAGTAATTTGGCAATAACAGTAACTGTAGCAACTATGTAAAAAAATTCCACTGCATTTGTAATCATGACTTTGAAAACTCCATGCATGCTTAGTAAACTGCCCAGAGTGAAACATCCGTATCTCGAATCATTTTCAAGGTGTTGGCACCAAAAGGCACTGTGGGCACCGCAATGTTATCCTATGGGAATTTTCTCAGCTTCAGAATGCTGTAACTATGGAACCAGTGTAAATGTTTTCACCAAACCAGCAAAAGGCACATCTGTAGGGCAAGGGCTTGCTACCCTGTAAATTTCTGCCCAAAAGCCCCAACCACTTATTTGCAGTGAGGTGACAAAGAAACAATGTTTTTTGGTGCAGTAGTGTTGCAAATTGCGACACTCTTGCAAAATTTGTGAAAGAAAGGGCGCGAAAATGTTTCAAATTGCGAAAGTGTCACATCCATTTTTTCGTAATTTGTGACAGTACCAGGGGTCTGATGTTTAAAAACATACTTCTGGGGGGAATTTTAAAATTCTGATGCTAACATTGCATTCAGCATGCCCCAATTAGGTAAACACAACTGTCAATATTGATCTAGAGGCAGTAACATTTGAGTTCTGGCCATTTTTCCTCCACTACTAACTGAAAACAAGATGGCAATGGCACAAACACTACTGAGGGCATTTGAGGCAGTAAAATGTACTGGCGGCAGCTTTCATGAGGCACATACATTTTTTTTCCATTTGACTATAACTGGAAACTTTAAATTTGAATAACAGATTAATATTTTATCACAAAATCTTCAAATGGCACATCAGTAACCCCATCTGCATATTCCCTGAAAATGTCGGACCAGACAGATGAACCATTTGGGCTGTAGCCCAAAGCAAAGGAATAGCCCAAAAGGTGGGGTTTTACATGGTTTTTGGTGCTCTGCAGCTCAGCAATCACGCATCTGACTGGAACAAAACTTGCCTGTTCCAGAGGTCTAGGGTGCCTGACCATGCATACAAAATTTCTTGCAAATCTGTCTTATGATTGCAAAGTTATTAAAGTGCAAAATGTTGGGTTTAACATTGAAGTGGCTGGGCAACCCTACCTATACTGCCACTACTGTGGTAGTATAGGCTACACACACACATATACATATACATATATATATATATATATATATATATATATATATATATATATATATATAATGCATGGGTTGGTTTGTTTTACAAGATTTTGCACACACCCCGAGGTGTTAGATGCTACATAAACTCCAAGAGCGAAGCTCGATGGGTTTATTTAAGCATCCAACACTGAGGGATGTGTGTAAAATCTCGAGCTAAACACACCACCCCATGTTTTATTTTATATAATTGCTGGGGATCATTTTTTTTACCACAGCAACTATATAAAATTAAAAAAAATCCTCCCTGTGTGGGCCGGTCGTGTTTCGGCAATCATGCAGTCGAGAAGCAACTGAAGTAGGGAAAGGTTTTCCCTACATTTTTTTTTATTTCTTTTTGTTAAAAGTGTAACTGTTACTGACTGAAGAACCCCTTTACTACTTTTTTTTTTTTTTATTAACTTACTGCAGAGTGTCAGCATCCATCGATAAGGACTGAAGGTGAACAAAGGAAGAGCTGTTGCTGAGGCATGCAAACAAGGGAAACCTGGTGTGTGTTCACCTTTATAACCTGCAGGTTATAACAGTGAACTATAACCTGGTTTCCCTTAGCAAACAAATGATCCCCAGTTTTTATATTATAGGGGTTAAGTCACAGCCCTATAGTTAGGGCTGAGCAGGCACTTTAATGTTAAACCCCAAATTTTGCACTTTATTACCTTCGCAACCATTGAATGGATTTGCATGACAATTTGCTTGCATGGTCTTGTAGGGTAGCTCTTTGGATGTGCCAAGTTTAATTCTGGTCATATATGTGGTTTCTGAGTTCTGGAGAGTAAAAAAAGTGAGTTTTCAGGTGTGTTTTTCTGTTTCTAAGCTGTTTTTTGTTGTTTTTTTTTTCTTTTTACTTACCTAGCAGCCAGACATTTTGGAATTTTGATATGAAAATTTCAGGGTAAACATGGTCATGCCCACAGTTGTGCCTTTTGCTGGTTTAGTGAAAAAAATATTATTCCATTTCAAAGTTGTTTAATTTTTAAATTTCTGTTCTAAGCATGATTAGCAAGCATTTTACGATACCTGTATGAAACAAAAAAAGGAATCCTTTTTCGTGTGGGAATAATAATTTTTAATTTTCTGCCATCTTGTTCCTATTTTTTTCTAAAAAAAAAATTCAGATTCCTCAAAAATAACATCATGGCGAGAGAGACCAACACACCTGTCTAGCTCTTCGGGACCCTGTTAGTTGGATTCTGTACTTAAGTGTTAGAAAAATGACCCCCAAATGTCTTTTTGTTACATTTTAAATCTTTTTTCATGACTCACTTCCCAGCTGTATGAAACAAAAAAGGAATCCTTTTTCATTTGAGGCCAGTCCTTTTTCATGGGGGAGAAATCCTTTATTTATTTATTTTTTTAGTTGTTTAACCAGGTATAGCACACTAAGCTGGAAGCTTTTTTACAGGAGCGACCTGGGAGCACAAGGAGGTTAAGTGACTTGCTCAGGGCCACACAGTATGCAAGTGGAAGCTGTGGGATTCAAACCCAGGTCTGGTCTGCTGGATGTTACCAGATTTGCAGCTCAGAGCCTTAGACCACTGGGCATATACTGCCTCCCATTTTGCCCCGGGTGCCTAGTGGTGCCCACCATCCAACAATCGCCAGCTTCATAATTATTAATTTTTTCTCTGATGTCTAGTAGCACCCCCCCCACCTCTGATTACCGTCCCTATATTTAATTTAGAATTCTCTGGTGCTTAGTGTCACCCCTCACCTTTCAATCACCATCCTCACTATAATAAAGAAAGCAGTCCCTTGATGCATTTTTTTAAACCTGTACAAAAGAAAATGGTTCCTTGCTGTTCTGACCCTCCCAACCCGATCTCCCACTCAGCACCCACCACCCCACACCCTCCACATCCCCCATACACCCTCACTCACTTGAACAGATCCCAGGGTGAAGATCCGTTCTCTGATTGAAGACATGTCTTGCTGCTGGAAATGCTAACTGCTTTATGAGAACATAAGGTAAATGCTGTTCAATGTATTTCAATAGGGTTTTCAACTTTGTGGCATAATTTTGTCAATTTTGCATATTTTGAGTCCAAATTTTCAACATGCCTTTTTGGGACCCCACCTCATGAACAATGTTGGTGAAATTACACAAATCCAGGCTGAATGGTGATTTCAGTCACCTGTCAAAATCTCCTTCTGGGCAGGATTTGAACATTTTTACTACCCTTGTTCACAAAGAGGGATCGTAAGAAGACTATTTTGACAGTTTAGAGTCAAAATATGTAACAATTGAAAAGTTATACACATCCATTTAAATTTTCTTGCACTCACTCGTAACTTCAGTAATTTAAAATACTTTGACCTCAAATTTTCAACATAGCAATTTTTTTACACCACCTCTTGAAAATGACAGCTGTCATTTTTCAAATCCTGCCCAAACTGTATGTTTGCACCTGTGGTATGGAATGATGTTCTGATGATGCAAAATAATGTTTTGGAGGGGATTTGAACATTTTCAGTAATTGGTTCATGAGGTAGGGTAATAAGAAGGCTATACTGACAATTAAGTTGCTATTTTGCTACAAATGTAAGAGCAGGGTCCACAGGGCCCTGCACTTCCACATCGACATACATGTCCGCATCTATGGGGGGATGGGAACACAGGACCTGGAGGGCCCTGTGCTCCCATAGGCAAATGACTATATGATTATACTATCTCAAAACGTAAGGACATTCTTTGCAAAAAAAAACTCCATTAATGCATCAGTTAGGGTTGCTATTAGAGTGAGAAAAATATGAAAATGTGATGTTAGGGTTTTCCACCCTAACTCCGTATTCCCCCCAAGCAGCCAAAGGGGGCAATGAAACACAAGTAACCACCGTTATCTATCATCAAGTAAGACAAACAATATGCAACACTTTCCACATGACACAAGAGACATCCATCATCATGGTCAAGTGCTTCTGTAGGCATGGACACATGCTGCAGGTGGTTTAAGGCACTCGGCACTTGCATGCAATCATCCATGTGGGCACAGAAGCACAGGGCTCATCCCACTCTGTAGAAGCATAGATGCCTTCAGCACAAGATTGAAGACATCTGCACTTCCCAGATGGCTGATGGCACTTGGCTAGCCTCATGCCTCATAGTCCACCCCATTATCCACCTGGGACATGAATTAATTTAGCATTACCACACACCCTGTCATGTGTTATTGCTTACTGCAATTTACAATGTGATCCTATGGGAATTTTATATCAAACTTCCCAGGTGGTTGAAGGGGTAGCCTGTGATGTTGGCTACTGAGGAAGGGAGCCCCGAAGAAAGGCTCTGCTACAATGGCTACTGTAGGTAGGGTGATTGGTCAATAGCGGTGATTGGTCAATAGGGATGACTGGTCAATATGGGTGACTGGTCAATGAGGGTGACTGGTCAATAAGGGCGACTGACCAGAATGGCAACCACAATTTTGCGTGAGCATGCACGTGCACACACCCAAAACCAATACCTCCTAGCAGACGGCTAGCCCACAGCACAGGTGCCCCCCATGCCAGCACGGCCAAGGACCAGCAATGGCCCCCCTCCACCCACCCCTGCCAGCATGGATGAGGAGCAGCTATGGTGCCCCCCAGCACGCACTGCCTGCCACGGACAGAGGAAGAGCATGGGAGGACAGGCTGCAGACAAGCCACTCCCGTAGCATGCACCAGAACAGTGCTGCCATCAGCACCTCATTGGTCATCCGCTGTGGGTTCGAGCACCACAACCGGCACAGACAACATCACAGACATGAAAGGTAGAATGCTACAAAAGGGATTGGAGGGACAGCACTACTCACCAGCTGTTCTTGGGTCCAATGTTGGTTACAGGCACCATGCTGTACGCCGCAGGCATAACACCACGACAGTATGGATGCCCGGTGGATACCAGAGGCCACACCTTTTGTGCAGCCACACAATGCCTCTATGCCCACAAATACACACATGCCAGTTTTTCCAACCGGCACATGGACCGACGTGCATAAGGGGCATAACTGATGGCAGCATGTCCTTTTGCCAGCACTGGGGATGGGTCGTAGGCATGCCGGACAGCCACGGGATCGCACTACAAGCCCTTAAAGGGGCATGGGGTGCAACAGACAGGTGTCATGCCAGAGAAGCCTGTGAGAGATGGACACCACGACCTAACTCACGAGCCAGAAGGGGAGACCGCTCCTATCCCACTGTGGGTACATGTACCGCAGGGATAAGGAGAAGCATGCAGAGGTGTACTGGAGGTGTGTGCAGGGACACAGGCATGCATGCCCAGCATAGGCACACACTATTGCCGACCATGTGGTGTACACTGGACAACCACGCAACCATGCTCCGGATCCAGGGGAGGCTGGTGTCAGGAGTGTGATGGCGGGTGTGCAGGAATGCACATGGAGGAGCCTGGAGACCACAACCCAGGTCATTGTGCAGGCCACTGATGGGGTGTCAGATGCCATTGCTGGCAGGCTGCCTGCCATGACCCTGATGCACCGCACAGTGCAGCATGTGCACCAAGCAGCAAGGGGCTGTCCCGCTATGCCTAGCAGAGTGACTGAGCTTGCCCTGCTCCAGGCATACACCATCACACCTAGTGGGGCACAGTTCCTGTAATATGACAGTGGCCCTGTAGGGGACCGCACACTCATGTTCACCACACAGCGAGACCTGACATTCTTGTCTGGGTGCCAGGACTGGTTCCTGGATGGCACCTTTCACTCCACACTGCCACTGTTCGGGCAGCTCTATTCCATCCATGGCCTGCAGTGCAGTTCAGTCCTGTCAGCTGTGTACATACTGAGTGTACACGGATGGAGTGCACCTACATGAGGGCGTTCACGGAACTGCGTCGGCTACTGTGTGGTGCCCGGCCACAGTCTGCTCTCATGGATTATGAGCGGGTTGCCTGGCATGCCTTCACAACTGTCTTCGAGGGCACCATTGTGTGGGGCTGTTTCTACCACTTCTGCCAGGCTGTGTGGCAGTGTGTGCAGGGCAATGCAGCAGTGCTCGAGCAGTACTCCATGGATGCGGAGTGTGCATTGCAGGTCCGCGTGCTCCTTGCACTCGCCTTCATGCCACCGGATGATGTGGCAATGGTGTATGGGGAGTTGGTGGATGTGCCCTACTACCAAGTGAATGAGGAGCTCCTGCATCCACTGCTGGACTACATGGAGGACACCTGGGTTGGGCGCACAGTGGGGCATACAGCACAGCATCATCCACTGTTCCATGTGTCCATGTGGAACATTTATGAGCTGGCGTGCAGCATGCAGACATGGACTAACAACCTGGTGGAGGGCTGGCACTGGGCGTTCAACACCCTGCTCGGTGCCTGCCACCCAAACATCTGGCAGTTCCTAGACTGCCTCATGGAGGAGCAGTGGCTCGTCACTGTGTGCATGGAGCAGCTTGTCTCCAGAGCAGGGGACAACAAGCCTAAGAGGCAGTACAAGGACCTCACATGCCGCATTGAGGCCCTTATGGCGGACTATGGAGTGTGCAGTAGGGTGGACTACCTCCGGGGACTTGCACACAACTTCCAGATGCAAGTGTGGTCTGCATGGGTTCTCTGTACCGTGCCTGCTCTCCCCTCCATCCAGTCATTGCAGCCTGACCTGTCCATCTCCATGCTGTACCATGTTCTTGCTAGCCTGTGCACCCAACCTCTGTGTGCCTCCCTCCCATGCACTACCCTGGTTGCTGGTCCTGTGCTCCTGTACCCTTGGCACCCGGCATCATGGTAGCCAGGTCACCAGCCCTGCACCATGTACACTCACCAACACCTTCTGCCTGCACATCTCAGCCCACCCTGCATGTGGCCCCCCACGCCATGGGTGCCGCCCGCCTGTGTCCAACCTCCTGCTCACTGCTGTGCCATGGCCCCCACATGCAGTGCCATGGACAGCCACAGCTGTCAGTGTCCTGCCAGCCTCATGGCACCCCATATGTGCCCGAACTTGTCTCCATCCCCCCCGCGCACCCTGCTCTCTGCACTGTTGGTGTCCCACATGTCAGCTGTCCAGTTGTGTGTGTGTGTGTGTGTGTGTGTGTGCATGGCTACCACCTGCCCCCCTGTCTGTCGGTGTGCTTGCCATCTTGCACCCATCCCATCTGAGTCTGGTCACCCTCAGTGCATCCTCTGTTGGTCCTTGTTCCCCTGTGGTGGTGTGGTAGCGTTTTTTTTTTTTTATAGCTGTGGTCACCATTCTGATGCGTGCCACACTTGCGTGTGTGCCATTCCTGTGGTCGCTTGGTTGCCATTGCCCTTGTGTGGGTCACCCTTCTGTGGTCACCTACATCACATAGAACTGTTGAAGGCATTCGGCTGCACCTTATGTTTCACAACCCACTTGGGGCATGCAGTAATTTAGCAGTGCCACACACCCTGCCATGTGATATTGCTTACTTACAATTTACAATGTGATCCTATGGGAATTTTATAATGTACTTACCAAGTGGATGAAGGCACTAGGCTGCTCCTCATGCCTCACAACCCACCTGGGGCATATAGTAATTTGGCACTGCTGCACACCCTGCCATGTGGTATTGTTCACTTAAAATTTATAATGTGATGTGAAAAATTTACTTTGTGCAAAAATCAATCTTGCCTTCTTGATGATGTTGTGTCCTTATTAATAACCTATCAGTTGGTGCCAGTCAGAGGCATAGAAATTATGACATACTCTGACAGTTACCCTGGGTCAGTGGATATATGGTTGGTGTTATGGGAGTCATCAAGACCAAGGTTTGTTGCATACTTCACTAGAGGGGCAAGGGCATACTGGACCTTTTTTTATCAAATTTCAAATGAACCTAGTATGAGGTATGCCCACCCTCAGTCAGTCATGGTAATGGAGTGTTGCTGTTGGTAGTGTTTCCTCAACCAGTGGAGGCTGTGTTAAGTTCAAGGGCTGATGCAATCCATGTGGTGGACCATGGAGGTTTATAGCTTTAGCAGGATGAATGGTGCATGCCTGTGAGTCAGCAGTTGGCACTGTACAGTGCCAGTAGGGAAGAGTGAATGGCATGGAACAAGAACTGTGTATGTGTGTGGGGGGGGGATCTGTTGGCAACAGCCATTTGAATGATTACAACACCACTGGTACTCTCAGGACCCAAGCTGCATAAATGCACTGTGTTGTGGTATCTTACAGTAGCTAGAGGTCAATGGTAGATCCCTAGAGGATAACACCTGTGGGAATAATAAATCTTATTTAATAAAAAAATGCATTCATAGTTATTGAGATCAGAGAGTCTGGTATTGAGACAGAGGGTTCATGCTGCAGCAGATTGGAATGTGGTTAAAAGTAGAAAAGGATTGAAAACGACAGATGACAAGCAAAGAATGTTGTAAAAAATGCTCAGTATAAACAGGTTGATGTGATTTAATTTGCTTTTATTGATAATGCATGTGAAAGTTTAGGAGGTTTATGTATCAAACTGATTCTTCAGATGCTATAAAGGAATTATATCTTACTCGTAAGAGATTATATAATTAATAAGCTACAACAAAGTGTGCATTATAGGATTTTAGAAAGTGAGCATCAAAAAACTCAGAAGCTGATTGGCTAATCCCCCCTGCCATGGGTGTTGTTATTTTTTAACAAGGCCCGGCAAATAACAAGTTCCTCTGGGCATCACCCATTACCACCTTGTATCCTTGTGTCCTCCTGAAACATCGTAGCAGCCAATTATTTATAACTCACTTAGCGAGCCACTGATCCAAATGCCCCCCCATGCAATGCAGTCCTCCTCAGAACATTCCTTACACCTTTCACACACAATATCCTAAAAAACAGAAACCCTTCAAAAAAGTTTTCATTTTATTTATCTTACAAACATCAGCAAAACACCAGAGTTGCCGCCACTCCTGTCCTTCGATCAGCACCCTACTCTCACAACACTCACTACCCGACAGTGCCACTCCATCTCCGCGGCTCAGTACAAGAAACTACCACTCCAGTCCAGGGCCCGACCATGATGATATTGCTGGAAAAGCACATCTGCCGCTTCGCCATAAACAAATGATCCCCACACCAACAACTTAATAAAAATACCTTTTTTTCTGTTTTTTTCCACACTTTATCAGCCCACTACACTTGTACGTTCCCTCTCCAAGCATGCCTAACTGACCTCCACATTAATGTCGCTCCACCGCTACCACAGATTCCCCAATCAAACTATAAAAATGAAACCATTTTTTTCCCTAAATTAAATCACAGTTTTACCATATCAAAACTCTTGCGAGGTTCCTAAAAATACCAACGATTACTAAACACTGCCCTGTGTAATAGAAAAACTGCCTTCTCATAAGCAGCAGCACCCTCTAGTGACACTAAAGGAATTATTTTACAGAACCTACCATTTCTGTTCATTTATTATTAATACCTCCCCTCTTTTTTTATAAACTTTATTTTAAAAAAAACAATAATATTACACCATTTTCTAAGTATAATAATACCCTCCAGAGTGGGCGTTATGGGATATAACAGACCTTCCAGGGGCTATAAGACCCTCCGCCTGCAGCACCACGGGGCAGTCCGTTATATCCCAATAACACCCACCCTGTCAGGCATTATTACTTACATAGTGCATGCCCCAGGGGTCTAGTATGGCATGAGGCTGAAGGACAAGTATCCTTAGGCCCCTCAGAAGTGTATTAAAATCCTATGATGCACACACTTGAGGGGCTTATTACACTTATAAGATGTCTCCAAGTAGTTTTCTGGGGGGGGGAGATGAGATTTGACACCTGACCATGTGTTTATATAGATTTAATGCACAATCGGGTGATGTCTCTTGGCCAATGAGATTTCTTGATTTTTTCTTGCCATTTTATAAAGGTATTTAAGTAAAATGATATAAAAGTTAAATCAAGCATTATATATAGTGATGTACGAAGCCCACAAACTTCACTCCATGAACTATTTAGAAAATGATGCTCAATTCGAAGAGTACAAGTCACAAATTTTGCCAGTTCATGGCATGCTGGATTGATTGTGAAGTGTGGAATTTGCAGGTGAATTTTCACACTTTGCACAGAAAATTTGGCCACAATGTAAAAAAATATAAATCCCTGGTGTCCAGTGGTTCACCACCTCCCTCACCAATCCCCAACCAGTCGGCCACAATATGTGTGTGTGTGTGTGTGTGTGTGTGTATATATATATATATATATATATATATATATATATATATATATATATATATATATACACACTGCATAACGCTTTATTTCAGCGCACCTTATATTCTGCGCGGTCCAGGTCCATGGGCAGTTCAGTGTAAACTTATATTAGCGTTGTGACCAGCATCTGATTCGTTTCCCAAGAGAACCTCAGACTGCCGAACGCCAAATATATAGAGTCTGACTGTTTTATAAATAAGTTTTTCTTACCCAGAAAACTTGCAGACTACTGGCACAATTTTTCTTTCACAAGTGCTTAGCATGCTGCATAGCAATGGACTGCAATGAACACAAAGCGGCATCTTCAGGAGTCCTAAACTTGAGGTGCAAGCAAAAAAATGCATTTAGCAGGTAACTGAGTTTTCTTGTTAAATTTCAACCACTGTGCTGTGAAAGCGAAGCACTGAAAATGAGAGAAATCAGTACTTTTCAACTTTTGGCTCTCACAGGGCACTGTGATTTACAAACAACAAAGCTGTTTAAAACAAACCATCGGTACCTCTGAAACACAGTGCTGTGCCCTCATAATGTGCTGATATGTCAGCAGCCAGAGACACCTTCCTCACAGTTTAAAGATAACTCAAAGAAATATTAGGTCTACAATGCCCAAATTGATGAGGGCTATCAATCCAAGTAAAAGCATAGTAAAAGTACAGCTGTGAATTTGTTAACCATGTAATTGTGGATGAAAGAATTGTAAAATTGTGAGTAAGTTGATGTAACATGTCTGCACAGAGGCAAGTTGACTATGCAAAATGGTCAGGCTATTGAAGTCCTGTAAGTTGCTGGAACTGATCTAGTCAAAGAATGCTGACACATTGACTCCCCATTCATAAACTATCCTAGTTTTTGTAACTCTAAATCACTGAGCACTGAATACTGCGGTATGGTTAACTGTGACCTCCAAATCGGAAGAACAGGAGGGGAAGGTGGGGGAGGCACTCGAGGAAAGAACACAGTATATGGCGGGTCCTGTCTGTATCCCCACTAGCTGCTATACTCTCGGTCACTATAAATGAAATGTGAACTTTTTTTTTTTTTTTTTAGCTGTAACATTTAATCAGCTGTAAACTTATATCCGCGGGAAGTATCGGACCCGCGAATAAAGCGTAAATTAATTTACAGTGAAATAAAGGGGTTATACAATATATATATATATATATATATATGTATATATTTTAATTTTTTATTAAATCCCTGGTGTCTAGTGGTTCCCCCCACCAATTGCCAGCCACAGTTGTAAGAATTAATATCACCCCACACACATTCTCGCTGATCTCCGGCCAGTTGGCCACAACATAAAAAAAATATATATTTTTAAAATGAAATCCCTGGTATCTAGTGGTTCACCCATGTCCCCACCAATTGCCGACTAGAGTTGTAATAATTATCACCATCCACACACACCAGCTGATCACCGGCCAGTCGGCCACTATGTAAAAAAATATATATTTTAAATTAAATCCCTAGTGTCTGGTGGACTCTTCATCTCATCAGGTAGTGCACCACTACCACTGCCCAGCTTCTCTCAGTCCTGACCCCGAATGGGATACTGGCACAGCCCTCCACTGACCTCCACATCCAGCAGCCTGAGTTATCTAAATGATTGAATGCATGCATACACTCATTCATTGAGAGCGCTCAGTCAGGCTGCTAACCATGGAGGGGAGTGGAGGGCCATGACGCTGTACCAATGGTCACTTCAGGTTGGGATGGGGGGAGTGGGGTGGGGTGGTGTGGTGCATCATTCCCTGATGGGGTGGGGAGTCCAATAGTTCCAGAGACTTTATTTAAAAAATACATGTATTTTTTACATTGTGGCTGACGGGCCAGCATCAAGTGGGGGGGTGTAGGGCAGGTGATATCAATTATTACAGCTCTGGCCAGTGATTGTGGGGGTGGGGACCACTAAATATAAACACACGAAGAAGCCAGAAGAAGAATGCCTTTTGGTCTATCAAGTCTGCTCATATTGCAGGGTCCACAGCTTGAGGTACTGTCCCTGCCCTCTCTCCCCATTCCTCCCATCCTCCCTACCCATGATTCCACCCACTCTGTGAAGAAGTGCTTCCTGACATCCCTCCTAAACCTCCCACCCTCCAGCTTAAAGCTGTGCCCCTCATGTTTTGGTTGCCATTCAGCTTAAAGAGACTCTCCTGATCAACCTTATTTACCCCTTTCAAGTACTTGAAGGCCCCAATCATGTCTCCTCTCTCTCTCTCCTGTCTTCCAGGGAGTACATGTTCAGTGCCCTCAACCTTTCCTCATATGCGTTCCCTGTTCATCAGTTATCATCTTTGTAGCCCTCTTTGGACCTTTTCCAGCAGGGTTTTTTGAGGTGAGGGCACCAGGACTAAACTCCATACTCTAGATGCGGCCTTACCAGTGACCTGTACAAGGGAATAGGACCCTATATGGGCGAGTATTATTGAGCAACTCAATAATACTTCTCATGTTTAGGGTAAATGTTCTATCAGAATGAAGGATTCTGTATAGCAAGTGTAGCAATGACCTACACTCACTATGACAAGATGTAGGAAGGTGTGTAGCCAAACCCTGCCAAGCTGGCCATTTGGTGTAGTGGCTACTGCCACTACCTGCAGAGCCAGCGAATCCAGGTTCAGGTCCTACAGTAGGTAGTAAAATATTCTTTCTTCTCTTTTTTTTTTAAGTCCACCCCTCCTTTAGTTGACTATATAATTTTTTGAGTGTGTGAGGGGATTTTTGTTTTGTGTTGCCAAGGACTGTCACTGTTTGAAGCAGTCTTGGTTTGTTTCCATCGCCCTTTTGATTCGGACGATATTTGCATCACTCTTTATGTGCGGCATGATTACATACTTGCCCTTATCACATAATTTCATACAAGGGCAATATAACCTCCTCTCTCCTACTACTGATCTCCCTAGATATGCATCACAGCATCTTGTTTGCCTTTGCTGCTGCTTCCTTGCATGGTGTAGAGTACTTCGGGTCACTAGTGATCATCACTCCCAGGTCCTTCTCTGCCTCTGATGGAGATACTCGGACTCCACCCAGGTAGTACTCTGTCCTGGGATTCTTGGATCCAGTATGAATAACTTTGCATTTCTTGGCATTGAAGCCAAGCTGCAAGATCCTAGACCACCTCCCCAGCTTTCCAGATCTTCCTGTAGGTTCTGTATCCCTTCAGCTGTGTCCATATATTATAATGGCGTGGTTGCACTCATAGTTAGGGTTGAGTAAGCAGTTTAATGTTAAACCCCACATTGTGCAGGTTAATAATGCCACATCCATTCAATGGATTTGAACAAAATTTGGAATACATGGTCTTGGGTAGTAGATCTCTTGATTTGCCAAGTTGTGTTTTGATCAGATTTTCAGGTTTTGAGCAGCAAATGGTCAAAAAACAAATTTTTAACTTTTTTTGGCAAATGTCAAGGTCATTTTTTGACATCCCACTGTGTGCACACCATTTGGAATTTTGGCCTGAAGCTTTCATGGTAGAAAGTGATTATCCTAAGGAACAATCCAGCATTGGTTTAGTGAAAAAATATTAATCTGTTTCAAAGTTATTAAATTTTGAAATGTTGGGTTCTGAGCATGCTCAGTTCAGTCTTTGGGATAGATGCATAGTTTCGATCAAGAATTCCTGTTCATGAAGGGCTGGTGAACAGGGATCACGAAAAGGGATTGATAAATCTCAGAAAATCCCTTTGAGTGAGAAAATCTATGTTCCTCAGCCATCATTTTGTTTTCTCGCTTAGCGAGGGGAGAAAACAAAATGTTGTAACTTGCCCCAGGGAAGCATTTTGGAAAAAACAAGGCATAGGTTTTGGTGAGAGGGACAACCTCTACCCGCCTATGCCTTTGATTTTTTTTAACTTTAAAATTTTTTTTTTTTAAAGTTTATAATTCCTTTTCGCAATCCCCTTTTTTGATAGCCAATCCCTTTTCGCCAGATCGGCTGGTGAAAAGGAATTGTGAAAAGGGATATGTGAGATGCATAATTCTGCATCAAACTGCCATTCTGATGTAGAATTATGCATCTTGCAACTCTCCCCCCACACCAAGCACTGTGGGACCCTGGGGAGCCCACTCCCAGTGTCCTGTAATCAGTCCCCTGACCCTTTTTTTATATAATTAAAACCTCAAAAAAAGAAAATGGTCCCTCATTGCAGGGGCACTGGAAAGCCCACTCCCAATGTCCTGAGTCATGTCTGCACCCCCGAAGCAGTGTGGGACACTGGGGAGCCCACCTCCAGTGTCCCCAAACAGTTATGTTCCTGAAAAAAAGAAACCCATCCCCCATTTTATTTTTTTAATAGAAGTCATATAAAGAAGAAAATGGTTCCTCATCATCTTCCCATCCCCTCCCCCATCCTGACCCTCCTTCTGTGCATCCATCTCCCCGTACCCCATACTTACCCTCCTATGTTGGCAACTGTGATCTCCAGTGGACCCAGACATGTCTGCATTCTTCAAAGCCGAACTGCAAACTGAGTAATCAAAGTCAACGCTGTATAATGGCTGTCAATGGGGTTTTCAACTTAGGTTGATATCACAGCCATTTTTAGGAATTTAGACCCCAAATTTTCAAAATTGGGTTCTTGGAACCCCATCTCATGAACACTGGCACTGTCATTTCTTTACTCAGTCCCAAAAGGTGATTTCTCGGTTCACAGTCACTGTGTAGAATCACCTTTTAGGACAGATTAATAAAATGACAGTGCCAGTGTTCATGAGGGTATGTCACAAAAAGCCCATGTTGAAACTTTGGTGCAAAACATCCCAAAAATGACTGCGTTATGAGTGTGTGTTACACAGTTTCAACATGTGCTTGTAACTTCTCCAAGTTTTAATATTTTCACTCCAGATTTTCAACATTAACAGTTTTTCACACCTCCTCATGAACAATACAGCTGTCATTTTTCACTTCCTGCCTGAAATGTATTTTCACACCTGTGGCGCAAAATGGCACAATCACTGTGCAAAATCAACTTTTGGGATGGAGTAATGAAATCACAGTGGCACTGCTCATGAGGTGTGGTCATAAAAAGGCCATGTTGAAAATTTGGTGGAAAAATACCTCAAAATACCTGAGTTACGTGCAGTCCTTGAAATTTCGCTATGCACATGTGTAACTTTAGCAATTTATCATATTTTCACTCCAAATTTTCAACAATGCCAATTTTTCACACCACCTCATAAGTAATGAAGCTGTCATTTTTTAAATCCTGCAAAAAATGTTTTTCTGCAGCTGTGAAACAGAATGGCATCACACTGGCGCAGAACTAGACTAGGATTTGAAAATTTTCTGTACTATGTACATGCGGTGAGGTGATAAGGTTATGTTAAGCATTTGGGGTGAACATTATTTAAAATGGCACAGTTATGACTTTTTGTTGCAATTTTGCTATGCTTGCTCATAACTTAATGTGTGGAAGCGCAGGGGCTGGAGAACCATGTGTTTCCACAGCTAGATACATATGTGCATCTGTGGAGGGATGGGAGTACCCTGCGCTCCCACAGCAAAATAAAGATACTATTATACTATCTCAAAAAGTAAGGAAATAAATTGCAAAAAACTTCATTAATGCATCAGTTAGGGTTGAGGCGACAAAAGTAGGGAAATGAGATGTTAGGGTAGAGCCCCGCCACCCAACCCCACCAGCCTGCCCCACTTCCACCCTCCACAGACCAACACATGTTGAGTGTGCCTTGGGGTCATCGGCCCTTACTCACACCACTTTCTCCTATACTGTATCATGTCAACTTTCTTACACATGGAATGGGGTGAGTTAATCCCAATGAAAATAGCTTTTCTTCTTATTGTTCATCTAAAGCTGAGTTTAAATGTATGTCTGAAGTCATTGTGTTCAGCTTATGAAATCACAGTCATCAACTCTTTAACAGATTGTGGTGCCACAAGCAGGGGGTTATAGATAGGTCATACTATTTTATTATGCAAACTTTGGGATATGGGACCATTAACAGGCACTATTATCCCCCAAAACATGCCGTCATGCTTGCATTCAGACAACACTTTAACTATCCCGCATTTTAACACCTCAACTGGTCAGAGATCTTTTGCTTATGTTGCTGCAAAAAACTGGAATTCATTACATCCGGAAATGCAGAATGCAAATACAATGGATTCCACTTGTATGCCATTCAGATGTATGCACATTCTGGATCTATGCACAAAAAACTGAGGTCCAGATTCTTGCCCTATTCCAGCAATGTTAATTATTTTGTTTGTATGCACAGAGCTTTTTGGTTATATGCACATTTTTTTCATCTTGACACAATTCCAGCAGGTCCCCAGAAGGTCTTTATCACCTCTTTGACAGTTGCATTCAGTTATCATTCACTTGCAACCACCAGATTGTCCCCTATTGCTAATCCACTAATCACCTGACAAATGACAGAGCCCAGTTAAACCTGTCCCCCCTCCCCCCCACCACAGTGATAGTGACTGTTTGTTTTCAGTTCTGATTAACTCACAGAGGGTGATGGACTGATTGTAAAGGATCTGACTTCAAAATTCATGCTACTCACTGAACTTCACTCGCTGAAAGTTGCATTCACTCTCACTTACTGCAACAAAAGTGGGTCAGTATCAGTGAGTTTTCAGTTTAGCAAAAAACAATATGTGCTATTATAAAGGCTGTGACTTCTCATATTGCTTAAAATAACATTTTACAGCATTTATGACTGCTTAGGTATATTTGCAAGCATGTGAGTTACATTTGTAAACAGGCCCCCATTGATTTCAATATGCACCCATTCATTTCTATGGCGTTCTGGTTGTATGCACATTATGGTTCTATGCATGAATTCAGTTTGTCCTGGGCATGTGCATACATCAGGAATCTACTGAAATTTTTGTTTGAAAACTGTGGCCCGGATATTCAAACTGCGTCAGGCTGTGGCGCAAGTCTGGGTGCAGCTCAAGCTTTGTTGCGCAGGGGTGTGGCCTGGGCGATATTCAAAGGAGCTGTGCTATGGCTGCAGTACACTTACCAGTACTATCCCAGATGCATGTTTGTTTATCTGCTGTGGAGAATATATTTCATGATTTCACCTAATTCTCCTACCATTGCTGCATGCTCTCTGCTAAATAAAGAAATCCCACTTCACCTGGCCTCCCTCCTGACAGTGGTAGTCTCTAAAACTACCTGTCCTCCTGGGAAAGGAAATCTCTTTAAGCCTCAGAGGGAGAAAGTTACTGTGAGACCCTACTCTGCTGTGACTGCAGTGCTTTTTCTTTTCTGGCAGGCATTAATAAAACAAGCATTTGTCAATGCCAAATGTTTGCTTGCTTGTATTAGCATTGGAAATGAAGGAGTTAGACAGATGCAAAATAGGAATGGCAGTGAAGTATTGAAGTTCACACCAACCCCACCTCCATCCTGTAGAGATGGACAGGCATTGGGGTAAGTGTTTGGGTCATAGACTTTGACGTTCATGCCATGTCACCTCACCCTATTCCGCAGGCACCGACATGTGTTGAGGTGTGCCTTAGGGTGTTTGGCTTTACAGTCACCACATTCCATAAGGGCATATTCTGAAATGGATGCAGCATAGGAGAATGGGGTAAAGTCTGGGCCGAAGAGTCCAAGGTACATCTCAATGCCTGTCAGTGGTTGGGGGGTGGGGGTAGGATGGCATGAGCAGTACAGTCTGCAGTCCAAAGGCACACCCCGATGAATGTCAGTCTGTACAGGGTAGGATGTTATGGTTAGAAATCCTAATGCCTCAGGCGTTTGTTGGTATTTGAACTACACATTTTCAACATGGCCTTTTTGTGATCCCACCTCATGAAAGCATTTGGGACCTCTTCTCATGAAGAGTTGCAGTGTGATTTTGTCAATGTGTCCTGAACATTGAGTTCCAGCAGCGACAGTGCCGTTCTGTACCACATGTACGAAAACACAGATCGGGCAGGATGTGAAGAATGACAGCTGTACCATCCATAGGGAGGTGTGAAGAGATGGCAATGTTGAAAATCTGTAGTGGGAATATTAAAAATGCTTGCACTTCTGAGCAAACATGGAAACTGTGCAACACATGTGCATAACACAGTCATTTTATGGACTTTCATGACCAAATTTTCAACATAGGCATTTTAGGACCTCTGCTCATGAACAGTGTCACTGTGATTTTCTTAATGTGTCCCATACACTGATTTCCCACAGCAACCATGCTATTCTGTGCCGGAAGTGTAAAAACACATTTTGACCAGGATGTGAAAAATGACAGCTGTACTGTTTATAAGGAGGTGTGGAAAAATGGCAATGTTGAAAATCTGGAGTGAAAATATTGCAAATGTGCAAAGTTATGAGCATACGTGGAAACTGCACAACGCATGCTCGTAACACAGTCATTTTATAGACTTTCGTCACCAAATTTTCAACATAGGCATTTTAGGACCTCTGCTAATGAACAGTGTCACTATGATTTTCTTAATTTGTCCAGAACACTGATTTCACACAGCAACCATGCTATTCTCCACCGGAAGTGCGAAAACACATTTTGACCAGGATGTGAAAAATGACAGCTGTACTGTTTATAAGGAGGTGTGGAAAAATGGCAATGTTGAAAATCTGGAGTGAAAATATTGCAAATTTGCAAAGTTAACAGCATGCGTAGCAACTGTGCAACCCACGCTTGTGAAACAGTCAGTTCTTGGATTTTTTCCACCAGATTTGCAACAGAGACTTTTTGAGAGGCCACCTCATGAACACTGGCACTATCATTTCATTAATCAGTCCTGAAAGGTGATTCCATACAGTGACCTGGAAATCAGCTTTTGGGACCGAATAACGCCTTGACAGTGGCTGAATTCATGAGTAGGGGTCCCAATAACCCTATGTTGAAATGTGGTGCCAAAATTCCCACAAATGCCTGAGATATGCACCAAAGTTGAAAAAAACCTATTTATGCCATTATACAGCTTACCGGCATTTCTTCAGTTCGCGGTTGGCTTTGAAGAGTACAGACGTGTTCCCAGTCCACCACAGATCATTGTGCTGGGCTGTGCAGGTAAGTATGGGGTGATGGGGGGTGTGGGGAGACAGGGTGCACAGATGGTGGGCATGGGTGGGGGAGGCAGCAGGACAGACTGCAAGGGAACATTTTCTGTTTTACAGGAACAAAAAAAAAAAGGAAAAAACATTGCATGACTTTTTTTTTTAAACAGGGAGATTTGGCACGATGGGCTGTGTCAACCGAGTGTTTTGTTTTGGGGGGGCAGCTGCAGCCAACGGAGGATTGGGCACCCCCGTCAGCACATACAGACTTTCAAGAAAAAACAGCCCCGAAGCTAATAAGTGTGCTCTTTTCCAACTTATTACAGAAGAAGAACCAAAAAGGAAGGCACCACTCATCTTTGGAAAATTGTATCTTCAGTTCCACCATCACATGGTATGGTTCAATTTGGCTACTACATCTAAATCATCCCATTCCAAGGCAAAAATATGGGCCTTCAGAGGAGCTGACTTTGATAAGACAAACACTCCAAGGAGCAGCAGCAGCAGCTGAGCTATTTGAAGCTCCGACGGGCGCGGAGGTAATTAAACTACCTCCTGAAGTGCACCCTAGGGAGGGGTGTTGGCAACTGAGACATTGTTTTGGCACTAGACTCATGGAAATGCACCCAATAAGTGTGGACACAGCATCGACATGCCTTTCCAGTAGCCTGACGGGTCTGTGAGTCGGTGGGAGGGGGAGAGAAGCAAGCGACTGTCCCAGGGGTTCACCGCTGTATTTTCTGTGCTGTTTACATGTGAATGTTAGCGAGAGCTTTCTGGGGTCTGCCACAGTAGTTTCTGTGCAGATTTACAACTGAATGTTAGCGAGAGCTTTCTGGGGGTTCTGAAGTTAGTATATCTGCATACTGGTCGAAACTGCAAACTTACCTAGACCTGGTCCTCTGAGCTGGTGTAATATCGCCAGAGCTAGTATTGGTCGGGACATTCTCCTGCGCAGGCGCAGTATCAAGCCTGTCCTCCCGCTGCATACTAATTGATCCCTTTGTCCTCTCTCACATATAGGCCCGATCCTGATCCTGCCCCTGGCCCAGACAAACACTCCAAGGAGCAGCAGCAGCTGAGCTATTTGAAGCTCTGACGGGTGCGGAGGTAATTAAACTACCTCCTGAAGTGCACCCTAGGGAGGGATGTTAGCCCATCAATGCGCTGTGCACGTCGACTGTCCCACCCACCCTGGGTCGGCTTTACTTATATAGTCTCTTACCTATGACATCACATCCTGTTCCTAATTTTATTAAGTCCCCACTTTCCCATTAGCAGCTAATACCAGCCTGCCACCAGAGGGACCTCTGACTACCCACATTGGTTTTCGCTGTCTGAACTTCCCTCCTCCTACTTCCTGGGAACCCCTCTACCCGCATGCAGTACTTCTCTACCCTTACTCCCACTCCTGTCTCTGAACTCTCCACATTCCTATACCCAGATGTCAAACTAGCCTGGCACACTGATCTGACCCAACTATCAGACCATACCCTAGCCTGACGCTAACCTTCAGTGACCACTAGGAGTCGCTATTTCCACCCTGGTTTTGGCCCAGTACAAGCCCATATTGAGCCACCTGGATAGTGGAACCTACACCTGCCCAGGTCCTATTTTCCCTTGCCCCACCAGGGGTTAGAATCTTGTACCCTGTCCACCAGAGTCCGTGACCCTACCACTAATCCAAAGTGGTATCCACGCTTTCCTGGGGGCATACAAGATACTTGTACCCTTCCTGCCTTGCTCCTTACATAGGCATTATGTTTGTGCCCTTCTTCTCAAATGTCTCTCCCGTTCTCTTGCTAGTACACTCCCATCAAGCCAATCATATTCACAGGCCCACTCATCCCAGCACCCACAACTCTCCCAGACCTAGTACGATCACACCCTACACTGACCATGGACCCTGGCCCAGCACCCACCCCCTATCCACCCCGCCATCTATCCTGACACTCTATGGTTGGAATTCATCTATGCCCTCCCAAACCTTCAACCCTGCCCATTCCTCTCACCACCATCACCACCCCCTTCCCAGCGCACACCAAAGAAGTAGACTTACTGCCGTGCCCAGACCAGAGCCTTGGCCCTCCTGCTTCTACTTTCTGGCAACATACATCCCAACCCAGGACCAGCCCCCTCCCACCCATCAACTTGGCCCACTGGCCTTAAAATAGCCTCTATGAACATATGCAGCCTGCTGAAAAAATTTGACACCCTCCAGTGCTGGGCCACGGCACACCAACCGGACATCATAGCCCTGGTAGAAACCTGGCTGTCCAAATCCACCCCTGACTCTCTTGTCTCCCTCCCTGGCTATACCCTATACCAGGAGGACCGAGTAGGCAAATGAGGGGGAGGCTGTGCAATCTACACTAGGGACATAATTACTGGTCAAGCACTCCCTACCCCTGCCCTTGTAAATGAGGCCCAGGCCCTCACCCTCAAGCTCACCCCTGACCCCTCTAGGGGCCCTTTCTATTTCAACACTGCCTACATTCCCCCAAAAAACCAGAACCCAGCCCTGGTATCACTAACTGACTATCTGGCCACCCTTCACCATGCGGCAGAGCAAATCCTAGTTGGTGACCTAAACATAAACTGGCTCAGCCCCTCCTCTTCCTCAATCCAGGACACTTTTGCCGCCCAAGATCTGACTCAACTCATCACCCAATCCACTAGAATAAACCCAAAAACAGGAACCAGCACCCTACTGGATGTACTCATCACCAATCGACCCCAAAAAATCCAAAACATCCAGGTCCTACCAGACTCCCTAAGTGACCACTCCCCTATCCTATTTCTATGGGCAGCCCCCAATCCCAAACCCAAAGCACAAACCACCCTCAGAAGGCACCTTCGCCCTGGTGGGCTGACAAAACTTAGGCAGTTTCTCACCCAGATAAACTGGTCCCCCATTCAGCATGCACCCGACATTATACTGCCCTCGCTTTCTTCTCCCAAACGTTCAACAATGCCTGTGATCTCTTTGCACCCTTCACAAAAACCCGATCCAAAAAACAGAATGCACCCTGGGTCAGCCCTGCCCTCCTACAATTGCTTAGAGATCGGGATAACCTCTGGCACCGTGCCACTGAAACAGGCCGGCTGGCTGATAGACAAGCCACAATGCAGCCCAGAATAAGTGCACTTGGCGGTCGGCAAAAGGCTGACCACTACCAGGCCACCCTCACCTCTTCATGGGCTCGGCCCGCAAGTTCTGGGATAATATTAAGCAGTTAAATGGAAAGTCATGGTCCCCTTCCCCATCTCAGCTCTCTAGTGATGGTACTACCTCCACCGATCCTGCCTACATAGCTAACTGCCTCAACACCGCTATCACCGACCTTAGCTCAGTCCTCCCCAGTAATTTCTTTGAACCCCCCCAAACCACCCCCCCATCCGCCACCACCCCAGCTTCCATCTGCGCAAGGTATCTGCTCGGGAGGCCAGACCCATCCTTATCAAAGCTTTAAATAGCAACAATCCCGGCAGTGACTCACTGGATCCCAGTATCCTCAGGTTGGTGCTAGATGAAGTCCTAGCCCCACTCACCAGCCTACTAAACCAATCGCTCTGCCTGGGACCATTTCCTTCTGCCTGGAAAACAGCCATAGTCACGCCCATTCATAAAGGTGGTGACAGGTCTGCAACCAACAACTACCGACCAATCTCCATCCTCCCTCCTCTCTCAAAAGCCCTGGAAAAAGTCGTGGCCACTCAAATCACCGAATTTGTATCCAAGCATGACATCTTATGCCCTGAGCAGCATGACTTCCATGCTGGCCACAGTACCAGCACTGCGCTAATTGAATTCTCCAATTTCCTTCACTCCTCCCTGGATACCAGCTCTCTAGCTGGTGCAGTGTTCATTGACCTATCAAAGGCTTTTGACACTGTCTCCTACCCTCTTCTGCTGAATGCCCTCTGTCACACTGGTCTCGCGGCTGGCCCACTAGCATGGTGCTCAAGCTACCTAAGCGCCCAGTCACAGTGTGTTAAAATCAGTGGAACACTCTCTGATATCCATCCCATACACTCAGGAGTTCCCCAAGGCTCCATCCTGGGCCCCCTCCTCTTCTCACTCTATCTGAACACCCTGCCCAGTGCTTGCTCTGGCAAAATGCTTCTGTATGCTGATGATGCTGTCATTTTTGCCACCCATCACAACCCCATCTCCCTTCAGGATTCCCTACAACAGTCCTTCAATTAGGCAGATGCCTGGTTTAAGGAGCAGAGACTCATCATTAATCTTAAAAAAAACAAAGCTATGCTTTTTGCCCACCACCAAAACAAAGCTAGCAACCACCCACTCCATATTCTTCCTAGTACCAAACAACCTCTGGAACAAGTCTGCTCCTACAAATACCTCGGGATTATCTTCGACTCAGCCCTCACATTCCACAAACACATTGATGCCCTTGCATCTGCTACCAACATATGGCTTGGCATCCTCTTCCACCATCGAAACTGCCTCCCCCCAAATGCTTTCCGGCTCGCTGTCAAATCTTCAGTACTGTCCCTGGTAGACTATGGCTTACCAATCTATGGTGCTGCTAACACAACTGCCCTCAAAAAAATTCACATAACCCTAAATAAGGCTTGCAGACTGATTACTGGTGCCCCCAGGCTCACACACACCTGTCAACTGTATGACAATGCTAAACTCCTGACCCTAGATGAACGACTTCGCTATCAGACCTGTCTACTCACAAAAAAAACCCTACTCGGGCTCTCTCCACCAGGGGTGACTGCATCTATCCACCGGATCCCGGCCACTGTTGCTACACAGTCCTCCTACAAGACTGCTCTACTGGTCCCCAGATCAAGAACCACTCATGGTCAGAGGTCCTTCTGGTACAGAGTCCCACTCTGGTTTAACTCTCTCCCTGCCACCATCTCCAATGCCACAACAATCTCCAAATTCAAAACCACCCTTCGCAGCCAACTCCTCAACACTCATAGCTGTTCCTGTCTCTGAATGAGGCCTCGACCTCTCCACTCATGACAATGCCCACCGGGCAGCTCCCCACCTAGCCCACCCCATCCCTTTCCCAGCACACCATTCCTAAGTATAACCTGGCCAGAGCCTGCTGTCTCATGCCAGTTGATTGCTCAGCAAATGAAACCAATTGTGTCAGACCTATTTCTATTACATGTACCCTGTAACTTAAATGTATGTTGTTTGACCACAGTGTGACATGGTGCCTCTAACAAATGCCTACTTGAAGAAAACCTGTACTATGTAATCTAAATGCTATGTATGTCTCAATGTGACAAGGTACCTTCGGAAATGAGCCTCTGGCTCAAAGGTTGTAAACTGATTCTCACAAATAAATAAATAAGATGGCCAACAGAGTTAAGCTAGCCCTGGCAAAAAAGAAACACAGGTGAGGGGGTACAGGCAAAGTGGGCAAGCATTAAGGATACAATACTTGAAGCAACATCCCATTGTGTTAGACAGAAAATAAAGTGCAAAAGAAGAAAGAAACCACTTTGATTCTCAAATACAGTAGCAGAAAAGGTCAGAGCCAAAAGGCTGGCCTTCAGGAAATATAAGGAACACAGCGGATGAAGATAGGAGGCATACCAAACTGCCCTAAGGAAGCAGGGAAGGCAGTAAGGCAGGCAAAGTCCCAAACTGAGGAAAACTAGCACGAGCAGTAAAGAAGGTGACAAGACTTTCTATAGATACATTAGTGAAAGGAAAAAGTCCAGAGGGGGTATTGCTAAGCTTAATGGATTAAAGGGAGCATGGGAGGAGGAGGACCCTGTAAAGGCATCTATCCTAAATAGATACTTTGCTCAGTATTTACTGAAGAGAAGGTAGGGCAGGGCCCACAGCTCAGCATCATGGACACAGGGGGAGGGTGAGCACTACTCCTTCACAAAGAAAGGGTCCTACAAGAGCTTGCTAAGCTCAGGGTGGATAAGGCAATGGGACCTGATAGCATACATCCCAGGGTACTTAAGGAGCTAAAGGTGGAACTAGCAGAGCCATTAGCAGAACTGTTTAGTGAGTCTCTGAGCACAGGAGAGGTCCCAGAAGACTGGAGAAGGGCTCATGTGATCCCGCTCCACAAGAGTGGTAGCAGGGAGGAGGCGGGGAATTACAGACCAGTCAGTCTTACCTCAGTAGTGGGCAAGATTATGGAGGCACTCCTTAAGGAAAGGATAGTGCAACACCTGGAATCCATAGGGGCACAGGATCCAAGACAGCATGGGTTTACAAAAGGAAGGTCCTGTCAAACTAATCTCATAGATTTCTTTGACTGGGTAACCAGAGTGGTGGACCAAGGGGGAGCAGTTGATGTCGCCTACCTTGACTTCAGCAAAGCTTTTGACTCTGTTCCACATAGAAGATTGATAAATAAGCTGGGTAGGCTCAGGGTGGGTCAGAAGTTGGTCAACTGGGTGGCAAACTGGTGGACGGGCAGAAAACAGAGTGGTGGTAAATGGTATACAGTCAGAAGAGATGCAAGTCACAAGTGGGGTACCTCAGGGATCAGTCCTGGGGCCAGTCCTCTTCAATATCTTCATTAGTGACCTTGCAGATGGACTAGAGGGTAAGGCTTGTCTGTTTGCAGATGACACCAAGATCTGCAACAGAGTAGATGATCCAGATGGGGTGGGCAGAATGAGAAGAGATCTGGATAAACTAGCAAAATGGTCAGAAGAGTGGCAACTGGGATTTAATGCAAAGAAGTGCAAAATCATGCACATAGGGAAGAGAAACCCTGAAGCCACCTATAGGCTGGGAGGGGAGTTGCTAGCAGTCACAAAGGAAGAAAGAGACTTGGGCATCATCATCACTGATGACCTGAAATCATCCAAGCAGATCTCTAAAGCAGTAGGTAAGGCTAGGGGTGTTAGGGTGTATTAGTAGGGGTATCACAAGCCGTAAGAGGGAGGTAATAATCCCTCTGTACAAGACATTGGTTAGGCCCCATCTGGAGTACTGTGTGCAGTATTGGAGGCCACACCTTCACAAGGACATTAACCAAATTGAGGCAGTCCAGAGAAGGGCAACCAAAATGGTTCAGGGACTGCATCAGAAGACATATGAGGACAGATTAACAGAGCACAATATGTATATCCTTGAGCAAAGGAGGGAGAGAGGTGATATGATCGAGGCATTCAAACACCTTAAGGGCATTAACAAGGTGAAAGAGTCTAACATGTTTAAATATAAGAAAAATAGCAGGACAAGAGGACACAGCATGAGATTAGAGGGGCCGATTAAGGGGGAATGTGAGGAAATTCTTTTTCACAGAAAGGGTGGTGGATGCATGGAATGGCTTACCACAAGAAGTGGTGGCTATGAATACAGTGCAGAGCTTCAAACAGGCATGGGATAGGCATAAGGGAGCAATACAAATGACTATGAATAGATAGGCCACTGACAGAGCAAAGGCCGATGGCACATTTATAAGGTAGAAAAAGAAATGGGCAGACTGGATGGGCCTTGCGGTCCTTATCTGCCATCAACTTCAATGTTTCTATGTTTCTAACGAGCCTCCTCAGGGATCTAGAAGTGCTGCAAATAGTGCTCCTTAAATAATAGTTAATTTAAAGTGATATACCCACTTAAAACAACTATAGCACTAACATAGTTGCTAAGGTATATGTATTTAACATCATTTAAAACTAAAAGAACTAACCACAGTCAGGTGTATTAAATCTTAACATAGAATTGCAACCATATGCTTAAGGTACAATATATATTTTACAATATATAGGAGAATAGCTAAAAAGCATACATCCCCCACACTTAACTTATATGTTCATTAAGACACAGCAACATGCTAATTTTGTAAAATGAGGCAGCAGGACAGACTGCAAGGGACCGTTTTCTGTTTTTCAGGAACAAAAAAAAAAGAAAAAACATTGTGGGACTTTTCTTTTTAAACAGGGAAATTTGGCATGCTGGGATGGGCTCCCAGCATGCCAACTGAATTTTTTGTTTTGGGGAGCGGCTGTAGCCAATGGGGGATTGGGCACCCTGTCAGCACATACGGGGGAGCACAAGAGTTCAGGGGGATTGGGCCCCCTTCTCAGCACAAACCTACTTTTTGGGGATATTATGCCGACAGGAGGCTCCCTGTCGGCACATCAAACTGGGACGGGGACTGAAGCTGATGGGGATTGGGGCCCCCATCAGCAAACAAAGACTGTTTTTGGGTGGGCACATGCTGCCAAGGGGGATTGAGCACCCCCTCGGCAGTGGGGAATGAACAATATTGTTTGTGAATGTGGCGGCAAGCTGCCACCATGTTCACAATCAATATTACAGTAGGTAATGCTCCGCCTTGCAATGTCGGGTCGCTCCCTCATTGCAGTGGAATAGCTGACACTGCAATGATGAGGCAGCCCCTGATTGCTGCAGTGAAAATGTTACAAGTTGGTGGCACTTTTGGAAGCCAGTGTCATCAGCACACTGTGCCTCCATTGGTCCACCACTGCCAAGCCCCCAAATGCAATGCCTCCGCTGGCTGCCACACTGCCGTGCCTCCACAACCCGCTACTCTCCTAAGCTGCCACATAATGTTTCTTGTGCATGCGCACAAGCAAACATAAAAATAAAACAAAAAAAATTCCTTTCACTATAGTTAGATCTTATACTTGCCGGTACTTTTACCACTTGCCTGTGTGCTATAAGCTGTTGTAAATATATTTCATGGCCTACATCTCCTACCATTAGTGTTTGCTCCCTGCTAAATAAAATAAGCATTTGTCAATGCTGAATGTTGGCCACTGGCATTGCTGTTGTACTGGGTCTTGCTTGTACACATTTTTACAATATATTTACCCAGAAGAGAGCAGATGAGATGCAATATTTCATCTTCAGTCGTGTCTTGCTTTAACACATTGTTAGATTGTAATTTCCCAGGACAGGGCAGCTGTGATAATTTATTTCTAAGTGGGCTTCCACATTTTGATCTCAAATGTCCAGTAGTCCTTTTATGATCTGACATTATAATCAAGACAGGTGGAATTTTCAAAATCCCATCAGAAAGATGATTTCACTGTGCAACTATGGAAGCAAGTTTCAGAGGAGATTTGAAAAATTACACCTGCCGTGTTCAGGAGGTAGGGTAACACAAGGGATATATTGAACATTAGGTGCCAAAATATGAAAAAAATAAAGTTATGAGTAAATGCTGGAACACCTTGCTTCCTCATAACTTCATTGGTTTTTCACATTTTACCCCAAATATTTAACATAATCTTTTTCTTACCACTCCTTCTGAGCATGACAAGTGTCATTTATAAAACAATGGCTGCAACATAATTTTCACTGCAAATGTTCAAACACATTTTGGGTAGCATTTGAAAAATGACAGCTATCATATTCATGAGGTAATGTAAAAAAATTGTTCTGTTGAAAAGTTGGGGTCAAAATAATGAAAATGCCCACAGTTATGAGTGTGTGTCAAAAAATTGCAGCATGGACTCATAACTTTGTTGTTTTCCTATATTTGTAACCCACATTTTCAACATAGTCTTCTTATGACCCCAAATAGATTTATTATGAATCCACCTCATGAACAAGTCTGGAAAACATTTTCAAATCCTGCCCAAAAAGCGATTTCATACCACAAGTACCAAAACACATTTTGTCCAGGATTTGAAAATGATACAGTAGCTGTCACACTCATGAGGTGCTGTGAAGAAATGGCTATGTTAAAAATTTGGGGTCAAAATATTGAAAAATACCAAAGTTACTAGCCTGCATTCATAAATTTCAATATAGGCTCAAGACTTTGTTCTTTTTTAATATTTTTAACTAACATTTTTAACATAGCCTTCTTAGGACCCCTTCTCATGATCAAGGGTGGAGAAAATTTTCAACTCTTGCCAAAAAGGTGATTTCACACAGCGACCACAAAATCAACTTTCGGGATGTGAAAACACATTTTGGTCATCATTTGAAAAATGACAACTGTCACATTAATGAGGTACTGTGAAGAAATGGCTATGTTAAAAATTTAGGGTCAACATATTGCAAATTACCAAAGTTATGAGCCTGCATTTGCAAGTTTCAACGTAGGCTCAGAACTTTTTTTTTTATTTCTTTATATTTCTACCCCAGATTTTCAATATAGCCTTCTTATGACCCCACCTCGTGAACAAGGGTGGAAAAAATGTTCAACTCCTGCCCAAAAGGTGATTTCGTGCAGTGACCACAAAATCACCATTTGAGACAGATTTTTTACTTATTTTATTTATTTGCTGAAGTCTAGGAATTACAACCCTTTGAGTCAGGGACTCTTTTTCAAAGGCTTCATGTCAGTACAAAGTGTAGCAGGCAAGTACTACAGACATCATGAACACTGACAATAAATGTACACAAAGAGAAAAATTATATAATAGGAGCTATTATAAAGGCTCCACGTCATGCAAAGTGTGGCATGCAAGTGTTACAGACATCATGAACAATTGCAGTAATTATGTACAGAGATACAATTATACAGTAGGGAGTTATCTGATAATGTTTCAATACAATAAGCATTGTCAATTGATATGGGAGTAACCAAAATTGCTGAAATAAGTCAGAGGTGAAAAATAAATATTGGAGACAGGAGTGACAGAGCTATGGAGGAGAATGTGAGAAACAGGCCCAGGAAGTGGACCAAAGGAGAGGTGGAAATGTAGTAGAGACCAGAAAGCACCCAGTGGGTGTTGTTGTGGGGCTAAGGTGCAGGAGAGGACATGGTTGGAGGATTACAACAGTGTAATGGGCAGTCACAGTTTGATGAAACCAGGATGTGGTCCCGCAGTTCTTTTTGAAAGAGCCCAGCCTGGGTATGGATAGGAGGGAACTGGGCATGGAGTTCATTCATAAATGGGCCCTATATTTGAAGGACCTTTGATCAGTAGTGGCTCTATAGAAGGGGACTTGGAAAGCGGTTTTGTCGGTGTGTCTGGTACCTCACCTGTGCTGCCCTGGAGTGAGGATAAGGTTACAACCAGGGGGTGAGTGGCCTATAGAGATTTTTTTGCTAGTAGGCAAGTCTGATAGTAAAGACACCCTTGGAAATTTAGCCAGGCCAAGCACTGATAGAGATCGCAGGTATGCATCAACCTGTCGCAGCCAGTAGCCAGGCAGCAGGCTTTGTTTAAGGCAAGTTTAATTCTTCTCAGGGCAGAGTTCGAGGCAGACCCAAAGATGACTATACCATAGTCTACCAGGGATACAATAGAGCTGGAGACAGCCAGTCTAAGAGCAGGCGGTAGGCAGGACCTAATTCTGTAGAGAAGGCCAATTCTGATATTAACTATGGAGCAGGTAATGTGTTCATAGAAGGAGAGGCCAGGACTGAGGGTGATACCAAGGTATTTAAAATGGGGAACAGATTTCAGGGGGGTGTCATTAGAATTGAGGATGCAGGTGGAGGACTTTTACTTAATTTGGTGATGCAAGAATAGCATTATCTTTGTCTTTTTATAATTGAGAATAAGTTTATGGATTGAAAACAAGGATTCAACCTCCTGTTGAAGCAGGGTAGGGTGAGGGTGGCAATTGAAAATCACTGCATCGTCCTCATAGAGGAGAAGTCCAGTGCAGGCCAAAGGGAGAGAGTTCAGGTACAGGATAAATAGGAGTGGGCCAAGAATGGAGCCCTGGGGTACCCCAGAGTGAACCTGCAGATGAGTGGATAGGGTGCCATTTATCTTCACTTGCTGGGATCTTCCTTGCAGGTAGTGGGTGAACAAGGTAGTGGCCTCCTGGGACAGGCCAGTGGAAAGAAAAGAGTCTGATAATAGTGAATGATTGACCGTATCAAAGGCCTTGGTGAGGTCTATGTACACAGATCCAGCCAAGGTCCCTTGGTCGAGGGCATCATGGATGTATGAGGTATACTCCAGGAGGGCAATGATGGTGCTGTGACCCTTCCTGAATCTGTGCTGTTGCTGGCAGAGGAGGGTATGTGATGTGACCAGAAGTGTCTAGATTTACTGTCATCGTTTATGAGGTGGGGGTCCCGAAAAAGGTGTATTGAAAATTCGGGGAAAAATATTCAGAAATGACCACGTTATGCCACTAAGTTCAAAACATTTACTGAAATACATTGAATGGCATACCCAAGTTCCTCAGTTCTCAATCTGGCATTGAACAGTGAAGACGTGTCTGTGGCCCAGAGAGGATTATGGCTTTTGACCCCCAAGGGGTAAGTAAGGGCTTGGGGTGGTGTGGGGAGGTGGGTGCTGAGTGGGAGGGTTGTGTTGGGGGACTAATGGTGCAACAGATATGGATGGATGTTTTTCTTTTTACAGGGTATATAAATAAAGAAAAAAATATGAGGGGCAGTTTTCTTTACTTCAGGTGGTGACATTGGGGGATTGGACACCCCCAGTGTCACTATTATGTTTGTGCTGGGCTTTGAGGGATGGCAGTTATGGCAGCACCTGCAACAGACATCAATGAACTGTTTTCACTTTTGCAGGTTCTATTTAAAAAAACTTCAAGGGTCAGTTTCCTTTATTTCAGGTGGTGACACTGGGGTGATTGGTCACCCCAACTGGCAGTGTTATGTTTGTGAGGGGGTGTGGGGTGGTGAGTGCTGAGTGGGAGGGTCAGGTGGGGGGACAGTAGGGGCAGGGCAGCAACAGACATCAATGGATGGTTTTCTTTGTTACAGGGTGTATCTCAGCCTCAGCAGGCGGATCATGACAGATCAGCCATGCCTGCTGGGCATTCTATGTGATAATGGCGAAAGCCTAAAGGCAATCACCGTTATTGTGCAGTCAGAGTGCTGAAAACATTTTCAGCACTCTGACACCCTTGGTGCATGGGACAATGATGCAGGGACATGTATTTAATGCTTTCTGTGAGGGGCTGTACCCCACCCCATGGGGTTTCACCCCACACCCCCATACTAAAGGATTCTCAACTCCAGGGGGTGCATTTTGTGGTGTGTATGAAAGCATTAAAAAATAAAGGTTCAGGTCAGACATAATAAAATTGCACCAGCGCCCAGACCCGAACCCAGTACCTCACCCACCCCAACCACAAGCCAACCCACGACGCAGCTCGGCAATCCACCCCAGCACCATCCCCTACAGCTCCTCCGCCCCCTCCCAGCCCATGCTTGCCATGCTCGCTTCCCCCAACACGTGTACACATAGCGACATCCTGTCACCCAGTTCGCTCACCCCCTCATCCGGTCACCTTACCCTCCCATCACCATGAGGGATTGCACCGGGAAGGAATCACCATTATGGATGGTGCCCTTCCCCATGTGCCCACCTCATGGGATGCCCCGCTGGGCAGAGTAGATCAAAGGAAAGAGCCAACATTTGATTGGGTTAGCTCTCTCCTTTGAAATACACAAACTTTCCACCCAGCAAGTCAGAACAGTGTCATGATCAGCCTGGTTGTTGATTGGTGTGACACTGACAAGTCCCTTGCTGACAGTTTATCTATAACAAGATGACATCCACCTCACTGACATCCCCGACAGTGACAGCTGCAATGCTGAGTGTCAGCATTGCACTGCTAGGGCTGTCTCTGTGTTTTTATTTGGGGGCTGTGACCCGAACCGCCATTTGAGGGCTGTCCCACCCACGACTCTGGGATACAACTTTGAGTCAGAGTTGTCTCGGGGGAGGGGGCGAAACACCGGTTGATGCAGTCCTGGTGCCAGCAGAGACCATCACAGTGACCAGAGGTATTTGCTCAAATCTTGTCACTGTGATGGTCTTCACTCTCGCACTTTCGCCGTGTGGTTGGCATACCCTTGTGTACTGTTCTGCATTCGACTGACAGTGTCACACCCCTCAAAAGCTACTATTCTGACAAAATGTTCACTGCGTGTGTGTGCACGGTGAACATAAAAATACCACTTGAGCTGGCCCCCCGCCCCCCGGCAGTGGTAATCTAAAACTACCTCTCCTCCTGGGAAAGGGGCTCTCTTTTAGCCTCAGAGGGAGGAAGTTGCTGCGAAACCCTCTGCTGTGACTGCTGCGCTTTTTCTTTTCTGGCAGGCATTAGTAAAAAAATTAAAATAAACAAAAAAAAAAACCTTCCCGTATAGTTTCATCTCACACTGACCAGTACTTTTATCAGTTGCCTGTATGTTTATCTGCTGTTGTGAATATATCTCATGGCCACCCTATTTCTCATACCACTGCTGCATGCTCCCTGCTAAATAAAAAAAACCCACTTAATCTGGCCACTTCCTCCTGACTCTGGTAATCTAACATTACCTGCCCTAGGAATGGGATCTCATTCAGTACATGAAGGAGGCAATAATATAGGCTGGGCCTGGCACTTGCTGCAAGACTCTTCTCTGTTATGGCTGCTGTGCAGTTCTTTTGCCTTGCTTGTAGGCATTAGTAAAGAATAAAATCATTTAGTTACATCACATACACCACTTCCTTCCTCAGCTGCCTGTGTGAAACTGAAAATACAGTATGCTGTTGTGAATATATGATGTGGTCTACTACTACTTCTACTCTTACCACTGCTGCATGCTCTGACTCCCTGATAAATAATAAAATCTTACTTGATCTGTGCCCCCCCAACAACTGTGGCAGTCTATTAACAGCAGTACCTGTCCTAGGAAAGGAGATAATTCAGTATACGAGGGAAGCAGTATATGCAGCCCTTGCTGTGAGAGTCTTTGCCACTCTATCTGCTGTGCTTTTTCTTGCCTTGCAGGCATTATATATATATATGTATAGATATACATCACACATGCCCATTCCTTTCTCAGTTGCCTTTGTGCTTGTTGTTCTCACTACTTCTTTGGTCAATGTCTCCAACCATTTTTGTTTGATTTCTGCTAAACAAAAAACAACAGTTCATAATGTGCACCAGACAGGGAGAGGAGGAGGAGCAGAAATGGGGAAAGGGATGGGGAAACGTATAGCACAAACAACATTGCAGAGTCAGGAATCACATGATGCTTCTGGGCTGAGCAGACGTTTGCTCCTCAGCTCCATCTCCTCTGTACTATTAATAGTTACTTTTTTGTGCAGTTGGCAACTGTATTTTCAGTTTTCTTTCTTACCAGCTCCATTGGAGTTACAAGCGGCATCATCAGCCAGGCCTTTACCCCCATGTAAACACCCAACCATGGACTCTCCCGACATAGGTCAATAACCAGACAAATTGGATCTCCTCCTTGCTGATATGGCAGGTATTAAATTAACATTGGCAAATGTAGTTGAGGATTTACAAATCCGAAAACCAACTCTGGAGTCCTTCCATCGTAGGCTAGGGGATGCTAAGAAAAAGAATCAGTTCAGTTGAAGATTTTCAGGCCCGAGAAGAAGGAGTTAGTGGGCATCCCAGAGCTGTATCGAACGAGCCCACCGATCACTGCATCCTCAGCCCCCTCCAGATGGGAAGCCGAGGGCTATTATTTTGTGCTGACTCAGTTACCTGGCCAAAGTCTGGATACAACTGAAGGCTCAAGCCAAGAGACCCCTGCTCTGGAAGGGTAAGCCTTTTTTTTTATATATAGTGACACTACTCCAATGTCAGGGAGTGGCTGTCAGTGTACAGAGATATTAAGTAGGTCCTCTATCATGTCAACATAAAATTCTACATGCAGTATTCTGCACGCCTTTTTATACAAACCATTTCCAGCACCATAGAATATTCCTCATTGGACCATGCAAGATCTGAGCACCCTAAACTGTATCAACAATTTTTTACACCCCCGGCTCAGCAGAACAACACCCGAAATGGACTATCCTGTAAACTCGTGGAGAAAACATTATCTTCCTTCAACTGTCAGGGTACAAGATATTCAGATGCAGGATGCTTGCTGCTGTGTATCTCATTTTTGTTTATGCCTAATTTGAGCTGGACCAATTAATAAGACCAAGAGAGACTTCTATTCAGCTCACTGAACTTATGGTTTTGGTTTTAGAAGCAGACTATGATGATGAAAATGCTTTTCTATTTTCAGAACTGGCACCTTCATGTGTGGATTCTGCTTGCTCTGGGATTATCTATGGATTTGGTAATATTTTTGGGCAGCAGATTAGCTGACTGGAGACTGAATCTTGGCTCCATTTTGGTTTGATGCTGTGTTGGCATCCTTGGTAGGCAAAGATTCCAACACAGCAAAGAACGCAGGAGGGGGAGAGGAAAGTAGGAGAAAATATCAGGCAATCAAAGAAGAGCTAAGGGGTAGGGAAGGGGACTGAAGGAAGAAGGAGGGTAAAGAAGGGAGAGAGAGGGAGCACGGAGGAACACAGATGACTCAAGGTGGCACTGGCCTTGGAGAACATACCATGACAGAGATTAGAGAGACTACGTCCCCTTCAAGGGTATTTTATGACAGGGAGGTGATCAAAAAGGGGAATAATGTGGAGAAAATGGTAAAAGGTGGAGGGGCAGGCATGAGATCAAAGAAAACCCCCGTCGATAGGGAGAGAGAGGGGGAGGAGCAGCTAAGGAAATAGGGGCTGGGGGACATGAACAGGAGTCAGGTAGGGTGAATGAAGTAAGAATGAGACCAGTAACTCAGAGAAGAGGGTCCTTAATGCAGAACAAACAGGCGGTAGACATCGGTAAAGTTGTGATTAAAGGGGACTCTATCATTAAAGGTATCAAGTTGGGGGGGCATAGTTCACATTTGATAGAATGCTTACCCGGGTATGACAGCGTTGGAGGTGATACACCATATTTCCTTATGGGGTCAGTAACAGGACCAAAAATCACACTTGCTTTTCCACCTGGGGACAAATGACTTGGCAGGGAACAGTCTGATGGAAGTTCAGGCAAGATTTAAGGCACTTGCAAGGTTTTGTGGAAGCCTGTGCTTCTGATCCATAGCCTTTTTGGAGGTGTTACCAGTGCCAAGAGCTAGCAAGGATAGGAAGCTAAGGATCAAAGAGTTTAATGAGTGGTTAGCCAGATGGTGTGGTCAGATGGGGTATGGGCTAGTAAGTAGCTGGGAGGCCATGTAGGAGGACGACAGCCTCTTCACCCCAGACAGGCTGCACCAAAACAGGGAGGGTGCAACTGTACTGAAGTATAGATTAGAGTAGTATATTGAAAATACATATAATTTAAACTAAGCAAAGGGGGTCAGGATTAAAGCATCTCTGGTCAGCAAATAAAATGGGAGGCTGTGGGCTTCCCCCCTAGGATAAGGGGGACATGTTGGGTCCTGACATAGCTCTAGGAAGGGGGGCTGGGGAGGAACTTTGTTGGAGAGGGTTTGTAGCACACGCTAGGAGCCTAGCTAACAAGATGGTGGAATTAGAGGCCATCATACTGGATGAGGGACTGGACTTAATTGCAGACATGGAGACGTGGTAGACAGAATATCACAAATGGGAGACAACAGTCTCTAGGTATAGACTGTTTAGGAAGGACAGGGGGACAGGAAGGGAGGAGGGGTGACTCTATATGTTAGAGATGATATCAGTGCTATGGAGGGGCATGAGGAGATGGGGGCGACTGAACTCCTGTGGGTCACGCTGAGCAGAGGGACAGGGAATCCCTAAGGCTAGGGGTGGTATACAGACCATCTTCACAGGGGGAGGAAGAGGATAAGCAACTGGCACAAGCAATAGAAGAAAGGCCCTCAAAGGAGAAACACTGCTGGTAGGGGACCTAAATCTCCCGGACATGGACTGGTCCAACCCGAAGGCAACATCGGTAAGGAGTAGCGGAATTCTAGAGATGTTGCAGGGTGCATTCCTGCAGCAATTGGTCAATGATCCAACAAGGGGCGATAACCTGCTAAATGTGGTCCTAACAAAAATAGAGAGAGGTTGGAGGAGGTGGAGGTGGGAGATGCACTAAGCAACAGTGACCACAAGATGGTTCAGTTTAGGATTAGGGTGGTGAGGGAGGTAAGACGCTCAATGACAACAGTCCTGGACTTCAAGAGAGCAGACTTTGACAGGGTGAGATGGCTAGTGAGGGAGGAATTGACAGGTATGGAGGGTTTTGACAACATGTAGGATCTATGGGGCTTTGTAAAGAACCTGGTGCAGAATCAATAGACCTGTGTATAAGGTAGGTAAGGAAGGGCACAAGAAGGAGCAGGAGACCACTGTGGTTCACAGTGGAGGTGGCTAGGGTGGGAGGGTACAGTAGGATGGCCTTCAGAAAATACAAGTGAATGCAAAAGGAAGAGGACAGGGAAGCATATAGGGAGAGAAGGAGGCTAGCTGGTAAAGGAAATAAGAAGGGCCAAGGCGGAGACCGAGGAGAGAATAGCAAAACATGCCAAAAGAGGAGACAAAATGTTTTTTAGATACGTGGGGGACAGGAGGAATGGTAAGCAGGGGATTGCAAGGCTGAAGGGAGAGGGAGGAACTCAAATTGAAGAGGACAGTAAGAAAGCAAAAGAACTAAACAAGTATTTTTGCTCAGTTTTCTTGGTGGATGGTGAGGGCAGGGGGCCAGAGCTCAAGGGGAGGGGGAGGTGGGGTGGTGGGATTAATCCAATTCCGTTCAGTGTTGAGAGGGTTAGGGAGGAATTAAGCAGGCTGTGGGTGGATAAGGCCATGGGGCCGGATTGTCTGCAATCTAGGGTGATCCGGGAGTTGGGGGAAGAGCTGGCAGCCCCATTGGCAAGTCTGTTCAACCTGTCACTGGATTTGGGAAGGGTGCCAGAGGACTGGAGGAGGGCAAACATGGTGCCATTGCATAAGGGGGCAGCAGAGAGTTGAAAGAAAATTACCACCCGGTCAGCCTCAGCTCAGTGGTGCGGAAGGTCATGAAAGCACTCATTAATGAGAGGGTGATTGAATATGTGGAGGACAATGGACTTCTAGATTGCAGACAACATGGATTTACAAATGGGAGGTCATGCCAGACAAACCAAATTGAATTCTTTGACAGGGTGACACAGGTAATTGACCAAAGGGGGGCAGTGGATATGAACTACCTGGATTTCAGCAAGGCATTCAGCACCATCCCCCACAGGAGGCTAGTGAATAAGTGGGAAGGCACAGGTGCGGGTGATAAAATAACCAGGTGGGTAGAAAACTGGTTGGCAGGTAGAAGCAAGGGAATAGTGGTAAATGGGGCTTACTCAGGGACAGGGCGTGTGATGAGCTGGGTACCCCAGGGATCAGTACTGGGTCCCCTCCTTTTCAACATCTACATAGGGGACATAGCAGAAGGACTGAGAGGATAGGTGGGCCTTTTTGCAGATGATACAAAGACCTGCGATCAGGTGGACTCAGTGGGGGGGGGGTGAAGGACATGAGACAGGACTTGAGGACTTTAGAAGGATGGATAGCATCATGGTAGTTGAAGTTCAATATCAAAAAGTGTGCAGTGATGCACCTAGGGCACAACAACCCAGAAGCAAGATACATGCTAGGGGGAAGACAGGGTAACAGAGCAGGAGAAGGACTTAGGAGTAATAGTATCCAGCAACCTCAACGTGTGTAACCGATGCAGCAGGGCAGTGGGTAAAGGCAAATGGGATGCTGGGGTGTCTTGGCAGGGGTATCACTAGCATGCAAAGTGAGGTACTGATGCCCCTTTACAAAGCCATGGTAAGGCCACACCTGGAGTATGGACTCCAGTTCTGGAGGCCATATCTACGCAAGGACAAAGACAGGTTGGAAGGGATTCAGAAGAGGGTGACTAAGATGGTGCAGGGTATGCAGGGTAAACCGTACGAGCAGAGATGCAGGGAACTGGGGCTGTACTCCTTGGAAACTAGAAGGGAAAGAGGAGACATGATCAAAACGTTCAAATATGTCAAGGGGATCAACAGGGTTAAGGCAGGGAGCCTATTCCATAGAAAGGACTGCGCAGTAACTAAGGGCCATAGTTTGAGACTACGGGGGGGATTCAGGGGCAATGTGAGAGGACAGTTCTTCACAGTGAGGGTGGTGGAGGCATGGAACAGGCTTCTGGAGGATTTGGTAGGGGCCAGAACGTGACAGAATTTAAAATGGCATGGGACAGGCATAAGGAGCTGTGTGAGAACACAAAGGGGGCTGCAGGGAAGGGGATGGAATGAATAGGGTGGGAAGGGCAGACTAGATGGGCCTGAGGGTCTTTTTCTGCCAGCAAGATTCTATGATTCTACGTCTCTTTGGGCACACTGATCTATGTTACCTTTTAAGAATATACTCCTTTATTTCCAATAACTGTTTACTTAGTTCTTATATATTGGGGCCATTGCCAGACATAATAAGAGTTAGTGAACGCAATTCATTATGGATGCAAGATGTGGAATGTGTCAGAGGTTGTATGGACCTACTCCTTCGTCGGTGTTTTGGACTTCTCTATGGATCTCAGCTTTTATATTTCAAGTTATGGATGGCCTTGAAGGACTTAGTGGCAGTCTACATAGAACAACGGGGGATCACAGAAGTGACCCCTGGTGGGTGCAGGGTGAGACACCTTCCCCTTTTTTTCCTTCTTCTTTTATATGTTCTCCCTTCCTCACTTTTTCATTCCCTTTCTTTTTTCCCCATTAGTTTTTTTTTCTACTTTCTGAATTTAAATTGCTGCTATCTGACCCTACATAATGTATATCATGGTTGCTGGAGCATATGCCCGTGTCCTAAACCACCATGGCCTTTTTGTATCTAGGTGGCCACGAGTCACCATCTGTTTTTTTTCCTCCTACCCCCATGCCCCCATGTTGGGAAAGGTAAATTGGGGACGACTTTCAAGTTATCTATTATTGTTATAGGGTTATTGTTATTGTTCCTGTTTGTCTTCTTTTGTTTTAGCAGAGGACTTGTACTTTCTAAATTTTCAGGGTGGTGTTATTTTTATTGGTGATCAAGGGGGTCTACTAGAGAGTTACTTTTTCAGTACGAAGGAGCGAGTGACTTCTTCCATTTTTCTACATGGACAAACTGGTCACATATCAGTTTATTCCTGGTTGACTCTGTGTGACAGTTACAGAAATGAAATGCTTGACTTGGAACATTAATGGGGGCTCTTCAATCCTTAAGCATCTTGCTATATACAAACCTGATATAGCTATGCTTCAAGAGACCCATGTTCTGGCAAAAGATGTGCACTTTTTCTGATGTCTATGGGTCGGCCAATCCTTTGGCACTGGTACAAGTATTCGTCAGGTGGGGGTGTTAATTTAGGTGTGCAGACATCTGCACTTTCAAGTCCTCGAGGATTATAGGGGATCCAGAGGGACTTTTTTTGTTTGTACATGTTAAGGTGGGGACACAGAAATTATTGCTAGGATGCATTTATGAGGCAAACATAGATACGCCATCCCTTTTCACACAGTTGGGGAACATTATTGCAACATTTGCCAACCTTCGTAAGATTGTTATGGGAGACTGGAATTTAACTATTAATGATACACTGGATAGGTGTTGATCTATCCATCAAGGCCTTTCTCCAGCTCAGAGAGCCTTGTGGGAACTTCTAGACCTATGCGGTTTAGTCACTATGTGGAGAATACTGCATCCTCTTGAAAGAGATTACACTTTCCATTCCTCTGTTCATAATACATCTTCCAGGAAAGACTATGTTTTAATTAGCCCTTCACTTATTTTGCTGGTTAGCTATTGTGAAATATTTAGTAGAGTGCTGTCTAACCATGATCCTGTCTCTCTATCCATTTGTTTGGATCCATCTACAGAAGGGGATAAATGTTGAAAACTAATAATTTATTAAAGGATGAATGATGCCTTAATAAGTTTATGCAAACTACCATTGATTATTTTACCATAAATCAATCCCCTTCTCAATCTCTGGATACTTGTTGGAGTGCCTTTAAATGTGTCATTGGGGGGAGCTGACTTGAGTAGCCACCCTGCAGAAAAAATTAAGAGAAAGGCAGACTTGGGGAGCTTTTCACTCTATCCATCAACTAGAAAAACACATTACCGCTTGGTCTCCTGAGCAGGACTGGAGCCACCTCAATCAATAATGGTCCAAGTATGCAGAATTGAATAGAGAGCAGGCCAAACATGCTCTTTTTAGAGCCATGGTCACTTACAAAATGTGTGGGGAGAAAGCCAGTAAGCTCCTGGTGATGCAACTTAAACAACAAGAAATGGCCCGCTTGACTACAAGTGGTTTTTCCAGCTTGGGGGATGCTATTTTAACCTCCCCTAGAGATATTGTGAAATACTTTGTGTAATTATGAACATCTGTATGATAAGGATCTCTCCAGTCTACCCCCTGATTCTGTAATCGTGGAATATCTCCAGCAAGCAGATTTACCCCAAGTACACCCTAATATGGCTCAGTACCTGACTGGCCCCATTTTGGTCTTGGATGTAGAATGGGCGAAATCACCTCTCACACCCAATAAGTCCCCAGGCACTGAAGGGTTTTCTCCTAAATTTTATATTGCCCTTAAGGCAGAGTTGGCTCCTCATCTAGCCAATTTCTTTAATTTTTGTTTCCAGGCTAATTCCTTTCCACCAGACTTCCTAGAAGCACATATACCCCTTATTCCCAAGGCAGGTAATGATCATAAAAATGTGGATGATTATCAGCCAATTTCCGTCTTAAATAGAGACACCAAAATTCTTTCTAATATTTTGGCTTATAGGCTCTCAACATTTTGGCAGATCTTAATTGGAAGGAAGCAGACAGGCTTTATGCAGGGCCTTCTGATCTCTGACCATATGAGGAAGCTTTTCCACTTTTTTATTTTTTTTTATTTTAAACTTTGGTAACCGGGTTAGGCCCACTAGGCACAAGTGCCTGTTTTCAGGGGCGACCTGGGAGCACTGGGCAGTTAAGTGACTTGCTTAGAGTCACACAGTATGCAAGTGGAGGCTGTGAGAATCAAACTCAGGTCTGGTCTGCTGGTTGTATCAAGCTCATTCACACCTCGTTCCTCAAACCTCTAGGCTATACTGCCAACCCGTGTCCAGGGACTCTGATGCCGCTGTGGAGCTGGTCTCTCTGTATGCTGAGAAGACATTTGATAGGGTTTCTTGACCCTATCGATTTCATAAATTGGCAGATTTTGGTTTCCCGGCTGACTTTATCAAATGGGTCAAATTACTATATTCGGCCACTAAAGCACGCATACTGTGCAAAGGAGTTCTGTCTCACCCTGTTTATTTATGTAGAGGTACAATTCAAGGCTGCCCCATTTTCCTCTATTTATTCAATTTATAATCCCCAGACTTCTGGAATTCTGATTGTCCCTGATTTTCTTAAACTTTCCATAGAAACAAAGAAACATAGACTTTGACGGCAGATAAGCACTGCTTGGCCCACCTAGTCTGCCCATTTCCCTACCTATTGGATAGCTGCAGATCCTAGTTAACCAAAAGCCTACTTCTTCCTGCCCCCTACCAGAATTGCCTTATGTCTGCCCCATGCACTTTTGAATTCCCCAACTGTTTTTGACCCCATGACCTCCTCAAGAAGTCTGTTCCATGCATCTACCACCCTCTCTATGAAAAAATACTTTCTCACATTGACCCTGAGCCATCCCCCATCTATCTTCAGATAGTGTCCCCTTGTTGTTGCACATTTCTTTTTCTGAAAGATGCTACCCCCTTGGACTTTGTTGATTCCCTTGAGGTACTTGAAAGTTTCTATCATGCCCCCCCTTCCCCTTTCCTCGAGGATATACATATTAAGCACCTTTAGTCTTTCTTCAAATGGCTTCTGTCGCAGACTCTGCACCATGTTAGTTGCCCTTCTCTGGACTGCCTCCATCCTGTATAAGTCCCAGATGGGGTCTCACCAACTGTCTTTACGGAGGGATAACAACTTCTTTTTTTCTGCTGGTGATGCCTCTCCCTATACATCCCAGTATCCCCCCAGCCCTCCCTACTGCCTTCTCACAATGCTTGCCAACCGTTAGGTCATTTGATATAACTACCCCCAGGTACCTTTCCATTTTTACTGTTGTTAGTACCCCCCCCCATTGTGTACTCTTACCCTGGGTTTTTGTTTCCCAGGTGCATTACTTTGCACTTCTTTGCATTGAATCTAAGCTGTTTTCTACTGGTGATGCCTCTCCCTATAGATCCCCCCAGCCATCCTTACTGCTTTCTCATATTGCTTGCCTACCTTTAGGTCATCTGATATGACTACCCCGAGGTCCCTTTCCATTTTTGTTGTTGTTAGTATCCCCCCCATTGTGTACTCTTAACCTGAGTTTTTGTTTCCCAGGTGCATTACTTTGCACTTCTTTGCATTGAATCTAAGCTGCCATATGTTTGACCATTACTCCAGCCTTGCCAAGTCCCTTCTCATCCTTTCAACCCCCACTTGAGTATCAACCCTCTTGCAGATCTTTGTGTCATCTGCAAAGAGGCATACTTTTCCTTCCAGTCACTCTGCAATGTCACTTATATAGACATTAAAAAGGACCATACCCAGTACTGAACCCTGCGGTACCCCACTAGTAACTCCCCTTTCTTCAGAGTGCACTCTGTTTACTATTACACTCTGTGTCCTGTTGTCCAGCTAATTTTTTATCCAGGCTACAACCCTGGGACCCACTTCCAGGGTGGCTAATTTGTTTGTTAATCTTTTGTGTGGGACTGTGTCAAATGCCTTGCTAAAGTCTAGGTAGGTCATATCCACAACCCCTCTCTGGTCTACTACTTTGGTCACCCAGTCAAAGAAATCTATTAGATTCATCTGACATGACCTTCCTGCTATGAATCCATGCTGCCTTGGGTCCTGTGCCCTGCTGGCCTCTAGGTACTCAACAATTCTTTCTTTGAGAAGTGATTGCATCATTTTCCCTACCACTAAGGTCAAGCTAACAGGTCTGCAGGTTATTGCCTCTGCTTTGCTCCCACTTTTGTAAAGGGGAATCACATCCAAACTCCTCCAGTCCTTACGTACCATACCATCCTCCCATGATTTGTTAAAAAGGGTAATCAGTGATATCACTAGTTCTCTCCTTAGTTCCTTTACAATTCTGGGGTGAATTCCATCATGCCCCATTGCTTTGTCCACCATCAGTTTTAGGAGTTATTTCAGAATCCTTTCCTCTGTGAAAGGACTGGTATCGATCCCCCCTATCCAGAGTGCTTCTATTGATTAGATTAGATACCCCTCTCATCTTCTTTTGTGACTACTGAGCAGAAGTATTCATTCAGTAGCCCTGCTTTTTCACCATCCCTCTCTGCCCACCGCCCTCCCCTTTATTAAGCCTCACTATCAATCCCTTGGTCTTTCTTCACTCACTAATGTACCTATAAAAGGTTTTATCCCCTTCTTAAGTGAGTTGGCTATCTTTTCCTCCATTTGGACCTTTGCTATTCTGACTGCTTTCCCTGCTTCCTTCTACTTTAACTGCTACAGTTCTCTGTCCTGCGCCTTCTGTTTTTCCTTATACTTCCTGAATACTATCTTTTTCTCCCTTATCTGCCCTGCCACCTCTTTTGAGAACCATAGTGTTTTTTTCTTTCATTTTGATTTGTTTATTTGCTTTACACAAAGACTTGTTACCTCTGTGATGGCAGTTTTGATGTTTTCCCATTGTTCCTCCACTCCTCCTTCTTGCCTGTTTGATATTACTTTTCTGAGGCACTCTCCCATTTTGACAGAGTCAGCCCTCCTGAAGTCCAGTACCCTCACTATTGTATGGCTTGACTCTGCGTCTGTGTTTATTTTGAGCCACACTGTTTGTTGGTCATTTGTTCCCAGATGGCTACCCAATTCTAGATCTGAGATCCTCTCTATGTCCCCATTTAAGAGTACCAGTTCTAAGATTGCTCCCTCCTGAGTGGGTTCCAACACTAGCTGCTTGAGGCATGCCTCCTGTAGGGCATCGAGAATGACCCTGCACTTGGATGTGGCTGCAGCAAATTTGCTCCAGTTAACATCTGGCATACTCAGGTCCCCCATCAACAATATCTCCTTTTTTTCTGCCATGCTAAGGATGCCTTCTATTATTTCCTTCTCCATTTCCTCCCTCTATAACTGGGGTCTGTACTGAACCCCCGAGTGGATTGTGGTGCCATTTCCTGTCTCCAGGGTGACCCTCAGTACCTCCTCTCCTCCCTGTTTACCCTTTATTTCTATTGCTTAGATCCCTTTCCTTACATAGAGAGCTACTCCTCCTCCTCTTCTACCCTCTCTGTCCCTCCTGTAGATTGTGTACACTATTATGTTGACATCCCAGTCATGGTTCACTGTGTACCATGTATCTGTGACTGCCATGATATCCAGGCATCCCTCTTCCATCAAGGCCACCAGTTCAGGGAGCTTGTTACCTAGACTATAGGCATTGGTACTCATCACCCACCATTTTTTGATGGCCTTACCCCTTTTTGCCCCATCCCTGTCCTTACTGCCTTTGTCTTTCTCTCCATTTACCCCTGCCCTTCTCCCTAACAACTTCTCTATCTTGGTGTTTACCTCACAAACTACCCTGATTTTCTTGGGGGGGTCTAGGATTTCCTTGCTCCTTTTCATTGCCTTCCTGATTGGTTGGTTTAAATGCTTGCCAATGAAGCATTTAAATCTATCACCTAGGATCCTGGTTCCCTCCTGGACAGATGCAGACCATCACACCAGTATAAGCCTACATCCCTCCAGGAGGACCCCAGTCCCCAATGAAGCCAAAACCCTGAGCTCTGCACCAGTTTTTCAACCATTGATTGAATCCTATGGTGTGAAGCACCCTAGCCTTACCCATGCCATAGACAGACAGCACCTCCGAGAAGGTAACTGTGTGTGCTACTTGTCTAAGGCCCATCCCCAACCCCACAAACTCCTCCTGCACTGCTCTGATCCTTTTCCCAGCCAGGTCATTTCTCCATAGGTGGACAATGACATCCAGCTCCCTCCCCCATGCAGCTGCTTCTGTGATCCTGAGGATTTACTCCCTGTTCCTCCAAGTCATTGTGCCAGGCAGGCACCTTACATCCCTCTCCCCCTCCCCCAGTTCTACCCTCCTAACAATGGAATCCTCCATCAACAGTTATTTGTGTCCCCGTGGAGTCCCATGTCATCCTCCTGTGGGTCTCCTTTATAGAGGTTCCCAGCATCCTCCTTGGTCTCCACTGAGGGGGCCTCCATAGAGGAACTACAGTCTGCCACAAAAGCTATCTAGGTTAGATTTAAAAAAAAACTTATGCAGATGACATTTTCTTGCATTTGACTCATCCTGTTTCTTCATTTCTGATGACTTTTCAGTCCCTTCAAGAATTCCGTCTGATGTCAGGATATAAATTAAATTTAACTAAGATGGTTATTATGCCCCTTAATACTAAAACTTATAAACCTTTATCTTCTGTTACAGGTGTGGAATTGTTGGTTGGCAACAGACTTGAAATATTTGGGTATTAAACTTTCATTATGTCCTTAGGCATTGATTAATGGTAATCTACATCCAATAATATGTACCATTTCAGCAGACCATTCTCTTTGGCAACATTTCCCATTATCTTTATGGGCCAGAGATTCAATTACCTGCATGAATGTTTTACTAAGGCTTTTGTATCCACTCACTATGATCAGGGTATCATCACCACAATCCAGGTTTACATGAGTGCAGGAATAATTTCAAACTTTCTATGGAAAGTTAAATGAACCTACACAGTTTTTCTAAGCTTACACTGGGTAAGAATCATGGAGAACTCCAGTTGCCGAACCTTTTTTGGTATTACCTGGTATCTCAACCCAGTAAATTTTTAGCCTGGTGTCTACCAGATCTTGGAAGAGAGCCTGGCTCTTCTGCACCTTATTGAAAGGACATGGAGATAGATTTATGCAAAGCAAATGGCATTATCCCAAATGCCCTACCATACTTATACTGGGCGAACCTAACTCCCCCAACCTCACATGTTTATGTTCTATGGGCTGGGCAGTACAAATTAACATGCAACTTTGTAGATTTTTGAAATATGTCCCACCAAAAGACCCCCATTAACTGGTACACTTGAATCCTAATTTTAAGATAGCAAACAAACCAATTCCCTCATCTTTCTTACCCTCTGCCAATTTAGACCATATTTCTTGCTTATTACAGTGGGATCATTTGATCTCCTTTGCACAATTTCAGACCATTGATATGCTTGTCTCATCAGCGGTGTTCCCATTTTTCAATTTGTTTATACAGTTCAACACTACTTAGGTCCTCGTCCTTGGCAATTTTTGGACAGAACTGCATATTGTAATTTAGCTGCATTAGTAATGAAGGCACACTCTATATTTTTATTATAAAAATCTTTAAGAGAAGTGTTTTGGTCAGTTAATTGGAGGAAACATAATTTATTGGAGGGCTGGGTTCCCCACTAATGTAACTTTTTTGGAATCTTCTGCTCCTTGGGAATGGGGCTTGTCATTAAAAGACAGGCCAGGTTGTCCTGGGAACCAGCCAGAAATGAGAGTAAAAGAAGGGGAAGGGGAGGAGGGATAGGGTCTGCAAGAAAAAGGGGAGGGGGCATGGCATCACTAAGGGGTCATATTACCTGGTCCTGGTGTTTGCTGGCTATTGGCCAAGGGGAGGGGCCAAGAGGGGTCCTGATTTGGGGTCCTAAAGGGCTATTTAAAAGCAAGTAGCACACAGCTAGCCCTCTTTCTTGCTGTAAATTTTCAAGCTTGAATTGCAGCACATCGCTGGAAAACTTGAGGTAAGGCACTAAGGCCTGGGGCCATGCTATATTTCAGTGAGGCCTTCAGGCAGGAAGTGGATTTTTAATTTTAAATCGACTGTGGCAGGATGACTGTAATGTCTAGTGGTATTAATGGCTGTGGGAATTTAAAATACAGCACTGTGTGGAAGCATTGGAAATAGGGCAGAGTGTGTGGCCAGGGGCCCAGAGCTAGAATCACATGTTGGGAGCGACGCCACCTCCAGTTAGCCCAGGTCAGAATAGCTTAACTGCAGTCATTTGGTTGTTGCAGCCTGTGGAAGCACCAGGAGATGGGTGCCAGATGTTGCTTAAAAAAAAAGTAGTAGAAAGTGAGCGAGTGGCGGAGTAGGCAGCCGGGTGGCCCAAGTTGGTTTAGTGAAGGCAGGCGCTCAGTTCGCAGCTTGTGGAGGCGCCAAGAAGCAGGTGCAAGGTATGGTTAAAAAAAAGAGAAAAAGTAAAAGGGTAGTGGACTGAGGGGCAGAGTAAGCAGCTGGCTGGGGAGGGGCGGCTTAGGAGGCCTGTGAAGGGCCGTGCGATGACATCACTGGGGCGGGAAAAGGAAGGTGGACACCACAAGATAGAGAAGATGGCAGCACTCACAAGGAGCCATAGAATGGGCGGAGGTCGGCTAAGGCCCCATGGTGGTATGGGATGGCCTAAGCGGCCAGGAAGGCTGGGAGCTGCAGGCTCGGGTCGCAATGCTGTGAGAGAATAGGATTGTTGGCCTAGGTAGCTAAGAGGATTGTTTTGGTGCTGTAGGCACAGGGTTGCAATGCCGTGAGGGTGTAGGTTGTTGGCCTAGGTGGCCAAGAGGGCTGTTCATGGACAGCAGGCCCAAAGCCACAATGCCACGAGGGCGTACATTGAGTGTGGGCAGTTTGCCTTGGGCAGCAATGCTGAAGGGTGCAGGTTTGATGGCCTAGGCCGCTGACAGCATGGTTGCTTGGGTAGCAGTGATGCAGTTTTCACAATGCTGCAGAGAGTAGGAGGACGGCCTAGGTGGCTGAGAGTGTTTCTTCTTCAGCAGCAGGGCTGGAGTTCACGATGCCACAGGGCATAAAAGGACAGCCTAGGGAGCAGAAGAGATGGTGGTTGGGGCAGAGGGCCACAGGGCACAATGCTGCATGGGTGCAGGATGTCAGCCTAAGTAGCCATAGAGGTGTTTTTTGTGGGTCAACAGGCCATAGGGCACAGTGCCATTAGGGTGTATGGTGCAGCAGCGGGAGCAAGGGGGGGCAGCATGGTAGTTGGCTTGAAGCTGGGGCTAGTGCAGGCAGGCACAACTGGAAATGTGCCAATGGGCCCCTGGATTGCAGCGCAGGCCATGTTCATGTGGCAACCCTGGAATAGGGTGATGGCTGGGGCCCATGAGCGGCAGCCAAAAATAAAAACAAAAGAAGAAGGGTGGGCTGTGATGCGGCTGACTGATGGGGCATAGGGAGGTCATGAGTAAAGAGGAGCGGAGCCTACCTCTGAGGCCTGCAAGCTGAGCAAGGACCATGGGGGTCCCATCTGTGAGGTGTGGCCACCATGTTTAGGCACAAGACAGCTCCTGAAGCAGTCGTGTAGGGGATGGGAAGGGGTAGGGCAGTCAGGGGGCAGCAAAAGTGGCAGAAAAGTTAAGGGAAGACTAAGAACCCAGACGGTGGCTGGTAGCCTAGCTGAGGGGGCCCTGGGGCTGAAAGGGCAAATGGAGAGGACACAAGGAAGCTGAGCAGGGAGAAATGGGGGGACAGGCAGTATAGCCAGTCGGAAGCAGGAGGAGACCAGGATGGGGGGCTGTTTAAAAAAAAAAAGAGGAACAAGGAGGCAAACCAGATCCATTTGTCATGGGGGGCTGACCCATGGAGAGTAGCCACAAAATCGGGGTGAGGCCTATCACCGGAGCGGATGGAGGTCAGGAAAGGGGCTGAGGGAAGGTTTCTGGTGGCGATGCTATGACACTTATGCTTTATTATGCAGATGAGGCCCACTGAAAATGGCACCCATGACAGCCCCAGTGTCAAGCATGAACATGTTGGCAGAGGCAGCAAAACTGATGGTGCAGATGAGGCAGATGGAGGAGGCCAAGTAGAGGAGGGAGGTGGAAGAGATCAAGATGGGGGGAGTGCACATTCAGCATAGAGACATCTCGTACGAACTGCAGGTGGTGTACCAGGGTTATGGGGGTCACCTGACCGAGTTCGGCATGGGCCTGTTCCTCTGCCCCTTTGGAGACCTAATTGGGGATATTAATCAGAAATGGCTGAGGGTCAGTGGAAGCAGTGGGAGCAAGAGGGAAAGGGGGGCAGGTAGAGGGGAGGGGTAGGCACCGCGTGCTGGGAACAAAGAAACCCAGGCAGAGAAGTAACGGGGGGAAGGGGGAGGGGCATAGAACTAGGGGCTGGATCGCCGTATCCACACCTGGTGGGAGGGAGTGGTCCGGATAAGGTGGTACCTGGTTATGGTAATTGTAGGGGGGGCCAGAACATGGCATCCGGACCCTGAGAAGACATGGCTAAAGAAGAGACCACACAGGAACGAAGAGGGGACTGTATGTCCCAGATGTTGATATGGGACAGTTATGTCCAAATTGTAAATATTGAAATTGGTTAAAAGTGGATGAAATGTATGAATAAACTGTGCCTTTGTTATAAATAAAAATTGCTAGTGAGCATCCAACTTTAACAAGTAGTGGCCTGATTTATTCCTGGTTGCAATCCAAGGACAATTATTTTTTTCACTATCTTAATTTGGACAAATTTTGCCTAATGCAGTAAACAATTTTATATAATGTTTATTATACCCCTTGTAAGCTATTTAAGCTTGGACGCTTGCCTAATCCGCTCTATAAGAAATGTGACCTACAGACTGGTACATTACGTCATCTTTTATGGGACTGCCCATTAATTCATACCTTTTGGAGACAGATTCAGTCTTGTATAGATCCACTCTTAGGCCTTCAGGAGGTTTGTACTCTGGAAATTTGTCTTTTAGGCCTAGGTATTGAGCAATTAATGATAGCGCAATGCTACCATATAACACCTATTGTGGCTGTTGCAAAATTGGTCATTTTGAGACACTGTGTTGATGAGACACCCCCTATGTATAGGGAGTGGCATAATTAAATTTTAACAATTCTCAGAACGAAGAAATCATTGGCTAGTTTACGTCATACTCTTCCTGCTTTTTGGAATAGATAGGAAAAGTTACTCACTCTTCCACTGATCTCCTAATATTAACACTGAACATTTTGTTTTTTTCACCTTCCTTTCTAGTAGTACTACCATATTTTATATTTATTTCTTCTTTTTAGTGAGGAAAGAATAAGGAGATTTTTCTTTTTTGTTTAGTTTAGTGCAGACTGACTTTGATAAAATGTGTAACCTTTGTGTACTCATTATTATGACCTTGTGACATTGATAGAGTTACTATTACAGCCTGGAGCTTGGTGTTTTTCATTATAGGTTTCTTCTACATCACCCTGTTTTTTTTTCCTTTTCTATTTTCGTATTTATTCCTTCTATCCCCCCCCCAGCTCCAGTCTCTTCGGGAGCACCAAGGAGTCATCCCTCTGTGGTCCGTCCTACCTGGACAGTCCTCTGTTGCCCACATAGCCTCAGATTACCCCCCCCAGGTGGGGGTGAGGTGGGCCCGAACACCCCGAGCAGTCTGTAGCATCGGTTGGGAGGACGGCAGGAGGGTGGCCACAAATCGAGGGCAAGCTCCGGCGCTCTGTCTCCACTGGAGATGGAGGTAATTTTTCCCCTGTTTTTCTTGGGAAGTGGCTAGCACCTTGACATCAAGGCATGGAACCAATGTCTGCCACTCCCTGCCCCTTCTCTACATCTTCAGTGCTTGATGCATCTCCAGCCTCCACCAGAGGGCAGCCAAGCACTGACTAGGACCCCTGTCCCTCCTGAGAGGGGAGAGCTATCCTCCAGATGCTCAGTCCTCTCCCTCCCCTGATGACCCCTAGCAACCTGAGCTCATTCCTGAACCCGGGTCACTAGCATGGCATGAGGTGCGGTGTCCAGCACCTCAAACCTCAGCGCCACAGGGCTGGCTTACACCACCTTGTTTGATTATGGGCATGTTATGGTTGTTTCTCGGCTTTGATGTGTTTTTCTTGTTATACTGTTCTATTCATTGTTTTATCTTTTTTGATTGTTTTTTTCTTATTTGAACTATTTTATTTATTTATTTATTTTTATTTATTTAGTTGTTTAACCAGGAGTAGCACACTAAGTTGAAAGCTTTTTTTATAGGAGCGACATGGGAGGACATGGAAGTTAAGTGACTTGTTCAAGGTCACACAGTATGCAAGTGGAAGCTGTGGGATTCAAACCCAGGTGTGGTCTGCTGGATGTCACTAGATTTGTAGCTCAGCACCTTAAACCACTGTGCTATACTTCCTCCAAATTTGATAATTTGATATTGATAACATATTTTCAATAAAATTGATTAAATTTGAAAAAAACATTACAGAGTCAGACTGGTAAAAGATCAGTTGCTGGGACATCATCCAGTAGCAGTAGTGGTCCTCCCCCATTGCTGTCAAAGCAGTCAGTAAAGGAAAAAATATTTTAAAACAAAAAGGATAGTCAATAACACAAGGAGTGGCAAGCAAAGATATGCTAACTGTGTACCAAACCAGTATTAATTTGAATGAAACAGATGAGGAGAAATCTCATTCTGAAAAACTAGTGAAATGGATGGTGTCAACAACGAGGGAGAAAAACAGAAGGAAGTGGAAAAACTGAATGAGGAGGAGTTAACAGTTGCACATATGCAATATGACTGTAATGATTTGGATTTGGATAAGAAAGGCATGAATATTGTGGTGCAGGAGGAACAAGACGAGGGGGCAGTGCATTTCAAATTGGGTTCTGTGATTGGTTTGGATGAGCTGTTGGATGAAGGTAAGGGTGAAACCAAGACAGACCTTGATACGTAACCCAGTGTTGAGGAAGAACTACAGGGTGGCACTGACAAATGGTAGTATACTATGCCTGGTAATAAAACAAAAAAGGTGACCTGTTATGTGTGGTCTCACTTTTCACAGGCTGAAGATTATGAGTTACAAGCATTTTGCTCTATATTTAAGAGGACCATCAGCAGAGGGAGCAAAAATGGTGCTTTGGGTACTTCAGCTTTAAAAAGACGTTTAGAGAGGTGTCACCCATTACGCCTGAGGCATCATTGTTTTTGGACAGAGTGAAGGATGATGACAACATGCAGGCAGAGATAGGTTAGACTCCACCTGCACCTGTTGTAGCAAGTGGTAGCAACAGCCCTGCTCATACACTTCTACTGTCTCCTCTTTCTCATCTTCTCCAAGAGTAAGTACTACGGACAGTTCCCTTTTGCCCTTACCATTATCAAGCACTCCTAATGTCGACCATCTGAGCAAGACTTCATCAGCTAGAAGGCAGCTCACAATTTCTCAAATGCCTAAACACAAAGACAAATACTAATGTACTAATCCTGAAGCAATGCTATAACAAAACTAATTTCTGAAATGATAGCACTGGAACTACAGCCCTAGGGAACTGTGGAGCATGTTAGATTCAAAAGGCTTTTGAATCACCCATCACCAGAATACAACATTCCATCCAGGAAATATTTTTCTGCTGCCGCTATACCTCAGATGTATGAGGTAGTAGGTGCTAAACTAAAAATGCTTTAAAAATGCAGTTGTGGGGTTGTCCATATGACTACTGACATATGGACAAGCTGTCAGCCAGAACCATTTGTCATTGACTGTCCATTGGGTGTCATTTACTCTCTGTAGTGATGCAAACATATCCCCTCTGAAACTGGTTTCCCTTCGCATCCATATATCCCATAGGATCACACAGCTCCCAACATCCTGGATGAGCCTAATACTCGGTATTACTCAGTATTTGTAAAGGTGGAAGGAGGCTCTAGGCCCATCAAGACCACCTTCCCTACATAATGTAGGATGAATTATTAAACTAACCCAAAATAAATGTATCTAGTTCTGTTTTAAGGGACTTGAAAGTAACCATATTTACAATATTATGGGGTAAGGAATTCCATAGTGTGATCGCTGTTATTGTAAAATAATGCTGATGCTTGTTAGTTAAAACTTTTGGGATCCAGATATGTCAATTGTGACATCTCAAGTTATTTGGTTTTATATCCATAATGATATTAGTCTCCTTCATAAGTGTCTTCTCCTCTAATATATTGTAGAAAAACAATAGGTCACCCCTGTCTCTTCTTAGTTTTAGGTCATACAAGCCTAGAGTGCTCAGTCTTTCCTCATATGGTAAATGTCTAACTCTGTGTATACTTTCTGTAGTTTTTCTTTGTATATTTTTGATTAGTTTTGCATCCTTTTTGAGACAATGATCCCAAAAGGAGGCTGCATAATCAGCATGGGGCAAATGAAGGATTTAAAAAGGGGTATTATGCATTGTTCATTCCTACAGATGAATGTCCTTTTAATTGCTGTTAAAATGTAATTTCCAGTATGTGTAACTTTTCTATAGTGGTCAGTTACTGAAAACTGGATGTTAATAATAATACTCAAATCCCTTTCTGTAGTGACCAGTTTAATATATATCCCATTTAAGTTATAATTGGAGATGACATTTTTGGTTCCTAAATGGATTACTGCACATTTATCCGTATTAAAGAACATTTTGTTATTATATGCCCAAGTTTCAATAGTTGACAAATCATGTTTTATTTGTAAAATTTTATCTGCTGTGTCAACCTCTGCAGATATTTTCGTATCATCTGCAAACTTACAAATATTGTTTGTCACCCCTATATGAAGATCACTAATATAAATCCCCAATAGGGTATTCCCCATTACAGGTCCCTGTGGCACTCCACTAGTTACTTTTATCTCTGAGGAAACAGTGTCACCTATTTTAACCTGTCGAGATCTGTATGACAGCCAATTACAGACCCAAGTGGATAAATAATAGTTGAAGCCTAGTTGAACCATTTTGTTTATTAATGGATTATGGGGAACCAGGTCAAAAGCTTTCCTGAAATCCAAATTGATAATATCAACTGGTATGCTTCTATCAAGACTATTACTAATAGATTTCTAGAAAGTAATCAAATTAGTGGTGCATGATCTTCCCCTGAGAAAACCATGCTGTGATATATCTGTAAGACCCAAGATTTCAATCTTAGTATCCATTTTTTTTTTATTTTCTCCAGTAGCCAATGGATGTGAGGCTAATGGGTCAATAATGTTCAGTTAGTTTTTTTGTTTCTCTTTTTAAATATAGAGATCACTACAGCCTTATGCCAGTCATCTGGTACTTCCACTGTTTTTAAGGGATTTGTTAAAAATAATTGTTAAGGGGTGCAAAAGTTGATCCATGGTTTGTTTGGTCAGATAAATATTTAAATTATCTGGTCCGAGAGAATAATTCTTTTTTAAGGTTAAAATGGCTGATTGTATCTCCCCTGGGGTAATTTCTATGAACTCATCTAAGGTAGGGATTGGCAAAGTATTGCATTATTTAGCAGCAAAGACTGATCCAAAGTATTCATCAAAAATAGCAGCTACTTTTGCATTGTTGTTAATCTCCTCTCCATTTTTATGATTGTTGAAATAGGGTTAGTAGTTTTTATGTTTGTATTTATTTAAGCATACAATGCCTTAGTATTCCCTCTGGAAACAGAGAGTTTGAATTCCATTTTTTTCCCTTTCCATTCTAATAAGTGTTTTTGTTTTTTTAACTTCCCATCTAAAAGATGCTATGGTTTCCTTAGTTGTATTCTTATTCATTTTCATGTATGCTGTCTCTCTTTTTTAATTTGTTTAAGAATTTTGTGAGTAAGCCATTGTGGGACTTTCCCCTTGCTGTTATTTTTTTAATGGATATATTATGATTCTAGTTCAAGAAGAATGCTTTCCAATAGGTTCCAACAGTCATTTGTGTTTAGCCCTGATAAAATCATCCCAATTAAATCTATTTAGAGATGTTTTAATGGTTTCATAGTTTCCTTTAGGGTAGTTATATCTAAATGTGGTTGGTTGAGTACAATTTCTTGATGTAACTAGATCAAAAAGTATAATATTGTGGTCGCTATTGCTAAGGGGAGTTGTTACAGTGATGTTATCAATGTCTGATTTCATATTTGTAAGAATAACATCTAGGATATTTTTCTCTCTAGTGGGTACTGGTAACAACTGGTGCAAGCCAAGTGTAATAAATAAGTCAAGGAACATTGATTGCACTTTGTTGCTAGTAGTTAAGGAATTCCAATTATTACCAGACACATTTAAGTCCCGCAAGAGTAGTACCTCTAATTTGTTTGTTAAATCAGTAATTAAAGTGAATAAATTCTCATTATAATTTGAATAGATAGATTGATACAGTACTGGCTTTCATTCCAAGGGTTTTCTGTAGGTTTTATTGTGACTGACAATGGTTCAAACATAAAGAAAGCATAGTCTGGCAGGGGCCTTGTGCACATTTTATGTTTTGCTTACTAAATTTGATAGTAGATGCCTTTCTGGAAGAGGGAAGAGAAACAAAAGCTCTCACATATGTAGCAGAAAAAATATGTACACATTTCAGCCATGCCTGCAAAGCACATCAATGATTTCAGACCATACAAGAAGAACATTAACTGCCACCAAATGTGCTCACCAGGATGTTGCAACAAGGTGGAACTCTACCTTTTACATCTTCTAATGATTGCTGGAGCAAACAAAAGGCTGTAATTAAATATATATTGGAAAACATCTTAGGGGATGCTTATGTGTACATCAAGCTTTTGCAGTGGGCCCTTTTAGAACTTCTCATCAAGATTCTGCAACCATTTGAATAATGTACTATGGAAGTGAGTTCTAACTCCACATTCAACCAAACAAATCCCATTGATCAAATTCTTAGATTTCAGCTAAAATGCAATCAAGGATTACCTGGAAGTTCCAAAAAGCCAGTTTCAGGTGGGAGAGTCTTGTTCCACTGACAGGGACTTGCCATCCAGAATAAAAAAAGACATAGCTAATAGCTTGGCAGAAGACACCAGGAGAAAGGACTGCTGTGCAACTGGACTTTTCTACTGGGACTAAAGAAGAAGAACTCTTGTACTTGGACCTTTAATTTAGGGTAAACAAAATCTAACAAACAAAACAAAAAAAAAAGTGTGTGTTTGTCTAGGTTAAATGAACTGAATGGTTATCTGAACAGTTATCTAGGTGTAAATCTCAGGTGATTGAAAGGACTTAATAGCTGTGAGGTTTAAATTACTTGAAGAAAGATCTAGAAGGAAAGTACATTTAAAGACTGCCTTAGAAAGATTCTGCTAATAGCTTGGCAGAAGCCACGAGGAGAAAGGACTGTATTGTCCTCCTTCCCTCCCACCCAAAGCTAGTTCTACTTTTATAGGCACAGGATTTGACTGACAATAGGACCTTCCTGTTTGGGAGCAGGAAGTGAGTGATCACAAAGCCACCAAAGACCCACCATCCTAGAAGGGCAAGAGTAGCTCTCTGGCCCCATCTAGCTGCTGGAGGTCTGCCTCTGAGCAAGTAAGGGGTCTACTGAGAAATATAGGATATTCTTGTCTCAGAACAGGACAATCAGGAGCTTAAAGAGCACACAGGCAGAAAGTAAGGAGAGAGAGGAAAAAAACAGAGGAAAGAGTAAGGATTGCAAACAGTTAAGGGGCCAGAAATAAGACATGATTGGAGTGGTGCAGTGCAGTGGCTGTGGAGCAGCAGTCTTCCGGGAGACGTTCTGGAGGATGTGGTGTTGTCCCATCTGCAGGCACCTCTCTGAGCTGAGGAGGAGGTCGCTCATCTCCAGGCTGAGTTGGCCAGGATTTTGGGACCTCCTCTTCCATTCAGGGACCACCAGTGCCACTGCCGTTGCCTCAGAGGTTGCCAAGAAAGAGGAGCAGTTGGACCACAGTGGGCTCAGGGAGGGTGAGGGTGGTGGAACAGGGGCGCATCCCTACAGTTTTACCTCTCCACAATTCCTATACCATTCTGGCAAAGTGTGGTTCCTCTATGGAGGCACCTGCAGTGGAGACCAAGGAGGATGCTGGGAACCTCAACAAAGAAGACCCACAGGAGAGTGGCAGGGGACCCCGCAGGGGAAGGAAACAACTCCTGGTGGGGGACTCCATTATTAGGAAGGTAGAACTGGGGGAGGAAGGGGAGAGGGAGGTAAGGTGCCTGCCTGGTGCCATGGCTTGGAGGGACAGGGAGCAAATCCTCAGGATTGCTAGAGCAGCTGCACAGGGGAGTGAGCTGGATGTCATTGTCCACCTAGGGACAAATGACCTTACTAATAAGGGATTAGAGAAATGCAGGAAGAGTTTGTGGAATTGGGGAGGGACCTTAGACAAGTAGCATGCATGGTAACCTTCTCGGAGGTGCTGCCCATCTATGGCATAGGAGAAGCTAGGGAGTTCCACACCATGGGATTCAATCAGTGGTTGAAAAACTGGTGTGGAGCTCAGGGATTTGGCTTCATTGGGGACTGGGGGTCCACCTGGAGAGATGCAAGCCTATACTGGCATGATAGGCTGTATCTGTCCAGGAGGGGAACCAGGATACTAGGTGATAGGTTTAAATGCTTCATTGGCAAGCATTTAAACTAGCCAAGGGGGGAGGCACTGGAAAGGAGAAGGGAAATCCTAGCCCCCCCAAAAAATCAGGGTAGTAAGTGTGGCAAACACCAACATAGAGGTGTAGATAGGGAGAAGGGCAGGGGTAAATGGAGAAAGTGACAAAGGCAAGAAGAACAGGGATGGGGCCAAAAGGAGTAAGGCCATCAGGAAATGGAGGGTAATGAGTACTAATGCCCGTCATCTGGGCAACAAGCTCCCTGAGCTGGTGGCCTTGATGGAAGAGGGATGCCTGGATATCGTAGCAGTCACAGAAACATGGTAAACAGAGAACCATGACTGGGATGTTACATACCAGGGTACATAACCTACAGGAGAGACAGGCAGGGGAGAAGAGGGGAGGAGTAGCTCTCTATGTAAAGGAAGGGATAAAAGCAACTGAACAAAAGAGTAAACTGGGAGGAGAGGAGGCACTGTGGGTCACCTTGGAGACTGGAAAGGGCACCACAATCGCTTTGGGGTTGTGTACAGACCCCATGTCAAGAGGAGGGAATGGACAAGGATATGATAGAAGGCATTCTTAGAATGGCAGAGAAAGGAGATACTGTTGATGGGAGACCTGAATATGCCAGATGTTAACTGGAGCACATTTGCTGCAGCCACATCCAAGAGCAGGGCCATTCTTGATGCCCTACAGGTGGCAGGCTTCAGACAGCTAGTTTCAGAACCCACTCATGAGAGAGCAATCTTAGATCTTGTACTCTCAAACAGGGGCAGTGAGAGGATCTCAGATCTAGAAGTGGGTTGCCATCTGGGAACAAGTGATGATCAAACAGTGTGGTTCACATTAAACTCAGCTACAGAGTCAAGCCATACAAAAGTGAGGGTACTGGACTTTAGGAGGGCTGACTTTGGCAAGATGGGAGAGTGCCTCAGAAAAGCACTAGCAAACAGGCTAGAAGGAGGGGTGGAGCAACAATGGGGAATCATCAAAACTGCCATCACAGAGGCAACAATCCTTTGTGTGAAGCAAATAAACAAACCAAAATGAAAGAAAAAGCCACTATGGTTCTCAAAAGAGGTGGCTGTGTAAGTCAGGAAGAAAAATATAGCATTCCAGAAGTATAAGGAAACACAGAAGGAGCAGGACAGAGATCTGTACCAGTTAAGGCAGAAGGAAGCAGGGAAGGAAGTCATAAGAGCAAAGACCCAAACTGAGGAAAAGATAGCCAACTCAGTTAAGAAGGAGGATAAAACCTTTTATAGGTACATCAGCGAGTGTAGAAAGACAAAGGGAGGGATAGTGAGGCTGAATAGAATGAACGGTGGGTGGGCAGAGGGAGACAGTGAAAAAGCAGGGATACTGAATGAATATTTCTGCTCAGTATTCACAAAAGAGGAGGGGGAAGTGCCTAATCCAATTAACAGAAGCACTCTTGATAGGGGAGTCGATCCCAGTCCTTTCACAGAAGAAAGGGTTCAGCAAGAACTCCTAAAACTGAAGGTGGATAAAGCAATGGGTCCTGATGGAATTCACCCCAGAATTCTAAAAGAATTAAGGGAAAAACTAGTGAAACCTCTGGCTACTTTTTTAAATAAATCATGGGAGGATGGTGTGGTACCCGAGGACTGGAGGAAGGCGGATGTGATTCCCCTTCACAAAAGTGGGACCAAGACAGAGACAGGAAACTACAGACCTGTCAGTCTGACCTCTGTGGAAGGGAAAGCGATGGAGTCACTTCTGAAGGAAAGAATTGTTGAGTACCTAGAGGCCAGTGGGGCACAGGACCCAAGGCAGCATGGGATCACAGCGGGAAGGTCATGTCAGATGACTCTAATAGATTTCTTTGACTGGGTGACCAAAGTAGTAGACCAGGGAGGGGCTGTGGACATGGCCTACCTAGACTTTAGCAAGGCATTTGACACAGTCCCACACAAAAGATTAATATTCAAATTAACCAGCCTGGGAGTGGGTCCCAGGGTGGTAGCCTGGGTAAAACATTGGCTGGACAACAGGACACAGAAGGTAATTGTAAATGGAGTCCACTCTGAAGAAAGAGGGGTTACTAGTGGGGTACCGCAGGGTTCAGTATTGGGTCCAGTCCTTTTAATGTCTTCATCAGTGACATTGCAGAGGGACTGGAAGGAAACGTATGCCTTTTTGCAGATGACACAAAGATCTGCAACAGGGTTGATACACAAGGAGGTTTGGAAAGGATGAGAAGGGACTGGGCAAGGTTGGAGGAATGGTCAGAAGTATGGCAGCTAGGATTCAATGCAAAGAAGTGCAAAATAATGCACCTGGGAAACAAGAACCCAGGGGAAGAATACACAATGGGGGGAGGTAATAACAACAACAAAGAAGGAAAGGGACCTGGGGTAATCATATCAGATGACCTTAAGGTTAGCAAGCAATGTGAAAAGGCAGTAGGAAGGGCTGGGGGTATACTGGGATGCACAGGGAGAGGCATCATCAGCAGAAAACAGGAAGTTGTTATCCCTCTGTACAGACAGTTGGTGAGACCCCATCTGGAGTACTGTGTTCTGTTCTGGAGACCCCATCTCCGCAAGGACATAGACAGGATAGAGGAAGTCCAGAAAAGGGCAACTAAAATGGTGCAGGGTCTGCAAGAGAAGCCATATGAGGAGAGACTAAAGGAGCATAATATGTATACCCTTGAGGAAAGAAGGGAGAGGGGGGACATGATAGAAACTTTTAAGTACTTCAGTGGAATCAACAAAGTCCAAGAGGGTAGCATCTTTCAGAAAAAGAGACGTGCAAGAACAAGGGGACACAATTTAAAGATAGAAGGGGGGTGGTTCAGGGGCAATGTGAAGAAGTATTATTTCACAGAGAGGGTAGTGGATGAATGGAACAGCCTTCCTGAGGAGGTTGTGGGGTCTGAAAGTTTGGGAGTATTCAAGAATGCATGGGACAGACATAAGGCAATTCTTGTGGGGGATAGGAAGAAATAGGCTGTTGGTTAACTAGGATCTGTGGCCTATCCTGTAGGTAGGGAGATGGGCAGACTAGATGGGCCAAGCGGTCCTTATCTGCCGTCAAAGTCTATGTTTCTATGTTTCTATAGTCCATTGAATGATTAAAAAAGTCAGAGATGATGAAAAGGTCTGTGAAATGCTGGTGGTAGAACATTTTATCATAGCAATAGTACAAGTACAAGATGAAACAGCTCTCACAGCATGACCCTAATGTGTTCCAATACCGCACAGAGAAAATCATTCAAGAAGTAGATTCTGCGTTGAAAAAAAAAAAAACAGCCACTACAGATGCAGCATCCTCATCTATTCCTCCTGCTCCTTCACAACCCTCTCTTTTCTATCAGGCTATAAAACACTCAGCTGCTGCCATTCATTGTACACCCAGTAGTCAACTTTGTGGTCATTTGGATGCTCTCATCCTTGAAAAATCAGACCTTTCTTCTCCATACAGTATATCACTGCCTCTGCCTAGGCTATGGTTGACTCGTATTTGGCAGAAAGGAGTACTGAGTGCAACAAATATCCTGTAAAATAATGGCAAAGCAAGGAGCTGATATGACCTTATTTATTTATTTATTTATTTATTTATTTATTGATGAGTTTCATCAGAAAAGCACACTGAACAACTATGTTGCTCATCTCCTGGTGTGTCCTGGGGGGAAGGGAAAAGGAGAACAAAATACAACAGTGGTATATTACAATCATGTGAATTAGAGTACATAATACTGCAGTAGCATATTATATGCACAAGAGCAATATTACATTTTTTACAACATAGGTAGTAGAGCATTTGGGTAAACAACAGGTTTGCAAAAACCTAGGAAGGTTAATATTATTTGGACTACAGGATGTGAAACAAATGGTTAGACACTAGACATTCAAGGTCCAGAGAATTAGATAAATGCAATAACATGATATATCATGCCACAGAGTACAAGGAGGTAACATAGTACAAGGATAGGTGCATAAATAACAAAGGAGGGCATAGTGACATGGTGTTGAAATAGACTTGTGGAGGTAAAATTAGGGACAAGCGCAGTTGGGGGAGAAGAAGTTATGCAGTGCCATGGAGATAGAGGAAGGTGATGAGGAGTGTCTGATGAGATGGAGAAGGGAGTTCCAAAGTTTAGGGAAGCAGTAGGAGAAAGCACTTTGGCATATAGTGGTGGTGTGATGAGGGATTACCAAGGTACGAGAGTTAAAAGATCTGAGGGAGTGAGAGGAGGAGTGCAGAATGGATACAGAGGAGAGGTAGGAGGGGAGTGTGCCAAACCAAAATTTAGGGGTAAATTTAGCACAGTGGGAGAGACATCTGCTCTAGAGGGATGGAAGACTAAGAGAGTGAAAAAGGGTGCAGTGGTGAGTAAGGGCAGGGGAGTCAATATCAAAGTGACAGGAGTAAAAGACAGGGTCCATTATGGTTAGAGAAGACTTGGGAGCAGCACTCTAGACTATGTAGCAATAGTCAAAGATAGGGAGAATCATTCTCTGGACTAGGTTATGCCTGGCAGGTAGAGGTAGGCAACTGCAGCTCCTGTAGAGAGCATCAAGCTGGGGGCATAGTTTTCTTAGGATGGTGTCAACATGACCAGAAATGTTTAGGTGTTGGTTGAGCCAAACACCTAGTTATCGGAAAAAAGAAGTGTCCTCTAGTGTAGTCCCATCGAGGGTGTAGAAAGAGGGCAGGGATGACAGTCAAGAGAGTCTCTGCCTAGTGCCGAAGGTCATAGAGACCGTCTTCTTGGCATCAAGGAATAATTTATGTGAGCATAACCAGTGCTGAACATTATTGAAATCATGCTGAAGGCTGTCAGCCACATCAGAGGGAAGTTGGTCGGAGGTGAACAGTACGGTATTGCCAGCATACATATGGATGGAGGCTTTGGAGCATACTAAGGGAAGGTCATTTAGGAAAATAGAAAATAGGAGAGGGCCAAGTACTAAGCCTTGAGGCACCCCTGTTGAGACTGCAAGGTGAGGGGACATGGCCTCAGCTATCTTGACCGATTGAGTCCTGTCAAACAGGTAGGATCTAAACCAGTTGCAGGCCATGGGAAACAAGCCAGCAGAAGCAAAGGTGTCAATGAGGAGGCACAATATAAAAATTGGAAGGGGGAGATTAAGAGGTAACATGAGGAAGTTTTTCTACACAGAGAGAGTGGTGAATGCTTGGAATAGTCAGCCACAGGAGGTGCTAGGGGCAATCACAGTGGATGGATTTAAACATGACTAGGACAAGGACAGGGGAACCTTGAGTGGGAAGGAAATGATGAAAAGCCATTGACCCACTTAGGTTGAATGGATGCATACATGTATAGGGCCTACGGGCAGACTGGATGGGCCTAGTGGTTCTTATTTGCTGACAGTTTCTATGTTTCCATGGAGTGGGAGACAGTGTCAAAAGCCTTTGCAAGGTCAACAAAGATGGTGGAGGTAATATGGCCATTATCCATGACAGTATGGCTAGTGTCCATTAGCCTGAGGAGAGAAGTAGTAGTGGAGTGGTTCTTCTGAAACCCAGATTGGAAAGTCATGAAAAAGGAGGAGTCATTGAGGAAGGAGGAGAGTTGGGAGTGTGCTAAGTATTCCTGGAGCTTGGTGAGGCTGGGTAGTAAGGAGATGGGGTGATAGTTTTCAGGGGAAAAGAGGTCTCCAACTTTTGGTAAAGGGAGAACAGTGGTGTGTTTGCAGGCTGCCAGAACAGATGCAGTGAGAAAGGAATGGTTGTAGAGAGCAGACAGAGTGAGGGAGATAGCAGGAGCTGATAAATATAACAATTTGGGATCAAGACCATCAGGCGAGTTACCTTTCAAGGAGTTTAGAGTGTCTTTGGGGAGACAGGAGAAAAGGTGACACTCACTGGTTGTGGGTGTGCATCAAACGGTAATGGCTTTGAGGGCAGGAGAGACTGGTGGGGGGAGGTGAACAGGGATGAGGCACAGGATATGAACTATGAGTTAAAGTGCTCTGCTACAGCAGAGTGGTTAGCTATCAGTTCATTATTTATTTTAATTAGAGGTGTAGGGGTTTTTGTTTGTGGGCTGAAAAGTAAGTGGACTACTTTACAGAACTTTGATGGGGTGTTATTGTTTGCAGTGAAGGTGGTTCTGAAATATTTGGTTTTAACTAGTCAGGTGACTTTAGTACAGGTGTTCCATAGTGAATGGTAGATGGAGTAATCCCTGGGGAGCTTGGTGGATTTGTGGGACTGCCAGGCTTGGTCTTATGCATGTTGGCAGGCCAACAGTTCAGGCGTAATCCAGGGGTGGTGGTTGCCACGTACTTTGGCTTTTTTCACTGGGGCATGCTTGTTCCAGATATTGAGGAGGGTGGCTTTGAAATGCTCCAGGGCTTGATCTATTGAGTGGGCAGGGGATATGGGTGACCAGTTGGCTTGAACAAGGAATTGGTGGAGAGGAGCCAGGTCTAATGATTTGTAAGAATGCATTACAAGAAGTTTTAGGGGGGCCTTTGGGTGGCGAGCCTGTCTGACAAGGTAGATCAAGTGATGATCACTTAGAGAGTCAGGCAGTAGACCTGACTTAATAACCCTCTGGGGGTGGGATGTTAGGGCCCAGTCTATGAGGGAGTGATTTGGGGTTTAGGCAAGTTGGTTCTAGGATCAGTTGGGACAGGTTAAGGGCAGTAAGGTCAGTACGTGTCTTAGTATGAGAGGGAGATAGCCAATTGTGATTAAAGTCACCCATTAAGTAGAGCTCACCTGACTGGGTAAGGGAACCTATATTGGTTATAAGATCAGTAACAGCAGAGTTGTGTAGACCTGGGTGAGAGTAGGTGCCTGCAATGAAGATGGGGATGGAGAATGGGAGAAAGAATCTCAGTACAAGGGCTTCGTAAGCCATTGAGATGGAAGTAGATAGTACAGTAATGGTTTGGAGAGAGGAGAAAGAGTAAATGGCCTCACCACCACCCCTAGCAGAGCGATCCTGGTGGATGACAGTGTAGCCAGGTATAGCTATGCTGGCATCAGAGATTTTATTTGATAACTAGGTCTCAGATAGAATGAGGATGTCAGGGGTGAGAGAATTTATTAGCAAAAGTAAGAAGTCAAGTTTTTGGAGAAGACTGCCTATACTAAGGAGGAGGATTTTGAGGCCCTGAGGGAGGGAGAATGGAGTAGACGAGGAGGCGGTTGGGGGAGTGTGGACAGTGACAGGAGAGGGACTATTTGTAGGGGGACCTGGGATAGGATTTATGTCACCAGCTGAGAGAAGTAATAAGGTGATAACAATAAAATGAAGCTTCAAGCTCTTATACCAGAAAGGAGTATGGTATGGGTAGGTGCAAAGTGGGGTACAGGAGGCGCAAGGTTGAATGAATTTAAGGAGATGCAAAGTGATATAAGAGAGAGGGAGTGACACTTGTGCAGGTAGCTTTGAAGTATATGGTCTGTCCTCCAACTAGAGTATTTTTAGTGACTCTTTAGCTCTGCAGGAAATGTGACAACAGATATATGATGTAGACTATTGCCAGATAAAGATGTTGCAACATAAAATTTTGCTGGCAAAATTCCCATGAAATCATCAATTTCAACGTGCAAACTATTTCAAGAAATTCTGCTGTCACATGAAATATTTCTTGGGTGCAAAGTTGCGAAATTTCACATGCAAAATGTGAAATTGTACATGAGAACGGCAAAATTTCACCCACAAGTGGCAAACTGTGCCATTTTGTGGGTGAATTTTTGCACTTCACTGGTGAAATTTCACACTCTGTGACCAAAATTTCACACGTGCAAAACATTTCTCGAAATGCGTAAATTCTGCTAAATATTTTGCATAATGAAATTTTGAAATTTTGCCCATCTCTACTGCCAGAAACTGTGGAAAAATTAACATTCTTAAAAATAAACCTTCCCTTGATTGGTTACACCTATGACCTGGAGGCAGCAAATACTATACAGTTGGCAGTGACCACAAAGTTGATTACATGAAAAAGTGGAGGAGTGACATTTTTTTAGGAAAAGAAATAATTAAGTATGTAAGCCCATATGTGGTCTACACAATTTTTTAACCTGATGGGACAATTTTACCGCATGTCCTAATGAACTTGGCTAATTTTTGGATTGCCTAAAGCTGATGGCACAATTTTTTCAGCATGTCCTTATGGACTAAGTTAATTTTTGGATTGCCTGAACCTGATAGCAACATTTTTTGAGCATGTCCTAATGAACTTAACACATTTTGGATAGTCTGAACTTGATGGTACACTTTTTTAAGCATGTCCCATTGGACAGCTGTTGTTTGGAGTTCTTGACATTGCCTGATGCCACACTTTTTTTTGTCCTCTCAGACAGAGACTGAGCAGAGAGCTAATTTTTGGATTGCCTGAAGCTAATAGTACACTTTCTGAAGCATGTTCTCTCAGACTGAGTTAATTTTTTGATTGCCTGATACTACCTCATGACACTTTTTTGTCTTCTCGGACTAAGCTCATTGTTGGATTACCTGAACCTGATAGCACCATTTTTTCAGCATGTCCTAATGGACTGAGTTCATTTTTGGCTTGCCTGACATTTCCTGCTGACACACTTTTTTGTCCTCTCGAATAGAGCAAATGTTTGGATTGTCTGAACCACAATTGTTGCAGCATGTCCTAATGGACTTGTCTAATTTTTGGATTGCCTGAACTTGATTTTGCTGCTCATATCTCCTCACATTGGCTGTAGCTCTCTTAATTTATTGTTCAATTATGTGTTCAAAAATGATGGTCTGGACTCCTAAGGACATGTAGTTTTTTTTAGTGGGAGTCTCCTAAATGTGTCATCAATTTGGGTGGGTGGAGGGGACACTGTGCCATGGAAAATAACTACATGACTCTCAGTGGAGTAGCGAAGGAGCTAGTACAACAATGACAAACTGATATGTCCATTGTATACTAAATAGCATCCCCCTCTAAGGTCAGACCAGTCAGTCTACCCTGCTATGGAGGCAGAAAACAAAGGTCAACAGCATGACTGCTATGTATTCAATTGACCAGCACATCCATGCCATAAGTTCACGGTTTTCATTTCTGAAATGCTGTTTACAATTCCATCTGTGTTTCATAGATCTCAGTGACATTTTATTCAATTTTATAGCGGATTTTCTGTTTTCCTCACATTTTAAAAAAGGTTTTAATTCAAATCAGAAATAATCAGGATTTATCAGGACTTTGGCCTGGATTCCAATTCTGATAATAAGTCAGGATGTTTTTGGGTCTGACCAACCTGAGCAGAGACTAACAGAATCAGCGGAATATGCAAATTGTAGCTGACTGTTCTCCCACTTTCAAAACAAGCTTCCTCTACCATTGCTACCCCCTGGCCTTAAAAACTTTTTTAGGGGGAGTGGAAGGAATATCAGTCACATGTACTCTGCACAAAAAACAGGTTTTTCTTTGTTACTATATTGCCTCTGGGGAGACAGTCCCTACCAGCCCCTGTCCTTCCCCTACCCACTCCAACAACTGTGCTTTTGCTACTGCTGACTGATGTTTTCTCCTCTGTATTCCAGTTCAAGAGATCAAACATTCTTTTAGTATGCTGCAGGGCTTAATCCTGCCTGAATCACTCTGCATACCACAAAAAGCTGCAGAGTTTTATTTTATCTCCTTGCTATATGAGGAACAATCTCTGTGATGCTCAGTTCTCACACATTGCCTACAACAAACTTCTCTCAACTCTAACCAAGCTGCACTGATGTGAGGGATTTATAATCCCACAGAAGGTAATCTGGTCTGCTCCAATCAGAGCACAACTAACAGCAGCAGGGTCAGAGTGAGCATTTAGACAGCAAGCCCAATTGGACTGCCACTCATGCAGTTATATGACTACCCTGACTGTCAAGCTCAATTTGAGCATAAGAGGAGGAGCCACAGGACTAAAGAGAGAGGAGAAGAGATTCACTGAGAGAAATGTGGGAGAGGGCAGTAGGAGGAGGCAGTACAGAGTGCACACTCACAATAGGAGCGAAGGATAGACCTGCCTTCAGGTACATACTCACACTCACTGCTGTCTGCTGAGATGTGGTCAGACTCAGTGACAGGCATTCTACTGTTTCACTTGCTGGCTGGTTACTGTGATCAGTTCATCCAGTGCTATGTGAGGGGGTCAGAGGCTATGCAATCAGGCAGGGACCCAGCCATATCCCCTGGCACAATATATCAGTTGGAGGGTGAGGATATAGCATGCACCAAGCAGGAAAGGGATCTTGGGGTTGTCATCTCTGATGACCTCAAGGTAGGGAAACAGTGTGACAAGGCATCAGGTAAAGCAAATAGGATGCTGGGATGTATAGGCAGGGGCATCACCAGCAGGAAAAGGGAGGTCATAATTCCACTATACAAGACACTAGTGAGGCCCCACCTGGTGCAGTGTACAGTTCTGGAGACCATACCCTACGTAAGGACATAGACAGGGTAGAGAAGGTTCAGAGGAGGGCAACAAAGATGGTGCATGGGTTGCATCACAAATCCTATGAAGACAGGTTGAAGGAACTGAACATGTACTCCCTGGAGGAGAGGAGGGAGAGGGGATATGATAGAGACATACAAGTATCTTACAGGGAGGAACAGGGTGCAGGAAAACACTATTTTAAGCGAAAAAGATGTTTCAGGACTAGAGGCATGGGATGAAGTTGGAGGAGGACGATTCAGAGGAAACATGAGAAAATTTCTTCACAGAACAGGTGGTGGACAAGTGGAACACCCTGTCAGAGGAAGTGGTGGGGGCTGAAACAATCATGGGATTTAAGAATGCATGGGATAGACATAAAGGAATTCTAGAGGTCAGGGGTAAGGGGAAATAGACTTCTAGGAAAACAAACTGAACTTACAAGCTCAAATGGGCAGACTAGGTGGGCCATAGGCCCTTATCTGCCGACACTGTCTATGTATCTATGTATCTATGTATCTATGTATCTGCCTCCCATGAACAGCACTAGTCAGCTGCCATGGAACAGATGCCCCACCCAACCACCATGCTGCCCCGGCCCTCCAGCCAGGCAGAGAGGGCTGAGGCAGCAATTCAGGCAGCTTCTTTTTTTCTGTGACTCCCAGGATGTGTGATGTCCCACAATTCCCTGCTCTGTGCAGAGCTGGGGAGCCTTTCTGGGAACAGGATAGGTATTCAGATGGATACCTACTTAAGTCTGCCAATCCACCCACCGTACACCACTGTATAGTGGCAGGTGAGGCCAAGGACAAGTGAAATGTGTGGCCAACAATGATGAATGAAATGCCTCCTGCATCTACCTGTGGGGGTAGATGTGCATGGGCCAGGTATGAGCCTATCTAGTGTACCCAGTCTGCACTGGTGTATAAGCACCATAGAGAGTAAACAACAAGAAAGTTTCTTTGATTGAGACACATAAAGGCAGACTGTAGATACTATGTGGAAGATTGAACAGCTTAATGTAGTAACTGCATCAGATCTCAGAAAAAGAACTATATACTGCACTTTAATTAATTAAATTTGAAGCTCAAAACATTCCTAATGGTGAGCCTTAAGAATGGATAACAATTTATTATATAATTATTGACTGGAATCTGCATAACTGCACTACTGTATATGTAAAATTATTGCACATTTTGTACAAAAAATTAACTTTTGCACAACAGTTATCCACAGTTATTTTTTTTCCTCTTGTATTTTTACCTCCTCCCCCTCTTGACCAGCTCCCTGCCAATATAGACCTCCAGCCCCATCACTCCTACTCCAAGGACTTACCTGATCTTCTTCTTGACCACTATGGAAATGTGGATTTCATGGCGGGTGGTGAGGAGCCTGTGGGGTCACCCCCTTCATCATGCTCATCTGTGTGTAATGTAAATACACCACACACTTTCAGCATCTACAGTATACCCATCTCTCTAAGAGGCAGATGCTGCTGCACCACCTAGTCTCTGATAGGTGGCAGCTGAGTAGTGGCATGAACTATCCCCCTACCCTGAAGGAGTAGAGTCGATGGATGCTCAGTTCTCCTTCCCCCTGCCAGCACCATGTGACCCTGGTCCATTCCAGAACCTGGGTCACTGGTGATGTGTGGTATGGGATGCCTCAGCCTGCCACACCACCAGGATGACCCTTTCCCACAGTTATTTAAATATGATGACAGAGAAAATTTAAAGTTACTTATTCTGAATTCTAGCTGATACAAACAGAAACCTGGATTCTGCTTTAAGAGACTGCATAGGGAGTGCATGAAATCAAATGATAATACAAAGCACTAAGTTATCCAAAATCAAAAGATTAATTCTAAATGGAATCTGGGTTTGCAGAGAATTAAAGTAAAAAGAATATTGTATTTATAAATTGCATGATATTAAAGTAATTTGCATGAGACTGCAAATACAAAATCATTTAAGGAAAAATGACAATATGGTGAAAGCAACATAGGGCAGAACAACAGAGAAAATAAAAAAGAAAAGGGAAAAAAGAAAAACACAGGCATGGGCTCCAAATACTGTATATAACAGTGACAAATATGATAATAAAAATCTCAATAATATGTACAATTTCTACAGCATCCTTAAAAATGTCAAAGCACTGGACAAGGTCAGGATACAAACAAGAGTTGTCAAGGAGTATTAAAAGCTATTAGAAAAAAACGTGTTTCTTTAGTTTACGTTTAAATGACTCAAGGTCAATAAATGCTCAGATTACAAGTGGAAGTTCATTCTAGAGACAGAGGGGCCTTGGAGCACGAAGGATGTGTCACCAAATGTGGCCAGTCTGCTGATAGGTACATTGTAGAGAAGTCCATGATTAGAATAAAATAGAATGTGACTGGGTTAATATGTTCAGCTAAGATGATGCTACCGCTTGAATGTTGACTCGATTATCAGAGAGTGATAATGATGAGTTACTTGAGCTGTAAAGTGAACCCACTGAAGGACTCCGCAGTATTCCAATTTTGGTACAAATTAGTTTACTGGATGACCTTATCTTTACTGCAGCTAAGATTTAAACAAATACCCATGCAGAGGCTGAGACCATGTTGGTAGACATCTCAAAGTATAGCAATGGTTTTACTATGCAAATTTCATCAGCGACTGAGAGGATCAAGACTTGTACTTACTGGGTCTATGGAGGTGAGGGGGCAATACTGGCCCTTGCTTTCCTGGGGCCTTGTGTAAACTTTCATTTTGGGGCCACATATCAGAAGTTGGGGACCCACCCCAAGGAACAGCCTCATCCCTACCATGGCCTCCCTGTATCTTCATTTTCAGCAAGTATTACCATTTTTGGACTTTTCTTGAATTAGAATTTAATCTGTAAGCAATGAGGAGATGCACGAATCTGCGATAAAGTCTGGAGAAATTCAAACAAAGACACAGAGGTCCAGGAAGAAAGGAAGACAACTGGACAGCTAAGTTTTTAAGGGGGGGGGGCCCTCTGCTTTTGGCCCCCTGAGTGCATGCACAGTTCATACCATGCCAAGGCTGACTCTGTGAGAGGGCAGGTTAAACACGTGGATGTTGGACTGAGACAGCATTTGATAAGGGACTACTAGATAGACAACCAGAAACAGTTTATTAATATGACATCCACTGGACATTTTTAAAATGCATTTAAAATGGACACTTTTTCATGCATCCAATCACTTATTTGGTGCTGGGGAAGAAAATATAATCACAGGCTCTTTTGCCCCTGTTTAGTATGGGACTGGGGGTAAGGTTGGGGAGGGAGATTGAAAAGATAACATTTTTTTATTTAAGATTTTAGCCTCCATTTTTTCCAGAGATGGCAGATGGACTGCAGCCCCTCTCTTCAGTTTGTATCCGTCCACGTCCGGCATCGCCATCACTGTGAATGCCACCGGGACCATAATGGGGCCTGCCAGACCCATTTTCTCCACTCCCTGTTGTGGTAACAGATTCATGTGTGGAGGAATGCATGTGCTGCAGTCCTGCAACACCCTTCCTTCATGCCGTTCTCCATCCAGGTGCAGCCATGCAGTAGGAGCAACAAGGTCTCTCCCAAAGAGAGGAGAGCTGCCTTATGGCTGCTCAGTCCAGCTCCCCCCTCCCTGCCAGCCAACCCTCAATGACCCAGGATCATCCAAACCCAGGTGGCTGACATGGCTTGAGGTGTGGAGTCCAGCACCTCAACCTTAATGCCACTGGTCCAGCCGATTAAAAGGATCTTGATGGACAATGGAGGGGTTAACAAGATCACACATATATATATATATATATATATATATATATATATTAATTCTGGTATGGAATAATCTAAGTTGAGGGGGGCAGAAGATATCCTGAGTGCTAGAGTGGCCACCAAACTACTCCTGGCCACTTGGAGTGGAGGAATGGCCTTTGATTGCCTATTTTAACCATTCGTTGAGTGAAACATTAGTATTAATGTGAGTCTTGAGTGTGAATACTCGGTACAGCTGTGTGGTATATTGTGTTTTTCCAGTGGAATTTCTTAAACATTGTTTGCAATGTTAGAGTAAATTCCAAAAAACCCCAAAAGCATTTAGTGTTTTTTTTATATAAACTGCAGAACTGGTTTCCCCATGTAACTTGCAATGGAGAAATTGTTTTCAGCAGTTTACCTTGCAGAATGACTGACCATCCAAATATATATACTGTATAGTGAACTGATGGACAGCTTAGGTTAAGATGTAATATTAGGGAAGTAAACCTACAAAGCCATAAGAAGCAAGGCATGCTGGTACATTCAAAAAAGAACAGTTAAAGAGGTTACTTCATGTATAGGTGGGTGAAACAATGGAGCAGCTTACCGAGCGATGTGGGCGATGCAGGCACAACAGACATCTTTAAAAATATTATGCAGAGATGTCAGGAATCTTTAAAAATAAACTGGACAAAATCCTAATAAGTAATATCTGAAAATGTGGCTCAACTATGATGCAAGACAGGCTCAATGTGCTCATGCCTTCTGTCTGATTACTGAGTATAGAACACATGTATTATTTGGAACCCCCAGGCAGGTGCCAAAGGGACATCAGGAAGAAGGTGGGTGCATTTTTTATTACATTTTATCCCCTTGTTTCAAAGGAATTCACATATGATGGTCAGGGAAATATATGTTGCAGGAAACAATGTAGGTCTGTGGAATTCTAGAGGGGAGGAATGCAGAATGTCCAAATTTATTCCACTGTAACATTCTGCTTCTGACAAAATTCTATGGAAATATATTAGCTTCCATAAAATTCCACACTACAGAAATACCCAGTGAGTATTTGCCTGAAGATAATAAACACACCTAAATGTTGTAGTTTCCAGTTACCAGTTCACTATGATCATTACTTCTGCTACTACATGTGCATTATTACAATGTTTTATTACCATGTTTGTCAAAGAATTTAATTTTACATCTCTGTAAAATACAACTGAGAAAGGACCTTTTCCATATTCATAACTAATAACAAATGTTCATGTTTTACAGCTGATACCAATGCAAAGGAAGGGTTGTACCTGGTTCTGATGTCAGCCTCAGCTGTACAGTCTCCAAAGTCCATGATTCAACATTTCTGAAATGGAGTTATGAAAGTAACAGAACTATTGCAGAGTTCTTCTTAAACAACACATTGTATTTATTCATTCAGAATGTCCAAGGGGGACTGGATGAGTCAGGATCTAGCTACAAATGTGAACTTCAGAAAAATGGACAAACCAAAACGAGTGCTAATGTTAGTTTTTCAGTTAAGAACAGTAAGTGTGTAATATCCCTCTACAACTGAACTTTAGAAATGTTGAAGCCAGAAAAACTTGGTTTCAAAGTTTAATATATCCATAAGGAGTTTGAGTTTACAACTACTGGTGTAATTCAATGCTTCCAGTTGGGTAACCTATTTCCCCTCTTACTCCTTAATATTAAGAATTATATGAGCTGTGCATTTAAACAAGATTATTTAAAGTTCTTAATAGATGTTCTATGTGACAACCAGTGAAGGATACGTGTCAGTGGAGCGCATTATTCTCTGAAGCTACTCGGTTACAAAGCAGATGGTTCTCCACCAAATGGAATGGGTCAGAAAATAAGTGGTCAAAGTCAAATAACGTAGCTGCCAGAATGTCTTCTTTCCTAGGTTTGGGAATGGTACTCCATCAGGGCAACAAAATTTCAGACGTATCTGAATTAAAACCACAAAAGATGCACCATTGCATAGAGGTCAAGCATTTAGTACACTTGGAGAGGTAGCATACAAAGAGGCAGTTTGCTAGAGAGCACAGAGCTGCAAACCTGGGAATCAGAACTGACTCACCAATGAACACTTACTGTCATCTTGAGTAAGCTGCATAACCTTCCTGTGTTCTCTCTTTCTTTCTCTGTCTTTATGTGCTCAATGCCCCTGATCCTTTCAGTAACCTCCCTTTTGCCCATATAACCTCTCTTGGAATGCCTAATAGCTGCTTATAGCAATTTGTGGATTGCACAGTACTTTGGGATACAATGTGTATGTAAAGTGCTATATAAAACTCCTTCCTTCCTTCCTTCCTTCCTTCCTTCCTTCCTTCCTTCCTTAGCATAGATAGGTAATTTGCCTTTTACTGCTCATTTTGCTCAGTGGTTATGACCCCTTACCAATATCTAACTAATATTTATCCAGTTTAGTCTTGAACTCCTCTATATTCCCACTCGCTACAATTTCCAGAGGGAGACCATTCCAAACTCTCACCACTCTCTGTGAGAACCACTTTCCCCTCTGTTTAACACAGAAACACAGACTTTGAAGGCAGATAAGGACATTTTGTCCCACCTAGTCTGCCAATTTCCCTACCTATTGGATAAGCTGCAGATCCTAGTTAACCAACAGCCTACTTCTTCCTACCCTGCACCAGAATATCCTTATGTCTGTCCCATTCATTCTTGAATTCTCCCACTGTTTTTGTCCCCACAACCTCCTCAGGAAGGCCATTCCATACATCCACCACCCTCTCTGTGAAAAAATACTTCCTCACATTGCCCCTGAGCAGTCCCCACTCTATCTTCAAATTGTGTCCCCTTGTTCTTGAACATCTCTTTTTCTGAAAGATGTTACCCTCTTGGAGTTTGTTGATTTCCTTTAGGTACTTGAAAGTTTATATTATGTACTAGATGAATTAATGAAACTGAAGACAACATCATCACCAGGCCCTGACAACTTAAGTCCTGTAGTATTAAAGAATTTAGCAAAACTGCTATCTTATCCTCTCACCATATTATTTATTGAATCCTTACTATCAGGGCAGGTCCCAAATGACTGGAGAAGGACAGTGGTAGTTCCTATTCACAAAAAGGGAAATTGTTCCAGTGTATACAACTATAGGCTGATTAGCCTAACTTCCATCTGTTTCAAACTTATGGAAAGGGTAATTAAAAATAAGAAAGAAAATGAAATGGGTGTATTAAATCTTATAGATCCTTCTCAACATGGCTTCCATAAGGGATTGTCATGTGTCACCAATCTTCTGTCATTTTATGAATTTGTAAGTGACCATCTGGATAGGAATATTCCCATTGATGTCATCCTCCTGAATATAAGAAAAGCATTTGATACCATACCCCATAATTTATTGATAACTAAAATAGCTGCCATTGGAATCAACAGATATATTGTAAAATAGATTAACAATTGGCTTACAAATCATAAGCAATCCATTAGGATTAATGGAGTATGGTCTAAAGAGGAGGGTGTCACCAGTGGAGTGCCCCAGGGATTGGTGCTTGGTCCTGCTCTGTTTTCTCTGTATACAGTATTAGTAATATGGAGAGGTATAAATAGTGTCATCTCACAATTTGCAGATGACACTAAGATTGGAGGAGAGGCGGACTGTTTGCAGAATTATCTTGATCTGTGTCAGGACTTGGAGAAAGTTGAAAGTTAGGGGAAACATAATAAAATGGAACTCAATGAAACAAAGTGCACAGTTATGCATTTTGGAAAGAAAAATCCTTGATGCAAAGTATAAACGTAATGGTAGAATATTTAAATCTTCCAAGAAGGAAATTGATTTGGGTATCCGGGTGAATACTGATTTAGCTTCTTTAGATCACTGCCATCATATATCACTTACTACTAATAGATTATTAAGAACAATTAATAAAACCTTCTTAACAAGGGACAGTGAATGTCTAATGAAATTATACAAATCATACACTGTATCACTCCACATCTTGATTATGGATCTCCTCTTTGGAACCCATATTTAAAAAGGGACATTACGTTAATAGAAAAAACACAAAGGAAACTAACAAAATCATTAAAAGGATTTAAAAATAAGGAATATAGGTCCAGAACCAACTATTTAAAATTGTTTACATTGGAGAAAAGAAGAAAAAGGGGTGATTTACAGTACTTCTTACCTATAAAATTATGCAGAATCCTATTCTGATGGGGTTATGTGGGTTAAAAAGTAAAAACAGATTAAAAAAGGAATTGAGATCCTATACGAGACAATTATTTGTTCTTAAGGTTAAAACAGTAAAGAGATACAACTTTGTTTACCATAAGATTAGCTAAATTATGGAATTCCCTAACAAGTGATATTGTACTGGCACCTAGTTTTGAGCAATTTAAGCATTGATTAGATGATTTTCTTATCCAAAACAAGATGGGTCAATAACCCCACTAGGAGTGGGAGACAATTAAATGGGCCAATGGCCTACTTTGTCTTAACTTACCGAGTATTATCAAGTATGCCCCCCCTTTCCTGAAGGGTATACATATTAAGCTCCTTTAGTCTCTCTTTGTATGGCTTCTGTTGCAGACCCTGCACCATTTTAGTTGCCCTCTTCTGGACTGCCTCCATCCTGTCTATGTCCTTGTGGAGATGGGGGGCCAGATTCTAGAAGGGTGACACAACTTGCCACAGAATGCAACTTGCACCACCCACACCTGCGTCATCGACCCTGCGCCCTATTCTAGTAGGGACAGGGTCTTCACAGCTAAATCCTGCGACTTGCGACATGCAGCCAGGTACGCCGAACTGTGGGTGTACTTGGTGAGCATGTCACAATCCGCAACAGCAGGGTGGCGTGGTCAATCCCCCACCCATGCCCCGATCCCTAGTCACCAGCCGCAAATGCAGCATATACGCTGGTAGCCCTGGTAGTCTAGTGCCCCCCCAACACTGTTAAACAAAAGACACCACCCCCATATCCCTGGAAGTCTAGTGGCCCCCGATCATCATAAATGATATGTATAAAGCCCCAAATCGCTGGTAGTCTAGTGGTCCCCCCAGCAATATAAAATACTTATCATGAAGCTCCATATCCCTGTAGTTTAGCAGCCCCAATCATTATACAGGAATACATATCACAAATACCCTGGTAGTCTAGGGCCCCTACCCCCCATCCAGCTGTGCTAGGCTACCCCACATCCCCCCTGATCCCAGCTGGTGACTGGCACAGCCCACCTCTCACCTCCACAGCCAGCCGCTGACTGAGATCTGTATGAGTGCTACTGGAAGGCGTGCTCATAGAATTAATTTACAGTAAGTGCTCATATGGATCTCAGTCAGTGGCTGGCCATGGAGGTGAGAGGTGAGCTGTGCTAAGTCACTGGCGGGGATGGAGTGGGAGGGGTCTGAGGTGGCCTGGCAGGGCTGGGTGGGGTGAGGAGCCCCAGACTACCAGGGTATTTGTGATAATGCCTTGTATATCGATTAGAGGGCCCTAGACTACCAGGGATATGGAGCTTGTGATATGTATATATTCCTAGAAGGACCACTAGACTGAGAGATCTGGGGCTTTATACATGTCATTTATGATGATAGATCCGAGCTACCAGAGATATGGAACTATGATATGTATTTTATATTGCTGGGGGCGCTAGACTACCAGAGATATGGGGCTTTATATAATTCAGTTATGTTGGTTGGGGGCCACTAGACTACCTGGGGGGTAATTGCTGCATTTGCGGCCAGTGACCTGTGGTTTGGGGCACAGGTGGGGGGATGGCAGCGCCGCCCGGCGGGGCACCTGCCAGCAGGTGTTTTGGGGGGCTGGGGGTATAGGTAGCCCTGGGGTGTGCTGGGCATGGGGGGAAGGAAACCATGCACTGACCGCTGGACAGCCGACGGGTCTACAGGACCACTGGGGGCATCCATAAGTTATACCAGCTAAATGCTGGTGTAACCTACATTGCCGGATCTCCTCCAGGGGTTGTTGTAGAATCCCGATGTGGGCACTTTGTGGCTGTCCTTCTAGAATAGGGCACAACTGCTGCCATAAATCCCCTAGCGCCATGTCACCGGGGGTTTATGCGGCATAACTGCTGTTCGGCGCAGGTGGCCTGTGACATGTCACAGGCCACTTTGTAGAACCGTGCATGTTGCAACTGCAGGCTTAAGTTGCTACATGTGCCATTTTACTTGGTGCAACTGCAGTCACACCAGGTGTAACCCTTCTAGAATCTGGCCCGGGGTCTCAAGAACTGCATGCAGTATCCAGATGTGGTCTCACCAAGTGTCTGTAAACATATCACTCAACTGTCCCACATTACGGGGAACAGTTCCTCATTTTGCCTCACAAAAGCGCTATGTTCCACATTGAAATGGTCTGTCCTACATCGTACACTAAAATTTTAAAGAAAACATCCGAACAATAAATGTGAAAAATGCATTGTTCAATGAACAGCTAACTTTGTGAACATAGAAACATAGAATTTGACTCCAGATAAGGACCGCTCGGCCCACCTAGTCTTCCCATTTTCCTACCTAACAGATAAGCTGCAGATTCTAGTTAACCAACAGCTTACTTCCTCCTACACCCCACTAGGACTGCCTTATGTCTGTCCCATGCATTCTTGAATTCCCCCACTGTTCTTGACTCCACGACCTCCTCAGGGAGGCTGTTCCATGCATCTACAACCCTCTCCATGAAAAATACTTCCTACATTACCTCTGAGCTGTCCCTCCTCTATCTTCAAATTGTGCCCCTTGTTCTTGCACATCTCTTTTCTGAAAGATGCTACCTCTTGGACTTTGTTGATTCCTTGAGGTACTTGAAAGTTTCTATCCGTCCCTCTCTCCTTCTTTCCTCAAGGGTATACATATTAAGCTCCTTTAGTCTTTCTTCGTACATCTTCTGGTGCAGACCCTGCACCATTTTGGTTGCCCACCTCTGGACAGCCTCCACTCTGTCTATGTCTTTGCAGATATGGGGTCTCCAGAACTGCACACAGTACTCCAGATGGGGTCTCACCAACTGTCTGTACAGAGGGATAACAACTTCCTGTTTTCTACTATTGATGCCTCTTCCTATGCATCCCAGTATCCCCCAAGCCTTACTTACTGCCTTCTCACATTACTTGCCCACCTTTAGGTCATCTGATATAATTACCCTCAGGTCCCTTTCCATTTTTACTGTTGTCAGTATCTCACCCCCCATTGTGTACTCTTCCCCTGGGTTTTTGTTTCCCATGTGCATTACCTTGCACTTCTTTGCATTGAACCTGAGTTGCCACACATTTGACCATTCCTCCAACCTTGCCAAGTCCCTTCTCATCCTTTCCACTCCATCTTGTGTATCAACCCTGTTGCAGATCTTTGTGTCGTCTGCAAAGAGGCATATTTTTCCTTCCAGTTCCTCTGCAATGTCACTTATAAAGACATTAAAAAGGACCGGTCCCAGTACTGAACCCCGCGGTACCCCGCTAGTAACCCTCCTTTCTTCACTGTGTACTCCATTTACTACTACCCTTTGTGTCTTGTTGTCTATCCACTTTTTTATCCAGGCTACCACCTTGGGGCCCACTCCAAGGCTGGCTAACTTGTGTATTAATCTTTTGAGTGGGACTGTATCAAATGCCTTGCTAAAATCTAGGTAGGCCATGTCCACAGCCCCTCCCTGGTCTGCTACTTTGGTCACCCAGTCAAAGAAATCTATTAGATTCTTCTGACACGACCTTCCCATCGTGAATCAATGCTGCCTTGGGTCCTGTGACCCACTAGCCTCTAGGTACTCAACAATTCTTTCCTTCAGAAGTGATTCCATAATTTTCCCTACCACTGAGGTCAAACTAACTGGTCTGTAGTTTCCTGCCTCTGTCCTGCTCCCACTTTTGTGAAGAGGAATCACATCTGCCCTCCTCCAGTCCTCAGGTACCACCCCAACCTCCCATGATTTGTTAAAGAGAGTAGTCAGCAGTGTCACTAGTTCTACTCTTAGTTCTTTTAGAGTTCTTGGGTGAATTCCATCAGGCCCCATTGCTTTGTCCACCTTCAATTTTATTAGTTCTTTCAGAACCCTTTCTTCTGTAAATGGACTAGTATCGACCCCCATCTTCAGAGTGTTTCTCTTGTTTGGTTTAGGTACCTCCCCCTCCTCTTTCTTTGTGAATACTGAGCAGAAATATTCATTCAGTATCCCTGCTTTTTCACTGTCCCCCTCTACCCACATTCCCTCCCCTTTATTAAGCCTCAGTATCCCTCCTTTGGTCTCTCTTCACTCCCTAATGTACCTATAAAAGGTCTTATCCCCCTTCTTAACAGAATTGGCTATCCTTTCCTTGGTTTGGGCCTTTGCTATTCTGACTGCCTTCCCAGCCTCTTTCTGCTTTAACTGATAAAGTTCTCTGTCCTGCTCCTTCTGTGTTTCCTTATATTTCCTGAATGCTACTCTTTTTGAACATGAAAAACATACATTCCTACAGTATTTTAGGCTTTACTCTCCATGATTTAACAATGTGTTCCACATTTTGTGAGGCAGTGTTCCATATTTGGGGGATGAAAGGTTGAGAGCTATGGTACAGAGGGATAACAACTTCCTGTTTTCTATTGGTGATGCCGCCACCTATACATCCCAGTATCCCCCCAGCCATCCTTATGGCCTTCTCACATTGCTTGCTCACCTTTAGGTCATTTGTGTTGTTGATTTCACTATGCAGTTTTAGGCTGCGTGATCTAGTTACAAACTCCCCATCCTTCATTTCCATGCAAATACAGTCCCATAGGTCATCATTTTGAAATGCTCTGAACACCAAACATGAATCTCCCCTCATCCTATAGTCCAACAAATAAAGTCCCAAATTATTCATTCTGTCCTCATAGCTCAATTCCTTCATTCTTGATATTCTCCTTGTGGCTCTTCTCTGTACCTCCTCTAACTCTTCTATCTCTTCCTCCCTCCCTCCCTCCTTCTTTCCTTCCTTCCTTCCTTCCTTCCTTCCTTCCTTCCTTCCTTCCTTCCTTCCTTCCTTCCTTCCTCACAATACCACCCTCCTCCTTCCTGGCAACAAGACTTTTTATTGCTGCCTCACCTACCTGGACTTGCACGAAGACTTAGGTTTCCTGCCTTTGGGCTGACGGTGCAGATAAATGCAAATAGTAGATGAGGAGCACTTTGTTCCCGTGGTAGGGGGTGAGTTACCCAACATTCAAGCACCCCCTGCAGACCTACGATAGAGCAGCACAAGTGATGAGCAGTGAACATAACTTTTCATACACCCGGCCTCCTGTGATGTTGGCCTTGACAAACAGGGAAGGTGACTAGAAGAAGGACAAGGGAAATAGAGAACCTCTGTCTACCACCCAAGAAACCCTTATTACATTTTATGGTATTAGAATCTTGTCAAATTCACAATCCTGTGCTTTAAAAGAGAAAACTTGTGATTCATGCTACTTGAAAAAAAATGATGAGGCTCCCAGCCAATGCCAGCTGTTGTAAAACATAATTTTCAGGCAAAATATAACAGATAATTGGAAATATTTTCAGTTTGAGTCTGCCCCTTGTTCGTGATTAAGTACTTTTGTCACGGACATCTTTAGAAAAAAATCATGGTATTCTCTCGATTCTTGGTATATAATTTTTCTGGATCCTTTTTGTTTGTGTTGATGTGGTCAGCAAAAACGACTTCTTAATCTGTAGCATGCAATGTGACAGACTGAAATGTGACTGGTGGAGATTAAAGAAATGCCCTACCAGGTTTGCAACATAGCTGCTTTTGGGCATCAATTTGTGATGTCAAAGAGTGAGTACTATGACTCCAGACTGTACCAACCAGCAAAACAGATGCACTCTGAAGTTGCAAGACTCAGTTTTCATGACAATATCCCTAATAATAATGAATAGCGCTGTATCTGGATTCTGTGAATGCTCCATGATATGGGGCATTTTCCATGAGAACACCATAAAAAACAGTTTAGTTTTTGCTGATTGCAAATAAAAAATTTTGAATGCTTTGCCTGCAGTTTTGAGGGGCAGTGAGTGACACATCACACCCCCCTCTGAGTGGAATAACATACATATCCAAGCATCCTATGGGTACTTGGATTTTTTCTTGGCCTGCCTACCATGCAGGTGTTCTGCTGGCTCCACTTTTTTATCCCACTGTTGACTGCCCCAGCTGTTTTTTCTTGGGGGGTGAGGCTGTAGTGCACTGCTGTTATCACTGCTATAGATGTTGACAAGATCTTCTACATTGTGCCAGTGCTATGCCCTTGCATCAGTTGTTTACCATTTAAAAACTGCCACTAGGGCTGTATGTCAGCATAGAAGGCTCCTCTATAGATTCAGGTTGGGGTGCCTCTCCAAGTTCTGATTCTGTGCCCTAATGAAACATAGAAACATAGACTTTGATGGCAGATAAGGACCGCTTGGTCCACCTAGTCTGCCCATTTCCTTACCTATTGGATAAGCTGCAGATCCTAGTTAACCAACAGCCTACTTCTTCCTACCCCCCACCAGAATTGCCTTTGTCTGTCCCATTCATTTTTGAATTCCATCACTGTTTTTGATCCCACCACCTCCTCTGGAAGGCCATTCCATGCATCCACCACCCTCTCTGTAAAAAAACAGTTCCTCACATTGCCCATGAGCTGTCCACCCTCTATCTTCAGATTGTATCCCCTTGTTTGAGTCCATTTCTTTTTCTGAAAGATGCTACCCCCTTGGACTTTGTTGATTCTCTTGAGGTAATTGAAAGTTTCCATCATGTCCCCCTGTCCTTCCTTTCCTCAAGGGTATACATATTAAGCTCCTTTAGTCTTTCTTTGAATGGTTTCTGTTGCTGACCTTGCACTATTTTAGCTGCCCTTCTGTGGACCGCCTCCATCCTATCTATGTCCTTGTGGAGATGGGATCTACAGAACTGCACACTGTACTCTGGATGGAGTCTCACCAACTGTGTGCACAGAGGGATAATAACTCCCTGTTTCCTACTGGTGATGCCTCTCTCTTTACATTCTAGTATCTCCCCAGCCATTATTACTGCCTTCTCACATTGCTTGCTTACCTTTATAAAGCCTCACTATTCCTCCCTTGGCCTTTCTTCACTCCCTAATGTACCTATAAAAGGTTTTATCCTCCTTCTTAACCAAGTTGGCTATCTTTTCCTTTGTTTGGGCCTTTGCTATGCTGACTGCCTTCCCCACTGCCTTCTGCTTTAACTGGCACACTTCTCTGTCCTGCCCCTTCCGTGTTTCCTTATACTTCCTGAATGCTGTCTTTTTCTCTCTAATCTTCGCTGCCACCTCTTTTGAGAACCATAGTGTTTTTTTCTTTCATTTTGATTTATTTATTTGCTTCACACAAAGACTTGTTGCCTCTGTGATGGCAGTTTTGATGTTTCCCCAATTTTCCTCCGCCCCTCCTTCTTGCCTATTTGCTAGTACTTTTCTGAGGCACTCTCCCATTTTGACAAAGTCAGCCCTCCTAAAGTCCAGTACCTTCACTTTTGTATGGCTTAACTCTGCAGCTGTGTTTTCATGAACCACACTGTTTGGTGGTCACTTGTTCCCAGATGGCTACCCACTTCTAGATCTGAGATCCTCTCTCTGTCCCTGTTTGAGAGTACCATGTCTAAGATTGCTCCCTTCAGAGTGGGTTCTAACACTAGATGCTTGAGGCATGCCCACTGTAGGGCATCGAGAAAGGCCCTGCTCTTGGATATGACAGCAGCAAAGGTGCTTCAGTTAACATCTGGCATACTTAGGTCCCCCATCAATAGTAGCTCCCCTTTTTCTGCCATCCTAAGGATACCTTCTGTCATTTTCTTGTCCATTTCCTGCTCCTGAGATAGAGGTCTGTATGCAACCCCCATTTGGATTATGGTGCCATTTTCACTCTCCAGGGTGACCCACAGTGCCTCCTCTGCTCCCTGTTTACCCTTTAGTTCCATTGCTTTGATCCCTTCCATTAAGTAGAGAACTACTCCTCCTCCTCTTCTAACCTCCCTGTTCCTCCTGTAGATTTTGTACCTTGATATGTTAACATCCCAGTCATGGTTCTCTGTGTACCATGTTTCTGTGATTGCCACGATATCCACATATCCCTCTTCCATCAAGGCCACCAGCTCAGGGAGCTTGTTTCCTAGATTACGGGCATTGGTACTCATTACCCTCCATTTCATGATGGCCTTTCCCTTTTTGCCCTATCCCAGTCCTCACTGCCTTTGCCTTTTTTTTTCCATTTACCCCTGTTCTTCTCCCTAGTGATTTCTTTATCTTGGTGTTTCCCACACTTACTACCCTGATTTTGGGGGGGCGGCTAAGATTTACCTTCTCCTGTTCAGTGCCTCCCCCTTGGCTAGTTTAGATGCTTGCCAATGAAGCTTTTAAACCTATCAACTAGGATCCTGGTTCCCCTCCTGGGCAGATGCAGACCATCACACCAATATAGTCCTGCATCCCTCCAGGTGGACCCCAAGTCACCAATGAAGCCAAAACCTTGAGTTCTGCACCAGTTTTTCTACCATTGATTGAATCCAATGGTGCGGAGCACCTTAGCCTCACCCATGCCATAGACAGTCAGCATCTCCAAAAAGGTTACCGTGTGTACTACTTGTCTAGTGCCCCCTCCTCAACTCCACAAACTCCTCCTGCACTGTTCTGATCCCTTTCTCAGCCAGGTCATTTGTCACTAGGTGGACAATGACATCCAGCTCCCTCCCCTGTGCAGCTGCTTCCGCAATCCTGAGGATTCGCTCTCTGTCCCTTCAAGCCATGGCACCAGGCAGGGACTTTACCTCCCTCTCCCCCCATCCCCCAGTTCTACCCTCCTAACAATGGAGTTCCCACCAGGAGTTGTTTCCTTCCCAAGTGGGGTCCCATGCCACCCTCCTGTGGATCTCCTTTGTGGAGGTTCCCAGCATCCTCCTTGGTCTCCACTTTGGATGCCTCCATAGAGGAACCACACTCTTCCAGAATGGCATATAAATTGTGGAGATGTACAGCTGGAGGGATGTGCCTCTGTTCCACTACCCTCACCCTCCTTGAGCCCACTGTGGTCCAACCGCTTCTCTTTCTTTGCAACCTCTGAAGCAGCAGCGATGGCCCAGGTGGTCCCTGGGCGAGGAGGAGATCAGCTGAATCCTAGCCAACTCAGCCTGGAGATGAGCAACCTTTTTCCTCAGCCCAGTGAGGTACCTGCAGATGGGACAACACAGCATCCTCCAGAATGTTTTCCAAAGACTGTCACTCCACAGCCACTGTACTGAGCCACTCCCATCATGTCTTATTTGTGGCACCTCAACTGTTGTTTTGTATGCTTACTCTTTCCAGTCTCTGTTTATTTATTCATTTTTTTGTTTTATATATTTTTTTCTCCCTACTTTCCTACTGCCTCCATGCCCTCAAAGCTCCTGCTCTTCCCGTTCTGGGACAGGAAGTTCCTGTATTCCTCAGTAGTCTCCTTCTTACTTTTTTTGTTTGTTTGTTTTTACCCTAAATTGAAGGTCCCAGTACTAAAGTTCTAGCTCTTAAGTCCTAGTAGAGTAGTAAAGCTCTTAGAGCACCTTCTTCTTCTTGCCGCTCTCTGCCAAAAGATATCTAGGCAGATTTAAATGCAAACACCTGGCTTCCTGCTGACTAAGCCACTCCCCCTAATTCACAGTTCCCTTCTTCACCTAGCTAACTGCACAGATAACAATTCACTTCACTCAGCTCAAACATGCTAACTCTTGCTTTTTTTTGTTTGTTTATATTTACTCTGAATTGAAGGTTCTAGTAGTATAGTTCTAGTTCTTAAGTCCCAGTAGAGTAGTAAAGTTCCTACAGCATCTCCTTCCTCTTGTTGTTTTCACCATGTGCTCACCATGTTGCCATTAGGCAGCATGCACATTTTCCTGCTTCTTTTCCCAGTCAGCCACCTTTTTTTCTATGCTACTGTTTGCTTAGCCTTTGGTGATAATACTTCCCTGAGCAGTTCCCTTCCTCAGTCAATCCAACATTTATGCAATGTGACATTTACTCCATGTCCTTGCCTGCTGTTACAGTGCCTCAGCATAACACTAATGCAGCTGAATATTTTATTCCATGTTTTTAGGGACCCAGAACTTCACTTCAGGGTACCATCTGTTTAGTTCTCCATTGGAAGCCTTTGTGTCATTGCTTACAATGTGTCTGCCATTTTTGATTTATTCCATATCAGTCAATTTCTGTCTCATACTTCAGTTTGGGTTAATTGGCATACCATGTCTTAATTCAGATATTCAGCCTTGCTTTCATTCCAATGTTGTCATAGTTCAATGGCCATCAGGCTTGCCATTAGCCTTTTAATATACCTTTGCACATGGATGCACGCCAGCCATGACCATATCTTGGCTTCTAGGTCTCCTCTGCCATGTAAATCAATGGTCTTGCTTTACTCCCTTGAAGTCTGCATTGTGAGGGAAGGTCCCTCAGTTTGGGTGGGGTCCTTCTCTTTCTGCCCGTCAGGTGAGAATGTTCTGCTCTCTGGGTGAAACCTACTAATGCAGATTGACTCAGTGGCACAACCTGATGTAGCATTTAAGACTTCAGCCACTAGACGGTGATGCCTCTAAGCTAATTGGGGGCTCCTCTTGCTGTGCAGCACATACCAGCAGCACCTTTAAAAGCTATTCTCCCAATGGCCACCTAATGTTCACTTGATCTCCTCTTCTTCTTCCTCCCCTCAAGGCTGAAGATCTAAACAATTACTCAACTGGCTCTGCCCCTCAAGGGCTCAGCTTCAGTGCCTTGACCCTTAAGGATTCAGATTTCTTTTAGGTCTCACCACAGTATGAAGGTCTTGTGAGAGCCTTTCAGCCAGTATTGCTTTCCTCCTTTCTGCCTTGGGGGGGTGGGCTTTCTTTATTTTGAACCTCATAAGCTGCAGAGATTGGTTCATGGCACCCTCACAGCTTTGCCATTAGAGGGTTAGTGTGAGAGCCCTTCTTCTCAATTTATTCCTCTGAATTTGGTTTTTAAATTGCAGTTGCAGAGCTATCACATGGCAGAATAGTGACCAAGGCCTTGAAGCCTAGAGGTTTTCTCAAAAAAAGAGTTTTTACGCTTCTCTTTGCTGATGGTCATAGCATGAGTTACTTTCTGCAACAGTTGGAGATGGACAATAGCCTTCTTTTCTTCAGGGTCTCAGTCTGGCTATCCCTCCTATCTTTAGGATGAATGTCCCTGTCTGTCTACATTGTGCTTTTGGTCCTTCTTCCCTAAAACTGCAGTTGACTTCATGGACCCTGCCCTTGTGACACCTCAAGGTGCTTAAAACCTTTCCTGAACGTTCCTGTGTTCTTATGACATCCCAACAGGGTAGTAGTCCCTCATAAAGGAAAAGAGAAAGAGTGTAAGCCAAATTATACAGTCACTAAGCATCACATACTCAGTCTGCCAATCCTAAACCATACTCATAAGAGCCTGATGACCTTTTAAATTCAAAGAATTTGCATGCAGTTTGGAGTGACAGCAGGCTGCACATCATGCCCTTTCCAAGTGGTAAATACTACACATACCCAAGCTTCCAGTGAATGTTTGAATTTTTTTTGCCGCCATCCTCCCCTCCTCTTCCTGTGGTGCCTCTCTCCTTGGGTTGTTCCTTCTTTCTTAAGGTGCCTATGGTTTCAAGGATCTCATCCCTATCACACCTCAAGTAGCTAGAACCCTTTCATTAGGGTTCCTGTGTCCTTTTGACACCCTGATAGGTTGGTAGTCCCATTACAGAGAGAACATAAGTCAAATTACACAGTTGTGCAAGGATCACATACTCAGTCTGTCAATCAATCCAAAACCATACTCATCAGAATCTGATGACATTCTGAATTCAAAAACTTTGCTAGCAGTTCTGAGGGTCAGCAGACTACACTCCATGCTTCTCCAAGTAGTTTATAACCATGCATGTTCAAGCATCCTTTGAACACTCAGATTAGTCATGCTACCTTCCTCCCCTCCTCCTGTGGTGCTTCTCTCTCTCTCTCTCTCTCTTTTTCTAATGGGCCTTCATTCCTAAGGTGCCTTTGGTCTCTAGGACCTCATCCCTATCACTTCTTGAGTGATTGGAAGCCATTCTTGAGGGTTCCTGATTTCTTATGATATCCTAACAGGCTGGTATTCCCACATAGCAGATGCAAAGGGAGCATGAGCCAAATTGCAGAGTTGCCCAACTATCACATAGTCTATCAACTCCTAAACCATAATCATAAGAATGTATTGACACTTTGAATTCAAATGCTTTACCTGCAGTTCTGAGGGGCAGTAGACTACACACCATGCCCATACCCCATGGGATACCCCCGGGGTACTCCACTTGTTACTTTCCTTACCTCTAAAAACTCCTCATTAACTACAACCCTTTGTGTACTACCCCTCAACCAGCTCTCCACCCAATTTGTTATTTTTTACTTCCACCACAAGGTCAATAATATTTTTGACTAGCCTCCTGTGTGGGACAGAGTCAAAGGCCTTTCTGAAGGCTAGGTATCAAAAGGAAATCTGGATACTCCCACAGTACTGGAAAATAATAGAACTTATAATTGGAATAGTCTCTTCCCATTGGGATCAATAAGCATAGTAGTTGCAAGATCAACTGGACCACTCACCCAGACTTATGATAATAGTACAATAGATTTATTTATTCATACAGAACATTAAAGCTGACCCATAAACCAACAACATTTTGGGTGTACAGAACATTTCCTCTGAGTGGACTGGTTAGCCTTGAACTGAATGTCCCTGCCTATAATCTGAGTGTTTTTAAATGCAATTCAGTATTTTTGTTTTCAGTCATAAACATTATTTGCTTTGCTTCAGTTTGATAGCAGACTCTGCTGAGCATTGGCATGACTCCCCTCCAACTTTGACTCCCACTCGGAAAGGTGGAAGGGAGTCATGCCAAAGTGCAGCAAAGTCTGCTGTCAAACAGAAACAAAGCAAAGAATGTTTATAACTGAAAACAAAAACATTGAATTGTTTTGGAAAACACACTGATTATAAGCAGGAACATTCAATTCAATTCAAGGGTGTCCAGTTCATCCTGAGGAAGGGGTTTCTACCCCTGAAACATTGGTGGTATATGGGCAACTTGAATGTTCTGTATAAACAAATTAATTTTACATACCATAATCATAAGTCTGGGTGACTGGCCTAGTTGTCCCTATGGCTACTGAAGTCTAGGTATACCATATCAACTGCCTGTCTTTTGTCCAATTCTGTTGTTACCTAGAAAGAGAACTTGACCAAATTCATCTGGCAAGACCTTTGCCTTGTGAACCCATGCTACTGGGTCCTACAGCTCATTTTCTTTGAGAAAGTTCACTATACCATCCTTTAGTATAGTCTCCATAATTTTCCTTGTTATAGCCGTCAGGCTGGCGGCTGGCCTATTCTTCCCCACCTCTTGCCTCTTCCCTCTCTTGTGCAGCAGAACCAGATCTGCTGTCCTTCAGTTCCTATGGACCAACCCATGGCTAGGGTTCAATTAAACATGTTTTTGAGTGACCCTCATGTAACCTCTGCTATCTTCCCTTGCACACTCAGGTGTAATTAGTCAGGTCTCATCAATTTATCTACTTCCAATCCTTTTAACTTTTCCAATGCCCTTTTCTCAATTATCTGGACCAATCACCTGTGATCTTAGCTCCCTCCCTTCCTGGCCCTGCATTCTGGTGTGGCACATCCTTCTCCTAAGTAAATACAGAATACAAATACTTTACAACCCATTTTACCAGCTGCATGGAATAGCATAGCATGGGGACAACTACTTATAAACTCTGTAGTGCATCATGGTGTTGCTCAGTTTGGTGTCAGCAGCATAGCTTGTCCAATTACATGTAAACTCCATAGTGAAGCATGGTGTAGTCTGTATGTAAACTCTGTAATGCTACATTGTGTTGCCTAGAATAGCGTCAACTGCATGAATATTACATAGCATGTTTTAGCATAGCATGGTGTCAGTTACATATAAATTCTGAAGTGTGACTTGGTGTAACATAGCATGTTTGCTAACTACATGTGAACTCTGTAATGTTCCATGTTGTAGCATAGCATAGTGTCATCTACATGTAAACTGTGTACTGTTGCATAGAGTTGGATAGCATGAAATCAGCTATGTGTAAATTCTGTAGTAAGCATGGTGTAGTCTAGCATAGTGCTAATTACATGTAAATACTGTAGTGCTCCATGGTGCAGCATAGGACAGTGTCAGTTACAAGTAAACACTGTAGTGTAGCATTGTGTGGTGTCAACCACAGGTGAACTCTGTAATATAAAATGGTAAGAAAAATTCCTTAGATCTGATTAGTCAGTGCTGGCCTTCATCAGTTATGTTACCCCACCACAACATCACACCTATTCAAAAAACAACTAAAAATGTATTTAAAAAATGTATTGTTTCAACTTTTTTTTTTTTTTACAAGAAAATAATTTTATATTTAAAGTAATGCACTCCAGGGCATGTGTCTTGAGGATAACGTCACTTCTTTAGTGTTGGATGCACTCAGCCTGTGTCCTCATGCCCAATCACCTGAGGTGTGTCATCATCCCCAACCACCTGAGGTGTGACATTATCACAGCATGACACACACCCTGTTGTGTATTATTGCTTAAGTGTACCATAGTATAGTGTCATACTAGACAGAGATGGTAGTTTAGCATGGTGTAGCATAGTATGAAATCAACTACATGTTAACCCTATAGTGTAGCTTGGTACAGCACAACATGGTGCAGCTAAATGTAAAAGTGTAGCATGGTGTAGCATAGCATAGTGTCAATTACATGTGAACTCTGTAGTGTAGCATAGTGTAATATAGTGCTGTGCCTGCTACGAGTAAACTGTAGAGTAACATGATGTTGTGTACATGTAAACTGTATTGCAGCAAGTAGAAGGACAGCATGTTATTACATACATGTAAACTCTCTAGTATCTAATAACATAGCACAGTGTCAGCTACATTTCAACTCTTTAGGGTAGCATGATGGATTACAGAGTGGTGCAAACTACATGCAAACTGTAGTTTAGCATGATGTAGAATAGCATGGTGTCATCTACGTGTAAACTGTAGTGTTGCAAGGTGCAGCATGGAATGGTGTCATGTACGTGTGAACTGTATATTAGCATGGAGTAGTATAGCATACAGCCCACAGCAGTTAAACTCTGTAGTGAAGTATGGTGTAGAATATTCCAGTGAAAAACGACTGAACACGTAAACTCTGTAATGTAGTATGGTGTAGTAAATTGTGGTACTGACTACACATTATCTTTGTAATGTACAGTACAAGTCACATTAAACTGTTCCTTCAACTCACCGCTCTGGCATTGTTTTTATATGCTGAAAATGCAGCTGCAACTCTAAATGCTTAACATCAAAACTCTATTTCAACCATTCATCAGCTCAGAAGCAGCTCAAGGTCAATGCACTTTCAGCCCATATACAATGCCACCAGTGCTGCAGCAAACTACAGCGCTAAGCCCCCAGTGCAGCAGTAAACTACATCTCCCAGCAGCCACAACTGCTGGACTAATTTGCATGTGCTTTTTTTTTCTTTATTTAATGTTTTTGCATCCCCTCTTGCTCCCCCCTCGTGCCTACAGACCCCAATTAGATTATTCGGAGGTCCGGGATCACAGGGGGAGCCTCTAATTATCTGCTGCATTGTAGCCTTATCAAGATCACACATTTCAGTGTGGCCGCATGGCGGTTCATGTATTTTGCTCCTCTGGACCCGCTTTAACTGGGAACACATTGCAGGGGGCCGGTAGGAGGTTCAAGGAGGTCTCCAGTATTCGAACTAGTGACAGTGACAATCAGAATCCATGGTACTGTAATTAACATAAGCCCTGCACTTTTTTGGGGGGGATGTGCTACACAAAGAAACAGAAGATTGCTTCTGAGGGCTTCACATGTAACTTACTACTCTGTTTCAAACAATTACTGAGAGCTACATAAACATCTGCCCTTTCTCATTGCACTGCTGTTTTAAACTTTAGGGCAGACTTTTATCCAGCTCTCAGTAATTGTTTGAAACTGAGTAGTAAGGTGTAAATGAAGCCCTCAGAAGTGAGGGAGAAAACATGGTGGTGGGGGCAGGGGTTTCAGTCTGAATACAGGACTGCAATTGATGGGAACTGGCTGCCAGCTCTTGGGATTGGTTAGAATATCATGCCATTCAGGGACACTGCAGCATACCTCTCAACCTCCTGCCTCATAAATCAGGGACAAGGCTTAAAAAAATCAGGGACAAAGGCCCCAAATCAGGGACACATTTTAAAAATTGGTGATATCCACTCAAGAAGCTATCAGAATAAGGGACTTATTGTATAATACATTTTCTGAAGAATAAGAAGTCTGCAACTTTATTGTTTGGCATAATTTTATTCTTACAATCATCACTGTTTAGTCAGGGGAACACAGATTTTAGGAGGGACAGAGTAAAAATTTGAGGTGAAATCAGGGACATCACTGAAAATCAGGGACACTTAAGAGGTATGCACTGCAGTAGTGAAACTGGGCTCCCAAATCAATGGTTCAGCATTGGTCATGGGTTGCACTGCATTAATAAAAGTTTCCTGACAGCTGCAAAGTAAGCTGAAACTGAATAGCAGCTGGAAACAAGCTATTAGGAAACTTCTATGAATTAATTGCAGTGAAAACTGCACACATTAAGCAACTCACTGAAAAATGCTAAACCAGTGAGTTGGAGGAACAGTTTAATGTGGCTTGTACTGTAGCATGGAATGGTATGTTATGGCATAGTGCTGTGTCAACCACATGTGGATTCCTTTAGTATCATTGAAACAAGTTTTTTTATCCCTAAGATTTCATTGTTAGTATTAAAACAGTAATCTTTTTTTTTGTAATTCTTATCAGGTACAAACAATGAAAATATCACATTATACAGGCCTGCCTGTAATAGCTCAGATCTTAAATTAATTTGTAAAAGCTCTTCTAAAGCAGAGCATGCAGCCTGGTACTGGAAACAATACAAAGCAACAGAGGAACAACTAATAGCTTCTGCTAATGTGGAACAAAGTGTCATAATCAGTGGCACACACTTTAACAGCCGATTGAAGTCTGCAACAACATTCGATGGACTTTACTTTCCTTTATTAATCTCACCAGTTGAATTTGAAGATGCAGGGGAATACAGATGTGAAGCTAATATCACTCGGACAATATGGAACCTGATAACTATTACTGGTATGTTGTAAAATACTTAACAATTTTAGGTACAACATGAATTAGGTTTTGAAACATTTCTAATAAAAGCTTTTTTACATCTTTCTAGTTGGAGCTGAACCCTTAAAATGCCTGGAATCAGGGAACAGTGCTGCCCTTACGTGCTCTGTGTCCCATGTCTTAGAAAATGTGACAATGGTTTGGATAGATAATGGCAGAGGCACTATGAGGCACAAGATGTTGACAGACAATGATAAAGGATTCACATTACCCATTCAAAACATCAGCCATGATAATGTGAACTGGACATGCGCTGTCTTTCATCGAGAGGACCTGAGGGCTGTAATGCCACTTAATTTGCATGTTTTTGGTGTGTCTACTCTGGATAAAAAAAATGACAGTAATGAAAGTAAGTGTGATGAATCTGGTACCAACAATCCTAAATCAAGTATAGCTTTTAGAAAAGTTTGGAGTACATTATAATGATAATGTATATCAAGAGGTTTCAAAAATATTAATGAAAAACATTGTCCTAGTTTTAACACGAAATCTAAACTCCTGGGGCCAGACTTTAAAGGGTCAAATCCACAACTGTCATGAGAAATAATCCCAGAATACTGTCCATTTTGTTGCAGAAGAAGAACAGAATTTTTTAAATCAATTGTTATAGTTTGGGAATATGGTGTAACTCCATGTATAATGGACTAATTTGTGTATACTGCTAATGTCTGTTATAAGCTTGTAATGGACTAGTTTGTGTATATCACTAATGCCCATTATATATACTGTAGAATAATACATGGGGTGGTAAGGAGGCAATCTTAGACATCATACTCTCAAATGGGGACAGTGAGAGGATCTGAGATCTAGAAGTGGGTAGCTATCTAGGAACAAGAGACCACCAAACAGTGTGGTTCATGATAAAGTCAGCTACAGAGTCAAGCCATACAAAAGTGAGGGCTCTGAAATTCAGGAAGGCTGACTTTGGCAAGTTGGGAGAGTGCCTTAGAAAAGCACTAGAAGGATTGGTGGAGCAATATTGGGGAAACATCAAAGCTACCATCATAGAGGCAACAAGCCTTTGTGGGAAGCAAATAAACAAATCAAAATGAAAGAAAAAGCCACTATGGTTCTCAAAAGTGGTGGTGGTGAGGGTTAGGGAGAAAAAGATAGCATTTAGGAAGTATAAGGAAACACAGAAGGAGCAGGACAGAGAACTGTACCAGTTAAGGCAGAAGGAAGCAGGGATGGTAGTCAGAATAGCAAAGGCCCAAAATGAGGAAAAGATAGCCAACTTGGTTAAAAAGGGGGATAAAACCTTTTATAGGTATATCAGGGAGCGTAGAAAGACAAAGGCAGGGATAGTGAGGCTAAATGGAATCGGCAGTGGGTGGGCAAAGAGGGACAGTGAAAAAACAGGAATACTGAATGCATACTTCTGCTCAGTATTCACAGCAGAGGAGGAGGGGGAGGTGTCTAATCCAATTAACAGAAGCACTCTGGATAGGGGGAATCAATCCCAGTCCTCTCACAGAAGAAAGGGTGCTGAAAAAACTCCTAAAATTGAAGGAGGACAAAGCAATGGAGCCTGAAGGAATTCACCCCAGAATTCTAAAAGAATTAAGGAGAGAACTAGAGACACCACTGATTACCCTTTTTAACAAATCATAGGAGGATGGTGTGGTACCTGAGGACTGGAGGAAGGCAGATGTGATTCCCCTTCACAAAAGTAAGAGCAAGACAGAGGCAGGAAACTACAGACCTGTTAGTTGGACCTCTGTGGTAGGGAAAGTAATGGAATCACTTCTGAAGGAAATAATTGTTGAGTACCTAGAGGCCAGTGGGGCACAGGACCCAAGGCAGCATGGGTTGACAGTGGGATGGTCATGTCAGACAAATCTAATTGATTTCTTTGACTTGGTGAATAAAGTAGTAGACCAGGGAGGTGCTGTGGACATGACCTACCTAGACTTTCGCAAGGCATTTGACACAGTCCCACACAAAAGATTAATATACAAATTAGCCAGCCTGGGAGTGGGTCCCAGGGTGGTAGCCTGGGTAAAAAATTGGCTAGACAACAGGACACAGAAGGTAATTGTAAAAGGAGTTCACTCTGAAGAAACAGGGGTTACTAGTGGGGTACCGCAGGGTTCAGTACTGGATCTGGTCCTTTTTAATGTCTTTATAAGTGACACTGCAGAGGAACTGGAAGGAAAAGTATGCCTCTTTGCAGATGACACAAAGATCTGCAACAGAGTTGATACACATGGAGGCATGGAAAGGATGAGAAGTGACTTGGAAAGGTTAGAGGAATGGTCAGAAGTACAGCAGCTTGGATTCAATGCAAAGAAGTGCAAAATAATGCACCTGGGAAACAAAAACCCAGGGGAAGATTACAAAATGGGGGGGGGGTAGTAACAACAACAAAAATGGAAAGGTACGTGGTGGTAATCATATCAGATGACCTTAAGGTTAGCAAGCAAAGTGAGAAGGCAGTAGTGAGTGCTGGGGGGATACTGGGATGTATAGGGAGAGGCATCACCAGCAGAAAACAGGAAGTTGTTACCCTCTGTACAGATAGTTGGTGAGACCCCATCTGGAGTACTGCAACCAGTTCTGGAGAACCCATCTTCACAAGGACATAGACAGGATGGAGGCAGTACAGAGGAGGGCAACTAAAATAGTGCAGGGTCTGCAAGAGAAGCCATACAAGGAGAGACTAAAGGAGCTTAATATGTAGACCCTCGAGAAAAGGGGGGAGAGGGAGGACATGATAAAAACTTTTAAGTAACTCAGTGGAATTAATAAAGTCCAAGAGGGTAGCATCTTTCAGAAAAAGAGATGTGCAAGAACAAGGGGACACAATTTGAAGATGGAAGGGGGACAGCTCAGGGGCAATGTGAGGAAGTATTTTTTTCACAGAGAGGGTGGTGGACAAATGGAACAGCCTTTCTGATGAGGTTGTGGTGTCTAAAACTATGGGAGAATTCAAGAATGCATGGGACAGACATAAGGCAATTTTTGTGGGGCGGTAGGAAGAAATAGGTTGTTGGTTAAATAGGAGCTGCAGCTTATCCTGTAGGTAGGGAAATTGGCAGACTTGGTGGACCAAGCAGTCCTTATCTGCCATCAAAGTTTATGTTTCTATGGTGTGTTTAATGAGATTTTTCACACATCCCAAGGTGTTGGATGCTACATAAACCCCAAGAGTGAAGCTCAAGTGGTTTATTTAAGCATCCAACACCCAGAAATGTGTATAAAATCTCAAGTTAAACACACCACCCTTTGTTTTATTGTATACAATTGCTGGGGATCATTTCTTCACCAGCAATTGTATAAAATAAAAACATGTCTCTCTGCTGCTGCTGTCCACTGAAGTTTCAGTGTTGTGTGGTCAGATGTGGTGGCTGGAGATAGGATAATTTTCCTTTGCTCTTTTTTTTTTTATTTTATTAACACAGCCATTTAAAAGTTTGTTTTTTTCCCCCCTTTGGCCAGTTATTTATTTATTTTAGTAAACTTACTGCCGAGTCCGAGTGTGGTATGATGAGTGTCGGGGAATGCTGGCTGATGGGGAAGCAGGACTTAATATCAACCAACACATACACATAAAGGAAACCAGGCATGTGTTCACTGTTATAACCCACAGGTTATAATGGTGAATTATAACCTGGTTTCCCTTAGGGAAAAAAACTATCCCCAGTTATTATAAGCATATAATGGACTAGTTTGTGGATATTGCTAATAACCATTGTAAACAGATGTCCAATATAATGCAAAGTGAATGATTTATTAATCTGAGACATCACTGCAGTGAAAGCTAATAAGGGTGTAGTATACGCAATATGCGCAATTGGGTCGTTAGGTTATGTATAGCTTTAATTGGGGGAGGGTGATTCAGTGTTTGTGCTTTTGTGCTTGTATCATTGCTCTTCATTTTGGCTTTCTTTATTTTAGTTTTTGTATGATTCACTTGATCAGCTTTGCATGATGAGGTCAGGATGGTGGGTGCTGGGGCATGCTTCAGTGTACAGAGAGTGTTATAGGTGCTAGACCAGTGGCACAGTATCTGCTTGCGACACCGACACTCAGGGTTCAGGAACAGACCCAGGGTGTCAGAGTGCCAGCCAGGGAGAGGAGGACTGAGCATCCAAAGGACTGCTCTCCTCCTCTGGGGGAGGGTGAGTGACTTTCTGGAATGCGACTGACCTCTGGTGGAGGCCGAGGGTTGCAGCAAGCTGGTGCTGAACTACTAGGGAGGCATGCTGGAGGCTAATGTTATTGCATGCCATGCCTCTCACTGGAGTTAGAAAATGGAAAATGTCCACAGACAGGGAGATGTCTCCCTTCCACAAACTGGACCTCATGCCATGCACCATGACCCCTTGCTCCCCACCAGTACCATTAAAGTCCATCTGGGAACCAGTGGTCCTGCCCTGGAGGGTAGGCAAGGGTGCATAAGGGCCCTCACTCCTCTCCAGTACCATTAAAAGTCTTTTGGGGAACCAGTGGCCCCACCCTGGGGGGGGGTATGCCAAGGTGCTTGGGGGATGGAGGTGAGTCTTGAGCAGCAGTGGCAGGGGCCGAGCCTCGGAGTTAAATGTAGACAGGTGAGGGTTAGTCAGACCTAAGAAGGACAAAAAAAAAGAATGTTTGATTGCATTTTTATTTATTGACTGTGTTCTAGAAACAACTTTTTTTTTAGCCTTCAATTTTTTATAAAAGTGGGTTGTCCTTCTGGCTTCCTAGTGTACTTAGCTCACATCCGTTCAGTGGTGGCTATCACTGACTAATCCAGGACTAGATCACCATGCTGCCCCTTTGCCTACCTTAGTGTTAGTAGAGCAGAGCATACATCAGCTGGTGAAACAGCACTTTCAGTTTCAGCAGCTGTCTCTTCTTCCTGATCATAGTTGTCTTGCTGACTGACTTGGGAGAGCAAGAATACAATCTCAGAGATGTCATCTGTGGTGTGCTCTTCCTCCATGTCAGTTCTATCTCCTAAATGACACACAGCTTTGAATTCTTCAGCAGGGAGCCCCTTCAGAGAAGGTTCAGTGTTGGTGGGTTCAGTGAGTTCTGGTGTGATTGAGTCATCAGGTTGCTCAGAGCGGGGGACAAATATGACTTTTGCAAAGCAGCTGGAGAGTATTTCTGGGCTAATCAAATCCCAAGCACTCTATTAGTCTTACAGTGTCCAGAATATTGATTTGCTTAACGCAAACAGTTGCAGTGCTCTCTTCATTTTCATTAATGAGATCAGTCACCCTCTGCTGCATAAAGTGAACATAATGCCTCCTAAAGGTATAGATTATGCCTAAGTCAGGGGGCTGTATCAGACAAGTTATGTTAAGAGGCAAAGATATCAGGGATGTGTCCCTGAGACTCTGAATAGCTGGATGCCCTGTGAAATTGTTCAATAGAAGTGTGATCTTCTGACCTCACAGCTTCTTATCCCAGCCTTTGATCAGTCCATAAAAACGTCATCTGTCATCCAGGTGGTCTTATTTACTAGGTATATGACAGCTAGGGGATGAATGCTGCAGAAACACCTCAGCTGTACTAAATTACTTATGACCACAAGATCTTATTTTTACTATGTGTCAGATTCCAACAGTACAGCATGGAGAAGTGTTCCTTTTCCCTTTTCTGAAAAAGGAGGAAGTTGAAAGTTTTAAGACTCCAAGTTCCATTTCTAATACAGTGAACAAAAATCCTGATCTCAACACAATGAAAAATATCATTCGGGACTACTGTGACAAAAGACCAGGAAGACATCACTGATCCATGCCTCAGCACTGCTTGTATCAGCATTTTGTTTCTCCACGTGCCCATTTGTAGCCTACAGTGTACTGTGGCATACTATCCAGTGATGTAACCACCCCTCAGATGGTTGGAAGCCAGTCTTGCCCAAAGCTGTAGCCAACTTGCTCTCCTTTTCCATGAGTATGGGTCCTCTAAAGTTCCTATGCAAAGAGTTAACAAACCATCTTAAGAAGACATCTTCAACTTTTCTGCCCCTGCCCTCCCATTTGTGCTTCTGTTGAGAATTCTCCTTTGAATGCCACTCATCTAGCAGATGGGAGCGACTTTTCAAAATGATCAAAGAGTGTGGAGTGTGGCATACTGAAGTGGAGAGATAAGTCTCTAATAGACATCTTCGATGTGTTGTCTAGCTCCTTCAAAATCTATTTTTTGAGAGAGACTGATTGCCATTCTTATGGCCATCCCAAACAGCAGGGAGCAGCAGCAAATCAAAACAAAAATAGCTGGAGCAGGAGCAGTAATTATTTGCGATGTAAGACTGGCACAGTTCACAGGGCCTTAAGCAGCTGACAAGCAAAACTAATTGCAGGTAATTAAAACCTACTAACACCAAATAAATGAGCACTGAACAAGCACTCTTCCCCTATCTGGTGTCTGCTGTACAAAGTGCCTACTGACTGTTATAATGTCAAAAGCTGTCACAGTGTTCAGTGGAGTGGGTTTTTGAATACAGTTTTCATCTAGTATATCTGGATATCCACTATATGTCTGTCCATTAGGGAGGCAGTATAGCACAGTGGTCTAAGGCTCTGAGCTGCAAATCTGGTGACATCTAGCAGACCAGACTTGGGTTTGAATCCCACAACTTCCACTTGCATACTGTGTGACCCTAAGCAAGTCACTTAACATCCTTGTGCTCCCAGGTTGCTCCTGTAAAAAAGCTTTCAGCTTAGTGTGCTATACCTGGTTAAACAACTAAAAAAAAAAAAATTATATTGGGGGTGTACTGTTATATCGTGTTTTTTTTTTTTTTTTATCTTTTATCATCTGTGCCCATTTTCAACAAAGTTTGAAGTCAAAACTAAAAAATGCCTGCTCTCTGACAAAAAAAATGCAGGTTATTTCCCATACTGCTTCAGTATCTCCCATTGGCTTACAACTATTCCAGTGACTGTGTACCTCGAAATGTGTGGCCAAAGGTGTGGTCATTTGTTACAGCGAGCATGTAACCACAATAGTCACATATTTTCAATCATTTGCACAAGAATTGCCCTGCACGTAGCACTAAATGGGTTAAAAATATAGATGATTTTAACACTGTCCTACAAATGCAAGCATACTGCACTTTAAAAACAACTATAAATGTGGGTGATCAGTTTTTTTGGAAATCAATTAAAATGCTGTCACCTAATCAGTCAGCAAGGCTCTTTACCTTTGGGTAGGTCTGCAATAACCCAATGTGAGAAGTCCGAGCTAGAGATAGACTAAGTTAGAAGACATTCCTTTGTGAAGTATTTCACAAAGTTCCTTACACTTCAACCACTGATCGGACATACTTCATGTTATGTTTATTGTATTTAATGTTATGTACAGCGTCTTGGTTTTTGAAAGGTACTATAAAAAGAAAGTTTGATTTGATTTGATTTTATACAGTTTGCATGGTAAAATGCCCACCTCTGCCTGGTAAAACTATGCCTAGTGACACTTCACTGGCAAGTGTCAGTGAAATGCCACTATATGTACATTTCACTGGCAAAATCTACTCAGTTTTTTCCTTTTTAAAGTTTTTGCTAACTTTCAATAACTCCCACCTACTGTACAAATGATTGTAGCCGGCCAGTTCTAGGGGTTACTAGAATCACATCAGTCTTAGATCAGGCAGATAGCCTGGGCAGTCAGAGGGTTTGACACCTCTCTGTAAACATTAGATTACCACCTACCTCAGCTCTGCTGAGGGAGGGGATGATGTCTTGGAATTTAGAACCCTTGCAGCAGCATAAGCCACACTGTTCCTGCACCTGTTTTGAACTGTGAGTAGGGTTGCCACCTTTGGATGGGGCAAAAAACGGATCCTAAGCTCCGCCCCTAGCCCCACCCCTTTTCATGACTCATTGTGCACTGTTCCTCCTAGAAGGCCATTTGTTCTATCAATAAAAGACAACACCTAAAGCAGCAGTACAACGAAATTGTAAAAATACTGTACTGTACCTGTTAAAGTTACTTTTCTAGATTCTTCCTAGTTATTTATATATTTATTTATTGCCATTGGTTTACCAGATAAACATACAGAGATAAAATAAATCTCATTTGCAGATATGATCTGAGGGGAGACAAGGGAAATACTGTAAATAGCGTTCAGCAGTATACATGGTATATAATAATATATAATAAAGAAATTGTCTCCTATAATGTGTACTTTAATACTTTTTCTAGCTCCATTTCCTTTATGTCCACAATACTATTTTGAAGACAAAGAAGTGACCATACTTTTTTCTTGAGGAAAACAAATAATTTAAAACATTTAAAAATGCCTAAATTCTGTTAGCGATGAAAATATTTACCAGCAAATGAAAGTAGGAAACAACTAGCTCTGTTACTGTTACAATAGGTGGGGGCAACTGTGCTGCAATGCCATTTTAAGATGCATTGGACAAGATTAGGTTAAGTAAGTGCTAATGGTACTAATAGCCATACTTTACACCTCCCAGGTTGACTGCTTTCACAAACAAAGGGCTATACTGACAACAGAACTTGTTTGTAAGCTGGACATGCAGCTGAAACAATGAATAATATGACAGCATTTGTTTCAAAAGTATGTGGGCACTCAAAATGGTTTAGATGGTTTGGCACTCAAAATGGCTCAAAAACCTGACCAGCACAGAGCAAAATCAGATAACCTGATAGGGACCCTGAAAACCTGATCACCAGGTAAAAACCTGACAGGTGGCAACCCTAACCGTGAGTCAATTTGAAGTCAAAGTTCAAGCTGAGAGTTCTACAGCAAGTGGTGCTCTGCCCAGAGATCACTTGCTAGAAGGAAGGACCCTCATTTGTTATTTTCTGCCTTAGTAAAGTAACCAATGGCTGCTTTCCTGTGATGTGGTGTCTACCAGATCCTGTGAAGCCTTAAGGGGGTGAAGATGTTTCACAGAGAAGAGGAATGGGACTGAAGGGTCAATGAGAACTTTGTGACAACCCATAAAAGACTGTAAGAGCTATCAGAACTGCCCAGATTGTAGAGACTGTAGGCCCAATTCTAGAAAGCATATGCCAATGCGCAACGCAGATATGCCAACGGAATGGCATAAGTCACAAATACATCTAGCAAATATGCCAAATGCAATTCTACATTGCGAGATGTGCATTGACACAATGCAGTATGCCAATGGTGACTTACGCTGCAGTTGCGACAAACCGCATGTACACAAATGCACAACTGAACATACATGAAGGAATGGCAGAGAAACTCCAGGGCAGGATTCTAGAAGCAGCAGTGCCACAACTTACACCAAGACCAAACGGTGCAACATAAACCAGGTGGGAGCAGGTGTAACATACACAGCATAGAAAGAAGCAGGGCCAGACAGGCCAGACACACAGCAACACACATGTGAGATAGGATAGAGAGTATCTGAGGAAGGAAGGCACACAGGGTCAGTGTAGCACAGGGTACAAAGGGTGCACAGAGGCTACAGGCACAATGCAGGGATGATGGCGCCACCAGGCACAATGCCCCTGCCATGGCCACTGATACATGTAAACAGTGTGAACACAACAGGGACACAGCATCGGGTGGCACAGACCAGTGGACAGATGGTGGTGAGACACACCAACCTCCATGCCAGTGGTGCCACCTGAAGGGAACAATGGCAGCCAGAGGCAGAAAGGTACAACACAGGCACCATGCCACCACACAGCTGGGAGGTTCAATGTGAGGTGGCAAGAACACCATAGCATGCATGGTGACCAGCAGCATACAGGACACCACGTAGACGTGGCCTGGGGACAGTGGCCTGTGCTGTGAGCAGCACAAATGGCACACCAACCTGATGCACAGGGAGGGAACACTGGGGACAACTGGCACCAACACCAGTGTGTACCCCTTGCATAGTGACAGACACACACACACACACACACACACACACACACACACACACACACTCACAGCCAGGCATACCAGTAACAGACACAGAAACAGTGTGTATGGCAAAAGGTTTAAAAAACAATATGGGAGAGGGATACAGGGTAACAATGGGAGGGGGAATGGGGATGAAAAACAGGCAACAGCAACAAACATTAACATGACAGTAAACCCAAAACCAAACAGCCACCCACAACATTCCTGAACACCAACCTGTACCTACGCACTCCCCAACACAGGCCCACCATCCAAACCACATTCTCACCCACAAATCAAACAGCACAGTGCAAACACACCCACCCAATGTCCACCCACAACACCCAAATGAACAGACCCAGCAATAATAACCACCCCTATATACATGCCCACCCATATGGAAATCCCAACCCATGTCTGGTAGTAGTGGACACATGGCATCTAAGTCTGCCGGGGTTCACCAAGGAGGGCAGCCACCGACCCATGTAGACACACAATGTCCTGCAGGATGGCCATCACTAGAACAACAAGGTGCTCCCGGTCCGGGCCCCCATCCTGCACAGGTTAGGCAGCGGGTCACTCAGCCACTACAGGCAATGGCTGGACAGCAGAGCATGGTGCAGTTTCTGGTGGTGGGGCATCCTTGCCTGCCTGAGACATTTTGCAGGCTGACCCTGCACAGTGTGGGCGTGGAGCACTGCATGCAGCCCTGCCAAATGTCTGCACCACCACCCTTATGTGGAGCTCATGTGGCCACAACCACTAGGTGCCCAAGGGGCTGACACAATGCCAAACGTGGGTAATGGCATAGGGACTGACAGTTACTTACCTGTGTTGTGCACTGTGGTGTCTGGAGTGGGTGAAGCTGATGGGTCTGGAGCACACCTGGATGGAGAAAGAGCAGGACAACATAAGCCTGTGGCACAGTCAGGGACCCCCAGAGCAGCTGTGGTGTGGCAGTGACTACCTACCTGGATCTGTGCAGTGGTGCTGATTCCTACACAGGAGACAGACAGCAATGATGTCAGGTACACAGTGCAGTGCAGGCATTGGGAATGTGCTCATTGAGCAATGTCATATATTCACCAATGACTCGTATGTCCGCCATGGAGCTAGGGAGGGAATGTACATGGGTTAGTACACAGCCGTAAATGCCCCTGTGGCCAGAAGCCTGTGGGTGCTGCTACCCCCCCCCCACTGGCACCATCTCACAGGTATTTACCTGCACATGACCCAGGACAGCCCCCAGAACACCCTAATGTGACCAACCCTACACAGGGTGGATGTGATCAGGTGCGTACCCGATGGGTGTAACATGTAGGGTGTGGTACAGTGACAGTGCTACACAGCTAGCTGGGCAGGTGGCAGTGCACCTGTGTGTTTGGCACAGGCAATGTCCTGTGTAGGCCCCCTCACACAGTCTGGGCCACGTCTGGTGGCACCCGGTCTGTTCCATGAGGGACAGCCGGGACATGGGCTGCCACATGCTACACACAGGCATGAATGGCGCTACAAGGTTAGACAGTGTGGCATGACTGGTAATGATGCACAGTTCAGCATGTGGGCCAACCCACCACTACAGTGATGCACCCCCTCCAAACAGATATGCTTCCCTTTTGCACCAGCACAGCAACAGTGTGACTGGGCCATGGCACCACCTGTGTGGGCTGGTACGGGTGCCGTGTTGGCAACCTAGCAGGGATACCTGTGACTGGTCCCAGCCACACTGTGCACCCATGGTGTGCCCTCCTGCACACTGTCATGCAGTTATGCCTACAACACAGGACTACAGTACCACGCATACTGTACAGTCTGTGACATACCTATGTGACCCTGTAGTACAGCATGTCACCGTGGAGTGCATGCTGGCTTGTACCATGGGCAGTACCGCTGATAGGCTCAGATGATTGTGGGCGTACCCTCAGGTGCCCCTCAGCATGGGGGCCATCCCACCCCATGCCCCACCCCAGAGCTGTGGCCCACGGCTGCCCCACATGGGCAGTGTGCCACTCACACAGCTACTGTGCAGTCCTGCATGCCACTGGTCTATTGCCACATCCACAACACAACCATCACCGCAGTTCACGGTGTGCATCTCACCACCATGGGGGCCACAGCATCTCACCATGTGCCCCACTGTGTGGGGCAGTGACCCTCTCCCTGAGGGTCACTGTCCCTCATTATTCTCAGTGGTGGGAGTGGGTCTGTGTGTTCCATATGGTCAAGGACACAGCCATAGGATGTCTGCCCCCACACTGCAGACATGGGGGCGGGACTGCCAGGCCTAACGGCATGGGTGAGTGATGGACCACACAGGCAACATGTTACCACACACATGTGGCATGTCAGGTACACCGCCACCACACAGTGGTGTGTGGCCGTAACATGCCCCCATATCCCTGCCCACCCTCCCACAGCACAGCCCCTGGTACTAATCATAGCCATTGCACATAATGTATCGGATCCCCTGACCATCCACCTTTGAGAGAGTCATGCCTGCACACCTCACACCCATACCACAGTACGAAGAATGCTCCCCACTGTACCACATGGAGGTCCCCTGTGCCACATTGCGGAGACCTGTACTGCATTCATTGTTGACACATGGGAGCATTACTTCATTGTACATGCTGCATGTCACTATATCAGTCACCCTGTGACAGGCATACTGAACATGAACAGGGGTGTAGCCAGACAGTTCCATACTGTAGACGAAAACACCAACAGTCTTCCCCTTTTGTAACTGTACACATCTTCTTCAAATGGTCCCCCCTTCCAAACATGTCTGACTGATGTCAGATGTCCCTACTAAACCTTAAAGCGGGTATACATGTATCCCCCTCCTACACGACAGATGTATTTACAGAGACACCTGTCAGTGGCCTACATTAACACAAATACTATAGATTAGCGTGCATATGCAATGTGAACAGCATATGGTTCATGACAGGCACTCCACATGACTGTACACAAATGTGTACAGTGAGTATGCCTGCCTACACCCTTGTACATGAATGCAACAGTACAACAGTGTGCTGTGCCTCTAGGTATTGTCTGTTGCAGTTCTCCACATGCTGTTCATGGGTTCCACAGTGTGACAGTCACTGTACAACAAATGGGTAACAAATGGCTGAGAGGTATGCATGCTTAGAAAATGGCAAGAAAGAATTCTCAGTCCTGATTGGCTGACACTGCCTCCAAGCTGGGCATTTATTTCTTAATAGATGCCCAGCTAAAAATAAGTACCAGCTCATATGCCACCTCACCACATAACCTTGTACAGGGGTGCCCAACATGGTTTATCATTGGCTGAAATCACTTGATTCAGTTTGAAATCCCCACCATGTCTTTCTCTCGCTTAGCGAGAGCTACTGGTCTCTTCCCACCCCCACTTCAGTATTCACTTCCGTTAACTAAAAACCTTAACAAAAATTAAAAAGCACACACTGCAGTTATTGTACATAAGAAGAGGGTAATAATACTTTTTCTCTTACAGCCGCACTCCCCTGATCGCAATCTCATAATGCCATGCTCAATACAAAACAGAAAGCCGTTACTCCGAGCAGCTTCTCAGTGAGAAGCACAATTCTTACACTTCTAGTGTGCCTTCACAGATGTGGAAACTCCCTCACAGCAAAATGCCTGCACAGTTTAGCACAATGCTCGCACAGTCAACTCTGGATTAAAAATAATTTACCTCGGGGATGTCACTCGTGCCAGACACACTTGTAGCCACCTTCTTCCGGGACTTACCAGACGCAGTTTCTAGCTGCAAACCAAAAAAACTCTTGCAGAAAGGGCAGATATTTTAAAAAGGATGCCCAGAGACTGCTACGGGGATTTTAAGTACACAAAAATTTTGTTGTTCCTGTGCATCTGTGTCTGCTGTGTAGCGGGTGCGGGGGGGCAACAGGAGCTGGAACAGCCTTAAAGAAACATGGACTACTTTTTCTGTACTTTTGTTTCTGCTAATTCTGTTCATCTTTTATAATCATTTCCTTTCTTCTTATACCACTTGATTAAAATTTGCTAACAATGCCATTTTCTAAGCACAATAATACCCTCCAGGGTGGGCATTATTGGGAAATACGGACCTGTCAGGGGCTATAAGGCCCTCTGCCTGCAGAGTTGGGCCTCATTACGCCCTGGGTGGTCTGATATCCTCTAACCTGTCGGGTATTATGCTTATTTGTCCCTGTCCCTCATGGCAGTAACAAAATGGAGTAGGGGTATGTGGGAAGGGGCTGCTGTGGCCCAGTACTCATCAGTCTGCTGAATTTCTGTCCCTGTCCTGGTCTGGATGGCACTGTTCTGATCCAGCTGTCTTCTACTCCCAGGTCTGCAGTCCCTGTACCACTATACTGTGCCTGGGCCTCTCGACTCACGATTGCACATGCCACATGTGCATTTCGAGACATGTATCACATGTCGCACTTCACGTCTGTGCATATACGTAGTGGCAAATTGCAATTTGTGATAATGCTATGCTGCATGGCAACTGCCATGTGGGGGATGTGGCCTGCCTGTTATCACGCACTTGCGTGTGCTCTCTGTGGACACAACTGCAGATGCGGAGTGGGTGTGGGTGGTCCTGCATGTGTAGTACCTGTGCCTGCAGGGTTCCATATGTGTGTGTGTGTGTGTGTCTGTTTGTGTGTATGTGTGCATGCGCATGTGCACCCGGGGGGGGGGGGTGCAGTGGCAGGCAGATGCCCACCGGCTGTGGCATATGCACAGCAATGTTGTGACTGGGGGTTACGACCTACTCAACATGTTCCCAGTAAGGCCCTAGCAATGCAATGATGACAAAATGACAGCACACCATAGGGATGAGGTGCAACCATGTTTATTTACACGGTGCTTAATACACACATGTGCCCATTGTGCAGTGCTCCCCGGTTCCACCCATCACGCATGACCCCACACTCATCCATGCACACAGTCATACATATGCACACACGCACACACACACACACACACACACACCCATGTGACCCACAGTGCCCCCACATGGACATGTTCCCCCTGCCATGCATATGGCCCCACACCCCCATTGCAGCCCCACCCAACATTCCCCCTACTGCACAGATTGCCTGGGTGACTCACAGCTGTATGCCACACGCAAGCTGTCCTCGCACAGACCCCTCCAATGCCAGGTGCTGGGCCGTGGGGAACCCTGCTGGTCTGGCGGGCTGTGCGGTGCCCTGGCAGACCATCCCTGGCATCGCACCCTGTGGGCCTGTGTGTGCCTCCACATGTGGGCTGCTGTGCCTCTGCCCACACAGACCTACTTGCCTCTGTGCCATGTGTGGCAGCGGTTGTGCCGGGGCTGCATGGTGTGTTCCCCTGTCCCGTGCTGAGTGCCACAGGCCCTGTGCAGCCTGCAAAGCACCCTCCTCAGTGTGCCCACCCCCCTGTTTGTGCCCTGTGCCTGACCCTGTTCCTGTGGGAATATGTGGGGCGCTCAGCCTGGCCTGTGCCTGTGTTGCCGGCATGCCTGTGTGTGCCACCATTGTCACATCTTGGAACTGTCCTGTGCCTGGGTCAGTGTGGGCAGTGCCCGGCTGGGCGTGTGACTCCGGCAGCATGACTGGTGGGAGGGTTGGTCCTGATGCCTGGGCTGGCAGTGGGGGAAGGGGTTCCATTTGCTCTGGTGTCTGTGTCTGGGTGCTGGGTTGGGTGGTGGCCGGGGCTGCCGTCCATTGGACCAGGCCTTGCAGGTGGTGCAGCTGCTGCAGTGCACACGCTATGGCCTGCATGGCCATGGCCATGGCTGTATCCTGGCATTGCTGGTGTGCCAGCATGTTCTCCAGGCCTGTGCTGAGGTGGCCCATGATGACCGTCTGGCATTCGGCACAGTACTGGATGACCTGTATGGCATCCCCCAGGCCAGTCATGCATGCCTCTGTGTCTCTAGTGAATGCCTGCAGGGTGCCAGTGATTCTGGTTCACTGCAGCTCCATGCAGGTGTGGTGCTCCTGCATGCCCAGCTGAATGTTCACCAGCTGCTGCCTGCAATCCCCCTGGCTGGCCAGCACCGACTGGCAGTAGTCCCCAATCTAGGCCTGTGGGGACAGCTGGTCCTGCAGCACCCAGATGGCCTCATCCAACTCGTCCTCCAGTCCACGGGCACTCAGTGGGCTGAGCAACCCTATGCCAGTGTCCTCAGCCACCTGCTGTTCTTGATCTGACACTTCCCACTCGACTGTGAGCATCTGCACTGCCTCCACTGATGAGGCGGCACTGCTGGTGGTGTCCTCAGTGGTCCCGTGCTGCTCCCCTAGCAGTCCAGTTCCATCTTCCTCATAGCTATCCACTGCTTCCTCTACCATGGGGCTGTCACCATCCCCACTCCCCTCAGGCTCTGACATCGGGTCCGGTATTCCTGTCATGGTTGTACTGGTGGCAGGACTGCCTCCAGTGTCTGTTGGGCTGCTGCCATCGTCCGACACCATGCTGGTGGCCTGAGATGTGCCATCACAATCCTAGCCCTGCTGCTGCTGCTCCCACCTTCCGGCTTTGCTGGGGCCACCTACGCCAGCTGCCACTGCACCTGTTGGATGGGAAACATGTCAGTGTGTCCCTGCATCACAGTGTGTCCTCACCTGCCCGATCAGTGTTACTCTCACAGGTCTACTTCGGCATTGTGCTCTGGCATTGCACCCACCACACTTCTGTGCTGTCCCACCTGGTTTATTCCACCACTGTACATGTGTCCTGCACCAATAGCATGTACCCCCACCATTGCTGCCCTTGCTGTGCCGTCCATCCTGGTATGACAACACCAGCAGTCACACAGCTGCCCCATACAGCTCTCCACTGCACAGTGGCACCATGCACGGCCATGTCCATGGGGCAACACTGTGCTGCAGGGTCCTGCAGCCCTGAGAAACTACATTGTCCCTGCCAGTCTTGCATGACCCCCTGTGGCCCTTGCCCACATTCTGCAGGCACTGGGACAGTGACCCATGCCCCATCCCTACTGCCCTGCCCATGATTGTGCACAGCCCCCCCAGCACACAGTGCAGGACACAGCATCCCCCAGTGCAGCCCAGGACATACCTCAGCATGCCCCCCCAACAGTACACAGTGCAGGACACAACAACACCCAGTGCAGCCCAGATCATACCTCTGCATGCCTCCCCCAACAGTACAATGTGCAGGACACAGCAACACCCAGTGCAGCCCAGACCATACCACTCTATGCCCCCCCAACAGTACACAGTGCAGGACACAGCAACACCCACTGCAGCCCAGACCTTACCTTTGCATGCACCCCCAACAGTACACAATGCAGGGCACAGCAACACTCAGTGCAGCCCAGACTGTATCTCTGCATGCCCTCCCCAACAGTACACAGTGCAGGACACAGCAACATCCAGTGCATCCCAGGCCGTACCTCTGCATGCCCCCCCACAAGAGTAAACAGTGCAGGACACAGCATTACCCAGTGCATCCCAGACCTTACCTCTGCATGCCCCCCGCAGCAGTACACAGTGCAGGACACAGGAACACCTAGTGCAGCCCGGCCCATTCCTGTGCACAGACCCCCCCTCTGGTTTCATGTGTCCGTGTACTCATGCCAGCCCCTCCAAAGTTGGCCATGGGTCATTCCTTTACACTACTGCACATGTCAGCAACACACATGCCTGTCCCTGGCCTGCTCTTTGCCATTGTCTGATTCCCTTGGCGCACTCTGTGGCCGGCTATGACCCTGTGGCATTCCCCAGGCATGCCTCCCCACCATTACATGTGTCTACGCATTGTCACCCTACCCACCCCATCTTCGCTGTTGGCTTCGGTGCTATTGTCATGTCTGGCCTGTCACATGCATTGCTGGTTGTGTGTCCCTATCTGTGGCCGTCTGCTGTCTGAACGTGTCCAGCTGTTTTATGCCAGCGATGCTCTGCTAGCTGAGTTGTGCCACTATCCTCCTCTTGATACTGCTGAGTTGCTCCTGCTGGGTGGGTCCACCCCTGTGCCCTGTGCACTGTGCCTGTTGTCCGCCACCTTGCGCTTCACCAGGCACCTAAGATCACTCCACTTCTGCACATCACAGACTGTCCTGCGCTGTGCAGTGATGGCATTGACTCTGCATACCACCCTGTCCCATGCCCTCTTGCATTTCTCCCTCCTCTTGGAGTCCCCTCCGCATCCCAGGAGGAGTGCATGGTGGCGGCTGAGTTGCCCCACCAGGGTGTTTACCTCCTCATGGCCAAAGTTCCTCTTCCTTCTCTGTCATTCGGCTGCAGCTTCTGCCATTGCTGTGGTGTATCTGCTGGTGTATTTTGGGCTGCTACTGCATGTTGCACACTTTTATATGGTGTATTTTGCTTGTCACAACTTACGCAGTTGCGTTTGGCGTATTCTTGCAGGTTCTAGAATCGCATATACCTCACATGTCGCAGTTGCTGTTGCATAAGTTCCGCAACTGCGTTAGTTGCGCCTGGCATATTTTCTTTTCTGGAATCAGGCCCAGTGTGTATACAAAATAGAGATACAGATTTTGTGTGAGATCTGGATTTCAAGTGTTCTTTACCAGTGTCCTGAGGTGTACAAGATGTTGCAAGTACAAAGTTCAAATGGGGTTAGTCGGTGTCTTGTTAGGAACCTAAGATGGCTAAGATACAGGTACTCAAGACCCTGGCACAACATTTGTGCAGTAGGATGTCTCTTGTAGCCCCTGTGTGGCTAGAGAATCCTGCTTTCCTAAATGTAATGGCAAAGAGAGCCTAACTTTGGCCATAGTAAACGGAATACTCACTTTTGGTTGAAAGGAGACTTAACTGGCTATTATGAGAGGAAGGTCTACGGTGTTAACTTAAGTCTCCTAGTGGTGCTCAAAATAGTCCAGGTACTCCTGAAATAGGGGTGGACATTTGTAGGGGCTGGCAAAAGTTGTGAATTCTGCTTTTGCAGAACATCTGTGAAATTTTGCAAAAATGTTGGAACTTTCGCCATTGGCGAAACTGGGATTTTCCACAGATTTTCACCAAGTTCTGTGGACTTTTTAGTGAACTGTGTAAAAATGCATATAAACTGCGGAATTTATTCTATACACGGTTTAAGGAACTGTCAGTGAATGAGTGCATGCTTGTACAACCATGCAGTCATTCACTGACAATTCAGTGGGCCACCAGTAGCTGAGGAGAGAGGAGGGCTGCACTGGTGGCCCACCCAGGGGAGGGTGGGGAAGTGGGGGGTGGTGGTAGATGAACTGTCAGGGTGGGGGGACCATTAGACACCTGGGAATTGGAATTTCTTTTTTTGTAAGGGCTCGGGAAATGGGGGGATCCACTAGACACCAGGGAATACTGGGAATAGAGGGGGATGAGTCGGTGGACTGTCAGCTGATTTTTGTGGATTAAGGAATCCAGGAAAGGCAGGGGGTGTCTGCTAGACACCAGGGAAATAAAATGTTTTTGGGGGCCATGATCAGTTGGTGGGGGGCCCACTAGACACCAGGAGGGTTTGAGGGAGGATTGAGGTATTTATTTATTTACTGGGACCCCTGATCAGTGGGGGGTGGATTCATGAAATAAACTGAGGTTAAAAAAAGCATCAGAAATGACCACTGCAGTGATCCATTCTGTGGATTTTTTTCCCCATAATTTAATAAATTAACTCGTAGTTTGTATATTTATTCTGCAATTTTAAGGTGGACTTTCCATGAAAGTTGAGAAAATGACTTCCGAACTTTCACGGAAGTGAAATTTGCACTTTCCCGGAAATTCTTCCGGCTGGATTTTTTTTTTTGCCCACCACTAAACATCTGTAAATTCAGGTATCCCTGAAGTAGGGCTGGACATCTGTGGGAAATGTGTGTGTGAGAAGTCTCAGTACTGCCTGAAAGAGGCTGTGAAATGTTTTGCCTGCTTCCAAAGTGTCATTTCTGTCTGTACAGCTTCAAGCCCTGAGGTCACCACCATTTCTTTTAACACTTTGTCAGGAATAAAAGCCATACTGAAAAAAATCCCAAATTTCTGGTTGCAGGCAATCCATCTCTGAGTGACTTGTGTGATGTTCTTGGGATTCCACACATAGGAGGCACACAAAGGCCCTAGCATCTCTCTCCCTGACCAGGGTAAAATTAAAATGTTGCTTTGTAGCCCTTCCCCAACATCTGAGATGCCTGAGCCAGGTGTTTGCCCTAAAGTCAGGGATGATACCTAGTTTCTGCCACTTGTGGTTGTTGCCTTGTCCGAGTAACAAAAAGGGAGGAATCCCATTATATTACTCTCACGGCTCAGGCCACCCAGACCATTAAAAACCTTGCCACCCCACTCTACCACCCTCAAGCACCCTCCCACAGTGATAGCTAAGTTCCTTAAATTATAAGTTTAATTTATTTTTCATGAGCAAAGTGAGACTACTGATTGACTACCAGATCAGCTGTTAACATATTAGAATTGACCAATCCAGCTGCCAGCTGAAGTTGTGTGGCATGCATTGCTTATGCAATACAACTAAACCTAAATATAAGTAAAAGCAATGAAAACAATGAAAGTTGTTATTGTGATTAGACATAATCACAATATAGAGGATAATGTATGATTCTGTATCTGCAACAAGCATGTGTAGCCGTCGAGAGGGTGCCATGGCGAACGTTCAAACCTCAAGAGCAGAGCTCGAGAAGTTTAGGCCACCATGGCACCTGGAGATGGCTATACATACTTTAGTGCAGATGCAAAATCATTATCTTTTATAGTGTATAGTTTTGTTCCTTTGTGAGTTTACAAATTAGTTTCCCTTCCATGGCATGTAGCACCACCACCCCCCAAACACAATGAATCAGCATGAATCAGGTACTCACAAAAAAATGATATCAGAAGAAAGAATCCACTGTTTGTATGGTTTATCATCCAAGCAGGCACATGGTTAGCAAAACACATTTTAACTTATTACATTTACGAAAAGAACAATATGAGAAACAAAAACAGAGAGTCTTTTAAATAACTTTTCTACGTCTGGAAGCTGACACCTCAACATGTCCATATGATTGCCTCTGACACTACAGGAAACAAAACACAAGAGGAGGAAAAAAAGGTTACAGGTCTGGGGTTAAAGGGTGATTTTATTTCAGAAGTGTTACTGTTAGGCTTTCCTTAGTCGGATTCTGAACTACTGCTATTGTGGATAACGGTGACTCTTCTCTTTGAAACGCCAAGGCACTTCATAATTTTTATATTGAAACCCTGTTGGAATATACAATTATCTCCAAAGGAGAACTGAGGCAGGTTGCAGAGCTGTGGTTTTTTTTTCACCTTTGGTGGTTGGAGCTCAATTTTATTAGAGGGACATATGGGAGATGATGTGGATGGCTGCACATTTTGCCCACTAAATACAGTACTATTTCTCTTTTGCTTGTCATGTGACTTTACACTATAGTTATTTATCGGTTGAAGGGCACAGTGACCAGAGACCGTCTGGACCTCTGTGGTTGGGATATTACTGTCAATTAGTCTTTGGATGGCAGTCTTATGGGTCAAGTGATTGGTGATCCATTTATCTTCTAGCAAACCAGATTGCTGTTTGATGCATTGCATCATCCCTCTGATTTTATTCTCACCCATACCCATTGCATGAAACCACTTAGACATGCCGTCTTTGTGGAAAAGGTTGGGCGCTAAATAGAATGGTGCATCAGGGTGCTGCATATTAGAGGATCTCGCAGTGGCATATTTACAGAAAGCTGCCACTGGACATCTATCAGGATTGTCCTTATTTTGAAACATCCTGGGTTTTATTGCACTTATGTCTCTAGGGTTTTCACTCGTTCTAGTCTTGGTCTGCCACTCATTGTACTGAATAAACTGTGTGCTATCAGTGTCTGTTAGGAGCTGCAGGTCCCTCCATCATAAGCCATACTGTTCTGCGGTACATAGGGCAAAGTACAGTCCATTGCAAAAAAATTTCATGTTAAGCAAGGCAGTAGCATTGTGTTCCTGTGATATATAGTAACTATATCTACTTGTGACAGCGCCTCTTAATGATGAGGTTTGTTGCCTTTACTCAATTTCTTAAGAAACTTTTGCTTTGCAGATAGGGTGTTTAGTGTTTCACAGAAGTCTGAAGTATTTCCATGAAAGATAGAGTGACCATAACTTTCCTGTAACAAGTGGCAGTCTGTGCTACCAATAATGCTGCGGGGAGTACTAAGCTCGTACTGTGAACCATCTATGTGCTCCACTTTGAAAATGAAATCTACCACTAAGTTGCCCAGCTGTTTCACAGGGATTTCTGATATTTTGCAAATTTCACCAGACTCTGGCAGGTAACTTTTAAACACTTTCAGGTCCACCTCCATTTTTTTCACTGTAAGAGCATTTTCTTGCTCCTGTATAAACATTTGTCTTTCTGTTGAGTACTTTTGAAAAAAAAAACACTGCTGCCATTATATTTGTGATGCTGTGCAAACTGTCAAATGGTCATTTACATCTCACAGAGCAACGAACTGCAGCTTCGGTTCACAGGTGCGCGAGACAACATTCCAAGCATTTCTTTCTGTTATGCTGCAGTAGATACATAGCTGATGCAGCACAGCAGCATGCTGATGTATTTACTGCAGCATACTGAAGGTGAATAAAGCAATGGGGCCTATGGGAAGAACTAGTAACACCACTGACTGCCTTTTTAATAGATCATGGGAGGATGGTGTGGTACCCGAGGACTGGATGAGGGTGGATGTGATTCCCCTTCACAAAAGTGGGAGCAAGACAGAGGCAGGAAACTACAGACCTGTCAGTTTGACCTCAGTGGTAGGGAAAGTAATGGAGTCATGAAGGAAAGAATTGTTGAGTACCTAGAGGCCAGTGGAGCACATGACCCAAGGCAGCATGGATTCACAGCAGGAAGGTCATGTCAGACGAATCTAATTGATTTCTTTGACTCGGTGACCAAAGTAGTAGACCAGGGAGGGGCTGTGGACATGGCCTACCTAGATTTTAGCAAGGCATTTGACTCAGCCCCACACAAAAGATTAGTAGTCAAATTAGCCAGCCTGGGAGTGGGTCCCAGGGTGGTAGCCTGGGTAAAACACTGGCTGGACAACAGAACACAGAAGGCAATAGTAAATGGAGTCCACAGTGAAGAAATAGGGGTTACTAGTGGGGTACCGTAGGGTTCAGTACTGGGGCCAGTCCTTTTTAATGTCTTTATAAGTGACATTGCAGAGGGACTGGAAGGAAAGGTATGTCTCTTTGCAGATGACAAAAAGATCTGTAACAGGGTTGATATGCAAGGTGGGGTGGAAAGGATGAAAAGAGGCTTGGCAAGGTTGGAGGAATGGTCAAATGTATGGCAGCTTAGATTCAATACAAAGAAGTGCAAAGTAATGCACCTGGGAAACAAAAACCCAGTGGAGGAGTACACAATGGGGGGTGAGATACTGACAACAACAAAAATGGAAAGGGACCTGTGGGTAGTCATATCAGATGACCTAAAGGTGGGCTAGCAATGTGAGAAGACAGTAAGGAGGGCTGGGGGGATACTGGAATGCATAGGGAGAGGCATCAACAGTAGAAAACAGCAAGTTGTTGGCCCTCTGTATAGGCAGTTGGTAAGACCACATCTGGAGTACTGTGTACAGTTCTGGAGACCCCATCTCTGCAAAGTCATATACAGGGTGGAGGCTGTCCAGAGGAGGGCAACTAAAATGGTGCAGGGTCTGCACCAGAAGACATATGAAGAAAGACTAAAGGAGCTTAAGATGTATAGCCTCGAGGAAAGGAGGGAGAGGGGGACATGATGTAAACTTTCAAATACCTCAGGGGAATCAACAAAGTCCAAGAGGGTAGTATCTTTCAGAAAAAGAGATGTGCAAGAACAAGGGGGCACAATCTGAAGATAGAGGGGGGACGGCTCAGAGGTAATGTGAGGAAGTATTTCTTCACAGAGAGGGTTGTAGATGCATGGAACAGCCTTCCTGAGGAGATCATACAGTCAAAAACAGTGGAGGAATTCAAGAATGCATGGGACAGACATAAGGCAACTCTAGTGGGCGGTAGAAGGAAGTAGGCTGTTGATTAACTAGGATCTACAGCTTATCCATTAGGTATAGAAATGGGCAGACTAGGTGGGCCAAGCGGTCCTTATCTGCCATCAAATTCTGTTTCTATGTTTCCTACAACTCTGTTGAGGTCATGGTTTTCCATTCATAACAGCATTCCACCATACATAATAACAGCCTTTGAAGCCAGTCATGTCCTTGGTTAATGACCAGATGGAGGAAAGTGGCCTTAGGCTACACCTTATGCCATCCATCCTCCCAACCAGTCATTAATACCTAGGAAATAACTTGTTTCTCAGTTGTCATTGCTTAAATAAAAGTATATTATGGGTCCTTCACTGCAAACTGGCACAATATAAGTTAAGTAATAATGCACAACAGGTTGTGTGTTGTGCTGGGATAACATCATGCCTTGTGTGGCTGGGCATGAGACCACAGGCATGAAGTTATCCCCCTGGTGTGCATTATTATAATTAGAGATGTTGCGAAGTTTTACTTTGCCAATGAAGTTCCAGTGAAGTTGTGAAATTCACCATCACGAATTACTGAGAAGTTCCCATTTCGCAACTTCACTTAACTTCACCTAGAAAAGTGGTTAAGTTAGGCAAAGTTAGGTGAAGTTAGGCAAAGTTAGATTAATTTAAGTCAGTTCACCTAGAAAAAAGGGTGACTTTGCATTGTGAAAACTTTGCCAAGTCAGCACTTCACAGTTCGTAAATTTTGCCAACTTAGCAAATTAATTCACAAAGTGAATTTTATCCACTTCACCCATTTCTAACTGCAGTTATAAAAAGACTTCTTTGTAAATAAAATAAAGAAAAGACAAAACAAAAAGTTTATTGAAACTAGATTTTCTGTCATTTTATTAGGGGTAAGTACCCATGCATAAAAATAGTGCTGATTTCCTGTTGTGTCCAGCAGGCAGAGTTGATATGTTGTTGATGTGCCTCTGTTCCCCACCTCCCAACTTCACACTCTCCCTTTGAATGCTGGTAATGTGACTCTTTCCTGTTCTCTCTCACAACTCCATCTACAGTACAGGTTTGGGTTGTCTCCCTATTCACCTTAATCCCTTTCACTCTCACTTGCAGATTGCAAGCTGCAGATACCCTCTCTTTCAGTATTTCTTTACACTGCGACTGCTGTTTGTTAAGTGGAGAGCAGAGCAGAGCATGGCGTGCACTTGCTAACTCTGTTTTGGCTGGGAGTGAGGACAGGAGCAGGAACTATGCTGTTGAGAAGCCAATTGCAATGACAGCTTCATTCTCACTGTGTTTCAAATTAAGTATTTGAGACATATAAGGAAAACAAATAGTTTCGGCGATCTGCACAGAACCTGTCAGTGGGAGGGAAGGGCTCATCATTATTTTTGGAGAGAAGTGGGGAAACTGTATAAAGCAAATTGCAGTGATGGCTTTGTTTTTTCTTTCTTTCTATTTAATTTCTTAAAAAAACAAAACAAACAGAAGACAAATGTATCTGCTTTACATTGTATGGAGAAGTTTTATCACTGTGTGGTTTTATGGTTGTTTCACGACAGTGGGAGGGAGAGGATTATGTTTTAAAAAGTTTCAAGTACTGACAAAAGCCAGAGCAGCCATGCCAAATGTGAACAACTTGGACATGGGCTGTCAACTGATTTGTTTAACATTTAATGCAGTCATGTGTGTGCTAAGACTAGATATTGTGCTGGGACAACATCATGGGTCTAGCCCCAAACTGATATATTGGAGAATAGGATTCTTCTTGACAATTTATAACAAATAATAATCCATTCTACCACCCATACCAAACACATAATTATAACCACCATCTTCTCCCACCCTATCAATATACCACAAATGCATCAGTCAATTATCAAATTATACACATAGAAACATTGAAACATAGAAGTTGATGGCAGATAAGGGCTGAAAGGCTCATCCAGTGTGCCCATTTCTTTTTCTACCTAATGAATTTGCCATCAGCCTTTGCTCTGTCAATGGCCTAGCTATTCATACTCATCTGTATTGCTCCCTTATGCCTATCCCATGCCTGTATGAAGCCCTGCATTGTATTCACATCCACCACTTCCTGCGGTAGGCCATTCCATGCATCCACTACCATTTCTGTGGAAAAGAACTTCCTCACATTACCCCCTAATCAGCCTCCCTCTATTCTCATGCCGTGTACTCTTGTCCTGCTATTTTTCATATATTGAAACATGTTAGACTTTTTCAGTATGTTAATACCCTTAAGGTGTTTGAATGTTTCGATCATATCACCTCTCTCCCTCCTTTGCTCAAGGGTATACATATTGAGCTCCGTTAATCTGTCCTCATATGTCTTCTGATGCAGTCCCTGCACCATTTTGGTTGCCCTTCTCTGGACTGCCTCAATTTGGTTAATGTCCTTGTGAAGGTGTGGCCTCCAGTACTGCTCACAGTACTCCAGATGGGGCCTAACCAGTGTCTTGTAAAGTGGGATTATTACCTCCCTCTTACGACTTGATGCACCCCTACTAATACACCACAACATCCTCCTAGCCTTACTTACTGCTTTAGTGGACTGCTTGTATGATTTCATGTCATCCGTGATGATGATGCCCAAGTCTTTTTCTTCCCTTGTGACTGCCAGCAACTCCCCTCCCAGCCTATAGTTGGCTTCAGGGTTTCTCTTCCCTATGTGCGTGATCTTGCACTTCTTTGTGTTAAACCCCGTTGCCACTCTTTCAACCATTTTGACAGTTTATCCAGATCTCTTCTCATTCTGTCCACCCCATCTGGATCATCTACTCTGTTGCAAATCTTGGTGTCATCTGCAAACAAACAAACTTTACCATCCAGTCCATCTGCAATGTCACTGATGAAGATATTGAAGAGGACTGCCCCAGGACTGATCCCTGAGGTACAGCACTTGTGACTTGCATCTCTTCTGACTGTATACCATATACCATCACTTTCTGTTTTCTGCCCATCAACCAGTTTGCCACCCAGTTGACCAACATCTGACCCATCCCAAGCCTACCCAGCTTATTAATCAATCTTCTATGTGGAACAGTATCGAAAGCTTTGCTGAAGTCAAGGTAGGTGACATCAGCAGCTCCACCTTGGTCCATCACTCTGGTTAACTAGTCAAAGAAATCTATGAGATTAGTTTGACAGGACTTCCTTTTGTAAACCCATGCTGTCTTGGATTCTGTGCTCCTATGGATTCCAGGTGTTGCACTATCCTTTTGCTTAAGGAATGCCTCCATAATCTTGCCTACTACTGAAGTGAGACTGACTGGTCTGTAGTTCCCTGCCTCCTACCACCACACTTATGGAGCGGGATCACACAAGCCCTTCTTCAGTCTTCTGGCACCTCTCCTGTGCTCAGAGACTCACTAAACAGTTCTGATAATGGCTCTGCTAGTTCCACCCTTAGCTCCTTTAGTACCCTGGGATGTATTCCATCAGATCCCATTGCCTTGACCACCCTGAGCTTATTGAGCTCTTGTAGAACCTTTTTTTTTGTGAAGGTACTTGTGCACACCTCCCTCCCCCCTGTGTCCATGGTGCTGAGCTATGGGCCCCGCACTACCTTCTCTTCAGTAAATACTGAGTAGAAGTATTTATTTAGGATAGATGCTTTTACATGGTCCTCCTCCTCACATGCCCCCTTATCACCTTTGATCTTAGCAATACCCCATCTGGACTTTCTCCTTTCACTAATGTATCTGTAGAAAGTCTTGTCACCTTCTTTTACTGTTTGGAAAGGGAAAGGGGGAGGGGAATCGTTTAACCAGGAAAGGAACACTAAGCCAGATCTTGTTTCCAGGTGCGATCTGGGAACACAAGGAAGTTAAGTGACTTGCTCAGGGTCACACAGTATGCAAGTGAAAGCTGTGGGATTCAAACTCAGGTCTGGTCTGCTGGATGTCACCAAATTGCAGCTCAGAGCCTTAGCCAACTGCACTATACTGCCTCTTTAATTTATTGCCTCCTTAGTACTAGTGTTTCTTTGGTTTGGGCCTTTGCCTGCTTTACTGCCTTCCCTGCTTCCCTTAGGGAAGTTTGGTATGCCTCCCTATCTTCATCCTGCTGCGTTCCCTTATATTTCCTGAAGGCCAGCCTTTTGGCTCTGACCTTTTCTGCTACTGTTTTTGAGAACCAAAGTGGTTTCCTTCTTCTTTTGCACTTCCTTTTCTCTCTGACACAATGGGATGTTGCTTCAATTATTGCATCCTTAATGCTTGCCCACTTTGCCTGTACCCTCTCACCTGTATCTCTTTTTGCCAAGGCTAGCTTAAGTCTGTTGGCCATCTTATCAATGTCAGCTCCTCTGAAGTCCCATATTTTTGCCTTGGAATGGGATGATTTAGTTCTAGTGGCCAAATTGAACCATTCCATGTGATGGTCACTGGCCACCAGATGACCTTCTGCCTGGAGATCTGTGATTCTTTCCCTGTTAGTCAGTACTAGATCTAAGATAGCCCTGTCTCTAGTGGGTTGTTGTACCAGTTGTTTGAGGCCCTCCACCTGCAGGGACTCCACCATGTGTCTAGTTCTGGCAGATGTTCCTGCTGGTATTAACCAGTCTGTATCTGGCATGTTGAAGTCTCCCATTACTAGAACCTCCCCTTTAGCTGTCACATTTTGTATATCTTCTAACAGTAATGTGTCTATGTCCTCCTCCTGGTCTGGAGACCTGTACACAACCCCTGTTCGTATGGCTGTCCCATTTCCTGTTTCCAGGGTGACCCACAGTTCTTCTGGCTCCTTATGTGTATTCTAAATTTCTGTAGCTTTGATATTTTCATTGACATAAAGATCCACTCCATCCTCATCTTTTTTCACCTTGGCAGGGAATGTAGTAAGGCAGGCAAAGGCCCAAACCGAGGAAACACGAGCACGAACAGTAAAAGAAGGTGACGAGACTTTCTATAGATACATTAGTGAAAAGAGAAAGTCCAGAGGGGGTATTGCTAAGATCAAAGGGGATAAGGGGGGTATGAGGAGGAGGACCATGTAAAAGCATCTATCCTAAAAAGATACATCTGCTCAGTATTTACTGAAGAGAAGGTAATGCAGGGCCCACAACTCAGCACCATGGACACAGAGGGGAGGAAGGTGTGCACTAGTCCCTTAACAATGAAAGGGCACTACAAGAGCTTGATAAGCTCATGGTGGACAAGGTAATGGGACCTGATGGCATACATCCTAGGGTAATAAAGGAGCTAAGGGTGGAACTAGCAAAGCTATTATCAGAACTGTTCAGTGAGTCTCTGGGAACAGGATCGGTGCCAGAAGACTGGAGAAGGGGTCATGTGATCCCGTTCCACAAGAGTGGTAGCAGGGAGGCAGCAGGGAACTACGGACCAGTCACTCTTACCTCAGTAGTGGGCAAGATTCTGGAGGCACTCCTTAAGGAAAGGATCATGTAACACCTGAAATCCATAGGAGCACAGGATCCAAGACAGAATGGGTTTACAAAAGGAAGGTCCTGTTAAACTAATCTCAGATTTATTTGACTGGACCAAGGGGGAGCAGTTGATGTTGCCTTCCTTGACTTCAGCAAAGCTTTTGACACTGCTCCACATAGAAGATTGATAAATAAGCTGGGTAGACTCTGGGTGGGTCAGAAGTTGGTCAACTGGGTGGCAAACTGGTTGACGGGCAGAAAACAGAGAGTGGTGGTAAATGGTATACAGTCAGAAGAGATGCAAGTCACAAGTGGGGTACCTCAGGGATCAGTCCTGGGGCCAGTCCTCTTCAACATCTTCATTAGTGACCTTGCAGATGGACTAGAGGGTAAGGCTTGTCTGTTTGCAGATGACACCAAGATCTGCAACAGAGTAGACGATCCAGATGGTGTGGGCAGAATGAGAAGAGATCTGGATAAACTAGCAAAATGGTCAGAAGAGTGGCAACTAGGATTTTATGCAAAGAAGTGCAAAATCATGCACATAGGGAAGAGAAACCCTGAAGCCACCTATAGGCTGGGAGGGGAGTTGCTAGCAGTCACAAAGGAAGAAAGAGACTTGGGCATCATCATCACTGATGACCTGAAATGATCCAAGCAGACCTCTAAAGCAGTAGGTAAGGCTGGGGGGAGTTAGGGTGTATTAGTAGGGGTATCACAAGTCGTAAGAGGGAGGTAATAATCCCACTTTACAAGACACTGGTTAGGCCCCATCTGGAGTACTTGCGGCAGTATTGGAGGCCACACCTCACAAGGACATTAACCAAATTGAGGCAGTCCAGAGAAGGGCAACCAAAATGGTGCAGGGAATGCATCAGAAGACATATGAGGACAGATTAACAGAGCTCAATATGTATACCCTTGAGCAAAGGAGGGAGAGAGGTGATATGATCGAGGCATTCAAACACCTTAAGGGCATTAACAAGGTGAAAGAGTCTAACATGTTTAAATATAAGAAAAATAGCAGGACAAGAGGACACAGCATGAGATTAGAGGGGGGCAGATTAAGGGGGAATGTGAGTAAATTCTTTTTCACAGAAAGGGTGGTGGATGCATGGAATGGCCTACCACAAGAAGTGGTGGCTATGAATACAGTGCAGGGCTTCAAACAGGCATGGGATAGGCATAAGGGAGCAATACAAATGACTATGAATAGATAGGCCACTGACAGAGCGAAGGCCGATGTCACATTTATAAGGTAGAAAAAGAAATGGGCAGACTGGATGGGCCTTGCGGTCCTTACCTGCCGTCAACTTCTATGTTTCTATATGCCTCATTCTGGCTGTTCCATCCCATCAGTATGGCAAAGGTATTGTGCAATGGTGCAGGCTGAGGATTGTGTACCCTTCTTGCATTCCCCACCCTCCCAGAGTCTACCAAAGTCCAACCACTCTGCCTCTGCCTAAGCATCCTCTAGTAGAACAGCAGAAGAATTGGTGGTCCCTTTGTGGGTCAGCCATTTCTCTGCACTCTTGCCAGTTTGGCCCAGGGTCCTCCAACCTCTGCTCTCAGCCCAAAGAGGAGAGCAGAAATGAGGCAGCACCTCAGTCTAGAGAAAGTATCTCAAAAAACTGCAGCTCCACACCCATTGCACTCAAGCTTAAGCAGTTATTGGAAAAGAAATCCCCACCACTTGCCCAGCTAGGACCCAAGGATAAATGGACACAATATCTAGACATACTGGTTACACCAGAGTAGTGATGTAAGGTCTGGACAAAGGTGTACAGAGCAAATAGAGAGATTCAGGCCAAAACCCATAAATACAAAATTCTCCACTATGCATATAAGATCCCTTAATTGCATCAATGAAGCAGCCTGATGATTAATAGTGAGAGCTGAAGGTGCTTATCATCGCAAGCTTCTCTTTCTTATAGATCTGTGGTCCTGTCCATCATTAGATGATTATTGGGAACCTATCTGACAGTTTTGCAAAACTGTAGCTCTCATGCCAGCAGGATGAAGCCCTTACTTGGCACTGATGAGCTTGCCCCAGCCTGCCTCCACTCTGTCCCACCTCCTGTCACTCTGGGTAAATGGTGCTCTAATGGTGGCTAAAAAATTATTCTCTGTGACTGGAGGGACCCTGTCCTGCTTGCCAAGGAATGGGAGAATCTCCTAATCATAATGCCAGATACAAGAAAGTTGCATGTGTAGCAGTTAGGAAACTGCCAAGTTACATGCAAATCTGGGGTCCTTACCTAGAAGCCCATGACAGACATTCTCCAGTTCTCCAGAACAACAAACTGCAGGGATGCACTCAACCTGAAACAAAACGATCAAAAAAGTTCAAAATATTTAAAGTTAACCTTTCTACATATTTTAAACAGTTCCACCTGTAAAGAAAATTGGTTAATTGTAGGAGAGGTTACTAGTGAGAATCATTTGCTCAACACATTCATTTCTACAGGATCTAAATTGTTATTGCTCAAATTGATTATTTTTGTCTTTCAGACATGTTTGTTTCTTTGTTGAGTCCCCTTTGGTATCTTTTGCCCCTTCGTTTGCCTCTTCTGGTTTTTCTTTTTATGTGGGGTCTTCCTTTTTGTCTACAAAAATGCTCTTGTTATTGCTTTCAGTTGTTCCAGAGGTGCTAGTGTTGTTATTGGGGTGCTTGTGAAGTTTGAGATGATGATTGTGCAGACTCTCAGTAATTGCTGTTATTCTGTTTCCAATTTGTTTTTCTGTTTCTGCTCCTGCCCCTCTTCCTGGAGCCACTATGATTTTGATTAAAGTCTCTTCCTGCATGGACTGATCTTGAAGCTCTATCCCACACAAAAATCTGTCCCTTTAAATAAGCCTTGACATCTCTCTTGTGTTTAATCAGTTTTCAATTCACTATTTATTTCTCAGGTATGTACAAGCTTTTGTTTAACTCTCGCTCTCTTATTTTAAATGGTGGATGCGTTTTAAACTATTCCAAGTCCTTCTGTATACTTTCAATCTCTCTGTGTACTTCCTTGTAATTCTCTTTATCTTCCTTATTTAAAATTCGAATCAGTCCCTCAGAAAACTTTGCCAAAGTCCCTTCTGAGTCCTTCCTATGTTTGAAATTTTCAGTACCTACTGTGGGTTGTAGTGCACTTTGGTGTTTCTATTTTTTTGAAACATAGATTTGTAATTTTATATCATGAATTTCAAAACTGTGACATCTGACATTTGAATATATATGGGTGTAATGAATTGGGTGACTCTGCCCCCCTGATAAAGAGGGACTGTTATCTCATTGCACCAGGAAAAGCTTGTTGGATGCCCTCAGAATAAAAAACATTTTTGATCATTTTGTCTCCGGTTGAGAGTATCACTGCAGTTTGTTGTTCTCAAGTTCGTTTACCAGTTTGCAGCTGATCCTCTTCATTTGTCCGTTAGCACGTTAGTTCTATGTTACTAAATTCTCCAGTCCTCCAAATAATGAGGTGAATTACTCACAGGCTCTGACCTTAAGCTTTTAGGCCATACCTTACATAAATTGCTGCATATTATGTCAAACTTTCTCCCCACAGCTGCATACCCCTTCTTAGGGATTCACTGGGTATTTGACAGTCTCCCCTTTCCATGATGAATACATGCTTATCTTGCACCCCCGCAATAGGCTCTGCATAGGAAGTTCCCCTCTACCTGTCACATGAATTGCTGTCTTACAAGGTGAAATGGTTTAAGCTGCCACTCCTTCTAGTTGTCATAGGTGAAAGATGCATTTGTTACTTTTCACTACTTTAGTACTTGGCCCACTTTACTCTTTTCTTCTTTACTGCAGCTCTGAACAAGAGTAGAACTAAGACATATTGCTCCTGGCTAGATCCAAATTTGGGAGGTGGTACTTATACTGTTTCTGTTCTAGCACCACTGTAGGTACTTGCCAAGAGGCAGCATGCACAGCATAAAACACGATCCCCTGTTTACCTACAGGTTCCATGGATGCAATGTTTGCTTTCCACAAGATCTTTGACAGTGGCATCTCCTAAATGTATTGTTGCCAAGTCCTTCCTGGAAACAGGGGTAGGCTTCCTCCTTATTAATACCTTCTAAACTCCTATATTTGCAGTATGAGTATTCTTATACAAGGTTTCACAGAGACAGAGTCATTAGCTCTCTTTGACCCAATCTGAAGCCCTAATGTGTTGTTACACTGTTATACCTGTAATTTTCATTATCCATGTTAGAGGTATTGAATGCACTATGTACATAGTCTTGTTGGTGTGTTGCCTGTTATGCAATTTTAAAACCTCAATTAAAACTTTTGTGACCAAAAAAAAAAGAACCTGCATTTGTCATACAGATGTACTGAACACTTTTGTGGGAATTCTTCCTGGAGACTGACAAATACCAGGAAACTCTTAATAAGTATAATAGCTGATGGAACCCTAACTTTTGTAGCTTGGACTATGACTTGTTCTACTTCAGAAAGTCAGAAAAAAAGACTTGGAGTATAACTGCTATGATTTGTAAGAATATTGCTATCAGCTATACAGCTATCAGTTGCAAGCATGTTTATTACTTACTGTTTTATCAGAGAGACTGAAACCTGAGTTTCACAACTACCTCCACCACAGTTTCAGCAGCTGCAAGCAATCTGTTCATATTCTTACTGTCTTCATTTTCAATAAATCTCTCACGTGACACTGGTCTACGTGTTGAAAAAGGGATCCCATTTTGAGCACATAATAGGACATGGACTATGTCTGCCTTTAAACCATACTAGCCACAATGCATCAACCAAAAGGGTTAGATTCAATGCCACCTGAAAATACAAAAAAATTATTTTGACCTTGGGTCCATTTCAGGAATTATCCATAAGGAAATAAATGCACATTATACTAACTCTTTGAGTTTCCAATGTAAAATGAATGCAAACCTAGACCCTCAAGTGCCCCAGACTCACCCATTCAACATCAGCTCCCCCCATTTACCCATACAAATTGCTTCCTGTATGCCATCAGATCTGAAGGCAGTAACCTGTACAGACCCTTAACACACCACTTCAAATGGCTGCCATCTCAGTGATAGGACATGGGTGTGCATGTACTAAAGAAACAGCTTCTCTATACTATGTGCACACTCCTTTTTATTCAGATGGCAACTGACCAAAGTGGTGTGTATAGGGCCTGTGCCAGTCACAGTCTGCAGATCTGTTGGTGGAATAAGAAGTGTTCTGTATGGAAGAATGGAAGTGGCCAGGAGGTGGTGGGAACTTGAGTAGGTGGGTGGCCCAGGGAGGGGGGGAGACACAACTTTTTTTTTATTTATTCTTTTAGCTCCTTACTGCCCAGTGGCTCCTAGCCACTCAGGGGATCTTACAGCCTAACCCAAACCATCTCTACCTCTTACATTTCCTACTTCTACTTAGACTTGCCCCTCTGGAATGAGGTTGGTGTGTATCTGGGTACTGGTCTCCCCACCAAAACAACTCAGTTCTGAGAGGTAGAGAACAATCTGTATGTCAGGGTCTAGAGTGTCCAATTTCATCCCATATGCCTGTTTTTGTCTTTACTCTCCTTATCCCTGGGGATGCCACTGGAAAGGGTTTAATGTTGCACAAGCATGCTGACATGTGGCTGGACACAGTAAAGTCAGTCACTTTTGCTGTTCCACTTTTTCCAGCTCCATCTGCACCACCACCAATGGTCAACCAGGCAGTGGCCAAGCAGAGGTGTCTGCAGCCTCCCCCTCCCTGAGGAGGAGAACATCCTCTAGGATACTTAATCCTCCTCCAGGTGACTCTTCAGCTTCCTGGACTTCATCCCAACCCATCAGTTTGTGAAGTGCAACCCTGCCACTGTGCTAACAGGCTGGTGTGGGACATGATGCATGAAACAGGGACTGGGTGAGAGAAGGGATACCACTGGACTGCCAGGTATGTTTTCAATTCAGTCAGAGATCATACAGGGGGATATTAAACTACCAGGGACATTCAGCTGTATCTTGGGGATGGGTAGAACCACTAAACTGTTAAGGACATTTAGAATTATCTCATGGTTTGAGCAGGAGGACAGTGAGCAATGTCTGTGTTCAACACCAGTGCTGCCAGTGGTTGGAGGATCATGCACCACTGTGCATGGTAGTAAGAGTAGGGTTTTAGAAGCAGTAAATAGCACTGCCACAGTCATCTTTTAACACTTCCAAAATCCTTTGAATAATACCACTCCACCCTGTGTACAAGAGGGTTCCCTCATTTGCATGTGTGTAGCAGTGTATTCAATAGGATTATGCTATCCACTGAGCATCATGCACCAGTTTCTTCTTAATATGTGCAATACCATTAGAGTGGCAATGTTCATGATAATTCCTCCCTACCCCTCTGAATATCAGGGCCAGCATCTTTAGCCCGTATCTTTTAACACTGTGACATGGGGAACCAAAAAGTAGCTTAACCTGACCTTATTACATCAGATAGCAACTCATTTATAGGGGAACTAACCACTGCTGAGTCATTCAAATTCTCAAAAATCCCTAAAAGAGCTTTCAAATGAGGTATTGGGCTTTTTGGCCATGAGTATGTGTGGTTGGAGTTTTGACCGAGTACGTGTCTGGAGTCCTTAGATACTGTATGTATATCTAAATCATCTTTGAATTAAATCAAGACTTCAGCTATTTCATGGTCTCTTGAAACAGAATAGTTGGTAACTATTCAGTGAAATAACTGCTGCTTTGATTTACTTTGTATGTGATTTAGTGAGTGTTGCTTTGATTTACTTTGTATATGATTTAGATATTTATATATCTGGACTTCTGACATGTACAGGTAAGCTTAATACCTTATTTGAAAGGACTTGTAATGGGCTGTCAGTATGTAACTGAGACTGCGGTATCTTTGTAACCCCCCTATCGGGGGGCATACCTGTCCCCCACGAGTGTGCCCATTCTCCAGTTTCCCCCACTTCTCCCCTGCTGCTGGCCCAAGTCCCCGTTAGCCTTCTGAAGCCTCCATCCAGCCCCTGGTGTGTATGTTTTGTAAAGTGGGGCCAAGGGGGCTGAATCACAAAGCCATTGCCTGTTTTGCACTTCATTGCAGGGCAGGTGGTCCTCACATGTACAAGAGTGCATTTGTGTTTTTGGCTATTCTTGCGCCCATTTGAATGCCTCTCTAGTGGTCCCAGTCCCCTTGTTTAGCTAATTGGAAACTGGAGACCTGGAGGAGGTGTATTAGGCACTACAAAAGTGTTCAGATAAAAAGTGTCAATAGCGCTGCAGGATCTGGGGGGATTTAAATCTTCATGTGGCAGCATGAATATTAATAAGGGAGCCTATCTAGCACCTGGGGTCACTGATTTTCAGTGCTAGTGACTGACAGGGGACTAGTTTACAGTGTTAAATGCTGCCAATGTTTAAGAGGGCACAGGGATTGCTACCAGACCATGTGGTTATCAGCAAATAAAAATGTGCATACAGGATGTACCAGGGCAGGAAAGTGAGGGCAACTGAATGTGAATGAGGGAGCCTGACTGCTGCCTGGGGACTGTGTATCTTGGCAGCAGCAACAGGCAGAGGGCTGACTAGAAATGTAAGATTCTGCCAATGTCTAATAGGGCAAAGGGACTGCTACTGAATAGGGGAAATTATAAGATCAACATGTTTATTGTCACTGCAGGAGGACTGGGAATGTGGGGACACTGTGTGAATACAGTGGGATTGTTTTGGCAACAGCTATATTTGAAGCATTGTGACCACAACACAGCAAATTGGGAGGCCATGATCTGTGAAAGGATTTGTGGGACTGTTGAAAGGACTCATGGGGAATAAAGCTGTGGAAATACTCTGCGCCCTTTTTCTCAGTCAATCAGGCATCGAAGGAGATTCATGCATATTAATTTTTGTCAAGGAAAGTGATTTCAGTCAACTGGGAGCTGCCAGAGAGCACCCAAAACCCAGAGACTGTTTAGTTCTGAGTCTGTTTGGTGGGAGCCCCTACAGAGGCAGAGGGGCTCCAGCCCCTCTGGAGAAAATGGGGCTAAAAAGAAAGCAAGCAAAAAGCAGGGCACTGGGTCCAAACAGCACAGACAACAATAGTGACAGCATGCTGAGCGTGGTAAAAACGGCACCAATTATTTTTTGGTGGGGGAGGGGCTCTGCCCACTGCACCCCCCATCTTTAGGATTCTCATTCCAAGGGGGAGTGGAAAGTTAAAATTTTAGGCATGATTACAGCCCCATATAAAAAAAATTTCCAAGTCCTGAGGTGTGCTAAAAGGTCAGAGACCAGGATTAGAATGCTGGTCTCCACCACTGCTGGCCAAGTTGCTTGATGCCCCAGCCCTCTGCACCATGGGAGCAGCTTGGCCAGCCTCCTGGCTCCTGGTGCTCTTGTTCTGTATACAGGACCATGGACAGTGATCAGGGGAGCGCTTACAACATGCTCTGGAAATCCCCAGTCACTGTCCATGTGAGCACTTACCAGACTAGCGTTGTATAGTGCAGTGCTATTCTGGTAGTGCTCATTTGATGTGGTACCAAAAGCAGCACTCCTCATCTGGTAAACTGGATATTCATTTAATATAAAGTAAATTTTAAAACAGACTATACCAATGCATGTGAGAATCACTGCGTTACCCCAACTGGTTTCGTACACCCGTACGTCCTTAGGGGGTGGTGTACAAAACCTGTCGGGGTAACACAGTGATTCTCACGTGTCTTGGTCTGGTCTGTTTTAAAATTTGCTTTATATTAAATGAATCTTCAATTTACCGGATGAGGAGTGCTGCTTTTTGCTTGCTTCCTTTTTGGCTTTGTGTGGACTGCAGCATGCACCCTCCTGTGAGCAGTGGAGATGTTTTTGCTGGCCTTAAAGGATACGTAAACAACATTTTGACAACAAACTATTCAAAAATCTGACTTCATAGGGGACTAAAGGAAAGGCTGATGTATTCATTAACGTTAAAACTACATCTATATAGTTTACCTAAATGTGGTTCCAAAGCATTTGAAAAATGTAAAATCAGCCTTCTCATTTTCAAAAAACTGCCTTACCTGCTTCCTAAAATGGCTGCTAAATACTGTATGTTAAGTGATAACATCTCTGGAGCCAGAGTCTTAGAGCTATATATGGCTCTCTATAGTGCTAACTAGTTCTTTTTTCCCTTTATATAGAATTGTTCCACCAAAATGGTCAAGCCCATGTACATTATTTTGATCAACACACATGTTAGGCTATGGCTCTGTTCATTTTGTTTAACATGCTGAAATTGTTTTACAATCCAACCAACTTTCTCTTTGGCAAACCACAGTGCAGTTCAAATCTTAAATTACCTGGTGGTTTCATGGTTGTGGTGGATCCAGGATGTTACAATGGGGGTGCTGGGGTGATGTGCATACTTGATATGCACTTTTTGACATTTTTGTTAAACCTTCATATTGTCTGCTATTATTCTTTTTTAGCACATTTTTGACAGAACCTACAAAAGTAATCCACAGTTTTGAATGTAAACATTTGTACAATGAATAAATCAGACTTCTTCAACAAAGTGAAAAGCAGCAACAGCAGGCAAGTAAGTTACAATGGGGAGGGGGGATACAGCCGCATCCTTCACCACCCCCTAGATCCACCACTTGTTTGTAGCAAAGTTCTTGTGTAGTCCAATGCCAGAGTTCATACTTTCTTGGAAATAAAAAATATGCTTGTCATGTCTTCTTTTTCCATGGGAAATAATAATAAGAAGAATCAGCATTTATATAGTGCTTTTCATTCACATTGTATCCCAAAGTGCTTCACAAGCAATGCTAGCCTGGTAGTGAAGTGACTGAATTTGTAGTGGCAGCCATTTCACACATTAATACCCACACACAGACTTGGACATTTGCATGAACTGCTTTTATGGGAAGGAGAATGTTGGCTAGGACAATGGGGTCAGGTAGTGATCATAGTGTTGGCAGTCCCACATCTTATATCTCACAGTGATCTGCTCATATTTCTCCCCTTCTGTCTTGCCCCTTCCCTAAATATAGCAGTACCATGTAGGAGTGGCCTTCTCAGTCCCCCTCTGGTATTCATTCTTCACTCCTTCTCCCCACACCAAAAGCTGGTGAGCTCATCACCCTTCTGCATCATGAATGCAGGTAGTACGGTCCCCAGGTTTTTTGACATACCAAACATAAACACATCTTTCCAGTAATTCAGGATGATAGCAGCAGGGAACAAGGGGAAAGATGGGCTTTCCTATCCTTAAATGATCTGGGCTACCTTTGATTAGGCACTATAAAATGATGGATGTGTGCATTATTATGCAAGTCATTTAATAGTGCCTAAGCATAGGTGGTTTAGATCTTGTATGGGTAGGAAAGCCTTTTTTTCCCCTTGTGCCCTGTTTTTAAAAGCCTGGCTTACCAGAAGTTCACGTTTATTATTAATATGTAAAAATAACATGTGAGACTGTACTAACTGCATTCATGATGCAGAAGGGTAGTGCACTCACCAGTTTTTGATCTGGGAAGCAGGTGAGAAGAATGAATGCCAGAGAGGGACTGAAGAGGCAATCCCAGCAGGATACAGCTATATTCAGGTTAGGGGAAGACAAGGAGGGGGACCTTGAACAGATCATTGTGAGATCTGAGATGTGGGGCTGCCAGCACAGTGATCACTACCTGACATTGGATGACAGCAGCCAGCAATGACACATACTCTGAGTGGCAGGGCTGCACCTAAACAGTAACTTGAATTAAGTGTAGGGAGATTACCCTCGGGTGGGGGGGATGTTGACATTTGTTAGGACAGTATCAAGGGAGCTGTGTATAGCTGATTCAAGATTCGGAAGGCTGGTAGCCAGCCAACTTGCATTGTGGAGTAGGGCACAGAAAAGTACTGGAGAAGAATTGCCGGGAACTGTCCTGTGGGGTTCTGTAGATCAAAGGTAAAGGAGTAGACTGACACTGGAAGCCAGGTTGATTCACTCAAGGCATTAGTATGCCTCTCCTGCTAATAATATTGTTATCCATAGTAAGTGCAGCCCTTATGAGGGCATGAACAGCAGTTTTTCTGGTGTGTCCTGATGCTTACTGCTTGACCCTCCAGGAAGACCTAGTTGTTGTTTAATGACACGGGAGAAAAATACAACAGGGGGACTGTACATACTGCCTTTATTGTGCAGAAAGCTGCTGATCCACTCAATGTTTACTGTGGAAGCAGAAGTCAAACATTGAGAAAGTGGACTGGAGAGTGATTTTGGAGGCATTCTTTAACAGTGCCAGCTGATGAAGCATATCAGTATAGGTGTGCACAACTCTCTGAGGTACAAGATTACAATCTGAGGTGTGATAATTCTCTTAATGAGACCGCAAGCTCATATGCTGCCCAAGGCAGTACTAAGGACAGAGTATGGATGGTGGGGTGTTCAACAGAAGGCATGCTAGATGCAGGAGATTCACATGGAAAAAGACTACAAGAGAAGCTTATTTGTGGATTACCAAGAAAAGCATGAACTTTGGAATTGGACCAGACCAGTACTTCCTTACAATTTTCAGGGCATTGCATTTCCACTAGATCATCAAGTATTTGAAGTGTTGTACTGCACTTTGGATTGTCAAAGAGAAAGTCTGCTGGATTACAAAACATTTTCAGCAAGTTAAAGTAATCAAAAAGAACAAAACCATAGCCTAACGTGTACTGATCAAAACAATCCATGTGTTAACACATGGTGTTGATCACTCTGGTGAAACAATTCAAAACAAAGGGGGAAAGAAGAATTACTTAGCACTATAGGAAGCCATGTGGATCTCTGCTTCTGGCTCCAATAATGTCATCATGACTCATCACTTAACACACTTGGCAGACATTTTAGGGAGACAGCAAGGCTGTTCTTTTTTGAAAGTGAAAGGCTGATGTTTACATTTTTCAAAAGCTATGAAACTGCATTTATGTTATTTACATACATTCAGTTTTGGCATAAATGTAAACAACAGCCTTTACTTAACCTCACAATGAAGCCAGATTTTGGAGTTTGCAGTTTGAAAAAAACTGCTTGTTTAGGTATCCAAGAAAATGGGGCTGCAAGGCTGGGGAGGGGCCTCCCCGGGGGTTGCCAGCTACCTGCCCCCCAGTGCTTGAGAGTGTGCCTTTCCCCATGTATGGCTAAATGAGGTCAAGGAGTATTGGTGTACAGCTCAGCAGAGAGAGAAAGACAGAGAGACTGTGTCCTGCAGGATCCTGCAGCTCGCTACTGTGGGAAGGAGCTACACCACAGTGATAAAGGTTTTGCTCAGAGGTTCTGGAGAGAAAGATTGTCTGGAATTTCAAGGAGATGGAGATCTTCTTGAGGGTCTGCAGAGCCTTTAGTGCAAGGAAAGGTTGAACTGGGTCTATACAACAGCGCTTGAGATACAAGGGTAAAGTTTCCAGTAAGGAAAAAGGTTCTGTCTGTACCTGGGTGGACTTAATGTTACTGGAAATGGGAAGGACATTTTGGCAAAAGATTTATGGAAAAAGGTAGATGGAAGCTTGGTATGGGAGCCTCCCTGGGACGCGGGCTCTTAGCCAGTGAAACCAGGTAGGCTTGGTATGGGAGTCTCCCTGACACATGGAGGCTTAGCCAGTAAAACCAAATAGTCTGCATTGGAGAAGAGAGAGTTTCTTCTGAGTTGTTAGCACCTGCACGGTAAGGAAAAGAGATTTCAAGTACAAGGGAATAGGTTGAGTGAAAGAACTGCATTTTGTCAATGCCAAGTTTTAGAGTCCTCCGAGGAGGCCATTTGAGTTTGCTCAAGTATCACTGAGACTGTGGGCTCAGTGAGAAGCTAGAGACTGTGACCTGTGTGAAAAGGGATACGGCTGCCATGATGATAGTGTGGCTGAAGGATATTTTCTTAAACTTCCAAAATTGAAAATTGCCAACCTAAGCTGAGCTTAAGAGACTGAGAATATGCTCACTGTCAACCTGGAGCTGGTAGGGAAACAGTTAACGCCTACCAAGTGGTGCAGACTGGGCCACAGGGAGCCACCGGCATGAGCCCAAGTGCTAAAACACTTTAGATACAGTGGGGAGCAAGATGGTGGGATCACTCCTGGGTCTGGGTTCCTTATGGCCTGGAAAGTCTTGCATTGTGCTCTGCATCTGTCCTGGAAACAGGCTGAAGGGGACAAGTTGGAAGACCTTCAATCAAATCAGAAGATCCCAATGACAGAGTGCATGCTCCACTTCTGCAGTCTCTTCTAATCCAAGTTCTTCGGGTTCTGCTGTTCCAGTTTTCCCCAGAGTCACAGTCACAGTGCCACCAGAGACTGATCCACAGAACCGTGAGTAATTGCACAAATTGTCCTGCACTTCAGGGATGTAGTTTGTTTCAAGTTGTGCCCAGTAATGTAGTGAAATCCAAAAGCAGCTAATAAGTCTTCAAAAGGTTTTCTTTAGTTTGAAGTAAGTGTGCCAATGCTGGCCGACCTGCTGCGTCACAGGCCTGCAAAGTGTCATCAATGGGTACCCAGCTAGGACTTTTAGGGGTCAAACCACTGGTACCAGTTGGGTGTGTGTAACTGTGTAAGATCTGCAGCAGTTAGCTAGTCAGAGGGTTGGTAGCTGCAAGCATTAAAGTGGGTTTTGAAATTTAAAAGGAAAATGACTATTCTAAAATGCCAATTACTAAATGCAAATTGAAAATGTGATAAATGCCTAACCTCTAATCAATCTTTCCTGATCCTAACCCTCCCCATGTAAATAAAATATGTGATTTAACTGTTTGGAAGAATTCTGATTCGAGAGCATATTTTATCCAGTGAGCATACTATTAGCTTAAGTAAAAAAAAATGCCAAGTGTTGAATTTGGGGGTTTTGGTTATGGTAAGTCCATGTGTTGGAGTTATTGTATGGGGAGGTGGATTGGAACAGCATCACAGGGGGTTGTACTACTAATATCAGACCCACTTAAAATGTACTCTGGGTGGAAGCACAGCACTATTTATTTTGCTATCTAGGGAAAGAACCCCTGGTAACAGGAAAATGGGAACCCAGGCCCCTGACTCTGGTTAGTGACCACCCAGAAAGGGGTAGTAGCCCTCTAGACACAGTGCCAGGGCTACAGTTTGTTCCCCTTAAGTAATTATGGGATACCTACTGTACACTGAGGATTTATGAGCACCAGTTTTTAGATATCTCAAAAAATTAATAAACTGTCCCACACTGGATCTGATAGGGAACTCAGTATATCACTGAAGTGATGTGCTTCTGTCTCAAGGAGGGAGCATTGACTGTCAGTCATTCTTGCACCCCCTGTCCACTGACCAAGTATTGGCATTGGTGTTGACTGTAAAAGCAGTCACTTCCTACATGAGTAACTCCCATTAAATGATGGGGCCACATAAGTGAAGAATTTCTGTTTTCTTTCTCTGGATTACATTCTCATAAAAGCCAAATCTAAAAGGCCTGAGAAATAGGACTGTAGTCTCCTTAAGAATACAGCATGAAGATAATACAATTGGGATGACTTTGATTTGTATGCATTTATGTTTTCATCACCAGGGCTTAACTGTATGCAAGAAATATCCATCACTCTTGGATGTGTTTTGCTGCTTCTCCTTGTGGTTTTATCAGCAGTACTTTACTGGAAACATAAAAAATCTGCAGGTAAGATACTGCTAACTATAATACCTCTTTATTGTAATACTAATTCAATATACTGTATATGTGGAGCTTGTGCTGTGGGGTAGTGTGCTACATGGAATTGGCATGTGTGAGCAACAATTAATTAAGTCTTGCAGAAGAAATGCAGGATATGACATTAGACAGGAGCTGAACAGGTTCAAAAATAAATCTAACCCCTACTCCCAACCAGAGTTTGACAGTTTCTAAAATATGAAAGCAAAAATCAACCTCCACTTACAAAGCTGTTTGAGAGATGAGAAATGTAGATTAATTAGCATGCAGTTAGTATACATTAAAAAGAACATTACTTCGGCCTGTTCAAGAACAGGTCAAATGTGCAGTAATATCTTTTATGGCTTTTGGGGTACTAGTTAGAACTATGAAAGTTTTGCCCAACAGCCCTGCATTAAGCAATTTTCCTTTACCATAAGTGTGAGATCCCTGACAGGGACCTCAGACCCCCTTTGGCCTGTGCATGAGATCGGGGTCTTTACTCTGAGGCCTTCATGAAAGTCTAAAAAAAGTTTACCTTGTGAGCTCTGCTCTTGCTATGCCACATGACTGATGTTCCTACCACACAGGTAGGAATTTAAAACACAAACTGCATTAAATGCAGTTACACAGCTACATACAGTAAATACAATGATGATGAAGGACAGAAAATGGCTATTAGTCCATCAAATCTGCCCTGATCTCCTATGTTTAATTATTCTACCTTTCCAGAGTTCTCTCTCTCTGCGCTCTGCCTTTCTCATGTTGCTAGTACACCATCTGAGGCTGTCTCATTGTGTTTTGAACTCTGATATTACCCATCATTGCTTACCTGGGTGAGTAGATTGTTCTACCTGTCCGCCACCTGCTGTGCTTTACTCAGTGTAGTTAGGCAAAACTTGTTCCTCAATACTGGCATCACAATGTTCTAAAAACTGGATGCAAAGTAGTCGTAATATTGAACAGACTTAGTCATTTACATCTCTGGGCCTGGATTTTCAAAGCCCTGTGAATGCCACAAGCCCCTGGTGTGCCGATCATTTGGTGCACGTGGCTTGCGGCATTCTTCCAGCTAGTAATTGGAATTTTCTATCCTGTGAACTGATTTCCATAAGTTAAACCAGCTTTTGCTGGTCTAGCTTGTGTCAATCCCTGGTACCCTGTCTACGGGGCTTCCACCAAATATTTGAGGCATGATGACGTAAAGTGGGAAAACTGTCATAACTGCACCTGATACAATATATTAAAATTGGGTGCAGTTGCTGCGCAGGTGTTTTGAATCGCTGCACCAAAAAATGGGTTTGTCACAGGGCTTGATGCAAGTCCTGCATCACCCTTGGAAAATCTGGCCCCTGGTCTACTTTCAGCTATGGGTGAGCCTAATACTGCAATTGAAAAATCTTTTTATTGGCTTACAAACTCTGATAGCCACGGGGTATGAATATGTCCTGTTAGGGTTGTGCCCCTTAATGGCTGCACTATTCTTCAGCTTTAATAACATTGTAGAATTCACCCTATTATACCCTGACATGTACAGTTTTTAAATGTTTCTATCATATTGCCCCATTCTCCTCTGTACACTAGAGAGTACATATTGAGACTATCCAGTCTCTCTTCAAAGGTCTTACTATGTTGCCCCAGGATCATTGTTGTAGTCCTTCACAGAATAGTCTCTAGCATCTCTCTGTCATCATCAGATGTAGGTTCCAAAATTTCGAGTAATACTTCAGGTGTAGTATAACCACTGATCAGTTCACTAGAACCTGTGTTTTGAAAATGTTTCTTTGGGTAATACAGAACTACACAAAGTAACTTCCTTCCTTATTGATGGATTCTATACCTGGCAGCATCATCGAGGTACAGCACTGCTTCTGCAAGATGGTGCTATTGGGAAAGATAATTTAATAAACAATATTAGCATGTTGAATATTGAACTACGGTACTGGCTGTGCTACTGATTGCATGTGTTTTGATGGATATTTTTATTTATTCATTTAGTTTTACTAATTTCATTTTTTTACTGTGACTAGACAACTAGGAAACATTTCCTGTTTGTCAGCCTCACTGAAGGCATGAGGGATATCAACTGATATTTAACAAGGTTAAGCTGTTAGTGTTTTGTTTGTAAATAATGTAAGTTTAGCAAGGGCACTGGGAAAAATCCATTACTCTTTTTGAGAAAGGTCATGGTATCTTTGATGTCCAACTGAGCAAGCACTACTATGAGCTTCTAGGATGTTGGTTTCATTCCTTATTCAAAAGATGGCACCCCTGATAATACAGTGTCTGCCGAACACCATGCTGAGGCATCGGAATGGTTACTTGTAATCAAGGGTAGCATGTCCCCTGCAGAGCTCTCATAACCACTTCCTACATCACTTGGTACACACTAGAGGTCTTTTATTCTACTACTAACCAGTTCTGATCCTGATTAGCTCCTAAGAAATGAATGGTTGGGAATTTGAATAGTAAAATCATTTTTAAATTCATCTACTTAAGATAGCCCAACTGTGATGCAATATCTCATTTTTATGTTCATCATGCATGCAAGCACAGATGAATATGTTGATATGAGAGTTGCTACAGAGAGGTATGAGGGGTGCCAGCCCAGTGGGCAGTGGTGCTGCAGGGGCCAGTCTGTAGCCGACAAATCAGCAGGCAGTGTCCTGATGACACTGGTTTGCTGAGGGGGCTCATCTTGGCAAACATTTCAAAGGACAGAGCAGATGCTGCGCATAGCTCTGTCCTTTGAAATGAGAGCCCTTCAACTGTGGTTTAGTGTGTCTTTCCTTGTTAAACAATGTCCCCATTCCCTGCTGCAGCTTATTGTGTCTTTCCTGGTTAAATAATTTCCCCTTTCCCTTTCTGATGCATCCCCCCAACTCGTATATATCCCTAGCTGATATTGGGATGTCCAGTCCCCATGTCAGCATCATTCCCCTCCCCACCACTATTGTGGCACACTGGGAGCCCTCTCCAGTGTGCCTAAATTTATATATATATATTTTTTTACCTGTAAATGAAGAAAACCTTCCCTCGCTATCTTTTTTTTTACCTGTTAAAATGAAAACCATCCCTCGTCTCCCCATTCCCCTTCCCCATCCCAACCCTCTTTCTGAGCACCCACCTCCCATTACCCCATACTTACTCTCCAAGGTCGGCAGACATGATCTTCTGTAGAGCGGGACACATCTGCACTCTTCAAAGCCGACCGGCAAACAAAGAATAAAAGGTAAGCTGTGTAATGGGAGTCAATGGGGGTTTCAACTTATGTTGATATCTCAGCTATTTTTAGGACTTTTGTCACCAAGCTTTTAATGGGGAGTTCTTGGGACCCCACCTCATGAACATGTCACTGTCATTTTGTTCCTCAGTCCTGAAAGGTGATTTTGTGGTCGCTGCACAGAATCACCTTTTGGGACCGAGTGACAAAATGACAATGCAACTGTTCATAAGGTGGGGTCCCAAAATGCCCATGTTGTAAATTTGGTAAAGAAATTCAAAAAAATGACTGTTACAATCATGTGTTGTGCAGTTTCTATGCACGCTCATAACTTCTCCAGTTTTTAATATGTTCACTCCAGATTTTCATCATTGTCATTTTTTCACACCTCCTTATGAACAGCACAGCCGTCATATTTCACATCTTGGCTGAAATGTGTTTTTGCAGCAGTTGCACAGAATGGCACAGTTGCTGTGCGAAATCAACTTTTGGGATTGAGTAGCAAAATCACAGTGTCACTGTTTATGAGAAGAAGAAGAAGAAGAAGAAGAAGAAGAAGAAGAAGAAGAAGAAGAAGAAGAAGAAGAAGAAGAAGAAGAAGAAGAAGAAGAATCAGCATTTATATAGAGCTTTTCATACATCCAAAGTGCTTTACAAGCAATGCTAGACTGGTAGTGAAGTGACTGAATGTGTGGTGGCGGCCATATCACACATCATCACCCACACACAGCCTGGATAATTGCATGAACCAGTTTATGGGAAGGGGAATGTTGGCCAGGACACCGGGAATGTTCCCTACTCTTTGCGAAGAGTGCCCTGGGTTCTTTTACTTCCACCTGGACACCCACCAGGACAACACCAGGATGGGCAGAAGGGACGTCTGTTTAACATCTCATCTGAAGGACAGCACACCCCAGCAGTACAGCACCCCCCAATACTGCACTCGGATGCCGGCGATTTTTAGGTGCAAGTCCAATCCCGGTGTGGGATGAGAACCCATGACCTTCTGGTCCAGAGGTGGATGTGCTACCAACTGAGCCATGCTGACACCTACCTGACATGAGAGGAGGTCCCAAAAATCCCATGTTGAAAATTTAGTGAAAACATTCCGAAAAATGACTGCATTATGGGTGTGCATTGCACAGTTTCTATGCACGCTTGTAACTTTTCCAATTTCTCATATTTTCACCCCAGATTTTTAACATTGCCATTTTTTCACACCTCCTCATGAACAGTACAGCTGCCATTTTTCACATCCTGCCCAAAATGTGTTTAGCACCTGTGGTGCCAAATGGCACAGTCACTGCATGAAATCACCTTTTGGGACTGAGCAACAAAATGATAGTGCCACTGTTCATGAGGTGATGTCCCAAAAAGCCCATGTTGAAAATTTGGAGTGTAAATATCAACAAACATCTGGGGTGTTAGTGTTTTCAACTATAATGCCCTACCCCCCAGCCTGTAGAGACTGACAGGCATTGGGCATGTGCCATGGGGTCAACTGCCATAATGCTCACACCATTTCACCCCCACTCCCACCTTGCAGCCAGTGACAGGCATTGGGTGTGCCTTGGAGTCTTTGGCTCAAACATTCATCCCATTCTCCTAAACTGCACCCATCTCAGCTTATTTCATTATGGAATGGGGTGAGTGTTACAGCCAAAGACCTCAAGGCACACCATGATGCCTGTCAGTGTCTGCAGGGTGGTAGTGGAATGACGTGAGCATTACAGCCGATGACCCAAAGAGATACCACCAATGCCTGTCAGTCTCTGCAGGGTGAGGGTAGGGCATTAGGGTTGGAAACTCTAATGCCTCATTAAGGAAGTAAATTAGGAGGGATGTTTGATGTCACCTACCTTGATTTCAGCAAAGCCTTTGACAACATCCAACATAGAAGGCTGATTAACAAGATAAGAAGTCTGGCAATGAGGCACATGCTGATAAACTGGGTTAGAAACTGGCTGATGGACAGGAGGCAGAGGGTAAAGGCAATGGGATCCACTCCAGGGAGAGGGGGTGACTTGTGGGGTTCCTCAGGGATAAGTCCTGGGACCAGTTCTGTTCAATGACTTCATTACAGACATTGCGGAAGGGCTAGAAGGAAAGATCTGTCTGCCTGTTTGCAGATGACATCAACATCTGTAACAGAGTGAATACTCCAGAAATGGTGGATAAAATGAGCAGTGACATTGAGAGGCTAGAAAAATGGTCTGAGTAGTGGCAGCTGAGGTTCAATCCAAAGAAGCCCAAATAATGCACCTGAGAAGAGGGAAACCTCTGGAGAGTTACAGGATGGGATGGAGGTGCTGATGATCACCAAGGAAGAAAGAGACATAGGAGTTATCAGTTCTGATGACCAAAATATGTAAAAGCAGAGCACAAATGCTGCAAGGATGGCCAGTGGTACACTGGGGTGCATAGGTAGAGGTATCACTAGCAGAAGGCATGAGGTGGTGATGCCATTGTATAATGCACTAGTGAGGCCTCACCTACAGTATTGTGTGCAATTCTGGAGGCTGCAAATTCACAAGAACATTGACAGGATGGAGGCAGTCCACAGAAAGGCAACCAAGATGATACATGACTTGCAACACAGAAATTATCAGAAGAGATTAAAAGGACCTCAATATGTACTTACTGGCAGAATGGAGGGAGTGGGGGAACATGATAGATGTGTTCAAGTACCTCAAGGGCATAAACAAGTTGCAGAGGTGGACACATTTCAATGCATCAAATGTTCGACATTGACAAATGCTTGTTTTTTATCCTAAAAAAAAAGAAAACTGTCCATCATTGTCTGCTGTGTAACCCCCCTTCCCTAAACAGTATACAAACACTGGGGGTGCCCAATCCACTCCCCAATAACTATCTAGCTAACATCTACTGGGTTTAAACAGCTCAGATATTGACGGTATGTGGGACTCTTTCAAAACTACCATTCTGGACCCAGCTAACAAGTTTATTCCTAAAGAAAAGAAAAGAAAACTTAGCTCAAATCCCAGATGGTTATCTGGTAATTTGATCAGAATTATAAAAAAGAAGAAAAAAAAATGTCCAAAAGATACAACACTAACAAATGTGCAAGAACCCTGTCTACTTTTAAAAATATACAAAAGAAATGTAAAAAAGAAACTAGGAAAGCTAAATTGGCAACTGAAAAATATATCACCTTACAAGCCCAAAAAGGAAATAATAAAATTCTTTTTAGCTATCTGAATTCTATTAAGAAACAAGAATGTAAAGTTGGACCACTTATGATTAGTAACTCTGGTATATCTGATCCTAAAGATATGACACATTTACTTAACTCTCATTTCTGTAAAGCTTATAATAAATCTACAAGTGTGAAAGATGTTGATGAAGGACCTACATCTAGGAGCATGACGGTTTCTTTAGATATTATTAAGGAAAAACTAAACAATATTAAACAAGGTTCCTCTCCAGATCCAGACAGCATATCAGGTGACATCATACTTCTAATGAAAGATCACTTATGCTCGCCCTTAAATATCATTTATGAAACAAGCCTTAACACAGGTCATGTACCATCTTACTGGAAGAAGGTGAATGTAACACCTCTATTTAAAAAAAAGGGACAGAGGTACCCCTGATAATTATTGCCCCATCAGTCTCACACTGATTTTCGTAAAATATTAGAAAGAATAATTAAGGATTTGTTAAATCCATCTCTAGCAGACATCGATACAAATAAACATGGGTTTGTTAAGTGACATTCTTGTTCAGTATATTTATTTTATTTTATTTGCATTCAGTCTAGGAGTTACAACCCTTTGAGTCAGGGACTCATTTACAAAGGCTCCGCATCAATGACATTAGTTAGGACATACACATAGTAAGAATATTGTACAGAGGCAACCATGGGCTAAAACAAGTTCAGGGCACCATCGATAAAGCAAAACGATCTATTACAATATTATTTACAGAGTTTTGATAGTAACACCAATTAATCAATTAAGTTTTTATGATTATATCAGTGATAATCTTGACAATAAAATTCCTAGTGATGTGATATTTCTTGACTTCAAAAAGGCTTTTGATTCTGTGCCACACTAGACATTAATCCATGAACTGCAGAAACATGGTCTCAATCTCTTGATTACTCGATGGATCTCCAACTGGTTAAAAGATAGAACACAGAGAGTTATTATTGATGGCCATAAATCAATATGGCTACCAGTAGAGAACAGTGTCCCTCAAGGATCCATACTGGCCCTGGTTATATTCCAAGTTTTTATCTCTGACCTATCGCTTTACCTAAACTGTAAAATCATTAAACATGCAGATGATTGCAAAATGACTAATGCTTGCAGTACTTCTAAGGAAATTGAGGCTCTGCAGAAGGATATTGATGCCCAAGAGGTATGTTCCATCAAATGGGGCCTGCATTTTAACACTCCCAAATGTAGTGTCTTACACTTTGGAAAACATAATCCCAGAAACTCATATTACTTGTATAATGAAGTATTAAGTAATAAGGCTAGTGAGAAAGATCTCAGTATTACCATCGATTCAGATCTAAATTTTGATGTCCATATGACAGGTATTATTAGTGAAGCTAATAAAATTTGGTGAGCAATCAAGCATAACATAACATCTAAAGATCCAAATAGTTTGCTTCCCCTGTACTGTGCATATGTTAGACCTCATTATGATTATGTCTCTCAATTATGGAGCCTCTACATGCAGAAAGACATACTTAGATTAGAAAGACTTCAATGAAGAGTTACAGAATTGATCTGCTCTGAAAAAAATCTGTCATAAGGTAAAAGACTTTCAAATTTAATTTAATGTCCTTGGAAGAGCGTCAGCTTAGGGAAGACCTCCTACTTACCTGGGACATTATTAATGATCCCTTCTTAACAATAGACTGTGAGTTTGATTTTAAACAAGTAGCTATTACCACCAGAGGTCATCCACTTCAACTGAAGAGAAATAAATTTAGGTAAAAAAAGGGGGCATTCTTTCTCTCTCTCTTGGAGAATTGTAAACCCATGGAACAATTTGCCAACATCGGTTATTATCAGTCAAAACAAAAATGTGTTTAAAAACCGACTAGATAGATTCCTGCTTTCACATAAAAAAAAATTAACCTACTATATGTAGTTTAGGGAGATTCTATGTGCTATTTTGCCTTTTGCTCCTAATTCATCCTTAGTATGATCCTTAGTCCTCATCTGTCCATCCATTGTTGTATGCTGTGTAACCCCTCCCAAATGGTATGCAGACACTGGGGGGTGCTCAATCCCTCATTGTCATCTGTCCGTCCATTGTTGTCCACTGTGTAACACCCCAAATCAGTATACAGACACTGACTCACTGTATTGCAAAAATACATTTTAAAACCCCCTCTGAGCTTGACAATACCCAGCATAGTCATTGTAAACCATACCTAGGGTAAATGACATCACATACAATTATGCATGCATCCATCAAAGATCCCATTGCTAAGTGCTGCTTTAAGAAGCTGTCCAACCCTGAATACCACATTGCCATAACAGTATTAAATGATGTACTTTTGGAGTTGGCAGAGTTGTCTAAGATGTTTCAGAAGGTGGTCTAACAACAGTTGAAGCTGCACAGATTGCTAGGGCAAAAATAAAAAAAGATCAGATGCCAGTACCTGGGTGAAAACGTCTACTGGAGCCAACCAGTAGAACTGCTTTTGGCTAATTGCACAGCTGAAGTAAGCACAGCAGCAATTTTGCAATTCATTAGCCTGTTATGTGACCATCTAGACAGCTGATTTCCTGCAGGTGAACTTTCTGACTGATCTGCCTTTGATTTTGCAGCAATGCCACATTGTAGCTTTGAGTTTGGCTTATCAAATATTGAGAGACTGTACAGCAAATATCAGGACTATTTATTTTCATCAGTGGACCAGGCAGAAATTGTTAGCCAGTACAATGACTTCAGATTTATAGTTGCTGAAAAAATAAAGGGAGGATCATTAAAATCCTTTACTGACATGATCCACTTTGCTTTGACTAATGTGCAGTACAGCATTGTGGCTAAACTTATTGATGTATGTGCTACATTCCAAGCTAAACATGAAGCTATCATGCATAGAGGTTCCTACACAGTCTTATCCTTCCCCAGAAGAGATTCTCCATAGGGAGGTGCAGAGTGAGAAGGATACAATGGCACAGAGAAAAAATCTTGGAAGTGATAGAGGATCATGTTTTGAAGCAGAGAGAAGTATGGCTAAGTAGGACCATAACTATCTTTGGGTAGAAGGTTTCATTCAAGGATTCTCATAGGAAAGTTAAAGAAGATTTGTTGCTGCTCTTGGAAAGAGCTTTAGGATTTTATATCTCCAGAAACATGGTGGAGTCCATAAAGTTATGTGGAGATCCTGAATCCACAACACAAATTGATATTACATTTAAAAATCCTCATACAGCTAGCAGCTTGCAGTCTCTGGCCAGCAAGCTGGATTGTTTGGGAATACCTTTAGTTAACACATTAGACTTGGGTGAAGTTTTTTCATGGTTTAAATAGGCTAAGGATAGTCCAAAATCAATCGTACAGGCAGATAACCCCCTGATTGACTTTGGAAACCTAATTGACCCTAATACCTACTTGACACTGACAGTTATTGATTAAGCCTGACAAATGCAGCCTGTAGATAATATCAAACAAACTAACTCGAATGCCGGCTGGATTTGGATAAGGGAGCTGGGAATTGAGATGTGGATGTCCTTTCTATACTTTCATGGAATACTGAAGGCATCCAACTTAAAATAATTGACCATGAAGTAGTGAGATTTCTGGATAATTTTGATATTATTGGACTGCAAGAAACATAGTGTACAGAAAATGTTACTCCCAGATTGGCTGGATATTCTGTCTTTACTCTGCCAGCAACTAAAGATAAAAAGTTTGGAAGGCTTAAAGGGGGGTATTTCCTTTTTTATTAAAACTCTACTAAATGTTCAGGCTCTAATGATTAGCAAGGGACAAGAGAAGGTCATTCTCTGCAATATATACTTCCCCCCCTCGCAATAAAGCTATCGATCCTGCTGACCTTTCCAGACAGAATCTGAAAATGGCACTTGACGAATTGTCAGATAAGAGTATACCTTGTCCTGTCATTATTTTGGGAGACTTTAATGCCAGAATTCCTTCTCATTTCTTGGAGGATGTATATTGAGATATGATCCATACAATATCTATAATGACTCCAAATATCTCATATACTAGGACTGCTCAGGATCTAAAATCTAACCTCAGAGGTAGGGAATTGCGAACGGGCTTGGCCAGTAGAAATTTCTGTATTTTAAATGGGAGAACTCGGGGAGATCTAGTTGGATCCTTATCATATAGAGGACCTACTGGCTCTTCAACCGCTGATCAGGTTTGGACTAATTTGTAGGCAGTAAAGCTGATCCAAAAGTTAGAGGTCATGGATAGATTGGAATTAGCACACTGTGCTATTGTAATTAACATCAAATGCCCTTTTGGAACTTTAAGCAGTGAGACACAACAGGGAGAGAGTCTGGAAGTCATAAACAAGAGAAGGATTGGATGGGAACAGATTCATCAAGATAGTTTCAAAGAAATTCTTAGTACTGAAGTCTTAGTTGATATTCACAAGTTGGTCCTGGACAAAAGTAAGGCCTTTAATATTTTGGAGAATTGGGACACTATTCATTCTTTACTTGGACCTAGATGTAAAACAACGTACCATCCTAGGTCCCTTTATAAAAAGTCTTAGTTTAATTTGGTATGCCTACAGGCAAAGAAAGATTTTGGAGGAAAACTAAGACAGCATAAGAAGAAAAGAAATAAGTCTGCAGCAGATTTGAAATTGCTAAAGAGTGAAAGAGAAAAATATAGGAAAATTCTTGAACGGGAAAGACATAAACATACTCAGGGACTTTGAGAAAAACTGAGGCAGGCTGTTTTGGATAGGGGATGGAAGGTGATTTTGGAATATTGTTGCCCAGGGATATAATAGATATGCCAATATGATTGAAACCTATATTACACCTGGAGTTTGGGCATCTCATTTCTCCAAACTCTATTATTCTCATGAAGAGCAGGAAACACTTGATGCTTTCAAAATACAGAGGATAATTTTTTTCCAAGACCTATCTTGATCACAGAGAACAAAATCCAGATGGCACTGATTGGCATTAAGGCAAATAAAGCACCAGGGCTCCTAGGTGATCTTTATAAGGTTTTTACCAACTGATGGATTCCTTTTCCTTTTTTGCTGTTTAATGGCCTGGTTCCGGGTACTCTTACCCTGCCAGTTAGGCAGGTAGTGTCATCTTCCCAATTTGTAAAAGAAAAGGATCCGAATGACCCAAGGATGTATAGGCCTATTAGTTTGATAGATATTTCACAGAAGATTTTCTCTAGGATAAATTTGGGCAGATTGCTGTCGTGGGTCAAGGAGAACTCAATATTGAATGAGGCACAGAACAGTTTCCGGAAGGACTGTTCTACAGTACAACATTATTATGTGCTTCAGCATCTGATCTGGAAGTATACTAAAGTGAGAAAAAACAGATTATATTGCTGTTTTGTGGACTTCTCCTTGGCCTTTGACGGGATTAGTAGAAAAATCCTTTGGGCTACATTAAGGGAACTGAAGTTGGAGGCCTCACTTCTTGATGTTATTAGTAGAATCTATGAAAATATGTGGGCAAGAGTCCAGTATAATCAATATGGTCATCTAACTGACAGATTTGAGACAAATGTCGGGGCAGACGGGTGTACTGTAATTTGGCCCCCCCTCTATTTAACATCTACATTAATACAGTCTTGGATCAGCTAGCTAACCCAGATTTTCACACTCCAAAAATTAATGATCAAAGGATTGAATGTTTAGCATATGCAAACAATTTAGTCTTGCTCTCTACTTCAGTCCTAGGTCTTAAAAGAAAGTTGGCTCACTTTGAATCTCTCTGTTCTCAAAGGAAACTAAAAGTTTATCTCAGCAAGACCAACATTGTAGTTTTTGGCTGTCAGACAATGAATACGGTAGGCTTTAGGCTAAACAGTAATCATATAGACACTGTTAAGTGTTATGACTATTTAGGTGCCCATTTTGCCTGCAGCCTATCTTGGACCAAACATTTGGAGGCTATTCAATTTAAAATGGGATCTTCTGTAAATGCCCTAAAAATATTTAACGGCAAGATGGAGAAGTCATTGGTGAGCAGGGTATTAAGAGTTGTTAATGCCAAAATTAGAATGAGCATGTTATATGCCTCTGAAATCTGGGATTATACTAAGGTTAGAGAATTAGAAATAATTCTGAACAAACTCTATAGAGACATCTTAATATTTTTAAATGGATCTCCAAGCTGTATTCTTGCCTTGGAGGTAGGACAACATTCCTTGACTTCTCTCATCTGTGAATGACAGATTCTCTTTCTGTTGAAACTTTTTCTTTTGCCCCAACAAAGATATCCCAGAATGTGTGAGGTGGAAGCCATCAAATTGGCCAGCATGGGATATGTACATCCCTTTATTCAACTTATTAAGGAAACAATAATGCTAGCCAGATTGAGCCACCTCTTATATAAAATTTACATAAGACCATTTGAGGAGATTAGGCAGGATGTCAAATTTGGATTATTGACTTAAGACATCAGTTCTTTCTATGTTCAACTCTCCAAGCTTAAGCTATATGGATTTTATAAAAAAGTAAAGATTCCATGGGAATATGAGCCATATCTCTTTTTTAACCTGTCTAAACAAAGAAGAATCTATACAAGATTCAGAACTGAAAACTATAGTGCTCAATGCATTCATTTCAGACAAAATAGAGGGGGTACTTTCTCCATATGGTAAATGTGGAGTGGGGACTACAGATGATCTCAAACATGTGGTACTTTTGTGTCCTAGGTATGAATCAACTAGGAAAAAACTGTTATGTGGATTATTAGGGCATCTCAGCCTCCCCCTCGAGGATCATTTGGAATAATTGTTTACTATGAAAGAGAAGAACATGGTAGAGATCTTTGCAAGATTTTTAATCTCAACTCATTTGTAAAGTTTATTAGGGGGACTTGAAGTCCTGAAGAGGTTTTTTATGTGAAAAGGTACTCTGTTAAATTGAACTGCACTGTAAAGATATTTAAGTTCCTTGTTGATTTATGTATTGTCTATTTATATTTACTATGTATTTTGTCCTCACTTTAGTATATTGTAACTGCTTTATGCTGAACAATAAATTGTACTACTACTACTACTACATTCCAAGCTTCTAGTGCTGACTATGAAAGAGGCTTCAACCTCATGAACTGCATTAAGAGCAAACAAAGAAACTGCTTGGAAGAAAGCCATTTAGATATGCTGATGCGAACAAAATTGTTTTTAACATCTGGTGGAAAAATGGATCTTAATGAAATATAAGTCCTCTGGATAAATGGGAAAGACAGGACAGAAAAACAGTTAATGTTGATTTCTTAGCAATGCACCATCAGCAGCACCCCTTTTATATGCATGCAAGACTCTTTAAAATGTACATAATTTACATGTTTCCAGTTCATACTGTTATGGCACACAATACACATCCAAGCTTCCGACTGTGTCAGAATGTATATTTATACTTTGCATTGAGAATTTGAGTGTTTGGTTATGTTTTCTACTGTTTACTGACAATAAAAAATATCACTTGTTTGGGCCACTCAATTTGCACACATGAATCATTTTTTTTGCACAAAGTGCCACACACACATATCAGTCGCTGACCCACAGAGACTAAAAATTAGAGGGAACTATTAGGGAATTAGGGTGGAGGAACAATGGGGAGTGATCAAAACAGCCATCACAGAGGCAACAAGCCTTTGTGTAAAGCAAATCAATAAAACACAATGAAGGAAAAAAACGCTATGGTTCTTAAAAGAGGTGGCAGGGAAGGTTAAGGAGAAAAGGACAGCATTCAGGAAATATAAGGAAACACAGAAGGAGCAGGACAGAGAACTTTATCAGTTAAAGCAGAAAGAGGCTGGGAAGACAGTCAGAATAGCAAAGGCCCAAACCGAGGAAAGGATAGCCAATTCTGTTAAGAAGGGGATAAGACCTTTTATAGGTACATTAGGGAGTGAAGAAAGACCAAAGGAGGGATACTGAAGCTTAATAAAGGGGAGGGAATGTGGGTAGAGGGTGACAGTGAAAAAGCAGGGATACTGAATGAATATTTCTGCTCAGTATTCACAAAGGAAGAGGAGGGGAAGTTACCTAAACCAAACAAGAGAAACACTCTGAAGATGGGGGTCGAGACCAGTCCATTTACAGAAGAAAGGGTTCTGAAAGAACTAATAAAATTGAAGGTGGACAAAGCAATGGGGCCTGGTGGGATTCACCCAAGAATTCTAAAAGAACTAAGGGTAGAACTAGTGACACCGTTGACTACTCTCTTTAACAAATCATGGGAGGATGGGGTGGTACCCGAGGACTGGAGGAGGGCAGATGTGATTCCTCTTCACAAAAGTGGGAGCAGGACAGAGGCAGGAAACTACAGACCAGTTAGTTTGACCTCTGTGGTAGGGAAAATGATGGAATCACTCTGAAGGAAAGAATTGTTGAATACCTAGAGGCCAGTGGGGCACAAGACCCAAGGCAGCATGGATTCATGATGGGAAGGTCATGTCAGATGCATCTAATAGATTTCTTTGACTGGGTGACCAAAGTAGTAGACCAGGGAGGGGCTGTGGACATGGCCTACCTGGATTTTAGCAAGGCATTTGATACAGTCCCACATGAAAGATTAATGCACAAGATAGCCAGCCTTGGAGTGGGTCCCAAGGTGGTAGCCTGGATAAAATATTGGCTAGACAACAGGACACAAAGGGTAGTAGTAAATGGAGTACACAGTGAAGAAAGGAGGGTTACTAGCGGGGTACCGCAGGGTTCAGGACGGGGACCGGTCCTTTTTAATGTCTTTATAAGTGACATTGCAGAGGAACTGGAAGGAAAAGTATGTCTCTTTGCAGATGACACAAAGATCTGCAACAGGGTTGATACAAAAGATGGAGTGAAAGGATGAGAAGGGTCTTGGCAAGGTTGGAGGAATGGTCAGATGTATGGCAGCTCAGATTCAATGCAAAGAAGTGCAAGGTAATGCACATGGAAACAAAACCCAGGGGAAGCGTACACAATGGGGGGTGAGATACTGACAACAGTAAAAATAGAAAGGGACCTGGGGGTAATTATAACAGATGACCTAAAGGTGGGCAAACAATGTGAGAAGGCAGTAAGGAAGGCTGGGGGGATACTGGGATGCATAGGAAGAGGCATCAATAGTTGAAAACAGGAAGTTGCTATCCCTCTGTACAGACAGTTGGTGAGACCCCATCTGGAGTACTGTGTGCAGTTCTGGAGACCCCATCTCTGCAAAGACATAGACAGAGTGGAGGCTGTCCAGAGGAGGGCAACCAAAATGGTGCAGGGTCTGCACCAGAAGACATACGAAGAAAGACTAAAGGAGCTTAATATGTATACCCTTGAGGAAAGAAGGGAGAGAGGGGACATGATAGAAACTTTCAAGTACCTCAAGGGAATTAACAAAGTCCAAGAGGGTAGTATCTTCCAGAAAAAGAGATGTGCAAGAACAAGGGGGCACAATTTGAAGATAGAGAGGGATGGCTCAGAGGTAATTTGAGGAAGTATTTTTTCACTGAGAGGGTTGTGGATGCATGGAACAGCCTCCCTGAGGAGGTCATGGAGTCAAGAACAGTGGGGACTTCAAGAATGCAAGGGACAGGCATAAGGCAGTCCTAGTGGGGGGTAGGAGGAAGTAAGCTGTTGGTTAACTAGGATCTGCAGCTTATCTGTTAGGTAGGAAAATGGGCAGACTAGGTGGGCCAAGTGGTCCTTATCTGCCATCAAATTCTATGTTTCTATGTTTCTATGGAACATTGGTTCAGTCCCCTAGTGTCCTCATCGGTTCAGCAAACTCCCTGTAAAAAAGAAAACTGTCCCTCATTGCCTTTTCCCTGTAAAAAAGAAAACCGTCCATTATTGTCCATTTTGCCATTACCCACCCCCTACCCTCCCACTCAAGACTTCCACCCCACAAGCACCCTACCCCATACCTACCCAACGGTGGTCCATCGCTGTAATCTACCTTGGACTGCAGGCATGTCTTTGCTCTTCAAAGCCCAATTGCAAACAGAGGTAAACACTTCAATGTATTTCAATGGAGTTTTTGGCAGCAATATATTTCAGTAGGGTTTTCAACTTAGCAGCATAACTTAGCCATTTTTAAATATTTTTGCCCCATATTTTCAACATATGTTTTTTGGGACCCTACCTCACAAACTACTTCAATGAAGCAAGTTTCAAATACCCCCTTCCCCTCTGACACCAGTGCAGACAACAAACATTCAGCATTGACAAATGCTTGTTAGTGTAGACCTGGTACAGCTAGGATGGAAGCTTAGTAAGTTCCAGTGACTTGCTTATGGTCAGAGAGTGAGTCAGTGGCTGTGGCTGGAATTGACCCTGTGATCTTCTGTTTCATGATTCAATGGTTGCACCATTAAACCACACTGACTTCCTCATTCATTTTTGTTTGCATATAGAAACTGTTCAAATTATTTCCTACTTCTCCAAAGCAAAGCCGTTTCATGCCACGAACATCACGGAGGAAACAACATGGGCAGAACTATGAGGAAGTAATGCCATGAACAAGAACATCGAGGTGGACCCAATAACAGTGAGCACAAGTGCCACCGACCCACAAGCAGAGTGGCTCAACACAGCAGCAGCAATAGAGGCGTCCACAAGGAACCGCATGGAGAGGGACACCCAGCACTGGCAAAACTGAGAGGCAGACAGCAGGGCAGCACAACGGGGCTGGCTAGATGGACAACAACACAGGTGCCATGGATCAAACACACCTGGAGCACAGAGGGAGGCAGAAGGAGCACAGCATGGTGGATGGACCCCGAGAAGGTGGGGCAAACAAGCCCCAGTGCTGACCGGTAGGGAGCCAGACCACACATAGGGTATGATAATCCAAACCTCACCACAGGGCTACAAGGGAGACACAGCCACACAAGGGGCATGCAGCATGTGGAGAGAGGGGCAAAGGGACAGAAGGTGACTCCCAGGACAGGAGGTGACTCCCAGAACAGGACTCCTGCACCCAGAGATGCACCACACACAACAGCAAGGGTTGAGGGCCACACAAGGGGAACACCACAGCATGTGAAATGCACCCACACCAACCCAGGTGAGTGAAACACACAATGCTGACAGACAGCAGGACACACAGGGGGTGGGGCGTGGCACCACAGCATGGATATAGGGCTAACAGGACACACCTGTGAGCTGGGTGTGTGCTGCCAGGGGAGGTGCTGTCACTCCTACACCCAGCGGCACTTCCATAAGGCAGCACAGCACACAGACCACATTAAGGTGCATGGGAGTGTCTTGCAGAGGACAAACACTGTGTGGGAGGCCCATGAGTGGTCCACAAAACCATGCCACTGCACTTTGTGACCATCCAAAAGGGGACGTCCCTGCTCCAACATGAGGGCTACCTGTACTACAAGAAGCAGAACCTGGCAGATAAAACATATTGGAAATGCTCAGAGTATTACAGGGAGAAATGCCCTAGGTGCATCCACACTGCAGGAGAAGAGATCATCAGGGTGGTGAACAGCCACAACCATGTACCTGACCGAGGGGCCCTAGGTGTCTGGGAGGCCATTACAGACATAAAGCAGACCTACAAATGATGGAGACACCCCACCAGGTGGTGGCAGCATGCAGTAACAACATAACCACCGCTGTATCCGGTAGACTTCCCAGCATACACCTGAAAAGGAGTGTCCACCATGCATGTAAAGCCACTAGCCAGCCACCACCCCTGCCAACCACTCCAGAGGACCTCACCATCCCAGACATGTACACAGTGACACATGATGGAGCCCAGTTCCTTCTCCATGACAGTGGTGGTGCATCCCAAATACTGATATACACCATGGACAGGAACCTGCAGCTGCTGTCACAATGCCATACATGGTATGCAAATGGCACATTGAAGACAACACCACCACACTTTGCACAGCTATACACCATACATGGGGAGCAATACTGCACCATAATACCCACTGCATACCTTCTGCTGCCAAACAAGACAGGGGTGACATACACCAGTGTGTTCACCGCAGTGAGGGAGCTCTTTGAGGACCTCAAGCCATCTGTGATAACTACAGACTTCGAGCAGGCTTCAATAAAGTCCTTTGGTACTGTATTCCTGGATGCCAGTCAGCATGGCTGCTTCTTCCTCCTGTGCCAGGCCCTGTGGTGTAAAGTCCAGGAGGTTCCTGAGGCTGTGCACCACTACACAGAGGATGAGGACTTTGCACTCCAAGTGCGCCTGCTGCCTGCACTTGCCCTCATCCCCCCAGGTGAGGTGTCCACCATCTTCAAGGTTCTCAGGTCATTCAAATTCTACATCACACATGACAAGCTGCTGGCACCAATAGTAGACTACTTCGAGGACACATGGGTGGGGCACCCCATCCATGGTGGTGTCCGTAGGTGTTCTCTGTTCTCCATTGACCTGTGGAGCTGTTATGATGCAGCCAGGACTGGCAGTGTCTGTGCCAACAACTCTGTGGAAGGGTGGCACCGTGACTTCAGCACACTAATAGGTGCATGCCACCCCAGCCTGTGGAAGTTCATTGATGCCCTGAAGTCAGAGCAGCGACTCAATGAGCTGAAGATTGAGCAATGCATCATTGGGTGCTATGCACCACCATCAAGGAAGCAGTTCAGGGTCTCAATGGATCGCATACAGCACATTGTTGGGGAGTATGGCACCAGGCCCACAAATGACTATCTATGTGGTATTGCCCATAACTTCCAGCTGCAGCTCTGACCAGGACCATGCCAGTGGCTGCAGCTGCTGGGCACAGACTGACCACCATCATGCCATGTGAGGGTGCCAGTGACTGCTGACCACCTGTACAGTGTTCTATCACACACGCCTGGGGGAGTACTGTGCCGATATGGGTTGCTGCACTGTCAGGGTGGGGGTACTGTGTTGTTATCATGGTATTGCCCTGCAGATGGGGGTATTGTGCCGATATGGGTTGCTGCACCCTCAGGGTGGGGGTGCTGTGTTGTTATCAGGTACTGCCCTGCATATGGGGGGTACTGTGCTGATATGGGTTGATGCACTGTCAGGGTGAGGGTACTGTGCTATTATCAGGGTATTGCCCTGCAGATGGGGGGGTACTGTGCCGATATTGGTTGATGCACTGTCGGGGGGGTACTGTCCTGTACTAGGGTTGGTGCTCAGTCATGGAGGGGGACTGTACTGCAGTGGGGTGTCGCTCCGTCATGGGGGATGGCTGTGCAGGTGTTGTGCTCCTGTGCTGTCTGTGCTGGGGGCGATGTTTCTGTTATCATGGGGGTTGTGCACTACTGGGGGTGTGTGCACCAGGTGGTGTGGATGTCTGCATGCAGGCTGTGGTGCAGTGTGAGGTGGTCACTGCCACTGCGGGTGCATGTGGTGTCTGCAGTGGTGCCATGACAATGCCATGTGCAGGACTGGTATGCCAACCCAGGGGTGTGTGCTCCATGCAGTACATGTCTGTGTCTATGCCATGCAGGGGCTGCATGTTATGCAGGTCACCGTCCTGAGCACCACTTGGCTGTGCATTGGTGGCATGTGTGTGCCATAGCCACGGCTTTTGTGTTTTTCATGCCTGGTGTCTGCTGGTGGGGGCTCTGTGTGTCTTGTGTTGGCATGGACCCCTGGCACTGTCATTGGACACTGTGTGCAATGTGGTCCCCACAGCTGGTGGTACATCAGTAGTGGCCCAGCCACTTGGTTATACACCTGCCGCATGTTGTCCCTGGCTTGGGTGAGGCTAGGGTACTCCACACCATGGGACTCAATGACTGGTTGAAAAACCAGTGTGGAGCTCAGGGATTTGGCTTCATTGGGGACTGGGGGGTCCAACTGGAGGGGTACAGGCCTATACTGGAGTGATTGTTTGCATCTGTCCAAGAGGGGAACCATGATCCTAGGTGATAGGCATAAATGCTTCATTGACAAGCATTTAAACTAGCCAAGTGGGGAAGGCACTGAAGAGAAGCAGGGAAATCCCAGCCCCCCCCCCACAAAACAGGGTAGTTAGTGAAAAAGTCACAAAGGTAGAAAAGTCAATAGGGAGCAGAACAAGAGTACATCCAGAAAAAGGAAAAGGCAGTAAGGACAGGGATGGGCCTAAATGAGGTAAGACCATCAACAAATGGAGGGCGATGAGTACCAACGCCCGTAGTCTGGGTAACAAGCTCCCTGAACTAGTGGCCTTGATGGAACACAGAGGCCTTAATGTCGTGGCAGTCACAGAGACATGGTACACAGAGAACCATGGCTGGGATGTCAACATACCAGGGTGCACAATCTTCAGGTGGGACAGGGAGGGTAAAAGAGGAGGAGTAGCTCTCTACATTAGGGAAGGAATCAAAGCAACAGAATTAAAGGGTAAACAGGGAAGGGGGGAGGCACTGTGAGTCACCCTGGAGACAAAAATTGGCACCACAATCCACACAGGGGTTGTTTACAGATCCCTGTCTCAGGGGGAGGTGATGGAGAAGGAAATGATCAAAGGAATCCTTAGAATGTCAGAAAAAGGAGAGATATTGCTGATGGGGGACCTGAATATGTCAAATGTTAATTGGAACATCTTTACTGCAGCCACATCTAAGAGCAGGGTCATTCTTGATGCCCTATAGGGGGCATGCCTCAGACAGCTAGTGCTGGAACCCACTCAGGATGGAGCAATCTTAGGCCTGGTACTTTCAAATGGGGAAGGAGAGAGGATCTGAGATTTTGAAATGGGTAGCCATCTGGGAACAAGTGACCACCAAACAGTGTGGTTCACAATAAACACAGCTGTAGAGTCAGGCCATACAAAAGCAAGGGAGTTGGACTTCAGGAGGGCTGATTTTGGCAAAATGGGATAGTGCCTCAGAAAAGCCCTAGCAAAAAGGCAAGAAGGAGGGGTGGAAGAACAATGGGGAACAATTAAAACTACCATCACAGAGGCAACAAGCCTTTGTGTAAAGCAAATCAACAAAACAAAATGAAGTAAAAAGCCACTATGGTTCTCAAAAGAGGTGGCAGGGAAGGATAAGGAGAAAAGGACAGCATTCAGGAAATATAAGGAACACAGAAGGATCAGGACAGAGAACTATATCAGCTAAAGCAGAAGGAGGCTGGGAAGGTAATCAGAATAGCAAAGGCCCACACTGAGGAAAAGATAGCCAATTCTGTTAAGAAGGAGGACACAACTTTTTATAGGTGCATTAGGGAGCGAAGAAAGATCAAGGGAGGGATACTGAGGCTGAATAAAGGGGAAGGAATGTAGGCAGACGGTGACAGTGAAAAAGCAGGGATATTGAATGAATACTTCTGCTCAGTATTCACAAAAGAAGAGGAGGAGGAAGTACCTAAACCAAACAAATAGAAACACTCTGGATAGGAGGGTTGATACCAGTCCATTCAAAGAAGAAAGGATTCTGAAAGAACTCTTAAAACTGAAGGTGGACAAAGCAACGGGGTCTGACAGGACTCTCCCAAAAGTTCTAAAAGAACTAAGGGTAGAACTAGAGACATCACTGACTACCCTCTTTAATAAATCATGGGAGGATGTGGTGTTCCCTGAAGACTGGAGGAGGGCATATGTTATTCCACTTCACAAAAGTGGAAGCAAGACAGAGGCGGAAAACTACAGACCTGTTAGTTTGACCTCAGTGGTAAGGAAAATGATGGATTCACTTCTGAAGGAACAAATTGTTGAGTACCTAGAGGCCAGTGGGGCACAGGAGACCCAAGTCAGTATGGATTTATAGAGGGAAGGTCGTGTCAGATGAATCTAATAGGTTTCTTTGACTGGGTGACCAAAGTAGTAGACCAGGGAGGGGCTGTGGACATGGCCTACCTAGAATTTAGCAAGACATTTGACACAGCCCCGCACGAAAGATTAATATACCAGTTGGCCAGGTTTGAGTGGGTCCCAAGGGAATAATCTGGGTAAAGCATTGGCTAGACAACAGGATGCAGAGGGTAATAGTAAATGGAGTCCACTCTGAAGAAAGAGGGTTACTAGTGGAGTACCGCAGGGTTCAGTACTGGGACAGGTCCTCTTTAATGTCTTTATAAGTGACATTACAGAGGGACTGGAAGGAAAAGTATGTCTCTTTGCAGACAACACAAAGTTCTGCAACAGGGTCAATATGGAAGTTGGGGTGGAAAGGATGAGAAGGGACTTGGCAAGGCAAGAGGAATGGTCAAATGTATGGCAGCTTGGATTCAAAGCAAAGAAGTGCAAAGCAATGCACCTGGGAAACAAAAACCCAGGGGAAGAGTACACAATGGGGGTGAGATACTAACAACAACAAAAATAGAAAGGGACCTGGGGGCAGTCATGTCAGATGACCTAAAGGTGGGCAAGCAATGTCAGAAGGCAGAAAGGAGGGCTAGCAGGATTCTGCAATGTATGGGGGAGGAATCACCAGTAGAAAATAAGAAGTTGTTATTCCTCTGTACAGACAGTTGGTGAGACCCCCATCTGGAGTACTGTGTGCACTTCTGGAGACCCCATCTCCGCAAGAACATAGACAGGATGGATGCTGTACAGAGGAGGGCAACTAAAATGGTTCAGGGTTTACACCAGAAGTCATATGAAGAGAGGTTAAAGGAGATTAATATGTATACCCTTAAGGTAAGGAGGGAGAGGGGGGACATGATTGAAACTTTCAAGCACCTCAAGGGAATCAACAAAGTCCAAGAGGGTAGCACCTTTCAGAAAAAGAGGTGTGCAAGAACAAGGGGGCGCAATCTGAAGATAAAGGGGGGGATGGCTCAGAGGTAATGTGAGGAAGTATTTTTTCACAGAGAGGGTTGTGAATACATGGAATGGCCTTCCTGAGTAGGTAGTGGAGTCAGAAACAGTGGGGGAATTCAAGAATGCATGGGACAGACATAAGGCAATTCAAGTGGGGGGTAGGAGGAAGTAAGCTGTTGGTTAACTAGGATCTGCAGCTTATACATTAGGTAGGGAAATGGACAGACTAGGTGGGCCATGCAGTCCTTATCTACCATCAAATTCTATGTGTCAAATTCTATGTGGCACCTAATGCACAGTCAGGGTAATTACATTAGGTGTCCCAAAGACAAGGAATTACTGCACTTAAAACAGCACATGCATTGAGTTGACCATTCTTTACTCAGTGTTCAGTGAAACTGTTTAAAATCTGTTTACACACCTAATAGCTACGTTCAGATCTCTTTTCACACTGCACTGTTTTTTAAGTTAGTAAACTAACTGCTCCAGACCCCACAGCATGTCCTCATCCCATTATAACTCCATGTATACCACAAATCTATTAGGATCCCTTAGTTATATATTTGTAACACAGACATGTAGTGAAATACAGAAAAGTTTGACATCCCAATGAAAATAGAACATGTACTGAATACTGAATACTTATGTACGGAATAAAAGAGCCTAATTTCTATTGATTGATGTTAAATAGGAAGATGGCTGGGGGTGATTTTTACAGAAAAAAAAATAGTCTGCCAATCAATCATATCATTTAGCTCATATCTAGGATTAATTTCTGGTAACATATCAATGTAGCAGGCCTCTTAACAGTATTATTTTCTTTTTAATCACAGTTGCCCCCCCCCCACCCCTGATTGTGGTCCACTTTTTCAATACAAACAAAATGTAAACTTGGCAGCTGGTGTTGGTTTTCTATAAAGTGCCTGGACAGAAGGTGATAAATGGTTCATCTAATAGGGATTTTATGTTCCTATAATCTGTTTGTAAGCACTCTGAACATCTTGCCCACATAGGCTTTGTCAGATAGGCACTTCAAGATGTAAATTACCACTATAGTTTTGCAATTTATGCAGTCCTGTATCTCATTTTCTTCACCCCTAGCAGGGTTTTTCAGTTTCTTAATGCAGCTAGTGTCATTGTGATGTGTACAATGTCCATATGGGTAGTTGCCCTTGTTGTCCCTTGCCATAAAAAACAAGCATTTGTCAATGCTGAATGTTGCCGCTCTGGCATTAGCTTTAGTAGTGCAGTGCAGGAAAACATTTTGGACAGGATGTGAAAAATGACAGCTGTACAGTTCATAAGGAGGTGCAAACAAATGGCAGTGTTGAAAATGTGGCATGTAAATATAGCACATTTGCGAAGTTACAAGAGTGCATGGGAAACATGCAACGCATGCTTGGAACACAGTCATTTTATGGGCGTTCGGCACCAAATTTTCAACACAGGCATTTTAGCAACTCTGCTCATGTACAGTGTCACTGTTATTTCCTCAAACTGTCCCAAGAAGTGATTTTGCACAGCGATAACGCTATTATGCACCAGAAGTGCGAAAACACATTTTGGGCAGGATATGTGAAATGACAGCTGTACTGTTCATCAAGAGGTGTGGAAAAATGCCGATGGTGAAAATCCAGAGTGAAAATATCACAAATGCACAACGGTACGAGCGTGCATGCAATCTGACAATGCACGCTCATAACACAGTCATTTTATGGAGTATCTTCACCAAACCTTCAACATAGGCATTTTAGGACCTCTACTCATGAACTGTGTCACTGTCATTTTCATAATCTGGCCCAAACACTGATTTCCCACAGCGACCGCGCTATTGTGCACCGGAAGTGCAGAAACACATTTCAGGCAGGATGTGGAAAATGACAGCAGTGCTGCTTACAAGGAGGTGTACAAAAATGACAATGTTGATAATCTGGGGTGAAAATATTGTGAATTAGCAAAGTTACGAGCCTGCGTAGCAACTGCGCAACGCACGCTTGTAAAACAGGCATTTATTGGATTTTTTCTGCCAAATTTGGAACATAGGCTTTTTGAGAGGCCACCTCATGAACACTGGCACTGTCATTTCATTAATGGGTCCTGAAAGGTTATTCCACACAATGACTGCGAAATCACCTTTCTAGGCCAATTAATGCCTTGACATTGATAGAATTCATGAGGAGGGGTCCCAAAAACCCCATGTTGAAAATTTGGTGCACAACTTCCAAAAAATGCCCAAGATATGCAGCAAAGTTGAAAAAACCCTATTTATTCCATTATACAGCTTACCGGCATTTCCTTAGTTTGCGGTCGGCTTTGAAGAGTGCAGACATGTTTCTGGTCCACCGAAGATCGTCATGCTGGACTGGAGGTAAGTATGAAGTGACGGGTGAGGGGGGTGGGAAGGCAGGATGCGAGTGGTGAGTGGTTGGGGCAGGAGACTGAGAGACTGTTTTTATGTTACAGGGAAGAAAAAAACTAACATCGCAGGACAGTTTTTTTTTCAAGGGACTTGGCACGCTGGGGTGGGCTCCCAGTGTGCCACCTAACTGTTTTGGGGGGCTTGCTGCAGCTGACAGGGGATTGGGCACCCTCATTGGCACACAACAGGGGGATGGAATTTATGCTGATGGGGATTGGGCACCCCCGTCGGCACACAATGAAAGCGGGGGGGGGCAAGAGTTGAGGGGGATAGGGCACCCCCATTTGCATATAAGAAATGGGGAGGCTGTTTTATGCCGACGGGGAGTGGGATCCCTGTCTGCAAATTTGTGTGGCCACAGTAAGCCGGCAGGGGGATTGGGCACCCCCGAAGTTGGCAGTTGGGCGACCGCCCGCCCGCCATGCTGCTAATGTGGCGAGCAGGTAGGAAGGGTCCACTGCATCTAATGTGCTTTGCTCGGATTGCAGAGGACCTTTCCTTAGATGTGCTTGCCACATTAGCATGCATGGTGTGGTGCCGGTATGCAGGCTGATTGAAGAATGAGGGATGCACCTACTGATGTGTGTCCTGCATTCGCCAAACAGCGGCCATGCCTCCAAATCCCCACTGTTGCAGGATGTTGGCTGCGCAAGTCCGCCAACATAAAAATGACTTTCTTTATTCTCAGGTAGTGTGTACTTGGTATGCGTAACTCTCTCTGCAGTAGACTTACTTCTTTTTGGGACAACCAGTGGTTACTCTGAAAACACCTGTGTGCCTGCACTTGTAGTTTTCACACATTCCAGTCCTTTTTAATTGTTCCTTTTTATATTTGCCATGCGCGCTTGTGCACAGCAAGCAAACATCTTCCTATGATAGTGGATTTTGAGAGGCGTGATACTGTCCCTCCAATGCAGATCAGTGTTTAACGGGCAAGTCTATATCAGACCAATTATCAGCCAGATTAATTATGACAGAGTTTTAGCTTGGTGAGTGGAATGTGCATCTACTTCAAAACAAAAAGCCAACCCAATCAAGGCTTTGCAGTTGTCTTTGAAGTAGTTGCCCAGCAGGTTGACCTCCCCTTATCAGACTGGCTTAGGTATTTCAAGCGTTCACGGCACTGTGCAGTTCCATCTATTAAAAGTAACGTGTGTATGTGTACCTTTCTTTCCGTCTTTCTCTCCCTCTCTCTCTCTTTCTCTCGCTGTTGGCAAATGGTATTTATTCACCTGGTAAAGGTGGTTATACCTGTAATCTTTCTGTTTTTACATGCCTCAGTAACATCCATGCTATATATTGGTATTTGTAACAGCATTTATGAATGGATTGTTAAAGTTTCAAGCAGCTACCCTTGTGTTTGCAATTATCTTATATCTCTCTGTTCCAGCTCTGACTGGTGCTGGAGTAACTTAATGTATTTTTTTTTTTTTTACAGTGCAGGTTTGAAGTGGACTGCCCATTTGTACTTTTCATCTTAAAACATATCATGCTGTTAGATTTTCTTTTGGGATAGTCAAAAATGTTTTTAAGTTGCCGTGAGGGTTTGAACTAGAAAAGGTAATATCTCAATCAGTTGGGCCAGCAGAAACATTTGTGGGGCTAATGGATTTTTCATGTCACTAGTCCTGCTGGCTAGTTGCTGCAAAACTTAAAGAGCTAGTGGAGCCAAAGCAGACAGACTGGAAAATGATACAAACGTTAAGAAGTAGTCAGTTGTAACGTTTAATTTCTGAGCATTTTTCTTTTTTCCTTTGCTCATTAGAAAGTCTTTTATGTGACATTATTGTGCTGGATGACTGAAACATCTCTTAGCCTGTCAACTGACTTATCTATCTGCATCACCCCCCCACTACATCATCAGCACGATAAACTCACTGAAAGTGACATCACAAGTGAATGATCTGGCCGTCATTAAATGGCTGTTCCTAAGCAACAGTGATGTCACAGTCAGTGAGATCACAATTCAGTGAGATCATAATGCACCTGGGTAGAGGGAACCCTGGGAAGAGCTACAGATTGGGGGAGGAGGAGCTGACTGTCACCAAAGAGGAAAGGGACCTAGGAGTTACTATCTCTGGTGACCTTAAGGCATCAAAGCAGTGCACAGAGAGGGCCAGTGGTATGCAGGGGTGCATAGGCAGGGGTATCACTAGCAAGAGGTGGGAGTTGGTGATGCCATTGTATAAAACATTGGTAAGGTCTCACCTGGAGTACTGTGTGCAGTTCTGGAGGCCACTCCTGCACAAGGGCATAGATAAGGTGACTATCCAGAGAAAGGCAACAAAATTGGTGCAGGGCTTGCACCACAAAAATATGAGGAGAGACTAAGGCACCTCAATATGTATTCACTGGAGGAAAGGAGACAGCAGGGTGACATGATTGAAATTTTCAAGTACCTCAAGGGCATAAACAAGGTGCAAGTGGGGGACCTTTTCCAATGTAGAAAAAGTACTAGAACAAGGGGGTGCAATATGAAATTGGAAGGGGTAGATTAAGAGGTAATGCAAGAAAGTTTTTCTTCACAGAAAGTGTAGTCAATGCTTGGAATAGACTGCCACAGGAGGTAGTGGGGCAAGCACCATGGAGGGCTTTAAGCATGCCTGGGACAGGCACAAGGGAAGCTTGAGAGGGGAGGGAGTGATAAAAAGCCATTCAGTACATAGGGTCAATGACCACATACAATGTATAGGGCCAATGGGCAGACTGGATGGGTCTAGTGGTCCTTATCTGCAAACAATTTCTATGTTTCTATGTTGATGATGTAGTGGGGGGGGCAGTAGAGGTAGTTATGTCAGCTGCCAGGCTAAGAGCTGTTCCATAAATCACACCTACTAACATCAGTTAAACAATCTTCTAATTAGTCAGAGGGAAAAGAAAAAGTACCTCAGCTATAAAAGGTAAGGCCAGCTTGGTGGTGCTGGAGGTTGAGGCGCTGGATGCCATACCTCATGCCACACCAGCGACCCAAGTTCAGAAATGAGCCCAGGCCATTGATGGTCAGCAGGGGTGAGATAGGATTGAGCATTCAGAGGATTGCTCTCCTCTCTTGGGGAGGGAGGGAGGGAAGGAGAGAGGGATTGTTGTCCAGCCTGTCTTCTGCCCTCTGGTGGGGTTGGGGGATGGCACTGGTAGGGAAGGCATAGCAGCCAGTGATTGTGGCATGTGCATGCCCCCACACACATGCATCTGTGCGCTGGGGGGGAGGAGGTTCCAGAAAATGGAAAAATGGCAGCTAGGGGGCTTCATGAAGCCCTTCCCTGTCTCCTTGCTCCACTACCACTACCCAGCTTTGGATTGTGCTCTGGGAAGGGGGGAAGCTCTCTTTCTGGCCCTGCCACGGTGGGCAAGCCATGGTGGTCTTGGGGATGGTTGGCGGTGGGTGTGCATGTGGGCAGGCGATATGGGGCTGAGTCCTTGTCACTCTGTACGCAGGGAGCAAAAAGTAGATATTTTTTTTTTTGGTAGATTATTTTTATTCTCTGTGTGGCAGGTCAACCTCAGCATCCACCGAGCCTACCAAACCTGGGGTCTTTTGGGGGTTCTAGTGCCATGCGTGCCCCAGCAGGTCCCCAGAGTCAGTCCAGGGGCATCATCCATGTCGGCCCTTACAGTTTCCTCCATCTTCTCCCTAGTGCTACCCTGGGACCCCCAGAAGTGGTGGCGCATGTGCATGGAGGTGCACATGTGTATTGCAGCTCTGGATCGGGTACCCTCCACCCTCCCTATGTCACAGCTCCTCGTTGCACCATCCCTCCAGCCTCTACCAGAGGGTGACCAAGCTCAGAGAGAGCTGGATTCCTCCTCCCAAGGTGGATCGATGCCTGCTGGCAGGTTCTCACATCCTCTCCCCCCCACCGGCCTCCCATGACCCCAGCTCATTCCTGAACTCAGGTTGCGGCGTGACGCGAGATGTGGCGTTCAGTGCCTCAACCCTCAGTGCCACTGGGCTGAGAAAAAGTACACATTTAAAAATAAAAAGATATAAAAACTAATGGCTGATTACTTTTAAAATCTAATATTAGTTTTAGGCAGTACAATAGCTCTTTAATTTCAATCCCTGCTTTGATCAGCCTGAGATGGGATTTCTCTTCATTTTTATTCTATTTATTCTCCCCTAGCTGGCAGTTCACTGCCACCTGGTCCCCAGATACATCAGCCCTCCACACTACTTGATGAGAGAAATCTGTAACCTGCTCAGTGGGTCAGTGTTGGGTAAGTTACTTTTTTTATTACTTTCTATTACGTTTAGAAACTTGTTCCAGGAAGCTCTATGCATCGGGAAGTACTAGAAAAAGTAATACACCTTACAATTATAGTTACTTATTTCTTTTATACAAAAACAATATAAAAAAATATAAATAACTATAATAGATTATATTTTTTGGAAGTAATAGGTTAGTTACTAGTTACTTTCAAATAAATGTAATCAGTTGCAGTTACGTATTTCTTTTCTATAAAAAGACATACTGTAAGTAATTGTAACTGTAAGGTGTATTACTTTTTCCAGTACTTCTCCATCCTTGCTAGTGACTGCACAAAACTTTCTGGAACAAGTTTCCCAAAATAATAGAAAGTAATAGAAAAAGCAGCTTACCCAGCACTGCAGTGGGCCCCCTTATGGGGACCATGACAGGCAGTAGAGAGAGTTTACATGTGTATACAGAGAACAGTGTACTCCAAATCCCTGTCTTGTTGGTTGTGCTGTCCATTTCTGTGTCATCATCTTGGTGACCACTTGTCGTGATGCAGGAATCAGTATGACAAGTTGATGATTTATTGTAACCTGTTGTAGACATGGTGCATCAGGTATGCACAATGATGTACGTTTGTTGTTTTGTTTTTTTGTTCCTGTTTGTTTTCTTAATTCTCCCTTACCAGACAGCCCCAACATACAATGGCACCTACCTGCCAGCCACTGTTCACCAAGGTTCCCCACCTCCATCGGGGCAGTCATGTTTCCCCAGCTTCCATCCGGTAAGACTAAACAGAAGCTTTTGTAATTAGGGTGAGACTAGTAAAAAAATTGTGTCAACAGCAATTTCATCAGGATATGACAGATGCACGGCACTTTTGTTGCATCACGTGTTATATATGCTCTTTGTGGTTGTTGGTTTTGTTTCTATGTGTACTTCAAAAGCATGTTTACTTGTTTTCCATTACCTCTTTTTTTGTTTATATTGGGCCCCTGCCATCATTGTGCCATCATGGACGCAGCACTAGAATTTTTATGCTACCACGAGGTGAAAGCCATATTGGTCGAATTTACATACAAGCATGTGAAACTGCTAGCAGAAAAAGGCCGTAATGCTCTATTGAGCCTGCTTGAGTGGGCAGCTCTTTTACTTCCTTTGAGCTGCCCCCTCCTCAGCTGTACTCAGAGTTATCTCCCACTTTCCCATTCTCTCTTCTAACCCCTTCCCAGTACAGCTTCTTTCAGTCCTAATCCACTTCATCACCCTATCCCACCCTTTGCAGAAATAAGTATATGAAATGCTTTCATGCTGCATACATAAAACTACCTAAGTGATATGCATGCTGCAAGTATAATTTAAATGTTAAATTGGAACTGATTGCATGCATATGGCATGCGTGCAGCAAGCAAGTGTGGAAACCATGATTTTTATGTTAAATTTGGAAAGACTGCATGCATGTGGCATGCATTCAAAAAGCAAGTGGTCACTGATAACTGCAGATGTAAAAGTTAAGTGACTTGCTCAGGATCACACCATACACAAGTGGTGGTTGCTGAAATTTCTAACCCAGGTCTTCATGCCTCTAACTCTCCTGGCTTGCAATTCAGTGCCCTTGACCACTAAGCTATACTGTCTGCACACATATTGCTCACTTGTACTTCAATACATACTGTATCTGACTACATGTGCATGCATGTGGCATGCCCTTAGCCAATGTTATGCTTTTCAGTTTTCTTTTTCTTCTCTTACTCATCTCAGTTTCACAGTTGCATTGTAGCACACATACGAATAGAAACACACATGGTTTTCCCAACCCCAATACACAAACTTACCCACAAACACACTTAATTACTTCTGTCTAGCCTGTACTTCTACTATTTTATCTCCATAGTTTTGAATGCTTCCAAGCATTCAGACTTTAAGGTGCAAACACAAAAGTAGCAATAACTACACACACACACACACACACACACACACACACACACACCCACATGACCAGTCCCCCCATGCACACACACACACTGTAGCAGTCACAGCCATGCTGCTACAGACAACCCACCAAGTATGGATATAAGTAAAAAGCCTCTTACTTGAGTACTAGTGAGCAAGAGGCAGCAGTCTTTAACAGATAATGTCCATAGGTCAGAGTGCTGGGGCGTGCTCCCTTGAAATGAATGGAGTTTTTTTAATACTATTTTATATGTTATGATGGTGAGTTAGAGAATAATGAAGGCCACTGTTCTACTAACTAGGACCTTGTTAGTCGAGCAGTGGCCTTCATTAATCTCCTGCTCTCCATCAATAATGTATAAAATAGTAATAAAAAAATACCCCCATTCATTTCAATGGTGCACACCCCTTGCAGTCTCCTTTGCCCTTTGTCATAATGTGCCTGAGCATGAGGATGTGGAGGTCATCTTCACTGGTGGTGGGGGGGAGGACATAAGCCTGGCTGTATTGGGTTCCAATGATCTGTGCATATCATACCGCTCAACTGTCCATAAATGTAAGGGATAGCTCTAGAATGTCTGTAACATCTCTAACAGGTACAACTTATTTGATCTAACTGAAAAGTGATATGCACATCAGGAAAGATTCAAATGTATAAGATTAATCTGTATATACCCCAGAGCAGTTCATAAAATTTGGGCTTAAATCCACACAGTTACTAACCATTTTTTTTTCTGGCTGAAGTTCTGCCCCCCCAAAAAAAGAACTTTGTCCCAATTTTTCTCCCCGACTCCACTCCATTCAATACCCATCCCCTATGAGTCATGAAGCCACCCAAAAGTGAAGAAACATGAAAGAAAATCAATATTTCGGTCCTTCCACCTTTCCCAATCCCCCCTGTAAAAAAATTATTTGCTTTTACTTACCCGGCCATCTGGCCAGAACCTGCAGCCTGGCACAGTGTGGCACCAGCCCAGTTTTCAGTCTGCTCCTCCTCTCTCCTTCCACCAGAAGCTGAATGCTAGAACCGACCATCACTGGTCCTCAACATGGTCCGTGATCAAGTCACCTCACCAACCGAACCCACTCAACCTGGATTGCTTGCTCCTTGCTTGGTTGCTGCTGTGGCTGCTGGCACACTGCACTGACCAAGGTGTACAAAGGTGACCCACACTGCTGTCACCACTACTGCTAAGCCTAGCTGGCTGCTGTGGGGGTCTGTGCTGTTTCTTTTCTTGTATGGCATGCCTATTAGAGTAAGTAGGTATTCTAGTCTTGAGTTAGCTTCTAGCTCACCCTCTGCCCCTTCAGCCAACAGGGAGAACAAAATTATGCTGCCACGACACTGTTATTGAGAGTTCAGTGCTCACAGACTCCTCCAGGCTGCAGTCTGTCTACTCTGTGGTGGGAAAGACAGTGTCGCACTTGCAAGACTCATGCACTCTTTCTTGGCTGGAGCTCCTCCACATCACATGTGATTGTGCCACCACTAATAGGTGGAAAGAGTGGACAACACAATACAGATACATCGAGTCAGGAAAGTACCTGCAGCATGAGCACATATAGGCCAGGTGGGCACTTATTGTGCAAAAGATTAATTTAATGCCATCATTGCCACATAATAAGAACAATCTAGGCACAAATATGGGGGAGGGGCAACAGCCTCTGCCCAACCCAAACTGCACTGCTGCTTAACAGTAGAAATGTATTTTCCACTGCTAATGCAATGGCTTCCACTGTGTTCTGAGGTACTGCATTTCCATGTTTCATGATGTGTCCTGATCATCATGTGGGTTAGTGTTCCTCATTGCTTCTCATTTTGGATGTTCGTGTCCCTCATTTCAGTGACATAATGTGAGGCATGGTGCATGATTCCAAGACCCTACTCAGCTCAAAGAGTGCTGAGCATGGCCATAGTGTATATGCTCAATACAAAAATGGCAAAGGGAAAGTAAGTGAGCTGAAACAATCATGGAGAAACACATTTGTAGCACTAAATATGCATAACAGATTTGCATGTTCCAAAGCAAAAATGATAGGCTTTACAACACAGAGGCCCCTCTTTGTGCATCTGGAATGGGGTATGTTGACTGGCTATATCCTAGGCATTTAATCCAGTGAGTAAGCAACACTTTACCAATTAATGGCAATTTAATGACAAAAATCAAAAGCCATTAAACAACTTGCAGAAGGATCAGAATTAATAAGTTTACCAAATGTTTATGGAAATCCAAATAAAAATGTATTTTAATTATTTTAATTGCTAGCAGTAGTATAAGAAATAGAAACTGATGTGTTTTTTAAAATGAGATTTGTACCAGCCTAGCTGCTGCACACATGGCAAGAGTGTAGCATGTGAGCCTGGTGTGAAGTTTAAATGATGTTCTCACCGGCTTAACTGTTGCATTCATGTCAAGCGTGCAACATGTGAACCTGATGTAATTTTTAAATGTTCACACCAGCTTATCTGCTGCTCACGTGTCAAGCTTGCAGCATGCGAACCTGATTTGCTTTTTAGACCTGGTTCACATAAAATCACTTTGTGTATGTGAACTGCATGCAAACATTGCACAATTAAGCATGTGGCATGTATTCTGCATGTACACAGCACACCTATATTTCTGTAAGGGACCTCCTCTTGAAACTGACCACTGTGTTTGCCGCCATCACATCCTCCCGTAGTTGATTCCACTGCTTCACCACTCTTTTAGTGAAAAAGTGGCTCCGCATTTCCTCCTTGAATCTACCCCCCACCATTTTAAGGTTATGCTCCCTCTTTTTAACCTCCTTTCTTAAGTTAAAGATGCCCTCCATACCAACCCTGTTTATGCCCTTAATGTACTTAATGGTTTCTATTATATCCTTCCTCTCCCTTCTGTCCTACAGGGCGTACATGTTCAGTTACTTTAGCATCTCCTCATATGTTTAGTTACATACAAATCACCATGGGCTAAGTAAAGAAACTTACCAGAGTATGTTTCCACCCCCCTAATCCCCCATCCGTCTCTCTCCCCTCCCTTATTTCCTGTTGGTTTAGCCCCCAACTTGGTGTTATGTGCAGATTTCACTATCTGTTGGTTGGGATCAGGAGCTGGTACCACTCACACCTCTGTATCTAAAGCCCACCTAACACAATTAATAACTGAACCCACCAGGCTCAATATTAAATCTGACATTCTCTTTTAGACTGGACCCTTACCAATAGCCGGCTAGGGGAGAATAAATAGAATAAAAAAAATTCCATCTCAGGCAGATCTATGCAGGGGTCAGATTATGTTTTGCAGCTACTAGCCAGCAGGGTAGTGACTTGCAAAATCCACTAGCCCCACAGGCTTTTCTACTGGCCCAGTTGATCTACTTACTGAAATATTACCTTTTCCAGTACTAGCCCTCCTGTCTACTTAAAAGATTTTTGACTATCCTAAAGGAAAATCTAACAGCATTTGGCTAGCGGACTGGTGCCAGTTTTGACACTGTCCATGAACATCTACAGTACATGTGGTCACACAGTTGACAGTACAGGAACAGACAGCCAGAGCCACCCTCCTAGTACACACACACACACACACACACACATGCCATGGCAAACATCCAGTGTTGACAAATGTTTGTTAAATGTAGAAACAGAGAGAAACATATAAACATAGAAGTTGATGGCAGAAGGAGACCACTAGGTCCATCTAGTCTGCCCATTGTCTTTTAGCCTAGCCTTCTAACTGCCCTTGGGTTTGAGGTCTCCCTTGCATCTGTCCCAAGCATTCTTGAAACCTACCACTGTGCTTGCCCTCACCACCTCTGCAGACAGTCTGTTTCAAGCATCCATCACTCTTTCTGTGAAGAATAACATCCTGGTGTTGGTGGAGAAGTGCCCTCCTTGCAGCCTTGGATCATGTCCCCTGGTTCTGCTGCCCTTCTTAAATTGGAAGAGATCATCTATCTGTACCTGGTTTAGGCCTTTTATGTACTTGAATGTTTTGATCATGTCACTCATCTCTCTTTTCTATTCCAGGGAATACATGTGCCATTCTTTCAGTCTATCCACGTAAGACATCTCGTGCAGTCCCATTATAATTGTTATGCCCTTCTCTGCGCAGTCTCAATTCAGTCAATGTCATTTTTGAGGTGGGGCCTTCAGAAATGGATGCTGTACTCCAGGTGAAGTCTAACCAGTGATCTGTACAGTGGCAGGATCACTTCCTTCCTTCTGCTTGTGATTCCACTCCCAATGCATCCCAGCATACCGCTGGCATTTAATGCTGCCTTCTCACACTGTTTACCTACCTTCAAGTTGTCTGAGATAATGATTCCCAAATCATGTTATTGGGTGTAGGCAGCTAGTCTTTCCCCTCCAAGGTAATATGCCTTATTTGGATTTATTTTTCCTATGTGCATGACTTTGCACTTTTTGGCGCTGAATCTTAACTCCCATGCTCCAGACCTTTCCACCAGTTTCTTGAGGTCAGCTTCCATCTTGTCCACTGCCTGCTAGGTGTCAACCTTGTTGCATATTTTGATGTTGTCAGTGAACAGACACACCTTTCCCTGTAGTCCATTAGCTATGTCCAATATGAAAATATTGAAGAGCAGGGGGCCCAGTACTGAACCCTGGGGCACACCACTGGTTACCCTACCTTCTGATGACAGTGCTCCATTTACCTGTATTTTCTGAGTTCTATCCTGTAACCAGTTTTGAATCCATCTAACTACTTCTGCTCCAACTCCTGTGTGGTCTAGCTTCTTTATCAGCCTTCTGTGTGGAACCAAGTCAAAGGCCTTGCTTAAGTCTAGGTACACCACATCTACTGCACCACCATCATTTATAACCTTTGTAACATAGTCAAAAAACTCAGTCAGGTTTGTCTGGCATGACTTACTGCTGTGAAACCATGCTGCTTGGAGTCCTGATGGCTGCTATCCTGCAGGAATGCCATAATCCTCTGTTTGAGTAGTTTCTCCATGAACTTCTCCAATGTGGGAGTGAGACTTACAGGCCTGTAATTTCCAGAGTTCTCCCTGCTGCCCAGTTTGTGGAGTGGGACCACGATTAGCCTTTTCCAGTCTTTGGGTACCTCCCCACTCTTTAGGGATTTGGTGAATAGTTTAGCCAGTGGGGCAGCCAGCAATAATCTCAGTTCTTTTAAGATCCTGAGGTGCATGTCATCTGGCCCCATGGCCTTGTCAACTTGCAGTTAATTTAGTGCCTCCAGTACTTCAGTCTCTGTGAAGGGGCTAGTATCAACACCCTGTCCAAGGGTGTTGTGTTTTGCTATTTCTGGGCCATCCCCTGGGTCCTCCTCAGTAAATACCAAGTAGAAGTACTTGTTCAGGATTTCTGATTTTTCTGGATTGTCTTCTGTTGTTTTCCTTTCCTGAGTTGTAATCTTGACTATACCCCCTTTTGCCTTCCTTCTTTCCTGGATGTATCTAAAGAAGGATTTGTCTCCTTGCTTTGCCCTCTCTACTATACTTGCTTCTGTCTATGCTTTCGCCTGCCTCATTTTTTTGCTAGCTTCTTTCATTTTCTCCTTGTACGACACTCAGTCTTCTTCCTTGTTTTTAAAAGGAATCATTAAATGATATACTATACTGAACATGATGTGCTTTTCCTGTTCTCTTCTTCCTCCCCGGTGTTAAGCAATGTGTTCCTGTCATTTTATTCTGTTTTCTCCTTGATAGCTGTCATAACTTTTTCATGATATACCCTATCTCTGTAACTATTTCTCAAAATTGTTCTGGCTCAGAGCAATTCCTCTTTGCTCTATGGAATGGACTATAATGGATAGAGTCAATTAATATCCTAGGATGGGCACTGTCTGCCCTTAAAATTGAATTTATGCCACTTATCTTCTGGTGTAGTTTTCTTAATAATTTGCCATCTTTCTTATATATTGTCAGATCTAAGAATGCTTCCTTACTGTCTTTGTCTGTTCTTACAAAATCCAAGTGGTGTCTTTTTGGAATTCAGATATGTATGACATTCATTCACTTCCTGTCATGTCCCTTTCCATATGATGATAATATCATCAATAACTCTTTTCCAGACAAGTATTTTGTCTTTAAACAGTGTAGATGTATTTTTGCTCATATGCATCCATATATAAATTTGAATGAAAGGAGGCCATTCTTGAACCCTTGTCTGATCCTCATATTTGCAAAAAGAATCCTTTCTCAAATTTGAAATAATTTTAACAAATTGCCACCTCAGCCATTTTCATAAGTAGGAAATTTGTGGGTGTGCCTCCTTCTTTCTAACACATCTTGAAATACTGTACACCCCTGGTCATAGTGGTGGAGATATGGAGATCTTTGAGAGCCATGTTACCAACAAACAGCCTTCCAGTTTCTCATCTGAATTGTTATGATCATTAAGAATATTCTTTATATATGTAGAATTTCTCAAGTAGGCCTCTGTGGTTTCTACAAGGGGCTGCATGCTGTGGTCCACAGTAATTGAAAATGGCTCCAGTGCAGAAATGATACCAAACACTGTAGGTCTGCCTGGTTGCTTTTTTGTTTGGTGTTCTTGAATCTAGGGAAGTATGTAAAATATAGGTATTGATGGTGTTTTTCTGTGCAATGATTCCTTTTCCCACTCCGTGATCCAATCATTTCTAGGGCTCTGGCAATAATTCTCTCTATTAAATCTTTACTCTAGCTTATAGGATCTGTAGGAATTTTTAAGTAGTTGTTAGTATCAGATAAAAAAATGTGTTACTTATTCTATACTGCTAGTAGCCCATGACAATGAGTAGATTTTGGCAAACCATAGAAAAAAGCCTTGATCACTAGACAGGATAAGTAACAGCATGTAGTGGCAGGATAGTTAGACTTTAAACTAAACTGTATGCCTAAGACATATTGCTTGATTGTTGTGGCTGTCAAGCCAAATATTTGGGAGCAATTGGTTGCAAATGACTGAAAATGATGAATACATATTACAAAATGTAGTAAATTTCTTCCATGCTACTCAGTAGGTAGATTTTGTTGATGGAGCTAAAGAATTCCAAATGGTAGCCAAAGAATGGTTGAGATATACAGTAGGTCATTCACAGCTCTTGGAATGATGGGGGAGAGGTAATTCCTTTGTTGGCTTGGGGTAGGCAGCTCTGAACTGCTAGAAGTGAAAATGAGAAGGACATACACTGAGAAAGTTAGATGGGCCATGAATGTAAATGCACTGGATTCTGAAGTGGTAAGTTAACAATGTTTATATAAACCTTCTTAGGAAGTTCATAACGAAATGGGAGGATGGTCAGCTTTTATTAATGGCAGCCACTGAAGCCTGATTATCCAGATATATGGGTACAAGCTGATTCCACCACAGATTTAACTCAAAGAAATGCAAAATAATGCACATGGGGCACAAAACCCAGGAACAACATATCTGCTGGTTGGAGGCTATAGAATGTTTCAAGCAGGAAAGGGACCTAGGGGTTATCATCTCTGATGACCTCAAGATAGGGAGTCAGTGTGACAAGGCAGCTGGAAAAGCAAACAGGATGCTGGGTTGCATAGGAAGGGGTATCACCAATAGGAAAAGGGAGGTCAAAATTCCACTATACAAGACACTAGTGAGGCCACATCTCAAGCACAGTGTCCAGTTCTGGAGGTCTTACCTTCATAAGGACATAGACAGTGTGGAGGCAGTATAGAGGAAGGCAACCAAGATGGTGCAAGGATTACATCAAAAAACCTATAAGGACAGACTGAAAGACTTAAATATGTACTCCCTGGAGGGGAGGAGGGAGACAGAGGATATGATTGAGACATATAATTACCTCACTGGGAGGAACAAGGTGCAGGAAAACATAAATTTTCTTTGAAAAAGATGTTTCAGGACTAGGGGACATGGGATGAAACTAGAGGAAGGGAGGTTCAGAGGGAATGTGAGGAAGAATTTCTTCATGGAGAGGGGAGTGGACAAATGGAACACCCAGCTGGAGGAGGCATTGGGGGCTGAAACAACAACAGGATTTAAGAATGCATGAGAGAGATATCAGGAGATCCCAGTAGTTGGAGGCAGGAGACAACCTAGTTCTAGAGAAGCTTGAAGAAGCAAAGTATGTGTGCACATGGGCATACTAGGTGGGCTGTAGGCCCTTATCTGCCTTCAGCATCTATGCATGTCCCCAAGTAAGTGCAGCTGCTACAATTTAATACAATTCAAATAAGGAGGAAGTAGTTTGAAAGTGTGGGAGGTTTTCAATTTTTTATTGCCAGGAAAAGCATAGAAACATAGAGGCTGATGGCAGATAAGGACCGCAAGGCCCATCTAGTCTGCCCATTTCTTTTTCTGCCTTATAAATGTGCCATCGGCCTTTGCTCTGTCATGGCCTATCTATTCATACTCATCTGTATTTCTCCCTTATGCCTATCCCATGCCTATTTGAAGCCCTGCACTGTATTCATAGCCACCACTTCCTGAGGTAGGCCATTCCATGCATCCACCACTCTTTCTGTAAAAAAGAATTTCCTTACATTCCCCGTTAATCAGCTTCCCTCTAATTTGATGCTGTGTCCTCTTGTCCTAGCTATTTTTCTTATATTTAAACATGTTAGACTTTCACCTTGTCAATGCCCTTAAGGTGTTTGAATGTTTCGATCATATCACCTCTCTCCCTCCTTTTCTCAAGGATATACATATTGAGCTCCATTAATCTGTCCTCATATGTCTTCTGATGCAGTTCCTGCACCATTTTGGTTGCCCTTCACTGGAATGCCAGAATTTGGTTAATGTCCTTGTGAAGATGTGGCCTCCAGTACTGCATGCAGTACTCCAGATGGGGCCTAACCAGTGTCTTGTAAAGAGGGATTATTACCTCTCTCTTACAACTTGTGATATTCCTACTATTACACCCTAACATCCCCCTAGCCTTACCTACTGCTTTAGAGGTCGGCTTGTATGTTTTCAGGTGATCAGTGATGATGATGCCCAAGTTTCTTTCTTCCTTTGTGACTGCCAGCAACTCCCCTCCCAGCCTATAGGTGGCTTCAGGGTTTCTCTTCCCTATGTGCATGATCTTGCACTTCTTTATATTAAATCCCAGTTGCCACTCTTTTGACCATTTTGATAGTTTATCCAGATCTCTTCTCATTCTGCCCACCCCATCTGGATCATCTACCCTGTTGCAGATCTTGCTGTCATCTGCAAACAGACAAGCCTTACCCTCTTGTCCATCTGCAATGTCACTGATGAAGATATTGAAGAGGACTGGTCCCAGGACTGATCCCTGAGGTACCCCACTTGTGACTTGCATCTCTTCTGACTTATCATTTACCACCACTCTCTGTTTTCTGCCCGTCAACCAGTTTGCCACCCAGTTGACCAACTTCTGACCCACCCTGAGCCTACCCAGCTTATTTATCAATCTTCTATGTGGAACAGTGTCAAAAGCTTTGCTGAAGTCAAGGTAGGCGACATCAACTGCTCCCCCTTGGTCCACCACTCTGGTTACCCAGTCAAAGAAATGTATGAGATTAGTTTGACAGGACCTTCCTTTTGTAAACCCATGCTGTCTAGGATCCTGTGCCCCTATGGATTCCCGGTGTTGCACTATCCTTTTCTTAAGTAGTGCCTCCATAATCTTGCCCACTACTGGGGTAAGACTGACTGGTCTGCAGTTGCCTGCCTCCTTCCTGCTACCACTCTTGTGGAGCAGGATCACATGAGCCCTTCTCCAGTCTTCTGGGACCTCTCCTGTGCTCAGAGACTCACTAAACAGTTCTGCTAATGGCTCTGCTAGTTTCACCCTTAGCTCCTTAAGTACCCTGGGATGTATACCATCAGGTCCCATTGCCTTGTTCACTCTGAGCTTAGCAAGCTCTTGTAGGACCTTTTCTTTTGTGAAGGGAGTAGTGCTCACCTCCCTCCCTCCTGTGTCCATGGTGCTGAGCTGTGGGCCCTGCCCTATCTTCTCTTCAGTAAATACTGAGCAAAAGTATCTATTTAGGATAGATGCTTTTTCAGGGTCCTCCTCCTCACATGCCCCATTTTCTTCTTTGAGCTTAGCAATACTCCCTCTGGACTTTCTCCTTTCACTAATGTATCTATAGAAAGTCTTGTCATCTTCTTTTACTGTTTGCAAATCAGGAGGAACTAAAGACAGTAGCAAAATCAAAGGATGGAGTAGCTTCAGTGTTTAATTCAGGAGACAGATCTTTATAAAACATGCTTATGCCATGGAAGTCAGTGAGGAAGTGGGACCACATGACGAAGTCTGAGCAGGCAGAAGCATTGATGGAAATGTGGTGGTTTAAAGTAGTAAATGAAAGGCCAGGTCAAGAAGACAAGAAATACAACTCTTGCTTTGTAGATAATTCTCATTGCAATGTTGCAGCAGACCAATATGGATAATAATTCTTGTTTTGTATAGGATTGTTTCAATTAAAAAGATGTGACTAGAAATGAAAAATGTTTAGTTTCTCAAGATGGTGACAGGTTCTACACTAAGAAATTCTGGTTTGTTGCCAAGAAATTCCAATGTTGTTAATGGATCAAGTGTTTTATCAGCAGTTAAAGGAAATCTGAGTGATCAAAACAAACAGTGAAGAAGCTGGTGCTGACAGCAGGGGGAGATTTGGGAGTATCCAGGAGAAGAAAGTCATCAAGAAAATTCAAAATGAATGAGTATCTGTATACACTCAAAATAATCCAGCACAGGGAAATTGAGAAGGTGTTGAATAGGCTAGGGCTGCTTTTACATCTAAAAGTCAAACAAACTGTAAAATAATATGTTTTTTTTTCCAATATGTCTCACACACACGACATAAGAAAAGATGTAAAGGCAAATACTTGAAAGCATCCATCAAATCTACCTTAGTTAAATGGGGCCCAGGTTCAGCAATTTTAATGAATTTAACTTCACCCAGTCAGAATAGCGTAGTCTGAATTGTGCAGTATAAACCATGCAGTTAAAATAGTGCTGTGTAATACAGTGATAGGGATAGAATGCGGCAAGTCAGGTTAGCATTATCCTTATGTCTGTATTGCAGTTGTGGAGAAGAAAGGGGTTAAGTCTTTGCTGGGAGGGCTTCTGCTGAGCAGCTGCTGTGGTGTAGAGGGTAGTGCCACAGGTATCGGGGGGAACAATGCTGGTGGACTGGGGTTTGATTCCTGGTCCCAGAAGACATGCATCCTTTGTTTTTTGCATGCTGGAAGTGTGTGTTTATTTATTTTTTTGTTTCTCCCCCTCCCAACCACTGGGGGTACTGTGTTTGCACCCTGTGTGCCATTTCCCTTCCCCTGCACAAGGTCCCCCCCAGGTTACACCCCTTCCCCGGGTTGCCTCCCCCCAGAAATGATTATAAATAGTTTGGGGTGTTCAGGGGCAAACCCCCCATAACAGGGTGTGTGCAGGGGGGCAATATTTTATGGTAGCAGTCAATGTCTTCGGAGACTGCTATCTTTGCCGCTGTTGTTGCGCTTGGTGACTTGGTTAGGCACTGTTGTGAACGGCATTATTACATTGCTCTTCTGGAATGCACTGTGATGACCTGCATGGTTCTGACCTAATGAAAAATTAATTGCATCATTGATTCAAGCTTATGCTAAAGAACAGTCTGATGGAATTAGAGAATTGATGCTTGGATCTGTGGTAGAATGTACGGCTAATGAATTTAATGGAGAGTCATCTAAAGACATGTAAACTGGGGAAGATGGGACTTAACAAACCACTGATTGCTTCCAGAGGTCCAGATTTTTCACATTTAAGCAGTGTTTACACAGTGGCAGTGCTCCAGCATCTGCTTCACTCTCTTTACGCTGTGCTCCCTGCTCCTCTTGTAGTTCCCCATTTACACAGCCCACCCACACAGCGCTGCAGGTCCCTCCGAGGAGGGGCAATGAATTGACCAAGGATGAAAGGAAAGATAGCCCTTACAGTGGAGAGAGCACAGCAAAGCATTCACACCACTGCATAAAGCACTCACTCTGCTGCTGATCCCCCAACTGAGTTGGATCAAAAAAAGGATCCGAAGGGGGCTTACAGCGCTTCGAAGAGTGTTTACACTGCCGACTTTGCATCGCATCAATCCATGTTCATGGGTTGATGAGTAGCAAAGTTGGCAGTGTAAACAGGGCTACAAGGACAACTGTTTGGAGTGGAATTAATGCTGGATATTTGCAGTGGAGGTCAGCTTGCAGCTTTGGGGCAGAGGGACCCTTGATAAAGATCACTGTATAATCTGCATAATATGTAAATGTGAAGATGAACATGATTACAGGAGGTTATTTAGGAAAATGAGAGAAATAAATGGCCTAGAACAGAGCCCTGTGTGACACCAGAAACTATTGGGAGGGGTGGAAAGTGGCAGCAACCAATGCTAACTGAGTGAATTCTCTCTGATAGGCAGAAGTGGAACTAGTTAACAACATTGGCTTTTCAACCTCTCGATCCATACGTCCACTGTCCCATCTATTTGGAAAATGGCCAGAACCATCCCGATTCACAAAAAGGGCGATGTCAAACTTATGACAAACTACCGACCTATCTCCCTTCTACCTACTCTCAGTAAGCTCCTCGAGAAAATAGTCCATCACCAACTTGCTGAACACCTTGTCAAGTTTAATCTCCAAACCCCCAACCAACATGGATTTAGGCCAGGCCACAGCACCACTACGGCTCTGATACAACTTACCAGTGACATAAAATGCAATATGTACCATGGACTTCTCACTGGAGTCGTCTTCATTAACCTGTCCAAAGCTTTTGACATGGTTCATAACCTTCTCATGCTAAAGAAGCTCCAATCTATTGAAGCCTCTGACCCGACTCTATCCTAGTTCCGCAGCTACCTGGGTGATCACACTCAGGTGGTAGCTTTCCACAAGACTCTCTCCTCCTCCTCCATAAAAATCTCATGCAGAGTCCCACAGGGGTCCACGCTTGGACATCTCCTCTTTTCCCTATTCCTAAATGATATCCCTGCTCTCTCCCGACACAGCTGCACCCTTATGTACGCCGACAACCTAGTACTCTACTCCGGATCCAAATCAATAGATGACATCAACTCCACTCTCTCAAATGACTTTCAAGTCCTTCAACGCTGGCTCTTGAACAACCATCAAAACCTTAACCAGGATAAAACTCGAGCCATGCTGTTTGGTTCTTCTAAAAAACTGCCCTCAACTGCCCCCAGACTCTCGGTTCAATACCTTGATGGTTTCCCCATCACCAACACAGCGTCCATCAAATACCTGAGAGTCACACTCGATCCCTCCCTCGACCTGTCTCTACACATCAACATGGTTTGCCGAGCTGTCAATGCAAAAATTGGAGGAGCCTATTGTGTACACCACTCCCTCACTCCCTCAGCTAGACTTACAGTGGCAAGGAGAATCCTCTTACCCCAGCTCCAATATCCTCTTCCCATTATATATTCTGACAACTCTTCTATAATCAGTAAATGGGATACTGTCTATAACAACATCTGCAGATTCACCTTAACTGCCTGTCACCTCACTCATCACTGCCTCCTCTACTCTGGTTTAAACTGGCTATCTCCTAAGGATCTATGGGCCTACTCCCTGGGATGCTTTATTGACTCTCTGACTGGACCTCCTAGCCCTGACAAACTGGCGAACCTGCTGATTCCTGCCTCCCATACCCAATCCCTCAGATCCTCCTCTGTCCCTGTGCTCTCTACCAGACTTTGCACTACAAAAATGGGCGAACAGGCATTCTCTCACTTTGCTCCTAAGTTCTGGAACTCTCTCCCACTACAGGTTAAAAACTCTGCCTCCCACCGGGAATTTAAAAGCTCTCTCTTCTCTCACCTGCATGACGGTGGACACTGCAAGTGCTTGTAACATATTTCACCCTATTGTTGGTCTGTGGCATGGACACAAGCCTATTTCTTGTTCTGCATGTCACTTATTATGATTGTATTTGATTGCGATTGTTATTTGCTGCTCTAATAACCTACGTTTGTTGTTACTGCTCCTGCTGTCTTATGTTTACCTTATTGTCATGATGTGATACAGTAATATGTATAACAATGTCCTGTACTCTCCTGAGTCATGCCTGAAAATAGGCAGGTTTGTTGCCTAGTGCACTTACCTGGTTACCAAAAGCTAATAAATAAATAAACATCATAAGAGAGGCCTGCACCAGTTAACATTAGCAGAAACATTGGGTTGGCCACACTGTCAAATGCCTTAGCCAGATCAAAAAAGATTACAGAGATCAGAATTCCCTGATTCATTTCTATTAGGATGTGGTTACTGAGTCTGAGGAGGGAGGAGATAGTTGAGCAGATTTTCCTAGCCCAGCTTGAAGGCACAGATAAAGGATGCCAAGGAAAAACCCTATTTAAAGCAGCAGTACAATGAAAACTGGCTAAAATTTGATCCCACCTTTTTTCTTCCTAATTAATGCCAGATGTCTTCCAGTTTATGCTAGTGGTAAACTTTTTAGTTTCCATCATCATTTAGGAATTTTATGAAAGATTTAAAATAATTATTTCTCAAGAAAAAAAATGGCCACCTACTTTTTGCATTGGAATAACACAGAGGACCTGAGGCGAGTAAGAATCTAGACATAAATGTAAATGTACAGTACACAGCATAGGAAGCATCCAGAAAACCCAAATCAACAGTTCTGCCAATATCTTTTATAATCACAGCAGAAAATTACCTTTTTGGAATAACTTTTTTCTTTGCACTGTTGCTTTAAGAAAGACTTATTTTCTCCTGGAGCATAAATGGAGCATGAAGAAGAGAGATGGGTTGATAGTTGCCTGTGGATAAAGGAATGCACCATAGACACCCTGTTGTACCTGTGGGAAAAAGGTCTGCACCATAGACACTGTGTTGTACAGTTTCAAGTGATCTAAAGGGCATCAGCTAAGTAAAAACATGATGCTTCTCTGCAGTATGAAGATTGCATCACACTCACAATGATATAACTTTCTTATATTGATTGCATCATTCACCAAACTAAACATTCAGGCAAGTGACATGGCCTAAGGGGACAACACTGGAAATCCACCTGATAGAGAGCCACAATATATCTTACTGATGACTGCAGTGGGATGACTGCAGTGTGGGTGCTGCTGTTGCATTGCTTGCAAAGTAGGTCCCCTCAAAATTGTGCTGCCCAAACCACTGTGCCCAAGGCCACGCCTGGGCCACTGTAGGGAGGGACCTACACCCACTCCCCCTAAACTGATGGCAGCCCCACCTGCCACCCCTGGTGCTGAAAGGTGTGGAAATGCACCTACAGTATGCTCCTTCTCTTTCTCTCTTCTTTTTTGGGGGGGTTGACTGGCAAAGTTCGGCCGTCCAAAACCACTGGCACACCACTCTGCTGACCCAACAAACAATATGCCTTACCTCTACTCCAATGGCAACAGCTGGAATCTTCCTTTCTCTTGGTCAGCCCAGGCATAAAAAATACTGACTTAATTCCTGACCGGGGCTTAAGTAGCCTGACCTTTGCCCCTCCCTTCGTCAGGCTACTCCTAGCCCACTTCAAGTCATGACAAAGTCCATTAGCGACAACCATCCCGATCATTAGACCTGGAAAGATTGTGCCCAGGGATTGGTCCTTGGCCACTGGGCAAATTGACCTCCTGGAGATGTCTGGGAGAAACTATACCTCTTGGGATATGACCTCCGGGGACAACACTGGTTATGCACCTGATGGAAAGGTTACGTATGCCCCTCTGATGCTGTAAAAGAGAAGTACAAGTAAGAAAATGGGGATGTATCATACTGCTTCTTGCATTATTGTGTCGTATAGAAATTTCTCTACACCCTTATGTACATTGTTGCTGAGGAGGAGACCTCTGCAGGCCCAAATACCCATGTCTTATAACTTACATGTGATCCAGCAACAGGTGTTTCATCAGACCCTTCTGTTTAGTTTGATACCACACTCATTGCTGGGAAGTTTTGAGGTGGTCCCCATTCTCCTCACACAATCTGAGCCTCATTATTGCTACTGTATTAGTTTTATGTTGACCTTGCCCAAACTGATCCTTTCACTGAAAGCAACCTTGTGTTTACTTAAAAAAAGAAAGTGAAAAGAAGCTACTAGGACAGAGACAATGTAAATAGTGTACCTGATTAGAAAACTACAGGCTGGTCTTTGTGGTAGCAACATAGTTGATGCTCAGGACATTGGCAACCCAGGTTTGAGAATGAGCCTGGAATCTTGGAGTCCAATTGTGGAAGAGTAGCAAGTGTCCCAGAGGAAGCTCTCCTCCTTCTGGCAAGGAGGGCTGCATTACCTTACTGTGTCACAACTGCCTGAAGGAGTACAGCAATATGGAGTGAAAGAAGAATGTTGCAGAGTGCACAATGGGGTGCATAAACAATAGGTAGTCCACACTCAATTGCCATGCACAAGAAAAACATGCATGTACTGTATGCACTTCTGCTGGGACAGCTATCCTGTCATCATTATCCCAACAGGGATGGAGTTAGCAGTAGGTGGTAGGGAACTAAATGGTAAATCCCTTCAGTCCAGCTCCACGATGGCCAATAACATTTGAGGGGATTACATCAGCCCTGCAACAGAAAGAGCAAAAAAAAGTTTAAAAAAGATGTGTATTTCCATGGCACAAAAGAAGGGCCATTGAATTTTACAATGGATCACCATGAGGCAATGATACTGAGAAAGCACAGAAAGGAGGTAATGCTCTATTGCATGCCTTTTTTGTTGAGAAAATAGGATAAAACCAATCCTTGCTAGATCTGTCTAAATATTTTGTATTTTGTCTCTGAATGTATGAACTCAAAAATTCTCATTTGTCAAAGTATAGAAACAGAAACATAAGTGTGGTGCAAATAGTAAAATAGGTCATCGACTCTGCCCTGGAATATTTTAAGTCCAGATTCATTGCTGTCTGGGACTATTATGCCCCTCTCAGGCAGTACTGGTTGAGGGGTGCCCACCTGCCTTGCATCTCAGCTGACAACATGACTTATCTCAGAGGCAGAGATACAGCATGGAAGACCTACAAGGCAACCAGCTTACCCGCGGATCTCCTTTGATATCAAGCCCTACATAACACCTGCATGAGATGAATCCAGCAGGCAAAAGCTGCTTATTTCAAAACTGCCTTCTTCACAAACCTAAACCATCCAGCTAAATTTTGGAAGGTGGTCAAATCGCTTTTCTCTCCTCCATCCCAGCCTCAAAACCCTGCCTTAAACATAGGTGGCTCCACTGTAACTGACCCTATCGCAGTGGCCTCATAATTTAACTTTCTTCACAAACTGTACATTGTCACTGCTATCCTCCCTCCCACCTTCCCCAAATTCTCCCCACCTCCTCCCACCCCAGCCCAAGCCACCCCCCCATGCACCCCATTTTATCTTCCACCAGGTTACCCAGCAGGAAGTATTAAAGGAGCTGCTCACCCTAAATCCATTCAAAGGCAAATACCCCACTGGCCTGGACTCGAGAATGCTCTACCTGTCTGCTCTTGCCATTGTCTTTCCATTGGCAGCAGTTTTCAATCTCTCCTTCTCTCAAGCTTCTACTCCATCTGAGTGGAAGCAAGCCACTGTCATCCAACTCCTGAAAGGCGGTGACCCATCCGTCCCTGGTAACTACCGTCCAATTTCCTTCCTCCCCATACTGGCTAAGCTTCAGGAACACCTGGTCCTGTCACAACTCTCCTCCTTCCTTGTCTTCTCATCTTTCTTCACACCTTACCAGTCTGACCTTAGGAAGACCCAATCCACCACCACCTTCCTCATAAGGCTCACCGACTCCATCCATACTGGTATGGAGTTAGGCCACATTACCTCAGCAATTTTTGTTGACCTGGCAAAGGCATTCGACACTGTCTCCCACTCACTCCTCCTGTGCAAGCTCTCTCTTGCAGGACTCTAAGGTGTGCCTACCAACTGGTTCCACTCCTAACTGGTTGGTAGAACCCAATCCATCAGCATTTGAAAGACCTTCTCTGCCCCCTCCCAGTCACTACTTGGGTGCCATAGGGCTCCATATTAGGACCACTCCTGTTTTCTATCTTCTTTAACGATCTGCCCTCTGCTTGTCCTCACACATCCATTCATATGTATGCGGATGACACTGTGCTGTATACTCCGGCCCAACGACCACTGATGTGGTGACCAGACTCCAGCTGGACTTCAATAATGTTCAGCTATGGTTTCACGCTAATCAGCTTCCACTCAATGCCAAGAAAGCAGTCTCCATGACCTTCTGTACTAGGCAGAGACCCTTGTGACTCCCCTCCACTCCCAATTTCCACAGCCTGGATGGGACTTCCCTGAAAGTCTGTACCTCCTTTAGATATTGTGATATCTGCCTCAACCAACACATTGACTTTTCTGCGCATAACAATGATATCCACAAGAAGCTCCACCCCAGGCTGGGTGCTCTATACCGTATTCGTGGTTGCATCCCACTGCCGGTTCACCATGCTTTTGTACAGAAAATGATCCTCCCAATCTTTGACTATGGGGACATAGTGTACAGTGCCACTCCCAAGTCAACTCTAGCCACACTGGACCCACTTTTCTACTCCTTCTGGTGTTTAGCTCTTAACTGTCCTCCTCGCACCTACCACTGCAACCTCTATCAGTCCCTGGGGCTCCCCTCCCTACAGGACCGAAGACTGTCACACTGTGCATGGATCACGGCCAGGTTCTGGACCCAGTCTCTACCCACTTACCTCACATCTAAATTATCTACTCCTACTCTTCCTGCGTACATGCTGATGAACAATGATGTCAGGCTGTTATCTGTACCACACATGCCCACAGCTGCAGGTCAGGCAGCTTTCAGGTATCGCATGCTAAACTATGGAACTACTTTCCTATGGCCATTCAACATGTATCCACCACCCATCACCTCAACTGCCTCCTCAAATTACATTACTCCCCCAACTGCACATGTGACTAAATAATCTTGTCCGCCCTAGGACTAGCATCCTCCTACTGTGTATATATAAGTTAGGACAGAAGGGTTCTGAGGCATGTGTATTTTGTAGTTTTTATCTGTTTTTACATGTCTTGCACTACTACTTGCTGCTGCACTATATTTAAGTAATGTTCTGTACTTTTATGCCTTGTATTTTGTATGCTAAACAACGAAGAACTATATTAGTGTTTAAAAATGAGTTTTAATCTATTGAACAGGTTATTGTAACATGTATATGACACCATTAGATCGGACTCGTTTCGCATAGTACCGTGTACGAACCGTCGGGGTCTGAGTGAGGCATGTAGCACAATGTTTGGTTACAGCGGCCTATTCTATTGTCATTAAAGCCATTTTTTGCAACTGAGGAGTGTGTTTTTTTGTTGTTTAGCGTTATTATTTTATCACTCGCACCCTCTAAACACGGAGGAGCTGTATTGTTGTTGCTGCCTTGTATTTTGAATGCATGCTGTATTCTCTCTTAATCATGTTGTGAACTTTGTATTCATGCTTGTCCTTTAACACAGCTAATTTGCACTCTCCCTTACCCCTCTTCCCAGGACGCATCTGGAATTGAGCAGTTGCCTGCTTAGTATGCCTTCCTGGTAAAACTTTTAAATAAATAAGTAAAACAAATAAATAAAAGAAATGTCTTAAAGTTCAGATCAGAAAGCATTACTTGACTTGCACAGCTTGAAGAAGAGCTGGCATGGCCAAGGCAGGTAAGTCACATTAGGGTGCTCCCTGCTTCAGGGTCTAAATCAGCAGTATAAAAAATCCACAGAGTCATTAATTAGATAAAAGTCCTTGTATAGCCTTTTTGTGTTCAGCAAGCCTTGGAACCTCAAGCTGTAGCTCTGCGCCAAAGATTTTCAGTATTATACAGAAAGTTCAAAGTCCAGCATATTTCCTTCAGTAGCACATTTCTGATAATTCACAAGAGAAATGCTTTTCACTGATTAATAATCTTGTTTACATAAACTTCTGATTCTTTCTCTGCAATCCGTGGAAACTTATGTTGTGGTTTACATTATCTGTGGAAAATTATGTCCGCAGTTTACAAAGAAATGCTCTTAATAATGTGAAGTAAAATAAAAAAGAAATTACAAAAAGCATTTTCAAAGCACAACTGCCATTCTGTATGAGTTCCACTTACTGAATTCGATAATCCACACAGCCCTCAGGAGTTTTTGTTATGCTAGGTAAGGGACAAGGCTAAAGCATGTTCAATGTAAAGTGTTGTAGAATGGAGGTGGTATAGCAGTTTATAGTAACTTTACACAACTTAGCAGGCCACTTTTACATTTTTTGCTGGTAGTACATTAAAGTACAGTAAAGTAACAGAATGCACTTTATGAACTTCATTTGTTAGCCTGTAAGGGATGTCACTGACAACAAACCTCTACTCAGTGGTTTTTCCTCCCAATAAACTTAAGCTTCAACATACTACCATAGAAATGAAAGGTAGGTTGCTATGTTGAGAAAAATGACATAACAGGCTATGCACACTGATTTTATTACATGTTACAAAGAAAATGCTGTAGCATGTAGCCTTATCCCTCACTTAGCAACACCAAAATGTTGTTTTAGGACATTGTTAAAGTTTGAGACAGCAAAGATAAATGAATGCAAGTGCACTTGATACTGGCTTTTATCTAATAATATACTGCAAAATCATTTTAAACTGCTGTTATACATCCTAAGGCAGGTGTCATCCTAGTGTGGCTTGCCTGTAAAATGTTAAACAATCTCTGCTCAGTTTCAATAATAGTTGCCTGCATGTTTTAATAATGAAATTGTTAGGCTAAGTAATTAAAGGATAATAACTTTAGGAAGATGATAAGAAACAAGAATAGTTGCTACTTCAATACACTGAGGGTGGGATATTCAAAGGAGTTGCACATGGCACAACAGGATTGCACCATGAGCAACCTACCAATGTGCCCCAGCACGATATTCAAATGGACAGGTTGCACTGCGCAACCCCCGATGCACTGGGGTGCACCAGTAATGTATGCAGTGCAAGTGCGGAGGCATGCCCATGCATATGCGGCACATCCCGATATGCAGCCTGGGATGTGCGGTGCATATGCTGGCACATACCCGCATTTGTGCCGCTCGAGGGGGGTGCAAAGATGTGCCTGGTGAAACCAGGAGCAAGTCCTGGTCACCCACAGGTGAGCTGCCATATTGCAAGGCACAACACGGCAGCCACCTGCTGTGGGTGGCCACGCAAACACCCAGGACACAGTCCACATGCCCCCTGCCCAGAGGGTGTCATGCCCTCCACCCCATCATGAGCATGTGTAAAAGTAATCCCTGGTGTTCCAGTGGACTGTTATCCATTGCCCGATTGTGGGAATATGTTTAATCCATCCCTGGCGGCCCAGTGGACAGCACCCCATTACCTGACCATGGACATATGATAGAACTCCCTGGTGGTCCAGTGGAACCCCCCAACAGCACCCAGTCATGGGCAGAATGAACAATGGATACCCTGGTGGTCCACTGTTACCCCCATACCGCCCACTGAGTCTCCACCACCCTGCATGCCCCGTCAGTGGCGGGCAGCAGCACCAACCACAAGCCACCCAGATGCCCACTGACTGACAGTGTACAGTAGGCTGTACACCTATTGGTCCACTGCATGGGACATGGACTTGCAGACCATACTGTACGACACATCCTGAATTGTGAATGAGCATTCATTCACATTCTGGGACTGTGTAGTACAGTATGGTCTGCATGCCTGCTGGCTCACAGTGACCAATGCTTTATGGCCCTACTGTACGCTGTCAATCGGCAGTGACTGGGTGGCTTGCAGGCAGGGTGCAGCCGCCATCGCTGACGGAGGGGTGCAGGGTGGTGGGGGACCCAGTGGGTGGGTGGGGAGGGGTGTACCACTGACCACCAGGGTGTCAGGTGTTCATTCCACCCATGATAGGGCACTGGGGGGCTTCCATTGGAGCACCAGGGAGTTCTAATGTACACCCGTGATTGGGCGATGAGGTGTGGTCCACTGGACCACCAGGGATTATATGAGCATATGCCCATGATCGGGCAATGGATAGCAGTCCACTGGACCACTGGGGATTCATTCTACACATGTCCACGATCGGGCATATGGGAGCCAAGGTGCAGCAGGGTGTTGGTACCTGATGGCTGCATCCTGGCAGGGTGACAGGTGCAAGTCACCAGGGATTGGTGCACTGCATGCAAATGGGGCCATAATGACATGCAAATGACTCAATTTGCACCTTGCATGCATAATGACCTAATTTGCATGTCCACAGCTGAATATCGCAGTTGCTGCACCTAGCATAACTGCACTTGCACTGGCGCAGCCCCCTGCTCCCCTTCTATCGCTTGTGCTGGTGCAGTGTGTGAGCACCCTCAGTGCCATATTCTATGGCGCTGAGCCATGGCGCAGCACCGATGAATATCACCTGGTCCATGCCCTGGCTCATCCCAGTTGCACTGCACCCAGGCTTTCACCCCTGCCTGGCACAGTCTGAATATCCCATGCTCAGTGTCTGTGACACAGATGAAAGTACTCTGTTCCAGGGGCAAGAGATACATTTTTGAAATGAAAGCTGTCTTTGAGGCAGACATTAAACATATGGCTGGGCCGGCCCATCGGCACAGTGGTTGGATTTCCATCTGCGATGCCGGCGACCCGGGTTCGGAAACGGACTCGGGTCACCGGAGGGCCAGCCGAGGGGAGATGGATGGAGTGTCTGGGGACAGCTCTCCTTCTCTGTGGGGGGTGGGGATATGCACCGGCATACGCTGACTCCTGGCGGAGTCTGGGAGCACAGCAATGATGCCTGGGTATGGTGCTCAAGGGGGAGTGACAGATGTCGGCGTATGCCTTGACGTCAGGACGTCAGTCCCCACAGAAAATCAGGAAAAATGCTTCCTGGCTGGCCAGATGATGATCTCTCTGTCCTCCACTGCTGCTGATCCCATGACCGACACACCTCAGCAGTACCCCGGGCCAATAGAATAGTGCGCTGGCTGCCCCATCGGTGCCTTCCCCCTCGGAGGAGGGGGACCCGTCCAGCTAAGGGATACGTTGGGTTACCTGGGGGTGGGGACTGCCATATGAGGTTGGTAGCCAGTGTGGGAGTCAGGGCAGGCAGTCGGGAGGGGCAATAGATACCCGAAGGAGTGGGCAGCCAGGAAGAAGGGGAGGCACACAAAAAAAAACATACGGCTGCCTCCCAGGTAGGGCTGCAACCTCTACAGCTAAAGAGATGGGATTCACTGCTGTGCCAGCTTAGAGATATACTGAAAATGTCTACAACCTGATAAGTGATAGTGAGTTTCAATTTAGCCGAGATACCCTCAGTTTTAATTTTCAGAATTTCACTAGAGTGGTGATCCATGACATTGTATATTTAGAGTAGTAAATATATAGTAAAAGGGGCTTAAATGTGAGAAAATAAGAGCAACAGTAAAGTGCTGCCTCGGAGGCAACTTTTATTTAAAAAAGTGTCCCTTCTAGTATGTGGCTAATCTAAATCAGTAGTTTGCTTATCCGGCTATATGGGTGATATACAATCCTTTCTTGCATCATTGATGCAACTGTGATTGAGATATGCTGTTGAACTGGTGTTATGCTAGCTATATGTACAACCATTTTTTTCAGTCTTCTTTTTCCTCTTTTCAGTAAGAGATCTTGTGGAGTTAGCTCTTGGGTATGTCTTTTTTAAGTTATATTGTATTTTTCTATCAAAAAACTTCTTATGCAGTACATATTGTATACTTTGCTCAGTAAGATATTTATAGTTTTGACCCATTACAATATTAAAGGTGGTGATGCTGCCATTTATCTTGGTAGCCCCCAAAAGTGTTATTTTAGAATAATGTACAGATATTAATATCTCTCCTTAATTTCCCTTTAGCTTGCACCCTCCAATGCTACTTGATTTTGTTAATACCATTTTACAGTAACCTAGATGTCAATACATGTAAGATATGGTCCCCTTTTCACAAGGCTGTCCTGAAATTGGACAGATTAAGCTAAGGTTCTGTATGGTTGTTAGGTTTACCACCTATTCTGATTTTGGCACAAAGTCCTGATTTGGGCAGCTGTGTCCGGCCAAAAAATAATGAAAAATGAAAAATGTCCCTATCTTGAAGAACGAAATATATATTTGTTTTATTTCCTTCTATATATTGCAGAAAATTATAATACCATACCTAAAATACCATAACAGTGTAAGAAGCAATACGAACTAAAACAAAAAGCTACAACACTTAGTATTAATTCTGATTGTTTAGAGAAAACAAGTCTGTTGCATCAGTAGAGTTTAAATACTGTCCTGCAAAAAATCTTTTTTTCAGTAAGAAATGTCTCACTTAAAGCTTCTTAAAAGGTAGTAATCCTGTTTTTTGTCCTTTGGGAGCTGTTTATTTATCCTTATTTCCTTCTTTCACCTTCCCACCCTGCTACCCTTACTCCCCTCAGCCAACTGCCCCTTCCCCGTAATTATCCCTATTTTCTACTTTATTGGGTTGCTTTCCATCCTTCAGCAATTCTGCTCAGTAGGGTTGTGCAAAGTCTGAAATGGTCTGCATATGGTGTTGCTCTTTGAATTACAGCCCAAAGTACAGTATATACAAAATGAAAAATACTAAGAAAGTCTTACAATGTTAATGTATAATGTTAATGTTTTTGTTACATTGGGACTACCTGATTTTAATTGTGCTGGTTTTCACACTATGCAATGACTTGCACATATAAAAGATGAACTATGAATATTTAAATTTTTTTAATTGATATGGATGATGTGATAAGCACTACTTGTGGATGACATGTTTTTGTAATTGTTTTGTACTATATTGCTAAATAGTTGCTTTTTTTGCACTGAGGAAATTTGAACTCCATCACATTTTTTTTATATACATTAATGAATATTCATTCATCTAACCTATTGAAAAGTACCCAAAAACACAAGTCTCTCCCTTTCACAATGAAGCCGCATATGCAGGGTGATACATAGGATAGACAATCTGTAGCCGGGGGTATACCATGATGATAGTGACCACATATGGGCGACTGTCAAAACAGCAATCCATATGATGGTGCTATTATAGTGGGTGATGGTAGGGGGATGACGAATGTTGCGACCTCAAAGGTAGGGTGGTCGACAGGAAGAGAGGATGGGCAACAGGACGTGGAGGGATGGGGAACAGGGTTGTAACCCTGTAGTGTGCTTGCTTCTACCGAGCCAACCATGTAGTGTGGTGGGTAGGGTGGTTGGCTCTGATGGAGCAGGTCTTGGAGTTCAGGAATGGGGGTGGGTACAATTTTGTTGTGTCCTGCAGCTGCGGGACTTAATTTTTTTTAAACTGGGCTGTGCCCCCCTCCCTGATATGCACCCCCCTGGAACTGATAATCTTTAGTTAGGGGGTGTGGGGGGCACAGCCCCCCCCACATGCACAGTTTTTCGGTCGCTTTTTACTGCTTATCGCAGAAATGTTTTTAGCGATAATGCAGGTCACGATTATAGGGATCACTTTTTGGCAGTGACTATTGTCACATAGAACCATAGCTGGAATGGCTGTCTGCAAATAAATAGCTTGTACACTTTATTGTGGTGTGTGCACCAGTTTTTTTTCTGCTTTTCCAATGATTACTGTTTACCAACAGCACTAAATCAGGTGAGGAGTGCCCATTTCTTTCTTTCCCTAGTTGTTTATTTATTGATTTTGGATTAAGACCTTTTGAGCTAAAAGCTCATTTACAGAGGTTCTACGTCCAAAAGTTGCACCGAGCAGTACAACAATATATATAGACAAAATATGTAGTGGCATAGCATGCAATACAATAACTGTAGGTAGGTGTAACTCAATTTAACATGATGAATAAACATATAACTTTTTACCAGACCTTGGGAGGGATCTGCAGCAGTGGTTCTGAACCAAGGCAGGTATCTAAAATAAAATATAGAGTAATGCCCAGGGGACTGTTTATAATGAGCATTTTATACACACCCAAGGTGTAGGATGCTACACCCGCAGATCGTGGAATGGTGGAGGAGAAGTCATCTCTTTGTAGCTTGACTGTAGGCAGCTACAGATTGCTAACAATGAAAGCAAGAAAGACAAACAGTGAGAAAGTTAATTGGACCATGGATATAAATGCATTAGATTCTGAAGTGGTACGCAAAACATGTTTAATGTTAACCTTCTCAGGAAGATCATAATGGAATGGAAGGATGGTCAGCCTTAGTTAATAATGACTATTAATCTTTGATTATCCGAATACATAGGTACAAGCAGATTCCTCCACAGATGTCCCCAGGTGAGGGCAGCTGCTACAACTGAATATATTTCAAATAAGATTGAAATAGGGGGACTTACTGGAGGTTTTTGGTTTTGTATGGCCATAAAGGACAAACTAAAAGGAACCAAAGACAGCAGCAAAATCAAAGGATTGAGTAGCATCAGTGTTCAGTTCTGAATCAGGAGACAGATACATATAAAACATGCATATGCCATTCCAGTCTGTAACAAGGGGTAAAGGAGTTTGTCCCTATATTGCATCCTAACCTTATTTTGGTGTAAAATATAATGTGCCTGTGTAACAACTGTTGGCCTATAAAGCTAGGCCACATAAAGCCTATAAAGCTATTGAGAGACTGAGCCACAGTTGCAATATTAAAGTGCCTTATAACATTGTAGATGTAAGTAATAACAAATATTTGGCCTATGTGACTGCAAGTAGGAACACAGGATAGTGTCCAAATTCCCCTCTTGACTATCTCTAGTGTTTGTCCTTATATGGACAGGCCAAAATGCTTGTATGCACATTCCTAAGTCCAAACCTATTTCTTCCCCCTGAACCCTGGTTACTGGTGGTGACAGCTGTTACTAGCCATATATGATAATAGAATGTACACTATCTATACTTGTGCTGACCAAGGATGAGCTCATAAATATATCAAAGAAAAAGTATTACCTTATAAGTTGATGTTTGTGCTTGTTTTAAACCAATCATAGAAAACCATAGAAAATGATTATGCTGTCTTTCACTATATAAGCAAGCCTGCACACACTGTTATTTTGAAGAATGTGCCATTTGCAACCTCTCGCTGTGATTATTATTGTAATCATTAAATTCTTCCGCCACCAGTCTCGTCTCCGTTCGTCTCATTTTTAATTTACAATTTAATAACTATAACACAACACCTACGCAGTCTGTAAGGAAGTGTGACCACATGTGAGATCTGAACATGCAGAAACAGTGTTGGAAATGTGGTCATCTGAAGTGGGAACTGAACAGGCCAGGATGAGAAGATAAGAAATACAGCTCTTGCTTTGAGATTCATTCTCACTGCAAAGCTGAAGTAGCTAAATAGGAATAATAATTCTTGTTTTGTATAGGACTTTTTTGATGAAAAGGATCTGAGAAGACTTGAAATGCATTACAGTTTCTAATGATGGTGATGGGCTTCCACACTGAGGAAGTCTAGACTGATGACAAGATATTCCAAAGTTGTTAACAGACCATGAGTTTTATATTCAGTTAGAGGAATTTTGAATCATGAAAACAAACAGCAAAGACAAGAGAGGCTGGAGCAGGAAGAGAATTTGGAGTCTCCACAAGAAAAAAGTCACCATGAAGTTACAAAATGAATGAGTGTCTGTATACATTCAAAAGAATCCAACATAAGGAGCTTGAAAAGGTGTTCAACAGGCTAGGGCTGCCTTTACATCTTAAAGTCAAACAAACTGTGAAATAACATGTTCTTTTCCAAGAAATCTCATACACTTGACAGCAGGAAGGATGTATAGGTAAACATTTGAAAGCATCCATAATATATGCCTTAGTTCACCAGGCCCCAAGTAAACCAATTTTGATGAATTTATTTGCATCACCAATTAAAACAGTCTAAAAAGAATCTGATTGCAGTATAGAATTAATGCTTGGACATGTGGCGGAATGTGTTGCTGATAACAGCAGTGGACATCCATCTAGAGACATGTAAACCGGGGAAGATGGGACTCAATAAGCCACTGTCTGCTTCCAGAGATCCAGACTTTTTTTCACATTTAGGGACAGCTGTTTGGATTGGAGCAACAGCCGGATGTTTGCAATGGAGAGCAGCTTGCAGCTCTGGAGCAGAGGGACCCTTGATTTTAGCAGATTGTTTTGTGAGGGCACAGATTAGGCACAACCCCTTCCCACCCTCACCCCACCCACCCCTGGAAATAGTTCCTTTATACCTGGGGTTCTGACATCATTTTCTCAAGAGTGCAAGGTGCATATCACTGTCATATCCTCTCTAGCACGCTGCACTGACAATATAAGCATACACATTGTACAATATATATATTTCTTTATAACAAACTGATCACACACACACACAAAATAAAAATGTGTGGAGTAGTGCAATGTAATGGCTGTGGGGCAGCAGTCTTCTGGGAGTCTTTCTGGAGGCTGAAATGCTGCCCTATTTGCAGACAACTCTCTGCCCTGAGGAAGGAAGTTGCCCGTCTTCAGACCACAGTGGACAGTAGTAAGGGAACCTTCCCCCAGGCCATACTGGATGGTAGGAAGGGAACCTCCCCCATCCAGGGAGCACCAGAGCCACCACCACTACCTCAGAGGTTGTGAAGAAAGCACAGCAGTTGGACCATAGTGGGCTCAGGGAGGGTGAGGATGGTGGAACAGAGGCACACCCAGTCAGTTGTTCAACACCACAATCCATACACCATTCTGGGGGAGCATAGCTCCCCTATGGATGCACCCACAGTGGAGACTAAGGAGGCTGAGGACAACTGTCACAAGGGAGGCCCACAGGAAGGAGGCAGAGGACACCACAAGGAAAGGAAGCAGCTCCTGGTGGGGGACTCAATTATTAGGGGGGATAGAACTGGGGGGAGCAGGGAAAACTGAAGTAAGGTGCCTGCCTGGTGCCATGGCTTGGAGAGACAGGAAGCGCATCCTCAGGATCACAAGAACAGCTGCACGGGAGTCTGAGCTGGACGTTATTGTCCACCTAGGTACAAATGACTTGGTTCATCATGAGATTAGAGCAGTGCAGAAGGAATTTGTAGAATTGGGGAGGGGCCTAAGACAAGTAACACACACAATATCCTTCTCTGAGGTGCTGCTTGTCAATGGCATGAGTGAGGCAAGGGTACTTTGCACCATGCAGTTTAATGAATGGTTGAAACAATGGTGTGGAGCACAGGGGTTTGGCTTCATTGGGGAACTGGGGTTCCACCTGGAGGGACACCAGCCTATACTGGCAGGATGGTCTGCATCTGTCCAGAAAGGGAATAAGTCTTTTGATCAATCGGTTTAAATGCTTCATTGGCAAGCTTTTAAACTAGTCAAGGGGGGAGACACTGATAAGCAGCAGGAAAATCCCAGCCTTTCCCTACAAAATGGGGTACTAAATGAGAAAAAGACTCGAGGTAGAAAGGTCAGTGGGGGATGCTGCTACAGAAGGTAAAGCCATCAAAAAATGGAGAGCAATGAGTACCAATGCCTGTAGTCTGAGTAACAAGCTTCCTGAATTAGTGGCCTTGATGGAGGAGGAACATCTGGATATCATGGCAGTCACAGAAACATGGTACACACAAAACCATGACTGGGGCATAAACATACCAGGATACACTATCTACAGGAGGGACAGGGAGGGTAAAAGAGGAGGAGGAGTAGCTCTTTACATAAGGGAAGGAATCAAAGCCAAAGAACAAAAGGGAAAACAGGGAGGAGAAGAAGCACAGTGGGTAAATTTGGAGACCGGCAATGGCACCACAATCCACACAGGGATTGTATACAGACCCCCTTTTCAGGGGTAGGAAATGGACAAGGGAATGATAGAAAGAATACTTAGAATTTCAGAAAAAGGGGAGATATTGCTGATGGGTGATCTGAATATGCCAGATGTCAACTGGAGTGCAGTTGCAGCAGCCACTTCGAAGAGTAGGGTTATTCTAGATGCCCTACAGGGGGCATGCCTTAGACAACTAGTATTGAGCCCACTCAAGAGGGAGCAATCTTAGACCTGGTTCTCTCAAATGGAGATGAAGAGAGGATCACAGATGTAGAAGGGTAGCCATCTGGGAACTAGCGACCATCGAACAGTGTGGTTCACAATAAACACAGCAATAGAGTCAAGCCATACAAAGGCAAAAGTACTGGGCTTCAGGAGGGCTGACTTTGCCAAAATGGGTGAGTGCCTAAGGAATGTACTAGCAAACGGGCAGGAAGGAGAGGTGGAAGAACAATGGGGAATAATAAAAACTGCCATCACAGAGGTAACAAGCCTTTGTGTGAAGCAAATAAACAAAATGAAACGATGTAAGAAACCACTATGGTTCTCAAAGGAAGTGGCAGTGAAGGTTCAAGAGAAAAAGAAAGCATTCAGGAAGTACAAGGAATCACAGAAGGAGCAGGACAGAGAACTGTATCAGTTAAAGCAAAAGGAAGCTGGGAAGGCAGTCAGAACAGCAAAGGCCCAAACCGAGGAAAAGATAGCCAACTCAGTAAAGAAGGGGGATAAAACCTTTTATAGGTACATCAGGGAGTGAAGGAAGACCAAGGGAGGGTTAGTGAGGCTTAACAAAGGGGAGGGAGGGTGGGCAGAGGGTGACTGTGAAAAGGCAGAGATACTAAACAAATATTTTTGCTCAGTATTTACAAAAGAAGAGGGGGAGGTACCTAAAACAAACAGTAGAAACACTCTGGATACAGAAGTTGATACCAGCCCATTTACAGAAGAAAGGGTTCTGAAAGAACCCTTAAAATTGAAGGTGGACAAAGCAATGAGGCCTGATGGGATTCATCCCAGAATTCTGAAAGAACTAAGGGTAGAACTAGTGACACCACTGACTACCCTCATTAACAAATCATGGGAGGATGGGGTGGTACCCGAGGACTGGAGGAGGGCAGATGTGATTCCCCTTCACAAAAGTGGGAGCAAGGCAGAAGCAAGAAACTACAGACCTGTTAGTTTAACCTCAGTGGTAGGGAAAATGACAGAATCACTTCTGAAGGAAAGAATTGTCGAGTATCTAGAGGCCAGAGGGGCACAGGACCCAAGGCAGCATGGATTCACAGCGGGAAGGTCATGCCAGACAAATCTGATAGATTTCTTTGACTGGGTGACCAAAGTAGTAGATCAGGGAGGGGCTGTGGACATGGCCTTCCTAGTCTTTAGCAAGGCATTTGACACATTCCCACACAAAAGATTAATATACAAGCTAGCCAGCCTGGGAGTGGGTCCCAAGATGACAGCCTGGGTAAAGAATTGGATGGAGAATAGGACACAGAGAGTAATAGTAAATGGAGTCCAGTCTGAAAAAGGGGGTTACTAGTGGGGTACTGCAGGGTTCAGTATTAGGACCGATCCTCTTCAATGTCTTTATAAGCGACATTGCAGAGGGACTGGAAGGAAAGTATGTCTTTGCAGATGACACAAAGATCTGCAACAGAGTTGATGCACAAGGTGGGTGGAAAGGACGAGAAGGACTTGGCAAGGTTAGAGGAATGGTCAAATGTATGGAAGCTTAGATTCAATGCTAAGAAGTGCAGGTAATGCACCTGGGAAACAAAACCCAGGGAAGAGTACACAATGGGGTGAGATACTAACAACAACAAAAATGGAAAGGGACCTGGGGGTAGTCATATCAGATGACCTAAAGGTGGGCAAGCAATGTGAGAGGGAAGCAAGAAGGGCTTGGGATACTTGGATGCATAGGAAGAGGCATCACCAGTAGAAAACAGGAAGTTATTATCGCTCTGTACAGACAGTTGGTGAGACCCCATCTGGAGTACTGCGTGCAGTTCTGGAGACCCAGTCTCCGCAAAGACATAGGCAGGATGGAAGCTGTCCAGAGGAGGGCAACTAAAATGGTGCAGGGTCTGCACCGGAAGACATATGAAGAGAGACTTAAGGAGCTTAATATGTATAGCCTTGAGGAAAGGAGGGAGAGAGGAGACATGATAGAAACTTTCAAGTACCTCAAGGGAATCAACAAAGTCCAAGAGGCAAGAGGGTAGCATCTTTCAAAAAAATAGGTGTGCAAGAACAAAGGGGCACAATTTGAAGATAGAAGGGGGTGGCTCAGAGGTAATTTAAGGAAGTATTTTTTCACAGAGAGGGTTGTGGATGCATGGAATGACCTTCCAGAGGAGGTTGTGGAGTCAAAAACAGTGCTGGAATTCAAGCATACATGGGACAGTCATAAGGCAATTCTAGGGGGTTGGGGTAGAAAGAAGTAGGCTGCTGGTTAACTAGGATCTGCAGCTTATCCATTAGGTAGGGAAATGGGCAGACTGGGTGGGCCAAGCGGTCCTCATCTGCCATCAAAATCTATGTTTCTATGTTTCTATGAAGATCGCTATAACATATGCATAACATGTAAATATGAAGATGAGCAGGCTTGCATGAGAGATCATTTGGAAAACTGGGAAAGCTCAGGGGGCCTGGGACAGAGCACTATGTGACACCAGAGACTATTGTAATTGCTGGGAAGAGGAGAAAACCAATGATAACTGAGTGAATTCCATCAGATAGAAGTGGAACTAGCTAACAGCATCATCAGAGAGGCCTGTGCCAGCTAACTTTAGCAGAAACAGGTGGTTGGCCACACTATCAAAAGTATTAGCAAGATCAAAAAAGATTACCAAGATCAGAAATCCCTAGTTCTTTTCTATTAGGATATGGTTACTTATTTTGTGGAGGGAGGAGGCAATTGAGTAGATTATTCTAAAGCCCCAGAGAAAGGAGGCCAAGGAGGAAAAAAAAATGATTTAAGAAAGGGGTATTTCCTCCCAAAGCTTAAATAGAGCATGAAGAAGAGAGAGATGGATTAATAGTTTCCTGGAGATATAGAGTAGGGGCCTGATTCTAGAAGGGTTACACCTGGCATAACTGCAGTTGCACCAAGTAGAATGGTGCATGTAGCAACTTACACCAGCAGTTGCGACATGCGCGATTCTAGATAGTGACCTGTGACATGGTGCAGGCCGCTTGCACCAAACAGCAGTTACACCGCATAAACCCACTGCTACTTAGTGCTAGTGGGTTTACAGCAGCAGTTGTACCCTATTCTAGAAGGGCAGCCACAAAGTGCCCACATTGGGATTCTACAAGAACCCCCGGAGGAGATCCAGCAACATAAGTTATTCCAGCATTTAGCTGGTATAACTTATGGATGCCCCCAGGGGTCCTGCAGACCCATCAGCTGTCCAGCGGGCAGTTCACAGTTTCCCTTCCCCTCATGGCCAGCACACCCCAGAGGGGCTCCACAGGGCTACCCATACCCCCAGCCCCCCAAAACAGCCCTTGGCAGGAGCACCACAGGGCAGCGCTGCCATCCTCCCACCCGTGCCCCGAACCGTGAGTCGCCAGCTGCATATGCAGATCATCCAGTTCCTGGTAGTTCAGTGGCAGCCCCCAAACCGTACATAACAAATATTGAATCCTCATTGCTCTGGCCCAGTGCCCCCCCAGTGTACATAACAAAATAATCCTCATTTTCGGTTATGGCCTTCATCTTCAACTGTACATATCACGAAGAAACTCCACTCCTTGGTAATCTAGTGGCCCCCACTCCCTCACTCAGCAGCAGTTAGCTCAGCACCTCTCCCCAGCCGCAACTGGCACAACTCTGCTCACATCTCCACGGTTGCCACTGACTGAGTGTAGTATTAGCGCCACTCGCGATACGCCCAGAAATTAATTTCTGAGTACGTCTGTACAGTAGCACTAATACTGCACCCAGTTGGCAGCTGGCCATGGAGGTGAGTGGTGGGACTGTGCCAGTCACTGACTGGGGATGGGGGTGCTGGTGCTGGCATGGCTGGGGTTGGGGCCTCAGACTGCCAGAGAAATGGGGTTTTCATTATTTATGTACAGTTCGGGGTTAGAAATACTAGCCTACCAGGGAAATGAGGATTAATTTTAATTTATTTACAGTTTGGTGGGGTCAACTAGATTACCAGGGCAATGGGGATTTGTTTCTATAAATATACATTTGGGGGGGCACTAGACTACCAGGGACACAGGACTGTACATTTATTATTAAACAGTTCGGGGGGATGCTAGACTTCCAGGGCTACCTATCCGCCGCATTTGTGGCTGGTAACTAAGGGGTGGGGGCATGGGTGGGGAGGGTTGACCTCGCCACCCTGCTGTAGTGGCTTGCAACATGCTCTCCAGGTACATCTGCAGTTTGACGTACCTGGCCGCATCTTGCATGTCACAAGACTTAGCTGCGATGACTCTGCCCCTACTAGAATAGGGAGCAGGGTCAATGTTGCACGTGCAGGTGGCGCAAGTTGCGTTCAATGGCAACTTGCACCACCCTTCTAGAATCGGGCCCTTGATCTGCACAATAGGCACCCTGTTCTACAGATTCAAAAGATCTAAAGGGTAGTAAAATATGGTGCTTCTCTGTTTCTATTAGTGACATTAAGTAAAGAAAGAATACATAGGGAATATGAAGACATCTATCTCACACTCACAATGATATAACTTTTCCTAATTGATTGCAGCATTCACCAAACATAACATTCAGGCAAATGACATGGCCTCAGGGGATAACACTGAAAATCAACCTGATACAGAGCTGCAATATGTCTCTCCGATGTTTCCAAAAAGGAGTACAAGTAAGAACACAAGCACATATCCAGCTCCTTCTATTATTATTTTAGGTTATAATAATTGTTCTAGACTTTATGTCATACTGGAAATTATATAATTTTCTGATATTAATTGCAGCTAGCACTGAGCCAAGCAGTCAAGCAACATACATTGCCTCTAGGAACATGACCTCTGGGGACAACACTGATTATCCACCTGATGGAGAGGTTCAGTATGCCCCTCTGGTGTTGCAGAAGAGAAATACAAGTAAGAAAATGGGGATCTATCATACTGCTTCTTGTGTTATTGTGTCATATAGGAATACTCCTACACCATTATGTACATTGCTGCTAAAGAGAAGACCTGTGCAGGCCCAAATACCTATGTCTTATAACTTACATGTGATACAGCAACAGGTGTTTCATCAGACCCTTCTGTTTAGTTTAATGCCACACTCAGCGCTGAGATGTTTTGAGGTGGTCCCCACCCCCGTCACCCAATTTGAACCTCATTAAGGCTACTGTATTGGTTATATATTGGTCCTGCCCAAATTGGTCCTTTCACTGAAAGCCAGAGACAGAACTGCAGCTTTTTGTGCACTTGAAAAAATAAAATAAAAAAGAAGCTACCAGCACAGAGACCATGGAAATATTGTACTTAGTTAGAGGACTACAGGCTGGCCTTTGTGGCAGCATCAGGGCTGACCCTCAGGACACTGGCAACCCAGGTTTGAGAATGAGCCTGGAATCTTGTGGTCTAGCTGGGAAGAAGAGTATCAAGTTTACCAGAGGAAGCTATCCTCCTTCTGGCAAGAAGGCTACATTACCTTACTGTGTCACCACCACCTGAAGGATTACAGCACGACAGAGTGAATGGGGGATGTTGCAGAGTGCACAGTGGGGTGCATGAACAACAATGGTAGCCTTCACGCTATTGAGATGCACAAGCAAAACATGCAATTGTGCACTTCTGCTGGGACAGCTGTCCTGGCATCATTATCTTCACAGTGATGGAGTTAGCAGTGGGGCGAGGGGCAGTAAGGGGTAAAGTGCTGGCAGTATAGTCTAGAGGTTAGAGTAATGAGCTGTGAATGAGCCTGGTACATCCAGCAGACCAGACCTGGGTTTGATTCTCACAACCTCCACTTGCATACTGTGTGACTCTGAGCAAGTCACTTAACCGCCCAGTTCTTCAAGGTCACCCCAGAAAACAGGCACTTGTGCCTAGTAGGTCTTACTCGGTTACCAAAGACTTAAAAAAAATTCCATTCTTCCAGCTCTACAATGGCCAATAACACTTAAAGGGAATACATCTGCCCTGCAACATGGAAGAGTGAAAACAAAGTTAAAAAAAAAAGGTGTACTTCCATGGCACAGAATAAAGGCCATTGAGTTTTGCAGGGGACCACCATGAGGCAAAAATACTGAGAAATTACAGAATGAGTTTATTCTCTAGTCTATTACATGTAACCAGCTAGTTTCTGAGGTTACTAGAATCATATCAGTTTTTGATCAGGCAGAAAGCTTGGGCAGTGTTCAGAGTAATTAAATGTACGCTGTAAAACATTTCATCACCATTTACTCAGCTCTGCTGAGCACAAGATGAGGTAATGCTGTTCAGAACTTTCCCAGCAGCATAAGCAATGTTTGGCTAACAACTGTTGCTAGAGCTGTCAGTGTAGTCTGAAGTGGGAGTCTGTAGTAAGAGGAGTTCACTGAGAGTTCTGAGGGCAAGAGCTGCTTTTGGAATTCTTGTCAAGAAAGAAGGACCATCTGTTTTGTTTTTCTGCCATAGTACAGTAATCCAAATGCTGGTTTCCTGGAAGTGGTGGCTACCAGATCCTGTGAAGCCTGTAGGGCATAAAGATTCTTCACAGAAAAAAAAAAGGAATGAGACTGACGGTTTAGTAAGCGATTTGGGGAAGCCCCCAATTGACTAAGAGCTATCAGCACTGCCTGATCTGTAGATATTTTGGTGTACAAGTTAAAGAAATGGACTTGTGTGAGATCTGAGGATTTCAAGTACCTTTCAGGTGTTCTGAAAGGAGCAAATGTATGAAAAGAAACTGTTTATGTAGGATTGTCTGCTGCCTTGTCAGATATTTGGTGCCATAGACCCTGAGGAATAATTGTGTGAAATGTAAACTGTTTAAGGGAGGTTTTCTGGTGTCTGTCAGATACAGGTGCCATGGACCTCAGCCCAAAGTTTGAAAGTAGAGTGTCTCTAGCAGCCCAGTGGGGTTGAAGAATCCAGGAAATCCTAGAGTAATGGCAGGATAATCTAGTTTTTGGCTAGAATGAGCTATCCCCTCATTCTAAGCACAAATAGATCAAACTGGTTACACAGAAGAAAATGTGTATAGGTGTTAACTACAGTCACCTAGCGATTTTTAAATAAGCCAGGAATCGTGCATTAGACTGGCAGGAGTTTCATAAGCCAGGAACCCTGAAATAGGGCTGGCAGTTCATGGAAATCCAGTAACTCTGCATAGAACTGGACAAGTGTGGTAAAATATTTGTGGAAGAAGACAGTTTGCCTGCAAGAAAGTGTGAAAATGTTTTGCCTGCTAAAGTGTCATCTGTAAATTACAGTTACAAGCTCTGGGGACACCATTTTTTTTGCTGTTAACATAGCGTCATGAATAAAAAGCAATACCATAACATCCCAAATTCCTGTTTGTGGACAGTCCATCTTTGAATGACTTGAGTGATGTTTTTGGGGCACCACAAATAGGAGACAGAGCATAGCCTTGGCACCTCTCTCCCACCTGAGTAAAAATAGAAATGTTGTTTTGTAGCCTACCCCCCCCCCGACCTCTAAGTGCCCAAGTAAAGTATTTGCCCTAATGCCAGGGGTGATACCTATTCTCTGGCAACTTGTGGTTTGTTGCCTTGTAAAAGCAACAAGTGTGTGTATGGGGGGGGGGGTGTAAGCATTACTTACATGCCTTTTTTGTTGAGAAAACAGGATAGAAAAGAATCCCAGCTAGATCTGTCATAAAACCTAGGATTTTGTCTCTGTATCTATGAACTCAAAAAGTTCCATTTGTGAAAGTACAGTAAGAAACAAAAACATAAGTGTGGTGCAAATAGGCATTAAAATAAATACCTCAAAATACAGATCAGAAAGCATTACTTGATTTGCACAGCTTGAAGAGCTGGCATGACTGTGGCAGGTAAGCACATAGGGTACTCCAATAAGTGCCAGATTGGGAAAAAAACTGTCAAGGGCCCCCAAGTGAATGAGACCATGTGTCTTAATATGTTAACATGACAGCCTAAGGGGAGGTTCTGATAATGGGAGACTTCAACATGCCGGATACAGATTGATCAATACCAGCAGAAACATCTGCCAGAACTAGACACATGGTGGATTCACTGCAGGGGAGGGTCTCAAACAACTGGTACTACAACCCACAAGAGACAGGGCTATCCTAGATCTAGTACTGACTAACAGGGAAGGGATCACAGATCTCCAGGTAGAAGGTCACCTGGGGGCAGGTGACCATCACACGGTATGGTTCAATTCGGCCACTACATCTAAATAATACCATTCCAAGGCAAAAATATGGGACTTCAGAGGAGCTGACTTTGATAAGATGGCCAACAGAGTTAAGCTAGCCCTGGCAAAAAGAAACACAGGTGAGGGAGTACAGGCAAAGTGGGCAAGCATTAAAGATGCAATACTTGAAGGAACATCCCATTGTGTTAGAGAGAAAATGAAGTGCAAAAGAAGAAGGAAACCACTTTGGTTCTGAAATACAGTAGCAGAAAAGGTCAGAGCCAAAAGGCTGGCCTTCAGGAAATATAAGGGAACATAGTGGGATGAAGATAGGGAAGGATACCAAACTGCCCTAAGGGAAGCAGGGAAGGTAGTAAGGCAGGCAAAGTCCCAAACTGAGGAAACACTAGCACAAACAGTAAAAGAAGGTGACAAGACTTTCAAAAGATGCATTAGTGAAAGGAGAAAGTCCAGAGGGGGTATTGCTAAGCTCAAAGGAGAAAAGGAGGCATGTGAGGAGGAGGAGGACCTTGTAAAAGCATCTATCCTAAATAGATACTTTTGCTCAGTATTTACTGAAGAAAAGGTAAGGCAGGACCCACAGCTCAGCACCATGGACACAGGGGGGAAGGAGGTGAGCACTACTCCCTTCACAAAAGAAAGGGTCCTACAAGGGCTCGCTAAGCTCAGGGTGGACAAGGCAATGTGACCTGATGGAAAACATCCCAGGGAACTTAAGGAGCTAAGGGTTGAACTAGCAGAGCCATTAGCAGAACTGTTTAGTGAGTCTCTGAGAACAGGAGAGGTCCCAGAAGACTGGAGAAGGGCTCATGTGAACCTGCTCCACAAGAGTTGTAACAGGGAGGAGGCAGAGAACTACAGACCAGTTAATCTTACCTCAGTAGTGGGCAGGATTATGGAGGCACTCCTTAAGGAAAGGATAGTGCAACACCTGGAATCCATAGGGGCACAGGATCCAAGACAGCAAGGGTTTACAAAAGGAAGTTCCTCTCAAACTAATCTCATAGAATTCTTTGACTGGGTAACCAGAGTGGTGGACCAAGGGGGAGCAGTTGATGTTGCCTACCTTGACTTCAGAAAAGCTTTCAACACTGTTTCCACATAGAAGATTGATAAATAAGCTGGGTAGGCTCGGGACGGGTCAGAAGTTGGTCAACTGGGTGGCAAACTGGTTGACTGGCAGAAATTAGAGAGTGGTGGTAAATGGTATACAGTCAGAAGAGATGCAAGTCACAAGTGGGTACCTCAGGGATCAGTCCTGGGGCCAGTCCTCTTCAATATCTTCATTAGTGACATTGCAGATGGACTAGAGGGTAAGGCTTGTCTGTTTGCAGATGACACCAAGAACTGCAACAGAGCAGATGATCCAGATGGGGTGGGCAGAATGAGAAGAGATCTGAATAAACTGGCAAAATGGTCAGAAGAGTGGCAACTGGGATTTAATGTAAAGAAGTGCAAGATCATGCACATAGGGAAGAGAAACCCTGAAGCCACCTATAGGCTGGGAGGGGAGTTGCTGGCAGTCACAAAGGAAGAAAGAGACTTGGCATCATCATCACTGATGGCCTGAAATCATCCAAGCAGAACTCTAAAGCAGTAGGTAAGGCTAGAGGGATGTTAGGGTGTATTAGTAGGGGTATCACAAGTCGTAAGAGGGAGGTAATAATCCCTCTTTACAAGACACTGGTTAGGCCCCATCTGTAGTACTGCGTGCAGTACTGGAGACCACTCCTTCACAAGGACATTAACCAAATTGAGGCAGTCCAGAGAAGGGCAACCAAAATGGTGCAGGGACTACATCAGAAGACATGTGAGGACAGATTACCGGAGCTCAATATGGATACCCTTGAGCAAAGGAGGGAGAGAGGTGATATGATCAAAACATTCAAACACCTTAAGGGCATTAACAAGGTGAAAGAGTTTAACATGTTTAAAATATAACAAAAACAGCAGCACAAGAGGACACAGCATGAGATTAGAGGGAGGCTGATTAAGGAGGAATGTGAGGAAATTCTTTTTCACAGAAAGAGTGGTGAATGCATGGAACGGCCTATATCAGGAAGTGGTGGCTATGAATAAAGTGCAGGGCTTCAAACAGGCAACGGATAGGCATAAGGGAGCAATACAGATGAGTATGAATAGATAGGCCACTGACAGAGCAACGGCCGATGGCACACAGTTGTAAGGTAGAAAAAGAAATGGGCAGACTGGATGGGCCTTGTGGTCCTTATCTGCCGTCAACCTCTATGTTTCTATGTTTCTATAGAGTTCCATAATGTGGCAGTATGTAATCAAACTACTATATGGATAGAGGCAGTCTAAGGACTCTGAATACAAACCCAATGGAATTAAACCCTACCAACCCGTGGGTAGATAACTAGTTAGAAGAAAGTGTATATTCACTATGTGAGCTAACAGTCCTAACACATCATCATCTACACCAATCACTACAATATTTACCCAATGGAATTTAATCAGTGTAGGACCCTCAAGTAAATGAGACCATGCATCCTAATATTTTCAGAGTTCAAAAATGTAACAGTATACAATTAAATTACTGTATGTACAGTAACAGTCCAAGGAATCTGAATAGAACCACAATGGAATACCCTCCCCCCACGGGGAGATAACTAGTTAGAAGGAAGTACATATAATAACTGGGACTTCCTTTTTCCCATAGGGAAACCATGGCATAATTCACCATTATGAAGGAGTGTTTGTAATGGTGAACAAACGCCTGGTTTCCCTCACACTGTGCAGTGGTCCCCCACCTCTGAAGCTCTTCTGCCTAGCCACTGTCGGTCTTGTCTTTCCCCCTCAGGACTGCTACTGGAACTCTGTGGTAAGTTCTGGCAGGCAGAAACTAATGGAAATGAGGGAAATACACTCAATATGTTGGCTCCACAAAAAACTAAATAAAAAAAAAAGAAAACAAAAGTGACCGACTGACTGTAGAGTGCGGGCTCACACCTAAGCAGACCGCAGTAACACAAGAACTTTTTTTTATTTTATATGCTTGCTGTGGCAAAAAAGGAAATCCCTTCAATTATATATTATTAAATATGGATTTGTCTGTGTGTGTAAACTCGAATTTACACACACCTTTGGGATTAGATGCTACGCATAAACCCCTCAAGCTTCGATCTCGGGTTTATGTAGCATCAAACCCTTCAGGTGTGTGTAAATTCTCAATACACACCCAGACCCGTACTTTATTCTCTATATTCACTATGTGTGTGAGCCAAGAATCCTAACATACCATCATTTACATCAATCACTACAATAGTTGCCCAATGTAATTTAATCTGTACAGGGCTCCCAAGTGTGACAGGGAGCTCCTGCCACTCTTGAGGACTGACCTTTTCAACTGAACAAGTCTGAAATGTCATAGTGATTTGCATATATCCCATGGTGCTTTGCAATATGGAAGTATGTGTGATGTTGTATTTCTTTGAAACTTGGCTTATTGTTAACGCCCTTTGGGGTAACCCTTGTTTCAGTGCTTCTGCACAGAGGTTCTTTGTCTTTAGCTAGTTTTTTGTTTTTTTATTATTTAAGCCTCCACCACCCAAGCAAACAAGGCCTGCATAGGGGAAGCTAAAGCTCAACAGATAAGTTAGATCAGAGGTCAGAGAGTCAGTAGGTGCTGGCTAAGTGTAGAGGAAAGACTTGCATAGTCTGATGCTACAAACTGATGTATTGAGAAGGGATATGCTATTGCTGAAGGTTATCTTCTTCATTGTGAATAAACATCATGCAGAAATTATGTGTTGAACTTGAAGTTCTGTGTCTGGTCCATCTGTTATCCCACAACCCCTCCACACCAAGCAAATGAGATCATGCATCCAAATATGTTTTAGAGTTCAAAAATGTGACAGTATATAATAAAACTACTGTATGGACAGTAACAGTCTAAGAAATCTGAATAAAAAACAAATGAAATTAACCCCACCCCAGGGGAGATAACTAGTTAGAAACACATTAATATTCATTATGTAACACCATTATTTCATGTACCTTAATATAAAGCCTACATCAATGTAACAGCAACCCCCACATCCACCACACACATATACCCTCCCCACAAAAAATACCATCCCCCCACACACACTTAGTTCTTTGCTGCAGAACCAACATGCTGATAACCAGTTAAAAGGGACACTAAAAACATTAAAATTAAAACAAGGGCACTCTGAAGTCCTATTATATGTCCATCCTTTGAAGTAAAGGCCTGTGGATGTCTAAGTCCTAAAATGTGCCATGGACCCCAAATCAATGTTCATGCCATCTTCTACCATACTGAGAAGTAAAATAAACCTGATCTCAGATGCTTCTCTCTGTTGTTTACTTTTAAAATTTCCTTTTAAGACCATTACTGACATATCTGAGATTGAGTGGTCAGACTGAAAGAAGTGTTGCTCCACTGGTTTTTCAGTCATCTTCATATTAATAGTATGTCTGTGTGAGTTCATTGTATTGTGGAGAGGTTGGCTTGTCTCTCCAGCATATCCTGTTTATGGACATCTTTTGCACTGAATGAAATAAACATTTTGTGATGCACATGTATAATTCCCATGTAACCTGAATTGTCTGTTTTGTGATGTAACCACACAGTCCAAAGTGGAAATGAGCTCACAAGTCTCACTTCTGAGTTCATTACATGGTCATGTACCATTTAGTGTTGTGATATTCTGTTCTGGTCCAAGTTTACTCCTAATAATCAGTTTCGCTAAATTAGGTGGTTGTTTAAAAGACAGTAGTTGTAGTTCTTGAAAAATACAATTTACTGTCTCATTCTCACTGAATATTGGGTGGAGGTCCTTAATAATCTTATGTAGAAGTTGAAGGTCAGGATGATATGTGACAACTAAGGGTATTCTGTTAATAGTTGTCCTTTCCTTATACTGAAGTAGTTGTTCTCTTGGTACCTGTGTTGCACATTCTACTGCTCTGTCAATTTCTCTGGAAGACTGCCCTGCTGGATGAAGGAGTTTTTCAACCTAGCCAAATGTATTTATGAAATGGCTTGTGAATTTTAAAGCTTCTCATTGGCCAACTACAGTATGTTAAATTGTCTGATACACACAAAGAAGATCAGGCTATGCTAGCTGGGTACTGATCCTATAAATATGCTCTCATAGAATGTTGAGAACAATAAAAGCAGCCATCTTTATTGTCTCACTAACTGAGTCCCCAGACACAGTACTCGAGTGTACACTGCGGTGTAATTGCTGCTAAACCAGATTTTTTTTGTGTGTTAAATGATGGTAGGGTCAACCAGATATGTAAAAAAAAAACAGAAAACAAACTTAGGAGTGCTGGTAGTTGGGTGGGTGCTGGGGTGGTGTAAGAGTGACGCCATGACAACTACATAATGAGGGAAAAAATTAAAAATATGGAAGCCTAAAAAGCTCAAAAGTCCTCAACTGAAAAAAAAACAGTAGGCAGAGGAACTATTTTATTAAAAATTAAGACAGACTTTTAAGTTTCCCTCTATTAAATGCTATATATTTTAGTTATCACACGAATCTATATTTTAGGTAGCCATTTCATAAGCGCAATAAGCCACGCCAGGGTGGTTAGACACTTTCACACTTGGCTAGGTGGCTGGATGCACTTGGCCAGTGGCCTTGTGCCTCATTATACCTCCTAGCTGTGTGTTACAATGTCTAACACACACTCTGGAGTGGCTTATTGTTTACATCTCTGTCTTCCTCATTTGAGCAGATACGATGATTCCGAAGTGCTTGACTGCCAATGAACAATTTTTTTGTGTGGCTTGAGTGATTACTGTTCCTGTGTTAGTATCTCTGTCTGTCTGTTGGCTTCCTGTAAATGCATGTATGTAAGGTTCCATCCTTGATGGTGACAGTAGTGTCCAGAAAATTAACACTGGTGGAAGAATATTCCAGGGAAAGCTTTATGGTTGGGTGGAGGTTATTAAGTGCTTGTTAAAAATCCTTAAGTGTGTCAGTACCCTCTGTGCAAATTATAAACAAATCATCAATGTAACAGAAATAAGCAAATGGTTTGTGTGTACAGTACCTTAAAAAGTCCTCCTCCAAATTCATGAAAAAAAAAGATTAGCATACTGTGGAGCCATCCTGGTGCCCATTGCTGTTCTCATAGTTTGAATATAATGTTTACCATTGAAGCTGAAGTTATGTGTCAGAATGACTTTAATAAGTTTCCCCACCACTTCAGGGTCAATGTTTTGGTCCAGTCCTTTAACATGTATGTATTTAAGGCAGAATGAAATGCCATCCATGTGTGGAATATTAGTGTAGAGGGATGTTACATCCGTCATGGCTAAAATAGTACCAGGTGGTAAGTCCTTATTACCAGAAAGTTTACACAGGAAGTGTGTCATGTCCTGGATGTAGCTATCTCATTCCATAACCAGTGGTTTTAAAATGGTTTCTACAAACCATGAGATCCCCTCAATCAGGGCACTATTAGCCGGGGACTATGGGTCTTCCCGGATTGCCAGGCTTATGTATTTTAGGCAGCGTGTAGAATGTCCCTGGCTTGGGTTCAGCAGGGATGAGGTTAGTTAATCTGTGTTGAACATGGTTTGGAAATTTTCTAATTAAGTCCTGTAGTTCTCTTTTATAGTTGTAGTGGGGTCACTTTCCAGTTCTCTGTAGTAGGTACAGGCAGTTAGCCATCTGTTGGCTTCATTAATATAGTCCTCTCAGTTGAATATCACCACTGCAGAACCTTTATCAGCTTTTTTCTATGGCAATGTTGTAGTTCAGTTTCAGTGTTTGTATAGCCCTCCATTCCAGTGGAGAGTGGTTGTACAGTCAAACACTTCGGTATCTGTTCAAATGAGGAAGACAGAGATATACATTTGGTTATGCTGAAAAACACCTTCATTGAGCAGGGACACTCTTCCAGAGAAATTCACAGAGCAGTAGAATGTGCAACACAGGTACCAAGAGATCAACTAATTCAGTATAAGGAAAGGCCATCTACCAACAGAATACCCTTTTTAGTCACATATCATCCTGACCTTGAACTTCTACATAAGATTATTAAGGACCTCCACCCAGGAGCATCTGAATGCAAGATGGTGATGTGAGCATTCAAATGAGCAGGTGGCCAAGTTACCTGAGTTCTGAAATCATTGAGTTTGAGCATAAACTAAGCTGAACTACAATAGTTTTTGCTAGCTGTACCTCGCTAATGTGAGAAAACGCTACCCTACTTCTCAGCAGGGTTAAAATTCCTCGGTGGCTGGTGCAAAGTATATCCCTGCCTACTAGCCGCAAGAACGCTTCATTTCACACTGCACAGAACTCCTCAGAGCAGCATGAGCACGAGACTAAATAAAAAAGAGAAAGCAATCGGTTTCTTCTGGCTTTATTGCTGCATCTGAAGTTAAGGATTCCAGTAATACTCAACCTCCGGCCAATGGACCCAGGTACAGCAACAAAAATTGAACGTCTTATCACCGGCAACGATCTTCTCAGGCAAACCATTGTCTCCCATACCAGACTCACCCCCTTCTGCAGTGTGCTCAGAGCCTTCTGAACCTCCTTTAGAAGTGGAGGACCTGCAGTACACCACCACCAATGAAGAAGATGAGGAGTTACCTGGTTTTACGCCTTCCACAGACATTAGGTACCAAGCTGCTACTGAAGTCAGCTCTGATAGTTTGATTCAACTTTTAAATGCTATAGAACCAATGCTACAAAAGGGGGTAGCAGTATCTAGGATAGACAAAATATCTGGGGCTGATGTTAATGGCAAACATCAGGATATATAAACCATCTCTGAAAATCCTACAGGGTCCAATTTGCCCAGGATTGGGCCATCCAGAAAATGTGAAAGAACTGGGAGTTGAAAGACTTATGATCAATGAATTTAGAGCATTTTAGGTAGAAATCTGAAATGAGATACATAATGGGTTCACTACAGTCACAACGGCTCTCTCTGACCTATCTATGGTTTTTAGCAATATTCTACCAAAAATGTAAGCCCTGTCCCTCAGAGCAACAGAAGCCGAAATCCATATCAGTTCATTGGAAGACAAAGTGATCCTGATAATTAAAAAAATACCAAACTGAACGAAATATTGCCTTACTAGAGCTTCAATATAAAATTGCTGATTTAGAAGATCATTCTAGAAGAGCGAACACTAAATTAATTTGATTGCCTGAAGGTACAGAGGAAAAGGGAGACCTTCTCCATTTCTTTGAAACATTTTTTTTTTGTAATTTAAAGTTTCTTCACACATTTTCCACCATAAAAGGCAGCATACAAAGAAGCTGACATAGACTCATTGATACACAGTAAAAAGATGCTGCCCCCCTCACCTCCTCTTACTGCAGTAACCCATCGCAGTGCCCGTAAATGCCGAGCCTCTAATCAAAAGGCCGTAAAAAAGCATTAAGCCTATTATAAGTTTACTTTGGAACCAGAGAGATTAATGAGTGAAGGGGATCCCAAATTCTAGCATAAACTGTCAGTCTATTATGTAGGCTGGCTATTGTTTTTTCTGAGCGCAAATTGGATAATACCTCTCTTACCCATTCCTGGAAAGAAGGAGAGGACCTGACTTTCCAATGATGGAGAATTATTTTCTTAGCCGACAAGGCGACCATGATATCAATCAATCAATCAATCAAACAATCAATCAATCAAGTCTTTATTTAACCAGGCGTTCATCATTGAACAGAAGCTCATGTGCAAGATGGACCTGGGTGGAGCATGAACAATTGTATATACAGGTCAACACAGGTATTTACAAGGCAATACAGATAATACTCTTTACAGAGAGGAAGAAAAATAAGTTCATATGTACATAGAATTATACAGATATTGTACAGTTTACATGGTATTTACATACATAGAAGTGTCTATAGGAAGATAAAGCAGGTTATCTAAAGTTGCAGGAGGAAGTAATGGAAGAAAAAAATTAAAATAAAAATATACACCAGGTAGAGGTGAAGGTAGGGGGGAAGGGAGGGAGGTAGAGGAAGAAAGGCTAGGAGGGCACGGTGCACAGAGAGGAGTTGGTAAAATGGGATGTAGAGAAGGTGGATGGAGAAAATGAGTATGTGTGAGCCCCGGGATTGAATGCTATAAACTATGGGGCATGGTAGGATGTCACAACCCAGGGTAGTGAGCTCCTATCCGAGGTTGGGAAAGGAAGAATAAGGGGATGGACGGGCCTAGTGTTGATAAGACAGGGGGATAAGAGAGAGAGAGAACAATTAGGCTGGTGTGGAGCAAGCTGGGGGGTCAGTACTTAAAATTGGGTCTAGGCATGGCTATATACCAGTGCCGACACCGGTACTGGGTCTGAGTGGTTGAAGCAGTTACATACTTCTCTGATTGTATGGAAATAAAGCACCTTAAAGGCATTTATACTGATTAGAGTGCTTAATTTAAGGGTGTTTTGTAGATCGTTCCAAAAGGTAGGTAGCACGAAGCTTATGGCTGCCTGCCGAAGCGGGATTTATTTTTTTGTGAATATGTGGATATGTGAAACTTATGGACCTTGACTCTAATAGAAGGCAGGTCTCCCAACACACACATACCTCAGGATAAAGTATTCTTGAAGGCCCAAAAAGGGGTCTAAGGAAGTTTGGATTGAAACCCAAAAGGTGGAAATACTTGGACAAGACCAAAACACATGAAAAAGTGTTCCCTCATCTTGCAAACATTTATTGCATTTATTGAAGTCTAAGTAGCCCCACTTGTGGAGCTTAACCAGGGAATAGTATAGGTTATGCAATACATGATATTGCATGAGACGCAGTCTATCCTGAGAGATAAATTTGTGACATGACTTCCACAGAGAATACCAATCTAACTTCAGATGAGGGAAAAAGTAACTCCAAAATCTTGATGGCCCAAATGGGCCCCCAAACTTTTTGTGAAACAAAACTTGATATAATTTAGAGATTACACCAGAAGACCCAGAAAGAGGGGATACCTCGGGTGTCAGAGAGGAGATGCAGTGAGAGGGAAGAGTACTCCCCAGGGTGATTACCAGTAAATGTCTCAATTGCAAGACTTTGAAGAAAGAAGAAGTCGGGATACAAAATTTCCTAACCATCTCCTCCACTGATAACCAATGCCCCTCACCATCAGTAAAGGTCGAGAGCTTCCTCTCTTCGAGTTGAGGCAACCAAAGCTGGGAGATTTGATTCTTGTTAATAGTAAATGATGGAGAGTTCCATATAGACTGGGCCAAGTCCAGGTGGGGAGAATACTGCAAAAAGGAACACATCTGTAAGTAGACCTTTAAAGAGGTCCTTATTATGGGACAATCTACGGCCATACTTACTTGAGATAACTTAAGGAAAATAATGTGAGAGGGTCCAGATTATTGGCCTTAATTGTGTCCAATTTATTTTGAGCCAAATGGGTTGAGTTTCCTCTGCCTGAGATACCCACCGCGAACATTTCGCAAGGTGACTAGCCCAATGATATATAACCAGATTGGGGAATTGCAACCCCCCTTCCAGTTTAGGAGCTGCCAGCTTATGGTAAGCCAGGCAGGGATACCTATCGGCCCGGATGAATTTAGTACAAATACCATGAACCTTTTTCAACCAGAGTAAAAGAACAAAAGCATTAAGAAGGGATAACGGATAAAAAGTCCTAGGAAATACATTCATTTTAATTATATTAATTTGGCCCCACAGAGAGATAGGGAGTTTGGACCACCTCTCTAGGTCATGTGTAATTCCCTGCAGTAAAGAATCTAGGTTTTCCTTGAACCATACTAAGGGGTTTCGTGAAAGTTTAATACCCAGATACTTAAAAGACCTAGGAGTCCAGCATAGCCCCAAGGGACTAATGTCAGTCTTAAAAACTTTGTGATTTAATGGAAAAAACAGGGACTTACTGGCATTCAGTTTGTAACTAGACAAAGCACTGAACCTTGCCACTTCACTTAGTAAGGCCAGAACAGAGGATGGGACAAATGTATTAACAGATCATCAGCATATGCGGTGACTTTCACTTCATGCTGCCCAATTCTCACTCCTTGTATGGAGTCATTATTGAGAATGTTTTGGATAAGAGGTTCCAGATATAAGTTAAATAATAAAGGAGAAAGGGGGCACCCCTGTCTAGTACCTGAGTGGAGTGGAAAAGAGTGGGAGAAGGCCCCATTCGCAGAAATTCTTGCCGAGGGGATTTTATAAAGGGCGGCAATCCTAGAGATAAACAGAGAAGGGATATGGAAAGCCTCCAAAGTGTGAAACAAGAAATTCTAGTTCACACAGTCGAATGCCTTCTCAGCATCCAAGGAGAACAAGCCCGCTGGGAACTCCACATCCCTGGTAGCCGAGAAGACATGCGACAAAGTGCGTAAATGATCAGAAGATAATCACCCTTTCATGAATCCTACCTGATTTGTACCTATTAACCCAGGAAGAACCAGTGCTAACCTGTTGGCCAGTATTTTAGAGAGAATCTTAACAGCCTGGTTTAAAAGAGAGATGGGTCTATAACTTTAAACCTTATCGAGGTCTTTGTCAAGTCTGGGAAGCAGAACAATCAGGGCCTCGTAGAGATACGGATCTGTCTCCTCCCCAGATAGGATTTGTTGAAATAAATGACCAAGTATTGGTACAAGAAGGTCTCGAAAGACCTTGTAAAATAAAGAAGAAAATCCATCTGGACCAGGGACCTTATTGGCAGGCAATTCGCTAATAACCTTAGCAATCTCCTCCTGATAAATAAGGACAACCAGAGTTTCACCGCACTTGTCAGGGAGAAGGGGCAAGTGAGGAACCTCTTAGATAACCTTGTATATCTTCTGTACAGGGAGGGTGCTCCATGTCGCTATACAGTTCAGAATAATAACAGCAAATTCTTGAGCTATTTCATTAGGAGACACTTTGAGAGTTCCTTCTGCCGATGACCTGATAGGCGGGATAAATCTCATTGACTCCTGCTGTTTAATATGCAATGCCAGTAAACGTCCTGCTTTTTCCCCCTGATTGGTGTATTTAGCTCTGGTATGAATAATAGCTAGTTCTGCTCTCTCTTGAAGTAACCCCAGATATTTATCCTTTAATTTCAGGAGTTTCTGAATATCCTCATCTAGGGGATTAGTCGGAAGGTTTACTTCCAGAAATCTGATTTGGGATAATAGGGATTTAAGGTCTTCCTCTTGCTCTCTTTTCCTGCCAACCGCCATGCTAATCAGTATCCCTCTCATGAAGGCTTTAAAGGCCCCCCACCAGATATCAGGTTTTACACCATCTAAAGGGTTTAGTGAAGAAAAATATTCAGTTTTTTCCCTAATAAGTTTGCAATATTTAACATCTTTAAGAAGTTGATCATTGAGCTTTCATCTAGTTTCCCTGTTAAATGAATTGAGCAGTACCAAATTTCATACCACTAGTGAGTGGTCGGAGATTGGTCCAGGTTGAATCAAGGAGGTCTTCACCCAGGGCAGGAGGCACTGAGAAATAAGTAAATAGTCAATGTGGGACTGCGAGCCATGCACCATGGACCTAAAGGTAAACTCCCAAGAATCAGGGTGTAAAACACGCCAGATGTCACAGAGCCCACAGTGATCTAATAACTCCCTGAATGCCTTCTGCCAAGGGGTAACTCCACCTAGGCCACTACCCAGTCTATCTAAGTGAGAATCAAGTACTTGATTGAAATCTCCCCCTAAAATAATTTTAATGGGAATCATTGGGAGAATGATAGATATAAGTCTCACAAAAAATCTGGGGTCATCCAGATTAGGGCCATAAACACAGCCCAATAGAATTGGGACAGACCAGAGGGTGCCTCTGACCAAAATAAACCTACCCTCGGTATCTTTGATCACATGTGTAGGAGAAAAAGGGATACTCCTGTTAATCATGAACATGACCCCACAACTATTTGTTGTGCCCTGGGCACTGGAAATTGATTCCACTTGTTGCTTCCTTAATTGCAAAGCTTCCCCTTCTAATAAATGGGTTTCTTGCAAAAAAGTTGTCTGTGAATTAAACATACTTAAGTGTTTAAGAACCTGAAATTGCTTATGTTGCTTTCTGATCCCCTTAACATTCCAAGACACAAATGTTAACTCATTTACCATCCAGAAGAGATATCAAACCGAAATAATTATACTCAGCACACGAGATGCAAGTCTCCTTTCATATATCCCTGGGTTACTGCAGTAAAGCCCACCCTCTTCCCTAGCCCACCCAGAAGTAGATACCGCCATCTCGCTAACCCCCACCCCAACCACGCCTCTGCCCCCACTCTCCCCCAAACTGTCACAAGCAACGTTCAGCACAGTACTGGTTCTAATCCCTCTACTCCCGGCCCGATACTGAACCTTGCTATTTAGCACTGTTGCACACAAATCACAGCCTTCAGAGATCAAGCCCTGTCAATTGTACCCCCAACAAGAACAAATAGTCCTGGGCCTTCACCTCAGTCCAACCAAGGCATGGGTATAAGAGAAAATAACATAGGGGGGCTATGATAAGGCCATCTCATCACCCACTCATTCGTGGTATCCCAGATTAAAATTGGAGGCGCCGGGTTCAGCAACACTTGGAGGGAGAAATGCCCCAGCTCGCATTAAGAGTGAGTGTTAAAATAGGAAAGCTGAAAATGTTTGACCAGAAGAAAAGGTATAGAAGCTACCTTTCCCCACTACCAGTCAGTATCCAGTAAACAGGGCCTCCCCGAGAAATTGAGAGCGCTGCCTCCCAGCAAGCAGTGCCCCTGCTAAATCCCTCATGAATAGAGTTTCCCCACAAGTTCCCAGAGGTAGGAACACCCTCTAGCGGTCGATTCCCTGGCCCAACCCAAGTGGATGGTGAGATGGAGACAGCCCAGGACCATCCCAGCAACAGCCCTAAAGGAAAAAATGAGAAACTAGCCCCCAACCAAACTGGGCCCTTTCAAGCCCCAACAAAAATAGCCGCCAAAAAACCTGGCTCACAACCGCCCCCCCAAGAGGTCGAAACCCCAGTGTCCTTTGCATACAGACCACTATGGGCCCATTATGAAACGGAAAGAAAAGAAGGGACAGGGCGGTCTACGGTGACCCCCCAAGTCCACTGCAAACTATGCAGTCGTCCAGATCTTCACATTCTTAAGATTTCTCCGAGGAAAGAAAAACCAAAGTTTGAATTCCTGGCTCCATGTGATAATCGATACTACACCACCACCATTCAAGGGTCCTTGAAGAGATCAGGCAGCATGGACTTAAGGATCCTCAGGGTTTCTTCAAAGTCTTCATAACTTTTCCAGGATCCATTAGTTGAAATCTGTAGTCTAGCCGGGTAACTCATTCTGAACTTCAGGCCTGCAGCAATTAACTTGGAAATAATAGGGTGAAATGCTTTGTGTTACATGTGGACCGAGATGGGTAGATCTTGGGAGATTGTCAGCTTAATATGTTCCCAGCGAACCTCTTGAAGAGCACGCACTTTTTGTAGAAAATGTTGTTTCTCCAGATAATTCAGGAACCAGCACACGATAGGGTGGGGGGGTTCCTTGTGGGATGGCTTAGGCCATAAAGCTCTATGGGCATGCTCAATAATGTAGCCAGATCCAAATGGGGATGGGCCTGCTACCCGCTCAACCAGTTTCCAAATAAATGCCTCAACAATTTGGCCTTCTTCTCCCTCTGGTAAACCGAGAACCACTACATTATTTCTTCGGCTCCGACCCTCTAGGTCCTCAAGCTTGGCTTTAAAATGAGACAGTTTCTGGCACATTGAAACCAGTTCAGGGTCAAGACTACCAGTTCTTTTCTCAATAGAAGCAATTCGGGCTGCGTTGTCAGAAACAGACAATGAGAGCTCATCTAACTTTCTGGATAATGACTTCAAGTCTGTTGCCATATCCTTCATTTCCTCTCGAAGGGTTTGAATTCTCGAGAAATCTGACCAGCATTAAGGGTCCTGATCACCACTTTGGCTCGGAGATCAGAGCTAGAACCACCTGAGGCCCTGGATTTTAGGGCCTCTCGGGAGTTGCTGGAGGGGTATGCTTCAGTGGGGCTTTCTTCATATAAGCCTCCATCCACTCGAGAGATAATCAGACTAGATTGCAACAGCTACTGTACAGTGTAAAATCTTAGAAACAAGAGAAAATTGCAAATTAAAAGACCAAAATGAGCTAAAGAAGAGACGGGAAGTGGGAGCTGCCTGAGGGAGCTGCTACTCAGCACCCTGCATCACGTGATCTCGAAACATTTTTAACAATTGCACTTAAATGCAAGTTTCCAGAGGAAAATATCTCCTTGGATAGAACTCATCGGGGTGACTCCACAGTGCATGAATCCCTCAATAATACTAAAAGAAATCCCAGAACAGTGTACATTCAGCCACATCATTTTCAATTTAATTAATTTAACAGAAAAAAATCCAGAGAAGGATAACTAAACCAGTTTACGGGTTAAAAAATTATGAATATAATGAAAGGTTGAAGATACTAAACCTGTATTCCTTGGAAACCAGAAGAATTAGGGGCAACCTGTTGTTATTACAAAAAAATTATAAAGGACCCCTCCATAAGAGAGAATTGTGGTTTCAAGTTAATAAGGAGGGAGGCTAACCTCAGGTCACATAAAATGCAAATCAAAGTTCCTAATGTACTTACAGTTAAACAACTGAATTTTTATATGCATACTACCACATTATGGAACTCATTACCTTATCATATTGTTGAAGCATCTACATTTGACCAGTTTAAAATAAGGCTGGATGATTACCTCCTGAGTATCAGGAAGTTGAAATAACCCCACTATGTAGTGGGAGACAATTAAATGGTCATTTTTGCCTACTTTGTCTTTTTGCTCCAAGTTAAGACTCAGAAGCAATTTTGCATGCAGCCAAAATTAATAAAGGGCTATTTTATAAAAAGTTTAAAGTGGCTGCATACCCAGATCTATCCATGGCCACACGGCAACAACTCAAAGGTTTTGAATGGGTTAGAGAACAACTGCAGCAAAAAGAAATAAAACACTATTTGCTTTATCCAGCCCAGCTGAGGATGTTTATTCATGGAAAGGCTGTAACTTTTTCGGACACTAAAAAAGGCTAAAGCTTACTTACAAACTTTGTCAAACCCAAAGCTATTGAATCCAACCCCACCAACTTCTGGATTCTCTTCTGCTACCTGTTTTAACAATACTTGGTTTACCATATGTTTTTCGGATAAGTAATTAAGTGGCAGTTTTTCATACTTTAATTAATGAGCTTTCCTAAACATAAAGAGTAGTGACACTCCAGAGATAGCTTAAGCTATGGCTACAGCCAATTATGACACCTCATATTTTTTGTCTTATGCTTAAAGCATGCTTATTAAAGGAAACTTTTTTTTTAGCTCGGGGCGTGGATCTGCACCCCGCCACCTTAATCGATTGATGACCATCTGGCTTTAAGCTTTGGGGAGAGGAGGGAAACTATGTCTAATTTGCATAAGGCTTGTAATTCTATGGCACGTGATATTTTTGGGCTTACATAAGGCTTGTAAGTCTATGGCATGTTATTTTTGAGATTGGTACCCCTTTAAAATTACTATTACAATGATAAATATATATGGTATATGATAGGTGGTATTATAACCCTGATGATTGAACTTTGCCTTCAGACATTTAATAAGAAGCAGAAGGATAATTACAAATACAGACATAGTGCATGTTTAGGGAGTCTGCATACAGAACGTTTAGGTAAAACTTAAATTCATATCAGGTGCATATATATAGTTGGGGGCTATAAAATGTATTTTTTTGTCAGATGTAACAAGTCTCAGAATGCACAAGTCATCACATGCTGGTTTTGGTGTAGACAATTTATGAATTATATTCTGCTATGGAAGCAAAAGCCTGTAAAAAGTTCTGTTTTCATCTTATTCATATATTTATTTAAACATGTCTTACCAACTTAACTGTGCTTGCTGGAATGTCAAGGGGATGATAAGAGCACCATAAGGCATAGAAAACATTTAACTGGTTGGAAAAAAGGGATCAACAGTGCACTAATTCAGGAATCACACTTATCTCACTCTGAATTTTTGTTCCACTGTAAAAGAAGGGGCCTGGATATAAATGCCAATATAAAATCAACTCCAGAGCGGTGTCCATTTTCTTTTAAAAATCCCTTAATATACAGATTCACAGGCAAGCTATTGATAAAGACGGGTGCTAAATTATTGCTCGTATTAGACTTGCCAGTCAGTCATATATTATTGGGAATATTTGTGGACCAAATGAGAATTCCCAGGCTTTTTTCAAAAATTCTTTTAAGAGATGAGTTCTTTCCCAGCCCTCTATATCATTGGTGAAGATTTCAATTTACTACTGAATCCCACTTTAGATAAGTCAGGCATCCGCTCTGATCATGTAACCTCAGCAGCTTCCACTATTTTGAAGTTTATGGAGGACCTCCATGTAATAGATATATGGAGAGCTCTGAACCCTAAATGTCAACAATTTTCTTATTACTCACCGTTGACTTTTCTTATTCTAGGATTGATTTTTTTTTTACTTTCCAAATCATGTCAGTATCAAGTAATCAAAACAGAGTATAGTGGCATTATTATTTCAGACCATGCTCCCTCAATGCTTAGTCTACAATATACAGACGATCCAAAATCAATAAAATGTTTATTTGACCTCTTACTAATAAAATATTCCAATTTTTGTAAGCTAATAGAATCAGATATAGAGATTTTTTTTAGCAAAAACTCTACAGTGGATACCAATGTGGGACCCTAGGGGAGGCATTTAAGTCATACTTAAGGGGATGCATTACATCTTATAAAATTAAGCACAATAAAAATAAAACTCAAAGGATTAAGGAGCTAGAATCTACAATTCCTCACATGGAGAAAATCCAAATGCAGACTAATGAACTCATCATATTTATGCAGCTTATTACACTTAAGGAGCAATACAATAGCCTGATTACTGAAGAGATCGAAAGGCAAATTTTATACACTAAAAGTCAATACTACATAATGGGTGATAAAACTGATAAACTATTATCCTGGCAACCTAGACCACAGCAACAAAATAACTTAATCTCTTCTATATAAATTATTTCAGGCTATATAGTTAACTCCCCCTCTGAAACTGATAATGCCTTCAGAGAATATTATCAAGAACTATACTCTTCAGAAAAGACATGCACTACAGAACTAATATATACATTTATTTCTGAACTTACTCTTCCTTCAGTTGATCCAGAGCAATTTCATGAACTGGAAGCAGAAATCTCTACAGAGGAAATACATGCTGCTATAAAACTCTCCCCTCCAGTAAAGCCCCAGACCGGATGAGTTTATTACTGATTTCTTTAAGACTTTTTTGACATTACTTGCTCCACCTTTAAAACAACTTTTTGACTATATATTTAATACTAAATCACTTACTACTTAATTTAAGGAAGTGAATATTCATGTATTCATTTAAAAAAAAACACTTCTACTAAGGTCATATAGACCTATTTCTCTTATCAACATGGATGCTAAATATTAGCTAAGGTCCTAGCCACCAGGTTGGAGAGAGCACTTCCCCACCTAGTTCATCCAGATCAAAACGGACTTATTAAAGGGTGGTCGCTTTCTTCAAATATTAGGAGAACACACTGAACATTATTGATTATTGCAAAGATTCATATTTTTCGTTAGTATTATTATATGCTGAAACAGTATTTGACCATTTGAAATATAAATATAGCAAAACTATTTTGCCAAAATGTGGCTTTGGTCCCTATTTTAATGGTTGGATCAAGGTGCTCTATTCTAACCTGGTGGTCAGGATCAAAAGAAATCAAGATATCTCCCTACCTTTCCCACTGACTAGGGGCACCCATCAAGGATGCCCCTTATTTCCACTTATTTTTGCTATGGCATTTGAAAATTTTGCAACTACAATAAGAAAATCAGAAACCATTATTGGTTCATGAATAAACAACGCAGAGTATCGTATTAGTCTATATGCAGACAATACTTTGCTCTATGTGCAAAACTTAAACTCATCTTTTAGTTCTGTTTTGGAAATTATTTCACAATTTGACAAAGCTTCTGGATATAAGGTAAATTGGGATAAGATGGAATTTATGGAAACTATACATCATTCTGACCCATTTCAGCCTCCAGCAGAGTTCAATATTAAAAATGTCTTGGAAATTCTCTATCTTTGTATCTCCATTGACAATGAAGTCAAAAAACTGCAATCACTGAATCTGGACCCTTTAATACACGACACTAGAACTTCGCTCAAACGTTGGAAAAACCTTCCCTTGACCCTTATTGGCAGGGTTAACACTATTAAAATGAATATTGTTCCAAATTTTTTATTTGTGTTTCAGAATATTCACATTATTATTAAAGAAGAATTCTTCAAAGGACCTTGAAGTATCAATCAAAAAGTTTTTGTGGAAAGGCAAAAAACCTAGACTAAAAATAAAAAAACTTTTCCCTTCAATTGCTGAAGGTGGGCTTGCCTTACCATGTTTTAAAATCTGTTATTACTCTGCCAATATAGAGGCTGAATATAATTGATTCAATCATAAAACTGCCCATTATTCTTTTGATATAGAAACTTTTAGTTCACCTTACATTAATATAAAGCATTGTCTATATGCTGGCAATTATATTAACAAATTGGATAGACTTTCCTTTTGTACCAAAACTGTGTTAAAGATATGGCACACTGTTATAGGAAACAATAAATTGCCATACTGTTCAAAACCTTCACCACTATACTTAAATTCTCACTTCCCACCCTCATTTAATGACTATACTTTCAAAAGCTGGTACTTAAAAGGTCTACGTGAGAGGAATCAGTTGCTCTCGGGTGATCAAGTTCTTGATTTTGAATCTATAAGGATCTCATTTGATCTCCCTAACACTCTATTTTATGGATATCTGCAAATTAGAGACATTATTCGGAAAAATCTGTACTCTGCTAAGAATGAGAAATTAAAACAAATTGAATATATTTTATCTTCAGCTCAACCCTATAAAATAATTTCTAATATTTCTAAGACATTAATCCATAACACTTTACTAGATTGTCATGTTCTAAAATCAAAATGGGAAGGAAAAGTAAACCAGCATATTCCTATTTCTCTTATCCATGCCACATGGAAGGCTGGGAGGAAGCTGGAATATGTAGGGGTGGGTACTAAGATAGGCAAATGGATCACTAATTGGCTGAAGGACAGGCAGCAAAGGGTGGTGGAGGGGGAAACTGTCATCACCAACAGCAGTAACAAGAGGGGTGCCACAAGGATCGGTACGGGAGGCCAGTGCTGTTTGGAATATTCATAGTGGATATCTATCACAGGACAAAGAGTAAAATCAGTCTGTTAACAGATGATGCCAAGATGGGAACTGTGGTGGATGCCATCAAGGGGTGGAGGGGAGGGGACTGCAGGAAAACCTAACTAAACTACAAGAGTGGTCAGAAACATGGCAGATGGGGTTCAATGCCAAGAAGTGCAAAGTGCTACACTTCACAGCTAAGAATCAGAAGAGGAGCTATCAGCTGGGAGGTGTACAGTTGGAGAGCACAGAGGATGAAAAGGACCTGGGGTGATTATAAGGGGGAATATGAACAGCTCGGCTCAGTGCAGGAAGGCAGCAGTGAAAGCCAGCAAGATGCTGGGCTGTATAGCAAGGGGAATCTCCTCTAGAAGTAGTGAGGTGATCCTTCCCCTGTACAGGTCACTGGCCAGGCCACACCTGGAATACTGTATGCAGTACTGGCACCCGTTCCTGAAAAAGGACATCAGATTGTTGGAGGGGATACAGCGCAGAGTGACTAAGATGATCCAGGGTTTGGAGGGGAAATTCTGCAAAGAAAGGTTGAACATGGTTAACATGTATTCCCTGGAGGAAAGAAAGGATAGTGGAGATATGATTTAGACCTTAAAGTACCTAAAGGGGATAAACAGTACTAAGACAGGATTGATATTCTGGATCAGAAGAAGGAGGGATAGAAGAGGGAATCAACTAAGGTTGGAGGAAGGAAAATTCAGGAGGGAAATCAGAAGACTTTTTTAACTGAATGGGTGGTAGGACAATAGAACACTCTACCTGAGGAGGTGGTTTCCTGTAGAACAGTGGGCTGCTCCAAGAGGAGATGGGACAGAGTGAGGGGGAGATGACTGTGAGGGGGGGAGGAAGGGGAAGGAAAGGGTGGGGCACCTGCAAGTTGACGGACCAGCTGCACAATTGAGCAGACTCGATAGACCGTGAGGCCTGTTTCTACTGGCATTTTCATATGTTCATATGTTCTTAGGAAGAAAATGACAAACATAAAGGGATGGGGATTAAAATCTTCTAAGCTAAGGCAGATACAATTCATTATACTCCAGCTCATCGATTAAACTCCTCATCGATTAAACCTAATGAACCCTGATGTCTCTAGTGATTGCCTTTAGTGCTAGCACTCTATTGGCACTTTAGAACATATGTTAATTTAGTGCTCTGCACTGGACTCATGGTGGACCTCAATTATCTATTTTTTGTTCAGAGCCATTGCAAGAAAACTGCCTAAGGATCCATTCTGGATGCTACTTAGATATGGTGAGCCTATTAGAAGCATGCACCCATCCAATAGAACTTTGATTAATATTAGTTTAGTTAGTGAATTTAAAATAATACTTTACAAAATGGAAAGATAAGGACCATCCTTGCTTCAATAACTAGCTAAAGGTATCCCATGAGGTGAGCACATGGGGAAGGGTGTCATCCATAATGGAGACTCTTTCCCAGCGAAATCCCTCATGGTGATGGAAGGGTAGGGCAACCAGATGAGGGGGTAGGTGAAATGGGTGACAGGATGTTGCTATATGTACACTCGTGGGGGGGAAATTAGCACGGTGAGCATGGGCTGGAAGGGGGCAGAGAAGCTGTAGGGGGTTGCACTGCAGTGGGTTGCCAAGCTGCGTCATGACATTGGGGGTTGGCCTGTGGTTGGGGTGGGTGAGGTATTGGGTGTGGGTCTGGGATCTGGTGCGATTTTATTGCACCGGACCCAAACCTTTATTTTATACATGCTTTCACCCCCCCTGACATTCACTTCCCTGGAGTTGAGAATCCTTTAGTAGGAGGGTGCTGGGGGTTCCCAGTGCCTTTGTCCTGTGCGCTAAAGGTATCAGAGTGCAGAAAATGTTTTCAGCTCTCTGACTGCGCGATAACGGTGATCACCTTTAGGCTTTCTCCGTTATCACATAGAACCCTGGCTAAATGTTATGATGAGTGTACATAGAACTGAAAGGGTATTCTATTTGAACTCCAAACAAATGGATAAATTTGCCCAAATATGGATGCCCTATTATAGTGCCCTATGATCCTTCTCTTAATGGCCCAATCTCATTCAAATGACAAGCTACTGTACTTCAAAATAGAAGCCGTAGCAGAACTTGAACAGCATGGCTACAAGGTTAAAGTCTTTCCTTTCTTTGATCTATTCTTTTTTTTATTATTTACTGTATTATGGACTGTGTTTGATGTGAAACGTACTATGTACAGTATTATGATTTCAATAAAAAAGGACCTTCACCCAATATTTAATGAGGATGAGACCCTAAATTGTATTTTTCAAGATCTACCACTACTGTCTTTTAAACAACCACCTAATTTAGCCAACCTGATTATTAGGAGTAAACTTAGACCAGAACAGAATACTATGACATTAAATGGTATACGACCCTGTAATCAATTCAGATGTAAGATTTGTGAGCTCATTTCCACTTCGGACTGTATAGTTACATCACAAAACAGACAATTCAGGGTACAGGGGAATTATATATTTGCATCATGGAATCTTGTTTATTTAATTCAATGCACGATATATCCACAAACAGGGTATGTTGCAGAGACAAACCAACCTCTCTGCACTAGAATGAACTTCCACAGACATACTATTATTATAAAGATGACTGATGCCTATGCAGGACCCAAACTTCCTCCACCTGTACAGAGGATCATATCCTCACTGCCCCTTGCTAACATCCACCTCTCCGCTTGAGCAACTAATACACACCCACTCATGGGCCCTAAGCCCTTCTGTTACATCCCCCTCTTTCTGCTATGGCCTATATGTCCTATGCAATCTAGCTACTGCTAGCTCTCTCAACATGTCACAAACAAGCCACTTTAAAATAAAATCAAGACAGCTTTGGTACCTTTCAAAGCACTACATCACCCTGCTTGTCCTCCTGGCTGGGGATGTAGAAACCAACCCTGGCCCAGTGCACCACTCTACCCCCAACCCACTCTCAAAGGGTCTTAGGTTACTTCACCTAAACATCCGCAGCCTCCTGAACAAAGTACCTGGGCTGCAACTTACTGCCCTAAACCTACGCCCAGACATCTGCATTATCTCTGAGACCTGGCAGAAACCACACCACACAGATGCTGAAATAGCCAACCCCAGCTACTCAGTTTCAAGGCAAGACAGAGCGGGGAGAGAAAAAAGGAGGGGGAATCATCATGTACCTATCCGCAAGACTCCAGTTTACCCCTGTCTCCATCCTTGTACCCTCTCCCTCAATTGAACCTATGCTGATCAAGCTGACCCTACCCCAATCCAACTCAGTGTATGTGGCAGGGATCTACTGCACCCTGGCCACCCCAGCTCCTTGCGGTCCAAGACCACCTCTCCACTCTAATATCTGCTGCTGGGGAGGGTGAGCTCTACATCCTTGGGGACTTTAACCACAATTGGCTAGCTAAAGACTGCGCTAAACTAAGAAGCAAAGTACATTCCCTAAACCTAACCCAACATATCAACCGACCCACTTGACTAAACTCAAATACACAAAAACACTCCCTCCTGGACTGGGCCTTCTCAACACACCCCCATAGGATAACTACAGCTGGCATCCTCCCCTGACTCCAAGAATGATCACCACATGGTTTATATGGTTAGGAAGGTGCACAGTCCTGCTAACCGCCCCCCTCCCAAGACCCTCCTCACAAGGGCCTACAATTTCCTCTGTCTCCAGTCACTTCTACACGACCTCGCCCTAGTTGACTGGTCTTTCATCCAGTCAGCCCCCTCTATTGACTATGCTTTCGATAAGTTCAGACGCTACTTGCTTGCCATCTGGGTCCTTCACGCCCCCCTAAGATCAATCAGGGTAAAGGGTTTACATCTCCCCCTGGGTCACCACTGATATCATTGGCTGGTGCCAAGCCAGGGACAAGGTTTGGAAAAAGCACAAGCTAACCAGCTCTCCTGATTCACTGCATCACTATCACAGTCTACGTAGCTACTGCACCAAAGCCATCTGGCAGGCAAAGAATAACTGCTTCAAGGCAGCCCTCACCTCCAACCTGAACTACCCCTCAAAATTCTGGAAAACCATCAAAACCCTACTCAACCCCCCCCGTCCAACCGCCTACCCCTACCCTATCCATTCATGGCAACCCTGTCTCCGACCCAAGTGAAGTTGCCTCCGTATTCAACAATTTCTTCACGAATGGCACGGCCTCACTATTCACAAACCTCTTGACCACTCCACCAAGTTCCTTCCCGCTACCCAGGCACTCCGCACCGAGCCACACGTTCGCTTTCTGCCCAGTCTCTAAGGCAGAAGTACTCCACGCCCTAGGATCTCTTGACCCTAACAAAGGTAAATGCCCTTTAGGGCTGGACGCCAAAATTCTCCACCTATCAGCCCCTGCATAGCAGCCCCCCTAGCTGACCTCCTCAACCTCTCTTTTTCAAGGGCTCAAATTCTAACCGCATGGAAGCAGGCGCATATAATACCCCTAGCTAAGTGCGGCCACCCATCTGTACCTGGAAATTATGCCCCATCTCCCTTCTCCCAGTTCTGGCCAAACTTCAGGAACACCTGGTTCTCTCCCAACTCACCCAATTCCTTGAATCCTCTGTCTTCTTCACCCCCTATCAGTCGGGCTTTCAGAAATCCCACTCCACTATCACTGCACTCTTAAGACTCTCAAATTACATCTCCTTGGAGATGGACATGGGTCATATCACCTTGGCCATTTTCATAGATTTGGCCAAGGCCTTCGACACCATCTCCCATCCAAAGCTGCTCACCAAACTGAGTGAAGCAGGCTTCTCCAGCCAAGTCACCAGCTGGTTCCATGCCTTCCTGTCTGGCTGTAAACAGTCTGTCAAAATCGGGACTCAAATATCCCCCCCCACTCCCTATCTCTATGGGGTCCCCCAGGGCTCAGTACTAGGCCCCATACTTTTCTCCATATTTTTAAATGACCTCCCTCTGACCTGCTCAACCTCAGCCATACAAATGTACGCTGATGACACAGTAATGTATGCCTCCAGTCCCACCCCTACGGATGTACATGCTACCCTCCAAAAGGATTTTGATGCTGTCCAAAAATGGCTAGATTCCAAGCAACTAGTACTAAACTCAAAAAAAACAGTCTCCCTAACCTTTGGCACACAACACCAGCTCTCTCACCTAGCTACCCTCCCCCCCCACTTTCCATACCCTGGCCGGTTCTCCTCTGGTGACCTGTACCTCCTTTAGATACTTGGGTGTCTGGCTTGACAAACACCTGGATTTCTCCATCCATATTGACTCTCTACACAAAAAAGTTTACCTCAAACTGGGGGCACTACAGTGCAACAACAAAGGGTGCTTGCACCCATGGTCCGAAGGGAATTAGTCCACAAAATGATTCTCCCTATCTTCGACTACGGTGACGTGGTCTAAGGAGCTGCACCCCAAACCTCCTTAGCCAGTCTGGATACCCTCTTTCACTCCTACTGCCGTTTCATCCTGGACTGCCCGCCCACCACCCATCACTGTGACCTATACCGCGCTTCTCACTGCCCTCGCTCAAGTCCCAATGCCAAACACACAGCACAAACGTAATAGCCAAATTTTGGACTAACTTCCTACCCCCTTATCTCAGCTCCGCTCTGACGGCACAACCCCCCTGGCTTATTCCCTCAGATGCTCCGACTCCAGACTATTCAAAATCCCCTTCATGCACACCTCAATGGGCCAATCTATTTTCAGATACCGCCTGCCTAAACTTTGGAATGACCTGCCTGCTCGTATCAGGCTGATCACTCCCCATAGACTGCTCAAACCTCTCCTCTGTGACTACCTCTCAGGCACATGTAATTGCTACCAGCAGCCCAGACCCTCGTCCTGTGGGCGCCTTGATGTATCTCAACAGCCTTAGTATTGTTTTAATGTCAATTTCCCTGCCTGTTCTCTTACTGTATTTACTCTACAGTGGCGGTCCACCCTTGTAGTAACAGTTGTGTAACAAATTTATGCCTGCTCTGGCACTATTGCTGGACATGTTGTATTACTCTGTTCTGTACATTTCCTGCTGTAGTTCTCTATTTTCTATGTAACCCCCAGGCCACATCTGGAAAAGAGCGGCCCCCACTCAGCGTGCCTGCCTGGTAAATCTCTTAAATAAATAAATAAATAAATAAAAAACAGTTGGTTAACGCTTCTCTCAGCATGACCACTCAATCTCAGATATGTCAGTAATGATCTTAAAAGAAAATGTTAAATGTACACAACAGAGACAGGCTTCTGAGTTCAGGATTATTTTACTTCTCAATATGGTAGAAGATGGCATGAACATTGATTTATGGTTTATGGCACATTATAGGACTTAGACATCCATAGGCCTTTACTTCAAAGGATGGACATATAAAGGACTTCAGTGTGCCCTTGTTTTTGTTTTAATATTTATAGTGTCCATTTTAATGGGTTGTCAACATATTAGTTTTGCAGCAAAGAACAATTTGTGTATGTATGTATGTGGAGGGGGGTATTTTTTTGTTGCGGGGGTTAAATGGGTGTAGTGGATGCGTGGGTTGCTGTTACATTGAGGTAGGCTTATATTCAGGTACATGACATAATGGTGTTTCAGTGTGTTATGACTCTTAGTTCACATACATAATGTGTACTAATTTCCTTCTAACTAGTTATCTTCCCTGGGGGTTGGGGTGGAGTTAATTCCACTTGGGTTTTATTCAGATCCCTTAAATTGTTACTGTTCATACATTAGTTTTATTATATACTGTCACATTGTTGAACTCTGAACATATTTGGATGCATGAGCTCATTTGCTTGGGGGTCCTGGACAGATTCAATTACATTGGGCAAATATTGTAGAGACTGGTGTAAATGATGGTATGTTAGGATTCTTGGCTAACATAGATAGTGAATATGTACTTCCTTCTAACTAGTTATTTCCCTCGGGGGGGGTGTTATTCCATTGTGGTTCTATTCATATTCCTTGAACTGTTATTATACATATAGTAGTTTGACTATATACTGTCACATTTTTGAATTCTGAGCATATTAGGATGCATGATCTTATTTACTTTAGGATCCTTGACTGGTTAAATTCCATTGGGTAAATATTGTAGTGATTGGTGTAAATGATGATGTGTTAGGACTCTTAGCTCACATACACAGTGAATATACACTTTCTTCTAACTGGTTATCTACCCATGGGGTGGTAGGGTTTAATTACATTTGGTTTGTATTCAGAGTCCTTGGACTGCCTCTGTCTATATAGTAGTTTGATAATACACTGACACATTATTTAACTTGAACATATTAGGATCTCATTTACTTGGTGGTCCTTGACAGTTTTTGTTCCCAATCTGGCACTTATACTGACAATTGATATTACCTGGTATAAAATCCTGTTACAATACTGAAGGTTTGAAAGTTTATGGAATATATTAACTGGTTGCATGTATAGTTGGAAAAATGTCTCCAGTTATGTTTTAAACTGTATAACGGTGTGTGACAGTTGTTCAAACTACGTTAACTTAATTTTAAACCCTCTTAATGCCATATATAGAACATTTTGGTTACATAGTTTTGTTTTTAACTTACAATAATATCATATCTTAACATGTGCATTATGACTGTATTCACTGCACAAGCTGAGACATTTAGAATTTATGATAATTAAACTTTCTGCTGGGAAGGTTGTTATTTTATTGAAATGACACTTTGACCTTGAAGGTATTAGCAAACCGGTGAGGTCTGATTCAACTGTTTCTAACTTCAGTGATGGTTTAAATGAGCATTTTAAACCAATGAAAATTCTTTCTGTTTTATTTTTAGGTATGATCTGGGTGTTAATAGTTTGTGAGTTTCTTAATAACTTTCATAAGCTTCCAAGGAAGGATTTCATTAGTCCAAAGGCTTAAGCACTTTGTTCTTTTTGTAATATCTATGGTAGTCCAATAAAAGGTATCAAACCATTTGCCTCAGGATCTGCAGTTTACTCAGAAATGCTGTTAATTCTGTGAAATAAAAAAAAAAGAAATTCCAAGAAGCATTTCCAAAGCAGAACTGCCATTCTGCATTAGTTCCACTTATGGAATTCTATAATCCACACAGTGCTATTGATTTTTGTTATGCTAGGTAAGGGACAGGGATACAGCATGTTCAATGTAAAATGCCATAGAACTGAGGTGGTATGACTTCTGGAGACGTAGCCAGTGGGAATGGCTGCTTAGTTTTCCACTTCCATATCTCCAGCTCTTAATTGTTTGCAATCCAGAGCAATATCTGACCATCACACCGCAAGTTGTGCCTATATATTATCCCACAATCTTCAGTGATGGGGTGGATGAAAAAGAGAGATCCGGTGAGTCCCAGATTGGCTGCTATAGGTGAATAACAGAAGACAGCCTCCGGCCTTAGCCCTGCACCCTCCCGGTCATCCATAACCTCGGTTACAGGAGAGGATGACTCAGGCTCAGACTCTGGATCATTGGGTATAAGGCTTGAAGCAAGGAAGATTATCAAACTACTACAGCGTAAAGACACTAAAGTCTCAGCTATATAGAAAGACTTTCAGAAACTTGAATTCAGAACAACTTTGGTAGAAAAACATGTCGAGATGCTCTGAAATGAACATGTGACATATGGTCGCTGTCTTGCATTTCTACATAAAAGAAAGAGAACCCTTAAAGAAAAGGCAGAAAATTCTGAAGCCCACTCTCGGTAGAATAATTTACGCATAGTAGGAATCCTGGAAGGAGTTGAACAAGATGACATGTCAGTATATATGGAAAGCTGTCTTTGGATGGAACTGAAATTGGAAGAGGATGTCCTTCTAGAAATAGAACAGGAACATTGTGCAGTTGCCCCAAAACCAAACCGGTGTCCCTCCCTCATGCAATAATGATCAAATTTCTCAAATTTCCAGTTAAGGAAAAAATTCTCTGCATGGCATGGACAAAGAAAGATCTTAACTTTGATGGTACAAAAGTATATGTTGACCAGGACTTTCCCCTCTCAATGGCTGCACGCAGAATGAAAGTGTTGTGGGTATCAAAACAACTGCGAGAAAAAGGGAAAAGGACCTACCTCAGATACCCGGACAGATTGTAGGTAGAGCTACCAGAAGGCCCCAAAATATTCAGTTCACTCCTTGCAGCTGCCGATCTCCTGACAACTGAAGGTATTCCTCTACCAAACTTGAAGGAGGAAATTGCAGAAAACCAAATTGAGCAGCTTCTATGGTCCCTGGCCCCTGCACCAAGAAAACCACAAACCCAGATTCTAGAGTAGAAGCTTTACTGCCCCTGCATTCCAACCTCTCCAGATGGCTTCAGAAAGGTCAGTCCACTTAATCAAATGGCCTCCAGGTTAAGTTTCCAGCTCTGTTGTCAGACCCAGGGTGAGAGGGTACCACGAGGTAATTATAGGCCCTGTAAGATACCATCTAGCATATAGCTACTACAGAAAAGGTTCCCCATTTCTATCTCTCAACGAACTATAAATTGCTACCTGTTAGCTCAGTGGAACAATTTCTTTGAGGCCTGTACTCTGTTTTTGGACTTCTGGCTGCTCTTGGTTCCCACAGAGGAGGCCAGGACTGGGGAAGGCCTCAGGACGAGCAGGAACTTTAGCCCTCTTGTTGCCAGGAACCACTTCACATATTAATCAGGGCTCATAGGGGCCTGTGTTGTTGCGACACTGCTGAAGTCCTGATGATATCTATGATCCCTAATAACTCATTCTACTTCTTGCAAATGATAGAGTGTTCGACAGCTATGTTGGACTTTGAATATGAATGGACATTCCATCCTATATACACGTATAACTTTAAATTAAATTTTTTAGTGCATGTAGTCCTAAAAATGGGAGAAGGCTGAATATTTGTGCCATAAGGTCTTAACAGAGTTATAATAAGTTCAATGACTGTCTTGATCCCTCACCCCATAAAAGTTTTGTTTTTCAGATTTCAGGTGGTGATGATATTTACTGTAGGACTGTTAACATTACATTAATTTGATTTTATTAAGGGCGAGGGGGAGGGTGTATGCTCTGAATATCGCTAAAGCTCCAACTAACATGTTTCAATATAAGAAAACAGCAGGACAAGAGGACACAGCATGAGATTAGAGGGAGGCTGATTAAGGGGTAATGTGAGGAAGTCCTTTTTCACAGAAAGGGTGGTGGATGCATGGAACAGCCTACCTCAGGAAGTGGTGGCTATGAATACAGTGCAGGGAATCAGACAGGCATGGGAAAGGCATAAGGAAGTAATACAGATGAGTATGAATGGATAGATAGACCATTGACAGAGCAAAGGCCTATGGCACATTCATAAGGTAGAAAAAGAAATGGGCAGACTGGATGGGCCTTGCAGTCCTTATCTGCCGTCAACTTCTATGTTTATATGTAACTTACATTAAATCAAGAGCACTGTTTAGAGCTGGAGAACTGGGAATCATTCCCTGCCTCACCAGCGACTTCCTAACACCACAAGGAGGGCACAGGTTCTGGAGTGCTTGGTTCCCCCAGGCACTTCAACCTTACACTCCAATGAGAGGGTGTAGCACCCTTCAAGGGCATAAGTCCCTTTTTCTTCCCCACGAGGAGAATTCCTCCTCCCTTAAGGAGGATCTGGCAGCTTCCACCAACCCTGACAACAAGTTGTGTTTCCCTTGCTCCCCAGTGTTCTTTGTTGGTGGTGGGGGAAGTTTGTTTGTTCTCTGCTACTCTGGTACACTTTCTATTATGTGCAAGCTAATTATTTTTCCCCTATTTCACTTTTCTCCTATCTTTCTTCTTCTTTCTTGCTCTTAGAGGGATTTTGTATTCACTTTAACTTTACACAGGGTATACAAGGTGACTTACCTGATCAGAACCTTACTATATCGCATCCAAACTATACCATGGCTACATTGACACTTTGTCCTTTAAATGTCAAAGGTATTAACAATGTGGTAAAATGCTCCAAAATACTACCAGAATTGAAAAAAGAATCCTGTGAGATTGTCTGTGTTCAGGAAACCAAGCTCTCATTATGGGAGCACTTAAAACTCCGCAGAGCTTGGGTGGGTAATGTGTATTCAGATGAACATCCCACTGGTAAAAAAGCTGGAATAGCGTTTCTCTTAAGGAGAGGCCTACCATTCCAGACTCAAGAGATACAATGGGGGAAGGGGGATTCAGGGAACTGGTTGATTATTTCAGGGCTACTGAGAGGGAGGCCACTACACTTGGTAGGCATCTATGCTCCTACACCACCCTCACGAGAAAACCTGGACAAGTTATCTGTATGGAGGATTGGAATTGTGTTGAGAATGTAGTGAGGGATAGAAGTTTCTCCACACCTCCTGGTTCAAAAGCATGCTCCTGCTTACTAAGGACCATTTGTGCAGAGTCTGGAATGGTTGACCCCTTGAGATGTCTCAATCCAACAACCAGAGACTATACATTTTTCTCTCCAGCTTCAGGGACACACTGGAGGTTGGACAGATTTTACACACATAAGGAATTTCTATACAGTGTTAAAGATGTATCTATTCTCCCAATAACCTTGTTAGACCATGCCATGGTGAAAGCAAAACTGTATTGGGGAGACCCTAGACTGAAAGAATCTTGGAGATTTGACACAGGCTTACTAAATGATAAGCAATACACAGACTCAGTCAAACAAGTCATTCAACATTACATAAATGAAAATTTGGAACCAGACTCTGACCCTAAATACATATGGGATGCCCTGAAAGCAGTCTTAAGAGGCCATACCATCTCTTATGCCTCCCATAGATATAAGCGATATAAATCCAAGCTCCAGAGTACTTTAGACATGATAAGAGACCTTGAAGCAGAGCATAAGTGCATGGGATCAACCACGGTTTTGGGTAAGCTGAAACAGGCCCGGGACACTTATGAAAGCTATATTACAGTATTACAGAGAAGGGTAGGGAACAATTTAAGATACACAGGACAGAAATATTTTGAGAGGGGAGAGAGGGCGGGTAGGCTTCTGACCCAGAGACTTAGAAAACAAACAGCAGAAAGATACGTGGAAAAAATAACCTCGTAAACTGTTCCATCTCACAATATATTTTCTCTGGAAGAGATAGCAGAGGAGTTCAGGACATTTTATGAAGGTTTATATAGAGCAGAAAGGGGTCCCCAACACTCAGAACAAGTTCAAAGATTTTTAAACCAGTTGAAACTCCCCACCCTTTCCAATTCCCAAAAAGAGACACTTGAAACACCCTTCACTGAAGGAGAAGTCCTGGCAGTAATTAAATCCCTGTCCACAGAAAAAATGCCAGGTCCAGACGGGTACTCTGCAGAGTTTTACAAAGTTTCAGAAAAGAGCTTGTCCCTCTTTTAACAAAGATTTGCAACTCTACCCAAGAACATCTTGCCCTTCCCAATACTTGAAAGTAGGCCCTCATCTCAGTGATACCCAAGCCGGGGAAAAATCCTGCTTCCTGTGCAAGTTACAGATCAATAGCACTACTTCATCAGGATACAAACATTTTTACCAAGATGATTATCAAGCGTCTCCAGGAAGTGATAACCAGCCTGATCTACCCAGATCAGACTGGTTTCATACCAGGGCGGCATTTGCAAGATAATATTCATTTGCAGCTGAATGTTCTCTCTGGTGCCAACTCCCCCCTGAAGGGACATCTTAAAGCTGTTCTCTCATTAGACGCAGAAAAGGCCTTCGACTGTGTTGAATGGCATTATTTGGATGTGGTTTTGGGGGGTTTCTGCTTCGGAGACAAATTTAGGACTTGGGTCAGAAATTTATATGTCGATCCCGTAGCCAGGGTCAGAGTCAATGGAGTCACCTCACCCACATTCAACATTCAGAGGTGTACCAGGCAGGGATGCCCTCTCTCACCCTTCCTTTTTGCCCTGAGCCTAGAACCATTGGTGGCCTTTATTAGGCTATCTGAAGCATTTCAGGGTATTACTGTCTGATGTACAGAGGTGAAGATTTCATTATATACAGACAACACCTTACTGTACATATCAGACCCAGTTCGCGCTCTTCCCCATATAATGACCATATTAGAAGATTTGGTAGACTCTCTGGTTATAGAATAAATGCAGACAAATCAGAAGTATACCAAGTGGGTGGTGGGGGAGCTACTGAGACAGGACCCCTTTAGATGGAGTGCTTCTGGCTGTAGGTATTTAGGAATCTAAATTCCCAGAGAATTGGGACAGCTCTTTGCTAAAAACTATTCATGCCTACTGCAAGATGTAAGGGAAGACTGTAACAGGTGTAAGGATCACCTCTTTGTCTCTCAGGTAGAATAGAAACCACACGTATGAATATTCTCCCCCGGCTCCTTTTTATATTTGGATCCCTAGCAATACAACCTCCAGGATCCTTTTGGAAAGATTTCTCAACCACTGTCTCTAGATTCATATGGGGAGGTCATAAGCCAAGGGTTAAATGGAAGATAGTACAGACACCTAAAAACAGGGAGGGGGGGTTTGGATTACCTGATATACAGAAATATTTCTGGGCCTCACAGTTGCAGGCTATAGTTACTCTCTCTCATACAACACCCCCTAGCAGGGTGGAAATAGAAATGCCCACTTTGCCTCTTAGAAACATATCATATATGTTGTTTTTAGATTTTCCAAGACTGAAACTATTACAAACTCCTAGCCCCTGGTCCAGCATGACTATTTAGGTTTGGCAAGATGCAAATAAAAAATTAGGCCTGCCACTCTCTCTTGTCCCCATAACTCCCATTTTTAATTTGCAAGGAGTTTGCCCCACTTAGAAGGGATATGACATTTTATCGGCGGGAAAGAAAAGGTTTGCAGACCCTGGGCCATTGTTTTTCAGGCTCTATTTCTAAGTCCTTTCAGCAACTAAAAAAGGAATTTGATCTTAGCCAACAAGACCACTTTAGGTACTTGCAACTGAGGCATTACTTAGCAACAGCTGTGGGACTCTCCTAGGAGAGGGCAAATACCCCAGAAAACCCCCTCAGGGAATCCATGATTGCTTTGGGATCAGGGTTATTAAACCATAAAGCTATCTCCAGGTTAGTGCAAACCATGACTAACATCCATCCTGATCCCTTAGTTGAAATAAAAGAGGCCTGGCATACAGAATTTGAGATGAACCTCTCCGTTAAAGAATGGGAAGGTGTTTGGGAAAGTATTAACTCCACAACAGCATCTATGTTTTGGAGAGAGTTCCAGCAGAAAGTAGGAGTGAGGTTTTTTAGGCCTTCCACAGTGACAAAACATTATGGTAACCACCCCTCGGACAGATGTTGGCACCTCTGCCAGTCTGTAGGTTCTTATTTCCATATTTTCTGGTCATGCCTTGTGGTCAGGAAGTATTGGGGAAATATCTAGAAAATAACTTGTGAAATGTTGGAGATCCCTTTAAATGAGACACCACAAAACTGGCTCTTAGGCCTCCCCCAACCTTCCTTAAAATTCAAGGCACAAAGGTATCTCTTTGTGATACAAGTAGGGGTAGCTCTTAAAACAATTACCATAAATTGTCTCACACCTACCAAACCTACAGTAGATGTATGGTATGACATCGGTAATAAAATCCTTGATTTGGAGTATTTGATGGCTAAAGTGAGGCTGGGGATAGATACATTTCGAGGGAGATGACTGCCCTTTTTACATTTCATGGCAACAAGGGAAATAATTGATACCATAGTACTACTAGATAAATATGTCTGAAAACACAAAGAAAATTAATTGTGTAGGTAGGTAGAGATACCAAACAAGTAATATTCTAGACAAATGCCTTACTGATTATAACAGCAGAACATCCTATTTAATTTGCTTATTTAAAATTAAAGGTCTAATGATTGTAGAGGTTTAACCGGGCATTTACGCACTATTTCTTCCCTCTAAATCTCTATCTTCCTCCTCTTTTCTATGTTTTCCATCTTTGCACTTTCTACTCCCTCTTTTCTTCTTATTTATCCTTCTTTCACCTTTCTTTGTTTTCTCTCTTCTTTTTAATTTTACAGTAATGTTATTATATGAATCTCTGTATTGAATGTATCTGTAACTGTTTACTTGAAAACAAAAAATGTTATTTTAATAAACTACTATTTCAAAAAAAAAAGAATTGAGGTGGTATAGCTGTTCATAGTAATTTTACATAACTTATCTAGCCACTTTTCAGTTTTGATGGTGCTTTACTTAAGTACAGTGATATTACAGAATTTACATTATGCACTTCATCTCTGAGTCTGTATGGGGAGTCATTGAAAATGAACCTTTGCTCAATGGTCTAACGTCCCTTCAATAAACATAAGCTTCAACATAATACTACTACAAAAATGATAGAGAGGCTGCTATGGTTAGTAAAATGATTCTATAACACGTTACACGTAACAATACTGTAGCCGGTAGTGCAATCCCTCACTTAGCATCACCAGAATATTGTTTTAGGACATGTTTATAGTTTGAGACAACAAAGGTAAATGAATAGAAGCTTATCTGATAATGGCTTTTATCTAATAAAATGCTATGAAATACTTTTAAACTGCTTTTTTACATTCTAAGGCAGGTATCATCCTGGTGTAGCTTGCCTGTACTATGTTAGACAATCTCTGCTCAATGCCAATAATATTTGCCAACAAGTTTTAATAATGAAGTTATTAGGCTAAGTAACTGAAGGATAATAACTTTGGGAAGACAATAAAAAGCAAGGGTGCTTGCTACTTCAACACATTGAGTGTCTGTGACATCTAACAAATGATAGCACTCTGTTCCATGGGCAAGAGACACATTTGTGAAATAAAAGTTGTATTTGAGGCAGACAGTATACATATGGCTGCCTTCTAGCTAGGGCTCTAACCTCTTCAGTTAAACAGCCAAGCTTCACTGCTCTGCCAGCTTGGTGGTCTACTAGAAAGGTCTGCAGCCTGATAAGAGTCAATGAGTTTCAATTCAGCTGAGATCCTCTCAGTTTTGATTTTCAGAATTTCACTAGAGTGGTGATCCATGGTGTTGTGGAGTTAGAATAGTAAATATATAGAGGAAAGGGATTAAATATGATAAAGAATGAGTGCAACAGTAAAGTGCTGCCTTGAAGGCAACTTTTGTTTAAAAAATGTGTCCCTTCCATTACATGACCAATCTAAATAAGCAGTTTGCTTACCCAACCACATGGGTGATATAAATCATTTCTAGTATCATTGATGCAATTGTGATTGAGATATGTGGTCTAATTGGATTTATGCTAGCTGTATCTACAACTTTTTTTTATTCCCTATCTTCTTTTACTTATTTCAGTATGAGAGCTTGTGGAGTTAGCTCTTCAGTATGTGCAGTTTGACCTTATTTGAGTTGGAACATCACACTGGTCTTTTTTTAAGTTAGATTGTATTTTTCTATTAAACAATTCTTATGCATATATGCTGCTCAGTGAGATATTTATAGTTTTGATCCCTTACAATGTTTATGGTGGTGATGCTGCCATTTACCTGGGTAGCCCCCCATTGATATTGTAGAAGAATGTGCAAATATTAGTATCTCTCCTTAATTTCCCTTTTCTCTGCTGCCTCCAGTGCTACTCACTTTTGTTAATTATTTATTAGTTATCTAGGGTAGTTACTCCCCACTCCTTTTCACAGTGTACACTGTTAAAAATATTTTTATGAAGATACCATATTACACCAACCTAGACATCTATAGATTTAAGCCATGGTCCCCTTTTCACAAGGTTGTCCTGAAATTGGATTGAATAAGTTAAGGTTCTATATGGTAGTTAGGGTTACCACCTGTCCTGATTTTGGGAGGACAGTCCTGATCTGGGCAGCTGTGTTCTGCCAAAAATCATGATACAGTATATTATAATACCATAACTAAATTACCTTATAATTATAAGAAGCAATATGAACTACAAAAAACTCCAACACTTTTAATTCTAATTATTTAGAGAAAACAAGTCTGCTGTTTTGCTTGAGGTTACTGTCCTATGAAAAATCATGTTTCAGTAAGAAATATCTCAGTTAGGGCCTCTAAAATGGTAGTAAATCTGACTGTCCTTTGGGAGAGGTCTACTTTTCCTTATTTCCTTCTTTCACCTTCTCATCCCCCTACCCCTACTCCCCTCATCTAACTGCTCCCCTCACGTAATCATCCCCATTCTATGGCTGCAGTGGGAAGAGCCTTGCAGTCATCTTGCTATCACAGTAGAAAAAGAGAACTCTCCAGATTCCAAATGAACTAGATACAATTGGAGACTTGTACAGTTGCTCCGCTAACTGAAGTGGCCTACTGTGTTCATTTAGCTGAGCAGTGTTGCACAGGACTATTTTGTGTGATAATATAGTTACTAGCTTCAATCGGGGTACTATTCTCTTTCAAGTGATTCATAGCACATAAACATGTCAACTTAGTCTGCCTTTTTTGGCCATAAACTGTAATTGAGATTGAGGAAGGAGGTTCAGATTTCAGAGGCTGGGATCTACAAAAATTAAAGAAAGGACAGCAGTGAATAACACACTAACTTATGTAAATCATTTTATGAGTTTTTTTTTTATATTGGTTATTCTGGTTATTGTTCATATTTTTGAAATTAATTGGTGAAAGTACAACAAAGAAAGCTAATATGGGATGTTGCAGTCAGGCAGAGACAACGGTCTCTAAGTTCTGCTTGCATTATGGAGAAGAGTGTGTGTGTGTGTGTGTATACTGTATTACTATGTACTGTTTAGAACATGAAACAATGCACATGTGTTGGTATGTCAAAGTGCTGATCATAAATACAGTAAAAGATAGGGTTAGATGTAAGTAATAATACCCGATAGGGTGGGTGTTAGTGGGATATAACGGACCACCCAGGGGCGTAATGAGGCCTGACACCGCAGGTGGAGGGCCTTATAGCCCCTGGAAGGTCCACTATATCCCATAACGCCCACCCTGGATGGTATTATTACACTTAGATAATGTGTTAGAGAGAGTAATTTTTGAAAAATAATATACAAGAAAAAATGTAGTTATAAAAAAATAAGAAAAAAGCAAGAAGAAATAATGTTCGTTATAAAATAGTCCCAAGTGTGAAGTGCTAGAATCATCACTAGAGGTCGCTGCTGTGTATTTTATTAATGGTGTTTCTCATTAGGTTGCCCTCTTGCTTCCTCTGTTTTACACACACACACACACACACACACACACACACACACACACAGGATTGAAAAATTGTGTGTGAGAACAGGAGAAATGCAGTTCTATTTTAATATAGGATGGCTTAGAACTGTAGCGTGAATGTGTAGCTGGATTTAAAATTGCGCACAGGATTTACAGGGAACACGAGTACGCTCGGTGAATGAAAAAAAGAACACGGAACATCGGGAGGTCGAGTTACGATATATCGTAAGTGTTTAAAAATAGTTATTTTTGTGGTGGTAAGGAGGAACAGAGGCAGTTGAAAAGGTCATATGAAGGTATAAGTGGAATTTTCGTGCAGCAGAGTGGTGGGGCTGGTGTGCCAATGTAAATGTGGACTGTACAATGGCGGCTGGCAAGTTTGGGGTGGTGAGAGATCGAACTGGCACTTGTTTTGTAGCGGGCCGTTGTTAGGAAATAACGGCCCAGGTGTCGCGCTGTTTCAGCCAATCAGGATGTCCGTTTGAGTTTACCCATTATCTAAGTATAAGTAAGTCAGTGCCATATAAGATAGTATATGTGTTATTTCTCATATAGCAGTTAAATGAGCATAGACAGTACCTCACCTTTCACTAGCATGTAGTATGCAACTGTGCTGCATGCCTTGTCACCCCTCTGGGTTCATGCAGAGCTTCTGAGCATCACTCTCCTGTGCAAGCAGTTCCTCACCTTTCTCCAGCATGCAGTACTCCATCATGATGGGTGCTATGTCACCCCGCTGTGTTTATACAATGCTTCTTAGCATTGATCTACAGTGCAGGCAGTCCCTCACCATTCACCAGCAAGCAGTACAAAACAGAGATGGGTGTACTGTTGCCTTACTGTGTTCATGCAGTTCTGAGCAGCACTTCTCAGTGCAAGCAGTCCCTGAGCTTTCACCAGTACACAGTACACAACTACGATGGGTGCCATGTTGCATCACAATGTCTATGCAGTGCTTCAGAGCATCACTCTACAGTGCGGTCAGTCCCTCACCTTTAACCAGCACATAGTACACCACCATGATGGGTGCAATGTCACCCTTCTGTGTTCATGCAGTGCTTCTGAGCATTACTCCTCAATGCAAGCAGCCTCTCACCTTTCACTAGAATGCAGTACACCACTGTGATGGGAGCCATGTTGATGTACTGTGTTCATGCAGTGCTTCTGAGCATCACTCCACAGTTCAGGCAGTCCATACCCATTCTCCAGCCTGCATTACGCCACCATGATGGGTGCCATGTCACCCCACTGTGTTCTTGCAGTGCTTCTGAACATCCCTCCACAGTGCAGGCAGTCCCTCATCTTTCACCAGCATGTAGTACAGCACTGTGATGGATGCAATGTCACCCCATTGTATTCATGCAGTTCTTCTGAGCATCGCTCCACAGTGCTGGCATTCCTCAACATTTCCCCCAACAAACAGTACACCACTGTAGTAGGTACCAGGTTGCCCCACTGTGTTCAAGCAGTACTTCTGAGCATTGCTTCTCCATGCAGGCAGTCCCTCACCTTTCACCAGAATGCAGTACACCACTGTGATGGGTGTCATTTTGCCCCACTGTGTCCATGCAGTGCTTATGAGCATTAATCCCCTGTGCAGACAGTCCCTCAGTTTTTACCAGCATGCAGTAAACCACTGTGATGGGTGCCATGTCACCCCACTGTGTTCAAGCTGTACTTCTGAGCATCATTCCTCATTGCAGGCAGTCCCCTCACCTTTCACCAAAATACAGTACACAACCGTGATGAGTGGAATCTTACCCCACTGTGTTCATGCAGTCCTTCTGAGTATCGATCCATGAGGCAAGAAGTCCCTCACCTTTTACCACCACTCAGCACACAGCTCTTATGGGTAACATCTCATCCAACTGTGTTCAAGCAGTGCTTCTGAGCATTGCTCCGCAGTGCAGGTTGTCTTTACCTTTCACCAACATACAGTGTGCAACATAGATGGGTGCCATGAAATCCCACTGTGTTCAAGCAGTGCTTCTGGGCATCATTCCTCAGTGCAGGCAGTCCCTGACCTTTCACGAGCACACAGTACATGAGCATGCTGGTTGCCATCTTGCACCACTGTGTCCATGCAATGCTTTTGAGCATTACTCCCCAGTCCAGACAGTCCCTCACATTTCACCAGCATGCAGCACACCACCATGACTGGCACCATGTCATCCCATTGTGTTCAAGCTATGCTTCTGAGCATCACTCCCATGTATAGGCAGTCCCTCACCTTTCACCTGCATGCAGTACACCACTGTGATGGGTGCCATGTCACTCCGTTGTGTTCATGTAGTGCTTATGAGCATCACTCCACAGTGCAGGCAGTCCCTCGCCTTTCACAGTGGTGCAGTATACAGCTGCTGTGGGTGCCATTTCACCCCTCTGTGTTCATGCATTGCTTCCGAGTATTGTTACCCAGTACAGGTAATCCCATACATTTCACCAGCACACAGATTGCAACAGGGATGGGTGCCATGATGCCGCAATGTGTTCATGCAGTGGTTCTGAGCATCACTCAATAGAGCAAGCATTCCGTCACTTTTCACCAGCAAACAGTACACTACTGTGGTTGCTGCCATGTTGCCCCACTGTGTTTATGCTGTTCTTCTGAGAATCACTGCACAGTGCAGGCAGTCACTCACCTTTCAGCAGCATGCAATACACTACCTTGATGGGTGCCTTGTCACCCCACTGTGTTCATGTAGTGCTTCTGACATTACTTCCTTTTTTTTTTTTATTTATTGCGATCTAGGATTACAAATTACCTTTGAACCAGAGGTTCATTTACAAAGGTTCCACATCAGAAAACAGAGGAGACATTACAAGTGAAATGAGACAAAATGCAGGGCTTTCCTGAGTAACAATGCTTGAGACAACTGAATACGGCAGTTACTTAAGCAGTGGCAAAAAAAGCAACAGGTAGGAAGGCAGTCAGACATTAGACTTTGTCATAAGTGCAGTCTATCAGTGATAAGTGCCATGAAGAAATGAAGGCTGAGAGGGGCTGGGCATGGTAAGATCAGCAATATAGGGCTGAGTAAAGGAGTAGAAAATGGGGGGATGGGAAAGAAGCAGAGAAAGGTGGAATTGGTTGGTAAAAAGGATACAACGGTGGATGGAGGTAGCAGGAGAGTGGGAGTGCAGAATAGCATTAATGCACTAGACGGGGGAATAAAAGGAGTAATAGAGAGAGGGGGGGTGAGAGGATGTGGAAGAGGGGGAGAAGAGAAAAGATAGAGTGAGGGGAAGGAGAAGAAAAGGATGGGAAGGGGGATTGGGGAGGTCTGAGAGGGCAAGATGTGCAGTAAGAGACTATCATGAGAAATTGTAGTTGCTGAGATTAGTGAGCTGCAGGCATAGGTTGCATTTGAAAGGGCCAAGTCTAGTCTCAGATGAGAACTCTGGAGGGAGGCAATTCATTAAGGAGGGGGCCCTATTAAAAAATTAGCATTGTGCATTGTGCTGGGGATATGCCGCAGAAGGGAATCCGGTAGACAGCATTGCCAGTACTATGAGTGCCATGTGTGGAAGTGGTAGTTGTCATGAGGCCACATGTGGTAGCACGAGTATGGCCAAGACTGATTTTCTTAGCCAGCAGACAGGTCTGGTAGGTAATCCTACCTTGCAGGTGTAGCCAGGATGACTATTTGTTGAGTTCACAAGTGCGGGTTCTTTTACCCATGTCAGTCATGAGGCAGCAGCACTTATTCAGAGCTGTTCTTATTCTATTTAAGGTGGTGTCTGCTGCAGCTCCATAGAAGAATAGTCCATAATCAAAGAGATGACTGAGCTATTAACAGCTACATGCATTGCCTCTTGCGTGGGCAGTTCCGATGTCAGTAGAGGGTGCCTATTCTGGAGTTAATTGCTCTGGGGATTGATTTTATGTGGGAGGAATAGGAGAGAGGGCTGCCCAAGGTAACACCCAGGTATTTAAACTCATGGACTTCTTCCAGAGGGAGGAGATGCTTATTCAGAACATGTAAGTTAGCCATTCTGTGTCTGCTATGTGAGTTGGCAAACAGCATAGACTTTGTTTTTTTGTAGTTCATCAACAGATTTATGCTGATCAAACCACTTTTTGATTGTGTTAAAACTGGATTGTAGGTCAGAGGATAGTTGGTCTGTGTTGGTATGTGTGGAGTAGAGGACAGCATCATCCATGTAAAGGTGCATATTGCTGTAACATGCCACTGGGAGATTGTTTAAAAAGAGGCTAAAAAGAAGAGGGCCAAGGATAGATCCTTGGGGGGACTCTGGAGTGCACTGGGAGGCAGACAGAGAGAGAGTCACCAATCCTAACTCATTAGTGCCTGACCATCAGGTAGCTTTTAAACCAGCCCGTTACTTCAGTGGATAGGCCTAGGGCAGAGAGTGTGCACACAAGGAGCTGGTGATTAACGGTATTGAATGCCTTGGTTAAGACTATATACACTGCCCCAAGCATCTGTCCAGAGTCCAGAGCATTATGAATATGCATTGTGAAACTGAGTAGGGCAGTGGCTGTATTATGCACCTTCCTAAAACCATGTTGTGGGCACTGGATATTGAGCTTGTCCAAAGTATTCTGTCAGCTGATCAGCCACTAAGTGCTCTAAGGCTTTGGAGATTGGGGGGGGGAGGATATAGATGGGATGGTAGTTGGAATGCTGGGTATTGTTTCAAGTTTTGTGTACAGGCATTACAGTGGCTGATTTCCAAGCCTGGGGGAACTGTCCAAGGGTAAGGGAGAGGTTAAGGAGTTTGGTGAGAGGGGGAAGGATCCCTTCGAGTGCAAGGTGGAGGAGCTTCAGGTCAAGGGTGTCGCTACTAAATCTGGATTTGCCAAGCACCTTACTTAGATTTCTGTGAGCTTTGATAAGGGATACTTTCCTGAAGTGGGGGGGAGCATTGGGGTGAGGCATGGGAATTCCATTGTGGAGGGGCAGGTAGCAGTTGGCTGGGAAGTTGGGGGGGTATTCTGCTAAGGTGATATTCAGGGGAGTCAGCAATCAATTTAGTGTCCTGAGTAAGAATGCCATTTATCTCAGTCATCACAGGGGGATCTCTTGGGTTTACCTGTTAGGCTTTGTATGTTATCCCAACATTCCTTACTGTTACGCCAGCTGTTAGTAAGTACTCCTTTGTAGAAGTCTTGCTTTATTCTCCACACTGCTATAGTGCATTGGTTTCCAGTAAATTTGTACTGTTGCATATCGGCATGGAGGCCAGAGACCATGGAACGGTGCCAGAGGTTATCCCTATTCTTCATCATTATAAGTAGGGCAGGTGTGATCCAGAGATTTGACACTTCCCTAGTTTTTATTTTCCTGGTGGGGGCAAACTGATCGCACACCATATTGATTCGACTAATGAAGAAGTTTAGCACATTGTCAACGTAGGTCATGTTGTTAAGGGGGGACCAGTCAATCATAGTGAGTGTGCTTAAAAATTGTGAGAGCTTCCCTTTTTTTAGTTTCTGGTGGAAGGTGAACTTGGCTTTAGGTTTGCAAACTTTGTTGGACCACTGGCAGAGCACCGGGGAGTGATCACTTAGGAAGTCGCTGAGGACTTGCACGTTGGAGACTCTTCTAGGGTGGGTGGTGAGAATCCAGTCAAGGAGGGAGCTGAGACTAGTTCTGTAGTTCATACGAGTTGGTGAGGTAAGCATTTGGGTAATGTCTATTGAGGCAAGAGTGTCTTTAAATGGCACAGCTTCCGGGGCCAGCCAATTTACATTGAAATCCCCTAGCACCACTGTCTCTGTATGATGAGGGAGATTTTCAAGGTACTCAGTGATCATTTGAAAACCAGAGGCCTGGTCACATGGGGGCACATAGATGGATAAGACAGTGAGAAATTTTCTTTGCTGTCCAAAGATAATTTTAACAAGAATTTGGGATTTGTTGGTAGGTTGTACTGTTGGGAGGACATGGCATGTAATGGTTTCAGTTACATAAATGGCACCCCCACCCCCATGCTTCCCAACATGGTCATGCCTAAAGAGGACATAGCCTAGGATAGCTACAGCATTGTCAGAAACCTTGGGAGATAGCCAGGTTTCTTTAAGACCTAAGATATCAGGTTTGTGAGACAAAACACAAACTTGGAGTTCATCTAGCTTGGGCAGTAGGCTACAAATGTTAATTAAGGCTAGGGTGAGGGGTGTTTAAACAGTTGCGTGGATGAACAGGTGATGCTTGAGCACCTGGGTTTGGGTGGACATTACCTGAGGTAAGTAATCCTAAGAAGGTGGCAAGCAAGAAGCTTATTTTTCTTAAGTTGTTGCTGTCGAGAGATTATTTGTGGATGGGAGTTGATAATACGAGAGAATAGTAATAGTAGATTGCAGTACTCCAGGGTGAATTTTTTTATGCACCCAGAGACAGGAGAGGCCAAAGAGACCTACCAGGCAGAGTAGAAGTCAAAGCACAGTGTGCTAGATGGACCGTCTCTGAGGGTGAAATGCCTAAGGGTAGTGGAATGGGGGGAGGGGGAGGGGGCGATAGTGAATGTAGAAGGAAGAACAATGAGGAAAAATAGGAGAGGTGTAGTAATAGGAACAAACATTGTGACCACAGAGAGTGACTTGGGGACTAGAGAGGAGAGTGGTTAATATACTGAGCAGTAGACTGTAACAGCTGACAACAATAGGATAGCTAGTTAACTGTGTTTGGTAGAACTGGCAGACAGGGAGAGCAGATCAGTTTAGTGATCCCAGTTTAATCCCCTTTAAGGGGAGAAGAGTAAATTAGAGACAGAAGGAGCTAAGGGGTGGTGTCCTGTGGGGGAGGTGGGGTATTTAATAGCGATTGGGGTTGGGGCGGGTGGACGGGAATAAAATTAGAGCTGAAAGGGAGCAGTATCAGCCAGAATATCCTGTGGCTGAATTTGGTTTAAAAATCACACACCACAGAAGCTGGAATGCTGAGCTGGAAATTAAGTTGATGCAGACGAGTGCCTCCAGCTAATAAGAGAGCCTCACTTCACCACTAGTAAGTTGAGGATTTGAATCCTGGAGCACCTTATCTGATTTGGGGAGGGCAGGCACCAAGAGGCTTCACCAGCTGTTGGGCTGCTGGTTTGCAGAGTGCCTGTGGGGGCTGAGACCTGAAGGGAAGAATAGAGAGAGAGAGGTCAGTTAAGAATAAGTGGAGTGAATGGAGACAGAGGGGTGTGGGGATCAGACTAGAAGGAGACAATAGTGAGAGTGCATAAGTGATAGAAAGGGGAGGGAGAAGAAAATTCAGATGAGAGACAGAGGGTTGTGGCGCCTTAGGTTATGGTGCCAGTCCTTCTTGCGTAGTAAATATGACTTAAGTTAAATAGCTGTGAAAAAGGGGAGGGAAGGGAGGCAGAGATCTTCATTTACAGAGATAAGCTAAGTAGATGGACACAAGGGGGAAGGCACTTCCAGGGAGCAGTGGGTAGAAAGCACTTGGAATGTAAGGGTTAAGGGCACTGAAAAAAAGAAATAAAGGCACAGGAAGGTATCAGCAGCTCCTGCATATAGGTCTATATCAGAAACCAAAGGCTGGAAGGTTTAGGAAATGGTATGAAATGCAGGATGTTACAAAAGAGTGCCCAGAGAGTAGAGGCAGTAGTGAGAGTGAATGATCAACTTGTTTGCATAAATCACTACTATAATTGTTACAGTTCTATGTGGTACAACTTGCATCAGTAAGGACTAAATTATGTCTATACTTTAAACATGCATTTATTTTTTTCAATTGTTTAACCAGGAGTAGCACACTAAGCTGAAAGCTTGTTTACAGGTGTGACCTGGGAGCACAGGGAAGTTAAGTGACTTGCTCAGGGTCACACTGTATGCAAGTGGGGATGTGGGATTCAAACCCAGGTCTCCAGATCTGTAGCTCAGAGCCTTAAACCACTGCACTGTACTGCCTCCCTGCATAGTTCATTCAGTAGCTAGAATCTTGGAGTAACAACAGCTCAAGTTCTGGATGGCTACTGCTTAATCAAGCTGTTTTTTATGGTTTACACAATGTTAAGATATGCAATGTAAGTTTAGCAGGCAGCAGATTAAAGATAAACAGAAGTTCTAATACTTAATGATATCTACTGGTATATCATGCAGAATTTGAGCTGAAAGGGAACAGTGCCAGCCAGAATATCCTGTGGCTGAATTTGGTTTAAAAATCGTGCACCACAGAAACTGGAATACTGAGCTGGAAATTAAGTCGATGCAGACGAGTGCCTCCAGCCAATAGGAGAGCCTCACCTCGTTGTGAGTTATCTGAGGATTTGAATCCTGGAGCACTGTACCTGATTCAGGGAAGGTGGGCACTGAGATGCTTTGCTGGCTGTTCGGCTGTCGTCTTGCAGAACGCCCATGGGGGTCGAGAACTGATTCAGGGATGGCAGGCAGCAAGAGGCTTCACCGGCTGTTGGGCTGCCAGCTTGCAGAGCACCCATGGGGGCCAAGACCTGCTTTGGGGAGGGCGGGCACTGAGAGGCTTCACTGGCCGTTGGGCTGCCAGCTTGCACAGCGCCCATGGGGTCCGAAACCTGATTCACTCATCTTTCACCAGCAAGCAGTGCATCACCATAATGTGTGCTTATTGCACCAGAGCGTCCATACAGTGCTTCTGGAAATCATTACACAGTGCAGGCAATCCCTCACCATTCACCAGTACACATAATGTAACTGTAATTGGTGCCATATCGCTCCACTGTGTTCATCCAGTGCTTCTGAACACTGTTCCTTAGTGCAGGAAGACTCTAACCATTCACCAGCATGCATTACACCATTGTGATGGGTACCATGTCACCCTACTGTGTTCATGCATTCCTTCTCAGCATCTCTCCTCCATGCAAACAGTCCTTTACTGTGTTCATACAGTGCTTCTGAGCCTCATTCCACAGTGCAAACAGTATCTCACATTTCACCAACACACAGTGCACCACCTTTTATGGGTACCATGTAATGTGTGCCATGTCATCCCACTGTCTTCATACAGTGCTTCTGAGCATCACTCCACAGTGCAGGCAGTATCTCACATTTCACCAGCACACAGTACACCACCTTGATGGGTACCATATCAACCCACTGTGTTCATGCATCGCTTCTCAGCATCGCTCCTCAATGCAGGCATTCCCTTACCTTTCATCAGCACACAGTACACAACCACGAAGACTGGCATGTTACCCAACTGTGTCCATGGGACAAAGTTTTTTTTTTAAATTGAATATACTTTATTCATTTTATTCCATTACAACTGTACATTGTAACAGGCATACAGCTTTCCAGCAGTACTTACAGTGGTACACTGGCATGAGCCATTGACAAAATATGTGTAACACTTTAAACACTCTACCATGTGATAAATATTTGGAAAACAACCTAATCTACCCATGCCATCCAATCAGTGGGAACCCCCCCCACATCACCCCCCCAAGTCAACCTCCCTCCCGTCCCTCCAGAGCCAAATTCACTTTCCCGAATGGTGCCTTTTCCAACTACTTAGTAGCAGCACAGTCCCCTTTATCTAAAGTATCTGAATTAAAGAACTACTCTGTATGGGCACCTCTAGAGTAAAGGTCTCAGATGACACCTTATGGAGTGGCTATATAGTATGTTGTTATTTGCCAGGGCATCCTAATCTTCTAACTTGATTTTCTAAACAGCAGGAGGAAGAGACCAGAGCGTGAGAAGCTTCTCCCATCTGGCCTTGTACAGGGAGAGATTGCCACATAGGCTTGCAATTGCCTTTTCTAATCTTAAGTTATGTAGGAGTTCCCTCATCCATTCAAGATAAGAAATCACATGTTGATCCTTCCAATAGCGAAGGACCAGCCTTTTAACCGACAAAGAAATAATGGCCATATGGTACCTCCTCTCCTTGAAGGGAACAGTGGTGTAATCCCCTACTATAAAAACCTGCGGTGAAAATTATTCCTGCAACCCTAACAGTGGGTTGGCCCTTTCCTGAATAGTTTTCCATAAACCAACTACCTTGGGGCAGTCTCATAATACATGGAGTAATGTCCCTGGTTCCTGCCCACACCTGAAACATGCTTGATTTTGCTTCTTACCCATGCCATACAGTTTAGTTGGAGTATAATAAATATTATGCAGTATAGTAAACTGTGTTAATCTTAATTGGTCATTGGCAATATATAACCAAACACCTTCCCAGATTTTATCCCATGTATAATTAGCTTATGGGAAATTATGCATCCAGTACTTAGATTGGCCTAGTACATCCAGGTTAAGTTTCTCATATAACAATGAGACCAGTTTAGAGCTGGCATGTGGTTGATTAGCACATTCCAAAAGATCCAGAAAAGGAGGCACTTGTTGTGTATTCCATGTACCTGAGCCAAACCAACTTATCAACATATGCCTAATTTGGAGGACATAAAAGGAATATTTATTGGAAAGATGGAGGCGGGCTAGTATTTCCGATGTTCCCCCTAGTTTACCATCGACCACCAAGTCTGCAACCTTAATTTTAAGCTCGGAAGATTCTTTGGGAACAGCAATTTTCATATCCCCTAATTTAAAATTAGTGTTATAAAACACTGGTCGTGCGAGGTTCAATTGGTTATTATATCTCATTGACTTACAAAACTGTGAATGGACCTTTAATGAGGTATATATAACCGAACCTCATAAATTACTGGGCAATTTACCTGGGGCTATGAATAAAAGGCTCTCTGGTGAAAACCCAGCCAGTAAGTACTGTTCCACCTGTAACCAGATGGGAAGTTTGGCAACTTTGTCTATGTCCGAAGGGATATTTCTCCAATGCATATACTTAACCATGTGGCTAGCTAAATAATAGTGGTAAAAGTTAGGGAGTTTAAGGCCCCCCCAGTTGTTTGGGGGCACTTAAGCAAGTGTAGGCTCTACGTGGGGGTTTGTTTCTCCATATGAAATTGGAAATTATACTATGGAGTCTACGGAACCACTTCAGGGGGAGATAGACATTAAGTATATTAAGTGGATAGAATATCGTCAGCAGAATATTTATTTTAATTACACTAACCCTCGCTTGCAGGGACAAGTGCATAGAGTTCCATCTACTCAGATCTAATTGGATATCCTTAACTAAATTGTCTAAATTCAACTTTTTCATTAGGGACACTAATGTAGATAAAGTTATACCAAAGTACTTAAGACGAGTGGTCCAGGCCATGGATAGCAAGGTAATGTCTCCCCTAGAAAGCAAGGGATTCAATGGCATCTCTTCTGATTTACTAATATTAAGCTTATAGTTCGAAACCCTACTACACTTTTGGAGTATTTGGAGGGTGGCTTGGATAGATTTGCATGGATTGGTGACATGCAGGAGGATGTCATCCACGTAAACCGATATTTTTAAGTGAAATGGTTCTATCCTAATACCTTGCAGTGTTGGGGAATCTTTTAACTGTCTTATCAATGGTTCCAGGTATAGATCAAATAATAATAGAGAGAGTAGGCAGCTCTACCTAGTGCCTGATTTTAAAAGAAAAGCCAAGGAAAAGACCCCATTACAATAGACTTTCGCCCTAGGTTCAGAGTATAGTATCTTTACCCAGGAAATAAAAGTAGCTGGAAAACACAATATGACTAGGGTATCGAATAAGTATGCCCAGTTAACCCTGTCAAATGCTTTCTCCGCATCCAGGGAGACCAGAGCCATCGGTTCATCAGCCTCCCTGGACACGGAGACAACATGGGCCAGTTTACGGATATGATCCGATGAAACTCTGCCCGTACAAACCCGATTTGTTCCAGACTCAGAAGCCCTTCCCAAATCTCGGATACCCTTGCTGCTAATATTTTGGCAAAGATTTTATGTCATAATTCATCAGTGAAATGGGACGAAAATTCATAACCCTATTCTTCTTTTTGCCTGGTTTCAGCAATACCACTATGATTGCCTCCAGGAGTGTCCTATCTGTAATCCCCTTCTCACATATAAAATTAAACAAGCGAAGAAGAATAGGACATAGGTCCTTCTCAAAAACTTTGTAAAAACTGGATGGAAAGTCATCCGGGGCCGGAGCCTTGTTTTTGGCTAGAGACCTAATAAAATCTCTAATCTCTTGCTGAGAGATAGGTCATGCCAAAAACTCCTGTTGTGCTACCTTCAGAGAAGGTAGTGATGAGGCTAACAAATAGTACCGGATTTCACTAGGTGGGGGTTGGTGTCAGGGGGGCTATACAATTGCGTATAGTATTGTTCAAATTCTTTAGCAATTTGTCTGGGGGTAGCTAAAATAGTGTCAGTCGATAGGGAAAACACAAAAGGAACCAGGCGAGATTCTTCCTTCTTTCTAAGCCTCATCGCTAAGAGGTGACTGGTTTTGTCCCCTTGTTCAATATATTTAGTTTGGGTTTTAAAGAGGGCATATTCCGCTTTTTTCCTCAAAATTTCCACATACTCATTCCGTAACACTGCCAGCCGCAATATTTCTTCATCTGATGGAGGATTTGATAGAGAAGTTTCCAAGGCCTTAATTTCCTCTAAAAGGGCTTTGGCTTATGTGTCCTGTTTTCGCTTTTTGGTGGCCAAGATTCTAATAAATTCACCTTGCAAAACACATTTTAGGTACACTGTAATTTATCAAAAGCCGAAATAGATCCATCATTTTGATCCATAAATTGCTTTATAAGTTCTTTAATCCGATTAACTGTGTCCTGTTGGTTAAGAAGCTGAGAATTTAGTTTCCATATGGTGTCTTTCTGATCAGTTGGAGCTAGGCTAACATCCAACCAGATTGGGGAATGATTGGAAAGCACCCTAGGAGTAATCCCACATCACCGCAATCCTGCAATTACTGTCTGATTGGCCAAAAAGAAATCAATCCCGGAGAGGGATTTGTGCACAGGGGAATAAAAGGTGTACTCCCTTGCACCAGGATTCAGGGCACGCCAAGGGTCTATTAATCCATATACTTCTATGACGTCTTGCAGAGATCATTGGGCTGGGGAAAGAATGGATCCTAGTGAAGAGGATCTATCTAAAGCGGAATCAATGACTAGATTCCAATCTCCTGCTAAAATTATGGGTAGCCCACTGAAAGGGGCGAGGGTTAGTGATAGGTTAACAAAGAAATCTGGGGAATCCTTGTTTGGACAGTATACGGTGCCTAATAGGACTTCTGTGTTTTATAGAATCCCCCTCAAGAGAATGAACCTGCTTTGGGGGGTCAGCCACTCTATCTAACTCAAGAAACTGAGTACCCTTGAAAATCAAAATTGCTACACCACATTGAGATATGGATGTCCTTGCCGTGTACACTGTCCCAATAATTCCCCTTCTTAAAAGGTTATTTTCTGTCTCCAACATATGCGTCTTCTGCAGAAAAGCGACATGACAGTTCATTAGCGCTAAATGTTTAAGTATTTGAAGCTGCTTTACCCACAACCTAGCGCCTTTAACATTCCATGATATAATTTTCATAATCAGAGTGTGGTCTTTAAGAGGTCCAATAGGGGATCTACCTGTGCTATTTGCACTAGCTGTATTAAAATGGCTCTGGCCCTCCTCCTCCTCTCCTCCCACCATTCGTCCATTCCAAATCCACCCTGAAGCTTCCCAAACTAACCTCTCTTCCCTAACCTTTAACCAAATCCCCTTCTATAAACAGTCCCAAGCACTACTAACCTAGCTTTATCCCCCAGTCTGAATGACTGAACTCCTTCCTCATTTTCTGGCATGATGACAACCATGCCACCCGAAAAGCTCACCCACAACCCTTGTCCGTCCCCCCCTCAAAACCTTACATTATATAATCACCTCCATGATTTGCAAAAATTCCTGTCTCAATACCAGGAAAAGTAAGCAGATTAAACTTAAGAGTCCCTAGTCCTGCTGCTCAAACTCTTATGGCAGGAAACTCTCTGACAGCTTATCAACTCCAATATCAAATAAGCCATCGTGGAAAAAGAAAATCCCCAACAAGGTCTTAACCCGTCGCCTTTTACTAACGGCTCTAATTTGACTGAACCCAGAGCACCACCAAAGATTATAACAAAACTCTTTATGCCAAAGGTACTAAATCAAGTGACACCATGGATTAAAATATATAAAAGCTCCCCATTATTTCTATAATGCACTATAAGGTAACCAAACAAACTTTATCTAACACTGGACATCGCAGGTTCATTTCAAGTCCACTTTGGATACATGAGCAAATCAAATCAACAAGACATGTCCTTGTATATTGAGTCAATGAAAAAAACAGTCTGTGCCGATCCTTTCATCCAAAAGGCAGTGGCAATATCGCCAGATATCCACTAGATGTCACTTCGATATCATCTAAACAAGTCGGGGAACATTTTCTTACAGACTGTAGTGTCTGTTTCTACTGATTTAAATGAATGTCATTTGCCTTCATGGAGGATTTGCAGCGTTGCCGGATACCTCACTCTAAACTTGATGCCTGCAGAGATGAGTTTGGTAACCACAGGGTGCAGGGCAGTCCACTTCTGTCGCACTGTATATGGTAAGTCTTGAGCCACTCTAATCCGCTTACCCTCCCATCTAATTTCTTTCAGGTCTTTAAGCTTGGCCAGAATGTGCTGCTTATCCAAAAAATTCAGCAGCTTGAACAGAAAAGGCCTGGAGGGGAGTCTGTCAGTGGCATAGACTTTAAGGAGCGATGTGCCCGCTCGATTATGTAAGCTAGCCCATTGTGGGAGGGCCCCACTAACTTTTCACAAAGCTTCTGAGTGAAAACTACAGGTAGGGAGCCCTCTTCCCCTTCAGGCAATTCAAGAACCACAAGATTATTACGCCTCTAACGGCCCTCGAGGCCTTCCAGTTTTTCCTCTGTTTTTTAAGCTTCTGCTTTATCTGTGTTATCTCAGGGCTCTGCCGCCAGTCATCCAGCGATGATATATGGGCCTCGTTATCCGAGGTCCGTGTGTTAAGCTGCTCGAGTGATGCCCTCATACTTTTCTTCTCTGAAGCCAGTACAAGTAGCATGTCCCTCATGGGTGCCAGTTCCTTTAAGAATCTCTTTTTGGTAAGAGCATCTGGTTGCTGGGTTTGGGCAGTCGAGTCCTCTACTTGGGCTTTAGCCTGCTTAGGGGTCTTATCTTTGCATGGCGTGGATGGTGGAGTGTGCTTCAGTGCAGATTTCTTCATTTCGACCTCCATCTTCCGCGGGCTTCCACCGTTTCCTCGGTGATGCAGGACTAGTTTTTTTATTGCCTCTCTGGCCAGTTTACTTCTGGAGAGTAAGAGGCATTAAAACTGAATAAAAAAACTGATTTGAGTGGGGTTTACTCCGGAGCTAGCTGCAAGTGAACCTAATCAGGCAGCCATCATACTGGAAAGTTGTTTATCTCCTTCAGCACCTTGACTTGTCCCCATCTGGGCCAGTTTTCCCTGCCCTATCACCCACATTGTCTGGGACTTACCTTTTCTTTTGGTCCATCATGGGACCTTAGATCAGAGGTGCCTAGTCATTGGTGTGGGTCCTGCTAGAGGGCAGGCCATATCTGTTCTACAGTCAGAGGGCTTTTCCTCCTATTTTCTCCCCTACTGGGCCCAGACATGTGTGTACTTTGTCTCCATAGAGACACCTCAGGCATCCAGGTGAGGAATCCTTTCCCATGCTAACCCATGATGCTGCCACCTAGATTTCTCTCCCTGTCCTACAGATGTGTATTCTCCCTCCCAGGCCAGTCCCCAACTGACCCAGGTCCATTCTTGAACCTAGATTGCAAGCATGGCAGTCAGTGGTTAAAAGCAATTCAGTCAGTGGCTAAAAACCTGAAACAGAAATCAGTAGACAATCCTACAACTTGCAATCAGAACTACAATACACAGAGTAATGCCCCCATATTAAAAGGTATTGAGCTGCCCCCTTGCAAACTCCCTTTCCTTAGTGCAAATTAGCACAGTCACTAAATCTGTGATACTCAAACATGTTTGGAGCAAAGTGCGAGTACCCTGCACATGCTTGAATATAGCCCCCCAAAACAAAAATGAGGCACTAAAACATGCACTCAGCACAATTCACATCCCCCTGCCAGACAATAAGTGCAACTTGGCACAGTTCACTAAATTTACCACACTCAAACTTGTTTGGAGCAAAGTGTGAGTGCCCTGAGCATGTTTGAATATACAAGCTGTGGTCAGAGCCGAAGCCAGAAAGGGAAGGAAACATATTCAATTCAGTGCTTTACTGTAACTGGTAATTGCAATTTTTCCTTTAAACTTAGGTTGTGGGCTTTTAGTGACACTGTAATTTCTTTGCTGTCTTTACTTAGAATTGTTTTTGGGCTGTTGAAAATTTAAAATGTAGTGGTGGTGTATTTCTTTGCTGTCTTTAATTGCTGCAAATTTAATCTTGGCTTGTCTGACTTGCCCTGTAGTTTGGGTGAGGGGTGTTAATTGTCTGGCCTTTGACCTCAGCTACATGATAACTGGAGGTGGGGCTTAGTCAGAGTTGAGATTGCAAGTGAGTTTTCATTTCTCAGAAGAAGCCAGAAGGGGAAGGAAACATATTCAATTCAGTGCTTTACAGTAACTGGTAATTGCTATTTTTCTTTTAAACTTAGATTGTGGGCTTTTAGTGACACTGTAATTTCTTTGCTGTCTTTACTTTGAATTGTTTTTAGGCTGTTGAAAATTTAAAATGTAGTGGTGGTGTATTTCTTTGCTGTCTTTAATTGCTGCAATTTTCACCCCCGCCTCCCTCCCTCCCTTCCCCAGCTCTTAATTATATGCCCTGTTAAATCTGATTGACAGGAGCTAAACACAGGGGATAGTAAGGGGTGTAGAGTAGGAGGGGCATAAGGGGGAAGAAGCCCACCCTCAGCACGACAAGTGTTTTGACTCATTTATTTATTTATTGGTTTATTTTCTTTTTTTAAAAAGAAAAGTATATGAGGATCAGTGGCAGGATTTTTAGGACAGTAAATTAATAAAAAGGGAACTAGGAGAGCTTCAGTAACAGACAAGTAGTGGAATAGTAGTATAATTGCAGTATAATGTGGGGAGTGGTGCAATGCAGTGGCTATGGGGCAGCCATATTCAGGCAGACCTTCAGGACACTGAGGTGCTGCTCTATCTGCATGCATCTCTCTGGACTGTGGGATGAGGTAGCCAGACTCAGAGTGGAAGTAAATTGGGTCAGGAGTACCATCACCCCTATCCAGAGACCACCCAGTCCAATGCCACTGCCTCAAAGGATGCCAAGAACGAGGAGCACTTGGATGACAGTGGGCTCAGGGAGGGTTAGAGTGGTCAGGCAGAGACACATCCCAGATCCTATTACGCTCAAGAACTCATATGCCACACTGGCAAATGGGGACAACCAAATAGAGGTACCCAGAGAAGTGGAAGGAAAAGATGTGGAGGTTAGCTAAGGAGGTGACCTCAGTGGGGAGAGCAGTGGACCCCAGAGGAGGAGGAAGTGAATCCTGGTGGGAGACTCCATCATAAGAGGGGTGCAGCTAGGAACACAGGAGAGGGAGGACAGGGAGGTGAGGTGCCTACCAGTTGCACAGCTTGGAGGGATGGAAGGAAGATCCTGGGGATCACTGGGAAGGTAAGACCGGAGGGTGAGCTGGATGTCATTATCCACCTAGGTACTAATGACCTGGCAAATAGGGAGCCAAAGGAAGTTCAGGAAGAGTTTAGGAAATTGGAGAGGGGTCTCAAGCAAGTAGCTACTTCTGTCACTTTCTCAGAAGTACTACCTACGAGAGGCAAGGGAGAGCATAGGGGCACTTGCACCAGGAACTTTAACTCATGGTTGAAGAACTAGTACTGTGAGGAAGGGTTTGGATTCATTGGTGACTGGGGATCCACCTGGAGGGATGGAGGTTTGTTCAAGCCTGATGGCCTGCATCCATCCTGGAGGGGAATCCAAGCACTCAATGATAAGTTTAAATGCTACATTGACAAGCATTTAAACTAGCAAAGGAGGGTGGCAGACCAGCAAGGAGGATACCTACTTGTTTACCCCTCACAGCTAGCAGTGGAAACAGTGAACCGGAGGAGTGGCTATCTCTACAAAGCAGTGTGCAAAAGATGGAGATTAGCACCCAAGAGGTGGATCAGCAGAAAAGGGGCAAAATTCAGCAGAAGGGCAGATAGCAAGGAGAACCAGGGATAAAGGACAACCAAGGAATGGGCTGGAGTAGAAGAACGAAACAGTCTAGGGAGGTCAAATCTTGGAAAGCCATGTGTGCCAATGCCAGGAGCCTTAGCAACAAGATGGAAGATCTGGAAGCTGTCATTGTGCAGTCAGACCTGGACATTGTGGCCATCACTGAAACCAGGTGTAACCTGATAACCACGACTGGGAGATGGCCATACCTGGCTACAACATATTCAGAAGAGACAGAGCAGATAGGAAGGGAGGAAGAGTGGCACTGTATGTGAAAAATGACATAAGAGCCACAGAGATCCAGGAGGAACAAAATGGGAGAGAGATACTGTGAGTTAAGCTGGAAAGGAAAATGGGGCCAGCCATCCGCACAGGTGTGATCTATAGACCACCAGCCCAGGAGGAAGAAACAGATATGGAGCTGATGCTAGCCATCCAAAGGATGGCAGACAAGGGTGAGGTAGTACTGGTTGGAGACTTCAATATCCCAGACGTGGATTGGAGCATCCCAGCAGAAGCATCAACTAGGAGCAGATTTATCCTGGACTTCCTTCAGGGTGCCTTCCTCAAGCAACTGGTCATGGAATCAATTTGGCAGAAGGCAATACTGGACCTTGTGCTCACAAACAGGGACAGTGTGATGGGAGTAACAGTGGGGGAGCCCTGGGGAACAGTGACCACCAGTCATTGTGGTATGAAATCACAGAAAGAGCAGAACCAAACCACACAAAAACACGTATCCTGGATTTTAGGGGGGCAGACTTTGGGAAAATGGTGAGATACTTGAAAGAGGCATTAAGGGGAATGGGGCAGGAATCAGGGGCTGAGGAACAGTAGGCAGTATTTAAAATAGGGATTACAAGAGCAACAGAATTATGCATTAATTAGGTTAGCAAGAGGAAAAGGAAGAGAATACCATTATGGTTTTCCAAAGAGGTAGCAAAGAAAGTGAAAGCCAAAAAGATTGCATTCAGGCAATACAAAAAGACACAGGCAGAAGGGGATAAGGAGAAGTACCAGGAGAAGCAGAAGAGGCAGGGAGGTCAGTAAGGGAAGCCAAAGCTCAGACAGAAGACCACATTGCAAAATCAGTGGGTAGAGGGGACAAAACCTTTTACAGGGACATAAGTGAAAAAAGAAAGGCAAAGTGAAGAATAATGAGACTGAAGGGGGAGGATGGGGGCCGCATGGAGGATGACAACAGTAAAGCTCACATATTGAACATGTATTTCTGCTTAGTCTTTACTGAGGAAGAGGAGGGTAATGGGTCTGAAGGGAGTACAACGGGGTGAGAATGGTGCAGAAATGGGCACAAAAGTCCCTTTATTCGAGAAAGGGTCCTGAAGGAACTGGAAGTAATAAGAGTTGATAAAGCAATGGGGCAAGATGGGGTGCACCCCAGAGTCCTTAAAGAACTAAGACAGGTGGTGGTTGAACCTCTGGCTATCCTGTTTAGCCGATCACTGGAAACAGGGAAGGTACCCAAAGACTGGAGGACAGCAGATGTAATCCCCTTATACAAAAGTGGGAACAAAGAGGAAGCAGGGAACTACAGACCAGTCAGCCTCACCTCAGTAGTGGGGAAGATCATGGAAGCACTACTGAAGGAGAAATTGGTGGAACATCTTGTTGTCAGTGGACTACAGGACCCAAGACAGCATGGTTTCACCAGGGGGAGGTCATGTCAGACCAACCTAGTTGAATTTTTTGACTGGATGACTAGAGAGGTGGATCAGGGGAAGGCAGTGGACATGGCCTATCTGGACTTCAGCAAGGCCTTTGACACTGTGCCACATAGAAGACTATTTCACAAACTGGGGAATATGGGTGCGGTCAGGACAGTAATGTGGTGGGTAGGTAACTCGCTGGGCGGCAGGACACAGAGGGTGGTGGTAAATGGCTGTCACTCCACAGAGGGAAGGGTGACCAGTGGGGTACCACAGGGATCAGTGCTGGGACCGGTCCTATTCAACATCTTCGTCAGTGACATTGTGCAGGACCTAGAAGGCAGAATTTCACTGTTCGCTGATGACACAAAGCTCTGTAACAGAGTAGATACACCAGAGGGTGTAGACAGAATGAGAAGGGACCTGCAGAAACTTGAAGAATGGTCAGGGGTTTGGCAGTTGAAATTCAATGCAAAGAAGTGCAAGGTAATGCATATGGGGCACAAAACCCTGGCACAATATACCAGTTGGGGGGGGTGAGGATATAGCATGCACCAAGCAGGAAAGGGATCTTGGGGTTATCATCTCTGATGACCTCAAGGTAGGGAAACAGTGTGACAAGGCAGCAGGTAAAGGAAATAGGATGTTGGGATGCATAGGCAGGGGCATCACCAGCAAAAAAAGGGAGGTCATAATTCCACTGTATAAGACACTAGGGAGGCCCCACCCGGAGTACAGTGTACAGTTCTGGAGACCTTACCTGCGTAAGAACATAGACAGGGTAGAGAAGGTACAGAGGAGGGCAACAAAGATGGTACATGGATTGCATCACAAGTCCTATGAGGACAGATTGAAGGAACTGAATATGTACTCTCTGGAGGAGAAGAGGGAGAGAGGGGATATGATAGAGACATACAAGTATCTTACAGGGAGGAACAGGGTGCAGGAATACACCATTTTTAAAGGAAAAAGATGTCCCAGGACTAGAGGGCATGGGATGAAGTTGGAGGGAGGACGAATCAGAGGAAACGTGAGGAAGAATTTCTTCACAGAATGGGTGGTGGACAAGTAGAACACCCTGCCAGAGGAAGTGGTGGGGGCTGAAACAATCAGGGATTTAAGAATGCATGGGATAGACATAAAGGAATTCTGGAGATCAGGCATAAGAGGCAACAGACTTCTAGAAAAAACATAAACTGAACTTACAAGCTCAAATGGGCAGACTGGGTGGGCCACAGGCCCTTATCTGCCGACATTGTCTATGTATCTATGTATCTATATGGTTGTGGAGAGCTTTTGGGATGCTTTTACCCATCATTTATAATGAATTTGCACAATGCAGATCTGCTGAGAGGCGGTTTTAATGTGGTCTTCCTTTTATACATTTTTACAATGTATTTTCCAAGAATATGCCTGCTGATTGCTATATATTTAGACTGGATAGTTCACAGAAGAAATATCATCTTATTTTCAGGTGGGGAAGCACTGGCAGTAGGATGCTGGAATGTGTCATACATAGGCACCAGCTGTGTGTAGGCAATAATGCCCAGTGGCCATACACCTCAGGAGCTCATATGCAGATCCATCATCCTGGTACTGTTGCACTGCTCAGTGTGGGTGATAGCCAATGCTGTACCCACTCACACAGGTTCCGAAGCAGGCATGTTACAGCCAAACTGACATTTGTTTGTACAATCGGGGAACTGTGGATGCACTATCCATTGCCTGGAGTTTACACTGCAAGTGGCATTGAAGCATACCGCACCCCATGGCACCCAGCATATCTCAGCAGTCCGGAGGGTGGCATGTTACACAGGGGAACAGGGGAGAGTGTGGGCCTGCAGTAGTGTATGACAGCAAGAAGATACAGCATATACAAGGCATGCATTAGAGGTATGTCAATTCCCTCTTACAGTTTGCCAGGGACATGCACATGGCTTCATACAATGGTGGGTCTGTAACTTGCATAGTGCCCCAATGCATGGCACAGCCACTTGGGTCATTCTGGAATTCAGATCTCTAGCCCAGTTCCAGTGCAGTTGGAAGCTAGCTGTAGCAGGGTGTGAAGGGCAGTGCTAGTCTCCACAGCAGGTTGGGTATGGGGGAAGCGGGGGTGTCTACATACCAAGACAGTGGATGGGGTCTCTCTACGTATGCTATGTATATGGACCATGGTTTCCTCTGGTGCAATTAGGTCCGGGGGGGTCCTATACTATGGAGCTCTTTGGGGATGGAGTTGGATCGATCAGTGATGGGAGGGGGTACCTCTAATTGACCAGGGCTGCCAGGCTGCTGAGTACCCGGGTACACTTCTGCAACCTGCCTGGTCTAACTGTGGTCCACATTGCTCTGGACTGTGAGGGGTGCATTCCCATTGAGTATGCCACATTGCTACATATGCATGTGAATGCACCTTTGACTTGCATGGCATACTATTTGTGTGCAACCTGGTCCATTCCCTTGCCACCAGTGCATCCTGCAAGTTTGAATATCATGCTGTGGTGCATTGTTGGAGTTGCATGGCACATCTTCCTTTTCTGCTGGGATGCACCATGCATCATCTTTGAATATGGGGGCCCTAGTGTTACACAGGGGAATGGAGGAGAGTGTGAGTCTGCAGTGGTGTATGACAGCAGGAAGATACAGCATCAGCAAGGCATGCATTGGATGTATGTCAATTCCCTCTTATGGTTTACCAGGGACATACACACAGTTGCATACACTGGCAGGTCCACAGCTTGGGTAGTGCCCCAATGCATGGTACAGCCACTTGGGTCATTCTGGAATGCAGGTTCCCAGACTGGGTCCAGTGCAGTTAGCAGCTGGCTTTGGCAGGGTGTGGAGGGCAGTGCCAATCTCCGCAACAGGTTGGGTGTGGGGGAGAGGGTGTGTCGATGTACCAAGGTGATGGGTAGGGTTCCTGTATGCCATGGATATGGGCCATGATTTCCTCTGGTGTGATTGGGACCAATGGAGGCCCTACACTATGGAGCTTTTCACTGATGGAGTTGGATTAATTAGGGATGGGAGGGGTACCTCTAGTCCACCAGGACTGCCAGGCTGCTGTGTATCTCGGTGCACTTCCGCAGCCCACCTGTGGGTGGCTGGCCAGGTTATGTCAACTATTCATGGTGTAACTGTGAGCCACACTGCTCTGGACTGTGAGGGATGCATTCCCACTGAGTATGCTGCAGCACAGCATATGCATGAGAATGCACCCTTGACTTGCACAGCCTACTATTTGTGTGCACCTGGCCCATTCTCTTGTGGCCGGCACATGCTGCACGTTTGAATATCATGCTGCAGTGCATTGTTGGAGTTGTGCAGCGCATCTTCCTTTTTCCCTGGGATGTGCCATGGATCTCCTTTGAATATGGGGGCCTTGGACTAGGCTTCCCTGAAGAAGTACATTGTAAAAATGGTAAAATCATGACCACGATGAAAATAAGATTTTGCATTTAATCTGGGACAGCCCAAGTACATACAGTGCAAAATATGTAAATGAAGATCCCTGTGACAATCAGATGTAGCATCTCCCCTGCACTACCCAGGATACAAAATATAGGATAAGAAATATTTAAAGGAAGTCTACTCTAAACTGAACTTCACTGTGTTTACTGACATAAACAGTTTCTAGTTTTATAACATATTAGAATGCAGTATTTACTTTGAATGTTGTGGCCATGAGGATGGTGTGTACAGTGTGTGTGTGTGTGTGTGTGTGTGTGTGTGTGTGTTTGTGTGTTTGCTGCAGCTCAATATATTTTTTTCCCAAAAAGCATAGTAGAAAATGCCTGCTGATTGCTATATATTTCGTATGGGTAGTTCACTGAAGACCTGGCATATGTCTGAGGCAGTGCTTATCTGATAATGTCTTCAGTGGTTAAAAAGAAACAGTGTAAATTATAGATTTGCTGGGAAAGGGATGACATTTATGAGGTATAGTATGAATCTTTCTTGAAAGACAATTCATTCCCAAGTGAAACTAGTAGGAAGAAGCTGTTTAAATGCGAAGTATTTAATGTGAAAGTTGTTGCATTACGAAGGGGGTAAACAAATTTCCAGCTTAATAGGCAACCAGTGTTTAACAAATATTTAACAAACTGTGTCAGCTTCCTAATGGCATCTAATAAGCAGCTTGGAGTTATGTCTCTAGCATTCTTAACAGAAAGAAGGGAGTATTTTATTTAAGTTGGCATGGAAGGATACATTGAAAAGTACAAAACATGTGTTCCACGATACTCATTTCCAGCTACAGATAGCAAGTTGGCTGTAGGCTCTACCCACAGCCGAAAAATGAGGCACTAAAACATGCACTCAGCACAATTCACAACCCCTGCTGGCCAAAGAGAGATACAGTAGCTGGTCACTGAAAACAAACAGGTTGCAAAGGATCCAACTCATTTAGGGCATCCCAGACCTGTAAGTGTTACAAAAGATACAATCAGGACCTCACTAAAAATGAAATATTGCATGCTAACTGATCTATTCTGGGTAACTGCATTGTAAAGATGTATAAAATCAGGACCTCAATATAAATTAGATTCTGCATTTTACCTGTGTTAACTCTACTAAATACACTGGAAAAATGTGTAAAAGCAGGACCCCACTGAACATGAAATATTATAGCTGCCCTATCCTACTGACAACACTCACACCCTATGTGTGTGCACAATTGTTGTAACAGGTGTGTGTGTGTGTGTTGTGTGCATTTGCATTTTCAAGGGAGGGTGTATGTCCAGAACCTAAATCACTTTTCACTGCATTACTTTGATTGTTTTTTTTTCTACTATTGTGGTGTAAATGTGGGACTTTTACATTATTTATTTATGTGTGTATGTATTTATTTATTTCAAAAGTTTCACCAGGAAAGACATACTGAGCTGAAAAGTAGCTTATTTTCAGATGCATCCTAGGGGGAAGGTGAAAGAGAGGTGCAAGAACAATATAGAACAATAGCTTATACAATAAAACATCATACAGATACAAAATAAACAGTACAAAATGAACATGACAAGGTTCATCAGACAGGTAAAAGTATAGGCAAAAAGTTCACAAGGACACAGTGGGAAATCTGTCATGGGTACCAGCAATAGTACTTTTTAATGGTGTGGGCACCAGGGGATGGGGCTCTGAAGCATGGAGCACAAATATGGTGGGGGGGGGAGAAGAGAAAGTGCAGACAAGTGAGGGAGGAAGAAGAAGAGAGGGAGAAGGGTTGGTAAGGTGGGTGGAGGGGCAAGAAAGAGGAGAAAGAAGGGAAGATAGTAAATTGAGGAGTGTGGAAGGGCTATGACTCAAGGGCAGCCACAGAAGGAAGATGTGTGGTCATGGAGAAAGAGGAAGAGGGTAAACTGGGGAGTGGGTAAGGGCTATGACTCAAGGACAGGCACAGGAGGTAGCAGTGTGGTCTTGGAGCACAGAGTAGAGTGAGAGAGAGTGTTTGGAAGAGGCAGAACAAATGGTTGGGGAGAGAGTTCTAAAGTTTAAGAAAGCAGAAAGAGAAGGCAGCCTCACCAGTGAAAGATTTTACATCACAGTAGTACAGCTGAGTCACACATTAATTCTATATCTCTTCCCCAATATCAGTGATTCCCCTAGTTTTTAATTTTCTAAGTTGATAACTATTTTTGTTCTTTGGTCAGTTCCACAACTTATTGCTTGGTGACTTCTTTTTGTCAGTTTATTCTTAGACATAATTGTCCTCTTTATTTTTGTTACATTTATTCCAATTCTATGAACTTTACACACAGATGCATAGATACATAGACACTGTCAGCAGATTAGGGCCTATGACCCACCCAGTCTGCTCATTTGAGTTTATAAGTTCACTTTATGTTTTTCCTAGAAGTCTGTCCCCTTACCCCTGACCTCCACAATTCCCTTATGTCTGTCCCATGCATTCTTAAATCCCGTGATTGATTCAGCCCCCACCACTTCCTCTGGCAGAGTGTTCCACTTGTCCACCACCCATTCTGTGAAGAAATTCTTCCTCAAATGTCCTCTGAATCGCCCTCCCTCCTACTTCATCCCATGCCCTCTAGTCTTGGAACATCTTTTTTGCTGGAAAATAATGTATTCTTGCACCCTGAACCCTATTTCTCCCTGTAAGGGAGCATTCTGTATTTTTGCATCTGTTATTTTTTCCCCTTTCCCCTTCCCCCAGGACACATCTGAAATGAGCTGTTGCTAGCTCAGTATGTCTTTCCTCATACAACCTGTAAAATAAATAAATCTCTTTTCACATGAATGCATTAGCAGATATTGTGGCTCTGACTCAATCTTGTTTGCTTTATCTGGTTGCTTTTCTTTCTTCAGCAATTCTGCTCAATAGGGTCGTACAACATTTGAAATGTTCTACATATGGTGTTTGCACTTTGACTTTCTGCCTCATGTATATGCAAAATGACAACTACTGAGAAAGTTTAATAATGATAGGATTTTTGTTACATTGTGACTATCTGCTTTTAATCTTACTGTTTTCACCCTATGCAATGACTTGTACACATAAAAGATGAACTATAAATATTTTTTTAATTGATGTGGATGGTGTGATAAGCATTGCTTATGGACGTTTTTGTAATTGATGTGTATATATTGATGAGTTGCTTTTTATTTGCACTGATGAAATTTGTACTCTGTTGTGTTTTTTATGTACATTAATGGATATTCATTAATCTAAACTATTTAAAAGTGCCCCAAAACACAAGTGCCCCCCACAATGAAGCCTCATATACAGGGTGATACCTAGGAGATGCAATCTGTGGCTGTTATGGCTATCAGCAAATAAATAGTTTGTAACTTTATTCTGTTGCGTGTTCCAGTTCTTTCTGCTTATCCTATGATTACTGGTTACCAACAGCACTAGTCTGGTGTGGAGTGTCCATTTCTTTTTTTTCTCTATTTACCAGACCTCTGGAGGGATCTGCAGCAGTGGTTCTGAACCAAGGCAGGTATCTAAAAGAAATTTATAGTAATCCATGGGGGACTGTGTATAATGAAAATGTTATACACATCCAAAGTGTAGGGTGATACATAAACCCTGAGAGCAAAAGCTTAAAGGGTTTATAATAGAATCCCACACAGAGGGTAAGTATAAAATCTAAATTTTACACAGGGGTCTAGGTCAAAATAGCATATACAATATAGCACGGTCTAAGACTGCATATACAAAACTGCATAAGTAAAGATATTGCTAACAAAGAACGACAGTACAGACAGCACAAATAAAGTTGCAGAGAAGTGGCATTGGAAACCAGACTCAGGGAACATGAAAGTTCAGGGGTTTGCATTTTTAGAAAGGGGGGAACACAAGTGGGAGGTGGGACAAACTTGGGGACAGATTAACTAATGAAACTCCACAGTGAATGCAACTGGGGGTTGGCCGTGGAGGAATACATTACGGACTGACTGCAGAAGAAACTTCAACATGCTCATTGGTAATTTCCTATGCAGGGGGCTTCACCCCCATGCACCCCTCCTTAAATATATATAATCAAAACTAGGGAGGGGGAATTTAGAGTCAGAGATTCACTGGCCCAACAGCAAGACAATCATACCTAAGATTCAAACCCCAAGCATCTACAGTGAGGACCTCCACAGAGTGCACCTCTACTCTGTATGCCACGCTGTCAGCACAGTGAAGGACCACACAGTTGTGTATGTCTAATCCTTGGCATCACTCAGAACAGCCACATATACTGCGCTGTCATGATCATGCTATTATTCACCTGTAGCTCTTTTCACTTATGTTGTTTTCTTTGTTTGGTTTTGCCACACTCCTATTCACATCCGTTTTTGACCTGTAATGTTAAACAGTCCTGAATGCTTTGTTTTATATAATTACTGGGCTCTGTTTTTTATGCTGCAAGCTCCCTCTCCCATCTGCATGGAGCAGGCTTCAGCCTGAGCTCTGTAGGGCTTGAAGCTGCATCTAGCACTTTCACTTTCCAACCTTATAGTGTGGACATGGGGTCTTAGGGAAACCCAGTGAATGAATACCATTATAGCCAGTTGGTTATAACAGCACACTGTAACCAGGTTTCCTTAATGGAACAAATGGAGGCCAGTTCGTATAAATCAATTATTATGAGAAAACACAAATAGTTTGTAATGAAGGCTCAAAAGGAAGGAATGGGGGCTTCTTTTTTTTCTCCACTGGTTTAACTAGGAGGGGCACACTAAGCTGAAAGCTTGTTTACAGGTGTGACCTGGGAGCACAGGGTAATTAAGTAACTTGTTTAGGGTCACACAGTATGCAAGTGGGGGCTGTGGGATTCAAACCCAAGTCTCCAAATTTGCAACTCAGAGCCTTAAACCACTGCACCATACTGCCTCCCTTCTGTCCTTCTATATCTCACCCCACCCCATGGCATCCAACACAGCTCTCCACTCCTGCTAATTACCGTGCAATAAATCAATTGTCATTTATTACTATGGCTGCAATGTGTAATAAAGGTGCAGGCAGCCATGGAGGTGAGTGGCGGTCTTTGCTAACTGCTGTTTGGGGATGGAGGAGACAAGAAGGACAGAGGGTGTTAGGTTACCACTAGACTCAGAATAATTTCAAATATAACCATGTGTCTACAGTTTTTCTGTAATACACACATCATATCAAACTGACAGAAAAAAACAGCTGACATCTCTTTTTAGTGCCTTTTTATTTTATTAGCGTTTTCCATTGAAATGACAGAATTTGTTAAGGGATGAGAGGTGTCATTGGGTAAATATTAGAGTTGGTTATACCCCTAAGCCAACAAGAATTCAATATTTGTTTTCAATAGGGCACACAAAAATGAAATAAAAAAACAACTATTCATTTTTAATTTCTTTGTAATTAATTTTTGCCCAATAAAAACTGAATTTGTCATCTCACACAGAACTTCAACATTGCTGAATTAAATACAAACGTTGTAAAAGTCCATTTTTGAAATATGTATTGCCCTTTATATACATAAACTCTTTCTCAACAGCTAATGACATTAGCACACAGGAACTGAAAGGCTTAGCCACCCTGCTTATGGAAGTAAGCAGAATGGGAATAAAAGGTAAAATGTTGCAGAGGAGACAAGAGAGCTGCACAAGAGAGGAGGAAGTTCTAGTCTCTGTTTTATAGTTATGATTTGATAAAAACTATGTAATCCCTTATCTAGTTTGCCTACAACAAGTAAACATAAAATTGCATAATCAGTCCTTAAAGAGATTTTTTTACAATAATGTTGGACCTTAAAGCAGCAGTGCAAAGAAAACTGTTTTTCGAAAAAGCTTGTTTTAGCTACAGTTAAGAATATTAGCATACCTGTCAAATGCGCTTGTCTAGGTACCGCCTATGCTGCATAGCATGAGACTTTTTTTTATTTTCTCTATCCTAACCCTTGTCAGGTTTACAGCGCTGTATCTACAGTATGTAAAATGTGGTGGCTATCTTTTTTTGTTGAGAAAAAGCTCAATTAAAACAGCTATAAAATACTTAAATGTTGACAGAATTAGAAAACTGTACCACCAAATTAAATTGGAAGATACCTGGAATCTTTTATAGTGAAAAAAAAGTAGTGTCAATTTTTTTGCCCAATTTTATTACATTGTTGCTTTAAAGGACCTGAAAAATGTCCCATTGCATTTGTTAATATCAAAAATACCAGTCAGTGACACACACAAGGCAAAGTAAGGCAATCTATTTGTCAGTCACCCAGTCACAGAGGTTCTCGGCACTGCAAAACAAGTCAGTAAGACACAGGAAAACATAATTCAGTAAAATAACACATTATCATAAGTACAGTACAATTAAACATGATCTTTAGAATACAAAAGTAGTATTTTATTTTTGGTATCACTGTCAACGTTTATTTGAGGCAATAATATTTTTTTCTCACCATGCTGTCTTTCATGTAGGTACTATTAAAACAAAGAGGCATGATAAAACAAGGCTCAGTTCTGTAAGTATAGAAATTAATCAATGCAACTTTGATCTATGTTTATTTTCATGGCAGGACATTCCTTGCAGAAAAAAAAAACATATTCTCATTACTTTGCTGATTGTTTTCTTCACTCTAGAACATGTTAACAGATCTGGAAAGTGAAGCATCAGCTGCTTATGCAAGTGTGATACCCCGGGCAGCCAGAAGAAGTGAAAATTTCCCTTAGTTCTTCAACAAAACAACAGAAGACTTTTAGTGTGTGTGACCTTTTGTTGACTAGTAGCTTGAGAAAAAAATGTGTGGCCCAACATTTGAGAGTTATTCTCACCATCAGGATACCAAACTAAATGTCACCAAGATTTGCATGCCAAATGTTGCCTTTGACTTCATGTTGTATATGCAGTGCTTGCTTTTAAAAGGATGCTATCAGTCCCCTTAGGCCCCAAAGTGTCTCTAGTTTGAAAAAAACAAGTGTTATGAGTGGTCACATTTTGTAGAGATTGCTGATGTAGCTGGTAGTTTGATTTTTTTATAGTTTTCTAAAAGTGAAAAAAAAACAACAGACTGCACACCATACTGGTGTTATCATTCAAAAACACATTTGCATAATTGCATACTGTCCTTGATCAACTCCCACTGCATCTTTCATGGACAAGGGAACAGCCTAACATAGTCTAGCCACTCATGATGAAGTGGAAGGAGAGGTGTTTATTGTTTTTTTTTTTTTATCACGATTACCAATATTTTTGTGCCTTACCACAAGCCTCCATCCGATCAACCTCCCCCCTCAGCCCCATCCCCCGGAATCACCGGGGCTTACCTTATGCCTGGTGTGGGAGTGGCACCTGCAGGGAGTCAATCTTCACCCTGCTGTCGGTGTGTTTTCCCCTCCATTTTCTCCCAGGGGCCCCAGGACTAGATGCATATGCGCATGGAGGCACGCATGTGCCTTATAGGGCTGGTAATGACCCCAATCCCCCACTCCATTGGCCTAAAGCCTGGCACCATCTGGGCCTGAGCTGCCTCTGGCCTCCTCCAGGAGGCGGCCATTAGCTGAGGCTAGCCACCACACCTCTCTGGAGAGGAGAGCTACCTGCTGGCAGCTCCATTCAGCTCAGCCACCCCCACTTCCGACCTCCGATGGGCCAGGCTTGTTCCCCAACCCAGGTCGCCGGTGTGCCTCAAGGTAAGGCATCCAGTGCCTCAGCCCTCAGCGCCACCTGGCTGGTTTATAGAGGCATTTATTCTGTCATGAGTGGCCACACTATTTGGAGGTGTCCCTAACATTCAGGAACTATGCAGTAAGATTAGATAAGGATATGAAAAAAACACAAGGTAAGGTATAATTGCACTATTAGTGTGCATTCCAGTTCGACGAAGAAAGGAAGCAGATGACACAACCAGCAACATCAATGAATTTTGGAGAAGGTATGCAATTATAAAATGTTGATTTTAAACTAGAAATATTATGATGCAAAAAGGGTCCTTTTAAGACCATAAGAAGACAGTCAACAAAAAATAGAGACACTACTTGGGTTACGAGTACCATGCAAAAACATTTTCTTAGATTAGTGACAGTCTGCTACCCTACATCAGTTACAGTTGCCAGAACCATTTGGTTGGGGAGTGCTCCCCCACTTTTTGCACTCAGAAGGTGCCGTTCAAGTTCTAGAATGCTTTTTTAAATATGCATCCTCCACCAGTTTAAAATAGTAACTTACCATTTAAATGTCTGTCCTCCCCCAACTTTATTCAAAATTTTGAAAATTCTGATCACAACGTGTCCTGTTCAGGGTGGACACATACTGGAAAGTGAAGAAGCTAAACTGAAGGTAAAACAATATTTATAGTTTTGATTAAAACATAACTAATTTCTAGCAGTTTCCTAGATGACAGTGTTCTGCAAAATGTTATTACACCAGTGAAATAATTCAAAATTGCCATTTTTGCATCCATGCAATTATTAAGCAAAAAGGCCAAACTCTGGTATAATTCATCGAAGTCTTTCTAGTCTAATGGCACCATTTTTCACAAATTGATCATTTTCTGAAATGTGAGATGACATAAAATGTGGTCACTTTGCTGAAAATTTGAAAACTAGCAGATGTTTTGTATTTCATCCACCACTACATTTGTATTCATTTCAGATCAAATGTGTACTTTTCCTTTATGGTTTAAAAATTGTGTGTTAAAATCCTAATGGTCTGGTCACTAATGGCATACTCTGTTTCTGAAAATTGTTACCCTATTGCCATTGCTTCATGGTTCTATATTGAGAATCTATGGAGCTCCATTTTCATTTTTGACCCCCTTGATCTTACTCTTTTACATCTTTGAAAACATGTTGCCATACAGTAACAACCATAGTGTATTTGGATCTGTTGTTTGGCAGTTAGCAATGTCCATTAATGCTGCTGCTGAAATCTGTAATCCAAAATATGAGTGTTCCATGACCTAAGTGAGCTGCCAACATTAGGCAGGAACAGCTGTACTATTGAAATACAGAAGCTCCATGCTGTACCAAGAATCTTTGCTAGATGCAACAGTGGGGTGGAGTGTGTATTCCCCACCCTTGGGTTGGAGATCGATATCCCCCTCACAGGCACAGGCAAGTGTTTGCCCTTTTGTGAATAAAACATGAGTTAAATGTTTTGGTAGAGACACATCTTGTAGCATATTCCCACTCTTTTTGGCCATGCCCTGTAGCCCTATCAGACTACAGAAACCCATGTCCTGCAAAAAGTGCACAAATCCAAAGAACATGCAGGTGTCTTGGACCCAAATGATGCTCTACAAAGCATGGGGCAGTACAGTATATAAAAATGGAAGTATATGACAAGCAGTGTAATTTAGTCATTAAAGTAGTGTGTAACATAAAGGATTGTGTGTGTTCATCAGTACACAACATGCCGCCAGCCCAGTGGCATGGCGGGCTGAGGCATCCATGCCTTACCTCCTTCCATGCTGGTGACCAGTGTTCACAGTGCAAGCAGGGTGCTGGGAGTCAGCTGGGGAGAGAGAGAATTGAGCATCCCGAGGACTTCTCTCCTGCCCTGGGGAGGGAGGGAAGGTTGGCATTCCTGCTGAAAGTCTACCCCCAGGTGGAGGCCCAAGGGTAGTGCAGAACTCATGGTGCCATCAAAGGGAGGGTGCTGTGGAACTTCTGAAGAGTGCACACGTCTACATGTATGCATGCTGTCATGCATACCCCAGCAATGGGGGAGGGATAAAAATGGAGGAAAACACCCCAGGCTGCGGATGATGATCAACCCTCAACAAGCTCTGCACCTGTTGCGTGGGCACAACCACAGCCCTGTGGCAGAGGATGCTGGAGAATGTAATTCACTGAGAAGCCTGGTGATGGGGCTTGGGGGAGGGGTCGGTCAGATGGGGCAGCCAAGGAAAGAAGCTGCATAAGTGTATATAGGAAAAAAATACACAACATGCTGTGTCTGAATCCAGAGGTTACCATGGCAACCAGTGAATCTGAGAGCACATCTCGACAGACCCTCTGGTTGCTACGTCAACCTTGAGATTCAGATTCAGGGTTGTTTGTACATAGATGAGCAAACAATCTTTTAGTGTATGGTTCCCACATATACAAAAAATGAGTCTTAAAGTTGAATAATTAAGCTAACTTGATTTAAACAACTCAGTGCCAAGTCACCAGTCAATGACTGTTTCTAAAACATATAACATAATAGTTTTAAACAGTAGTGCCTAACAGCTGGTGTTCTCCAAAGTCAAAAAGCAGTTTTACTTGATGTTGTCTCCAGTCACATGGTTAACGATCCAATTAGGAAGCAAAAAAAATAAAATAAAAACACACCTTGCCTGTGATTTCTGACATGGCTTACGAAGAGGAAGGCTGTGCAATGACATTCTATGTTGTACTGCACTAGGAACATCCCTACAGCAGCACAACAATATTTTGATGTCACTTCTGCAGCACATCATCACTGCTCCAGGCATGGATTTCCATGCCAAACAGCATTCCACCCATATACTAAAATTTAATAGCCATCTTGTTAGCAAGTTGTTTTACTTTTTTGTAATAAATTCCTAATTTTAGTCAGTTTATCTATTGTAATTGATCTGACTTTACTTTGATTATTATTTGTTTTGGTATTCAGTTCTGTTCTTTATAATCTAAAGGGCAGAGGAACACTCCTGTGTGCAGGCCTACTGGAAGGCTAATTAGGAAATTGGGCCCGGAGTTCTACAATATATAATGTTGTTCTTGGGAAGGTTGCTCACATTCGGAACCTGAGACAGAAGCCTTCATCTGAACCTGAGAGACAAAATGACTGGTTATTTTAACCTAAGACTGTAGTAAATAAAATATTGGAACCGCTATGTCTGTGTCATTCAGTTGTAACCAAACCACATTCAAATAGTCTCCTTTACAGTTTTTATAAACATTTTTTGTAGGTGCCAGGTTTCAGATCCAATACACTCTACTTTAAGTAATTTATTTTGAATCTTCACTTTTTTTGTTTATTATTAATTTTTTTAAGTTTTGGCATCGTATAAGAAATAAAAAAATACAGTGAGTAACATACTGTATTATACTAACATACCACATGGTGAGCTGATACAAAGCTGAGTGCTTCGACCACTATGAAGTATGTTACATACTGTACAGCAGCATTTCTCAAATGAGGCCACCATGCCAACATGTGGCCACCAGCACAGTATTTTGTGGCCACCAAGCTTTTTAATGACCAGTTACAAAGATTATGAATGGGACAATATTTTACCTTTAAAAAACACATGGGATACATTTCAAGTGAAAATGTATCAGGGACAGGATTTAATTATATTGTGGACAAAGAAATATATACATTTATTTGAAAACTGGTGATTGGGAAAGGCACACTGAGCCAAGGCTCATTTCCAGGCGTGACGAGGGGAGCAAAGGATAAAAACAATACTGTACATAGCTTTGACAAATACAGTTTTACAAAAAAGTGCAAAGTCATGGTTAACAGAGAACAAATACATAATGATAAAACAGATGAAACTGGCAGGTAAGCATTACAGAAGGAGTAAACAGATTGTTAAGGAGAGGGAAAACAGGAGCAAGGGGGAAAGGCAAGGAGTCTCAGGTTAAATCTGAGGGAGGCAGGAGAGGAGACAAAATGTTCCCAATATTACGGAAATGATAAGCAAAGTCTGATTGGTCCACTGAGGTCCAGGGACATGACAAAGCAAGGGTGCAATTGTCCCAGGTGCAGAGGGAGCATGAGCCAGAGGGAACAACTGAGAGTCATCATGAGAGGTAGAAGGGAAGGGACCAAAACTAGTACTGAGATATGAAGGAGGTACAGTTCATCAGGTGATGGGATAGAAGGGGAAGAATGGATAATGATGAGTGGAGTGAGCAGTGATGAGTACAAGAAGGTAAGTTGGTTGCAAAGTGACAGAAGGAGTTACAGAGGATATCCAACCTGGCCAGGGAGGTGGAAGGGGCAGACACATAGACCATGTCTGCATAATCAAAGATAGGGAGCACCATTTTGGTGACAAATTCTCATTGAACTTGTGGGGAAAGACAATTTTTATTTCAGTACAAAGAACCAAGTTTATGGTGGCGCTTGGTATGGATGGCGTCTATGTGGATGGAGAAGTTGAGCTTGCTATCAAGTCACACACCAAGGTAAATGAAGGAAGGAACCACTTTGGGTGGAGAGCCATCCAGAGTGGAGAAGTGGGAACTGATATGAGTTTGGCCAATTTTGACTGCTTGCTAGTGGTCACGTACACGTTTTTTTTTAACGCTGACACATCAAAAGTTCAATAAAGTTTATTCAATTAAAAAAAAGTATCTGAAGTTGATTTGACTGAAATCATCTTAAGATGTTATGGAAGTCTTTATGAAGCAGACCTTCTACGTCAGTGGTGGAGGGGTCAGAAGTGAATATCACTGTGCCATCTGCACACATGTGAATATGTGAGTTGGCAGAGGCTGTTGGTGGTTATTGAGGAAGATGGAAAAGAGTATGGGGCCCAGGATAGAGCCTGGTGGGACCCCTGCCTGGATGGAAAGAGTGGTGACTGGGCACTATCTACCTGTACTGACTGAAGATGGCCCGTGAGATAAGAATAAAACCAAGTGAGAGCAGGAGATAAGAGGTCAGCAGAACCCAGCTTTTCCTTAAGGAGAGTGTGAGACATCAAGTCAAAAGCCTTAGCCAGATAGATGAAGATGGCTGCCATAATATGTTCCCGATCCATCCCTGAGAGGATATAATCAGTTACATGCAGCAAGGAGGAGATGGTGGAGTGATCTTTCATGAACCAGACTAGAATGGGGAGAAGAAATCAGAGGAGGTGAAATCAGTGAGTCTTTGGTAGAGAAGCTTCTTTTGCAATTTGGCAAGAGAGGGAAGGGATAAAATAGGCTGATAATTATCAGAGGTGGAAGGATTGTCCCCATCTCCCACTTTGTGCAATGGTATAACTCTGGCCAATTTTAGGACTGAGAGACCACACTGAGGGAGGAGAGGTTGAAAAGGTGAGTCAAAGGAGAAATGTGAAATGTGAAAATGTGTTATAGTAGCAAATTTGGGTTGTAACGGGGAGCCTGGGGTAAATGAAAAAAAAAAATAGTAATGCCACCAGTAAGTTCTGGTGACCACACTTTGAGATCTTATGAACACCCAATTGTCAAGTTTTACACCTGCTAATGGGTGTGCTGCTTCGCATAGGTCCCTGGGCAAAACAAGCTATATGTTTGAAGTGATGCCTGTCAGGTATATTGCTTCGTGAAGGGGCCACAGGATCCTGCAAGATTCAAGTTATAGGTCAATCCCCCGACCACTGGGACTACTACTACTACTACTACTACTACTACTACTACTACTACTACTAATTAGCAATTTGTCCACAAGACCTGCTCAAAGTAAGCTACAAGTCTGGCATAGCATGTGTTAGTATGCAGCTGCTATTTGAGTGGTTCACAGGGCCACCAGCAAAGCAAACTAGAGGTCTGTGCAGTCAGCTTCTTTCCGGCTAGTATTATACTTCTTGCAGTTGTGAAAGCTGCTTCCTTTCCTCAGGAGCCTGTCCTTGTCTCTCCTGATTACCTTAACCCACGAGTTACCTTTCAGATCTGTACTGATCTTTAGGGGCCTCCCACCCCTGTGCACGAGTTTGTGACTTACCCACCCTCCTGCACATAGAAACAGAAACATAGAAACATAGACTTTGATGGCAGATAAGGACTGTTTGGTATACCTAGTCTACCCATTTCCCTACCTACTGGGTAAGCTGCAGATCCTAGTTAACCAGCAGGCTGCTTCCTCCTACCCCATCCTACAACCCACTATAATTGCCTTATGTCAGTCCCATGCATTCTTGAATTCCCCCACAGTGTTTGACCCCATGACTTCCTCAGGAAGGCTGCTCCATGCATCCACCACCCTTTCTGTGAAAAAATACTTCCACACATTGCCCCTGAGCTGTCCTCCCTCTATCTTCAAATTGTGTCCCCTTGTTCTTGTGCATCTCTTTTTCTGAAATATGCTACCCTCTTGGACTTTGTTGATTCCCTTGAGGTTCTTGAATGTTTCTATCATGTCCCTCCTCTCCTTTCTTTCTTCAAAGGTATACATAGTATGCTCTTTTAGTCTCTCTTTGCATTGGCTTCTGGTGCAGACCCTGCACCATTTTGGTTGCCCTCCTCTGGACTGTCTTTATCCTGTCTATGTCCTTGCGGAGATGGTGTCTCCAGAACTGCATGCAGTACACCAGATGGGGTCTCACCAACTGTCTGTACAGAAGGATAACAGCTACCTGCTTTCTGCTGGTGATGCCTCTCTCTATGCATTCCAGAATCCCCCAACCCTCCTTACTGGCTTTCCACATTGCTTGCCTATCTTAAGGTCATCTGACATGAGTACCCACAGTTCCCTTTCCATTTTTGTTGTTGTTAGTACCTCCCCTTCCCCATTGTGTACTTTTTCCTTGGGTTTTTGTTTCCCAGGTGCATTACTTAGCACTTCTTTGCATTGAAACTAAGATGCCATACTCTTGACCATTGCTCCAACTTTGCCAAGTCCCATCCTTTCTCATCCTTTCCACCCATGCTTGTGTATCAACCCTGATGCAGATCTTTGTGTTGTCTGCAGAGTCATACTTTTCCTTCTAGCCCCTCCACATCAGCTATAAAGACATTAAAGAGCATCAGTCCCTGTACTGAACCCTGTGGTACCCCACTAGACTCCCCTTTCTCCAGAGTGTGCTCCATTTTCTGTTACCATCTGCATCCTGTGGTCCTGCCAGTTTGTTATACAGGCTACAACCCTAGGACCCACTCCCAGGTTGGTTAACTTGTTTCTTAATCTTTTGTGTGGTACTGTGTCAAATGCCTTTTTAAAGTCTAAGTAGGCCATATCTATAGCCCCTCTCTGGTCTACCACTTTGGCCACCCAGTCAAAGAAATCTATTAGATTCATCTGACATGATCTTCCTGCTGTGTATCCATGCTGCCTTGAGTTCTGTGCCCTGCTGGCCTCTAGGTACTTGAGAATTCTTTATTTCAGAAGTGATTCCATCATTTTACCTACCACTGAGGTCAAACTAGCAGGTTTGTAGTTTCCTGCCTCTGCCTTGCTCCCACTCTTGTGAAGGGTGATCACACCCACCTTCCTCCAGTCCTCAGGTACCACAGCATCCTCCCATGATTTGTTAAAAAGGGTAGTCAGTGGTGTGACTAGATCTCCCCTTAGTTCTTTTAGAATTCTGGGGTGAATCCGGTCAGGTCTCATTGCCTTGTCCATCCTCAATTTTAAGAGTTCTTTCAGGACCCTTTCTTTTTTGAATTGACTGGTATTGACCTCCTTGCCCAGAATGCTTCTATTGTTTGGTTTAGGTACCTCCCCCTCTTCTTCTTTTGGGAATACTAAGCAAAAGTATTCATTCAGTATCTCTGTCTTTTCACGGTCACTTTCTGTCCACCTCTCCTCCCCTTTATTAAGCCTCACTATCCATTCCTTGATCTTTCTTCACTCCCTAATGTATCTATAAAAGGTTTTATCCCTGTTCTTAACTGAGCTGGCTAGCTTTTCCTCAGTTTGGGCGTTCGCTATCCTGACTGTCTTCCCCACTTCCCTCTGCTTTAACTGATACAGTTCTCTGTCCTGCTTCTTCTCTGATCCTAATACTTCCTGAATGCTATCTTTTTCTTCCTAACCTTCCCACCACCTCTTTTGAGAACCATGGTGTTTTTTTACTTCATTTTGTTTTCTTTATTTGCTTCACACAAAGGCTTGTTGCCCATTTGATGGCAGTTTTGATTTTCCCCCATTGTTCTTCCACCCCTCCTTCCTGCCCATTTGCTAGTGCATTCCTTAGGCACTCGCCCTTTTTGCCCAAGTCAGCCCTTCTAAAGTCCATTACCCTCACTTTTGTATAGCTTAACTCCACAGTTGTGTTTATTGTGAACCACACTGTGTGGTGGTTGCTTGTTCCCAGATGGCTACCCACTTCTAAATCTGTGATTCTCTCTCCATCCCCATTTGAGAGAACCAGGTCCAAGATTGCTCCCTCCCAAGTGGGTTCCAGCACTAGCTGTCTGAGGCATGCTCCCTGTAGGGCATTGAGAATGACCCTACTCTTGGATGTGGCTGCAGCAAATGTACTCCAGTTAACATATGGCATATTGTGGTCCCCCATCAACAATATCTCCCTTTTTTCTGCCATTCTGAGGATGCCTTCTATAACTTCCATGTCCATTTCCTCCCCCAGAGTTGGGGCTCTATATACAACCCCTGTGTGGATTGTGGTGCCACTACCTGTCTCCAATGTGACCCACACTGGACCACAGCTTATCTCCCTTCAAGCATGCTGACTCTATACTCTATTTCTGCATCTAGCTTGCACTGATGAAGAAAAAACCCTCCATGGTAAAGGATAGAGATTTGCAAAGTTGGGAAAAATTACTTTGCTAAAAATTTGGCAGTTTTCCTAATTCATTGAGTGCCAAATTCACAATGTTTTCAGCAGTCAAAGTAGCACTTTTTCAAATTAAACCATGCAAATGTGCCAGGAAATTTCAACTTCACAATGACTGTGCATGACTTTACCTTGGAAAGTGCCACTTCTCTATGAAAACTCATTGTGACAAAGTGGGCAATTTGTAATGCTTTTCCTAAAGATTAGTTTTGCATTTTAACCAGAACTTCACCATGGAAGTAAACCACTGCAACTTCTCCAGTATGAGTGAGCAACTGTGCATATTGGCAACTTTGGTTCAATTTCAATTTGGCACCTCTGTCTTCAGTTTGGCTTCAACGGGTTTAGCCAAAGACACTTCAGGTCCTTAGAATTGCAATTTAGGGGGATACAAATAGGGGAAAATGGCAACCAACTACCACCTCACACCCACCCGAGTCAATCTAAACCTCTTCCACCCTCTCTGATCCTTTAGTCAGATTCTCACATAAAAAAAAAATACTCAGCTGCTGCCACAGCTCCAGGAGCTAGAAATGTAGTTTCAGGATCCAGAAATGTATTTTTTTAATTAAAAACAATGGTTTGGGAGGAAGGAAGAGGGTGGAAAATGACTGAGGTGGGTGAAGAGGTATTATTGGACTAGCCATGGACATGATGGAAGCACTAAAATGTTATTTTTATTAACTGGCTAAAGGTCAAATTGTTCCCGAAGTGGCCCTAAAGTTTGACTGGCCAAACTAAAGTGAAAGTGACAAATTTCAGCACATTACATAGAAACATATACTATCCCAACAGAACACGGCCAACTGGCCCATCCTGTCTGCCCATTCCTAATCAAAGTTTAATGAGAGAGTCCAAAGGCTTCTTTAGCTTTCCCTTACCCCCTCCAGTTTTTGTATGACTTTTACTAAGCCCATGTGTCTGTCGCACCTTGTTTGAATCCCCCCAACTGATTTTGCACAGACCACACGCTTGAGCAGCTTATTCCACCCCTCCATCACACTTCATGAAAATGTACTTCCTGACATCTCTTCCAAATTTTCTCTTCCCAACACCTTTATGGAGTTGCCCCGTTGTTTGTGATCCCACTACATCTGAACATTTCCAAGCTATCCACTTTATTTACCTCATGGTGTTATTTGTATGTTTTAATCATGTCCACTCTTTCCCTCCTAGATGCAAGCTTTTATTTATTTTATTATTATTTTGGATTACACCTTTGAGCACAAGGCTGTTTACATAGGTTCCATGTCAATATTAAATAAGCAAAGTACAATACAATTACAGGAGATGGAAACAAATCTTACAATTCAAGCAAATTCATATCTAAATAGACACAGACATAAAAACACTGCACATTGTGTGGCCTTAATGAAAGGCAAATATAGTGCAAATTAAGAGACAAAGGGATGGACAAAGACTAGTAAGCACAGGGTGAAGAATAACAGCCAAGCAGCCTACGTCAAAGTGTATACAATTAGAAAAGAAAACTAAGTTTCCAAGGGAAAGAATAAGCAGTCCAGGAGGCTAAGTCAGTGAGTGTGAGGGGGGAAGTAGGTAAAGTAAGAGGCAGGAGATGGGAGGGCATAGGGGAGAGAGGGAAGGATGGGTGGGGGGAATAGAGTACACAAGTGCTGGGTCAATGGAGCCACAGCAGTCAATAAATAATCAGGTAAAGGTATATGACTTCATCAAGATGAAACTGATTACTGTAAATCACAGCAGGCATTTGCAATAAGCTGTTCTTTTAGCTTTTGTTTAAAGGAACTGAAAGTGGATGAGTAGGATACAGTATGTCAGAGTAAAGAGAATTACGTCAAAGTGGGGCTCCATTTATGAATGACCTTTCACCAAAAAAGGTACGATAATGGGGCATTTTAAAGATCTGGCTTACCGAGCTTCTGGAGCAGCAAGGGTTATTGTAAGGGATGAGAAGCTTATGAACCCCTGAAGGGACCATTCATAGGTTAACTTTTTTGGCTATGAGACATGGTTGGTACATAAGCCTGCCTTTGAACTGGAGCCAGTTAGCTTGGGCATACAGGTCACAGGTATGAGTCAGCCATGAGGATCAAGTTAAGAGCTGGCAGGCTTTGTTAGGTGTGACTATGATGCGAGACAGAGATGTATCTGTGGCTGACCCATAGATTACTAGGCCATAGTCAGTGAGGGAGACCACCAAACTGCCTATGGCTATGTTAAGGGCTTCAGAGGTCAGGCTATTTCTATGCTTATAGAGTAGCCCTATGCGTGTGTTGACAGCCTTAGCAATGTTGTCAGTGTGCTGGTTAAAGGACAGGGTGCTGTCATTTGTAATCCCAAGGTATCTAAAGTAAGTAACCAGCTCCAAGGGAAAGTCCTCATCATTGGTGTTTGAGAGAGGGTAGAATCTATGTCTGTTTAGCATGCTGGAGAACAGCATTGTTTTTGTCTTTTGTAGTTCATTATTAGTTTGTGCTCCTTAAAGCATCTTTCAGACTTGTACATGTTTAGGTTTGCCAACCGTTTCTTGTAATCCTATCCTGCTGACCTGGGAGTGATGGTCACTAGGGAACCAGAGCCCTCCATGTAATGCGAGAAAGCAGCAGCAATGCCAAATAAAATGCTGGGCTGCATTGCCAATGGGATCAGCAGCAGGCAAGAGGAGGTAATAATGCCTTTGTAAAGGTTATTAGTAGGGACACATCTGCAACATAGTGTACAGTACTGGTCCCCATAATTTAAAAATAACTTAAACTTGCTGGAGATGGTGCAAAGAAGGGCAACTAAGATGATCATGGGCCTCCAGGGTAATATGTACAAGGAGAGACTGGAGGCCTTAAGCACATAATTCCTGGAGAGGGGGGAGATGGGGGAGGGATAATTGAGACCTTCAAGTATTTGAAAGGAGAAAAAGGGGGTCTTCAAGCTTAGTGGGAACCAAAACATAAGTGGATACCATCTTAGTCTGGAAGGAGGAAGGTTTAGGAGAGAAAAGCTAGGAGGCAGTTCTTCATGGAGAGGGTGGGTGCAGGTTGGAATGTACTTCTGGAGGAGGTAATTTCATTGAAAATGATAGGCAACTCCAGGAGAAGCTGGGACAGTGTTAAGGGGAAAATAAGGGTCAAGGGAAAGGTGAACAGAGAGGAAGGGTGAATGGGGGAGGAATGCAATGTCAGGCACTTATGCAGAGGACCCTGCAATATGAGCAGATGAAATATGCCTAATGACCTTTTTCTGTTGGCTTTGTCTTATGTTGACAAGTTCGTACGTCCCTGTATCATCCAGTTTAACCTATTCTCCTCTACTTTCACTATATCACTGTCCTTTAGATGTAAACTTTAGAACTGCACACAGCACTCCAAGTGAAGATGAGCCAGTGACCTATGCAGTGGTAGGAGCACCCCTCTTTCCCTGCTGGTGAACCCACTCCCAATGCACCTCAGCATCATGTGTGCCCTTTCACTGCCCTACTGCATTATGTTGATGTCTTCAGACTTCAGAAATTATCACCCCCAAGTTCATTTCAGCCATAGTGCTTTCTACTACTAACGACATGCTGTATTTCTTTTTCAAATTCTTTGCTGCTATGTGCATCTCCTTGCACTTCTTGGCATTAAACTTTATCAATCAATCAAAATCTTTATTTATCCAGGAGGGCACCATTGAGCAAGGCTCATTTGCAAGGTGGGCCTGGTCATGAATACATCAAAGTACAGTACAGAAGCAAGTATACAAAAAGCAATAATATACAAGGAAGAAAAAGTATATACAGTGTATACAGTACAGAACAAGGTTGAAATAAATAAAAAAACAGCATTATTTTACAATTGAAGAAGTCAGCAGATGTACAATCAACCATAGGCATACAGGGGTTATAAGCAGAGATCTTTTGAGAGAGGCAGCCGGCAACTATACATACAGGGGAAAGAGGCCGTGTATGGGGTGGTAGGTTAGAGAGGTATCTCAATCTCAATCTTTATTTATTTATATAAAGCGCCTTTCTAAAACCAAGGCGCCTGTACAATACTAGATAAAACAATAAATAAAACCATTTTAAAATTAAACTAAGCGACAGTATTAAAAATCATTATATGCTTTGCTAAAGAGATAAGTTTTTAAAGATTCTTTAAAACTTTGGACAGTCGGGCTATCCTGCACCTGACGAGGTAGAGAGTTCCACAGGGTTGGGGCCATAAAACTAAAGGATCTGGCCCCTGAGGTTTTTAAACGAACCCTGGAATCTCTAGCAATCCCTTGTCAGTGGATCGAGAGAGCGGGAGGGACAGTAGGGTGAAGGAGACCTTTCAGGTAAACAGGTCCTGATCGTAGGGGCCTTATAGGTCAGCAACCGATTTGAAGGTGATTCGCAGCAACTGGCAACCAGTGCAGACCACGGAGCACAGGCATTATATGACTGACCCAGAAGAGCCTGGCCAACAGCCTGCTGCCGATTCTCGTACCAGCTGCAGGCGCGAATCTCAACCCCAGGAAGCCCTAGGTAAAGGGAGTTGCAGTAGTCAAGGCAGGAGGTAACGAAGGCGTGGACCAAAGTAGGCAGATCGTCTGGTGGAACCAGGTGCTTCACTCGGGTGATGTTCCTCAGATGGTAAAAAGAGGTTTTGACAACTGCTGACACCTGGGATTTAAATGTCAAGCAGTCATCAAATACAATGCCCAGATTCCGCACCCGGTCTGAGGTAATTAGCGGGACACCTCCAAGCCATAGACCCGAGGGTGATCCAACCAATAAACCAGCCTCCCAGCGAACCTGGCCCACAGCCAACACCTCAGTTTTGTCAGGGTTCAACCTCAGCCAACTCACATTCATCCAGTCCTGGATTTCAGCAAGACAGTTATTAAAGACCGAAAAGGCAGCATCTTGGCCGGGCACAAAGGACATGTACAGCTGAGTATCATCTGCATAGCAGTGAAAACTCAAACCATACCGCCTGATAATCGCTCCTAACGGCAGCATATATACTGCAAACAACATGGGTGCCAAAATGGAACCCTGTGGTACCCCACAGGATAGGGACAATGATGCCGAGGAAAAAATCCCAGACACCACTCTCTGAGTCCTACCCTCGAGGTAAGATCGAAACCAACTGAGGACTGTACCAGACAGTCCACAGATAGACCGCAAACGTTCCAATAGCACACCATGGTCCACAGTATCAAATGCTGCAGAGAGATCTAGAAGGACCAAGATGGAATGAGACCTTCGATCTCTCGCTATTAGGAGGTCATTTAGCACCCGAACCAGAACTGTCTCGGTACTATGTCTTTTTCTAAATCCGGACTGGAGAGAATCGTAGACATTGTGGCTGGTCAAATGATCATCTAACTGCAATGCGACCACCTTCTCAATAACTTTACCCACAAAGGACCCATAAAGAAGAGGAGGGATATATTACCGACGACTGGGGGAAAAACTGAGCTAAAACCACAGAAAGTGATGATGGCTGTCATGTACTTGTTTATTATGATAATGACGGAGGAGGGGTAGATAACTGGTACACTACTATGGATGGGGTGGGACTTTAGCCAGGCTGGAGTGGACAGAGAAGGGAAGGGAAGGAAAGGGACAGGGAAGGGTGAGTGCAGCAGGAAGAGTTAATAGGGAAAGAGTGAGAGCCAGGGGTAGAAACTGTTATACTTTTAACCACCTTTCTGATCTGCTTACAGGCAGCTGAAACTACCCTAAGGGTGAAAAAGCAAAGCAGTGGGGAGGCATCTTTACTGAGTAAGTGGGCAACATAAGATTGAATGACACTGCTCACCAGAAAGTAGTCTCTGATTTATTTTATTTATTTATTTCAACATTTGCTTGCCAGGAAAGGCACACTGAGCCAGGGCTCATTTCCAGGTATGACCCATGGGGACAGAACACAGGTATATATACACTTTGAGACAGATAGCTTGTAAATGCTATTATACTGTATATATATTAGTTTGGGCATACATCAAGTAAAGTACAATAGTAGAGTATTTACAATAGCAAGAGACATTCGGCATAATTTATACAACAGTATGTACATCTGTATTTACTCAATTTTCAAATCTGTAAGTACATCTATAATTGCATGTGTTGCTTGACAATACACTGAGTCTTCAGCTATGAGGAGTAGGTGCAACACTTGCTTGAGAGGAGCACACAGTGGGTGGTTGTAGGTGAAGCTGCTGTTTAATAGAATTGTTTGAGGGGGAGTTTCTAATGGCAGGGGAGAGTTTATTCCACAAGCATGGGAGCATATAGGAGAAGGTGGATTTACCAGCTGAGGAGGCTTGCCGAGGCATAGTGAAGGACCTGGCATCCCTGTGTCTCAACTCATACGGGGAGTCAGAGACCATGGAAAGGCACTCCGATAGGTATGAAGGTAGCGAATTCAGCCAGTATTTGGATATGAGATTAAGAGAGTGGATGTAGCATTGATGGGAAAGTGGAGCTAAGCCTAGAGGGGAGTAGAGGGAGCAGTGGTGAGTTCTGAGGGGGGAGTGTGTGGTGAAGCAGCAGAATGCATTCAGGATGGTGTCAAGTCTATTTATTTTCATTGCAAAGGCTCATAAAAGCTCTATCAATACTTTCAATGTTTCACTGCTTTAAAACAAAGCTTCTTCTGTAATATGACTTTTTCTAATAGAAATAGACACAAATGTCACATTTTATATTGCTTAATTATATCAATAAATGAAAGCTTATAATATGGGTGATGTGCTAGTTTTATTTATTTATTTATTAGCTTTTGATAACCAGGTAAGCATTCTACATAACATTGCCCATTTTCAGACATGACCTGGGAGAGTAAAAGTTAAACAATTCATTATAGAACAATAGAGATAGCATCAGCTTCACATAGGTGCAGTACATGCCAAAATAACAGTAGTTTTACAGAGGTACAGAGTTACTTAACATAATAGAGGCAGCTGCATGGAATAGTTTAATGTGCGCAAGCAATACAGCAGTGTAACAGGGTTCTTAGAAACATAGAAACATAGAATTTGATGGCAGATAAGGACCGCTTTGCCCACCTAGTCTACCCATTTCCCTACCTAACGGATAAGCTGCAGATCCTAGTTAACCAACAGCCTACTTCTTTCTTCCCCCCACTAGAATTGCCTTATGTCTGTTGCATGCATTCTTGAATTCCCCCCACTGTTTTTGACTCTACAACCTCCTCAGGAAGGCTGTTCCATGTATCCACAACCCTCTCTGTGAAGAAATACTTCCTCACGTTACCTCTGAGCTGTCCCCCCTCTATCTTCAAATTGTGCCCCCTTGTTTTTACACATCTCTTTTTTTGAAAGATGCTACCCTCTTGGACTTTGTTGATTCCCTTGAGGTATTTGAAAGTTTATATCATGTCCCCCCTCTTCCTCCTTTCTTCGAGGCTATACACCTTTAGTTCTTTTAGTCTTTCTTCATATGTCTTTTGATGCAGACCCTCTATCATTTTGGTTGCCCTCCTCTGGACAGCCTCCACCCTGTCCATGTCTTTGCAGAGATGGGGTCTCCAGAACTGTACACAGTACTCCAGATGTGGTCTCACCAACTGTTTGTACAGAGGGCCAACAACTTCCTGTTTTCTACTGGTGTTGCCTCTCCCTATGCATCCCAGTATCCCTCCAGCCCTCCTTATTGCCTTCTCACATTGCTGGCCCACCTTTAGGTAATCTGAATTGACTACCCCCAGGTCAATTTCCATTTTTGTTGTTGTCAGTATCTCACCCCCACTGTGTACTCTTTCCCTTGGTTTTGATTTCCCAGGTGCATTATTTTGCACTTCTTTGCATTGAATCTAAGCTGCCATACATTTGACCATTCCTCCAGCCTTGCCAAGTCCTTTTTCATCCTTTCCACCCCATCTTGTGTATCAACCCTGTTGCAGATCTTTTTGTCATCTGCAAAGAGACATACTTTCCCTTCCAGTCCCTCTGCAATGTCACTTATAAAGACATTAAAAAGGACCGGCCCCAGTACTGAACCCTGTGGTACCCACTAGTAACCCTCCTTTCTTCACAGTGGACTCCATTTACTATTACCCACTGTGTCCTGTTGTCCAATCAGTGTTTTACCCAGGCTACCACCCTGGGACCCACTCCCAGGCTGGCTAATTTGTTTATTAATCTTTTGTGAGGGATTGTGTCAAATGCGTTGCTAAAGTCTAGGTAGGCCATGTCCACAGCCCCTCCCTGGTCTACTGCTTTGGTCACCCAGTCAAAGAAATCAATTAGATTTGACTGACATGACCTTTCCACTGTGAATCCATGCTGTCTTGGGTCCTGTGCCCCACTGGCTTCTAGGGACTCAACAATTCTTTCCTTCAGAAGTGATTCCATCATTTCCCCTACCACTGAGGTCAAACTGACAGGTCTGTAGCTTCCTGCCTCTGTCTTACTCCCACTTTTGTGAAGGGGAATCACATCCACCCTCCTCCAGTCCTCAGGTACTACACCATCCTCCCATGATTTATTAAAAAGGGTAGTCAGTGGTGTTACTAGTTCTTCCCTTTGTTCTTTTAGAATTCTGGAGTGAATCCCATCAGGCCCCATTGCTTTACCCACCTTCAGTTTTAAGCGTTCTTTCAGAATCCTTTCTTCTGTGAAAGGACTAATATCAACCCCCTACCTAGAGTGCTTCTATTGACCAGATTAGGTATTTCCCCCTTCTTTTCCATTGTGAATACTGAGCAGAAGTATTCATTCAGTATCCCTGCTTTTTCACTGTCGCTGTCTGCCCAGCCACCTTCCTCTTTGTTCAGCCTCAGTATCCCTGCCTTAGTCTTTCTTTGCTCCCTAATGTACCTATAAAAGGCTTTATCCCCCTTCTTAACTGAGTTGGCTATCTTTTCCTCAGTTTGTGCCTTTGCTATTCTGACTGCATTACCCGCTTCCTTCTGCTTTAACTGGTACAGTTCTCTGTCCTGCTCCTTCTGTGTTTCCTTATACTTCCTAAATGCAATCTTTTTCTCCCTTACCTTCCCCGCCACTTCTTTTGAGAACCATAGTGTTTTTTTCTTTTGTTTTGATTTGTTTATTTGCATCACACAAAGGCTTCTTGCCTCTGTGATGGCAGTTTTGATGTTTCCCCATTGTTGCTCCACCCCACCTTCTTGCCTGTTTGCTAGTGCTTTTCTGAGGCACTCTCCTTTCTTGCCAAAGTCAGCCCTCCTGAAGTCCAGTACCCTCACTTTTGTATGGCTTGACTCTGTAGCTGAGTTTAACATGAACCACACTGTTTGGTGGTATCTTGTTCCCAGATGGCTACCCACTTCAAGATCAGAGATCCTCTCTCCATCCCCATTTGAGAGTACGAGGTCTAAGATTGCTCTCTCCTGAGTGGGTTCCAAAACTAGCTGTCTGAGGCATGCCCCCTGTAGGGCATCGAGAATGGCCCTGCTCCTGGATGTGGCTGCAGCAAAGGTGCTCCAGTCAACATCTGGTATATTCAGGTCCCCCATCAGCAATATCTCCCCTTTCTCTGCCATCCCAAGGATGCCTTCTATCATTTTCATGTCCATTTCCTCCCCCTGAGACGGAGGTCTGTATACAACCCCTGTACGGATTGTGGAGCCATTTCCAGTCTCCAGGGTGACACACAGTGCCTTCTCTCCTCCCTGTTTACCCTTTAGTTTTGTTGCTTTGATCCCTTCCCTTACATAGAGAGCTACTCCTCCTCCTCTTCTTCCCTTCCTGTCCCTTCTGTAGATTGTGTACCCTGGTATGTTGACATCCCAGTGATGGTTCTCTGTGTACCATGTTTCTGTGACTGCCACAATATCAAAGCATCCCTCTTCCATCAAGGCCACCATTTCAGGGAGATTTTTACCTAGACTATGGGCATTGGTACTCATTACCCTCTATTTTTCTATGGCTTTATTTTTTTTTGCCCCATCCCTGTCCCTACTACCTTTGTTTTTTTCTCCATTTACCCCTGCCCTTCTCCCTATTGACTGCTCTATCTTGGTGTTTATCTCACTAATTACCCTGATTTTTGGGGGCTAGGATGTCCCTTCTCCTCTTCAGTGCCTCCCCCCTTGGCTAGTTTAAATGCTTGCCATTGAAGCATTTAAACCTATCACCTAGGATCCTGGTTCTCCTCCAGGATAGATGCAGACCATCATGCCTGAATAGGCTTGCATCCCTCCAGGTGGAGCCCCAGTCCCCAATGAAGCCAAATTCCTAAGCTCTGCACCAGCTTTTCAACCAGTTATTGAATCCCATGGTGCAGAGTACCCTAGCCTCATCCATGCCATAGACAGGTAGCACTTCCAAGAAAGTTACCATGTGTTCTACTTGTCTAAGGCCCCTCCCCAACTCCACAAACTCCTGTTGCACTGCTCTGATCCCATTCTCGGCCAGGTCATTCATCCCTAGGTTCACAGTAAGTCAGCACCTTATTGGTAGTAATACAACATTCTAACTTCAGGGAGTCAGAAAGAATGAACCAGACTGGAGTGTTGTCATGATTGGAGAAGAAAGGTTATTTTATATTTACATTTATCTCCTAATTTATATTCATAACATTAAGAAGTTAAATTATATATATAAACTCAGTGGTCTTATAAGTAAACCTTCAGAAATAATAAACAGCCTGCCAAATTATTGCAGCAGATGTCCCTTGGTCTGTGTCCCCTTCCCTGAAACCTGTAGTCAGGCAGGTAAGGTTTCTCCCCCAGGTGTAAGGGATAACCCTGACACCACCCCGGGTGGAAGACCCACAGGGGCCACCTGCAGAGCTGTGGCCATGTGTATGGGTGAAAAAAGAGGGGTTAAGAAGAGCTGAAGCCATCAACTCCCCCTTTCTTCTGCCTACCTCTTCAGGTCAGCAAGAAAGACCCAGAAGGAAGGACCCTGATGCACAGCTTTGTTCTTTGAGGTAAGACCTAGGCTCCCAGACAGTTGCACTGCTCTGAGTGAGCGACCTCCTTGCTGAGAGGTAATAGTGCCTGAGGGATACATTTGAGTCAGACTTAAGTTGCAGGACTAGCAGTTGCACAAAACAGATCTGGCTCACCCAGCCAGTTTATAAAGGGGGTGGTCAGGACAGATTAGAGGTAAGAACAAGGGGACTTGTACAGCTAGAGAACCTGGGTTTGATTCCTACAACCTTCACTTTCATACTGCAAGACTCCTTGCAAGTCACTTTATTTTTAAAGCCTGGGGGTGGGAGAAGAGGGATCCGAGTAAGCTGCAATAACCACATGGGAAGGGAGCCACCAGAAGGCCAGGACTCCACCTGCAGGGCAAGTTGGCTAGCAGCCTAGGTGCTGCCTCAAGATAATCTTCAATGCATTTTCCTTTAAATAAACAAAATCAATCAAGGAATAAATAGGTTAAGTACCTGTGAAGTGTCTCGGTCTCACTGACTCCTTCATACCACATGCGTCACAGGAGATTGGCAGGTTGCAGCTCAGGGTGGCTTACTGAGAGCAGTCAGTGGCAAACTGTATAGTCCGTCGAGTGATGAGGTGACTCCCTGATCTTATCTGCAGTGTTGGAGGCTCAGAGTCAGCAGGGTACTATGAAACACACACAATCTCCTCAGGTCACAGCCTAACAGCAAGGATCCAAAGAAGCAAAAAGAGGACCTGGAACCTTATAGAAAATGAGATGCCTAGCAGATAAATAGTATTGGCAAACTAGTAATAACCTGGACATTGTGCTGAAAGAGTTTCCTATTTGAATCCCAACCTTTAGAAGTCAGTTATATCTGCAGTAATTAGATTTATAGCTGAATGAGTGTGGTCTTTGTGCCAGTGTAAAGAGGATTGTGGTTGGTGGCACTGAGCTCAGATACAGGACTGGGCCAAATGGCAGTCAGCACTGAACACCCCCTTGTGCTCTGACTTCTGCTTTGGCAGAAGACACCAGGAGAAAGGACTGCTGTGTGACTGGACTTCTGTGCTGGGACTAAAGAAGTAGAACTCTTGTACTTGGAACTTTAATTTAGGGTAAAAAAAACTAATCAACAAAACAAAAAAAGGCGTGTGTTTGTCTGAGTTAACTGAACTGAATGGTTGTCTGAACAGTTATCTAGGTGTAAATCTCAGGTGATTGAAAGGACTTAATAGCTGTGAGGTTTAAATTACTTGTAGAAAGATCTAGTAAGTAGGGGGAGTGGCTTAGCTAGAAGGAAGCTACATTTAAAGACTGCCTTAGAAAGATTTTGCTAGTAGTTTGGCAGAAGACACCAGGAGAAAGGACTGCTGTGTGACTGGACTTCTCTGCTGGGACTATATTGCCCTCCTTCCCTCCCACCCAAAGCTAGTTCTACTTTTATAGGCACAGAATTTGACTGACAACAGGAACTTATTGTTTGGGAGCAGGAAGTGAGTGATCACAGAGCCACCAAAGACCCACCATCCTAGAAGGGCAAGAGTAGCTCTCCGGCCCCCTCTAGCTGCTGGAGGTCTGCCTCTGAGCAAGTAAGGGGTCTACGGAGAAAAATAGGATATTCTTGTCTCAGAACAGGACAATCAGAAGCTGAAAGGGCACACAGGCAGAAAGTAAGGGGGGAGAGAAAAAAACAGAGGAAAGAGTAAGGATTGCAAACAGTTAAGGGGCCAGAAATAAGACATGATGGGAGTGGTGCAGTGCAGTGGCTTTGGAGCAGCAGTCTTCCCAGGAGACATTCTGGAGGATGTAGTGTTTTCCCATCTGCAGGCACCTCTCTGGGCTGAGGGAGGAGGTTGCTCATCTCCAGTCTGAGTTGGCCAGGATTTGTGGGACCTCCTCTTCCATCCAGGGACCACCAGTGCCTCTGCCGTTGCCTTAGAGGTTGCCAAGAAAGACGAGTCGTTGGACCACAGTGGGCTCAGGGAGGGTGAAGGTGGTGGAACAGAGGTGCATCCCTCCAGTTGTACCTCTCCACAATTCCTATGCCTTTCTGGCAAAGTGTGGTTCCTCTATGGAGGCAACTGCAGTGGAGACCAAGGAGGATGCTGGGAACCTTCACAATGGATACCCAAAGGAAAGTGACAGGGGACCCCACAGGGGAAGGAAACAACTGTTGGTGGAGGACTCCATTGTTAGGAAGGTAGAACTGGGGGAAGAAGGGGAGAGGGAGGTAAGGTGCCTGCCTGGCGCCATGGCATGGAGGGACAGGGAGCAAATCCTCAGGATTGCCAGAGCAGCTGCACAGGGGAGGGAGCTGGATGTCATTGTCCACCTAGGGACAAATGACCAGGCTAAGAAAAGGATTAGAGAAGTGCAGGAAGAGTTTGTGGAATTGGGGAGGGGCCTTAGATAAGTAGCATGCACGGTAACCTTCTCGGAGGCGATGCCCATCTATGGCGTAGGAGAGGATAGGGTGTTCTGCACCATGGGATTCAATCAGTGGTTGAAAAACTGGTGTGGAGCTCAGGGATTTGGCTTCATTGGGGATTGGGGGTCCACCTGGGGTGATGCAAGCCTATACTGGCATGATGGGCTGCATCTGTCCAGGAGGGGAACCAGGATCCTAGGTGATAGGTTTAAATGCTTCATTGGCAAGCATTTAAACTAGCCAAGGGGGGAGGCACTAGAAAGAAGCAAGGAAATCCTAGCCCCCCCTATAAAAATCACAGAAGTAAGTGCAGTAAACACCAACATAGAGGTGTCGATAGTGAGAAGGGCAGGTGTAAATGGAGAAAGTGACAAAGGCAAGAAGGACAGGGATGGGGCAAAAAGGAGTAAGGCCATCAGGAAATGGAGGGTATGAGTACCAATGCCCATAGTCTGGGCAACAAGTTCCCTGAGCTGGTGGCTTTGATGGAAGAGGGATGCCTGGATATCGTAGCAGTGACAGAAACATGGTACACAAAGAACCATGACTGGGATGTTAACATACTAGGGTACATAACCTACAGAAGAGACAGGCAGGGAGAAGAGGGGAGGAGTAGCTTTCTATGTAAAGGAAAGGATAAAAGCAACTGAACAAAAGAGTAAACAGGGAGGAGAGGAGGCACTGTGGGTCTTGGAGACTGAAAGGGCACCACAATCTGCACAGGTTAGGTACAAACCCCATGTCAGGGGAGGGAATGAACAAGGATATGATAGAAGGCATTCTTAGAATGGCAGAGAAAGGGGAGATACTGTTGATGGGAGACCTGAACATGCCAGATTTTAACTGGAGCACATTTGCTGCATCCACATCCAAGAGCAGGGCCATTCTTGATGCCCTACAGGTGGCAAGCCTCAGACAGCTAGTTTCAGAACCTACTCAAGAGGGATCAATCTTAGACCTTGTACTCTCAAACAGGGGCAGTGAGAGGATCTCAGATCTAAAAGTGGGTTGCCATCTGGGAACAAGTGACCATCAAACAGTGTGGTTCACGTTAAACTCAGCTACAGAGTGAAGCCATACACAGGTGAGGGTACTGGACGTCAGGAGGGCTGACTTTGGCAAGACGGGAGAGTGCCTCAGAAAAGCACTAGCAAACAGGCTAGAAGGAGGTGTGGGGCAACAATGAGGAATCATCAAAACTGTCATCACAGAGGCAACAAGTCTTTGTGTGAAGCAAATAAACAAATCAAAATGAAAGAAAAAGCCACTATGGTTCTCAAAAGAGGTGGCTGTGAAAGTCAGGAAGAAAAAGATAGCATTCCAGAAGTATAAAGAAACACAGAAGGAGCAGGACAGAGAGCTGTACCAGTTAAGGCAGAAGGAAGCAGGGAAGGAAGTCAGAATAGCAAAGGCCCAAACTGAGGAAAAAATAGCCAACTTGGTTAAGAAGGGAGATAAAACCTTTTATAGGTACATCAGCGAGCGTAGCAAGACAAAGGGAGGGCTAGTGAGGCTGAATAGAATAAACGGTGGGTGGGCAGAGGGGGACAGTGAAAAAGCAGGGATACTGAACTAATATTTCTGCTCAGTATTCACAAAAGAGGAGGGGGAAGTGCCTAATCCAATTAACAGAAGCACTCTTGATGGGGGTCGATCCCAGTCCTTTCACAGAAGAAAGGGTTCTGCAAGAACTCCTAAAACTGAAGGTGGACAAAGCAATGGGGCCTGATGGAATTCACCCCAGAATTCTAAAAGAATTAAGGGGGAACTAGTGAAACCACTGACTACTCTTTTTAATAAATCATGGGAGGATGGTGTGGTACCCGAGGACTGGAGGAAGGCAGATGTGATCCCCCTTCACAAAAGTGGGACCAAGATAAAGGCAAGAAACTACAGACCTGTCAGTCTCACCTCTCTGGTAGGGAAAGTGATGGAGTCTCTTCTGAAGGAAAGAATAGTTGAGTAGCTAGAGGCCAATGGGGCACAGGACCCAAGGCAGCATGGGTTCACAGGGGGAAGGTCATGTCAGAGGAATCTAAAAGATTTCTTTGCCTGGGTGACCAAGGTAGTAGACCAGGGAGGGGCTGTGGACATGGCCTACCTAGACGTTAGCAAGGCATTTGACACAGTCCCACACAAAAGATTAGTAGTCAAATTAACCAGCCTGGGAGTGGGTCCCAGGGTGGAAGCCTCGGTAAAACATTGGCTGGACAACAGGACACAGAAGGTAATTGTAAATGGAGTCCACTCTGAAGAAAGCGGGGTTACTAGCGGGGTACCGCAGGGTTCAGTATTGGGTCCAGTGCTTTTTAGTGTCTTCATAAGTGACATTTCAGAGGGACTGGAAGGAAAAGTATGCATCTTTGCAGATGACACAAAAATCTGCAACAGGGTTGATACACAAGGTGGCGAGGAAAGGATGAGAAGGGACTTGGCAAGGTTGGAGGAATGGTCAGAAGTATGGCAGCTAGGATTCAATGCAAAAAAGTGCAAAATAATGCACCTGGGAAACAAGAACCCAGGGGAAGAATACACAATGGGGGAGGTAGTAACAACAACAAAAAAGGAAAGGGACCTGGGGGTAATCATATCAGATGACCTTAAGGTTAGCAAGCAATGTGAGAAGGCAGTAGGGAGGGCTGGGGATATACTGGGATGCATAGGGAGAGGCATCAGCAGCAGAAAACAGGAAGTTGTTATCCCTCTGTACAGACAGATGGTGAGACCCCATCTGGAATACTGTGTCCAGTTCTGGAGACCCCATCTCCACAAGGACATAGACAGGATAGAAGCAGTCCAGAGGAGGGCAACTAAAATGATGCAGGATCTGCAACAGAAGCCATATGAGGAGAGACTAAAGTAGCTTAATATGTATACCCTTGAGGAAAGAAGAGAGAGGCGGGACATGATAGAAACTTTTAAGTACCTCAGTGGAATCAACAAAGTCCAAGAGGGTAGCATCTTTCAGAAAAAGAGACGTGCATGAACAAGGGGACACAATTTAAAGATAGAGGGGGGTGCAGATCAGGGGCAATGTGAGGAAGTATTATTTCACAGAGAGGGTAGTGGATGCATGGAACAGCCTTCCTGAGGAGGTTGTGAGGTCTAAAACTGTGGGAGAATTTAAGAATGCATGGGACAGACATAAGGCAATTCTTGTGGGGGGTAGGAAGAAATAGGCTGTTGGATAACTAGGATCTGCGGCCTTTCCTGTAGGTAGGGAAATAGGCAGACTAGGTGGGCCAAGCGGTCCTTATCTGCCGTCAAAGTCTATGTTTCTATGTTTCTATGACTGGGTCACTAAAACAGTAATACCGTAATTGATAAATACATAAGCATCTCCAAAATACTTGGATGCAGGACATTTCCCTTTCCTCGTTAATTGTTTCTATTTTGTTTTTAGATAGCTGTTTCCCATCCTTATATTGCCCTGTTGTTATGGAAATATGCTTTCTGTCAACATCATCCAGTAGCAAAATAATATTAGCATTGTATCATTGTGAAAACTCTAAGGGAAGCAGGGAAGGCTGCTAGGAGGGTGAAGGCACAGACAGAAGAGGGTTTAGCAAAGTCTGTAAACAAAGGGGATAAGACATTTTATAGGTACATTAGGGAAAGAAAAAAACGGGGTGGAGGGGTGGGATTATGAGTCTCAAAGGGGAGAAGGGAGAAGGGGGAGTGTAAGGAGAGGAATCTGGACAAGGCAGAAACACTGAACAAATACTTTTGTTCGGTATTTACTTAGGAAGGGGGAGGGTCAAGGACCACAGATGGGTTATAGAGGCAATGTGGGAGAGAAGCGGACACCAGTCCATTCACAGTGGAAAGAGTTCTGGATGAGCTCACAAAATTGAAGGTGGATAAGGTGAAGGGGCCAGATGACATCCACATGAGGATATTAAGGGAGCTGCAAAGAGAACTAGCAGCACCTCTGGTGGCCCTGTTCACAGAGTCACTCAACATGGATGTGATTTCAGAGGACAGGGCAAGGGCACATAAAGTCCCACTGCATAAAGGCAGCATGTCCCCCCACTTTCTTCTCTCCTCCAGTGAGTATATATTGAGGTCCCTTTTTCTCTCCTCATATGTTTTGTAGAGAAAGCCCTGCACCCTCTTTATTGCCCTTCTCTGGATAGTCTCCACCTTATCTACGTCCTTGCACAGGTGTGGCCTTCAATGTTTTATACAATGGCATCACCACCTCCCAGCTCATGCTAGTGATATCCCTGCTTATGTACCCTAGCATGCCACTGGCCCTACCTGCCACTTTTGTGCACTGTTTTGATCCCTTAAGGTCATCAGAGATGATAACCCCTAGGTCTCTTTCCTCTTTGGTGACAGTCTGCCCCCCCACCTGTAGCTCTCCCCAGGGTTCCCTCTACCCAGGTGCATTATTTTGCACCTCTTTGCATTGAACCTCAGTTGCCACATCACTGACCATCTTTCAAGCTTCTCCAGGTTCCTCTTCATTTTCTGCACTCCTTCTGGAGTATCCACCCTGTTGCAGATATTGGTGTCATCTACAAACATGCAGACCTTTCCTTCCAGCTCCTCTGCAATGTCACAAATCAAGACATTGAACAGGTCTGGTCCTATTTCTGATCCCTGTGGTACACGCTGGTCACCCCCTACTCCCCAGATTGTACCCCATTTACCACCACCTTCTGTCTCTTGTCTGTTAACCAGTTCCTAGCCCAGTTCACCACCTTGTCTCCCATGCCCAGATTACCCATCTTGTTAATCAGCCTTCTATGTGGGACGGTGTTGAAAGCTTTGCTGAAATCTAGGTAGGCGACACCTACCACCCCTCCCTGAGTTACTTTGCTGGTCACCCAATCAAGAAAATGTATTAGATTCATTTGGCATGACCTTCCTGCTGTAAATCCATGTTGCCTCAGATCCTGAGCATCATGGGATTCTAGATGTGCCACTATCCTTTCTTTCAGCAGTATCACCATGATCTTTCCCACCCCTGAGGTGAGGCGGACTAGCCCATAGTTCCTCATTTCATACCCCATGCGTCACAGGAGATTGGAAGGTTGCAGCTCAGGGTGGCTTACTGAGAGCAGGCAGTGGCAAACTGTATAGTCCGTCAAGTGACAGTACCTCAAGGGCATAAACAAGGTGCATTTGGGGGATCGTTTCCAATGTAGAAAGAGTACTAGAACAAAGGGGTACAATATGAAATTGCAAGGAGGTAGGTTAAGAGGTAATGTGAGGATGTTTTTCTACACAAAAAGAGTAGCCGACACTTGGAAAAGTCTGCCACAGGAGGTAGTGGGGCAAGCACAGTGGAGGAATTTAAGCATGCCTGGAACAGGCACAAGGGAAGCTTGAGAGGGTAGGGAGTGATGAAAAGCCATTGATCACATAGGGTCAGTGGCCACATATAATGTATAGGGCCTACGGGCAGACTGGATGGGCCAAGAGTTCCTTATCTGCCAATAATTTCTACATTTCTATGTTTCTAAGAGTGCTGGCTGGGAAGTCCTACCTGGTACATGCCACTAATGTGGCAAGTAAATGACCACTTTCACCAGTAAAAGTTATTTGCGAGGAGTTAGATGCTGGCCTCACAGGTGGGGTCTGAGCTGCAAAAGATTCAGAAGTCACACTATAGGAAGCAATTGGCATGGTAATTCGAGCTGGGGAAATATTTGGTGAGACGGGACAAACAAGAGCGAGTAATTAAGAGGCCAGCACAGCAGGTAGCAGCATTCCTCTCCTAGCTAGAGCAATCAGCTGACCACACCATACAAGCCAGCATTTAAGCTTTCCTGTTAACTCCTGTAGGTAGGAAATCAAGTCAAGTAGTCTTTATTTCATCAGTAAGAGTGACCTTTATTTCATTACTCACTAAGGTACATGATTTTCTTTTATAACAGAGAAAAACACAGTTCTTTTTTTTTGTTTTTTCCATGTATATTTAATGCCCCATTTGTTCCCCATTTTCACCCATTCACCATACCAGGGCTACATGTCTGCATGTGGAGGGATGCACATGCCATGGCTTGAGGTGGTCCCCACCTACTCTAGCCACTGAACCTCCACCCAGTGGCAGTGGAGCTACATGGGGGGATTGGCAACAACAACCCCGAGAGAGGAGAGCTGCCTTTTGGCTGCTCAGTCCTACTCTCGCCCCCCTGTGCCAGCTGTTCAATGACCTGCATCCATTCCTGAATCCAGGTCACTGGTGTGACGTGAGGTAAGGCATCCAGTGCCTTAGCCCTCTGTGCTACTGGGCTGGCTACAGAAAACACAGTTCTATGATCAATGCAATTAATTGAGGACTATTTATATTTTAAATTTCATAAAAGAAAAAATATATATTTTTGGACAGTAAATTACACTTGCAAACAAATTACATAGGAAAGAGTGCTTATAGTACAGCTATTTAGTGGAGCAAGCCATGTGAGGGGGCAATATCTCACACTGGGGATGGAAAGTTAAGTCAGCTTACCTGAGGGTGACACCCCAATAGGACACTGTACATACATGCCCCAGGAATTAAAAGAAAAAAGAAAAAGAGAATTGACTGTGCACAGGGGAAGCTTTAGTAGCAAGCTGGCTACTGCAACAACACCCTCCCTCTGCATGCCAAGATTACAAGTCAGAGACTTGAGAATATGCCTTTCCTTCAGGTGCAGTAGTTTTGTTGTTACAGCTTGGACAATGCCCAGCAAGAACCAGACCACCACCACATAGGCAGTGATGACTGCAGCCCTGGGGGTGCAGCTCCGAGAGATGTATAAGAAGATGGGGAGTGAATGGCTCAAAGCCTGTCTGGAGGGGACCAGCACTCCTAGAAGGACCCAGAGCTCCTAGAGGATCAGAGTGATTTGTGGTAGCAGGTTGCTTTTTGACTTCTCATAGGAGGCTAGAAGGGGAAGGAATCAGATTTGTTTCAGTGCAGTAACTGCTCAGTGCTGCTTTCATGGCTTATTTTACTTCATATTGTTGATTTCTCTTGGTAGCAGGTTGATTAATTTGACTTCTTATAAGGGGATAATGGAATTGTTTTGGGGCTGTTGTAAATCTGAAACCTATTTTTGGTTTGATTTTAGTGAGGCTGTTATTTCTTTGAATTAGAAACATAGTTCTTCTAATTTCAAACCTATTTGTGTGTGCCTTTAGTGGGGTTGTTATTTTTTGGCTGTTTTTATTTGTTGTTGAAAATTTGAAACCTATTTTGCTGTGATTTAAGTGGGGCTGTTATTTTTATTTTCTTGATGATTTTACTTGCTGCTTAAAATTTGAAACCTATTTTGGTGTGATCTAAGTGGGGCTGTTATTTACTTGCTGTTGAAAATCTGAAACCTATTTTGGTGTGATTTAAGTGGGGCTGTTATTTTCTTGCTGTTTTTACTTGCTGTTGTAAATATGAAGCCTATTTTGGTGTGATTTAATTGGGGCTATTATTTCCTTGCTGTTTTTTCTTGCTGAGAATACCCTTGTTGTTTTTACTTGCATTGAAAATTTGAAACATATTTCAGTGTGATTTAAGTGGGGCTGTTATTTCCTTGCTGTTAAAAATGTGAAACATATTTTAATATGATTTAAGTGGGGGCTGTTATTTCCTTGTGTTTTTTTACTTGCTGTTGAAAATTTGAAACATATTTTGATGTGATTTAAGTGGGGCTGTTATTTCCTCTATGTTTTTATTTGCTTATTGTTAATTTCACTTGGGCTACTGTTCTGTTTATCTTGTTATTTTTACTCCATTAACATTATAGTGCAGGAACTGATTTTTCTCTACCCCTGTAACCTGAGAGGAGAGGTGCTAATTGTTTGTCCTTGGGCCTCAGCTATATGATAACAGGAGGTGGGGCTGGGTCAGATTTGTGGTAACAGGCTGCTTTTTGGCTTCTCATAAGAGGCTAGAAGGGAAAGGAATAAGATTATTTTCAGTACTATAACTGCTCATTGCTGCTTGTATTGCTTATTGTTGATGTATCTTAGTAGCAGGCTGATTTTTTGACTTCTTATAAGGGGCTAACAGAGAATTGTTTTGGGGCTGTTGAAAATTTAAAACCTATTTTGGTGTGATTTAAGTGAGGCTGTCCTTTTTTTGAATTAGAATCCTATGTCTTCTAATTTCAAACCTATTTTAGTGTGCTTTTAGTGAGGCTGTTATGTCCTTGTTATTTTTAATTGCTGTTAAAAATGTGAAACCTCTTGTTGTGTGATTTAAGTGGGGCTGTTATTTCCTTTCTATTTTTACTTGCTGTTGAAACTTTGAAATCTATTTTGGTGTGATTTAAGTGGGGCTGTTATTTCCTTGCTGCTTTTACTTGCTGTTGAACATGTGAAACCTATTGTGGTGTGATTTAAGTGGAGCTCTTATTTCCTTGTTGTTTTTACTTGCTGTTGAAAATCTGAAACCTATTTCAATGTGATTTAAGTGGGACTGTTAATTACTTGCTTTTTTTTTAGCTTGTCTCTTTTATTCCCTCCTTGGTGGGGGAGGTATTGTCTTTGGTCCCCCCATCTGACTGGTACTGTGGCACCACACCACTTCCAGTCCTTGTGCTCTGTCCCCCACCTCCTTTCCTCTCACAGGCTACTTCACAGTGGGTATGTACCCCCACCATGAAAGCCTGGAATCAGGATCCGGGAGAAGCAGCCTGAGTGAGAGCATTGCAGCGTCATCAGGACAAGACATCATCATGTGCAATGGAGGATTTTTCTTTTTACTGGATCCCCCTCATGGTGCAGACATGCAATGGCATTAATGACACTGCCATGCATGCTTCTGTGCACTGCAAATCTGACATTGGCCCACACAAACCCCACAGATCACTGCAGCATGCACTGACCCCCAGCTACCACCAGGAACCAGCACAACTGCTGTTGTCCCTCCCCATCCTCCATGGAGAAGGAGAGCAATCCATGGAACAGTCAGTCCTTCTCCCCCCAGCTGACACTCCAAAGCCTGAGGTCACTCCCAGCCCCAGGTTGTTGGTATGGAGAGAGGTGTGATGTCCAGTGCCTGAATCCTCAGCACCACCATGCTGGCATTTGCTGTTTTTACTTGCTGTTAAAAATGTAAAACCTATTTTGGTGTGATTTAAGTGGGCCTATTATTTCCTTGCTGTTTTTACTTGTTGCAAATTTTTGCCTACCCTCCCAACCCTGCCCTCACTGTTAATTAAATGCCCTGTTAAATCTGGTCAACAGTAGCCAAGCACAGGAACTAGCAGGGGCTTTGGAGTAGGAGGGGCATAAAGAGGAGTAAGCCTGCCCTCAGTACAACAAGTTGCAGTAACTTAGAAGTGCAGTGGACCCGAGTGCTACCATTGTGCAAATTACAAAAATCAAAAACTGACATTAAGTAAAAACACTTCCAAAACAACAAACACAGGGACCTAGAAGGAGAGATACTTGTCTAGTGGGAAAAAGGAAGGAGGGCTTCAGAAACAGACATCTAGTAAAATAGCTAAAAGGGAAACATTTTAATATTGGAATTTCACAGATAGTGTAATAGCTGTATAAGTGCAGAATAACGTGGGAAGTGGTGCAATGCAGTGGATGTGGGGCAGCCATATTCAGGCATACCTTCTGGACACTGAGGTGCTGCCCTATCTGTAGGCATCTCTCTGGACTGTTGGATTAGGTAGTCAAACTCAGAGTGGAGGTAAACAGGTTCAGGCATACCTTCACCCCTATACAGAGACCACCCAGTCCAATGCAGCTGCCTCAAAGGATGCCATGAATGAGGAGCACTTGTACAATGGTGGGCTCAGGGAGTATTAGGATGCTCAGGCACAGACACATCCTAAATCCTATTTCACTCCAAAATTTATATGTTGCACTGGAAAATGGGGACAACCAGACAGAGGAACCCAGAGAAGTAGAAGGGAAGGATAGGGAGGTCAACCAAGGAGGCGACCTCAGTGGGGGGAGCAGTGTAACCCAGAGGAGGAGGAAGCAAATTCTGGTGGGGGACTCCATTGTATGGGGAATTGAGCTAGGAACATGTGAGGGGGAGGACAGGGAGCTGAGGTGCCTACCAGGTGCCACAGCATGGAGGGATGGGAGGCAAATCCTGGGGATTGCCAGGAAGGCAAGATGGGAGGGAGAGCTGGATGTCATTATCCACCTAGGAACTAATGACCTGGGAAATGGGGAGCCTAAGGAATTTCAGGAGGAGTTTAGAAAATTGGGGAGGAGTCTCAAGCAAGTAGCTACATCCGTCACCTTCTCAGAAGTTCTACCTGTGAGAGGAATGGGAGATCATAAGAGCACACCCACAAGGAACTTTAATACATGGTTGAAGAACTGGTGCTGTGAGGAAGGGGTCCAATTCATTGGTGACTGGGGACCCACCTGGAGGGATGGGGGGCTTGTTCAGGCCTGATGACCTACATCCATCCTGAAGGGGAATCCAAGTATTCAATGAAAATTGTAAATGCTACATGGACAATCATTTAAAATAGCCAATGGGGGGGCAGGTCAGCAAGGAGGGTACCTAATTGCCCACCTCCATAGCGAGCAGTGCAACCAGAGAACAGGAGGAGGAGACATCACTACAAAGCAGTGTGAAAAAGATGGAGATAGGCACCCAAGGGGTAGATATGCAGAAAAAGGACAAAATACAACAGAAGGGCAGACAGCAGGGAGAACTGGAGATAAAGGACAGCAAGGGAGGGGACTGGAGCAGAACAGCAAAACAGACCAGGAATGTCACATCGTAGAAAACCATGTGTGCCAATGCCAGGAGAATTAGCAACAAGATGGAGAATCAGGAGGCTGCCATGGTGCAGTTGTACCTGGACATTGTGGACATCACAGAGACCTCGTGTAATCATAACCATGACAGGGAGATGGCAATACCCAGCTACAACATATTCAAAAGAGACAGAGCAGGCAGGAAGGGAGGAAGGAGGAGTGGTACTTTATGTAAAAGATAGCATAAAGGCCACATAGATCCAGGAGGAACAAAACAAAGGGAAGATACTGTGGGTTCAGCTGGAAAGGAAAATGGGGTCAGCCATCTGCACAGCGGGTGGTCTAAAGACCACCAGCACAGAAGGAAGAGACAGATAGGGAGTTAATGCTAGCCATCCAAAGGATTTCAGACAAGGGGAAGGCAGTGCTGGTTGGTCACTTTAATATTCCTGAAATGAACTGGAGCCTTCACGTAGCAGCATCAACTAGGAGTAGATTTTTCCTTGACTCCCTTCAGGGTGCCTTCCTTAAGCAACTGGTCATGGAACCAACTCTGTAGAAGGCAATACTGGACCTCATGCTCAAAAATGTGGACAATGTGATAGAGGTAACAGTGGGGGAGCACTTGGGGGAACAGTGACCACTGGTCACTGTGGTTTAAAATCACAGAAGAAGCAGAATTAACTGCACAAAAACACGTATCCTGGATTTTAGGATGACAGATTCGAGAAAAATGGGGACATGCTTGAAAGAGGCATTAATAGGAATGGGGAGGGAATTGGGGTGGAGGAACAGTTGGCAATATTTAAAACAGGGATTACAACAGCAACACAATTATGCATAAAGCAGGATAGTAAGGGGAAAAGGAAGAGGAGGCCACTGTGGTTTTCCAGTGAGGTAGTGGAGGAAGTGAAAGCCAAAAAAATCACAGTCAGGCAATACAAAAAGACACAGACAGATAGGGATAAGGAGAAGTACCAAGAGAAGCAAAGGGAGGTGGGGAGATCAGTAAGGGAAGCCAAAAGTCAGACAGAAGAGTGCATCGCAAATTCAATGGTAAGATTGGACAAAACATTTTACAGTTAAATAACTGAAAAAAGAAGGGTGAAGGGAAGGATAGTGAGACTGAATGGGGAGGATGAGGGCAGTGTGGAGGATGACAACAGTAAAGCTGACATACTGAACAGATATTTCTGCTCAGTTTTTACTGAGGAAGGGGAGGGTAATGGGCTTGCAGGAGTACAAGGAGTGGGAAGGGCACAGAAATGGACACAAATCCCTTTACACAGGAACGGGTCCTAAAAGAATTGGAAGGAATCAGAGTCAATAAAGCAATGGGGCCAGATAGGGTGCACCCCAGGGCCTTAAAGGAACTAAGAGAGGTGGTGGCTGAACCTCTGGCAATCCTGTTTAGCCAATCACTGGAAACATGAGAGGTACCCAAAGACTAGAGGACTGCAGATGTATTCCCCTTATACAAAAGCAAGAACAAAGAGGAAGCAGGGAACTACAAACCAGTTAACATGGCCTCGGTAGTGGGGAAGATCATGAAAGCACAACTGAAGGAGAGATTGGTAAAACATCTGGTTCTAATGGACTACAGGACTCAAGGCAGCATGGTTTCACTGGTGGGAGATCATGCCAGACCATCCTCATTGATTTTTTCAACTGGGTGACAAGGGAGGTGGATCAGGGGAGAGTAGTGAACATGGACAATCTGGATTTCAGAAAGGCCCTTGACACTGTGCCACACAGAAGGCTGTTAAACAAACTGGGAAATATGGGAATGGGCAGGACAGTAGTGCGCTGGGTGGGTAGTTGGTTGGGTGGCAAGACACAGAGGGTGGTGGTAAATGGTTGTCACTCCATAGAGGGAAGAGTGACCAGTGGGGTGCCACAGGGATCAGTGCTGGAATGGTACTTTTAAGCATCTTCATCAGTGACATTGAGCAGGACCTAGAATGCAGAATTTCCCTGTTCACTGATGACACGAGGCTCTGTAACAGAGTGGACATGCCAGAAGGTGTAGACAGAATGAAGAGGGACCTGCAGAAGATCGAAGAATGGTCATGAGTTTGGCAGTTGAAATTTAACACAACAAAGTGCAAAATAATGCATATGGGGCTCAAAAACTCTGGAACAACATACCAGTTGGGGGGGGTGAGGGTATAGCATTCATTAAGCAGGAAAGGGATCTTGGAGTTATCATCTCTGATGACCTCAAGGTAGGAAAACTGTATGACAAGGCAGCAGGTAAAGCAATTAGGATGCTGGGATGCAAAGGCAGGGGCATCATCAGCAGGAAAAGGGAAGTCATAATTACACTGAACAAGACACTACTGAGACTACATCTGGAGTACAGTGTCCAGTTCTGGAGACCATAGCTACGTAAGGACATAGACAGGGTGGAGAAGGTTTAGAGGAGGGCAACAAAGATGATACAGAGATTGCATCACAAGTCCTATGAGCACAGGCTGAAGGACTTGAATATGTACTCCCTGGAGGACCGAAGGGAGAGAGGGGATATGATAGAGACATACAAGTACCTTATGGGGAAGAACAGGTGCATGAAAACAATATTGTCCAGCAAAAAAGAGTTTCCAAGACTAGAAGACATGGGATGAAGTTGGACTGAGGGTGATTCAGAGGACATATGAGGAAGAATTTATTCACAGAAAGGGTGGGTGGACAAGTGGAACACCCTGTTGAGGCAGTGATGGGGGCTGAAACAATCACAGGATTTAAGAATGCATGAGATAGACATAAGGGGATCCTTGAGGTGAGGAGCAAGGGGCAACAAACTTCTAGAAAAATTTAAAGTGATCTTATAAGCTCAAATGGGCAGACTGGGTGGGCCATAGACCCTTATCTGCTGACAGTAACTATGCATGTATCTACAATGGCAAAAAACAAACAGCCAGCAAAGGAGCCAGCAGCACCTCCACCAAAGGTTCCCTGGAAACCTCAGGAGGGCAAGAATAATACAGATGCCCCTCAGATATTAAATGAAGAGTTTAGAAATATGGTGATTAGGGTTTTTTGGTGGAGCTTCTCATGGGTTGCCTCCATCAACTGAGCATAGCTGTCCATCAGCCTTAGTGACATGACACCCTGTGGGATGCCACCACAGTGTGCCAAAAAGAAAGTTATGTTTTAAAATCATGCCGGTACCATAACAACATGTTTCCTGTTAGTGTAGCCCCCCTTTCCCTGATTACTTACTAAAGACAAGAAACTTTCTTCCAATAAATTCATGGCATTGTCAAATCTGCATGTGGGGGGCAATGGTAGCACCTACTGCTGTTCACTTCTTTTGAATGAAATATTAACCCTCAAAACTAAAATGATTACATTCTAAAACTAGTCCAACTAGTTCAAGCAAAAGAGTCTGGATGCTTTTGCTCAGTCCTTAGTTGAAGATAATGTCCTAGTGCCTTAAGTCTCTCATTATGAGGTATTGATGTCTGCAAATCTTAACATCAGTACTCGTAGTATCAAATGTTCCCATTTCTGCTGCAACATTGAAGTTTTCCTCTAGGTTTATATTTGTTGTTTACAAAAGAATCAAGATATCTTCCATAGTCCTTATCAGGTACTCTAAATAAATAGATAAGGACTCTAAAATAGAATCAATTCCCACCACTATGAGTTGGCCTAGAGGTGACTCTAAGCTTTATTTACCTTCAGTAATGTGTAGAAAACAGACATTTTTGGATGCCTGTTTAAAGGGAAATTTTGTTCCCAGTCCATTATCCATTTTCTACCTACAGCCTCCTGTAGTAAGTTGCTGACCATTTCTATTATTTCTGGAAGGGGGCTATTATTCTTTTTGCCATAAGTTTTTAATCATTGAAATGTCTAAGGCACTCAGTCTTATGCACAGGGTAGGCTTGGATTCCTGCTGCCCTTCCCTTATCAGCTTTTTAAATTATATTTGTATCATTCTTCAAATGTTGAAGTGCTGCAAACTTGGATGCTGACAAACTGTACTTTTCTATTCACTGTTTTCTCTCTCTCAGTATTAAATTATTTTTTTATTGAAATTTTTGTTAACTGAGTAAGAAACAAAGAGCATTAATGCCCATGTTCAAGGAGGAATTAGAAACATACATTTGTGATACATCAACAGGAATCATCAACAGCAATTATCCAGATCTCCTTCCAGTAACATTTGATACATCTCCAGATTGGTTAGAACAACACTAAGAGGAACAAATGCAGATTTTTTTTTCACCTAAAGCCATTTCAAGGTTTTATCTTTGTTCATGTTCTACCACATCTATTTCTCTAGTCTCTTTTTCCTGTTTGTTCTCAATAAACTACCTCAGGCATAGGTTTTAAAAAAAAAATATGTGAATATCTAACTTTAAACTGAACCAGTAAATCTTCTCTTGGGGGGTGGGGGGGCAGTCGATTCTTTCTCTAGCACTTCATCTTCCTTTTTTGTTAAATATCTGTTAGTTAAATTATAGACCACTACTTTCCTCTCTGGTTCTGTAACCTTGTTGCCACTCCTAATTCTGATCCTTCACTTTTTTTGCTGCTGCTTCCTTTTTTGTCTCTCCAGCTCTTTCCATATCTTCAACTTGGTCTCAAGAATCTTCTATTCTTGATGTTCCTGCTCCCCTCCTGTTTCTACCCTTGCACTAGGGCCCCTTCTGCCTGCCCCCCTTGAACCTCCTCCTCTCCTCCTTGCTGAAAAGCTCCCCCCACCTCTCCCCCAAAATTCTATTCTCTAATCTGTTTATCAGTACTCAAGTTAGAGTAAGTGTTGTTATCAGACTCTAAATTTTATTGTTTTCTTTGGAGATATTACATGTTAGGGGATTTCTAAAAAGTGTACATCTTATTAATTTTGTAACCCTGTATATCCTTCCTACTGTATATTTCCATTTTTTTAATTTTTTTGCTGTTTAATATATTCTGCAAACTCCTCTAATGATGTGTTACACTTCATTAAGAAATCATCAAACTCTTTATCCTTTCAGGCACCTTTATTTTTTGTGTTTACCTGTGCTGTCTCACTGCCAACCACCTCCTGTTCAGTAGTTGTAGTTTCAGTTCAATGTAAAATAAAGTCAAACAAGCACCTGCTTCTGACTCAATCCCATTTTCGTTCCAATTAAGGATTACTACATCCAAAATTGTGGTCTACAAATGTTCTCAAACCACATAGGATACATTTTTGTTCCCAGTATCCCACAAGAGTTAGAACATGGCACTATAACTTAATTAGTGTGTGTGTGTGTGTGTGTGTGTGTGTGTGTGTATATATATACTGTATATATATATGTTTCTAATCTATTAGTTAACTGCTTTGTCCCTGTCAGGTTTAAGAATCGTCTAGAACTGTTTATGTTTTCAAAATGGTTTCCCCATTCTTTTCTGACAGAACTAAAGGTATAAAATTCTGTGAAACCTAAATCCAAATAATTAAAAAATATCCATTGTACCCAAGCATGGAAAATATACATATACTGTATTAAATTTAATGGGGTAAAAAATTATGTCTTGTAGTTAACAGATAACCACCTGAACGTCCACAGAAAAGTCCTACCAACTGTTTTGTTCCTCAGTTTTCTATGCTGTACTTAGTCTGTTAACCTCAGATCACACTAATCCTTCCTTATTTGATTTCTTTCTCAATTCAATTCTTCATATACTGTGCCATCCTGGAGGATCTTCTGTAAAACATAATCTTATACATTCCCATTAAAAACAGACAGGCTACTGGATATACCCTAAAGGTGAAAGAGGAAAGAAACTGGTGTATTTGCTAAGTGGACAACATCCAAAACACTACACCACTCACTAAATGACATCATTCACTAAAAATGGTCTATATAACTCATTTATTTCAATTGCAACAGCTCATAAAAGTCACATTACTACTTTTAACATTTCATTGCTTTAAACACTACTTGTTACAGAATATGACATTTGTTTCTTTTACAAAGGTTTTTAACCTCTAGACAGATCTGGATGGCTATCAACCCTGTCCTCATTCCCAGCAGTCATCCCTTACCTCTCTCCTGGTCTGTAAAGGGGCACCTCTTTAGAGTACCCCCTACACTGGGGTAGGAGGGGCTTGACTATCCACTTGGCAAACAAGTGTGACCTCAGGACTGGAGCAGCAGGGTGGACCACCAGGACATGAGCAGGGCCTCATGAAGCCCAGAGCTACCTTTTTTCCACTTTTTCCTGTCCCTCCCTTCCCATGCTCCAGCAGCCATACATGTGTGTGGAGGTGCACACATCCAATGTTTCCCCAGCCCACCCCCCTTTAAGCTGTTCATGCCTGCACTACCACTGGGCCTCCACCCAGAGGCAATCATGGGCAGAGATGGCTTGGCTACTCTTCCCAGCACAGGAGAGCTATCTCTGTGATGCTCAATCTTCTCCCACCCTGCTGACCCCCAGTAATCCATGCTCAGTCCCAAACATAGGTTCAATGTCTAGTACATACCTCGGTGCTTGTGTATACCTAGAGCAGGATGGTATATATTTGATGTTTATAACTTGAGGTTTGGCATTTCTCTGTGTCCAACCCTCTGTAGAATACTGTTAGGTGTAAGATTTAAGGTCCAAAACAGAGAGAAATAGCATAGAGATTACCTTCTCCAACTCTGGAGTGTGTGGCCAGTAGCACACACGAAAGGAAAAACCCTCTTCGGAGGAAATCTCCAAGGACCTATGGCTACTGACCTACCTGTTCTCTGGGCATACTAAGAGGAGAATAATCCTAAATGTTGGTTGAGATTTTAGTTGTGGTATGTCCAGGAATTTAAGTCTGAATCTTGCTGGTCAAATGGTCCATTTTCCGAGATCAGCAATGGGCAGGACAGTCAACACTGAAGATGAAGGTTCCAGATGATGAAGAAGGTCCAAATTAGAGTGATACCTGAATGAGATGATGGTTAATCTGTGTCCTATGTAGCTATAAGTAAAGTAAATGTAATGTGTACATAGACAGTCAGCATGCTGGGGAGTGCATGCAATTTGAAGGATGTAGAGCATAGTTGAAGAAGTGGTCAGGAGCAGTGCGTTGCCGGGAATGAAGATAAGGTAGCAGTGTAGCCCAGCTGGGAATGATGGTGAAGCATGAGTCTGTGTGAGGCTTGCATGACTGTAGTACATTCATTATAACATATGCGTATGATCAAGCACCTTATTAGAAAGGAGAATTGCCCTAGGATGTCCAAGTCATTGAGGTATGCTTCATGGAGATGACTAGTGTAGAACTAGGCTAGAACTGGAACAGAAGGTTGTTGGGTTGCAGCAGAAGAAGTGAATGATTTGATGAAATAAGTTAGGCCCAGACACGGGCTAGCAGGAGCGTGGACTCTCATGTAGGTCTTTGTATGCAATGTACGATGCTCGAGCAATAGAGTAGGTCTAGGTGGTTAGACTAAGGAGGGTGAGACCCCATGTAGATCTGCCATAGTAAAAATGAAAAGATGACAGGAGTACTGAGATATACTCCCTTGTGGGGCATGACAGCTTTGGGATGGTGAGACCCCCACATGGGTTCACCATTGCCAGGTATGATATGATCCAAAGTAAGGAGGTGAACCCCCCCATCTGAGAATACCTGTTGATGATAGAGAAATATGTTTTGGCAAAAAGTAATGCCCATGTGGGAATGTCTGTATTGGAATAAAAGGACCTTCCCACAAGTCTGCCTTCACTGTATAATGACATAATCCAAGGAAAGAATAGTGACCATTGTTGGGATGGCGGAACCCTATGTGGTCCACCATCACTATAGATTTGAGTAGTCTGAGGTAAGGAAGACAACTCTCGCGTGAGTCTGCTTGCAATGATATGGAAGTATGTTAGAGCAATGAATATATATATGTACAGCTATTGGGATGGTGGGACCCCACTTGGTCAGCCATCATGGTTCATAGAAACATAGAAACATAGAAGTTGATGGCAGATAAGGACCTCAAGGCCCATCCAGTCTGCACATTTATTTTTCTGCCTTATAAATGTGCCATTGTCCTTTGCTGTTAGTGGCCTATCTATTCATACTCATATGTATTGGTCTCTTATGTCTATCCCATGCCTGTTTGAAGCCCTGCACTGTATTCATAGCCACCACTTTCTGAGGTAGGCCATTCCATGCATCCACCACCCTTTCTGTGAAAAAGAACTTCCTCACATTACCCCTTAATTGGCCTCTCTCATTGGAAAAGCAAGGTAAGATGGGCAAGATACTCACTGTATGCTTCTCAGGACTGCCTTGGAATGGTGGGACCCGACTTGGTTCACCATCGTATGGTATGGAATAGTCCAGGGAATGGAGGGTAGGATTCCAGCACGAGTCTGCCTGTAGTGATTAGGAATATGTTTGAGCTCTGAGTAGGGCCTCCTCATGGGGAATATATGTTTGGTATAGCAGGACGCCGGGACCCCATATGGTCCTCCATAGCCATGGTGTGGAGTATAGTAGATTTGGGATGGCAGGACCCCATGTGGTCCACCATCACTATTCAATTAAGTAGTGTGTAATTGAGCTGGAGGGACACCACGTAGTGTGCCATTACCGTTTTGTTGAGTAGTGCGTTATTGGGATGGTGGGACCCCATGTGATCCACCATTGCCATGGTATGGAGTAGAATAATATTGGGATAGCAGGCCCCTGTGTGGTCACCATCACTATGGTATAGCACTGTCTGAATTAAGGATGATGGGATCCCCGGAGTCCACTATCACAGTATAGTGGATAGTCCAAGGTAAGGAGGATGAGACCCCAAGAATCCACTTGTAGGAAATGGAAATGAGGTTCAAGCTCTGAGCAGATATTCCTTGTGGGTAAGGCTAGCTCAACTGGCAGGACCCCCATCTAGCTCTGCCTGAAGAGGAGTAGAAATGAATGAGTCAAGCGAGGCAGCTACATAGATCAGCTGGGAAGTATGAGAGGTGAGTGAGAAGGAAGGCGGGACTTCTCGTGGTCCACCTTCACCATGCCATGATTCTAAATTTAAATAGATTACAAAGTCAGGGTGTCCTTGGGGTTCAGAGTTTGAATCTCCAGGCTGGAGGACGCCCTCAAGTTGACAGTCACCACTGTGTTATTCTTTGGGAATTGCAGCTACTGGATACAGTTTAAGCAGTCTAGTCCTTGATGTGTAAGACAGGGGTTAGAGAATACAACAGAAGCCCAGAAGCATCGGGAAGAGAAGTAAGTACAAAAGTCCTGAACCGGGTATAGGTTACATAGAGCCAGTGCAAGCTGAGGTGAAGCACTCTCATGCACAGCATGGTTCCTTGCTGTCTAACACTCGAATGAAAAATGTACGTGGCTATGGCAGATGGTAGCCTTCCGTCACGTACAAGTGAGTCCTGTCTTACATACTGCTGTGTTTCACCAGTTTCGGGTACATATTGTTTCACCGCATAGATGGGAGGCTGGTGAATGGGTAGTGACTAATGAAAAATGCCCAAAAGAAGAAAATTGGCCACACGCCAAAGGTGGGAGAGGAGCACAGAAATGAAGGCACCCAGCAGGAGTGGGGCAAGCAGCACCGGAAGGAACTGGGTTGGGAAGAGTCCAGGGCAGAATGTACGAGAGCAGAAGATCAGCACCAGGACCTGTGCACCAGCCCAGGAGCACAAGAGCAGAGACGGGCTCACTGTAGCAAGAGGGAACTGAAAGAAAGTTGGCAGGCAGAAGAATGGGGAATGAGCAAACACAAGAGGACAAACCAATGGAGGTACAGAGCAACACAAGAACAAGAACGGGAATGGAGGGAGTGAAGAGCCAGTGCAGTGGGAGGAGAGGGATGGAGGAGAATGAAGAGAGGGGAGCAAGGAGACAACAAAATACAGAGACATGGGAGGGCCGGGAGAAACTAAAGGGAGAGAAGGCAGAAAGAACGTGGAAGGTACAGAGGTGGGGGAAAGAGAAAATGAACCAGACCATCCACAAAACAGGAACCCTCAGCAGTTTGAAACACTCAAAGCAGAGTGAGCAGAAGCCTGAAGTTTAAATAAGTGATGTGGGAGGAGCTATTCCCCCCCCCATTGAACTTCAGGCTAAAAGCCTTCCATTTGTTGGTGTGAAAAGAGGTAAGGCACAAAGTGCCTCAGCCATCTAAGCTATCAGTCAAGCTCTAGGAATGTAACTTTTTCTAATGGAAAAAAGACACAAAAATCACATTTTATATCACTTAATTAAATCAGTAAATTGAAACTTATATTTTCGGCAATGTGCTAGTTTTATGTCGTACTGTATTTATCTTGTCATTTATGTTTATTATGCCAGTAAGTTAAATCATATTAAATATATAACCACAGTGCTCTTATAAATAAATATTCAGAGATAAGACAACAGAATCAAAGACAAAATAGAACTAACAACCTTAGTCTGAGCTGTATCACACTTCATTCAATCACTTAACTTTATTATTGTTTTCTTTTTCAAAACTGCTTTTCAGTACAAATTCTTCCTTTTAGTAGAGAAGAGTAGGCCATTCATGTCCTCCTCAATCTCTCAGCTGCTTTTGATACAGTGGGCCATGGGGGTGCTTTTGGATCACTTGTAGGTTCGTTGTGGACTCTTTAGTGTGTGTCTTCAACTGGTCCAATTCTTTCCTCACCGACAAGATGCAGAGGGTCGTAGGGGCTTTTCCTCCCACCACTGCCCCAGCCATGTGGGGTACCACAGGGTTTCATTTTGTCCCCCAAATTGTTTGTGCTGTATATGCTACTAGTAGGGGACATTATAAGATGGTACAGACTAGGTTTTCAATTTTATGCAGATGATGCCCAGCTGCACCCATCTTTTGCACCTGAACAACAGGATGAGGTCTCAGTTTTCAATCAGTGCCTTGCTGAAGTTCAAGACTGCATGAGTGCCAACTGACTGAGGTTACACCCAGATAAGACAGAAGTTCTGGTGATGGAACCTGGTCACTCAAGGGTTGGTTTGCAGTCTGGTCAAGTCACCAGGTTTAGGCTTTGAGACTCATAGCTTCTCACCTCTTCTAAGGTTAAAAATCTTGGTGTTGTGCTGGATAGCAACCTGACACTTGAATCTAAGGTGTTGGCCGTGGTCCAGAGTGGTTTCTGACATCTCAGAAACATCACCAGGATTAAACACCTGATCACCTCAGGTGGTCTGCCATCAGTAGCCTATGCCTTTGTAACATCATAACTTGATTATTGAAATGCCCTTTCCCTTGGGCTATTGGAGGTTGATCTTCGTTGCCTACAACTGGAGTAGAATGCAGTAGCCAGGCTGTTGACTGGCCTTCTGAGGTCATGCATATTATGCCTGTGCTGCACTCTCTGCACTGGCTCCCTATTAGGTGGTAGATCACCTTCAAGGTCAGATTACTGACCTACAAAGCCCTACATGGTCTGGGGCCCGGGTACCTGCAAGACCTCCTATAGCCCTACCAAACTTCACATCCCTTCCAGTCAGCCGAGGAGGGCCTCCTAGTGATTTCCAGTGTTCATTTGAAGTCATCTAGTACCCAGGCTTTTTCAGTTGCAGTGCCTACCCTATGGAATTCACTGGCTTAGTCACTTAGAGAGGCCCTCTTGGTAAGTGTCTTTAATAGGTATTTGAAGACGCTTTTATTTATTCAACCTTTTTCCTCCTTGTAACTCATTTTGCTCTATCTATATTTTTAGCTTTCATCATAATTTTATCTATGTTATTTGGGCATCTCTAAAGTGCCTAGAGTCATAATGAGATAGAGCACTCTAACAAATAAATTAACTAAACTAAACTAGTAACTAAAACCTCTATTTTTGTTTAGTAGATAAAAAAATACTAACAGCACTTTACCTGTGTCACTTAAGACTCATTTAGTTTCTACAGTTGTTGCTTATCTGTAAATGGTGTCAGAAGCAATCTAACAGAAACAGGAAACAATCCGTCTAACATTGTGTCTTATTATTTTTAAATGTTTATAAACACATGCTTGTTCTATACACACATTAGGCTTAAAAATGACCCTCCACTTTTTTATGTTTTATTGATGGGAGCTAATGCACTCCTACATCAGGGATCTAGATGCATAAGAGAAATGTGACAATATTCATTCTCTTATTATAGAATGACTTTGTTTAAAACATCCAAGACACTCAAAAGGATTAACTCCCCCTGCCTTATGGCATTTACTGTTATGGCTGCCAGCACTGCTAGACTATTTTTTAGTTTTGTTTTATAGTTTTGCAAGAGGCAGAATGTTAAAAACATCACATGATGTCATGATGCCATATACATAAGTATCATAACATCAGACATTCCATACTTTCTCTGTAAATACATGTTTTTTTTTTATTTTAAGCAGATTCTAGTTTCATTTTCATATCACTACAAATTCCCATTTGCTGTTGGACCAAATGGCTCTCACAGATTTCAGTTCAAACATGTATGTAGTAGCTTTCTCAAAAAAGAACCTGCCAGATCATAGAATAGCTTTACCAGGATATTAATTTAAATGGAGACATGAAGACCTTATGCATCACCATCTCACGATGTCAGACATCAGGCATTTAACATGCACTCCCTTCACACTACAGACCCTTTTAAAAGACATCCAATGCTATAAAATAGTCTGCCTAATCCTTAGTCAGTTTTCAGTATTTCAACTTAGCAAAAAAGGGACCATATCCAGAAGTCACTTCAGAGTAAGTGCTCCTATCTTGAGACACCATACACACATAAGTACATTTTTCTTACTCATATCAGGTCATCAAACAAAATACATTTTTCCAACTAAATATATAATAACCCCTTCATAACTCAAGTAAACAGAGACAAAAAAAACATTTTACAAAAAATGTGCTAATGTTATTAAAGGAATGGGTTAAAAGTGGAAGGGGACCACCTCAAAGTGTTTGAGACTAACAGCAGAGCTAATGAACTTCCATCATAGCAAAAATAAGCCAACATATACCAATATTATATCTTAGTTTGCATTAATGCTTACCAGATCAACTCCTCATTTAACCCATATTTTGCAGTGAAAGTTTCCATTCTTTCAGTCCATCTAGCCTCATGAAGTAATACTTTTTCCCATTCTGCACCTCTATTTGGCATATCACTACTTCTTTTCCCATGAAATGCAATTGTGAGATAGTATGCCATCTATCATTAAAGTGTCTGGCCACTACGGAATTTAATTCCCTCCTCATTTACAAATTTTATGCTCAGAAATTCTAGTGGTAAGTTTTTTTGTGGTTATATCCATATAACTCAGGTCACATAAGCATTTTAAAAGGTATACCACCCGTGAAGTTTGGCATGTAATGACATTCCTTGTAATGATGTTTTTAATTTTTGCCACATTTCTGAACTGAGTTATTTTCTACATGTTTGAGCACTGTTGACAATTTCCATATGGGAGATTTCCTTTAATATATGACTTTAGCCAATCACAGCCAGACTCCACATGTGACGCCTCATGTTTAGACCTACAATGTCTGTCCTTTCAATTTTTTTTTACTCTTTCTGATACCACTAACAGCTTATTTCTGAAAGGGGAACTTGTTTAACCAGGAAAGGCACACTAAGCCAAAACGTGTTTCCACTTGCAACCTGGGAGTACAAGAAAGTTAAGTGGCTTACTTAGGGTCACACAGTATGCAAGTGGGAGCTGTGGATAAATTCTAGGCACTTCTGGATGTGAGATTATAACACCCCACTGTCTCAAAAATATATTTCAAATTTTATGTTGGTACTTGAAATATTTTGTGGCCAACACTATTTTCTCTCATTATTCATTCTTCACTTGTTTAGTCAATAGTGTCAGTCTGTCCATCTTCACCACCTGTTTTTCCATGTTCTCAAATACTCTTTTGACATATCCTCATGTACTAAACATCTCATTTGTTTTTCTATTTCTGTTTCATAGTCTTCTGACAAAGCTGTATACTGTGTCTTTCTACTCTGTTGTGCTATCCTTTGTTGCATATTCTGAACGATATGTCTAGTATGGTAACTTAATAAATGCAATAAAGTATTTCATATGTAGATTTCTGAGATAAATTTACCTGAAAGGTATTCCCCATTTTGGAAATGTTTTAATTCAAGAATGTAATCCAATTAGTATTATATTACATAGTAAATTTCAAAAAGTTTACACAAGTCTACCTATAGGATGTGATCTCATTAAGTTCTGTTACTGTACCATCCCATATAAAAAAAACATCATCAATGAAGCACCTCTGAAGGTGTATTTTATGTCTGCAAGGATTATTTTCTGACTAGAAGAAATTTTCCACAAACAAGCCCATGGTCAAATCTGAATAACTTGGGGTCATGGTAGGACCCATTTTTGTTTCTTTGTTTTGAATATATTTATCCTCAAAATGGAAGTGATTAAATACTAAAACTAATTTAGCTAACTTAACCAGCAAAAGAGTTTGGAGACTTTTGTTCAGTACTTTGTTTTATATATTGTTCTAGCACTTTAAGTCTTTCCTTATGGAGTAATGATGTGTACAAATGTTTAACATCAGTACACACTAGTACCATATTTGCCTTTTTCATTCTGCAACACTGTTTTCTACTATGTTTATAATATATTGTATGTTGAGTCATTTACAAAAGAACCAAGATTTCTTCTTTAGTCTTTTATGTGGTAATCTACATAAATAGATAAGAACACTAAAACAGAGCCAAGTTTGGCCACTTTGGGTCAGGTTGGAGGTTACTGTATGCTTTTGTGTACCTTCAGTAATGTGCAGAAAACAGACATTTGTGGATACCTGCTGAAAAGGGAACTTTGTTTCCACTCCATTATCTATTTTCTATCTAGAGCCTCCTCTAGTAGGTTATTAATCTGTTCTCTTATTTCTGGAAGGGAGCTATCATTTTTTTTGTCATAAATCTCATAATCATTGAGCTGTGTAAGATATTTAGTTTTATGCACAGTGTAGTCTTCGACTGCTGCTGCCCCTCCCTTAATCAGCTTTTTTAATTGTGATATTTGCAACAATTTTCATATTTTGAAGAGCTGTAAACTCAGATGCTGTCCAATTGTACTTTACTCTTCTAATCAATGTTTTCTCTTTCTGTGTTAATTATCAAGATCTCTTTCCACTAATATTTGATACAGGTCCCAATTGGATTTAACAGCACTAGGGGAACAAATGTAGATTTTTTGTTTGTTTCTTTACCTAAAGCCATTTGAAGATTGTTCCATCTGTTCTGGGTTTACAACATTCATTTCTTTACTTTTTTCTTCTTGTCTCTTCTCAAAAAACTGCCTCAGGCATAAACTTTCTAAAAAGAATTTGAATATCTAATTTTAAACTTGACCACTCTATCTTCTCATTGAGGTAAAAAAGTCAGTTCCTTCTCCAGCACTTCCTCTTTTGTTAAAGACCTATTAGTCAAATTATAGACCACTACTTCACTCTCTGGTTCTGTAACCTCATTGTCACTCCTAATTCTGCTGTTTCCTTGCCTTCTCCTTTTTGCTTCTGCTTACTTCTTTTCTTTCTCCTTCTCTTTTGTTGTTTGCATATTGGTTTTGAGAATCTTCTATTCTTGATGTCTCTGGTCCCTTTATGTTTCTCCTCTTGTCCTGAGGCCTTCTCTGCCTGCAGCCTAACCTCCCCTTCCCTTCCTCCTTACTGCAAACCCTCCCAACCTCTCTGCCCCAAATTCTGTCATTAAAACTCAGTATCTGTACTCAAGCCAGAGTAAACAATGTCATCAGAATCTATATTATAATAAAATTGACATGGTATGTATGGAAAACTCATACATCAGAAAACATAAAAGTTTTGAACAAAACAAGGAAAGACTACAGAGCCTTGCTAGAAACACAGAAAATTAAATTCCAACAAATACAGTGGAATAAAATATATGAAGTTATAACATCAGGTGACATAAAAAAATGTTGGCAACCTTTTTGCAATAGGAATGGGAAACTATGCAACCAACATAACAGCTAATATTCATCCTTATGATTGGGTAACCTGCTATAAAAACATGTTTTTGACAATACAGTAACAAATGAATCTGATTTACATTTAACTCAAACAATAGAATCCGCCCTTTAAATGTAACACCCATAGAAACTGGTGAAGCAATAAAATTAACACAACTAAAAAAAAGGCTCTTGGACCAGATAAATTGCCCCCTTTCTTTATAAGATGCAACTAGAATGGTGATGCAACACACTAGCAATCTTATTCAATAAAATGATAGCAGAAAATTACATACCTATCTCATGGAAATACAATATTATAATTCCTATATTAAAAAAAGGAGACCCACGTCAGCCTAAAATTACAGGCCAATAAACTTATTGGATTGTTTAGGGAAAATATTTGCAAGAATACTTTTGGCTAGAATTTATATCTAGTTAGACTCTAAACAAATTACAAACCAATAACAGGTAGGATTTCAGAAAGAACACTTAACAATCGACCAATGTCTCATATTACAACATACAATAGACAAATATTACATCAAAAAGCATATTCTAGTTTGTCTACTTTTGTGGACTTTGAAGCCACCTTTGATGGAATAAACAGAACATTATTATGGGATAAGCTAAACAAACTAGAAATAGATCCTTCAATTTTATGGTTAATCATTAATCTATATTCAAATAATTGGACACAGGTAAGGTATGATTTAACAGGTAAATTAACATAGTCATTCAAAACAAACATAGGCATCAAACATGGGTTAATCATAGTCCAACTACTATTTAACTTATTCATTAATGATCTTCCAAATCTCTTTCTTGAATTTTGTTCATATTTCCCAGCTGTGTACAGCACACCAATACCAGTGTTAATTTATGCAGATGATCTGTTAATAATATCCATGTCACCTATAGGGTTACAAAAATATTTAAAATTACTAGAGAACTATTGTATCCTTAATAAATTAAATATAAATGTTAAACAAAACACACGTAATGGTAACAGGAAAAAGGAAACTAAAGCAAAAATGGTCATTAAATAATACTCCATTACAGCAAGTGACAATATATAAATATCTAGGATATAACATAACTTCTAATAATAAAACAACCAAACATATACAACATACATTAAAAAGAAACTACAACAAACAAGTAAAGCCATCATTACAGTCAGTTGTAAATATGGTGGTTCCTCAATTTTACTGACATTACATGCAACAGAAATTAAACTAACACAACTAACTTTATATGCAACTGAAATATGGTACACAAACAATATTGAAGTTCTGGAAAAAACTGTTTACACAGCTATATGGAATCTTATTGCTACTTCCAAAAACAATATCATCACAAATAGTAAGGGCTGAACTGGGAAGGGTCCAGGTAAAATATATTGCCCTGGTAACCAAAATGGCATATTGGATTAATACCACTTCTATGTCTGTAAACAGATTGGTTAAAAAATGCATGCTAGAAAAATAAATATGGATGGAGAAGGAAACAAAAGACATGTGGTTGAGAAAGATAGATGAAACCTTACATATGCTGAATTTAATCCATATATGGGAGGTCACTAAAAAGGGAAAAGTAATTTCTAAATCATATAGTAAACTCATAAAAGAAAGACTAAACAAAATCGCATATGAGGAGAATTTAAATAAGATTTCCAATTCAAGAAGTTACACTCCTGGGCCCAGATATTCAAAAGGGATGTGTCATGCGCAACAGAGATGCGTCAGCGCAAGTACAAAAATGCACCATTTTGCGATACTCAGCGGGAGGCAGCTGTGCCACTCAAGTTACAATGCGCAAGAGCGAATGGTAATGAATGCATGTGCAACTGTAGGGGAGGAACCATGAATAATTGGCGCTGTGCGATATTCAACAGCATGTGCCATGCACAATAGAGGAGCTAGTGGAAGTTGTGCGATAGCGGAAATGATCCAAAATAAAAAGGAACAAGAGAAAGGCAAAAGAATGCTACAGGGAAGCCAGAGGTGGGAGCGAGCCGGCAGCTAAGACAAAGAGGGCAGCAGTGAGTGGGACAGTGAAGGAGCAGGACAGGGCACACCTGTGACTACACAGGAACAGGACAGGAGTGGGTAGCCTGAGTCACTTGTGCAGAACAGATAGGGTAGTGCCGCAGTGTAGTGAGGGCAGTGGAAGTAAGTAGGACAGCCAAAGGCCGAAGGTGTACCCGGTGCAGGGGGAGCATCACAGAGGACAGTGGGGGGAATGGGATAACATCTGCCAGGGGGGAACACCAGCCAGGGACATGGCCAGTGCCACCATCCAGATGGAGGCAGTAATGAGGGGTGTGAGAAGGCAGGCAGCAGGGGGGCACAGCCATGGAAGGGTCCATCAGTGTTATGCCCCCAACAGGCAGTACCGAGCCCACATCACCTTCAAGTAGTACACCGACACAGAGATTGTGGGCCAGTACCGCCTGAACCGGGTGATCCTGAGGCAGCTCTGTGAGCTGTGCAGTGATGTGATGCAGGCACCCTCACGACGGAGCCATGCTCTGTCAGGGGAGACAAAGGTGACAGCTATCATGAGCCTGCTCACCATGGGCACCTTCCAGAGACCAACAGGGGACACAACAGGCATAGCCCAGTCAGCCGCGTCATGCCTACTCACACAATTCCTCAGCGCACTGCTGCCACATGATGCAGATTACATCTGTTTCCCCAGCACACAGGTGGAGCGCACAGCACACATACAAGAATTCCACAGAGTAGCACGTATGCCAGGCATGCTCGGGGCCATTGAATGCACCCATGTGGCCATCCACACACCACCTGACCTGGATGGTGTAGCATACATCAACTGTAAGGGTTTCACCAGCATAAACTGCCAGGTGTGCGATGCCAGGGGGCGCATAACCAATGCCTGTGCCATGCACCCTGGAGGAGCACATGATGCCTTCATCTGGCACCAGTCTACAATGTGCCACAGGTTTGAGAGTGGGGACATCCTCACTGGCCACCTAGTGGGTGAGTATGCACATCATGCAGGATGACATGGGCAGATGTGGGGGGGCATAGTCAAAGGTGCCATGGGTACCGGCCTTGATGGCCCATGGCAGAGCAACGCAGACCACCACACCAATGTCCACCCTCTATACACAGGTCACAGTGGCTACCCACTCCATCCCAGGCTGCTCACACCATACCAATGCCCTGTGACCCCATCGCAGCAATGGTACAATGAGGCACATGCCACCACACGTAATGTCATTGAGCGGGTGTTTGGGATGCTGAAGTCATGTTTCCAGTGCCTGGACATGTCTGGCAGTGCCCTACAGTACAGCACCTCAAAGGCCTGTGGGCTATTCCTGGCCTGCCTGTTGCATCCTGCACAACATGGCCAACAACTGTGGGATAGCCATAGAGGTCAAAGAGGGGGACAGCGATGGGGCAATGAGGACACCGGTCCAGACCGTGATGGACAGCCACCCCCTGGGTGAAGGGACCCTTGTCTGATCCGGATGGTGCAACTGCACCGGGACACGATCACAAAGGAGCACTTCGGCCAACACTGGTAGGTCATGGGGCCATGTGCAACCACCAATGGCAAAGGCACAACCCACAGACAGACATGGACGAACCCCAGGGGTGGATGGCGGCAAGTGAATGGGACTGAGCTTGGATCCACACACGCCATCAGGGATGGGCATGGCCAAACACAACATGTGTTCATGCACACACACACCACAAGACATGCACAAGGGGTAGAAGGCACGCCAACCCCGACTGCAACCCCTAGACACACACAGGTCCACACACGACCACACCCAGTGGCCATCATTGTGCGTGTTTCAGATGCTGGGCACCACTGCACACTGGCAGACAGTGCAATGCAGGCATCATAATGTACACACCACAGTGGCCAGAAGCTGGGAGGGTGTGCACATGGACCATGTGTGTGCAGGGCCGGGAACCCCACCCGTGTGTCATATGGTGCACAACACACTGCACACAAGGCAGCGGCAGACAGTGGCCATGGTGGGAGATAGGTCAGTCACGTGGCACAGTACCACGGCTGCCATGGATAGGTGGGTGGCCCCAACGAGACCTGCCAGCCATGCAAGGCTGACCATTGGCCTCATGGGGTGGCACTGATGGTCCCCCAGGGGTGATGCTGTGGGAATGCGGCCGTCTTCACGCAGGGGTCTGCAGCTCACCGAACATGTCCACGCCAGGCATGCTTGGTATGCCCACAGCCTATCCCGGTGTTGACATGGAAGGTGTCACACAACACTGGGTATGGGGGGTGGACGTGACACTGAGCAGTGTCTGCAGCACATGGACAATGAACTTGGTGCCCACAGTGGCCATGAAAGCAGTGATTGCACATGCCTGCCTGTCAATGGCAGCAGTCACATCCTCCTGCAGCTGGTCCATCCCTGCCAGGAGCAGACTGTGGTCCCTGCTGTGCCACTCCTCTGCATGGCGCAGAACCGCACTAAGTGTATCCACCACCGTCACAAGCTGCATCTGCTGATCCACTGAATCTTGGAGTATGCGGCTGTGCTCATCAAAGAGGTCATCCCCCGATTGGCATGCTGTCCCTTATGGTGTTCCTGGCCGTGCTGGGCAGCACCCCTTCAAGATGGGCGCTGCACACCAGAGCCATGCCTGGGCAAGTCCACATGTGGTGCACTGGTGCCTCCCCTGACACTGTCCCCCCATCCCCATTTGCCGACTGCTGGCACTGCCCCTCCGGCCACCGATTGCCAGGGCTCACTGGTGCCACCGCAGAGGCCACAACAGCCCCACTGGCCTGGATGCACACCAGTGCTGCCCCACTGGAGCATACAGGTGCAGGCTGGGACTGTGATGTCACGCAGGCCTCCATGGCGGCACCACCAAAGGCTACGGCCATGCCATTCCCTGCTGTGGGACCATTCTGCAACCTACATGTATCACTGTCCCGGATGTGTGATCAATAATCATTGGTGCCTGGTCCGGCACCAGACCGTGTCCAAGCATGCTGGAGTCCGTGGCTACTGTCATGCTGGGACACAGGCAGGGCCTCATCCACACCAGCACCACCATCTTCAGTCCAGACAGACAGGCAGGTATGCAGTGGTCCTGACCCTCGGACACCCGTGGAGGTGGGTGGGTGCTCTTCCGTGTCCAGGGCCTCACCCACGGTGGACACATCCACCACCGCTAACCCATGTAGACACTCAGGAGCTGTAAGGGAACACAGTAGCGTTAATGTCTCTGTCCTACCCTGTGGCATTCCCCCCACCTCCCACACAGTGACAGTACAGGACCTACCATGCAATGACAGGCTGCCACCTGTCAGGAAGCCACCACCTGGAATGCACTATATGGCACAAGGCTGCATGCTGCTGGCCACTCACTCCTCCTGTGGTGTCAGGCATGGCACATCCAGCTGCCTACCACCGGTTGTAGCACGTGATGCCCAGATGGCAGCCATCTTGTCCTTAATTCTCCTCTTGTCTGTGCAGACCTTTTTTTTACATTCCTGCACGGACCGCTGGTGGCTGCCATACTGGTTCATGGCATGTGCAACCACCCCATGCCATAGCACAGGCCTGTGGTGTTCCCTGCTGTCTGCTGAGCAGCGGTTTCCAGTTGAGGTATGCCTTGAACAAGGCATCTGATTCTGCCTGTGTGAAGTTGGGCCTCCTCTTTCTCCAACATCCCTGTTCCTCCTCTTTCTCACGTTCGGTCATTATAGAGCCTGTGGGAATGACAGGTTTTACCTTTCATTGTGCATTCCAATGCATCTCCCACACACCACAGTCCACAATTTCAAACAGCATGCAACCCACCAAAATAGACTGTAATACCAAACTATGGCATCTGCAGCCCCATGTTGCATTTATATAGCACAAGGCATGCAAATTAGGCGAGGCGCAACTTTAAGTGGATGCTAATGCAGCAGCTGTGCCATGGAATTGCTGAGGAGCTGATTTGCTTATGCTGGCTGAATATCGCGCTGTTGCGCCTTGCACAATTGTGTTGAGCGTGCTCAGGCAAAGGTGCAGCTCTGTGATGTGCACAGTCAGCACCACACGGTGCATGACTGGGGGTGCTGATGCTGATGCCTGCCACGCTGCTGATGTGCTGAGCATGGGAGGCAGTGCAGGGCATGACCACCACTGTGCCAGTGATGCTAATGAGCTATTCACACGTATGGTGCTCATGCCCTGGAGTACCGTAGGTGCCATGGTGCCACAGCGTGGTAGGCCACTGCAGGGCATCTCACACAGGCACCCAACCGTGCTACATGCAGGGAGTCCCAATCATGCTGTGGCGGTCTGTGCGTGACAGACCCATGACCCTGTGGTAGACCTTTCATATGAATGCACCCCTATCACGCTGTTCGGTGACAGCACGATGGGGAATGGCAGCGCTGCACCACACAGCATCTGCACGTGGCAGACGTGCACTACAGAGCACCATTTTGTGATCCTACCTGCAGCAGTCATGGCAAGGAGAAGAGCAGCTTTATGAAGCCCACTGGAGCTGGCCAATTTGGAGGCCATTATAGAGCCCCATGCTGGGGCCCTGCTTGGGGATGACCCCTTTGACAGGACAAGGAGTGCTGTTTGGGAGGAGGGGGCAGAGGCACTAGAGGAGGCCACAGGGATCACCCGAACATCTGAGCGGTGTCGCCACCGCTATGGGGACCCCCGACGGAGGGACCCAGACAGGCTTACCCATCTACAGGCACATGCCAGGTGAGACCCAGTGCCACATCCAGGTAGGTGCTCCATCCATACACTGGTAGCGTCCATCCAGGTATCACGGTGGGCATGTATCCACCACATGGGGGGGCCATCCAGTGGGCGGTGGTGGTGGTGGTGGTGGTGGGGTTGCGGCATGGCTGGGCTGTGTGGGAACACACACACTGGGGGGCCTTTGCTACTGATTTGTACTGATGTTCCCCTCTTCATGTTTGCACCCTAGGCCCTGAGGAGAGGCAACGAGCCAGAGAGGCACAGGCACACCAAGAGGAAGTGGATGCATGGCAACAGGCATGGGCTGCTGGGCTCATCCAGCATTAGCGCCCAGATCCAGTGGATGCAGGTGAGTGCCTTTCTTCCAGAATATTCTGTGCATGCTGTGTTGCCGGGTTGGCGGTGGGTCATGGCCACCATCAATTGACACCACTGATGTGTACGCCACATGGTACACTCTGCACTGTCATGTGGCTCTGCATATGTGGGTGTGCATCTCTGGTGGTCCATGTGTGCACCGGGTACATGGCTGTTCCACTGCCTTCACACCGCATAGCCATGTCACTGTACAGACACGGTGGTGCTGTGTGGGACTTGGGCGGTGGGTGCGTGCAGCTGTCCACATGACTGTGTGTGCCTGGGTAGGCTGGTCTGTGAGACACGATCACTGTGGTGGTCGCACACTATCACAGGGGCGTGGCCCATGAATATTTGCCACGCATAATGGGTGGACTGCAGGGGGATGAACATTCACACATATTGACTCTGCTCCCTTGTCCTAGGTGGACGGTGGATGATGGAGATCAAGAGGGCCAAGCAGGAGCACCTGCAGCTCACATGGGCTTCAATGGAGATACTCCAGAACACGAAGCAGCATGGAATAAGGAGGCAGAGCATGAGGAAACATAGAAACATAGACTTTGATGGCAGATAAGGCCCACCTGGCCCACCTAGTCTGCCCGTTTCCCAACCTATAGGATAGGCTGCAGATCCTAGCTAACCAACAGCCTATTTCTTCCTACCCCGCATAAGAATTGCCTTATGTCTGTCCTATGCATTCTTGAATTCTCCCACAGTTTTAGACCCCACAACCTCCTCAGGAAGGCTGTTCCATGCATTCACTACCCTGTCTGTGAAAAATACTTCCTCACATTGTCCCGGAACTGCTCTCTATCTTTTTAAATTGCGCCCACTTGTTCTTGCACGCCTTTTTTCTGAAAGATGCTACCGCCTTGACTTTGTTAATTCCACTGAGGTACTTAAAGTTTCTATAACATCCTCCTCTCCTTCTTTCCTCAAGGGTATACATATTAAGCTCCTTAGTCTCTCCTCTCTACGGCTTCTCTTGGAGACCCTGCACCATTTTAGTTGCTCCTCTTGACTGCCTCTATCCTGTCTATGTCCTTGAGGAGATGGGGTCTCCAGAACTGGATGCAGTACTCAGATGGGGTCTCACCTACTGTCTGTACAGAGGATAACAACTTCCTGTTTTCTGCTGCTGATGCCTCTCCTATGCATCCCAGTACACCCCAGCCCTCCCTACTGCTTCTCACATTGCTTGCTAACCTTAAGGTCATCTTATATGATTACCTCAAGGTCTTTTCCTTTTTGTTGTTGTTACTACCTCCTCCCATTGTGTAATCTTCCCTGAGTTCTTGTTTCCCAGGTGCATTATTTTGTACTTCTTTGCATTGAATCCTAGCTGCCATTCTTCTGACCATTCCTCCAACCTTGTCAAGTCCCTTCTCATCCTTTCCACGCTTCCTTGTGTATCAACCCTAGTGCAGATGTTTGTGCCATCTGCAAAGAGGAAAACATTTCCTTCCAGTCCCTCTGCAATGTCACTTATAAAGACATTAAAAAGGACAGAACCCTGTACTGAACCCTGTGGTACCCCACTAGTAACCCCTCTTTCTTCAGCATGGGCTCCATTTACAATTACCTTCTGTGTCCTGTTGTCCAGCCAATGTTTTACCCAGGCTACCACCCTGGGACCCACTCCCAGGCTGGTTAATTTGACTATTAATCTTTTGTGTGGGACTGTGTCAAATGCCTTGCTAAAGTCTAGGTAGGCCATGTCCACAGCCCTTCCCTGGTCTACTACTTTGGTCAAACAGGCAAAGAAATCTATTAGACTCATCTGACATGACCTTCCCGCTGTGAACCCATGCTGCCTTGGGTCCTCTGCCCCATTGACCTCTAGGTACTCAACTATTCTTTCCTTCAGAAGTGACTCCATCACTTTCCCTACCACAGAGGTCAAACTGACAGGTCTGTAGTTTCCTGCCTCTGTCTTGCTCCCACTTTTGTGTGGGGAATCACATCTGCCTTCCTCCAGTCCTTGGGTACCACATCCTCCCATGATTTATTAAAAGAGTAGTCAGTGGTTTCACTGTTCCTCCTTAATTCTTTTAGAATTCTGGGTGAATTCCATCAGGCCCCATTGCTTTGTCCACCTTCAGTTTTAGGAGTTCTTGCAGAACCCTTTCTTCTGTGAAAGGGCTGGGATCGACTCCCCCATCAAGAGTGCTTCTATTAATTGGATTAGGCACTTCACCTCTTCTTTTGTGAATACTGAGCAGAAATATTCATTCAGTATCCTTCTTTTTCACTGTCCCCTCTGCCCACCCACCATTCATTCTATTCAGCCTCACTATCCCTCCCTTTGTCTTTCTCCCTCTCTTGATGTACCTATAAAAGTTTTTATCTCCCTTCTTAACCGAGTTGGCTATCTTTTCCTCAGTTTGGACCTTTGCTATTCTGACTTTCCTCCCTGCTTCCTTCTGCCTCAACTGGTACAGCTCTCTGTCCTGCTCCTTCTGTGTTTCCTTATACTTCCTGAATGCTATTTTTTTACTCCCTGACTTTCACAACCACCTCTTTTGAGAACCATAGTTGCTTTTTTGTTTTATTTTGATTTGTTTATTTCCTTCACACAAAGGCTTGTTGCCTCTGTGATGGCAGTTTTGATGATTCCCCATTGTTGCTCCACCTCTCCTTCTAGCCTGTTTGGTAGTGCTTTTCTGAGGCACTCTCCCATCTTGCCAAAGCCAGCCCTCCTGAACTCCAGTACCCTCACTTTTGTATGGCTTGACTCTGTAGCTGAGTTTAACGTGAACCACACTGTTTGATGGTCACTTGTTCCCAGATGGCAACCCACTTCTAGATCTGAGATCCTCTCACTGCCCTATTTGAGAGTATGAGGTCTAAGATTGCTCCATCACGAGTGGGGTTCTGAAACTAGCTGTCTGGGGCTCGCCACCTGTAGGGCATCAAGAATGGCCCTGTTTTGGATGTGGCTGCAGCAATATGCTCCAGTTAACATCTGGCATATTCAGGTCTCCCATCAACAGTATCTCCCTTCTCTGCCATCCTAAGAATGCTTTATCATATCCTTGTCCATTCCTCCCCTGACATGGGGTCTGTACACAACCCTGTGCAGATTGTGGTGCCCTTTCCAGTCTCCAGGTGACCCACAGTGCCTCCTCTCCTCCCTGTTTACTCTTTTGTTCAGTTGCTTTTATCCTTCCTTTACATAGAGAGCTACTCCCCCCCCCTTCTCTCCTGCCTGTCTCTCCTGTAGGTTATGTACCCTGGTATGTTAACATCCCAGTCATGGTTCTCTGTGTACCATGTTTCTGTGACTGCTACGATATCCAGGTATCCCTCTTCCATCAAGGCCGCCAGCTCAGGGAGCTTGTTGCCCAGACTACAGGCATTTGCACTCATTACCCTCTATTTACTGATGGCCTTACTCATTTTTGCCCCATCCCTGTCCTTCTTGCCTTTGTCACTTTCCCCATTTAACCTTGTCCTTCTCCCTACCACCTCTGTGTTGATGTTTACTGCACTTACTAGCAAGATTTTTTGGGGGGGCTAGGATTTCCCCTGCTCCTTTCAGTGCTCCCCTTGGCTAGTTTAATTAACGCAATGAAGCATTTAAACCACCAGCTAGGATCCTGGTTCCCCTCCTGGACAGATGCAGCCCATCATGCCAGTATAGGCTTGCATCACTCCAGGTGGACCCCCAGTCCCCAATGAAGCCAAGTCCCTGAGCTCTGCACCAGTTTTTTAACCACTGATTGAATCCCATGATGTGGAACACCCTAGCCTCTTCTACGCCATAGATGGGCATCACCTCCGAGAAGGTTACTGTGTGCTACTTGTCCAAGGCCCTCCCAATTCCACACAACTTTTCCTGCACTGCTCTAATCCCTTTCTTAGCCAGGTCATTTGTCCCTAGGTGGACAATGACATCCAGCTTCTCCCTGTGCAGCTGCTCTGACAATCCTGAGGATTCACTCCCTCCAAGCCATGGCACCAGGCATGGATGAGTGGGATGGATGTTAGCCTCCATGCCCTGGATTCATCCTACCCCCTGGACCCACCCTCACACCCCTTCTTCCCTCCCATTTGTTTCCTACCCCTTACCCACACCCTCCTGGTATGTGGCCCTTCCCCTCTTTTGTACATAGTTATAAATAGTTTGTTTCACCTTTATATAATGCATTTGTTTTGTTATGCCTACTGTGATGGTCTCTGATTTGCAGTGGGCTACAGGTGCTCATCTGCAGTGGTTTGCATGGTGTCAGGGGTGGTGCAGGCATAGACATGTGTGTGTCTGGAGGGAAACTGCCTATGGTGTGGGCATGGGAATCAGTCACTGTCTGTGGTTTGTGTGTGTTGTTCCCTGTGCACTGGATGCCTGTGTGCAGTGGTCCATGGTGCATGCACTGTGTCCATGGTGCCCCTTTCAGACTGTCCATGGCCTGTGCAGTTGACACCCTTGCATGTCTTGATATGCACGGTCTGCTGGCATGTCAGTGGTGGCTGTCCATGCTGGACAACCACTGTACCCGGCACAATGCCAGGTTGCCTCCTGTCACTGGTATGGTGCACATCTGCCTCGGGTGGCACTGTGGCCTCCGCTGTTGTTGTCCCCCTTCCATGTTGTCGCTTGTGTCTGTTGGAGGGGATGTGCTCCACTTTCTGTCACTTGTGCTCCAGCAGCATGCTGGTGGCGTGCAGCTTCATGGTGCATGCACAAGGTGGCTGGTACACCTGTGCCATGGAGGGGTGCTGACTGTGGGTACACGGCTGCCATGGTCACATGCCAGTGGCTTTGTTGACCCACTACTGTGTCCCTGTATTGGTGTGCCCTTAGGTATGGGTGGGTGTTTGTCCATGCACTGTGTTGCATCCTGTGTGGCACATGCTTCCATGCACCACTGTGGGTATCTGTGCTGGCTGTTGTGTCCAGTGCTGGGATGGGGTGTGTCCTTGGGAGGGTGTGCAGGGTGCTGTACCACTGGTGGTGGGGTCCAGGGCAGGCCCTGTTGCATGTGGGGTACCTCATGTGCCGAAGCATGGTCAGTCTCTCAGCTGTGCATTGGGGGGATGTGCGGGACAGTACTGTGTATGTAGTTATTGCATCGGTATCTGCTATCACCCACTGCAGGGTGCTCACGGTGGGGCTGCCTTGCATGGCTCCATGATGCACAGGGTTGCATTATGACAGTGGGGGTGGTGGCATGCATAGTGTGTCCTGCACTGTTGGGCACTGCTCCTGGGCAGGGTGTCTGGGGATCAAGGTGCAGGGTGTGCTCTACATTAGTGGGATGGTGTGGCATGGGGTGGCTGGACCTCCTTCTGTGCCGGTAACAGCTTGCCAGGTGGTGTGCTGGGGCACCATACCCTGGCTGTAGGATTGTTGCTGGTGTCCATGGGCCAGTGGTTCTTCCAGCTCTCCTCAAGTTGTGCGATTCATGGGGTGTGGGGGGTGATGACTGTTCTGCTGTGTGCTCCTCTGCCCATGTCTTCCATGGGTGGTGGGCCCCTGCATCTTGTCCCTGCACATCCCTGGTTCTGCTGATGCACTGCTACCCTGCTCCACTGTGCATCCCTGGTTGTGCTAGTGCACATTAGACCTGTGCCACTGCGCATCCCTGTTTGCGCCATGGCACAGTTGGCATGATATTCAGTTGTATGGAGCAAGTGCATCTTGGCCTGCACAGTGTTTGAATATCATGCATGTTGCGCATGAGCGCACTGGACTTGTGCCTATTCCTGCTATTGCGCTACGTTGAGGTGCAGTTTGAATATCTGGGCCCTGGTATGCAAACAACAAATACAATCACAATCTAGAACAATATTTAACACATATAAAAGGGAAAAAAGAGTGGATGACTTTCATAAGATTCAGATTTGAATTATTTCCATCAAAATATCTTAAATATCTTTATACCAAATATAGAAACCAGGTAAACCATTTAAATTGTGACTGTAATATGGACTGCCTGGAAACTTTGTCACACATTATTATGTACTGCCAAATATATCAGGAAATGGGAAACATTTACTTGACACAATATTTTGAGACAGAAATCTTATCAAAAGAAGTATTGCACATTCTAATGACTCCACAATAAATTTTGTTACAAATGATATGCTACTATTCCTACAATGGATTTATAAGCTCATTAATACTAAAGAAAAGAATATGATGACATAATGCTTAATTCACTATACTTGTGCACATAACTAAACTTGCAGATCTATGAATCCTGTTCAAAGAATACTGTCAGAATAACATAGAATTGCACACACTCACTTTATATATGTTGAAATTGCACTTTGTCATTATATTTATTATGCGTTTTTATGATTATAACTATTGCTGTCTTTTTATGTAGGTCTATATTTCTAAAGATGTAAAAATTGAACAAGTAAACTTTTGAACTATGAATATTATATTGTCTCCTTTGAAGATATTTCCTGTTAGGGGCTTTATGAAAAGTGTACACATTATTTAAGTAATCATGGATATCACTCCCATAATTCCTAATTATCTGCTCTTTAATAGATTCTTTAAACTTCTCTATTTTTCTTTTCATTCATGTAAGAAACCATTAAACCTGTTATCCTTTCATGTAAGTAAAAAAATAATTAAACCCCTTATCCTTAAAGGCACCTTTATTTTCTATTTCTAGCTGCTCTATCTTACTCACATCCACCTCCTATTTGATAGTTAAGCTTCAATTAACAATAAAATAAATTCTAACAAGCACCTGGTCCTGACTCTATCCCATTTCCATTGCAGGAAAGAATTACTATGTCCCAAACTGTGTTCTGCAAACATTCTCAAATCCCATGGGATATATTTTTGTTCATAGTTTCTAGCAAGAGCTAGAACATGGCACAGTAACTTAATTTGTTTTTCTTCTACATATTCTAATCTATTAGTTATCTGATTTGTCCCTGCTAGGTCTGACAATTGTGTAGACCTTTTTATGTTTTGCAAAATGGTTTTCCAGTCCTTTTCTGACAGAACTAAAGGTACTGATTTGAGGGAGATCCCTAAATCCAAATAATTACAAATATTCATTATAACCAAATGTTGAAAAGATGCAAACATACTATATTAAATAAAATGGAACATTAAGAGGTTAACAGAGAAACATCTGAACAAACAACCCAGAACAGTCCCACAAACTGTGCTGTTTCCCAGTCTTCCATGTAAGCATTAATCATCGGCTAGCTGAGGGTTTCATCGGTGGATTAATGCCTCGCTGGGGGTTCATGCACGAGGGCGCTCTCAGCGGCATTAATCACTGGTAGAGCCCGAGGCTGAAGGTGATCACGCGCTTGTAACATAGGCCTCGCCGCGGGCGATGACGAGCCCATGTTACCGGCATCACCTCCGCAGCCAGGATTGGTTCAGCGCTCACCTGCGGCAAGCTGTATGCTCCGGCGGCACCCCTTTCCACACAATGGGCAGCAGGCAGGTACCTCCTGTTATTTGCTTACAGGCAGACAACACAGGCTTTACCTGTTCACTCCTGCATGATTGCGGTGCTCCGACCACGGTGCTGGCAGCCGGATCCATTGACTGCCTCCCTGCAGTCCTGGAATTTCAGGCTTCAATCACTGCTGCCCTCTACCGGGTGCTGCTACCAGCTTGTACCACTGTCCCTCTCTGCCGCTGCTCCCCCGTGTGCTCCCGATCGCATCTCTGGGCTGTTTCTTGCCTGCTCAGTGCTGCACCCTCTGCCTCCTGGCCACTCTGGGTACTGACCCAGCGGGCTGCTACCCTCGGGTGCCTCCATGGACACAGCTGGTACTGACCGAGCGGGCATTATGTCTGGCTTAATACCCGCTCGGTTTCAGTCAGCTGTGGCCATTCGACCAATCCTCGCGCTCCTTTCCGCCGCCCGACTGAGAGCCGTGTTACAAATTGCAATAAGTCTGTTCTCTTCAGATCAACACACTGATCCTTTCTTATGTCTTCTTTTTCACGTTGGTACCTCATGTACTGTGCCAACCTTCAGTTTCGCTGAAGAATGTTGTCCCGTACATTGCCATTAAATACAAACAGGCAACTGAATCTACCCTAAGGGTAGAAAAGCAAAGAAACTGGAAGGCATCTGTGCTAAGTAAGTAGCCAATATCCAAAGCACTGCCACACTCAGTGAATGGAAGTGCTCCCCAAATAGTAGTCTCTATAATTCATTTATTTTCATTGCAACAGCTCATAAAAGTCAAATCGATACTTTCAGAGTTTCATTACTTTAAAATGCAGCTTATTCAGCAATATTATTTTTTTAATGGAAACAGATAGAAAGGCCACATTTAACAGCACTTGACTGCATCAATGAATTAAAGCTTATATTGTCAGCTAAGTGCTAATTTTATTTTAATATTATATAATGGTTTATGTGCTAGTTTAGTGTTTATAGGGATTAACTCGCCTAGTCTTAGGATGTTTCCTCTTATGGCTGCCGGCACAGCTACACTGTTTTAGTTTTGTTTTATACTGGTCACAGGTTAGCTTTTCCCTGTTCCAACATATATCATTTGAGAGATCATTTTTACAGGGATTGTGTCAAATATTTGGTGCAAGCTGCCATTAACTGAGGAAACTGTCACAGATGTGCCTGACAATAGAAACTCAGTTGCAGTTTTGGCAAAGGAGATTGGTGTAGCTGCACCAAACATGTCTTTGATATAGCAGTTAAGTTAAGCTCTGCATCATCCTTTGAAAACTGAGCACACGGTTTTATAGAGTAAGCATGTGTTTTAAACATTTAAAAATAATAAGACACAAAGTTATTTTTTTCGTATTTCTGTTAGATTGCTACTGACACAGTTTGCAGATAAGCATCAGCTGTAGAAATTAAATTAGTCTGAAGTGAACACAGGTAAAGTGCTGTTAGTTTTTTTTAACTACTAAACAAAAACAGAGGTTTCAGTTAGTATATTTATTTATTTATTTCAATTATAGGATTACAATTACCTTTGAGCCCAGGGCTCTTTTACAAAGGTTCCACATCAAGACATAGGTATCACATGACAATAGACAAAATTGTTACACTAATAGGGGTAAAGGATATCAAATTAATTTTGAACAGACAGGGAGAGGGTAAAGTGGAAAGGAAGAGGACAATGATGGGGGATGGTAGAAGGAAATGGGAGGGGCAAGGGGGAGGAAAGAAAATGAGAAGAGAGGAGAAGTGGGGGTGGGTAAGGATAAGGAGGGTGGGTGGGGTGGAGCTGCCAGGAAGGTGGCATTGTTGGGTCAACTCAGTTAGTAACATACTAACATACTAAAATGCCACCAGAATAGGCCTAATGGTCTCTCAAGTCTGCTCGATTTTCCGCATCTGCACTGAGGGCCAATATTGGTGTTCCCCCTCCCCCTTGGGTTATACCATCCCCAGTCTGCGATGTTCCACCTGTATTGAGCCTGGTCAGATTTACCCTTCCCCTGTACTTGTCCCAACCCCTCTTAAACCCATCCACAGTCTCCACCTCTACCAGCTCCCTGGGCAGTGCATTCCATGGCTCCACCACCCTTTCAGTGAAATAACATCTCCTTCTCTCCCCTCTGAGCCTGCCCCCTTCCAGCTTACACCCGTGACCTCTTGTTGCCCCAACCTCCTTCCTTTGGAGCACCCAGACTGGGCCTCCTTTATTGATCCCTTTCATGTACTGAAAGACCTCTATCATGTCTCCCCCTGTCTCTCCTCTCCTCCAGGGTGTACATGGTGAGCTCCTTGAGCCTCTCCTCATAGGTCCTCTTCCCCAGGCTCCAGATCATTTTGGTTGCCCTCCTTTGGACCCTCTTTAGGAGTGTTATGTCACTCTTTAAATGTGGTCTCCAAAACTGTACACAATACTCGAGGTGTGTCCTAACAAAGCAGTTGTACAGTGGAAGGATCACTTCTGCCTTTCTGGACTAACTCCCCTGGAGATGCATCTCAGCATCCTATTTGCCCTTGCTGCTTCCCTCCTACAGGTCTCTGAGTTGTTCATTTTGATATCTACCACTACCCCCAGGTCCCTCTCACCCTCTGTGATTTGAATTATGTCTCCTCCCAGGGTATACCCCTGGCCTGGATTTCTGACTCCCAGGTGCAGAGCCTTACACATCCCCGCATTGAATTGTAGTTTCCATTGTTCTGACCACCTTTCCAGAGCCTCCAGGTCCTCCTGCAAGGACACCCTCCCCTCCTTTCCATCCACCACTGCACCCAGCTTTGAGTCATCTGCAATGAGACTCATCTCACTCCTGATCCCCCTCCTGATGTCTGAAATATAGACATTGAACAGGAGTGGCCCCAGCACTGACACCTGGGGAACCCCACTAGTAACCCACCTTGGCGATGAGACTAACCCTCCAACCACCACCTTTTGAGTACTCTCTCAGAGAGCCAATTTCCTGTCCGTCCTAACAACCGTCTCCCTACCCGCATTTCCTTCAGCTTAGCCAGCAGGCCACTGTGGGGTACCGAATCAAATGTCTCGCTAATGTCCAAAAAGAGGATGTCCACTGGCCTACCCTGGTCCAGGGCCCTCATCACCCAGTCACAGAACTCAGCAAGATTTGTCTGGCACGATCTTCCCATGACAAAGCCATACTGCCTATCATCCAAGTACCCCGTTTGCTCCAGTAACCTCTCTAGCCTTTCCTTGACAATATCCTCCATCACCTTGCCGATCATTGATGTCAGGCTAACAGGCCTGTAATTTTCCACCTCCTCTCTTGATCCCCCCTTTGTGGAACAGCATGACATGGGCCACCCTCCAGTCTTGGGGCACCCACCAGTCCTCAGAGAGATGTTGAAAAGCTCCAGTAGAGGGACTGCCAGGACATCCGCCAGTTCCCTCAGCACCCTGGGATGTATCTCATCTGGCCTACGTGCTTTCTCCATCCAAAGGGACCTGAGGGCTTCCCTTACTCTCTCTACTTGGATTACAGCCTCCACGTCCTCCCTCTACTCATCCTGCACTGCAGGGTCCCCACCTGTCTGTGGTGGCCACTCCTTTTCCCCAGATCCATCAGGGCCCCTGGTCTCTACTCGTCCCACCCCTTGCCCCCGCTCCCCTCGCAAGACCTAGCCACTCCATCCCTCTTGGTAAAAATTGAGGCAAGGTACTCATTTAGGGCTTCTGCCTGTTCCCCTGCCTCCTGAGCCCAACTATCCCCTTTCCTTATCTTGCTGATCTGCCCCCTTGCTATCCTTTTTTCCCCTATGTATCTAAAGAACTCTTGTCCCCTCCAGATCCCACTGGCCAAGGACTGCTCCTTTTTGCCTTAGCTGCTCTCACCACCCTGGTGACTGTCTTGGCTGACGTCTTATATTCCTCCTGATCTCTTTCACTCCTTGAGCACTTGAAGCACCTATTGGCCATCTTCTTTTCCCTCACCACCTCCTGTATCTCCCGGGTTCACCAGCATGGTTTTTCTGGCCTTATCGAACTTATGCCTTTCCTTGGCGCAAGATCTGATAACCTCCTGTATTCCCTCCCAATGATCCCCCACCTGCTGTCAGCATCCATATCTGGCCTTATCCTGTCCAGATGATCTTTAAGGATCCTTCCCATCTCCCTGAAATCTGCAACCCTAAAGTTGGTTACTACCATCCTTGTTCAGCTTTCCTCCCCCCAGGTCCAGGAAGAACCAGACTGTGGCATGAACACTCCCAGCCAATGGGCCCAGTCACATCTAAACTCCTAATCTGATCACTGGCCGCCAGGACCATGTCCAGTGCCTGGGCCTCCCTAGTTGGCTCACCTGCCTGTTGTGTCAGAAAGGCATCTTGGAAGACATCCAGAAGCATCTGCTCTCTGGCCACTGGTGAAGTCATAGTCTCCCAGTCTGTTCCTGGCATGTTGAGGTTCCCCATTACCACTACCCTTCCCTTTCCCAATCTACAGTGTCCCTCGGGGTTTTCCACCAAACTTTCTTCCAGGACCTCTGCCAGTGCTGGTGGTCTGTATACTACACTGACCTTTACTCTCTTATCCCCTGCATCAGCAAGTGACCCAAATAGCCTCCATGTTCCCCTCTGCCTCCTGTACCCCTCCAATACCAATGCCATTTCTGACTAACAGTTCTACACCAACCCCCTTCCCTCCCTCCCCTATCTTTTCTGAACATAGTGTAGCCTCCAGATTTAGGTCCCACTTGTGCCCTTCAGTGGCCCAGGTCTCAGTGACTACTGCTGCATCTACCTTAACCTCAGCTAGCATTGCCTGGAGCTCCGGCATTTTATTTCCTAAGCTCCTGGCATTTATCAGGACCACTCTCCACCCCCTTTTCCCTCCTCTCCTTTCTCCTCCTTGAGTTCCCATTTCTCAGCTTCTGCACCCTACCTGGTGACCCATTTCCATATCTCCCTAGCCCCCTAGAGGAGTAGAGACCATGTCCCTCATTTATCATACCTGCTGGCACTGCCCCTTTTTTGATCCCTCCCCCTTCACAAGTTTAAACCCCCACCTTTTGCTGATGAACCAGCTAGTTTGAGCTTAAGGATTTCCTCCCCCTTAAAATTAAGGTGGAACCTGTCCCTAGCGAACAGCCCCTTATCCTCCAAGGTCTCCCCCCAGTCCCACACCAGGCCATACACCAATTCCCCACACCACTCCCTAAGTCCCTGATTTATCCCCTTAATCTTCATCTTGTTTTCCCCACTAGCCCTTGGCACTGGCAGGATTTCCAAAAAGGTGATCTTACAGCCTATGGAAAGGCATACCCTGGACAATGTCCAGGCTACTGCTTGGAGTCTGTCTATGATGTACTACATGCTGCTATGTGTATTCCTACTGCACTTTGTAAACCTTGATTCACTGTATGTATCATAGCTTTGGTTTTCTTCTCTCTTAGGTACATGTAACTAATCCTGGGTCACCCCTGAAAAAGGGACCATCAAGGTCTCAGTGGGAATACCTGGTTACCAAAATTTAAATAAATAAACTCACAGAACCTTGCCTGAATTTCTAGTTCACTGTTTCCATTTATGTCATTTGTCCCCAAGTGCACTAGAATGTCCGGGGTCTCCCCGCATTCCCTTGCCAGTGAATACAACTCATGCTTGGCCTTGTGCACCATCAGGCCTGGGTGGCATTTGGTTCTGATCAGACAGGTTTTTCCCCTCCTCCTGCCCCTCCCACTGGATGCCTCTGATTATTGAGTCCCCCAATAGCAGTACTCTAACCTCCCCCTTGCTTCCCTGTTCACTCCTCAGGTTCCCCCTCCTTCCATGCCCCTCCTCATCCCTTCATCCAGATTCTCCTCTCAAGAGGCTGCTCACACCTCCCACAGTTTGGTTGTTGATGGTAGCCCCTTCACTATTGTCCCTGGTCAACTCCTTTACCTGTGTCCTGGCCTTCTTTACCCCCCCACCCGAGTATCTCTCTCTGTATCTCTTTCCCCACTCCTTACTAATCTATCTGTCCTACCCATTTGACTACTTGGCTTTCTGCTCACTATCATCCCATTTACGTCCTGCGTCTTCCTGCCTGTCGTGCTCCCCTGTTCCATGCCAACAGCCTCCTCCTTGTTCCCCTGATCTTCCTTTTACTTCTCCCCTCCTACCCCTCTTCCCCCATCCTGTCCGGGACTCCCTCTATTACACCCTTGCTTCTTGCCCCTTCACCCTTTCTATCCGTCCCTGCCCCAGCTTCACGAGCAGCAGCAGCATCATCATCATCCTCTTCCTCCTCCTCCTCCCCCCACAACCCTCTTCTACCAATGGGCGTAGAGGGTTAAAACAATTTGTGAGTCATAGCCCATCATCCAGTGCCCCCCCCCATCCCTACTGCCTCTCTCAGTTTCCTGTGGACACCCCAGGACTCTTGCCTACTGCTGTGGAATTTTCCACCTTTTGACCCCACCTGCAAGGGTCTCCTAGAGCTCTCTGTATACCCCCTTCCCTCCCCTCATAGTGTGAGCACCTCTATTCACTCTTCCCCCAGCTTGGGAGGCTCTAGCACCTAGTGTTCCATGTTGGTGACCACTTGCCTCCTACCTCTCCAATCCTCCCCCCCCAGCACCCCCAGCTGCCTTCAGATCCTCTCTACCTCCTCCTCACACTGTGCCAGCTGGTAGCACACTGGGCACCCCCAAACTTCCAAGCCCAGTCTAGTATCATGGCTGCACCACACCCTCTGAACCCAACCACCCACCCGAAGATACCTGCTCTAGTGATTTGTGGTCCCTTCCCCATCATCACAACACTAATCCTAGCCCAGCCTCTAACAGAAAGTTTACCTGATATATTCCAGTGTAAGGCCTTCCACAATATCCAACTGTCCCACTAATCAGCAAATCACTGTGGATGCTGCAATCCTATTTGAGACCTACCTATTCTTCTTCCCTGCCCTGTGGCTGAATTATTGGGTAGAACTACATGAGCTGCACCTGCAAGCCTCTTCACTCTGTTGCAGAGCAAGTGTTCCCTATAAATGAGCTGTGCACTGGGGGAGGGTGGAGAGGGGATTAAGGCCCACACCACTCTCATGAGAGTGTATCAGCCCTGGCAACACACTCCCAGCTCATCTCAATTTAAACTCAGAAACAGAATTACCTGAAGCAGCAGTTACATCCCACACAGAAACTTCCAGAAGTGTGGCCTGCTCCACCCCCACTGCAAACTGTGGCACACACTCCCAGCTTACCTCAATTTAAACTCAGAAACAGAATTACCTGAAGCTGTAGTTACATCCCCCACATAAACTTCCAGAAGTATAGTCTGCTCAACCCCCACTGCAAACTGTGGCACACTCTCCCAGCTCACCTCAATTTAAACTCAGAAACAAAATTACCTGAAGCAGCAGTTACATTACCCACAGAAACTTCCAGAAGTGTAGCCTGCTCCACCCCCACTGCAACTGCAAATAGAAGCACATTTTACATTCAGTTGCCATTCATAGCATTTTTGAATAAGAAAGTAATAATATAACTTAGAAATTGAATGACACATGATACAGCTTAAACTGAGGTGATTAGTCCTGTTTTGCTCTTTGATTCTGTTGTCTTATCTCTGAAGGTTTACTCATAAGAGCATTGAGTTTATATATTTTAATTTGATTTAACTTATTGACGTACATATAAATTATGATATAAATGTAAATATCAAATGAAAATAGCACATAACCAATAATAGATGTTTTTATTTATTGATGTAATTACTGTAAGTCTTTCTTTCTTTCTTTCTTTCTTTCTTTCTTTCTTTCTTTCTTTCTTTCTTTTTCAAATATTTTCATAGTCTGGTCTTTTATATTTGACCATGAAAATCTTGATATATAATCATGACAAGTTATAAGGGATCAGACCTAACTAATGTATTTAAACTGCTAAGTATTCACTTAGTTCCATCCACTTGCTCACCTTCCCCTTTCTTATGGCTTAATTTTAAGCCCCTATTAAAGGTAAATACATTCATTATATAAGTCCAGAGAGTAACAGTGAAAATATCATTTAAGAATTTACCTTATTATGAAATTTGCCTAGTTACATTCACCAAGGCAAAAACATGTGATAAGTTTAGTATGATTAAATTAGTTGAATTCTCACTTCTGGGTGCTTAGCCACTAGGTTAAGAAGGACTATAGTCTTTTAGCCTGTTATTGAAAGGAGTCTAAAATTTGTTGAAGTTATTATAGTAATGTTTCCTATAATAGAAACATAGAAACATAGAATTTGACGGCAGATAAGGACCGCTTGGCCCACCCAGTCTGCCCATTTCCCTACCTGATGGATAAGCTGCAGATCCTAGTTAACCAGCAGCCTACTCCTTCCTATCCCCACCCCCTAGAATTGCCTTATGACTGTCCCATGCATGCTTGAATTCCACCACTGTTTTTGACTCCACAACCTCCTCTGGAAGGCTGTTCCATACTTCCACAACCCTCTTTGTGAAAAAATACTTCCTTAAATTGCCTCTGAGCTGCACCCCTTCTATCTTCAAATTGTGCCCCCTTGTTCTTGCACACCTCTTTGTTTGAAAGATGCTACCTTCTTGGACTTTGTTGATTCCCTTGAGGTACTTGAAAGTTTCTATCATGTCCCCCCTCTCCCTCCTTTCCTCGAGGCTATACATATTAAGCTCCTTAAGTCTCTCTTCATATGTCTTCCGGTGCAGACCCTGCACCATTTTAGTTGCCCTCCTCTGGACAGCTTACATCCCGTCTATGTCTTTGCGGAGATTGGGTCTCCAGAACTGCACGCAGTACTCCAGATGGGGTCTCACTAGCTGTCTGTACAGAGGGATAATAACTTCCTGTTTTCTACTGGTGATGCCTCTCCCTATGCATCCCAGTATCCCCCCAGCCCTCCTTACTGCCCTCTCACATTGCATGTCCAACTTTAGGTCATCTGATATGACTACCCCAGGTCCCTTTCCATTTTTATTGTTGTTAGTATCTCACCCCCCATTGTGTACTCTTCCCCTGGGTTTTTGTTTCCCAGGTGCATTACCTGCACTTCTTAGCATTGAATCTAAGCTGCCATACATTTGACCATTCCTCTAACCTTGCCAAGTCCCTTCTCATCCTTTCCACTCCACCTTGTGCATCAACTCTGTTGCAGATCTTTGTGTCATCTGCAAAGAGACATACTTTTCCTTCCAGTCCCTCTGCATTGTCACTTATAAAGACATTGAAAAGGACCAGTCCTAATACTGAACCCTGCAGTACCCCACTAGTAACCCCCCTTTTTTCAGTTTGGACTCCATTTACTATTACTCTCTGTGTCCTATTCTCCAGCCAATTCTTTACCCAGGCTGTCATCTTGGGACCCACTCCCAGGCTGGCTAACTTGTATATTAATCTTTGTGTGGGACTGTGTCAAATGCCTTGCTAAAGTCTAGGTAGGCCATGTCCACAGCCCTCCCTGATCAACTACTTTGGTCACCCAGTCAAAGAAATCTATCAGATTTGTCTGGCATGACCTTCCCGCTGTGAATCCATGCTGCCTTGGGTCCTGTGCCCCTCTGGCCTCAAGATACTCAACAATTCTTTCCTTCAGAAGTGATTCCATCATTATTCCTACCACTGAGGTTAAACTAACAGGTCTGTAGTTTCCTGCTTCTGCCTTGCTCCCACTTTTGTGAAGGGGAATCACATCTGCCCTCCTCCAGTCCTTGGGTACCACCCCATCCTCCCATGATTTGTTAAAGAGGGTAGTCAGTGGTGCCACTAGTTCTACCCTTAGTTCTTTTAGAATTCTGGGATGAATCCCATCAGGCCCCATTGCTTTGTCCACCTTCAGTTTTAAGAGTTCTTTCAGAACCCTTTCTTCTATAAATGGGCAGGTATCAACTTCTGTATCCAGAGTGTTTCTACTGTTCGTTTTAGGTACCTCCCCCTTTTCCTTTGTAAATACTGAGCAAAACTATTTGTTTAGTATCTCTGCCTTTCACAGTCACCTTCTGCCCACCCTCCTCCTCCCCTTTATTAAGCCTCACTATCCCTCCCTTGGTCTTCCTTCGCTCCCTGATGTATCTATAAAAGGTTTTATCCCCCTTCTTAACTGAGTTGGCTATCTTTTCCTCAGTTTGGGCCTTTGCTGTTCTGACTGCCTTCCCAGCTTCCTTTTGCTTTAACTGATACAGTTCTCTGTCCTGCTCCTTCTGTGATTCCTTGTACTTCCTGAATGCTTTCTTTTTCTCTTGAACCTTCACTGCCACTTCCTTTGAGAACCATAGTGGTTTTCACTCATTTCATTTTGTTTATTTGCTTTACACAAAGGCTTGTTACCTCTGTGATGGCAGTTTTATTATTCCCCATTGTTCTTCCACCCCTCCTTCCTGCCCATTTGCTAGTGCATTCCTTGGGCACTCACCCATTTTGACAAAGTCAGCCCTCCTAAAATCCAGTACCTTTGTCTTTGTATGGCTTGACTCTATTGCTGTGTTTATTGTGAGCCATACTGTTCGATAGTCGCTAGTTCCCAGATGGCTACCACTTCGTCTGTGATCCTCTTCATCTCCATTTGAGAGAACCAGGTCTAAGATTGCTCTCTGTCGAGTGGGCTCCAATACTAGTTGTCTAAGGCATGCCCCCTGTAGGGTATCTAGAATAACCCCACTCTTAGAAGTGGCTGCTGCAACTGCACTCCAGTTAACATCTGGCATATTCAGATCACCCATCAGCAATATCTCCCCTTTTTCTGCCATTCTAAGTATACTTTCTATCATTTCCTTGTCCATTTCCTCCCCCTGAGAAGGGGGTCTGTATACAACCCCTGTGCGGATTGTGGTGCCATTGCCGGTCTCTAAATTTACCCACAGTGCTTCTTCTCCTCCCTGTTTACCCTTTTGTTCTGTTGCTTTGATTCCTTCCCTTACAACCTAAAACTAAGCTAATATCCAAGATACTGTATATGACAACATCATGGAGCTCAGTACCCCGGAGCTAATCCAATTTAGGAATAAATGGAAATCCCACCTAATAATGTGTTTTTTCTGTTTTTTAACATCTGGATCTTGAGATTTAAAAACATTTCAGTACTGGAACAGTCCTGATCTTTCCATTTCATCAAAATGTACTTTTCCACATTTAGCAGACCAATCATGATTAGTTTTTGTTCTGGCTTTAGTTCCAACAGAGTAAATGATTTGGGACATATCAATGTGTCTTGATCATATAGCTTCAGTGCAATATCCATATTCAGTTTTAAAATTTGCAGTATTTTGTTCCAGAAAGATTTAATCAAACTACAGGTAACTAGCATGTGAGACAAGGACCCTGTTTGGTTCTTACATCTAGGGTGCAAGTCAATAATTTCAGAATCCATTTTATTTAATATGCTTGGTGTGTAGTATGTCTGATAAAGAATATTAAATTTAACCTGTTGCATCTTTGAGGATATACAAACATGTGAACACACACAAAAAAAAAACAGCAGAAGAAGGCCAAATTGGTCTATAGTGTCTGTTCAGTAAATGATGCCAAGATGATATGAAGTACATGTGGGGCTTGTATAAACCATTCCCATTGAGCAGGTTGAATTTTTGAGTTTAGATGGGATTTCCATTTATTCCTAAATTAGATTAGCTCCGGGGTACTGAGCTCCATGATGTTGTCATATACAGTATCTTGGATATTAGCTTAGTTTTAGGTTGTTCATTATTCATAAGAACCTCTATTTGGGGAGGCCAGATGCATCTCTGTTGTGAGTGTATTTTTAGTTATGTAATTTCTAAGCTTTTAGTCTGTCTTCCAGTGCATATTGATTCTTTAGCATACAGGCAAGATGGGCTTTAGCTCCCTCCTGTCAGCTTCTCTTATGTTCTTACATATGTAAAGTAATAATTGTTAGGAAGACCACATTTTTCCCTCAGTTATTGGAATGACAGCAGGAAAATAACTTGATAACAATCTAAGATGGACAAATGCTGTGTTCATTCTAGACACTAAAGCCTGTCTCTGTAGCTGATGGGTGAAAAGAAAAGTTAAGGAGCACTGGAGAGATCCTTAAAATTTTAATAGTTAATGTGTGCCCTTTACCAGGCATACTTGATGTTTCAGTTGTAATATTTGTTATTGGTATTTTTTTTTTGTCTATAAAAAAATAGAGCATATACTGTGCAATGTCTAATACTGTAGTATGTGTATGTGTTTTCCTCAAGCTCCTTAAATTTTTATTATTTCTCTTATGGCTCCCTACTCCTATATACCACCACAGCACATGTGTTCCTCCCAACCCTTCCCCATTTATCATTTCCTGACCTGCCAGTCCAGGAGGACCATAACATAGCTCTATCATTCTTGTGCTACTAGTAGTTTGGATAGTTCAGGCAGTTGTGAAAGAAGAGGTAATGGTTTAATTTTAAATAACTGCTGAATGCCAGAAACTGAGTAAACCGGAGGGTTTTGGGTGCCTGCTTCCACCTGTCTCCATGTTTGTTTATCATTATTCAGGGTATCAGTTAAATTCCTCATGCTCCACATGTATTGGAAAAGAGTGGATGCTGGCTACTATGTGTAAAATCCAAAAATGAGGACCCCAGACTAGCTCCTGTTTTTAGCTCAGGTACAGTTAGCAAGCAAGATTATAGCTTCACAGAGCAGAAACTTGCCATTTCTTTATCGAGTTTACAGAGGACATCTCATATCAGTGTCAGCATTTGTGTGTGATTAACACAGCAGGATCTCTGATTCATGCCACACTCCAACTATACAGCCATCTTGCTCCCTACAGCCCTGTAACTTCTTAATGTAATCGATTTCTACAATTAGGTGACAAAGGCAGTGGACAAGGGACAGGCAGTGGATATTCTGTACATTAAATTTAGTAAAGCCTTTGATTCCGTACCACATGGTCCATGTGACATGGATGGTTTGTTAAAGTCTGGCAACTTCTTAACCAACCATCCATTCCATGTGATACAAAATCAAAGACTTTATTGAATTCAAGGTACATTGTCCACTGCTTTTGTCACCTAATCAAAGAAATTGATTGCATTTGTCTGACCTGCCCTTCCCCCATGAACCCATTATGCTTTTTTGTCCTGCAGTCCATTTGCCTCCAGTACACTTACTAACATTTCACCTTTCCCTTCTTATGGTCTGTACTAGCTTACCCAATAAATACTGTATTAGGCTGACAGGTCTCTAGTTCTCCAACTAATACCTTCTCCATCTCTTTTGGAGAGGAACTCTCTTTCGCAGGTAGCAGATATGGGCAGACTGAGTTGGCCTAGTGTTCCTCATCTGCCATCAATTTCTATGTCCTATGTTTCTGACTACATTTGCCATCCTCCAGTTTCTGGGAACTATCCCTGTCACCAGTGAGGTATGGAATAGCCTACCTAGTAGTTCATCTCAGACCTGCCTCATCTACCTAAGCACATAGGGATGTAGTTCATCTGGGCCCATAGGTGTATCCACTTTGCATGCACTTAAACCCTTCAGTGCCCTTTTAAATAGTATTGGATACACAATGAACCACCCCCCTCCACCTGTCTTGATGGCACAGTAAGGCACTGGACCCTTGTCCTCTGCAGTCAACATCAAGCAGAAATATCTGTTTAGGATGTCCATGTTACCTTTATCTTCCTCTTCCCACTCTTCCCCTTCCCCTTCCTTCAACCTGACTATTCCTTCCCTCATCATCCTCTTCTTTCTCATGCAATAAAAAAAAGTGTTTTTTTAAACTATTTTATTATTTTATCATTCAGTTTTGGATAAAACAGTATGCAAAGTTTAACAACTTAAAATAGGTAGGCACCTATAAAATATAAAACACCAATATAGAAGATCATTCAGGATAAACTCAATCTGTTTCCAGGGAGCCATGAAGATGGGGTTCAAACAGCTCATAACAGAGCCCATGATCACCACCTAAAAATAATGCTGAATATTGGGAAGGTTTAAACTTCCCTGAGCCAGGGGCAGTTGCAGAGGAGACCAGCATATGCTGGGATGATGCCTCACTCCCTCAAATTAGGACAAGAGTTTGTTCCAGGATGTAAAATAATAGGTGGGTGGAGTAATAGGAATAGTCTGAAAAAAGTATAATATTCTATGTAGAATAATTATGCAGATGAACTCTATCCTAGAGTAAAAGGTTAAATGTGGTTGTGACCATTTGTGAAGATCCTACTCTGTAGATCATGTTAAGGATTCATAATTAACCAAAACTATGTTTTGAAGTGACAGGGGGAGGCATATACTGCTCCATCTCAATGGGATTCGGGTTTTCAAAGTTTTAGCGGAAGGGGGGAGTTCATAACAAAAGAAGGTCTTAACCCTCCCCTTCTTCATGCCCTCCATAATACTCACTTCCTTATCAGGCTTAGCCCAATTTTACTATCCCTTTGGCCTCATTCATTGAGCTTTGAAATTCCACCCTTGTTGACAAACAAATGTTAATCTACTAATCCCTTCAGCCTAATTCCCATTTAGCCAGCTCCTGTTTTCCTTATGCCAATTTGCCATTGAGATCCATTCATCAGCTGCTCACTATTTGTCAAGCTTGTAAGGCAGGGCGTGCCTTTTCTCTACAATTAAAGCAACTAGTTGTAGCTGCTTGCTTTACCCTAAACTACAGTACTTTGCAGATACTGTACTTGACCTTTTGTCCCTATAGTTACATTAAGTTTCTTGTGATCATGCAGTTTAAATGAATTACCTGGTCACTTAGACTAGACTTTTTACTGACACTAGGTTCAGTGTTTTCACTTAGCTCCTGTTGTATTTAATCCTTAACACTGACCCATATTTTGCCAAGTGTTGCCCCTACCAATTGCAAGCCCCACACACCATGTTATTTATGTTTAAAAAGTTATCTTTCTTTGTTCCCTTCTCTGTACTGATGATATACATGGGTTCTACTGTTCTATTTTATTCTGGGATTCACGTGCTAGTACCAAACAATCATTATTACTCTGTTTCTGATTTGTTTCAGTTCCAGACTTTCTTTTTTTCACAAACACAGTAAATCATGAGGAAGAGAAACTAAATGAATCTACTCATGTCAAGAAAAACAAAGCTGAATTGAGAAATCCCATTTGACTTTATGACCTCTCTTGTGAGTATTTTCTCACACTGTACTACTGGTAGTCAGATTACAGATGACACCAACCTAACAAACAAGCAGAAGCAAACAAGTCTAAATGTGATGCTTTTGTTTCTGCAAAAAATAAAGAAAATGAAGTGGTCCATAGAGGCCTCTTTGGATAAAATATATAGATTTTACAATGGTTCTGGAAAATTCTACCTTCTGATTGACTAGAAAGCATGATTTACCCATTGTAAATCCTGTGATATACCAATGGGTAAATGTGTCAGCCTGCCACATCTGCCATCCCCAGTCTGTAAAATCCATCCAAGCCCCCGGAGCTCACAGTAAAACTGCCACCTTGAATCCCCACTAAATGGCCCTCTGAAATCCCCACTAAACGAGCATCACCCACCACAAGTCAAAGGCAAAACACATAAAATAAATTAGACTACATGTGGAAAATACCCACAGAAGTAACAATTAACCCTAAAATAATTCCCAAAACAGTCCACAAAACCACAGTATACTGTTCAAATCTTTCCAGCAACTGCTTCAATGTGGCTCATCTCAAAAAGTTTTTTTTTTTACAATTCCATTCTGCTTTAGTTCCATTGCAATTTAAATACCTCTTGACTCTGTAATTATTAGGGGTCTCTGCTGTGTGTCTCTTAGACTAAGAGGCCTCAGCTCTGCTTTGAAGGGACATCAGTGGGTGATCATGTCCCACTGCTGTCACCCACTACCAGCTCTTGCCAGGAACTTGCATTTACAGAACTGATGGTAGCACTCATCGCAGCTGAGGCCGGGGCATTCCGGCACTTTTAAAGAGTGCAGGTATAAGCATTTGGAGCCGGTAGAAACCCTTAGCTTTGTTGTCCTTTCCCAAAATCAAGAAGGGGTATAACCAGTCACTGCCATGACATCATCCCCCACTGTAGGTTCAGGACAGGGCAGCAATAACATGAAATTAAATAATTGTCAGCTAAGTGTGGCTGGGAAGGGTGGGTTGTGTGTCTACCTGGGATACAATCAAATGCAGGTGACTTCCATCTGCAGCTCTGCACTAATGAAGAAGCTAGGCAGGATTTGCCTAGCAACATAAAACTATTTTTTTCTAGCAGAGCAATAAAATAAATACAAATTATTTAAAATACAAATATATATATATATATATTTTTATCTTTTTATCACTAAAAAAGAGAAACATTGTATAATCACAATATACCACTCAAGGTGTGGGTCATGCTAGGATTTACCAAGCTTGGTGTGTTTTGATCACTTGGCCTTAAGACTAAACAACACACCAGGCACAGTAAACACAAGCATAACCCACACCCTGCTGTGATATATTACTTAAATGTACACCGATTAGCTTTGTTATTGATGTTTATGTAATCATTGTTGGTTAATGTCATTGCCTGTTCATGTCACTTAGTGACTAAAATTCTGGCATTGTTCATTCTGGGCAATTGTTTAGGACCACTAATTAGGGACCTTAACAAATTTAAAATTGATCTGATATTTTCTATTATCTTATATAATTTTAGCTTTTTTTTTTCATTGCCATTGCTTCTGCTTGTAAGTGGTACCGGAATCTCAGACAGGACGACCATCCAAAGGGTTTCGTGTGCTAAATAAACATCTAGGAGATGCTTCTTTCTCTGTATAGCTGGCAGCTAGATACACTTTTGCAGTGTACTAGAGTCTAAAGAGAAAAGGCTGACTGGATTGGAAGGACGTATGAACTACGCGCTTCGGAGCCTGTGGAGGAGACTTCGAAAGCAGGATTACACAGCATGTTTTATTTTATAACAGGAATATACTGTTGTCAGAGCATGTAATCTTCCCAGTAGACCTTATTGTTTATCTGTCCTTGTCGGTGGGCTCCCCTCTTTCTCTGTTTTGCCCGCAGGTTTTTTCCTGAAGCGAGTGGAGTAAAGGTGCTCTAAACCCTTAAAAACTGCCCTAAGGTGTTCTCCACTATATCTACATAACAGAGACTTCAGTCAGATGCTGATCGAGGAATAAGCATTATGCCTACCAACTCATAAAGGAAAGTTTTCCAGTTGCAGAATTCTTATTTTATTATCTATTACTTTTTAAAATGCTTTTTTTGCTTCACTCTGGAGTTTCTTATTTTATTTTATTTTAAGTTTTTATATTATATTGTTGTTACATATATATTGTTTTACTTTATTTTTTTCTTCATTTTTCTTATAGGATTGTATTTTTCTTTAAAATAATTAAAAAAGTGTTTTTTCAGTTTACACGCTTTAGTCACATGATATGCTAACATAAAGAGAGGCACGGCAGCCAGGTGAACAGATCATGTTTCTTGTTTCCGAGATAACAGCGTTCCAGTTCACACAGCTGCTTTTTCTGGATACTTCAGTGCTCAGATTTATTAAACTAGCTCTTTTGGATATTAAAAGTAAGTTAAAAAGCATCTGATATTTACGGCGAACTGTGCTGTTTTTATAATATAAAATTAGATGAATCCAGCTAGCGGTTTAACGTTTAGCGTTTGTTTTTTAAGGAAGCTATATGACAGTTTTTAAGATTTATACCTCTAATCGCTGCTTAAATAACAACAGTCTTTGTTTTATTTAGTGTCTTTTAAAAAAAGAACTCTGCAAGTGCTTATATTGAGGCTGAACCAGAGTGGGAACAACAGAAGCATATTTATCATCAGGCTGAACCAACTCTGCTTCTGGTGCTTAAACTCTACTTGGGCATTGTTCCTGATGCTTTATTTTCTAATGTGAACAAAGTTGAAATTGATGAAGCATCAGATCTAGTGTGTGAGTTACAACTACGTAACAACACAATACTAGAGCATTTGAAGACGCCATTTAATGGACTCCTGTTTGGTATCCTGAATCCGTCTTAGTTATTGCACAAACTGAGCTTTTGAAAGACGCCTCCGAACAGATTTTTGTTTGGTATCCTGTTTTGAGCATCTGAAAAATGCCATTTAGCGGTTTCCTGTTTGGTAATCTGATTCCATGTCAGTTGTTGCACAAACTGAGCATTTGAAACACGCTATTTAACAGACCTTCGTCTGGTATCCTGCTCTTTTCCCAATTAATGCTAAACTTATTCGTAGGGAGTATTTCACATGACTGGTGGAGAAGTATCCACTGAAGCTGAGATTTTGGAGATTTGGTATTGGACTATACTATATTTATAAGTTAGATGTTTTGAACTGCAGACAACTACGAGATACTGTATAATACTGTGAATTACAGGTTTTTAAGTCTGTGTATCTAAAAAAAAATCCTAATTGTTGTATTGGATATAGTATTAGCAATATTATGGTACATACCAGGAAACAAATTTTAAAAATGGGGGATTTAATAGTTACGGATAAAAATGAAAGTAGTAACCTGGTTTTGAGTTCACAAAAGGGTAAATCAGAAATAGAGTTAAATCAAGACAGCTTTAGATGATTTAATGCACATGTCATCCAATTTTCAATCAACCCCGTCATAATCTGTTCTAATTTGAGCATTCTGAGAAAAGAAATAAAAAAGTAAATACAAAGGTGGAAGTGTGAAGAAAAGACTTTTAAAGGTAAAATCATAAGGAAGGAAAGGAAAGTAACAATAAAATGATGACTCGACAAAATCTTGCCTAAACAGTACTCTTCCTAAAATAAAAGGAGAGGTAGGCTATTAAAACAATCTAATATAAAAGATCATTATAGTCCCTTCAACTACAGCTAAATTATGTAGTTCATGCAATACACATAAAGAATTGCTACATCTGGAAAAAGTTAGCTTAAATGATGATCAAAATGAGCATATTGAAATGCAAGTTATGGAATCTATAGGGGCTAGGAATGATATTCATAAGTCTACAGAAGATTTAAATTCAGGAGTGTATATTAATTTTGACGCTTCTAAAAGTATAAATGAGTTTTCCACACATACTACTAATTATCTGAAGGAAACTTTGGATTTTTTGCCAGAATACTTTAAGGAATCTAACCCAGAACCATTTTCCTACTGGCAAAATGATTTAAAAAATATAGTTGGGGAATTACAGGAGACCATAAATGGATTAAAACAGTTTACTGGTCTGAACTCTTATAAGCAACCTGATAATGGTAGATCAGCAAATTTTACTACTGCTATGAGTAAAGAATATTGTACAGCTGTATCTAACACACATACTGTGCATTTTATGATTCTGGATCATTTAGTTGATCTGAAACATGAAATAGATCTCTTGAAAGAAAATATAGCAATAAATGGTTCTAGATTAGATGATATTTTGTTCAGACTTGATAAATTACTTCATTTTGAGAGTATACGCTCTTTATCTGTTGTTGAACCAGATTGTTCCCAACATTTACCTTGCTCAGATTTTTTAGTGACTGATTCTACTGATATGCCTTCCATATTTCCCGTATGTTTAAACCCTCCACCAACAACTAAAAATGCTCCAAGTAGTAAGACTCTCAGTACAAGCAAAAGTAAAAAGAAATCTTATAAGAGTAGGGGTAAAACTAAGAGTTTGAGTGAGGAAAAGATAAGCTGACACCAAGAAGGAAAGAAGATTTTAGGAACATTAGATATGCACAACATAAGTATGGTAGAGATGGTTACTAATATAGTAGGGCTACCTGCAAAAGAAGGGGGGAATTTTGGAGAGGGATACGTTTTGGACAAGTCTATTTATACCAAAAAAAAAAAAACAGATGCAAACAAAGATCCTGTTTCAAAAAAATGATCTTGACTTGATGTCAGGGGAGATTGTCATAAATATGGAAGGGTCAATCATAGATGAAGGGGGGAAGTTAGGAGGGAAGTTAGCTTGGGATAAGCCTATTTATACACAAAAATCAAAGTCAGATGTATAAAAAGATTCTGTTTCCAAAAATGGTTATGATCCAGTGCCTAGGGAGAACATTGTTCTAGATCCAGTTTGTAAAAAGTTGCATGGTCAAAACACAGAGTACTGAAACAGGATCTGGAGCTAGTTAAAGAATTGGAGGAAACATGTATGGAAAATACTACAGACCTTAACAGTTGTGCTATTTTGACATTATATGGTTTTAAGATCCTACACAATTGGTCATATGAAGACTTAAGGGATAAGATTGTGAACCTAATAAGGGCAGCGACCGGTGCTGATCTAACTGTATCTGATATTTTACAGATATGGAATGATAAAGATATTATGGGCATAAATTGCTTATTTATATTTTGTACAGTTCCTCGAATAACAAATCATATCTGGCTAAACCAAGTAGGTCTGAGGAAATTTGGCTGTAGTTTAGAATATGTTAACAGGGAACTCTTGAATGAGAAATTCTAAATACAAAATCATGAGTCTTGTCAATTAAGTATTTTTGATGTTAAATCACCTTTTAGTGGAAATACAAGAAAACTCAAGAGTACCCTGATGAACATATTCGGTCAAGTTCTAGAAATCCCAGAACCAGAATTTTTAATAGAAAAAGTTTACAGTTGGAACAAAGGTACAAGATTGGGACAGGTGGACATTCTTGTTAAAAATCCAGAGGTAGCAAGATGTATATTAGGTAAGGCAACATTATTAGACAAAGTGGGATTACACATAATGGAAAGGAAAATACTAAATGAAGGAAGTAAATACTGTATAATAGACAGGAAGCAAGATCATCGAATCAGGAAAATATGGCTGGTAGAGTGCCCAAGATATTGTATTTTTATGATCTGGAAAGAATTAAAAATGAGAATAACAACAACTTAAAGGATCTTTTAGTAGACATACTAGAACAACTTTTGAATGTTTCTATAGAAAATCCTAATGCATTATCTATCACAAGGCAGGGATGTGATCCAGATTGCGATTTAATTATTGTTAAAACAGGCCTTTTAAGCTTATACAATAAGATCATTGATAATAGGAGTCTACTGGATGCCTTAGGCATATATATAGTTAATAGAAATGACTTTTCTCACCAGAATAGTCCTACATGCAAATCATTAAAAGGGACAAACCAGGAAAAAGTGGTATTTAATGTTTCTACTTGTAATAGATTTGAGTTGCTGGAAACACAATTAGATTGATTTGCAGAAGAAAAAGAACTACATACTGGAACAAAATGTAATGCCCTTCCTTTAATTTCTTGGAACATTGCAGTTTTTCTTTCTAAATTAATGGATCAAGAATGGTTAGATTTTGCACCTAAGTTTAATATCATTTGCCTACAAGAGACTTGGCACAACAAAGATCAAGAAATTTTATTGAATGGTTATTAAACCTTTCAGATCCCAGGAGAAAAAGTTGCTAGAATGGGAAGAACTGTGGGGGGTTTAATTACCTTAATTAAAATAAATGCTGATATTACTGCAGATATTTTACATACTAATAAAAACATAATGGTTATTTACATTAAGGCTAAAAAAGGTAAAAATTTTTGCCTAATTAATACTTACATAGCTCCATCTAATTCAAATTCATATTATCCAGCACTTTGGGATCAATTAGAGGATTTTATTCATAGGAGCTGGGCAGTAACGTCTTGTGATAATATATTACTTTGTGGGGACTTTAATGCAAGGATTGGCCCATATGATGGTTACTCTGATAGTAATTTCCACAATTGGTGTCATCTAGAAGCCTCTAATTGACCCAGGTGCACAAAGGATAAGAAATTAAACAAAATGGGTCAGAAACTAATAGAATTATTAGCCTTACATAATTTAGCACCAATAAATTGTAGGTTAGATGGTGATAAATTGGGAAGTTTTACTCACTTTTCTGTAAAGGGACCTTCAATTATAGATTATGTGTTTTGGAATGGGAACATGACAGATTGGCAATCTCTAGAAATTCCAATTGGGGTGAAAGTGATCATCTCCCTCTTGTTTTAAAAGCAAAAAATATAAAGTGTGTTCCAGATGTACCAAATAAACCTATACAATTTGTAATCTGTAATAACAAAATTTAATGGCAGGATAAGTTTTCTCTCCTTATTAATCATCTTTTGCAGGACCTATTAAATAAGCTAAATACTGAAAATATGGGGTATGGGTGTCTACATTATCTATTATTTTCAAACCTAGAGGAAATAAAAAAATTACTTAAATCTTCAAAGATTACAAAAAACACAAAAAATAAAAACATATGGTTTGATCTGGAATGTCTTAAAGAAAAAAAGTGAATTAAATAAAAAAAATCAGGCAGTTAAGTCAGAATAAGACTTCACAAAACATTATAGAACTAAATAGATGTCGGGAAAAATACAAGAAGTTTCTCTTATTAAAACAAGAACAATACCAACAAAGACATTGGGATCATATGCTTGAAGCTATTTATAATAAAGATTTCCAGACATATTGGTTATTAGTTGCTAAAGGAACTAATAATATTAAATATGAATTGGATACCTATATTACATTGGAAACCTGGGTTTCTTACTATTCTTTAAAATTTTTTTCCTCGAGTGTTGAAAATGTGAGAATATTTTTGGATACAAATACGCAGGATTTTCGACCCTTTCTAATTACAGTAGTGTATTTTGTCATTGCAGCTTTTAAAAAAAAGAAAAGTGCCAGGCCCGGATATGATCCCTTCTGAAGTTTACCTGAGTGCCCCTGCTTTATGGTCTACAATTCTGACTAAATATTTTAATTTTTGTGTCCAGAAACTGGTTTTCCCGAATTCCTGGAAGGGAGCTATAATATGTTCTATCTATAAAAGGGTGATAAAACAGATCCTAAAATGTATAGGCCTATTTTATTATTAGACAATCTAGGGAAATTGCTTCCTAAGTTAGTTTTAAATAGGCTAAATGAAGAATTAATAGGCTTAGGGGGACTTTCTGAAGCACAAGCTGGATTTAGGGCTGGTTACAGCACAACTGATAACTGTATCATAATTAGACATCTTTATGAAAAATATGTTATAATTAGAAAACAGTCTTTATTTGCTGCCTTTATAGACTTCAGTACTGCATTTGACTCAGTATTAAGGAATGTTCTTTGGCTTATAATAAAGAAAAAAGGATTTACATTGGAACTGATAGCAATTATAAGAGAATTATATACTTCAACATGGGCCCAAGTGAGGACAGGTACTCAGGGACAATTGTCTTCTACTTTCTGTACAAACATGGGAGTAAGACAAGGCTGCATAATTGCTCCTCTTCTTTTTTCTATATATATTGACAAATTATTATGTGACTTAAATCTTAGTAATTCTGATTCTCCTAAGATTAGGGATAACTATTCTGGCATACTGGCCTACGCTGATGACTTAGTTTTATTCTCTCTTACTGAATCCGGACTTCAAGCTAAATTAAACATGCTTGCAATAACTGAAAATGAGCTTAACTTGTCAATAAATATTCAAAAGAGTCAGATTCTCCCATTTGCAATGAAAGCCAAAAAAAATAGTAAAGAAATCTTGACGTTAGGTTCTGACAAATTAGAGACTGTAGACAGTTATATACATTTTGGGCCTACACCTGACTAGGATGAAAATGGAATGTACAGCTGGATACAATTTTAGTAAAATTAAAAGACAGCAAATTCCCTACTCATATTTAACAAAAAATATGGTGGAAGCACATTAGGCCTATTTTAAAGGCAGTTCAAGCCAAATATTATGTTCAGGCTTTATTTAATGCTGAAATTTGGCATCATAATAAAATGTATATGTTAGATATTCCTGTTAATAAATTGTTTTAGAAACCTTAGGTTTACTTAACTTTGTTTCTGCTGCAATACTGAGGGCTTAGAGACAGGTTATTATTTTTGCATGCATGGCTGATGCTAGAAAGGTTAATTATTGGGTTAGAATACTTCAGCATGATCAAAATAGATTAACGGCTTTATGCTTACATGAAAAATACTGGTGGTCTTCTTTAGGGTACTTAAAATCAGAATGGCTATCCCTAATATTTAATTTATTACATACAGTGAGGTTAACCTACTTATATCAGTATAGGGCAAGAGGAATCACTATTAGTTTAAAATATCAATCCCTTATCACAAAGGCATTTAGAGAATACTACAAGACTCTAGATTTAAATATTATTAAAAAGCTTAAAATGTTCCCATTCTTGAGGATAAATGATATCCTTGTTATTTTCGGATATTACTTAGATATTCTTACAGAAGTAGAAGATAGAAAGCAATATACTAGATACAGGTTAGAAGTATTTTCAAATAATATTCTGAAGCAGTTTACATGAAAAATTTCTCCTAATTTTGGTTTCTGCTCTTTATACCTGCTCCACACTGGAAAAACTTGGAACATGTCATGTTTGTATGTAAATGGTATACCATACCAAGGAAAAAATATGGATCTGCCTATATGCCAATCCATTCAAACAACAGATCAGAGTACCTTACTTATTATTTTCTTTACCACTAATGATGAAATTATAATTAAATGCTGTTGGAAATATTTAGTAAAATATTCTAGAATATGTCTTGGTATAAAATGAAAAAAGCAGAGCTAATATTTATAATATATATTGTCAAATAGGACAATATTTGTACTTTTGACAAGCTTAAGCACTTTGTTTATAGCTAATTGCAATTTAATGAACAATACTTCCCTGTTTTTGTGTACTATGCACTTTTGAAGGGTTGGAAGAAATGTTTTTCCTGTTTACTTATCTACTTATTTATTTATAAAGAGTATATTTCATGCTGTAATTTTTGTATATTGTAGTTTATATTTTATGTCTTAACCTGTCTTTGTTGTCATGGATCAGTGCGTACCTGTATGAACTTCAATAAACTTGAACTTGATTATATAATTTTATTTTTAAATTATTTTATTTTTATCTTATTTTTTATCATTAAGCAACAGCTAGTTATCACTATCAATATTGACTAAAAAAAGTTAAAAAGTAGAGACCACGCGGATGCAGAGTGTTGAATAGAAGCTCTTCCACATAGCTTTCTCCCAGTCTCCCTATTATAAATCTTATTTTTGGTCTACTAAATCATTAAAAACCCCTTTAGTGTCCTAGGAATCTGCCTCTTAACCTTTCAAGGATTCAAGAGTTAAGTAGTTTGAGTATTTATGGAGGCTACATGAAAAATCTTTCAGAAAACACACTCTTCAGTTACTCCTTAGAGAAGGCTCCCAAAGCAGCCTAGGCCTCGAGTGGACTGTAATAGGCTCTGACGCATCCGAAATAAGCATCAGATCAGGAGCCTTTGACCTATGAACAGATTTCTCGAAAATTCAAGCCCTTTTTGGCCAGGGAAGTCAAAAGAAACTGCTTAACTAGACTTAATACTATCTAAAAGGCTGGAAGAGGTGTCACTACACAACCTTGATAATATAGCCTACATTGTGTCACCTGAAAACATCTGGAAAGGGTAATTCCTGGGCTAGCAGCACTGCGGCAGAAGCTCTGAGTATATCATAATTAGACATCTTTAGGAAAAATATGTTATAATTAGAAACAGTCTTTATTTGCTGCCTTTATAGACTTCAGTTCATTTGATCAGTATTAAGGAATGTTCTTGGGCTTATAATAAAGAAAAGGATTTACATTGGAACTGATAGTAACTAAGAGAATTATATACTTCAACATAGCCCAAGTGAGTGGATTAGGACTTAGGACAATTGTCTACTTTCTGTACAAACATGGGAGGAGACAAAAGCTATAATTACTCTTCTTTCTATATATATTGACAAATTATGTGACAAATCTTAATTCTGATTCTCCTAAGATTAGGGATAACTATTCTGGCATACCAGCTCGCTGATGACTTAGTTTTATTCTTCTTACTGAATCGGACTGCTAATTAAACATGCTTGCAATAACTGAAAATGGCTTAACTTGTCAATAAATATTCAAAAAGTAATTCCATTTCAATGAAAGCCAAAAAATAGTAAAAAGAATCTTGGATACAAGTTAAAATTAGAGACTGCAGACAGTTATACATATTTGGCCTACAATTTAAAGGATGGAAATGGAATGTACAGCTGGATACAATTTTACAAAATTAAAAAGGACAGCAAATTCTACTCATATTTAATAAAAATATGGTGGAAACAATAATTAGGCCTATTTTAAAAACAGTTCAAGCCAAATATTATGTTCAGGCTTTTATTTAATGCTGAAATTTGGCATCATAATAAAATGTATATGTTAGATATTCCTATTAATAAATTGTTTGAGAAACCTTAGGTTTAACTTTATTTCTGCTGCAATACTGAAGACTGAGACAGGTTATTATTTTTGCAGGCAGCGGCTGATGCTAGAAAGGTTAATTATTAGGTTAGAATACTTCAGCATGATCAAAATAGATTAACGTTTTATGCTTACATGAAAAGAATACTGGTGGTCTTCTTTAGAAGTACTTAAAATCAGAATGGCTATCCTAATATTTAATTTATTACATACAGTGAGGTTAACCTACTTATATCAGTATAGGCAAGAGGAATCACTATTAGTTTAAAATATCAATCCCTTTATCACAAAGGCATTTAGAGAATACTACAAGACTCTAGATTTAAATATTATTAAAAAGCTTAAAATGTTCCCATTCTTGAGGATAAATGATCCTTGTTATTATTATGGATATTACTTAGATATTCTTACAGAAGTAGAAGATAAGAAAGCAATATACTAGATACAGGTTAGAAGTATTTTCAAATAACATTCTGGAAGCAGTTTACATGAAAATTCCCTCTAATTCTGGTTTCTGCTCTTATACCTGCTCCACACTGGAAAACTTGGAACATGTCATGTTTGTATGTAAATGGTATACCATACAAAGGAAAAAATGGATATAGCCCTATATACCAATCCATTCCAAACAACAGATCAAAGTACCTTACTTATTATTTCTTTACACCACTAATGATGAAATTATAATTAAAGGCTGTGCGAAATATTTAGTAAATATCTCTAGAATATGTCTTGGTATAAAAATGAAAAAGCAGAGCTAATATTTATATTATATATTGTCAAATAGGACAATATTTGTAATCTTGACAAGCTTAAGCACTTTACTTATAGCTAATTACATTAGTCGATCATTACCCTGTTTTTACTTTCTACTTTGAAGGAGTTGGAAGAAATATTTTTCCTGTTTACTTATCTCTACTTATTTATTTATAAAGAGTATATTTCATGCTGTAATTTTTGTATATTGTAGTTTATATTTTATGTAATAACCTGTCTTTGTTGTCATGGTCTGTAGCCATCAATAAACTTGAACTTGATTATATAATTTTATTTTAAATTATTTTATTTTATCTTATTTTTATCATTAAGCAACTGCTAGTTATCCCATCAATATTGACCAAAAGTTAAAAAAGTAAAAGTAGGGAGACCACGTGATGCAGAGTGCTGAATAGAAGCTCTTCCACATAGCTCCAGTCTCCTATTATAAAATCTTATTTTTGGTCTACTAAATCATTAAAACCCCTTAGTGTCCCTAGGAATCTGCCTTCTAACCTTTCAAGGATTCAGAGTTACGAGTTTGAGTATTTATGGAGGCTTACATGAAAAAATCTTCTTAAAAACACACTCCTTCAGTTACCCCCAGAGAAGGCCCCAAAGAAACCTAGGCCTTGAGTGGATCAGACAGGGTCTGACCATCCTAGCCAAGCATCAGATCAGGAGCCTTTGACCCTGAAAAGGTTCCTCAAGAAAATTCAAGCCCTTTTGTGAGGAAGTCAAAGAAATGGCAACTGAGCTTAATGCCCTGTCTAAAAGGCTGGAAGAGGTCACTACAATAACCTTGGATAATACAGCTCACATTGTGTCACTCGAGAAACATCTGAAAGGGTAGACCCTGGGCTAGCAGCACTGTGCAGAAGCTCTCTTGAGTTGAAGCAAAGTTGGAGGATCTTTGAGGGCCATAGCCACAGGAATAATATTGTAATATTGGGGCTACCTAAAGGTGAAGAAGGCCAGAATGCTATCAATTTTGTACAGAAGCTGGTAGAATGAGTGGCCAGTCCCTCCATTCAGCTCTGTGTATACTATTGAGAGGGAGCATAGATCCCTATGACCAAAACCTCCTTCGGGGCTGCCTCACCTCTATGATATGCCGATTTCTCAATTTCTTGAAAGGCAACACCTTTTGTCTAAAGTGAGAGACCTACAAGAGGTCTGTTGGGAAAACTCAAAGCTAAGAATATCACAGGACCTCCTGGGATCTATTCAACAGAAGTGCACAGCATTCCATCACATAAGTAACCAAGATTATTGCTGCTGGGCTTAAGTTTAAGATGGGGTACCAGCTAAGTTGCAGGTTCTAGTGAATGGATCTTGGTTAGCATAGGAGGATCCTGATGTTGCTCTTGCTGGCCTCAAGCTTGCTCTTCCTGACCTGTTTCATGACCCATGAGGGCCCTTTGCCCATGTGAAGGGAGATCAACGTTGTCAAGATGGGACTGCTTCTCATATCGAATACTGAATAGGATAAACAGCATGGATGCAATCTAAAGGATCTTAGTGTGGGGAGATGCTGAGCTGCTATCTCACTGTCTTAACCTGATACTGAGACTCTTGTTTTGAATTCAAAACATGGGACTGCAGCCTGCATATTAGTTTTGTTCTGAGTCTATAGCTTGTTCATTTGGGTGAAGGTGTTCTGTATTTTGGTCTTTTAGGAGCGTTACTTGTTAGTACAAAGGGATGGTTAAATAATATCACTCAGGCTCATGGTCTAGTTCTGGGGTAGATTAATACAGGAAGGTGCTGGGCATTTGAATTCCTCCGTGGCCACAAGAGGGAGCTCAACACACAGGATTATTAGCTCAGTGTGACCTGATGGCTCGAAGCCTGGGGTAATAAGCATACTCATTACCACGCCAGTTGGTCCTGGTAAGGTTTGAAGCTGAGGTAAAGAGCCCTACCCTTCTGGTTATTTTCCTAGAACCTCAAGGAACTTGTGTTTATTAAGTGGTTATATGCATCCAGCTAATTGGGGCTAAGTCTCGTTTGTATAGCTCCCTTCCTTAATATCTGGCTAACTGATGTTTACCTTTACTGTATTATTTGACTCCTTGTTGGCATGATGCCGAGGTTAAGAACTTTATATTTAAGTTAACTACCTGAGATCCTTATGCGTGGTCTCTCTCTTGCTAGGCTACAGGTATCCAGTGCATTATGCAGCAACCTTCTGCTATGCTCTTATGTTTTAAGCCCAGCTCCTCTTGTTAAGCTATCAAGAACTGTTTAGGTAGCAGAGTTTTCTCGGTTCCTACTTAAATTTTTCTGGTTGGGGAAGTGTTATTGTACTTGTTTGAGGCCGAGGATTTTTTGGGAGGCTGGGGGAGGAAGGCGTGGTACTTTGCTGAGCACTGTTTGTGACAGTTGGGTGGATGGGAGGGTGGGGAGTTTGGGCATTTAGGTTTAGATACTTTCTTGTTCATTGTGGGGAGTATTATAGGGGAATAGAAGAGAATAGCTTGTTTGGGGGATGGGGATGAGGGAGGGAGGATCATACAACAGTAACCATTTGGACCTGGTCGAATATTCCCCGATGTCTCTATACAGGGCGGAGGATATTAAGCTTATTAATCTGGTTAGATGGTTAATGATGTGACTTTTGCTACCTGGAATGTTAAGGATCAAAAAAAATCCAAACAATATCAGGTGCTTAAACACTTACATTTATTGCGGTATAAGATAACTTTTGCAGGAATCCCATTTACTAAAGTTTGAAGCTTTACAATTAAGGAGACAAAAGTGGTTCAGGTCTATGAATTTCAGGTTCCACTAAAAGTTGCAGGGTCATTCTAATTATTAATAAAAGTATCCCTTTCATTGCTATGCAGGTTATCAAGGATTCTGGGGCAGATCTGTTTTAGTCAAAGGCACTCTCTGGTCCGTACCACTTCTACTCGGCAGTATATATGGACCCCTATATTGGTGACCTGGGTTTTTATGAGGCTGATAACTATTATGCTCCCAATGTTTCCCATCAGGATTATTATGGGGTGTGACTTTAATCAGGTTATTGACTCTGACCTGGATAGGTCAGGAAGTTGGCTGAGGGATGTCCCCAGGACAGAGGGCATTTAAAGATCTGCTAGATCAATGCGGGCTCTGCAATGTCTGGTGAATGTTGCATCCTGATTCTAAAGGAGTTCACTTTCACTTCAATGGTGCACAGCTCGGAGTCTTGCATTGATTATGTTTTTATCTCACAGGGTCTCTTGCCTGGGGTCAAGTTTGCCTCGATCCAACCTGGCCCTGTTTCTGATCACCCCTGTGGTATGCAACCTGACATTTCTTGATTCACCTAAAAGGGAGACTAGGTGGAAGCTCAGTGAACAGCTTCTTAAAGATGCCAAGTATTGTAAGCTTATAAGAGAGCAAATTGAGTTCTTTTCTCATCCACCCCATTGGACAGTGCAATGCGACATTCTATGGGGGGCTTTTAAAAGCATATATGAGAGGTTCCTATTAGTATAGCGGCTAAAAGGAAAAGGTGCAGGAGGAAGAGCTGCTGTCACTATTATCCCAAATTCGGTCCCTTGAAGGAATCTCACTGTTAGTTCCTCTAACGAGGATAAGAAGAGACTTCTGGCAGCCAAAGATAGATATCTAGAGTTGCTAAGGAAAAGGCAGAACTAGCTATAATCTGGAACCAAGGCCAGCTATATGGATCAGGGAGAAAGCAGAGGCTTTGCTCACATTGTGTTTAAAACAACAGGAATCTGTAAGATTCATCCCATCAATTCGGTAATGGCAGACAGGTCTCTGAAAGTATCCCCTACTGAGATAGTGCAGGAGTTCACTTTATATTATGAAAATTATATAGGGACATGGAGAGTCCTCCCTGTCCGAGGATTCTTGAGGAGTACTTTAAAACTCCCACCTGCCCTCTCTATCAGAGCAACACAAGAGCTTTCTGGTTTCTCCTATATCCCAGGAGGAAATCTCTGAGGTTTTCAAAGGGCTATCTTCAGGCAAGGTCCCAGGACTAGATGGGTTCTCCTTGTTATTTTACAAAGTTTTTGTGACCTCTTATTGCCAGTACTTTATTGCCTATTTCAGTACTTTCTATCTGGGGTTGAGACTGACCCTTACCTGTTTGAAGCCCTGATTGTTCTTCTCCATAAACTAGATAAGGATCCTGAGTTAGTCCAAAGTTACAGGCCCATATCTCTCTCTTAAATCAGGATATTAAATCCTTTTGAAGATATTGGCTGACAGACTAACTGCAGTCTTCCCTGATCTAATAGGTATGGTGCAGATTGGATTCATGAAGGGACGTTCGTCTTCAGACCGTTTGCATACCCTTTCCATGTCTTCTCAGTCTCCAGGGATGCTGCATTTCCACTGGACTGGTGTCCTGGATGCCAAGAAGGCATTTCATCAGTGAACTGGAAATTTCTGTTCCAAGTTCTTGAAGCCTTCAGTTCCCTCTGTCTTTATATCCTTTATCATTGTATTATACAAAACACCTACAGCAAGAATTATGGGAAATGGTACATTTTCTAAGCCCTTCTCATTATACTCTGGTGCCAGACAGGGTTGTCCTCTTTCTTCCCTTTTATTTAACCTGTATCTCGAACCTCCATTCAAAATATTATCAATAATACAGGAATACAGGGCATCTGGGTGGGCGTCATGAGGTCAGAATCACAGCGTATGCAGATGATCTCCTTGTGTACTTATCCACCCGGTATCTTCTGTTCGGTTTTGCTGGTGAAATTGCTAAATTTAGTGCCTAATCTAACTATAAACTTAATGCTAATAAATCTTCCTTTTTCCTTTAAACCACAAGATTTTTAAGACTGATATTGCCCCCTTAGGTCTATGTTGGTCCCCAGGTCACTAAATACTTGGGCATTAAACTGACTCGTAACCCTCACCATGGTTCAGGAAAATCTGGAACCCCTTTCTCAGCTTATAATTGAGGATCTTGACAGATGGTCTAAACTCCCTATCTCACTTTGGGGCTGGATTAACATAATCAAGATAAACATCTTCCCACAAATTTTCTATCCTTTATCTCTTCTCAATACTTTCATCCTGTTATCCTGGTTTAAGAAGTTGCATGGTAATTTTACCAAGTTTATCTGGTCTGACAAATACCCCAACTGGCTTACTACAAGTTGGCGCTCCAAAATCTGAGGGGCCTCGATTCCCCATTTGGCCTTATACTATTGGGCTAGCCATCTGGTAAAATGTCTGAAATGGATAAATCTGGGTCCTGTAAGGATGCAGCTGACTAGCTTAGAATAGAGTTGGACTCAATCCGGTCCATGAACCTGGATCCTCTAATTCTGTTCTATGTAAAGTTTCTCAGGTGCATGTCCGAGAAATGTCCTATAGTTACCACTTCTTTAAGGGTATATGCACAACTTTGCTCTTACTTGCATTATACTCCTCAGTTAGATCTGGTCCAATCTATTTGGAACTCCCCATCTTTCACTATGAATAAGCAGCAGATTCCTACTCCGTTGCCCCAATTGGGGATGGGATAGTACTTTCCTTTGTGGATGAGGAGGGCAATAGCTATCCATATGTGATCTTATGCAGAAATTTAGTATCCTGGCATTCTCACATTTTAAAGCAGTACAGATAAGACATCTACTCACAATAGTGTTAGGTAATACCCTCCTAATCAGATGGTTGGGGACCTGATACCTGAAATTTTATCTCTACTTGGGTCTTTGGACAGTGTATCCAAAGTATATCAAGTTCTGTTTCACAAAGGTATGGGGACTCTTTTGGACTGACAAGGTTCTGGAGCTCCTTATTTCCTCAATACTCACTTAATTGGCAAGCTTTGTGGAGGTTCTGCCACAAATTTGTCTCCCAAGACAGGTTGCCTTATGCAATATTATATTCTACATAATATGTACTATACTCCAGTTAAGTTAATGAAGTGGGGTCTGCTGGACTCAAATATATGTGTTAGATGTTCACAGGAGGAGGGGCTCTCCTTCACATATTTTGGTCCTGTCCCAAAATCTCCCAGTTGTGGAATCTATCAAAGCTTCCTAGATCCTATACTGGGTTTACAGGAACATTTCACACCTGATATCTGTCTCCTCGGGGACATGTCTTCTATTAGAGTCAAAGTGAGAAGATTCCATATTTCAATGATAGCTTTATCAGTCAAGAATCTTATTTTACGTCATTGGAAAGACAAGCTTACTCTGACATTACAGGAATGGGTGAATGAAATCCTTGATAACCTGCATTCGAAAAGGTGATTGCCAGCCTTCACAACAGATTATCTGTTTATACTCAAATATAGGATCCCTTCACTTTCTAATTTTAGCTGCTCAGAATTAGCAGTGTTTTAGTACAATTGCCCTGTATCGCCAGTACAATGATTTTTCATTTAAGTGGTACATTGAAATGCAACTGCTGTGGGGGAGGGAGGAGGGGCAGTTTAAATGTAATAAGTGCTCTATCCTTGTCTTCTCTCATGTTACTGCCTTTTAATGTGGAAAATTTGATAATAAAACTTGAATTTAAAAAAAGTAAAAAGTAAAGATAAGAAAAATCCAGATATAAATATATATGTTTTAGCTACTATGTTTTCCTCTACAGTTATAGCCATTTCTGCTGCTACTACTACTGTAACTATTAATACTGCTGTTACAACAGTATATGATCAAAAAGCACTGTGGGAGAAGCCCCCACAAATAGCCCAAAATAAGCACAAAAGTAAGATATAATCCAAAGTGACATCTGCAGTACAGTAGCAACCTCCTACCCACACCAGTGCAGAGCTAGCTACATCTACTATGATAAAGAAAGTTTGATGAGATGTCCTCACAAAGGTCACAAACAGCATACAAGCTTGAAGGCAAGACACAGGACAATGTGGAAAATGAAGTACTGTAACCATTACCCGTTCCTACTACTGTACATAAAAAGAAGAGTAGAAAATCCCACACACATTTCTAGTCCTTTGTTTTAGTATTAGCAAAGTAATCCATCCTCTCCTTTGTCAAGCAAAACTATTATGCACATGTATTGTACTGGACAAAGACCAAGCAGTTGATGTCCTGTATTTTAATTTCAACAAGGCCTTTGATTCTGTGCATATGGGAGACTGGGAGAAGCTGGAATATATAGGGGTAGGAACAAAAGGTGCTTAATTGGATCACCAATTGGCAGAGGGGATGGCAGCAAAGGGTGGTGGTGGTGGGGGAGATCTCATCACCAAGGGATATGACAAGCGGATGCCACGGGATCTGTATTGGGAATGGTGCTGTTCAGGATATTTATAGCTAATATCTTCTATGGGGTCTGGAGTAAGATCATTCTCTTCACAAATGACACAAAGATGGGAGCAGTGGTAAATGACAGCGAAGAGTGGAGGGGCTGCAGGAGGACCTGATCAAACTATAGGAGTGGTTTGATGCATGGCACGTGGGTTTAACATCAAAAAGTGCAAGGTATTGCACCTTGGGGCAAATAACTAGGGAGGAGCTACCAGCTTGGGGGTACAGCTGGAATACAGAGGAGGAGAAGGATCAAGGGTGCTTATAATGGGAGCATAAATAACTCAGCACAGTGCAGGAAAGTGGCAGCAAAGCCAGCAGGGTGCTGGGTTGTATATGAGGAATCTCCTCCAGAAATAGGGAGGTGATCCTGCCCACATACAGGTCACTGGTCAGGCCACATCTGGAAAACTGTGCAGTACTGGCACCAATTCCTGAAGAAGGACATCAGATTGTTAGAGGGTGTACAGTGGACAGCAACAAAGATGATCCAAGGATTAGAGAGATACTCCTATGAGGAGAGGCTATGCGAGAGCTGAAAATGTATTCCACGGAGAGAGGAGGGATGGGGAGATATGATCAAAACCTTCAAATACTTAAAGGGATAAACAAGACTAGTACAAAAGGAATTTTCCAGATTAGAAGAGGGGATCACCAGCTGAGATTGGGGAAGTTTCAGGAGGGAAGTCAGGAGACATTTTTTCACAGAGAGTGTGGTGGATAAGTGGAATACTCTATCTGAGGAGGTAGTAGCCTGTAGCAAGGTAGATGGTTTTAAGAGGGGTTGGGACAGAGTGAGAGGGGGCTATTTATGATAAGAGGAGGTGTGGGTGAGGTAGCTGCAAACTGCGGGGCTAGCTGCACAATCAAGTAGACTCAATAGACCATGAGACCTGTTTCAGCTGGCATTTTGTATGTAACCAAGGCGTTGCAGTGTGACTGTAACCACCTATCTTTAATCTAATCATGCATCCCTGTCAGTGAAAAGGAAACCATGTAAATACTCCTAACCACTCTACTAGCTTCAGCCACTTAGCTAGTCTACAATTTCTATCTGTGCATTACTTTAGCTAATATTGCACTGTTTACTGTGTTTCACATAAGCTCTGGCTGTGATATTGCTTCTGCCTTGTAATACCTTGACTTATGCCTATTATGATCACTGTTTCTTGTTAATGATTTTTACTGATAACACTGACGTACATGCTGAACCTCTTCCCTCTTCTCTGTCCACTTCCTTCTCTTCATCTTTCATCTTTCACTTCAGCCAGTTCCTCTTATCCCACCACTGAGCAATGCTGATCAGAAAGTAGCCATATCTGCTTACTACCCACACTGGGTTCCAACATCCATCATACTAACAATGATGCTCCTTCATTCACACAAATGAACCAAACAACTAGGTTCCTATGTTTACTCTTGATACTAGTGGTGGAGGATATGAATAACATCCTGGCCCAGCCAAACCATCCCTGCACCATGGTTGTTAACACTGAACAAAGTGAAGGGTCCATTTATTTCTTGTGTCAACATCAGGAACTTGCTACCTAAAATTGACCTTCTTTTGGCCTAAACTATACTGCAACAGCTTGACATAGAAACAAAGAAACACAGACAATGTGAGATAACCTCATAGTCTTCAGGTGAAGCTACCTCTGGCTGCAAGCTGCAACACTGGACTTAAGATTTGCAAGAAAGTGAGTAGTGCTCACAACAGAGGGAGGTGAACTTTACAATTTACAATTGTCTTTGGGTTGAAGCAGATTCCTTAGGAAAGTTAATATTCTTCAGGTGGAGGATACTTCTAATTGAAGGGTGAAATAAGCAACTTAGAATTATCAGGAAAAGGCAGTCTTTCAATCAACAGAGGGAGGTGGAGTTTGCTTTACTTGTTACAATTGTTAAGATTTTACTGTTTTCTGTGTTTTGCCCTTCTGACTTGATTGGAGTTAGTGATTGACTGTTTGCATTGCAATATTTGTAATACTGTGAGTTAAGAATTTGTCATAAGCCCTGAATTGAGAGCAGGTTACAGGCTGTGTATTGGACCCAGACAGTCCCTAGGGGTGGAAACTGGTTTTTCTTTGTTTACCTCAGTGTGCCGTATAAGGCCAAGCCAGACTGTGTCAGGAAGTGCTTACATCACAGCTACTTAACAGCCAATAGCTCTGAAGAATCTTACAGACCTTGATAAAATTACTAATTTTAGCAGGCTCATCAGATAACCTCATAGTCTTCAGGTGAAGCTACCTCGGCTGCAAGCTGCAACACTGGACTTAAGATTTGCAAGAAAGTGAGTAGTGCTCACAACAGAGGGAGGTGAACTTTACAATTTACAATTGTCTTTGGGTTGAAGCAGATTCCTTAGGAAAGTTAATATTCTTCAGGTGGAGGATACTTCTAACTGAAGGGTGAAATAAGCAACTTAGAATTATCAGAAAAGGCAGTCTTTCAATCAACAGAGGGAGGTGGAGTTTGCTTTACTTGTGTTACAAGTGTTAAGGTTTTCAGTGCAGGAAGAGTTTAAACCCACATAGGCTAAATACTGTTTTCTGTGTCTGCTCTTCTGCACAGCTGACGTGTTTTGGGGCTGACTGTTTCAGAGCACAAGTCACCAGGCTCTTTTGGGGCTGGGGAGGTTTACCTGTCTGACTTGGATGTTTGGATTTTTCTCTGTTTGATTAGCAGGGTCTTTTCTCTGTCAAATTAGTTTGAAGCAGTATTACACATTGTTGTGTATGGCACCTTGCTGACAGGAAGCCACTCATCGCATTGGTAGGTCAGAGCGTTTAGCTGATTGTTTGTGAGGGCACAGTTTAGGCCCAACCCTTCCCACCCTTCACCCCACCCACCCTGGAAATAGTCTATTATACCTGGGGTTCTGACATCATTCCTCAAGAAGGCAAGGTACACATCACTGTCATATCCTGTCTAGCACACTGCACTGACAATATAAGCATACACATTATATAAATACATATATTTCTATATAACGACCAATCACACAAACACAAAAAACAAAAAAAAACTAAACAAGGTAGACAGTTATGTGGGGAGTAGTACAATGTAATGGCTGTGGGGCAGCAGTCTTCCGGGAGTCTTTCTGGAGGCTGAGATGCTGCCCTGTTTGCAGACAACTATCTGCCCTGAGGGAGGAAGTTGCCCATCTTCAGGCCGCACTGGACACTGGCAAGGGAACCTCCCCATCCAGGGAGCACTACAGCCACCACCACTACCTCAGAGGTTGCAAGAAAGCACAGCAGTTGGACCACAGTGGGCTCAGGGAGGGTAAGGGTGGTGGAACAGAGGCACAGCCAGTCAGTTGTTACACTCCACAATCCATACATCATTCTGGGGAGCATAGTTTCCCCATGGATGCACTCGCAGAGGAGACTAAGGAGGGTGCAGACAACTGTCACAAGGAGGCCCTCAGGAAGGAGGCAGAGGGCACCACAGGAAAGAAAGCAGCTCCTGGTGGGGACCCAATTATTAGGGATAGAACTGGGGAGCAGGGAAAACTGAAGTAAGGTGCCTGCCTGGTGCCATGGCTTGAGGACAGGAAGCACATCCTTAGGATCACGAGAACAGTTGCACGGAGTCTGAGCTGACATCATTGTCCACCTAGGGACAAATGAATTGGCTCATCATGAGATTAGAGCAGTGCAAAAAGGACTTTGTAGAGTTGGGAGGGCTTAAGACAAGAGCATTACAGTATCCTTCTCAGAGGTGCTGCCTGTCAGTGGCATGAGTGAGGCGAGGTACTTGCACCGTGAGGTTTAACAAATGGTTGGAAAAATGGTGTGGAGCACAGGGTTTGGCTTCATTGAGGACTGGGGTTCCACCTGAGGGACACCAGCCTATACTGGCAGGATGGTCTGCATCTGTCCAGGAAGGAACAACTCTTTAGGCAATCGGTTTAAATGCTTCATTGGCAAGCCTTTAAACTAGTCAAGGGGAGGCACTGATAAGCAGAAGGAAAATCCCAGCCTCCCTACAAAACAGGGTATTAAATGAGAAAAATACCAAGGTAGAAAGGTCAGTGGGGATTGCGCTACTGAAGGTAAAGCCATCAAAAATGGAGAGCAATGAGTACCAATGCCCGTAGTCTGGTAACAAGCTTCCTGAATTAGTGGCCTTGATGGAGGAGGAAGATCTGGATATTGTGGCAGTCACAGAAACATGGTACACAGACAGAACCATGACTGGGTAATAAACATACCAGTATACACTATCTACAGGAGGGACAGGGAGGGTAAAAGAGGAGGAGGAGTAGCTCTCAGATAAGAGAAGAAATCAAAGCAACAGAACAAAAGGGTAAACAGGAGGAGAAGAAGCACTGTGGGTCAATTTTGAGGCAGGCAATGGCACCACAATCCGCACAGGGGTTGTATACAGACCCCTCTCAGGGATACAGAAGTTGATACCAGCCCATTTATAGAAGAAAGAGTTCTGAAAGAGCTCTTAAAACTGAAGGTGGACAAAGCAATGGGGCCTGATGGGATTCATCCCAGAATTCTAAAAAGAACTAAGGATAGAACTAGTGACACCACTGACTACCCTCTTTAACAAATCATGGGAGGATGGGTGGTACCTGAGGACTGGAGGAGGGCAGATGTGATTCCCTTCACAAAAGTGGGAGCAAGGCAGTAGCAGGAAACTACAGACCTGTTAGTTTAACCTCAGTGGTAGGGAATTGATGGAATCACTTCGAAGGAAAGAATTGTCGAGTACCTAGAGGCCAGAGGGCACAGGACCCAAGGCAGCATGGATTCATAGCGGAAGGTCATGCCAGACAAATCTGATAGATTTCTTTTGACTGGGTGACCAAAGTAGTTGATCAGGAGGGCTGTGACATGGCCTACCTAGACTTTAGCAAGGCATTTGACACAGTCCCACAAAAAGATTAATATACAAGTTAGCCAGCCTGGGAGTGGTCCCAAGATGACAGCCTGGGTAAAGAATTGACTAGAGAATAGGACACAGAGAGTAATAGTAAATGGAGTCCACTCTGAAAAAGGGGTTAGCAGGGGACCACAGGGTTCAGTATTAGACTGGTCCTCTCAATGTCTTTATGTTTACATTGCAGAGGTACTGGAAGGAAAAGTATGTCTCTTTGCAGATGACACAAGATCTGAAACAGAGTTGATGCACAAGGTGGGGTGGAAAGGATGAGAAGGGACTTGGCAAGGTTAGAGGAATGGTCAAATGTATGGCAGCTTAGATTCAATGCTAAGAAGTGCAAGGTAATGCACCTGGGAAACAAAACCAGGGGAAGAGTACACAATGGGGGGTGAGATACTAACAACAACAAAAATGGAAAGGGACCTGGGGTAGTCATATCAGATGACCTAAAGGTGGGCAAGCAATGTGAGAGGGCAGCAAGGATGGCTGGAGGGATACTGGGATGCATAGGAGAGGCATCACCAGCAGAAAACAAGAAGTTATTATCCTCTGTACAGACAGCTGGTGAGACCACACCTGGAGTACTGCGCAGTTCTGGAGACCCAATCTCCGCAAAGACATAGACAGGATGGAAGCTGTCCAGAGGAGGGCACTAAAATGGTGCAGGGTCTGCACCGAAGACATATGAAGAGAGAATTAAGGAGCTTAATATGTATAGCCTCGAGGAAAGGAGGGAGAGGGGGAACATGATAGAAACTTTCAAGTACCTCAAGGAATCAACAAAGTCCAAGAGGGCAGCATCTTTCAAAAAAAAAGAGGTGCAAGAACAAGGGAACAATTTGAAGATAGAAGGGGGCAGCTCAGAGGTAATTTAGAAGCATTTTTTCACAGAGAGGGTTGTGGATGGAACAGCCTTCCAGAGGAGGTTGTGGAGTCAAAACAGTGGTGGAATTCAAGCATGCATGGGACAGTCATAAAGGCAATTCTAGGGGTGGGAGTAGGAAGAAGTAGGCTGCTGGTTAACTAGGATCTGCAGCTTATCCATCAGGTAGGGAAATGGGCAGACTGGGTGGGCCAAGCGGTCCTTATCTGCACAAATTCTATGTTTCTATGTTTCTATGTTAGCAGAAAAGACAACTGGTCCATCATCTGCTCTGCTATACACTAGCCTACACTAAAATCGGTTGTCTAGACAGGGCCTTTGCACTTGACTCCTCCCTGACCCACTTTCCATTACTGCCTCCTGAGTAACCACTAGCCAAACTTTGTTCAATCGTGTTTCAAACTGTTAATGGTTTTGCATGCACCATCTCTGCTGGTAGGCTGTTCTATGGCTCAAGATCTCTTTCAGTAAATAAAACTTGTCTCATGTGCAGATTCTGAGGGATGGCAAAGATGGTGGATGAGATTATGGCATCATGAGATTAAATTTCAGTGTCATAGTGAAATTCTTATCTTGTCTGATAGAAACATAGAAACATAGAAATTGTCAGTAAATAAGGACAGCTAGACCCATCCAGTCTGCTCTTAGGCTCTATGTATTGTATGTGGCCACTGACCCTATGTGATCAATGGATTTTCATCACCTCTTCCCTCTCAAGCTTGCCTTGTGCCTGTCCCAGCATGCTTAAACACTGTGCTTGCCCCCATGACCTTCAGTGGCAGACTATTCCAAGTGTTGACTGCCCTTTCTGTGCAGACTATGATGACGTCTGTGATCTCTATTAGCAGTAGATGTAATAGTAGTATAGTACTGGTAGGAGGAGTGAGAAGAGGGGCCTGAGGGCTTTACCCCAAAACAAAACAACTATGTGTATGTGGGAAGGGATGGGGGACACAGCCTCCGGATCATCTTCATTCCCATCAGATCCTGAGACTGGTACACTGTTGCCTGGAAACAGTCAGTTCTCAAATGAATTCTCAGCCATCTTCTTTCCCATCCTCAGAATCTGCACCTATTCAATAACATTTTCTAACAGCAATTCCTGAATCTTCCTTCTACCAGCTTCTACTCATGACCCTGTGGTTTAGTTCACCATTTTGCTAAATACTTTCTGGCAATCTACCTTGATTATTCCTTTCAAGAACTTGAAATTCTCTGTTATATAACCTCTCTACCTTGTGGCTTCCAGCAAAAACATGTTCAGAGCCCTGAAAATGTACGTGGATATGCTCTGTTTGGCATTGAGTCATCTTGGTTACTCTACATTGCACAGAACCAACCCTGTTTTAAGTTTCTATAGGTGGAAATGCAGAACTGTCACAGTATTCAAAATGGGCCTCACTAATGATCTACAGAGAGGAAGATTTGCATCTTTCCTTCTGCTATCAAACCCCCACAATACGCCCCAACATATTGGTTGCCTTACTGTAGAGCCTATTGCATTGACTAGATTGTTTTAGGGAGTCCCTTATGATGACTCCCAGATCCCTTTCTCAGAAGTAGTGCCCTGCTTAACCCCTCCCATCCAATATTCAGTCCAGAGTTTTTGTTCCCTAGGTGTATCACCTTGCCCTTTCAGGCACTGAAGTTCGACTCCTCATCATTATGGAATCCTGGCTCAGGCTTTAGATATCTAATAATGAAATCTTCCTCCATGTCTGTATAAGAATTAAACATGACAGTTCCTTAGGGAGAGGTATCCCAATCTTGCAGGTTGCATTAAGGACAATCTACATTGCATGTACTGTACCCTCAAACTAACACGCAGACTTGTACAACTATCAGAAATTCTCTTTGTCATATTGGCGCAAGGCCCTAAGGACCTGTACAACAGCTGCACACACAGACTGCCTAACATTCCCAAACTGTCATTGCATCACATTCATGACCTATTCCCAGTCTGTACTTACAATGAGAAGACCATTCTCCTGATTGAGTTCAACAATAATTGGAACTGCACTGAGGACACAGTAAAAGAAACTGGATATCTGAATAGTAATCACCTAACTGATTTCCTCCAGTACCAAGTGCAAAGCTGAAATCAAGGCTGGAATATGTATCAACTGGAAACATACAAAAGATCTGATCACATTCCCTCTGCAGCAGTTAAATGGACACCTTTGTGTGATCATTTCTCATCTACAGTATTGAACATCGAAATGCAAAGTAAACAATCCCATATCTCATCAAAATTGCCCCTAGAAATATGGACATGGATTTACTCAACTTGAGGCTCAATAAACTGATCAGGCATAGATTGGGTCTCATCCTAGACATGGGATCCACCTGGACATATATGGAATCAGAGATAAACTCAGTCTGTAACAACTTGCTCCCCATTAAGTAAGCAACACCACTGGGTCATTCCATACAGTAGCTACTGGATCATTATTGTGTACAGAGCAAGGCCTGGATAAGATAAAACAAATCATTACATGTTTGTGACTGGGATGTCTGCAGGTACCTCTAGAGTAAGTCAGTGTTGATAACAAGGAAAGCTCAGGCAGAATACTATAATGGTTAATGGAAGAAAAACACCACTAGGCCAAAAATCAGTGGTCTGATGTAAATACCTTGTGATTCAAGGGCCAGTTACAACCCATATTACATCTAATACACAATGGTAGCCAGTCTGCAGTAATGCAGATATTGATCGAGACTGGACCAACAATTCACCAACCTAAGCAACTCCATTAACACCATACCAAAACCATGATTCAGGTCTGACATTCAGACCCACTACCGCCAACTCCCTGCATCCCCGCCAGTAACTTTCTAATTCTCAGAGATCAATTTAGTGAATGTGTTTTGAAATTATTTAATGAGGTCAGTATCCCCAAAAGTGCAGGAACCAATGGAACTAAACCACAGGTACTTACAATCATTGTAGCACAACTGGCTTACCCTATCACAACCCTTTTCATCTTATCCTTATGCACATAGCAAATCCCATACACCTGGAAGGTACCCATCATGACCTTTGTTCAAGGCTTGACCCTCATAGACCCAAGCAACTACAGACTAATTTTAGCCTACTATCTTAAGCAAACTGCTTAAAAACTGGTTCACAATAAACTAATGTGCCACATTTTTCTTCACAGCTTCCAAAAGGATTTACAATCTGGCATCAGTCTAACCAATTCACAATCATGGCTGTAGTAAATGTAATTATTGACCTTACATCTGCTGTTAACTCTGTCTTTATATTCATTGATCTAACCTACAGTAAGCATTGGATGCTGTAGCCTGCACTAGCCTCCTCTAAGAATAGCACTAGCTAGGTCTGGCACACAGTATTTATCTAGCTCAGACCCTACCTAGCAAACAAGACACAACTAGTTAAAGTCACTGGGGACATCTGTACCTGTGCCAACTCAGCCTTAGGTAACTACAAGGCTTCATCCTCAAACACCTAATCTTCAACTTCTATAAATGATCTCCCATCTATCTGTTCCAGTCAAAACATATACATCTGCTTGCCCAGTGGTCTGGAGGCTGAGGTGCTGGGCTCATTACCTTTTTTCACACCGTGACCCGGGTCAGCAATGGAACTGGGTTGGCTGAGGGCTGGTGCGGTGAGGAAGGATTGAGCATCTCAAGGAAAAATCTGCTTACTTGTGAGGGGGTTAGTGGCATGCTGCATGCATGCTACCAGCGATGGCTGGGTGGCAGCACATGCACGCCAACACATAGAGAAAGGAACCCACGTTCAGGGTGCTGTGGCCATCTCTGAAGAAAGAGCTCAGACATTGTGTCTTGTCAATTGCATGTCCGTGGGCCCAGAGGAGAAAAATTTGAGGAAAAACACTCCAGGAGGCAGGATGAACCATCAACCCCCAGGCCCTACACCTATGGGTGAGCACAACCACAAGTCCTGTGGTAGAGGAAGACAGTTAAGATAGGTCCTAGAGGAGCTAGGTGACAAGGCTGGGGTGGTCGGTAAGGAAGGGGTCACAGGGGAGAACCAGGAGATAAATAGAACATAAAAAGCACATCCATCCATCCCTAGGTGGATGATGCCTTCTGGACTTTAAATCAGAATCTACTGCAGACCTTGATGAAACAATCCAAGCAGCCTTCAACAGAACATAGAACTGGATGGATACAAAGTACTCAAATAGCAGCAAAAGTAAAGTAATGACATATCGCAAATCCCTACCGTTGCAACTCAAGCCTTATGCAGCCTAACTGTTGAATCTTTTGAATCTTTAAATACATAGAGATGTTGCTTGATCCAAAGTTAATCTTTACTGACCATGTCAGAAAAAGAGTCAGTGGAATGCATCAAAAACTGGCTAATTGCTACTGTATTTACACTTGCCTGTATGTGAGTAAAAAATATCTAATAAATAAGCAATCCTTTTAACAACCCTAGAACATGGCATTGAAATCTACAAATCAGTCATTGCTCATTTGCTACATAATGTCACCATCACATACAATAACATATACTGATTTGCTTTGGTCTGCAGCAGGACTACTCATCCTTGTTTCTTTTCAGTGCCTTGGCCCTCTCAAAAGCAAGGTAGCAGCTATTTCATGAATATTGAGGTAGATAATAATGCCACGGGGGGCATGTGTAATTAACAGCATTAAGCTTAGCTCTCAGTGATACCACTTTCTGCCTCAGTATTCCATGAAATGACTGCTGCTGCCATTTAATTGGTCTCAGTGGACGTAATTCGTTACCAAAATTAAATAAATAAATAACGTATGGAGAATTTCAGTATTTGATTTTTAGGACTCCTGACAGCAACAGGTAAGCCCAATAACTCATTTCAAACATCCTTTCATGAGATTTCAGAATGTGAGTGACCTTGCAGTGATCTTCTCCAAGCCTTCCAACCTTTCATCCTGACGTGAGGGACATGGGCACTCCAAAAGAGGAACACTGAGGGAACTGACTCTCAAAAGAGGGACATCCTCAAGCATGGAGATACACTCTGAACACTGTGAACACCATTGTCTTTACTTGTAAAAAATATCTTTGCTTTAGCATCTTAGAATATTATGAATTTCTGCTTTAAAGTCTGGATTTAAAGCACATTCTCTGTGAGGGTAGAACCTTTTCCACATGGGATGGATGAGGAACACAGCAATTCTGAGGGTAAAATGGCAGATGTCCCTTAGTATCCATGAGATTTGAGGCGTATGTCTTCCTGTTTAAGCTGTAATATAAACTGTGTTTTTGTGTGACAACTGTCAGCCATGCTGTATGAACTCTGTAGCATAACACTGTTTAGCATGGTGCAGTTTCACATACATGTAAACTCAGTAATCTAACATAGATCTATAGACACTCAGAATTTGTCACTAAATAAAGATCCAGTGGACCATCCAGCACAGCATGGTGCAGCATAGTTTAATGTCACCTACAGCAGAGTCAGCAAGGACGCAGTGCACTAAATGACGCTTAACACATTCCTGCATAATGAAAGGATTTGATTACATTGTTCTCTGCAGCATGCAATACTGCTATGCTGCAGAAATACTGCAACTTAAGGAATTGCATCATGGGTGACCCCACAGTACTTGTAAACTCTGTAACAATGCGGTGTAGCTGTAGTCTCATACTTGTGATTACCCTTACAGTCTAACTCCAATATACTGAAACTAAAAGGAGTAACATATTTACATGCCTTCCACATTAAAATTAACATAAAGTATGAATTGCTTATAAGTATCAATAATGACTGGTAAGGGTTGATTACAACCTGAAATTCATTGCTCAAATTCTCCAATAAAAACATATGTAGATTATAAGGCATGTATAATGGGGTGATGTACCTCTGAAAACACATTCATTTTGCAGAGAGCTCCATTTCTGCAGGCCAAGTTATAACATATTGGCCACAACTTTACTTTACCAGTGGAAATCAGTCACACTGCAGTTTCACTCTTTGCCTATTATAGTTATAGCTAGATCAACCAGATCAGCTACAGTAAAAATAATTATAAATAAAAATAAACTGGTGGTGGCTATGAAGGGATGGAGTGCATGTACCTTGTGTGTGAGACTGTATGAAAATTGATAATGATGGGGCAGGGTTAGAAAGCTGAAAGTGGGAAAAACTAGCAACTCCACTTATTCGAAAAAAATTACCATATGGGAGAGATTTTAACTGATTTGTTACACTTTCATAGTGTGGGATGCCAGTATAAAACACACAAGCTTTGCACTTGTAGTTTATGTGGAATGCCACAACTCATTTTATATAAAACACTGCTACACATGTCTCCACATACAGTATTCCATATTTAATGTATTTTAAGAATAGAAATGCATCACTATACTATATATTTGATGTGCTGTTAAAGATGGGTTTATGGCCTGACTTCCTAGTAGTAGTACTGCAGCAGTAAGTTTTTTAGGCAGCAACCTTTAAGCTGAGGATCACTGTCTTTTTACCTATACATAATCATCCAGTCTGCTGCTATCTTCCAGCACCCTAGTCCTGTCATTCATCTTCCATGGCATTTGCAGTACCTCCAACACTTGCTCTGGATCAGTATCTGGTGTGTGCCAGCGTCAGTGATGTATAGCCTGCTAGGGTGCCTGCCTGCTCATCCTGAGGGCTGAGGTTTTCCACCCATTTTCTTCCCCAAGGATGGTCAACATGCAATGATCCTCATCTGGAACCCTCTCATACCCCTGTGTGCTGCCTACCTGTCCTCCTCCAGGTAGACAAGTAGCTAGACATGATATTCCTTCTGTCCAAGGGAGAAGAACTTTCAAGGGTGCTCTATCCTTCCTCCCCAGTCAACAACTAAGTGAACCAAGTTCATTTCTGAACCTAGGTCGCAGGTGCAGCAAGATGTAGCCCTACCAGGTTTATCATACTGAGGATAATTTTCAATGAGATCCTAAGGATTCAGCATTTGCTGGTGTGGTGGACTGTGTATTGTATTTCCATACAAATTATCCAGGGTCAGTCCAAAAGCTGACTCCCTGCCCTGGACTGGAGAACCTTTGAGCACACATGGTTGCAATGTACTTAGATACTAGATAGGGATGAAGAATGCTTACTCTTTGAGCCACACCAAGATTTTGACATCAAATGTAATGAACTGCAAGGGTATGATGTCATGAAACATCTAAATCTTCAAAATACATTTTTATTTGTAAAAAATTAAACACTCTGAAAATGGCTTGTAAACCATTTAAGCCCTCTGAGGTTGTACACATACCATCTTTTGGAAATGGGATATGAAAGATGTGCTTTTATTGGCATAGAGGTTCAGATAGGGTGTTAGTGACACAGAGGAATTTGAACCCTGAAGGATTGCCAGCCATATCACAGAGAAATACAGTAAACAAACAGAAACATAGAATTTGTTGGCAGATCACCCAGAAAGTCTAGATGTTGCTTGCCTAGTCTGTCTCCACAGACCCTAACTGGTACCCAGCAACCTCCCTCCTCCCTGCCTATTTACTAATATCCCCTATGTCTATCCCATGTATGCCTGAAGCCACCCACTGTTTTTGCCTCAACCACTTCCACTGTAAGTGGGTTCTCCCCGCCCATCCCAGCTCACTAGAAATGGCACAACCTCCACCGAGCCTGCCACCATAGCTAACTGGTTCAACACCACTTTCACTGACCTTAGCTCAGTCCTCCTAGTAATTTCTTTGACCCTCCCCCAGCCAAACTCCCCTGTCCTCCAGCACCCCAGCTTCTTCCTGCGAAGATTTCCACCGAGAGCCAGACCCATCCTAACCAAAGCTCTCAATGGCAACAATCCCGGCAGTGACTCACTGGACCCCAGCATCCTCAGGCTGGTGCTAGATGAAGTCCTTGCACCTCTCACAAGCCTAATTAACCAGTCACTCTGCCTGGGACAATTCCCCACAGCTTGGAAAACAGCCATTATCACACTATTCATAAAGGAGCGACAGGTCGTCGGCCAGCAACTACCGGCCAATCTCCATCCTCCCTCCCTCTCTAAAGCCCTGGAGAAAGTGGTGGCCATTCAAATCACTGATTATCTGGCTAAGCATAACATCTTATGCCCAGAGCAACATGGCTTCATGCAGGTCACAGTACCAAGCACTGCCCTTATTGAATTCTCCAACTCCTACACTCCTCCTTGGATACCAGCTCCTAGCTGGTGCAGTGTTCATTGACCTCTCAAAGGCTTTCGACACTGTCTCCCATCCACTGCTGCTGAATGCACTCTGCCTCACTGGTCTCTCGGCCGGCCCCTGGCATGGTGTGCTAGCTATCTTGACACTTGATCCCAGTGTGTCAAGATTAATATCACCTCTCTCGATACCATCCCATTCTCTCTGGGGTCCCCAAGGCTCCATCCTGGGCCCCTTCTCTTCTCACTGTATCTGAACACCTGCCCAGTGCATGCTCTGGCAAAATTCTGCTGTATGCAGACAACGCTGTCCTGTTTGCCACCCACCATAATCCCATCTCCCTACAGGACTCCCTACAGCAGTCTTTCAACAGTGCCGAGGCTTGGTTTAAGGAGCGCAGACTCATCATCAATCTTAAGAAAACCAAAACTATGCTCTTTTCACACCCCAAAACAAAGCTAGCAACCACCCACTCTATATCCTTCCAAGCACCAACCAACCACTGGAACAAGTCTGCTCCTACAAATACCTTGGGGTTACCTTGATTCAGCCCTCACATTTCACACCCACATCGACACCCTAACATCTGCCACCAACACACGGCTTGGCATCCTATTCCGCCATAAAAGCTGCCTTCCCCAAATGCTCTCCGGCTAGGGTTACATCGTCCGTTCTGTCCCTTGTAGACTATGGTCTACCAGATACGGTGCTGCCGACACCACTGCACTAAACAAAATTCACCTAACCCTGAATAAAGCGTGCAGATTAACTACTGGTGCCCCAGACTCACACACACCTGTCAGCTATATGTTGATGCTAACCTGCTTACCCTGGATGAACGGCTCCAATACCAGACCTGTCTCCTCACCAAAAAAACCCTACTGGCTCTCCCCCTGGGGTAACAGCATCCATCCACCAGAGCCCTCCCACCATTGCAACACGGTCTTCCTACAAGACCACTCTAAAGGTCCCCAGAACAAGAACCAGCCATGGCCAGAGGTCCTTCAGCTATAGAGCCCCAACCTGGTTTAACTCTCTCCCTGCCACCATCACCAATGCCATCACCATCTCCACATTCAAAACCGCACTTGAACCACATCTTCCTTTTCATAACTGCTCCTGTCTCTGAACATAGCCTCCACCTCTTTATTTCTCTCCTGACAATGCCCCAGGCAGCTCCACCCAACCATCCCCTACACCACTTCCATGTCCACCATGCCTAGGTTTAACCTGGCCAGTGCCAGCTGTTTCAATGTTTATCTACCAGAATTGCTCACTTGATACCAACTTGTTTTAATACCTGCTATCGATTACATGTACCCTGTACCCAATTGTATCTGTCTGACCACAATGTGACGTGGCACCTCTGGTGAATGCCTACTGATTTTTGGCAAATCTTTGCTATGTAACTGAGCTTGCAATGTATGTCTTTATGTGACGAAGTACCTTTGTAAACGAGCCTCTGGCTCAAAGGTTGTAAACTGATTCTTAAATAAATAAAAATAAATAAAATACAGGCATCTATCACCCTTTCAGTGAAACAGCACTTTATCACATCTCTATTAACGCCCCCACCAACTTCATCAGCATGATCCCTGGTCCTGGTACTATTTCTCATTTGAAGACACTCCTCCCCGCAGACTCCCCTCCTGTGAAGTAATAAAATTTTCTATCATGTTCTCTCTGCTTTCCTATATACATACTTGTCAATATCTCTCAGTGTGTTTTAGTTTGTGTTTCTTAAAAAACTACTTTACTGCTAGCATACTTTGTGTGTAACCCCTGCTGCAGTGCTTTCTGCATTACGTTCCTTTCTTTTAATTTTAAAATGCCAGTATTTGTTAGTTACCATGTAATTTATTATTATTTTTATCAATAATGTTTTCTGGCAAAATATCAATAAAACTATGTTTTTCATTTTCTTTCATTCCTGAGCTATGAAATGGGATTTTGAGTTGGAGAGGGACCAAAATCTATCTGGTTCCTTCTGAGGAGTTAGCTTAGTGTTATTTGGATGTAGGTGCTAAGAGGGTCTGGCTTCATTAAGCTACATGAACAGAGGGTTTTGTTGTTTGTTCCATGCCTGGTGGAGCAGAGGAAACAGATGTCAGCTTACATCAGAGCACTTTCACTCCTACATAAAGACACCCACCACTCCACCAATTCCAGCTGAAGCCTAGGCTCCTGGTGCACCAAGCTGCAGCTTTCACTAGGGGTCTGACTGTTGCTACTGCCTGATCCCTCCCTCCCAGAGGAGGAGGAGGAGAGTAGTCCCTTGGATAGTCATCCTGCCCTCCTCCTCTCCCATCCAGCTCTCTGACAGTCTGTAGTTTAGTCCCGAACCACGGTTATCAGTATTACAAGCAACAGCACTATTGCTACAGTGGTGGGTCAGCAAACTGGACTTCTTAACTGCAGAACTAAAGCATTTTGCAGAGATATGATGACCGTGATTCATAACCTGAAAACTGATCTGAAAATGCTAGATCAGCACATACCATCAAACCAGGCCCAGCTCATGCTGACCAACTCCACAACCAACAAATCAGAGGCTAAAGTACTCTTCCTTGCCTATTCTTACACCAACTCGAAGATGAGAGTAGAGCCAGAAGAAGGCACCTCTTTGTATATGGTAAAGCGCCTATAAGGAACCCGGGCTCCTTAGGCAGCTGTATGAGACCTCAGGGGTTAACCTTTGGTCTCTTGGAGGGTTGGAAAAGCTGCTCTGTTCCAGAGCTCCTGTGTGAGGAGCCAAATGGCTGGAACTAGAGAGCAAGAGCTAGCAGGAGCAGTCTGAGGGAGGTGTATGCAGCATAGACCTCCCAGGCCTAAGGGTTTTAAATTGACATAGGTTTGTTTTCAAGGAAAGGACCCAAGGGACCCACACTTACCACTTATTTGACCTCTCAGGTCTGAGGTGATCTCCCAGAAGCTCTGACTTTCCATGCCAGTGCAGAGCTTCTTAGCAGCAAGGAGGTTAGTAACAACAAAACTTCAAACAAGAACTGAATGTCCAGAACAGTAATAACATCAAACACAGATTCCTTTTTATTCTTCCAGCTCATCAGCATATGATAGTCAGTATGCATTATTCACTAGTACAGCATTCCAGTCAGAATCCCTTAATGACATAAGCCCTATTATGGAGGTACACCTTGCAATTCACATGCACTCTCATTCCCATTTCTTATCGGTCAAGAACTGAGGCAGAACTGTAAGCAACCCACTGAGGTGCAACTATAGTTACTCTCTAATAGGTTATTTTGGCAAATTTCTGAATTCATAATGACTCTGTCCCAACCAGACCATCCATAGTGTCTATAAGAACTCTGTGATTGATAAATGAAATCATTATCCTCCATATTTTCTGAGATATTCATCCAGACCCACAGAGGGTCTTTAAACAGTAGCACATTTTACTCTCTTATACTTCAACAGTTTGGCCCATTTTTTTCTGTCAGACTCCAGACACAGCAAAAGACATTTTGCTCCATAAAATGCCTGAGGAATTCCACAGTGCAACCATCTCTCGACCGGTGCACAGTCAACCCACTTTCCTGCACAGAGAGGGACTTAGGATAGTAGCATCCAGGCCCTTAGATCTACTGATGTCTCATAAGTAATCTTACACAGAATTAAGGCTGAATTCAGTGGAGAGGCCCACAGTTTGCACTGCAAGTGGATGTAGGCACCCAGGGAGTCCAAGCTTGCCAATGGTGCCATCTCCACTGTCTCCCAAGTACTGATCCCCATGGGCAGAGTCCAGGCTGAATTATATATTCATCTGGGATTTGTTTCTGCTTCTTGGGACCTCTGTGGGCTACCAGCCCCAATTAGAAGGGCAAGAGAGGCAGACATCCGCTGGAAGGCCAAGACTGCAACAGGCTCTGCCTCCCACCCACTTCCAAGACTTGGCTTTTGTGAAAAGAGGGTCACTGGCCAAATTAACTCACAGGATCATGCTTACTTTCCCCTCACTCATCTAGTGCAGGGAGGTGACACTGCTGGTGCCTAGATCAGCCATTTGTTTAGAAAACCATATGTTTCATCTCTGCATTAAAGATTCTTATCCATTTCTTTAAATGTTCCTTAAAGTCTTTCTTTCAAACAACAATCCCTCTTTTGGTTTCTCCTGCATGGAGATGAGGGGTTCCCCATTCGGCTCTCAGCAAGCTGTAGCTGCCACAATCATTTGAGTTTGTTCTGAATCACATTCACCAGAAAAGAGGTTCAGACAGGAGAGCAGGCACTGCATGCATGGCATACAGCTCCCACAGAAAGACTTCAGCTAGCTCTTGCTCTCCAGCTCGAGCCACTTGGCTTTTCCCACTGGAGTTCTGGAACAGACTAGCTGGCCAAGCCTCTAAGAGACCAGAGATTAATCCTTTGAGGTCGTAGACCTGCATAAGAGCCAGGGCTCCTTAGAGCGCTAATGGCATAGTTGAGGGGCTAAGGGACGGACATGGTAATATTCTGATAGCTATCAACTGAATATGGTATGAGGACATTAGATGCTCAGACCATGACCTTCAGAGTGACATGCTTGAGCCAGGTCTATAATAATGTGATTCCTTGCTATTCAGCAAAATAACTCACTACTAAAAGCTTGGAGCAAATTAACTCCCATATTTCAAAATGTCCAAGTGCTTTCAGATAATGACTACTCATTAGCCCTGCAGCTTGACATCAGCAATACCCCTGATTCTTGAACTACTCCCTCCCTTCAACTTCAATTTCTTACCTGATACCTGACTCTCCTGACTATGTTTTATGCCAAGGGCCAGATCACCTATCACTCAGCAGAAGAGGCAGCTGTGCACCTGCAGAAGAGGGGCCATAGTGTAATCAGATCTGGAGATGACATCATGGTGCCCAGTCAGCTCAACCTGGCAGGAAAACAGCAGTTATCTGCAGCGACACAGGGCATCTATCACTCATTCCTGGGAGCATTCTTACCACTACTAAATTGGTAATGTAAACTGTGGGAATCGGAGGGGGGCTCAGGTTTGTCTCTCAGGGAGCAGTCCTGGTCAGGGGCCTCCAGCTGAACACACTCTCCTGATCCAACTAAGTTGGGGGTGTTAAATAATGCAAGTATATGCCTCCTTCTACCATCCCTTATCTTTCCTGATCTCTGAGGTTGCACAGTATATATGAATTACAGTACACATCAGTGCAATGTTTGGTACATATGTGATGTATAGCATGACAGCTGGGGGAAATGAAGAGCTATGTGCCAGAAAGGGTAAGCAGAGGTGGGTTGTCAGAGCCACAGCACTCAGTGCCCCCCGTGATATTCTAGTCCTCAGTTCTCATCCTGGTCCTCAGTTATCATCCCTACCTACAGATGAATGTACTCATGGGGAAGGTACATCCCTCTTTGCTCCCTGTTGAAAATGCCAACCAATTTAAAAGGAGCAGTATAAGCTGCAGTATGAGGCTACTGCCTTGTATACTAACTGGGAAGGGGGTGCTACCAGCTTCAGTTAAACATGTGGCTCAGAGCTTTATTATGCTGTGTCCAGGTTTGGAGATTGCAACTCAAAGGGACACAGCCTAGTGAAGATAATCCAGAGGAGGACAACTAAGATGGTACATGGTGTGCAAAGGAAACCCTATCAGGAGTGACTGGGGATCTCAACATGTACACCTTGGAAGAGGAGAGAGAGAGAGAGAGAGAGGTGACATCATTGAGACCTACCAGTATCTCTGTGAAGTACTAGTAGGTCTCAATTATGTCACTAAAAGCTACCCTGTCAGGTAATCGTGAGGTGACATAATTCAAGATCTACAAGTACCTCACAGGGGTGAACAGGTGCAGTGTGGGCAGCCTCTTTCAAATAAGGGCCAGTACCAGGATCAGGAGGCATGCAATGAAGACTGAGGGAAGAAGTTCAGGTGGGATGTGAGGAAATATTTCTTCACTGAAAGGGAAGGAATCATAGAATCATAGAAACTTGATGGCAGAAAATGACCATACTGGCCAATCTAGTCTGGCCTTCCCCCCACCTCCCTCTTCCTGCCAGCCTGTCCTCCCCATTACTCAGCCCCATATGCATGTCTTATGCCCTCTTGAATTCTTCTGATATAGCCCCAACCACTCTGTCTGGTAGTCTGTTCCAGGGCTCCACCACCATCTCCATGAAGAAACACCATCTCACATTGCCCTGTATCTTTTTTTCTAGTCTGAGGCTGTGCCTCTATTTGCTTTTGCTATGGTATTTCTTCTGGAGCTCCGGCAGCAAGCCTGCAATCAGCTGTCACCCCAGCGCAACCCCAAATGACAGACCCTCCCTTATGCACCGACGACTTACCCTTTTGGTGGCAGGTGGTGGGAGGACTGACCACCCAAAACAGACAATTGCTAGAGATGCTCTTCCAGGGTGGCACCAAGGGACAGCATCATTCATCCAGGGCTATTTTCTGTTTACTCCCTTGTGTGTGGAGGTGGGGCATGCAATGATGCTCATGGAGAGCGCACACTTCTGCTCAAGCTCTTTCCAAGCATCATCCCCATCTCTTCCCTTAGCTGCATCATCGGTGTGCTGCCCCCAGCAGCCGATAGGTGCCAGTGACACTGACAACTGAACTCCCCCTCCCTGGAGAAGGAGAGCAGTCCATCAGAGACTCAATACTTCTCCTCCCTACCGAACCCCACTGGCCCGTCCCTCATTTCCAAACATGGGTTGCTGGCATAGCTTGAGGTAAGGCATCCAGCACCTCAGCCTTCAATGCCACCGGTTTGGCTGTGCCCTCTAGTTTTGACCTCCTCCATCCTCTTAAGTAAACACTATTATCCCACTTTATTGAGCCCCTTTACATATTTAAACATTTCAATCCTGCCTCCCTTTTCCTCCTGGTCTCCAGCGTGCACAGATCCAGCTCCTTACACCTCTACTTGTATGGCTTTCCCTGCATACCTTGCACCATCTTAGTTGCCTTCTCTGAACCCTCTCCAGTGCATCTATAGCCTTGCAAAGATGGGGCCTCTAGAACTGAACCCCATACTCCAGGTGCAGCTCACCATGGCTTTGTAAGGGGCATTATTACCTCCAGCTTGCTGCTAGTAATGCCCCTGCCTATGCATGCCAGCATTCAACTGGCCTTTCCGCGACCCTGCTACATTGTATTCCTGCCTTAAGGTTTGAGGAGACTATGATCCCCAGATAACATAGAATTTGAATTTGACGGCAGATAAGTACAGCTTGGCCCACCCAGTCTGCCCATTTACCTACCTAATGGATAAGCTACAGATCCTAGTTAACCAGCAGCCTACTTCTTTCTACCCCACCCCTAGAATTGCCTTATGATTGTCTCATGCATGCTTGAATTCAGCCACTGTTTTTGACTCCACAACCCCTCCAGAAGGCCATTACATGCATCCACAACCCTCTCTGTGAAAAATACTTCCTTACATTACCTCTGAGGCCACCCCCCTCTATCTTCAAATTGTGCCCCTTGTTCTTGCACACCTCTTTTTTGAAACATGCTACCCTCTTGGACTTTGTTGATTCCTTGAGGTACTTGAAAGATTCTATCATGTCCCCCTCTCCTCCTTCCTGGGCTATACATAATCTCCTTTAGTCTCTCTTCATATGTCTTCTGGTGCAGACCCTGCACCATTTTAGTGACCTCCTCTGGACAGCTTCCATCTTGTCTATGTCCTTGGAGATTGAGTCTCCAGAACTGCACACAGTACTCAGATGGGGTCTCACCAGCTGTCTGTACAGAGGATAACAACTTCCTGCTTTCTACTGGTGATGCCTCTCCCTATGCATCCCAGTATCCCCCCCAACCCTCCTTACTGCCCTCTCATATTGCTTGCCCACCTTTAAGTCATCTGATATGACTACCCCAGGTCCCTCCTGTTCTGTTACTTTAATTTCTCCCCACCTAGGGTGTACCCTGTTCTTTTGTTCATAAACCCCAAGTGCATCACAACACTTTTTGATATTAAATTTCAGCAGCCACGTCCCAGACCATTTTTCAAGCATCTTTAAGTCCTCCTCATATCTTCCACCCCGAGTGTCCATCCTTTGCATATTTTCATCTCATCAGTAATTAGGTACACTCTCCTCTCAAACCCTCAGCAATATCACTGATGTAGATGTTGAAGGAAGAGGGTCCAAAACTGACCCTGTGGCATGCCACTCTTCACCCTCACCGTCCCAGAATGTATCCCATTGAGCACCACCCTTTGAGTTCTTCCTGACAGCCAGGCCTCCCCAGCTTATTTTCCCACCCAACCGTAGGCTTTCCATCTTGCTCACCAGCCTCCTATGGGGAAGGTGTCAAGGCCTACGAAGTCCAGATAGGCCACATCCACCACCCCTTCCCGGTCAATCACCTGAATCACCCAATCAAAGACCTGAATTAGGTTTGTCTGGCAAGACTTCCCTTCATGAAGCCATGCTGTCTGCCATCCTGCAAGCCACTCTCCTCCAGGTAATCCACCACCCTCTCCTTGATTAATGCCTCCATTACCTACCCACTACTGACGTGAAGCTGACAGGTTGATAGTTCCTCTTCACCTCCTTACTACCTCCCTTGTGTAACAGCACTTGTCTGCCCTCTTCCAGTCCTCTGGCACTCTACCTGTATCGTGATCCAGGAACAAGTTGAAGAGCCTTATTAAAAGGTGAGGCAAGATCCTCCTTCAATTCCTGATCACCCTGGGTGTAACCCATCAGGCCCCACTGCCTTGTCCACCCTCAATCTATCTAGCGGTACCCTAACTCTATACACAGTGATATGGGCTCAGATTCACCCATTTGCCCTCCTTCCCCTTCGACTTTAGCTCAGGTCCCCTACAGTCATCCTCCTCCATCAATACCGAGCTAAAGTACACTTAATAACCCTGCTTTTTCACAGTCCCATTCCAATTTTATTTCTCCTCTTCCTCAACCTAGTAATCCCCTGCCTTGCCCTTCACCTCTCCCTCACATATCTGAAACAGGTTTTATCCCCCTTTGGCCTTTTTTGCTATTTTTCTTCTCAGTATCTGCTTTTGCCCTTCTGATCTTCTTCCCACCATACTCCTGTTTCCCTATACTCTTCCTTATCTTCCTCGCTGGTGTCCTCTTAAATTTTCTGAAAGCCCTTCTCCTTTCCCTGACTGCCCTGCAACCTCCTTTGTAAACAAAAGTGGTCTCTTCCCCTTTTGCTCTTCCCAACCTTTTCATGCACATTTCCGCAGCTTTCAGTACCCCTCCCTTGATAGCTTGCCATAACTCCTCCACTGCTATATTCTCCATACCCTACTATCCTTCTCATCTTGTCAAAACCTCTAGTGCCTGAAGTCCATGACTGTAGTACTGGTTTTAGTTGTCTCCTCCCTGCCCTGACCTAAACATTACCATGATTTGGTCACTGTTGCTAAGGCTTCTTCCCACCTGCACCTCCTCCACACTCTCCCCATTTGTCTGGACCACATCCAGCAGGTTGTTGCCCTTTTGCCCCTGACTAGCTATTGAATGAATACCCTGAAGCACAGTTAGTATCTCCTGCTCCTTGATGATGCTCCTCCAAGATTTCCCAGTCTCCATCTTGGAGGTTTAGGTCCACTACCAGTTGTAGTTCTCCTTTTGGGGGGCCTGGAACAAATTGCTACATGAAGTGGTTGAGGCTAGAATGGTGGCGGGCTTCATGCATGCATGGGATAAACATTGGGGTATATTAGAACAGAGGATGGTGTCCCTGAAGACCAGATAGGGTCTCATTGTAGAACAGGAGAGAACACTTAGTCAGACTTGGTGGGCCAAGTGGTCCCTTTCTATTGACATTTTTATGTTTTGAGGTATGACAACAGTGGAGAAGGTAAGTCCCATGGATGCTGGGTAACAGGGTGGGGACCAGGTCACATGGGAACTGGTTAGAGTGACCAAATAGAAATATGTTATGAGTAAACATTGTAACACTTCAATGTTTCTTCATAATTTAGTTGTTTTTAACATTTTGACCCACATTTTTCAATGTGTAGTCTTTTTATGACTCCAATTTGATCAAGACAGGTGGATTTTAAAAAATCCTGTCCAAAGATGGTTTTACATGGGACTGTGAAAACTTGCTTCAAAGAGGATTTGAAAATTACACCTGTCATGTTCATCAAGTGGGGTAACAAAGGGCTATGTTGAAAATTGAAAGCTAAAATCTGCACACAACACAATCTTACAAGTAAACATTGAAAAAAAATATTCGTTTCATCATAACTCATTGTTTGACATTTTGACTCGGCGTTTTCAACACTGTCTTTTTTGACCCACCTTATGATGGTGGCAGGTGAATCACAATCCTGTCCAAGAGGTGACCCTACAGAGCAAATATGAAAGCATATTTTGGAGAAGATTTGAAAAATGACCCTACCTTGTTCATGAGGTGGGGTAACAGAGGTTATGTTGAATATTGTGGCCCAAACTCTGCACACATTGGAATGTTATGAGTAGAAGTTGAAACAATTCAACATTTCTTCACAACTTTGTTGTTTTGTGAGATTTTGACCACAAATTTTCAAAATAGTCCTTTTGTGACTCCTTCCTCTAAACAGGACAGGTGTCATTTATAAAATACTAGCAAAAATGTTATTTCACACTATGGGCCTGATTCTAGAAGGGTGGTGCAGTCACCGCCATGTAACAATGCCACCTGCAACTACAACAGTGACCCTCGCCTCTATTCTAGAAGGATGGTATCTGGCAGCTAAGTCCCGCGACTTGCGACATGCCACCAGGTGATGCTGAACAGAGGGCGCACCTGGTGAGCATGCTGCAAGCCACAACATAAAAGCATAAGTGCTCCCCATGCCCAACTAGCCCACATTAGGCACCCGCGGGGTCTACTTACATCAACTGGCCCGTGGTGGCATGTAGAGCCCTGCAGAACTGACCACACCCTGCCCCAAATCCATCTGTGCATAATGCCCCCAAGGGCTGCCCACCAACTACCCCGATGCCCTTTGTAATTAATGCCCCATAGGGCTGCCCATGCTCCCAGCCCCTGAATCCCCCACTGTAAAATGCCCAGCAGGGTACGCTGTCATCCTACCATCCATGCCCCTGACCCCTGGGTTGCCTGCCGTCGGCAAATACCCTGACCAGTTCTGGTGGTCAGTGACCCCACCCAGCCATGCTAGCTCACCCAGCACCCCTCCAACCATCCCAGCTGGCGACTGGCACAGCCGCTTCTCACCTCCACGCCCAGCTGCCGACTGGTGCTGTAGGGTGCTACTGTAAGACATGCTCAGGGGTGATTTCTGAGCTCATCTTCCAATGGCGCTCCTACAGGGACTCAATCAGCGGCTAACCATGGAGGTGAGAGCAGGCTATGCCAGCTCTACAAAGATGAATAGAGAATGCTAGGTAAACTAACATAACTGAGTGAGGAACCCTCACTACCAGGGCTTGTCAGGTATTTGCATGCTTGACGTCACTTCTCGAAGTCAGGGCACAGGTGGGGATGAGGCACTGCCCTGTGGAGTGTTTAACAAAGGGGATTTGGGGAGCTGGGGTGAGGCAGCCCTGCAGGGCAGTAATTACACAGGGAGTCCAGGGCAGTTGGTGTGGGCAGCCCTGCAGGCCTTTACTATATGGGGTAAGGGGAGCATGTACAGTACGGGGATGAGGCGGAATGTGCATGATGCCCAGTGGGCAACAACAGGGTGGTCTGGGCATGGGGGGCACATCAACTGGGTCTACAGGACCATTGGAGAATGGATGCAAGTTACACCAGCTAAATGCAGGTATAAATTACGTTGCTGGTTCTCTTCTGGGGGTTCTTATAGAATCCCGACATTGAGGACTTTGTTGCTGCCTTCTGGTATGGGTGCAACTGCTGCATACCCCCTAGCACCATGTCACAGGGGTTTATGGCAAACTACCCAGTGTAACAGCTGTTCCCATAAAGTAGCCTGTGACATGTCACAGGGCACTTTGTAGAACAGTGCAAGTCGCAACTGCTGGTGTATGTTGTAACCTTGTGCCATCTCTACTTGGCACAAGTGCTGTTACGCCAGGCATTACTGCCTAGAATCGGGCCCACAAGGGCAAAGACACTTTTGGCCAGAATTTGAAAAATGACATCTGTCACATTTATGAAATGGTGTGAAAAATGGCTATGTTGAAAATTTTGGGTCAGAATATTGAAAATTACCAGAGTTTTGGGCAAACACTGAAAAATGTTAATGCATCATCATCACTTGTTTTTTATTTGACCCCAAATTATCAGCAGTCTTCTTATGACCACAACTCATGAATCCAGTTGGTAAAATTTTTTCAAATCCTGCATAAAAGATGATTTCATGGAGCAACTGAAAATCACCATTCATGCCAGATTTGAAAATTTTCACTTATCTTATTAATGAAGCAGGATTCCTAAAAGCCATGTTGAAAATTTAAGTGAAAAATACTTTAAGAAAATCGCTAAGTTATAAGTATAAGTTCAAAATGCATTGAAAGACATTGGCTGCAGCTTACCTGATTTTCTGTTTCCTGATCCAGTGTTGAAGGATGAAGATATGTCCCCAGTCCAGAGAGGATTATGGCATTGAACCCCAAGTAGGTAAGTAAGAGGTGGGAGGGTGGTGGGTGCTGAGTGTAGGATCATGTGGGCTATGGGTAACAGACATCAACTAACCATTTCTTTTTACTGGATGCAAAAATAATTAAAAACACATTGAGGAATGTTTTTCTTCATTTCAGGTACAAACACTGGGGATTGGGCACCCTAGTGTTGGATTCATATTTACTTGTGGGGCATGGGAACAAATGGAGAGGGTGGAGGATACTTGCAGGAGTGGGATCTTGTAATGGCACATGAAGCAAATGGGAATGTTGGAGGGATATTTGTCAGATGGTGGGATTATTTAAAAGAGACATAAGGCAGAGAAAGTGATGGGGAAGTGGGAGGGATACTTGCAGAGGGTGGGATTGTGGGATTGTCAGTTGTATTGCGGCAGGAGGGCCGAGGCACAGGTTGATCATGAGGGCTGATCAGCTGTTTGTTGGGTGGCATCATGCAGAGAAAGCAAAGAGCTGCCCTGTGATTTGGGCAGCACTTTTCTTTGAAGTTTACAAAGTTTCCGCTGAGCAAGCACTGAAGAGTATCATGATCAACCAGACTAATGATTTCTCTGACACTGTCGAGCCCACTGCAGACCACCCTGCATTGGACCGACGGTGACCACACCTCAAATCCATCATCATAGCTATATGTTCATTTTGCACAAATGTGAACATAACAAGTGAGATGCAAATAAAAGAGATAGTTACAGAAAGAGATGAAGGGTCAGCTAATATAAATTGGGACTATTACCGTTACTGTTCTGAGTTAAAGCTAACTGAGCATAAGTTCTTTCCTGGAGATTAGTATACTGTATACTAACCATAAAGGGATACTATCAACCTTTTTTGCATCATATTATTTCAAGCTGAAAACCACATTGTAATTGCTTACCTTCTCTAAAATTCATTGATGTTTCTGGTTATTTTATCTGCTTCCTTTGTTAGTAGATCTGAAATACATATTAATGATGTCATTATACCCATCCTTGTTTTGTTTCACATCCTAATATGTCCTTACCATACAGTACTTCTTGAACAGTAGAAACACCACAAAACAGTGCAGCAACTCATGATGCAATAATGTCCTTTCCTCCTTCATAATCTTGAGTGTTAAACTGTGTTGGGAATGTTCCAAGTCCTGGAATGATGCAGTGGGAGTTGATCAAGCATTGTAAACAAACCTGTTTTTGTGCAGTAACACCACTATGGTGGGCAGTCTGATTTTCACTTTTAAAAATAAAAAGGAATCGGAATCAAACTACATATCTTGGTAGTTGTGGAGCTAGTGACTGAGTGATGGTTTTGCCAGTGGGCCCAGTTGGACTTAACTGAACTGGCTAGACAAACTGAGCTGTTGTTAACAGCTTCTGCATCCTCCTTTAGACAGCTGGTATTAGTTCCATTTAGAGCAGAACATCACATGGGGCATGTATCCTGTTGCATATTTAATTGCTACATTTAGGAGCCTCTGCTGTCATCCTTTAGCTAAGGGCCATAGCTTAAGGGTATCAGACTGTGGGTGTCAGCTGTGAAGTAGGCCAGCAACACTGCCAAACAATGTGCACCCTTATCCTGTTATCCTTAACATGGTAACACAAGGAATTGCTGTCTTATTACTGCATTACTGTACATTAATTTATCCTCTGTCTTTCTAGTTAGATAAGTTACCCACAAGCCCTTTTGGAACTACTGTCCTAGATTCATCAGCTTTACCTCTGACCACTATATTGTTCTGTTGGTGCCACCTATCGATTTAAAGGGCTTCACCTGAGACAACCAGAGGCATTACTTCAGAATAAAAATGTAATCTGGGCCCAGATTTTCAAAGAAGTGGTGCAGGGCTTGCATCAAGCCCAGTGTCAAACCCTTTCCATGCACCGTACTCATTTACCACAGCTGCATCTGATTTTCAAAGCTCAGGCACAATTGCAACAGTTTATCTGCTTTATAGCAGTTTGCACCAAATCTCAGGTGCAAGCTCCATGAAAACAGTTTCTGGAATTGACACAAGCTAGACCACTGAATGATGGTCTAGCCTGTGCCAATTGCTGCATGGGCTAGAAAATCTCCTTAGATTACTGTGCCCAGTGCACCATATCTTGGTGCACTAGAGGCTTCAGAAACCCATGTATTTGAAGATTCACACCGGTCTTTAGAGACCTTAAGCCCCTTGCTAGCAATTTCTTCTTTTACAAGCCAGAGATACATCAGGAAGGCACTGCCAGAATAGGCCAGTCTTTTCAGCATTATAAACCTGTTCTGGCAGGTAGCCCCCCAACACTAACTCTCGCTCAACGTTGGCTGAAATCCAGCAGTTGCAATCTTGTTACAGGATCATTGCTCATCCTGTAAGTGCTGTGGCAACACTGAAAACACCAGAGGCAACCTGATGAGAACTTGAAGAGTGCCATGTCCATGAATATGTCAGGCAAAATGCTTAGCCTTCTCCATCATAATTGACCTAAGACTGGGACACCATTGCGTGTTGCTAGTAGAACTTGTTTTGTATAGCTCTGACTATCTCTGTCTTGTAAGTACACTGCAGTTTATTTCAGGCCAGTCCCTTATATCTTGCACATTTCATTAATAAACTCCTGCAGTGAAGGCCCATGCTTATGCCAGGTGCAAATTGTAGACTTTAGTCAGATATTCAAAAGGGTTGCACCATGTGCAACAGAGTTGCTCCAGCGGAAGTCTGAAAATCGCCATTCTGCGATATTCAGCGGGAGGCAGTTGCACCCCCAAATCACTCTGAGCAATAGCGCAATGATAATGAATGTATCGCAACTGAAGGGTAAGAACCATGCATAAATGGTGCAGTGCAATATTCAACAACATGCGCCATGCGCAATAGGGGAGCAAGTGTAAGTTGCGCAATAGCGAGGAAATGAGCCAAAATAAAAGGAACAAGGAGAGGCAAGAACGCTACAGGAAAGGCACATGAGGCTGAACCATAGCTGCACAAACAGGGCAGGAGGGTCCACAGGGCAGGCCAGGAAAGGGCACCTTGAACAGAGAGGCACAGGGAAGGTGTGGGAGCCACAGCCAGTGCAGAAGGGGAAGTGCCACACAGCACAGAGGCCACTACATTGAGGTGTTCCGGTGCAGGGAAGTAGCAGCCAGGACAGCAGGGGAACACAGAAACAACTGCCCCTGGTGAACACAAGTCAGGGACATGGCCAGTGCCACCATCCAGATGGAGGCAGTTGGGGGGTGAGAGGCAGCAGGGGGCTGTGGCGTGGAAGGGCCCATCGGCGGTATGCTCCCAACAGGCAGAACCGAGCCCACACCAGCTTCAAGCTGTACAGCGATACTGAGATGTGGGCGGTACCACCTGATTCAGGCAATTCTGAGGCTTCTCTGTGGGCTGTGCAGTGATGTGATGCAGGCACCCACATGACAGAGCCATGCTCTGTCAGTGGAGACATAGTGACAGCTTGCATGTGCTTATTCACCACGGTACCTTCCAGAGACCAACAGGGGACACCACAGGCATAACTCAGTTGTCCGCGTCACGCCACCTCACCCAGTTCCTCAGCACACTGCCACCATGCTGCAGAGTACATCCATTTCCCCAGCACACCGGCGGAGCGCACAGCAAACATATAGGAGTTCCACAGGTTAGCACGTATGCCTGGCATGCTAGGGGCAATAGACTGCACCCATGTGGCCATCCCACCCACCTGGCCCTGAGGGGCCACATATATTAATCAGAAGGGCTATGCTAGCATCAACTGCCAGGTGGTGTGCAATGCCAGGGGCGCATAATCAATACCTGTGCCACGCACCCTGGAGGAGCACATGATGCCTTCATCTGGCAACAGTCAGTACTGTGCCACAGATTCAAGAGTGGGGACATCCCACTGGCCATTAGTGGGTGAGTATGCAAACCACACAGACAAACATAGGGCTTGGGAGGGGCATGGTCAGAGGTGACATGGGTAGTGGCCTACATGGCCTGGGGCAGGGTGATGCTGATCACCAAACTAACCTCCACCCTCTACACACAGGTGACAGTGGATACTCATGCCATCCCTGGCTGCTCACACCATACCAGACGGCCTGCGACCCCATCGCAGCAATGCTACAATGAGGCACATGCCACCACATGTAATGTTATCGAGGCAGGAGTTCGGTATGCTGAAGGCACGTTTCCATTGCATGGATACCTCCGCGTGCCCTGCAGTACAGCCCTTCAAAGGCCTATGGGCTATTCCTGGCCTGTTGCATCCTGCACAACATGGCCAACAAATGTGGGATAGCCATACAGGTCAGGCGGGGACAGCGATGGGGACGATGAGAGGACACTGGTGACAATGGTGATGGGCAGCCCTCCCTTGGGTGACAGGACCCCTACTGCTTCGGCTGGCACAGCTGCACTAGGAAACCATCACAGAGGAGCACTTCCAGCCAACCCAGGTAAGTCATGGGGCCATGTGCAACCACCAGTGGCAAAGGCACAACCCACAGACACGCATGGACACACACCAGGGGTGCATGCCATCAAGGAAGTGGCGGGCATGGAACCGCACACACCACCAGGGATGGGTGAGGTCTAACATTAGCCGCGGGTCAGACACACACAGACACACACAACTTACCAGACATGCACAAGGGTAGTGCAGCAGCCACCCAGAACACCACCTAGCCACACACATGTCCACAGACCACCACGCCCACTGCCTGTCATTGTTCATGTGTCAGATGCTGGGCAGCATTGCACAGTGGCTTACAGCGCAATGCAGGCATCATCATGCACATGCAACTGTGGACAGCAGCTGGGAAGGTGTGCAGATGGACTGTGTGTTTGCATGCAGGGCCAGGTACCCACCTGTGCATTGCCCACTGAATGACATAATGCACACAGGACAGCATCAGACAGTAGCTGCGCTGGAAGACAGGTCAGTCACACACCATAGTGCCACGGCCACCACGGATGTGTGGGCGGCCCTGTCGAGTCCCACCAGCAGTAACAGGCTGATCACTGGCCTCATGGGGTGGCACCGATTGTCCCCTAGGGATTCCAGTGCATGAATGCGACCATGCTCATGCGGGGTCTGCAGCACACTGAACATGCCTGCGCCAGGTGTGCTCGGGATGCCCACAGCTGAACCCAGTGTCGACAAGGATGGTGTCGCGCGACGCTGGGAATGAGGGGTGGACAATGCACTGCGTGGTGTCTCTGACACATGGGCAAATAACTGTGTGCCCATTGTGGCCATGACAGCAGTGAATGTCTGTGTCTGCCTGTCAATGGCAGCAGTCACATCCTCCTGCAACTGGTCCATCCCTGCCAGGAGCGGAGCAGTGTCTCTGCTGTGACGCCTCTGTCTGGCACAGAGCCACACTCAGTGCATCACTGCTGTCCAAGCCACATCTGCTGATTGACTGATGCTTGCAGTATGTGGGAGTGCTCATCCAAGACATCATCTGCCTGATCGGCATGCTGCCCCTCAGGGTGTTTGTGGCCCTGATGCTCATCACCCCTTGAGGGTGAGCACTGCACCAAGGCCAGGCCTGGGCATGTCCACAGGCAGTGCACTGACGTCACCCCTGACACTGTACCCCCATGGCCATTGGCCGACTACATGATGCTGCCCCTCTGGCTGCCGCTCCCCAGGGCTTAATGGTGCTGCCGCAGTGGCTGCAACAGTCCCACTGTCCTGTACACACACGGTGCTGCCCACTGCTGCTGATAAGCACAGGTTGGGACTGCGATGACACGCGCAGGCCTCCACGGCGGCACCACCCACAGCCATGGCCACGATGTAACCTGCTGTGTGGCCATCCTGGTAGCACACGCGTCACTGCCATGACGTTAGCTCCATCATCATCGGTGATGGATCCGACACCAGCCGAGTCTCAGCATGCTGGCATCCATGGACGCTGGAGTGCTGGGACATGGGTAGGCCTCCCTCCGCACCTGCTCCACCAACATCAGTCTGGATGTCCAGGTGGGCCCACTGTTGCCCTGACCTACATATTCCTGTGGAGGAGGATGGGTCCTCCTCCATCTCCATGTGACTGGCCTCAGTGGAGAAGCCCACCACCGCTGACCCATGCAGAGGCTCAGGAGCTGTAAGGGAAAACAAAGTCACGTTACTGCATGTGACCTACCCTGCCCCCAATAGACAGACCATGACCTACCACACAGTGATGGGCTACCACCCATCTGGAATCCACCACCCGGAACACCCTCAATGGTGCAGTGCTACATGCTGCCAGCAACCCGCTCCTGCTATGGGGTCAGGTGTAGCACCTCGGCTGTCCCCACCTGTCGCAGACCATGCTGCCCTGATGGCAGCCACCTTCTCCTTAATCCTCCACCTGTCTGTGCCCATCTTCTTCTTGCACTCCTGCACGGAGCGCGGTGGCTGCCATGCAGGTTTACAGCACCACCACCTCTTCCCATGCAGCAGCATGGGGCCTGTGGTGTTCCCTGGCATCTGCTGAGAAGCAGCTCCTGGTCTAGGTAGGCCTCCCGAACAGGGCATCTATCTCAGCCTTAGTGAAATTAAGCTTCCTCTTCCTCCCACGAATCTGTTCCTCTTCCTCCACCACACGCTTAGTCATGATTCATCCTGTGAGAATGACAGGTGTTACCTGTGATTGTGCAGTCCCATACATGTCCCAAACTCCACAGTCCACACTCCCAAACAGCATGCAACTCACCACAATAGACTGCAGTAACCGACTATGGCCAGTGCAGCCCAATGTCGCACTTTTATAGCGCAACCCATGCAAATGAGGTGAGGTGCTTCTTTAAGTGGATTCAAATGCAGTGACTGCACCATTGAATGGCTGATTAGCTGATTTACATATGCCGCTGAATATCGCGCTGTTGTGCTTTACGCAATTGTGTTGAATGTGCTGAGCCAAGGCACATTTCTGTGACATGCACAGTATACACCTAACTGCACATGCCCGGGTTGATGACACAGGCGCCTGCTGTGCTGCTGACATGCTGTGTGCAGGAGGCAATGCAGGGCATGGCCACCATTGTGCCAGTGGCATTACAGCGCTGTTCACCTATATGTTGCTGTGGCACTGGGCGTCGAGAGGCACACTGGAGTAACAGCGGTAGGCTGCTACAGGATGTGGCACACAGGCACCCAATCACGCTACACGCATTAGGTTCCAATCTCGCTGTGCTGTCCGTGGCGCCAGAGACCCTGACCCTGTGCCTGACCTTTGCCCCTAGGTGCCATGAGTCAGGCATGGGTGCACCACTATCACGCTGTTCAGTGACAGCACAATAGGGAATAGCAGTGCTGTACTAGCAGCATCTGCATGAGCAGGACCATGCTGCAGAGCACCATTTTGACTGAACTGAGCAGCAGAGATGGCGAGGAGGCATGCTGTGCAGTGGAGCCAGGTCAAGCTGGCAAACCTTGTGGCCATAGTTGAGCCACATGTTGGTCCCTTTGTTTGGGAGGCACCCTGGACAGGGCCAGGAGTCAGGTGTGGCAGGAGGTGGCTGGACGTCCGGAGGAGGCCACTGGTATGGGCGGACAGCAGAGCAGTGCCGCCACTGATATTGGGACCTGAGGTGCAGGGACCCGGACCTGCTTGCCTGCCTGTGGGCGTGTGCCAGGAGGGGCACGGTGCCATGACCAGGTAGGTGCAACATCCATACACTTTTTATCGTCCATACGGGTATCACGGTTGCATGTGTCTGGCATGGGGGGCCATTCAGTGTTGGCCGTGGTGGTGGTATCAGGGTGGTGGTGGGTCTGGCTGTGTGTGATTGCACACACATGGGGGCAGGGGAAATTGCTACCGGATTGTACTGATGTTCCTCTCTCCATGTTTTGCACCTTAAGGCCTGCAGAACACCAGCAGGCCAGAGACCCGGGCCGCCTGGAGGAGCAGAAGGCCAGGAGGGATAATGGTGGTCACGGTGCATGGACCACCCTGATGATGGTGAGTGCCTTACATCCATGATTACTACTGCATGCTGTATAACTGGGTGGGCAGTGGGCATGGCCACCATCCACTGCACCACTGCCATGCATGTAACTTGTTACAGTCAGCACTGTCCAGTGGCACTGCATGTCTTTGAGTGCATCAATGGTGGTTCATGTGCACCGGGCACATGGCTGTGGAACTGCTATCACATCACATAGCCAAGTCACTGTATGGCCATGGTGGTGCTGTGCAGGACATGGGCGTGTGTGTTTGCAGTGGTTCACATGGCTGTGGCTCCCTGGGTAGGTAGGTCTTGTGGACCACGGTCACTGTGGGTGGTCGCACACCATCACAGGGGCGTGGCACATGGCTGTATGCCACGCACAAAGGTGGGCAGCAGGGTCTGACAGTCACACTTATTGACTCTGCTCCCTCGCCCTAGGTGGACAGCAACTCCAGGTGCTGGAGAGGAGTGTGAGGAGCTGCTCCAGGTGGTGAGGGCAGCACTGGAGCTGTTACAGTGCATCCAACGCCACGGGGTGAGGAGGAGGAGGAGGAGGCGGCAGACATAGATGCCACGTGGAGGAGGACCGGGGCACACAATAAGGACTCCATGCCACTACCACCTTCCCCTTTGACCAATCCTCACACCCTTCTTCCCTCTCCCATATGTTCACCCCTGCTCCTTACCCGCCCCACCTGTTATGTGTCCCTTCCCCCATCTTGTAAATACTTGTAAATAGTTTTTGTTACTTATTTTAAGTATAAGCATTTTGTTATGACAACTGTGGTGATCTCGATTTGCAGCGGGCTACAGGTGCTCAGCTGCAGTAGTGGCGCATGGCGTTAGGGGTGGTTCACGCATGGCGTGTATGTGTGTGTGCAGAGGTGAACCACCTATGGTGTGGGCAGAGGATCAGTCACTGTCTGTGGTTTTGTGTGTTGTACTCTGTGCACTGGATGCCTGTGTGCAGTGGTCCATGGGGCCTGCACTGTGTGCATGGCACCCCTGTCAGACCGTCCATAGCCTGTGTAGTTGACACCTTGCATGTCTGTGATATGCACGGTCTGCTGGCATGTCAGTGGTGGCTGTCCATGCTGGATAACAACTGTACCCGGCACAATGCCAGGTTGCCCTCCATCACCAGTATGGTGCCGCGTCTGCCTCGGTGGCACTGTGGCCTCGCTGTTGTTATCCCCCTTCATGCTGTCCTTGTGTCTGTTGCGGGGATGTGCTCCAGTGTCTGTCACCTGTGCTCCAGCGGCATGCGGGTGTCATACAGCTTCATGGTGCCCTGGCATGGGTGGCTGGCACACCTGTGCAATGTAGGGGTGCTGGCCATGCGTACATCGTCACCTGTGGCCATATGCCAGGGGCTTGTTGACCCACTACTGTGTTCCTGTGTTGGTGTGCCCTTGGGTATGGGTGGGTGTTTGTCCATGCACTGTGTTGCATCCTGTGTGGTGCATGCCTCCATGCTACACTGTGCGTGTCTGTGCTGGCTGTTGTGGCCCAGTGCTGGGAGGCTGTGCAGGTGTTGTACCACTGGAGGTGGGGTCCAGAGCATGCCCTGTCGCATGTGGGGTACCTCGTGTGCTGATGCATGGTCGGTCTCCCAGCTGTACCGGGGAGACGTGCAGGGTGGTGCTGTGTATGCATCTGTTTCATCACTGTCTGCTGCCACCACTGCAGGGTGCCCATGGTGGGGCTGCCTTGCATGGCTCCATGGTGCACAGGGTTGCATTGTCACAGTGGGGTGGTGGTATGCATGGGGTGTGTCCTGCACTGTTGGGTGCCTACTCCTGGGAAGGGTGTATGGGGATCATGGTGCAGGGTGTGCTCTGCATTGGTGGGATGGTGTGGTATGGGGTGGTATTGTCCTTGTGCACGATCACAGCTTGCCAGGGGCATGATGGGGCACCATGGCCCGGCTGTGGGTTGGTTGCTGGTATCCATGGGCCAGTGGTTATTCCAGCTCTCCCCAGTTGTGCAGTGCATGGGATGGAGGGGACAATGTCTGTTCTGCTGTGTGTTCCTCTGCCCATCTGTGGCATGGGTGGTGGACCCCTGCATCCCTGGTTGTGCTGTTGCATTGCTGCTCTGCTGCTGGGGGCATCCTGGTTGCACTACGGCACATCTGGACTGCTCAGCTGAACATCCCTTGTTGCGCTAGGCGCAGGTGATGAAATATTCAGTCATGCGACCATAGGCGCATCTTGGCCTCGCAGTTTTGAATATCATGCTTCTTGCTCATGGGCACAGTGGACTTGCACTTGTTCCAGCTGTTGAGCACTTTTTGGGCACAATTTGAATATCTGAGCCTTTGAAAGCAGATCACTGTAGATATTTTTTAAACTCTCACTAGCCTTAAGTGGATCCAAGATTGCCAACTTGGTCTCCATGGAGTATGCTGAGTGTTTCATGAATGCTACTGCTGTTGCCTTATAACAGACCTTAATGATTGTCTGCTTTGATACTGTGATATGTGGTAACTGTAATAATTAAAAAGTTATGCAAAAGTAATTGACTAAGTAATGTGGTGTAATGGCTATTGAACTATTTAATCAGCACAATAAGACTGTCCCAAGAGAAGCTAACACTAAATGTACTTTACTTCTGACAGCAAGTTCATTTCTGACAGCAGTTTCAGCTCTGAAGCCACAAACTAATTTCAGTATTCCCTGAATTCATTATTGCAGAGTTCATTATAGCAGTGCAGCACTGTATTAAGTCACTGTTTTCTAGCTGATTTCTGATGTTTTGTGATGTGATGTGACGTGTTGTAATGAAATTGTGATTTAACAAGTTTTCTTACAAAAATTCATACTGCTTGCAATGGTTCTGCATTTTACAGACAAATAAGTAAAATGTGGAGCGGATGCTGCTCAGCTCCGGCTTCTAATGATGAAACAGACATGTTCAAAATTATTCATTTCAGTAAGGTCTGAATATGCAAGGCCCCAAAAATAATTGATATGATAATGGAACCTATTTGTAAATAGTGTACGAAATATTTGTAAATATTTATGCGAAAGTGCTGAGCAAGTTAGAAACTGTCTGTGAATGCCATGGGGAAGGAATAATTCAACAAAAAGCCAAAAAGCAATAATTACTCCCAAAAGGGTTTTCAATCAGTCTCTTTATTAAGTCATGTTGGTTGCAAAATTTAATACAGAGATCCGATAGGTTTCCCATTGTAGAAGTAAACAGTTTTGATCCCCACCAAGGGGAAGCTCTTTATTGTGCTATTGTGCTCTAAGGCTCTTAACTGGAAACCAGCATGATTGCAGTTATGTTTCTCTCAAAAAGACATTGTTTTGTTTACCACTTGAATGTACCCACATGGGCACCAACCAACATATATAGTGAATGGAGTGTGACAGTTATTATATGTTTTAATGGGTACTTGACGGTTGTAATGGAATGTTCAAAAATTCTCCTTTGTTTCATATCTGCAAATGTTACAGCATTTGCAACTGAAAATTCCTGGTTTATTATCGGATGTCACCGTGTTGGAATCTATAAAGTTACTATTGGTGAAGTTGATCCCTAGATTTCTGCCTCTTCAGAATGTTATTCTGGGGTTGATACTTACCAGTGAACGCAGTAACAGGCCCTTGCTAGGATTTTCCATCTTTCCTTCAAGATTTTGCTAATTTATTGCCTGATAGTTATAATGCTAAACCACAGTTACTTTTATTGTCATGTGCTTCAAACTTTTTGGTTTCATTTGCAGTAACATTTTCCATTCCACATTCTCTGCTTTTGGAATGCTTTTCTGAATAATCCTGCTGAGTAACCTCTCTCTCGAACTTGATTGATAGCAGACCAAATTCATAGGTATGTGTTTCACTTTATGTAGAGTTTCTTTTATTCAAAGAAATTGTCCATAAGGAATGCTGTTGACCTGGTTCTGAGGAAGGAGCTCTTTGCCAAAAGGAGAGAGTTTCCTGCAAAGGGCTTCCTGTAGAATGAGCAGATACTTTACTTGTTATATTATTTACTGTCCTCTTTATGTCTGTGTACTCATTTCATTACATTTACTTGTTTTACCAGGAACTCTCTGTCATCATTTAAGCTGCATTGCAGATTGAGACTCTTATTATTAAGCCATTGTATAAAAGCTGGGATCTGTTACAAACTCACACCCCAGATACACAATCATAGGTATCATAGGTTATACAGAGCTAGTAGACCATGGTCCCTGAAGCTTGCAAGTATTAATTATAACCCACTATGCATTTGTGTTGCAGATAGGTATCCAAGGTTTTTTAAGTAGTCATATTCTCACACGATACTATTTCCATAGGAAGACTATTCCAAATTTTACAGACTCTTACAGTGAATCAGATACTTCTTTTTGGTTTTACACTGTTCAACTTTCAATTGTAATGGATGTGCCCTAGTTATGTGAATTGTATCCTTCAATTCGCTTCAAAACTTCCCAAAGGTGATCATCATATAATGCCTTAAATACCAGACATAAGTCGCCCTCATTCTGCTATACTCCAATGAGTACAGCCCTAGATTTTGAAGTCTGGCATTATAATCTAAGTTAATGACTTCTGAATTTTTTAGTAGCTGTATGTTACATTTTCTAATGATTTAATGGAGCCTTTATCCTGGAGCCCAAAATTGGGCACAATACTCCAAATGGGGCCTCACTAGTGATGAGTACAATGGGAGCAACACATCTTTACTTTTACTGCTGATGTGTTTGTTGATGCAATGTAACACACCTGTTGCCTTCTTAATAACAGTGTGGCAATGAAGTTTGGAACTGAGATTATAAGACATACTTATACCAAGATCACGCTCATCATCCACAGCTTTTAAAGTTTTCCTCCAAAAATGTATTTAGCCTGAGTGTTTTTTTTCAAAATGCATCACAACACATTTATCTGCATTGAAGGACAACTGCTTCAGGGTAGCCCATTTCTGCATCTCATTTGGAGCATACTGGAGGTATTTATGTCATCATTATTTTGATAGGGTATCTTAAGCGTGTATCATCGGCAAATTTTGTTAACCAAACATTGGTCAAGGTTTTTAATGACGCAATATCTAAGTTAAACAGACATGGACCCAAAACAGAGCCTGTGGGATCCCACTGGTCACAATATCCCAGTCTGAGAAAAGCCCTTAACGCACACTCTCTGGTGCGGCCATTGAGCTATGATTCTACCCAACACAATATATTTCCCTATTCCAAGACTAATCATGTCCTCCATAAGCTGACCAGGGGAACCTTATCAAATGCCTTGGAAAAATCCATGAATATGACATCCACTGCCTCACCCCTGTCCAATGCCCCACTTACTCCATTATAGAAACTCAACAGGTTAGTCTGGCATGCTCTTGCCTTAACAAAACCATGCTGGGTGTGGTCAGGTTCAATTTTGTTACATAGATGTTCCTTTATGATTCCTTCTAATATTTTACCCAATATAGATGTCAAGCTGATGGGTCTATAATTTGACACCTCTGCCTGGAACCCTTTTATAAATTGGAACTACAATTGCTTGTCTCCAGACATCAATAACGTGTCCTTCATGTAAGGATTTGTTAAATGGGGTGGCAACAGGACAGAAGAGGGACAGACAATTCCTTGAGGATGCGGGGATGTAAACCATCTGGCCCTGCTGATTTGTTAGGATCCAGGTTTTGAAGCAGTTTTTGGATAGTAATAGCATCTACTGAAAAATACCCACTCAGGTTATGGTCATTGTGTTTCATTCTAGTTTCAGTTTTATTGTTAAAGACTGATGAAAATTGCTTATTGCACATAGTAGTCATAAGTGTCTTATCTGATACTAGTTTTCCTGATGTATCTTTAGTGGACCTATGATGGGAGTGCCACCCCTTTTGTTATTTATATATTTATAGAAGGATTTATAGTTATCCCCACATTTCTAACAAAGCGTACCTCAAAATCCCTTTTGCCTTTCTGATACTGTATTTTGTTACTTTTAACTGGAATTTAAAGGCTTCCTAGCTTTGCTTAGTTCCACACGACTCAGCTTTTTTATAAGCTCTGTTTTATATTTGATATGTTTTTAACAGTTCATTCATCCAAGGCCTATTCAAATTAGTTTTATCAGTATTTTTAATAATTGGGATATGTTTACTAGAGCTAAAGTTAGCGGCTAATCAGAATTTTCCAGATTTCAGAAACTGATTTGTCAAGGAATGAATGTTGCCAGTCCCAGGATGCTAAGTAAGTAAGTAAGTAAGTAAATTTGTATTTCTTTAAGGCGCCTTCCAAAGCTCAGGGCGCCTTTACAATATCAGTCATACAAATCAAAACCACAACTGTAAACAACATCAAATTCAAGAACTATCCAGTATAATTTAAATCACTAAAAATGCTTGGTTAAAGGAAGGTCTTTCAAGCTTTTTAAAGCTCTCCACAGTCAGGCAATTGCTATCTGGCAAGGTGAGAGAATTCCACAGGGTAGGGGCCATAAAGGCAAATGTTCTTCCACCAGATGTTTTAAGGTTACCTGGGAATCTCCAGAAATCCTCACCAGAGGATCGGAGGAGCAGGAGGGACAGTAAGAAGTCAGGAGTTCTTTCAGGTAGCGAGGTCCCAAACTGTAGGATTTTATAGGTTATCAACATGACCTTGAAAGTAATCCGCCACTGTACAGGCAGCCAGTGCAATTCGCAAAGCACAGGTGTTATATGGTTGGACCTCGACCTTCCAGTCAACAACCTAGCTGCTGCATTTGCACCAGCTGTAAGTGACGGATATCCACTCCGGCAGCCCTAGATAAAGGCGTTGCAATAATCAAGATGATTGCACACAAAGGCGTGGACCAGGGTGGAAGATCCTCTGATAGAATCAAGTGTTTCACCCGTGCTATATTCCTTAGGTGAAAAAGGATGGTTGACTACGGCTGACACCTGTGCCCTCAGGGTAAGCTTCCTCGTCAAATATAACACCAAGGTTACGCACCTGACCAGATGCCATAAGTGGGTCTCCCCCAAATAAACCTGAGTGTTTTCCCACCTATGAACCCGACATCCTCACCCCAAGTTCCACCACCAATACCTCTGTTTTTCCCAGATTCAACTTTAGCTAATTGGTAGTCATCCAATTCTGTATCTCCAGGAGGCAGTTGTTAAACAATGTACTTGACTCAGGCTCCTGCTCGGGCACAAAAGACATATAAAGTTGAGAATCATCGGCATGGCAATGGAAACTCAAACCAAAATGTCTTATAATGTCCCTAATGGAAGCATATACACCACAAATAATGGGGACAAAACTGAACCCTGTGGCACTCCACAGTGTAGACAGAAAAGGTGGGAATAAATCGACACTACTCTCGAGTCCTACCCTGCAGAAAAGATTTAAACCAACTGTGGACCACCCCCAGTCCACAGAGAGTCCCAGGCATTCAAGCAGCACCTCATGATCCACAGTGTCATGTGCCATACCCAGAAAGTTTGCTTTCTTGAAGTTGTACACTGTTGTGTACTACTATCCTGTCCCAAATTCTAACTGATTATAAAATGCACCATGGAATGGTCACTGGAGCCTCAATCAATCAATCAATCAAAATCTTTATTTATTCAAGGCGAACATCATTGAGCAAAGCTCATTTACAAGATGGACCTGAGTGGTCATACAAATGAGGATCTAGTATTATTACATAGACAAGAATAGCATAAACAGCAATACAATGACATGAAATGATTATACACAACAATTTACATATATACAAGGAACAGTAGAACCATTTAGCCTGTAAGAAAAAGGGGACAAAGGGTATAGCAGGCATAAAATATAAATTATAGGGTCTAACTAGTTTTTTATGAGAATATAATAGGTGATTTGGAAGATAGAAATTGAATTAATATAATGGACGGAAAAAGGAAGGTGGGTCAGGTGGGAGGGATTAGGCTTTATAAAAGCAATTGCAGAGCTCTGGAAAAGGGCGGAGAACAATCTTTTGAAAGATGCCAGAGGTAGTAGGCTATCTAGCTTCATGGATTTTTGGAGAGTTCCATGCAACTGCTAAGGTATAGCTGAAAGCAGCCCTCCCAAACGGGTGCAGGCATTGGGGACCTTTAATATGATGAGTTTACTGATCCTTAAGGTGTATGGCCTAGTTGTAATTTGGGTAAAGCAATCAGTGATATAGGTAGGTAGTTTGCCTGTTGCGGCTTTGAATATCCAGATAGAGCATTCCTATTTCTTCTGTGTTGTAATGATGTCCAGTTGACTGCCATATAAAGGGAGCAATGATGGGTGCTGGAGGAAGGTCAGTAATAAATCTTATGGACCTGTGATACAGGGTGTCCAGTTTATGTAAGAGATAGCGTGAACAATGGCAGTAGAGAAAATCAGCATAATCAATGAGGGATAGGAATGAGGCCTGAATTAACCTTTTTGGAATCACTGTTTAGGTAATGTTTTATTCTAAAAATAGTCCAAGCCTCTGTCTTAGCTTTTAAGTAGCTCTTCAATATGGACAGAATAGTCAAGCCTGTTATCTATCCAGACTCCAAGGTATTTGAAGTTATCAACAAATTCCAGTTTCTCTCAAGTAAGGTGGATAATTGTAGGGTGGTGGATGCTGGGGTAGTGGTGAGCAACTCTTTGTGGCAAAGAACATAGCTTTTGTTTTTGGCATTTAGAAGTAGTTTTTGTTCAAGTAGATTGTGCTGCAGAATGGAGAATTCGGATTGTAACAGTTCACAGGCTTTAGAAGGTGAGGGATTGCTGACATATAATACAGTATCATCAGCAAACAGATGAATGTTAGATTGAGTGAGGTTGGCATCAATATTGTTTATATAAATGGCAAAGAGGATAGGGCCAAGAATAGAGCCTTGTGGTACACCCCTTAGCAGTTGTTTTGAGGTGGATAGGTAATTTCCATTTTAACCAGTTGTGACCTATCTGAAAGGTAATCCTAATGGTTAGAGTACTGTACACTTAGAAATTTGATTTCCCATATTATGTACAATGTCATCAATGAATGAACACCATCATATAATAACTGGTAATCCATACAATGACCAGATATACACTCCTGATAAAACACTGTAGTAACCAGCTGAATTCTATAATGCTGTAACTCAATAGTGGGTTCTCATAGGTCTTATTGGTCTAGTATGAGCATTGAAAGCAATTTGCCCATTAGATGCTCTGCCTTTTCTCAAGGTTATATCCAATTATTTTGGTCATCTCACAAAATATGTCTGGTTATTCTTAAACTCTACCATACCCTTGCTACCCACCACATCGAGAGAAGGCTATTATATAACATTATCACTCTCTGGGAAATGCACATAGCCCTTTATGCCAGCTTCTCTTGAAGCTGCCCACCATCTTCAATGAGAACACATCTTCCAACAGTGCATTCCAATTGACCACTACCTCTCTGTGAAGAGTGCTTCCTAATTTCCTCCAAAACCTCTCCCCCAGCTTAATACTGTGTCCCTCATTTTTGGCTGCCACTTAGCTTAAAGAGACCTTCCTATTGACCCTATTTATCCCTTTCAAGTAATTTAAGATCTGAATCATGTCCCTGTCTCTCTCTCTCTTCTTTCCTCCAGGGAGTACATGTTTAGGGTCCCCAATCTCTTTTGCTTGATTTACCCTGCTGCCCCACAATCAACTTCATTGCCTTCTCTGGATCATCTCCAGCAGGTTAATATCCTTTTTGAGGTGTGGGCACCAGTACTGTATTCCATGCTGTAAATGTGGCCTCACACTGGCCTGTACAGGGCAGAATGACCTCCTCTCGGTATACCGTTAAAAGGGCAACTGAGATACAGTGGCTCAGATTTGAGCGACTCAGTCTCATGCCTATAAGGAGAGTGACCCTGAAATGGTAGTGACTGGGAAGTGCAGGGCAAGGGAATAGCCAACAGGATACCATAAGGTATCCAGAAGGTATGTGAGGGTGGTGAGAGGAAAGCCACCAAAATGGCTCAGTGGCACTTTGGTTAGGGTGGCTGGCTCTGGTGGGGAAGGTGCAGGGTTCAGGGCTGGGAGAAGCACAATATTTTGTGCTTTGCTGTTCTGGTGTGTTTTTTTCTTTTTTTTATTCCTCATTCTCCTGCTCCTGACATGCCTCTTCATGGGGTTTGTTATTTTTAGTAAGGGGCGTGAGGACAAACACCCCTGCATAAACAGTTGAGGGAGTTTCATGCTGTGAATATTCATCAGAGCTTTTATTTTAGAGATGTACATTGCCCTAATGGTGATCTCCCTTTGGCGATTGCCATTAACACATAGAACCCCTCTTCTTGTCTACTGCTGATCCCTGTGGCAATTTATCCCAACATCTTGTTTACCCTCACTGCTTTCTTGAACTGCATGGAGTGCTTCAGGTAACTAGTGATGGCTGACTGTTTAAAAACACACCACGCTGCAGAGCTATGGGCAGGGTATAGGTGAGGACTGTGTGCCCTAAAATACAACATCAGACCAAAAATCACCTGCACTCTAGAGCCAGGAGGTAACTCAGACCTCCAGTGAAGGTTGAATCAATCACAAAGAAGTTCTGTATAATTATAAAATTAAAGATTTTATTCCATTTAGAAAAGGAAGGTCTGAGACTAGAAACATAGAAACATAGACTTTGACAGCAGAAAAGGACCGCTAGGCCCATCTAGTCTGCCCATTTCCCTACCTACAGGATAGCCGCTAGATCCTAGTTAACCAACAGCCTATATCTTCCTGCCCCCACAAGAATTGCCTTATGTCTGTCCCATGCATTCTTGAATTCTCCACAGTTTTAGACCCACAACTTCCTCAGGAAGGCTGTTCCATGCATCCACTACCCTCTCTGTAAATAATACTTCCTCATTGCCCCTGACCGCCCTCCTTCTATCTTTAAATTGTGTCCCCTTGTTCTTGCAAGTCTCTTTTCTGAAAGATGCTACCCTCTTGGACTTTGTTGATTCCTTTAGGTACTTGAAAGTTTCTATCATGTCCCCCTCTACCTTCTTTCCTCAAGGGTATACATATTAAGCTCCTTTAGTCTCTCCTCACTGGCTTCTCTTGCAGACCCTGCACCATTTAGTTGCCCTCCTCTGGACTGCCTCTATCCTGTCTATGTCCTTGCGGAGATGGGGTCTCCAGAACTGGACACACTATTCCAGATGGGATCTCACCAACTGTCTGTACAGTGGGATAACAACTTCCTGTTTTCTGCTGCTGATGCCTCTCCCTATACATCCCAGTATACCCCCGGCCCTCCCTACTGCCTTCTCATTGCTTGCTAACCTTAAGGTCATCTGATATGATTACCCCAGGTCCCTTTCCTGTTTTGCTGTTGTTCTACCTCCCACCCATTGTGTATTCTTCCCCTGGGTTCTTGTTTCCCAGGTGCATTATTTTGCACTTTTGCATTGAATCCTGGCTGCCATACATCTGACCATTCCTCCAGCCTTGCCAGGTCCCTTTTCATCCTTTCCACGCCTCCTTGTGATCAACCCTGTTGCAGATCTTGTGTCATCTGCAAAGGCATACTTTTCCTTCCAGTCCCTCTGCAATGTCACTGATGAAGACATTAAAAGGACTGGACCCAATCTGAACCCTACGGTACCCACTAGTAACCGCCCTTTCTTCAGGTGGACTCCATTTACAATTACCTTCTGTGTCCTGTTGTCCAGCCAATGTTTTACCCAGGCTACCACCCTGGGACCCACTCCCAAGCTGGTTAATTTGACTAATAATCTTTTGTGTGGGACTGTGACAAATGCTTTGCTAAAGTCTAGGTAGGCCATGTCCACAGCCCCTCCCTGGTCTACTACTTTGGTCACCCAGTCAAAGAAATCTATAAGATTCGTCTGACATGACCTTCCGCTGTGAACCCATGCTGCCTTGGATCCTGCTCCACTGGCCTCTAGGTACTCAACTATTCTTTCCTTCAAGTGACTCCATCACTTTCCCTACCACAGAGGTCAGACTGACAGGTCTATAGTTTTCTGCCTCTGTCTTGGTCCACTTTGTGAGAATCACATCTGCCTTCCTCCAGTCCTAAGGTACCACACCATCCTCCCATGATTTATTAAAAGGTAGCCAGTGGTTTCACTAGTTCCTTCCTTAATTCTTTTAGAATTCTGGGGTGAATTCCATCAGGACCCATTGCTTTGTCCACCTTCAGTTTTAGGAGTTCTTGTAGAACCCTTTCTTCTGTGAAAGGACTGGGATCGACCCCTATCAAGAGTGCTTCTGTTAATTGGATTAGGCACTTCCCCTCCTCTTTTGTGAATACAGAGCAGAAATATTCGTTCAGTATTCCTGCTTTTCACTGTCCCCTCTGCCCACCACCGTTCATTCTATTCAGCCTCACTAGCCCTCCCTTTGTCTTTCACGCTCACTGATGTACCTATAAAGGTTTTATCATCCTTCTTAACTGAGTTGGCTATCTTTTCCTCAGTTTGGGCCTTTGCTATTCTGACTTCCTCCCTGCTTCTTTCTGCCTTAACTGGTACAGCTCTCTGTCCTGCTCCTTCTGTGTTTCCTTATACTTCGGAATGCTATCTTTTCTTCCTGACTTTCACAGCCACCTCTCTTGAGAACCATAGTGGCTTTTCTTCGTTTGATTTGTTTATTTGCTTCACACAAGGCTTGTTGCCTCTGTGATGGCAGTTTGATAATTCCCATTGTTGCTCACACCTCCTTCTAGCCTGTTTGGTAGTGCTTTTCTGAGGGCACTCTCCCATCTTACCAAAGTCAGCCCTCCTAAAGTCCAGTACCCTCACTTTTGTATGAGCTGAGCTCTGTGCTGAGGTTGCGTGAACCACACTGTTTGATGGTCACTTGTCACCAGATGGCAACCCACTTCTAGATCTGAGATCCTCTCACTGCCCCATTTGAGAGTATGAGGTCTAAGATTGCTCCCTCACAGAGTGGGTTCCGAAACTAGCTGTCTAATGCCTGCCACCTGTAGGGCATCAAGAATGGCCCTGCTCTTGGATGTGGCTGCAGCAAATGTGCTCCAGTAACATCTGGCATATTCAGGTCTCCCATCAACAGTATCTCCTTTCTCTGCCATTCTAAGAATGCCTTCCATCATATCCTTGTCCATTCCTTCCCCTGACATGGGGTCTGTACACAACCCCTGTGCGGATTGTGGTGCCCTTTCCAGTCTCCAAGGTGACACAGTGCCTCCTCTCCTCCCTGTTTACTCTTTTGTTCAGTTGCTTTATCCCTTCCTTTACATAGAGCTACTCCTCCCCTCTTCTCCCCTGCCTGTCTCTCCTGTAGGTTATGTACCCTGGTATGTTAACATCCCAGTCATGGTTCTCTGTGTACCATGTTTCTGTGACTTCTAGCGATATCCAGGCATCCCTCTTCCATTAAGGCCACCAGTTCAGGGAGCTTGTTGCCCAGACTATGGGCATTGGTACTCATTACCCTCCATTTCCTGATGGCCTTGCCCATTTTCCCCATCCCTGTCCTTCTTGCCTTTGTCACTTTCTCCATTTACCCCTAACCTTCTCCCTATCGACACATCCATGTTGGTGTTTGCCACACTTACTACCATGATTGTTTGGGGGGCTGGATTTTCCTGCTCCTTTCAGTGCCTCCCCTTAGCTGGTTTAAAAGCTTGCCAATGAAGCATTTAAACCTATCACCTAGGATCCTAGTTCTCCTCCCAGACAGATGCAGCCCATCATGCCAGTATAGGCTTGCATCACTCCAGGTGGACCCCCAGTCCCCAATGAAGCCAAATCCTGAGCTCCACTCTAGTTTTCAACCACTGATTGAATCCATGATACGAATACCCTAGCTCTCCTATGCCATAGATCGGTGCTACCTCCAGAGAGTTTACCGTGTGTGCTACTTGACTAAAGCCCCTCCCAATTCCACAAACTCTTCCTACTTCTCCTAATCCCTTTCTTAGCCAGGTCATTTGTCCCTAGGTGGACAATGACATCTAACTCCTCTCCCTGTGCAGCTGCTCCGGCAATCCTGAGGATTCGCTCCCTGTCCCTCAAGCCATGGCGCCTTGCAGGCACCTACCTCCTCCCCTTCCTCGCCCAGTTCTGCCTTCCTAACAATGGGTCCCCACCAGGATTTGTTTCCTTTTCCTGCAGGGTCCCCTGCCACCCTCCTGTGGGTCTCCTTTGTGGAGGTTCCCAACATCCGCCTTGGTCTCCACTGTGGGTGCCTCCATAGAGGAACCACACTTTGCCAGAATGGCATAGGGTGTGGAGAGGTACAACTGGAGGATGTGCCTCTGTTCCACCACCCCACCCTCCCTGAGCCCCTGTGTCCAACCGCTCCTCTTTCTTGGCAACCTCTGGGGCAGCGGCAGTGGCACTGGTGGTCCCTGGATGGAAGGAGGTCCCACAAATCCTGGCCAACTCAGCCTGGAGATGAGCAACCTCCTCCCTCAGCCCAGAGAGGTGCCTGCAGATGGGACAACACGCATCCTCCAGAACATCTCCCGGAAGACTGCTGCTCCACAGCCACTACTGCACCTCTCAATCATGTCTTATTTCTGTCCCTTAACTGTTTGCAATCCTTACTCTTTCCTCTGTTTTTTCTCTCTCTCTCTCCCTACTTTCTGCCTGTGTGCCTTTAAGCTCCTGATTGTCCTGTTCTGAGACAAGAATATCCTATATTTCTCAGTAGACCCTTACTTGTTCAGAGGCAGACCTCCAGCAGCTAGAGGGGGCGGAGAGCTACTCTTGCCCTTCTAGGATGGTGGGTCCCTGGTGGTTCTGTGATCACTCACTTCCTGCCCCTAAACAGGAAGTTCCTGTTGTAAGTCAAATCCTGTGCTTATAAAAATAGAACTAGCTTTGGGTGGGGAAGGAGGGCAATATAGTCCCAGCAGAGAAGTTCAGTCACACAGCAGTCCTTTCTCCTGGTGTCTTCTGCCAAGCTATTAGCAGAATCTTTCTAAGGCAGTCTTTAAATGTAGCTTCCTTCTGATAAGCCCTCCCCCTACTTACCAGCTCTTTCTACAAGTAATTTAAACCTCACAGCAGTTAAGTCCTTTCAGTCACCTGAGATTTACACCTAGATGACTTTTCAGTTACCCATTCAGTTCAGTTAACCCAAACACACTTTTTTTTTTTTTTTTTGTTTGTATGTTAGTTTTTTACCTAAATTAAAGGTCCAAATACAAAAGTTCTTCTACTTTAGTCCCAGCACAGAAGTTCAGTCCACAGCAGTCCTTTCTCCTGGTGTCTTCTGCCAAGCTATTAGCAGCAGTCTCTTAGTAAAGACCCAATTGATGGTTGCTCTAGTCTTTACTGATGGAGAGCTAGATTGGGTGGTAAAGGTGCTAATTAACTAAAGTTATGGTATAGGTACACATAAAAACTTGCAGCTGGATGGCAGGTGACCAAGCACGTCTGAGAAATAAGCAAGCAAACAGCCATTGGGGAAGTGTTGTTCATGGTAGCACTTTCCTCACCAAAGAGGGTTTGGCACAGCATCCATCAACTGCAGCAACTCCAGTGGTGGACCGCAGTGCTCGTTTCCCTCTGCAGAGGTCCCTACTTGCCAGCATGACCACAGAGTGGAATCCCATTGCACCATTGTGAGGAGGGCAGTTAGTAGGAGAAATGAGTGTAAAAGCATTGATGACTGCTTGTTGAAGATCTCCTACTCAGTGGCTCTTGATCCTACACTGTGATAATCAAGGATGAGAATAGGAGTTAAGTCATTGGGGATGGGGTCCATAATGGTGCACTGAGCAGAAGATGGAGGCTGTTAAGGCAACAAGGTAAATGTCAGGAGGGTTAAAGAGCTGCTTACAGTTCTGCAAAACAGCTGAAAAATGTCTTACTGTATTTAGTCCTGGCTCTGTCTATACAATATTTCACACAGTATCTATAGATCTCTTTTCAACATTCATTATTATGGAAGACACTTGCATGAAAATAGGATCTTTGTCCTTGTAGTTCACTTACTCCACTGCATATTTCCTACTTGAAGTTATAACCTCTCCTTTGACATCCTAACCTATTGCCATGGAAATGGATGTGATGCCACAAGCAGGGCATTATGACCTCAGGTATGGACTATGCAGCTGGAAAAATCAGACTCAGAGATAAGGATCTAGTTTCCATGCAAACAGAATTTTGGTAAAAGGAAAGGGGCATGAAATACAAACAAATGTGCAAAATAAACAGCACTGTTGCATAAATACTGTTTTCAAAATTATTTCTGTGGTGCTAGCTGATATTTAATAAACATAATGCAAAACCTGATGAAATGTTATTATTTTCATTGTCGACAAAGTAGAAGGCATACATGAGGACCTCATTCATTGGCAGGCAGCTGCCTGATCTAGGAACAGTAGCGTGAGTAATTAAATTGCTGCAATTAATGAAACAGGTATGCTTAGGCTATTTTATTTGCTTAAACCTCTAGGAATGCAGTATGTTTTCACAATGAGTCATTTTTTATATATACATATATATATACATTGTGTGCTCCTAATCACCCAGCACACCTCCATCTGTCTGATCCCCATTTCCATCATCCAGCTTTCTGGGACAATCCTTTCTCGCCCATGTCCCAGCTACTGGCTTGTGGCAGAGTGCCCAGTCACTGATGCAGAACCTGAAAGGGCCTGGACTTAATCCTGTGACCAGACAGTTTTTCCTTCCTAGTTGAGTTTCCCCAGGGCTCGACTGTGTGCAATGGTGAGGCAGATGAGCTCGACTTACACGGAGATGTCCCAACACGCCAAGACATTGCCCATTTCTACTGATGTGCCTAGACGTACACTGCCACCTGAACATCTGCAGGTGGCAGTACTGCAGCAGACCACGTTAACCTCATCCCGAGGGAGAAGAGCTGTTCTTTGGATGCTGATCCTTCCTGTCCTGGCTAACTCCTGAGTGACCTGCATCAGTTCTCAAACCTGGATCACCAGTGTGACAGGAAGTAAAGTGCAAATGCCAGTGCCTCAGCCCTCTATGCCACTGGGCTGGCCTGGAGTCATACTTTTAATTAGCTAATGCATTAAATGATTTATTAAATTAAGTGCCAGTTCAGTTCCTTCAGTTGACTTTTTTAAGTTCCTAACTATTTGGTTCCATAGTGTGACAGGGAACTCTTGCCACTCTTGAGGACTGACCTTTTCTTAAATCGCTTGCAACAGTTCTTCTGTTTCTTAGCCTAATCTATCCTTTACAATCTCTAGTCCATAAGGTTGGCCACCTATGTTGGAACCCTTTGCAAACTATGTGAGAAACCTTTCGGCACCATGCATTTCTGCTTGAAGTTGAACCAGCATAATTTTCTGTGGTGATTTGCATATACAGCCCATGATGCTTTGCATTATGGATATGTATATTTTGTATTTAATTGAAACTTGGCTTCCTGGCCAATGCCCTTTAGGGTAACCATTGCCTCAGTGCTTGTGCACTGAGGTTCTTTATCACCTATGGGCATCCCTTCCCTTTCTTGACTATGCTATAGTGTCCTCTTTAATTTTACTTTCTCCTCTCAGGTCCTCGTACAGGAGGTTATTGTGGTGACCTCAAGCATATATAAAACAGGTTGTGTTTATCATTGTTGGATTTAGTATGTAACAGCACTACATCATAAAATACCTTTTTGTATATACTGTATGTTTATGAAACCTGTAAATGTTGAAAATACCATGGCAGTAGGTGTTTTGATAATGGTAAAAGTACTAGGTGACTATTATAGAAATTAAGTTTGTTGTGCTATTTAAAAGGCATGTAAATAGCTTTAAACTGAACAAGTCTGAAATGTTATGGTAATGTGCATATATCACATGATGCTTTGCATTATGGAAGTATGTATGATGTTAGATTTCTTTGAAACTTGATTTGTTGCCAATGCCCTTTGGGTAATCCTTTTTCAGTGCTTCTGCACTGAGGTTCTTTGTCTTTAGCTTTTTTTTTTTTTTATTTGAGCCCCACCACCCAAGAAAACAAGATAGGTGTGGAGATTGAATCTCAACTGGTAAATTAGATCAGAAATCAGTAGGTGCTAACTAAGTGCAGAGAAATGACATACATAGTCTGTTGCTGCAAACTGATGCACTGAAGAAGGTCTATGACATTGCTGAAGCTTATTTCCTGTATTCTGAATGAACATCACAGAGAAATTGTGTTTAAACCTGAAGTTCGGTATCTGGTCCATCTGTTATCTCACAACCCCTCCACACACAGACTGTGTCAGAATTTGTCCTTTAGCTAATCTGCCCTCACCCATTCACTACTAAAGCTCTCCCACTAATTGCCCATAACATCTCTTTGATCATCAAGCCCCATGACACCTCCTTGGTGGTATTATTAGTCCTACCTTTACTGTTAAAGTCCTAATCCTAATCGGGATTAGGAATATGTGTGTGTGTGCTTGGGGGGTGAGGATAAATCGTCCCAGTTTTAAACTACGTATGGAAAAGTCAGGTGGGGTTATCCATCTAACTTGCTGGATTGACCTCTGTGCAAGGCAATACTCTGCCACTTGCACCATTACCTGACTGTGTAGCTCTCAGCTCTGTAGCTGAACATGTAGAAATGGTTTGGAATATATAGAAACACCTTAACAACTGCAGTGTTAATGTGAGAAAAATAAAATGACTACTATACTTCAAACTGTGTAAAACAAATTAGCAGGTGTAAGATCTAAATGTGAGAAACCACAACATGATTTCCATGGGGTCAAATAAACAGAAAAAACCTCATGGCTAGAACTGTCTCAAAGGTGAGATCAAAATGCAATGGAGTGCAATGGTTACAAGTATGTGAGAAAAGAGAAATGGCTGCAATGGTTACAAAGTAAGACGAAAAGCAACAGCTGCAATGTTACACCAGGGATGGGCTTTTTCTTAAGAAGCCTATCAGTTTCTGATTCCTAAGCATTCTATTGTTAGATTTATCAGTAGTTTTGTGCTAGCTGCAAGTGGATTTCTTTTTGCTTTAATGTTATATGCATACATGTTTCAGAAGGGCAAACTACAGTATAATCTGAGTAGTTTATTGTGCCAGACAAATTATAAAAAGTTCACCACTAGGATATTTACTTGTAGTCTGCATATTTCTTTATTAATTTCTTTTGGGGGCAGCAAGAAGAGAGCTTTAAAAGTGAATTGAGACAGTGTCATCTGCAGGCAGAAGCATTGTTACTCATGATGCTGGAGACATGGATTAAGGAATAAGAATGGGCCATTGGAGGGCAAATAGAGGAGGAGGGAGGACCGAGCATTTCAGAGGATACTCTTCTCCTTTGTGGTGGAGGGACTGGTGCCACTGTTCTACTGCCACCTGGCTGACCACAGGTTGCTGCACAACATCTTTGGCCCCATGATGGGTGATCCAGGTTACTGTGCTCTGCCATGGCATGCATGATGTGCACGTGAATAGAGATCAGCTTGATATCTCAGCAGGAAGGGCAAAATCAGATGAAAAGCCCGATGTGTAGCAGTATGTGACCATGCAATTTCAGGTCCCAAATCAGTTCCTCAGGTGGTGCTGCCACCAGCGAAGTTAGGGTTTGTGCAAATACAGGAAGGGCAGCCAGCCCACAACGTATGTATACAGACAGTTTTCTAAATGCACTCATTACATTTTCAAAGCAAGATGCAAGTCCACTGCTAAGTAAAATCAAGTTCATTATTGTAGGAATTTCATAAAGCCAGACCAAAAGTTCACATATGTACTCGTAGCAGTCCACAGTGCTTTGACTCACAATGAGTCTTCTTTAGTAGGTGGAGCTAGTGGGAGCTTCGTTATTCAAATAGTATAACCAATTACAAAAATGTACCTGAATCACATTTAAAGTAATTACAAGTCCCAAACTGATACAGTTAATCATAATTCTTTTTATTAGAAGTGCACCGTTTAATGTCGTTGTATTTACTTTAAATGTGATTTAGGTTAATTTTTTGTAATCGGTTATACTATTCAAATCACATAAGCTCCCACTAGCTTCACCCCCTGAGGAAGACTCATTGTGAGTCGAATCACTTGGGACTGCTATGATATACACTGTGGACCTTGGTCTGGCTTTATGAAATTCTACAGTAAAGAACTTAATTTATTTACTCAGCTGGACTTGCATCTTGCTTTGTAAAGGTACTGAGTGCATTTACAAAACTGTCTGGTATACATTCAGGTCCCACCAACACTGACTGTCTGCTCCTACCAACAAGAATTCGATTGTAATGTTGTCCCCATGGGACCTGCTACTTTGGATAAGCCACGAGGAATTTGGATGTCATTGACTGAGAAGATGTGGGGCAGGGAAGGACTTTGAGGTTAACTAAGAAAGCAAATGAGGACAGCACTGGAGATAGAGGGATGAAAACAAGTCAGAGTCTTAGTAAATCAGTGGTCAGTTATTCCACAAGGTTGTCAACTCTAATACCTACCTCTTCCCCAGACAATAGCCTCCTGTCTGAAACACAAAGTATTGCTGTAAGCCAGTGCCCCATAGTGATACACTCTTCAGAGGTAAGAAGCATGGCTTGCTACATGTTGCCAATAGAATCAGTCATAGCTGTATTTAAAGCCATGTGTGAAGTAAAGGGATCATGTCTAAACTTGTTTGCCCTAAGTGGGGAGGGCATTAGGCTTGACAACCCCACAGAACACTCCACCACTGATTTTCCAAGACTCAGAGACCCAAAACCCTCTTGTTTTTTTCCTATTGTGTGTGCTTTCTGTTCCTCAACCCTAATGTCTGCATTACCATAACTTTTGCAACAAATTTCCTTTATTTTGTGATAGCAGACTCATATCCTCATTAATGCAGTCCCTTTGGGACCTACACAAATGAAATAAACAGAATAGTGGAGAAATTTCTAGACCAGCTTCACCTACCAACTAACAAGCAAAAGACAACAGTGTCTAATACTTGTAGATGCACTGTGCCATCCTAGTTTAGATATAGTTCTGATAATAATTACTTCTTACCTGGGTCTTGGAGATTAATGGGATGGGGAAGGGATGATGAATTGAGGAACATCCATTTGTACTGTACCTGTAAAATAAAATGTAAACATAGGGGCCGGTGGCACTGATGGTTGAGGAACTGGCGCCACCACCTGTGCCATGCCGGGGACCCAAGTTCAGCAATGGACTTGAGACACGGGGACTGTCAGGGGAAGGAGAGGACTGAGCATCCATGGGACTGTACTCCTCTCTGGGGTGGGTAAGCAGGGCAGCATCGCTCTGCAATGGTCCCCAGTGGAGACCGAGAGCACTGCATGAGCAGCACAACAGGAACAAGAAAGCGGAAACAACTCCACGACCGGCTGGATGATGGTTGCGGTCTTCTGACACCCTGAAGACCCAAAAGGAGCCATGTCCACCTCAGCAGTGCCCTGGTGCCAAATGTAAAGTGTGCTGGCCAGTCCCCACTGGTGCCTTCCCCTAAGAGAAGAGGGACCTATCCGGCAAGGGTTATGCTGATTACCCCAGATCAGAGGCCCAAGAGGGGTAGTAGGGGTATGTCAGGGACCATGGCTGCTCGAAGGAGGCAGGTCCTGAAGCACGTGAGGGAAAACAGATACTACCAAAAAAAAAAAATTAAACATGGTCACAAAGGATCTGTAGTAACTAACTGAGAAAAGCAAGGTTCTCTAAATAAAGAAAAAAATATCATCTGTTACACATGATCAGTGTCCTGCAATGCTGGGGCTGGCATCTCACTGTGCCATCTTCATTTCCCCTGGACCTGTGAGACAAAAACTGGAAAAATGGGTTAGTATGAGCAATAAAATACTGATCGGTTGTGTCAGGTGGAAAGGGTGTGTAATTTTATTTTGAGGGATTAAAGAGGGTTGGTTGGGAGGTACCATAGCAGCAACCTGAGTTAGGGAATGGAGTTGGGTCACTCATGGAGGCCAGCATTGAGGATGTGGACAGAATTCATCATCCCAGGGCCCACTCTGCCCTGGAGGTCAGATTGCCTGTTCATGAACTGTCACTACCCAGGATGAAGCCATCACCTTTTGCATGTCGTGCAACACCGACATGGCGACTGACTGCAAAATTGGCTGAGAGTCTCTATACCCTCCTATTCCTGACATGGGGGAATTATGGGGGTATAAAATGTACAATATAAGGTCCTTAGATGGCAGTTAATGGGCTGGTAGGCTTGCAACAGAAGGTCCGCAGGAGTGTGGTGTCTGCAACAACAGGTCTTTATCTTGCCAGGTACTCTTTCCCATTTTTCTTGCCATTTCACTTTTCCTAAAGCAGTGTATGAGCCTATCAGGCCTTGACAGGCATTTCAACTCCTTGTGAGGAAGGGTTCCCAGGCCTACCACAAAATGTTGTCTATGAGCCAGATCACTGCCCTGTTCCTCCCAGGCTGGTGTCATGTGCCGCAGCATATTCCCTCCAATCTCAGCCCATTCAGCTAGTTCAGAGAGATCACACCTGCACTCACATCACCAGCATGAGAAAGCAACGTGGTCCCCACTGGGCCAATAGCCATCCCTGCATACTGCTTTAGGGAGAGGTCAAAAAGCCAGCACGGAGGGGCTGAAATCATTCTGATTGATAGAGACAAGGGGGGGAGAAGGCACAGTTGTTGCTTGAGCACAGCATGGAGGGGTAGCTGATATGGGGCAATAGTTTATTCAAAAGACTGGGTAGTCGAAAAGAGAAAGTAGCTTTTCAGCCAGTGAGGATGGAAGGCAGAATGAAATACCTATCATTTCTATGCCTGAAATCATAGTGGATGTTAGTCAATGGAGAGAGTTTCCATAAGGTAGAGGAAGCAAGATAAACCAAAATTCAGAAATGAAGCTGAGGGAGGTACATAACATCTGTGAGATAGATGGAAGAGTCCCAGAAGGAGTACAGATTACAGTGGTGAATGCAAGGGGGAGTTGGTTGCAAAACTGTTGACGGAGGTTTAGTAAGGTGTCCAACCCAGACAGGGTGGTTACTGGTGCAGAGCAGTAGACTATGTCTGCATAGTTGAAAACGGGAGAATAATTTTGGACAGGATTTCCATGGTGGGCAGGTAGCAGGAATGATTCTCTGTGATGATATAGCATGCCAAGCTCTGGTGCAAAGCTTAGAGGTAATGGCGTCGATGTGTGCTAAGAAGGAGGTGGGTCCAGCCAGACACCAAAGTATTTGTATTAGTAACTTGTCAAGTGGAATGCTGTCTAGTGAAGTGATGGGAAATGGGGAGGGGGATGATCTGCATAGTTTCTGAGGTGTGCCAAAACCATGGACACAGTTCTGGAAGTATTTACTTTAAGCTGATTTTGATTGAACCAGTGCTGAATGTTGTTGAAGTCATTTTGGAGGAAGGTTTGGGCTACAAGCATTGAAGGACCAGAGGAGAATAGAATAGTGTCATCAGCATATATGTGTATACAGGAGTTTGTGCAGGAGGAGGAGGTCATTTATGAAGATGGAAAAGAGGATATGGCCAAGGAGATCCTTGGGGCACACCAGCGGAGATTGGAAGTGGGGTGGAAGTGACATTGGCAATTTTAACTGACTGTAGCCTATTGGAGAGATAGGATTGAACCATTGAACAGTGCTGGGGCAAGCCCTGCTGCTTCAAGCTTAATTAGGAGGAGGGGTGGAAACAGAGTCAAAGGCCTTAGCCAGGTTGACAAACACAGCACGTTACGTGGGCCTTGGTCAGAGGCTGTTAGTATGTGATTTGTTACTTGCAGAAGGGAGGAGGTGATATAGTGTTGTTTTCTGAAACCAGATTGATGAGGAGAGAGGAGATGGTTTGTGGAGAGATGTTCAGCTCAGTCTTGAGTGAGCCAAGGATTCCAGAAGCTTGGCTAAGATTGGGAGAAGGAGATATGTCTGTAGTGGCCGGGCATGGAGGGGTCTCCCCCATTGTGAGGGGATAACACAAGCTATTTTCCAGGCCTGAGGGACTGAACCAGTGAAAAAAAGAGGTTATAAATATAGGTGAGATGTTTGAGGATGCAGGAGCAGAGATCTGAAGGATCTTGGGGTGGATCCCATCTAGGACTTCATGTTCAGAGATGGGTGGAATTGGAAGTTGTTGTTGTGTCAAGGGAGGGAAGTGACATAGCAGGAGAGGGCCCAGTTGGGGCAGCGCAGGAGGTGAAGAATTTATTTATGCATCAGCAGAGTGATTAATGTCAGAATCTGGGGAGCCATTATTTAGGAATGCAGAGGCGTTGGACTGTGCTGGTAGTCGAGCAGTGAGAATACAACTTTCTAGAGTTGGAGGGGTGAGAATGGGAGAGTTTTGACCTGAAGTAATCTGCTTTGGCTTGCCTGATGGCCTTGAGTCAGAGCATTCTTAGGGTATTATAGGTTTGCCTGTTTGAGGGGTTGGGTGGATTTAAAGGTGGACCAGGCTTTGCCCTGTCCTTTCATTTAGTTAGGATGGGTTCTGAGATCCAATTGTGATGGCGCTTCTTGACCCTGGACTTTTTCAGTGGGCATAGAAGTCCCAGATTTTGGTGAATATGTTTAGGAAACAGGAAAGGGCGTGTTCGACATTCAGTGTGGTGTACACCTGTTCCAGGATGCATGCTTAAGGCTGAGAGGAGGAATTAGTTTCTAAGCAGTTAGAGGGCAAGAGTTTAGGTATTTGGGGAAGACGGGCAAGTGGATTTTCCTATGCAATCATGTAATGCAATGATCGCTAGCATGTTTGCTAGAGTGCCAGAGATGTTTACTCTGTGGGGGAGGGGGGGATGTGAGAATCTAGTCAATCAGAGAATGGTTTTGGGGATAAGGATTGTAGTGAGTGGACCCATTTAGTAGTTGGGTAAGGTTGAGGGATCAATCTTTCACGTGGGGCCTGGGAGGCAGGGTTAACCAGTCCAAGTTGAAGTCACCCAGGAGGACTGAGTTCACCTTTGAGAGTTTGTCTGGTAAGGTAGCTATGGTAGAGACAAGGGAGTTGCTAGTAGTCATGGAGGGTACAGCACCTGATATATAGTGGGAGAGAGGAAGGTAGAGTGAGCTGGGCCAGGAGAATTCTCATGAGAGCTAGGGCTAGCTCCTTAAAAGTGACCGAGCATGACAGGGGGTTCTTAGTGTAGATGGCTACTCCCCGCCCCTCTTGCCATGGTCCTGTCTATGTAGTGAGTACTTAGGAAGAGGGAGGAGCCAGGTATCTTAGCAGAGAGCCAAGTGTTTAAGACAGGCAGAGGACATCAGGAGAGTATTTTTCATGCAGCAGGTTAGTAGGTCTAGCTTGGCAGAAGGCTTTGATATTGACATAGGCAATAGAGAGGCCTTTGTAGGAGCTATAAGGGGATGATTTGTTGTCCTGGTTAGGTTCAATGTCCCCAGATAGGAGGACGAAGAGCAGGAAGGAGTAGGTGGTTAGAAGTTTATATGCCCTAGTGTAAACGAAGGCTTTGGGGAAGGGTCTGACAGCCCTTATTAGAACAGCAAAGGTAATTGTCTGGGCAGGAGGATGCTAGGGGCTGACATAAGGGATGGCTGTGGCTGTGCAGAGACTGTGGTTGAGTGTTTGAGGTGATTGTAGGAAAGACAGAGGAGAATGGGGACTAGAGGGTAGGAGGATGGTATTTTGCACTGGAGTAGGAGAGCCAATGTGAGGAGGTAGGAGGCCAAAAATATGTATAGAGCTGGGTGGGTCGAGGCCATTTTGCACATTGAACCACAATGTGTACAGTACAAGCCAAGCTACAGCAGGCTTTAAATTCTTGTAGTAAGCAATGGTAGGAGGGTATATGTCCGAGGTTCCTAGGGGGGTGTGCCCAGTAGAGCTAGGAGACCAAAGAAACGGAGGGCCAGGGGAGAGAGTGGAGAGGAGAGCATTCACCTGTACAGAGAGGTAGCATAAAATTGAGAAAAGCCAGGAGAAGAGTCAGGACAGAACAGATGGTGAAAGGTTTACTATGGAACAAGATGACTGGGCAGTCAAACATCAGGGTGGGGCCTTTGGACAACTTAGAAGATTTAAAGAGTGGCAGGGGTGGGAAGGGAGGCAGGACTCGGTGATGGCAGTCAGAGAATTGTCACTTGGTGCAGGGTCAGTGGACAGTGCCCATTTGGGGGCTTGAAGCTGATAGCTGCAGTCCCAGGTGGCAGAAGGTTGTAGGTGGGTTAGTCAGAAAACTGCTGCTCCGGTGCAGGCTCGATGACAGCAACCCATTTGGGGCTTGAAGCTGATAGCGGCAGCCCCAGGGAGGCACAAATCTGGACGAATTTGAAAATGTCACCTTCCTTGTTCATGATGTGGTGTACTAAAATAGCCATGTTGAAAAGTTTGGCGAAAATATAAAAATGGGCAAGTTATGATTAAAAGTTGAAATATGATTTGAAATACATTAACCACTTACCTTGTTTCTCAGTTTTCAGTCCAGCGTTATGGAAGGAGGATGTGTCTCTGGCCCAGAGGATTATGTTGGACTCAATAGGTGCAAGTGGTACAGGAGGCAGTGAGGGTGGTGGGTGTTGAGTCGAGCGCTGGGTGGGAAGGAGTGGGGGAGAAAAATGCCAGAACTGGAACAGATGGTTTTCTTTATTATAGGGTATAATAAAAAGTAAAGATAATGAGGGACTGTTTTTCTTTATATGTTCTGACACCGGGATTGGGCACCCCAGTGTAGGCTTGATGTTTCATGTTCCACGGTACCAGGGTGGCCAACCTGGTGTTGCACACTGTTGTGTTGGGGGGTGGTCTGTGGTTTGAGCTGGCACTGGGAATGGGCACCTTGGTGTAGGGATATAGGTGTGGTGGGTAAGGAATAAATGATTATGGAAAAGGGGAACTTAATCCGCACCAGAGGGTGAGCACCCAGTGTCTGAATATGTCCGAATACTGCCGACACTAGCGATTGACCCCCGTCCAGTTTAAACAAATTAGGCTGCTGATGTCATGCATAGCTTTATTAAGCAGGAGTAGGTCTATGCACTGACGTAGCTCATCCCCTGTTGAACGGTAACATTATTAAAAGAAATTAATGCTGTATGCAGCATCATGCTAGCCTCTTTCACACAGAGACATGCACAAATTTCATCAAATGACTGCATTTAGAAATAATTTATTAAAAACAAGACAAGTTATGGACTTTAAAAGCAGAACATCACACACCTTGGAGCAAAGGCTATCAAACCTGAAAGTTTCAGGTTAGAAGACCACCTAGTTTTTTAGTTATAGGTGATCAAAACAGGTCTTAACATAGGCCAATTTACAGTTTTTGCACACGAATAAATTTTTCCCCAGTGAACTGATTATCACAACCTATTTAGGATCCAGGGATCCTTGAAGTCCAGTACAGATTGCAGGATCCTCTTTGTGTGTCACACCATGGGCGGATGGTAATTCCTTCAGGAAGTCACGAACTTCGTCACTGACAGGGTGTTGGAGACTCCCAGATGGTTGATTCTGGGGGACTAATGCCTGGGTTGATGATGAACTCTTGCATTTTGGTCATGACTTCCTACAGACGATGACATCACTGGGCCTCACACAGGCTGTTGCTTCTGTAACGCACTGCTTTCACCACGCCTTGGACCAAGTATTCTCACTGGGGCTTGGGATCACTGATCTCAAGATTAATCCGGTCTCTTGGTCAATCAATGCACAAAGGAGTTCTTGTTCAGAGCCCCTGTTAGTCCCTCCCATGTTGAGATGGTCAGCTACCATCCTTTGAGGGGACTGTCCCCAGAAGGACTGTCGACAGTGGTGGATTTTTCTGGTGTGAGGCTGCATGTATGAAAGGTTGGCCGAGGCAGGAGAAGCACATAATAATGCTGTCACCAAGGAATTCAATGCCATTGCAATGACCCATATACGACCTAAGTTCTCTCACTTGAGATCCCCATGGTTTGGTGGGGCTCTCAAGGAGATGAAGACCAAGGGTCAGAAGTTGGAGCATTGCTGGAGGAAGACCTAGTCCCTGGACAACAAACTGGCCTTGAGAATTCAGCACGGTGAATATCAAGGGCAACCAACCATAAGAAGGCAGAGTTCCTGTCCAGGGAGATTGTCACAGGAAGGAAAGTCTGGCTCTGCTCTTTCGGACTGTAGACAAGCTACTTCATCTGGCCTGTCTGCAGCTGGAAAGAGCAGTTTCAGTTGAGCAATGTGAGGAATTTGCTCGGTCTCTCTGAGTGGGTATCCTACATTCGAGTCAGAATTCCTCCAGTGGATAATGGCAACCCCACACTGTAGGGCCTCATTTGTACAGAGGCGCCCAATTGTCTGGGATGAATTTCGTTGGTTGAGGTGGCTGACATCATTGAGGTAATCTGAAAGCTGTGACCCACATTTTGTGAACTTGACCCAGGCCCGACTTGTCCTCAGTTGGATGTGTTGGGTCCTGTGCTCCAGTGTTTGCCGGAAATAGTGCATTCTCGCTATACAAGACACATGGTGAGGCCCCACCTGGAGTATAGTGTACAGTTCTGGAGACCATACCTACGTAAGGACATAGACAGGGTAGAGAAGGTTCAGAGGAGGGCAACAAAGATGGTGCATGGATTGCATCACAAGTCCTATGAAGACAGGTTGAAGGAACTGAACATGTACTCCCTGGAGGAGAGGAGGGAGAGAGGGATATGATAGAGACATACAAGTATCTCACAGGAGGAACAGGGTACAGGAATACAGTATTTTAAGTGAAAAGATGTACCAGGACTAGAGGGCATGGGATGAAGTTGGAGGAGGATGATTCAGAGGAAACATGAGGAAGAATTTCTTCACAGAACGGGTGGTGGACAAGTGGAACACCCTGCCAGAGGAAGTGGTGGGGCTGAAACAATTACGGATTTAAGAATGCATGGGATAGACATAAAGGAATTCTGGAGGTCAGGGTAAGGCAACAGACTTCAGGAAAACATAAACTGAAGTTACAAGCTCAAATGGGCAGACTGGGTGGGCCATAGGCCCTTATCTGCCGACACTGTCTATGTATCTATGTATCTATGTGTTCATTTTCTGAAGGGCTGTTATCCGATGCCTTGAAAGAGGCATTAGTGAGGCCCCTACTGAAGAAACCATCTCTGAGCCCTGTCATCTTGGCGAATTATCAGCCTGTCTCCAATCTTCCATTCTTGCGAAGATGGTGGAGAAAATGATGGCTCTGTGCTCGAGGCCCACCTGATAGCCTTTGACATCTACAGTATGAGCCTCTAGTCCTGATTTAGAATAAGACATAGCTCTGAAACAGCATTAGTTAGGTTTCAAAATGATCTCCTCAGGCCGAGAGATAGGGAAGAATGGTCAGTTCTCATTCTCCTGGATCTTCCATCAGCATTTGACACTGTGAACCATGTAGTGCTGCTGAATCATCTCAGAGAGCTCTGTGGACTCAGTAGTAAAGACATTGGCTGGTTTGAGTCCTTTTGACAGGCAGAACACAACGGGTAGTGACGCAGAATTTCTCCTCATGCCTGAAGCTCCTGACCTGTGGAGTTCCTCAGAGTTCGATCTTTTCACCTATACTGTTTATGTGTATATGCTGCCACTGAGTGACATCATTAGGCATTACAGATTGGGTTTCACTGCTATGCAGATGGTATCCAGCTGTAGATGTCCTTTGCCACCGGACATCAGATGTTGTGGAGGTGCTAAATAGATGCCAATCTGAGATCCAGGACTGGATGTCCTCTTACTGGCTGAGACTTAACCCTGACAAGACGGAATTACTGGTGATTGAGCCTGGTCGCCAATGGGATGTGGTCACCACCAGATTAGGAACAGGGTTGTTCCTAGATATCACCCACTGGTGGCAGAAACTAGGTTGAGAAATCTGGGCATTATCCTTGACTATGGTTTGACACTTGATGTCCAGGTGTCTGCCGTCATCCAGGTTTTTCCACTTAAAGAATGTCACCTGGATTAAACTTTGTCCTGCCTAGTAACCTACCTTCACTGGTACATGCCTTTGTAACATCAAGGCTTGATTACTGTAATGCTCTTTACTTCAGGGTCAGTGGAGGTAACCTCTGTCAAATGTAGCTAGTGCAGAACACAGTGGCCAGGTTGTTGAAGGGCCTTAGAGGTCCACCCATATAAACCCAGTTCTTTGTGAGCTGCACTGGCTGTTGGTCAGATGGAGGATTGCCTTCAGGGTTTGCTTGCTCACCAATAAGGCCCTAAACAGACTGGGTCCTGGCTGTCTGTTAGAGCTCCTGAGACCGACAACCTCTGCCCACTCCTCCACTGATCCTCAAGGGGCCTCCTGGATGTTTCCATGGTTTGTCTCAAGACTTCAGGAGTCTGCGCTTAGCATTTCTAGGCTATTCCTGTGGAACTCACTTCCATCTGTTGTCCAGGAGGCCCCACTGGTGGAGGTGTTTAAGTGGAGGTTGAAGGCCCACCTCTTTGGCCTGGCTTTTAATGAAAATGATTATTGAATTTTAATATGTTTTCAGTCCCTGACTATGGTATTTTGATAGTTTTTGAACTTATTTATATTTTATCTATTCTAAGTGTATTATTGTCATTTTACTGCTATATTGCATATTGTATTGCACATTTTGTAAGGCGCTCAGGGCCTCTGGGATTGGGGTGTCATATAAATAAAAGCTGCCTTTGCTCATGTTTATGGTGCAGGGTCTAGACTATCTAACTGACCTCCTGGCCCCAGTCCGCCTTTTGGGCGCCAATCTGCTCCTTCACAGAGGGCCTCCTGACAGTTCCAAGGGCGAGGCTTAAACATCGGTAACTGTGCCTTCAAGGTGTCAGGACCAGCCCTTTAGAACTCACTTCCACGGTCACTGAGAGATGTTCCTTCAGTGGAAGTTTATAAACAAGACCTTAAGGCACATCTTTTAGACAAGTGTTCAATATTCACTGATTTTAAGGGTTTACAGTTTAATATTTATTATTTATGTATCTTGTATTAGTTATATGACTCTGATTTTAATTGTGGTTAATTGTATTTTAAATTTGTTGCACCTCTTTGTGAAACACATAGAGCCTCTGGGATTAGGTGCTCAAGAAACAAAATTTGACTTACTTGCAGCACCTCTATAATTAGCTTTCAAATAAATCAGTTGAATAGTGCAGCGTTATTAAGGTGCAGTATTTGGGGTTTATTATTAACGTGCTTGCTCAAACCTAATACACACACACTACCATGGCTGTATAATATGTATTACACAGTGCGGTCACACCTATATATTAGGGGTTGAGTAAGCACTTAAATGTTAAAGACCGATTTTTGTACCTTAATCATTTTGGCCCTGTTCAACTGATTTACATGAAATCTGGAATGCACAACCTTTGTGACAAAATCTCTTGATCGTGAAAATGTCATGTACAGTAGATCTGTTCAGTGGGAGTAAAGTTACAGAGTGCAAAAAAATCACCATTTTAAGAATTTTTGCACCCAATTATATGAAAAGTATGAGGATTTGAACCTGAAACTTTCAGATTTGATAGAGTTAGACCCAAGGTATGTGCTTTAGTGATTTTTGTGTATAGTAGTCAAGTAGTTTTGAAATAATTTATCAAAGAATTTTCATTCTCGGCATGCACAGTGTAAAAATAAATGTACAGATAGCTGAATTTTTGTGGATGCACGATGTCCTGTTGTCGATTTCATTATGTATGCCGATCATATACAACACACATAACACTCTTCATAATTTAAGGTATTGATTTTGTGAGCAACCACTACCTGGTGGTCTAGTGTCCCCCAGCCCCAATCCTTTTTACTTAAAAACACATCCCTGGTGGTCTAGCACCCACCCACCCCACCCCGATACCCAGGTGCCTCAGAGAAGAAGCAGATCTTGTTTGTGTGTTTATCTGGGGTAGTGATGTGTCTTACTGTGTACACAGTTATATGGCCTGACATTGAATGTATATTGTACTGTGTATTGCCCTTTCTCTTTTAAAATTTATAAAAATATTATATAAAAAAGAAACAGCAGAGCTGCAAGTCAGAGGCAGCATCAGCTAGACGTCAATGATGTGGATGTTGCAGTATACAAAACAGGTGCCTTACAGTGGTAGTAACTTAAATCAAGTAAAACACGCAGTGCACGGCAAAACCTATCACTTGCTTACAGTAAATCAACTGATTTGATGTAAGCAACTGATTGGCTTTAATGTGCACTCAGTGTTTTCACTTGGGTTAGTAGTATACTGTACCTGTATAGCAAAACCTACCACCAGCCATAACTGTACGACCCTCCACCATTGTTTTAAGCATAGTTGCCATCATCAGGGGCCCAGTCCCCATGTCACTGTTTATAACCCCAGCAGTGTGGGACACTGGGAGCTCATCCCAGTGTCCCAAAGAAGCTTTATTTAATATTATTTGGTCCTGCTTTTTCCTTTTTCAGACAGCAACCTCTGGACTTTAATGCTATATTTTGCTTATACTTGATTGCAGTATTATACAATGGCATAAAAGAATCTTGGACTCTGAGTCACGTGATGCAGAACATGGCTTAACTGCATTCTCCAGGAGCTCCGACCACCCTTCCTCCAAATTTGATTATCTTTCATTACTGACCTCCTCTGTAGCCGTTGGAAAAAGGATAAAGGATCGGAAGATCTGATAATTAGACCGAAGGGGTTTATGGAGTGGAAATGCAAAAATAACCCCTAAGCACACCCTCGTGCGACACCAGAGAAGCCGCAAAAATCCAAGGCCTTACCTTTTCAACAGCCGCAGAGTACTGAAGCGGAATGGGAGAAGAAGAACTGCTTACACTAGCAAGATTTCTGAGGAGTTTCAGCCGTTTAGCAGAAATGAAAGAAATGGCAAGTGAGATTAAAAGCCTAACATGTGCACTGGAAGAGAATACCTGTAGGATAGCCGACAACGAAAGTAAGAATCTGATCGTTGGAAAATAATAAAGAAAGGTTGGATACTACTATGGTACAGCTGAAGCAAAAAGTTAACAAATTAGAGCTCAAAGTAGAGGATCTTGAGGGAAGGTGCCGCAATAATGCGGTGATCATAGGACTGCAAAGCGGAAGGCACAGATACGATTAAATTGGTTCAAAGACTGGTAGAGAAAATAGTGGGGCCTTCACCGTATGGATCTTCATATATAATTGAAAGAGCTCATCGAGCTTGCGTCCTGTGCCCCCACCAAATGCTCCACCTTGATCCTGATATTTCGCTCTCAACTTTCAGGAACGCCAGCTCTTCATCAACAAAAGCCAGAAAACGAAAGAGTTAAGCTGGGAGGGACCAAGATTAGGTGGCACAAGATTTACCTTTGTCAATCAGGCAAAAAGAGCTACCTTTCACCTTAATAACCAAGCTGTTGGCAGCAGGCATCAAATTCGTATGGGATACCCGTGAAATTTCAGGTTCTGATTGGTGATGTTTGAAGGCATTCTAAACGGCAGAAATTACATCGCTGGAGCTGCAAGTCTCATTCCCCAACCTATTCAGAGCTACTTGATAGCCTAGATTAACATAAAATACGAGGCAGTGGAAAGTTCCATCCTGGAGGTCTTTGTTTTCAAAATCGAATCATAACATGGTCTAAAGGAAGAACATCGGGGCTGCTTTTGAAATTTTGCCATTCTCACCCAGCTGTGGTTATGGTATACGATTTCTGAATGGAACCGACATTCCTGCTACGCATATGGGCGTGTGTAGGACCAGATTTTCTTTCAGCGGTCTGTATTTTAAAGAGCAAACATACTGAAGATAGCATAATTAGTAGAGGCTCTTTACTATGGTGGCATGACAAGTTGCGGTACCCAGTTCAAAGTTGTAGAAGCCCTCCATTGCGTAGTAATGTCTGCATAGCATGAGCTCGGTTAAGAGTCATTCAGCTTTACGTGATAGTGCAATATAAACCATGAGATCCGGGAAAGTTCTTTAAAGACTAGTTTAGAAGCCAGGTTTGGTTGGGACTATCACTTATAGAAATCTTTAGAGTTGATTGGGGTCTTCAGTGGGATCGAGAAGCTATGTAGAGTACAGTCGTTACCCTCTTCCTCTTGTGAAGTGTCATTATTACTGGATAGATCGGCATGGCCCAAGATGCTGTTACAATGCCTGAACAGAAGCCGGCATTCACAAGTGATACGCTAGATTAATGTTTAAATAACTGGGGGTAAAGGACAATACTGCGGACTGAAAATGATTAAAGCATGGAAATGGACAAACATATCCCCTAATGTTAAGGTGGGAAGGTTACTGGATGTTTAAAGTAACCTCGCTGGGTTTATGTACAGTTTATTACTCAATTGATAGTGTAACGGGGATTTGATCTGAACTTTTTCGGAATAATTCAAGTTCACAAATTGGTTTAATTATTAATTATTGATGGACGGAGGGGGTGGGAGGAGTTGGGAGAATGGGCCAAGTGGACTGTCATCATGAACCATGCGTGTAGAGGTGGGTGGGTAGTAGAGGGTGTGTTGGGTATTTTGGGTTCTAGTTTTTATATATGGGGGGTTTAAGGCCTGCAAAGCTAATTATGGTGAATGGATAATTAGGCAACTGTTTTGGGTTATCAGATTTTTCTGGAAAGGGGATGATGTGGCAATTAAAATGATTACATTGAATGTTAAAGGGCAAGAGACAAAGTCAAGCAAGTTAAAATATTGAAATATATTGAAACAATGGAAGCTAGGATAATATTTTTACAGGAAACCCATCTATTCAGGAAGAATGTAATGCTATGAGGAGACTACAGATAGGAAAGGTTTTTTCATCGAGGTACCACACAGAGCAGAGGAGTTATGTTAATGTTCCACAGATCTCACAGTTTATCCCAGTAAAGTTATTCAGGATGATGACGGAAGATATATTGTTGTTCAAGGAAAATTACAGGTAAAAATATATTGCTTGGGGCAGTTTATGGGCCCAACTCAGATTCCCAGGAATTTTTCATTAAGCTCTCAAAGTTTTACAGCCTTTTGCTCATATGCAAATGGTACTAGCAGGAGACTTCAATGCGGTGCTTGACCCATCTTTAGACAGAAAGGCTAGAGCTCAACCATTAGTTACCCCTGCATCGAGAGCTTTCAGGAATTGGTGGACCAGCTGGAGTTAGCAGACGTTTGGAGGGTTTTTCATCCTCAGGAAAGAAATTACATTTGTTGCTCCCATCCCATGGGTCGTCTCTAGATTAGATTATATTCTGGTATCTCGTAATCTACTCCCGGGTTCTTAATTCTTCAATTGTTGCTGCCCTTTCTCAGACCACTCAGCCGTGGACTCTACTGTTTCTTTGCCTTCACTAAGCTGGAGAAATAACAGATGGAAGATTAATAATCAGATGTTGAGGAATCCTAAGGTAACCAATATTTGTCAGCTCAAATTAAAGAATTTTTGCTTTTAATGCCCCTGATCAGCCCAAATTAGATATTCTTTGGGAGCATTTAAAGCATATATGCGGGAATACTAATCAGTCAGGCAGTGCAAAAAAGAAGGAGGAAGAATTACTATGGAAAGAACATTAGAGCAAATCAAGTTGCTTAGAGCAGGAATATCTTAATACCCCTACTGAGGATACAAAGATAAAGTTAATTAGGAGAGGATACATATCTAAAGTTGCTAGGGGAAAAGGCAGAGCTGGCAATTATTAAAACTAAAGCAAAATATAAGTTAAGACGAAAAGGCGGCAAAATATTGGCCAAGCGTATTTCAATTTGAGCCCTCCCGTATGATAGAGGGTATTTCTCGAATGAGGAAGGAACTATAAAACAAAACTGAGGATATAGCTCTGATTTTTCAGAAAATTTTTCCGCCTTACGCTGATATGCAAGTAGTCCCGACCGCGGATGATCTCTCCCTTTTCTTAAAAGGACTGCCTCTCCCAAACCTCAATGAGTCAGATCAGGCTGGGCTGATTCAGGAGATTACACAGGAGGAGGTGGGCGGCTATTAAAGAATTAGTACTGATAAAACTCCTGGTCCAGATGGTTTCTCCCACTTCTACAAAACATTCGCCACTCAGCTTCCCTATTCTCCTTGATCTGTTCAAATATATCCTAGCTGGCAAGAAAATAGACTCTTCATTAACGGAAAGCCCTTATAGTATTATTACCCAAACCTAATAAACCACCGAAAATCCAGCCAATTATAGGCCAATTTCTTTGCTGAATTATGATATTAAAATATTGGCTAAGATACTGGCTGTCCTATCAATCAGGTAATATCAAAATTGATTGGTCCAGAACAAGTGGGTTTTATGAGGGTAGATCTTCTTCTGATCATTTTAGAACTCTGGCACATGTTCTTTCGGTTTCTGAGGAGACTACGATACCAATGGCTTTGGTCTCCTTAGATGCTGAAAAAGCATTTGATAGAGTCCATTGAACTATCTTTTGAAACTATGCACAAATTTGGCTTTCCAAAAAATTCGTGGAATGGATTCAGAGTATTGTATACGGACCCATCAGCTAGGGTTATGTGTAGCGGAGCTATTTCATCTGTCTTTAATTTGCAAGCTGGTACAAGGCAAGGATGTCCTCTATCGCCACTGCTATTTAATCTTTATATGGAACCTCTAATAAGGAGTATAGTATTATTGCCGGAGATTGAAGGTATCAATCTGAGGGCTGTATAATTAAGGTCACGGCTTATGCCGATGATTTACTAATTTATGTTTCAATCCAGATTCCTCCATCCCTAAATTATTAGAGATTATACAAGGGTTCAGCAGATTATCTAATTATAAACTTAACCAAGACAAAACTATTGTATATCCCTTAAATAACAGAGTATTTAAAGCGGCTATAACTTCACTTGGTTTAAGATGGAACCTAAATCTTTTAGATATTTAGATATTTAGGTCTCGCTACGTAATGAATACCCAGGCTAATTCCCTCAAAATTAATCTTGAACTTTTACTTCAAAATATTAGATTTGATCTCAAGAGATGGGCACAATTATCACTATCCTTATGGGGAGGATTAGTATTGTAAAGATGAACATATTTCCAAACTTTTTACCCCTTATCTATGTTAAACATTTGGATTCCTCTCCTGGTTTAGGAAACTTCATGGAGAATTGGCTGATTTCGTATGGGGCCACAGGAAGGTTAGAATGTCATATTCAAAACTGGCAGCTCCTAAGAATTCTGGTGGGCTAAGAATGCCTCACTTTAACGTTATATTTCTGGGCAGCATTTGAATAAATATGGAAGATGGATGTATCATGACAGTGCTACTAAGAGCATGGATACATTCCATTATGGGTTCAATTAGAGATGAACTTTATTAAAGGTCTAGACATTAACCCTAAGGCTTTTTTTCATCCCACCTCGTATGCTCCTACCATTACTGAAAAACTCACCGTGGAACTTTCGCTTAGAATACACAACCAGCTTTGTAATTTTTAAAATATGACCATATATGGGATTGGGATCAGCCTATTTGGGGTAACCCGCACTGGAAAATAGGATATCAATCTATTAAAAGGAATTGGGTACCTAATTTAGCGACTGCTCCTTGAGAGATTTTATAAATATGGATGGTAGGGTGTTATCATCCGAGCAGATATTAGGAAAGCTTAATTTACTCCATAAAGATATTTTTAAAATATACCAGCTGCGACATGCCCTGATTCAAAGAATTGGTACCAAAAGGGTTCATTAGCCCTGTATTTCCTTTTGGGAGGATCTTAACTCATATATTGGTGCCCCAAAGCTATTTCTAAGATTTATTCAACACTGTTCAGTTGGGCCTTTAAAGATAATCTGGCTCCAACCTCATATTGAGCCAAAATTTTCCCGAACATGCCGTGGAACTGGACGGATACAACAAGATCACTTTAGATTAATGCAATTTAAAATATTGCACAATATTTATTATACTCCTCAGAAATTAAAAGACTTAAAACTAGTAGAAGAACTCTGTGTTATAGATGTGGTAAGGAAGGCGATCTTCTTCATATTTTTGGACATGCCTAACATAGCTCCTCTGTGGAATGAAATCAAAGTAAATCTGACCCATTGCTGGGTCTAAAGGATCTATTTACTCCAGAAGTTTGTCTACTGGGTGACATGTCAGGTTGCAGGGTTAAACAGAGGAAATTCCATATATCTATGATTGCTAGTGCAGTTAAAAAATTGGTATTGAGATATTGGAAGAATCTCGCCCTAGCTCATACTCTGAATGGTTGACTGAGTTCTTTCTTTCTTAGAACTGAGAGGATGATTGCTATATTGCATAATGTGCTGCCCGCTTTGAAAAATCTGGTCTCCTCTGGAAGCGGTTTATATATAGATAATCTTGTCCTGAAATGCCCTTTCTTTCTTCGTTTGCCTGTGTTTTAACAATCATTTGCAGTGCCTTTTTTTTTTTTGGGGTGGGTAGGGGTGGGGTGATGGGGATTGCGGATTTATGTGTCTTCCCTTTTGTATAAATAATTACGAATGTTGGTTTTGTGTACTGAATTGTATGTTATGGACTGTTTTGATACTGTTCTCCATATTGTATGTTTAAAATGTTTAATAAAATATTAATTGCAAAAAGAATCTTGGACTCTGATTGGCCCATCTAGGACTGGGGCAGTGATGTTATCCCAGTACAACATCACGGCTCTAGTCCCAGTACTAAAAAGACCATCAACGGAGATTAGGATCAATCCACAGAGCAGCACTTCAACGCCCCCAATGCAGACACGATGTCACAACCCTGCAAATGTCTCAGTTTATTAAAAAACTACACAGAACATGACGTACAGCTGTCCTTCAAGGCTACAACCAATGGCCCCACAGTAGAATCTCAATGTTTTTCCCTAAAACCCCGCCACGAGTGTGAGCCCTTCACAAAAACAGCGAGTGCTCCCTCACTCATGATCCACCACTGCCCCTCCACCAGTTACTTGTTATTTTTATTTTCTTTACCTGTCTTTCTGATCCCAAGGCAAGAGCCGTTCCTGTCAAAAATAACTGGAGCCATTTCCAAAATTCCAGAAGTCACAGTCTTTTTCTCAGCCATTGACAAGTTCCCATTTCATCCAGCTTAATACAGCCGGTTCCATGGCAGGCAGCACGATTGACTAAAATAAAATAATGTAAACTTCCAAATCATAATACAGTGTGAGGGGGATCAAGTACCACAAACAACAAAAACTTCAAGCGAGGAGTCTGCAACACAAAGAAAAATTCTGAGGCAGCGACCACATAAAGGCACACATCCATACATTTACCACCAGCACCACCTACTGGCCAAAACTGCACTATTTTTCTTCTATATACCTCCACACTGAAAAATCAACACAAAATCTACTGACCAAAATGTTTTTTCATTTTATTTTTTAATTATTGTAAATGAGCCTATAGAATAACAATAATGCACTCGAGATGTGTGTTGTGCTGGAATAACATCACTTCTGAGGGTGATTAGTCGCATTCGGCCTCTCGGCCTCGCCTAATCACCCCAGGCATGATTTCAGCACAACACACCCCCGTCGCATTATTGTTTAATTAGCTACAATGTAATGTTTTCACATCAATGTAAATATTGTACTTATTGCTTTATTATTGCTATATTAGCCACAATGTGTATTAGCCACTATGTGCAATGTTGTCACATCAGTGTAAATACTGTATTGATTGCATTTTCTGGTATGTATGTCCCTCCTGTACATGATGTCATAGTACTGTCCTTTCCCCTACCCATGTCGTACGTGGAAATGAGCCTTGGCTCAGCATGCCTTCCCAGTTAGCAACATTTTAAATAAATAAACAATAACCCTCCAACTGAGCAACCACCACACCACACCCCATCCTATACTTACCACCCAAGATCAAATGGTGTAATCCTCTGGGGACTGAGATCTATGGTCTACACTCCTCTATGCCAAACCATGAACAGAGGAATACAGGTAAGTGTAGTATAATGTATTTCAATTAGAGGTGTGTTGAATTTTCAAATTCTGGTGGAACAAAATTCTGCAGAATATTCAAAATTCCACAAAATTCCACTGAATTCTGCCAGAAATGGAATGGCAGAATTCTGCAGCATAAAATAGTTGCAGAATGATTTTCTGTGAAAACAGTACTGTTCTGTGGAATATTATTCAGTAGATCACAGTAGGTGGAATTCCATAGGCTTAACAAGTGAAATTCTGGCAGAAATTCCACTGGCAGAATGGTCATTCTGCACTAATTCCACTGGTGGAATTCTGCATTCCACATAACACTTTTTTCAATGGCGTTTTGAACTTATGTTCATAGCGTAGTCATTTTTGACTTTTCTCACCAAATTTTCAACATGGCCTTTTCGACTCTTCATGAACACTGTTGGTGAAATTTCATTATAAACATATGAACATATGAAAATGCCAGCAGAAACAGGCCTTACAGCCTATCAAGTCTGCTCGATTGTGTAGCTACCCTTAGGTTGCAGCTGCTCCACCCTCCCTTCCCCTCCTCATCATTACCCGCAATCTGTCCCAACCCCTAAAACTGCCCACCATCCTACTGGACACCACCTCCTCTGGCAGCATATTCCACCTGTCCACCACCCGTTCTGTAAAAAATGTCTCCTGATTTCATTCTCTAATCTTCTCCTCTAATCTCAGCTGATGACTGCTTGTATCCCTCCATCTTCTAATCTGGAAAATACGTTCTGCATTAGTCTTGTTTAGTCCCTTTAGGTATTTAAAGATTTCAGTCATATCCCCATTCCTCCTCTCCTCTCCTCCAGGAGTACATGTTCAGCTCACCCAGCCTAACTGTGTAGTACTTTTCTCTCAATCCCTGGATCATCTTTGTTGCCCTCCATTGTACCCCTTTCAACAATTTAATGTTCTTCTTCAGGAATGGGCGATAGTACTCACACAGTAATCCAGGTGTGGCCTGACCAGAGACCTGTACAGGGAAGGATCATCTATTTCCAGAGGAGATTCCTCGCTATACACCCCAGCGTCCTGTTGGCTTTTCTGCCACCCTCCTACACTGAACTGAGTTGTTCATGCTGCCCGTTATAAGCATCCCCAGATCCTTTTTCTCCTTGGTTATTTCCGGATGTACCCTCCCAGCTAATAGCTCCTCCCTGGTTCCTAGCTCTGAAGTGCAGTACCTTGCATTTCTTGGCATTGAACCCCAATTACATTTCCGACCACTGCTGTAATGTGGTCAGGTCCTCCTGCAGCCCCTTCCACCCTTGAATGTCATCTACCACAGCTCCCATTTTCATATGATCTGCGAACAGACTGATCTTACTCTGGATCTCATGTGAGACATCAGCTATGAATATCCCAAATAGCACTGGTCCTAGTACCGATCCCTGTGGCACTCCACTCCTCACTTCCCTCGCTGATAAGAGTCCCCACTACCGCCTTTTGCTTCCTTCCATTCAGCCAGTTGATTATCCATTTGACCAGCTTTGTTCCCACTCCTGTATATTCCAGCTTCTCCCCAAGCCTCCCATGCGGCTCAGAATCAAGGCCTTGCTGAAGTCCAAATACAGGACATCTACTGCATGGCCCTTGTCCAGTTCCCTGGTCACCCAGTCATAGTACTCAATTAGGTTTTGTCTGGCAGGATTTGCCTGAGACAAACCTGTGCTGATTGACAGTCCTGGAGGCTATTGTCCTCCAAAGGTCACCAGCCTCTCTTTTCACGGTGAGACTTCATGAGCTTACCCATTTGATGTGAGGCTCACTGGTCTGTAGTTGCCTGGTTCATCCCTAGGTTCACGTTTATGAATGGCCACCATGGGCCATCCACCAGTCATGTGGTACACATCATAAGCCCAGGGAGGTATTGAACAGGTCAGCCAGTTGTCCTACCAGGATCTCAGCAGATCCCAGTGCTTTTTCCACCCCGTGCCCTCAAATCTTCCAGAACCTTTTCCTCTGTAATCCCTATATCAGTCACCTCCCCGCCCACTCGACCCATCCCTTGAGGTGCCTGCCCTCTTCTCTTGCATGAACACAGATCAGAAGTATTCATTTAATGCCTCTGCCTGCTCCTTCCCATTCTTCACCCTCCTCCGTCATTCCTAATCCTTACAATCTGGTCTTTGTTTTCCTTCTCTCCCTAATGTATCGCACGTAAGTCCTTTTCTCCTTGCTTAACACTCTGTGCCAGTCTCAGCCTCTTGAAGCCTTGGCCACTCTAACTAGTCTTGTACACTCCCTGGACTTCTTCATATACTCATCCTTGTCATCTCCTCCCAATTTCTGGTTTCTCCAACACGCTTTTCTCTTCACCTCACCCCTTCCATGATCTTCTGAGTCAACCAGCTGGACTTCTTTGCCCTTCCTTCTTACTCTGTGCCTTTGCACATGTCTCTAGCCTCCACCAGCCCTTTTTGATATCCCATTTTGACTAGTACCCATACTTTCTTGAATTCCCACCAGATGCCTATTCAAAATTTCCACTATCCTTTAAAAATCCTCCCCTTGAAATCAATCACCCCTGGTTTCCGTACCTGTTTCCCCTACCCATACTGGCGTGAACCACAAAGAGTGGTGGCCACTCCCAGCCAGAGGGTCCTCCACCCCCAGATCCCTTACAGCCTCCCCTTTGATAGTACCATGTCCAGATTCCTCTCCAATCTGGTGGCTCATGTACCAACCGCACCAGGAAGCTGTCCTGAAATGCTTCTAGTATGTCCTGCTCCTTTGTACTCAAAGTGGTTGGCATGCTCCCCACCACCACTGTGTTCCCTTCCTACAGACCCTTCTGATTTACTCAGCTAATTCCCTATCCAGGTCATCCCTTTGAGATGGTGGTCTGTATCCCCTTCTTTCCCCTGCCACCCTCCTCTGACTGACTTCTGCCCTCTGTGCATTCCCTCCCTTCCTACCTCTGCCTTCTCCTGGAGATCCTTCCCTCCCTCCTCCACCAATGCCAGCATTGCAAACCTATTATCTACCTCGTCACGTTTATGCATTGGCTGCTTCCTCCTGACATTAGCATTCCCTTCAGTGCTATGTCTCTTTGTTGTTGTGCTCCTGCCCCCAACCCCTCCATTGACCCGACCTTCCTCCCATGTGGTGTTCTCATGTTACTCCTTGAGGGATGCCCTCCTGCCCTAGCATTCCCCCTCCACCCATCCTCTCCACCTCTCTACCAAGCCACATCACATCCTCCTCTAGCCTTATCGGCATGTGACAGATTGGATACCCCCCAGCTAACACAGTATGTTCATTCAAACCGCAGCCCTACATCCACTGCAGTCCACTATTCTCCCATGCTTGAGTAGTACCAACTAACGAGAACAACAAGAAAAAAGGAAAACCACCTACTTTCTACAATTATTTGTTTTATTTATTTTATTTTTTTCACCAGTCTACATAACAAAATAGAGCATCATCTACCAAGAAAACATCTCGCTATGCTATCCCTTTCGGCTTTCACTAATGTACGACCTGCCCTTAGAGTGTAGCGCTTTCTGCTGCTTACCAGTTCCTGGCTCAGGGATGCTCAATGAAGCTGACTCTTCCCATCAAGGCCATTAGAGGCCAGGGACAGGGTGGGTGGGTGGGATGAAAATCCTGCAAGAAAGCAGCAAAAGCACCAACAGTACAGCCTCCCTAGAATTAATCACAACTCCTTTATCTTTCCCTTTGGCAAAAAAAACCTCAGTGTTTCCCAAACCTCTTTCAGCATCCTGCTTCTTCCTCCACTTGTGTCCTGCTGGAAGTAAGGAATCCAGCGAATGTCCAGAGCTCCGCTGCCACGCCCAACTGAATTCCTAGAGCCCCGCTGTCATGCCTGACTGCACCCAACCGTGAAGAAGGCCCTGAGCCACTTGCTAGGGTTTTAAAACCCTTTCTCCTTTTTAAAAGAGGCATGCACAGTCTGAGAGCTTTCCAGATTAGTGATCCCTGCCTGCTGTGTCACTGGTGTCTGTCGTTTACTCTGGCAGTCGTACCTGTGGGAGGAAAACAGGCCCAGCAGAAATCCTACAAGAAAACCTTGCAAGATAGCAGCAAAAGCTCCAATAGTACAGTCTCCTCTAACTGCAGAAAAGCAAATAAAAGCAACAACGGTACAGTCTCCCTAGAACTAATCACAGTCCTTTATCTTACTCTTTGGCAAAAAACTCAGTGTTCCCAAACCTCTTTCGCATCCTTCTTCTTCCACCACTAGTGTCCTGCCAGATGTAAGAAAGCTGGCCAATCCCGGAGCCCTGCTGCCACACCTGACTATGTCTCCAGAGCCCCACTGCCACACCCAACTGCACCCAACCACAAAGAAAACAGGCTTTGAACGTGATTTTGCAGTCACTGCATGAAATCACCTTTGGCCTGATTAGCAAAATTTCACCACCAGTGTTCATGAGGTGTGGTCCTAAAAACGCCTATGTTGAAAATTTGGTGAAAAATTCCAAAAATGAAAAATTATAAGTGTACATTGAAATATTTCAATGCACATGTATTACTTTTAATATTTTCAATATTTTGACCCCAAATTTTCAATATAGCTATTTTACACCACTCATGAACGTTATAAGGTTATATTTTTCATATCCTGCCAAAACATGTTTTCGCACCTTTGACCCGGAATGGTGTTTCGACAGGATTTGAAAATGTTCACCTACCAAGTTCATGAGGTGAGGTCATAAGAAGATTATGTTAAAAGTTTGGGGTCAAAATGTTAAAAAAAAAAAAAATTATGCAGTTATGTTGTTTGAGGGATGTCTGTTGCACCACTGGGAACCACGTTGCCTTACTGTGCCAGTGAGCTGAGTTGAGGTGTGAACTCAGTGATCCAGTTTATTGAAACAAGACTGATGGGGAAGGTGCTGCAGCATGCAGCATCAGCCCTGGCCTGGTTGGAGAAGGAGTAGTGTTTGGCACAGACATCACACATTATAATTAGTTAGGGAGCCTTACACACAGTGTATTAACATGTGTACTGAGGCTTGCCTAGCCCATGCACTGGAACAGAACTGCCTCCCATATAGTATTTATTTCCTTCAGGACCTATGCAAAATGAGGATACAATTACACTCAGAAAAGAAGGGAAATTCATTGCAAACAAACTACTTTAATGCAGACATTAGAGTTGAAGAACACAAAGCACACAAAGTAAGGAAATTAAACACATTAGGATTTGGTCTCTGAAGTATTGATGAACCAGTGTGGGTCCTCCTTTGGCTGTCAACCCTAATGCCCACCCCTCTCAAGCCTGTAGACTCCTGTAAAAGGACATGGTGCAGCTGCAAGCCAGTGCTTTCAAAGTGATACACTCTTCAAAAGGCAGAAAAGTATGGCTTGCCATATGTTGCAACAGAATGTGTTATAGGTTACTTCATGCAAGGCCCTATGAGTCCTGCATGAAGAAAAAGAAATCACTTCTTACCTCATCTACTTAAGAATGGGGTGGGGTTAGGAATGACAACCCCAAGGAAGACCCCACCACTGATTTGCCAGTTCTCTAGAGACCCAACTTAATGTGTTTTCATTTCTTTACACTTTGTAAAGCTAGCTCTAATGTCTGCATTAACAGAGTTTTTTCAATGAATATAGATATAAATGCATTGCAAAACCGCGTTAATGCAGACATTAGGTGGAAGAACACAAAGTGCACAAAGTAAGGAAATGAAAATGATCACAGTTTTGAGTCACTGAAGTCTCAATGAATCAGTTGTGGGTCTCCTTGGGACTGTGAACCCTATGCCCACTCTTTCCCCCAGCTCATAGCCTCCTGGCAAGAAGCACAAGGTATAGCTCCAAGCCAGTGCCTCATAATGATTTGGCTTGCCACATGTTGTCAAGAAAATCTCTTTTCCTGTCATCATACAGGGCCCACAAGCCCTCAAAGAAAAGAGATCACATCTAGTGTTGCACGTAAATTGAAAAATTATGCTCCACAAAATATTTCTCGTAATTTGTGTATTTCATGAAATATTTCACAAAGCGTGAAATGTGAAATTTCACCCACAAACAGTGACATTTATGGCTCATGGGCAAAATTCTCCATGTTAAAATCATCCCTGGTGTCTAGTGGTCCCACCCCATCCCCGGCTGATCACTGTCTAAATTCAACAATTCCCCATCCCCACATAGCTGTACATCCCTGGTGTCTAGTGGTGCTCCGCTGAGCACCAGCCCAAACTGAATAATTTTCCTGATCCCCCACCTCCAGAGTTTGGTATAAACATATGAATAAACAACTCCTCAAGTCTAGTGGACCCTCCACCCCACCCTGTCATTAGATGATTCCTTATTCCCTAGTAGCCGAAGCAGCCCACTAGCACATCCCTCCATTTCAACTCCATGGTGGCAGCCCAACTGAGCACTTAAATGAATGAGCCGCATGCTTGTATAAGAGCGTGCTCATCCATTAAATGCTCAGCTGGTGCTGGGTCATGGAGGTGAGTGGAGGACTGTCCGTGGTCCACTCGGGGTACAGGGTGGAGTGGGGAACCATCTGATGACAGGATGGGGTGTGGGGTTCCACTAGACACCAGGGAGTTGTGTTTTTTTTATATACTGAATCGCTGTGGGGAAATTTTTCAATTTGGTCCACTGATCAGCTGGGGAGGGGTCACTGGACACCAGGATATCAATCTTGGTAGGGGATGTGGAATTGTTGAATTTAGGCCAGTGATCAGCTGGGGGTGGGACCACTAGACACCAGGGAATTGGATATGCTTAAGGGAACCGCGGTAGTGACACTGAGCTGTGAAATATCTGGTGAAATTTCACAATTTTGTAAAATATTTTGCCAGCAAAATTGCTAATTTTCGTCAATTTCAGTGGCAAAATTTTATTTTGCAACATCTCTAATCACATCTCACTTTGTTTGCTTAGGACAGGATAATGGCATTAGGGCTGACAACCCAAAGAAGAACCTACCATGATTCACCAAGTCTCTAGAGATCCTAAATCCTAAGATTTTCATTTCCCTACATAGTGCGCTTTCTGTTCTTCAACCCTAATGTCTGCATTAATGTAGTTTTTTGCAATGAATTTCCCATCTTTTGTGATAGTGGAATTGTATCTCATCCACGCAGGTCCCTTTTGACCTGCACAAAATTAAATAAAGAGAATAGTGGAGGTATTTCTAGCCCTGTTGCACCAACCAACAAGTGAAAGGGAACAGTGTCTAATACTTGTAGTTGCAATGTTACACCATAGCATCCTAGCTTAGATACAGTATTAATATGATTTCTTACCTGGATCCTAAGGATTGTGGGATGGAGGTTGGGTGACTTGAAGAACATTCAGTAATACCTGTAAAATAAGAATAGCAATGGTGTCACAAAGGATCTGCAGCTCTTTAAAACTAATTGAGTCAAGCAAGGTACTCTCAACATAAAACAATACTTATCTGATACAGGTGGTCAATGTCCTCTAATGCTGGGGCTGGCATCTTGTTGCACCATCTTAATTCCATCTGACCTATAGTCATAAAGTGGAAAATGGTAAATAAGATTAATAAAATACAGATCTGCTGTGTTAGGTGGAAATGGATTGTATTAAGAGGGGTTTAAAGGGGTTGGTTTTGTGTGTAGATACCAATTCCAGGACAGTGCCCCTGGTTGGTAACAGACTTGGGTCACTTGTGGAGGCCAGCATTAGGGATGTGGATAGGATTCAGCATCCTGGGCCCTCTGTCTTCTTGAGATAGGGAAGTTTCTCAACTCATTGACTGCCCGCAAGCAGGATGAAGCAACCACCTTTTGCATGCCATGTGACACAGGTGGGTAACAGATCTGCCAAAATGACTGACAGTCAAGAGGGACAGTCATCCATCCCCTCCTATTCCTGTCATGGTAGGAACCCATTGACCGGGTACCAGAGGTACAATTTATGTTTCTGAGAATGAGAGTGATGAGGCTGGTGTCTGACAGCAGTAGGGCCTGTTGATGTATGTGGTCTTTAGTGACCCAATCTTTTACCCTGCCAGGTACACTTTTCTCCATTTTTCTTACCACCCAGTTTGTTCTAATCCAGTGCATGGGCCCATCAGACCTTGACATGCACATCTAAGCCTTGTGAGGGAAGGCTCCCATGCTTGCCACAAGGTGTCATCTGTGCTCCAAAACACTGCTCTGTCTCTCACGGGCTGAAGACAATGCTTTACACCATAGTGCCTTCCCCAGAGCCTTCCTCCTGGCCTTTGTCCATTCAGACAGCTCACTGAGCTCACACCTGAACTCATGTCACTGGTACAGGAAGGTAACATGGTCCCCATGGGCCAACGACCAACCCTGCAAACAGTGTTAGATCATATTTTTTTTGTGACATTTTGCCCCAGATTTTTAACATAGCCATTTTATGACCCCCATTCTGAACATGGCAAAGTCATTTATAAAATGCTGGCAGAACATATTTTGTCCAAGATTTGAAAAAGTACACCTGTTGTGTTCTACAAGGTGTGTGAAAAAGACTATGTTGAAAATTTGGGTTAAGTGGTATGTAGGGTGGTAGTGTCAGGGCTACCTACGGGGAGGGAACAAGGGCACACTAGATGGGCCAATGAGGTCTTTTCTGCTGATAAATTTCTATAATTCTATTATTCTCTGAAAAGATTATGAGCGAGCACTGACAAATTACATAACGTTGTTGCTTTTAATATTTTCACCCCAAATTTTAACACTTAGTGGTAGTTGTGCAAAAGTTGACCAGTAGCATGGCATGGCATGGTATACTGTGGTAGCACAATACATATTATTCAATGGATAGTGCTGTGCAAACCACGATCATACCATGCTGCCAGTCAATTTTGCGTGATTACCGCTGTAGTCTCTTTATCACCCAAACTCATGAACCTGAGGTGAAAATGTTCAAATGCTATTGGAGAGGTGATTTTGCAGAGTGACTGCAAAATCACCATTTAGGTCAGATTTCACATTTTGACTTACCTTGTTCATGAGGTGTGGTCAAAAAAGGCCATGCTGAAAATTTTGAGGGAAAGTATTAAAAAATTACCAAGTTAAGAGTAAATGTTCAAAGCACATTGAAATACAGTAACCTACACTTAATTGATTTCCATTGTTCCCTGTCCTGCACTGAAGGAGGAGATATATCTCCAGTCCAGACAGGATGTTGGCATTGGACCCTGGTAGGTAAGTAAGGGGCTTGGTGGGGTGGGAGGGTTGATGGATTATCAGTGGGATGGTCAGGTGGGGGAAGGTACCAACAGAGCAGCAGTGGTGATGCAACAGACATTTTTGGACCATGTTATTTATTACAGGAAATAAAAAAGTGACCATTTTTCCATTGCAGGAACCTATCCTGGGGATTGGGCACTGCAGTGCTGGTTTGATTATTTGGCATCACCATTGGTGGGATCCACAATGTCACACACTATGGCATGTGCATGGGTGATGGTCATACTCTGTGTACTCTGCTGAGTACAGTGAAATCTGAAAAGTTCTGGGGCAACATGAGCTTCAAGCCAGGGCAACAAGCCGACCTGCCGGCGCAGCGTTGGATTTCTGCTTGAGGATGCCAGCGACCCAGGTTTGGGAACAAGCTCAGGAAGCTGGAGGGCTGGCCAGGGAAGAGGACTTGAGCATCCTAGGGACTGCTCTATCCTCTCCAGGGGAAGGAGGGAACCAAAGCCTGCTCTTGTCTGGCCTCGGTGGAGACTCGAGGTACAACAAGCCCGATGCTTAGCAGAAAGGCGACATGCCAGACGCTGGCACTTCAGCGCCTTTGACGTCCGGGGACATGGCACACCGAGAGAACATGGAAAAACCATGCAGCCTCCCAGCAGACGGAGCACCAGGCCCTGACCTTCAATGCCCCTACTGGCCGGGACAGCATCCTGACAAAATATAGACGCATCGGGGTGTAAGGGGCCCCCACCCCTGCACCGCCTGGGAGGTATAACCAAGGCTCCATGGGGATGGAATGCACCGTCACCAGGTAGGTAAGTGAGGCTGAAAAGGCCGTAGGTGTCTCCTGAAGAGGGGAGAGCTGTGAGGAGAGGGGAGTATAAAAAAAAAAGCCAGGGCAACAAACACAAACAGAGCCTGATGTGCATTAATTGTTTTCCCTCCTTGGGTGCTTTATTGTGAGTCTGTGAATGGTCTTTGGAAGATGTGTGTGTGCTAAACTTAGAGAACATGACTGTTTAAGTAACCCATTCAAGTATGCATGCATGAGTTCTGATGTGAATAGACTTCCATAAGGCTGACTTCCTTGATATGGTGCAGTGGTTTATCACAGTGTATCCTAAACATTGTAACTAAAAGCCAGCCAGCTTCAGTCAGACTGGTTGTGTGTGTCTGTGTGTGTGTGTGTGTGTGTGTGTGTGTGTGTGTGTGTGTTAGATAAAATAACATGTAGTGAATCTATTAGGCCATTGACTTACTACATACTGTTGGCTGAAATGGGTTTGGGGCAAAGTTTGTGTGGAGGGCACCAACTATTTTGATTTGTGTTTATGGATGGGGCAATAGTTCCATCAACTCTTGAGTACAAGTTTAAAATTCCTGGCTACACCCTGGGCAGATGGGGTGGGAGATTATGAAGCAGGTACTGGGGATTGGGCACTCCAGAATCAGGATCTTGATCAGGTGGGTGGGGAGACTTAATCATCCCGGAATTATGCACTCTAGTATCTGGAAGGAAATGTACCAGAAAATGGAGGGATGAACTAAACCAGTAGAGAGTGCATATCTCAGTGCCAGAAACTTGGTATTTTAGCTGGCACCAGTGATTGGGCACCCAATGTCCAGTTTTCAATGAAGAGGCTGCAGATGTGGCAAATGGTGACCAAAGTTCCATAGAGAAATAAAATCACGCGCAGCTCCATTCAGTGGGGTTATGCACTGACTCATAGATCCTATCACACTGGACAAACACCATCAAATTAGATACAGATGCTGTTTGCAGCATTAGATTAGCACTTACCCCCCAGACACGCATGCATTTTAATCAAACTACATTAAGATGTGTGGTCACAAAATTCAGTTATCCTTAGAATATTTTTTTCAGACTGAACATGTACTCAGTTTTTCTTAATTTTCTCAGAAACAGGAAGAGTTAGGGACTTAAAAGCTCAATAAAAAATTGGGGGCAAACTCTATCAAACATGCAAGTTTAGGTTTGAAATCCTACTTTTTAGTTATACATGAGCAAAAATGTCTTCAAATTGATGTCATTTTTACATGATTTGCACCTATGTAGCTTTTCCCCTGGTGATCGATTGCCATGAAATTTCAAGATTCAGAGATCTGTACAACTCTGTCTTCCAAATTTCCATTGAAGCAGTGAACATATAGGATAAGGGTATGGTTACCCATACACTACAAGGCTATTCTTCCACTGGAGTGGATACAGTGCTGACTGCTGACCTCAAGAGAGAAGCCTAGAGGTCTCCAAGTGAGACACTGTATCCATGAGCTGACAGAATAGCTGAGTGAGTAGTGGGTAACCATACACTGTTCTATATAGTGTATGGTGGTGGTAAAATAAAAATTATGTCAGCTCTACGACAGCCCCTGTTATACAACTACCACTGGTCAGCACACCTCTGAATGCCACTTTCCACAGCAAGGGACAAATCACAACTGCTGCTGTAGTCCCTTGTACCTGACATCCTCACTAGCATGATGAATGATCGTTCTGCGTTGGTGAGGATGTCTTCTACTGCAGCAGAACAACTTTTTGCTGTGTATGGTTTCCATATACAACCACATTCCACCATACACTATAGAGCAGTTATTAGTGGACAGAAATTGGGGTTTAACATTAAAGTGCTTCCTCAGTCTCTAATATACAGGCACTGCTATGCCTGTATTTTGTGTGTGTGTGTATATATATATATATATATATATATATATATATATATATATATACATATATATATAGTGCAAAAATTATGTTAATGCAGACATTAGGATTGAAGAATGCAAAGAACAGAAAGCAGGAAATTAATAAATATTAGGGTTTGGGGTATCTAGAGTCTTAACAAATCAGTGGTGGGCTTTTCCTTGCTGCTATCAGCCCTAATGCCCACCCTCCCTCCTTCCCAGGCTGTAGCCTCCCATCAAAAGCACAAGGTACAAGCCTGTGCCTCATAGTAATACACTCTTCAGAGGTAGAGAAGTATGGCCTGCTATATGTTTGTAACAAAATCTGTCATGGATTTCTTCACACAGTGTCTCATGGGCCCAGCGTGAAGAAATGAGATCACGCCTGACATTGTTTGCTCTGAGCAGGGGTGAGGATAGAGGGTTGACAACTCCATGGAAGACCTCACCTCTGATATGCCAAGACTTCAGAGACCCCAAACCCTAATATTATTTTCATTTTCCTATTTTTGCACTTTGCATTCTTCAACCCTAAGGTCTGCATTAGCATAGTTTTTTGAGCTGAATTTCCTTTTTTTCTTATAGTGGGATTGTATCCTCATTCACTGTCTTTCCTTCAGGACCTGCACAAAATTAAATAAATTGAATAGTGTAGATATTCCTGACGAGAGCTTGGGCTCATCAGGCCTTAACACGCACATTAACCCCTTGTGAGGGAAAGTTTGCTGACAAGCCACAAGGTGTCATTTATATGTGAGAATACTGCTCTGCCCCTTCCCATACTGGGGACAGTGCTGCATGTCCCAGTGAGTTCACCTTAGCCTTGTCCGATTCAACTGGCTCATTAACTTTACACCAAACTCAGGTCACTGGCACAGGAAGGCAATGTGGTCCCCACTGGGCCAACTGCTGTCCCTGCAAACAACATTACTTCACAATGTTTTTGTGACATTTTGACTCAGACTTTCATCAGTCATTTTATGACTTCCCTTATAAAGATGACATGTGTCATTTTAAAATACTGGATGAAACATTATTTTACACCACAAGTGCAAAAACCCATTTTGGCTAGCATTTGAAAACTATCCACCACATTCATGTCATGGTGTGAAAAATGGCTGTGTTGAAAATTTGCGGTCAGAATATTGAAAATTACCTAAATTATGAGTGAGTGTTGCAAAATGTCAGCTTACATCATAAGTTTGTTGTTTTAATATTTTGTCCCTAAATGTTCAGCATAGTTTTCATATGATCTCACCTCATGAACCAAGTAGGTGAAAATTTTCAAATCCCAGGTGAACTGTCACTTCACACCAAAGTACAAAACACATTTTGGCACAGATTTAAAGACAACAGTGGGTATATGCATGAGATGGTATAAAATGGCTATATTAAAGATTTGTGGTCAAAATATGGAACAATGCCAAACTTATGTGCAAGTGTTGAAAAATTTCAAAGTACATTTATAACTTTGTTGTTTTAAAATATTTGTACACCAAATTTTCACCACAACCTTCTTACGACCCGCCTCATGAACCTTGTAGGTTAACATTTTCAAAACAAATCCAAAAGGTGAGTTGATGGAGTGACTGCAAAATCATGTTTTGGGCCAGATTTGAAAAATGTTACAAACCTTGTTCATGAGGTGGGATCCCAAGTAGAGATGCAGTGAATTTAAATTTCGCAAGTGAAGTGCCCACAAGTGTGACACTTCGCGATATCACTCTGCTACATGGGTAGCCAATGCAAAAGCACACTTAAGCCTTATGATTATTACTTTGCATTGTCACTCCGCCTTAATGCAAAGTAAGGTGAAGTGACAACAATATTGGCAGCCCTTCACACATACAGTCACCAGAATTTATATGAATCCCAAAATGCTCATGTTTGTGTTCAGAAATTTCTCAGTGCTGACTAAGTGAAATGAGAGTGTAACAAGAAATGCGAAGTCTCCCAGAATTAATAGTGCACTCAGTCATATAGCAGAGTGGTCACACACAGTCAGCAGAATTAATGTGCTTCCCCAAAATGCTACTGTCTTGTGTCCAGAAAATTCCCCAGTGCTGATGAAGTGAAATGAGAGTGTAACAGAAAATGCAAAGTCTACCAGAATTAATGGTGTACTGCAAATGCACAGACAGATTAAGATTGCTGCACACCAAGAGATACAGATGCAAAGGCACAACAACACCTAACCAGTGATCACAAGTCATACATCCAAATCTGTAAAGAATACCTTTTGCCAGTTGGAGGTAGTGCACAGCAACAGTCCACTACCAGTAAAGATACCACAAAAGTAGTAAAAAAAAATCATGCAGGTGCAGTGGATAGCAGGTTCACACTGCTGCAATTACTCTGCTGCACAATATAAGGTATCTGATTTAATGGCATATCACACACACACTCACACACACTACAAGTAATGTGTAGCAAATTGAAAACCTTTAGTAATATAACCAAATGTTTTAAACAAACTGAAATTATACAGTGCTGCACCACAACAATCAGCAAAAAATGTCAAGAATTACTAAAAATATTGCTGTGTGTACATAAACACAGTTATACAAGAAAAATATCACCAGAACAGAAAGACTGCCTTTTTCTCCCAGTTAACTACTACACCACAGATACGCCCCTCCCCAAAGCACACTTCACAGTACACAGACTGACTGTTCTAAATTAACATTAAAATCCACACACAAACAATAAACACTGATGATATGAGCACAGGAGGATTTCCTACAATCGATGTACTAAATTGTGAGAAAAAAAGCTCAAAAGGCATTTTTAACAGCTTTTAGAGGATTTGAATCACAGAGCTCTTAGAGGAAACTGTCTCCATTTTTCACTACACACACTACACAGAACTGAGGCTGTGCAAAAATCTAGAGCTCGTGTGACCTGCAATCCCATGAAGCACTGCAAAATTCACCTCTGGAGCTCAAAACAAGGCAGTGAGGCGAGACATTGACTTCAATGTACTTTGCCTTAAACTTGATGGAGAAGTGGTTTGGAGAAGGTGGAATAATGCAAAGTCATTGTTTTCAATGGACTTCACACTCCCATTATAACACAAAGTACTCCGCTTGCATCACGGGTACTTCGTGTATTCTGTGTTACTCAGAATCACTTCATGGAGTGAATTTCCACCACTTCACCCACCACTAGTCTCAAGAAGGCTATGTAAAAATTTGGGAGAAAAAGTTAAACAGTGACCAAGTTATGAGTAAAAGTTCAAAACATATTGAAATGCATTAAACCGCACTTGCCTGATTTTCTCAGTTTCTGGTCCAGTGTTAAAGAGTGAAGACATGTTTCAATCCAGACAGAATTATGATGTTGGATCTCTAGTAGGTAAGTATAGGATAATGGGGGACGTAGGGTGGCAGGTGCTGAGTGCGGGATGTGGTGGGATGGGTGGGGACAGATGGCAGTGAAGACAACCAGAAACCATTTTCTTTATTTAAAAAATGAAGAAAACATTGTGGAATGGTTTTCTTTATTTCATTTACTTCCAACATTGGGATTGAGCACTCCAGTGTCAGCAAGATACTTAGAGGCACTGGAGGTGGGCACCCTGGTGTCCCATTCTGCAGGGTAGGAGAGGTGAATGTCGCTGACTCTGTGGATTGGGCACCCCATTGTTGGGAGATTGACATGGCAGGGGATCATAAGCTCAAACAAAGGAAGAAAACAAACCGCATTCATGTGTGGGCACCCCAGTGTCATTAAATTTAAAAACTAAACCCATTTAGCTGGCACTGGGAATTGGGCATCCCAATGTCCAGGTCAAACCTAGCAGGCCATTGTTTTCTGCAACTGATAGCAGATGTTATAGGACAGGACTCAAACACACATGCACAACACATTCAGCAGGGGCAGGACTATGCACTGACATGCAGCCCGCTTCCTGCTGAATGAACATAGACTAACATGACATGACATGCAAGCATGGAAACAGCCCTACCACCTCATACAACAGTGCATTTTTGTAAATGACAACTTTATGCAATGTTGCCATAAAAATTAAGTCATCCTCATAACGCTGATTTGTCTAGTAGTGCATGTTCAGAAACACTCTTAAATCCTTAGCATTAAATCTGTCTCACACAAATGGAAGTCATCTGCTCTATGTCTCCTCAATTACCCATGGACTGCAAACAAGATGGGCTGTAGAGCCTTCTCCATTGCAGCCCTCAGGCTGTGGAATGGCTTACCAACAATGCTATTCTCCCTAGGCACTTCCCACCTTTTCAAATTGCATTAAAAATTCTGTCCCATCCACCTCGGCTTGCCACAGAGGTGTGCGAGAAGCTGTCAGTTCCACCTGAGCAGAACTTTCATGGAAAACTGGCAACTTTCATGAAAGTTTCCAAGCTTCCACCTGTGGTGTATTAGAAAAATTATGAATACTTGGGTCAAAATTTCACTCTGTTCCACCCACACCAGTACTCTTATACACCCCTCCGCCCCATGGCTAGAGGTCCTTACCCCAACCCAATCACCCATCTGCCCGATATGTTAAAATATAAATAATAAATAACCCTGGTGGGTAGCAGTCCCTGCCCCACCAGATCATCATTCACCTGCCTGCATAATGTGTATTAAAGAAACATCCACTCTATCCCTGGTGGATAGCAGTCCCTCCTCCCACCCATCACAGTGTCCAGTACTGCCTGATCCCCATCCCACCCGATCATAACCCACCCACTGACACAATGTGTTTTAAAAACACCCTGTCCCTGGTGGCTAGCAGTCCCTCTCCTGACCTGATCCACATGTCCAGTACTGCCCGACCCTCATCCCTATCCCAATATAGTGGAAAAAATTATCCCCTGGCAGTCTAGTGAACCCCATCCATCCCTATCTCCGACCAAAGCATTTTTATTTTAACTTATTCTCCATGGTAGTCTAGTGGCCCACTTCACCCCACAATGGCAAATAGTACCCACTCCACCACCCATCCATAAACAGAGCAGGTGACCAGCACAACCCTTCACTCTCCTCCATGGCTGATAGTCCACTGAGATGAGAATGAATGAGCATGTGCACTGCTAGACACAAGGGACAGGGGTGGTTGTTTTTTAAACACATTGAGAAGGTGCTCAGGTGATGATTGGTGGGAGAGGGACTGCTAGCAGCAAGGTTTATTTATTATTTTGTTTTTAAACACATCAGGTGGGTGGGTACTCTGGGGTAGCCACCAGGATTATTTTTTAACACATTGGGCGGATGAGTGATGGGGCCAGGGGAAGGAACCAGTAGTCACCAGGGATTAATTGGTGTATCAGGAGCACAGACAGAATTTCCACAAAAGTCAGACTTTTGCTTGCATTCTGCCTGCTGATGTTTTTTTCACACACCCTAGCTTGCAAGTTCCCTCCTGACATAAGGGAAGAGGCGTGCTTACTACAGTTCACTCCTTTACTCTTCCTGGCTAGATTAGCCAGCCCATTTTCCCCACAGTGGCCCTTATTTTAGTTTGCATTATTCGATTGGTGTAATACTTTCCTTGTATGTTGCTCCACTTTTTGTTGATTTTATTGTACTGCTCATTTGACTGAACTGTCTGAGTTCAAGTATCGCCTAAATGTATTGCAGTTAAGCAACTATTGTATGCCAAACATCCTGTATTACATTTCTTGTAAGTGAACTGTTGCAATTTTGATATTATGGATTGCATAGTGCCTGTACTTTGAAGCCAGAGGTTAGTGGGTGTGTCTTACACCTGTAACTGTAGATGCAGAGGCCCCTCAGGGGTCTGAACTTCTGCAGACAGAACTGTGTGCATGTCTTACAATGTAAATGAGTACCTGTGGCTTCAGAAGTTCTGGCATGTGCTTCCCAAAGGAGATCCTACCATTCATTTGCCAAGACTATGGAGATCCAAAACCCTAATGGTAGGATGGAGGTTTGAACAGATGCTCAGAATCATGGCCAAGAATGCTATCCATTAATATGCATACATTTATTTGCATTTGGTGACTGAATGCCCATTGTATTTTATTTTTAAGTTATTGGCATAGATTCCAAACACAGTACTATCACAAGGAGATATTAGTAATTGTTCTTATTGTCATTATGCTTTCTATCCTTATATTTGCCACTTTGAACAGATTGAGGACTTAGACAAGTGACATTTACATGGAGGTTACAATATGTGCAATCTAGACTACTTATCAGCATTTATGAGTTCAGTAGCACACTGCAACTGCTCACTTTTCAGCAGTTTTAAGTCTTGGATATATTCTTTTGATTATGGTTATTGCTGTTTAATGGGACATAGGATGGGAATCATGCATCTTTAGGGCATTAGTAATTAAGTAGAGACTCAGAACACAGTGATGAGTGCTACTCATTAATATTCATATATCTCGATGAAATTCTAAGTTTGATAACACTAGAAAATACAGATATAATTTAATTGAATTACATTTGGTTGTTTAAGTTAAACTTTATGGGAAGATTTAGCAGTTTTCCTTTCTATATTACCCATGGAGGAACTGAAGAGGGAAAATACGTGAATACTGTCTTTTACGCTAAAATGGACACATGTATCATTGTTTTATCTATAGTTTCTCTTCTCTGAAGAAGCCAAGAGGGACGAAATGTTGGCCTTACTTTGAGAATCTTGGTTGGCTACAGTTTGAGAATAAAACTTAATTGATTTTATATAAAATTTAGGGCATGGATGGTTTTTAAATCATCTTTCTTCTGTAACTTGATAATTTTATCATGTTTGTGCACCACATTCTCAACCTGACCTTCAGATGACCCCACATCATGAACCTGGTATATGAAAATGTTCAAACCACACCAAAACATCACTCTGTGCCACCAGTGCAAAAACACTTGTGCCCAGGATTTGAAAAATTATAGCTGTCATGTTCACAAGGTGGTGTGAAAAATGGCTATGTTTAAAATTGGGTAAAAATATAGAAAATTATCAAAGCTATGAAGGAACATAGAAACATTTCAAGGTACACTCATAACTTTGTTACTTTTCAAAATATTTTGACCACACACTCAATATAGCCTTTTATGACTCCACCTTATGAACAATGTGAAAATATTCAATTTCTGCCCAAAAGGTGATTTCACAAAACAATCCTGAAATCACTTTTGGCCAGATCTGAATAATTCAACTGATCTTGGTCAAGAGATTGGGTCCCTAAAGGTCCATTTTGAAAATTAGGTGTAAATAAAAAAATACAACATTATGAATAAAACTTCAAACCCCAGTGAAATACATGAAACTGGATTTACCTTATTTTCTCTTATCACAATCAGCAGCTCCAGCAGCAAGACATGTATTTGATTGGAAAGTGGATCATGTTATGGGTCATGTTCTGGTAGTGAGTCTGTGTGGTAGTGGATGTTGAGTGGGAGAGTCGAGTTGGGGTGCATGCAGGGGTCCAGATCGTTGAGGGACTGTTTTCTTTCTAACAGGCCTGGGCCAGATGGTATACAACCCAGGGTGCTAAAGAAGCTGGCAGAAGTCCTGCCAGAACCCTTGGCAGACCTGTTCCATGCCTCCTGGACTCGGGAGTGTACCTCAGAACAGGAGGATGATGCACGGTACCTCCACAAGAGCAGTACCAAGATAAGCCAAGAAAATAGCAGACTGGTGAGCCTCACGCTCATCATGGAAAGCTGATGGAGACAATTTGAAGGAGAGGCTGGTTTCCTTCTAGAGGCTATTAGGCTGCAGGATGGCAGACAGCATGGGTTTGTCTCAGGCAGATCCTGTCAGACCAGCCTGGTGGAGTACTATGACTGGGTAACCAGGCAATTAGACAAAGGCTATATAGTGGATGTCCTGTACCGGACTTCAGTAAGGCCCTTGATTCAATGCCACATTGGAGGCTAGAAAATAAGCTGGAAGGCACAGGGTGGTGATGAAGATGGTGGGATGGGTAGTGAACTGGCTACAGGGAGATAGCAGGTGGAGGTGGAGGAGGAGCTCTCATCTCCAAAGGCAGTGACAAGCTGGGTGCCAGAGGGCTCTAAACTGGTACCGTGTTGTTTGGGATCTTCACAGCAGACATTTCAATAGGCATCAAGAGCAAGATCAGTCTGTTTGCAGATGACACCAAGATGGGACCAGTAGTGGATGACTTAAGAGGGTGGCAGGGGTTGCAAGATTATCTGGAAAAATTGGAGGCCTGGTCAAACACTTGGCAGGTGGGGTTCACTGCCAAGAAATGTAAGGAGCTACATTTTGGTACAAAAAACAGGAGGAGCTACCAGCTATGGAGGATTCAACTAGCCAAGATGGAAGAGGAGAAGGATCTGGGGGATCAAAACAGGAGCAATGAACAACTCAGCACAGTGTAGAAAAGAAGTTGCAAAGGCCAACAGGATGCTGGGTTGTATTGCCAGAGCATATCTTCAAGGAGAGGGAAGTGATCCTGCTGCCATATAGGTCACTGGTTTGACCACACCTAGAGTACTGCATGCAATTCTGCTGACCATACCTGAAGAAGAACATTGGGTTACTGGAGGCAGTGCAGTGCAGGGCAAAAAAAAAAATGAACCATGGTCTAGGGGGACTTCCTGAAAGAGCAGGATGAGGGAGTTGAACATGTACTCCTGGAGGAAAGCAGGGATAGGGGAACATGATTGAAACCTTCAAGTACATGAAAGGAATAAATAAGATGGGCGTGAAGGGCTTTTCAAATTAAGGAGGGAGGGACTCTTGTCAGCACGATCTGAGACTGGAAGGGGAAGGTTCAGGAGAAAAATGAGGAGACTCTTTTATGGAGAGGGTGGTGTCTGGGTGGAACACATTGCCAAAGGAAGTGGTATCCTGTAGAACAGTGGGCTGTTTCAAAGGGGATGGGACAGGGTAAAGAGGAGGGGAGGGAGGGCCAGCTGCAGTATAAGGGCTGCTAGCTGCACAATCGAGCAGACTTGCTAGACCATAATGCCTTTATCTGCTGGCAATTTCGTATGTTTGCATGTTAGGTTAAAAAAACAAGGGACAATTTTCTCTATTTCAGGGACTTTCTAACATGGGGAATTAGGCACCACAGTGTTGGGCAACAGTTTGACAGTACCAGGGTGAGCACCTTGTGCCAACATGTAAATAATGGGAAAGGCAGCAGGCGTTGAGCTGGGGTGGGGCCTGAAGAAAAGGAGTACTGGGAGTAGACAACCCAGTCTCCTTATTAAAAGCTAAAGTTAAACATGGAAAGAGGGGGTGGGTGACCTTGGGGAGAGGGGAGAAAGTAGTAGTATTGGGGGTGGGCACCATGGTCCACTACGTATTCAATAATAGATAGATAGATAGATAGACAGCCAGACAGAGAGACAAGTAGGCAGGCAAGCAGACAGAAAGGCAGACAGACAGACATATAGATAGATGACAGACAGACAGCTATAAAGAGAAAGAGAGAGAGAGAGAGAGAAACATAGAAATTGTTGGCAAATAAGGACTTCCTGACCCATCTAATCTGCCCATAAGCCCTTGTATTGGATTACTGCTTCCGACCCACCCGCTGCTGTACCTCTATGGTTCCCCATGCCTGTCCAAAGCATGCTTGAATCCATCTACAGTGCTTGCTCCCACCACCTCCTGAGGCAGACAATTCCATGTGTCCACCACTCTCTCTGTGAAGAAAACTTCTCACATTCCTCTTAACTTCCCACCTTCCAATTTCATGCACCTCGTTCTTGTGCTCCTCCTGTATTGGAAAATGTCTCCCCTGCACCTTGTTTATACTCTTGAGGTACTTAAATGTTTCTATCATATCCCTCTTTCCTCCCCTCATCCAGTAAGTACATACTGAGGTCCCTTAATCTCTCCTCATAAGTTTTGTGTTGCAAGCCTGTACCATCTTAGTCACCTTCTCTGGACTGTCTCCAGTCTGTTAATGTCCTTATGAAGGTGCAGTCTCCAGAACTGCACACAGTACTCCATGTGAGGCCTGATCATGGTTTTATATAATGGCATCATTAGCTCCTCCTTCTGTTGGTGATACCCCTGCCTATGCACCCCAGCATGCCACTGGCCAACCAGCTACCTTAGCACTCTGCTTCAACATTTTCAGGTCATCTTAAATAATAATCCCCAAGGGCCTTTTCCTCCTATGTGACAGTCAGCAACTCCTCTACCCCATCCTCTAGCTTTACCCAGAGTTTCTGTGTCCCAGGTACATAATTTTGCACTGTTTTAAATTAAACTTCAGTTGCCAGTCCTCAGACTATTTTCAAGCTTCCCCAGGTCCCTCCTCATTTTCTTCACTCCTCTGGGGTATCCACTCTGTTACAGATCTTGGTGTCATCTGCAAACAGGCAGACCTTTCCCTCCAGCCCTTCTGCAATGTCGCTAATGAAGACGTTGAACTGGACTGGACCCAGGATCGATCCTGAGGCACCCCACTGGTCACCCCTTCTCCCAGGCTGCACCCCATTTACCACCACACTCTGCCTCCTGTCTGTTAGTCAGTTTCTAACTCGGTTTACCACCCTGTCCCCCATGCCCAGCACACCCAGCTTATTTATCAGCCTTCTATGTGGGACGGTGTCAAAGGCATTGCTGAAATCAAGGTAAGCAATATCCATTGCCCCACCCTGATTTACTTTCTTTTGTCACCCAGTCAAAGAAATCAACCAGATTTGTCTGACATTACCTCCCACTGGGAATCTGTGTTGCCTATGGTCCTGGGCTCGATGGCTTCCAGATGCCCCACTATCCTTTCTTTAAGCAATGTCTCTATGATCTTCCCCACTACTGAGGTGAGGCTGACCAGCCTATAGCTCCCTGCTTCCTCCCTGCCACTGATTTGTGTAGAGAGACCACATGTGCCCTCTTCCAATCCTCTGGTACCACCCTGTGTTGAATGACTCTGTGAACATGACTGTCAGAGATTCTGCTATCTCCTTTGGCAGTTCTCTTATAACCTTTGGTGTATGCTATCTGGTCTCATCACTTTGTCCATCTTCAATTTAGTGAGCTCCTGTAGGATTTTTCCCCTGTGAATGGACTATTGTCCACCTCTTCACCCTTTGCAACTACTGTACTGTTGTGGCCCCTGTCCCTTTCCCTTCTCTAAATACCAACAGAAATATTTATTCAGTGTTTCTGCCTTTTCCATGTCACCCTCCTTGCATTCCCTTACTCTCCCTTGAGCCTTGCAATCCCCTTGTTTTTCCTCCTTTCACTGATGTACCTGAAGAATATCTTGTCCCCTTTCTTATCTGGCTGTGCAAAACCTTCCTCAGTCCATGCCTTTGCTCTCCTTACTGCATTTCCCATACCCTTAGACACTCTAGGTACTCCTTCCTGTCCCTTGGGTCCCTTATATTTCAGAACCCTTTCCTTTTGCCCTGACCTTTACTGCCACTTCTCTTGAGAACCACAGTGACTTTCTCCTTCTCTTGTTTGGATACCAATCTGATACATTGTTTTGTTACTTCCAGTAAGGCTTCCTTTAGGCACTTTCACTGCTCTTCCACTCCCCTTTCTACCCCGTTCTCTCCAGGGCTCTTTTGATACCCCTCCCAGTTCAGCAAAGTCAGTATTTTTGAAATCCAAAACCTTTGTCCTATTATGACTTGACTTGAGCCTCTGTCCTATGCTAAACCACACAATGTTGTGATTGCTGGATCCAGTTGCCCTTCTACCTGGACATCTGTGATTAGATCCCTATTTGTCATTACTAGATCAAGAATTGCCCTGGTGGGATCAAGTACAAGCTGCCTGAGTCCAGCCTCCTGGAGTGAATCAGGATACAGTACCTCTGCTTCTGGTTGAAGCAGCTACATTGTTGTTCCAATCCATGTCTGGCAGATTGAAATCCCCATCAGTAGAGTTTCACCTTTCATTGTCATCTCATGTGTTTCCTCCACTAGCTTCCTGTCCAGTTCCTCTCCCTGTCCTGGATGCCTGCATATCACCCCTGTGCATATTGCTGTGCCATTTCAAAGTTGAAGGGTGACTCACAGTGTACTCAGCCTCCCCTGTCTGCCCTGTACCTGTATTGCCATTAAACCCTCTCTGACATACAGGGCTACTCCCCTCCTTTTTGCTTCCCTATCCCTCCTGAATAGAACATATCCTGGTACATTTGTTTCCCACTCATGTTTAGCTGTGTACCAGGTTTCAGTTACTACTACTATGTCCAGGTCTCCTTCAGTTATTAAGGCCTCCATGTCTGGGACTTTATATCCCAGGCTGCATGCATTGTCACCATGACCTTTAAAGTTTTACTGCCTGACCTCTCTCTCATTCTGTTTTGGTCCTTGCATCTTCCTGCCAGACCCGATGACCTTGATATCACCTCCTCTTCCTGCTCCATTGTTCTGCTTACTCTACCATATGGGGTGGGCTGCCTGAGTATCCTTCTCCTGTTGCCCTCCTCCACCTAGTTTAAATGCTCATCAGCAAAGCATTTAAACTGTCCATTGAAGGCTGCCTTCCCTTGCTGGACAGATGCATTTCATCCCCACTATACAGGGCTGCATCACTCCAGGTGAAAATTAAGGTATATTTTCCTCAGCACTCAACCAAGATTATGCTGCTCTCTTTGGGGTCATGGAAGCAATCCGGGATCCTAGTTCAGTGTGTTTCAATGCAGCCTTCTCCTTGTCCAGTTCATTTGTGAGAATCAAACCCAGGTCTGCTGGATGTACCAAGTTCATTCACAGCTCATTACTCTAACCACTAGGCCATAGTGCTTCCTCCCTATTGCCAGCTCCACTGCTTTAACTTAAGCCAGTAGACGACTACAGCCGTGGCTTCACATTTCAAGAAAATCCTACTGTTCTTATACTGAGAACATGGATGAATGCCTTGTAAGACATATTCAGGTAAATGAGGGTGTGTTGGTGAGAGTGGGTGGTGGGTTCTGAATGGTGGTTGGGATGGAGTAGATGGGGAGGTGGAGGGTCAGATCAGCCAGGAGCAATTTTCTTTTTACAGGTTTAAAAAATCAAGGATGGTGAGTTTCTTCATTTCTGGAAACTTTCAGACACTGAGGACTGACCTTCCATTTGTGATACTGTTTGGCGCCACCAGTAGTGGGCACCCTGTGTCACCAAGTCTATAATGGAAAGGGGATAAGTGACCTGGAGGAGGGCATGAAGAGAAGTGGTACTGGGGTGGGTACTCTGGTCTGCTTATTGAAGTTAAAATTAAACATGGGAACAGGGGATGGACAATCTGGAGGGAGAGGGAGAATGAAGCAAAACCAGGGTGGGCACCCCAGTTCACTACTTATTTCAATAATAGATAGATAGATAGATAGATAGATAGATAGATAGATAGATAGATAGACAGACAGACAGACACACAGATAGACAGACAGTCAGATATAAAAGAGAAAGACAGAGACAGTTAGAGCAGAGGATCACCAGATCACTACTTTAACTGAATCTGGCAGCTCAACTCCAGCTGTGGCTTCACATTTTGAGAAAGACCCACTATTCTCATACTCATCTCAGTCTTGCTATCAGAGCAAGGAGGCAGCTGAGTAAGGCAACTAGAACTTTTCTGCAAGAACATTTCTGTCTAGGGTAAGTAGAATGATACTTATTAGAAGGCTATGGTCAGCAAGGTCAATTGGGACCATTAATTAGGATAAAATAAAAACACAACAGTTATTGTACTAGTCCAAATTGGTGAACGGGAACTGATAATCATACATGTAGCTAGCTGGTCAGGAAGATAACTGTGAATTGGAGGTGGCTTAGGCAGAAGTGAAGCCAGTGTCTGCATTTAGACTTCTCTAGCCTCTTATAAGAGCACTGTAAAAGGACTGCCTCCCAGCATGTCCGGCTACATTTGTGCTCAGTGATATAGTGGAACAGTGAAGGACTGGAACAGGAATAAGACTGGTGTCATAGCCATCATTAGGCATGAGCAGGTGACAGTATGAATGCAGGGAATGCTGCTGGTTCAGTAAGGTAAGGTAGACTAACTGTGTACTGGTTGCTGCCTCTTTAAAAAGGTGTGCATCAGTGGAACAGGGTAAACAATTGTGTACGGTAGGGAGGTAAGACCTACAAAGGTGAAGCTAAGGCATCTGATACACATAGTAGGGGTAGGAATAAAGGCTGCAACCTATCTAGACAAGGCAGTGAAAGTAAGAATATGAAGCCAACTATCCTAAATTCCAAGGGAACAAAATGGAACCGAAGGAAAACCCTACCTAGAGTAAGGGTTGAACACCAACTAGGAAGAGGAAAGGGAAAGGAAAGGAAACCAAGGGTTTGTTTAGTGATAAGGGAAGCCTACAAGCAAGGGAAAGACAGGGAAGCAAAATGTCAGAAGGATAAACAAATTATCAGGCATGGAATTGGTGCAGTGCAATGGGTGAGGGGCCACCATCATCAGAGACATGGTCAGGAGATTGAGGTGTGGCTCCATATGCAGACACCTCTCTGGGCTGAGAGCAGAGGTCACTGGACTCTGGGCTGAACTGACATGAGTACAGGGCACCATCTGTCTCACCCAAGGGCCACCTAGTTTGCTATCGCCCCAAAAGGATGCCAAGAAGGAAGCAGAGTGGCTGGACCTGTGTGGCTCTGGGTGGGGAGAGAAAGACCACATCTCAGTCCCTACCACTGTGCAATTCCTTCACCATTCTGGCAGGACAAGGAAGCCAAGAAGAGAACCCCAAGGAAGCAGTAAGAGAGGTGGTGGGGGTCATCAAGGAAGCAGGACCCAAGAAGGGTGGGAGAGTTTCCTGACCAAGAAGAAGGAAGCAGTTGCTGGTGGAAGACTGAGTTATGGGGCAGGGAGGGACAGGGTAGCACATGGCATTCTAGGCACATCAGCAGGGAGGACTGGAGGGAAAAGTTGGAGATTGCCAGGGAAGAGAGGGTAGGTGTGAGCTGGATGTTTATGTCCACCTGGGGACAAATGATCTTCAAAGAAGCTGTAGGTGTAGTTCAAGGGAGGGCCTGGCATGTAGCTCACACAGTGGCCTTTCACTGAGGTGCCACCTTTGCACAGTCAGGGGAAAGCTAGGGAATTCTGCACCAGCGCTCAACTAGTGGTGCTGGGAGGAGGGTTTTGGCTACATTGGGGACCCGGGTCACATCTGAGGGGATGGAGGCCTGTACAAGGAAATGGCCTCCATCCAGGTGGGAAATTACAGTCCTGTCTGAAGGTTTAAAAGTTACTTTGATGAGCATTTGAACTAGCTGGGGAGGGAGACTGAGGAGGCAGAGATTGTCCACCAGAGACTAGTGCAACAGGAAAAGTTAACCAAAAGAATACATTCCCTGGAGATCAAGGAAGCAAGAGAAGGGATGGGCAGGGCAGGCAAGTCTGGAGGAGGAACTTGAGTTGGAAGAGAAGAGAAGAGAAGGAGGCAAGGCAGGAAGACAGTGTAACAGGGTGGGCAGGACCAGTGTAACAGAGGGAACAAGGGGAGCCAGGAAGGGAGGCAGGTTAGATGAAGAGAGGACAAAGAGAATGGAGAGCTATGCGTGTAATGCAAGGAGTCTGGGGAAAAAATCCTGAACTTTGGCATCATTGTAGAGGCAGACCTGGATCTGGTGGCCATAACAGAATCATGGTGCATGGACAACCACTGCTGGGAAGTGATCATCCCAGGCCACACCATGTTCCAGAAGAATAGGTCAGAGAGGAAAGGTGGATGGGTTGTTTTATATGTGAAGGAGGGTATAAGTACTGCTGAGAAATAGGCGCAGATTGGGACAAAGGAGGTTGAAGGTACTATAGGTCAGCTTAGAGACAAGGTAAAGTGATTATTTGCACCGGATGGTGTACATGCCTCCAACACAGAGGGAATATTTAGACTGAGTCCCAGAGGAAGCCATTATCACAATGGCCAGCAAGGGAAAAGTTTCAATAGTGGGGACTTTACTCTGCCATATATCAATTGGGGCATTCTTATCACTGCTACATCAGAGGCAGGGGCAACCTTGACTCCATAAGGGCATTTCTCAGCAGCTGATTTTGGAACCCACTAGGGACAGGGCAGTGCTGGACCTGGTACTTACAAACAGAGACAGAATTGCCGATGTCACAGTGGGTAGTCCCTGAGTACAAGTGATCACAGTACAGTGTGGTCTGTCATATGCATGGAGAGGAAAACACATTAAGACCAGGGCCCTGGACTTAAGGAGGAAAATTAAAAAAATGGGAACTCTCAGAGAATGCCTTGAAGGTGGGAAGGCAGAGGGAAGTGGAGACTCAAAGGAGAAAAATTAAGGAGAGTGTAACCCAGACAATGGCATGCTGTTTGAAGGAAGTGAGCAAGGAAAGAGGAGGAAGAGATTACTGTGGTTCTCTAAAGAGGTGGCAAAGGCAGATGAAGAAGAAAACAGCATTTAGAAAATACAAGGGGACCCAAAAGGATGAAGACAGGGATGTATATCTGGCAAAGCAGAGGAGGCAAGAAGGAAGTTGAGGACAGCTAAAGCACTAACACAGGAAAGGATATCTAAGGATGTCAAAAGGGTGATAAGACCTTTTCAGGTATGTGGGGAAAAGAGAATACAAGGGGATGAATAGTGAAAGTCAGGAGGGCAGAGGGATCTTGGCAGAAGAAGATCAAGAGAAAGCTGAAATACTGAACAATTACTTCTTCTCAGTCTTCGGGGATTGGAAGGGCCAGCATGCTGCAGTAAGCAACAGGGAGAGGGGTGGACTCAAGTTCACTTTCAGTTGAAAGGGCCAGAAGGACTAGAATCCTTAAATGAGGATAAGGTGATGGGGCAGGATGGGATTCAGCCAAGGGTCTTAGGAACTTAGCAAACTGCTGTCCCTCTCTGGTAGCACTTTTAGCATCTCACTGGCGATCAAGATGTTCCAGATGACTGAGGTTGGTCGGTGTGGTCCTTCTGCACAAATGCAGCAGTAGGGTGGATGCTAGCAACTACAGGCCAGTCAGTATCACATGAGTGGTGGGAAAGTTAGAGACACTACTGAATGAGAGGCTCATGGAGCACCTGGAGTCAAAAGGGCTGTGGGACCACTGACAGCATGATTTCACAGGAGGGAGGTCATGTCAAACTAATCTCACAGAGGAAAGAAAAAGTGGAAATTGTTTAACTAGGAAAGGCGTACTAAGCAGGCGTGTTTCCAGGTGTGACCTGGGAGCACAAGGAAGTTAAGTGACTTGGTCAGGATCACACAGTATACAAGTGGGGTGCTGGAGTTCAAACCCAGGTCTCCAGTTTTGCTGTTCAGAGCCCTAAGCCACTGCACTATATTGTCTCTTCATAGATTTCTTTGACTGGATTACCTGAGAGGTAGATCAAGGGAGAGTAACGACTGCCTATTTGGACTTCATTAAGGCTTTTGAAACTGTGCCACAGGAAGCTAGTTAAGAAACTAAACAGCTCGAGGGTGGGGAAGTAAGTAACAATCTGGGTATCAAACAGTGGTAGAACTTGTAGCCACTCAAGTGATAGGAGAGTGACTAGTGGGGTGAAACAGTTTTCAGTGCTGGAACCAGTCCTCTTCAATGTCTTCATAAGCAACATCATGAAGGAGTTTGAGGGTAAGGTGTGCCTCTTTGTGGATGACAAAAATCAAGAAGGGGTGGAGAGAATGGAAAGGAATCTGAGCAAAATAGAGGAATGGCCTTGGGGGGGGTGGCTGGGTTTGTATGCCAAAAAGTGCAGATTATACACTTAGGGCTGCAGAAGCCAGGGTCTGTGTTATAATATGGGAGTGGAGCTTACAGTCACCAAGAAAGAAAAAGACTTAGACATCATCATATCTGAGGACTTAGGGTAGCTGGGCAGTGTGACACAAGCATGGGAAAGTCTAGCAGGATGCTGGGGTGCACTGTAGAGGAATTTCAAACAGGAGAAGGGAGGTGGTGCTGCTTGTATGACTTACTTGTGAGGCCCAACCAGGAATACTGTGCCTGGTTCTGGAGGTCACACCTCTGCAAGGACATTGAAAAGTGCACATGCTACATAGGAGGGCAACCAAATGGAAAGGGGTTGCACGAGAAGCTATATGAGGAAAGGCTACAGGAACTCAACTTGTACTCCCTGGAGAAAGGAAAGGAGAGTGAGAAGGTCTATTTCAGAGAAAGGAATGCACTAGAACAAAGGGACATGTAATGAAGCTAAGAGGAGGATGTTTAAGAGAGATGTGCAGACATACTTCTTCACAGAAAGGATGGTGGATGATTAGAATGGCCTACCAGAAGAGGTAGTGGGGGCAAAGACTGTGGGAGCTTCAAGTATGGGTTGCATGTAATAGGCACTGGGACATATTAGGCAGATGACCAGTGGAGTGAGTGACACCTATGACCAACTAGGGTCATTGGTCACAGAATAGGCAAAGACAAGTGGTAGACTGGATGCGCATAAAGGTCCTTTTCTGCTGACAAAATCTGTTTCTATGAGAATTTGGATGAACATCTCTGGCTAAGGTAGGCATCCAGGATTTTCCTGTGCCCAGAAACATTTGGCTGTATTTTCAAAGGCTTAGATTGATGCAAGGTGCTTGAGTCAAACAGGTCTGATGCAAGGGCACCTTGCCAAGGGCTGCACCAAGTGGGATTTGAAGGCAGCCTGCATCACCCAGCAGGCTGCCTGCCCCAAAAGTGTGCTAGAGCCATCCTTTCACCACGAAAGTGGCTGCAGCATAGCATTGAGGGCTTGCGGCAGACCCAGAGTGCCGCAGCCCTCAGATCCAGAATTTGAAAGAACCCCCAGGAATCAAGTGCGCGCCCCTTAGACCAGTGAGGGGCAGGTCTGGGGCGACGATGGCCTGGGGATCATCCTGTAGGTGCCACCACGCGGCCTGCCCCATCCATCCCCGGTGAGTGATCCCTGGTGGTCCGGTGGTCCTCCCTCACCCCATCATGGTGCCGATACACGCTCAGTGCATCCTGCCAACCCACTACCCATCTCAGCACTCCCACCATCCTCCTGTACCCCAATCCAGTGACTTGGCACAGCTTTCACACACCACTACGGCTGTCAGACGAGTGTCTGTGCATGTATTGTATACAGTATACAGCACACGCACAGACCGCCTATTCAGCGCCTGCCAGGGTGTGTGTGGAGGGCTGTGCCGGGTCTCTGGATTGGGCACGGAGGGTGGAGTGCTAAGATGGATGGGGGGCACCAGCCCACCAGGGTACCAGGAGGTTTGCAGGTGCTGGTGCTGGCGCTGTGTGCGGGGCAGTGCCGGGTTGCCAGCCACTGTCTGTGGGTGCTGCAGACTCCTGCAGCCATTGCGGCATTCCAGGTGGGTGCACCATACATTGGGCACAGCACCCCTTTGCTGCACGCCACTGGACTTAGGTGCCGAACCTTGTTCAGTTGAAAATCAGGTGCAGGGTCCCGGGCGATGGCACTCAGCTTTGAAAATCCAGCCCATTATTTTCAGGACAGTTTTCAAAAACAATCACCATAATTTTGCCAAATAGGTCCAATTTACATAGGTTTAATTGTATTTTGAAAACATCATTTTCTTCAGGTATGTGGGGAAAGGGGAATACAAGGAATGGATAGTGAAAGTCAGGAGGGCAGGGAGGAACTGTACATTTTATGTATTTTCAATGTTTTGAGTTAAAAACATGATGGCGACTTCCATGATCTTTTTTTCCTCATGACAAGTAAATCATTTTTCACAAGTAAATCGTGAAAATACTGCTGCTTTTTACTGGTCAAGTTTGTCGTTATCAATAATATTTTCTCAAGAAACTTTCGAAAAGCACTATCTTGGACAGGCCATTTCTACCCTGAATGTTTCATGAAAGAAATTCTCTACTGTCTAGGCTGTGAGTGAGAGAAATAAAAAAATATTTTATGTATGGAAAAACAAATGCCATTATTTTTGCATTTTTGGTGTTCTGTATCTCAAAACAGAACAAGATGCCATCCAGAAACCCTTCAAACCTTCAAGATGCCATCAAGAAAAATTTCCAACCTTCAGACTCTGCCAGCCTGACTGCATCTGCCAAATTGTTGGCTATTTTGTCGAATGCTGCCAAAGTTATTAACATAGAAACATAGACTTTGATGGCAGATAAGGACAGCTTGGCCCATCTAGTCTGCCCATTTCCCTACCTACAGGATAGGACGCAGATCCTAGTTAACCAACAGCCTATTTCTTCCTACCCCCACAAGAATTGACTCATGTCTGTCCCATGCATTCTTGAATTCTCCCACAGTTTTAGACCCCACAACCTCCTCAGGAAGGCTGTTCCATGCATCCACTACCCTCTCTGTGAAATAATACTTCCTCACATTGCCCCTGAACCACCCTCCTTCTATCTTTAAATTGTGTCCCCTTGTTCTTGCAAGTCTCTTTTCTGAAAGATGCTACCCTCTTGGACTTTGTTGATTCCACTGAGGTACTTAAAGTTTCTATCATGTCCCCTCTCCCTTCTTTCCTCGAGGGTATACATATTAAGCTCCTTTAGTCTCTCCTCATATGGCTTCTCTTACAGACCCTGCACCATTTTAGTTGCCCTCCTCTGGACTACCTCTATCCTGTCTATGTCCTTGCAGAGATGGGGTCTCCAGAACTGGACACAGTACTCCAGATGGGGTCTCACCAACTGTCTGTACAGAAGGATAACAGCTTCCTGTTTTCTGCTGCTGATGCATCTCCCTATACATCCCAGTATACCCCCAGCCCTCCCTACTGCCTTCTCCCATTGCTTGCTAACCTTAAGGTCATCTGATATGATTACCCCAGGTCCCTTTCCTTTTTGTTGTTGTTACTACTTCCCCACCCATTGTGTATTCTTCCCTGGGTTCTTGTTTCCCAGGTGCATTATTTTGCACTTCTTTGCATTGAATCCTAGCTGCCATACTTCTGACCATTCCTCTAACCTTGCCAAGTCCCTTTTCATCCTTTCCACACTCCTTGTGTATCAACCCTGTTGCAGATCTTTGTGTCATCCGCAAAAGGCATACTTTTCCTTCCAGTCCCTCTGCAATGTCACTGATGAAGACATTAAAAGGACTGGACCCAATACTGAACCCTGAGGTACCCACTAGTAACCCCTCTTTCTTCAGAGTGGACTCCATTTATAATTACCTTCTTTGTCCTGTTGTGCATCCAATGTTTAACCCAGGCTACCACCTTGGGACCCACTCCCAGGCTGGTTAATTTGACTAATCTTTTGTGGGACTGTGTCAAATGCCTTGCTAAAGTCTAGGTAGGCCATGTCCACAGCCCCTCCCTGGTCTACTACTACTTTGGTCACCCAGTCAAAGAAATCTATTAGATTCTGTCCTGACATGACCTTCCCGCTGTGAACCCATGCTGCCTTGGGTCCTGTGCTCCACTGGCCTCTAGGTACTCAACTATTCTTTCCTTCAGAAGTGACTCCATCACTTTCCCTACCACAGAGGTCAGACTGACAGGTCTGTAGTTTCCTGCCTCTGTCTTGGTCCCACTTTTGTGAAGGGAATCACATCCGCCTTCCTCCAGTCCTCAGGTACACACCATCCTCCCATGATTTATTAAAAGAGTAGCCAGTGGTTTCACTAGTTCCTCCTTAAGTCTCTTAGAATTCTAGGTGAATTCCATCAGGACCCATTGCTTTGTCCACCTTCAGTTTTAGGAGTTCTTGCAGAACCCTTTCTTCTGTGAAAGGACTAGGATTGACCCCTCTATCAAGAGTGCTTCTGTTAATTGGATTAGGCACTTCCTCCTCTTTGTGAATACTGAGCAGAAATATTCATTCAGTATCCCTGCTTTTCACTGTCCCTCTGCCCACCCACCTTCATTCTATTCAGCCTCACTATCCCTCCTTTGTCTTTCTCGCTCGGCTGATGTACCTATAAAGGTTTATCCCCCTACTTAACTGCGTTGGCTATCTTTTCCTCAGTTTGGGCCTTTGCTATTCTAACTTCTCTCCCTGCTTCCTTCTGCCTTAACTGGTACAGTTCTCTGTCCTGCTCCTTCTGTGTTTCCTTATACTTCCAGAATGCTATCTTTTCTTCCTGACCTTCACAGCCACCTCTTTTGGAGAACCATAGTGGCTTTTCTGTCACTTTGATTTGTTTATTTGCTTGACACAAAGGCTTGTTGCCTCTGTGATGGCAGTTTGATGATTCCCCATTGTTGCTCCACACCCCTTCTAGCCTGTTTGCTAGTGTTTTCTCAGGCACTCTCCCATCTTGCCAAAGTCAGCCCTCCTAAAGTCCAGTATCCTCACTTTTGTATGGCTTGACTCTGTAGCTGAGTTTAACGTGAACCACACTGTTTGATGGTCACTTGTCCCCAGATGGCAACACACTTCAGATCTGAGATCTCACTGTCCCCATTTGAGAGCATGAGGTCTAAGATTGCTCCCTCATGAGTGTGTTCCGAAACTAGTTGTTCAAGGCCTGCCACCTGTAGGGCGTCAAGAATGGCCCTTGCTTTGGATGTGGCTGCAGCAAATGTGCTCCAGCTAACATCTGGCATATTCAGGTCTCCCATCAACAGTATCTCCCCTTCTCTGCCATTCTAAGAATGCCTTCATCATATCCTTGTCCATTTCCTCCCCTGAGATGGGTGGTCTGTCGCAACCCTGTGCAGATTGTGGTGCCCTTTCCAGTCTCCAAGGTGACCCACAGTGCCTCCTCTCCTCCCTGTTTACTCTTTTGTTCAGTTGCTTTTATCCCTTCCTTTACATAGAGAGCTACTCCCCCTCTTCTCCCCTGCCTGTCTCTCCTGTAGGTTATGTACCCTAGTATGTTAACATCTCAGTCATGGTTCTCTGTGTACCATGTTTCTGTGACTGCTATGATATCCAGGCATCCCCTTCCATCAAGGCCACCAGCTCAGGGAGCTTGTTGCCCAGACTATGGGCATTGGTACTCATTACCCTCCATTTCCTGATGGCCTTACTCCTTTTGCCCCATCCCTGTCCTTCTTGCCTTTGTCACTTTCTCCATTTACCCTGCCCTTCTCCCTATCGACACCTCTATGTTGGTGTTTGCCGCACTTACTACCATGATTATTTGGGGGCTAGGATTTTCCTGCACCTTCAGTGCCTCCCCCCTTGACTAGTTTAAAAGTTTGCCAATGAAGCATTTAAACCTATCACCTAGGAACCTGGTTCCTCCTGGACAGATGCAGCCCATCATGCCAATATAGGCTTGCATCATTCCAGGTGGACCCCTGTCCCCAATGAAGCCAAATCCCTGAGTTCCACACCAGTTTTCAACCACTGATTGAATCCCATGCTGCAGAACACCCTAGCCTCTCCTATGCCATAGATGGGCAGCACCTCCGAGAAGGTTAACCGTGCGTGCTACTTGACAAAGACCCTCCCAATTCCACAAACTCTTTCCTGCACTTCTCTAATACCTTTCTTAGCCAGGTCATTTTGTCCCTAGGTGGACAATGACATCCAGCTCCCTCCCTGTGCAGCTGCTCTGGCAATCCTGAAGATTCTGCCTGTCCCTCCAAGCCATGGTGCCAGGCAGGCACCTACCTCCCTCTCCCTTCCTCCCCAGTTCTACCTTCATAACAATGAGTCCCCACCAGGAGTTGTTTTCCCCTGCAGGGTCCCCTGCCACCCTCCTGTGGGTCTCCCTTTGTGGAGGTTCCCAGCATCCTCCTTGGTCTTCACTGCGGGTGCCTCCATAGAGGAACCACACTTTGCCAGAATGGCATAGAATTGTGATAGGTACAACTGGAGGATGCACCTCTGTTCCACCACCCTCACCCTCCCTGAGCCCACTGTGATCCAACCACTCTTTCATGGCAACCTCTGAGGCAACAGCAGTGGCACTGGTGGTCCCTGGATGGAAGAGGAGGTCCCACAAATCCTGGCCAACTCAGCCTGGAGATGAGCAACCTCCTCCCTCAGCCCAGAGAGTGCCTGCAGATGGGACAACACCACATCCTCCAGAACGTCTCCCGAAGACTGCTGCTCCACAGCCACTGCACCACTCCAATCATGTCTTATTTCTGGCCCCTTAACTGTTTGCAATCCTTACTCTTTCCTGTTTTTTTCTCTCTCTCTCCTTACTTTCTGCCTGTGTGCCCTTTAAGCTTCTGATTGTCCTGTTCTGAGACAAGAATATCCTATATTTCTCAGTATACCACTTACTTGCTCAGAAGCAAGTGCAAAACTAGGATTTAACAACAACCTACTCAACCCTAACTATATGGGCAGCGCTGCACCCATGTAATATATGTAGTTATGACAAAAACTATGTTAATGCACATTAGGGTTACTACCACACAAAACACAAACACCACAAAGTTAGTAACATACTATTAGGGTTGTTATGTATAACATTCCTCTCCTCTCCTATGTCTACTACCTTCATAAGTGCAGCTAAATGTACAGTTATGTTGCTGTCCACCCTTGGTGTAGTACTCATAACAGGTCTGTATTTTTAAAATTGATTAATTGTCACCCTATACTAGAGTTCCCCAGCCTGGATGAGGCTCTTGAATACTCTTAAAAGTCTTCATGTCCATAGCCAACCTATATGTCCCCTAGAGGAAGCATAGGGTAAAGGATTGCATCACAAATGGCTCAACACTGACTTCAAGGAACTAATGATTCTTAGAAACAAGGCATGGGGGCTCTACAAGACAACAAACCTTAGAACTGACTGGGAAAGGTACAGGGTTCTAAGAAACAAATGCAAGAAAGGGACCAATGCAGCAAAAAGTCACTACTTGAGAGGTCTCCAGGATAGCCACCTCGTGATCCTAAAATATTCTGGAGTCACATAAACTCCCTACAAAGAGGCAATTCCAGCTCACAGGGGAACAACAATGGTCAATGATCAAGCTACCCCATGTAGCAGCAGAAGTCTTCAACACCTTTTTACAAATCTTAACAAATAAAAACCCAAGTCACCTGGTTCCCTCACCCAAAGCAATGCTATGAGGAAAAAGAAACCCTCGCCTCAATTTCACCTTAGGTTGGTCAGGAAATCTAACTTGTTACCCTCCTAAAGTGTCTAAAACCAGACTCTCTCCTGGATTTGACCAACTTGAGCCCAGACTACTAAGAGTGGCTACCATAGCGATCACCCTCCCTATTACCATATTGATTAACAGGTTCTTTAATGAAGTGTACATACCTCTCAAATGGAAGGTGGCTATGGTAGTCTCTATTCACAAGGGAGGATTATGAGGCAATGTAGAAAATTACAGACCCATGTGAATCCTCTGCAATTAGTAAAGATGCAGGAGAGGTTGGTATTTAATCAGCTCCAGGACTACCTAGAGCAACATCACCTTCTTGTAAATAATCAGCATGGCTTTAGAAATGCCATGGTACATGACTGCTCTTGTCAAATTCACTAGTGATGCATTGGGTGCAGTGGATAAAGGGTCATTAATAGGGGCCATAGTCATTGACCTAACCAAGGCATTCAACCTGGTTAACCACTGACTGCTCCTTGGTAAACTGGAGCAACTAGATTTCTACAAATTCTCACTGTCCTGCTTCTCCAACTATCAAGTTGACAAATCACAAAAGATGAAAGGGAAAAGTGTCTACTCCAGTTGCCTTACAGTCACTGATGGAGTCCCCAAGGCTAGATATTAGGTCCCCTATTATTTTCTATTTATCAATGGCACAGGCCAAAATTGTGATAACAGGAACCTACTGCTATATGCCAATGACACAGTGGTTTACTGGAGTGATTCTAACCCCAGCAGAATTGCTGCAGGCCTTTCCACCATTTGTTGGTAATGAATGACAAAAACAAAGGCTATTCTGTTTGGACCCAAACTCCTAGGGTGAAAACAGACAAAATCTGCTCCAGCAATCCACTGTGGCTGGACTTCAGATAGATGTGGTTGACAAGATTAACATCACTGGTAGCTTATCTTAACCAAAAGGAGGGAATAACCCTGTATGTCAGAGAGGGTAGAATGGTAACACAGGTACAGGGTAGGCAGGGTGAAGCTGAGGCACTGTGGGTTACTCTTCAACCTGGTAATGGTACAGCAATAGACACAGGGGTGATATAGAGGCCTCCAGGACAGGGAAAGGTACTGGACAGGGAGCTAGTGGAGGAAATACAAAAGACGGGAATGAAAGGTGAAATTCTACTGATGGGGATTTCAATATGCCAGACATGGTTTGAAATACCAGTGTAGCTGCTTCAGCCAAAAGCAGAGGCATCCTTGATTCAGTCCAGGAGGCTGGACTCAGGCAGCTTGTGCTTGACCCCACTAGAGACAGGGAAATTCTAGATCTAGTAATGATCAATGGGGATAAAATCACAGATGTCCAGGTAGAAGGGCAACTGGGATTCAGCAATCACAACATTGTGTGGTTCAGCATAGGGACAGCGACTCAGTCAAGTCATACTAGGACAAAGGTTTTTAGACAGATGTTCTGGCCTAATCTTTTGATTTACAATGCAGAGGTTGTTATCTCTGCAGATTCTGGTGTAGATAGACCTCACCTTTCAGAATGTGCTTGTTATCCCCAAGAAAATAGGTGGATGGCCCTTTGTGGGCCTATTTCTGATTTTGGGTGTTAGGGCCCTCCAGGCCCCATAGGTTGGCCTAGGAATGCACAATTTACAATTCTGAGGTGTCATTTTCTATATTTATTGCCATGCCAAGTTGTATGTGAAACAACTTAGAAAATCCAAAATGGCAGCCAAAATCCAATATGACCATCATATCATTAATAAATACTTGATTAGCTAATAATTTCCAAATCCCTAGCTTCCAAGATATTGATTATCAATGATTCATGAATGGGAATTTATTATTATTACGCTTAATATAAACACATATTAAATTAATATAATAGAACATAAATATAAATAAATGATGCATAACACATCAATCTGCTTGTTTGTGCCATTGACCCAAAATTACATCCACTCTGTGAGAATTTGCCACTTTGTTCACAGAATTGTGTGGTGTGATCATGTACGTTGTGTGCCTGTTTAGTTTGTACTTCTAGTTTCTAGTTTTTAATTTTAGTTTCTATTTTGGTTTCAGAAACATGGATAGCCCTCTAGCTGTACCTGTAGGATTGGTCAATCCATCTGATTTGCCTATTTGTGTTCTTTGTGAGAACCAAATTTGAGATACAGAACTACAACAGATATTAGGAGAGAATGGGCTAAATACCATCAAAGCTTTTTTGCAGAGAAATGGTGAGTGACAAAACCAACTTTCGAGTATGTCAGAAACTTCAACCTCATATGGAATAAAATTCATGACCAACTTCCCCTGGCCCTGCAGAAACAGGCCTTCCTGTCAAACATGTTGCCACCAAAAGTTCACCACTGGAAGGAAGTTAAATACCAACTCAGCAAAGTAATTTTCTTCAGATCAATCTTCTGAAGCTGAATTCTCTGGCATACCGACACACAGATGTCCAGTAGCAGTGAAGCAGTCCATGTAACTCGATGTAAAAGGAAATTGTTGAATTTAAGAAGGATGAGACCTGCTTCATCTGTGATAAGAAAAGGAAAAAGAGAGGAATTACAGAAGAAAAATTCCAAGAGTTGAACTTGAAGATGGAAAGATTACATTGCACAAAAGCATGTTATGCATTGAAAATTCCAATGATGCTCTTTTGTCTGGTACAGCCAAACATTTGAAGATCGCTACCTCAATGTTAACGTCCTTGCTGCAGACATGAAATACCATCAAAGTTGTTACAACACTTAAATATATGTCAGCAAACAAGAGAGACAAACACCAGGTGGATTGGAAAGCATTCACACAAACAGTGTTGAAAAGGAGTTTCTTCAAATTGTGAGAAGAAAGGTTGTTGAGCAGAAATGTTGATATTTACTCTCAGAGTTACTGGAGGATCTTCATAACTCTACGATTTCCATAGATATGAACAAGATGCTGGAATAAATCTCACATTTCAGTTGAAAAATCTTATCAGCAATGAATTGGAGATGAGATAGGTTTTACTGCAGGAAGGGATACAGGAGTCCTCTCATTCTTCATTCGACAAAAGTAAACCCTCTTGATTATTCTTTGGCAACCTTGAGAGGAGCTGGGCTCATAGATAGTGACATCACCAAGGCATTTGCAAAGATGATCGATCAGAAATTAAAAGATAAACAAATTAAGTCACTGCATTTTCCTGTGGCATACAGAGACTTGCTTTCTGAGCTTGATAATTATGAACCATTCCATAAATCTTCAATGCTATAGCTCTCTTTATAAGCCCTTCTAAAAAGATTAATGCTCTAGATTATGAGGCCATCCCAAAAGAAATTCAAGCTACCAAGATATGGTCCATTGCTAGTGACTGGCAATGCCTCATTACCAGAAAACATTTCCAAAGTCAATAGTTCTATCCATGGTCATTCATCGTCTCACCGGAAGTAAAGAAGCAGTCAATATTCTACTTCATTCTGGGCTGGTATTTCTTACACAGATGTCAGAAGACACAACAAGAAATTGGCCCATGATAATAAATCTGAGAAAAAAAGCACTGCTCATGATTCCACCTGGACAACCAACTCATGTCACAATTGATAACTCAGATGGTAAGCAACAGACATTAACAGGAGTCTCAACAACACATGACACTAACTCAGTGATTTTTACGTACCTGAAATTTCACATCCTGCTGCCATCTGTGATTTGCCAGTACAAGAACAGAACATTCCAAGCAGCTTAACAAGAGAAATACAGGAAACCTTTGAGTGCTCAGAACTTATTGACTATGGGGATAATAAAATAGGAAAGAGAAAACCCCCACCGATCGTCCCATCCTACGATGAGGATGAAAGAAGGATTGAGAATGATCTTCGTTTGAGCAAAGATTGTTTTTGCTCTGGCAGCAAGCATAGAATATTTCAGAGAAGATGAATCTCTTCCAGTCCTAGGATCATGGACAGCTTTCAATAAAAAGCAACATCGACCACTACCTTCAAATCCTAAACTGATTTCCTGCTCATTATACCATGTGAACTAGATAATGTAGTTAGCAAATATTACCTTGACTTTCTCATGGATCTAATGGATGACCTACAAATTGACTACATCTTCAGTCATAGTGATCATGCAGTTTTCTACAAGATTGCACAAATAATGTGGAAAGAAGAAAATATACAAAAGTGGTTAATTTGATGGGAGGATTTCATGAACTGATAGTGAGGCAAAGATCCTCTACAAGTGATACAGTGCTATGGGACTTTGTGACTGGTGGTTTCAGGAGGGATAATAGCAGATGGATCTGTTGACCAGGCCTTGAAGGATGCCACTATTCTAGATTGATGAGGTTACATAAACAGTCCCTCAAGGTTCTCCTATGATTCATGGGATCCAAGATTCATGGCTCACTAACCAATGCACTAAGAGAAAAGCTCATCAACATGAGAAGATCTGTATTGGCAGAATCCCTGAATCTTGTCCTCTTGGATGAATCTTTCCTGAAGTGAAGTCATGAATACTGGAAACCTCTGGCACCATGGGACAGTGGGTGACAGGCTACATTGATGACACCAGCCTCTTCTTACCCAGGTCGCCGCATACAGAGATAAGACTCTGAACTTGCATCTGCAGGCTCAATGTGATATTCTACCTTTATTGCTTGCATTCAACAATCAAACTACTCTCAGTATTTGACGTGAGCTCATGTAGACCTCATCAATCTGAAAACCATCAATGAGAATGCATACAATGAACTGCAGGAATATGGCATTGGGGCTAGTCTGTCCAGTGAGGTGTCTCCATGATACCTGGTGACCAAGCGACTGAGGTCTCAATCAACAGAAAGGTCAAGGTGAGAGGTGGACCCATGAGAGGCGGTTACAGTATGTCTGAGGAAGCTGCTGGTGACTTTGTTTTGAATTCCCACAAGCTTGCTAAAATTTGTTTGTCACTGAAGGAGAAGATGCTTTGAAAAACATTGGCCACACACAATGAGTTGACATATGGTGCCATGAAGAAACATGATGGTCAAGTGAAAGAGTTAGTGAAGAAACTTCACACCTATTTAGATCCATGTCAGGGTGTAGCATGACACATCCCAATGGGCATTGAAATACCACCTGCAATAGTAGTGAGCCTTTGAAGGCAAGGGCTACAAAGGAAGTTACATTGAGTGCATTTATAAATGACCACCTCCTATCAAGGAAAGCTGGCTTCTTCGAGCCCATTAAATGCAGTGGAATTTCCATGGAATGGAAGAAGAAAAAGGAACCCAAAGCAGAATCAGTCTTGAAAGAAGACCGTAGGTTCTCAGTATCATTGTTGCAAAGTGCCCCAACAAAAAGAAGCATTTTCCCATCTGCTCACAACATATCCTCTTACAATAGCAACTACAGACGGAAACCCTACAAACCTAATACCAAACATGTCTTAAGAAATGATCTCATTGATGAAACAGAAGCTTGATGTTCTTCCCTCCTCCATTATGCTTAGTGTACATATATGATGCCATGGCGATGGTCAGAGCAGCTTCTGCACAGCTTACATGGGACAGCCTTTGAAAGCACTTCTTGTCTCATTCACACCTCCATCTACAGCAAACTCAGCAGAAGTCATCATCGTTTTGATAATTACATTATAAGGATGATCAGTTCTCAGTGAAACAGCAAGAGCGAGCTGAGTGAGCCTAAGGAACAGGAGGAATGTGACTTTACAAGGGATCAGATTCACAAGAGATGCCACAGAAAAGGTGTATCAGCAGTACCTTCACAACAGCGACAATAAAACAGGTCTCATGCAGAGCTTCAATGAGTATGTTAGACAAGAAGAGCTCAGAAAAACTTACGGTACCTGCTTACTATCAGCAATGGCAGAAGCATGTGTACTATATACCCAGATTCAGAATTCCTGTTTTTCTGCAACCATGAGGAGGCAGAGACGAGGATAGTGATGCATTGTGCTCTTGCAAAGGCCCAGTTGTCATCTGAGCCAAAGCTACAGACATCCTCATCCTGATGATTTTGCTTTTGCAGAGACCTTCCAGATTCACTGTGGATGCCCCAAATTGACCCCGACATATTTGTAAACATAGGATCTATACATGATCACACTTGCCACGCTGCAAAGTCTCAATCTACCAACATACCACACTGTCTCTGGATGTGATGCAGTGAGTTACTTCTACAAGGTATCAAAGAAATTAGTCTTTTAACATTTGCACTGGGTGAAGAAAGAATAAATCTCCTTTCAGGGCTTGAGAAAAGCACATATGCCTCACAAACAAAACATCAAGACCTTCATTCAACACTGCAGGCACAGTGGTACAGGAGGAGAGGATCTGGTAGACACACAAGTAAGGCAGTACAATAACCTGAAAGTGAAGACTACACAAATGATTCTACCAGATCCAGCTAGCCTATGTCAACACATAAAGAGAGCACATTTGTAGCCTACTTTTGGCACCACTGCACAGAGCAGGAAACCCCAAAAGTTAATCCTTGCTTGTCAGGATGGAAACGAGATGATGAAATGCTGAAACCTGTGTGGTTCACTGGGTTTCAGTTACTTGACATCCTATGTCATAGAAGAAAGGCAGAAGGTTTGCGGCCAACACTGTGCAGTGGATGGAGATGAGACAGACGATGAAGGTGAGTCAATACCTCAAAGACACACACAGAAGACCAAACAAAACTTTCCATCACATGCCAATGTCTGATTGTACAGGAGATGATGACACTAAAAAGACACATCGGCAGTCAATGAACAAACTTTTGCAGATGAATCTTCAAGCTTTGGGAGGAATGTGATAGTTCAGATACAGAGTGGACTCCAATATAATGGCTTCAAAACTGGACATTACAACTAAGGTGTACTGTTGACCCAACATATTCATAGTGTTAGGTCAAATCATTGATAAAATGACTTAATTCTAAACAAAAATCAGCACATACAACATTTAGATTTTAAAGGATAACATCCACATACAGTCGGTCCCACCTCCATGTGATGTGGGGCCGATTAGAAGATGCAGTAGAAAAAGTTAAAATTAAACGTAATCACTTCTAATTTACTTCCAATGCATCTGGCTGATCCTGCCCCTCCTTGCCCTGGCATTTTAGGAAGCAAAGCCTTCCCCATCGCATCCATTAAGCACCTGCAGCTGTCCCATGATGATGTTTCAGGCGGGAGCAGCCGCATCTATATACTTAATATGACTCTTTTAAAATAGCTCGGTTTGGAGCCTGGACATTCATGGGCATGTCTGATACAAGTACTGGCTGACAAGTACCCTGACATTCGGTACTTGGTCTCAGTGTAGCCAGGACACTCATCGATTTTAAAACCGGAGCTACAGTGGCGTGAAAAGTATTTGCCCCTTCCTGATTTTTCTATTATTGCATATTTGTCACACTGGATGTTTTCAGGTCTTTAGAGAAATGTAATATTAGATAAAGGAACCTGAGGAACAAATAACACTTTTTTTTTTTAATTTCACTATTTAATGAAAAAAGTTAACCAACACCAACTGGCACGTGAAAAGTAATTGCCCCTTACACTTAATAACTGGTTACGCCTACATTAGCTGCAATGACTGCAACCAAACACTTCCTATAATTCAATATCAGTCTTTCACATCGCTGTGGAGGAATTTTAACCCACTCTTCCTCGCAGAACTGCTTTAATTCAGTAACATTTGGTAGGTTTTCGAGCATGAACTGCTCGTTTCAGGTCCTGCCACAGCATCTCTATTGGGTTTAAGTCTGGACTTTGACTAGCCACTCCAAAACTTTAATTTTACTTCTTTTAGCCATTCTGATGTGGACTTGTTTGTGTTTTGGATCATTGTCTTGCTGCATGACCTAACCACGCTCAGCTTCAGCTGACGAAGGATGACCGGACATTCTCTTAAGAATTTTCTGGTACAGAGCAGAATTCATGGTTCCTTAATTATGGCAAGTCATCCAGGTCCTTAGGCAGAAGCATCCCCACACATCACATTACCACCAACATGTTTGACTGTTGGTATGGTGTTCTTACTGTGGAATGCTGTGTTTGCTTTACGCGAGACATTATGGGATCCATGTCGTCTAAAAGTTCCACTTTGACTCATCTGTCCATAGAACATTTTCCCAAAAGGCTTGTGGATCATCCAGGTGCTTCTTGGCAAATGAGAGACGAGCGCTTATGTTCTTCTTGTTAGCAGTGGTTTCCTGCTACTCTCACATGAAGCCCATTTTGCCAAGTCTCTTTCTGATTGTGAAGTCATGAACACTGACCTTAGCTGAGTCAAGAGAAGCCTGCAGTTCTTTTGATGTTGTTTAGGATCCTTGAGACTTCCTGGTGATTTTACGCTGCCTTTGGAGTAATTTTGGCAGGCCGCCCACTCCTGGAAGATTCACTACTGTTCCAAGTGTTCCCATTTGGAGATTATGGCTTTCACTGTGGTTCAATGGAGTCCCAGAGCCTTAGAAATAGCTTTGTAACCCTTTCCAGACTGATAGAGGGCAACAAATTTTTTCTGATCTTTTCAGGAACTTCCTTTGATCATGGCATAATGTGCTTGTTGAATCTTGTGCTGGCAACGTGACTCTGATGGTAGGCAAAATAAGTGAGGTTTATATTGAGTAGGGCTAGCTGTAATCAAGCTTCGACTGTGTTCAATCAGCTGACTCTAATTATCCCTTTAATTGGGCTGATTTAACTAGGGGGCAATTACTTTTTCACACAGTGCCAGTTGGTGTTGGTTAACTTTTTCATTAAATAAATGAAATAAGTAAAAAAAAGTGTTATTTGTTCACTCAGGTTCCCTTTATCTAATATTATATTTTGTCTAAAGACCTGAAAACATCCAGTGTGACAAATATGCAATAATAGAGAAAATCAGAAGGGGCAATACTTTTCATCATTATCAGTTTGAAGATTTGCAACAGATTACCATATTGCCAAATCTTCAAATAGCTACGGTTTAGAATCTATGAGTGTCCTGGCTACACCGAGACCAAGCACTGAATGGCAGGGCACGACTGCCTGAAACGTCATCACGGGACAGCTGGTGGGTGCTTGTGGACTCTGCTTCCAAAAATGCCTGGGCAAGGAGGGGCAGAATCAACCACATACAATTTGAAATAACTTAGAAGCGAGTAAGTTTATTTTAAACTTTTCTACTGCATCTAGAATCGGGGCCCACTTCACATGGAGGTGGGGCCCAGTTGTACGTGACGTTTCACTTAAGCATTATTGTATGTACTTCAACTATTTTATCAGTAAATTGTCTCATGAATTTACTGTTTTATGTAGTATTAATGTGTGCATTTGGTCCTGTGTCTAACAGGGAGCCTCAAAGCAATGTATAGATGTCATAAATGTTCGTGAATAAATGTTCAATATATAGATGTTCATAAATCATTGATAATCGGTATCTTGGAAGCTAGGGATTTGGAAATTGTTAGCGAATCAAGTATTTACTAACGCTATATGGCCATATTGGATTTTGGTGGCCATTTTGATTTTTAACGTTGTTCCATCGGGTTGGCATGGCAATAAATATGAAAATGACACCTTGAAATTATAAATCAGGCATTCCAAGCCCCAGCTATGAGCCTGGAGGGCCCACAACATCCAAAACCAGAAATAGCCCTTCCCCGAGTGGCCATCCACCAATTTTCTTGGGGTAACAAGCAAATTCTGAAAAGTGAGGTCTGCCTAACAGGAATCTGCAGAGATACCAACCTCTGCATCGTAAATCGAAAGATCAGGTCAGTACATTTGTTTATTTGGATTTCAGAAATGCTGACTTCACTGAAATGGGGAGGGTATCAAAAGACCCTGGAGAGAATGGGGAAGGAGGGAAGTGGAAGAATGGTAGAAGCATCTAAAGGAAGCCTTACTGGAAGTAACAAACTAACGATCTGATTGGTATTGAAAGGAAAGAGAAGGAGAAAGCCACTGTGGTTCTCGAGAGAGGTGGCAGTAAAGGTCAGGGCAAAAGGAAAGGGTTCAGGAAATATAAGGAGACCCAAAGGAGGAGGACAGCGAGGAGTACCTAGAGTGTTTAAGTGAAGTGGAAAGGCAGTAAGGAGAGCAAAGGCAGGACTGAGGAAGGTTTAACACAATCAGTTAAGAAAGGATAAGACATTCTTCAAGTACATCAGCGAATGTAGGAAAAACAAGGGGTACTGCATGCTCAAGGAGAGGAGGGAAATGTAAGGAGGGTGACCTGGAAAAGGTAGAAATACTAAATAAATATTTCTGTTCAGTATTTACAGAAGAGGGAGGGCAGGGGCCACAGCTGTACAGCAGTTGCCAAGGGATGAAGAGGTGGACAATAGTCCATTCACAGGGAAAGAGTCCAGTAGGAGCTCACTAAATTGAAGGTGGACAAAGCGATGGGACCAGATAGCATATACCCAAGGATAGTAAAAGAACTGTGAAGGGAGATAGCAGAACCTCTGGCAGCCATGTTCACCGAATCATTCAACACAGGGGTGGTACCAGAGGATTGCAGGAGGGCACATGTGGTCCTTTCTACATATCCGGCAGCAGGAGGAGGCAGGGAGCTATAGGCCAGTCAGCCTCACCTCTGTAGTGGGGAAGATCATGGAGACATTGCTTAAAGAAAGGATATTGAGGCATCTAGAAGCCATTGGAGCCCAGGACCATAGGCAACATGGATTCCCAGTGAGGAAGTCATGTCAGACAAATCAGGTTGAGTTCTTCGACTGGGTGACAAAGGAAGTAAATCAGGGTGGGGCAGTGGATGTCACTTACCTTGATTTCAGCAATACTTTGACGCCGTCCCACATAGGAGGCTGATAAACAAGCTGGGCATGCTGGGCATGGGGCAGAGTGGTAAACTGGGTTAGAAACTGGCTAACTGAGGTGGTGGTAAAATGGGGTACAGTCTGGGGAGAGGGGTGACTAGTGGGGTGCTTCAGGGATCAATCCTGGGCCAGTCCTGTTCAATGTCTTCATTAGTGACATTGCAGAAGGGCTGGAGGAAAAGGTCTGCCTGTTTGCAGATGACACCAAGATCTGTAACAGACTAGATACCCCAGAGGGGTGAGAAAATGAGGAGGGACCTAGGAAGCTTGAAAAATGGTCTGGGGACCTGGGACACAGAAACCCTGGGAAAGCTACAGGATTGGGGTGATGCTGACAGTCATAAAGGAGGAAAAGGACCTGGGGATTATTATTTCAGATGACCTGAAAATTTTAAAACAGAGTGGTAAGGCTGGGTGCATAGGCAGGGTATCACCACCAGAAGGAGGGAGGATGTGATGCCATTATATAAAACCATGGTCAGGCCTAACATGGAGTAATGTGTGCAGTTCTGGAGGCTGCACCTTTGTGAGGATATAAACAAGCTGGAGATGGTCCAGAGAAGGGTGACTAAAATGGTACAGGGCTTGCAACACAAGATTTATGAGGAGAGATTAAGGGACCTCAGTATGTACATGCTGGAAGAGAGGAGAGAAAAGGGACATGATAGAAACATTCAAGTACCTCAAGGGTATAAACAAGGTGCAGGGGAGGCATTTTCCAATACAGGAGGAGCACAAGAACAAGGGGGCATGACATGAAATTGGAGGTGGGAAGTTAAGAGGGAACATGAGGAGGTTTTTCTTCACAGAGAGGGTGGTGGAGACTTGGAATGGTCTGCCTCAGGAGGTGGTGGGAGCGAGCACTGCAGATGGATTCCAGCATGCTTGGGACAGACATAGGGGAACCATAAAGGTACAGCAGCGGGTAGGTTGGAAGCAGTAATCCAGTACAAGGGCTTACGGGTACACCAGATGGGCCAGCAGGTCCTTATCTGCCAACAAGTTCTATGTTTCTGTGTTTTGATGACCAAGACTTGACCTTCAAACCGTGTATAGATCACATAACCAAGACTATTCACCAGAAATTTGGCCTACTCTCTAGGCTGGGCAACTTTCTGGCACCAGACTCACAGACTTGCACAGCAAAGAGCACCTTGCTTCCCATACTGGTCTATGGTGCCCCAGTATTACAATTCCTCAGGGAAAGTGAAACCCACAAACAAAATGTTTTGTACAACAAAATTAGTCACTTTGCAACTAGCTCACCACCTAGGAGGCACCACTGTGAGGTTCTTTTGGAACTAAACTAGCCTATGTTGGAGTCCAAACTCTCCTACCCCTCCTTTGCCTCACCTTTAAGCTCACCAAGATCCATAACTCCCCCCAACCTAAAAGGTTTATTGACCTTGAAGCCTCAGAGGCATACCATCCATTCAACAAACACCAATCTACTTGAAACCCCAGAATACGAACTAACCTTGAAGAAAGATCCTCCTCATACTCTGACCCTTATTACTGGTGCTCTCTTCCCAAAATCTAATAAACGTCACTTCATTAGAAGGGTTCAAGGCTGGACTCAATGGGCCTGATTCCAAAACTCATATGAATAGGTGCAGTGTGACTTGCACCAAAACATATGCGTAAGTTACGCTTTGAGCCATGGGTTCCACTAAACAGGATTCCATGAGGTGGCCTGCACCATGGTTCAGGCTGCCTGCACCAGGGGACCTATTCCACCCAAGGCCCCTACAGCATGATGGAAGGGGGGTTATGGCAGCATCTCGCCCTATTCCAAAAGGGCAGCTGCTGTAACCCCACAATACCATTTCAGAAGGCCCTCCTGCAATGCGCTGTTAGACCATCTATGTGCTGGCGAACAGTAATCCACCGCACTCAACATCCTGATGCCTCCTGCACAGACCTGATCCCGCACACTGCCATGGCACACCTAACCCCCACACTGCATAGTACCCCCAATCCCTGATAATACCAGGGTTCCATCTGCTACTCCCTCCCGGTACCATGATGTGGTGCTGCCCACTTCCTGGTGCACGTCTGCTTCTGTAACTCTCCCCATGGCCCACCAGGGCTTGTGGGCATGTTTCAGGGCTTGGGGCTTGGGGTGGTGGTGGCTGAGCCCTGTCAGTGGGCATGTTGATGGCCTGTGGCACCCAGGTCAGGTGCACCCTTCCTGTAGCAGAACGCTGGACACGCTGCAAGTCACAAGACGGAGTCGCCAGGGACCCTGCCTGTTCTTTAATCTGGTGCAGGGTGCCTGGCATAGCGGCATATGTCACAACTCACAAGCACCAGTGAGTTGCAACATGCATCTTGGAATCGGCCCTAAGTTTATATGTTGGAAACACTGCCAATGAAGCTGTTTCCTCTGAACCTAGTTTGTCAATGCTCCATATCCCATTCTACCTGATGTACAACACATTGTATTGCATCTTTGCACATATTTTAGGCTTGCTGTGAACCTTGAATCTTCTGATCACTGATTGCATTTTTCTAAACTGTTAGACAGTACCTGTGAACTTGGTCACTGTGTAACAGAAACATAGAAATTGTCAGCAGATATGGACCGTCAGGCCCATCCAGTCTGCCTGTAGGTCCTATACATTGTATGTGGTCACTGATCCTATGTGATCACTGGCTTTTCATCACTCCCTCCCTCTCAGCCTAACATATCTTTAGAGGCTAATTGCTCTTATGCACATGCATGTACTATACTATCTGTAGAACCCATGAATTTAATAATCACTGATTTTCAATTCTCTTTATTAAGTTTGCTTGGTGCATGCACAGAAACATTTTGAGGACAGTAGAGTATTGCAGAGGTGTGGCAGTGTTTGGCCAATCGGTGAATGCTTTCAGGGGCCGTCCTCGGCCACCAGTCGGGCAGGAAGCTGCCGATGATGGCAGTTTCAGAGTGACCGCTGGATAAAAGAAATCTGCCACTCAATCACAGACAGTTTCATCATTGCAGCGGCAGTTCTCTCCCCGGCAACCAGGAACATTCCAGCCATCGTATTACAGTGCACAGTAATGCATATGGCTGGACTTATGAGCAACTTGTTTGCTCAGTGTGCCTTTCCTGGTGAAATAAAAATGAGCCACTCAGCTTTGCATAATTGGCGGCTCCTGCCATCCACCACACTCTCACCCAAAGCCGACATCAAGGTGCCCAACCTGTGTTGGCATGCCCCCCACTATTGTAGCACACTGGGAGCCCACCACAGTGTGCCAAAGTAAGCATTATGCTTTTCCAACACCAGAATGCCCACTCCCAGTGTCGGATGTGCCCCCATGCCACCTTTTTTCAGCTGACCTTGAGGTGCTCAATCCCGTGTTGCCACTGATCCCCTCCACTAGTCTGGCACACTGGGAGCTCACCCAGTGTGCCAAATCTATTTTTCATAAATTTACACCTATGAAAGAAGAAAACCGCCCCCAATGTGTTGTTTTTGGGTGTTTTTTTTTTTACTGTCAAAAATAAAATGGTCCTTGCTGTCCCAGCAGTCCCCTATCCTGACCCTCCCTCTGCGCATTCCACCTCCCCGCCTCCCTCACCCCATACTTACCTCCAGATGTCTGGTGCTGCAATCTTCTGTGGACCAGAAACATGTCTGCACTCTTCAAAAGCTGATCACAAACTGAAGAAAATCATGATAAGCCCTATAATGGCAATCAATGGAGGTTTCAACTTAGGATGATATCTCAGAAATTTTTGGAGTTTTGGCCCGAATTTTAAAATGGGGTTCTTGTGACCCATCGTGACCACTGAACTGTCATTTTGTTTCCAGTCCTGAAAGGTGATTTGCAATTGCTGTGCAGGATCACCTTTGGGACCAATTAACAAAATGAAAGTGCCACTGTTCATGAAGTGGCATCCCTAAAAGCCTACTTTGCATGTTTGTTGAAAAAACTCCAAAAATGACTGAGTTATGAGCGAGTGTTTGCAGTTTTATATGCAGCTATAACCTGACAATTTTAATATTTTCACTCCAAATTTCCAAGATTGGCGTTTTTCATACCTCCTGATGAACAGTATAGCTGTCATTTTCTCATCCTGCCTGAAATGTGTTTTTGCCCTGTGGTGCAGAATGGCGCAGTCACTGCAGGGACAGATTAATGAAATCACAGTGCCACTGCTCATGAGGAGGTTCAAAAAGCCATGTTGAAAATATGGTGAACCAATTCCAAAATGACTGTTATGAGCGTGCATTATGCAATTTCTATGCATGCTAGTAACCTTTACTTTTCATATTTTCACTCCAGATTTTCAAATTGCCATTTTTCACACTTCCTCATGAACAGTACAGATGTATTTTTCACATCCTGCCCAAAGTGTCTTTTGCAGCTGTTGTGCCAAATGGCACATTCGCTGTGAAAATCACATTTCAGGATTGAGTAACAAAATGATAGTGCCACTGTTCATGAGGTGAGTCTCATAAAAGCCCATCTTGAAAATTTGGAATGAAATTACCATCAAACGCCTGGGGTGTTAGGGTTTCCAACCATAATGCTCCAACCTGTACAGGCTGACAGGCATGGGGGTGGCTTGGGGTCATCAGCCTTAATGCACATGCCATTTCACCCCCACCCCACCCTGCAGCCACTGGCAGGCATCGAGGGTGTGCCTTGGGGTCTTTGTCCCTAACGTCCACCCCATTCTCTCCTATACTCACCCATCTCAGCTTATTTCCTGATGGAATGGGGTGAGTATAAAGGCTGAAGCCCTAAGGCACACTCGTGACACCTGTCAGTGTCTGCAGGATGGGGTGAGGTGGAATGGAGTGAGCATTATGGACAGTGACCCAAAGACACACCCAAACGGTGTCAGTCTCTGCAGGGTGGGGGTGGAGGTTAGCGTTAGTTCAATACTTCACTGCCATTTCCATTATACATCTCTCTAACTCATGCAGTACGAATGCCAATACCAGGAAGCAAACATTCAGCATTGACAAATGCTTGCTATTATTCCTGTGAACTGGGATTTTGAGTAACCTATTGATGGTAACTAATCACTTTATGTACCTGTATGTAAGATTGTGAAATCACCAATGTCCTGTCTCTCTATGACTTGATGTGTCTGTAAGTACTGTATGTAACTAATTCCTTTTTGCCCCTGAAAAAGGGATCTCTGGTCTCAGTGGGCTTACCCAGTTACCAAAATGCCATAAATAAATAAATAAAAACCTTAACCATCACAGCTCCCCTCCCTTGTAAAACCAAGGGCTTGCAATAAGTCCAAACGCGTGCCACACATATACTATGTTATATATTTGCTATGAGTTCTGCATCCATATTTAAGATATTTCTAGACACAGATCTATAGAACTTAACACTTTGTAACACCCAGTATGTGATTAAATTAATTAATTAAAATAAGGCATCACATTCTGTTCCTTCCATTAACATTTTTAAGTTCCTAACTATTTGGGTCCCATGGAAAAGGTCAGAATTTCTCCTTAAGCTAACTATCCCTCACCCAATCATTTCTGAAAGATCGCCCACTAATTGTCCTTGATGTCTTATTGACCATCAAGCCCTATGACCCTCCTTGGTGTAGCAAAAGTACTGCCTTGCTGTTTGAGTTCCAATCCTAGTCAGGGCTATTAGTCTGTGTATGTGGAGGGAGGGATGGGATGAGTGATCCTAATTCCAAACTATGTAGTGGAAGGTCAACTGGGGTCATCCATCCAACCAGCTCCGCTCTTATTCTTCCATCTATATCTCAGAGACACTGAGATAGACAAGCAACTCATCAGACTTGATGTGTTGCAATCCATTCCACCTCTCCTTCCTTCTCTGTTACAAGGCCATGTTGTAGTCATGCACCTGGAGGCAGCCAAACAGTGAGGCATTGCAGCCCATCCTTCCCAGAGGAAGTAGCATCACCTGTGATATTTTGCTCTTGCTGGATCATCCACTTTGCAAATTAATACCTTTTGCTTGCACCATTTCATGACATCTGTGGCTGAATGTGTTGAAGTTGTGTTGAATACATGAGACACAGCTTAACAACTGCAATGTTAAAGTGAGGAAAATGTAATGACTTTAAAACTGTGAAAAAAGAAATTAGCAGGTGTAAGATCTGAATGTGAGAAACAATGACATTATTTCAGTGCTTTCAAATATTTGGAATGAACATCACAGATGCAATTGCTTCAAATGTGAGAACAAAATGCAGTGAGTGTAGTAGTTACAGATATGTGAGAAAAAAAGGACAAGTCTGCAACGTTACAAGTGCAAGACCAAAACCAACAGCTGCAATGGTTACTCCAGGGATGAACATTTTCATTTAGAGGAAGTCTTTCAATTTCTGTTTCTCAATCATTCTGTTTTGTTAGCTCCAAGTGGGGTTCTTTGTGGTTTAATGATATATAGATTAAAAATGGGGAACTATGTTATTAATCTCTGTAGTTCAGTGCACCAGATAAATTATAAAAAGTTCATCATTAGGGCATTTAGTTATAGTTTACACATTTCATTATTTCTTTGCCTAAAAGCAGCAAGGAAGGCAGCTTTAAAAAGTGAAATTAAGATAGTGCCATCATCAGTGCAGCACAAGCACTGTTCATGATGATGGAGACCTGGGTTCAGGAAAAGCCTGAGCCATTGGACTGCAGTGGATGGGGAAGATTGAGCATCTCAGAGGAAACTCTTCTCCTATGAGGTGCATGGACTAGTGCAACTGCTCTACTGTCACTTGGGTGACTACAGGTTGCTGCACATCAGCTTTGGCCACCATGAGTGGTGATGCAAGCTACTGTGCTCTGCCACTACATGCATGATATGGACATGCATAGAAATCCACTCAGTGTCCTAACACATAGAACAAACTCAGATTTAAAAAACAAAACAGTGTGCAGCAACATAAGACCATGAAATTTCAGGTACTACCAGCAGTGACTATCTGCTCATGCTAACAAGACTTCACTAGTAGAATGCTGTCCCCATGGTACCTGCCACATGTGAAAAGCCACAGGAATATGGAGGTAAGTGACTGATAAAGGGCAGTGCAGGACTTGGAGATTTACTAAAAAGAAACATAGAATTTGAAGGCAGATAAGGACCGCTTGGCCCACCTAGTCTGCCCATTTTTCTACCTAACAGATAAGCTGCAGATCCTAGTTAACTAACAGCTTACTTCCTCTACCCCCAACTAGGACTGCCTTATGTCTGTCCATGCATTCTTGAGATTCCCCACTGTTCTTGACTCCCGACCTCCTCAGGAGGCTGTTCCATTCATCCACAACCCTCTCCATGAAAAATACTTCCTCACATTACCTCTGAGCCGTCCCCTTCTATCTTCAAATTGTGCCCTTTGTTCTTGCACATGTTTTTTCTGAAAGATGCTACCCTTTTGGACTTTGTTGATTCCTTGAGGTACTTGCAAGTTTCTATCATGTCCCCTCTCCCTTCTTTCCTCAAGGGTAACATATTAAGCTCCTTTAGTCTTTCTTCATTCTGTATGTCTTCTGGTGCAGACACTGCACCATTTTGGTTGCCCTCCTCTGGACAGCCTCTACTCTGTCTATGTCTTTGTGGAGATGGGGTTTCCAGAACTGCACACAGTGCTCCAGATGGGTCTCACCAACTGTCTGTACAGAGGGATAACAACTTCTTGTTTTCTACTACTGATGCCTCTCCTATGCATCCCAGCAGCCCCCAGCCTTCCTTACTGCCTTCTCACATTGCTTTCCCACCTTTAGGTCATCTGATTTAATTACCCCAAGATCCTTTCCATTTTACTGTTGTCAGTATCTCACCTCCCATTGTGTACTCTTCCCTGGGTTTTGTTTCCCAGGGCATTACCTGCACTTCTTGGCACTGAATCTGAGCTGCCATACATTTGACCATTCCTCCAACCTTGCCAAGTCACTTCTCATCCTTTCCACTCCATCTTTTATCAACTCTGTTGCAGATCTTTGTGTCATCTGCAAAGAGACATACTTTACTTCCAGTTCCTCTGCAATGTCACTTATAACGGCATTAAAAAGGACCAGTCCCAGTACTGAACCCTGCAGTACCCCACTAGTAAACATCCATCCTCTCTCCCTTATCTAAAGCCCTGGAAAAGATTGTGGCACCCAATTCACAGATTACCTAAACAAATACAACCTATTATGTCCTAATCAGCATGGCTTCAGGCAAAATCATAGTACCTCCACTGCCTTGATGGACTACACTGACTACTTGCACAAGGCACTAGACGAAGGAAAACTGGTGGGGTCAGTCTTCATAGACCTCACTAAAGCCTTTGACACTGTCAATCACTCTCTCCTCCTAACTCAGCTACAGAACCTGGGGGTTGCAACCTCTGCTGTCTGTTGGTTCAAGGGCTACCTAACACACAGAAGCCAACGTGTAAAACTGGGCACACAGTATCTAGCTCCAATGAAGTATCTTTAGGGGTCCCACAGGGATCAATACTGAGGCCCTTACTATTCAGCCTCTTCTTAAGTAATCTTCCTGAAGCCTGTGACACTAACCTGACACTTTATGCAGACGATACTGTACTTCTCACCAGCAGTTCATCAATAGTCGCCTCCACCCGAGCTGCAGGCATCCTTCTACAAGTCAGAAGACTGGTTCTGTAGCCATAAACTACTATTTAGCTACAAAAGACCAAGGTGATGCTCACAGCCAGCCCACAGCACAAAAGAAGCTCTCCCCTCACCATCTCCAATAAAGTCAGTGAGCCGCTAGAACAAGTTCACTCCTTTAAGTACATGGGGGTCACCATTGATGAGTCCTTCAACTTCACCCAACACATCGACATAGAGGTAAAGGCAGTGAACACCAAGTTGGGTATACTCTATAGGCATAAAAATATCTCACTCCAGAGGCTCTCCATCTCTCAATATCCAGCTCCATCCTTTCTACCATCAACTATGGATTGGTGGTCTCACAGTGCAACAAGAGACACTGCACTAAAAGAATTCACATAGCCCTCAACAAGACATGTAGGCTCGCAATGGCTGCAGATCAAAATACCCACACCTGCTCCTTATACAAGCAGACCAATTGGCTGCCTCTAAAGAACAGGATTATATTCCAAACATGTCTCCTTGAAAAGAGGCACTAATGGTAACCCCCATGCACTTCTAGTATCCTAACACCAAGTGCTACCAGCTATACCACCAGAGGCAGGATGAGGGGAGCCCTATCAACACCTTTCCATCGAACTGTGCAGGACAGAGTGCTTTCAGCTATAGGGCCCCCAATGGCTCAATGAAATCCCAGTGCACATTCTAAACTCCCAGTGCATCTTACTATTCAAAAATGGCCTAAAGCAACACCTTCTTACTAGAACAGTTTGCTGACTGCCACTAGGACTCTAACACCCATAATGCCTACTCACCCACACTCTCCTTCCTCTTCCTTTTACCTCCAGTCTTCCCCTTGCCCTATCCCTCTGTCTTCTCTCCCCGTGCCTTTTCCTTCACTGGATCACCCTTATAACCAACCTACCACCACTACCTACCAACCTCCTAGACAAAGCCACTTCTTTTGGCCATCCACTCTCCTCCACCCCAGTCTCCCTCCCTCACCTTGACTCCTCCTTGGACTCTCAGCATCAAGTGTCACACCCTTTATCTCCTTTGCTACATACAAACACTGTCCTTACCCTAGTTGAATGCTCTTGACACTGTACTAACACCATTGGTACTATGAATGGCATTGTAACCTTATTGTATACTAGCTACCTACTATTTGAGAATTGTATATAAACTGTTTGTTATTGTTGTCATTGTCACTGTTTGATGTGGAACCTTTGTAAAAGAGCTCTGAGCTCAAAGGTATGATCAAATCCCTAAATAAAAAATGAAAAATAGTATATAAACTTCAGAATACTCATGGCTAGTCAAATATGCTGTCACAGTAAAATAGGTGCCATTACAAATAACACAGATTCAGCTGCTAAATTACCAAAGGATCTGCATGAACTCAAGCATGGGCAATAAGGAACAGGCTGAGCATTTTTGCATTTATCATTTTTCCAGGAGGCCTCGATCCTGTCTCTGCCTTGGTCATGGCCCAGACTTCCACCAACCGCCAAGTGCCACAACTCCGGTCACCCCAGCTTGCCCCTGGTGGTGGGGCCACAGCACCAGTTTCCTAATTCTGGTGCCACGGAACTGGTATCTGGTTGGAAGTGTGGCAGTGGTGGCTAATTGAAGCCCGGTGAGGGCTTCATGGAGACAGAGGCTCCCCTCCATTTTCTTTAGTTTTCCTCCTAGGAAGGGATATGCAATGACATCCAGCATCTGTCCTGCCTCCATTGAGTGTGAGTGCCGGTGTTGTGGGACCCCTGGGCTCCGGTCTGTCACATGCCAGACACTACCCACCCTCCCCAGAGAAGGAGAACTGTCCGTGGGATGCTCAATCCTTCACCTCCGGCTGGCCGTCCAGCAACCCAGGTCTGTTCCGAATCTGGGTCGCCGGTGTCTAGCGAAATCCAACCACTGCACTGGTGGGCTGGCTTAGGCTGAGTTTTAATGAGGGAAGTGCAGGATTATGCACCTGGGTAAAAATAATAGTAACTATCAGTATACTCTGAATAATATAAATATACAAGGAACAACGGAAGAAAGGGATCTGGGGGTGATAATTACAAATAACCTTAAGTTTGATACAAATGCCAGAAAAGCAGCTCAAAAGGCAAGAAGATTCTAGCCATTGTATTAAAAATCTTAAAAGCGGGAACCAGAGGTGATGATGCACCTATATACATCCCTGGTAAGACCACATTTGGAGTATAACTCTGCATTTTGTGCACCATAGAGTAAAAGAAGTCAAAAATTACTTGAGGGTCCAGAGATGTGTAACAAAAGAATTCTTACCTTGAAAAAATAAATCGTACCAGGACAGAATAGGAGCATTAAATTTGTACTCTGAATACTACATGAGATTAAGAGGAGATCTCTGCCTGGAATACAAGGCATTAAAAGATGAAGCACTCTGTGAAAGCATAGGGCTAAGCAAGAAATCTAAATATAAAACAACAAGAGCACACAGGTTGCAGCATTAGGAGTAGTACCCAAGACAGATAAAAGGAAGACAGTTTAAACCAGGGAAGTACTTCAATTTTGAATTGCCTCCCTATTGAGGTTGTAACAAGTGACACAATGTACTTATTGAAAAGGGCCCTCAACAAACATATGGGGAAGAAAATGTTTTTCCACTAAAATAGTAGTGAGTTAATAACAGATCTACTGACCTGATGACTCAGATAAAACTTATGAACTTATAAACATGAAGTCATAATTGCAAATTTACCTGAAGTGGCTGTTTTTCCTATTTTCTGACATACTTACACCTAATACGGGATCTGTACCACTGTTCTACTGGCTACTTACCGACATTTAACTTCCCAACTTCAAATTCTCGAATGGGTTTGTTTGCCGACAAATTATATCCGCAGCAACCAATTACCGACACACAAAATCCACAACATAGCCACATAAATATATAGGATTTGAAACATCTGCTACTGCTTTGGCAATGCTGTATCACTTGCAGGCAACACATAATCACTTGTAGGCAATACATAAATGTATGATTTTCTTACCTTTTCACACGGGATTCGTACCACTGCCTTTTTATTGTTTGCTGTGTGGGGTTAGCGGAACAAGCAAAGGAACAAGCTGAGTTTGAATGCTTAACTGATTGTTTCTCTGTTAAATACAGTGGAAGCTGAAAGGAACTCAGGACAGCTAACAACTTTTTATTTACTTCTTTTACTGTCTGTTGTGCATTGGTCAGTTTGAAGGAACAAGCAACCAAACAGACTTGCTGAATTAACTAATTGTTTTGTTGTGTTTCTTTTAATTAATAACAGTGGACGCCTAGCTAAAAGTACACTGCATGGAGCTAGAAGGTGACATGATTTGAAAACCACTCAGTGTATAAAAAATGGAGGCAAGAAAGCAAGTGTAACAGAGGAGCACCTTCTCAGCAAGGTGAATCTGAGGCAGAAAAGAGCTATAATCACTGTGTTCCTTCCTGCAGTAATATCTCTTCTAGTTACAGGAGCTGCAGGAGAAGAAGGGAGAACCGAAAGCAAGTGAGGGGCTCAGGAATGCAGCATTAATAGAATCTATGTCCCACAGTATTATGAGGCATTAGAATATGAGCTGAGTAGTTATGTGGAGCCTGCAAGTGATTTTGGAACTGCTAGTGGAGTACTGTTGGTCGGGAATAGATTTGTAGGCAAATGATACTGAGCGGGAAATTGTTCTGAGGAACTTGCAGTCAGGAGGTGCATTGTTGGGAGATAGGCAGACAGGAAGTAATACCAGATGCCTAATACCAGCCTCTGTAGCACCTATATTTGAATCTACAGAAGAGAATACACTCTGAACATTGATTCTGGACCTATTTTGGGACAGTGAATTAGCCCATAGGTTGGATGAACTTCCCAAATTTAGAAGATTTCTTGAAACTTTTTAGCCCACTTGAACATTCACGTCCAGGCACAGTTCAAACTTAAGGAGGCAGTATAGCACAATGGTTTAAGGCTCTGAGCTGCAAATCTGGTGACATCCAACAGACCAGACCTGGTTTGAATCCCACAGCTTCCACTTGCATGCTGTGTGATCCTGAGCAAGTCACTTAACTTTCCTGTGCTCCCAGGTTGCACCTGTAAAAATCAGCTTAATGTGCTGCTCCTGGTTAAAAACTAAAATAAAAACTCACTGATACCTATTCGGTCAGTTATGCTCTGTATTTACTAAAGTGGTTTGCATATGTTATTTTCATTAAATGGAGAACCTTGCAGAAGTGGGTGGCGTCAAAACTAGACAGTTGGTATTTGGGTTCAGTGAAGTTGAACAGAAGAAGTTGTTTACTGTGATTAGAACACAAGAGAACTTAGGGGTCATAAATACTGAACAGGAATTGAGAATTAGATTAGAATGGCTACAGAAAAAGATTCAAAATTGGAGTGTCATGGGATCATGCTAGGGAATATTTAAATTACAAAGAATTCACAGAGGACTCAGGCTCCTAATAGAACCCATCACTGGTGTTGAATTCAAGAAATTCGAAGAAAGGAGGGAAGGTATTCAAATAGATGTTCCAATGACTTTATATACGCCCTAATAGAGGCAGTATTAGAAGGAAGGAGTGCACTGGCTTATGAACTTTAAAAATTCAGGACCAACTCAAAATATCTGAAGAAGAAATAAAAAAAAATCTGAGAGGAAATAAAGAAAAAACAGTAGAATTTGAGGAAGATCTCAAGAAAATGAAACTAAAGTAATTTAGAAGGGACATCTACGATTATCATTTAAATAGAGTCTACTATTTGAAAGCAAAAACTCATTGAAAGACAAGAGATAATACTGACTCAGACAGCTCTGGGAGCTATTCTTATAAGCCGACAGAGCACCCTTTAATGTCAAAAGCCTAGAGAGGTTTTCATAGGACAGAGCAAAACACAGGACGTGTGAACAGAACCAACACAGGATGGGAGAGGGCAGAGATACCACACAATGGCCCATGGTCCCCAGAGAAACAAGACATAGAAACAGCACCAATACACGAAGAAGGAAAGGAGGTGGAGGCAGAGGGAAAGAAGGTGGTGAAGGTATGGGAACAGGGATAGAGAATTTGGCTATTTTAAAATTAAGTAGCAACATTTTCAGCACACAAGAAATGGCAGTCCTTAGTAAGGGCTTATCATTCTCTCAATTCAAACAGCAGGACAGGTTTCCAATTATCATAGATCTATACTGCTTTTTAGACACTTGAGGCTTAAAAACAGTTTTCCTAGAACCACCATGAGACCCTAATATTAAAGACTTGAGATTGAGCATGAAACAAAAATCTGATTACAATCCCCTAAATGGAGAAACCACAATATTAAAACATTTATCAATCAAGTGCTACGATGTGGACTTTGTGGAGTTTGGGAGGGACTAAGACAAGTAGTACACACAGTATCCTTCTCAGAGGTGCTGTCTGTCTATGGCATGGGTGAGGAGAGGTACTTCACACCATGCGATTCAATGAATAGTTGAAAAAATGGTGTGGAGCACAGGGGTTTGGCTTCATTGAGGACTGGGGTTCCACCTGATTGATACCAGCCTATACTGGCAGGATGGTCTACATCTGTCCAGGAAGGAACAAGTCTTCTGGGCAATCAGTTTAAATGCTTCATTGGCAAGCTTTAAACTATTCAAGGGAGGCACTGATAAGCAGCAGGAATTCCCAGCCTCCCCTACAAAACAGGGCACTAAACAAGAAAAAGACCAAGGTAGAAAGGTCAGAGGAGGATGTTGCTACAAGAGGTAAAGCCATGAAAACATGGAGAGCAATGAGTACCAATGTCCGTTGTCTGGGTAACAAGCTTCCTGAATTAGTGGCCTTGACAAAGGAGGAACATCTGTATATCATGGCAGTCATAGAAACATGGTACACTCAGAACCATGACTGGGATGCAAACATACTAGGATACACTATCTACAGGAGGGACAGGAGGGTAAAAGAGGAGGAGGAGTAGCTCTCACAAAGGAAGGAATCAAAGCAACAGAACAAAAGAGTAAATAGGGAGGAGAGGAAGCACTGTGGGTCAATTTGAGACAGGCAATCACTACAATCCGCAAAAGGGTTGTATACAGACTGCCATCTCAAGGGGAGGAAATGGACAAGGAAATGATAGAAAGTATCCTTAGAATGGCAGAAAAAGGGAGATATTGCTGATGGGGATCTGAATATGCCAGATGATAACTGGAGTGCAGTTGCAGCAGCCACTTCTAAAAGTGGGGTTATTCTAGATGCCCTACAGGGGCATACCTTGAGACAACTAGTATTGGAACCCACTCAAGATGGAGCAATCTTAGACCTGATACTCTCAAATGGAGATGGAGTGAGGATCACAGATTTAGAAGTAAGTAGTCATTTGGGAACTAGCGACCATCAAACAGTATGGTTCATGATAAACATAACAGTAGAGTCAAGCCATACAAAGGCAAAAGTACTGGACTGTAGGAGGCCTGACTTTGCCAAAATGGGTGAGTGCTAAGGAATGCATTAGCAAATGGGCAGGAAGGAGGGAGGAAGAACAATGGGGAAAAATCAAAACTGTCATCACAGAGGCAACAAGCCTTTGTGTGAAGCAAATAAACAAAACAAAATGATGTAAGAAACCACTATGGTTCTCAAAGGATGTGGCAGGGTAGGTTCGAGAGAAAAATAAAGCATTCAGGAACTACAAGGAATTGCAGAAGGAGCAGGGCAGAGAATTGTATCAATTAAAGCAAAAGGAAGCTGGGAAGACAATCAGAACAGCAAAGGCCCAAACCGAGGAAAGATATCCAATTCAGTTGAGAAGGGTGATAAAACCTTTATATGTACATCAGGGAGTGAAGGAAGACCAAGGGAGGATAGTGAGGCTTAATAAAGGGAGGGGTGTGAAAAGGCAGAGATACTAAATAAATATTCTTGCTCAGTATTCACAAATGAAGAGAGGGAGGTACCTAAACTAAACAACAGAAACGCTCTGGACACAGGAGTTGATTCTAGCCGATTCACAGAAGAAAGGGTTCTGAAAGAACCTTAAAACTGAAAGTGGACAAAGCAATGGGGCCTGATAGGATTCATCCCAGAATTCTAAAAGAACTAAGGGTAGAACTAGTGACACCATTGACTATCCTCTTTAACAAATCATGGGAGGATGGGGTGGTACCTGAGGAGGGATGATGTGATTCCACTTCACAAAAGTGGAGCAGGGCATAAGCAGGAAACTGCAGACCTATTAGTTTTATCTCAGTGATAGAAAAATGATGGAATCACTCTGAAGGAAAGAATTGTTGAGTATCTGGAGGTCAGAGGAACACAGGACCCAAGGCAGCATGGATTCACAGCAGGAAGTTCATGTCAGATGAATCTAATAGATTTCTTTGACTGGGTGACCAAAGTAATGGATCAGAAAGGGCTGTGGACATAGCAAGGCATTTAACACAGTCCCACATGAAAGATTAATATACAAGTTAGCCAGCCTGGGAGTGGGTCCAAGATGGTAGCCTGGGTAAAGGTGGCAGAAGAATAGGACACAGGGTAATAGTAAAGGAGTCAACTCTGAAGAAAGAGGGTTACTAGTGGAGTACTGCAGGGTTCAGTACTAGACTGGTCCTCTCAATGTCTTTATAAGCAACATTGCAGAGGGACTGGAAGGAAAAGTATGTATCTTTGCAGATGACACAAAGATCTGCAACAGAGTTGATACACAAGGTGGTTGGAAAGAATGAGAAGGGACTTGGCAAGGTTGGAGAATGGTCAAATGTATGGCAGCTTAGATTCAATGCTAAGAAGTGCAAGGTACTGCACCTGGGAAACAAAACCAAGGAGAAGGGTACACAATGGGGGTGAGATACTAACAACAACAAAATGGAAAGGGACCTGGGGTAGTCTATCAGATGACCTAAAGGTGGGCAAGCAATGTTGGAAAGCAGTAAGGATGGCTGTGGAGATACTGGGATGCATGGGAGAGGCATCAATAGTAGAAAACAGGAAGTTGTTATCCCTCTGTACAGACAGCTGGTGAGACCCCATCTAGAGTACTGCGTACAGTTCTGGAGACCCAATCTCCACAAAGACATAAACAGGATGGAGGCAGTCCAGAGGAGGGTAACTAAAATGGTGCAGGGTCTGCACCAGAAGACATATGAAGAGAGACTTGAGGAGCCTAATATGTATAGCCTCAAGGAGAGGAGGGAGAGGAGGACAATAGAAACTTTCAAGTACCTCAAGGGAATTAACAAAATCCAAGAGGGTAGCATCTTTCAGAAAAGAGGTGTGCAAGAACAAGGGCTCATGCTTTGAAGAGATGGGGAGGTGGTTCAGAGATAATGTAAGGAAGTATATTTTACAGAGTGGGTTGTGGATGCATGGAACGGCCTTCCAGAGGAGGTTGTAGAGTCAAAACCATGGTGGAATTCAAGAATGCATGGGACATTCATAAGGCAATTCTATGGGGTGGGGGCAGGAAGAAGTAGGCTGCTGGTTAACTAGGATCTGCAGCTTATCCATTAGGTAGGGAAATGGGCAGATTGGGTGGGCCAAGTGGTCTTATCTGCCATCAAATTCTTTGTTTCTATGTTTCTATGATGTGGACCCACTACTTAGAGGTCAATCAATTCTACCCCAAAATTCAATTTAACCAGATTAGAGGCTGCATGCAGCATTAAAACATCTAGAAAATATCACATCCATAGTTATAAAACTGGCTGACGGAGGTATAGTGATAATGGAGACAGAACAGTACGTGACTATATGCATGAATCTGTTGGAGGTGAAGGACAATTATGAATTACTGCAGGGGACTCTTAGCCTAGAATAACACAGAGTTTAAATAGGATCATCAAGACAGAATTGGAACTGGGACATCTACAAGAGTAGCAGGCAGACTTTTGAAGAAAGCAGTTTCATAGAATTCCTGTCTTTTATGTTCTACCAAAATCCATAAAATACTGTTAATCCACCTGCAAGACCAATTGTTTTAGCAGTGACTTCGATTTTTGAAGGCCGGTCTAACTTTGTAAACCACTTTGCTAAATCAGCTGTGTTACAGATGCAGAGTTATTTATGTGACACCAATGATGTTGTCACAATCATCCACAGTCTAAACCAGAGGAAAACTTTGAAAATAAGATATTGTGCAGCATGGATGTTAAAGATCTGTACACTTGAAGAGGGATTGTACAGTCTGGAGGTAGGGATAAACAAAATCTTGAGATACAAACACCCCACCTATAAGTACCCTTTTGGAACTAGGTGGACTTGTGCTATATGAATATTATTTTTGTTTCAGTGGAATATATTATAAGCAGAAATGTTGGACTGCTATGGTGAGCACCATGGCCACCACCTATGTGAATTTATATATGGAACTGAACTATCTGAAACTCAGTTTATCACTATCCCAATGTGCAATCCCTATTTCAATCAGGTGGTTTGTTACAAACAGTATACTGATGATTTTTTTTGTCTGGATGGCACAGTGGAAGAACTGCATGCCTGCCATGAATTTCTATACTCTGTCTCTGAAAACTTGAAATTCAGTATTGGCAAAGACCAAGAGATACCCTTCCTGGATCTCTTAATGTATAAGAATCAGGATAAGTTGGCCCACCATATTTATAGAAAAGCAACAAATAGGAATATGATTCTGCATGCAGACAGTTACTATCCTAAATATTTCCTTAACACAATTCCTTATTCTCAGCTGTTAAGAGTTCAAAGAAACTGCAGTGGAATAGCAGAGAGAGAACAAAGGTATGTAGAAATGTCAGGAGATTCATATAAGAGGCTATAGCACAAGAACAGTTGTAGGGGTATACAAAAACTAGAACAAAACATGATGAAGGGACACAGAAAGACTGGAGGGACCAGTGTGAATAGAATTGTATTACTGTTAGTTTATTCAGCTATACCGATCCCATTAAAAAAATCATTAATGATCACAGGAGTACACTAAAACAGTTAGGGATTTCTGAGCTTTTAAAACTGACAATAGTTGCCACTAGAAATATTAGTACCTTAAGGACAAGCTGGTACAGTACATTTGGAGCAAAATCACAAGCAGCACCCAGAGGCAACTCTTTTAGGACCTCTCTAACTAGGGATTCACTCTTGTGGATGATGTTATCATTGTCACAACACTAAAAAAACAAAACAAGATTCAACACCCCAATTGTAATCTGAAATATCCCATCAGGACTTTCATTACTTGTGAGTCTGATCATGTGGTCTACATCATCACTTGCCTGTGCTCCAGATATCACATGGAAAACCACTAGGCCCTGAAAACAACATATTGCTGAACACAAAAGTAATATCAATCAAAAATAAGGCATCTCCGGTCACCATACACTTTGCAGAAGAGGGACATAATGCTGCTTCACTGCATTTCTGGGGTATTGAATACATAGATCCACCGCTAGAGGAGGGGATTGTAACAAATCTTTGGAAATACAAAAGACACAAAACAATGTATTGGAGGAAAATTGTGAAGTTAATGGAGGATAATAATTTTTATTATTGAATGGTAGAACATCAAGGGATTACGAGGTAATTATATATACCTAGGTTCAAGATGTGCTTCTACCATAGATCACTGCTGGGTATTATTAAATACAATTAGTTCAATTTTGGATATGAGAATAGGATCTCAAGCTGATAGTGAACATTTCTCTCTAGAATTTCAATTGGTTTGGGGATTGAGAGTGTTAAAGATGACAGCAATAAAATATTGACTAGAACTAAAAAAGTATACAATGGGATCTCTTGAAAGTAAAAAACTTAGAGAAACTATGCAGTACCATGGGATCAATGATAAGCGAATTTAATTATATCAAATAACACATCAGAAAATTGTATCATGGCCTTTGAAACTTTAGTTAAAATTATAGCCCTCTATTTCAAAAATTACAAATTATAAGGATAAAAATGAAGTAAATGGTTTGATGATGAGTGTAAGAAACAAAAAGACATTAACACATTTCTAAATATACTTTGAGATTTAACACAAGGATTAATAAACATAAGTTAAATAAAGCAAGACAGCAATATAAAAAGCTCTTAGAAATTAAAAAAAGACAATATAGGAAATGTTATGGGACAAATTTGAAAAAGCTGCTTTGGCAAAGATAACAGAAAAGTTTTATGTATAGTATTAAGGGATAGGATAACATTCCTGACACTTTAGAGAATTTTATTGAACCAAATACCTGGGCAAATTACTATAAGAAATTGTTTTATGATCCCAAAGTAGAAGAAATTACACTGAACCAATCAAATGGACCCCTTTTAAGGTTCCTATTGTGCCATCTGAAGTTCTGAATGCCATTAAATTAACTAAAGGCATAAGGCTCCTGGTCCAGATGGCACCCTGTTGACATCATTCTGAATTACGATTCATGGACTCCGGCTATTGTGGCATTATTTAATGCAATAATAGAAACTGGACAAATCCTGAATACTTGGAGGAAATATCACTGCACCAATATTTAAGAAGGAAGAAAAGGAAAGGTTAATAATTATAGACCAATAAGCCTCTTGGATTCTACACAAAATTATTCATGAGGATATTGTACAAAGATTAATGGATTGGATTAATAAAAGAATGTTATTAGTGAATTACAGGCTGGCTTCTTACCAAAACATTCCACAATGGACCAGTGTTTCATTTTACTCATTTAATTCCTAAGTATATTAATATAAAAAGCAAAATAAAATTGTGTTATTATTATTTAAAATCTGCTTTTGATAAGATCAACATGGAAAATTATGGAGGGAGTAAACATTTTATAGGATAGACTTGGAGTTACTTACTATTATTAAGATCTTATACAGTGAAAATCTGACTATGATAAGATATAATAAACAGGGAGATAATACAGCCAGGTTTAGATCTAATGTAGGACTCAGATAGGATTGTGTACTGTCACTATTACTATTAAATATATTTTTGAATAGAGTTTTGCAGAATATGGGGAACCCTGGGTTGCACATGCCAATAGTGAGTTCCAGGAGGTGCCGCTACCTGGCATATGCAGATGATATTGTCCTTACGGCTACAAGTTATTTGGGTATAAGGAGAAGTCTGAAAATATTTTGTGAAGTAGCAGAAAGTGCAGACTTAGTTATTACCCTTCAGAAAATGAAATACATTATATTTAATAGAATTATTTACGGAATAACAACATATGTAAATTAATGTGTAATAACTATATATGGAACTTGTCAACTCTTTTACATATTTGGATATTGAATTGTCATATAATTTAAAATGGCATAAACATATAAATCAGATGAAACAGAAGATAAATAGATTGGTACCTTTAATGGAAAGATGTGTACATAAATATGGGAGGTCACTCTGTGAAGGGCTCTCTTCAGACTTTTAATGCTAAATTAAAAGTCAAATATTATATGGATGTGAAATATGGGGTTTTGAGAATGTTGACAGACTTGAAGCTATCCGACAATGTGCTGCATCTCCACTGATAAGATTAGAGTTAGGCCAATTACCCATAAGATGTATTATAGATCAAAGAGTGGTCTCATATTGGTTTAAGATATATACAATTTCTCAGATAGTAGGCTCCTAGAATGTGCTTAGAGGAAGCAATAAAATTTGGAAATATCGTTTTAAATACCCTAGTGTGTGTGTGTCTGTGTGTATATATATATATATATATATATATATATATATATATATATACAATGAAAGTTAATTAGACCCTATGGATTATTACAACTAGTAACATACGCCAAAACATTGCAGTAAATGAGCTTAAGAGGGATATTAAGATAAGAATGCAAGATATTTATATTCAAAGAAAAGATGACTTGCAAATAACTTTAAGTTTAGTCATTGGCTAGCACAGAATGTTAACAATATTCAGTGGGGTGCTCAATTTTCTTGTACAATCTTAAAAAACCTTATCTGAGGAAAGTATTTACTAGATCTTGTTTTGGGTTCTTAGACAGTCAAGTTTTAAGAAGATTGTATAATAAGGTGGAAAATGATCAGTGTGCCTGTAAAATCGGTAAAGATACTTCATTCCATTTACTACTAGTTTGCCCACTGTATAATAATGAAAGAAGGAACCTATTGGGAGATATATTAACCTTGTTGGATATGGAACTTAAATATCAATTCAATTATTTACTTAAATCCAAAATTGTGAATTAATTAAAAGAGCAGCTAATTTCTGCAGAATTGTAGAAAGAAAAAATTGCACGTAAGTAAAGATGAGTCATGAAGAGTAAAGGATACATGTTTGGGTGGAAATAGATTTTAACTCCAGATTAATTGATAGAATTTGTGAAGAGTGTCAGTCTCATATTTGAATACTGTAATATTTTAATTGTGTTTTTATGAATGACATGTTGAATGTGAATTTTTGTGTTTAACCTGATTTTGTAAAGACAGCATGGTGATTGTCAACAACAAAATTAAATTGAAAAAAAATTGAACAAATCTTTGGAACACAGAGCGATGTACTGGATTTATGCCTTTAACAATACCAGTGACAGGTTCAGACCTAATGAATAAGAGAGCTGGACTGTGTGTTCATAAACAGCCCAGTATAAGCACCATTTATACACTTCACATATATCTCCATCTCCATCTCAGTTTCTCCACTGCCCCCACCCCTGTCCATGTGACCCCTTGCCCAACTTTCCTGCATCCAGATGTTGGTCAGATGTTCAGGTTCCATCTCTGCCCCTGCTGGTCCCCCCACTACCTGTTCCTCTAAACCTAATATGTCTGTATGCCACTGCCAGCACTTCCTTTCTGCCACCAGTCTAGCAGCACCTTACCTCCTTGTGCTGTCCATCCATTGAGATCCTCGGTTATCCCTCCACAATTTTAGATATATTTTTTCTCTACATACACCATAAATGTTTTTACATTATTGAACTGCACATCAGCCTTTGGGACATTATAACTAACAGTATACACATAAGCAGTACCCTTTTATATATTAGTGTGTACACTTTAACAGGGTAGGGGCTGGGAGTGTGTCACTAGTTATACTTATCTTAATATCGCCACAGTGCCAAATTTAGCATTAGGGATGGGTGAACTGGTTCATCAAAATGCAAACTGACCCAAACAAGCCAAGGTGTTTGGAATCAGCTTCTGAACACTTTTGGCCATTCAGATCGGTTAAGGTGGCTCTATCGAGTGAATCCGGCATGAGAAGTGCAAAAGCACATGAGAAACCCACAGAAGGGATCAGAGACAAGACTCTGCTTCCTCACTGGATGGGTGAAACATAGAAACATAGAATTTGATGGCAGATAAGGACCGCTTGGCCCACCAGTCTGCCCATTTCCCTACCTACTGGATAAGCTACAGATCCTAGTTAACCAGCAGCCTACTTATTCCTACCCCACCCCTAGAATGGCCTTATGACTGTCCCATGCATGCTTGAATTCCACCACTGTTTTTGACTCCACAACCTCCTCCGGAAGCCATTCCATGCATCCACAACCCTCTCTGTGAAAAAGTACTTCCTTAAATTACCTCTGAGCCACCCCCATCTTCAAATTGTGCCCCTTGTTCTTGCACACCTCTTTTTTGAAAGATACTACCCTCTTGGACTTTGTTAATTCCCTTGAGGTACTTGAAAGTTTCTATCATGTCCCTCATCTCCTCCTTTCCTCGAGGCTATACATATTAAGCTCCTTTAGTCTCCCTTCATATGTCTTCGGTGCAGACCCTGCACCATTTTAGTTGCCCTCCTCTGGACAGCTTCCATCCTGTCTATGTCTTTGCGGAGATTGGGACTCCAGAACTGCACGCAGTACTCCAGATGGGGCCTGATCAGCTGTCTGTACAGATGGATAATAAATTCCTGTTTTCTACTGGTGATGCCTCTCCTATGCATCCCAGTATCTCTCAGCCCTCATTGCTGCCCTCTCACATTGCTTGCCCACCTTTAGGTCATCTGATATGACTACCCCCAGGTCCCTTTCCATTTTGTTGTTGTTAGCATCTCACCCCCATTGTGTACTCTTCCGCTGGTTTTTGTTTCCAGGTGCATTACCTTGCACTTCTTAGCATTGAATCTAAGCTGTCCATCTTCCAAAGGTGATACCTGATTGGGTTTGCTTTAGCAACCCACGTGGTCCACCTTAGTAGCAAGCACAGAGGAATATAGAATGGAGGGTAGCAACTTTTCTGGCTGCTCCATGTGTACTGTTAAACTTGCTGCATACTTGCTTTTTTGCCCATTTGGCAACTTGTCTATCTATTTATCAGACTCTCAAAAAGAAAAAGAATTTATTAGAATTATTTTTTTATTAAAAAACAAGAACAACTTAGAAAACTTGGGGCGGGAGGGGATTGGGGACTGGGTCTGAGAGTTGGGGAGTGGGGATTGGGAGATGGGAGGAGACTCTGGGATGGGAGGAGGAAGACTGGGGGCAAGTGAGGCGAGTCAAGTGTCATTTGTTTTATTGTGACAGCAAGGGGTGAACTATGCCCCCACTACTCCCAGCCAAGTTAGCCTTCTCACTTTGTGCCCTCAACAAGTCAGTCAGCTCATCTCCTGCCTGTGCTCAGTATGGTATTATTTAGTCTAAAATCTTTGCTCTGTGGGCATGCCATTACTTGGAATAATCATTGAAGGAAAAGTAAATACTGTGTTATAAAGGGTTAGGCAAGAATCAACATGAGGGATGAGTGTCCTGAGTCACTATACATAAAACAATACAGGCATGTAGCTGGCACCAGTATCCAGTTCAAATGTATGAGGCCTCTCAAATGGTTAATAGGGTGCCACTCTCAAACAACAACAAACTCACATGCTTAGCACATTCAGCATAGGCAGGGCTATGTACTTACACACAGACCTGTCTCCACTAAATGAAAACAGCACAAGGCATACATAGGCAGAGAACTGGCCCTGCCAGCTGATAAATGAGCACATCTTCATAATACGATCACGTGACTTCATGTGGTCATAAAATGTAGTCATCTTTAGAATGTTGAGGTTTTAAACTGCACATGCTCAGAAACACTACTATTTTTCTTAAATATTTATAAACTACTTAAGTTTGGGAGATAAAAACAACAAAAGTGAGTACCTTGGGACAAACTATCAAACCTGCAAGTTTCAGATTTAAACCCCTAGTTTTTACGTTCACTTGCGGCATGCACAAGAGGAGCGTTTGGGAAAGTGGCATACTTGGTGTGCCTCTCCCCATCAATGCAGTGCTCCCTTGAGCAAGTAGTGGCAGTCCTGCACCAATAGGTGCAGGAGCTTGCATGACAGCGGTGTTCCTCTGCTTCAAGGAAAGCACCGCTGCCATACTGAATGCCGCCGTCTGGCTACCCCCTCGGGTCATGCGCTACTCCCCAGCGCGTGTCACACCGCCCCAAAACTTTGGTGCCATGCTGGGAGCCCACCCTCAGCGTGGCAAACATTGTTTGCTGATGGGGTGCCCACTCCCGTCCGGCTCCGGCCCTCAAGCCATCCCACTGCCACGCTGGGAGCCACCCCAGCGTGGTAAACGGATGGTTTTTTTGCCGACGGGGTGCCCAATCCCCGCCGGCTCCTCGGCCCCACGTAGTTTGCCGACGGGGTGCCCAACCCCATCGGCCCTCAGCCCCCAGCCATCTTCTGCCATGCTGGGAGCCAACCCCAGTGTGGCAAATGTCCCACATCATCTTTTTGTTAAACCTGTAAAATAAAACAGTCATGGCGCATCTCCCAGCCCCTCCACAACCCACACCCACCCACTGACACTCTAGTTTCCCAACCCCCTCACCCCATACTTACCTCCGACTCCGCGCCATGATCTTCGTGGACCGTAACACGCCTGCACTCTTCAAAGGTGACCGCTAACTGAGGAAATGCCGTAAGCTGTATAATGGGCTAGATAGGGGGTTTCAACTATTGCATATCTCAGTCATTTTTGGAATTTTGCACCAAATTTTCAACATGGGGATTTTGGGACCCCTTCTCATGAATGATGTTACTGTCATGGTGTTATTCAAGCTCGAAGGGTGATTTCACAGGTATTGCACAGTCACTGTGTGAAATCACCCTTCAGCCTCGGTAATGCCATGATAGTGACATCATTAAATGAAAACCCAAAACCCATATTGAAAGTGGCAAAAATCCTAAAATGACTATTTTATGCGTGTGTTGTGCAGTTCCTACGCACGCTCGTATGTTTGTGAATTTTCAATATTTGCACTCCAGATTTTCAACATTGCCATTTACCACACCTCCTCATGAGCAGTACAGCTGTCATTTTCACATCTCACCCAAAATGTGTTTCCGCTCAGGTGCGCAGTATGGCACAGTCGGTGTGTGAACTCAATGTATGGGACACATTAAGAAAATCACAGTGACACTGATCATGAGCAGAGGTCTTAAAATGGCTGTGCTGAAAATTTGGTGAAAAAATTCCTAAAATGACTGTTTTATGAGTCTGCTTGCAGATTCTCACATGCGCCGTAAGTTCACGACTTTTCAATATTTTCACTCCAGATTTTCAACATTGTCATTTTACCACACCCCTTATGAGCACTGCAGCTGTCATTTTTACATTTGCCCCAAAATGTGTTTCCTCCATGTAGTGCACAATGGCACAGTCGGTGTGCAAACTCAGTGTATGGGACACATTAAGAAAATCACAGTGACACTGATCATGAGCAGAGGTCTTAAAATGGCTGTGCTGAAAATTTGGTGAAAAATTCCTAAAATGACTGTTTTATGAGTCTCGTTGCACAGTTCTACGCACGCCCGTAAGTTTCGAATTTTCAATATTTTCACTCCAGATTTTCAACATTGTCATTTTGCCACACCTCCTTATGAGCACTGCAGCTGTCATTTTTACATCTTGCCCAAATGTGTTTCCGCCCATGTAGCGCACAATGGCACAGTCGGTGTGCAAACTCAGTGTATGGGACACATTAAAATCACAGTGTCACTGTTCATGAGCAGAGATCTTAAAATGGCTATTTGAAAATTTGGCAAAAACTCTACAAATGAATTGTTTTTGATCGTGTGTTGTGCAGTTCCTATGCACGCTGCGTAAGTTCTTGAATTTCAATGTTTCACTCCAGATTTTCAACATTGCCATTTTACCACACCTCCTTATGAGCAGTACAGCTGTCATTTCACATCCTGTCCAAAACGTCTTTCTGCCCATGTAGTGCACAATGGCGCGGTCGTTGTCAAGTAAATCAATGTATGGGACACAGTAAGAAAATCACACTGACACTGTTCATTGCAGAGGTTTTAAAATGGCAATGTTGAAAATTTGGTGAAAAAATTCCTAAAATGACTATTTTACAAGCGTCGTTGCACAGTTCCACATGCGCTCATAGGTTTGCAATTTTCAATATTTTCACTCCAGATTTTCAACAGTGGCATTTTACCACACTTCCTACGAGCAGTACAGCTGTCATTTTTCACATCCTGCCCAAAACGTGTTTCCGCCTATGTAGCACACAATGGGGTAACAAAAAGGTCATGCTGACAATTTATTGTGCAAATACCAAGCAATCGCCAGGGCATTGGGGTAAAGCACCAAACATGCCAAACACCACTGCAAATACCTGCAGCGAGCGTTCGGCATTGACAAATGCTTGTTTAACTATAGGTCTGCAAACAAATATCTCAGTTTAAGAGATTTTTGTGTTTTTCCCTCTGTAACTTTGACCCTCATGAGCTGATTTGGTACAAAATATTCAGAATCTAGAGATCCTGGCACAATCTCTGTGTTCTACAAATTCAAGAAAATCAGTAAAATGTGGGCAAAGTTATTACGTGCAAATTAGGCTTTAACATTAAACTGCTTACTCAATTCCAATATACTGGCACTACCTCATCAATATAATATATACATGTACATATATTATTTGTAAAACTTTATCAGTGCAACAGTTAGTGTTCAACTTAGTGCCACAAAAGTAAGGGAATGTTGTGTTGGGTTTCTAACCCTAACTCTCCATCCTACCCTCAAGCAGCAAAAGATACAAACATTAGGGTTTGGATCTCTCAAGTCTTCTGAATCAGCGATGGGGTCATGCTTGAGGTTGTCAACATTAATGCTTGCCCTTCCCAGCCCATACCCACTGTCTGATGCACAAGGTACAGCTCCAAGCCAGTTCCTCATAGTGAAACACTCTTCTTAGGTAAATAACTGCAGTATGTCTCACTACATGTTGACAACACAATTTGCTGAAGCTTTCAACCCCAGGAAAACCCTAATGCTGCATTTCACAACTTTTGTGTGTTAAGTCAAACCTGAACTGGAGCATTAATGAAGTTTTACAAAGAATTTGCATTCTTTTTGAAACAGTAGAATCACATACTGCATTTATTCACATAGGTCCCTTCAGGACCTTTGAGAACAGATGAAGACTGGATCCTGTGCCATGGAAGATTCCGTCCACCTACAGAAGTGCAGTGATGGATGTCAAGAATTCAGGGGACTGTCTGGTGGGCTGTTGAAGTGCAGGGTCCCAGGATGCTACATTTCCATGTGGCAACAAATGCAGATGCACAGGGCAAAGACTCTATCTGCCAGGCAATGCACAGGGCCTCTGTTACCCACAGGTGCAGAGATGCAGGGCCCTATGGCAAAGAAGAGTTGTCTTCACTGTATGGTACCAGGACCCATGCAGACAATCCTGAAGCTTTCATGTGTTGGCTGGGGGGTGTCAACAGCACTACCATCCCCCACCCTCATCCTATCCAGTTGGGCCACTGAGCTCACCCCAAACTCAGCTTACCGATACAGCATACCAGCTGGGGTTGAGACTGGCACTACACAAGTTTCTAACCAATTATTTCTTTTTTTTACATTTGATCCCAAATTTTCAAGATAGTAATTTTATGACTACCCTTATTAACATGACATGTAGCATTTATAGTATATTGTCGAAACACCATTTTGCACCAGATGCAAAAACAACTCGTCAGGATTTCAAAATGACACCTGTCTCATTTATGAAATTGGTGTAGAAAACTATTTTGAAACTTTGGAGTCAAAATATTGAAAATTAGAGAACTTATGAGTGAATGTTGAAATACTGCAATGTTCACTCATAACTTGGGCATCTTATTGTATTTCTACACCAAATTTTCAGCATAGCCTTTTATTATCCCACCTCATGACCAGGTAGGTGAAATTTTCAGTCCCCATGAAATGTCACTCCACACCACCAAAACATCATTCTGTGCCACAGGTGTAAAAACATTTTGGCCAGGATTTGAAAAATGACAGCTGCCATGTTCATGAGGTGGAGGCAAAAGATGTCTATGTTGAAAATTTGAGGTCAACATTTTAAAATTACCAAATTTATGAACAAGCATATAAAAATTTCAACATATGCACATACAACTGTAAGTTTGTACTTTTGAATATTTTGATCCCCAATTTTCAACTTAATCTTTATGACTCCATCTCACGAAGAAGGGTGGTGAAAATGTTCAAATCCTGCTCAACTTTGACTTCACAAAGGGAATGCAAAATTGCAACTGTTAACCCTGATGCCCACCTTGTTCCCTGAGCAAACAATGTCACATGAGCTCCTTTCTTCACACAGGCATATTGGGTGCTGTGAGAAAGCTACAACAAATTATATTGGCAGCATGTGGCTAAGCATACTTTTCTACCTAGCTGCATCTGGTGCTTCAGACTGGAGGCTACAGGCTGGGGAGGGTGACCATTAGGGTTGAAACCCCAAGGAAGACCCACCACTGATTCAACAAGACTTCTGCGACCTAGAACCCTAATGTTTTTTTCCTTTTGCTGCTAGGGGTGGGTAGCATTTTCCATAAAAAAAGCTCAAGTACAAGGAGTCATGCTAAGAAGTTGGGAGGGGCCTCAGAGAAATGTGAGAAATGCTTCTTCATGGAGAGGGTGGTGGATGACTGGAACAACCTTCCAGTGGAGGTGGTGATTACCAAAATGGTGATGGATTCAAGCATGCATGGGACAGATACAGGAGACCTTTGTAGTAAATGGTGCTGGCGTACACAAACAAGCGTGTGAAGTAAGGCTTAGAAACTGAGCATGTACTTCATGGAAGACAGGAGAAAGGGGATATGATTGAAATATTCAAATACCTCACAGACAAGAACAAAGTACAAGAAAGTATCATCTTCGAAGAAAATAATGCTCAAGAAGAAGAGGTTATATTATGAAACTGGAGGGAAGGTTCAGAGAAAATGAGGAACTACTTCATGAGGGGTGGACCAGTGGAACAGCCTACTGGCAGAGGTGGGGGGCAGTTACAAGTTCAAGAATGCATGGTATAGACACAAAGGGATCTTGGAAATTAAGGGTGCTAAAGCTGATTAGGGCCTGCAGTGTCACTGTAGGCAGGGAAATTAGACTAGATGGGCCTGGAGGCCATTATCTGCAGACAACTGCTATGTTTCTATGTAAGGCATGGGTAGGAGATGAGCGGATATTGAGTAGGGTCTGTGGTGGCACAGTAGGCAGAGACTACAGGGCAGAATAGGAGGGCCAGAGATCCTTATCTGCCGACAACTTATATGTTTCAATTTTATCCATTTATCATCAAGAACATGGCTCAACAGTTTCAACATGTGCAAAAGTGTCCATCTCCTCTTTCTCCATTTCCCTCTCCCTCTTCCCTCTCTCCTCTGTAACTCTCTCCACACACACACACACATATATACACACACACACACACAATGGAGCCCATGTTTCTGGATGCATTTTCTATGGTGAGGCCCAGAATACAAAGTGTATTCCTAAAGGCTTCCAGCAGTGAATTCCCTATTGAATTGTCTATTTCTGTTTCAAGTTGTCCCCTTCTTTTATCGTTTACCAGCTTCTCTTATATTTTCAGCTTGTTATGGGTTTGTATGTATGTATGATTGGCATTCTCCATGCCTCAGTCTCTGCATCATTTCCTAAATATCTTGCTTATCATGATGTGGGCTTATTAGAAATCTCCTGATCTCATTTATAGATGTTGAGGTGCAGTGTATTTTGTGATGACAGCACCACTTCTTTGAAATCACTGGTCTTCTGTGTCCAATCTGCTTGTGCATGGGAGGCCTTTAAGGGTTCTTTGAAAACCTACTTGTTCAAAGGAAAAAGTCAGCACTAACAGTTGCACATCCAGCTGTGCAGCTGGTCTCAAATTACCCTTTGCATGCACAAACATTTTATGTTTTCTTTAGTACATGCAAGAAACATTATTTGACAGCTTAGGAGAGAAGCAGGGTCTTGGAGGTGCTGCACTGTGGTGGACCTAACTGTATTTTGAGGCTTGATTCTCTTTCCCAATGTGATGGCACACTGCTGCTGACACTAGTTCAGCAAGCGTGCTATAGAAACATAGAAATATAGAATTTGATGGCAGATAAGGACCGCTTGGCCCCTGATGCCCATTTCTCTACCTAATGGATAAGCTGCAGATCCTAGTTAACCAGCAGCCTACTTCTTTCTACCCCTTGGTTGCCTTATGATGTCCCATGCATGCTTGAATTCAACCAATGTTTTTGACTCCACAACCTCCTCTGGAAGGCCGTTTCATGCATCCACAACCCCTCTGTGAAAAAATACTTCCTTATGTTACCAACAAATTTGCCACTGTAATGAGGAGAGACCCGTCATTGCAGGGTGGTGCCTGCCTGGTGTAACATTTCCAAGTAGATAGGCGGTGTGTCACTGCCTGCTTCAGAATCCCATGAAAGCTGATGGGGTGCCCAATCCCTGTTGGCAACCACCTCCGAAGTTAATTTGCCAATGGGTGAGCCCATTCCCCATCGGCATAATGTCCCGTCCATTTTGTTTGCTGAGGAGGCACCCAATCTCCCTCAGCATCATGTCGCCCCAACACAAATACTTTTTCTTTGCTGTTGGCTCCAGTCTCCCCAGCCAAAACATGCAGGTGGCATGCTGGGAGTCCACCTAGCATACCAAATCTACCTGCAAAAAATGAAACCTTCCCACGATGGTTTCATTTTTTACCTGAAAGTAGAAAACAGTCCCTCGTTGTGTTCAGTGCCCCTCCCTCAACCTGCACCCACCTCTGTGCATCCCACATCCCTGCATCCCCTTACTCCACACTTACCTCTGGAGCTCAGCGTGATGATCTTTGGTGGACCGGGAACATGTCTGCACTCTTCAAAAGCCAACCACGAACTGAAGAAATGCCGGTAAGCTATATAATGGAATAAATGGGGGTTTCCAACTTAGCTGGATATCTCAGCCATTTTTGTGAATTGGCACCAAATTTTCAACATTAGTTTTTGGATCCCCTCATGAATTCAGTCACTGTCGTGTCATTATTCAGTTCCAAAAGGTGATTTTGTGATCACTGCGTGAAATCACCTTTTGGCACAAGTAACAAAATGACAGTGTTACTGTTCATGAGGTGGGCTCCCAAAACCTATGTTACAAATCTGGTGAAAAATTCTGAAAATTACTATTACAAGTGTGCATTGCTCAGTTTCTATGCACTCGTAACTCTGAGAATTTTTATATTTTCACTCCAGATTTTCAGCATTTCCATCTTCTCACACCTCCTTATGAACAGTACAGCTGTCATTATTCACATCCTGCCCAAAATGTGCACAATGGCATGTGCGTTGTGGGAAGTCAGCGTTAAGGGCAGATTAACAAAATCACAGTGGTACTGTTCATGAGCCAAGTCTTAAAATGCCTATGTTGAAAATTTGGTAAGAACATTTCACAAAATGCCTGTATTACAAGTGTGCTTAGCACAGTTTCCACGATGCTCGTAACTTTGAGAATTTTAATATTTTCACTCCAGATTTTCAACATTGGCATTTTTTCACACCTACTTATGAACAGGACAGCTGTCATTTTCACATCCTGCATGAGCTGTGTTTTTGTACATCTGGCACAGAATTACATACATAGACTATAGGTAAACACCCCTGTGTGGAAAATAGCAAAGTAACAGAGTCAAGCTAGTAGACCATATCGAGACCCACAGGCTTCGAGGAGATATACAATGGAAAAGTAGTTACAACAAACACATAACTAGGAGTGAAGCTAAGTGCTATATGTATACGTGCTCTGAGTAGGTTATGCTTAGACATGCAGGGCAGCAGCCAGGGTGTTAGACACTGAGGGGAGAGAGTTAGGGCAAGCACAATTAACCGAGAGGAAATTATGTAGTGCTTTCTTATTGAGCCAGGTGAGGAGGTAAATCGGATTTGGGTAGGAAATGAGTTCCACAATTTTAGAAGACAGTAGGAGAAAGAGGACTGGCAAATTGAACTGGATCTCCTGGGAACTGACAGAGTTCTGTGGTCATGGGATCTGAGGAGGTGAGAGGGTGTGGTGGCAGGGAGATGGAGGAGGTAAGATAAAGAGGTGTGCCAAGCCAGTAATTAGATATGAACTTTGCACAGTGATGCAGCCACCTATTAGCTAGAGATGGAAGTCTAAATCATGGTAAATGTGACAGTGATGGATTAGGGGAGGTACGTCAGGACAAAGTGGCAGAAGGAGCTGAAAATATATCCAAATTAGCTAAGGAGGCTGCAGGAGCAGAGCAGCAGATGACATCGCAGTAGTCAATGATCGGGAGAATCATCTTTTGGACCAATTCACGCCTTGCCTGGGGCAGGAGACAGGAGCAGTTTCTATATAAGGCACTGAGTTTAGGGCAAAGCTTTTTCATTATGGCATCTATATGGTCCAAGAAAGTGAGATGTTGATTCAGCCAAATGCCCAGATACTTGAAGGATGCCGTGGCATCTACAGTTGCCCCATCAAGAGTAGTGAAAGCGGGAATTATGGGAGCCTTGACTGTCTCTGTCTAGTGCCAGACATCATGGTCACCGTTTTCTTGGCATTTAGGAGGAGTTGGTGAGATTGAAACCAACCCTGGACATTATTGAAATCACGTTGATGGCTGAAAGCAACATTCAAGGGTGATGGCCATGAGGAGAAAGAACCATATCATCAGCATACATATGTATAGAAGATGATGTACAGATGGATGGAAGATCATTCAGAAAATGGAGAAATGGATCGGACCAAGTATGGACCACTGGGGACTCCAGTGTATAGGTAGAGATGGGAGATGGAGTCGGATATTTTTACTGATTGTGAGCAGCCATTTAAGTATGCGCTGAACCATTTTATGGTGTGTTCAGACAGACGAGTGGATGACAGGAAGCAAAGTAGGAGGAAGTGGGAAACAGTGTCAAATGCTTTAGCAAGATCAATAAAGATGGCAGTAGTGATGTGTCCGGAATCCATACCAGACAGGATCGAATCAGTGAGCTGAAGCAGCGAGGTAGTAGTAGAGTGGTGTTTGTGGAATCAGATTGATATTGGGCAAAAAGTTTATGTTGGAGCGTAAGAAGACAGTTGGGCTAGGACTAGGTTTTCTTGCAGTTTGGCTAACGTTGGGAGGAGTGAGATGGGGTGGTAGTTCCCAGCGGAAAAATCATCAAATTTATGAGCGTGCATGGAAACTGCACAATGCATGCTTGTAACACAGGTCATTTATGGACGTTTGTCTCCTAATTCTCAACATAGGCATTTTAGGCGTCTGCACATAACTCAGTCACTGATTTTCTTAATCTGTCTCAAACACTGATTTCCCACAGTGACCGCTATTCTGCTTGGAAGTCTGGCAACACAGTTCGGTCATGATGTGAAAAATGACAGCTGTACTGTTCATAAGGATGTGTGAAAAAATGGCAATGTTGAAAATCTGGAGTGAAAATATTACAAATTTGTGAAGTTATGAGTGTGTGTGGAAACCACGCAACACACACTCATGGCAAAGTCATTTAATGGACTTTCATCACCAAATTTTCAACATAGGTATTGTAGGAATTCTGCTCATGAACAGTGTCACTGATTTTCTTAATCTGTCCCTAACACTGATTTCCCACAGTGACCATGCTATTGTGTCCGGAAGTGTGGAAACACATTGGACAGGATGTGACAAATGACAGCTTTCTGTTCATAAGGAGGCGTGAAAAATGGCAATGTTGAAAATCTGGAGTGTAAATATTACAGATTTGTGAAGTTACTACGTGCATGAAAACTGTGCAACGATGCTCGTGAAGCAGTATTTTTTTATTCTTTCACCAAATTTGCAACATAGGCTTTTGAGAGCCCAACTCATGAACAGTGACACTGTCATTTCATTATCGGTCCCGAAGGTGATTTCATGCCCTGACTGCAAAATCACCTTCGGAACTGAATAATGCCATGACAGTGACTGAATTCATGAGGAGGGTCCAATAACCCCATGTTGAAAATATGATGCCAAAATTCCCAAATATTCTGAGATATGCACTAAACTTGAAAAAACTATTTATGCTGTCATACAGCTTACCAGCATTTCTTCAGTTCGTGGTTGGTTTTGAAGAGTGCAGACATGTTCAAGTCCACGAAGATCATCGTGCGGGCTCCAGAAGTAAGAATGGGTTGAGGGGTGTAGGGAGGTGGAGTACACAGTGGTGGACACGGGTTAGGGAGGGGCCTCAGACAGCAAGGGACCATTTTCTACTTTACAGGGTTAAATACAAATAAACATTGCGGAAGGTTTTTCTTTTAACAGGTGCTTTGGCACACTTGAGTGGGTTCCCAGTGTGCCACCTGTGTGTTTTGGGGTGGGAGGGACTGGAGCCGATGGGGATTGTGCACCCCATCGGCAAATAAAAGGTGTTGGGGGATGATGCCAAGGGGGATTGGGCACCCCGGCAAACAACTGGCATGGGGCATGATGTCGAGGGGATTGGGCTCTCTATCAGCAACTCAGGAGGGGGCTGATGATGCTGACAGGAGTGATTGGGCACCCCCAAAGTTGGCTTTTCTGGGGACTGTGTGAGGCAGATGGCACAGCCACCTCCATGTCTGATTGAAATGTTACACCAGGAAGGCAAGCTCTGCAATGAGATGGAGCTCCCTCATTGTAGCAGCTAAAATGTTTTAATTTGGTGGCATGCTTTTGCACTGCTGTCATAGACAGCATGCATTCTAATTGTCACGGAACCCAGACCCAAAAGCAGTGGCACCACTGGCCACAACATGACCGTGCCTTCAAAACCTGCTATTCTAAGTTACAACATGTTTCTTGAGCATGCACAAGACAACATAAAAGTGAGTTGTTATGTAGTTCAACAGCATATCTGGAAAACTGCTGCCTCAGAAATCAAGGGCAAGTCTTAAAAAATAATAGGACAAAGGACTTAAAGAGGACAGGAAATAAAAAATTATATTTATCTCATAGAGTGTCTCCTGTCATTATTACAAATATTATTGATTTGAATATTAGTTGCAAAAATATGTTGCTTTTTTTTACTTTTATATTGTAACTTCATTGCTTTTCACAACATGGCCATTGCGGAGCCCCTTAACATACCTTTCCAGTATCACACAAAAAGTGAGAGTGCTGGTTTGGATATGATGTGCCTGTTTGAGTTTGGCACCTCCTACTGTACCCGCAGTAAATACTTAGTATTGTTACAGAGCTCCTATTTTATGATTAGGGAGAAGATGCTCTTCTGCACATACCTCTCAACCTCTTGCCTCATGAATCAGGGACAGTTCTTAAAAAATTAGGGACAAAGACCCAAATCAGGGACGCATCTTAAAATTAGTCATATTCACTCAGAAACCGATAGAATAATGGGAATTGTATTAAGATGCATTTTCTGATAATGAGCAAGTCTGTAATTTTAATGTTTGACATTATTTTGTGATTTTAATCCCCACTGTTCTGTCAGAAAAATACAAATTTTACAAGGGATAGAGGAAAGTTCTGAGGCAAAATCAGGGACAGTTGAGACGTATGGTTCTGCATACAATCAAGTAAATTAGTGCCACTGTAATGTATGAAAAGTACCCGTCCCAGCACAATACCATCAGCTATTTCTGCAGTTTATGGTAAATGATAGCGGTCATTCAATTTAATACACTACTAGCACACTATTTCTTCCTGTTTAGCTACCTTAGCACATAGCGTGCTGCAGCTCCTGTAAACCAGGGACCTTTCTCCAGTGAGATCCCTGAAACAAATTAACCTGTGTTCCAGCCTGAATCGTAAAGTCAAAGTGAGCTGATGGCTTGTTAACGGAGTATTCTCCATGATGATCCTCTTCGTGATCCAAAGTAGTCAGCTCTAACCCATTATCTGATATCACTTGCATATCCTTGAAATGAACTAGCCTGCCTGCATCCCAGTGCTAATCTCAACTGAGATAGATGTGAGGATTGTTAAAAAAATAAACTTCTGTAAGAGAACTGGCGAGCTGACAGGTGGGACAAGTGCAGTGGATGAACCTCAGTAATGGATGTCCAACTGTAGCCTTCAGCATGTCAGTGTCTAAATGCTGGATGTTACAAAAACAAACAAATGCATCGAGCATTTACAGACCTGCAAACAAACTGGGCACTGGACTACATGATCAAGTCTCCTTGTTCAGTGCACTATCACCATCTAGTGACAGTGACATACTGAAGGCTACAGTCAGCTGTGTGCATTAATGGAGGTTCAGCGCTGCACTTTTTCTACCTGCCAGCTCGCCAGTTCACTTACAGAGATTTTTTTAAACAATTTCTGACATCTATCTCGGTTGAGATTAGCAGTGGGATGCAGGCAGACTAATTCATTTCAGGGATCTGTAAGGGACATCGGATTTTGGCTTTGAGCTGACTACTCTGGATCATGAAGAGGATCATCATGGAGACTACACTGGCAAAAGTGATTTACTCCTTTTTCCTCTTTGGTAACAAGCCATCAGCTCACTCTGATTTTGTTTAAACTTACATAATAATTTATACAGTGTGTGTGCAGCGGGTGGGTCAGCAGCTTTGAAATGTGAAAATATGTTTATTGTGCTGAGCCATGGGAGGGTAGAATGCAGAAACCAAGTCATCAGCAGCAGCAGCAGCGGCACTTTCCACCAGTAGACTTGAACAGCAAATGAACATTGAGGAACAGATTCATGGTTGGCAGAGGCAATATGTATTGAAAGCATATAAAATGACACAAATACACAACAAATCATGTGCTACTATCTTTATTCAGAAGGAAACACACAATAAACAGTCTCAGAGCCAAGAAGCTGCTTTCCTGTCCCATTTAAGCAAGGGCTAGATGTGCAAAATTTATATCTTTTGACCAAGGGGTTATAATATGGGGTCAGTGTAGCACTGATTTTCTAAGGGAATCAGGCAGTGCCTTTTATGAATGGCATTTTATGGAGAGTACAAACATGCCTTTTGTCACAGGAACACAGTTCTGGGAAGCATAGACTAACATTTTTGAGCAAAAGTCCTGTAGGTCACTGAAAATAAGAGGCGTTTGACAGGTGCCTTGTTTGTCTTTTCTGTCAGGTTACATAGAGAACATACAGGTTAACTTTGATACTTACTTCTGTTTTTTAACAATTATTTCATATGTGTGTAAAAATTAAGAGTTAAAACCAAAATGTTAACTATAACATAATTATAAAGATATTTTTCCTTTTGCTTTATGGAGTACAGCATTCTATTCAGAGTTGTGACTGTATCTCTAACATGCTTACAGGTCGGTATAGCCACACTATAGCAGTCAACTAATAAAAAGTATGAATGCAACCTTTGCCACTTTGATTTTAACTCATCTGCTCTTCCTAATATTTTCCTGTTTTAGTAGGAATAGGAAGGGAAGGGGTGAGAGTCAGGACAATTTTGGCAATGTCTGTATTGATAATCAACTGGGGTTAGACTTGATTAAAAATTATGAGATATGGATTAGAGTGTGTGTGTGTGTGTGTGTGTGTGTATCTATAGATCAAAGACATAAATAAATCAATAAAATAAATATGTGTATTAAAAAGTAGTAGGCAAAAATAACGATCATGGTGATTTGCCCATAATCTGCTGACCAAATGCTGTAACTTATACTGCAGTATGCATTTATACTCTTTATTATTTTAATAGCTGGATTTGTTGATGTATAAAATTCCTGCCAAAACATCTTATAAATGTTGTCTCAGTGACTGGTGGAGCTTGGATGTAGATCCCCACATGGATTCTGAATTCCTTTTGTGGAGCCCAAACACACATCCTCGTGGCAAAAATACCTTCACATGTCATGCCCCCCAACAAACAACTGTCTGCCTTGTCACTAAACACTAAAATCAGTGCAGACAGATTGCACATTGGCACTAATTTAGGGATTCAAAAGAACAGGACATGTTACACAAATGGGAATGTCACTGTAATATTAATGTTTACGTCTCTTAATTGTATTTAAATCAAAGTTCACCACAGATGATTGTCAGCACAGACATTGCTAAAAATTGCCCTGAATCTCACTCTTTCTCATCCCATTCTTACTCTAACACCTTTCCCTCACTTAAATGGTGTCAAACAGTCCTACACATACTATTTATTTGTGACATCACACATGCACAAAGCAGCACTTCCACTGTAAGAATCATCTCACTGCTTACAGGGCTGATTGGAGGTAGATAGTGACACACTGAATCAGCAATCAGGGGACTTCAAACTGTAAACAATCACCAGACTCCCATTTTCATTAGCAGCAGACACCACTCACTGCCTCACAGGCTACAGCTATCTGGTGCTCCATTATGCGTACTGTATGTACCAGTCACCACTCACTGCCTCACAGGCTACAGCTATCTGGTGCTCCATTGTACATACTGTATGTATCAGTCACCACTAAAAGAGCCAGTTTGTCAGTAACACACAGCTGATTTAAACACCTCATGATCCATAATGTAATTAGAATGGGAGAAGTGGCCTCGGTTCACTCAGTGGAATGATTAAGTAGAGTAAAGGTGAATTTGCAGAGTGCTCCATAAGCGAAGCAGAGTACTATGCCTTATAATGGCAATGCAAAGTCCATTGAAGACAGTGACTTTGTGTTACTCTGCCTTCCCAAACCACTACTCCACAAAATTTAAGTAGAAGTACATTGAGAACAATGTACTTTGCCTCACTACTGCTGTTTTAAGCTCCAAAGCCAAATTTTGCAGTGATTCATGGAATTTCAGGTCACATAGGCTCTAAATTGTTCTGCATAGCCTCAGTTCAGGGTAGTGTGTGTAGGAAGCTATAGGAGACAGTCTGCTCCGAGAGCTCTCTGTGATTCAAACCTTGTAAATGCTGTTAAAAAAGTATTTTTGAGTATTTTTTTGCTGAAACTTTAGTTCATCGATTGTAGGAAACTCTCCTGTGCTCATATCATTGAGCGCTTATAGTTTGTGTGTGAATTTTAAATGTTAATGTACAACATTCAGTCTGTGTACTGAGAGAGGTGGAAGTGTGCTTTGTGGAGGGCGTATCTGGTGTAGGTAGATTTTATTTTTTGCAGTTAAAATTTTTATTGAATTATAAAGACACAACATATATCTCAACAGTAATGGAAATACAAGCAACAATTCATATAAATCATACAAAACACTATGAATCACAGTCAAGAAATCATGTATCTTACATAGAACCCTAAACCAACAGTATGGAAATGGGACAAGTCTGGTGAAATAGTATGAAAGCGAGAGGACAGCTAAGGAAAAGAGGCACTGTGGGAGAGATCCTCCCTCTAACCTATATACTATTAGTGGCAAGGGGTGGGTGGTAGCCTTCAGAGGGGCTTTAACATGTCCTTGCTTATAGGGTTAATGAAGGTGGGAGATGTGCACTGAATGTAGTGAATAAAGGGGACCAACTATCCAAGTGGATTTGCAGTGTGTCATTGGCTAAGTGCGTAAGCCTGGAGTAACTACTCAGTTTAGCCATGGCGCCATCCCAACTATGAGGGAAGGGACCTCCTTTGTTCACCACTTACAAAGTATGAGTCATTTAGCTTCCACAGAGGCCTGCAAGAGCCATGCGACGGAGGGCCTGTAAGCCTGCAACCTGAAGGAGGGCTCCCTAGTGCCCAGAACACTGGCAAGTTAGGGACCTTATGGCCAAGAATAATGCAGCAGCATTGAATTGCTTCAGACCAAAACGAACAAACATTGCCAAATCACATGTAGTAGGTCTGCCCCTTTGGCTTCACACCTCAACACATATCATCCTGTATTAAGCCCATTTTTGCAGAACTGCAGGAGTGCCAGTACCAGAGTTGTCGTATTTTATTTTGGATAAGAAAGCTCCAGGGATCAGCACAGGCTTTTTTGCTGTAATCCAACTACTCTTCCATTCATCGACTGCTATAGAAGAGCCCAACATACTTTGCCATTTCCTTTGGTTGGCAAAGACAGATCTGGCAAGTCCTCTCTCGTGAATTTATAAATCTGGCCAGCTAGGCCTTTCTTCAGTTGTGACCATCTATCTAAAGGCAGTTTCTTAGTAGTGGCCTTTCATTGGATTGACATATAACACAAGGACACCCTCTTTTAAGCCAGCCTGAATGAAGGTGTCTCAACTGAAAATATCTCAAAATTACTTTCTCTCCAGTTTGTATCTTTTTTTTGTAAGGAAGTGAAGCCATCTAGGATGCACCCATTCCCATTAAGATGTCACTCAGCCTATTGATCAGATTCACCTTCCATCCCTCCCACAAAAGGGTCTCTGGTTGATTGTCCAGCTGGAGTTGTTCCAGAGGTTAAGGAACTTCCTGGGTTCAGGCATGACTTACTAATGGCCCTAACTGGTGCCAGGCCCCATGAGCTGCCTTAATAGCCAACCAATGTCAAAATGTGGGAGGAAGAGGGCTGTCCAAGTACATTGTAAGATGATTACCAAAAGGGCACCTCTTTCAATTGCTTCCCAGGCTGGTTGGGTGTCACTGTTTCCTGAAACAACTTACAGGTGTTAGCCACTGAGAAGGCATAGGCATAATACAGTATTGGAAATGAGGAGGCACCACTCTCCTTATTCCATGGAGCTTGAAGTTTAGCTCTACTGTATCAAGGAATTTTATTCTCCCACAGGAAGACACTCATTATAGTGTCCAATTTTTTGAACCATTTTTTGGGGATTTCAATTGGGAGATGGGAAAGTACATAGAAAACCCTCAGTGCCATCATCATTTTGATTGCTGCCACCATACCAGCCAGGGAAAGGTTTAACTGTTTACATCTCAGAGCTTCCTCCTTTAGACTATTGACCAGTGGAGAAAGATTAGCCTCTGGTGTGGAGGACACAGAAGTAATGACCCTTATGCCCAAATATTTAACATCCCCCTTAGCACATAAAAGACCTACTTGTGAAATGTGTTCAGAGATAAGCTGAGCATTAAAGGGAGGATCTCTCTTACCTTGGTTGACCCTTAAGCCTGAGATGTCTGAAAAGGTTTGCAATAAGTGCACAATGTGCTTTGTACCATGGAAATCATCAGTTAAAAGAAGGCAATCATTCACATACAGCAGGGCATAGTGTGAGACGTTCCCCATACTTATACCTGTAATATTGGATGTGCTCCCTAACCACACTAGCTAAGGCTTCAATGACTAGCACAAATAACATTGGAGACAGTGGGCACCCCTGTCTAGTACCCTGTGTAATTCAATTGGATCTGACAGAATATTATTTGTCAACAGTCTGGCCTTGGGGCTGTATAGAGAGTTTTAATCCAGCTCCTAAAAACACTGCCAAAGTTATAGTGTTGGAGTATTGCATGCAGGAAGTACCACTCAGATTGAATCAAAGGCCTTCTCAAAATCTACTGAAATGGCTGCAGCGGTTGGGGACTTGCCCGCTCTTTGTATGAGGGAGACCAGGGATCTGAGGTCATCAGTACTGGTACTGCTCTTCACAAAGCCCACGTGAGAGGTGTGAATTAAGCATGGGAGGACTGTTTCCAGACAGGCTGTTAGCACTTTTGCAAGGATCTTGTATCTGCATTAATAAGCAAAGTGGGTCTTTAGCTTGCTGGAAGAGTGGGGTCTTTCCTTTCTTCAGGATGACTGTGATAAATACCTCTCTAAGGGTGGTAGGGAGTCTCCTTTAGCAGAGCCTCTTGTAACATATCCCTCATGGGGAGAGAGGCAGTATCTTGTGTTACCTTGTAAAAGTCAGCTGAGTAGCCATTCCCCAAGGGCTTTCCTTGTGGCCATTTTATTATTTGTATCCCTGATTTCCTGCACTTCCATGGGCCCCTCAGCTGCTCATATTGGGCAGTAGTAAGCATGGAAGCTTGTGCCTTCCATAAAATTATCAAATTTGGCCTTATTCCAGGTAATGTGAGAGCTGTACAGGAGTCATAGAAAGATAGCATGATTTTGTTCATGGAGTCAGATTTACTGAATTTTCCCCCTTTTGTTCTGCAATTTATGATATATGCCTGTCAGCCTGTTTTTTTCAATCTAGCAGTAATTTCCAGCTTTTTCTCCTCCCACCTAATATTTGCGTTTCAGTCTTAAGATCTGAAGTTCTGCCTTATGGGAAGCTGAGTATTTAGCTTCATTCTCAGTACCAAAGTTCATGCAAGAGCTCTGGATTGTGGAGACTCTTGGGGTCTTTCTTATATTGATTTTCCTTTCCCCAGTGCACTTACCAAACTCCTGGTCTCTTTCTCTCTGTTTCCTGCAATGGAAGACATAGCTTATAATTTGGCCTCGTAGTGTGGCTTTAAATGCCTCCCATATGGCAGCCACCGAGGCAGACCTATGGGTTATCAGAAAGTAAGTCTTTGCCTCCCCTTAAGCCATTCCCTAAATTCTTTCTCCTGTAACAGTAGGGGATCAAGCCTCCAGTTTACTGACCTAGAGCAGGGGTGGAAGGCATCAGAGAGAGCTTCAGTGGGCATGACCTGACGTAACATTCAGGATCTTGCTCGAGGAGTTTGAGGAAGTGAACCAGTAGTCAATCCCTCTGGCAACTTATTTGGCTTTGGAGAAATAAATGTAATCCATCATATCTGGGTGGCTACCCTCCAAATGTCTTGCAGTTTATGCAGAGTGAGCAGGTCCTTCAAATCCCTGATGGACCGGGGATGTGTGTCATGCCTGGAGTTAGACCTGTCCTTGAGGGTCCATCATCAAATTAAAGTCCCAAACAGGATGTCTGCCTCCCCTGCTGCCATTTCCTCTAATTCTTGTGAGAGATTATGAAAGAACTCTGGGAGTCTTCATCGGGGCATATAGATTTCTAGAAGAACGCCCCACATGGGTGTACTAACCTAGCTAAGACCCATCTCCCTTCCTTGTCTGCTCAATGTTCCTGCAACTGTCATTTTCGTTTTGTGGCAAAGATAGATATCCCCCGGTTTTATAAGCCACACTGTGAACCTCCTAACCCACCCATTCCTTACCAATTTTGAGCTTCCATGTGGTTCAATTAGTTTCCTGCAAAAGGCTATGTGAGATTTCAGGATTTTAAACTGGCTAGAATTTTCTTTCCTTTAGTAGGAGTTCAGACCAATCACATTCCAGGAGGTGGCTGTCATCATGTCCTTACCCACCATCTCTCAGATTCGCTAATAGCTCCTGAGCCCCTAGCCAGAGGAAAAATGGCATAGCCTGAGTGCAGGAAAACCACCACTAGAATCCGTCCGAGAGGCCAAACCCATCCGCCTCACACCCACAGACCCCAACCCTAAATACCCCACTAACCATACCTTGTTTAGGCTTTAAAACCTCAATAACTCTTTTTCACCTCCCAACACTTTAACACCTGTGCGATACCTTTGTCTAAGAGGGTCTCCCATAGTAACCCAGCCACCAATGAGTTAACTAGCTCAGGGTCGGGATGCCTCTACTGGGTGTGAAGCTTGGCACCGTACCATTACCCATCAAGCTGTCCTCTAATTGAGGCTCTGACAGATACATAAACTTTAACAGACCTCGGAACCCTGTGATCCCCTATATAATCTGCTAAATCAGTAACAAGCATTTGATAACATAACAGCTAATAAGCCAAACTGTTTCCCTTGAAAGGATTAAACTACACCTGGTTGAAATAGAAAGTGCTCCATGGCAGAAGCAATCCCCACTGACATCATAGATGGAAGCACCTCCCCATCACTAATCAGAACCTTTACTTGCATGAGAATACCACGCTATCCCCACTTCGCACAGCCGGATCAGAGCAAGGCAGCAGCCTTTGAGTAGGGACAGCAGTCATACTCCAAGGGTATCTCCTGCCATGCAGAGGACTGCCCACTCCTAAGATAACAGCATGACTGTAAAAACAGCAGAGGAGACCCTTTAGGTGCCTGCAAATAAGATTCTATCCCAGATCACATCGCCGCATGGCACAACAGAGCAACAAATGCCGAGCTGGGGACAGCAGAAACTCCAGTGAGCAACCTCTAACCATGGGGAGGAGGAGGAGGATGACTCCTGCAAAAAAACATGTAAAACAGGGACAAAAGATGCAGGGAGAAGCAAATTCTTAACATTGATCAGGTGCTAATAACTGTCAAGGCATCCATTAATTTCTGCTGGTGCATGGTGAAGGCGATCAGGCGTGCTCGAATTGAGCTTGGGCTTTCAAGAAAAGTCTCGGTGAGGAGAACTAAACCCGTGTGAGCTCCCTTATGCCATCCAGTGGCTAGAGGTGTGCCCTATATTCCCAAGGGAGAGAAACTCCCCCATCAGCACTGAAAACTTCTTATGGAGCTTGAGGAAAGAGCAGTCAAAACCTACAGTTCAGACTGGTGGCTGAGTTTCTTCCAGGGCTCCCCTCCACATTCAGCCCAGTCCTTGCAGAGGGGTCCCAGTCTATCAACAAGCTGTGGTCCGTGAGATCTTTAGGTGCCATGCTCTCAGGATTTCCTGTTAAATCCAGGGCCATTGGAGCAAGATCTCTCAGGGGCTCGTATCTATTAGACACCTTGACTGGTGTAACCGAAGGGAGATCGTGTTGTCATCTGATAAATTGTGTAACCTCTGGTGACTCCTGAATTGATTCCTCATGGACATGGGTTTTTATTAGGAGTGTTCCTACCAGGTTTTCTTGGTCGGCCCCTCTGAACTTTATGCCATTCATCTCCTGATTCCATTTCTTTCTGCACTGCTCCACAGGTTAGTTCCATGGGTGCAGGGAGACCTCCATGTTCTGCCAGCGGTGCCATATGGGGGTTGCAAGGGTTGCCTCAGATCATGCCTCTTAGGTTGGATTGCCAGCAAAATTGCTCCACCTCCCAGAGTATTAAACATATGAAAAACCCATTATACTGGACTTTCAGCATAGCCAGGTACCTCAAAGAAGTGGTGATGCCCATCTAATAAGCTGTTGTTTCACTCCTGCATATCCCCTTTTTGCCTTGCAAGCTCCTGCGAGTAGTCTTGGTATAACTGAATCAAGTAGTCCTGCCATGACATTTTTCAGTTCTCTTGCCAGCCACAGATAACATTCCTTCACTGGATACCTTAAAACTTGCACAGTATGGGCGAGGGCACTCCCTTGTTTAGGTTTGGGGGCTAGCGGCGATGGGCACTCTCAAGTTCTGGTGGTGCCTCATGTTCCAGTTTTAACATCACTGCTAGAGCATTTTCAAGAAACAAAATCATGTCCTTGCCCTCCATGTCTTCAGGGATGCTCATGATCTTACATTCTGCCTCCTAGCCCTATTTTCCATATTGTCCACTTTAGACAGCAAGTACTGGATCTGCCCATGATGCTCCCAAATATCCATCCTGTTGGGACAGTTGTTCAGACTGCATCTTTGTTATGTTCTCAGAGCCCTCCACCCAGAGGGCTAGTAGCTATAAGTCCTCATTTATTTTCAAGGAAGAAAGCTTTAATTCAGCTGTGTCCTGCAAGACTTTGCTCAGCATCGCGTCATTTTTGCAATGTTCTGAGCCATGTTGATGGAGGAGTTTGGTGCGATCATTGCCCCTCTGCCTTCCCCAGATTGCTGCCTGGTTCTCACACTTCAGGATAGGTACAGTGAGGGCTTGGTGTAACTGCTGTTGCAGTCTAGAACATAGGTACCACATGGAGATGCCAGCCCAATTGATCACTACGCAGGTTCCCAGTACCTCGTTCGATTTTGATGGGAAATGGCTTATTTTGCAGCTTGGATATTCTGGTGTACAAACTTTAGTTTTTATCAAACAAGATACATGGATGGAACAACCGGATGGGCGCTTAGTGGTTCACAAGGTCTCTCTAGCAGGAATTGATGTGCCACCATGTTGGCTGCCAGGCTCCGCCCCTCCCCATGTAGGTAGATTTAAGTTGGAGAAATAGGGAGTTCTTTGTTTTTTGGTTTGTATTTTCTTGAATAACTGACTGTTATAATGTACACACAGTAATATTTTCAGTAATTGTTGAAAGTTTTTGCTGATTGTGTGTGTTGTGGTCTGGAGGGACCTAGTGCAGCAGTGAGGTTGTTTAAAATACATTGTACATTACTGAAGTTTTAAATTTACTCGCATTACTTATAGACACATTCTGTGTGTGTGTGAGTGTGTGCAGTGCGCATGTGACATCAAATAATACACCTTTTATTGTGAACCGGCTATCCACTGCAGCTGTGTGATTTTGTACTGCCATTGTGGTATCTTTTCTTGGTTTTGCAATGCAGTAATCTGCAGTCAGTACTTTGCAGATTGGATTGTTTGTGACTGAGGACACCACTGGTTAGTTAAGGTGCTGTTGAACTTGTTGTGACTGTATCTGTTGTTGAAGTCACAGTTTTTTTGGCTTCACATCCAGCATCACCCCCACCCCGGCACCCATCCAGAGTGAATGTTCCAAACTCTAAATTTTTTAGAATATTCCTGTTGATACTCCAAAATGCCTGCAAAGAGACATGCAAGCAAAGCTGTTTCTTACCATGGCACTGCTGCCAGTGGTAAGATTGTCTGTTGGTGTGGTAGTAGTACACAATCGCAGAAGTGCATTGCTGATGTGAGGAAAGTTATTTCTCCTTCAATGTTTTTGTTTTTACAGCACAATCAGTAGCTTCACTCATAGTTGGAGGAAATGATGTTGTCCCAGCTGGTGGTGTTAGTGCAGTTGCTTGTTGTGGTATGAGTATTGCTGCCTCAAGTTCCACTTCTGACCAGTTTGCTGTGTCTAAAATATAGTGGAATGTGAGGCAGTGGCAGTAAGTGACAGTGTAGATATCATACTCCCCAGTAACATCCCAGTAACTGAACATGAGGATTCTGATCATCATGTAAATGACAGCACACAAAGCGACATTTCTTCCACTGCAGTTCAGGTCATGCATTTGCCATGCAGTGATTCACAGCATGGTGAAAAATTTAGGTGATGGTAATGCTGATGATGATGATGCTGCTGTGGTTGCAACATGCAGTCTACATGCCAGTGGCCAAACAGAAGATGTGGATAACGTTGATGAAGATGATGATGATGTCAGTGACCCTCTTGGGAATCGGAGAAAAGAAACTCAAGGTGGCTGTGTCTGGGTCTCTTTGCATTTCTCCACTCCCGTAAAAAGTTGTGATTTATCAGTTTCAGTTGATGATGATGACCAGTAATAATGAGATATAGTCGTGGTGGTCAGTTGCAGTCCAAGTGTGTCCTGCCTGAAAATCATTAGCACACACCCACTTCATGGCTTAAAAACAGAGTCCAATAAGCAGCATCAAGGGGACATGTTAAAACTAGATCATCAAAATACCTTGTTTGGTATATTTTGTGAAAGATGCAAATGATCCGTCAGTTGCAATCTGCCAGGTTTGCCAGGTTTGTGTGAGTCGAGGTGAAAAGAGGAGCCATCTGGGCACTGTGAACTCAGCACAAGATGGCAGCTAATACCTGTACCACAGTGGCGTGTTCACCCTCATCATCAACCATAATGAGCATGTTATCCCTTCCATGACTGTAGCATCAAGTAAAAATGAAATGTGTGCAGCAGTGATGAAATAACAGTGCAGGATTACTGCAAGCATGATGAGGTGGAAGAGCAGAATGATTTTGAAGTCTTATCCAGTGGTGGTGAGAGTAGCAGTTTTGGTGGTGGTGGTGGTCAATGCAGTATGTGTAGTGCAAGTGGTACATCAACCCCTGTTGCTAAATCTGGGAAAATTACTGCATTTATGGGTTTGTCATCATCTGTGCAACCGTCTTCATCACTACACACTCCACCCCTGCCATTCGCAGAGCAGAACCATTTGTCATCACAACCCATGTAAAATGTTTGTCAGCTCATGTTACAGAGTGTTTTGCATATAAGCGAAGTACCCACCCAATCATACAGTGTCCGTGAACTTAATGCTGCTGTAGCTGAAATGCTGGCAAAGATCTTTTGACCTTCTCCTTTGTGGAGAATTCTGGGTTCCTGCAGTTTGCTGCACATGCCTGTCAAAATGGAAAGTCCCACCCAGGACATACTTTTTGACCCATGCTATCCCTGAGTTGTACCGTACTGTGTCAGACTCAGCAAGACATGCCCTTCAACATTCCTCCATTCCATTCATCCATTTAAATATGGATATGTGGACAAGTGGCAGAACAGTGGGGAGTTCATATTTGTGAATAACTGCACACTGGGAGCAGGTGCTGGGGGTAGTTTGTGCTGTTGGTAGTGTGAATAATCAGTGTAGCAAGGTGGAGTGTCATGGTGGAAATCTTCCAGGAATTTGACAACATGCCACCATTGCTATGGGCAATGTGACCTGTTCACACACTGGTGAAAACATGTTGGATGTGGCACTGACTGAAATTGACAAGTGGTTGAACTCCCTGTTCCTGAGAGCTGGGTTCATAGCAAGTGACAATGGGTCAAATGTGGTGAAATGTATCGTGAATGGTGGCTTTTTCGAGTTCCATGCATGGCCCACTGTTTAAATCTTGTGGTGCAGGAGTTTCTGCAGCACCCTGATACAAAGGAAATGCTGACAGTTGCATGCTGTATCTGTTCTAACTTTTCACTCTCTGCAAAGGCCCATGACCAGCGTCGGCAGTTGCAGATCGAAACAACCTCCTGCAGCACATCTAGAAGCTGGAAGCTGTCACCCAGTGGAACTCCACTTTATACATGGCAGAGAAGTTGTATTAACAGTAAAGCCATCTCAGAATACCTTACTATACACACTAGCCATGACAGTTCCGGGGCCTCCATGTCTATGACGACAAACAGTGGAGCCTCATAGACTCTGTAATAAGAATCTTGAGGTCTTCTGATCATGCCACACAGGCTGTGAGTGGTGAGTCTGCCCCCATTAATCAATCAATTCCACTGCTGGGGGTGCTGAGGCAGACATTGGTGAATGTACAGCATAGCCTTGATGGTGCCAGAGACAATGCTAGCAGAGTGTTGCCGAAACACATGCTGACAGTATTCGACCAGAATCACCACATCTTCAGCATTCAACTTAGTGACAACTTTGCAATCATAACACTGCTGGACCCACGATACAAATGTGGAATTGCCTCAGTACTGGAGGCGGGCCTGACCAGGTAAAAAATGTCAGTGGGAAACTGGTGCGCTTGGTTCATGGGGCACAGAAGTCACGTGCCATGGTGAGGAAACCTGAGCATTACAATCAGGCTGAAGGTGAACCTGGAGGAGTAGAATCAAGCATATCCAGTAAGGAAGGAGACTGCAGTTCCATGTGGTCTGTCATCAAAAGCTGCTGGCGTTAATCCACTTTAGGAGGCTTTGACCCAAGTGGTGATTTGTGACATAAATGATTCCGGAGAAGCGGATGATGCCTCAACCACTGGACTTAGAGCAGCATAGTGAATGGTTCAGTCATATGTGTCTGAAAACAGGCATCTGTCAATCACTGATGATCCCTTTTATACTGGAGTGGAAAGGTTAGTGAATGGCCAGAGCTGACCGCTGTGGCACTGAAGCACCTGACATGCCCACCTCCAGTGTGAGTGTCGAGAGGATATTCAGCTCAGCAGGTGCAGTAGCTTGGGATCATCATACAAACCTCTTTCCTGCAAATGTCAGTTTGCTGACATTCATAAAATGAATGAGAGGCATACACCAGCTCAGACTGCAACCTCAGTATTCATACGTCGGCATACTCATGGTTTTGCTGATGTTGAAGAAAGGGACCATCCTGGTGGCAGTGACAGTATAAGGCGACCTACCACTAACGTGAGATGATAACACACTGGAGAAGGAATTTCCCCATGGTCAGATTTCAGACATAGAAGACTGCAAGGGCAGCTTGATTTCTGAGGATGATGATGAATGATGATGAGGTTAATGTTGGCAGGTTTTAACTTAAGTGGTTAAAGGCTGTCACATGTCTTGTATGATACATGTTCTCTTTTCATAAAGTTTAATCACTGTCCCACTCATAGTGACTCAATTTTCATATGTCACGTCATCGCATTTATAACAGAGCACAGTATATCCTGGCCCCGGACTACCACCACCATAAGACTACTGTTCTCCACTGCCACCATAGGGAATGTGACTGTGTGTCCCCCAGAGTACCACCACCAAAAGACCGCTGTTCACCACTGCCACCACCACCAGATGCAGGAAGATGTGAGAGGAATGTCATCATAAGCTATGACCACCACCACCCATCACCAGTGCCACTGCAACATTGTTTTCTATTACATTGACCATGCCAAGGCAGAGGAAGTAGAGCAGGAGACCACATCCATCAGCCAAGGACACAAGGCTTCATACTGTTAAAACTATAATGTGAGAATGTTTTTCATGCTATTCAACTTCCTTTAGCTGTGTGTTTTGTTTTGTGTTGCTTTCCTGAGCTGCAATGGTTAAACACATATGGTCAACTTATTTTGTTTTTACAGGTTAACAACAAACGACTCTCCTTCGCTGAAGGTCTGTATCAATGGTACAGCATCAGTACTGTCTACAGGAACCTATGGATATCCATTTCCAATCCATACTGGTAAGTATATCAACTTTATTACATCTGTTCCTTTTTTTTTTTTAATAAGAGTGCAACGAATCCACTGATGATTCAACAGGAGGCAGTATAGCACAGTGGTCTAAGGCTCTAAGCTGCAAATCTGGTGACATCCAGCAGACCAGACCTAGGTTTGAATCTGACAGCTTCCTCTTGCATACTGTGTAGCCCTGAGCAAGTCACTTAACTTCCTGGTGCTCCCAGGTTGCTCCTGTAAAAAGCTTTCAGCTTAGTGTGCTATTCCTGGTTAAACAACTAAAAACAAAAACAAAAAAACTAAGTGAGATGTACGTCACAAAAATATTTCTGCAACATATCATGCACTTTATTCCAAATTTGCAGCTGTGGTGCCATGACAGTGTTGAAAAAGTTGGACCCAGGTTGAGTTACTTGACAAGATGTGGTTTTAAAATGTAACTTGAGTTGAGATGCAGGAGACAGACACCGTGAATTTGTTACACAGCCTGGTACTAAATTAAATTGTGATCTGATGATTGCAGTGGGACAGCCTGCTATCTGTGTTAATCCAGATACTTGTGGAACAGCCATGGTTTAAACATAATGGGCTGGATTTTCAAAGACCTTAGACTGATGCAAGGTGCTTGCATTTAACAGGTCTGATGCAATAGGCACCAAGGCTGTGCCAAGTTCTATTTTCAAGGCAGCCTCGTCACCCAGCAGGCTGCCTGTGCCAAAATGTGCTAGTGCCCACCTTGCACCACGAAAGTGGCTGCGGCATGGCGCAAGAGGGCTTGTGGCAGACTCAGACTGCCGCAGACCTCAGATCTGGAATTTCAAAGACCTCCCAGGCACTAAGTGCCAAGTACCCTTAGCCAGCAAAGGCCTGATATAACAGTACTTGTAACATGGCACTAAAAGCTGGAGTGCAATACACAAAGCAGATTGGTCAGAACAGATCTCATGACCAAAAGTCAAGTGGGTATTAATCCAGCAGTAATGTAATCCTCAGAGCATGAGCAGCTTACCAAGTTATAACTGTGTAATGTGATGATAGCACAAGGTTGACCAATAAGGTGACACCAGCAGCAGACAGTGTCACATACAAGGCAGAAGACCGAAAGATGAATTGTAGCACTGTGTTTAATGCTGGTCCAACTGTGAAGTAGTGGAGAGAGTAATGAAGTTGACATCACGCTGTCTCCCACACACCCACACACCCAGTGAGTTGAAAGTGTAATAGTGGGACCAAAATGTAAGACATGAGTTGTGAGCAGAATTGAGTAAACAATCAGGTTGAAAGAGAATAAAAGCTTTGTCATAGTGTGAAAGCACCACCAATTGGTGAGGAAAATGACCAAGCATTGTTACAGAACACGATCTGTTTTGTGGGGCTGAAATTGAGAACAACTGCACACAATACCGACAGGCACAAAACTTGGCGTTTCGATGGATGCGATAGCGACTGATATAATAGTAGTCATTGCACAATTCCACAATAGAAGTAGGAGTGGAACAAACAGAGCAATGGTAAACAAAGTTAAACTGGTATGGTGTTGTAAAACACCACCTATATAGGTCATTACAGTCACTGCAGCGTTTGAGACCCAGGTCGCAAAACTGCTGCCAGTGTAGTCCCATAGTAAAGTATGCACCAACAGATTGTGCCCACAATGCAGACGGTATGAACACAACTTGAAAACAGATGGTGAGCAATGTAGCAGCCAAACAGAATTAGTTAGTTTGCAGCTGTCATAATTATAAAATGTCAATGTTCCTAGGTAAAGTAAACTTGTAACGTTATATAACATGCTAGCCACCACATTAGTGATTGTCGCTGTTTGCAACATGCACGCACATGGCTGTACTTACAGACAGTGTTAGAAAGTAACAGAGGTAGACCATGATTCTGTAACTCAAATGATCCGTGCTCCTCATTTCTGTTCAATAGCTAGAAAAGACATAATGTAAGTAATACTCAAGGTTGCACTTGCCATGTTACAAGCGCGATAAGCCACTCTGAAGGTGGCATCTAATGGTAGATTAATGCATGGTTGAGCCATTGTAGGCACTCGGATTGCGACCCGTGCACAACCCTCCCAACCATGCATTAATCCACATTGAATGTCACCTTCATCATAACCAATGCTTATAGGCAGGTCCTGGGAGGGTCATCCAGTATATGCCATTGTGTAGCCCGCTCAATCCATCCATGATGGGTGCTCCCTGGAGATCCAGTTGCCCCACCCTAACTATCCATGTGCTGGATGTAATCCCCTGGTGCCCCCCACTTGGTACATAGTGCCTACAACCCTGCACCCCCCATCCATACCCCAGATTCAGGGACCACGACACAGCCCTCTTCACCCCACCATGGCACAGCGCCCGAATGAACTGTCTGTGCATTACTATATATAGTATATAGTATATAGTATGTACACTGACAGTGCATTCGGTGGGTGGCTGTGGTGGGGTGAGGAGGGCTGTGCCTGGTCACCAAATCAGGGGCTGGGGAGGCATGGAGGTGTGAGGGGCTCTGCCAGCATCATGCCCCATCTGTGGGTGCGCAGACACCCTGCTGCCATTGTGCCATCCGTTTGGCATAGCACCACCTTTGCTGCATGCTGCTAGACTTTGGTGCCAGGACCCTGTGGAAAAAATTTTGGGTGCAGAGTCCCCGGACGCAACTGTACTTGGTGCAAGCTGCCATTGTCACAGCTTGCGTTGGGGCTTTGAAAATCCAGCCCAATGTCTTACTGCTGCAATCAATTTGTAATAAGTCCTTCATTTCTTATTTAGGAAACTTTAAGATGCTTTGTTGTGTCATAGTTGCCTTATCCAAAGAACTTCTTCAACATCATGCCCCCACAGGGCTGGGGCAGATATGCAACAAGCAGAAGTCATTTCAGTCGATGACCATGACCATCATCACCAGACGGAGAAGGATGCAGATGAAATCCGTGAAGAAGTAACAAATAATAAACCATTAATGAGACCTACTTGCAAATATGCTCCCCAAAAAATACTTACCTTCATTGGCTTGAGAATTCCATTTCCAATTTCAACACCAACATTTCTCATCAAGCACTGGAATGTGCACACCAACAGTATATGGCCTGTGAGAGAGAGAGAGAGAGACACACACACCGTCAATCCCCACCTAGAAAATACATATATATGTATTTCTATATATCTATCAATTCACCAAGGCTTCTATTAGTGTACACAAAGGCTCCCTTCCATCTGGCTGAGGTAATCGTGATCGCATTTATGGAATCGCAGCTCACTTTGGACCAGCAACAGTTCTCTCACAGTCAGAATTTCTGGCAGAACACTGAATGAATTAATGTCATGTTACCCCTCCTTACGCATGGTTTGGCAAGACACTGTGCATCATGACATCATCATCACAGAGTATGTAAATTTTCTGGACACAAGACAGATGTGTTTTGGGGTGCAGAAAATTTCTGAGAACTCTATGTGACCACTGCATGCATGAGTGACTGCACAATACATTCTGGGGACTTTGCATGTGGTGTAATGCTCCCACTTCACTTCATCAGCACTTGGAATTTTCTGGACACAAGACAGTTGCATTTTGTGCATTGTGATTGTGAGCACATGTCATACTTAAATTACAAAATTAAAGCAGCAGTGCAACAATGTGGTGAAAGTTCTGACATATACATTTTATGCTATTTTTAGATTGCCAGCCACTAGTTACCTCTGACTTGTATGATACCCTTCTTTTCACAGTTTGTGTCTGCTTTACTACTTTTTCTCGTCTGAAAAAATAAAAGGAGAACACCTTTTAATGTGACTCTGACCATGTTTTCTTCACTATTTGCAGCTGTTTTGAACAAATATTGTTCTGCAAGGTCATAAAACACTGCCTGCTGCATAACTGTTAATTTTAGAACAGAAGTAATATATAAATAACTGATGGAGAAAACAGCGAAAAATACTGGCGAAGACCTGGTGCACACTGTATTAGAAGATGTGCTCCTTTTATTATTTCAGACATGAAAAAGTACTAAAGCAGACTCAAATACTGGAAAGAATGGTATCATACAAATCAGGGAGGTAATAAAGTGGCAATGTAAAATAGCATAAAAAAGTATAGGTCAAAATATTCACCAGATTGTTGCACTGCTGCTTTAATGTCTATTTCAAAAAGAAATATTTCTGGAGCCTCAGTAATGTTTACTTTGTGTCGGACTCGTGAAGTGTTTCACAAAAGCAGGACTGAGCAGTGCAAGTATGTTGTGCTAAACTGCATGTGTGCCATCAGTGTTCTTTCCTGTGTGTGCAGACATTGTCCAGCTTTGTGCAAACATATATATGGTGTGACTTGTTGCAGTATGTAAAGAATAAAGATAAGAAAAGAATATATATTGTATATTTTATTTGTATCATCAGCACCAGTGGAGTAAGTGATATGATATTTTTTCAGAGGTATCAGGTCACTGTGCACCTCAATCACTGTCAGTGCATGCATGACTTTGTGGAGATCATAGAATCATAGAATTATAGAAGGAGGTTTCAAGTTCTGTAGACCAAAGTCCTTTAGTGAACTTGCCACCATAACATTTAATGGTGGTAATAAAACTTTATTTCTTTCATATATTTTATCTAATCTAATTTTAAATGTTTCCATATCGTTACTATTGATTACATATCTAGGAGCGTATTCCATAATGTGATAATTAGTTGGTTATGCCATTGATTCCTTTTTGTAGTTTTATTCACTTCTCCCTTTAATTTATGCATGTGACCTAGTATTTAAACTATTTGAACTATGTTTTGTAAACCTAATGTATGTAAAAGAACCTCGTTCTGATACGCTTTAAATGCAAGATATAAATCACCTCTCATTTTCCTATATTCCATACAGTAGAGTTTTTTTTTTTTTTTTTTGTTTTATACTTTCTTTTCTCCCTCCTGTTTTTCCTACCCTCTTGATCCTACTCCTTCGGGCCTTTCAATGTTTGTAGCTGTCCCAGATCTGCCCCTAAGTGCCTCCTCTCCTTCCCTGCACAGTGGGGTCTGTCTGGTGTGGCGGTCTGAGCGGAGAAGCCATCATCCAGGACTGAGGGTGATTTTTCCCTTGTCTGTTGGTCCCATCCCTGGGGCGCCGGCGCTTGGGACTAAGTCCCAGAGGTAACGTGCTGACGCATGTCTAGCCTCTCATGCGCCGTCCGTCGTCCCCCTCCCCACCCCTAAGTCAGAGTCCCCGTCCCTTTCAGGAATCGGTGCTTCAACTGATTCTCTATGGGAATGATGGATGCTTGCGCGTCCCGGTATCCCACCCCTAAAGGAGGAGAGCATCCATGGGGGGCGCTTGATCCTCCCACCCCTGCCAGCCCCGGCTCCCCAAGTCCGTTACCGAGCGGGTGCCGGCGAGCGTGAGATGTGGCATCCAGTGCATCAACCCTCAGCGCCACCGGGCCAGCCCATAGAGTAGAGTTTTAATTCCTTTAATCTTTATTATTCATATTATTAACTTTTTGGTTAGCCTCCTCTGTACTTTCTCAATTTTCTATTTACCTTCGATAGTATAGGAGCACAAAACTGGGAACAATACTCCAGATGATGTCTAATCAGAAAGGTGTATAATGGAACTATGACCTCTAACTCTTGGCACATTATATTTCTCATGATGCAGTGGCAGATTCCATAACATTTTTCATTATCATATTTATGTGTTTATTGAACTTAAGATCAGATGTTATGTAAACTCCAAGGTCTTTTCATCATTGGTTATACTTAATGTAACACCATTTAATTTGTATTCATAGCATGGGTTGTTTCTGCCTAGATGCATGATTTTGCATTTTGTCTCATTAAATATGAACTGATGCTCTTTGACCCAAATTGCTAATTTATCTAAATTATGTTGAAATAGAGTGGCAGAAGCCTGATCTGTAACAATACCACCGATTTTACTGTCATCAGCATATTTACTCATCCAAGTCCCTGTTATAGCCTGCACTGATGTAACTAGTATGTTGAACAATATCAGTCCAAGCACAGAGCCCTGTGGCACACCATTAGTCACAGAACCCCATTCAGACATATACCCCTTTATTGCAACTCTTCACTTTCTGTCTACCAACAATGACTTTATCCTAATAATTATATTGGGTTGCATAAAAACACCTGCTCTCCTAAAAGTCCTCTGTGTATGCGTGACTAAGGTGCACTTTGGCCAGACACCTCTGAAAAATATTATATCACTTAGCTGGCTGATGATGATGGTGACAATAAAATATATTATTCTTATCTCTATTCTTTATACCATAAACACTGTAACAAGTCAACATATGTATGTTTGCAAGAAGTTGGACAATGTCTGATGTCACACACACACAGAGAAACAACACTGACTGCACACGTACAATTTAGCACATCATACTTGCACTGCTCATACCAGCTTTCTACAACCACTCCACAACAGAAAGTAAACATTACTGAGGCACTGGATTATGATAACAGGGCAATAAGGAGCATGTATGTCTGTATGTGTATGTATATATTTAAGGGAAACAGTCAGCAATAAGAGCTCCTACCCCTGCAAGGCTTACCCTCCTGTTCAGCCATTTAAGTATGTTTATTTATTTAGGTCAGGACTACAAATGTGACATTTTCCTCACACACAACATACTTTATTTTAATAAACAAAAGTCAGTGATCTGGAAGTATGGCGGAGGCTATGGGGGCTACATTATGTGTAAAGGAAGGTGCGCATGGTGCATGCCATTGCACCTTTACAAATTATGGAGCCCCCCATAGTATCCACCATACTTCTGGGTTACTGACTTTTCTTTATCAAATAAAATATGTTGAGCACCAGAAAAAATGCCAAACATACTTAAAGGCTTAACTGAAGGTAAGCCCTTGCAAGGGCGAGACCTCCTGCTGCTGACTGCTTCCCTTTAAACTAATACTGTGGTCTTCCTCTGTCTGTTATTAAACATAAACAAAAGACAAAACACTACAGCAATGGGGGTGCTAAAGAAAAAGCTAATGGGGAACCCCTGATGTTCCAGCAGCGGATGGAGTATTGACACAATCTGTAACTAGTGTTGCTCAATCTGCTCCATCTGCTGCTGGACAGCAGCCACCCTCATTATTTTCCTCCACCATGGCCCACAAAGTGCTATGTCTGCCTGAGTTGCATGCATTGTGGAGTCCACTGGTGTAGGGAGAAACCAGGTAGTGGTAGTGGTGAGGGTGGTGATGGTGGCAGTGGTGGTGGTGGTGGAGCAGCTGCTGCTGTGGCCTCCTCCTGCAGTGGCAACAAACAACAGCAGCACCTTCTGCCACTGCTACAGAACAGCCAGCAAATGAAGGCTGGCCGTTCGCGGCAGCCTGCCTCTCCACCTTGTGGTGGTTCAGCATATGTGGGTGCTGGCCCCCAGTCCCCAGATGTGTCCCCAGGGGCTAGCACACCTGCACACCACAAAGCAGACACACCACAAGGCTGCTATCTCCCCGACACAGTTGAAAATCTGCCAAACTGGGGAGCTGCAGGGGAGCCAGGGACAGGAGGGGCAGATGCAGTGCCAGCAGCATGGTCACGCACCTGGGGCTCCTACTTCTGTGGAGGTGGTGTTGCTGGAACTCCTGCTGCTGCTACTGATGGTGATGGTGGTGGCAGACTTGGTGGATGTGGTGGTGGCACTGGTGGTGCTGCTGCTTCCGGAGGGGAAGGTAGGACCAAAGAGTCTGGAGCAGTCCAACACCACCCAGCTATGACCACCACACATGCATACTCCCCTACTGCCATGGGCCACATACTGTCCTGGTCCATCACACAAAAAACACTCCTTCCCTCTCCGACATGACAAGCGACTTCACACACACTCACACAGCGCAGGCACACACGTCACACACACACATCAAGGCGTATAAAACAAAGAAATCGGTTACCAAAAGAACTGACAAAACAGTACAAAAAAACTGAAGAATTAGCTTAGAAAAAAACTTTTGGGTTTTGGAATTTGCTCAAGAAAGAAACTTGTTAACATGAACTCCCTCTCCTACACAAAATGCTTCCTCTCTACCTCTGCAAAGGAGAAAGATAAAGTATCTGCTTGTATGACTCACTTCCTTCCTGGCTGGCTAAAGCATGTGACTTACAGTACCGTAAGCCATGTGATGTGTGTGGGGGTTGCCTAAATTGCCTATATTGTTGTCATTCTGCCTTACTTTGCATAAGGCAGAAACAACATGAAGTCATTATAACAAAGCAAAGTGAGCACTTTCCAACGGCCACTTCATGTAGCATAATGATAATGCAAAGTGGCCACGTCGCGTTCACTTTGCAGGCAGAATTTAATTTCGCTTCATCTCTAAAGTTAATAAGGATGCAAATAAAAATAATACATTTTTACAGTAAGAAAGAATAAGAAGATACATTTGTTAGTCATTTCAGTCCCTTTGGGGAAAGTAACCAGATTGGTTGCAGTGACAAATGGTTCTTGATGGACTTTGTAGGATGCCCCACCCCAAAATGTGCTCTGTGCTGAGAAACTTAAGCTTAAGTTTACTATTCTGCTAATAGTCTTGTGTGATATTCCCACAGATGGCTAAAAGGGAAGGATCTTAGTGGAAGTAAAACTCGAATACAGAGGCATAGGAAATCAGAAGAAGATTTCTGTGAGTTTCTGCCAACTCCTGACTCTTGGACTAAGAGAAGGGGACAAGTTGATGTTCTATTTGCTGTGAAACACTCTATGAAATTCTTCAAAGATGCTGTTCAGTAACAGGTGGAGGTAGACTGGGGTAACCTCCCCATGAGGTACTGTTTCTTTCATTGTTTTGTTTTATCTACTGACCTGATACCAGCTTAATTAATGAAGTTGGGTAAAAAGCCTGAATCCATTGGCATAGATTAATGATGCTTTGCCTATCATCTGCTGACGAAGTGCTGTAGCTTATACTGCAGTATGCATTTATACTCTATTATTTTAATAGCTGGTTTTCTTGACTTTTCAAATTCTTCCCAGAAACATCTTATGTGACTGGTGGAGCCTGGTTGTGCCCCTTCCCCCTGATCATGAACTCCTGTTGTGGAGCCTGTTTTCCTGTTACATTGAATTTTACATGTCTGTAACAATTTTAAATTTACAGCACAAATTAGCAGCTCTCCAACAAATGAAGCTGCACGCAAAGATGAGATGCTAAAACCATACAGTCTGAACCTCACTCGCTCTCTCAGTCAGTTACAGTTTATGCACCCATGCCTTCTGCTACAGGTAATAAACACAATTACCATATCCAAAGGAGCTGTCTTGGACCCCTATTTCACCATTGTTCTCGTGTTTGTTAACTACAAACATCTGCTGACCAAGTGCTGTAGATTATAGATAACATAAAGCTGACAAAATCCTCCAATTTAATTCACCCCAAACACACATAATTTCACATGCGTCTATAACCCCTCGCAAACAAACAAATGATCTTCTGCCTTGTACAGTATGGTGTTAGAATTATAACTATTGGACTGATAAATTGATTTTGCATATTGCTATTCAATAATAGTTGTTCAGCTAGCAGATGTGGTTGAGTCCTCCCAAGAGTTGTATCTTTTCTTTCATTGTGTTACTGTCAGGCTGGCCACATGCTCATGCTACACCAGACACACAACAAGTTCTCAAGGTCAAATCTTTTGAAGTGCCCATATCACAGTGGCTCTCCAAACCTCCCTTAACAAATAAACAGAAGAAAAATAAAGTGAGTGGGTTTGTGCTTGATGAATGCATAACACACAGAGTACTTGAAAAAATAAAGTTTCCTCACCTCCATATTTTATTTTAAATAAATTAAATCAGAGTATTTATTTATTTATTGCAGTTTAGGACTAATACCTTTGAATCCTGGGACTCATTTACAAAGGTTCCAGGTCATGCACAAAACAATCAGTCAAACATACAGGTAGCAGACATAGAAAGATAGAAACATACATAGAAGAAGTTGACAGCAGATAAGGACATAAGCCCATCCAGTCTGCCCATTTCTTTTTCTACCTTATGAATGTGCCATAGGCATTTGATCTGTCAATGACTTATCTATTCATACTCATCTGAATTGCTCCTTATGCCTTTCCATATCTGTTTGGAGCCATGCACTGTATTACTATCCACCACATCCTGAGGTAGGCGTTTCATGCATCAACCACCCTTTCTGTGAAAAGAACTTCCTCACATTACCCTTAATCGGCCTCCTCCAATCTCATGATGTGTCCTCTTATCCTGCTATTTTTCTTATATTGAAACATGTTGGACTCTTTCACCTTGTTAATGCCCTTAAGGTGTTTGAATATTTCAATCATATCACCTCTCTCCCTCCCTTGCTTTAGGGTATACATATTGAGTTCAGCTAATCTGTCCTCATATGTTTTCTGATGCAGTCCCTGCACCATTTGGTTGCCCTTCTCTGGATTGCTTCAATTTGGTTAATGTCCTTGTGAAGGTGTGGCCTCCAGTACTATATGCAGTACTCAGATGAGGGTCTAACCAGTGTCTTGTAAGTGGGATTATTACCTCCGTCTTCTGACTTGTGATACCTACTAATACACCCCATCATCCCTCTAGCCTTACCTACTGCTTTAGAGGTCTGCTTGGATGATTTCAGGTCCTCGCGATGATGATGCCCAGGTCTCTTTCTTCTCTTGTGGCTGCCAGCAACTCCCTCCCAGCCTTTAGGTGGCTTCAGGGTTCTCTTCCCTATGCATGATCTCACACTACTTTGCATTAAACCCTAGTTGCCACTCTTCCAACCATTTTACTAGTTTATCCAGATCTCTTGTCATTCTGCCCACACCATCTGGATCATCTACTCTGTTGCAGATCTTGATGTCATCTGCAAACAGACAAACCTTACCCTCCAGTCCATCTGCAATGTCACTGGTGAAGATGTTGAAGAGGACTGGCCTCAGGACTGATCCGTGAGGTACCCCACTTGGTGACTTGCATCTCTTCTGACTGTATACCGTTTACCACCACTCTCTGTTTTCAGTCAAATCAACCAGTTTGCTAGCCAGTTGACTAACATCTGACCCAGCCGAGCCTACCCAGCTTATTAATCAATCTTCTATGGAAACAGTATCTAAAGCTTTGCTGAAGTCAAGGTAGGCAACATCAACTGCTCCTCCTGGTCCTCCACTCTGGTTACCCAGTGAAAGAAATCTATGAGATCAGTTTGACAGGACCTTCCTTTTGTAAACCCTTGCTGTCTTGGATCCTGTGCTCCTGTGGTTTCAGGTGTTGCACTATCCTTTCCTTAATGAGTGTCTCCATAATCTTGCCCACTACTGAGGTAAGACTGATTGGTCTGTAGTTCCCTGCCTCCTCCCGGCTAGCACTCTTGTGGAGCGGGATCACATAAACCCTTTTCCATTCTTCTGGGACCTCCCATGTGCTCAGAGACTCACTAAACAGTTTTGATAATGGCTCTGCTTGTTTCACCCTTAGCTCCTTTAGTACCCTGGGATGTATAGTAGTAAAATGTTTTTATTCATTTTAAATACAAATGAATAAAGGATAAACTCGAAAATGTTACAATAACATAAAGTACCACTAAATAACATTTGACTAAAAAGGAAAAGAATTACTAAAAAAAAAAAGAAGAAAACTAAACAGAAAATACATAGAAAAGGATAAAATTAAAAAATATATAAAATAAAAATAAAACATCCCTTTAATACAATATACTCTAAATTAATAACAATCCATACTGTAAATATACATATGTCCTTTATATATCAAATACAGCATTGCCTTTTTAACGTGAGCAGATATGATACCAGCATTGTATCAAAAGGCCAGAAGTGTTTTACGTTAGACAGGAACAAGGTCTCAGGTTGCATTCCAACACAATACCCTCTATAATATATAGATTGTCATCCTATGTTCCAATTACATCTAGGCAGCTCCAAGCTAGGCACTTGACAATTTCTCAAGGAGGCCAACTTGTCCCTATAAATCAGATTTTCTACAACATACTCAGGATACTTCCCTTCAGTCCTTTAAAGACAAAGGCTAGTAAATGTTCATGGTTATATTCATAGAGTGTTGGCCACCTTAAATAATCATAAAACAAACATCTATGGGTTAATCTGGGGCCCCTAGAATAAACCTGGCTAAACTGATATAACTTGCTTCCAACTTTCTTAAGTCCTGTTTTCTCCCACACAAATAAATGTGTCCCCATAATCAATCATAGGGATAATCATTGTATTTACTACTTTTTCCTTCCTTCCATGCTCATTAATGATCTAACCCTATAAAAGCCCCTATTCTTTTATTTACACTCCTTGTCAAATTACCAATATGTATGCCCAACATAATAAGATGTCGATCCAAAGACCCAAATATTTATACATGTTTGTCTATTGGATCAGGACCCCCATATGCAACCAATGCCAGGGCCATGCTCTATAACCTATAGCTTTTTGATGTATCAACATGGTCTGTGTTTTCTTCACCTTCAGAACCAGCCTGCTATCTCTAAAAAGCTCTGTAGATCATCAAAGGCTAACTGGAGCCTATTTTGTAGCACCTTAATAGATTCATGCCATGTATAGATAATAGTATCATCAGCATAAAGATGGTACTTTATTTCAGGACCTAGAAAAAGACAGGCCATTTACATATATGTTGAACAGCAATGGCCCTAGGATGAAGGCCTGTGGGACCCCGATCCAATAGGCAAAAAACATGACTCCCGTCCTCCCAATGAAACCTTTGACTCCTATTCAACAAATATGATTCCAACCACTTTCCTCTCAAAACACCACCCCAAGAGATGCTGCCCTGGACAGAAGGACACAGTGGTCCAGAGAATCAAAAGCTTTGGATAAATCCACAAAAATAGCCCTACTAGTGTCCACCTGTCCAGGGCTGCTTGCACATCACCCACAACTTTATTAAGTGCAGAAGTCGTACTGTGCAATTTCTGGAAACTGGACTGTATGCCATCGGGTCCCATTGCCTTGTCCACCCTGAGCTTATCGAGGCTCTTGTATGACCCTTTCTTTTATGAAGGGACTGAGTGCACACCTCCCTCCCCTGTGTCCATGGTGCAGAGCGGTGGGCCCTGCCCTACCTTCTCTTCAGTAAATACTGAGCAGAAGTATCTATTTAGGATAGATGCTTTTATATGGTCCTCCTCTCACTCGCCCCTTATCACCTTTGATCTTAGCAATACCACCTCTGGACTTTCTCCTTTCACTAATGTATCTATAGAAAGTCTTGTCACCTTCTTTTACTGTTCATGCTAGTGTTTCCTTAGTTTGGGCCTTTTCCTGCCTCACTGCCTTCCTGCTTTCCTTAGGAAGTTTGGTATGCCTCCCTATCTTCATCCTGCTGTGTTCTCTGTGACCTTTTCTGCTACTGTGTTTGAGAACCAAAGTGGTTTCCTTCTTTTGGACTTCCTTTTCTCACTAACACAATGGGATGTTGCATTCAGTATTGCATCTTTAATGCTTGCCCACTTTCCTGTACTCCCCTCACCTGTATTTCTTTTTGCCAGGGCTAGCTTAACTCTGTTGGCCATCTTATCAAAGTCAGTTCCTCTGAAATCCCATATTTTTGCCTTGGAATTAGATGATTTTGTTCTAGTAGCAAAATTGAACCATACCATGTGATGGTCAGTGGCCCCAGGTGACTTTCTACCTGCAGATATGTGATCCTTTCCTGTTAGTCACTACTAGATCTAGAATAGCCCTGTCTCTAGTGGGCTGTTGTACCAGTTGTTGACAGTAATTCCCTTCATGTCTCTGCCACATCATGACTCTCATGTCCATCACAGTTACAAAAAGTTAGACAAAGTATATCAGTTACATACATTTGAACGATGTGAGTTAGAACACATTGAAGAAACAGTTTGTTTCAGTCAGGTTACAAATAAAAGAGGAGGAACATGGTTTCAATGGTATAAAGCATTTCAGCAAGGGAACATTCAGGATAAAGCTCAAACAAAGGAAACAGTTTCAAAGGAAGTGCTTAGTCTGTCAATTTAGGGTCATCAGGCCCCTGGGAGTACTGGATATACAGATGGGGACTAGCTATACAGTGGGGAGTGGGTGGGGAGCAGCCTAAGGATGGCATTGTCGTTTTGTGGGAGGGTTAGTGATGGTGGGGGAGGAGTTGCTGTAGTGATGCCAGCAGCATGGGGTGTAAGCTGGAGCTCAGTAGGAGGCAAGTGGGGGGGACAGGCATAGGGAGAAAACTAAGGGGAGGGGTACTGGAGTGGAGGGTGAAAGGAGGTTGGGATATAAACAGTAAGTGAGGTAGGTGGTGTGGTAATGGAGGGTTGTGCAGGAGAGGAACTGGGGTGGAAATATTAGGGTCAGGAGAGGGTGGGGATTGGCAGGTGGAGGGATGGTGGTGTGGGAAAGGATGGGGTGAGAAGGAGGGGTGGGGAGGTGGTGGGTTATTAGGGCTGAAGATCCCTCTAGTTGGCTAGTCAAGCATGCACAGGCCAGTTCATGATGCAGTAGAGTTCTAAGTCTTGTTCTGAAGAGGCTAATCTACAGTAATTTAGCAGCATATCCCATGCCTTTAAAGATTCCACATGCTGACACAACTAATCAAGATGCTTTCCATAGTGATACCATTCCTTACAAAGTAGCTCCTTTCCAGTAACATTAAAAATAAATAAAAATCATGCAATTACCAACTGTACCACAAATAGATATAGTGGATGGCTCCTAACAAGTATGTGGCATCATTCAATTATATACATTTCCAGTACTGAGACTTATTTACTGAAATGTAACCATGGGGGAAAAATCAGTGATTCCCTTCATGACTCTGCCACATCACGACTGTCATGTCCATCACAGAGCTGGCCATTGTGGTAGTATTGCTCCTCACAGCTGTTTTAAGACTGATGTAACACATCTAAGCACCTACTAAAACAAAACCTTACAGAACTGTAGTAAATGTTTGTTGTGTGATAATAGTTCTATTCTTACTGACTGTCACTAGCTTCTTGAAATGTAAATGACTCAGTATATCCAAGAGTATGCCTCAAAAATGTAAAATTAACATTTGATTATAGGTGTAAGCAATACAATTATTCTGTACTATGAATATGTTAAGCATCCAGCTAAAATCTTCTAAAATTGGAGGACTGTCTTTATTTCATGAAGTTGTTGATGCATTTTGGAATTGTCAAGCAATGCTTTATTTATTTGATAAATTCCTTCATCCTTAATGCTATCAAATGCTGTATGTGGGCTGTAGATGTCAATGGAAAATACATGCAGGGCAGAAGATTTACTTTTAATAAGGCTCTGCATACTGGTAGCTCTACGATTGCCAATGTCAACACTGCACACTGGCAACATCCAAACTAAACATAGACCATAGGAGAGGGATGAATATTCCCCAGATTACACAGACACCCACCAGGCTACTATCACTGACTGTTTAAATCTTTATATGAATAATGCCAACAATTTCTGTTTCTTAGATATGCTATCAACACTTTGCAGTTGTAGCACTACTAACCAACAATGTTTACAAATTGTAAATCTTCAGCCATTCTCATCTGTTTTATGTGCATCAGCAGCTCATATACTTGCAAGGATTTAGTACAGTAGAATGTGGGCAAAAAATGTGACTGAGCAAAATGGTGTCCTCACAGCAAGACTGAACTACTCCTGTGTTCAAATACTCAGTTGGCTAGTAATAGGAGATAAGGATAACATACACTATAGAAATAGCAGCCAAATCATTCTAATTCTAATGCCATACATATTTTGTTAGCTTTTGTTGCAGGCAGACAAAATCCTACTTTGCATTTTGACTTTGTGCTTTGCCTGTAGTTTTTGCAACAGCATAAACACTACTTTATATTTTTCAGAAATACAGAGAGTTAGCATGCGCACAAAGAAGAGAGAGAGAGAGAGAGAAAGCTTTACAACAGGACTGCCAGGCTGCACAACTCTCTATAGAATGATCAGTGTTTATGCTGCTGCAAAACAGCAGGCACAGCACAACGTCAAATGCAAAGTAGAATTTAATTTGCTTGCAACACAATATAAAGAAATATGGGATAATATTAATGTTTCTCTCACACTGAATTTTTCTTTCTTTTTATGTTTGCTTGCACGCATGCACGAAACATTATGTGGCAGCTTAGGAGAAGCGGATTATGGAGGTTCAGCACTGTGGTGACCAATGCCGCCGCTGCATTTGTGGACTTGGCCTTGTGTACCCAATGCGATGGCATGCTCCTGCTGATACTAGTTCTGCAAGCTGCACACCAGCTTGAAACAAATTGGCTGCTACAGTGAGGAGTGACCCATCATTGCAGGGGTGCCGTGTGTGGTGTAACAGTTCAATTAACATGGCGGTGGCTGTCGCCATCCACTTCCAACAGTCACCATGAAAGCCAATGTCAGGAGTGCCCAATCCCCTTGTCGGCATGCCCCTCCCCAGTTCATTTACTGAGGGTGCAGCCCAATACCCATCAGCATAATGCCCCCCCATTAGTAGTGTGCCGAGGGGTGCCCAATCCCCTCAGCTGATGTCCCCTCAAACGCAAACACATTTTATGTGTCAACAGGGTGTCCAATCCTCAACAGCTCCAGGTCACCCCAACAAACACCCAGGTGGCACTTTGGAGCCCACCCCAGTGTGTCAATTGTTCCTGTAAAAAAAAAAAGTCCCAATGTTTTTTCCCTGTGAAAACAGAAAACTGTTCCTTGTTGCCTCCAGTGCTTCTTCCCCAACACTCAACCACCCTCTGTGCACCCCACCTCCCACAGACCCACCACTCACCCCATACTTATCACTGGGGTACGGCGTGATGATATTCGTGGAGAGGGACCACGCCTGCACTATTCAAAACTGACTGTGAACTGAAGAAATGTTGATAAGCTGTATGGCATAAATGGGTTATTTTCAACTTGGGTGGATATCTCGGCCATTTTGCAAATTTTGGCACCAAACTGTCAACATGGGGTTGTGCAATGTCCAATTTCTATGCACACTCATAATTTCAAGAATTTATAATATTTTCACCCAGATTTTCAAAATAGGCATTATTCGCACCTCCTTATGATCAGTACAGCTGTCATTTTTCACATCCTGGCCAAAATGTGTTTTCACACATCCAGCGCACAATGGTGTGGTCACTTTGGGAAATCAATGTTCAGGACAGATTAAACAACCATTTGACAATGCTGAATGTTGTCTCACTGGCATTGTCAGTGCAGGAGTTAGAAATGCATAATAGGAATAGCAGTGAAGTATTGAATTGACGCTCAACTTCACCTCCACCCTGCAGAGACACATTTTTCAACATAGGCATTTTGGGACCTCCCTTCATGAACAGTGGCACTGTGATTTTGTTAGTCTGTCCCAAATGTTAATTTCCCACAGCGACCATGCCATTGTGCATCACGGGCGGAAATGCATTTTGGTAGTGTGAAAATGACAGCTGTACTGTTCATAAGGAGGTGTGAAAACACCAGTGTTGAACATCTGGCATGAAAATATTGCAAATTTGCAAAGTTACAAGGTTGCGTGGAAAATGCACAATGCACGCCATAAAACAGTCATTTTGGGATTTTTTTTTATCAAATTTAATATAGCTTTTTAAGAGCCCACCTCATGAACAGTGACACTGTCATTTTGTTAATCAGTCCTGAAAGGTGATTCTGCACGTGACCAAAAATCACCTTTCAGGACTGAATAATGCAATGACAGTGACTAAATTCATGAGGAGGGATCCAAAACCCAATGTTGAAAATTTGGCCATAATTCCCCAAATGCCTGAGATATGCACCAAATTTGAAAAACCTCTGTGTATGCCATCATACAGCTTACCTGCATTTCTTCACTTCACGGTCGGCTTTGAAGAGTGCAGACATGTTCCCGTCCATCGAAGATCATCACGCTGTGCTCTGGAGGTAAGTATGGGAAGAGAGGGGTGTGGGAGGCAGGGTGCACAGAGGGTGGATGCAGGTTGGGAGTGGTCAAACAGACTCGACGAGGGGCCATTTTCTGTTTTACAGGTTTTAACAAATAGACAAACATTGGCGGAGGTTGTTTTTTTTACAGGGTATTTGGCAAGCTGGGGTGAGCTCCCAGTGTGCCACCTGAGTGATCTGGGTCAGGGCATGCTGACAGGGAGATTGGGCACCCTGAAGTCAGCATTCTGGCAGGTGGCAGGGGCAGTGGCAGTCACTGCTGCCATGTTTCTTGGAATGCTTCACCAGAAAGGACACATTGGGAGGCATGTTATTGTGCCATTGCATGATGAGCTTGCTCTCATTGCAGTGGCACATTTTTAGATGTGGTGGCTACTTTATGTGTCGCCTGCATGCTGGCTTATTGGGAATGAGTGATGCACCTACTGATGCGTGCCCTGTATTCGCCCACAGTGACTGCACCTCCAAACCTGCTACTACTGCAATATGTTGGCTGGTGCGCATGCAAGCCAACATAAAAATCACAGTGACATGAGTGGAGGTCCCAAAATGCCTATGTTGAAAAAGTGGTGACAAAATTTCACATAATGAATATATTATGAGCATGCATTGCACAGTTTTCATGTGCAGTCGTAACTTTGAGAAATTGTAAACTTTCCTCTCCAGAATTTCAATATTGCCATTTTGCACACCCTGCTTATGAACAGTACAGCTGTCATTTTCACATCCTGCCTGAATGTGTTTTTGCACATCTGGTGCAGAATGGCACGGTCGCCAGACAAATCAACATTCAGGACAGATTAAATTAGTGTTCTGACTTAGTGTTATAAGGAATGGGCTTCATAACCAAATACCTTATACCTGCATGAGCAGACAGGAGCAAAATTTGAATTTTAAAGTTATTGCCTTTTGTTTTGGAACAGATCATAACTGGCACTGAAGCCTCAGCCAGCTGATCCCTTCCAGCTTCCTGGTGCTGGTGCTCCACCCAACTCCATCACCCTGCTCTCAGAAATTGTGAAGTGTGGCCAGGAGAGTGTGGGGATGAGCCCTATACAAGTCTATGGGGCAATTTTAATGCAGGTTTTTAGCCATTTTAATCAGTCTTGGGGTAAATTTAAGCAGTCGCTTAACTAGTAGGGTTAGTGTTAGGTTTCTAACCATAACGCCCCACCTTACAGACTGACAGGCACAAGGGATGTCATTTGGATTGTCAGCTGTAATGCTCATTCCATTTCACCTGACCCCATACCCTGCAGCCAGTGACAGGCATCGGTGTGCCTTGAACTCTTTGGCCCTAGAATTCACCCCATTCTACTACACTGCACCCATTTCAGTGTATTTTCTTATAGAATTGGGTGACTTTAAAGCAGAATTCCCAAGGCACACCTCCACACTTGTCGGTGTCTGCAGGATAGAGTGAAGTGAAATGGCATGAGTGTTATGGGAGACGGACCAAAGGCACACCCCAATGCCTGTCCATCTCTGCAGGGTGGAGGTGGGGTTGCACCACTAAGTACTTCACTGCCTTCCTATTCTGCATCTGTCTAACTCAAGCACTTCCAATGTTGATCCCAGCAAGTAAACATTCGGCATTGACAAATGCTTGTTTTACTTAATATTTACTGCAGTTATATAGACTATATCAGACTGATACCGTTGACTTGCAAACATACATTTTCTGTAATTACAAATCCAAGTGTGGAGCTCTTAGTGCAGACTTTGAGAAAGCTTACTGTTTAATAATTTCCATGTTTCATTTCTGGTTTTTTTCTATTTATGGCCCCTGAGCTTGCTGGATAGGACACCACATACATACTTTGCCTTATCTTGCCTGGTCAGGACCTTATCAGAATTGGTCTGAAAGGTAACATATGGGACATCATTTATGATATAGGACAGTTGAGAGAGGGAAGTGAGAAAGAGAGAGAGAGAGAGAGAGAGGAGGGAGGGAGGGATGGGAGAGAGAGAGAGAGAGAGAGAGAGAAGGTTTGTTCTACCATGTACTAGCCCTATGTGCTCAGCAGATGGAGCCCTAACACTATAAAATACAATATAAGAAAATAATATATAGATGTATATATTCAATGCTCTGTAGTCTGTTTCATATAATGCTGCATTTAAGGAGAAATCCCTTTACAAATACATCCTAAGAACATATCCTTGACTGTCTTACATAATGAAGGAGATCCCCTCATTTTACCACTCTTAGGTCCTCACCCAAATGGAGATGATCCTGCCCACATAATGTGCTAAGAATTAAAGGGTAGCAAAAACACTGCAGCACTCCAAATTCATATTTATTTTATTTTATTTAATTTCTTCAAAACAACCTTTGAGCAAGATGTTCATTTACAAAGACTCAACATCAAGGAACAAGAACAAACAGAGTTAAACATTACACAACAATAATAATATCAATCAGTAACAATCACAATTATGTGGTAGTTACAGAGACTTCTCCCAAACATGGGTTACAATCAGGTAATTATAAAGCAGCTGCCAGGTTAGATAGGCATTGCCAGTCAGTCTTCTTCAGTATAGCAGGGTGTCAGAGGACAAGCAGGAGTACAAGTAGGGATCTATGAGAAGGAGGAGGAGGAATGGTGGGTAAGTGCTAGTTAAAAGAGCTTAGGTAAACTAAAGGGTAGTGAACAGGCAGGCAAGGGAAGGGTGAGTGGGGAAATGTGGTTATGCCATAAGGGATGAGTTGACAAGGGCTATCAGCGGTATCATTCCAGAGTTACCAATGGCAGAACCAATAGTATTTGCATACCCCTGTTCTCTTTCTGTGCATTGCTATATTTTGTCTTCAAACTCCATTGTCTTTTAAAACTTGCTCACTATGTAATCCCCCTTGCTACATTATGAATGTTCCAACCAGTGAAATCATTGGTATGAATCAGTTTGTGGCTCCCAATCTTATATTGCTATGGTTATGTGATACCATTTCAATGCAAACCGAGCACACTGAGTAGCTACTCCATTTTCATTTATGGGACAGCCAATTCCAGTAGAAATATCAGTGTCAGAGCACCCCAACTTTTTTAATTGATGGTGTCACCAGTTGGGAGAATTTATAATGTGGGGTAACATGCTGAGCTAGTTTAAATGATTAGAGACAGACAACAACAACAAAAACAAAACAAAAAAACACAGATGAACAGTAAGAACTGAGGATAAAAAATATGAATTAGAATTTTACCATTTCTGTGCTCCTATCAATCAAAGATTTTATAAAACGTTTAAAGAGCAGTTGACATTACGAACATGCCAATTACTGTACCACAGATTTTATGCCGTATTTTATCTCCTTCCTCTCATTCCCCAAAATGTTAATCCTCTGTGGGAACTTTTAGTGTCAGTCTTTAGATGTATCCATCAGATGTATAAAATGTGCATGTGTATACTGTACATACCATTGTACTCTACTTCAAACTTTAAAATCATGACTTAAACCATTTCTTTACTCCACATCCTTTCTTGTATGTTAGCTTAAATCAATTTCTTGTATTGTTTCTTGTACTTTTCCTGCCAGTTGTATGTGCAAAACTTAAATGTATGTAAATCTGCTGTTGCCTTATGCATCTTGGATCATCCAAAGAACAGTGTCCCATATGTTATTTCAGGTAAATAAAAACTGTTTATTTATTTGATCTATTTAGTTCATGACCAAGTGAACACTGGGGACCATGGGTAATTTCAGAACTATCCAGAACAAATAGACATAACAGTACAAGCATAACTACATATATACCAAACCAGGGCTAGAGTTACAAAATATTGTTAGTGTACAATGCATCCTATCAAAGTGCAAAACATCAGTTTTAGTATAACCGACAGTCAGTTGAAACACTAGCAAATGCATATTATTTATTTTTGCCAGGAAAGACACATTGGGATGTAGTTCATTTTCAGGTGCATCCTGGACACACAAGGAGGTTATAGCTTGTTCAAGGTCCCATCGTATTCAAGTGGGGTTGTGGGAATCAAACCCATGTCTTCTACATGCTTTAAGCTCATTCACAGCTCATTTTCCTAACCACTAGACTATACTTCAAAAACTTTTGGCAAACAGGTGGTGGCTGACAAATGTGTTTAAATTGAGGATGAGTAGGGCTTGAGACAAACAGCTAGGACAGGGTCGGACTGGCCCACCTGGATACCTGGAAATTTCCAGGTAGGCCCCCTCAGTTGGGTAAGTGGTTACCTTCTGAACTCTGAAAACTTTTGCATTTATCTTCTTTTTTCTAATTAAATGGGGTATCTGGGACACTGTTGATAAATGTAAGATGCAAACACAGAGCTAGTGTATCAGATTGAAGTGGAATATTGATATGAGTGTTCTACCTGGGCCCTCCTCTATTGATTTTCCAGGTGGGCCCTTGTATCTTCTTTCCAGGTGGGCTCTCTGTACCCCAGTCCGACCCTGAGCTAGGATATGTAGGAAACTTTTAAATGGCAAGTGCACTGAGCCTGTAAGTAGTTTATCCTTGTATACTTTTTGTTTGTAAAATACTGGTCCACATTCTGTTACTGTTCCATCTTAACTGAACTTTAAATAAATGTAATTGGTATTTTGGATTAGTACACAACAATTGATTGATCAATTAATGAATCAAGTCAGTCAAATATTTTGTTTATTTTAATAAACCATGATATTACACCATTTGAGCCGAGACGACAGCAAAAGGTATCCTGTTGACATACAAGGTATATAAATATATTCCTTAGTTACACTTGGTAAGAGATGTTACCAGAAACATAATTATGAAAATAAAACTTCAAGCATAATACTTTAGTCATCTGTGCAACAAGCCCTATTGTTGCTAATACATGTGATGGTAAGCACCATTGCAAAACTGGAAAACCTGCTTTATGTCCTTTTAGCAGCAGAGTGCTGTAGTAGAACATGACTGTATTGTGCCAACAATTCAAGAACATAACAAGGATACAAACTACACTGTACAGTTCTGAAATGGTCCTTATCACCAGTGTGTAACTCAGATAAAAACATTTGAATTTAGCTAAAGGCCATTAAATAGACAGAATAATAACAGAATGGGAATCAGTAGCTAAAATACAACTTCCTCAGAAAATATGGGCTTAGAAGTACAATGCAGTTCTCCTGGAAGAGGCATTGTCCCATGTGTGCAGTTTGAAAGCATGATAGGTGCACATAGAAACCTTTGATGAGAGTACAGTTTGTATTATCCAGTTCCATTTTGATCCAGCTATTCCAATACTGGGAGCCTGGTCTCTCTAAGTCAGAATACCACCTTAACATAATGATACCACAGTGCTATGGATCTTTGGTTGGCCTACGTAAAGCCATCAGCAAGGCTTGTGCAAAAGGCTGTTCATTACCGAGCTAGAGGATGCACAGAAGGGGACCACCTCTCCAACAGCACACAACATATTCATTAGGAACAAGGTGCTAAATTATTCACCAACAACCTGATTCTGGACCAGGGTTTCATACAGTACGTATCAGAGCAGCAACGTGCTGCATCTATTGAAAGTCAATCAATCAAACCAGGATTTTGACACACTCAGCCCTCCACCCCAGCAGACAAGAGAGCCCTAGCAGAAGGACTAGTGATGTCATTTTCTCCTTTGAACATTTGCTTGGGCAACAGAACTGAAAAATACATTTATTTGTTTAACTCTGTGCTCTTTATCATGGCTGTGCATGTTTCCTATTTCCTGAAACAAATAATACATCATGGAAAAATCTCAAGAGCTCCTCCAGGCAGATTCTGTCTTTATCCTAAAGTTTTATAGAGCTTCCTCAAAATCTGAACCCTATACACAGTTACAGTTAGTCGATGCACAAATTTAGGGTAGGAAGAAGCACCCTGTTATACAGTAACCAAAAGTGCCATACACAAGACTACACTTAATCGTATATACATTGATGTATCTTTAACACTACCAGATACCCCAAAGTTCCCAAATTTGGTCATAACAGTTACTACTTATATTGTGAGCTTCACACCGAGGTAACTTAGATTTTAATTCAAAAGCAAAGGTCCAGGATACCTAGAGCTTTGTGTGATGAAGAGAAAAGAAAAAACTTCCCTACCCAGATGATGACATTTAGTAGAGCTCTGCAGAATGTGGAATTCCACCAGTGGACTTCATGCAGAATGGTAATTCTGCTTTCAAATTGCTTTTCAGAATTTCTATTTTAATTCTACATAATTATAAAAGCATTTCTATGTAAATTATGGAATAATATTCCACAGACTGCATAGTCTGTTGAATAGTATTCTGCAGTTTACGAAATGAATTTGATGTTGACATAAACCGTACAGTACTATTATTCTGAGGTTTAAATAAATGGTGGATTACTAATCTGTGCTTTAAAAAATAAATACTGCTTCCACAATACATTTGATAACATTTTGCAAATGAGTAGTCTGAGGTGTTTTCTGTAAACTGGAAACTACTAAACCCAATTTCTCCAGCTTTGTAAAGTTCTAACACCCACTGAAATTGGTATGCACGTTAAACATCCTGGGCTGTATGTGGCAAAGAAAGTTTCATTTGGCAGGTGCCTTGCCAACAGCAATATTTTCAGCATACATGCAATTTTCAAAGGTTGCCTTTTGCAACCTTTTCCACATTTTTAAGCAGATTGTGTAGATTGGTTGTGTACATTTGCAAACAAATGCTGCCCATTGTGCAAAAATGCTGAAAACAGTTTTTTCAGCCATTGTGAGGATTTTCCCACACCACTGAGTTGAACTCAGGACTTAATCCCTGGCCATCCTAGGCCTTTAAAATCAGGCCCCAGGTCTATACTCAGAAAGGTAGCCAAGTTATATAACACTAACTTGTTTTTTCTCTTTTAGATATTTCCTGAAGAAGACCTAAGGTCGAAACGTAGATTTTAACTCTATTTTCTACTTTCAGCGTGCATTTAATATAACCATTTTGTTTTGCAAGTTATATAAATCTACTCTGTCACAAAATTTCTAAAATATGATCTTAAATTGTGAATATATGAACCCCTGTAAATCACAAATTACTTAACTAAATCTTACCACTTTAAGTGGTTTATAAGACCCTGCAAATGTTTATGCATGGTAATTTCAGGTACCTACTATGGCTGCAAGACTTGCAGAGTTATGAGCAGCAAAATATTTTCATGAAACTCTATAAGCATTACCTTTGGCAAAACACTATATAGGGTAAGCCAGTTTGGATCTAAATTAAAGGGTAATCGGCAGGTAGAAGGAAGAAGGGTAATACTGGCAGTGAAGCACATAGTGTATATGGTGACAGCTGACAGTATGCAACATACTGTCAGCTGTATGCTCTCTCAAATGCACTCCCCAAGGCCTGTTCAGGTCAGATGTCCCTCTATGCTGATGGGGTCCACTTCTAGGGTTGTCACCTATCAGGTTTTCACCTGATGATCAGGTTTTCAGGGTCCCCACCAGGTAATCCAGTTTTGCTCTGTGCTGGTCAGGTATTTGAGCCATTTTGAGTGCTCACATGCTTTTGAAACAAATCTTGTCATATCATTCATTGTTTCAGCTACATTTCCAGGTTACAGACAAGTTCTGTTGTCAGTATATCCCTTTGTTTGTGAAAGCAGTCAGCCTGGGAGGTGTAAAGTATGGCCATTAACACCATTAGCACTTACTTAACCTAACCTTTTCCACTGCATCCTAAATTGGTATAGCAGCAAAGCTGCCCCACCTTTGTAACAGTAAGAGAGCCAGTAGTCTTCCACTTTCATTTGCTGGTAAACATTTTCATCACTAACAGAATTTAGGCATTTTTAAATGTTTTATTTTTTTCCCTCAATAAAACAGTATGGTTACTTCTCTGGCTATGAAATAGTACTGTGGACATGAACTGGAAATAGAGCCAGAAAAGATATAAAGTACACATTCTAGGAAACAATTGCTTTACTATGTACTGTATTACATACTATGTATACTGTTGTATACTATTTACAGTTTTTCCTTGTCTCCCCAGATCATATCTGTAAATGAGATTTATTTTATCTCTGTATGTTTATCTAGTAAACCAAAGTCAATAAATAAATACATAAGTAAATAAATAACTAGGAAGAACCTAGGAAAGTAACTTTAACAGGTACAGTACAGTACAGTATCTTACCATTTTTGTTGAAGTGCTGCTTTAAATGTTGTCTTTTATTGATATAACAAATCGACTTCTAGGAGGAAAATGCATGATGAGTCTTGAAAAGGGCGGGCTAGGGCTGAGCTAAAGATCCAGTTTTGCCTCAACTAAAGGTGGCAACCTGTCCTCTTCTCCAGCTACCCAGACCCCACTCCCTTCAATCCTTTCTGCAGCGTACTTCTCTGAAGCTGAAGCCTGATTTTCAGAGCACAGACTCATTCTGAACTACAAAAACCAAGGCAATGATCTTTGCCCACCATCAAAACAAACATAGAAACTTTCCCTTAACATCCTTAACTTCCAGAGCACGCAATTGAATTAGTATCCATTTTTACATACCTGGGTATCACCCCTGACTCCTCCCTTATGTACCACGAAGATATCAACATGCTCAGTTCAGCCATCAACTCTAGATTAGGACTTCTGTACCAGCACAGGGGTGCTGCCTCTTGGTACTCTCCCTAATTGACTACGGGATCATTTTCTATGGCTCTGCTGACCCTCTGCCCTTCTTCACATCAAGGTTTCCTTAATAAAGCCTGCTGCCTTGTCTTGAGTTTTAATAGGTGGACTCACACCTGTGAGCTCTAGACTCACCAACTGGCTTAACTTTGATGGAAGACCTGGATACCATACCTGTCTCCCTTGCCAGAAAGCTCTCACATCCTGTCCCTCTGGGCCTACGTTGCCTAGTGCAGCCCACTACCCACCCAAGTGCTACTAGATGATCACTGTCCATTTCCCTTACTGTTTCCTGTTGCAGAACCTCCATGAGTTAACTCCTTTTCTACAGGGCCCCCTCTGGGTAAATAGTAAGTAAGCAAGTAAATTTTTATTTTTAAGCACTTTCAAAAAACCAAAGCACTGTACAGATTGAACAACATTTAAAACAGCATACATTAAAACAGTAATAATAAAATTATTCTCCATAAGCTTTTAAGAAACAAATAGGTTTTGAGCTCCGATTTAAAGCTCTCGATGGTCAGGCAGCCTCATATCCAGTGAGGTAGAGAATTTCACAGGGCAGGGCAGTGTAGGAGAATGCACGTGCCCCAAATGTCTTCAAACAAACCCTGGGAATCTCTAGTAATCCCTCACTGGTGGATCGGAGTGAACAAGAGAGGCAGTAGAGAGTAAGGAGATCTTGTAGATACTGTGGACCCTGTTCATGTAGGGCTTTATAGGTCAGTAATCCGACCTTGAAGGTGATCTGCCACTGAACCAGCAGCCAGTGCAGACCGCGAGCACAGGTGTAATATGACTGTTTCTAGATGTCCCAGTCAAAGGCCTGGCCACTGTATTCTGCACTAGATGCAGGCTGCAGATATCAACACCCAGTAGCCCTAGGTACAGGGCATTGCAGTAATCAAGACAGGTGGTCATGAAGGTGTGGACCAAGGTAGTAAGGTCAGCCAGAGGAACCAGGTTTTTCACCCAGGTGATATTGCTAAGACGGTAAAGAGGACTTGACAACGACAGACACCTGAGATTTCAGGGTCAGACCATCGTCAATAATAACACCTAGATTACGTACCTGGTCTGAGGTTGAGAGCTGGACACCATCAAGGAAAGGTCCGATGGAACCCCGGCTTTATGACCTCAAGGCAACCTGGGTCCACAACCAACACCTCGATCTTATCCGGTTTAACCTCAGCCAGCTGGCACTCATCCAGTCTTTGATTTCAGATAGACAGCTGTTAAGCAAAGAGACTGCATCATCCTGTTCAGGAATAAAGGACAAATAAAGCTGGGTATCATCTGCATAGCAGTGAAAACCCAGACTGTATCGCCTAATGATGTCTTCTAATGGCAGCATATATACTACGAACAACATGGGTGCCAAAATGGAGCCCTGTGGCACCCCACAGGACAGCGAGATGGCATCAGAGGAATAAATTCCAGTGACAACCCTCTGTGTCTGGCCTGTGAGGAAAGATCAAAACCAATGTAGAACTGTACCAGACAGTCCAGCAAAAGCCACAGGTGCTCCAACAGCACATCATGGTCCACAGTATCAATGCTGCAGAGAGATCAAGAAGGACTAAGATAGTATGAGCCTTTGATCTCTCGCAATTAGGAGGGCATTTAAAACCTAGATGAGAGCAGTCTCAGTGCTATGTCTTTCCTAAACCCTGACTGGAGAGTATCATAGATATTGTGATCTGTAAGATGGTTGTCTAGCTGTAGTGCAACCACCTTTTCAATAACCTTACCACAAAGGGCAGTTTAGAGATAGATCTGTAGTTTGCTAAACAGGCTGGGTTCAATGAAGGTTTTTAAGGAGTGGTTGAACGACTGCCTCCTTTAGGGATCAGGAAAAAAACTGCTCCAAAGATTTCCAGATGATTTCAGCAAGAATTGGGCAAATAACATCTATGCAACCTACTAATAGTGGCGAGGCGCGGATCTAAACTACAGCTGGTTGGTCATACAGTCTGAACAATCCTCACAACATCCATGAATTCCGGCCTACTGAAGTCCGACCAAGCAGCATGGGTGTTCATTTTGTCCTCTTGATCGCCACAACCTTAAAGAGGAGCTGGTTAACCTCGACCTAATGCTGGCAATCTTATTCGCAAAGAACCGAGCAAGCTCACCACACTTCATTTAGAAAATCTCTTCCAGACTGCAGACAGAGTGGATTGCACAGTCTGTTGACAGTCTGAAAGAGTTGAGCTGGTCGGTCCTGTGCAGCAACAAGCCCCTGAACAGGAATTCTGCCTCTCACGGGTGATTGCTGATTGATAGGTACTGTAGTGATCCATCAATATAAGCTTGTCAGCATCCAGGCCGGATTTCCACCAAGCCCTCTCTAGCCTTGTCCCACTCTCCTCAGCTCCTTCAAGACCATCAAAGCATGGTGTCCTCAGGCGCTGAGTGAGTGGGTGAACATGAACAGGAGCATTTAGATCCAGGGCCTCACCCACTGCCTGATTGTAGCAAGAACGAGATCCCTGGACCGATGCACTTACTTGAAATACTTGATAGGTCCACTACCACCAATAGGCCTTCTGGGATAATTCCCCTTAAAGGGCAATACTGCACCATCCCGTGAGAGGCAGGCCTATTTGGGGTGCTCCAAAGCTGAATCTTATGGTATGATGGTCCGTCCACATTTGGTTCCACCCCAGATGTGTGACCTTCAGCTCCAGTAGAAACACTAGGTCCAATGAGTGTCCCCATATGGGTAGTAGAGGTAACCACCTGTGTAAGGCCCAATGTAGTCATAAGTTGGAGAGATTATTCCCAAAGTGGAGTTCTTTGTCGACCCAGGCACTGAAGTCACCCAGTATTAACTACCCAGGGTGACTTCAACACCCTCGAAGATGATGAAGCCCACAGACTCTTCAGAAATTCTCCACCATCACTAGGTGGATGGTAGATAAGGAGAATCCTGAACCTACACCTGCTCCCAGGATACTCAAAGGATCGAGTGGAAAGGGTGGAGAACCACGTCCAGCTATCATCTTAGAACTGTGGCTAGGACCATACAAGTTCTCAGTCCACTTGGCTCTCCTCACCCAATCCACCTGTGATTGCACCTAATCTAAACCTCCCAACTTGTGCTCCCACATGGCTACCCATTTACTGAAACTCTCCTACTGGTTGACCTCACTGCATATAATGATTAATTCTCTGTATTTGTGGTAACCTATGATGACTCAAGTCTGTTTTATACCTCTTGAAACTGTAACTTGCCTGTTGTGTATTTCATGTTTTGTCTGTTGTTTGCTATGTAGCAATTCTGACGTGGAGCCTTTTCAAAGGAGTCCCTGACTCAAAGGTTTGCAATTCCGATCTACTCAATAAATAAATAAAATAAATAAATTAACATAGGTACAGTGTGGAGGTGGTCAGCTGCAGAGAATGTGGACTTTAATCTCCAGGGTTACACTGTAGAGGAGGGGACACTGCCCCACAGGTAGGACCATTGGGGAGCTTTGTGTTCAACTGGTAGCAGCAAGATAGGCATATCTCAGTTATGACACCAGCTGAGCTGGTTACCACACCCTAAATATTCACTCCACCAGAGGCCCAATGGCCAAGGAGGGTGGACAGTGGTTGGAAAGGGGTGAGAAGCTCGAGGCAGCAGCAGTCACTAGGTGATCAATCAATCAAACCTATGAACTCCAACAGCAAATCACTTTTCATCCCTGAAGGAGACTCAGGTGCATGACATCATTGGGGGTGGGGCGACTCTAAGACAGTTTGGATGAGAAGGCAGGAAGCTAGCAAGGCATATGTTTGTCATGGGGACTCAATGATTAGAAGGATTGTGAAGGTGGTGGGTGGAGGGTAAAGGAATTGCCTTCTTGGAGCATCAACCATCCAGGATATGGATAGGACAGGGAGAATGGCAGAAAAGGATGTTGGGGAGCTGGGGGTACTAATGATCTGCGGAACCAACCTATGGAGGCAATGAAGGATAACTTTCAAAAGCTGGGGACAAACTGACAGCACACTTGACTTCCTGGCCTTTTCTGAGGTCTTCCTGTGTGTGGAAGGGAGAATGGGAGAACTGAAATGATAGTGTGAGAAGGAGGAGTTGGAGAAGTTTAATGGGTGGTTGAAGGGATGGTGTTAGGAAGAGGGGTACTACTTTGTGGGGCACTGGGGAGCTTATGGAACAGAAGGCTTTTCAAGGGTAATGGCCTTCACTCAACAAGAGAGAGGACCAGTGCACTGGGGCAGTAGTTTGATGTCTTCAATTGTGGAAAGTTAAACTTTTGTGAGGAAAGCTCATCTGGAGAAACCACTTAGAAGAGTGAGGAAGTGGAGAACCTATTTAGTACTCTCCCTGTACTACGGGTTTGAAAGATGGGGACAGAGCAGAAAGGCATGAGATAATAAAATATATGGAAAGATGCCAATGAGGGAGCTCACTAAGGCTTCAAGAAAACCCAGGAAAAACAAGAAATTAAAGCTAAAGAAAATGAAGGGAGAGAACTTTAAAAATGAAAGGTGTTGGGCACAAGATGGAAAGCAGTTGCCTTAATGCCAGGAGCCTGGCATGCAAAGTACGTGAGCTCCAAGCACTGGAAGCAGATACATTGCTGGACCTTGTTGCCATTATGGAAACTTGGCTACAGAGAATAATGACTGGGACATGATGGCCCCAGACTACATCATATATACCTTAGAGGAGATAGGAGGAAACGTGAAGGAGGAAGGGTAGCCTATGTCAGGGAAGGCATTGAGGCAGTAAAGGACAGATCCATAATAGGAGGAAATAGAATAGCTGTGGGTTCAGTTCATGGTGGCATCAGGTAAGAAACTTGATAGTGGGGTAGTCTATAGACCACCAGGGCAGGGGGATGAGAGAAACAGGGAACTAGGGGCAGAAATAGAGAAGGAAGTCGCAGAAGGGGAGATGGTAGTAGTGGGGATCTGAGCATGCCAGAAATTAATTGGAGCATTCCAGCAGCTTAGAGCACAGACGTCAGGCCCAGCTAGAAATTCACAAACTTTGATACAATTATCCAGAATCAGAGTTTGAAAATTCTGCTTAGTCTAAGAATCTAGCTTTTAACAGGCATTTAAACCAGTATTACAAAAGGCTTGTAACTTTACAATGCAATAGCTTGAAATTGTGGCATGATACTTACTGGGTATCTTAATTTCTGATTCCAAATTAATGATTTTGGCAGTATCCCTCTAAAAGTAAAGGTTGAGGAAAGTAATGGCATCTGTCCACAGTTTTAAGACTAATAAATAATTCAATAGGTCATTGTGTGCTCTGATTGAAATGCCTGCTACAGCTCACAGCAGCAAAGTGCATGTCTGTCCTGAATCCTTTATCTTGCAAGAGTTTTGTTTTTCAAAACAAATGTGGTTAAAATTATAATTAATCCAGCTTCATGGTGCCAAATGATGAGGCATCACTCTGACATGCTTGTTATCTGGGTTCATGCTCTGATCCCTGATGCCAGGAGCGGAGGCTGGCAGGAGGGAGCTGAAGGTGTCCCTGGATGCATCCTTCCCAGGGGAGGGTTGTAGCATCCCACCTTGTAGCAGCTCCCTGATAGTGGTTCACGAAAGTGTTCTTGATGCTGTGGGTGACCACATGCTGCCAAACACCCTGACCCCAGGACACTGCTGCAGCTACATGTTCTGTGGGAGGTGGTTGGGTGCCCCAAAATCAGAAACATGGCTGCACTGCAGCCCCAGATAATAGCCTTCAGAGGCCTCTTTCATGCTGCCTGACCATCCAGCATGCTGTGCCTGGCCCCACCAACTTTCCTGATGTCAAAGATACTTCTTCCCTCATTTTGAATCTCCAAGGGGCTACGGAAAGATAAGCTGGACCCCTATGGAGGATGTTGACTGAGCTCTGGGGAAGCTGAGACAGGCACAATAGTGGGGGTTGGAGCTGTGGGGCAGAGAAGAGCCAGCATATGTTAGCCCAAAGGAGGGGCTGCAGAGGGCATGGAGGAGCAGTAAAAAAAATTATAATCACAATGATAACTTCACAACCAGAATTCTGAGCTTAACATTGCTGTGGTTAATGGCCTGTGCTCATCAACACCCACAGGTGGGTGTTCATCAAAAGAAATACCCCTTAACTGGATGTTATTATTATATAAACCGTAATCTGAGGGTGGACAATGTTAAAATGCTATTTAACAAAACACAAGTCCAAGGGCTGAGAGAATTGCTAAGTAAGTAGAGATATGCAAAATCAGCAAAATTCACTCCATGAACTATTTCGAGAATGGTAAGCAATTCATAAAACACAACTGGTGAAATTTGCCAATTCATGGAGCACAGTTTGACCACAAGTATGGACTGAGAAAGGTGGACACAAGCAAAATTCCACACTTCACAGTGCTTACTAAAATACCACTAACAGCTTAATCTGGTTAAAGGTCAGTTGGCATTCTTCTGTATCCCTCCCCGGTCATGCCTGAAAATAGGCAGGATTTGTTTAGTGCACTTACCGGTCAACAAAAACTAAGTAAATAAATAAATAAATACTAGTGGACACCCTGCTGATCCCCATCTGATGTAAAATTAAATTAATTAAATCCTTGTTGTCTAGTGATCTCCTCTCCCATACACGACTGCAAGCCCCAATGTAAAAATATATATTATTTAAATCCCTGGTGACAAGTGGTCCAGCCCCACCCCCATCAATCACGATCCACAATCCACAATCCGCACAGGGGTTGTATACAGACCCCGTCTCAGGTGGAGGAAATGGACAAGGAATGATAGAAGGCATCCTTGGGATGGCAGAAAAGGTGAGATATTGCTGATAGGGGACCTGAATATGACAGATATTAACTGGAGCACCTTTGCTGCAGCCACATCCAAGAGCAGGGCCATTCTCAATGCCCTCAGGGGACATGCCTCAGACAGCTGTTTTGGAACCCACTCAGAAGGAGCAATCCTAGACCATTTACAAATGGGGAAGGAGAGAGGATCTCTGATCTTGAAGTGGTAGCCATCTGGGAACAAGTGACCACCAAACAGTGTGGTTCACGATAAACTTAGCTGTAGAGTCAAGCCACACTAAAGTGAAGGTACTGGACTTCAGGAGGGCTGATTTGTCAAAATGCGAGAGTGCCTCAGATAAGTACTAGCAAACAGTCAAGATGGTTGGGTGGAGCAACAATAGGAAACATCAAAACTGCCATCACAGAGGCAACAAACCTTGTGAAGCAAATAAACAAATCAAAATGAAAGAAAAACTATGGTTCTCAAAAGAAGTGGCGGGGAAGGTAAGGGAGAAAAGATAGCATTCGGGATGTATAAGGAAACACAGAAGGAGTAGGACGGAGAACTGCACCAGTTAAAGCAGAAGGAACCGTGAAGGCAGACAGAATATCAAAGGCCCAAACTGAGGAAAATATAGCTAACTCAGTTAAGAAGAGGGATAACATTTTTATAGGTACATTAGGGGCAAAAGAAAGACAAAGGCAGGGATACTGAATCTGAATAAAGAGGAAGTTGTTTGGGCAGAGAGCGACAGTGAAAAGGCAGGGATGCTGAACGAATACTTCTGCTCAGTATTCACAAAGGAAAAGCAGGGAGAGACCTAATCCAGTCAATAGAAGCACTATGGATAGGGGATTGATATTAGTCCTTTCACAAAGAAAGGATTCTGAAAGAACTCTTAAAACTGAAGGTGGATAAAGCAATGGGGCCTGATGGGATTTATCTCAGAATTCTAAAAGAACTAAGGGAAGAACTAGTAACACTACTGACTACCCTTCTTAATAAATCATGGGAGGATTGTGTGGTACCTGAGGACTGGAGAAGGTGGATATAATTCCGCTTCACAAAAGTGGGAGCAAGACAGAGGCAGGAAACTACAGACCTGTCAGTTTGACCTCAGTGGTAGGAAAATGATGGAATCACTTCTGAAGGAAAGAATTTTGAGTACCTAGAGTCCAGTGGGGCACAAGATGCAAGGTAGCATGAATTCACAGCAGGAAGGTCATGCCAAACAAACCTAATTGATTTATTTGACTGGGTGACCAAAGTAGTAAACCAGAGATACTGACAACAACAAAATGGAAAGGGACCTCGGGTAGTCATATCAGACAACCTAAAGGTGGGCCAGCAATGTGAGAAGGCAGTAAGGAGGGCTGGGGATTCTAGGATGCATAGTGAAAGGCATCACCAGTAGAAAACAGAAAGTTGTTGGCCCTCTGTATAGACAGTTGGTAAGACTGCATCTGGAGTACTGTGTACAGTTCTGAGACCCCATCTCTGCAAAGACATAGACAAAGTGGAGGCTGTCCAGAGGAGGGCACCAAAATGGTGCAGGGTCTGCACCAGAAGACATATGAAGAAAGACTAAAGGAACTTAAGATGTATAGCCTCAAGATAAGGAGGAGAGGGGATATGATGGAAACTTTCAAATACCTCAAGGGAATCAACAAAGTCCAAGAGGTAGCATCTTTCAAAAAGAGATGTGCAAGAACAAGGGGCACAATTTGAAGATAGAGGGGGATGGCTCAGAGGTAATGTGAGGAAGTATTTCTTCAGAGAGGGTTGTAGATACATGGAACAGCCTTCCTGAGGAGGTCATAGAGTTAAACACAGTTGGGGAATTCAAGAATGCATGGGACAGACCTAAAGCAATTCTAGTGGGGAGTAGGAGGAAGTAGGCTGTTGGTTAACTAGGATCTGCAGCTTGTCCATTAGGTAGGGAAATGGGCAGACTAGGTGGGCCAAGCAGTCCTTATCTGCCATCAAATTCTATGTTTCTATGCTTCCCTAGCCACAATGTAAAAAAATATGGTTATCAATTAAATGCCTGATGTCTAGTGGCCTCCCCACCCAACAATCATCAGCCCCAATGTAAAACAAAATATGATTAGCAATTAAATCCCTGGTGTCTAGTCCCCCTCACTGATGCCAGCCCAAATGTAAAAAATAACAGCTATCAATTAAAGCACTGGGACCAGAATTTCAAACACGCCATAGATCGGCACATGGTGCGCCAAAGGCCACCCTCATGACTAAACAGGCTGTGTCAAACCCGCGCGCCAGATTTTGCAAGAAATGGACCCATAGCTGCAAAGTCCAGGAGAATGATGCAAGGCCACCCTCCCCATAAATATAATGCACAGTGCTGAACAACAGAAAAGTGCTAAGAAGGCCCGCATCATCCGGAGAATGGCGCAGGCTACCAGAAGGAGAGGCGAACACTTGTTGGGTGTGTAAGGAATCATGCCCACATGCAGCAAGCAGGCTGAAGACCAACTGGTGGGATACTAGGGCACAGCAGAGGGTACACAGTTAGAGTAATGTGAGGTGTAGTGCAGACAATGAACCCCACAACCCCTGACCACCAGCAGCCAGAAGAGCAGGACAGCAGTGGGAACCCAATAGTAGGTGGTGCAGAGGCTGAGGCACACAACATGGGGCTAGGCACTGCCACACCAGCACACACAACAACTGCTGCATAGCATCCTCCTCACCGTCAGTAGGAACACACACGGCAATGTGGGACAACCCCCGACCAGCCACTCAGGATAGGCCGACCAAGTGCAGCCTCTATGTCACAGCAATGCAAACACATGAGCCCATAGCACCACTGCCATTAGCCACTGGGGTGCTATGCTGAAGAACAGCACAGCCGCAGCATGCAAGACACACGGCAGGCAGCAATCAAGAAAACTAGAGCATGGGTGCAGGCACATGACCGACATCACAAGGTGAGCCGCAGTGATGCACAGAGCACCGCCCCAGCAGCAGGCACTAGCGTGCATGGCATGCATGCTGCACATGCCAAGGCTGTAACCCACAACACTGTCCACAAGGGACAGGCCATGTAGCTGAAGATGGAAGCCATGGCTGGGAGGGCCAGGGAGATAGCCACTGCCCAGACACACCCGCAATACAGAAGGAATGGGGACAAGTGACAGCCACCAGTATAAACAACCCAGATGCCACACAACGCAGGTACCACAGAGGAAAGGCACATGCAAGTGGCCAGGAAGACCTGGAAGGGAATCATCCTGCTGCCCCATGAAACATGGCACACAGGGTGGCACATCAGGCCCATGCAAGTAACATGCAGGGCAACCCATGACAGTGGCAGCCATGCCAGGTACAGGCTCAAACAGTACACTGTGTACAGCTGTAGCCACGGATGACAAAATGCGGCAGGACTGATACTGAAGTAGCAACACAGTAGTGACATGCACATAGCCTGTACACCACTGGACGTGGTGGTGGGGGGCATGTTAGCAAAGGATCCCTGAGAGGGCAACACTGCCACCAGTGGAATACCCCACCCTGCACCCCCTTCCATGATGCATACCACAGTGGAGAATGGAGTGGGTCAAACAGGTACCCACTTGAATGGGCACACAGGGGTAAAGTGACAGATACCCACAAAGCAAGGAGCACCAGACAGTACTGTGGACAATACTGATGGGGTAACACACAGCCCCAACCAGGCAAACCAGGCCACAACAAGCAGTACATGTCGAGTCACCAGGGCACCAACACACACCACCCCCCAACATCCACGCATGCCCAGCATCAACCAGTACACACATGCCCCCAGCATGGCCCAGGCCTGCAGAACGCACAGTGCAGACCTGCTCACAACAATGCAGCACACAAACCAGGGCACAGTCCCATACCCCCACCTGTTCAGCACTCACACCCCCACAGTACCCATGAATCCACCCCTACCAGTACCCAGCCATGGCCAGGGAATGAGAACAGGCACCCAGGCTACAGCAGAACCTGCAGCGCATGTCTAGAAGGGATACTGAGAGAGACAAGCACAGCTGCCCACACCCATCCGGCCAACACTGTGCAAACATACAATGGCCCATGGCACACAGCATGGTACCAACCATGCCGCTCCATATCATGTGGGTAACAGTGCAAAGACAGCTGGCAGCCACACAACAGCCACAACACTGATCCAGGAATACTATGCGGGGTGTGTGGACAGGCATGACCCAATGGCACCATGCAACAGACATGTACGTGGACTCCACACAGGCAGGTGTAAACATGACACACAGAACTGCTACCACACAACATGGGGACATCAGTGGGAACACATGATGAGGACCCAGCCACATAATGTATGTGTTATATACCCACAGATGACACTAGGGAGGACAAAAGGTCCATGACAGGCAGTGAGTCAAGCAGCATGACAATTCCACCAAGCAGCCCAGGCACACTAACAGAGGAAGTGGCACAGGAGGAGGAGGAGGAGGAGAAAGTGGAGGAGGAGGTGCAGCAGCACACAGTGAGCTACGCAAGGGCCAGTGAGGGTGAGGATGAGTGGTACACAGGCAAACTTCCAGACACAGATGGCCACGACAGCTACCACAGCAGGGGATGATGTGGGGTCAGTGGTGAACCCTGCAGTGTCAGCTGATGAAGAAGTGACAGCACACAGGGCATGCATGGCCAAGCAGGGAGGTGGACAGTGATGGCACTGCAGCAGTGGACATACACGAGACACCCACAATGGACAGAGGACAGTGAAGGAGGACACACACCCAGTGACTATGGGCTGAGACAGTACTTCCAGGAGGTGGTGCATGCCGAGGTCCATGGCCAGGAGCATGAGGGGTGCGGCAGCACTCAAGGCACACACCATTGCCACCACAGCAAGGCTGGGCCACATCGAGGGGTAGCTGCGATGCATGTTATGGTGTGGAACAGTGTGACCAATACACAGGGCCAACAGGCACATATTGAGGCCATACTGCTGGCCATACGTGTTAGCATCTGCAGCAGACAATTAGCATGGAGATCATGACAGCATTACTGCAGCAACTGCTGCACACACAGCGAGAGAACTCACAGGCTGTACAAGCCATGGCCACAGCATTGCAGATGATGGCCCAGGCCATGAGTCGCTGGTCAGGCACAAGGCCATACCATGCATGGTGGGGCATCTAATGCCACAATACAGCATGTGGCACAGAGCCACAGGACACATACCACAACATGGGCCAGGAAGGACATGCACCACACGCACAATACACCACCCCATATATGGCACCCATCAGCAATGTGCTGTCCACAACAGCAATGGAGGGAAGTGCTCAGCAGTGTGGGCTCCACAGCAGCAATGTCCACAGTGATGTGTATCCCGCTGCACATGCCCAACACGGTGACACATGCCCAGTACCACAATGCTTGCCGCCCATACAAGACACCAGCCATGGCACCATATGGAGATACCACAACACATGTCCATGAGGATGGTCACCCACCCATGTATGGAGGTGTAGAATGCACACTGCATGGACCAAACATGAACAGCAGACATGGGCACAGCAGTGGATATGACAGGCAACAGGCAGGACACCCACAGATGCAGAACATATTGGCATCTGGTGACACAAACCAGCAAACCATCCGCCAGACATATGTGTACCCTGTGGCCAGTGTGCAGCATCAGCAGGAGTAACAGACAGGTGGCATAGCGGCCCCATGGACCAGAGAATATGGGAACACACAGGCCAGCACCATACCAACCAGCACTGTGCAGGGTGACAACAGTACAGGGGGACATGCAAACCCACAGAGGGACAATGGTCCACAGTCACACAGTGACCAGCAGCAGCACAGCGGAAAATGACCAGCCCAACATGACACAACAGTCCCACAATGCAATGAAACCACAGGCAACATGTGGCCAGGGTGCACAGCTAACCACTGTGCATGATGACACAGCCAGCATGGAGGGACACATGCATGCCACCACTGGACAGTGCACCAGCCAATGGAGCACAACAGGCACATAGTCGCATGACACACATCACACAGCAACAGGGCAACCACAGGCATGGCACAATATGATGGACCACACCACAGATCCACAAACAGCATTGTCCATCATTGGCAGCACCGACAGTACAAGGTCCACCGTGGTACACAGTATGCAATACAGAGAGGCTGCACAGGTGTCAGCGCCACAGCCCGTAAGCAGCAGAGGAAGGACACGCAAGGTAACTGTCGGACCCCATGGGACAACAGCTGTGGACACAACAGCAGCATGTGAAGCAACTGCAGGACAGCATGGGCACACAGATGTCAATAGGGCAAAGGCAACACAGCACAGAGGACTGCTATGGAGGCATGTGTAGTATCCAGTGCAGCAGCCACTGGAACCATGGATGCCACAGAGTGGAAAAGTGGAGGTGCAGAGGTGACAGGCCAGTGCATCAGGGACTCGATGCTCCAAAAGATTGCAGAGGCAATGTGCACACATGTGACTGATGCACAGCAAGGGAAGATGCTGAAGACAGCCACGGAAGACATGCCCCACCACTGCATGTGCACAGTGCCAGGATGGCACACACACCACATGGTACAGGGCAGCTGAGCTGAAGGGACTGGCACACATCAATGGACAATAGCTGGTACAAAGCACCCCACAGCCCCTGTCACACAACACTGTGGTCCCTGAACACACCGCTCACACATGACACACTCCCTGTGCACAGCGAGCACTGCACGGTGACACACACACACGTATGCACACACATGATGTAGGATACAGCCAGAGACCACTGGTGGCATCCTATGATAGCCCATCCACCGAGATGACAGGTGCATAATGCACCACTGTAGGGATGGACACTTTGGACTGTAGAGGGTGCATCACAGGAGTCCTACAACACCCATCCAGGCTGCCCATGTCCATGTGTCACCACAGAATGTACCTCTGTTGTTGCACTGTCCCTGGCCTAGCAACACACACACACACACACGCCATACCTGTGCGATGCCCTGCACAGTATGCGAATGCAGCCACACCCTGGGGTAGACTGCACCATGCCGCCATCACCCAAGCTGTGATATACACACCCCACAGTACCCTGTCCACTGCCACCCTCCAATCACATGTGGTGCACACCTGTTCTGCCATGTTGCCTGTATAATAATAATAATAATAATATTAATAATAATCCTTTATTTATAATGCGCCTTTCAAAAACCAAGGCACAGCACAGTTAAAATAATTAACACAGTTAAAACAGATCATCAACAAATTAAAATATACAGTACAAATCAACAGTCATTGCTACCATATGCTTTTCCAAAGGAATGCTTTTAGTGCCTGTTTAAAATTCTCCACAGTCGTGCACTCCTAATCTGATGGGTAGAGAATTCCAGAGGAAGGGGTCATGAACATAAAAGCACGGGCCCCAGCAGATTTTAAAATGACCTCGGAATCTCCAGCAACCCCTCGCCGGCCTAGCGGAGTGATCGCACAGGGTGATAAGGAATCAGAAGCTCTTTCAGGTAGTCAGGCCCAGTCCGTAGGCCTTTATATTTCAGCAACCCAACTTTGAAGGTGATCGACCACTGAACTGGCAGCCAGTGTAGTTCCCGCAGCACCGTGTGATATGAATGTATAGTAACCGTTATGCCCCTCCAACATGGCACTGTTCCGCAAGCAGGTGACCGGGTGTACCGAGCAGTACACTGCACTCCCACCACTGCACTAGAGTACATGCATCTGCCGCTGACACATGAACACAACTCTGGGCATGCCTGCACAAGGCACAGACACAGCCAAACATGAAATGGCAGTGCATGCAAAGCACACCTGGTGGTGTTCCCTGCACAGAGCTGCAGCCGTGAGGGCAAATTCCCAGACAGACCGGGTCACAGGAATGTGTGCACCTGGTGGCAACCACACAAGGGCATGCACCACAGGACAGAACTGTGAGCAGACTGTTGCCAGTGACACAGTCGGCCCCTGCGAGCAATGGACGATGGCATTGGACGATGGCCATGTGGCCAATCAGATATGCCCGTGTTGCAGGGTGCACAGCATGTGGCAAAGTCCCAGCTGCTACCCCCAGGCCACCCATCTGGGGAGCACGGTGCACGCACCGATGGCCATGCCCTGGGTAGCCGTATCATGACCGGTCAATAGTTCTGCAGGAGTACAATCCCCCAGACACACATGCCAGGCTCCACCAACAACCCCATGTGGTCCTGGATCCGTGCCACCCAACAACACCCCCACCTTTAGCCACGCACAGTGCCCCCTGACGCGATGGCTGCCACACATCCTGCTGGTGATGGTCAGCCTACTACCACACAATGGGTCTACGCACCGACATGGGCAACAGCCAACTGCTACAACAGGTGGGGCATGGCTGAATGCCTGTCTGTGGAAAGCAACAAAGTGGTACCCACCACCTCCCTACATAATGCCATGGATGCCTGGCAGGTATCGATGACAAGTATGGCTGTTTGTGTGTGGGCTAATGACTGGCGGACACATGCACAGTTGAATAGTGACAGGCCAGTACTGTGAGCGGTCTGTGACATGTGAACCTGGAGTCCGTGGTGACAGGCAGCACCACTGGCCATTGGTACCCCATCGCACAACACTGCCGAATGGTGGATGCCCATGGGTGCTGCCATGCCCATGCTGCAAACGGTGGTAGCATTGGGATACCAACCTGTGCTCCTGAGGTGGAGCCTGGCCCAGCACGCCTCCCCTACCTGGGCCTGTGGCATGTGTGACACAGATTGTGCCACCACCATGGACCCAAACAGCGCTTGGGGTGTAGACCTGAACAGGAGCAGGTGCCTATCCCAACATCTGGCCAGGTCTCAACATGCTGATGGGACAGACACCATCCCCATGTGGTGTGCCACCCATGTGCACCCACATTGTGGCCCATGTGACTGGATGCGGGCACCCACAGCTGTACCATACCATGCTGTCCACTATCAGAGCCACTTGCATTCCTGTGACCCTTCCCTGGTGCCATGCACAGTGGTCCACATGTGCACCCTGCCATGTCACTTAGACCCTGTACACCATTGCAGACAACACCCACATGCACCAACCACCACCAGTCGACTGTGTGTGTGCCACCCTGTCCAAGCACAAGCACAATCGAAAAGACACCTACCCATCACCTATTGCTACTGGTCCATAGCCATCATGGCGGACACTGTGTGCACAAGGTGTTGCCTGCAGCCCTGTGGACTACCAGCCATGCCACACATGGCTGGATGGGTATGCACCCACAAATGGCACCCAGCACCACGCTGATACAGCAGTGCAACATCACTGATCTTGCTCCATGATGGTGCGCCTCCTCCATTCTGCATGGGCCCCTTCACACATCATGGTGCACACACACACACACACCCACATGCAGCAGTTGCATGGCCATTGGGTGGACAACACACCATACCTGCAGCACCCAGTCCAACAACCCATTCAGCCATGGGCACCCTCTGGCACCTGTGAGGGTCCCATAGTGACAACATACCCATTTGAAGGCACCCAGACGGGCTGTGTGCACCTGTAATGGGTCCACTGATGGGTGTTGTCAGATGCCATATGCGGGCAATGGTGTGGCCAGACATATCATCCCTACACACGTGTGACACCTGTGACAGGCCATGTGCAGCCCCATATATGCCATGCCCACCCACTAGCACTAGCGCCACCACACCTGCTGCCGCTACACTACTATGTGTCCGCCATACTGTGCACATATGCTGTCCATCACACATGCCAGTGGAACACAGGCCTGTGGATAGTGGTGTGCAACAGTATCACGGATGTCTGTACCTACCATGAAGCTGTGGTATGACCCATGTATGGGATGGAGACATAGCAGTATGCCCGATACACCATCACCTGGGACGGCCATGTGAGCTCTGTACCAGTGCTCATGGGTGGCTGCTGCAGGGTGTGCACTCGGCTACTGTACACTCTGTCCATGGATGTGCCTGTGGCCTCCCAGTCTGTCTGTCCGTGGACCGTGTATGTGCCACACATGTAGTGGGCCTATGCCAGAGCATACACACCACCCTGCCAGCAGTTCTATGTTCCAGGAGTGCATGCCAGGCCAGTGTGGTGACATGCGAAACTATACAACAATGCAGCCATCACCAGTGGGTGCATGACTGTCAGACAGATGTGTGCCCATGGTCACCCATGATGTCTACTATCCCCTAGCAGCATGGCAGGCCTGGTACCCCCAGCCATCAGAGCACTGCAGTCATGCCCTCCATCAATGCCACCAGCGTGCATTGTCAGGCCAGTCCCTACATGGCCATGGACTGTCGCTATGGTGGCCACCACAGTGGACCCATTGCCCTACTGCGTGGCAGTGCCCCTGTGCATGTACATGGCCTGTGCCCAGTCCATGACATGCCGTGAATGTCATGGCACATACCTCCACATTGCACAATGCGCTACATGACATGCCTGCTTCAGCCACCCCCCACCCCATGCAAGACATGGCACCCTACAGTGTAGGAATGACACAGACAACAATGGGTATGGCAACACAACAGTGCATTTATTGTGTGGAACAGGAACAACAACAAAAACAAAAGTACAACCAACTACTGCACAATCCGTCTGCTGCGGGTGTGGTACAAACAGTTAACTACAAATCAACACTGACATGGCTGTACAGCAATAGTGAACAATGCAATGGTGCCACCATATGCCACAGCCCAACTCTGTACACATCAGCATGACCCATCACACACATACATGCACACCCAGGCACTGTTGTGACACTGCTAACCTTGCCATTGGCACATGCTACACTACATAACAACAGCCTGTCTACTACAACAGGTTACCAAACCCCTTTCCCCCAGACACTGTGGTACACATTCCACACTGCCAGCACTGTGTGGAATGGCACACACACATCTGTTCTACACCACCAAGGTGACAGCTTGGATGCATGGTGGCCCACACTAACGTTCAAGCTTCCCAAGTATGTCCATGACTGCCCTTATGGACACCAGTAGGCTACCCAACAACTGTACCACATCCTGTTGCTGTTGACTGGCGGTGGCAGCAACACGCTGCACATGGATGTCATGGTGGCCAATGCCCACAGCCCCCAGCATCAGCATGTCCATGGCCATCACCAGCAGGGACAGCAGGGCCTGTGGCCTGGTCCACATGAGTACCGCTGTCCACATTGTCCTGTCCTGTGAGTCCGCGGTTGCAGTGGTTCCCACCACTGTGGCAGGAAGAGCGTCCAGCTGTCGTGTGCATGGTTGGGCGCACATTCCACAGCAGCCAACTGTGTGCCCTGGAGCTATACTGCCCCAGACTGGGCCACTGATGACCTCTCACCTCCAGGTCCTGTACCTGTTGTCGGACACTCGGGTCTGCATCTGCCTACTGTGCTCTGTGTAACTCTGTGCCTCCTGCCACTTCAGGTTCCTCATTGCCATCATGAGGCCTCTCAGACGCTGTTTTGGCATGTCTCCATCTGCCTCATCCACATCGTCCTCATCCTCCTCACTGTCTCCTGTAATAACAAAAGAGGTGGCCATGGTTAGCATCCAGCCATGCATGCACACATACAGTGTCATCCTAGCCATGTATGGACACCCCACATGTCACATATGATGGCCATACCTTGCAGTGTGGTGGGTAGTCATGGAGCCATGCTGCATGGACAGTGTGGCATTTTCCTCGGCTCCCTGTGTACCTTGCATATGGTGCCCATCCTGGGCCACATACCGTGGCCATACAGGCAGTGTGCATGTCAGTTGCCCACCACCATGGCTGTGTACGGAATGCCCACTGTAGGTGTGTGGTGTGTGAACACACTATGTACTGCCACCCGTTGCTACCCTAGCACAGCCATCCCTCAACCATGTCCTGGGTCTCACACCCTCTTTGCCTCATTGATGTGCACCCTACGGGTGCTGTGCCTCTCCCTTGTGACTGCAGGCACTGTACATGGTCAGGGGTGCCAGGGCCACACGGGACAGTGGTGCCAGCAGCAGGGTGTCATGGCCCTGCACAGTGTCAGGGTGGGTCAGCACTCACTGTGCCTGGCTTTGACCGTGCAGTGCCATCTGTGTGCACTGGTAGCCAGATGGCTGCTGTCGGTTGCCCATTGCACCCATGCAGCTGTACCATGTTGCCTGTGGTGACGTCTGCCCCTGTTCACATACACCTTGTCCAGTGTCACACTGTGGCATGGCACTGTCCATGTGCATGCCCATGTGCAGGTAGTGGGACTGTGATGCTTGTCCAGGCAATCGTGTGCAGGTATACATGTCCTGCATGCCTGTGACACAGTGGGGTTGCATTGTGCCCTGTCAGTCATGTGACACACCGGACCTGAAATGTCACACTGCACCAGTGTGCCTCATCTCACACCCCAAGTGTGCCTGTGGCAGGGTGCTATGGGCTCACTGTGTTGGGGTGGTCTGCTATCACCTTCACTGGGTTCAGCACGGCTGTGGTCACAAGGCTATGGGGCACAGTGGCACCCAGTACCTGCACCTGCTGTGCATACCTGTCCAGGTACCTTGTCACCCCCATGCGCACCTTGCACCATAGACTTGCTGCCCTGGTATTCTATGGGCTGTACACCTGTGCACAGCCAATGTCGGCTGCCCTGCCCCTCATCTATTCATCCAACGTATTGCCCATGCACACCACACACACAAGGGATGTGTCACTTACCCTCCTCACTTGTACTCAACCATCATCACGTTACCTGGTCATCTCAGCATCCTGCTGTGTGGCCCCATGTTCCTCTGCAGTGGCACATGCCTGTGGATCTTTGGAGACAGTGACATCACATGGGTTAGACAGGTTGTTGGTACAGGCCCTGTTGGAAGCTGTTTTCCTGCCACACTGTGCATGTGGTGTGCCACCCACTTGTCTGTTTATGATGGCCACCACTCATCTGTATGTCTACCTCTTGGGCCTGGTCTGTGAGGCTCTTCAGGATCCCTGGCTCCCTGCTGGACATATCATTCAGTTTGTGCTTCAGCTGTTGAACTGTGCGCTTGACACCTGTCAGCATCTGCAGTCTGCAGGCTATGCTGCGCCACACCTGTCCCTGTCCCTTATGGGGCGCCTTGCCGAGCCTCGGTGGCATCAGCCTTGACCACATAGTCACACAGCTGACCAGCATGGCTGTCTCCTCATTGGTGAAGTTCGGTCTCCTGGGCCCTGGGCCTGCCATGTTGTGCAGTACTGGGTCAGCCACACCAATTGCGCCTGCTGGGGATGGGGTGTCTTTGTGCACCACACCTGTAGGGTTGTGCTGTGCTTGTGGCCTACAGTACCCTGGACCTTCTTCATGGGCTGAAAGCTGTGGGAGGGCCCTGCAGTGCCTACCTGCGGAATGTGGTGCAGTAGGCTGGGAGGTGTTGTTGCACCCCTGTGAGTGCTGTTGTGGTCAGCACGCACTATGGCAGTTGTCCACATTCAGGTTCCTGATGCAGTGTGCCTACACTGGCTGTCCCCTGTGCAGTGTGATGCACCCCAGCCGCCCGATGCAGCGTTATGCAAGCTGTGGTACTGATGCCACTGTCAAGATGGCACCTGCCATGATGCACCATGATGCAAGGCTGGGGATCTGCCTGACTGGCCTCTGTATCACCTGCCGTGATGCACCGTGATACAGAGATGGGACTTTCCTGTTATGATCTCTGCATCACCTGCCCTGATGCACCATGATGCAAGGCTGTAGATCTGCTGCACTGGCCTTTGTGTCACCTGCCATGATGCACTGTGACACAACTATGGGGCTTTCCGTGATGGTCTCTGCATCACCTGCCCTGGACGACTGTGACACAAGGATGAGGATCTGCCGCTTGACGGCTTCTCATCACCTGCCATGACGCAGTGATGGGGCCCCTCATGCGATGGTCACTGTGTCACCTTCTGTGATGCACCATGTCCTGGGGATCTGGTCTTGCTGCAGTGGCACCACATCACCTGCCATGCTGCACTGTGGCATTGTGTCCTGGGGCCTTGGTGGCTGTACCACTATGGTACCTGCATCGGACACACACATACCCACCCACTCACATCACTGTGCAGGGCATGGGGTTGGGCATGCACGTGGCATTCCTGGTCAGCTGGGGGTTGTCCTGGTCCAGCTGTTCGGCTTCACTGCCAAGGACTGCAAGGGTTATGCATCCGGTGGATGGGACGCCAGGACAGATGTTTACCTGGGGTGTGGCCATTACCCTGCAGTGGGGGGCCATGGGACTGATGCACACTGGAGACCTGACACACTATGCTGTGCTGGCACGCAGCAGCACAGGCACACATGCCACTGGGATGTGTCTCTAGGTGGTTCGGTGGTCGGAGGGTAGGCTGTACTGTCCTCGCTTGGGTCACTGGTAGAGCCGCATCCAGGGTCCAGTGTTCATTAATGGTACACACCTCCCTGAGGTTGTTCTTACTCTGGTGATGGTACAGTGGAGGGCTACATAGCTGACTGCCGGATGGAAGGGATGGCATACGTGGGTAGGGTGGGGGCACTGTTCTCGTGCTCTCTGCTTGACAGGTAGTGGTGTGGGGTCTTGGGTGGGTTTACAGGTACTTGTCAGGATGCTTGTGGTCCATGGAGGGGTCTCTTCACCACGTGGCACCCATATCACCTGGGGGCATGGACATCAGCTGGGGTGTGTGGTGTTGGTGGGTGGTGGGGAGGCACCTGTTCACTACGTGGGTGGTGGCCACCTGTCTGCGCTTGTCAGTTGCCTTCCCATAATCACTGGTGGCCAGAATTAGGGATACTTGGATGGGCATAGGGGCTGGTGGCACTCATGGGTGGGGGTTGGGAGGAGGTGGGGTGGGAGGGCTGGGTCATGTGCTGGCTGTGGTCCCTACACTCCATGCAGGCATGTTGGTCTGGTTGGCCATCCTCTGTTGGCTCATTCATCAGGATGTCTGTGTTTTGTGCCACCAGTGGCATCAGCTGCATACATGACACCACACTGTCATGAGTTTGGCATTGCACTGCATGGCCTCTGTCCTATGCTGTCCCCCTGCATCATGCTGTGACCACTATATCATGCAGCATGCTGTGTCACACTGCTGTGGTGACCCTCAGTCATTGAGGGTCTGTTGCTGGCTGTGGGGGCACGGTGGCCTATACCAGTGGATGGCATACACCAGGGCTGGTGGGGCACTGTGTGTGGGTGTTGTGGTGCCTGGGGTGGCATGGTTGTTGGCCATGCATTCCCGTGCATGTATTCCCCAGCACCGCCATGCCACACAGGGGTGTCCATGCCATGTCCATTGTTGGGGTCTGGGACCTTTCATGGTGTCCACGGCAATGTGCCATGCCAGTGATGGTGCAGTGCTGTGCAGGCACTGCACCACACGGCAGGCATGTCTGTGACCTGCCCCCTATCCCCATGTTACATGAGGTCCCATGGTGGTGGTGGTGTTTGGTGCCCCTTCCCCATGGGTGTGCCTTCTGGGGGTGTGTGGCCAGTCACCACTGCATGGGCCTCCCGAGTGTGTTGCTGCACAGATGATGGTGCCCTACTTCCATGTTGGCCATGTGTCTGATAAAGTCATCCACATGGTGCACATGGTCCAGGAACCCAGGCTGCACCTGTGCTCTGCCTGGCTGTCTATCCTGTGTGGTATCCATTCTACACGGTGGTGGTGTCGCCCCTGGTCAGCAATGCACATGGGCTTTGTGGTCAGGTGCCATTCCCACCGATGCATCCATCAGTGCACTAGTTCAGTCTTGTGGTGGCACTTGTCACCCACCCAGTTACGAGTCAGTGCCATATCACCACATATGTACCCATGGTGCCTACACTCATCTGTAGCAAAGTGATTCACAGCATCTGAGTTAGGACATGCCTGTTGACATGGAGTCATTTAGTGGAATCCAGGCCCGTCCTCACATTGGCTGTGCCATGATCACCTCAGTGTGTGCAGAGCATGACTTTCTGGGCATGTGCTCCACCATGCACACATCCACTCTGTGCAGTGCACACCGCCTGGTTCCGTGGTGTGTGTGCCTCTCCCATTGACATGGTCCTTCTCTGGATGTTGCTGCATACTGCTGCCGTGGGCCATCAGTCATTCAGCAGACAGTGTCTGTGTATCATCACTGGTCTCTGTCTGACGGGCACCCTATGGCACAGCATGCATGTCCAGGGCTGTTGTTCCAGCATCTGTGTTTCATGGGATTGGACTGGTTTGGTCTGCGTGTTGGTATGGCACCATGGTTGTGATGCGCTGAGTTGGCATGTGTTCGTTGTGTGGTGTGTGGTCCAGCTGTGAGTCATTGTCTGTTCTGTCTTGATCATGGTGCTGTGTGCTGTGGCATGGGTGTTATGCACAGTGACTTCATACCAGCTGTGCCCTGGCCCTATTTCTGTGGGCTGTTCCTCTTGGGTGTTGGCCTTGACTGTTGTCCACCACTGCATTGGCTTCTTCATTGACACTCACTTCATTGCCACTGTCATCCATGTCCTTCTCTTCTGGCGTGTTTACTCTGTTGACAATGGCGATGGTGTAGGATGCAACTGGCCACGGCGATCTTGCATGACATGCGCGTGTGTACTGCAGTGCACCTCCAGAGTGGTCCAGGCACTGGAACCACATTTTCAGGAGTCTGAATGTTTGCTCTATCACAGCTCTTGTGGCATGTGTATCACTGTATCATGCTTCGGCTGCTCTGGGATCTTCTGATTGGTGTCATTAGCCATGGCAGTAGGGTAACCACTGTCACCTGTCAACATGATGGCAATGGTTAGTTGGTGTGCCACATTGTTGGTTCTAGGTGCATCTCTTCTGGCATCCCACTTTGTCCTCCACCACCATGCATGCTGTGTGCTGCAGTTGCCATTGGCTGTTGCATCCATCTCACTGTCACCGCGCCGTGCATGTCCACATGTGTACAGTGTGTGATCCCTGTGTGTGCTGTGTTGCTGTTGCCTGGGACGTGTGGGTGACTTATATGCCTCCCAATGTCTTTTGGTTGTATTACACTGCATGGCTGTGTTGCTGCATGGTGGTGTGTTGGGGTGTGGGTGTGTGTGTGTGTGGGGTTGGGGGCGTCCTGTGTGCCACGCATGTCTGTGTTTGTGCACTTGGGCCCAGGGATGCATTTCCATGGGCAGTGCTGTCCTAGTGTTAGTCACGGTTGTGTGTTGTGCTGTGCTCCCTACAGCACAGTGGCTCAAGGAGCACCTATCACTGTTTTGTGTGTGCATGTGTGTTGCCTGTCGTGTGGGGGGCTGGGCATGCTCAGTCTTCCGGTGCACCCAGCTTGTCTAGTGCGCCTGCTGTGGATGTCTGTGTGTCAACAGTATTTACTCCTATCCCATGGATCAACATGCATGTCCTGGATTCAGTGCTGGACATGTTCAGCGTTACCTGTGTGTCACATTGCATACTGTTGCACATGCACCTACCTATTGGCCAGCCATCCTGTATCACTCCATGCTCAAATCCATCGACAGGCCACTGTGCCTATAGATGTATGCATCATGTCATGACCCTGTATACCATGCCACTACATCCAGGATCCTACAACGGCTGTCACAAATGACCTGGATGTTCATTGAATGGTACCCTTTCTGTCCACGTATGCCTCACCATCCACCGATGGTGTCTTTATAGCGATGTGGATGCAGTCTATTGCGCCCAGTACCCATGGTAGTTGGGTGACACTGTAGAAGCCCTGTTGGATGGCCTGCTGTTCACGGGCATCCCATAGGAATTGGATGTACTGTGCTGTTCTATGCAGTAGATCCTCCAGGAACTGCCGTAGGCTTGAGAAGACTGCTGATTGTGAGATCCCCAGTGTGTCTCCTGTGGGTGTCTGAAGGTGCCCATTGCAAGGACCCAAAGTGCAGCTGTGACCTTCATCTCCACATGTAATGGGTTGCCACTGCCTGTCTTGCTTTGTAGGTATTTCCTAGCTCACTGAACAGCTGTGTGATGGTGTCCTTGTTCAGCTTGTACCATATCAGGCACTGTTCATTTGTCATGTCTGTCTACATGATTCTTCTGTGGTGCTCCCTTGGCTTATATGGGCACCATGCTGGGTTGCTGCTGTTGTTTGGCAGTGTTAGTCACCTGGCAGCCTCCTTGCTGCTGCCTGGCACTTCGTCACCTCCTTGCTGCCCTTGCTGCCATGTGGAGAGTAGTGCAGCTGCCCTGCATTGTTCTGTGTTGTCTTCCACCTCTTTCTCTCTCACAGCCTCAGCCATGTGTAGCTTTCAGCATTGTCTGCTGTGCTGTGTGCCTTTTGTATGCTACAGTGCTGCATACACCAGCTCTGGCTGGTCTAGCGGCTGACAGGACTTTCACCTGTTAGTTGTCAAGGGTGTTGTTTGAAATTCCTGCGGCTGCGATCTTGCACCATTTCTGTGGCACAGGCAGTCTTGCATCATGGCACTGCCATTCCTTTGGTGCATGGTTGACACAGTCACCTTTGAGCCTAGGGTTGTCTGGTTTTGACGACGGCACCTTTGAAATTCGGGTCTGGTGCAGTGTTTGTTGCAGGACTGTCTTGCACCAGTGTTGTTTGTCACAGGCCCTTGCATCATTCTTGGAGCTTTGAAATTCCTGCCCTGGTGTCTAGTGGACCCCAGCCTGTCAGGTAGTGCTCCACTATCCCACTCCCCCACCCTGACCCCGAGTGGGCGATCAGCACAGCCCACCTGTCTTCACCATGGTTAGCAAATGGGCAGGAAGGACGGTGGAAGAACAATGGGGAACAACGGAGAATAATAAAAACTGGCATCACAGAGGTAACAAGCCTTTGTGTGAAGCAAATAAACAAAACAAACGATGTAAGAAACCACTATGGTTCTCAAAGAAAGTGGCAGTGAAGGTTCAAGAGAAAAGAAAGCATTCAGGAAGTACAAGGAATCGCAGAAGGAGCAGGACAGAGAACTGCATCAGTTAAAGCAAAAGGAAGCTGGAAAGGCAGTCAGAACATCAAAGGCCCAAACTGAGGAAAAGATAGCCAACTCAGTTAAGAAGGGGATAAAACCTTTATAGATACATCAAGGAGCAACGGTAGACCAAGGGAGGGTTAGTGAGGCTTAATAAGGGAGGGAGGGTGGGCAGAGGTGACTGTGAAAAGGCAGAGATATTAAACAAATATTTTGCTCAGTATTTAGAAAGGAAGAGAGGAGGTAAAACAAACAGTGAAACACTCTGGATACAGAAGTTGATACCAGCCCATTTACAGAAGAAAGGGTTCTGAAAGAACTCTTAAAACTGAAGGTGGACAAAGCAATGGGGCCTGATGGGATTCATCCCAGAATTCTAAAAGAACTAAGGGTAGAACTAGTGACACCACTGACTACCCTCTTTAACAAATCATGGGAGGATGGGGTGGTACCCGAGGACTGGAGGGGGCAGATGTGATCCCCTTCACAAAAGTGGGAGCAAGGCAGAAGCAGGAAACTACAGACCTGTTAGTTTAACCTCAGTGGTAGGGAAAATGATGGAATCACTTCTGAAGGAAAGAATTGCCAAGTATCTAGAGGCCAGAGGGCACAGGACCCAAGGCAGCATGGATTCACAGCGGAAGGTCATGCCAGACAAATCTGATAGATTTCTTTGACTGGGTGACCAAAGTAGTAGATCAGGAGGGGCTGTGGACATGGCCTACCTAGACTTTAGCAAGGCATTTGACACAGTCCCACACAAAAGATTAATATACAAGTTAGCCAGCCTGGGAGTGGGTCCCAAGATGACAGCCTGGGTAAAGAATTGGCTGGAGAATAGGACACAGAGAGTAATAGTAAATGAAGTCCACTCTGAAGAAGGGGGTTACTAGTGGGGTACCGAGGGTTCAGTATTAGGACCAGTCCTCTTGAATGTCTTTATAAGTGACATTGCAGAGGGACTGGAAGGAAAAATATGTCTCTTTGCAGATGACACAAGATCTGCAACAGAGTTGATGCACAAGGTGGGGTGGAAAGGATGAGAAGAGACTTGATGAGGTTGGAGGAATGGTCACATGTATGGCAGCTTAGATTCAATGCTAAGAAGTGCAGGTAATGCACCTGGGAAACAAAAACCAGGGAAGAGTACACAATGGGGGTGAGATACTAACAACAACAAAATGGAAAGGGACCTGGGGTAGTCATATCAGATGACCTAAAGGTGGGCAAGCAATGTGAGAGGGCAGCAAGGAGGGCTGGGGATACTGGGATGCATAGGGAGGCATCACCAGTAGAAAACAGGAAGTTATTATCCCTCTGTACAGACAGTTGGTGAAACCCCATCTGGAGTACTGCGTGCAGTTCTGGAGACCCAATCTCCACAAAGACATAGACAGGATGAAGCTGTCCAGAGGAGGGCAACTAAAATGGTGCAGGGTCTGCACCAGAAGACATATGAAGACAGACTTAAGGAGCTAATATGTATAGCCTCTCGAGGAAAGGAGGGAGAGGGGACATGATATAAACTTTCAAGTACCTCAAGGAATTAACAAAGTCCAAGAGGGTAGCATCTTTCAAAAAAGGTGTGCAGAACAAGGGGCACAATTTGAAGATAGAGGGGAGGCTCAGAGGTAATTTATGGAGTATTTTTTTTCACAGAGAGGGTTGTGGATGCATGGAATGGCCTTCCGGGAGGTTGTGGAGTCAAAACAGTGGTGGAATTCAAGCATGCATGGGACAGTCATAATGGCAATTCTAGGGGTGGGAGTAGGAAGAAGTAGGCTGCTGGTTAACTAGGATCTGCAGCTTATCCATTAGAGGAAATGGGCAGACTGGGTGGGCCAAGCGGTCCTTATCTGCTGTCAAATTCTATGTTTCTATGTTTACCCAAACTGATCTGGAATGAATGGGCATGCCAGCACAAACGCGTGCTCATTCACTGCCAGATCCTGCTCATTATTGAGATCTTTAGGGGCAGACAAGAGTGAGGGATGTTCCAGTCCCCTGTGGGGGCCAGGATGGGAGGCAACATCACTCCATCCTGACCCCCACTGATGACCAGAACATCCCTCTGTTCTTGTCTGCAGTCACCAACAGTGCTCAATGGATGAGCAGGATCATTTGGCCTGGCTGTGAATGAATGAGCTTGTGCGTGGTACAAGTACATGCTGATTCACCCAGGTCAGTTGGGTGGCCAGCCATGGTGGAGACTGGAGGGCTTTAAGGTCGCCTGCTCAGGGTCCGGGTGGGGCGGTGGGACACAAACTGATGGGGTGGGATAGTGGGAGTCCACTAGACACCAGGGATTTAATTAATAACCATATTCTGTTTACATTGGGGCTGGCAATCGTGGGGGGTCACTAGACATTAGAGATTTAATTGATAACCGTATTTTTGTTTCACTGGGATGAGCAACTGGTGGTGGTGGGGGAACCACTAGACACCAGGCATTTAAATACTAATAATTTTTTTTTACATTGGGGCCAGCGATCAGTGGAGGGCACTAGTCATTAGGTATTTGGGGATTTGCCATTTCTAACTTCTCCTTTTTTTTAAATGCAATTTTCAGTTAAAAACCCCAAAGCAAAGGTGAAGTTACAAATGGTGAATTTTTCATTAAATGGGACAACTTCACAAAGTAATTTGCAGAGGTGAATTTGGCCGAGTTTGCCGACAATTCACCAGCAAAGTAAAACTTTGCTGCATCTCTGTAAGTAAGGTGTCGAACCCTGGACGGAGAGGTAATACTCTGCCTAACATTTGTTCCCAGGCTCACCATGGAATAATATTGCCATTGGGAGTGAAGGCAGTCAGTATCCACCATCCTCGATGAAATAAAAGCACTGCCTCATAGCACCATATCACCTGTGGGGAAAAAGTGGAAATTAGAAAAAATCAGGGAAGGAAAGAAAATTATAAAAGGCAATTACAGTATAAGGAGAGGGATGGATCAATGCATGAAGCTTTTCTGCTCCTCAGAAATGAGGAATACTTACCATCTCCAACTCCAAATCAAAAGCATCAACAGTTCTATAATGATCATAGCTAAAGTGTGAAGGGCTATGAGGTAATAACTATCTTTGGACTACATTAATCCAAGGCTGCTGTCCCACATACAGTTATGAAGCTTAACCACCACAAAAAGAGCTACTATTTGTTACTCAAATGAAGACAATTTCATTTGAAGAAGAAAATATTAATTAAAGAAATGCTTTAAGGAGCTTAAAATTAGCATTCTGATGCTATTTTATTGTGCCAGTTAATGACAGAATGTTGGCAGTGAAGAGCGGTTTGTGAAGTTTGCCAATCAGAATATAGACATTAGAATGTAATCCAACTATGCAGTCTACTGTCAGGTTATAGCAGAGTAACAGGACAGCAACTACAATCTGATTGGTTGTGGGAAACTTTATCAATATAATAATGGATAAAGGCAGTTTTAGGTACTTAAAAGGCTGATAAAGTTTCGTCACAGATTGACTGCATCCCCTACAAGAATCAAAGAAAAGTAAAGAAGCAAAATAAATAGTTTTAAATTCATCTTTTGCCTTTGAGGAACTAGCTATTAAACCTACCTTTTAATGTGAACAAAATATTTCTATAATATGTAATTGTTAATCTCTTACAAAAATTTAGCAGTTTTCTTCCTTTTAATCTTTGATCTCCAGCATCATTTATTTTATTTATGACAATTCGGATAACACCTTTGAGCAAACAGTGCTCTTTTCAAAGGTTCCACGTCTTGGACAATGGACAAGAATAGACAAGAACAGGCAGGTAGATAACAGTTAATACAATTACAGTACATGAGCTGCCAGTGGCTTTGTCAAGATAAGGCAAAATAATTAGTAACAGGTAAAACATTTCAGAATGCATGAGCTGCCAAAGGCTTAGTCAGGTGATCTAACAAATGCATGAGTGGTCCAGAGGTAGTTGGTAAGAGGATAAGGTAGTAGGGGACAGGCAAGAACTGAGGGGTGGGGAATGAAGGATAATGTAGGTGGTGAAAGAGAGGAGTAGGTGGTGATGGAGGGAGGAAGGACAGAAGGAATGGGAGATGTAAGTGGGGTAACAGGATGGATGGGGAAGGAGAGAAGAGTTAGTATGTGCAAGGAGGAAAAGGAGAGAGAAAGGAGAACTAGAAGCGAGTTAAGGAGGGCTAGGGAGAAAGGGAGAGAGAGAGAGAGAATATAAAAGCTAGGAGTTACAGGGGTAATAGGTGAGGGAGGGGCAAGGATGTGAGAGGGAATGGAGACAGGGAGAGTGAAATCTGGGGGGCAAGGGAGAAGGCTGAGGTGGCTGATGTGAGATATAGGAAGGAGTTAATAAGGAGGAGTGGGGTGTAGTGAGGTGCATAAGTAATGGATAGGCCAGGAGGTGAGCAGGAATTTAAATTTAGCAGTCACAGTAGGCACTGGCCACCAAGTGCTGTCATAATTTGTGATTAAAAAGAGCTAAGATTCTGTGCATTGGTGATATCCACTGGGAGTGTGTTGAACCAGTTAGAGGCCCTAACTTAGTAGGAGCACTGCCCTTGAGTGGTCTGCAGCGGGAACTGTGAAGATTAGTGTTCCAGAACTCCTGGTAAGACGGGTGGCACAGTGAAGGGAAAGCATAGACTGAACCCCTAGTAGAAGGAGACCTAGCACTGTCTTCTTAGCAAGTAAGCAGGTCTGATACTTAATTTTGCCTTGAAGTTGTAGCCAGTTAGCCTGTTCATAGAGATCACATGTGTGTGTGAGTCTAGAGGCTGTGGTGAGAAGCCGGCAGGCCTTGTTTAAGACTAAGGCTATGGCGGTAAGCTGGAGGGCAGTGTCAGTAGCTGATACATAAACTACAAGGCCATAGTCAATTAAAGAGATGATTGAGCTCTGGATGGCAAGTTTTAATGCTTCATCTGTCAGACAGTGCCTATGCCTATATAGCAGGCCTATGCGTGTATTCTCAGATTTAGCTAGGTTATTAATATGCGTGAGAAGAAAGAGTGAGTCATGGTTCACTCCCAGGTATTTAAACTGGTCTACCTGTTCCTGCACAGTGCCACCACTATTGTAGATTAGCAGTTGTTGAAGTTTATGTTTGTTGTATCATAAAACAGCATTGATTTGGTTTTTGAGTAGTTTAGGATGAGTTTACGTGACCTGAACCAGGTTTCAACTACTGAGAAACTATGCTATAGCTGTTGCTGGAGGTGATGGTGGTCAGAATGGCTAGAGAAAATTACTGCGCATCTGCATAAAGTATAATTCGTCATTGCAAGTGACAGGCAAGTCATTCATGAAGAACTGAAGACTAGGGGCCAAGGATGGAACCTTGAATCATTTCTTCTAATTGCATGGTTTCAAAATAGAATTCACCTGTTATAAGGCACCAATAACAAGACATCAAGGCAATGGAGAAGATGACTGAGTAGTCAAAGCTGGAAAGAGACAACTCAAAAAAGCTGAAGACACATTCTGAGATTTACTTGCTTATCAAGCTACACTGCTTGTAAACACGCACAGTCCAGCAGGACTGCAAATGGGCAGAAAACAGAATGCCACTATCGATTCCACCACCCTCATTGACTTCAATACTTCCAGACCGGTACAAGTCTAAGGTCACAAGCAGTCCCTAAGTTCCAAATGTAAACAGAAATACAGCTCAAGGCATAGAGCTCATACTTTGCTTCCGTTTCATCCTGGAGGATGGGTCTGGATTCAGACGTGAACTATTCTGCATAGGTCACAACAGCTGGCAACTCATTTCTATCTTCCCACAGTCCATATGGGCTGCTAAGGCACATATCACTTTGTCCACCTTCACTCAGGAGACTAAGAAGGACAAGATTAGAAGATGATGGGCAGCTACAGTACCACTTCTGGGAGATTCAGCAGATAATTTACCAGTAAAGGCACAACTGATATCAACCAGTGATTCCAGTGCCACTAGAACAATTGCAGTAGAAGTCTCTAAAGAGAGACCAGTCATAAAACAAAGTCATGCAGTGCAGTGTTGTAAATAGATTTGGGTGGTTGTCAGTTCAACCACATGTTGAAAATAAGAAGATTGGCTCTTTGAAAACAATTCCAAGGCAAGTGTCCAGAAACGAAATAATCCTCCCACTTAGCCAGAAGTGTTCAGGAAGATTACCCTGACTTTTATCAATAGCCAATGTTATCAAGTTAAACCAGTTTAAAAATTAGTTTAAAAGTTAAAATAGAATGGTAAGCCAATTAAACATGCTATATATAGCTAAATTATACATTGCATGATAATACTGTGTATCATCCTGAAAGGTGAGATGTGATGATAAGTGGCCACGTAACCCTAGCAGCACATCTGCATACATTCATAATGTGAACTCTGGTCATACTTATGCCAGTAATAAAGTCAGTTGCCACCTTACCTTCAGCTTCAACCTGGGTGCCTGTGCCTCCTGGTCCTTTCAGCAGCACACACAACAACTGTAGGATCCTAACAGGATAAGGCCATTTCTGGTGTTTCTTGGTCCATGCTCTGTGCTACTGCGCTTTCACTACTTCAGCTATTTTACTGTATACAGTTCACGTTTTTAATTTTTTTTTTTTTTGGCAGAATATGGCTTAGCTAAATTTTGTGACAAGGAATATGCAGCTGTGAACCACAATGTAATGAAGGAAGGAAGGAAGGAAGGAAGGAAGCCTGAGTTTTAACTGATGCCGGAACAACCTTGTAATATCCCTAAATTCACAGTAGATGGAACCCTTCCACTAAAAATAAAATAGAAAACAAAACCCTATTTTAATTTCTACTGACTTTTCATTCTCTACATGCTGTATGTAAAGATGACTTTTCTTTACCAAATACGCAAAACTAAAGACATCTCTTAAGAGAACTCTTTTAGTATTATACATTTTCTTTCCTTTTTATTTAGAAATCTTTCCAGAGATGTAAATTCCTGTTTCCAAAGTATCTGGGAAGTTCATATTAAATTATGCATAGTGCAAAGAAAATGGAATCAATGTGTCTAACCAGTCTTGTGAACATAAAAGTATGAATTTATGATTTTGAATAGAGCATTGGGAGAAAACGTGTGGAGATACTGCAGGACCTCAACACATACACCCTGGAACTAGAAGGAAGACGAAACATGGTAGAACATACCAACATATGAAACTACTGCCAGCAGAAAAAGGCCCACAGATCTATCAAGTTCGCCCAATTGTGCAGCTCTTAGTTTCATATTACTACAGCTGCCCCAGCCCCACCCAAACTCCTCCTTCCTCCCTTTCCCAGTCTTCCCCTGTGCTCTTGTCTGTACTAATCCTGCCCATGACTCCATCCCAACCCTCTTAAAGCTATCCACTGTCCTCAGTTCAATTAACTCCTCTGGCAGTGCATTCCACCTCACCAACACTCTCTGTAAAGTAGTGCCTCCTCATCTTCCTCCTGAACCTACCCCCTTCCAACTTTAGACTGTACCCCTAGTGACCCTTCCCCTTTAAAGCAGAACAATCCTTCCTCTCTGACTTTGTTTATGCCTTTCAAGTACATGTTGAGCTCCCTCAACCTTTCCTCACATGGCAACTCCTACAGTCCCATGATCATTTCGTAGCCCTGTGCTGCATCCCTTTAGTAATCTCACATCCTTCTTGAGGTATGTGCACCAGTACTGCACACAGTACTCCCAAGTATGGCCTCACCAGTGATCTATACAGGGCAGAATTACCTCCTCCTTTCTAGGAGGTGATCCTTTGACAATGCACCCCAGCATCCCTTTGCCCTTGCTGCTGCCCTCCCACACTGTGCTGATACCTTCATGTCCACTGTGACTATTACCCCAGGTCCCTTTCCTCCTCCGAAGCAGTTACCTGCACTCCCCCAGCCAGTAGATGGTCCTGGGATTTCTTATTCAGAGTGCATAACCTTGCACTTCTTAGCATTAAACCCCAACTGCCACTCCCTAGACCAGTGTTCAAGCTTAACATAGAAACATAGAAACATAGAATTTGACGGCAGATAAGGACCGCTTGGCCCACCCAGTCTGCCCATTTCTACCTATCGGGATGCTGCAGATCCTAGTTAACCAGCAGCCTACTTCTTCCTACCCCACCCCCAGAATTGCCTTATGACTATCCCATGCATGCTTGAATTCCACCACTGATTTTGACTCCACAACCTCCTCGGAAGGCCATTCCATGCATCCACAACCCTCTCTTGAAAAAATACTCCTAAATTACCTCTGAGCCGCCCCCTCTATCTTCAAATTGTGCCTCTTGTTCTTGCACACCTCTTTTTGAAAGATGCTACCCTCTTGGACTTTGTTGATTCCCTTGAGGTACTTGAAAGTTTCTATCATGTCCCCCTCTCCTCCTTCCTCGAGGCTATACATATTAAGCTCCCAAGTCTCTCTTCATATGTCCTCCGTGCAGACCCTGCACCATTTTAGTTGCCCTCCTCTGGACAGCTTCCATCCTGTCTATGTCTTTGTGGAGATTGGGTCTCCAGAACTGCACACAGTACTCCAGATGGGGTCTCACCAGCTGTCTGTACAGAGGGATAATAACTTTCCTGTTTTCTACTGGTGATGCCTCTCCTATGCATCCCAGTATCCTCCAGCCCTCCTTGCTGCCTTCTCACATTGCTTGCCCACCTTTAGGTCATCTGATATGACTACCCCAGGTCCCTTTCCATTTTTGTTGTTGTTAGTATCTCACCCCCATTGTGTACTCTTCCCTGGTTTTTGTTTCCCAGGTGCATTACCTTGCACTTCTTAGCATTGAATCTAAGCTGCCATACATTTGACCATTCCTCTAACCTTGCCAAGTCCCTTCTCATCCTTTCCACCCCACCCTGTGCATCAACTCTGTTGCAGATCTTAGTGTCATCTGCATAGAGACACTTTTCCTTCCAGTCCTTCTGCAATGTCGCTATAAAGACATTGAAGAGGACTGGTCCTAATACTGAACCCTGCGGTACCCCGCTAGTAACCCTCCTTTCTTCTGAGTGGACTCCATTTACTATTACCTCTGTGTCCTATTCTCCAGCCAATTCTTTACCCAGGCTGTCATCTTGGGACCCACTCCCAGGCTGGCTAACTTATATATTAATCTTTGTGTGGGATTGTGTCAAATGCCTTGCTAAAGTCTGGTAGGCCATGTCCACAGCCCTCCCTGATCTACTACTTTGGTCACCCAGTCAAGAAATCTATCAGATTCGTCTGGCATGACCTTCCGCTGTGAATCCATGCTGCCTAGGGTCCTGTGCCCTTCTGGCCTCAAGTTTAGCTAGATTCTTCTTCATTGTCTACTTTTGCACAAATCTTAGTGTCATCTGTGAACACGATGGGCTCACTCTTGACCCCTTTGCAATGTCTCCAATGAAGACATTGAATAAAACAGAGCCAGCACTGAATCCTGTGGTACTCCATTTGTTACTGGCCTTGACTTGGATGTATCCCCTCACAACTACCTTCTGTTGTCTGCCCTGCAACCAGCTCTCAACCCACCCCACCAGTTTTTCCCCCACCCCCATGTCCCTCAGCTTGCTCATTAACCTCCCGTGGGGCACCAAGTCAAAAGCATTGCTGAAGTCCAGGTACAGGACATCCACAGCAAGCCTTTGTCAACTGCTCTAGTGACCCAGTCGAAGAAGTCAATCAGGGTGGTTTGGCACAATATTTCGAGACAAACCCATGCTGTCTCTCATTCTGTAGAACATTACTATCAAGAAAGGTTATCAACCTCTTCTTTAGAATGGTCTCCATCAACTTCCCTCTATGGAAGTCAAGCTTATCAGTCTGTAGTTGCGGGTTGATCCTTGGGTCCACTCATGTGAAGGGGCACCATGTGAGTCATCCTCCAGTCCCTGGGTGCCTTCTCTGTCTCCAAGGAGGTGTTGAAGAGGTTCATCAGAGGGCCTGCCAACACCTCTGCCAGCACCTTCAGGACCCTTGGGTGTACACTGTCTGGTCCCTGGTGCCTTGTCCACCCACAGGATTTAAGACCCTTCAGAACTCTTATCATTTTGGATGACCCCATCTGTTATCTCTGCCCCCTTTCACCCTTGCCCTCTTCCCCTGCAGGATTGGGCCATCCTTTCTTTAGAACACCAAGCAGAAGTACTCATTGAGTGCCTCTGCCTGTTCTTCTCCTTGTTCGCCCATCCCCATCCGTCTTGATTCTAACAATGTCATCTCTACAACTCCTCCCTTATGTATTTAAAGAACCCCTTTTCCCTCCCTGATCCCTGAGTCAACCTCAGTTCCTTTGTTGCCCTGACTGACCTAGTCACCTCACTAGATGCATTTGTGAACACCTCTCTATCCTTCTCACACCCGATTTTTGAACTTAATGAAGGCAGTCTTTTCTCTCTCCTTCCTCTCCACTTCCTTGCTGAGCCAGCTAGGTTTTTGTACCTGGACTGCTTAATCTGAGATTTGGCACACGTGTTAGTGGCCTCATTCAGCCCCTCCTAATGATTGCCCACTTCTGTTCAGCATCCATCAGTGGGTTAATTTTAGCTTAATAGCCCTCTGGGATGCTGTCCATTCTGGCAAAATCTGCCTTTGTGAAGTCCTAGCTTTGTCCTGGTCTTAGCCGATTCCTTCTCTGTGTTGAGGAGGAACTACACTGAGCAGTGGTCGCTTCCTGCTAGAGGGTCCTGTACTACCACAGCCTGGATTTGATTACCATTTGTTAGCACCAAATCCAGTATGTTGCTCTCTAGTAGGTTCCATCACCCACTGCACTAGGTAGCTGTCTTGAATAGCCTCCAGCAGCACCTGTTCCCTGGCATGTTCGGTAGTTACTATCTGCTAGTCAACCCCAGGTGGGTTGAAGTCTCCCACTATAACTATTTCCCTTGCAATAACCTTTCTGATTTGCTCCACCAGCTCCTATCCACCTCCTCGCTCTGTGAGGGTGGCCTGTAACCACCCCCATCCTGAGCTTTCTACCTTTAGGGCTTTGGAGCAATACTCATATGGCTTCTGGCCTCCCCTTATCCCCTCATCCCCCTCCACCCTTGGACACAGTATCCCTCCCTGACATAAACAGCCACCTCTCCAGCTCTTCCCTCTCCCAGTCCCTTTGGAACAACTAACCCAGGATTGTAAAATCCCAGTCATGCATTGGGTGGCTCAGGTCTCTGAGACAGTGGCAATATCTACCTCTCCCTCTATCATCATTGGCTGGAACCCTGACACCTTGTTTGCTAAGCTCCTTGCATTCAAGGATACTACAATCCACCTTTCTCTTCCTCTTCCTCTTTTGTCTTGGTAACTTCCTGTCATACTCCTCCTCCCTCTCTGGGGGAGAGGCCCATTCTCCCTGGAAGGTGCTGCCTCCCTGTTATCTGACTCGACTCTCCTCAGTTTAAATCTATGTTGTTTTTAATGTACTTCCCAGCCCCTTTCCCAATGCATTTGTACCCTCAATGGTGAGATGCAGCCTATCCTTGGCATAAGGCCCCTTATTGTTCCATGATTCGCTCCAACTCCCTACTACTGCATGCCCCATTTGTGCACTAACCCCTTCAGCCACCCATTAAACTCCTGTATTCTCAGCTTCTTCATTGTGCCTGCCCTAGGTACTGGGAGTACCTCAGAGAATGTCACTGAACTTCCCAACCGACTGCTGATATCCCCACTTCTTTGAACCCTCCTGTACTTCTTCTACTGTACTGCCCTCTAGGTCATTTGCTCCTAGGTGTACAATGATATGAGGCTTCCTCCACCTTCTTCACACATTTCTGAATGCACTGACCTATACTTCTTGCTGTCATACATGGCATACACTCCACCCAGGTTTGGCTTTTCCTTGCTCCCTTACTTTCTATCTCACCCCCTGAGGACAGAATCCCTAATACAAGTACTTGAGTCCCCATCCGTGCATTTCCCATGGCTTGCACCTCCTATAAGCCCTTTCCTCAGTGTCCACTCCTTCCATACACTGCCTTTTTCCCCTCCCTTCTCCTTTAATTACACCTCCACCTACTCTTCTCCCCATCCCGTCTGTACTCGCTCCTTTCCACAACCCCTCCCCTTGACTATGTGTGCCTCCTCCCATATCCCTCACTGTGACTCCAACCCCCTCCTTACAATATGTTTTGGCCTTTCTGCCCCTTTATTTAATGTTTTTGTACCAACTTAACCTGCTTCCTGCACACTCCCCAATTCTATTCCACAGTCTTCCTCTCACCTTGTACCCTGTGTTTCCCCTTCTCTCCTGGTCCCCTGACTCTTGTTCTATAGTACTCGCCAATCTTCTGCTCTGTTTTATCAGCCAGTACTGCATACCTGTTTGTTGTCTCCAACCTCCTGCCCCAGCCTCCCTGTAATCCCTCCTTGCCTCTGGTTACCCTGAACCTCTTTTCTACTTCCTTTCTGTCTATCCATGTTCCTACCACCTGCCAGCGCCCTGTGTGCACTCCCAGGACCCTGTGGGATTGGTCCCTGTCAAGCTCCACCTTCTGGCCTTAGCAGCCTGGTCTATTTTGCAGTGGAGCCCTCCTTGCCCCCTGCCTCATTTCCTCCTCACCCTCTCATTCCTGTCCCTCCCCCAGTTCCCATCTCAAGCTCACTATCTCCGCATAAGCTGTCTGAACAGCCTGTGCACTGGACAACCCCACCTTCCACCAGGTTCCCAGAAACAGTGCTGCCCCATACCCATTGCAGTTCACAGCCCTCCTGCCTCCCAGTGCCCCCAACCCCAATCATCTCTACCCTCCTGTCTTCCCTCCCATTTATCCAGCTTCCTCCTTACCCTGGCCTCCACAACTTTCCTGTATTCCCTAGGCTCTAAATATTTCACAGATCTTTACAATTGCATCTGTATTAGCTTAAGAACTGTAAATCTGCATGTTTGTCAAAACACTGTCCCCAGAATAGCCTTACCTCAAAAAAAAGCACATCCATGACATTTGCATCAGTATTTCTTTAAGACTTTTAACCAGATTTCACCCTTTTTAAATTGCTAGGCCTCCTGCCCCTTCCTAATAGGTGGAACCACTACTGGGAGTGGTCCATTTGCCTGATTTAATAGTGGTGGTGGTGAGGGTTGGGGTAGGAAAACAGGCCACAAGTCCTCCTCCCGTACAAGCTAACCAGACCAAACTACAAACTAACAAACTACAAGAATAAATAATTCCCTTTAGTCCCCAGGAACACACACTGTAGCTCCTGCTTCTTCTTCCAGCTCCCAATGCTAAGTGATGGGATGAACAAGGCACTGCACAGTACAAGGAACTATTGATCTTAATCACAAACACAAGCACATGGGGTAATTCACTGAAACTGTGCAGGGGAATTCAAAACAGATATCCATAAGCACTTCTTCACAGAAAGGGTGGTGGAAAAGTGGAACTGACTTCCAAAGGAAGCATAAGCCAAAACAGTAGGGGGATTCTGACAAGCCTGGGACATGCATTAGGCAATAGTAAGGGAGCTGGGGACAAAGTGTTAGGAAAAGGATGGTCACTAGGGCCAAATTGGGAGAGTACAGTTGATAGGTTGGTCAGACTAGATTGGCTGCTTGGCCTTTTCTTGCCATCATTTTCTATGTTTCTATGGACAGGAAGAGACAAAGGATCCACTGAGCTGTTTTCTCAGCAATTCAGTGGGAATACCTTGTCACACAATTTTTTAAAGTACCTGTCAAGCCCAAGATTAAAGGTACAGTAGTTACAATTTCAGCTGTTGTGGGACACCCTGTTATTGTTCCTTGGATATTCTGAAGAGGTGTGTTTCATCTGATACATAGAAACATAGAAACATAGACTTTGATGGCAGATAAGGACCGCTTAGCCTACCTAGTCTACCCAATTTCCTACCTACAGGATAAGCTTCAGATCCTAGTTAAGGAACAGCCTATTTCTTCCTACCCTCCACAAGAATTGCCTTATGTCTGTCCCATGCATTTTGAATTCTTCCACAGTTTTAGACCCCACAACCTCCTCAGAAGGCTGTTCCATCGTCCACCACCCTCTCTGTGAAAAAATACTTCCTCACATTGTCCCTGAGCTGTTCCCTCCTCTACCTTCAAGTTGTGTCCCTTGTTCTTGCACATCTCTTTTCTGAAAGATGCTACCCTCTTGGACTTTGTTGATTCCACTGAGGTACTAAAAGTTTCTATCATGCCCCCCCTCCCTTTCCTCAGGGTATACATATTAAGCTCCTTTAGTCTCTCCTCTTATGACTTCTCTTGCAGACTCTGCACCATTTTAGTTGCCCTCTTCTGGACTGCCTCCATCCTGTCTATGTCCTTGCAGAGATGGGGTATGCAGAACTGGACGAACATTACCCTCTCAACCTTTTGTTCCCCAAATGTGGAACATTGCCTCTCAAAATGGAACAAATGAGCAAAATGTGGAACATTTAATCAAATCTTTACATAAGGAGCTCAGAACACTGTTAAAATGTTTTGCATTTATGTTCAGAAAGTCTGTTACTAATTGAATGATGTATTTTTTGCATCATTTACTATAGATTTTGCTTTAAAATGTTAACACTGAATGTGGGACAAGTCCTCAGAATGTGGAACAGAGAGCTTTTGAGAAGTAAAATAAGGAACGTTCCTCGTAATGTGGTACAGTTGAGAGGTATGGGACACAATACTCAGATGGGGTCTCACCAACTGTCTGTACAGAAGTATAACAACTTCCTGTTTTCTGCTGTGATGCTTCTCCCTATACTTCCCAGTATCCCCCAGCCCTCCCTACTGCCTTCTCCATTGCTTGCTAACCTTAAGGTCATCTGATATGATTACCCCCAGATTCCTTTCCATTTTGTTGTTGTTACTACCTCTCCCCATTATGTAATCTTCCCTGGGATTTTGTTTCCCAGGTGCATTATTTGCACTTTTTGCATTGAATCCAAGCTGCCATACTTCTGACCATTCCTCCAACCTTGCCAAGTCCCTCTCATTCTTTCCATGACTCCTTGTGCATCAACCCTGTTGCAGATCTTTGTGTCATCTGCAAAGAGGCATACTTTTTCCTTAAGTCCTCTGCAATGTCACTTATAAAGACATTCAAAGGACTGGACCCAGTACTGAACCCTCGGCACCCACCAGTAACCCCTGTTTCTTCAGAGTGGACTCCATTTACAATTACCTTCTGTGTCCTGTTGTTCAGTCAGTGTTTTACTCAGGTTACCACCCTGGGACCCACTCCCAGGCTGGTTAATTTGACTATTAATCTTTGTGTGGGACTGTGTCAAATGCCTTGCTAAAGTCTAGGTAGGCCATGTTCACAGCCCCTCCTGGTCTACTTTTGTCACCCAGTCAAAGAAATCAATTTGATTTGTCTGACATGTCCTTCTTGCTGTGAACCCATGCTGCCTTGTGTCCTGTGCCCTGCTACTCTAAGTACTCAAAAATTCGTTCCTTCAGAAGTGATTCCATTACTTTTCCTACCACAGAGGTCAAACTGACAGGTCTGTAGTTTCCTGACTCTGTCTTGCTCCTCTTTTGTGAAGGGAATCACATCCGCTTTCCTCCAGTCCTCAGGTACCTCACTATCCTCCCATGATTTGTTAAAAAGGGTAGTCAGTGGTGTCACTATTTCTCCCCTTAATTCTTTTAGAATTCTGGGGTGAATTCCATCAGGCCCATTGCTTTGTCCACCTTCAGTTTAGGAGTTCTTTCAGAACTCTTTCTTCTGTGAAAGGACTGGGATCGAATCCCCTAACTGGAATGCTTCTGTTAATTGAATTAGGCAGCTCCCTCCTCTTTATGAATACTGAGCAGAAGTATTCATTCAGTATCTCTCTTTTCACTGTCCCTCTCTTCCCACCCACTGTCCATTCTATTGAGTCTTACTATCCTCCCATTGTCTTTCTAAGCTCCTGATGTACCTATAAAAGGTTTTATCCCTTCTTAACCAAGTTGGCTATCTTTTCCTCAGTTTGGGCCTTTTACTATTCTGACTTCCTACCTACTTCCTTCTGCCTTAACTGGTACAATTCTCTGTCCTGCTCCTTCTGTGTTTCCTTATACTTCCTAAATGCTATCTTTTCTCCCTAACCTTCCCATACCTCTTTTGAGAACCATAGTGGCTTTTTCTTTCATTTAGATTTGTTTATTTGCTTCACACAAAGTCTTGTTGCCTCTGTGATGGCAGTTTTGATGTTTCTGCATTGTTGCTCCACCCTCCTTCTAGAGTTATCTGTTTGATACAGTATTTGAATACTGTGGTTATGTCTCTCTTGAGTCAAACAAAAGACCCCAAGATCTGTCAGCCATTCTCATAGTTCATGTTCTCCATGCTTGTGTACTCTACTCATGACATTTTAAATTTTATGTAGCTGCCTACCTCATTTTAGTGAATCGTATAAATTTAGTACCCTTTTGTGGGACTGCAGATTAATTGGTATTGTATGGGTCAGCCTTAAGTTGGGGTTGGGCAGTGACACTAGTGAAGAGTGCTTCTAACAGAAGCTCCCACAAGTTTACAGAGAAATGCACCCAGCCAGCAAATGGGAAAAGTGATGGAGAGCAATCTGGAGTGAGGTCCTGGGAGGACTTACGCATGATGCCTCAAACTGGGAAAACATGACGCAGTTTGAGTTCAGTCCATGTTTCTCTGGTCAGAAATTGTAGGAGCCTGAGATTCCTGTGAGATAGTGATGTACCAAAGGGACAAATGCTTGCATGGAAAGAAGCACATTTCTGACATTTAAGATCCAAATCCTATGACCCCCACCAGGGAAGTAGGGCCTAAGAGAGAGGTCTTGTTCAAGTGGGAAACCACATCTGACCCCCGTCTTCACCATAGAGCATCTCATGTATGAGGTTAGTGGCAAGGGAAGTCACAGTATACAGCAGGACCTTATGCCAACCATGAAACTGCTGAAACTACAGCAAGGGAAGTTTCAGGATAGAACACCATGGTCCCTGTGCCAGCCATGAAATTGTTGTTTCCAAGAGTTCCAAGAGTGTGTGTGTGTGTGTGTTTGTGTGTGTCCAATAAATATTTTGCAATGCTCCAACCACCAAATCCATAATGTGAGCCCCAAAGGTAGTGCCTGTGACTGTTTTGCTGTTGCTTCTCCAAGAACAGCACCCGTGTATCACTATGGACCAACATGGTTACTGAGTGGAGGTAATGCATGTCAGAGAAAGGAAGTATCAAGATCATTGCCAGACCAAGGTTTAATCTCCCAAACAATAAAAGAGAAAGGCCATACTAATTATGTCAAGTGATTCACCGTGTTGTACTCTGTGGGAAAGGGGACACACATCAAAATCTTTTCTCAGATATGGGAACTAGAACTGACCACTATATTTAAGATAGGGCATAATCAAGGATCTACTCAAGCATTATAATATATTTTAGAGCCTATCTGCAAAGGTCCAGAGAGCCACAAAACACAGAGAATAATCGCTAGTCACATATGGTAATAAGCTGGTTAGTGCTTGAGAGTTGCCTTGGCGACCGCAGTATCTCGAGTTAGCTCAAGAGGTTTGGTCACCAATGGCAACCTCAAGACGCTCTAACCGAGCTTATTACAAAAGGTGACTAGCAATTGTTTTTATAGTGTATGGCCTGTTCTGTTTTTTTGAGGGGTTGCCAGTTGGGGTTTTTGTTGCTCTGCCCCGATGCTCTGACACTGGTCACTGCTGCAATCCAATTACCGGCAATGCTGCCACTTGTTTGTTGTTGTTTCTTATATCGTGTTATATTTTAATAAAATGGGGCTAAACAGAGAGAGCCCTCAGAGCATCTGCCAGATCCCTCCTAACATCCGCCTACACTGGGGACTGCTGTTTACCTGACTGTTGCCACACCAAGGGACCTGCTGAATGATTCACTTAAGTAAAGTTTTTTTGTTCTTTTAAACTGAGAGTGTGAGAAGGAACATTTTCTTAGAAGAAGTTATGCTGTAGCTATGTAGCTACTGCAGCATAACATTTAGAAAGTGATGGGTTTTTATTAACAACAACATTCCCTCATACACTACAGATGTAAAATCTGAGGTGGCTCTCCATGTGAATACTACACAACATGCTATCCAAGATGTTAGTGGGTGTAAATGGAATATGCACAAGGAAGTGTGGAGAGGCACATATTGAGCTGGAGCCAGCTCTATGGAAGCATGTTTACTCCCATGGCATGCTCCTTAACCCCACTATATAAGGAGGTTACATGCAGAACTACTCGGCTATGGTCACTGTGAGTATTGTACCCTTTACATGGTACTCAGCAGACCAAAGATGAAAGCTGGATGTGAGCGAAATCAGGACTGTTTTAGTCTACCTAGACTGTCAACAGTACCCACAGATAGAATGTCAAAACACATCATCATGGCTGAATAGAACCTCACAATGGCAACTGTGCCCTGGCATAATGGGCACTGGTTCTAAGCTGTAGTATGGAGGGTGCTGAGACATTCAGAATGCCTGTGCAGCTGGCAGTACATGTTACACTAAAACTGTACTGGTCCCTCCCACAGTCTGGTGTTCACCCTGTAACAGACATCATCCAGACATGTGTGGCAGGAGTGCCTTGTACTGCATCACTTACTGGATGTGTGCCTTTAGTATACAATGTAGCAGCTGACTAATGCTTCACACACCGCTATGGATGCTATACTGCAGCTACTGTGACATGTTTTCTGTTGACCTTCATAACCTACCTCACAAATGAAGAAACAGCAACGCATACACACAGCATTTACATCCTACAAGACAAGATGGGGCTTATAGAAGTCACTGACAAACATACAGCCATGGAAAGGACGCACAGTACTACCCTGTATGGGTGGCACACTGTATTAGGTAAACCTCTGGGCACAGCATTCAAATGTAGAATGATATGATTTATTGCAAAAGTGGGACAAGTGTCAGTCAGGTATTGGTCAACAGAGAAAGGGGTGAAATAGTTGTGCAGCATTACTTCTACTTATATCTACTGCCACCTGCATCTGTAGCTCTAAGTCCAGATCTAGCAACCATTGTTGTTAACTCAAAACAGCAAATGGGAACATTTTTTCATTGTCACATACGACAAACTATTGTACCCTAAAGTCATTGTATAGCCCATACACATGCAGTGACAATGTACAAACCATAATTACGAACTCACTTGCTGACCAACGGCCCCCCACACTAAGTTGCTTAGGACACATTGTGCATCCTTGACATCTGTTCAGGTGAGGCAGAGTAGAAATTACATGCAGTCCCCAATGAAGGGCCTCTGAAGCCCAGCAACATCCTTGTCCTCAATGGGCATCTGATGGAGCTCCATAAGCAGCCTTTATTCATGCCCTGTAAAACCCAACAATCAGGAGTATGTCAATGTGTGTCCTGCACAACCTGACAGAGCTACACATTGCATGTGTACAGTACACAAAGTGTGCCACTACCTATGATATAGGACATGGCCTCCAATACTGGTATAAGCCAGAGCAGTAAAACCAGCTATCTGGACCCCTTATGACATAATAAAGGGATCAGAGACATTGAGGAACTGTATCGTCTGCTGCCATCTTCCAAACAGACACATGCTCCACAAATGTGCCACCATTACTGCATCATGGCCATGGGGTCAAGGAAAATAAACCAAGCAAGTTGTTAAAGGTCAGCCAATGTGACACATGCAAAACACTGCACAGCAGACACGCAGGACCTACAACTCCATGGGAACACACATGAAGCAACAACCCAATTCCACATAGTCCATGACCATAGTCAACAGCAATGGAACACAATCATGAGGATGACACTGCTGGGAGAGTAACATACTATATCTTTAATCTTCACAGTAGTTTGAGGGACAATGGCAATCATGGTTGACAAGGGATGGTGTCATGCTGCCCTCAACAGTGACTGGCTCCAGACTTAATGGACATTGTTATGAAACTGGAAAACTTGACAACATGCGGGGGTATCAGTGCCAATGGCAATACTCCCTGCAACAAACTCACACACATCCTTATACTAATTGGCATGCTGCATACATTACACATATGATGGCCCATGGATGGATAAATGCATGTGGGTACAGGGCCCTGTTACCCATTTCAAAATAGAGTTGCAATGTGATGCTGTTCCCAGGGTAAGGCAAAGAGTTCCTGTGATGTCAAGGTCAACTCAGTAGTACCTTGTGAAAAGTAACCTGGACATCTCTGTTGTCCCAACTTATTTGATTACATTTGGCTAGCAGTTATTAATTTAGATTGGGCATTGAGGTGATCTGCAATAATTACTGCTCTTTTATGTTCTTCTCAGTTTTAGGTGAAGATGGGTAATTGGCCCAGTGGCACTGAGGGTTGAAGCGCTGGATGCCACACCCGTATTATGCCAGCAACCCAAGATCGGGAGTGAGCTTGGGCTGCTGTGGGTCAACTGGTGGAGAGAGGATTGAGCACCTAGAGGACTATCCTCCTCTTTTGGGAGGGTCGGTTGTGACTTCCATGCTATCAGTGACCCCGTTGGAAACCTGGGGAGCAACAGCACAGACCACTAGAGGCCGAGGCAACAGCAGACATCCATGGAACTGGCCTGTCTCACATTGGACTTCATTGCACATCCATGCCTCCAGGGTACAGAAAGAATAACAGCACTAAACACCAAGTGTATGCAAAATACAAAACTTTTATTAAATATGTATGTGCAGTGCCAAGAAGGTAAACAGGAACTCACACCAAAAAAGGATTTCTGTCCAGTTTTGTGCATGCCTGCCTCCTCAGGGATTAACAAGAAAACACCCAATGGCAGAGGAGACGACAATGCACCACTTGCCCCACACCTACCATTGGATCCCACCATCCCTAGGGTCCCGATATCCTCCAGCCTTTACCTTACCCTCATGGAAATTGGATTTCAAGGAGTGCTAAGGTAAGTGGTCGATGGCCATGCTCTGAGGGCACAAGCCAGTGTCTCCTACAGGTTGAGGTTGACAGGTCAGAGTTCTGGGGACCCAGGACTGGGTGGTCTCAAGCTGTGCAGGAGTAGCTGGGGGTAACGCCTGAGGGAAGCCACTGAAGTTAGCACTGAGGGAAAATAATTGAAAACAAATGTTGGAGGGTGATCCCAAATTCTAAAATAAAGTGTTGTGACATAAAATTGTTTTCCATTTTGTATTAATGGAAATAGATTTTGTATGTATTTATAACAGTAGAAGAATAACTGATGAATTATGTTTGTTTTAATGTTCTGTTTATAAGCATGTATCCAATCAAATATTTGTTCATGAATTATTCATATTTGTCACCTTTATAACATCACACATGATTGGACACATGCACTCTGATGAAGCCCTGAGGTGGGCAAGGCAAAACATAAGGCTTCTTTACTACCTGTGTTACCTGTGCAAGGTATTCTCCAGGCTTGGTATTTTTAAAAAGCACTTAATAAAGGATTCAAATAGAACCTAGTATGACTGTCCTGTTATTGCTGACATGAGTGGTGAGTGACCTTCTGCACTTTCTGGATTTCTGTGTCCCTTTTAAGCAATGGTAGACAATTAATATCATAACTAGGCAATTAAAGTTATGTAACACATTAGAGACACATTATAACGTGCCATTCGGCAACTACTATGTTACATTTGGAGGCAGTACGGTGTTCTGTTAAGGGCAGTGTGCTGCAAAACTGAGACCTGAGTTTGAATCCTTCAGCCCCCACTTGCATACTGCATGACTCTGAGCAAGTCACTTAATTTCCTTGTGCTCCCAGGTTGCACCTGGAAACTAGCTTCAGCTTAGTGTGCCTTTCCTAGTTAAACAATTTACCCTTTCCCTTTCTATATTCCAGCCTTCAGTCATCTGGAGGAAGGCATCGCATCATGGTACATCCATGCATCCTCTGCCCCAAAGAAGGAAAATAAATTGGTGCAGTGGCAAAATTTCATCTGCAGCTACCATTGTCAACCCAGAATAAGGACAGTGCATCTGCACTCTCCTAGTTGATTGCTGTATGTTCACTGGCTGTGAATAAACTGTTGAGAAACTTAACTTATATCCAGTTTGGAGTCTGTTTTCTTGTAAATGGTGAGTGCTTCCACTCTTCCTGTGGTATCGGTATCTTTTGCAGTGCACCAACAGCCTAATGTTCTACTCCTGACGCTGCAATCAATGGGAATTTTGCTAACTAAAGTCTGCGTAGAAATGAAATTCGAGGCACCATCTTCATCACCAAGTTGATGGTATCAATATGTCCTCAGAAAGTCAAAGGAAATTCTCTCATTTATATAATATATTTGTTACTCTTTTCTTCAGAGTAGTCAAATTATGTTGTATAATTTGTGCTTCAGTTAGAAACAATCACACTCCCAGATATTCAATATTATCAGTAACATTAAAATCATTCAGTAGATCTGGGTCTTGAAGTACAAGCTGATTGACAGGCAATATTGCCGTATTTTTGTTGTTTGGAAGTTATCCTGAAATTATTGAGAATAAATTATGCTCATTTAAGAATGCTATCAAGGAAGAATCTATATGTGACATAATAACAAGAATGCCATCAGCGATATGCTTATGTAACTCCCCTGCAAACCGGGGCTTACCTGACACCATGCCACTTTGTTTCTTTCTGCTCTCCTGAGCATCTCCAGGATTTGCCTGCAGTTTCTTTCTGTCCCCCAGGTCCTTTTCTGCCCTCTGGTGCCCCAGCCTGCAGCCCAAGTAAAAATCCAGCACTGCTAGGCTTGTAAGTCCAACTGTGATCACCCACTATGCTGTCTGCCCTCAGGGCAATGGGGATCATGTAGGCACGAGCAGCACTTTTGATCTGTGATCACGCTGTTTTGCGGTCATTTTGGAGAATGTTCTGTCAGTCATGGGATCCCCATCACCTAAGTGGGACCCATTGACCACAGACAGGCCACTGAGAGGCTGCTCTCTTGAAATCTAAGGGAATTTCATGGGGTGTTTGATCGGGCTCATTTGGATATTCATGAGCAGAGCCCCAATTGCTTTTAAATATTAATGAGGACCTGTCTGCCCTCAGGGCAGCTGTTCTTGACTACTGCTGAGAAAAGGGAAAAGAAATATTTAAAATGAAATATTGCAACTGCTGTATGTTGGGGAAAATAGTTGAAAGGGGAAAAGTGTTTAAATTAAATAAATATTGTTCTCTCCTGACTGCGCAGATCTATTTTGAGACTTGGGAACTAACAGCCTGTCTGGTGCTTCAAATCAGGGCTCATTAGATATTGGCAGCAGTGACAGGAAAATGGACTGAGCAAAATCCTTTCTCTGTGCAGCGACAGCAAGTACCCAACCTAGGCTAAAGAACTGTGGGGCATTGGGGCAAATATTTGTTTTGCCCTGACTGCACCAGAACTTTTATTCAGGGCTGTATTTGATCTGCTAAAAGGACAGTGGGTTAAGCAGCCATTACCAGCAGCCACAGCCAATTGGAAAGCCAGGAAAACAAAGCAAGGACTTGAGGGACTTTCACAAAAGCTCATGGGTAAATGCCAAGTGCTCATGGGGATTTACAGGGACCTAATTCTAGGTGCCAAGATGGCAGACCAACAGTGCATCAAGTAAGGTTCATGCACTATTCATTTCTGTGATTGACAGGTCCTCCAGCCAATCAGAGGCTAATCACCTTATCACTGTAGCCAATTATGAGCCTTGGAAAAGCCTTATAAGTGAGTGTAAGCAAGTATTTTGCCAGATTTGAGAGATTTCAGCCTGCAGATTGGGGGCATGGGGTAGGGGCTCAGGACCCTACCATGCTTCTGAAACTGGGCCGTCCAGCTAAGCCACTCAATCGAGGAGGGGTGTTTGATTTTACTTAAAGTTAAAGTAACCTAGGTAAGTATTGTTAACCTGTTAGCCTGGAGGTTGGCAGATTGTCCTCCAGGTGGTAGTCCTCCTCCCATGTCTGGGAAAGATGTGGACTGAAGACCAGATATCACCAAGTAGCAGTGAGAGCACTGACCAGAACCTCAGTTGTGAGAGGACTGAAGATGGCCAGATGCCTTCTATAGTGGAGACCAACCATGGAGGACCTGTGTGAGTACCCTTGTGCCCTCCGCTGCAAGGGAAAAATATCTTGCAAGCTAACCTATGGGCCTGCCAGCCCTTGTAGATGTTCTGTTCCAAGAAAGAAGAAATAAGTAACCTGGGCTGACATGCCCTCTATCTTCTTAGTTGTGAGAGCCTGTGAAAGTAATTAGTCTGGGCTGCTTTGCTTGAAGAGACTGTTACCTCTATAAATTGTTCCATTCACACCTTGCCTGCTACCCAGCTGGACCAGTGCAGGTGTATTTCTGAGACTGTGCTATGCATGGTGCTGCTGTTGATAGGGGTACCCAAGAAAGCCCAGACATCAGGCACTTAGGCAAAACCATATAAATGTGCTGATGTAAATCTGTGTCCTCTATTGGTCAAGATTGCCCTGTTGGAGCTGCCAGCCATAGTCATGTTGCCACTTCAGAGAACATGAAACCCTAGAGTTTGTTGTGACTAAGCTTTACATCTGAAATGACATAGTTCCACTTTATCGAATTTTGTCTGAGACCAAAGACATTCTTGAAGAGTATTGTTATATGAGTGTACTGAATGTGACTACAATTTACATTGTGCTGAATGTTTAGGATTTGCAAATCCAAGATCTAGCTAAGGTAACCTAGACCAGTTGCCTTTTCAGAATGTTCAGTCTGTGACCAAGCAGGGCAATCCTGCCTTTTGCAATGAGCAGGGAAACCCTGCTACACTACATCAAGCAGGGTAACCCCTGCACTGCTGCTAAACAATTGACAGCCATTGTTGTTCATTCGCTTTCCAAGTTAGCCACTTCCTTTCAATCAAAACTGGCTAACTCGATCAGCTGCAACATCCACCAGACCTGCAACGTCCAGGACTTTGGTATCTGGGTACCCAAAGTACAGTGTGAGAATGTGGGGTTTCAGCTCTATCTGGGACTGGCACCAGTGGTGGGGAATGGTATATGTAACATCTGATTCAGTCAGCAGCTTAGATAGCCAGGGCTCTGGGTATCATGTTTGGTTGTTTGCACTGTGATTGCCTTTTCTGTTAGTTTAGTAGCCACCCAGCTAGAGGGCTCACCAGCACAAAACCAACCTATTGTACATTTTGTAAACAGAGATCAGCATAACCTCTATCCTCCTGTTTCTCCATCCTAACTCCTATGTCCCCCAAATAAACCCTCATTAGTACTGTTTTTACAAAATCATCGTGGTGAGCGTATTATTAGTGAGAGTCAATTGCAAAATGTCAGAAATGTATGGAAATGCCTATTGGGTCATGTTTAAGAGTGACAATGGTATTTGTGGGTGGTATAACATCTCAGGGGGTTATACCAGGTAACAACTAGCTCACATAAAGTATACTCTGAGTGGAAGCACGGTGCATTGTTTTAGACTTGATATAAGTTAACGAACCCAAACCCTCAGCCTAGCTTTGTAAGTAGGTGTGTAACACTAGGAGTAGCACCACCTAGGGGTTACACTAAGTTTTATATAAACCCCATCAGCATGTATACAGTAATATCAGGATTTTCTGTAAGATGAATAAACTATGATTTCCACCCTTAATGTTATGGGTGGTGAATTCATTAAAAGGCTTAACTGCCTATTGAATTCATATCTTACTATGAAACTATGAATAACAATGATTCTAAGGAAAGCATAAATAGTATTGGAGACATGAAAACCCTCAGCTACTCACAATAGTGGGCACTCCTTGATTTGGTTTTCCTCCTGGGGATCGAGGCCTCCGATTGGTGGTGGACCAGTTGGTTGGTCTGACCACTTCACTGTTGGGTTAAATTTTGGCCCCTGGGTAGGTCGACCCCTGTGGAGATGGTCAGTTATCGCCTTGTGGGATGTGTTCCTGAAGCCCTGATGGCGGTGATGGACCTCTCCTGTTAGGGCGAGACCAGCACAGATCCTGAGCAGTTGGTCATGGCCTATAATATGACCATTTCTTCTGCTCTTGACCTGATTGCTCCTGCCTGAGTTCACCCCTCCTGCGTTGCCATGGGGCCCAATGGTTTGATGGGACTCTCAGGGAGTTGCAGAGATAGGAGTGTAGGTTAGAGAGTCATTGGTGGAGGACAGCCTTAGATGCCGACCACCTTATTTTGTTGGAACATTATAAACTCTATCAAACAGCAATTTCCCACAAGAAGACAGAATTCCTGTCCAGGGAAATTGCTGTCGACGGAACCATCCTACTCAACTCTTCAGAACAGTTGACAGGCTGTGCAACCCAGCCTATCATCAGTTCCATTGAGTTTTTTCACAAAAGGAATGTGCTGAGATTGCTCATTTCTTTGCGAATAAGGTGGCTGACATCAGGCAAGAGTGTCGCCAACCTCACTCTATGGAGGATGCTGTTGGTCTGTGTCTTGTCACAGAGTCTGGAGTGTCCAGGAGTACCTTTGATCTGTCAGAGTTCAAGGATATTATGAGGATTATCCAGGGATGCATCCCACTTGCTGTAAGTTAGATCCTGGCCCTACTTCCTGATTTGGGGTTGTAGCAACATCATCGGCCGGTCTTAGCTCGAATTATCAGGTGCTCTTTGGACTCAGGTGAGTTTCCTAGCTCCCTGAAGGAGGGGTGATGATACCCTCTGGAAGAAAGCTTTTAGACCCAAAAACCTAGCAAACTACAGGCCCATCACTAACCTTCCTTTGTGGGAAGGCTATTGAGAAAGTTGTGGCAGCTCAACTGGAGAACCATTTAACCATCCATAATTTGTACGAACCACCCAATCGGGTTTTGTAATAGGCATAGTACCGAGACTGCTCTGGTTCAGGTGCTCAGTGATCATCTGATCGGAAGAGATAGGAGACATCATTCCATCTTGGTTCTCCTTGATTTATCATCAGTCTTTGACACTGTAGATAATGGGGTTCTGCTAGAGCATTTCAGGTTCATCTGCAGGTTTTCAGGGTTAGTTCTCAGATGGTTTACATCTTTCCTCACTGGTAGAATGCAGAGAGTGGTCTCGGGTATTTTTCTTCTGAGATTTACACTGCCTTGTGGGGTGTCTCAGGACTCGTGCTGTCCCCATGTTATTTTCAGTGTATATGCTGCCCTCGGAGACATTGTAAGATGGTATGGGCTGAGGTTTCACTGCTATGCTGATGATACCCAGCTCTACCTGTCTTTTGCCCCCAACCAGGCTAGTGTTGTCTCGGTACTGAAGAGCTGCCTTGTAGAAATCCAAGACTGGATGAGTACCAGTGGTTTAAAGTTGAACCCAGGAAAGACGGAGGTCTTGGTAGTAGATCTAGGTTGCAGGATAGAGGTTGAGGACTGGGCTTCCCTCTGGTTTAGTCCTGGGGAGCACATATTTTCACCTCTGAATGGGTACGTGACCTAGGAGTGGTGCTTGGACGATAGGCTGACCCTTCATCATCAGGTGTCAGCAGTCAAGCTGGCCCTTTACCATCTTAGGGACATTGCTAGGATCAAGCACCTCATTCCGTCCAGTGATCTGCCTGTCTTGGTCCATGCGTTTGTGATATCATGCCTTGACTACTGCAACTTTCTTTATTTAGGGCTTCCGGGGTTGATATCCACGCTTGCAGCTAGTGCAAAATGCTGCAGCATGTTTGTTGACCGGGGTTTCGAAGAACTCATATTATCCCAGTGCTGCGTGATCTGTATTGGCTGCCTATTCAGTGGCGGATCACCTTTAAGGTAGGTCTATTGATCTACAAAGCCCTACATGGACAGGGTCCTGATTACTTGAAAGAGCTCCTGGTTCCCTACACCCTCTGTGACAGCTCTGCTCAGCTGACGAGGGTTGCTGGAGTTTCCGAGGGTAAGTTTAAAGTCATCTGGTGCTCGTGCCTTCAGGTTTGTTGCACCTACCCTCTGGAATTCTCTGCCCCATCAGCTACAGGAGTGCAGGACAGTGGGTGCTTTAAGCAGGCACTGAAAACCTTTTGTGGGGAAAAGCATATTCTGAATTCCTTTGATTTTACTGTTTTCTTTTATTGTTTTTATCTTACTGTGCAGCGCCTTGAAATGTGAAAGGCACTATATCAAATAAACTTATTATTATTATTAAAATGTTCTACCACCTGGTGCATCATTCTTTTAGCTGTAACACTTTTATGATTTAGATGAATTATAGTAGCAATAGGTGCCTCTCAATGCAAAACAATTAATTTGGCTAAAATGTTATAGCTAGTATTGACTAAAGCAATAGGGTGATAATTTGCCATTTCAGATGGATCTTTCTGATCTTTTGGAATTAAAACCACAATAGCTTGTTTAAATGAATGCAGTACAGGGTAATTATCAATAAGTTCATGTGTTACTTTAAGAAATCATGGGCAGATTTAATTTGTTTAAACTATGGACAATTCTGCAGTAAAGCCATGAGGTCCAGTAGATTTTTTCTTTAAATTGTCAATAACTTTGGCAATATCTGAAATTGTAAAATCTGAATCAGAAATAGAAATTTGAGGAAATGATACTGAGTCCAAATGTGTAATCTTTTCCATATCTACATCCTAGAATAGATAGAGTTATAACAATATAATACTGTTAGTCCAATATCTGAGTCTTCTGTGTAAATATTATTTTCATATTGAAGCATGTCCATAACTTTTCTTTGTTGCAGGTTTTATAGAATATGGGCAAATAATGTTCCTGACTCATCTGTATTCATGCAAAAATACCCGTGACATTTAAATGATTTAATTCAAATTATTTATCAATTCAGCATTCTTTTAATTATTATTTTTGCCTCTGATCTTCTTCAGAGTTATCACCAAATATTATTTTACCTTGTATTCTATTTACGTCTTGGACAATTAATTTAAGTTCTGTTTTTCCTGTCATTTTATTTTAATCTGGTAAGAAATGACTACCACAAGTATCATAGTTTAAAAGCATCCTCATACTGGTTACTGGGAATTTGGTCCAAAATTAAATTTCCAGAATTATCAATTTCATCCTTCATAGCATTCTTGAAACCTGGATCAAGTAATAAGTCATTGCTGAATCTTCACGTGGATATATATTCTCTTCACATAGAGGTTGTTAAGCTTAGAAAGTTTTGCAAAGTAAGAATAACCAAGATCATTAGGGTAGTGATAACATCAAATATGAATAAAATTATTATACTTTAAAAATATTTTGCAAGAACAACTAATCGTTTATCCTCTTATGTAACTACAAATGTTTTATACCCCATTGGATCCTGCAATTAATTAAAATCATTATAAATAAACTCTATTATAGCCAAATTCTATTGAAAATACAGTGATACTAGACAAAAATTATTCATACCCTACAAAGGGTGCAGAGATCAAATAATAATCTAAGCTTCATAATGTTTTCCCTTAACCAAAATTATTTTCCCATCCTGCTCTTGAAAATTTTTCTCAAATAAAATTAACATTTTATTAATAAAAATCCCAACTACCCTACTCTTATTAGTACCATAGGAATACATTTGTATACCCATTTTTTTATCCATGTCTAGATCTATAAGGTGTGTTTCCTCTAAGAGTGGACTACTGTACATATGTCCTGTTGTTTGGCAAGTAGTTTAATTTTATTTCTGTTAATAAAGGAATTTATTCTAAGATGTAATGTTCACAGTTGCATTATTAATATCTAAAGTGTCCATCATGAGTTATTTTAATATTACACAATATAATCCATCTCCCTTCCCTTTCCTCCCATAGCCTCCTATCCAAGAAGTTTGCACAAATACATAATACTTTCTACAGCCTGAATAACATTTGCCCACTAATATCACTAGATACAAAGATGCTCCAATGTTGCTCAAAAATAATAATTGAAAAGCAGACACATATTGTGAATAAAGTCATAGTTATAGATATCATGCCTTGTTTTTGGTTAGGTATTAATTAGAGCACTATATGCTACTCCAAACTCCTAAACCAAATAACTGTAAAATGAACAGCACTTCATCTAACAGCAAATTAAGCTAAATCTATTTAGCCCCCTATTTATTTGTTAAACTGCACCTGCATTTAGATAGAGGAAGTGGTGGTGGTGATAGTAATAAGGGGTGGGGCGAGACCATGCTAAAGTTTCCTAAAATAAATTTATTAATGAGGATGGCCCAGTGGTGCTAAGGATTGAGGCACTGGATACCACACCTCATGCCACACTGGTTACCTGTGTTTGGAGGTGAGCTCAGACCTCCAGGAGTCAGCGGGGGATCTGGGAGAGGATAGTAGCTGCTGCTGGTCTGCTCTCCTTTCTCAGATTGGGGAAGCTAGCCACCTTGCTATTGATGGACACCAAGTGGAGGCTGGATGCTAGATCAAGGGAGGTCTGGGGACTTACATTGTGGGGGGTGGTAGTAGCAGGGTTTCAGGAGTGTGACACGCCACCACGTACATGCAATTGCCTGTGTTCAGCACTGCTCTGGGAGGACAGGAGAAAATGAAAATGAGGCACCGTGGCAGGCTTAATGAAGCCCTGAAGCAAATACAGTGTGGACTGATATTCTCTGAGAGAGGACTTCAGCCTGCCTGCTTGGAGCCCCAAGAAGAGAAAACATATATATATATATATATATATATATATAATAAATTAATTAATGAGATGATTTCAATCAGACCAATACATTTCTACTGTGACTAAAAATAATATTTGGAGTAATCTGATCACACATCCTTCTCTGCCTCCTCTGGGGTATTATATAACAGCACTTGGCCATTCAGTATCAGCTTCATTCATGCTGGAATCACCATGAACACTTATTATTTGTCACATAGTAATTTACATAATGGGTCAAATTTACATCTGTCACCAATAAACTTCTGAAGGCAGGTCCTGAAAGATAGAAATAGTGGCCTTTTAAGAACTGTTTTTTATATATGCAGCTTGCATTATCATGTAATTGTCAAGTTCATAAAGTTTAAGATGATAGGTCTAAGCAACTAGTTATCCTGCTGATTCTGGTGAGCTGTCCTGTAAATCATATCTATTTCAGTGCGTTTTTGGGAGGTCTGTAGTGTCTGGAAATATTTCAACTACAACCTCTCTCAAAATTTGGATTTTTCTCAGTCCTCAAGAACTCCAAATAGGCATATATTTTTGTGCACTGACCTCATGTCAAGATCCTTAGTTTGCTCCTGATGCTGTTTTCTGGTAAGTGATGTCTTGCAACAACACACTTTAGAACAAGATTATCTTCTTCAAGGTTAACTCTTATCTATGCAACTGTCATCCTTACATCTGAATTCTCAATATTCCCTTCCACTTCTTAGATTTTTGTTTTATATTTTCCACATCCATTGTTTTATTTTCAGTTTTATAATTTTTTCTTTTGGTCATGTAGTTATATAAGTATTTTCTTAACCAACCCTGTTGGTTCATCTAACTCTGAATCATCCTCTGGTCCACAGTCAGCTCCTCAGAACTACCAGAAGCTGAGCTATTATCGTTTGTTGTGAATGAGGTAATAAATATTAGAATTATGAACATCAAATTGATTTCCATCAGTGAGGAAAAGTTGAACAAAAGTTCATCTTCTCCTTCACTACTCTTTGATTTTGTTGAATATTTGATTCATTTTGCATTGGAAAGTCATTATTCAATAATGTCTGGCCCACAGGTAAGTTAGAAGCAGTAGTTGCATATGAATTCTCTGCCATCACATGGGACTGCTTTTAACACAGCAGTAGGATACACATTATCACATTATCTTTTTTCACCTGTGAGTCTTGTGCAGTGTTGATTAACTGTAATGGAGCAGGTTCAGGAACAACCATCTCAGTATGAAGCATCTGAGTTTCAACACAGTCTCTGGAATCTGTAGAGAGCAAAAGCTGTGCTGGTATCATTTGGTCCAGTCAGATGTACATACATCCTGTCTGGGCTCTTCAGTTACACTAACAATCAAAACTTCATCTTCTGTTAGCAGCATAGGTTAGTTTTAATATACAGCTCATCCGTAACTCAGGAATGTCTGGAAGGGATGAATCTTTCATGCCCTGTACTCGCAGGCAATGGGGAAAAGTGGATTGGGCAGTCAAAGGGGTAATGTCATCATATAAATATCATCTTGTATTAGCACTGTCCCCCATGAAATTTCTATTATTCATTTTATTAGCCAGTATGTTTTCAAAGATACCATCCGTACTCATTAAATCCATGCTTAGCTCTTTTAAAAGATTGTTTACTTTTGTTCAGCAGTAGAAGGATGTGTGCAAAAACATCATTCATAGTTTGACTTGACAGCTTGGCCAGAATTCATCTGTTCAGTCAGTCCCTCCAGCATTGCCACAAGAGAACAAGAAGAAGCAGAAACAGTCCATTACTGCAGTGCTTGCCCTAGCTATCCCAGGGCCATGTGCGAATCTCTTTGCTGGGGCCCCATATCAAATTACAAACTCCACAAGGAACATCCTCATCTCTACCATGGCCTCTGTTACATTTAAAATTTTAAGTCAATTTCTGTTATGTTTTAAATTTTATTGTAAGCCTGTATTGAGCTGGAAGGACTGTAGTTTGTACCCAATGAGGTAAGCAATCCCTTCCTCTTCCTTATTGATGTACTGTACATGCTGCCACCCTCAGGTATGTTATGACATGCAACAAAGAAGTGAGGGGCATGCCCACTGAAGTGAATGGAGGCTATTTTTAATTGCTATTTTATGATGGCCAGTTGGAGATTAATGAAGGCCATCAGAAAATAGGGAACTCACTACAAGATCAGTTATAGCAGGCAATGTTTGGACCAGCTTCAACTGAATGGAAACCGTTCAAGTCTGCAGTTCAAAGTGGGTAGATTGTGCCAGTCACCCATTGTGGTATTTTTCTAAACCTTAAATTGTGGGTGTGGGCAGTAGAGGGTGAGATTTTTGTGTTTTATTTTGTATTTCGAATACTAATAGGCAAGAATAATGTCACTATTTGTTATTTGTAGCTGAATAACGAATAGTGCATTATTCATAACATTCGGGACATAATATTCACTACTCGCACACCACTATATCAAACACTTACTAGTAGGTTAAAGAAACAGCACCAGCTATAACAGTTAAACAATAACCCTCTCACTGTGGTGCAATTGCACTAAATTAATGGAGTGCACCATCCATAACCTAAGCCGGTCACATTTTCCAATTTATGATAATTCCTTAAAACTGTACATCTAAAGATGCAACATTGAAAGACATTACTCAATTTACAAAAAAAATTAAACAATTATTTCATTTTGAAAATCATTGAAAATACTTATTAAAATATAAAATTATATAATGTGTGTTAAAAGCATAATTAAAAATTATTTATTATTACCAGCTCCATGGCGTAGGGCAAATGTAGGATCACTCTCACATGTTGCTACCCTGGATTTTCACTCAAGCCCAGGACATGGATGAAGGTCAGCTGGAAGGATTCACAGAATCCACTGGACCCTCTCTTCCTGGAGGGTGGGCTGTCATAGACATCACTCTGTAGCTGCTCCTGGTGATATGGTGGAAATGCCATTGATGACATGGGTGACCACACCTTGTAACCCCCCTTGGCCATCTGTAGCATGCACAAGTGCGAGTGAGGGAGGGAGGACCTGGGGAGAAAGACAGAAATGCTGCAGCAGCAGGCTGGATAACGACCTCTGCCTCCCACCATGACAACAGACCCCAGCGCACCACACAGGAACATTTCAGTTATCTTCAGCAGTGTACTCTTCTCCAGGTCACAGAGCATCCCCTGGCAGGGCAAGTCAACACCAGCAATGGAAGCTGACAGCAGTTTGGAGACATTTCTTCACACTGACTGGAGGATGGATCTGGCTGAACAAGCTGGCCCAGGACATGTGGTGTCAGGTCTGATTGGTCTCTGCAGCAAGCAGCAATGAATGAAGCTGATTGGTAGTTGTGACAGCATTAGAAGACCTGAAGGAGTGGGGTGACAGTGTGCAGAGTGATAGATAAAGAAATAAGGCAAAACATTATTTAATGTTTATGCATTTTATTCAACCTTTTATTTTATTTACAGTGGTGTTGGCCAAGATGCAACTCAATACTGCAGAATACAGCAGCAAAAGATACTGCAGTAAATAAGGGAATTTCAAGGCAGTTAGCCCCTTTGCCATGCACTAACTCACGACACTCAGCTACATTCTGGCAGGCTTCACTGTATTTATAATATCAGGCAAGAAGAGCACACTGAGCTACTGGGCAGAGGACAATTCATTTCAGGCGTGTTCTTGGGAGAAGAGGAGGTACAATGGATACAATAGATACAGAAAAGCAATCTAAAACACAATGGTTAAAATACAATTCAGTCGAATACAATAAGATATAAAAGTTGAAGATTAATCCTTAAAATGAGGGATCAGAAATAACTGAAGGGCAGTGGTGCAATTGGCACAGTGCCCTACAGACCAACAGGGGCGTATTTATCCATCCATCCATCCATCCATCCATCCATCCATCCATCTTACACTATTCCAACCTGGAAAATGAATGGGATGCAGCATCTTATTTTCATAGGGTTCCATGGAGGACAGTAGCAGTCAAAGGTTAACAGTTCTGCAGGAATAGTTACATACTAATTGTCAACACTGTTCTGTATTGTGGTTACTTTTTTAACCCAATAAAGTAAATTTTTATAAAGAAAAGGAATAGTTGCATACAGGTTAAAATATACAGAGGAAACACTGGTAAAGGTAATTACATCCAAACAGTAATCAAAGAAAGATAACAAAGTGGGGGTCAGAGCAAATAAAGAGCATGAGCAATGCTATGCAACATGATTGTGGTTAGGGACAGGGATAGGGAATATTGGACCCAAAAAAATACAAGAAGTCTTAAAATGCTTGGAAAGACAGGACCTGAACATTTGCAAGCTAGACGCATTCCTGGAAAGGAATTTGTTCTATAGTGTCTGAAGCTGCTAATGCAATGGTCTCTTGGTGGTGCTAGACATCTTGGGCATGGAGATGGCTTGTGCAATGGAGTTGAGGCAGCCATGAATGGCTACAATGTGGTTCTTATTGTCACGATCGACTCCTTAGCACCTTTTCATGTCTGCCCTTGATTTCCTGCTACAGGCCAACATGGTTTATTGATGATATAAGGAGGTTGAAGTCAAAGGCATGGAGGTTGGAGCATTATTAGAAGAGGTCCCAGCCAGATGAGAACCAATTCATACTGAGGGCTCAATACAATAAGTACCAACTGACAATCACTGTGAAAAGTCAATATTCCTGTCAAGGGTGATTGCTGCTGGAAACAACTGGCCCTCTCATCTCTTCAGTTCTATAGACAGATCATAACTCCAAACTGTCTGCAGTCCTGTAGAGCCTTTTCCACAGACAAGTGTGAGGAGTTTAATCAATTCTTTCCGGACAAAGTGTCCTTTTATTCTGGCCGAGATATCCTCAATTGGTCTGTTGTCAGCCAACAGTGTCTAATGTTTAATGGACAGAAGACTGCATCCTTATGGGTGGAGTTTGAGTTAGTGTTAGTAGCCAATGTCCTCTGGGTAGGTTCAGGACTGTGTCCACCTACTTTATGTTGGACCCTGGACCAACCTGGCTTGTCTTAGAAAGCTGGGGATGCTCGTTCTGATCTGTGTGGAGATCGTTGGGAGTTCTCATAGGGAGGTAATTTGTCCTTTACCCTGAAAAGGGTGGCACTGATGCCTCATCTTAATAAAACATTTTAGACCACAGTGTTCTCTCAAATTACAGGCCTGTCCTGAACCTTAACTTTCTGGGGAAGTTGACTGAGAAGGTAGTGGTGCAGCTGAAACACCTGGGGAAATGACATCAATGAGCCTCTCCAGTCTGGTTTCTAGCCTCACCATACTACAAAGATTGCTCTAGTAAAGGTGTACCATGGTGTCCTTCTAGCAAGGGATATTGGGTGTTACATCCTTGTCCTTCTTGACCTTTCTTCAGCCATAGACACAGTGGACCATGTGGTGCTATTGGTTTGTCTGAGGCACTATGTAGAACTCACAGGAACAGTGTTATGGTGGTTTGAGGCCTACTTATTCGGCAAATGCAGCTGGAGGCACTTGGCTCTTGCATCTTGAGCAGTGCTGCACTCTGCTGTGGGTGTCTCGGGAGCCCATTTTGGCTCCCATGGTGTTCTCTGTGTAGATGTTGCCATTGGCAGACATTATTAGATGCTATGGCATGGATTTCAATTGCCATATCAATGACACCAGTTGTATGTGTCTTGTGCCCTGATAGTGCAGTTGCTTCAGAACTGAGTGAGTGCCTTAGGGAAATCAGGACTGGATGGTGGCCAGCTGGCTTAGATCAAGCACACTTAAGACAGAGGTGCTACTTATTGAGCAAGCTCAGTTTTGGTCAGCTGTGATGAGCAGTAATACTGACTTGCCTTCTTTGGATGGTGTGACACTCGGAGCTGTAGATAGTGGAAAGAATCTTGGGGTCATTGTGAACTCCTAGCTGACCTTAGAATATGAAGTGTCAGCTGTTATCTGCAGTACTGTTTATCATCTCAAAACATCTCCCAGATCAAGCCCTTTCTTGATCAAGCTGATCTAGAAACATTGGTGCATGCCCTGGTTAAATTTAAATTTGAATACTATAACACTCTATATCATTGGTTATATGCAAAGTTGTTGCATCACTTGCAGCTGGTCAGAACACAGCAGCCTGCCTGGTTGCTGGTACCTTTTGGTTTGAGCATATCATGCTGACCCTCTGTGTTCTGCATTGGTTGCCAGTGCAGGGGCACATCAATTTAAGGTGGGCTTGTTAATTTACAAAGTCCTGCATGACCTGGGCACTTTCTACCTGAAAGCCTCTTGACTCGATACACTCTTGGTTGCCCCTCTGGTCAGTGAAGGCAGACTTCTTTGCTATGCTGAGATCCCATTTAATGTCCTCAGTAGATAATGTATTCAGAGTGGCTGTACAGATTCTTTGGAATGCCCCCTTCACCATGAGGTGAGGGTGTTCTTTCTCTAGCCATGTTTAGCTCTCATTTGAAAACTTAACTGTTTACATGGAGTTCAGGGCTGGTGCTCCTGTGTAATTTCTGATGCTGTTATATTTTATATTTTCCATTTTAATTTTTGATTTTATATTTTAAGTGTATTTTACTGAATTGCTGTGTTGTATCTTGAGGTGCCAAGAGCCCCAGGTAGTGGGTGCAATACAACTAAAATTGCCTTCAATGCCTTGCCTAAATTTACCCTTCAGCCAGGGAGTTGAGAAGCTAAGTGCTGCTTTTGAATGGACTGTGTGATAGGACTGAATAAGGCCTTGTCCCATTTATTATATAAAAAAGTTAAACACAAGGATCTGTTCTATAATCTCCTTTTCTGTCTAATCTATCTGATTGCACAATCACATTTTCTGGTGAGACCTAGGAACTGATCACTCTGATGGTCTCATGATTCTCCACCTCCTGCTATCTCTTTGCCTTCACTTAGTGTTTCTATCTTTTCTTCACCCTTAGTATCTGCAGTTACAAACATGTATGTGAATCTTTGTGTGAAACTGGAACCCTTTGGTTTGAAAATGCATAGTGTTTTATTGTTGACATGATTGCAAAAAGTTATTTGAAATTCAGAAGGTTAACTTTCAGATGCAGCACAAGCTCTTTTGCAGAGTTGTCAACATGAGATTACTCTGGGACACCATTTTCTATTTGTTGGATCTGCAGGAAACTGACAAAGTTCTGACATATTTTGTGAGAAACAGGATATCTCATAACAAGGTCAGGTTATAGAAATTAATTGTCAAGACAAAGACTTCTTATAAAAAGCAGCAATCTTTTGTTAGAAGGACAGACTGATATTTAGATATGGAGATACCCTCAGATGGAAGACTTTGTTTTCTCTATATAACTTTGTAAATAGTTACTGAATAATTATTATTTTTATTTTACTGTAATTTATAGTAATAAAATGCTACTTTCAAATTTTATAACAGCTCCTGGTTTCGTATGCTTCCTGACCTGTATCTTGATGACAGATGCTGTCAGACTAAGTGGGATTTATGCCATTCATACTATAAGACAGGAGTTTTGTTCATGGGTACTAGACCTGGTACAAGGTAAACAAAGTAGAAAGGTATGGATCCTGCAACAGCAAGTTCAGGAGTGATTACCAGAAGAATGGCAATAAAATTAGCAGACACAAAAGTCTAAACTGAGACTGTACAGTCAGAATCAGTGATTGAAGAAGAACAGGCAGGGACAAAATGTGAAAGCCTGTCTGCCTTCTTGAAATGATGGGCTATACAACAAAGAGAGACAGATGTAGAGAATAGAAGAGATGCAGTGACAGGAAGAGAAGAGAAGCGAAGTGAAGAGATGCAGCAATTGCTCGATGCATAGCAAGATATCAAAATTGGAGGATCTGATATTAATCCTACCAAATGTGCATTGGACATGCAGGAAACCAGATATTTAGGATGTGTTTTGGGAAATGGAAAGTAAAGCCAGAGATTTCTAAGACAGAAGCTGTAGCTAACAGTCTTATCTCTAAATCAAAGAAACATGTTAGGTAATTTTTAGGGCTGGCTCGTTACTATCACAGATTTATTCCCAACTTTGCCCAGTTAGCTACTTCCCTCACTGAACTCAAGAAAAAATGGTTCCTGAATAATCTGAAATGGTTCACAGATTGTGATGAAGCTTTTCAGGCCATCAAGGATGTGTTATGTTCAGCCCCTGTTGTATGAAGCCCAGACTTTGAGAAATAATTTTGTTACAGACAGATGCATGAGAAGTTTTTCTAGGTGCAGTTTTGAGTCAGAATATAGATGGGAAGAAACATGCCATTCTATATATCAGTAGGAAGCTGCACAAGAGAAAAAGCTACTCCACCTTTGAAAAGGAATGCCTGGCAGCAAAGTGGGCCATGGAATCACTCATGTTTTTATTTGCTAGGAGATGTCTTTGTACTTATAACTCATCATAATCTTCTCTGTTGGTTTAACCAAATGAAAGAAAAAATTTCAGACTCACAAGGTGAGGTGGTACCTGTCACTACAACCATTTAAATTCAAAGTGATGCACAAATCTAGGCAAGAGACTATCAATGCTGATTTTCTGTCAAAATATGGATCAGAAAGTAGAATTCCAAAGGTTGAAAATAATTGTGTGAGTTTAAACTTCATTATTTGCTGTACTGGTTGTTATGGAATAAGGGATACTGAATATGCAACTCTAAAGGTAATAAGGTAATATTGGAAAAGAATTAAAAGAAAATTTTGGAAACCTGTTTTGTTTAAAACAGGTTCCATCTTAAAGAAGGGTTATATGACAGGGTTGTGTAAGGCCCTGTCCCATTTGTTATACAGAATGAGTTAAAGGCTGTCCCATTTGTTATACAGAATGAGTTAAATGCAAGGATCTGTTCTATCCTCTCCTTATCTGTCTCTTGTCTCTCTGATTGCGCAATAAAATTTTCTGGTGAGACCAAGGAACTAATCACTCTGACCATCTCATGATTCTTTGCCTAAGGCTCTCTGCCTTCACTTGCTGTTTCAGTCTTTTCTTCCCTCTTGCGTATCTGCAATTAAAAATATATGTGATTCTTTGTGGGAAACTGGGAACCTTTGGTTTGAAAATGTATATATTTATATTGTTGAAATGATTGCAAAAGCTATTTGGAACTCAGAAGGTTAACCTTGAGATGAGCACAAGTTCTTTTGCAGAGTTGTCACCATGACAAATCTGATAGGGAAGGAAGTTCTAAAACAGGGGATGGCAGATTTCATTCAGGCTAGTTGAGGTTTAAACTTGTAAAGGGAGGAGGGAAAATGGGGGCTGATCTGACCAAACATCTCACAGGTAGGCCTGGCCTTTAGCCCTGGGGGTCAGATGGTTGCCTAGGGAGGTAGGTCCTGTAGGGGAGGATGGAGGTGGACATACAAGAGGACCAGGGTGGGCATGGTAAAAGGGGTAGGGACAAGGGTGGGGGGTGATAAATCCCAGGAGCCTAGGGAACAAAATCCCGGTGTTCCAGGCCATGCTGGTTGAAGGAGGGGCAGATGTAGCAGTGGTCACTGAAACTTTGGCCAGCCCAACCATGACTGGGAACTTAATATGAGGGTACACAATGCTTAGGAAGGATAGAAAAGAGAGCAGAGGGGAGGAATAGCTATGTTCATTAGGATAACATAGCGATTATTAGGGTAGAGGAAGCAGAGGGCAATGTGGAGGCCTTATGGGTCACTTTAGAACCCCACAGAAGGAAGATCAAGATGGAGTGGTATATAGACTCCCAGAGCTGATGGAGGAACTAGAGGATTGTCTGCTGGCTAACATTAAGGGCCAGCGTGGACCATAAGAGAAAGGAGTAGTGTTGATGGGTGACTCAAATATGCCAGCTAATGACTGGGGAACTATGACATCCATGGTGGCCAAGGAGCGAGAGGCTGCTGGATGGCTTCCAGGATGTGTTCCTCACTCAGCAGGTGCTGGAGCCAATGAGGGAGGGTTGTGTCCTGGATGTGGTTCTTGCAGATGGGGATCTGGTATGGGATCTGTTGGTGGAGGATCCCTGCCAGTGAGTGACCAACACAGTCTGGTTTCAGCTAAATTTGGGGGATAGCTCCAAGACAATGACTGTAGATTTTACAGAGGCAGATTTTAGGGCATGGTAGAGATCCTCAAGGGTATTTGAGGAGATTACACCAGGAGTGATGTAGAAGGTAGGTGGGAGGTCATAAAATGGGACTACATGAGGCCATCAGGTCCTGTGCAAGGGTGAAACACAAGGGGCAAAGTCTAGTAAACTGTGCTGGTGGTCCAAGGAGGTTCAGGAGGTGGTAAGGAAGAACAGAGCTGCCTACAGCAGATACAAAAGAACAAGGGGAGGGATAGGAAAACTACCATCTTGCAGCCAGGCAAGTCACCAGGATGGTGAGGGAGGGCACAGGCAAGAAAGAGCAGAGGCTTGCCCAGAGGATATGGGGTGGGGAAAAGGGATTCTTTAGGTTTATTTGGAGTGGAGAAAGATCAAGGGCCAGCTCTGGAGATTGAGGACAAATGGGGGCTGGGTGGAAGGTGCTAGGGAACACATGGAGGTATTGAATGATTACTTTGCCTAGGTGTTCTCTAGGGAGGAGGCTGGGAAGCTTACATAAATCTTACAAAGCAAGAGCTGAAGGAGTTAGAAGGGCAGCAGGCAGGATTGCTGGAGCACCTGCAAAGAACAAGATGTTTGGAGAAATAGCTCAGGGTTATCACATCAGGATGGATCTGCTAAGGAGGAGGGACCGATGATGCTATCCCCATTGGCCAGGTATAGGAAGCCCTTAAATCCCTTAAAAGGGCAAATTTCTGGGGCTGGATGACATACATCCCAGAGTTCTGTGGGAGTTGGTAGATGTTCTGGCTGCACCTCTGGTGGATTTCTTTAACATGTTGCTAGAGACCGGGTGGGTGCCTAAGGACTGAGATTGGCAAATGTTGTGCTCCATCCACAAAGGGGGATCAAGGGAGGTGCTGGGAAACTGCAGACCTGTCACTTTGACATTGGTGGTGGGGAAGATGATGGAGAGTATACTTAAGAAGAGATTGGGGGGTTCTTGGAGGAGATAGGATACTGGATATTCATCAGCATGGGCTTTGCCAGGTAAATAGTGTTAAACTAACCTTGTGGAATTTTATGAATGGGTAACATTGGAACTCGACTAAGGAGGCCAGTGGATGTACTGATCTTGGATTTCAGCAAGGCATTTGACTCGATCCCATACAATGGTCTACTGGTGAAGCTGAAGGGATGGAGGTGGGCATATTGATGGTCAGATGGATTGGAAACTGTTTTCCTGGGTGAACTCAGAGGTTAGTGATATGTGGGAGGTCTTGTCTCCTAAAGGGGTCATTAGTAAGTACCACAGGGCTCTGTTCTGGGGCGCTCCTGTTTAATGCCTATATTGCCAATATCAGGGAAGATATTGGATGTGAAATAAGTCTCTCTTTATAGATGACTCTAAGCTGGGTGTAGTGGTAAAGGGGAAGAGGGAGAGTTGGTCCTCAAAGGGACCTGGATACCTGGATAGGTGAGCCTGTACCTGGAAATTAAATTTCAACTCCTCCAAGTGCAAGGTGCTACACCTTGGATGGGGTAACCCCAAACATGAGTACATCCTGGGAGAGGATGAGCTGCAGGCCATGGCAGAGGAGAAAACCTAGGAGTCCTAGTGGATGTCAACATGAATAATTCAGAACAGTGGGAGGGCTGCAGTCAAGGCAAATAGGATGCCGGGATGCATCACTAGGGAATTACCTCAAGGATCAGGAAGTGATTCTGCCACTGTACAATGTCCTGGTTAGGACCACACCTGAGAATGTGTGCAGTACTGGAGGCCACACTTGAGGGACATCCATCTCCTGGAAGGCATTCAGAGGAGAGCAACCAAAATGATCCATGGCTAGGGGAGAGGACATATGAGGAGACTGAGGAGCTCGGCCTGTTCTCGCTGGAGGAGAGGAGAGACTGGGGGGATATGATTGAGGTCTTTAAGTACCTCATGGGAATCAATAGGGTAAATCAAGGGGATTTTTAGGCTGAAGGATGGTGGAATCACCAGAGGACACAGTTGGAAGCTTGAAGGTAGAAGGATGAGGGGAAGGAGGAGGAGGAGGTATTTTACTGAGAGAATGCTGGAACCATGGAATGCACTGCCAGAAGAACTGGTACTGGCTTCTACAGTGGAAGGTTTCAAGAGATGGTGGGACAGGTATAAGCAAGGGATGAAACAGTTTGGCTTGCCCCCATGGGTTCTTTGAGGAGGGAAGGAGAAATAGGGAAAGGAAGGGGGGATGGATTTGGTACCCATCCAGAGTTCTGAAGCATGAGCAGACTTGATAGACCATGTGGCCTACTCTTCTGGCATCTAGTATGTTAGCATGTTCTGCACCACCATCTTCTATTTTGCTGCACCTGCAAGAAGTCATGAAGTTCTGATGCATTTTATGAGCGACAGGATGTCTCTTAATGAGGTCAGAATATAGAAATTACATGACAGGCAAAAGACTTCTTATGAAAAGCAGCACTCTTGGTATAGGGAGAGACTGAACTTAGAATTAGAGATACCCTCAGATGAAATATTTTGTTTTCTCTGTTTGTATTGACTTTGTAAATAGTTATACTGAACATTTTTTATTTACTTTATGTTTATTAGATTTATAACATACAGTTAGAAATCCAAGCATATTACATACTGTACATAAGCGTCCACATTACCATGAGGTGCCACTTCACTTAATTCTGTAGCATCTTACTCTTGCTATACTGATACGACATTGGGAAGGATAAAAGAAGAGTAAAAGTGAATATGCAAGAAAGCTGCAAAGTTGAGTCAAGGGCAGCATAGGTTTACTGTTGTGATAACAATAAAATGTTACTTGCAAATGTTATAACTGCTCCTGGTTTCTCTATGCTTCCTGACCTGTACCTCGATGACAGACTGTACACAGCTTGACTGTGTGCAGTGGACTAGAGATAATATGGGCTATCCATTGTAAACAGTTGTACTGTAAAACAAAGAAAGCTAGTTGTAGTCACACCTGATTGTGAGACTCAGCCTGTTAAGCTGGTAATATAGCAAATAATGCTGGATAGACCATCCACAGGAGAGGATGAACCTGCAACCTTGTAAAAATGATCCAGGGTAGTACGTGTTAGTGATTTTCTTTGAACGAAGTGACAGACATCAGAAGAAGGAAGAAGAATAGTGGCTAGTAAGAACAGGAATGGGGATTACAGTATAGGGCATTAAGGGTGATGGGAGTACTGAGAAAAATAAAGAGAAGGACCTAGACTACAGAAAATGTATTTAATACTTATAGTGATAGTGTGGCTATGTAGAATATCTTCTGATTGTTCTTTGAGGCAGTTCTTTAAAACTGTAGTAGACAAGTGAGAAACAAGTTGGCTAGAGCATTTTAGCCTATTGTGGGTTGAATGGTTACTACGAGAAGCACCTTATATAGGGAGAGGAGCTAAACAGGCTAAAAGGCTTAGTACATTCAACAGAGTCTGATTGCCTTAACAGTCAGACACCAAGCGAGCTAATGACAAGCAGTCCCAGTGGTGAATGGTTATGAGGCAAACAGTGATAGAGTTGTCTGAGTTGGATTGTGCAAGGGCTTGCTACTGTCTCTTTCAGTGTAGTATGCCATGGAGGATGGAAGTGCACTTGGAGAGCTGATGGGGCAGGTGTGTGCCATCCTGCCTGTAGTGTGTAGGGGAGAGATACATATTCAATTGGAGTGAGCTGTTCTTCACTCTGGAGAGGCATGTTGCCATTCTGTAATGGTGACTAGCCATGCTATAGAGGTAAAGAAAAGAAAGATGTCAGCTTTGGGTGGTGGCAGGTTGGTATCGCCAGGTTCACAGATAGATTTACTAACAGAGGCAATAAGGAAAATGTTACAAGTTGCAGCTATAAAAGGCAACTATGAAGATGTAACTAACATGCTTCCTGGAATATTTCAAAATAGTCAAAACCCCAAAACAGCCATCCTCTATGTAGGGACAAATTACTTTGGGAAAAATGACCTAGAAAATATAACAAAAGATATGAAGGAAGCCATAATAACTCTAAAACCCTTAATGTGACACCAATCATATCTGAAGTCCTGCCTGTACCTAAATCAAGACATGATAAAAGCAAAACATAAAAGCCTATAATAAATGGCTATGTAGATGGTGTTTAATGAATCACATAAAATGTCTAAAAACCTGGGAGAGATTTGAATATAGGACACTCTCTATGCAAATGATGGACTTCACCTAAATAAAAAGGGTACAAAATTACTATGGTTTTCATTTTACAATATCAGGACCATGCAGTTACAAAAACTAACTCTAGAGGAAAAGGGATAATACAACTAAAACAAAATGTCATATCAATAGTATAGCAACAACCAATACCAACAAAACCTAATAAACAATATTCAGATAAACATGCTCTGTCCTTCCTGCTCACAAATGCTAGGAGTTTCCACTCCACTAGGAGAGATGAATTAGGTATAATACTAAATAAAGAGGTATCGGATAGTAGCAATTACAGAGACTTGGTAGGGGATAATTCTAGCTGGAATATAAATATTCCAGGGTATAATGCCATCCAAAAAATAGAACAACAAGAAGGAGGCAGAGTGGCACTTTATATAAAAAATGACATCAGCTATAAAACTATAAATGAGTCTGTGGACGAAATAACTACTTAAATGTTATGGGTGGAAATTATGAGAGGAAAAACTAAACTATTGGTTGATCTCTGCTACAGACCACCCAATGTCAATTACAGAAACACCAAGCAATATTAGATGCCTTAAAAGAAACTGACAAAACAGACTTTATATTGATGGGAGATTTAACCTCCCAGGGATAGACTGAACAAGGAACAACAAACAGCAATATGGAAAATTAATTCCTGCAGTTATGTGCATTCAATGGATTGACCCAACTTATAAACACCCCCAGAAGGAAGGACAATATTTGACTTATTAATGACTGATATTCCAAGTCAAGAATATTAAAATACTCACAACCCTACAGAATAGTGATCGCTAGTGATAACATTCAATACAAAACTTATTATTGAATGAAACCTGGGCAGAATATTTAAAACTATAACAAGACACATTTTCTCAGCTAAAAAAGATCTAACCACATGACAATGGAACAATTGGTCTATATCTCCTGAATAAAACCTGGCTCACAATAAAAACAAAATTATTGAATTAGAAAAAATAAGTACCAAATAGAACTACCTATAACAATAGGGAAAATACCAATTTGGGCAACCTTATATGTATTATGTTTACTAAAAAAAAAGACATATCGTGCTTCAATTGGATGTAATAATGACAATAAGAAAAAATACAGGAAATATTAAAAAGAGAAATGTGCCATTAAAATGGAAAAAATAAATTAGAATTCAAATTAGCACATAAACAATGGAGGTAAGAGTTTCTACCTACATGAACAATACAAAACAGACCACTAGAATAATTGGTCCACTTACAGTTGACAACATTATAGTCGACTCCTCAGAAAATGGCAGAAGAATTTAATACCTATGTCTGTTCCATCTTTAATTGTGCAACAGATAAAAGACAAGATGGTCACTATGCATGTAATACATTAGATGATGGTATCACAGAAATCAGTAGGCATGAAATTATGACCAAATTGGGGCACTCAAAATCAATAAATCACTAGGGCCTGATGGACTTCATCCACACCTACTGAAATAAACAACATCTTGGTTAATTGAGCCATTAGATCAAATATTCAACCTATCATTAAAAACAGGAATAATACCAAAAGATTGGAAAACTGCCTTGGTCACACCGATTTTCAAATATCCAATTATAGACCCATCAGCCTGACTAGTAACTTGGGTAAATATTTGAAGCCATCTTAAAAAAGAATTGAGGAAGATCTAGTTAAGAAAAATCTAGTAGATCTCAATCCGCATGGATTCAAATGCAAAAGTTCATGCCTTACCAGCAGCCTAGTCCTTTCTGACAATGTTAATAAATTCTTTCATGATAAATACCGGTGGATGTGGTATACTTGGATCTTTGCAAGGCCTTTGATAAAGTGCCACATAGAACCTTGATTAACAAGATGCAATTTTTGGGATAAACTATAGGTTGGTAAATTGGATAAAAGAATGGTTAAGCAACCTAATACAAACAGTGTGTATAAGGGGTTATTCATCAAGCTCAGGCAGTGTTACTAGTAGGTACCTCAGGGGTCCATTTTGGGACCCGTGCTGTTTTTCCATCTTTGTGCCTGATATGACAGCCAATTTGTAAAACATAGCCATCAAATTTGCAGACGATACAAAAGTTGCAGCCAACATTGGATCTGAAAAGGATATATTAGATCTATAAGAAGATTTAATAAGTCTAGAAAATGCTAAACAAAACAATTTGTATTTTAATGCAAACACGGGTGCAATATGCACTTGGGGGATGCAAACCCAGACATACAATTTAAATTTAATGGTAACTTTTTCAGCCTATATCCAAGGAAAAGGACTTAGGAATTAATAAATCAGATCTTACTTTTAACACCCATTGTAACCATATTAGAAATCATGCAAATAGGCTTATAGAATGCATTAAAAGAGCATTTGTCACTCTGAATAGGGGCTGTAGTCTTCTATTATACAGAGTATATGACATCCCCATCTGGATTATTGTTCTCCACTTTGGAGCCCCTATCTTAGGAGGGATGTTAACAGTCTGAAGGGATTCAGCTTTGAGTTTCCAAAATGATTGATGGAATGCAAAATAAGACATATGAAACAAGACTGCAGGATTTAGTCCTATAATTTCTGGAGCAGAGAAGAACAAGGAGGTCTCTACTTATGTATAGCATAACAAAAGATCCAGAACTTCTGGCACTCTTGGCCTATCCTTTAAAATTAGGGACTGTAACCTTAGAAGCCATAACTATCAGCTTAACACACCCAAGAAATGACATCAGATGCTATTTCTTCACTCAGAGGATATTCCCTATGGAATGCACTACCAAAGGCTCTTTTGGATACAAATAACCCCATTCTTTTCAAAACAAATATGGATACACATTTCTAAATGGGGTATAACACTTTCAGATTTCTGGAGATGTGCTAATATGGGCTATTGCCTTCTGTACATCTATGACTCTTAGTATGAACCTTAGTATGAACATTGACAGTGAAGCACACCTTGTGAGCTGCCAGTGTTGTGAGTGTACACCAGCCTGCCTTTTAAGGAAAAAGGAACATCTGTGGCCACTATAGGGTACTAGTCACTCTCAGGAGGTACACTGATAGGCCTGAGTGGCAGATGGAGACACTCTAAGGGCACAGGTATGTGAGGAGGCAGCTGCAGAGGATAGAGGGAGGAGGCTGAGACTTGAACAGTAGGCCTAGGGGCTATTTGGCAGTGACAGGTAAAGTAGGTTAGCTAGAACTATGATCTGTAGTGAAGGAATAGGAGTCTGAGTATATTAGAGAAGGTAGTAGCAAGCATCATTGCAGAATTCCATCAAAAAGGACACTAGCAACAGGTATCAGCTGTTAACAAAGTTGAAGGAGGTCAATGGCCAACTGGGGCAGAGTCCAGACAAGAACACCTAAACTGTCAAGGAGGAGGAAGGAAAAGGCAAGATATGGGAAGGAATGTAGTAGTCTGTTGGTCCTGACTGTCCGGCAGTGTGCAAGTTTGGGAAGGTACAGCATTGCTGGACCAGGAAAGAAGCTCATGCCAGGTGGTGTACCTCCCTGTATCATGGGTCAAATTATTGCTAACAGGTCCAAACAATTTAGCTGAAGGAGGATCAGGACATTGTCATCCATATCGACACTGGCTTAATAGCCAACATGTCCTGAGGACATGAAGAGCCTACTGGAACTGAATATGTTACTGTATCCCAGTCTTTGGTACTTGTGAGAAACAGCAGGAGACTATTAGTCTAGATAATGCTTGTCTAAGGGTCAGGGGCAAGAGGGACATTTTTGTTTTCCTGACCAGGTGGAGAGTCTTTGGGTCAAGGGATACCTGTATGCCTAGGGTAGGCAGCACATATTCCAGGAAGGAGTGTGGATACTAGCTAGGAGTCTAGAGAGACAGCCAGGGAGGGAATTCAGCAAGTGCATTGCTGGAGTGGTCTGGTGCAGGTAAACCAAGAGGGAAGGACATCAGATTAGGGGAGTGTCAGAGAGGAGACCCCAAGGGGTAAGGAAGCATTACAGCCAACTATCCTCATTTGCATGTAGGCCAAATATGATGTACACGCCAACAAAAAGGTGAGCTTGAGTGCTTAATGCACACTGAAGGCCAGGATTTAGTAGCATTCACAGTGACCTGTTTGGGGAATAAAATTACTTGGACACAAAACAGAGTGAAAAAAACTATTCCAAGGGCATAGGTCTGACAAGGAAGTGGGTTAGGTTGCCTCTTCTTAAGTGATTGAGTCATTTTGGAAGACAAGCAGGACATGGGGAGGGTGGGGGCAACATAGTGTCACAGAGTCCATCTGGGTCATGGTGAGGAGGTGTGATACAGGCTTCAAAACCTCTGAGCAGAGTATAACTAGCTTGATGATCAAATTATGAAAACAGCAAACCAAATCCAGTGGTGATCCTGGAACTTCAATCTCCCAATGTAGACTGGCATATGGGATAATGGCAGAGCTGAGACCGTTTCTGGTCATCTTCAAGGACTGCTTCCTAGAAAGCCATGTCTAACAGGGACTAAGGCCACACATGAACTTGTTCACAGCAGTGGGATGGGGTCATCTCCAGTATTAATTACGAAGAACCAATCAAAGGCAACAATCAAAACTGGGTAACCATCTACCTGGTGACAGGGAAGACTAGCACTTCACAAATGTGGACTTTGCCACAATAAATGCCCTGGTATCCAAGGGTCTAGATAAGCAGCATGAGGCTGATAATGTGGAACACAAGTGGGGTTCATTGAAAAGGTGCTAGAAACCTCAGTGGATGTTTGCATTCCTGTATCCAAGAAAGTGAAAAGGGCCAAAAACCCTCTCCCGACTCAACAGGGACATAAGGCAACTGATCTTGAACAGAAAGAAAGGTTATGACTGCTGCAAAGAGACTGGTTACCTTCTTGGCCAGCGCTTTGTGCCATTTACCATTAACTCATTGAGTCCTGGTAGCCATTTGGGGTCAGATTCTGTAATGGATGGTTCCGACACCATATGGTGTCTACTGGACCCAAAGCATCTAAAAAGATAATCTAAATAAAGAAGTTTGTAAGGCTGTCTTGAAAGTCACGATAGACAGGCACTCTCTAACCTGAAGAGGTACAGTCCCACACAGTTGGGGCCATGAATGCAAAGATCTTGCCCTGAGGGCTTCAAATGGACCCTGGGAACCTCAAGCAATCCCTCATCAGTGGAATGGAGTGGATAGGGGGTGGTAGGGACACAGGAGGTCTTGCAAATAATGTGGTTCCTGTCCAAGCAAGGTGATCAAGAAGACACCTTAAGTTTCAGATTCAATGTAGACAAATACAAGGTTCTACACTTTGAGAGAAAACCAGAAGTAGGACCTGCACATTATGGGGCAGCTATGGCTGCAGTGAAGGAGGAAAATGACCTTGGTCATAATAGACAAGGGAATGGAGCATGGCAAGCAGTGAGCAGCCACTATACTGGGTGCATCCAAAGGTCATGAAAAGTATGCAGGGCAGGTTATCCTGTCTCTTTACAAGGCCTTAGTCAGGCCTACCTGGTGCACAGCATGTAGTGGTTCTGCCAATATGAACTGCAAACCCTCCAACATTTGACAGATGAAAATATGTACACATGTGTTACGGGGAGAGGGGAGGGAAGCACCATCCATTTGCTCATGACTTGCACCTGACACACACACACACACACACACACACACAGCACACATGCTGAGCCACACACACACACACACACACCTTTCACAATGGCGATGCCAGTACCTCATTACTCAGAGCTAATCAGTAAAGCAATTAAGATTTATTTAAGTGAATTGATTTTGGTTGTGTCAGATGCTCTGAGACTAGCACTGGCAGCAGCAGGTACTAGTGCAATTTTATTTTTGACAGATCAGTTTACTGTCTAGTCCAAATACCCGTGAACTAATTTAACCCAGACATTCAAGGCAGAGGTGCTGAGGGTGGAGGTGGTGGATAGCATATGACTGCAGATTCAGTAAAGTCTGCTATTTTAGTGTTGTCAAAGCAGGTATAGCCCAAATTACAGGAGCCATGTATGTTACAGCAAAACAAATGTGATGTATGTCTGATCACAATTACATTTATTTTAAATGTACCCATTACATGAACTTAAGGGACATCCGACAACACAAAACTAAGTTAAGTCAGCAGAGACTGTCTAGTTTACTAACCCCTGACTGTTTTAAACAAACAGTTTAATTTATTTAAGTTCTTGCATACCTCTTAAGTTAAATGCAGCTGCCATAGTTTGTTACTGGGCCTCTAGTGCACTAGAGATCGATGTCTAAAATCCACCAGGTCACAGACCCAGTCCCCAGACTGGTGAGCCCTGTCCCAAAATAAAAAACAGAATGGTGTGCGTTTGAGGATTCAACATCCGGACAAGACAAACAGCCATCAGTATGATGTGCCTGTAACAAATCCAATCTGCCAAATGCGCCTCGTAGTTCAGCTCACCAGTGACAAGACAGCAAGTTAGATCCACGCTATCTGGCAGACTCTCCACAAAGTCAAGTGTCAGGGCTCAGGAGCCTGCAGCACTGCTCAACTGCTTCCAACAGTCACAGGTAAGCCCTCAGTCACGCTTCAGCACAATGCAGTGCGCGGTGGTTACCATAGGGACTGTCGGATGCTTTTCCACCAGACCATCAGCTTGCACTCACTGCAGCACTGAGCACTGGATTTTGGGAAAAGTTTAAATTAAAATATTCTCAGGTGGCCGAAATTCAGTACATACTGAGAACTAGCCAGTATCTAGTACCACTGTTAAAGTCTGGTACTGTACTGGCCAAAACGGTACAGTTGGAGAGTCTGCAAAAGGGACAAAGGAGATTGATGGAGACATAGGGTGGTGCATGGCCACCGAAATAGTCAGAGGGGTGAAAGATAAAAGCTATGAAAATAAGTTGGCCAGGTGGCAATAAGGGCTGAGGAGTTGAATGGCTTACCTCCCATCACATCAGTGACCTTTGTTTGGGGAACAAGAGGAGTCACTGGGGGTCAACCAGAGGGGAGAGGACTGAGCATCCCCAGCCTGTTCTCTCATGGGGAGAGGTGGACAGCCATCTCAGCCTCTGACTGCCACCGGATGGAAGCCCAGTTGTACCTGCAAGTTACAAGTGACTGAAAGGGAGGGCTGCGTCTCTGAAGTACGTGATTGCCTCTATGTGCATATCTTTATGTGTCACCATGGCAGGGAGAAACTGAAAATGGTGACAGATGGGCTTCATGAAGCCCAACATGTTTCTGTGCCACTCTAGCTACCTGACTGCTGGGCTAATCTGGATTTATGTACCCCAAGATGGGGAGTATAGCCCTCCTCCACCTAGTCCCATCATGGAGGAGGTCAATATGGGGACTCCAGCCCCAGTGGGTCTGGGAAAGTGGATGTTAGTTGTGGGGAGCAGGGACAGGGCTGAGACCTTGCCTGCCTGCTTTGCTGGGTTTAAACTAAAGCTATATAAAAAAGCAAGGAAGAGAGGTTGGTGGCACTTAAAATGTTCACATTGGTGAAATGGAGGTGATAGTGGGCATGATCTCAGTTTTCTGTATACTCACAGGTATTGGAAAGATCAGGCACAGATGTTTGATCTGGTGTCCTTCAACAGGATACAAGGACACACTTGACACCCAGAGGTGGCAAATTGTGCTGTAACGTAAGTGAGGAAGAAAGGAAGGAAGCAGTTCTCTCAGATGGTGATGAATCTATTGAACAGCCTACCAGTGGAGACAGTGGACATGAAGGTAGTACAGTCTTTCAGTGTAATCCTGGACACATTTCTGCTTACCCAAAGAATAGCTGGATAATCTGTGCAGCAGAGTGGGAAGGAGCCCCTTTAAGTTAGTACGCTTACACACCATGCTTATGTAACCTGGGCACCATGTACCAACAGGTTACTATCCCTGCCTTGCAGGCCTAAATAAGGTTGCAGAGCCTGGCTCTGTTCAGGGCAAAAGTGTGTTCTTCCCAAGATATAAAATAAAAGTGCGGTGCCTCCACTGAGAGTTAAACCATAGTGGGCCAGATATTGCGCAGCATAATCTCCTGGGATGCTGTACCTACCCACCTCTCTTGCAGTCATCCGTTCCTCACATGGATTACTTTAAACCAAAACAGTATTTCAACATGCTTGCATAAGTTGACTTAAGTTAATAATATGTTCACTAATATGCTCATGAGACAGCTGTAGAAATGTTAACTAAATTTATTTACATGTGGGAGGGCTAGGAAAAGGGAAATGGATGTAGAATTTAAGCTCTGTTAGCATTTTGCAACTGTCAGAATTTTTACAAAAACATTCAGTCACTGTCAGTAAACCAAAGTTTCACAGTGCCTGCATCCCACCAGAATATACATCAAACAGATGTTAGCCCACTTGTTCTCACATTACTACCTCCAACCAGTACCAGTTTAACCCTAAGAGTCTTATCTGGGTACCCAGTATCTAGTTGTGGACTCTGTACGATGCAGCCGATTGGCTGGCATTGGAGCATTTTGTAACAATTTAGTTAAATCTCTTTTGGTTGAAGCAACAACAATTTGGTGACTCTTGGAAACTTTATGACCACGCGCCAAACTAAAATACCCTTGGTGGCAACCATAGAGAGTCCCCAGTTGTAGGGCAAGCCCTGAATTACTCACGGTTTGAAGAGATTGACCTTTCAGGCTGGTGACTTTCAGATTATAGATCTGGGGTAATTAGATCAGTAGCACTTTGTAACTCAGATTAATAAAACGAGCAGCAGGCATATTACAGTTTGGGGCCTCTTCTCTGCAGGAGGCTCTTGTAGCTTTGTAGGCTGGACACCTCTTGGCGTCTCTTGTAGCTTGTATCAACTCAGAACTGGAACAGGAGACCACAGCCAACAGGCCTCAACTCAAAATCCAGGCACCTAAATCCTTAGGGGAGATGCATAAGTAATGCCTAGCAGTGACACCATGTATCTGATTCCCCAGACTGACCTCAGATGACAGTCACTCTCTTCTAGTATTCAGGACACTTTAGCTGTAAATGGCTTTAGTCACATTGTCAGTGGGCATCAGTGGCTCTTTCTTGACTGGAACACAGTCCCTGGTTTTCCCACTGAATTTTAGCAGGAAGCAGTCTCAGACTCAGATATTTCAGGTTCAGAAATGAGGTAGAAATGAGGGACATCTTCACACTTTACTGACTCAGCTTAAACAGAAGAGCCACTGGTGACGCTCACCAGGGCACACCAGGGCACGTGCCCTGGTCAAAAATGCTGTGCCCCAGTTCGTGTCCTGGTGCTCCAGTCCGAAAAATTTTGGATTTTTTCTGTTTTCTGTTTTCTGTTTTGTTGCGCTAGCATAGCGCCGAGCCTCCTCCTTTGCAAGCTGCAACTTACGACGAACCGAATGCCTTTTCAGGAGCTGTGTCTGCGCATCCAGGGCCTGATTAAGGGAGGACAATCATGCCCCAGTAGTTGGTGGTGGTTTGTAACTGTAGTCATGCCACCGCCCCACCTCCCGCCCGCTGCAGCGAGAGTCAACCTACTTCGCAGCTCGCCTCTAACAAACAAACAAAAAACTGGAAAGCAGCGCAATTCAGAACCAACCACCATTGTAGATTTCTCTCACCCCTGGTTTGTAAATCATGTCATCCCCGACCCCACACACAGCATGAGTCAAGCGGAACCCCCCACTGCCGCCCCACAGCTCACTCCATAAATCAATGCTGCATCCTGATAGGTGACTTTGGAAGAGGCACTTTGAATGAAAAACAATACACACAAGCCCCTTCTACCACAGATAAGCAAGCCAGCAATGCAGATTTCTATCACTCCTCCCTCCTTCTCAGTTATTTGCAGCCTGCATTTAGGATCATCTGCGGCTAAGCAAGCACCTAGGGTTTGCTGGGTTTTCATTTTGTTGAGTCAGAGACACAGTGGGACTGAACCGGTATGGTATGACCACCAGATCTGGGCTGTTGCTGCGTGATTGACATACGAGGGCATGATCGGCAGGAGCTTTGCTTTTATGAGAGTACAATCCATTCCCAGGCAGCATTTTTAAAGCACTCTTCTTGGTGGTTTTCAGGCTCAGCACCAATTCTAGGTGGAACAGCAGACATGAAGGTCACTGACACTCAGTCCGATACACTTTGCCGGTGCAGCACCAGCGCTATCTATGACATGTTATCTGGACCCGGCTAGCATGCATGATGCACTGCTTCTAAGCTGCCTGCTGCTGCTAAACTGAGGAGTTTCAGAGGGAGTGCCAAGCAGCAGCAGACAGCTTGAGTTCAGAAAGTGGCTTAAAAGTTCACCAATCAGAGCCCAAAAAGTGTAATCCTGCCAATCGAAATAGGGGAGGCAGACCAGGCTGATTGGTTCATTTAGAAGAGTCAGTCACAACATCTGCATTAATGCATATGTGTGGCAGAAAAGAAATCAAAGGGCACACTTGGCTCCTTTTCCTATAAATTGGGGCTGTGAATCTCTATTCAGCCAGGCATCAGATTTTGATCACCTGACTGACCTGCCAATGGGAAGAAGAACTGAAGAAAGAGGAAGAAGACAGTTATCATCTGGATCTCCATCCATACCAATCGACCAGCCCTACTCCCACCAGCCGATGGAGAGAACCAGGACCTCGGACACTTGCGCCTAGACTGCCAGTGTTCTTCAATCTCAGCTGCACACTGTTTGTGTCAGATTATCTTCAGGAGCAAGCAGCAGAGTTTCTCTGAGGTAGGCTCAGGCTGGTGGTGTTTATATAACTGATGCTAATTATTATACAGTAAATGTCAATTTTGATTTTAATTTTTGAGGGTATACTAGCATTTACGATTACACTGTACATGCCTTCATGGAAACTGACACTGTAGGATACGGGGTGGGGCTCTATGTTAAGATGGAGGGTACTGCAATGTTTTGCATATTTTGTTTAATATATTTCTATTTTCTCATTAACAACATAATGAGAAGGGACAATGTGCTTCTAGCTGTGTCAATGCTTCAATTATGTATTGGATGATCTTGTTAACGTGCCCACCCCAAAAAAAATATATACAGTGTTGGGCACCATAAAGGTATTTTCAGTTCTAACTTTAAATACTTCACTGAAGTATGTCTGCTACTGCAGAAAACATTTGGTTTGCTTGCAGATTGTGTCAAGTTCATATCTGAATTTTATTTTATGCTGAGATAATTGATCCAAGCTTGTTCTAAGAAGAGATAAAGGGTTTGTGTGTGTCTGTGACATGCTTCTACCTCTGACCCTGAAAGAAATATAATTACTCACCCTTTGATATTATGAACAGATAAAGGTTTTCCACCAATCTGTTTGTAGTCATGGCATTTGTACATTATAACTGCACACACTTCTGTACAATGGGTACATACAGTAACTTATTGTGGTTTGGAGTAGGATGCATGCATCTTAATAAAGCACTGTTTATTTTTATTTAATTTATTTTCCTTAAAATAAACTTGTGATTTAAAGAGGTTGTTTTGCTTTGCTGGACAGGGTCTAGAGGAGAACGATCAGAATGATACTGGGATTTTGGGGGAGGCTTTTGTAGAGACTGGAGGAGCTCAACCTGTGCTCGCTGAAGGAGAGATGGAATGGGGGATATGATAGAGGTTTTCAGAATATCTCAAGGGAATGAATAGGGTAAGCCTTGAAGGGGTGATTCAGCTGTGGGAGGTAGGGGTCACCTGAGGACACTTAATGAGGCTGGATGGGGAAGGCTGAGGAGGGAAACAATGAGGTGCTACTTCACTGAGAGGGTGATAGAGCCCTGAAAGATGCAATATAGCGCTGTGGTTTAAGGCTCTGAGTTACAAATCTGAGACCTGGGTTTGAATCCCAAAGCCCCACATTCAGGAGGAAGAGATACTGTGTGCTGGCTGCTTGTGGACTCTGAGGACAGACAGGGAGTGGCATGCACAGCTATCATTTTGTCCGGGGTGTGATTGTGAATGAAGGGAACTTGGGTTACATAGATTTAATTTAATTATTAATTTTATGTATTGCTATTTATTGCCTGTCCCCCGAGTGAGCCATGGCCATAGTAGGATTGTTTTTACAAAGTCTAACAGTTAGTTTGCAACAGTGTGAAGTGTGTGGAGTTTAATATCTATAGTGAGTGATTCAGTTCACTTTCAGGCCACACTAGAAAAACAAAAGGATGCAAAAATACTGGCTGCAGTGCTAGGTGGCTGTGCTCACATGCTCCCCCACCCCCAGGCAATCTTGAAATTGTTCAGTCGGACTGTAATTCAGTAATGTGAGTGAATTTAAAGCACCAATATGAGCATTTTGTGTGTGTGTGTGTGTGTGTGTGTGTGTGTTTAACAGTCACATTCTTCACACTCATTTAACCCCACCCAGGCCCATTACCAAACCAGTAAACTGCATTGTATTGCTATGTTACTCTGGATGTGTAAGTGTGTGCTTTAAATACCAGAGTGAATCGATTATGCATGCATGAGTGCTGGTGTGAATGGACCTCTGTCAGGCTGGCTACCTTGATGTAGTAGACTAGGCCCAGGCTTATCACAATGCTTGCTAGACTTGTAGCTAAAGACCAGTTTAACTTCTGTGTCTATTAGGATGAAATGTTGTAAATATAAACATTTATCTTTTGGGATTATTGGCTAAATGGATATTTGAAATGGACAGGGCTACTGTGGGTGTGTGTGGTGTGTGTGTGTGGCATTGCATATTTTGGCTTATTGTAACATGGGGGCAGAAGTACATCAGTTCTCCTCCTGGTACAGCCTCCTGGTACTGGTAAAGGCTAGGAGCCAGAGAGCAGCATCTGCCCAGCCAGACCTGTAGCAGGATACACTACTCATCTGCACTTTACAATCTGCAGCACAGAGTCCCTGTCCAGCAATCAACAACACAAGAAGCTGCCTGCCTGCAGAAGTTGAACCAGAAAAACTGAGTCAACTGAATCTACTAGCCAGGCTGCAGGGGTGGCCTGTGGTGGTGTACCCTGCAGAATAGACTTTACGTGACAGGAAATCATATCTATTCTGGTATGGCAGTGTAGCCTAGAGGTTATAGGAACGCGTGTAAATGAGCTTGATGCATCTAGCAAACCAGACCTGCGTTTGATTCTCACAGCCTCCACAGTGCGACTCTGAGCAAGTCACTTAACTGCCCCAGTGCTCACAGGTCACCCCTGAAACAGGCACTTGAGCCTAGTGGGCCTTACTTGGTTACCAAAGACTAAAATAAATACATTTTTGTAACTAGTTTATGTTGCTTGCACATGTGCAAGAAACATAGTTTCATCATCAGAGTTTTGGAGGTGTGGCAGCCCTCTTCAATTCAGTCAGTGTGTTTGCAGGCACGGCGCAGTTCTCCACACACACACACACCGTTACGCATACTGTGTGCTGCCTCCACAAGACACTGTATAGCCGACGGGGTGCCCAATCCCCATCGGCTGTGCTGCTCTCCCCAAACAGAGTTCCACATGCCACGCTAGGTGCCCAACCCAGCATGGCTATGCCATCGAGTAGCTGACAGGGGTGCCCAATAGCCCATCGGCTCCACTGTCCCTCCTCAGAGAGTACAGGGTACCACGCTTGAGCCCACCCCAGCATGGCAACAGATGCATGCCGATGGGGTGCCCAACCCCATCGGCTCCATGCCCCCCAAACAGTTATCCTTGTGCCATGCTGGGAGTCCACCCCCCAGCACGGCAAATGTCCCAAGGCCGTTGTCCTTTTAAAAAAAACCTGAAACACAAAACGGTCCCTCACTGTCTCTTCCCCATCCACACCCACCCACTGCGCACCCTGCCTCCCCACACCCTCACCCCATACTTACCTCCAGATCTGCTTGATGATCTTCGTGGACCGGGAACACGCCTGCACTCTTCAAAGCCGACTGTGAACTGAGGAAAGCCGGTAAGCTGTATAATGTATTAAATAGGGTTATTTCAACGTTGCTGCATATCTCAGGCATTTTTGGAATTTGTACCAAATTTTCAACATGAGGTTTTGGGACCCCTTCTCATGAATGCTGTCACTGTCATGGCATTAATCGGGCCTGAAGGGTGATTTCGCTGTCACTGCAAAATTACCTTTTGGCACTGATTAACAAAACGATACTGCTGGTGTTCATAAGGTGGGCTCTCAAAAGCGTGTGTTGAAAATTTGGTGGAAAATTCCTAAAATGACTGTTTTACTACGCATGCTAGGCAATTCACGCACGCCATAAGTTTGCTAATTTCAATATTTTCACTCAGATTTTCAACATTGTTATTTTACCATACCTCCTTATGAGCAGTATAGCTGTCATTTTTCATATCTCAACCAAAACATGTTTCCACCCATGTAGCTTATAATGCAGCAGTTGGTGTGTGAAATCACTGCATGGGACATATTAAGAAAATCACAGTGACACTGTTCATGAGCAGAGGTCTTAAAATGGCTATGTTGAAAATTTGGTGAAAATCCTAAAATTACTGTTTTACTAGCCAAGTGTTGCGCAGTTCCTACACACACTGTAAGTTTGCAAATTTTCAATATTTGCACTCCACTGACTTCAAATACACACAGCACATACAAGCAAGCAACATTCGCAGTGACAAATGCTTGTTTATTGTATTTTATTCTTTGCTAATTACTGGTGAGATTCATTAGTATAAGGCCCATTTTAAGGGTGACCTGGAAGAACGGTGAAGTTAAGTGATTTGCTCAGGGTCGTGGAGTATGCAAGTGAAGGCTGCAGGAATAAAACTGGGCCTGCAGGATGTTTAGGCTCATTCATAGCTCATGGTTGTAACCCAGGGGTTTCACAAATGATGAGGTCAGACTCCTTGGGAGGCCCCAGCCAGTTCCATGGGAGACCCTGTCCATTGTGATAATGTACTATAACAAAAGCATCAGTACAGGTTGCTGTGAATATTTTGAAGCTATACTTTTTTTTTTCTATTTGAGATCACCCTTTATCTTGTCTTGTAAAAGGCTTTGCTCAACAGATTGAGCCTCATTTTAGCTTTTGGTTTACAATTTGAAGTAATTAAAAGGAGGGTTTCATATGTGGCCCTCTGGTGCAGCAGTAGCGCTACTGCTTGTGAAGCTGGTGACCTGAGTTTGGTAGTGAGCTCGGCCACCGAGGGCTAGCTGCGGAGAAAGAATGAGCATCTGAGGACCACTCTCCTCTGGGGAGGGAATCACAGATCCTGGTGTACACTTTCCTAGCAGTGGCAATGGGAGAGCACCTCTGGACTGCCGCAGAGTGAGTAGGGGAGGGACATGCAGGCAGACACATGGCACACAGGTCATGCATCATGGTGCCATTGAACACTGCATCTCTTGGGAGAAAAGGGGAATAGGAATTGGGAAACCTCAGTGGCAGGATGGTGTAAGACCCCTCACCTGAGTAGCTGGGTTAGTTGGTCCAGCTACTGGATCCCATCTACGAAGTGGTTTGGGGACCCTGCTAACCCCTGGCCTGGGGGCAAGCCATGAGGAATATGCTCCTGGTGGTAAATCCAGTGGATGTTGGGGTCATGGGGCTGGAGGTCCTGTGGACTGAGGGAAGGGAGAAATAAATTTTTGTTTGGGGGAAGGGGGTTCTTTCAATATGGCTAGCGCCAGGTTTGTAGCAGTGTTCGTAGCTAGCTATCTTTGAACACCCACTGTCCATTAAAGTCAGGGAGCAGAGTCTGTTGCATACTAGTTTACCATAGTGCCAAAGTGCTTTTAAATGTGTATGTAAAAACAAAACAACAACAACAATTCGAACAGTCCAGAAAACCTGAAGCTAGCCACGTTAAAACAGTTCTCATTTGGCTAGTTCTGCTCTCAGAAATTGTGAAGCTAAAAGATAGAGTGTCTCTCGCAACACTGGAGAAATGAGTGATCTAAAACGGAATAAAAAGTAAATCCATATTTGTATAGTAACATGCACTGCTGTGTTTTTTGGTATGAAGAGATGGGGAAATTGAATGCAACAGTCCCAGGTGAATAACTCTGCCATTTACTCAGTGTTATCTCAAGTTTTTCTGGTGTACAGGGTACAGTATTGCAAGGTATTGTTTCTATGGGGAGGCCTGACTTTTTCTTCCATATCTTGGGAAAGCTCATTAAGACTGTTTGAGAACCAAAAGCTGTAGCCTATGCTAAACATCCTCATGTTTTTCCTTTTACGTGTTGGTCCTCTATATTTGTGTTACTGTCACCCTTAGTTTTGCATATTGTGTTCACTTTATCACAGTTACTGTTTCTTTTCATATTTCTTGGATATTCCACAAGGCTGACACACTGTTCTATGCTTGTACATCCGAACAGCCTGTGATGGTGTAACTAATACTATGGAATGTCCAGGTAGTATGAAAATGAGAGCACTTGCTGCTGAGGACTCTGGTAGGATCCATAAAGTGACAAAGGCAATAAAAATGTCTGACACTGAAACCTATCAGATAAAGATTATAGTACAAACAAAACAAAAGGGAATTCACAAGAGCAAATAAAGGTATAAAATATCACCAGTTAAAAGGCCATAGTTAACATTCAGAATTCAAAATACTGGCTGATTTACTGCTAATGGACTTAATGCACTTAACACCTCCAAGAAAGAATGGTTTTACAAAATAAGGTCTGTGTGACATCACATCTTCTCTGTAACCTGGACATGCAGCCAAAACAGAGCATGGTTTGATACTATCGGTTTTAAGAATACGTGAAGACTCAAAATGGCTCAAAATCAGACTACACTTAAGCAAAACTGCACTACTGTATAAGGACCATGTATTGTGTTAAAGTGAGCACCCTCAAGTTGCTGGAGGTGTTGGTGTTTCTCGTGCCATCAACGACTGGTATTCCTCTTGGCTGTGTAGTGTCAGAGTGAGCGGCTTCAAGTTGCTGGAGGTGTTGCTGTCTCATGCCATCAACGGCTGGTATTTATCATGGCTGTGTAGTGTCAGAGTGAGCAGCCTCAAGTTGCTGGAGGTGTCAGTGTGTCTCATGCCATCAACCGCTGGTATTGTGTTGAGTAGTGTCAGTGACCCCACTCCATTAAACAGTGGTGTCACTGGTAGTAGTAGTTTTTCTTTTAATTTGTGGAAGTTCAAATTGAAAATATAAACATTTGACTGAAAGGAAACAATGCTGTCATTCTAGATTATGGATATCTGGGAATTCACCAGAAATGAAAGGCTGATGAGTTAGAAGATGACTGTAGTAGTTCACAACAGTCTGAAGCTGTGCCATGCTCAAACACCTTGCCTCAATGGGAACATAGTGATGCAGTATGCAGTCTGATAGTGATACTTCAGCATCAGACTCAGAGGATGATGGAAGTTTCAGAATCACTGAGATCTGTACAGCACAACTGAAAAACCTCAGGCCCCTGATTTTTGAGCCAGAATAGAGACTGCATGACTGTGCAACCAAAGCTGAGTGCATTTCCACAAAAGAAGTTTGACCAAAAGTGGAAGGCATTCAATCCCAACTGGCAAAGCATTTTCCCTGGATTGACTACTCTCAGTCTGAAGATGCTGTATATTGCTTTGCATGTCGTCATTTTCCTCAAACCAGTAAAATGTCACTGTGTTCCTTAAAATAGCTTCCAGAACTGGAAAAGATCTACTGGAAAGGATGGCTCACTAACCCTGCACAACTCTGAGTCCCATAAAGCATCACATACATTATGGTGTGACTTTAAGATGCATGCAAAGGAAGGAAGGACCATACAGAATCTGATCAATGAGGATCACAGCAAACTTGCGACAGAAAATCGCCATTACATAAAAACAATAGCAGAGATATTGAGGTAGACTGCTACACATTGCATTGCACAGAGAGGACACAGAAGGTGAACAAAGTGTCAACCAGGGCAATTTTCTTGAAATTCTGAATCTGATAGCAATGCGTGATGACATAGTCAAAAAAAAATTGTCAGGTGCAAGAAATGCAAAATATACATCACAGCATCCAAGACCAGCTCTTTATTATCGCACGGCTTGTGCAACAACAAATTACAGAAGAGGTTGCAGCTGCTGGGGCATTCTCGATACAAGAGGACTAGTCAAAGGACATTTCAAAGATTGAGTAATCTCTTTTGTGGTGCGTTATGTGCATGGTGGCAAAATACATGAAGAATTCCTTGGTTTTCAACAAGCAAAAGGCCTGGATGCAACATCCCTGACCAGGATAATACTGCAGACACTTGCAGATAACAGCATAGATATAAACACATGAATAGCACACTGCTATGATGATGCCAGTGTTATGAGTAGGGAAGCAGATGGAGTGCAGACTAAGTTTTGTAAGAAGTTCCCAAGGCTATACACTGCTACAGTCACAGGCTGAACCTTATAGTTGTGGATTGTGTCAAAATATTCAGATGGCAGCTGAGTTTCTCTCATTGTTACAAACATTGTACAATTTCATTAGTGGGTCAGCAGTTCATGCTTTCTTTATTGAAATGCAGAAAGAAATTATGCCTAGAAAGGGCCAGTGGAACTCAACGTTTATCTGACACAAGGTGGACCTGCCAATATGCTGCATGCAACAGTGTGCACAAGACTTTGCCAGCCATCATGGAGACACTACATCACTATGAGAGGGAGAGAGGCAATGCTGATCGTACAGTTCAGGCAAAGGCACTTATACATATAATAAATAGCACATTTGTCATTGATCTTGTTATATTTGAACTGATCCTCAAAAAGACCAGCATTGTTGCAAAGTGTTTGCAATCTTCTGATCTGCAACTATCCTGTCGTACAACTGGTAGCAAGCTTACAAGAAGAATTATCGGAAGCCAGACATGATAGCGAATCTGAATCTGGTTTATGGTCTACAGTTTGGACAGAAGCACAGAAGCTAATCCAGGAGAGCAGCTTGCCTCAGGCTCAGCCAATTGAGAGGGCTCGTGATCGGAAAAGACCTGTTTCACATCAGGATCATATCACAATGAGCACAACAGGGCAATGCCATGTTCTGCAAACCAAGGACAATTTTCGGAACACCTCTTCTTGCCAGCTCTTGACAGTATCATTGGAGAGCTGGACAGACGGTTTGATGACAAGAACTGTGAAATTCTAAAAGCAGTTGCTGCGCTAACTCCAGGGAGGAAGGATTTTTGAAGGAAGAGAATGTACTTCCATGGCACACCACTATGAATTGAACATGAGAGATCTGTCAGCTGAGTTGTATGCAACAAAGAGGCTTCTTGAAAGGCACCCTGATGAGGACATAAATAGTATGCATGCTCGGATTCATTATTTGATGCCATACAGAGATGCCTTTTGAACTATAACGCCACTTATCATTGCACTTACTCTTCCAGTCACATCTGCTGGATGTGAACGTTCATTCAGTAAACTCAGAATGATTATAACATACCTTCGCAATAGAATGGCAAATGAGACTTTTAACCTGGCAGTCCTTTCTATTAATGAAGGCTGCACACAGGACTTGGACATGGACAGTGTGGTGGACATTTTGCCAAACTACAAAGCAACAGAAGAATTACTTTATTATGAAAAGTGACTATTTATGAAGTGGTATTGCATATGTGAAATGGTCAGATGGTTGTAGTTCAGTTTACTATTTAGTCTAACTTTTTTTGTTCTGTTCAAATGCTTTCAGGCACTTAAAGAACTGGTGAGACTTTCAGGAGAACTTTAATAAAACATAATTTTAGGCACCATCCAACTTTCTGAAGTGAGCACCAGCATGCTGTTTGAAAATACAATACTCATAACAAACCCATAAACCAGTCCTTCAGCATGTGGGAAATGTGAACGGGGGAGGAGAGACAATGGAGCAGACAAACAACTTTAATTACAAAGTTAGTATATGCATACTTAAATGTAAAATAAAAGCTCTAAAACATAAAATTGAAATGGCATTTTTATTTCTGAAACATAACATTCATTTTTTCAAACTGTAAAACAGATGGGCATGCAGGAATTTACATGCATGATTTACATTCTGGTTTCTATAGGTGCCTGGCTCCGAACTGTGGTGCCCACCAGTACCCTAGTAACCAACAGAAGCTGGAGCCACCACTGAGAAAAGCTAATCTCACTTCAGTTGGCAGAAGACAGGGGACAGCTTCTCACTTTACTTTCCATCTACTGGAAACATCAGGCAGGCTTTCCTTGGCTGTTTGGCCATGCAGGCACCCAAGCAGGCCTCTGAACTTCTCAGACTTCAAAGGCGAATTTACTTTCCTTGGGAAACACCCAGATGATTACTTTAACTCTGACAAGCAAATGACACTCATTTTGTCGACAAACTCCTTCAAGCCATTGGAAGGCAACACAGAGCAACTCAGAGTACATCCAGGGCTGGTGGCTATGCAAGTCCCCCAGGGAGGTCTTCTACTTCTCTCAATGATCACAGAGAGGCTTTTCTTCCTTGGGATCCCTCTCAAGACAGCTTTTCACCTCTGCACAACAAATCACACTTTCATTCTGGAAGCAGCTCTTTCCAGGCTTTTAAAGGTAATGCAGGGCATCTCCTGAGCTGGTGGCTGTGCAAGGCCCCAGGAAGGACTTCTTCCTTGAAGATCACAGCAAGGATTCCTGTCCCTCAAGAAAACTCTCAGGCTACATTATGGAGGGGGCTGGAGCCCCACCTTCAGGAGGGACTCCATATGATTTGAACTGGCTGGTCTTCTCACTCTCCCATTGTGGAGTAACATTATGGAATAAGGAATCAGAGCCCCTGTCCCACAAGAGAGGCTCCAACTGAACTGAACTCAGTTGAAACTGTCCTCTGGGTTTCAAAAGATCAGGGCAGCTCTTGCTTGATTTTTTTATTCTTTGTTAACCGGTAAGGCCCACTAGGCAAAACTGCCTATTTACAGGAGTGACCAGGGAGCTTTAGGCTGGTTAAGTGACTTGCTCAGAATCACAGTGCACAAGTGGAGGTTGGAGGTATCAAAACCACGCCTGCTGAACTAAACTCATTTACAGCTTGTTACTCTAACCTCTAGGCTCTAAGATAAAAGCTATGAAAAAGCTGGCCAGGTGGCAATAAGGCTGAGGAGTTGAATGGCTGACCTCCTGTCACACCAGTGACCTATGTTTGGGAACAAGAGTGAGTCACTGGGGGTCAACCAGAGTGGGAGAAGACCGAGCATCCCCGCCTGTTCTCTCATGGGGAGGTGGCCAGTCATCTTGGCTTCTGACTGCCACCGGATGGAACCCCAGTTGTACTGCAAGTTACAAGTGACTGAAAGTGAGGGTCTGCATCTCTGAAGTACATGATTGCCTCTATGTGCATATCTTTATGTGTATAACTATACTCCCAGACTTTCCCATCATCAATCCAATAATTACCACTAAAAGGGATACATTGGAAAATTGGATAGTCTTGTCAGAAGGAACTTTTGTGTATTAAATAGAAGAACCCAGGAGACAGACCAGTGAAACTAATGTTTGTAGGACCTCATGGTTCTTCCAACCCTGATTTAATTTGGGTCAGTTTAGAAGCTATAAATTGGTCCAAAGTTTATACATAAGTAAACACTCAGAATCTGCACACCTCCTTTAATACTTGTTATCCAAAATATCTTCCCAGCTCTTCACAGCTTGAAATAAATATAACTAGAGATCTAGAAATTATCAACCAAAGAAGGATAAACTGGAGACCTACCCATAGTGCTCAGATTCAGGAGATTCTGAATACAGGAAATTAAATAGGATCCACAATCAAATACTAGACAATGACGAGGTACTGGATGCATAAGAAATCTGGAAAATATGTATAATATTTGAAACCCTTTGCACAACCAATAAAATATTGAACACACCAATTACTGTTCAGAAATCTTGGTTCAATCAGAAATGCGGACATGCTGAGAGATCACGTAATGCAGAGTGCTGAGTAGAAGCTCCTTCAAGAAGCTCCTGCCTCCCGATCACTAAATCATCTTTGATGTCCAAACTTTAATTTCTCCTGTTTTCATGATTCAGTGCTGTCTAAACACTTTGGAAGTCTGGTTTGACAGTGATTTCGGCGTTGGAGGCTTACATGAAGAAAGCCTCCGAGAAGCATCCCCCAGCTACACCTGAAAAGGCCTCTAAAAATCCAGGGCTTCGGGTGGGCCTGGGTCTGATCCTCCGAGTCAATTTTGAGCAGGAACCCTTAACGCTGTCCAGGTTCCTTGAAGAATTTAAGCCCTTTCGTGAGGAAATGAAAGAAATGGCAATGGATCTGAAGGCTCTTTCTAGAAAATTGGATGAAGTCTGGCTATCTGTTTCTGATAATACAGCTCGTATAGTCTCCATAGAGAAAAAGCTGGGAGTCTCGATCCTGATCTGGTCTCTATCGTCAGAAATTATCTTGTTTCGAATCCAAGCTCGAAGATCTGAGGGCCACAGCTGTAGAAACAACGTTGTGATTCTCAGGCTACTGGAGGGAGAGGAAGGCCAACATGTTGTGGCATTCTGTCCAGAAGTTGGTGGAGTGGGTAGCCAGCCCATTCCCCTTGGTCCTGGCTATATCATAGAGCGAGCTCACAGGTCTCTATGGCCTAAACCTTCCCAGGAGGATCCCCCGCCCATCATTTGCCGGTTTTTAAATATTTGAGAGGCAGCACTTTCTGCAGAAAGTAAGAGCTTTGCAAGAGGTTCACTGGGAAAATATGAAACTGAGAATTTCACAAGATTTGCCTGGCTCGGTTCGCATGAAACGTAAAGCATTCCACCTATTGTTTTCAAGATAATTGCAGCAGGCTTGAAGTTCAGGATGGGATACCTGGCCAGGCTACAGGTTCTAATAAATGGATCCTGGTTAAACTATGACAATCCTGCAGCTGCCCTGATGAGCCTTAAGTCTTACGTTACGAGATCTATTTAAGGATCCCTGAGATGTTGTGCTCATAGAACGGAGAGATATACGAGTGGAGAGCTGGAACTCTTGTTTTTTTCCTTTGTGGGAAACCATTTAGTGCGAAGACAAGGGAAACTTCCCTGTTGGTTTGGACTGGGGATCATTGCAGGCCATGCTGGCTTCCAGTTTTCTTGGCTCCATTCACAGATGGCCCACACTGGTTTAAAGCAAAGGACACTTAGGGTCTCGGCCTGATTACGGGAGGGGGGAACAATATATCAAGCTTTAGTAGTTTCTATGTGATAAACATAACAGAGAGGTGAGTAAGCTTTGTTGTGATTCAGATTTGTTGTTTTTTCATCTGGATTGGTATTAGGAAGGTCTTGGTCTTTCTCTATTATTAATTCTCACCTGGTTACGACCTGGAACTGGTCATCAGAGGGCACTAGCATAGGTGATTCATGAGGATGCAGTCCTCAATTCGAGGGATTTAACTGATTCTTTTCATTTGATCTGAGTGCAGAATTTGTTAACTCTCATATGGAGAGCCTGTGCATTTGGAGGTGGGTTATTTCTGGGTAGAGGCGCTTTGTACGCCTTCTCCTCCTGTGGTGTGATTACAATCTTTTCTTTTTTTGATTCCCTGCTCTCAATCTGTGCTGCAGGTCCTCCCCTCACTGGGTTCCTGGTCTGGTTTGGTTTCTCTAGGGTTGCCTCATGAGGCAAGGGACGGTATCTGCTTTCTCTCGGTTCAGTTTGGGTTTCATGATCACCTGGGATGTCATGGATCTCCTGTGGCCCTTTTCAAATAGGCTCCTACAAGTTCAGACTTCTGTGGGATTGTGGTGAAAGTCCAGGACCGCTTCTTTTTTGGGAATAATCAGCACTGTTTTGTTTTCAATACAAAGATATTTGAATGTAAAAGTCTCTAGCAATAGGGGACATTATAGGGGAGGAAGAGGAAGGAAAAGCACTAGTACTGTGCTGAACATTGCTTGTGACAGTTTAGAGGGTGGAGGGGCGGGTTATGGGGTATTGCTGGAGGGTGGGGGTGGGGATGAGAGGACTTAAACCTGGGGGGTTAGGGAGGAGGGTGGTTTTACTGCAGTAACCCTGGAGGTATGTTTACAGGGGTTATGTATCTCATGTGCTGAGCTGAATTTTTAAGTTTAATTACCATTACTGGATGGCTAATGAGATAACCTTTGTGACTTGGAACGTTAAGGGATCAGAAAGAAGCATAAACAATACCAGGCTCTCAAACATTAAAGTTTACTTAGCTGTCAGATAACTTTTTACAGGAAATCCATTTATTAGAAGTGGAAGCTTTACAGTTAAGGAGGCAGCAGGTGGGATCGATCTACAGTGCTCAGGGATCTACAAATAGTTGTGGGGTCATGCTCATGATTAACAGGAGTATTCCTTCGTTTCTACACAGGTTATTAAAGATTCCAAGGAAGGTTTACCTTGTTAAAGGTACTCTGGTCTGTTCCAATATTATTAGGCAGTATTTATGGTCCCAACTTGGATGACCCAGGATTCTTCATGAGACTTATATGCATCATTCTTCCAATGCTTCCCATCAGGATTATTTTAGGGAGATTTCAACCAAGTACTGAGCCTAATTTAGATAGATTAGGTAGAGGTCTGGGAGGGCCACTCTGGGGCAGAAGGCTTTAATGATTTATTGGACCAATGCAGGCTCTACGATGTTCATGTGTTTACATCCTGATTCTAGGAGTTTACCTTCAGGTCTATGGCGCGATTGTCTGCAGTCCCGCATTGATTACATACTCATTTCTCAGTGCTTATTACCTGGGGTTAAGACCTCCTTGATTCAACCTGGCCCAATCTCTGATCATTCACTAGTATTATGCAATTTGGTACTGCTTAATTTACCTAACAGGAAACCAGATGGAAACTTAATGAACAACTCTTAAGGATGTTAAATACTGTAAACTTATAAGGAACAAATCGAATCCTTTTTTCATCTAACCCATTAGATAGTGCAAAGTCGGATATTTTGTGGAGGGCCTTTAAGGCCTTCATGAGAGGGATCCTATCAGTATGGCAGTTGGTAGGAAAAGAGCACAGGAGAAGGAATTAAAATCTTTATTATCCCAGGTTAGATCACTGCAGGTTAATTTCTCGATTAATCCTCTAGATGAGGATATGAGGAAACTTCTAGTGCTGAAAGATAGATACTTGGAGTTACTTTGAGATAAAGCAGAATTAGCTATTATTCATACAGAGCTAGTTACACCGATCAGGGGAAAAGGTGGACGCCTACTGGCACTGATGATAAGCAACAGGAATCAATGAGATTTATCCTTCCTATCAGGCGTATGGCTGATGGATCTTTAAAAGCATCTCCCATTGAAATAGTTAAAGAATTTGCCAGTTACTATACAAACTGGTACAGTGACAAGGAGCACCTCTTGCTCTGAGAATATGGAGAGTTACTTAAAAGATTCTCATTTACTCTCTCTCTGATCAATACAGGGATTTTCTGGTTGTTCCTATTTCTCAGGAAGAAATTGCCAATGTTATTAGTGAACTACCAGCAGACAAGGTCCCAGGCCCTGATGGATTCTCCTCCTTATTCTATAAAGTCTTCTGAGACCTTCTATTACCAATACTTTGCCATTTATTTCAGCATATTTTAGCTGCGGCAGAGACCGATTCACACCTCTTTAAGGCTTTGATTGTTCTGCTCCCCAAACCTGATAAAGACCTTGAGCTGGTTCAAAGTTATAGACCTATCTCACTTTTAAATCAGGACATTAAAATTCTGTCCAAAATATTAGCCAATAGACTAACAGTCTTTCTTCCTGAGTTAATAAGTATAAACCAGGTAGGATTTATGAAAGGGTGTTCATCCTCTGATCACTACGCTCCTTGTCACATGTTTTCTCGGCTACCAGGGATGCTGAGTTCCTGCAGACTTGGTCTCCTGGACACCGAGAAGGCATTTGATTAAGTGAACTGGAACTTTTGTTCCGAGCTCTGGAGGCTTTTCATTTTCCTCTGTTTATTTCCTGGATTGCTACACTTTATAAAAATCCCACTGCAAAATCTCTGCTAATAGGGCATTTTCTAAGCCCTTTCGCTTCATTCAGGTACTAGGCAGGGGTGCCTCCTATCTCCTCTGTTATTTAATTTATATCTGGAACCCTTATTCAAAATATTGTCAACAATGTTTCTATACAAGGTGTAGAGTTAGGCGACATGAAATTAAAGTCACTGCATATGCGGATGACCTGTTAATACACTTGTCTCATCCGGTATCTTCAGTTCCAGCTTTGCTAAGGAAATAGCATGATTTAGTGACCTGTCCAATTACAAACTGAATGCTAGTAAATCTCGTTTTCCTTTAAACCATGAAGTTTTCAAAAATTACATTAGCCCTTTTGGTTTATGCTGGACTTCTAGGTCATTTAAGTACCTGGGTATTAAACTGTCTCGTAACCTCTAACATGGTTTAAAGAAAATCTGCATTCCCTATTGCAGGTGATTACCCATGACCTTGAGAGGTGGTCTAAACTTCCTATTTCATTATGGGCAGATCAACATAATTAAGATGAACATATTTCCTAGAATCTTCTATCCATTATCTCCTTAACACCTTCATTCCTTTACTCTGGTTTAAAAAGACGCATGGTGTATTCACTAGATTTATCTGGGCTGACAGATATCCACGTCTGAGCTTATCCAAATTGGCAGCCCGAGAACTGGAGGGGGTTTACGAATTCCCATCTGGCCATATATCACTGGGCTAGTCACCTTGCAAAAATGTTTGAGATGGCATCTCTGCCCGAAGAAGAGCAACCGGTTTGGCTTAAATAGAATTGGATGCAATTAAGGCCAAGAATTTGGACCCTCTTGCATTATTTTTTCCTTAAGTTTTCCCAAGTAGGCATGACCGAAGAGTGTCCCATAATAATGACTCTTTAAAGATTTATTTTCAAATGTGTTCTTTTACAATATTCCTCATCAGGATCTGGCTCAGTCTATTTGGAACTCTCCATCATTCACTATTAATAAGAACCAAATTTCCTGTCTTTGGTTGCCCTAATTGGGAGAGGGCAGCTTTTTCTTTTACGGATGGAGAGAGGCATTGGTTATTAGTGGAAGATATTAAGAAATTTCTCATCCTGTCTCTTTCCATTTTAAAGCTTTAAAATTAAAGCATTTACTTGTAATTACCTTTGGTAATACTCCTCCTCCCAGACCATCTCTTCTCTGATACCAAGGTTTCCCACTCTCTGGTTCTTCAGGTGTAATTCTAAATTATATCAGGTTTTGTTACACAAAAGTATGGGTCCATTTGGGCCTTCAAGACTCTTGAATATTTTTTTCCTCAACTTTATTAGATTGCACCTCTGTGGAGTTCATGTCATAAATTTATTTCTCAAGACAGACTGTGTCTCATGCAATATCATATCTTGCATAACTTGTACTACACCGTCAAATTACATAAGTGGGCTACCTGAATTCTAATATGTGCAATAAATGTTTCCAGAAAGAGGTACACTTTTCCACATGTTTTAGTCCTGCCCTAAAATCTCCCCTTTGGGACTCCATCAAACTTTCCTTGACCTCTGCTGGGCCTTCATGAATACTTCACTCCCGAGATTTGCCTGTTGGGGACCTGTCATCTATCAGAGTTAAGGTACAAAAGTTCCACATCTCTATGGTTGCCTTATTGGCTAAGAAGCTTATTCTTTGTCATTGGAAAGACAGGTCCTCCCCATCTGTCCAGGAATGGGTAAATAAATGTTGTCCAATCTGCACACAGAAAAGGTGATTGCTAGTCTCCATAATAGATTGGCAGCATATACTAAAATCTGGGATCCCCTTCACTCATTAATCTCTCTGGTTCAAGTTTAAATCTATCTTAGGCTCTATGGTCTTGTAAGACTTTAAGTAGGGAGCTTGGCATTGATGGGTACTAGGTTGGGTTACTGCAGTAAGGGTAGGGTAGGCTGGTTAGGCAGTTATTCCTTCACATTGTATAGGAGTGTCTTTGCCACTGTTACTTAATCTGCCTTTTATTGTGGAAAATGCATCAATAAACTTTAAATTAAAAAGAAATGCGGACATGCTGAAACTTATTTTACTAAAATTCTCTGACAACGTAGGCAGAAGGAGAAACAAAATAATAAGGACCATCTTACCCTGTAAAGCAAAAGGGAAAAATATAGGAAAGTTCTAAAAGAAGAACGTTTTAAATACTCTCTGGATTATGGGAAAACTGAGACAGGCAACACTCAATAAAGATAATAGGCTTTTTGGAGCTAGTTGTTCAGGGATATGATAAATACCAGCTGAAGATAGAATCTACCATTACCCCACAAATTTGGACCTCACATTTTTCAAATTTGTATTTTTCGCAGACGAAGAGATAATGACATTTAGAACCATTGTTGCGAAAGGAACAAGCCATCCAAGACTCATTCTGATTCCCCAACATGACACTGGGCTTGCTCTCAGTTCCTTAAGTCTAACAAGGCTCCAGCTCCTGACAAGATTATCGGTGACATGTTTAAATCTTTTTTCAGAAGGGTGGATTCCATTACAGTTCAGACCATTCAATGGCTTCGCTCAATCTTTAGAGTTTCCTTCAAGCTGATTGGGCAGCATTATATTCTCTATATACAAAATGAATAATCCTAATTTCTATTTAAGAGATTTACCAGGTTGGCATACTGAGTGGGGACCGCTCATTTCCAGATGCGACCTGGGGAGTTACAGGATACAAATAGGACAAGTACATACAAGATATTTTACATCGGTGCAAAATTCATACAAGCTGAGCAGATGTTTGGTACACAGTTGTTACAAGGTTTTAGCACTGGTACAGAGCTTAGCAGGCAGGGAACAAGCAGGTACACAGGCATGTGCTGAATATTTACAAAAGCAGAAATCATTTAGGTACACCAGTAATTGCCAAGTTGTAAGTCTAGGAGATCAGAGTAAATGGCAAGGCAGGGAGCTGTGGGTACTAGGCAGTGTGCGAACTGTAAGAGGCAGTGGCAAGTCTGAGAAGCTAGAAGTATTTCTAAGCCTGGGGAACTGCTGGGGAGTCAGATGTTGCAGCACTAGCAGGTCCCATGTTTTATAGTTCAGGGTTGGTGGTAACAGTTGCTTGAGTCTGAGAAATTAGCTTGGAGAAGCGGGTGAAGGAGTCTTAGGTTGGCGGTGACCCTAATGCCAGCAGGTAGATCATTCCAAAGCTTGGGCAAGTGATATTTGAAGGTGGATTGGCCCTTTGATGAGTGCATGAATGGGACTTGAGAAGCCTGGAGTTGGAGCTTCTGAGTGAGTAGGACGTGGAGGATTGAACTGATAAGGTGAAGCTGAGTTATGGAGGGAGGGAATTGGTCCAGAATTTAGCTACTATACATTGGAGCAGTGTGTCAGTCTGCAGGACTCGAGCGAGTGAAGTGCAAGGGAGCTATATAGGTAGCAGTGATGGGTAGTGGGGGCAGTCAAGATGAAGCGACAGAAGGAGTGAAGAAGAGGGTGTTCCAGGCTGGCCAAGGTGGATGCGTGTGCTGCGCCGTAGACCATGTCACTGTAATCAAATATTGGGAGAATCATTTTATGCACTATTTCCTCCAGACCGTGGTGGGTATACAATCTTTGTTAGAATATAGTGCACCCAGTTGGGGTGCACTGTTTTGTATAGCGAACAATGTGAGCGGAGAAATCAAGGTGTTGGTCAAGCTTATACTCCCAGGTATCTAAACGATGTGCAGGACTCCATGGGGACCCATCCAGGGTATGGAAGGCGGGGGAGCGGCTAGGCAGGAGAGTCTAGGTTATGCGTCAAGGTTAGGGAGACAGTTTTCAGCATTTAGGAATAGCTGATTTTACCTAAACCAGATCTGTACAGCAAAGTCCTGTTGGAGAGCAGCTAATGACCCAAAGATATACAGACCTATTCGTCTGATAGATGTTTATAAAACAATTTCTCAAAATAATTTGTGACAGACTAGTGGACTGGTTTGAAAAGCGCTTTGGTTCTACATGAGGCACAGAATGGTTTTAGAAGACACAGATCTACAGTACAACATTGTTATGTGCTCCAACACTTAATCTGGAAATATTCTAAAATACGGAAAAGCAGATTATTCTGTTGCTTTGTTGACTCTACAGCTGCTTTCAACAGCATTAGCAGAAAGATTCTCTGGAAAACTTTAGAAGGCCTAAAATTAGATAGGACACTTCAAGACATATTACTAAGATGAAGATAACTGGGCAAGAATACAATACAACCAACATGGTCATCTTACAGCTCCTTTTAGCACTAATGTAGGGGTGAGGCAGGGCTGCCTCTGGCTCCTACTCTTTCAGTATATGCATTAACACTATTCTGGCTCAATTAACGGATCCAGAATTTCATGCCTCAAAAATTCACAGAATAGATTCCTTATCAAAGGCAGATGATCTAGTGCTCCTTTCAACCTCCACTTTGGGTCTTAAAAGGAAACCAAGTCATTTTGAAACTATGTAAACAGAGAAAATTAAAAATCAATATAAGCAAAATGAATATAACAATTTCAGAAATAAACTTAGGAATACCTCAGTGTTTAAGATTAATGGGGAAAGTATAGCTGTGGTAAACTACTACTATTACCTTGGGGTGAGATTTAAGCACAATTTATTATGGAAAGCACAATGGGAATTAGTCCAACATAAAATGTCTACTGCAGTTAATGCAATTAAAGTATTCAGTTCCAAGATGAGCAAATCTTCAGTTAAAGTGGCATTAAGTGTAATAATGTCAAAATAAGAGCTAGCATAACCTATACCTCCAGCATGAGGCTTCACTAATATAAAACCCTGGAGACCATACTCAATAAAATATATAGATATAACTTAATGTTGCCACAAGGTACAACTAATTGTATTCTTAAACTGAACTTGGTTAACAGACTTTACTGTCCCTAATCAAAGAGTGATAAATTATGTTTTTTCTTAAAATGTTACTACTTCCTGAATTTTGTTATCCCAGAATGTGCATGGAGGAAGAAATCAAGTTAGCAACATTGGGATTTGAACATCAACACATTCAGTTAATCAGGAAAATAATAATACCTCTCAGCCTAGGACATGTATTGTATACCATCTACCTTAGACCTTGGTAGGAACAGGGCTGGCCTTAGCTAGGTGCAATCTGTGCCTTGCACTTTGGGGCCCATACTAAAGCATAGACTAAAGCCACGTAACACCAGGAGCTCTGAATACCATCTCCTTCAGGTTCCCCACCGTCGCACCTCTCAGGTCCAAAGATCCTTGCCTTCAGAGTGCCTAGCTGGTTAAATGCACTCAATCCTGACATCTCCTCCACTACCACCTTTGGCTCATTCAAACTTAAACTCCACCTCCACCTTATTAACTCTAACTCCTGTGAATGCTGCCTATAATCTCCTCAGCCCTCTCGCTTTTGTTCTCTCCAACTATCACCTACCACATATCCACCCTCCTTTCCTCTATGTTACTTTTTTATTTCTGTTTTCTTTTCACCACTCATGACTCTTCCCCTTTCACCCCCACTCTTCTGAGCCCTCAGTGATCTTTCCTTTTGTTGACTAGTTTCAGCCTGCTCCCAGTTGATGACCATGCCCTTTGGCTGCAATTCCTGCCCTCTCCAACTTGGCCCTCATGTTTAGCTTCATCTTCCACCCTCCTCCTACTTATCCCTCTGTTACTCTGTGTTCCATGTATACACTACTTATTCTAGCTATTGTATTGATCTACCATTGTAACCTAATATGCCGACCTATTTATTGTTTCGTTCCTATTTCTGTAACTTGTATTGTATTTGTTCTCTGACACGGAACCTTTGTAAAAGAGCTTGGCTCAAAGGTACTTGTAATCCTAGTTGTAATAAAATAAAATAATTAAAATAATACTTTGTGATTAAATTGTGTTAGGATGAAAATGTTTACCAGCAAATGAAAGTGGAAGTCAACTGTCTGTTACTGTTACTAAAGGTGGGGTAGCTTTGCTCCAGTGGAAAGATTAGATTAAGTAAGTGCTAATGGTGTTAATGGCCATGCTTTACACCTCCAGGTTGACTGCTTTCACAAACAAAGGCTATATTGACAAGAGAACTTGTTTGAAACCTGGACATGTAGCTGAAACAATGAATTATATGACAAAACATGTTTTAAAAGTATGTTAGCCTCAAACTGGCTCAAACACGTGACCAGCACAGAGCAAACCTGGATTTCCTGATAGGGACCATGAAAACCTGATGACCAGGTTAAAAAAAAAACTGACAGGTGGCAACCTTACTGGTGTCCCATGATAATCCTCTATTCTCTCTCACTCACAGCTACAGAAAAGTTAAGCTGTTTAACTTGTTTTCAAATTAGAGTATCGGAGCTGTGAGTGTCCAGTTATGATGATGCCCTGACCTTACAGAAATTAATATGGTAGTAGTACCATACTTGCTTAAGTTCTTGCTCCAGGCCCAGTTAGATTCATTTTCAATAGTGAAGTTAAATAATTCAGTACAGTCAATGGCATTAATTAAAATATGCTGGTTAAACTAGCAGACTTGGTACTGCTTTATTAACACAGGACAGGAGGGTTAGTTAGGTGTAAATGTTGGATGTGAGGGGGCACAGGGAATGGAGTGAGGGGCCGGCAGAATGCTGCACAGGGGCCCAGAATTGCTAAGGCCGGCCCTGGAGAGGAAATTAACTTAGAAGTTAAAATAAGGCCTCAGAGACAGATATAAATAACCTATTCTCTGAGTTATCTTTTTAAAGTCACTCCTATGCTATAAATTATTGAAAACAAATTGGGGAGTCGAATCTCATCTAATAAATTTGACTTGCCTCAAGATGAGATGGACCTATACTAGATTCAGAACTGAAGTTATAACGCCCAGAACATTCTTTTCAGACAAAAGATTGGATGGTTCTTCCCATTTCTGTAAATGCAGTAACATGACTCTGGATGATTTGAAACATGTCATCTTACTGTCTCTCTCTATGAGGCCCAGAGAAGAAGATACTTGGGTGTATTGCTGAGTGGTCTCAGCCTCCCTCCTGACCAAATAGTTGTCTACCTTTACCTCTCATGAGAAGATCATACAAGAATCCATTGCTAAATTCTAGATGTCTATGTATCTTTAAGCTGGTAACGATGAACTAGCCTTTATAATAAGAACCAAGTAGTGTTAAAGCATTATCCACACATGGCTATATTATGATTTGTGTTTGAGAACTATTTTCCAAACCTGTATATGATTTTTATCTTGATATATTATTACTGTATTTTCAGATTGTATTTGAAGGCACTCAATTGTCATGATTTATGTTTTAGAATATTGTAATGGCACGCACTGAATGAAAATTTTGTACTACTTCTGCCAGACTGGCTGAAGCAGTTGTCCATTGTTAAAATTAATATTCATTAGCCTCACTAGACACCCTATTGGCTGACTATTTGGGTGCCAAACATTATCCTTGCCTCCTTCAATAAGTCCCTTGGCAAAGTCCCCAGGCTTCTGGCCAAAGGTGGAAAAAATGGCTAGCTACGGTCCATTTTAAATACAGTCCCAGCTTTCAGTTTGCTTTGCAGCCAAACAGAAGTGTTTTAATAAATAAAAGTTCCACTGACCAACAACTGCCCCTCTGCCCTGGTATCTGGTGGTACTGTTGGGCAAAACAGGGTCTCCTCCTTCCCATCACAAGTGCAGAAGCACTATCTCCTGGCAGCAAGCAGAGACATTATTATTCATACAGTAGTCTCAGTTGTTATTAAAGTGAACTGTGCCCTTTAAAAATATAGCTTTATGAGTGCTCTTATTTATGTAACCCAGTCCTGATCCTCAGAATGTGTCCCAGGGTCCTGATTTTATGACTGGTGGGGTGAGGGGCCCAGACCACAGACACTCCCTAGAAAATTCTCAATATAAGATGGAAATGAGGTGGCTTACCTAAAGCTGTCTTCTGTTGTCTTGAAGGCCTCCTCACCCAAACAGCTTCTTATGGCTACAGATGGCACTAAGACTGGCAGCAAGCATCTTCTCAGAAGGTGACCTCCCGCTGCTCCTTCACAAGGTGGGGGTCAGTTTCTCCAAATCAGGAATAAATACTGTGAGTAGTTAAAATTCAGTATGCCTTAATTCATTAGTCAAATGATCAGTCACCACAACCACCTTCCCAAACATGTAAAATTTTATTCTTGGACGTGAAAATGATTCTATCCAAGGAAGTCATAATTCAATAAACTATGGGCAGCTCTATGGGGAGGAAAGATGAGCACACAAGTAACGGCAGCTCTTTCAGGCACACACACAAAACAGCAGTAAGATTTTGTCTAGATCTGGCAATTAGACAAACCTGGCTCCACATAAAACTTTTGATTTTCCTTGGCAGAGATTGCAAAATAATCAGAAAAACAGCCTTTTCCTTCACGAACCTTCACATTTCTCACTTCAACCTCCAAACAGGGGAGTTCCTTACTCCTTTCAATGCCAGCTGAACCAAAACAGGCCTTTGGGGCCTCCCACTGCTGCTCCCAATTAGCCACCCAAACGTTATCCTGAGCCATTACACGGCACCCACAGTTTCCTATTGCTCTCCAGTTCCTTACACACGGCTTCCCAAAGCACAGCAGCAGCTCCTTAACTTACCAGTTCTTTTTCCTCAAGCAGAGCTAGGGTCTCTTAATGGGTCCGATGGACCTACCCCAGACACAGGCTTGTCAGGCCCTATAGTGAATCCCAGGCTGCATTCACCTTGCTTCAAGCTGTTCCCAACAGAGTGCCACCTGGGAACCAGTACACAGGAGCTTCCACCTGGAGATCCCTGCAGCCCTGCCACTGTTACAGCAGCCCTACTGCCATGCTACCCTTACCTTAAACAGGGTACCAGGACCTCTGCACCACAGAAGGATTCCAGCACCATTCAGTCATTTTTATTTTCTGCCAGTTGCCTTAACATCCTCCCTGCAGCAGATGGGAAAAATTCACTCCTGGACCCACATGGTTGCAAAACTTCTGCAACCCTGTCTCAGAGACCAACCAACCAACCCCGTGTCACACTGATGCTACCTTTTGCCGACTCCTAGCTGGGGGCCCCTTCCAAACACTATCCTTACTACTGCCGCGACTCCTCATCTCTTCCCGACCAGGGCTTAAATATTGACCAAAACACTGTCCCCTGGTGGCAGTGTAAGTAATGGCCTAAAAGCTCCTGGCTAGGGGGCACCAGGTGGGAGGATACAACCAGAGGCTGGTAAGCCCACCCCTGAGTGGGTGCTTACACTCCCTCCCTTAAACCATTTCCTCCTGGGATAGACTGACACCTCCAGTGGGCTCTACTAACTAAGTGGGTATGCGACTCACCACCCAGCCAGAAAGCTCTACTGGGCAATACCCTACCCCCACCCTCCTAAGCACCTACCTGACTGCTCTATGGAGCAAGTTTGGTCCAGAATGCATTATCCTCATAAAATAAACTGGTAATGAAACAATTTTCTAAAATTTAGTAAGCTGTTATTTTAGCCAGGCTTCTCCAGCCCCTAGGCCAGTCACACTGATGAGTCCTCGAGACTAAACACATGTCTGTCTTCTGTTGGCACCCTTTGCAAACTGTGAGAGGCCTTTAGCACCATGCATTTCTGCTTAAAGTTGAACCAGCATAATATTCTGTGGTGATTTGTATATGTAGCCCATGATGCTTTGCATTATGGGGACATGTGTGATTTTTGTAATTCTAGCCAGGCTGTCTATTAACTGTAATACTAACAAGCAACTAGATAACTTCTTAGATTAAATCTGCAAAACATTCCTGCAGCTTACCTAACCACTCACACTCCACACTTCTTCCAAACACCTCTATTCACTCTGAGGTAGACATGTATAACATTCTCTCTAAGATATTTAATTATACTTTAAATTTCAAAAGAAAGAAATTTTAAGTCATATGTTTTTTTTCAAACAAACAAGGCATGTTTGACATTTCAAGTCTCAGGGGTAATCAAGCAATCAAAGTCAGGTGTTCAAGCACTACAAATCTTCCCTGGCACAGTTCTTTCTGAACTTTCTTTCGAGTGAAACAGCACGCAGTTCCAATAGAACAGTTACAGTTCTTGTGATGCAATTCAAACAATGAGACACCCTTAGCAATCTCTATCACTCCAGTCAGTTTGTTTCATATAGGGGTCCCACTGCCCCGGGAAGTAGTTATCCGGTCAGGTTTTGTTGTCTCATCCCCAAACGAAGTCTTTTGAGAACACATAGTATTTGACTCTGCATTCAGCCAGATCCTGTGTTAAGCAAAATGTTTAAACAGGGTCAGACTGGCCTAGGGGCTAGAGAAGACATCGCCTGGTCTTCTGATGATCTAATGAGGGAATGCCCTGTCCCTCCAGACCTCAAATGCAGCTTGGTAACCATTCCTCTGAACACCCAGTAAGACCTCTTTCCTTAATTATATCCGAAAGGCATTCAGGAATATAATGATATTCCGCCATGGGTACACAGTACGAATTCTTCTCATCCACCTCTTAGCATGGGACCACCCAGGCTGATCCTCATACTGGTTCAGTCCCTGGCTCTAACCACACCTGGGTCCAGTACACTACATTTGCAGGATCACTTCTCAGAGGTCATCCAGTCTTTCACGGAGTGTCTTGCACTGCTGCCAGGCGGGATAGTGTCAGAGCCTTGGATTTCAAGATCTGCAAACTGATCTCTTCAATGATCATCCAGGAAATAATACAGAACCATCCTCCCAGATCGCCTATTTTCTGGGCTCCACCTTCATCACAGGCCATGCAGAATATGGTGAACCGCTTGAGCTGGTGAACTGGGAATGCTGTCACTGGGCAGAGATCCCACTGAGATGACCTGGGCCTGGGAGGGTCCCTGCTGACATCTGCAGAGCACTGCCCTCCCTCTGCCATGGGGATAGTTGACAGACAGTGGGGCAGAACTGGGCAGATGACTGTGCCCCCTTGAGAACTCCTCCATGACATTGATCTTCACCTCAGGAGACTGTTTTAACTTACCACTACCACTTCTTGACGCTCCTGCATTTCAAATTTAGTAGGGTAATGCCAGGGTAAACACATGGTGCCCTGTCAAAGAGTCCCCTTGGCATAGTGCTGGAGCAAACAGAACAGAGTGGCAGCTAACCACCCCTCCCCACGATAACATCTCACATCTCTCCTCAGTTTTTCTACTCCCGAAGAGTTTCAAAGCCAAGTAAGCATGGAGGTGGGAACCATTTCTGAGGCTCTTCTCATGATGAAAACCCTTCTGCCATGAGTGTCTGTTCAAATGGTCTTGAATGCTCAAAACAGCCACTACTCTGATGATCACACCTCTGCTTTCTAATGTTCCTCTCATGCTAGCCTGGCAAATGGCACCTCCTCACAGCTCTTTCCAGACACTTCCATGGAGCTGACATATCAGCATTATCCTTTCCTATCACCTGACACAAGTCCCAAGCAGAGGTGCCAGGAGAGACAGCCACATCCATGAGGGGCCTCCAGCTGCCTGTGGTCAACCAGAACTGCACCATGAGCCACAAGGCCCCATGCTGGTCTAGTCCCCCGACTCTCCCACAGCAATGGTGCCGCCAGTCCTTTGGGTGCAGCAATAAATTCTGGATGAGACCCTACACCTGTAACCCAGCTCTAGTTCTCAGAATGTGTCTAGGGTCCCAATGTTATGATTGGGGGACATACCAGAAACACTCCTGGAAATCTCAGCACAAAATGGAATATGAGAGCTGTCTGTGGCACTGAGGGTTGAGGCACTGGACGCCACACCTGCGCCATGCCGTAGCCCAGATTTGGGAACATGAGAATGAGCTTGGGACACCAGGGGTTGGGAGGAAGGATTGAGCATCTGGAGGACTGCTCTCCTTCCCAAGGAGGGATCTGGGAAGCGCCACCCTAAGCGGCCCCTGATGCTGGTCTGGCGATGCTCCAGGAATAGCTGGTGCTACAGAAGCAGGGGTGGAGCGCGGCAGATGTCGGGCATGCAAGTTCCTAGATGTCATTGCACATCTGAGCTCTGGGGAACAACATGCAAGGAAAACCCTGGAGGACCAGTAGAGATGATGGAGATCTTCGAGACCTGCCCACATACTGACATCGGACTCACCGCACTAAGATCTCCCACAGCTGACCCAGCCCCAGGGTAAGGTCCCTCTAATTTCAGAAAGAACACCAACCCTCCCTGGGGGTGATCTGGGGGCTGAACCTGCAGTGGGGGTATGGGGAGACCGGTGTGGGGACTTTAGACAGGGAGTAGAGGCAGCATCATGAGGGTACTCTGGAAGGATGCCTTGGGACTTCAGAGCAAAAAGACAGTACAAAAAAAAAAGATGGAAAATGAGGTGGCCTACCTGAAGCTATCTTCTATTTTCTTGAAGGCCTCCTATACTGAAACGGCTTTTACAGCTACGGAGGGCATTAAGACTAGCAGCAGCATCTTCTCAGCAGGTGACTCTCCGCTGCTTTCTCATTGGGGGTCGGTTTCTCTATTTCAGGAATAAATACAGTGAGTGGTTAAGTCAAAATTCAGTATCATAGAATCTTGATGGCAGAAAAGGACCACACAGGCCCATCTAGTCTGCACTATATGCTTTAATGAATTAGTCAAATGATCAGTCTCCACAGCCATCTTCACAAAACATGTAAAACTTTAATCTCGGATGTGAAAATGATTGCTTCCAAGGAAGACTTCATTCACTAAACTAGGAGCAGCTCCATGGGGCTAAGAGATGAGCACACAAGTAACAGCAGCTCTTTCAGACACACACACAAAACAGCAGCAAGATTTTGTCTGTAGGTCTAGCAATTAGACCAGCCTGGCTCACATAAAACTTTTGATTTCCTTGGCAAAATTGTGAAATAACCAGAAAACAGCCTTTTCTTTGTGAACCTTCCCATTTTTCTCACTTCAGCCTCCAAACCAGGGAGTGCCTTACTCATTCTGATATCAGCCAAGCCAAAACAGGCCTCAGGGCAATTGCAGCCCAAGCATCCCTTGGCTGTTCCTAATTAGCCACCTAAACATTATCCTGAGCCATAACAGGTGCCCACAGTTTCCTTTTTTTCAGATTCCTTACACAGGCTGTCCATAGTATAGATAGCAGTGGCTCATTTCCTTAGCAATTCTTTTCCTCAAGCAGAGCCATGGCTCTTAATGGGTCACATGGACCTATCCCAGACACAGACAGACACAGTAGGTTACAGGGCCTGCCCCAGACACGGGCACAGCAGACCTATAGCGAATCCCAGGCTGCACTCCCTTGCCTTCAAGTTGCCCCTGACAGTGTGCCACCCAAGATCCAGGACACTGGAGCTGCCACCTCTGAAGACCCTACTGCAATCCTGCCACCACTACAGCAGTCCCACTTGCAGGCTACCCTTACTTTAAACAGGGTACTGGGACCCTCCGCCACAGAGGGATTCCAGCCATCCAGTCCTTTTACTTTCTGCCCATTGCCTTAACATCCTTCTGCAGCTGATGGAAAAGTCTACCCCAGAACCTACACAGCTGCAAAGCTCCTGCAGCCTCTCTCAGAAAGCAAGCAACCCTGTTGCACAGAAGCTGCCTTTGCAGACTCCTGGCTGCTCCCCCAAACACTGTCCCTGCTACTGCTGCAGACTCGTCTCTCTCTCCTGCCTCTTGGGACCAGGGCTTATGCTAACCAAAATACTGCTCCCTGGCTGCAGTGAAAGTAATAACCTAAAATACTTCCCAGACTAGGGGCACAGATAGGGAGGATACAATGATTCTAGTAAGCCCACCTGCAAGGGAGGCTTACATTTAATATTTTATTCTGCCCCCAAGTGACTTCTAACCCCTTTCACTAATATTATATCACAGGGGCTGGGGCACATGTAACGCTTGTGAGTGCTGCCAGAGTGACTTCACCGATGGAGTGCCATTAGCACTTCTTCCACCACAAGCCAACACTGCAACTCGCTTGATTTGACTGGCATCAGCGGTTTCCACTCTTGATCTCGCTTCTCTGGTCCCCCACTTAGTTTTAGCCATTTGGGAGCGCCAGCAGACAAAACAGGGGAATCATGGGACCCAGGGCTGGCAGGACTAGAGGTCAGGCTGACCAGCACCACAGGGAAGATGGCAGGTAAGCCCCACCTCATGGAGCAGGGGTTTACATTTTCATATCTCTGTGTGTGTGTGTGTGTGTGTGTGTGTGTCTCGGGAGGACATTACAGACCTGCTGCCCTTTCTGACTTAAGAATATAATGTTAATAAGGTAAGATAGGTGGTGGGAAGGTAGTAGCCAGAAAAGGAGGAGAGAGGAATTATTATGACAGTAAGTTTACTTTTATAAAATTTTACAGCATTGAAGTAATTGGTTTACTGAAAATTTTCTATCCCTTGGTATACCATTGAAAACAGTGGACAGTGAAGCTCAGTTATTCTTTAAGAGAATATGGTTTAGAGCAGTCATCCCCATGAAAAACTTTAGCTTTCAGCTATTACCAGGTGAACATTTTCAAAATGCCTTATTCTAAAACAGTACATGTAAAAACAAATGTTTTTTTTTTTTTGTATTACACTTGCCACAGGAAAGGCTGTAAAAGGTGGCATGAATATTCTATCACAGTCAAAGACAGAGATGAAAGCCCCAGGTAGAGAGATCAAACTCTGGCCAGACAGATTCTTCCACTGATGAATTGGGTTGTCACAAATGACAAATGAACTGCACATTTATTTATTTTTAAAAAGAGAAAGAAGTCACTTGTCCTGCTCTTTTGCAGCAAGTGGTTGTGGCCTGTCTGCATTCTCTGGAGTGTTTTCTTCCAGACCCCTATGATTCAGTCCCATGCTGTCTCAGCAGGAGAGCACAGAGTGGCAGATGTATAGACAGATGCCCCTAGAGACACCCTGTCATGTCCTGGCACTGTTATAAACCATTACCCAGCCACATGGGCAGCCATCTGCACTTCTGGGTGACATTGAGATAAAAAAAATTGATCTTATTTGTCTCTTGTAAGATTCTTGGCACCACACAGGAGGACCATGTCTAAAGAAGCGTGTCTCTTTTGATGGTGCTGTTTAATCCTCAAGGGAAGAACAGTAGCATCTTGTAAATGAAGCCAGTTAATACTGCCAATTTTCTTTGCTGATGTGAAAATCTTCCAGCTGTTATTGCACACTGTGTCTTATGTCCTATGTCTAAGAAAGCACATCTTATTAAACTGTCAGAAATGCAATTATAGTGGCTATCAAATAGCAACACTGCCATTCCAGAAACTGGGGCTTAGGAGTTGACGGGTGCTTTGTCTCTGTCAGGCAGTGCTTGGAGGAGAGTTTCTGATGGTATGTTAGCAACCCAGGGAGGGTGAGCATCACATTCCAACCCACCCACACAGGGCCCCTGCAATGTGCTGGTGAGCTTGCTTTTCCACAGGGATTCTGCTGTGGGCCTACAAGACTTTAGAGTATTGTGCAGTGTGTCTAGGAGAACCAGGTGAAATTGGGGAAGAAAACTCCAGGATGAAGAAGAGGCAGCTGTCATGGTGACAGCCCTGGTACTCTTGAGTGCCACACCTCAGCAGACCTCTGCATCCTTTGGTGAAGGTAAGTGGAGCAACATAGCAAGGAGGTCAACAGGAGACTAATAGGAATGGCTGGATAGAAGCATAAACATTGTATGAAGAACAGAAACAGAGAAGCATGCACCAATGGCAGAAAAGGACCACTTGCCACCCAGCCTGTGTAACCTCCAACCCCCAACCTCCTATCTTATATACCCTTATTTCTATCCCATGCACTGCATCCCCACTGTTTCAGCCAACTATCACATCCATCTGGCACTCTATTCCAGACATCTACTACCCTTTCAGCAAAGAAATATTTCATCATATCACTACTGAATCCCCCTACATCTTCATTGTATGCCCCTTGGTGCTAGTTCCAGTTCTCATTTGAAAGAGATTCCCCATCTGCACCATGTTCACCCCTTTGAGGTACATTTTATGTCTCTTACCATGTCACTCTTTCTCTCTTTCCTTTCTTCCAGGGCGACATGTTAAGATCCCCAGTCTCTCCTCATAGTGCTTCCATAGAAAACCACACGCAATTTTAGTTGCCTTCCTCTGGATCGCTTCACACTATGTTCTTTCTAAGGTGTGGTCTCCAAAACTAACACAGTACTGTACTCAAGGTATGGTCTCACCACTGAGCAAAACAACAGCAACATCACCTCCTTTCTCCTGCTGGAGAGACCCTCATTATGCACTGTAGCATTCCATTAGCTCCTACCCACTGTCTTGCCTCACTGCCCTGCCACCCTGAGGTCCTTTTCCTGTACAGAGACTGCCAGTACCCCCATTCAATACTCAGTGCAGGGTTTTCTGCTGTAGGTGCATGATTTTGAACTTTTGGCATTGAACCCCAACTGACATGTTTTTTGACAATTCCTCTATTTTCTCAAGATCGCTGAACATTTTTACACCCAGTTACAACAAGAGTGTGCATAGGGATGGTGGTGCTGGGACAAAACTGATACAAGCAAAATCAAACAGTCCAGCACTCATGACCACAATGAAGAGATGTCCACATGAGAGAGAGAGAATGAGAGATGTCCACATATGAGAGAGAGAGAAAGAGAGAGAGAGAACGAGAGATGTCCATATGAGAGAGAGAAAGAGAGAGAGAGAGAGAGCACAGAGATGTCCACATAGAGAGAGTGATAGAGATAGAGAGAGAGAGAGAGAGACAGAGAGAGACACAGAGACACAGAAAGACACAGAGAGACAGAGAGACAGAGAGATAGAGAAAGGGATAGAGATAGAGAAGGGACAGAGAAAGACAGAGAGACAGACAGAGACAGAGAGAGACAGAGACAGAGAGTACAGAGATACAGAGTCAGAGAGATACAGAGAGATATATAGAAAGAGAGAAAAAGAGATAGAGAGAGAAGACAGACAGACAGAGACAGAGAGACAGAGACAGAGACAGACAGAGAGACAGATAGAGACAGAGAGATATAGAAAGAGAGAAAGAGAGAGACAGAGAGAGAGAGAGAGAGAGAGAGAGAGAAAGGAGGAGAGAGAGAGAGAGAGATAGAGATAGAGAGAGAGATAGAGATGGAGATAGAGGGATGAGAGAGAGAGAGATAGGGATGGAGATAGAGGATAGATAGAGAGAGAGATAGAGATAGAGATAGAGATGGAGATGGAGATAGAGGGATGAGGGAGAGAGAGAGCTGAGGAGATATATATATATATATATATATATATAGAGAGAGAGAGGTAGAGGGAGAGGGCTAGAGAGAGAGAGATAGAAGAGAAGAGATAGAGAGATAGAGAGAGTTAGAAAGATAGAGATAGAGGAGAGAGATAGAAGAGTTAGAAAGATAGAGAGAGAGGAGATAGATAGAGGGATATATATATATATAGAGAGAGAGAGAGAGAGAGAGAGAGAGATACAGGGAGAGAGGAAGAGAGATAGAGATAGAAAGAGATAGAGATAGAGAGAGAGATAGACAGAGATAGACAGAGACAGAGAGAGACAGAGAGAGAGAGTTAGAAAGATAGAGAGAGATAGAGATAGAGATGAGAGATAGACAGAGAGAGATAGAGAGGGAGATATAGAGAAAGAGATAGAGAGATGAGAGAGAAAGAAGAGAGAGAGATGAGAGATAGAGATAGAGATAGAGAGTGACAGAGACAGAGATAGAGATAGAGAGAGAGAGAGAGAGAGATAGATAGATAGATGGATAGATGATGAATAGATAGATAGATAGATGGTTAGATAGAGAGAGATAGAGATAGAGATGGAGATAGAGGGATAGAGGACAGAGAGAGATAGGGATATATATATATATAGAGAGAGAGAGAGAGATAGAGATAGAGATAGAGATAGAGAGAGGAGAGCTAGCAGGAGAGAGGGAGAGAGAGAGAGAGGAAGATAGAAAAGAAAGATAGAGATAGAGAGATAGAAGATGAGATGAGAGAGAGATAGAGAGTTAGAAAGATAGAGAGAGAGAGTATATATATATATATAGAGAGAGAGAGAGAGAGAGAGAGAGGGAGATAGAGGAGAGAGATAGAGATAGAGAGATAGACAGAGAGAGATAGAGAGGAGATAGAGATAGAGGAGATGAGAGATAGAGAGAGAGAGAGATAGACAGAGAGAGATAGAAAGATAGAGAGAGAGAGATAGAGATAGAGATGGATAGAGAGATAGAGAGAGGAGATAGATAGAGGGATATATATATATATATATATATATATATATATATATGGCTCATCATGAGGTTAGAGCAGTGCAGGAGGACATTGCAGAGTTGGGGAGGGGCCTAAGACAAGTAGCAAACACAGTATCCTTCTCAGAGGTGCTGCCTGTCAAAGGCATGGGGAGGCGAGGGTAATTGGCACCATGCAGTTTAATGAATGGTTGAAAAAATGAGTGCGGAGCAGGGGTTTGGCTTCATGGGGACTGGGGTTCCACCTGGAGGGACACCACCAGCCTATACTGGCAGGATGGTCTGCATCTGTCCAGGAAGAACAAGTCTTTTGAGCAACGGTTTAAATGCTTCATTGGCAAGCTTTTAAACTAGTCAATGGGGAGGCACTGACAAGCAGCAGAAAAATCCCAGCCTCCCTACAAAACAGGGTACTAAATGAGAAAAAGACCAAGGTAGACCGGTCAGTGGGGATGCTGCAACAGAAGGTAAGGCCATCAAAAATGGAGAGCAATGAGTACCAATGCTCAGAGTCTAGGTAACAAGCTCCTGAATTAGTGGCCTTGATGGAGGAGGAACATCTGATATTGTGGCAGTCACAGAAACATGGTACACACAAAACCATGACTGGGACGTAAACATACCAGGATACACTATCTACAGGAGGGACAGGGAGGGTAAAAGAGGGGAGGAGTAGTTCTTTACATAAGGGAAGGAATAAAAGCAACAGAACAAAAGGGTAAACAGGGAGAAGAAGCACTGTGGGTAAATTTGAGACAGGCAATGGCACCACAGTCCGCACAGGGTTAGAGAGACACACTTCTCAGGGGAGGAAGTGGACAAGGAAATGATAGAAAGTATACTTAGAATGGCAGAAAAGGGAGATATTGCTGATGGGTGATCTGAATATGCCAGATGTTAACTGGAGGCGCGAGTTGCAGCTGCCACTTGAAGAGTGCAGTTATTCTAGATGCCCTTCAGGGGCATGCCTTAGACAACTAGTACTGGAGCCCACTCGAGAGGAGCAATATTAGACTTATACTCTCAAATGGAGATGGAGAGGGATCACAGATGTAGAAGTGGGTAGCCATCTGGGAACTAGCAACCATCGAACAGTATGGTTCACAATAAACACAGCAATAGAGTCAAGCCATACAAAGACAAAAGTACTGGACTTTAGGAGGGCTGACTTTGCTAAAATGGGTGAGTGCCTAAGGAATGCACTAGCAAATGGGCGGGAAGGAGGGGTGGAAGAACAATGGGAATAATAAAAACTGCCATCACAGAGGTAACGAGCCTTTGTGTGAAGCAAATAAACAAAACAAGACGATGTAAGAAACCACTATGGTTCTCAAAGGAAGTGGCAGTGAAGGTTCAAGAGAAAAGAAAGCATTCAGGAAGTACAAGGAATCGCGCAGGAGCAGGACAGAGAACTGTATCAGTTAAAGCAAAAGGAGGCTGGGAAGGCAGTCAGAACAGCAAAGGCCCAAACTGAGGAAAAGATAGCCAACTCAGTTAAGAAGGGAATAAAACCTTTTATAGGTACATCAGGGAGGAAAGGAAGACCAAGGGAGGGATAGTGAGGCTTAATAAAGGGGAGGGAGGGTGGGCAGAGGGAGAATGTGAAAAGGCAGAAAT